>CM024563.1:24519249-27409452 GCA_014182515.1 Eucalyptus microcorys
ATACCTTCTAGTACTAGTTCATCACACAAAAAATTTACTGGATTTCCAACAATTTGATATCTATATATGTATTGACTCTTCATCGTTACTAGTGCCTTCATCGTTAATGATGACTACAAATATATAACAAATATAAAAAGAGCAAAAATCTAACACATTTCCTAGTAATTAAGCCTATGTAATGCCAAAACAAAAAATGAAAAATCAATATATTATGTCTTTATTTTTTTGGCTGAAATGTATAATTTCTCGATGACTCTCAAAGTTCTTCCATCATTTTTTGTCACCACATGGTTTCACATTGATCTTTTTCTCAAAAGTTTAAAGCTTATACAGAAAATTTTCTAATCAGTCCAAATGAGATAATTTTCTCAAAATATGACTTAAAGTGGACGTTATTATAAATAAATGTCCGAAGTTGTCAATTTAGTCTCAACTAAAGGTTTGACTCATTGGCTAGCAAGTGCTTGATTTTTCCGGTAGCGAAATAGAGCATTTTGGTCCATAACTTGAAATGGATAAAGATTAAACAAAAGAATAAACTAAAAATGCCAAAAAAAAAAAATACAACTATCATTTTTGTCCAAAATACTTTTCATCCCATTCGTAACAGGTTCCATTACTTTAATTTCATTGAAACATCTACAGCCTAGAGAGGCTCCATCACATCCTTTGCATCCATAAATGTAGGTTCCGTCATTGTATCCACAACCTCTAAAGATTTCATCATATCCCTTATTTTCATCCCATATAGTAGGTTCTAATATCCCGTTGACAGTTAGTTCCATTGCTTCATTTTCATTCATTACATCCACAGCTTGGAAAAACTTCATCGCATGCCCCACTTCCATTCCATTGATAGCAACGGGCTTTTACTATCGCATCCACAGCCTCTATAAGCTCTTCTAACTCCATCTAATATACAGCATGCTCTACTTCCATTGAGTACATCTCATCCACTACAGCTTTGCAATGTCTCTTGCACATACAACTTTAGATAATCTTTCATCTTAGTCTCTATACATGAAAGTCTTACACACATATATTTTCGATGAGCCTTCAATCACGCAGGCTAGTAGTAAATTGATAACTTTTTACAAAATTTATATATAAAAGAAAGTTACGAACTTTCCATTCATGCTTGAACCTATTATGTTAAGGAACACCGATTACATCTCATCCATGAGCCTCGCACTACCTCTAGCAGCCACAACTCTAGATGCTCTTTTAATTTGGCCAACAAACATAAAAGCTACTGTCTATTTTCGGGAGCCGCAAATCATACAAAGCCAGCAGTACATTAGTCATTCTTGCGAAATTTATACATAAAAAAAAAAAAAGCTTATGAACTTTCCACTTATACTTGAACTATTAGTTTGAGGAACATAGTAGGAGGATCAACTCCGTTTGCTCGAAGGAAGAATGAAAGAAATCATCGTCAATGACAAACCGAAGGTTGAGAACTTTTGATGCAACTGGGAGAAGATGCTATAAGAATACGGCAAAAGAACGCTTCAAGTGCCATAACTTTGCACAAAGGGACACTTAAAGTGCCATAACTTACGAAAGGTACACTTAAGTGCCACATTTTAAGAAAAGTGGGACACCTGAGTGCCATCTCCGGCGAAGCTGGCCGAAAATCATACGTGGCATTAAAATATTAATATTTCTCAACGATGTGTCTCGCCGGAGAGCTGAGTCAGCTCGAATTCACCCCAAACAACGTCGTTTCAGGTGTTGGCCCAAAATAGAGCCCTTAAATTAGCGAAAACGCCATCGTCTCCCCATTTACCCTAAATCTAAAATCCTAAATCGGGCAAAATGCCATTGAAGCGCTGGAGCCCTAATCCCGCACCCTAATTCGATTTGCCCCAAATTCTACCACCCAATATTGGAAATGGAAAGCAGGACTTTCAGCAGTGGCTCAAATTTCTCTCGTCAAAGCGAAAGAGAAGGCGAGCGTTTCTGTTTTTGTGGGTTACCAAGTCCAAGAAGAACATCGTGGACTTGAACGAATCCTGGGAGAAGATTCTATGGATGTGCCCGATACAGAGAAGGCTCGAAGTGCAAATACTTCAAATGGGTCGATGCGAAATTCTTTCACCGAGCCACAGAGGTGATATTGGACCTACATGATGGATGTCATCAACCTCCATCTACACTTGTGGATGACTTGGACGATGTTGACTCAATGCAAGCTCAAGCTCAAGCATCTTCTGTTAACCATTTGAAGAACGAAGTTTCAAAAATGAAAATTGAACAGAAGTGTTACCAAGCGTTTATCGTGTTGCTGTTTTTTTGTCTATCCTACTTTATGATGAAATGTAAAGTACTGGAACATGAGAAGAAGTTTCTCCGACTGCCATAGTTGTAAATGTGTGGAGAAATGTACTTGTTTTGAATGAATGAATGAATGATTTCGACAAATACTGTTTGTACAATGTTTTTGCTTATTCTCAAATATAAATCGATGATGATGGAATGTATATTAGGTCGATGTGTTGTGGTGACTATTTTACTTGAATTGAATGTAAACCAGCAGCAAATATATAAACCAACAGTTTATCTGTTTTGCTGCAAACCACCATATACATAGAAGAGACACGAGTGATTACTCGAGTGCTATAAGTTGTATCTAGTGATCACCTAAATGCCAGTCGTGATAAAAAAAAAGAGTCATTTAAGTATCAAGTTATTATTAAAAGGATCACTTAAGTGCCACTTGTTGTTAAAAGTGAACACTTAAGTGCTAGGTTTTTTTAGAATGTGATTAGTTAAGTGCCATTTTTTTTTTGTATACATCGGCTACTACCAGCCACCACTACCGCCCACCACTGGCCACCATCGGCCTCCAGCCATCATTACCACCAGCCACACCAAGCATCTCAGGCATCCACTTGAGCCACCACCAGCCACCACGAGCCACCACTATGCTAGTGGTATGTTGCTGCATAAGTTGCTAGTGTAAGGTGTCTTACACCAGCTTGCACCAGCACTACCTAGTGCAAGCTGTGCATATTGCACACTTACATCTTGCACCAGATGCAGCAAAAACCTCTAACCCAACCCACCACCACCAGGCTTCACCAATCGCCACCACCAGCCATACGAGCACCCCAGTCACCACCACATATCCACCACTAGAAGCAGCAATAAGTAAAAGTAAAAACAAAATAAATAAAAAATGAAAAAGGCATGCCAAAAATGACAAGCAACAATCGTTCCATTGATTTTGAAATGAAGTCTCACAAACTCAATGACAAATGAAGTCTCACAAACTCAACTAACTCAATGACAAACTATTATAAAAAAAAACAAACAAACAAACAAACAAACGTCCACAGATGTTTACAACTGACTCCTCAGCCCCACAAACCATATCACATCACATTTCATCAATCAATATGCACAATGCCTCCTGTTCGTGCTCGTTTTGATGGACCTCGCACTTGATTCATAATCCTTGCACTTTTTCTAACTGGACGTGAGACTTCTTCTTCAACTGTCTTGGGATGCGTTGATTCTGATGGAGCTGCAATTGTCCTAGGCTGAACTGATTCAAAAGGAGCTACAACTGTTGTAGGCTGAACTGATTCAGATGGACCTGTAACTGGGTTCTTCTTACTCTTCTTTCTTGTTGACGCAGACAATGTCTTCTTCTTTGTTGGTGCAGCCGTTGATTCTTGAGTTGGGCTTTGAGAGATAAGAACCTATGAACTTCTCCCAAGCTTCAAAAGGAAAACTCAATTATCAACAAAAGTTTGCACTATAAATTAAATTAAATGCATCCTATAAAACTTACATTAAGAATAAATGTTCTAGAACACTCATCCGTATAAAGGCCATAACCATATTGTTTTAGCCTCTTCCCAAGAGCCTCTCTTGTTCGAAGGGGAGCGTCACTTTCAGGTACTTGTGATTGATTGCATCTTCTTCTCACATGTGATTTCTTGGGCTCTTGTGGCTGTTCAGCTACAGCAGGGGCTTCTTCGGCCAATTCTTCAGCTAGGTGTCTTGTAGATGGCCTTCTTGTAGGTGGCTATTGATTTGGCTTTCTTCTGGTTGCTTTTCTAGTTAGGCCTTCAGCTTTAGTGACACCTTCGGTTGGCTTTGGTGGTGGCCCTTGTGATGACTCTTCTAGTGGCCTTTGTGATGACCTTAGTGATGGATCTTGTGGTGGCCCTTCAGCTGGGCCCTCTATTGGCAGCTGAGCTCTAGCTTGTCTTCTTCGAACCTGAGAAAAAGGCAAAGGACATCATAAATATAATATCAGGCCATATTAGAACGTAAATGAAAAGTAAACTCAAATCATTGAACTTATTGGGTATTTTTTTCTCTGTTGCTGCTGAAGAACAGTCGACTTAACTGGCCCTCTTGCTTCAGCCAATCCTGCTGCTGGCTGTCTTCTACCTTCCCTTCTTTGAACAGGCCCTTCAGTTTCAGGTATAGCAAGGGCTTCGGCCAATTCTTCACGTGTCATGGTGACCTAACAAAGACAAAAACATTACATACATATCACTTATATTTATATACATATTCGTAACAAACCATAAAGTAACATAAACACAACTGTCATTACTTACTGGGTTTATTGTTGTCGACTGAAGAACAGTCGACTCACTTCACCTTTCTGTTTCTCCTTCTCCAACTGTCCCTTCACTAGGCCCTTCGGTTGGCCTCAATTGTTCCTGCTGCTTCTTTAATTGACAACTCTTAATATTGTGCCCTGCTATGTGGCAAAAAGAGCACTTTATCGGTACACCTGTCTTATTCATCCTACGGTGACATGAGTCCTCTCCCTCCATCATTTTTCGTTTTCGCTTCGGTCTTCCCATTCTCTTCTTTAGTGGCAAAGATTGAGGTGCTTCGTGATCTGTTGGCTCCCAGAACTTGCTACTTCTAATTGGCTGCAACATGAATTGATACGAGCAAGATATTTCAGTTTCTTGTACTAATCATCAAGGTAGTCTTTTGTGTTGTGGCCCTTCAATTGAATTGCACATATGTCATGTGCACAAGGAATTCCACTTAGTTGCCATGCTCTACATGAACACTTCATCGTACCTAAATGGACAACATACTTATCAGAACCCTTTATTATATCATATCCTTCATCCCCATTCCAAATGGGATGACAATACCTACTTGCAACCAAGTTGTCATCCAATTTCTTAGCAATCCTAGGACCATATTACTTAGTCCACTTTGCAGTCTCATCTCTTTGTCTGTGCAGCCGAGTCATGACCAATACCCGTATGTCTTCAAGCATCAAGATAATTGGTTTGCATCTGGTATCTATTATCCTCCCATTGAATGCTTCGCAGATGTTGTTATCAATGTTATCGCACTTGAATTCCTTGCTGAAGAACGCCCTACACCAATGCTTCGGGTCTGTTTGGGACAATGCATCATAACCATCCTTTGTCAATTGAAGCATCTCTTCTTTGGCCATCCTAAAGTCAGTCATATTCGTGCTTTTTGCTAGCTGCCAAAATTGCGACTGCAACTTGTCCCCTTTATAGGTCTTTGCCCAATTTGCGTATATGTGCCGCGCACACATTCGATGTTCAGCATAAGGCAACAATTCAGCTATTGCTGGAACCAGTCCCTGCAATAATTCAAAATATAAAAAATGTAAGCAAATGACATGTTGATATCAAAAAGCAAACAAGTGACCAAATTTTTTAAAAAACAAACATTACCTTTTGTTGGTCGCTCATGAACGCCCACCCTACCCCATTTGTTATCTCCAAATCAATCATCAAATTTTTGAGGAACCAGGACCAATTGTCCTTATTCTCTACCTTCACAACAGCCCAAAACAGGGGAAACATTTGGTTGTTTGCATCTCTTCCAATTGCGGCCAGCAATTCTCTCTTACACAAGCCCTTCAAAAAACGCCCGTCCAATCCTATAATCCGTCTACAACCAGATAAAAATCCTCGTTTGCATGCATCGAAACAAATATAGAATTTATCGAACTTCGTCAAAATATCGGGAAGTGGTCTTTCCACGACCCTTATATACACTCTACTTCCAGGATTTTACAGCCTACACTCCCAAGCATAGTCCCACAACTGTCCATATTCACCGTTGTACTGACCAATGAGTATCTTCATCACCTTTTGCTTCGATCTTTTACATTGATTCTTGGATATATTGATGCCTACCTGCTTCTTCACCAGCATCCTGAACTGAGTAGTATTCATCTGAGGCATTAGCTTAATCAATTCAAAGAAGTGCTTCGACAACCATGCACTCGTTACCCTTTTATCCTCAAAATTAATGGAACAAGTATGTTCCTCTTGGTAGGCTCTAATCTGGAAAGATCCACTTCTCCTAACAAATGCGCCATAGATCTTCCATGGACAATTTTGCTGCGAACACCTAGCTCTTACAAAGGTCTTAGTGTTTCTAATGAAGTCAATGTTCTTTTGTGCAGCAATGGAGTTCCTCAGTATAGCTTCTCTAAATTGTTTTGCATCATGAAATTTCATGCCTATCGACAAAGTAGGAAAGGCAACGGATGGATCATAAGAAGAAAACTTATTTTTTTCTTTTCCTTCTATGCACAGGTCCTTCATCTTCTTCAAGCTCATCTTGGGAAGTAGCATTCTCGACGCTTTCTTCATAATCGGTCTCTCCTCGCTGACACCAGCATCTGTAGGGCCTTCGGGTCTGTTTGGAACTTCATCGGCTACTTGCAAAGCTGCAAACTTAGTTGTCAAAAAATCCCTTCGATGTATTCTTGACTGTACAAGCTCCTCGTCATCGTCATCACTTATAAAATTTTCAGCAGACAACCCTCCATCATCATCATCAGTTGATTCAGCTACTTCCCAATCTAATCCAGAGATTGTGACATCACCTATGTCATCATCACTTTGGTGAACTGCATCTGCGCTTCTTTCATGTCCATCATATCTATCCTGCCCTCATTCGACCCTAACGTCAGTACTACCTTGAATACCATCTCCTTCTTGTCCTACTTCGGCGCTCTCTCCATCATCATCTTCATCCTCACTTTCACTATTGTATTCAACAAATATTTTTACCTCTTCACCATGAAGATAATGGTATAGAACATCCTTAAGACCATTATCATCTTCTAAGCATCTCAAACCATCTCTTAAGTCTTTCCCAGGAATACAATACAGCAGCTTCTGAACTTTACAAGGCAAATAAGTCTTTATATCCCTAAGAAATCCTATATAAGATGCCTTTTTTATATCCACAAAGATGGTGCCCTCATTTCCACCCTCATACTCCCACTCATCCTCCCCAATCACAAAGTCCCCATTGTAGCAAACTATGGCAGCGACATAATCCTAGTCATGAGCCATTACTGCACCAAGAACAAGAAAAAGAATCATTAGTTTTTGGGACCACTAGACAATTGCACATGGGAGTCCCCCCACTCTCATGGACTTTAGTAAATAGAGGTCCCCACACAGACAATATGCCCCTACATGATAGCCAAAAAAGATGTCGGCACTTTAATTATTTGCCTTCCCTTCCCTTAAAATATTAACCAAAAACAAAGGTCCCCACAACAATCACAACCCAAGCAATTTTGTCTACTGCATTAAACTTGCGATGTGAGAGAATGTACATCAACTTAATCAAATCACAGCTGCTGACTCCTACAAATTCCTTCAGAAGTTTAAACTAAAATTAGAACAACTTAACTTGGAAGCATTTTATGTCGATAAAGCTAAAGAAAAACAAAGAGAAAATGAAGCACAGACAGATCACTCCAAAGTCTTAGACTATCCTAACCCATAACAAATTTGGACAAGCAGGCAATACCTTTCTCAAAGAAGACTGACGCAAGCCATAGAGCCAATTCCAGGAAATAGCTTCACCAAAACATGCTTCAATACCCTTTCAAGTTCTTATTCTTCCTGCTTGAAACTTTTTCTTAGTTTGTAACTTTACCAATAAAATTCTAGCTACAGTTGTTATGTTCTCATTCAGGATTTTGGATTGATAAACATACCCTATACAGCCTTACAAGCAGGATGGTTCAAGGACATACCCTATACAGCCTCACAAGCAGGGTGGTTCAAGGACTTAATTTTCTTCTCAGAGATGCATTAGTCACCTGCTTTATTAGGATGCTCTTAAGGAGATGCATAGCCAGTGACTCAACAATCAAAGCATACTCTGACATTGGCTTGAAAGAAAAATTCACGAAAATAATGAGAAATCTAGTCTCTTTGTGTGATGTCAGCAAGTTTCAGTTGAAATGTATCAACACAAATTCCATCGAAGCTATAATAAAATAATTGAGCCCTAATAAAATAATCGAGCGAGCCCTAATTAAATAATTGAGCCCTAATTAAATAATCGAGCCCTAATTTCATCAGGGGGGGGAGAAGGGGCCGAACCTGGACGAGCGACGATGGTGAGCGGTGACGACGACCAACGATGGTGAGCGGTGAGCGGCGACGGCGACCAACAACGGTGACTGACGACGGCGACCGATGACCAGCTCTGGGAGTGAACGGTGACGGAGAGAAGGGCCTGAGATCTACTGTGAACGCGGACGGAGAGGAACGGTGTTTAAGTCGGCGCACAATGACCTAAATGACGTCGTTTAGGTCAGCGCACTCGATGTGGATGGATGATGTCGTTTTTGTCGTCCAAGTTAGCTTTTTTAAATAAAAAAACATTTGCCACATCAGTAAAAGAAGTCGCCAGAAAATGCCACGTATGCAATTTGGTCGGATTGGCACTCAAGTGATCCCTTTTGCTCCAATTTTGGCACTTAAGTGTACCTTTCGTAAGTTATGGCACTTAAGTGTCCCTTTGTGCAAAGTTGCGGCACTCCGGGGTCCGCATGTCCAAACATCTTATTCCAGTTGGTTCCATTTGATTTATTTTTTTATTCATATATATATGGAGAGACTTCATTACCTGTAATAGGACAAAATCGAAAATTCAAACCTTAACAATTAGGTTAATAGCCTTGTATGCCGAATCCACAGGTCCAATACCAACAGCACAAGCAATATGCTCTTTCCCATCAACACTAATAAGTTTCACGGTTGCCGTCGGCAGACAAAGAGTTCAGACATAACCTGCATGGCATTTGCTATGATTTTCTAACCAAACAAATTGGCATTGGAATCACCACGGTAAGTTGGAAAAACTAGGCAAATATACTTGTAAAGCATGAAACTTCCATACAACCGTTGGTTGGAAAACTTCATTGATACCAAGGCTCTTATGTCGGCATCGGTAACTCGGCACATAGCACAACAAAGAAAACAACAATCACATAACATGCTTTCTAAAAGAGCCAAGAAACAAGCATACAAAGCCACAACTCACAAGGGGCAATAAGTTAAGTTGTCATCGCATCCACACTCTCTAGAGGCTTTAACGCATTCATTGTTTCATTCCATATACAATAGGTTTCACTATCCTATTTGTTTTGAGTTCCACCTGTTTCATTTTCATTCATCGCATCGGAGTAGAATTTGTTGATTCTCAAATACGAACTTAAAGAGGCTTCATAGCATGCTCTACTTCTATCACATTCATAGTAGTAGGTTCCACTATCGCATACACAGCCTCTAGAGACTTCATCACATTTCATATTTCATCCATAAATAGCGGGTTCCACTATTCCATTCGCAGTTCCATTGTTTATTTTCATTCATCACATCTACGATCTGGAGATGCTTCATTGCCTATCCTACTTCCATCCCATTTATAATAGTAGATTCCGCTATCAATTCATAACCTCCAGAGATTTCATCATTTTACACCAAAATCTTTGCTGGCCTATATATCTTGCGGCCCCTAGAAACATAAGTGTGTAAGGCTCCTATGTTTGTTGACTAAGCTAAAAGAGTATCTAGGAGTGTGGATACCTAAATGTGGGTACAAGCTGCTGTGGATGAGATGTAATTGATGTTCTTTAACCTAAAAGGTTCAAGCATGGTGAAAAGTTTCATAATTTTTTTTTTATATATAAATTTCGCAAAAGTTCTGACTTCTTTTGCTATGTCTTGTATTGTTTTGCCTTTGACCTATGTCCCTTACACCATGTTCACTTATGTTATGAAGTTTCTTATTCTCTTTTTGTGGTGTGCAAATGGAACTCATTGCTATGCTCATTTGTTGAGTTTTATACGTGGCATAATATTCGTGCATGGGAGTAAATCTGAAAGGCTTACATACATGTCCTGCTATTCATTTATTGAATAACATACATTGATTCTAGTGATGCGGTTACTCTATATGTTCCAAAATGCAAACTTATTGTACACAATTCATCCAACAAAGAAACTTCTGACACATATTTATTGCCAGAGTTTATTGGTGTCAGTTGTGCTGTGCCGCGAAAATATGTACATTACGAAAAGGGAAATTGATAGACTTTTATTTCAAGAATTCACTTAGTAGGCCTAGATGAAAGTGATTATTTTCACCATGTTGTGTTGTAATGGCAACTTTGGACAATCCTAAGCATTTTGGAGAAGCTGTTTAATTTATGGATTTAATGGGATGGAGAAGCAGACTAGTTAATTGAAAGAGTAAATATTTTGGAAAAATTGCGGTCACATGGTAAAATGTCTCAAGAATATGGCTGAAATTTTTATGTCTGGTCGACAATCATCAAGAGTTATTCATCGTAAGCTTGCTGGTTGAGAAACCTTCAAACTTAAATCAATGTAGCACATATGTGAGGACTAACTTCCTCATACTCTCTCTCTCTCTCTTAGCAATACCCCAAAAGAAAAGGATTAAATTATAAATATGATAAGTTGTAGACGTGTGTAATTAAGGTCATCTATTACATATCCATTCCATTCCTTAGTGTTTAGTTGCCATAAAAATTTTGAGCATAGCTTCACAGATTTCACTTACCTTGAATTGACAGTTTAGGTTCACAATTTGGTTGTAGGCCTATCTTCAAAAAAACTTCAAAACCCGATTTCAACATTCCATTCAACATATTGAGACTAGAAAAGAAACATCAATATCCCAATGTGGTTATATTGAATTTTATTATGCTAAATTGTAAAAGGTCAAGAGGTTCATCTTTGTGGGAGTAAGGGTATTTACTTAACACTTTCAATCAATTGTTGCAAGTTACTACTAGCAAACAATCTACTTGTCATTGCCACAATATGAGTGATTGACTGAAATGCAACTAGGTACCTTACTCACTAACATTAAAAGATATTGCCGATTGCTGTCATTGTAATTTTTATTTTGAGAGAGGATATGATAAGGAGAGTCACATTAGAATTTGATGGTTTTAAATTACCTTCTATCCATAAAAGTCATCTGGGTTTTGTGCAAGAGTTACTACAAGTGCACGAATCCCGAGTGTCCTGTGAGGAAGCATGGTCTACAATTTTAAAAATGGCCGCTTGCTGACTTCGGCTTGAATAAATAAATGGGCTCTGTTTTGTTATCCTCAAAGAATTTGGTTGAGAGGTCCCAAATAGATTGTGATTTCTTGATGGTTTGCTCGTACTCTTATTTCAACTAATGAGTTTTCCTCACGTGTAGTAATTTCATCATTTAAGCAAATTGATCGACAATTGAAATGTAGTGCGAGTTACTTAGTTTTCACATCTTATTCTCCATAATTTTCTTATCTTTATATTGATTATTATTATTCTCAAGTATTAGGTAAAATAGTCCATGGTGATTAGTTTTTTTTCCTATCATCTCATAGCAATCCTTTGGAATCTTATGGAGATGATGCTTCTAAAATGATGGATAACGTTCGACAAATTTCTAATTATTTTTCCTCATTGTCTAAGAATTTTTACAACATGTTAAATTAAAGTCCCAAGGAAAATGAGAAATTGTTAATCTCAAAAAGTGACGGGTGGATTTTAACAATAAAATTATATTTTGGAAATCGAATGACTTTTTGTTTATCCGATTGCAGAAGAGAATAGGGGCTGTGAGGCTATGACCTTGAATAAAATGCATATTAGGACCAAATAAAAGATCAAAGGAAGAAAGGAACAAATCGAATAACATAAATGAAGGGCGACCGGTTCAGGCAATGTTATCTTAATAATCCTTTAGAGTTTAAACGAGATTGAGCCTTACCTCATCCACTGTAATCTTAATAATTTATCACTAAAAAACATGATTTTAATCATTATTTTATTGGATTTTTTTTTTACCATTTGGATTGTGATTATGACTTTGTCAACCTTGAATTTTCACAATTTTAATGGATAATATTTTTCAACTCAAACCGCACGTTATTGATGTGGGAGACTTGAATAATCCCATAAAAGGGTATTTGTATTAGTCCATGTTCCTATCATTTTATCCCTAAAAAATTTAGCAAATATCTTTTTGAGAATTGTGTTACTTCTTTGATGCCAGTAAGTATATTTTGTCACGTCTAAATTAATTAAGATTTTAAGGCGAACTTGTGCCAATTATGTAAAGGTCTAAGCAAAAAGAAAAAGAAAAAAAGGAGAAGATGAAAACCGAATATTGGCCCGTATTTCAATTTATCATGTGAAAAGAAATCATGAAGATGAATTTATGTGAAGTAGAAGGAAGGGAATATTATTAGATGTTTTTTAATGCTATGTAGAGTTCATTTTTTACATCTTTTGTCTCGTGTTATATTATTCTCCACCAGCTTCAGCAACTAATAACTGTATCTATAGCAAGAGAGCTATTTTTTGTCATAGTTCAACAGTTTTCTCTCCTTACCATTGAACCGAAAAGGCATGTTCAAAACAATGTCATGGGCATATTCTCTGAATGGATGGACTCTCTTCTAACCTCTGTCATTTCCCTTTTTGTCAAGAGACAATGTCGTTTTCGAAACTCAACATCTTTAAAGAATCAATTTCATCAACTTCATTCGGCTCCATGATCATAGAGTATTGATGGGTACTTTCCGATCGATTGCTTAATTGGAGTATTATGTTTCCAAATGGCATCATCTCATTTAATTTTGTTAGTCTATCTCTTAGGTGACATGTCATGAAATGGGAACATTTGATTTGGTTTTGTAACTTGTATTACATTTAATGATGTGATTTTCTCTGAATGATCAAGTAAAAAATTTTCAAATCTTTTGTTTTGTGTATACTTTAATTATTATTAATGTGGTGTATATATAAGCAGTCACACATTTAATCGCTCTATGGATGCAAGAAGAGTACGAGCTGCACATAATTTTTTTGATTCCTAAAGTTGATTATATATCTTTTCTAGTTTTGCGAAAAATGAGAGATGGAATTTGTGGAAAAATTAGAAAGCAATATGTAGAGGCTCGCTTATATGTACACAACAGCGAAATTCAACAACTTTCTTGATGTTGACATGTGTTGCCTCCTTTGCATGACGTGTTCTTGGGAGAAAATTGTCTAAAATTACCGATTCGGTTTAAATATTTGATTTTGTCGATTGAATAAATATTTTCATATTTTTCCATTTGAGTCAATTTATCTAATTTTAGTCGGAAATTAGTAGCGTGAAGGCTAGTTGTTTTACATGACATAGTTGACGCTAGAGTTGACAATTATATAAATATTTTAATAATTATTTTATTTTCTGATTATTTTTTCTTTTTCTTTTTTCTCTTTTCTTTTCATTTTTTTCTTTCCTTCTCCTCCTCTAGCTAGTTGCTGAGACCTCCACCATTGGCTAGAGGGGAGGGCAAGGAAGGAAAAAAAAAAAGGAAAAAATAAAAATAATAAAAATAATAATTCGCTAAAATATTAATAAAAGACATCTATGTTAGCACTTAGGTTGCACCACATAAGGCGACCAACATTCACATTAACGATTTCTGATAAAAGATGGCCAAATAGATTTAATTGATAAAATACGAAAAGATTTAGAATTTAATTGACAAAATTAAGAGATTTAGAACTGAATTAGTAAATGTGTAATAGGTTGATGACTTTTGACAATCTTCCCACTATTATTGACCATCCAATAATATTTTATCACATTTTCACTGTTTAACTTTTATGCCATTTCAACCGATATTCTTGATTTATACAGTGTTTTTACACTTTTTGCACCTCTTTTTTAATGGCTACGTTTGTCAAATATTTTATGTGTCTCATCACTAACACAAAAAATTAATACACCAAACATTAGAAAAATGCTAATACACTTGCCCTCTTGAGGTTGTTTTATCCATCTTAAATCTAAAATGAATATCTTTGACTAATTAATTATAGAGAATATAGATGTGCATGAATATAAATATGGTGGTGAAATTCCTTTTGGGCCTAGACAACTTATATAAATGTAAATTCACGTCACACTCATATGATCATCCACGATATGCTTTTATGACATTTAAATTGAGAAAATTATTCGTGCAATTTAAATTTAAAAATCTTCATTAAAATGCTTGGTTAGCACCATTTCCAAATTTCATGTTTCAAAATTAAAAAATAAGGAATAGCCCCGAACTTCTTTTAGTATGTCATGGTACCCGATTCAAACAATGCATTGTCTCATATTGGTGCGAAGCTGGAAAAATGATTTACTTCAAATTAAATCCTTTATTCAAAATTGAATTTTGAGGAAAACAACTTCACAAATTGAAAAAACATTCCACAAATTTTCCATCAGAGAATGGTTATCTTTTAATTGAATTCAATTTTAATTTTACAGTGGAACAACATGATTACCACGATCGACACTACCAGCCCGCCATGCGCCGACTAGCCATCACACCACCTTGCCTCCCTTTTGCCACCACCCTGTCGTCATAGGCCTAGGCCAAGCCTTGAGCCTTGAGCAAAGCCCTTTGCCTTTATCCCTTGTCTCTACGGGTTGTCGCCGACCCTGGAGATCCCAAGTCTATCGTCCTACAACACCAGCAACCTCCGTCGTCCAGCAAAGCCCTCCAACCTCTATCTTTGAGTTTGGGCTCGAGATGTTGGATTCGACGTCGACATCCCCGGGCCCTAGAGATCCTAGATCCGGCATCCTCCGAGCCAACAACGCCAGTGGCGACCTCCCGTAGCATCTGGCAGAGAGATAGGACAACGAATAGTGATGGCTTATACTCTTTGTTTATTTTTCAAATTTCTCTTTTCCTTTTAATCTTTATTCAAATTTTAATTTGGGCAACTATGCCCTACTCTAGCACCAGAAAAATCAATTATTCATTTACTGACAAGTCAAGCCTTATTTAAGATTGATTTCATCACTTCAAACCATTCACTTTAGACCCTCTATCGAAAATGAACCTTAATGGGAAATTTTGTTACATTTTCACTTCAAAAGGCAAGGTATAGTTATGTAGCATCCTGCGTCGGAGCACCCGACCACTCTCTTCTCTCCTTCCTTTGGTCCCCCACCGCTCTCCGTCGCACCGAGCCTCCGTCGAAACGGTGCGCGTTCGGCCTTCGATCTACAAACCGAGGTAGGTGGTTTATAGCCGTCGCCTCGCCGGCGGTGGCAACCCTGCACGAAGTCCTCGCCTTTTCGCTGTATTCCATTTGGAACCCTAAATTTCTTCCCGGGAACTGATTGTGCTCGTCCTCGAGTTCATTTCAATCCGAATCTCCTTGATCCTGTCGATCTTTTTCCAATCCCTACTTCGTGTTTTTTTGTATGATCTGTTGTGGTTTTCTGCTTCTTGGCGATCAATTGTTCGATCGGTGTATTCAGTGAACTTGACAGTGAAGGAATCGGGCTGTAGAGCTGGGAGGAGAGAGAATCGCTGCTTGTTCCTGAGATATCACCGGAAACGAGATGAATCCCTTTAGTAATCCCTTTGCTGCAATACCAAATTTACCGGCTGGAACTAGAAAGTATTGGGTTTTATTTTAGGAGGCAAGGGAACAGATGAAAGCTGAATTGAAAGGTTTTTCTTTCTTCCTTTTTGCAATGATCGTGTTTTTAAATGCAACAAGTTACAGTCTGTTCAAACACATATCTATATAGTATATTCAGTTGGCAATTTAGACATTGGTCAATAAAATTTTTGTAGGGCTTCTGATTCTGAATAATGTTAAATACCTCTACGTGACTGCCATTCATGCCAAGCTGGGAACAATTAATCTATTTAATCAGACACTAGTAGAAATATTCATGCCAAGCTGGGAACTGTTAATCTATTTGGAAGCAAACTGTATTTTTTTTCCCAAGCATGCGTACTGTCTATTACTAGACAGATTCGTTTTTGGTGATCTTCTATTATCAGAGAGCTGCTAATACTGGCTGGGGTGCCAAGGATGATGATGGGCAATGGGGTCATGACAAGTTTGATGGTCAAAGGGTAGATAAAAGTTCTAGTGGTCTCTCACGCAACGGTCTTCCTGAATCTAGAGCGCGAGATGGCCATAAGTCGTGAAGTATGGATTCGAGTTTCACTGCAAAGGATAGGGAGACAGACCGTCAAGGCGTATGAGGAGCACAGAAAATCAAGAAGGCACGATCCTGATGATTTGAAGAAGAGAAGTCACGAGGAAGTTTGATAGGAGGGAGGATAAGAACTTCAGGAGAGGGACGGTAATAATGACAATGTTGAGCGAGGCATGAAAGACCGGGACAGGAAAGAAGAAAGGACTAAGAGGTATGATGATGATCACGAGCCCAGAAGGAGAAGATTCTGACAGGAGAAGAAAAGAGATCGAGACGGCATGATGATGATGATACAAAGCCTAGATCAAGAGGCAGCTATGAGACAGTAGGTCAACATACGATAGAGAACCATCTTCTCGTCGTAGGAAGGAGAGATGACAATTCTCATATAGTGGGGTGGGTTATCAGATGGTGACTTCCCTTCTATGATTGAACCTTGCTCTTGTAGTCTTCTGAGAGAGATGGATCCCTATCCAGTTGCTGTGGGTGGACGAGGATTTTCCCTTTGTGCTTGCATTAGCTGTCCAGGATATTCGATGGTTTAGCTTTTTCATATCAGAAAGCAAATTTGATGGAAGGTTCAAGAGATAGATTACACATAAAAAGTTGCTGAATCCTGCATGGATATACTAGTACAGAAACTTACTAATTCATTAAAGAATCAAAATGATAGTTACCATGCACTTTTGTCAGACAAAATAATCGTAACTATTTTCCTTCTATTAACACGTCGGGTAGGCACAAACCGTGAGAATCCTAGGAAAAGAAGAATGCTCAGAAGAGTCATTCTTCTGCTTTGAATCTATGTAGCTCTGGTAAACTTTGCCCGTTTAATGGATATTATAATGGGATCTTAGGGTTGAAATATATGGAACGGTAGAAGTCAGAATGGCCATACGGACGATTCCCGATAATGAGAATGGACATACGGAATGATTCCTGATATGAAAAATTGATTGGATTGCTGCTAGCTAACCTTGTTAACAATTCATGTCCACTTCCACTGTCGGCTGTACACGATACGACAACTTTGTTTTTGGCCAAGCACAAGTGGACGACGCTATTTGCAGAAGTGGAAGAACTATAAATCATGCGTGTGAGTCTACAAGAATTAGAAATTTTGTAAGTCAACATCGATTGGTTTTAGCGTATGGAATCGATTATTGAAACTGTTGAGATTTCCTCATGTAATTTTTATAAACGTGAGCCTCACCCTTGCCTAGCAAGGCTTCGGCGAATCACTAGACCTCCCCTAGCCAGGCCGGTCGCCAGTCGTCGGCCATCACCGTAGCTTAACTCGGCAATGTGAAAAGAAGAAAAAGGAAAGGAAAAAAAAAATTCGCTTAATTCCGAAATTGTTCTCGAAAATAAAGAAGTAATTTTTTCATTTATTGATTATGTTCCAAATCTATTCTTAGGAACAAATTTGTTCTTGAGAACAAAAAAAAAGTTATCAAATGGATTTCTCTTTTTATTTATTATGTTTGGCTAGTTACCAAATAAGTCCTAAACAACCTCCACTCCATTCAATTGGCCAATGAGGCCCCTGCACCTTCATCCTTTTGCCTAGACCAGTCTATTTCCCATTTATATATAGTTGTGTATAGTAATAATATTTATTGTGGAAATTAAAAAGCTTATTTTGAGCGAGAGACTAATCCATGAGGGCATAAAAAACCAATTACTCCAGATATTAATCACCTATGGTCTTCCATTCCCAATGCTGAAGCTCGACTAACCAACCATTTTGAGTAACAATGTGCAGAACTTTCGATTAGATTATTAATTAGTGGCCATACTTTAAAATCCATCTAAGCTTTGGAACTTGCACGTTGATTATTGAAAAAAATTATCAAAATTCGATTTCTTCCAACTTAGCTAGTGCTTGAGCTATATATGAGTTCAAAGTTCACTCTTCCTCGAAGTCCTTTTAAGTCGTCTAGTTCATCCTAAAAAAAGGGTAATTCTTGTTTCGATTTGGGTGAGATTACTCCCACCGATTACCAAATACCCATGTATGCGGCTCATATGGCAAGGAATTATTGTGCGAAAACTGGTGACTGGGGAAACAATATTCTTCTCCGTTGGAAAGTCCATTTTAATGTCTCCCAAGCAAAGGGATTGATTACAATTCACATGGACAAAGTTGATGCCCCGTCTAGTGGTGCAGAAATGCAAATGGACACGTTGAAAGAGCTCCGATAAGTGACAAATTCCGTGGGCGAAATTATTAGAAAAAAACAAGCATGTCCCCACATTGGTATGTCATTCCACAGGAATATTGACTTGTCGTGACCGGAGAATATCTCAGACTTCAGCAACTTGAGTTGACAGTCGCTCGTAAATAATCATGTCATTCTGACCCGAGTCTGAGATTTTGGAGACTGACCTACCACCACCCAACAAAGCGTGCAGGAGGAGCATTATGACTCCGCATCCCTTTCACATTACCTGAAGTAATGCACTAATTTACTATTCCCAGTTTACACGATGCGACAACTCTCTTTTTGGCTGAGCATAATTTGACGACGCTTTTTTTGCAGAAGCAGAAGAACTAGAAATCATGCGCGTGACTCTACGAGAAATAGACACTTTGTATGTCAACATCGATTGTTTTTAGCCTGTAAAATTAATTACTAAAATTGTTGATATTTTCTCATGTAATTTTTATAAATGCGAGTCGTATATCTTATGAAATTTTCAAGATAGAATAATGAAGTGTACATTATTGTCACACAGCAGCAGCTGAGCTTTATTGACTAATTGATCCCTTACGTATAAAGTGGTAATAATCTCCCAATCCCACCTAAGCCCACTAGCAAAGCCATGCCTTACCTCTTTTGTACAAACTTGACCATGACTACTGAGTCCTGGGCGCGTTGATCAATAGCACTAGAATGACAAGAACAGAAGTGACAGGAGTAAAATTACTAGCAGAATTTACCTTTTTTTCCCGGTCATCGATTCAAGGTGGGGTCAGATAATCAAGTCTTCCATGTGGATGTTTCTATCGCGGACACGTCAGCAGTAGGCAAGGTAATTGCACTATTTTCGGTCCCCTATAATTGGCTTGGCAGATCCAATAAATATGCCAATGCAATTCATTGTCCCCCACCGGACCTTGAACTTCCTTCTCCTCTACTGCTATCTCGTAACTCCTCACGATGAAAGCACTTTGTTCACAAGCCTCCGCCAGTTTATGCATTCCCATACTTCTGAGCATTCTGACATGCACGATGCTCCCAAGATGCATGTCTTCCCCAGCAACAGCGGCGTACTCCGACGATGCACCCGACAAACTCTCACTGATCTCCCTCAAGAACCATATCGATATCGATCCATTCGGGGTGATGAGCTCATGGAATGACTCTCTGTCTTTCTGTAATTGGACGGGTGTCAAATGTAGCCGCCGGCACAAAGAAAGGGTCATCGCTCTGAACCTAATGGATCATCAGTTGGTTGGCTCGATACCAGCATCCATAGGAAATCTCTCCTTCCTCCAATATTTTTACCTCGGCAACAATGGCTTCCGGGGTCGGATCCCTCCGGAGGTTGGTCGTTTATACCGACTTAAGTACCTCAACCTCAGCCATAACGCTATTGAGGGAGAGATACCTATCAATTTGACTTCTTGTTCAGAACTTCTGGGCATCGATTTGACAGGCAACAAGTTAACAGGTAAGATCCTAGCCGAACAGAAGAGTACGCTAATCAAACTGATTAGTTTTCTAGTTCCAGATAATGACCTGACAGGAAATTTTCCAGAATGGTTAGGAAATATAACTTCACTGCTTGAAGTTTCCATCTCAGATAACCATCTACAGGGTACCATCCCCGCGGCCGTTGGGAAAATGTCAAGCTTAACATTTCTGCAGATTTTTGGAAACAATTTCTACGGGACTATTCCCCCTTCAGTTTATAATCTTACTTCTCTCTTAGATCTTGATGTGGGAAACAATAGACTGCATGGTGAAATTCGGCCTGATATTGGCTTCGCGCTTCCTAATCTAGAAGGGCTTTACGTTGGAAGAAATAGCTTCACAGGCAAAATACCTGTTTCGCTACCCAATGCGACAAGACTGGTAGACCTCGACTTCGCCAACAATAGTTTCTCTGGAACCCTACCTCTAAACCTTGCAAACTTAAAGGGGCTTGGCAGATTACTTCTCTCTGAGAACGAGTTGACAAATTTGAAGGACGACGGCTTCAGTTTTATGACTTCTTTAACTAACTGTAGCAGACTCCGACTCCTGGATATAAGCACGAACCAATTTAAAGGTGAGTTACCTCCTTCGGTTTCCAACTTCTCGAGTGAGCTCGAATGGCTATCGTTGGGATCAAACCAGATATCTGGCAAAATTCCAAGTGGAATAGAACGCTTGAAAGGTATAACTCGCTTGGACATGTCTAAGAACGTTATTACAGGTGTGATTCCTGAAAACATTGGAAAGCTTCACGCATTAGTAGAAATCGACCTCTCCCACAACAAAATCTCTGGAGCAATTCCCCCCTCATTTGGAAACATTAGCCAGTTGACAACACTGCTCTTGCAAGAAAATAGTTTACAAGGCAATATACCTTCTAGTATAGGAAACAGTCAACGTCTCGGAACACTTAACCTGTCCAGTAACAACCTCACTGGCACAATACCAGCAGAGGTAGTCACCCTTCCTTTTATGTCCATTTCATTTAATTTGGCTAGAAACCTCTTGAACGGACCGCTGCCCCAAGAGCTGGGTAATATGAGCAGCCTTGTAGAATTGGATGTTTCTGACAATAGGTTGTCGGGAGTCATTCCTCCCACATTGGGGAAATGCATAATGCTAGAACGTCTTGATCTGGGAAACAACCTATTTGAAGGAAGCATCCCTTCCTCTCTCAGAGCTTTGAAAAGCCTTGAACTCCTTGACCTAGGAAGGAACAAGTTATCCGGTCAAATTCCGAAGTACCTACAGAATTTCACTCTCCTACAGGATCTAAACTTGTCATTCAATAACCTCGAAGGAGAAGTACCATATGATGGGTTATTTCGGAATGCCAGTGCCATATCAATTACAGGGAACAGCCGCCTCTGTGGGGGTACAAAGGAACTAGGACTACCTCCATGCAAAATCCACAGAAAGAAGAAGCAGACCACTCTTGAGTTAGTGATTCCATTAACCATTTTGTGCTTCCTCCTTTTAGCGTGCTTCTTGATTAGTCTGATCAGGCGGAGGAAATCTGGAAGAAAACGACCTTCGGCACCATCCATCAAAGAACACTTTCCAAAAGTTTCATATCTTCAGCTCCAGCAAGCCACTGATTACTTCTCATCTTCGAATTTGATTGGAGAAGGAAGTTATGGCTCTGTGTTCAAAGGAATTCTAGGAGAAGAAAGGATGATGGTAGCAATCAAGGTACTCAATCTCAGACGAAAGGGAGCTTTCAAAAGTTTCATTGCAGAATGGGAGGCGTTGCGAAGTGTCCGTCACCGGAATCTCGTCAAGATCATCACCACATGCTCAAGCATTGACTTTCAGGGTGCCGATTTCAAAGCTCTAGTGTGAGTTTATGCACAATGGAAATCTAGACGAGTGGTTGCAACGAAAGGAAGATCAACCTGAAGTAATGAAGTCTGAAGTCCGACTTGATATGAGGAATCTTAGCCTTGTCCAACGACTGAATGCAGCCCTTGATATGGCCTTGGCAATCGACTATCTTCACAACCAATGTGAAACTTCAATAGTTCATGGTGATCTAAAGCCGAGCAATATTCTGTTTGATCATGATATGACAGCTCATCTAGGAGATTTTGGGCTAGCAAAATTTCTACCAAGTGCCTTACCAGATAACTGCTCACCGAATCAAAGCAGCTCAACAGGAGTGAAGGGAACAGTCGGCTATGTTCCTCCAGGTAATACCTTCACCATCTTCCTCTATATTGACCCTCCATGGATAGAAATGCCTAAAATTTTGGTTTTATAAATAAATAGCCAGAACAAAACGACTTTTGCATATATCAAAACTTCTCTATGTTTAATTGAGTTTCCCTGCATTTTGTTAAGAGTATGGCATGGGTGGCAAGGCATCCATGCCTGGAGATGTCTACAGTTTCGGAGTTCTGCTACTGGAGATGTTCACGGGAAAACGCCCTACAGATGGCATGTTTAAGGATGGGATGACCCTCCAAGAATATGCTAAGATAGCTTTGCAAGGAAGAGCGGAAGAGATTGTTGAACCTTCACTGCTACAGGAAGCACAAGCTCACTGCAGTCACAAAGAGGTTGTTGAGAGCAACAGAGCCCATTTTCATGGAGAAAATGTTGAGAGCAGTAGAGCCACAACGGCCAAAATTGATTGCTTGATTGCTCTCTTGAGGCTTGGAGTCCTATGCTCACTGGACAGTCCTAACGAGCGCATGAAGATGAAAGATGTCGTGACAGAACTTTCTGAAATCAGGGCAAAGTTCCTTGGCCAGAGAACATGATCATGATGCACATATCCTACAGCTCGACTGAGAGTAGCCTTCAGTTCTTCGCTAGCAACAATTACATCAGATATTCACCGAAGACAGTACCTTTATGACCACTGTACTTTTTGTGATAATAAACGGTGGAGCGCACTCACTCCTTGGTAGCTTCTTCAATGTTGCCCGCTTTATCTATCCCCTTTCTTTAGATTTGCCAATGAAGTCAAAATCATAAATCAGCTCGCACGAAAAACATACTGACGTGAAGGTTAAAAACATTTTACGTGGCATAGTCGAGCGTGGATGATTATAAAAATATTTTAATAATTATTTTATTTTCTGATTATTTTTTCTTTTCTTTTTCTTTTCTCTTTTTCTTTTCATTTTTTCTTTCCTTCTCCTCCACCGGCCAAAGGGAAGGCAGGGAAGAAAAAAAGGAAAAAATAAAAATAAAAATTTACTAAAAGATTAATAAAAAATATCTACGTTAGCATCGGTTGCACCACGTAAGACGATCAATGTTCACGTCAATGATTTCGATAAAAGATGGCCGAATAGATTTAATTGATAAAATGCAAAAGATTTAGAACTTAATTGGCAAAATTAAAAAATTTAGAACTGAATTAGTAAATGTGTAATAGGTGTATGACTTTTTAGACAATCTTCCCGGTGTTATTGACCATCCAATAATATTTAATCACATTTTCACTCTCGTTTAACTTGTATGCCATTTCAACTGATATTCTCGATTTATATTGTGTTTTTACACTGCACCTCTTTTTTTAATGGCTCCATTTGTCAAATATTTTATGTGTCTCATCACTAATACAAAATTTAATACACCAAAAATTAGAAAAATGGTAATGCACTTGCCCTCTTGAGGTTGTTTTATCCATCTTAAATCTAAAATGAATTTCTTTGACTAATTAAATATAGAGAATATAGATGTGCATAAATATAAATTTGGTGGTGAAATTCCTTTTGGGCCTAGACAACTTATATAAATGTAAATTCACGTCACACTCATATGATCATCCACGATATGCTTTTATGACATTTAAATTGAGAAAATTATTCGTGCAATTTAAATTTAAAAAAAAAAATCTTCATTAAAATGCTTGGTTAGCACCATTTCCAAATTTCATGTTTCAAAATTAAAAAATAAGGAATAGCCCCGAACTTCTTTTTAGTATGTCATAGTACCCGATTCAAACAATTGCGAAGCTGGAAAATGATTTACTTCAAATTAAATCCTTTATTCAAAATTGAATTTTGAGGAAAACAACTTCACAAATTGAAAACATTCCACAAATTTTCCATCAGAGAATGGTTATCTTTTAATTGAATTCAATTTTAATTTTACAGTGGAACAACATGATTACCACGATCGACACTACCAGCCCGCCATGCGCCGACTAGCCATCACACCACCTTGCCTCCCTTTTGCCACCACCCTGTCGTCATAGGCCTAGGCCAAGCCTTGAGCCTTGAGCAAAGCCCTTTGCCTTTATCCCTTGTCTCTACGGGTTGTCGCCGACCCTGGAGATCCCAAGTCTATCGTCCTACAACACCAGCAACCTCCGTCGTCCAGCAAAGCCCCTCCAACCTCTATCTTTGCGAGTTTGGGCTCGAGATGTTGGATTCGACATCGACATCCCCAGCCCTAGAGATCCTAGATCTAGCATCCTCCGAGCCAACGACGCCAGTGGCGACCTCCGTAGCATCTAGCAGAGAGACAGGACAAAGAATAGCGATGGCTGATATTCTTTGTTTATTTTTCAAATTTCTCTTTTCCTTTTAATCTTTATTCAAATTTTAATTTGGGCAAATATGCCCTACTCTAGCTGCCAGAAAATCAATTATTCATTTACTAACGAGTCAAGCCTTATTTAAGATTGATTTCATCACTTCAAACCGTTCACTTTAGACCCTCTTATCAAAAATGAACCTCATTGGGAAATTTTCTAACCTCGTATGTTACATTTTCACTTCAAAAGGCAGGGAATAGTTATGTAGCGTCTTGCGTCGGAGCACCCGACCACTCTCTTCTCTCCTTCCTTTGGCTCCACACCGCTCTCCGTTGCGCACGAGCCTCCGTCGAATCGGTGCACGTTCGGCCTTCGTCGACAAACAAAGGTCGGCGGTTTATAGCCGTCGCGCCTCGCCGGCGGCGGCAACCCCGCATCGTAAGTCCTCGCCTTTTCGCTGTATTCCATTTCGAACCCTAAATTTCTTCCCCGAGAACTGATTGTGCTGCCCTCGAGTTCATTTCAATCCGAATATTGCAATCCTGTCGATCTTTTTCCAATCCCTACTTCGTGTTTTCTTGTATGTTCTGTTGTGGTTTTATTGCTTCTTGCGATCAATTCGTTCGATCGGTGTATTCAATGAACTCGATGGTGAAGGAATCGGGCTGTAGAGCCGAGGGAGGGAGAGAGAATCGCTGCTTGTTCTTGAGATATCACCGCAAACGAGATGAATCTGCTTACCTTGGTGTAGGGGTGGCAAATGGGTGGGTCGGGTCGGGTCGAAAATGGGTCGACCCATATTTGACCCATATTCTTGTAGTGTAAACCTAATGACTTATACCCAACTCGACCCATATCCAACCCGACCCGTATTGCTAAAATCTATTAATATTCTAGGAAAACTCACTTATTATATATGCTAATTGGATTAAAACTTCAAATTAAATTAAAAATTAGTAAATAAAATAAAAAGAAGTTAAAAAAAACCTATAAATTGAAATATTTAGAAAAAATTAGAAAAATTTAATAAAAAAAATTATAATTCTTTTTAAAATTTTTTTTTGAAAAATCGAATTTTTATATATTTTTATTTTTTATATTTAAAAATTAAAAATATATTTTTAATTATTTTTAATTATTAAAATATAATTTTTAATTTTTAAAAAAAAATTCTTTTTCTCTTTTCTCTTTTCTTTTTCTTCTTCTTTAGCCGGCCGCTGATTGGTGACATGGGCGAGATCGAGCTCGCCGGCGTCGAGTGGGGCTCGATCTCGCCGATCTGGCGAGGCCGAGGCCCCGCCCGATGCCGGTGAGCTCGAGCCTCGCCAGTCGTCAGCGAGGTTGAGCCTCGCTGGATTTGGCGAGACTTGAGCTCGCCGGTGTCAAGCGAGGCTCGATCTCGCCGATCTGGCGAGGCCGAGGCCTCGCCCGATGCCGGCGAGCTTGAGCCTCGCCGTGTAACGACCTAAGCTTCACTATGTAATATTGTCTGCTTTGGATACTGAGTTCTCACGGCTTTAAAACGCGTCACCTGGGGACAAGGTTGCACTCGGCCATTCCTTTCCCCAAACCGATATTGTCCGCTTTGGCGGCCCCACAGTGGGCCCCTCACGAGTTTGTTTTCAGCACGGTGGAAGCGTACGTGAAACACGTCATACGGAGTTAAAGGAACCAAGCCTTATAAACTAGCCTAAGAATCTCCCCCTAAGTGATGTGGGACAAAAGAAGGACCCATTCCCTAGGCCGTCACACTCTCCCCCTTGAGAGCACGGCGCCCTCACCGTGGCCCTACACACGGTCGAGAGTCGGCTCTAATACTATTTGTAACGATCCAGGGCCTCATTGTGTAATATTGTCCGCTTTGACACTGAGTTCTCACAGCTTTAAAATGCATCACCAGGGACAAGGTTGCACTCGGCCATTCCTTTCCCAAAACCGATATTATCGCTTTGGTAGCCCCACAGTGGGCCCCTCACGGGTTTGTTTTCAGCACGCGAAGCATACGTGAAACGCGTCACACAAGTTAAAAGGACCCCAAGCCTTATAAACTAGCCCAAGAATCTCCCCCTAAGCGACGTGGGACAAGAGAATGACCCATTCCTTGGGCCATCACACGCCGGATCGAGTGAGACTCAAGCTCACCGGCGTCGGACGGGGCTCGATCTCACTAATGGCGAGGCCGAGGCCCCGCCCAATGCCGGTGAGCTCGAGCCTCACCAATCGTCGGCGAGGCCGAGCCTCGCCGGATCCGGCGAGACTCGAGCTTGCTGGCGTCGAGCAAGGCTTGATCTCGCCGATCTGGGGAGGCCGAGGCCTCGCCCGATGCCGGCGAGCTCGAGCCTCACCGTGTAACGACCTAAGCTTCACTATGTAATATTGTCCGCTTTGGATACTGAGTTCTCACGGCTTTAAAACGCGTCACCTAGGGACAAGGTTGCACTCGGCCATTCCTTTCCCCAAACCGATATTGTCCACTTTGGCGGCCCCCCAGTGGGCCCCTCACGAGTTTGTTTTCAGCATAGTGGAAGCGTACGTGAAACGCGTCATACAGGTTAAAGGGACCCAAGCCTTATAAACTAGCCCAAGAATCTCCCCCTAAGCGATGTGGGACAAAAGAAGGACTCATTCCCTAGGCTGTCACACTCTCCCCCCCTTGAGAGCACAGTGCCCTCACTGTGGCCCTACACGCGGTCGAGAGTCGGCTCTGATACTATTTGTAACGATCCGGGCTCCACTGTGTAATATTGTCCGCTTTGGACACTGAGTCCTCACGGCTTTAAAACGTGTCACCTAGGAACAAGGTTGCACTCGGCCATTCCTTTCCCTAAACCGATATTGTCCGCTTTGGCGGCCCCACGGTGGGCCCCTCACGGGTTTGTTTTTAGCGCAGCGAAAGCATACGTGAAACGCGCCACACAGGTTAAAGGGACCCCAAGCTTTATAAACTAGCCCAGGACTCCCCCCCTAAGTGATGTGGGACAAGAGAATGACCCATTCCCCAGGCCGTCACACGCCGGATCAGTGAGACTCAAGCTCGCCGGCGTCGGACGGGGCTCGATCTCACCGATCCGGGCGAGGCTGAGGCCCCGCCCGACGCCGGCGAGGCTCGAGCCTCACCAGTCGTCAGCGACCTACCGGTGAGCTCGAGCCTCGCCTGGCCTGTCATCGACCGGCGGCCTATCGTCGCCCTACCGGCCGCCGGTAAGAAAGGAAGAAAAAGAAAGAAAAAAAGAAAAGAAAAAAAGGAAGTTCATGTTTTTAGGTTTTAAAAATAGGTCGAAAATGGGTCGAACGTGTGACCCGGTTGACCCATTTTCAACCCATATAAAACTGAACTTAAAATGATATGGGTTATGGCTCATTACAACTTCATAACCCACATTTGACCCATTTGTGAAAAATATGAGTGCAAAATGGGTCCATGACCCATTTTGCCACCCTGGTCAGGTGCTCCGACGCAAGATGCTACATAACTATCCCTTGCCTTTTGAAGTGAAAATGTAACATATGAGGTTAGAAAATTTCCCAATGAGGTTCATTTTTGATAAGAGGGTCTAAAGTGAACGGTTTGAAGTGATGAAATCAATCTTAAATAAGGCTTGACTCGTTAGTAAATGAATAATTGATTTTTCTGGCAGCTAGAGTAGGGCATATTTGCCCAAATTAAAATTTGAATAAAGATTAAAAGGAAAAGAGAAATTTGAAAAATAAACAAAGAATATCAGCCATCGCTATTCTTTGTCCTGTCTCTCTGCTAGATGCTACGGAGGTCGCCACTGGCGTCGTTGGCTCGGAGGATGCTAGATCTAGGATCTCTAGGGCTGGGGATGTCGATGTCGAATCCAACATCTCGAGCCCAAACTCGCAAAGATAGAGGTTGGAGGGGCTTTGCTGGACGACGGAGGTTGCTGGTGTTGTAGGACGATAGACTTGGGATCTCCAGGGTCGGCGACAACCCGTAGAGACAAGGGATAAAGGCAAAGGGCTTTGCTCAAGGCTCAAGGCTTGGCCTAGGCCTATGACGACAGGGTGGTGGCAAAAGGGAGGCAAGGTGGTGTGATGGCTAGTCGGCGCATGGCGGGCTGGTAGTGTCGATCGTGGTAATCATGTTGTTCCACTGTAAAATTAAAATTGAATTCAATTAAAAGATAACCATTCTCTGATGGAAAATTTGTGGAATGTTTTCAATTTGTGAAGTTGTTTTCCTCAAAATTCAATTTTGAATAAAGGATTTAATTTGAAGTAAATCATTTTCCAGCTTCGCAATTAACATGAGACAATGCATTGTTTGAATCGGGTACTATGACATACTAAAAAGAAGTTCGGGGGCTATTCCTTATTTTTTAATTTTGAAACATGAAATTTGGAAATGGTGCTAACCAAGCATTTTAATGAAGATTTTTTTTTAAATTTAAATTGCACGAATAATTTTCTCAATTTAAATGTCATAAAAGCATATCGTGGATGATCATATGAGTGTGACGTGAATTTACATTTATGTAAGTTGTCTAGGCCCAAAAGGAATTTCACCACCAAATTTATATTTATGCACATCTATATTCTCTATATTTAATTAGTCAAAGAAATTCATTTTAGATTTAAGATGGATAAAACAACCTCAAGAGGGCAAGTGCATTACCATTTTTCTAATTTTTGGTGTATTAAATTTTGTATTAGTGATGAGACACATAAAATATTTGACAAATGGAGCCATTAAAAAAGAGGTGCAGTGTAAAAACACAATATAAATCGAGAATATCAGTTGAAATGGCATACAAGTTAAACGAGAGTGAAAATGTGATTAAATATTATTGGATGGTCAATAACACCGGGAAGATTGTCTAAAAAGTCATAAACCTATTACACATTTACTAATTCAGTTCTAAATTTTTTAATTTTGCCAATTAAGTTCTAAATCTTTTTGCATTTTATCAATTAAATCTATTCGGCCATCTTTTATCAGAAATCATTGACGTGAACATTGATCGTCTTACGTGGTGCAACCGATGCTAACGTAGATATTTTTTATTAATCTTTTAGTAAATTTTTATTTTTATTTTTTTCCTTTTTTTTTCTTCCCTGCCTTCCCTTTGGCCTCTGGTGGAGATCTAGCAACTAGCTAGAGGAGGAGAAGGAAAGAAAAAATGAAAAGAAAAAGAGAAAAAGAAAAAGAAAAGAAAAAATAATCAGAAAATAAAATAATTATTAAAATATTTTTATAATTGTCCACGCTCGACTATGCCACGTAAAACAGCCAACCTTCACGTCAGTATGTTTTTCGTGCGAGCTGATTTATGATTTTGACTTCATTGGCAAATCTAAAGAAAGGGGATAGATAAAGCGGGCAACATTGAAGAAGCTACCAAGGAGTGAGTGCGCTCCACCGTTTATTATCACAAAAAGTACAGTGGTCATAAAGGTACTGTCTTCGGTGAATATCTGATGTAATTGTTGCTAGCCAAGAACTGAAGGCTACTCTCAGTCGAGCTGTAGGATCTGTGCATCATGATCATGTTCTCTGGCCAAGGAACTTTGCCCTGATTTCAGAAAGTTCTGTCACGACATCTTTCATCTTCATGCGCTCGTTAGGACTGTCCAGTGAGCATAGGACTCCAAGCCTCAAGAGAGCAATCAAGCAATCAATTTTGGCCGTTGTGGCTCTACTGCTCTCAACATTTTCTCCATGAAAATGGGCTCTGTTGCTCTCAACAACCTCTCTGTGACTGCAGTGAGCTTGTGCTTCCTGTAGCAGTGAAGGTTCAACAATCTCTTCCGCTCTTCCTTGCAAAGCTATCTTAGCATATTCTTGGAGGGTCATCCCATCCTTAAACATGCCATCTGTAGGGCGTTTTCCCGTGAACATCTCCAGTAGCAGAACTCCGAAACTGTAGACATCTCCAGGCATGGATGCCTTGCCACCCATGCCATACTCTTAACAAAATGCAGGGAAACTCAATTAAACATAGAGAAGTTTTGATATATGCAAAAGTCGTTTTGTTCTGGCTATTTATTTATAAAACCAAAATTTTAGGCATTTCTATCCATGGAGGGTCAATATAGAGGAAGATGGTGAAGGTATTACCTGGAGGAACATAGCCGACTGTTCCCTTCACTCCTGTTGAGCTGCTTTGATTCGGTGAGCAGTTATCTGGTAAGGCACTTGGTAGAAATTTTGCTAGCCCAAAATCTCCTAGATGAGCTGTCATATCATGATCAAACAGAATATTGCTCGGCTTTAGATCACCATGAACTATTGAAGTTTCACATTGGTTGTGAAGATAGTCGATTGCCAAGGCCATATCAAGGGCTGCATTCAGTCGTTGGACAAGGCTAAGATTCCTCATATCAAGTCGGACTTCAGACTTCATTACTTCAGGTTGATCTTCCTTTCGGTGCAACCACTCGTCTAGACTTCCATTGTGCATAAACTCATACACTAGAGCTTTGAAATCGGCACCCTGAAAGTCAATGCTTGAGCATGTGGTGATGATCTTGACGAGATTCCGGTGACGGACACTTCGCAACGCCTCGCATTCTGCAATGAAACTCTTGAAAGCTCCCTTTCGTCTGAGATTGAGTACCTTGATTGCTACCATCATCCTTTCTTCTCCTAGAATTCCTTTGAACACAGAGCCATAACTTCCTTCTCCAATCAAATTCGAAGATGAGAAGTAATCAGTGGCTTGCTGGAGCTGAAGATATGAAACTTTTGGAAAGTGTTCTTTGATGGATGGTGCCGAAGGTCGTTTTCTTCCAGATTTCCTCCGCCTGATCAGACTAATCAAGAAGCACGCTAAAAGGAGGAAGCACAAAATGGTTAATGGAATCACTAACTCAAGAGTGGTCTGCTTCTTCTTTCTGTGGATTTTGCATGGAGGTAGTCCTAGTTCCTTTGTACCCCCACAGAGGCGGCTGGCTGATTGGCACTGAAATTGAAATATCATATGGTACTTCTCCTTCGAGGTTATTGAATGACAAGTTTAGATCCTGTAGGAGAGTGAAATTCTGTAGGTACTTCGGAATTTGACCGGATAACTTGTTCCTTCCTAGGTCAAGGAGTTCAAGGCTTTTCAAAGCTCTGAGAGAGGAAGGGATGCTTCCTTCAAATAGGTTGTTTCCCAGATCAAGACGTTCTAGCATTATGCATTTCTCCAATGTAGGAGGAATGACTCCCGACAACCTATTGTCAGAAACATCCAATTCTACAAGGCTGCTCATATTACCCAGCTCTTGGGGCAGCGGTCCGTTCAAGAGGTTTCTAGCCAAATTAAATGAAATGGACATAAAAGGAAGGGTGACTACCTCTGCTGGTATTGTGCCAGTGAGGTTGTTACTGGACAGGTTAAGTGTTCCGAGACGTTGACAGCTTCCTATACTAGAAGGTATATTGCCTTGTAAACTATTTTCTTGCAAGAGCAGTCTTGTCAACTGGCTAATGTTTCCAAATGAGGGGGAATTGCTCCAGAGATTTTGTTGTGGGAGAGGTTGATTTCTACTAATGCGTGAAGCTTTCCAATGTTTTCAGGAATCACACCTGTAATAACGTTCTTAGACATGTCCAAGCGAGTTATACCTTTCAAGCGTTCTATTCCACTTGGAATTTTGCCAGATATCTGGTTTGATCCCAACGATAGCCATTCGAGCTCACTCGAGAAGTTGGAAACCGAAGGAGGTAACTCACCTTTAAATTGGTTCGTGCTTATATCCAGGAGTCGGAGTCTGCTACAGTTAGTTAAAGAAGTCATAAAACTGAAGCCGTCGTCCTTCAAATTTGTCAACTCGTTCTCCGAGAGAAGTAATCTGCCAAGCCCCTTTAAGTTTGCAAGGTTTAGAGGTAGGGTTCCAGAGAAACTATTGTTGGCGAAGTCGAGGTCTACCAGTCTTGTCGCATTGGGTAGCGAAACAGGTATTTTGCCTGTGAAGCTATTTCTTCCAACGTAAAGCCCTTCTAGATTAGGAAGAGCGAAGCCAATATCAGGCCGAATTTCACCATGCAGTCTATTGTTTTCCACATCAAGATCTAAGAGAGAAGTAAGATTATAAACTGAAGGGGGAATAGTCCCGTAGAAATTGTTTCCAAAAATCTGCAGAAATGTTAAGCTTGACATTTTCCCAACGGCAGCGGGGATGGTACCCTGTAGATGGTTATCTGAGATGGAAACTTCAAGCAGTGAAGGTATATTTCCTAACCATTCTGGAAAATTTCCTGTCAGGTCATTATCTGGAACTAGAAAACTAATCAGTTTGATTAGCGTACTCTTCTGTTCGGCTAGGATCTTACCTGTTAACTTGTTGCCTGTCAAATCGATGCCCAGAAGTTCTGAACAAGAAGTCAAATTGATAGGTATCTCTCCCTCAATAGCGTTATGGCTGAGGTTGAGGTACTTAAGTCGGTATAAACGACCAACCTCCGGAGGGATCCGACCCCGGAAGCCATTGTTGCCGAGGTAAAAATATTGGAGGAAGGAGAGATTTCCTATGGATGCTGGTATCGAGCCAACCAACTGATGATCCATTAGGTTCAGAGCGATGACCCTTTCTTTGTGCCGGCGGCTACATTTTACACCCGTCCAATTACAGAAAGACAGAGAGTCATTCCATGAGCTCATCACCCCGAATGGATCGATATCTATATGGTTCTTGAGGGAGATCAGTGAGAGTTTGTCGGGTGCATCGTCGGAGTACGCCGCTGTTGCTGGGGAAGACATGCATCTTGGGAGCATCGTGCATGTCAGAATGCTCAGAAGTATGGGAATGCATAAACTGGAGGAGGCTTGTGAACAAAGTGCTTTCATCGTGAGGAGTTACGAGATAGCAACAGAGGAGGAAGTTTAAGGTCCGGTGGGGGACAATGAATTGCATTGGCATATTTATTGGATAGATCTGCCAAGCCAATTACAGGGGACCGAAAATAGCGCGATTGCCTTGCCTACTCTTCTGACCGCGATAGAAACATCCACATGGAAGACTTGATTATCTGACCCCACTTTGAATTGGTGACTAGGAGAAAAAGTAAATTCTGCGAGTAATTTTACCCGTCACTTCCGTTCTTGTCATTCTAGTGCTGTTGATCAACGCGCCCGAGGACTTAGTAGTCATGGTCAAGTTTGTATAAAAGAGGTAAGGCATGACTTTGCTAGTGGGCTTAGGTGGGATTGGGAGATTATTACCACTTTATACGTATGGGATTAATTAGTCAATAAGGCTCAACAATTTTAGTAATTAATTCCACACGCTAAAAACAATCGATATTGACATACAAAGTGTCTATTTCTCGTAAAATCACGCACATGATTTCTAGTTCTTTTGCTTCCGCAAATAGTGTTGTTGAATTATGCTCAGCCAAAAACAGAGTTGTCGTATTGTGTAAACTAGGAAGAGTAAATTAGTGCGTAACTTCAGGTAATGTGAAAGGGATGCGGAGTTATGATGCTCCTCCTACACGCTTTGTTGGGTGGTGGTAGGTCAGTCTCCAAAATCTCAAACTCCGGTCGGAATTGTTGGAGAAATCTTTCTGGAATATTTCGAAGCTGACAAAACGTTTCCATCAGTCTAGTCTGAAGTCTTGCAGACTCTACCATCTAAAGTCCGAAGTCTTGCGAGACTCTACCATTTAAAGTCGAAGACTTACAGACTCTACCATTTAAGTCGAAGACCTTCGTTTCATCGGACTCAAGACTCAAAGTCTTTTCTCATTGACAGTTTGTAGTTTGTCGAAGAAGGTCTATCCAAGACTGTGCGTTTCATTAAGGATTTGATCTTGTCGTCTAAACGAATATCTCTTGGCTGGATATGACACAATGGATTACTTTAGTCAACATCAAAGATTAATTTAAAGATCCATTGATTGGCGAAGTATACTTGGAAGGTTCTACTTATGGAAACCGAAATCCTGATTGTATGGGCGAGCAGGATTGATGGGCTATCGTTATGTTCCTTTAATAGCTCGAGTAATCTTTCTAATTGATTCTGTCCAACGGGAAGATTGGAAGAATTCCTTTGGTAAATGCCAACGGGTATGATGGCATAAATGAGTATATAAAGAAGATGTTCCAGTTGTTTCGGGGTGTGCACGATAGAAGAATTTCAAAGTCTCGAAGCTCCTTGTTCTTTGTCTATTGCGAGCGAAATCTTGTACGCAAAAGAGAGACTATATTTTGAGATATCTTGAGGAAGTGTGGTAGAGTATCTACACCTTTGTGGAATCAAGAGAAAGCATTACTTGTAACATCTCTCTTGTTTATAGTGAAATCCAGCCGGTAGGGTGTCGGTGAGGAAGAGTGGACGTAGGCTTGGAATAATAAGCGAACCACTATAAACCCCGTGTTCAATTTTCTCTTCCCTACTCTCTTTTTACTTTGATCATAATCTGTCTTGAAGAAAATTCTGTTCTATTGTTTGCCTAGTATTGGTTTCGTATATCGATAAATTGTTTTTAAACCTATTTACCCCCTCTAGGTGTATATACTAGTAATATCAATTGGTATCGAGCTTGTGTACTCACTTTGTTTGAAGTGTTTTACTTGAGTTAAAGATCCATGGCTAGTATGTTAGCACCGGGGCTGGTGGAAGGGCAAAGCAATACCGGACCTCCTTATTTTGATGGAAAGGATTACAACATCGGAAAAACAAGATGAAAGCATTCCTAAGATCGAAGGATCCTCCGGAATGGGATGTTGTAGAAAAAGGAATTACTCCTAAAGCTGCATCGAATCGAGAGAGGAAAAGTGACTGTTGAGTCTAGTGAAATGACTCAGGAAGAGATAATCAAGAGACAAGCTCTTGATGCAAAAGCAATTTATTCCTTATATTGTGCTTAGTCACCTAATGAATATAATAGAATATCTTCTTGTATTACAGCAAAAGAAGTCTGGGATAGATTACATATTACTTATGAAGGAACTGATCGAGTGAAAGAGACAAGAATCAACATTCTCCTTGGTCAATACGAAGCCTTCAAAATGAAATCAGGAGAATCTATAACTGACATGTTTAGTCGTTTTACAAAGATCGTGAATGGTCTTGAAAATCAAGGTCAACCAATTTCTGATCCCATGAAAGTAAACAAGCTACTGCGAGGACTCTCCAAGGATTGGAATCACATAAAGACCTCAATAAGAGAGACACAAAGAATCATGCCACTCTCGTCGATGAGTTGGTTGGAACTCTTGAGTCTTATGAAGTGGAACGAATCAATGAAGATGAAGATCCTAAAGGTAAGAAATCCATTGCATTAAAATCCAATGATGATTCGATGTTACAGATTCGAAGATGATATGGATGATGAGGAGCTTGCTCTCATGATAAGAAGATTCAAGAAGCTGAACAGAAAAGGAAGAAGATTCAATCCAAAGAAACAGAGTTTTCAAAAGCATCGACTAAGTCTACGTTGAGGATGATGAATCAAACAAAGACATAGTCTGCTTTGAATGTAAGAAAAAGGGACACATCGGACCCAACTATCCTCTTCGAGGAAGAAGAAAGGAAAAGCTGAAAAGTATCGAAAGGCTCTTAAAGCGAAACCGGGAGTGATACGAGTGTGAAGAAAGTGATGATGACTATGCCAATATATGTCCGATGGCTCAATCGGATTCAAATTCAAACTCCGAGACAGACAGATTCGAGATAGTGAGTTTGAGGTAAGTAATTTTAAAATCCCTGTTAAAGTTTCTAAATACATTGATGAGATGTGTTCTAGTCTTAAGATTTCTCTTAAAAGGATTTCCGAACTTAAAAAGGAAAATTCTGCACTAAAACAACAGGAAAATACTTTGAAAGAAAAGTTGAAATGTTTAGACATGAATGTTTCGACTCTTAAAGAAAGTGAAGAAAATCTTTTAAAAGAAAATGAATTCTTAAAAAATGACATATCAAATATCTCAAAAAGATTTTCAATAGGATCGAGAAACTTGAAAAAATTCTTTCAAAGCACAAAGACCTTATTTTAATAAATCTGGTTTGGGAATGACTGTAGAAATCATTCCTCTAATTGATTTTCCTAAAGTGAAAGAAAGAATTAAGCAAAGACCCACAAGAGATGCTTACAACAATCATTTCAAAAGGTCTTTGTGAAACCCGTAGGTCGAAATGCTCTAAAATGTTTAAGGTGCAACAGTGCAAATTATTTTGAAAAAGAATGTCCTATGGTTTGGAAACCTGTTAAAAAAGTATGGGCAAAAACCACATATCATACTAACACCAATGGACCCAAGAAAATATGGGTACCAAAGAAAGCTTGAGTTTCTTTTTAAATGCAGGTCACTATCAAGAAAATGGTAAAATGGTATCTGGATAGTGGATGCTCAAGACATATGACAGGAGATTCAAAATACTTCATAAAACTTGTTCAAGCAAATGGTGGAAAAGTTTCATTTGGAGGAAACAGCAAACGAAGAATTCTGGGGTTTGGAACTGTAAAAATTGGAAACCTCATGATAAGCAATGTTTCCCTAGTGGAAGGACTCAACTACAATCCGCTCGTATCGGGTCACTGTGTGATACCTGGTTTCAAAATAAACTTTCAAGAAAGAATTTGTTCGGGAACCAGTAAAGATACTACTCAGTCATTTATGGGTCGAAGACATGGAAACATCTACCTCTTGGACGTAAATCCAGATGAATCGAAATATCTAATCTCATTACAAGACGAAGCGAACTTATGACACAGAAAGCTTGGGCACATCAATATGAAGCAGATAGCCAAAATTTCAGCAAAGAAGCTTGTTCGAGGTTTACCCAAATTATCATACCAAAAGACCAATCTATGTACTCCATGCGTATTGGGAAAACAGGTAAGAAATTCCTTTAAACCAATAAATCAAGTTTCCACTAATCGTGTATTGCGGCTTACGCACATGGATCCGTTTGGACCAACCGAACTCGAGCATTGGGGGTAAGAAATATTACCTAGTAATTGTGAATGACTACTCACAATTTACTTGGGTATATTTCCTGACAAGTAAGTCTGAAACGTTCTCTTACTTTGAAAAGTATGCTAAAAAGGTTCAAAATGAAAAAGGGTATGTTATCTCCAAGTATAAGAACAGACCATGGAGGTGAATTTGAAAATCAAGATTTTACAAAATTCGTGATGAATCTGGTTTTCAACATATGTTCTCCTCTCCATATACTCGAACAAAATGGAGTTGTGGAAAGAAAGAATAGATCGCTTCAAGAAATGGCTAGAACTCTTTTGATTGAAAGTAACATCTCTTCACAGTTTTGGGCTGAAGCAGTTTCAACAGCATGTTATATTATCAATAGAGTTTTTCTAAGGCCTATCTTGGAAAAAACCCCTTATGAATTATTCAAAGGAAAGAAACCTATTGTTTCTTATTTTCATGTGTTTGGATGTAAATGCTTTATTTTGAAAAATGCAAATGATCGAGTTGGCAAGTTTGAAGAAAAATCAAACGAAGGTATCTTCCTTGGATATTCTACCTCAAGCAAAGCCTACAGAGTCTATAACAAGAAGACTTATTCTGTGGAGGAATCAATGAATGTCAAATTCCAGGATTCTTCACAAAATAAATCTATTCAGACTCATCTTGAAGAATTTGAACCAGCTTCAGACTCTACAAAGTCTAAAGAAGCAGCTCAGACTCAAAAAGACCAGCAACAAGTGGTTATTGAAGATTCAAATGAAGGAAGTGATCATCAACCTGACGAATCAACCAGTAATTGGAAGCATAAGTCCAGTCATCCCAAAAATCTTATTATTAGCGACATTAATGAAGGGATTCGCACAATATCCAAAATGCGCGAAGAGTCTAGTCTTTGTGGCTCTTATTTCGAAATAGAACCCAAAAGCATAGAAGAAGCTTTATCCGATGAAAGCTAGATTGAAGCTATGCAAGAAGAACTCGAGACAATTCAGCATTAATGATGTCTGGGAGTTAACTCCTAAACCGAAAGGTAAATCTATTATTGGAGCTAAGTGGGTTTTCAGGAACAAAATGAACGAAGAAGGAAAAGTCATAAGAAACAAAGCAAGACTCGTGGCCAAGGGATATACGCAAAAAGAAGGGATAGACTATGACGAGACTTACGCACCAGTAGCAAGGTTAGAAGCTATTCGATTATTACTTGCTTTTGCATGTTATAAGGATTTCAGGTTATTCCAAATGGACGTCAAGAGTGCTTTCCTGAACGGATTTATCCATGAGGAAGTCTATGTGGAACAACCACCGGGTTTGAAGACCCAAGGAGACCGGACTCGTATTGGGACCGAAAAAGGCCTTGTATGGTTTAAAGCAAGCACCTCGAGCTTGGTACGACAGCTGAGTAAGTTTTTAATTCAAAATGGCTTTGTCAAAGGTAAAGTAGACACTACCTTGTTTATCAAAAAGGAAAGCAAAAGTTTTCTGCTTGTTGAAATATATGTTGATGATATTATTTTTGGATCCTCTAATCAAAGTCTATGCAAGAAATTCTCTAAGACGATGCATGATGAATTTGAAATGAGCATGATGGGTGAACTAACCTTCTTTCTTGGACTTCAAGTGAAACAATGGAAGGAAGAGACTTTTATTCATCAAGAAAAATATGCTAATGATCTTGTCAAAAAATTTGGACTGGAAAATTGCAAAAAGACCGATATACCGATGTCAAGTTCCTTGAAGATAGACAAAGATGAAGGAGGAAAGAAAGTTGATCAAAAGCTATACAGGAGTATCATTGGCTCACTTCTTTATCTTACTGCGTCTAGACCTGACATTCTGTTCAATGTTTGCATTTGTGCTAGATTTCAAGCAGACCCTAAATAATCTCATCTAAGTGCAGCAAAGCGTATTATCAAATACATTGCTTCAACTTCAAGCATAGGTCTTTAGTATCCTAAAATGGGAGACTTTACTCTTCTTGGATACTCAAACGCAGATCTAGCTGGTTGCAGAGTTAACAGAAAGAGCACTTCAGGCACTTGTCAACTACTTGGAAGCAGGACAGTGTCTTGGTTCTCAAGAAAGCAAAATACAGTAGCCCTTTCTACAACAGAAGCAGAGTATATATCTCTTGGAAGTTGTTGTTCACAAATTTTGTGGATAAAATAACAGCTAAAAGACTTTGGAATTGAAGATTCATGCACAGAGATTAACTGCGACAACACTAGTGCTATCAATCTTACCAAAAATCCAATCCTTCACTCAAGAGCGAAGCATATAGAGATTCGACATCACTTCATAAGAGATCATGTTCAAAATGGAGAAATTTCGATTCGGTTTGTCAACTCAACGAACCAGCGGCGGATATACTTACAAAGCCTTTGGAGAAAAATCAATTTGAAATCATACGTTCCAGACTCAACATCCTTAATCTTGAAGAAGTTAAAGTCTAATGACTCTCAGACTCAGACGGTTCTTGACTGTAAGTTATTTTATTTTTTGCTATATTTCATCTCGGAAAGGTACGATCATCTATCTATAATTGATTTTTACCACTCTCAATTTCCGTTATAAAAGGCAATTTCTCTCTGTCAAAAAGGGGTTAATATTTTAAAATTGGTAGTTATCGATTTTAAAAAGGGGGAAGTTATTTTTAAAAGGGGCATCTTTCACTTTCCTTTGCGACGTTTGGTATGCCTCCTTTCGACTGACCTATATATAGTCAGTTTTTCTTTCGTTCATAAACCCTAAAAAATTCATCGATCTTCTTTTCTGTCGTCCTCACTTGTTTAATCTTCGAAAAAGTTGTCTTCTTTCTTGGGAAAAGTCAAGTTTGAAATCTTTCAAGACTGTGAAAGATGTCGTCTTCAAGGAAGTCTTCGAGGATTGCAAACAGGGGACCACGGCAAATGAGTGAGGGGCCTACTCACTTCGATCTCACCGAGGAAGATGAGTTACACAGTCAGCAACTGGGCCCACAACAGTCTCAGCAACGGCATTCTCCACCAACTAGTCCACAGGGTGTTGGGCATCGGGAAGAGGAAGAAGTTATTGAAAAAGCTAATCCTATATGCTGGCTGATGTGATTGGGGTTGAGAGAGGAAGATATCAACCTATCAATGTCTCCATTGCTCGTGCTACATTGGAGCTTGTTAAGGACAGAAAGACAGAGGGAAGGATTTCCTACTCAAGGATGCGTGCATTCAACATTCTGCTTCACAAGATTGTGATAAATTGCCTCAGACCGAAATCTACTTCAAAGACTCGATGTTTCTAACTCGAGGCAAAGCTAATGTATGCCATCCTTCTTTGGGAGAAAGTTTTCTCTTCCTCATACCATTACGTTCCACATGTACGGAGCAGTGGTGAAGGACAAGGGTCAACTTCCATATCCAGGTCTTGTGTCGAAATTATTCAGACATTTGAATATTCAACCTCCACATACTCTCTGTGTTCGATCGTGTGACAAAATGGTGGTAGGATTGAAAATGGTGTCCAAAATGCGTCCGAAAGAACTTGACAAGGAGTTGGAGAAATTCAAGGAGACACCCCCGCCAAACCTCATCAAGCCTCTTTCGCAAAGCAAAAAGGAAAGGGAAGGAGCCCATGGTTGCTTCATCCAAAAAGAGAAGAGCTCTCATCCTTGAGGATGAAGATGATGAGGATGACATCACCATCTCTGCTTTGGCTTTAAAAAATCTGAGTCGTTCGTTCCAGAATCAATGGAACAACGGGAGAAGGGAAGAAAAAGAAGAGAGGAGAAGGAAGTGAAGAAAAAGGAGCGAGAGGAGATAGAATCGAAGGAAGAAATGCGAGAGGAAGGACAGTCGAAGAAGAAGAAGAAGAAGAAGAAGAAGAAGAAGAAGAAAGAGGAAGTCCGGAGGAAGAAGAGCATGAGGATCACTCTTCCCCACCCGAAGGCATCGAAATAGGGGAGATGGTGAGAATAGAGAAACATCCTCATATCCCGCTGCTAGTGAGGGAGTCGGCCCGCTCTCCGGCAGATCCAGAGGACATTCATGCCTCTCAATTTCGAAGAGGGACATGATGCTTCATCACCAAATCCGCGTGACTATGCGATGTACCATCGTCTGCCTTTACTCCATCTGATCGTGCCAACGCCAGTACGCAAACTGATGATTCAGCAGACTTCCGCAGAATTCTTGATGTTCTCTTGGAAATGCAGGGTCAGATATATGCTCTGGGAAGCGAAATTCAGAATTTGCAGAATGCAGGACAAGCTTCTTCAGTTTCTTTAAATGATCAGATCCAAGCTCTTGCTCTTCAGGTCTGCTAAGAGTGAAGAGGTAGCTCAACTGAAGGAATATCTGAAAAAGCTGGAAGGCATCGTCCAGTCAATGGGAGATTTCCAGCTTGTTCGTATTCCCAAGCAAACCTGACTCTATTCCATCTCAAACTTTTTTTCTGATGACAAAAAGGGGGAGAGATGTGAGCTTTGAAATCTTTGAAGTTAATCTTTGAGTGTGTTTGTTTTGATGATTGACTTTGTTTAACTTTGAGTATGGTTGTGGACTGGACTGAATTTAAGTTTTGAACTTAACTGCTTACATCAAGTACTATTGATATTTTATAAATGGCTTTACTCTCATACAATACTAACCTATTTTCTATGGTTGCAAATTCTAGTGTTACTTTTAAGCCATTAACCTTGATGAGATATCCATATTTGCTTGAGTAATGTTTTGCAGGTCAAAGATATTCAAATCTGCAGGAAAGTTTTGTCACCATCAAAAAGGGGGAGATTGTTGGAGAAATCTTTCGGAATATTTCGAAGGCGACAAAATGTTTCCATCGTCTAGTCTGAAGTCTTGCAGACTCTACCATCTAAAGTCTGAAGTCTTGCAGACTCTACCATTTAAAGTCTGAAGACTTGCAGACTCTACCATTTAAGTCTGAAGACCTTCGGACTGTCAGACTCAAGACTCAAAGTCTTTTCTCATTGACAGTTTGTAGTTTGTCGAAGAAGGTCTATCCAGGACTGTACGTTTCGTTAAGGATTTGGTCTTGTCGTCTAAACGAATATCTCTTGGCTGGATATGACACAATGGATTACTTTAGTCAACATCAAAGATTGATTTAAAGATCCGTTGATTGGCGAAGTATACTTGGAAGGTTCTACTTATGGAAACCGAAATCCTGATTGTATGGGCGAGCAAGATTGATGAGCTATCGTTATGTTCCTTTAATAGCTCGAGTAATCTTTCTAATTGATTCTGTCCAACGGGAAGATTGGAAGAATTCCTTTGGTAAGTGCCAACGGGTATGATGGCATAAATGAGTATATAATGAAGATGTTCTAGTTGTTTCGGGGTGTGCACGATCGAAGAATTTCAAAGTCTGAAGCTCCTTGTTCTTTGTCTATTACTGAGCGAAATCTTGTACGCAAAAGAGAGACTATATTTTGAGATATCTTGAGGAAGTGTGGTAGAGTATCTACACTTTGTGGAATCAAGAGAAAGCATTGCTGTAACATCTCTATTGTTTATAGTGAAATCCAGCCGGTAGGGTGTCGGTGAGGAAGAGTGGACGTAGGCTTGGAATAAACCGAACCACTATAAACCCTGTGTTCAATTTTCTCTTCCCTACTCTCTTTTTACTTTGATCATAATCTGTCTTGAAGAACTTATGTTCTATTGTTTGCCTAGTATTGGTTTCGTATATCGATAAATTGTTTTTAAACCTATTTACCCCCTCTAGGTGTATATACTAGTAATATCAGGAATGACTCGGTCTGAAGTAATCGTCACGGCACTCCATGCAGACGAACTATCTGACGCACGTACAATTCTGCATGCTTATCCAAATCAAGGTTCTTTCATACTATAATAAAGTGAGTTGACTTCGACAGTCTGTCGACCACTACTCTACCTCTCTGACTCCTCGGTAAACCCGTCACAAAGTCCTTTGTGATATGTTCCCATTTATTTTGAGATCTTGAGAGGTTGCAGAAATCCTCCCGACTTACAGTGTTGTACTTTCACTTGCTGACATGTCAGACACTTGGTGACATGCTTGGCGATATCCGCCTTCATACAAGACCACCAATAGTGTTGACACAAATTCTAATACATTTTTGTACTACTAGGATGAATACTGTAACTGCTACGATGAACTTTTGATAAGATTTTTTCTTAAGCTTTGCATCGTCAAGTACACACAATTGTCCTCGAAACCTCAGTGTTCCGTCCTCAGAATTCTAAAAGTCAGCTTTTCTTTTATCGGTATCCTCTTGTAGGATCTTCTGAATATCTGGATCTGTTGGCTGTAGTGCTTTGATTATGATCTAAACATTCGGCTCAATTCTGAGGGTGGCCATAAAATTCAAAAGGTGACCTACCTCAAACTTAAAAACCAAATCTTTAGCCTTCTTAATCAAAGTCCATTTCCTGAGTACCATCTGTTTAACTGAGAACTTTCGACTCAGTGCATCTGCGACTTTATTCACCTTCCTTGGGTGATACAAAATATCACAATCATAGTCCTTCAGGAGTTCCATCCAGTGACGCTATCTCATATTCAACTCTTTTTGAGAGAATAAATACTTGAGACTTTAATGGTCTATGAAGATTTGGAATCTTTCTCCACATAGTAATGTCTCCAAATCTTCAAAGCGAAAATGATTGCCGTGAGTTCTAAGTCATGCGTCGAGTAATTCTGCTCATGAGGTCTCAATTGACGAGACGCGTATGCAACAACTCTGCCATGTTGCATCAACATGCAACCCAGTCTTCTAAATGACGCATCATTGTAGATCTCATATCCTCTAGGACCAGATGGTATGGTCAGCATAGGTGCAATAGTCAGCTTATGCTTAAGCTCTTGAAAACTACACTCGCACTTGTCTGTCCATACAAACTTCTCTCCCTTCATTAGCATACGGGTCAATGGTGATGGCAAAACTGAAAACCCTTCCACGAACTGTCTGTAATACCTTGCTAAAGCCATAAAACTTCTGATTTCTGTCACTGTCATCGGTTTTGGCCAACTGATCACTGCTTCAATCTTGCTTGGGTCCATGGAGATTCCTTCGCCTAAAATCACATGACCTAGGAAAGCAACATGAGTCAACCAAAACTCGTACTTGCTGAACTTAGCATACAGCTCATGATTCCTTAGTGTCTGCAGTACCAATCTCAAATGCCCGTCATGCTCCTTTGGACTTCTTGAGTACACTAGAATATCATCAATGAATACGATCACGAATTGATCCAAGTATTCCTTAAAAACTCGGTTCATCAGATCCATAAAAGTAGCTAGGGCGTTTGTCAGTCCGAACGGTATGACCGTGAATTCATAATGGCCGTATCGAGTACGAAACGCCGACTTTGGAATGTCCTCATTCCTGATCCTCAGCTGATGATATCCCGTCCTCAGGTCGATTTTAGAAAATATTGACGCTCCTTGCAATTGATCAAACAAGTCATCAATTCTCGGTAGTGGATATTTGTTCTTGATTGTCACCTAATTGAATTGGCGATAGTTGATGTATAGGCGCAATGAACCATCTTTTTTTTCACGAACAGAACTAGTGCTCCCCAAGGTGATACACTGGGACGTATGAATCCCGTATCCAACAATTCCTATATCTGCACTTTCAGTTCTTTCAATTCTGACAAAGCCATCCGGTAAGGAGCCTTAGAAATTGGCTATGTCCTGGGGGCTAATGGGGTGCATGACAACCTCTGATTTCTGTTCCAAAAATAATTTTTCTATTCTAAATTTACTTCTGGAATAGAAATCCGTTTGATAAAATTATTTTATTTTTCTATTTCTGAAATAGATTTTAGTTCCAGAAATAGGTTTGGAATATAAATTAGAAATAAGAATTTTCTACTTCTCTATTTCTGGAACAGAAATGAGAAATAAAAATTCTTTTCATTATTCGTCCCCGCTGACCATCATCCATTGGATGTCGGCTGCCGCTAGTTGCTGATCACCGCTGCCTGTCGCCAGTCATCAGCTGCCGTTGCTCGCCAGCCATTGGCCGCCGCCGGTCGCAAGCCGCAGCCGCCGTGGCCGCCACTCGCCACTTGTCGGTCGTCGGTCGCCCGCCGCTGCCGCTGCTCGCCACTTGTCGGCCGCCACCACTCGCCGCTCGCCGACCGCCACCGCTCGCCGCTCGTCATCCGCCACCGCCTGCCACTTGCCGCTTGCCACTCGCTAGCCGCCGCTGCTCGCCGCTTGCAGGCCATCGGTCGCTAGTCGCAGGCCATCATCGGTCGTTAGCAGGCCATCATCGGTCACTATTCACGATAGTCGCCAGGTAACTTGGATAACCCTAATCTAACAACTAGGTTGCCTCTAGTGACGAGATTAGGGAAATGAAGGGTCCTCCTCGACTCCCAATAAACTCGAAATCCTCACCCTCTAACGGGTTAAACTGAATCGTCTTGTGATAACAGTCCAGCTTAGCTCGTTGCTTGGTGAGCCAGTCCATGCCAATTATTTGGTCAAAGTCAAACATGGCTAGGACTATCAAGTCTATCTTCAATCTTGCCCACCAATCACTAACGTGCAACCAAGACAATCCATTGTAGCTAACACATCATCCTTAATGGTGTCAATATACTCACTGACTCCAACAACTCAGGAATCAATCCTACCAACTTAACATACTGCTCAGTTATAAATGAATAAGTCGCACCAGGGTCAAATAAAGCATAAGCAGCGTGGTCGTTCAGTGAAATAGTACCTGTAATCAATTTAGGTGCATTCTCAGCCTGTCCTCCGGTGAGGGCATATGTCCTTCCTTGAGCTGGAGGCCTGATCAATCCACCATGCTATGCATTCAGTGGCAAAAGTCCTCAATTCTGACCCAGCGGTGGCGGTGGCAATTGCGGTGGTCCCATCTGTCTCCTGGGACAATTCCTGGCCATGTGACCCTATTGGTTACACTCAAAACAAGCACCCGGCCTAGAATGACACGGGGCCAACCCATGTCATCTTTCGCAGAAGCGACACACACCATTTTGTCTCTACGCTAATCTTCCTATCCCACCCTTCCTGTTAGGTGGAATAGGGTATCTTCCTCCGGTCATCGGTCTTTTCCCAAATCGATTTCTATCCTGGGTAGAACCAAACTGCGACTCAGATGTGACGGCTTGTTCATTTAGATTCTTCTCTATCAATTGGGCTCGACCGTACAGTTCATTATAGTTCTTTATACCAAACGACACCAGCGGATTTTTCAGCTTCGGTCGGAGGCCATCCATAATCCTCATCACCTTCTTCTTGGGATCCTCGATCAATCTAGGAGCGTACTATGATAACTAGGCGAATTTCGCCTCGTACTAGTTCACAGTCATTGGACCTTGACGAAGGTGCAAAAATTCCGCCATCTTTAGTTGTTTGGCACAGCTGGAGAAGTACTTGCCATTGAACGCTCTAACGAAGGTGTTCCACTTTGGAACCACGCCTTCTAGGAATACCTCTTCTTTGGTGGCCCTCCACCAAGTACTTGCAATCCCCTGCAATTGATATACCGCAAGGGTGATCTTCTCTTCCTCAGTACACCTCGGCAGTGCAAAAGCTTTCTCCAGTTCTTGAATCCAGAGGGTTGCAACCTTGGGATCTCCTGTTCCTGTGAACTTTGGCGGTTGCAACTTTAGAAACTGTTCAACGAGCTTATGAATCGGTCTCTCTGCAACCACGTTCCCCTATGGAACTTCAGCAAGTCGGGAGACATTAAAGTGGACTTTCCAATGGAGAAGAATATCATTTCCCCAGTCACCAGTTTTCGCACAATAATTCCTTGCCATATGAGCCGCATACATGGGTATTTGGTAATCGGTGGGAGTAATCTCACCCAAATCGAAACAAGAATTACCCTTTTTTTAGGATGAACTTGACGACCTAAAAGGACTTCTAGGAAGAGTGAACTTTGAACTCATATATAGCTCAAGGACGAGCTGAGTCGGAAGAAATCGAATTTTGATAATTTTTTCAATAATCAACGTGCAAGTTCCAGTGCCGAGATGAATTTTAAAGTATGGCCACTAATTAATAATCTATTCGAAAGTTCTGCACATTGTTACTCAAAATGGTTGGTCAGTCGAGCTTCAGCATTGGGGAATGGAAGACCATAGGTGATTAATATCTGGAATAATTGGTCTTTTATGCCCTCATGGATTAGTCTCTCGCTCAAAATAAGCTTTTAATTTCCGCAATAAATATTATTACTATAAACAACTATATATAAATGTGAAATAGACTGGTCTAGGCAAAAGGATGAAGGTGCAGGGGGCCTCATTGTCCAATTGAATGGAGCGGAGGTTGTTTAGGACCTATTTGGTAACTGGTCAAATAATGGTTGATTCTATTCTTTTATTTCCCGAAATAAAATTAAAAAAAAATAGAAATCCGTTTGATAACATTTTTTGTTCTCAAGAACAAATTTGTTCCTAAGAATAGATTTTGAACATAATCAAAAAGTAGAAAAAAATTACTTTTTTTTTAATTTCCGAGAACAATTTCAGAATCAAGCCAAATTTTCCTCATTTTTTTTTATTTTCTTTTCTTCTTTTATTTTCCTTTCCTTTTTTCTTCTTCTTGCTCATTGCCAGTTGCTAGCCACGGCGACAGCCGGCGACCGGCTAGGCAAGGTCTAGCGACCTTGCCGGAGCCTTGCTAGGCCAAGGTAAGGCTCACGTTTATAAAAATTACATGAGGAAATCTCAATAGTTTCAGTAATCGATTCCATACGCTAAAAACAATCGATGTTGACTTACAAAATTTCTAATTCTTGTAGAGTCACGCGCACAATTTCTAGTTCTTCTGCTTCCGCAAATAGTGTCGTCCATTTGTGCTTGGCAAAAAACAAAGTTGTCGTATCGTGTATGGCTGACAGTGGGAAGTGGACATGAATTGTTGACAGGGTTAGCTGGCAGCAATCCAATCAATTTTTCATATAAGGAATCATTCCGTATGTCCATTCTCATTATCGGGAATCATCCATGTGGCCATTCTGACTTCTACCGTTCCATATATTTCAACCCTAAGATCCCATTATAATCTCCATTAAACGGGCAAAGTTTACCAGAGTTACATAGATTCAAAGTAGAAGAATGATTCTTCTGAGCATGCTTCTTTTCCTAGGATTCTCACGGTTTGTGCCTACCCGACGTGCAAATAGAATGGAAAATAGTTAGGATTATTTTGTCTGACAAAAGCGCATAGTAACTATCATTTTGATTCTTTAATGAATTAATAAGTTTCTGGTACCAGTCTATCCATGCAGGATTCAGCAACTTTTTATCTGTAATCTATCCCTTCAACCTTCCATCAAATTTGCTTTCTAATATGAAAAAGCAGAGCCATGGAATATCCTGGATAGCTAATGCAAGCACAAAGGGAGAGTCACCGTCCACCCACAGCAACTGGATATGGGATCCTCTCTCCCAGAAGACTACAAGACCAAGGTTCAATCATAGAAGGGAAGTCACCCATCTGATAACCCACCCCACCAATGAGAATTGTCATCACTCCTTCCTATGACGAGAAGATGGTTCTCTATCGTATGTTGACCTACTATCTGATTCGTGCTTCTTGGATCGACTCTCTTCCTCTCATAGCTGCCTCTTGATCTAGGCTTTGTATCGTCATCATCATGCCGTCTCGATCTCTTTTCTTCTCTCCTGTCAGAATCTTCTATACCTTTTAATCCTTTCTTCTTTCCTGTCCCGGTCTGTCATACCTCGCTCAACATTGTCATTATTACCGTCCCTCCTGAAGTTCTTATCCTCCCTCCTATCAAACTTCCCTCGTGACTTCTCTTCAAAATCATCAATCGTTTTTTTTTTTTTTTTTTTGGGTGACTGGATAGACAGTAACTGATTCTATACATAATTAAGAAGCGTAGAAAAAGTTTATTTCTTTGTTCCCGAGAATAATTTCAGAATCAAGCCAAATTTTCTTTTTTCTCTCTCTTTTTTTTTTTTTTTTTTTCTTTTCTTTCATTTTCTCTTCTTCTTGTTCATTGCGGTTGCCGGCCATGACCACGGCTAACGACCGGCTAGGCAAGATCCGGCGACCTCACTAGAGCCTTGCTAGGCTAGCGTGAGGCTCACGTTTATTAAAATTACGTGAGGAAATCTCAACAGTTTCAGTAATCAATTCCACACACTAAAAACAATCGATGTTGACTTACAAAATTTCTAATTCTCATAGAGTCACGCGCATGATATGTAGTTCTTCCACTTCCGCAAATAGTGTCGTCCACTTGTGCTTGGCCAAAAACAAAGTTGTCGTATCGTGTATGGCCGACAGCAGGAAGTGGACACGAATTGTCAATAGGGTTAGCTGGTAGCAATCCAATCAATTTTCATATCAGGAATCATTCTGTATGTCCATTCTCATTATCGGGAATCGTTTGTATGGCCATTGTGACTTCCACCGTTCCATATATTTAAACCTTAAGATTCCATTATAATCTCCATTAAACGGGCAAAGCGCCGAGTTTACCAGAGCTACATAGATTCAAAGTAGAAGAATGACTCTTCTGAGCATGCTTCTTTTCCTAGGATTCTCACGGTTTGTGCCTACCCGACGTGTTAATAGAATAGAAAATAGTTACGATTATTTTGTCTGACAAAAGCGCATAGTAACTATCATTTTGATTCTTTAATGAATTAGTAAGTTTCTGGTACCAGTCTATCCATGCAGGATTCAGCAACTTTTTATGTTTGATCTATCTCTTGAACCTTCCATCAAATTTGCTTTCTGATATGAAAAAGCTAAACCATCGAATATCCTGGACAGCTAATGCAAGCACAAAGGGAAAATCCTCGTCCACCCACAGCAACTGGATAGGGATCCATCTCTCTCAGAAGACTACAAGAGCAAGGTTCAATCATAGAAGGGAAGTCACCATCTGATAACCCACCCCACTATATGAGAATTGTCATCTCTCCTTCCTATGACGAGAAGATGGTTCTCTATCGTATGTTGACCTACTGTCTGATTCGTGCTTCTTGGATCGACTCTCTTCCTTCCTCTCATAGCTGCCTCTTGATCTAGGCTTTGTATCATCATCATCATGCTGTCTCGATCTCTTTTCTTCTCTCCTGTCAGAATCTTCTCTCCTTCTGGGCTCGTGATCATCATCATACCTCTTAGTCCTTTCTTCTTTCCTGTCCCGGTCTTTCATGCCTCGCTCAACATTGTCATTATTACCGTCCCTCCTGAAGTTCTTATCCTCCCTCCTATCAAACTTCCCTCGTGACTTCTCTTCAAAATCATCAGGATCGTGCCTTCTTGATTTTCTGTGCTCCTCGCCTTGACGATCTGTCTCCCTATCCTTTGCAGTGAAACTCGAATCCATACTTCACGACTTATGGCCATCTCGCGCTCTAGATTCAGGAAGACCATTGCGTGAGAGACCACTAGACCTTTTATCTACCCTTTCTGGACTATCAAACTTGTCATGACCCCATTGCCCTGTTGGAAACAAACTGAGTGTTTTTTCCTTGTCCCACATAAGAAAAGTGGGAGGAAGTGGCGCAATTTATAAGTGAAGGGTTTCCTTGTATACCTCAAGGAGTAATTGGGTGGGGCTAGACCCACCATACCCGCGTGCGGGTGCGCGCTTTATTTTTTTCATTTATTTATTTTTGTTTTTTATTTTTGTTATTAATGTTATCTTTTATTTTGAGAATTTCAGAAATAAAATATATAAAATGAAAATTCGAAATTCTATTATTAAAAAAAAATTATTATTCCAAATTTTGTTTGTGTCTTTTCAAGAAATAAATAAATAAAATTATTATTCCGAATTTTGTTTGTATCTTTTCAAGAGAATCTTTGGAAAATTACTTATTCGGTTTGCAACTTTTCCTTGAAATGTCGCAATTGTTCGGTTTTCGACTTCTTCCCAAGAGTCGCAATTGTTTATCCGAACAATTTTCTAAATGACGTGTTTGTTCATTTTTCTTTGGGAATTTTCACGAAGAGTTGCAAGATTGTTTCATATATATATACTTGTCATTTTCGGGAGAAAAATGTGGTGGTCATTTTTCGAGTCTTCTTTCTGAAAAACTACAGTCAATTCTTTCGATTGTTTTCCCAGAGAGATCCTAGAGAAATACTAGAATTGCTCTCTAGTATTCTCATCCAAAACTTTGTTGTATTCTGGAGGATTTTTGCCGATGACCATTAGCAACGTTGTAGAGCAAATAAATCCTTAAATAAAGTGATATCACGCCTCAAAGTCCGATCTGAGTACTCTTAGCATCCGTCTTCATTGTTCTATCAAGTTCGTAGCCATATTTTTCCAACATGCCCATCATCATCCTTGGCACCCCAGCCAGTATTAGCAGCTCTCTGATAATAGAAGATCACCAAAAATGAACCCGTCAAGTAATAGACAGTACGCATGCTTTGGGAAAAAAAAATACAATTTGCTTCCAAATAGATTAACGGTTCCCAGCTTGGCATGAATATCTCTACTAGCGTCTGATTAAATAGATTAATTGTTCCCAGCTTGGCATGAATGGCAGTCACGTAGAGGTATTTAACATTATTCATAATCAGTAGCCCTATAATAAATTTATTGACCAATGTCTAAATTGCCAACTGAATATACTATATAGATATGTATATATATGTTTGATCAGACTGTAACTTGTCGCATTTAAAAACACGATCATTGCGAAAAGGAAGAAAGAAAAACCTTTCAATTCAAGCCATCCGTTTCCTTGCCTCCTAAAATAAGCTAGACGAGACAAGAAAGACTTTAAATCCCAATACTTTCTAGTTCCCGACAGTAAATTTGGTATTGCAGCAAAGGGATCACTAAAGGGATTATACTATCTACATCTCGAGTGAGAAGAAAGTCTCAACCAACTTAAGCGCTGAAAGGAAACGCCAACATCAGACTTGAATTCAAGTTGCTTCAAGCGTATTTCCTCGTTAACATTCCAGAAGAATAAGCATCTCAAGTCCAACCATTATATGTTCCAAGAAAGCACTATAATGGTGACATCAAACCGACACTAAAGCATCTTACTTGCTCATCATGTGAAAATTTGCACCCAGCTCCTCGAGTGCACTCCCCTCTTTGGAAAGCACGACACACGCCCTGTTCCGCCCTCTTTCTCTGCTCTTCCTCCTCATCCTCCTCTTCCTTCTTTTTATAGTTGCTGACATGGTCTACTCTTATAATTCTACCCAATATTGATGCTCCATTCAGATTATCTAACCATCAATGAGAATCATGAGCTCAAACAATCAGTCTAAACAAAACGTTAAAACAGCCATCCAGTATGCACAACCGTTCATGTACATGGATGGAGAGAGAGAGAGAGAGAGAGAGAGAGAGAACAACCAACGGCAAGGTTTGTACTCCTTTGATCCTCATATGCAATGAATGCAAAGCCTTTCGATTTACCAGTACCCTTGTGACACGGCCGACGGAAAAGCATGTCCAAGACCGTCCATGATCGGCCGTGTCCCGCACCGGGGCGTAGCTGGGAACGCCCTGACCGATCCCGCATCAGTCCATGATCGATCGCTGTAGCCTCGATGTAGCCTCGGACGACTCTTGGTCGACCAACGGACCGATCCACGGATCGGCCTGACATGATCAGCGCCTGATCCGCCCATGCACGTGCGGGATGTGATCCGTGCACGACCGCGAGCTTCCCGGATCCGCACTCGATCAGCCCCCGCACAAATCCGGAGCTTGATTCACTCCGCTCCCCGACGACGACCCCGACTCGCCCATGCCGTGCCCGACCGGCGTGCGTCCCCGAGCGGCCTGACACTGCTCCCGGCGTGTGCGAGCTTCGGTTGACGATTCCCCATGCCTGCGGCCACCTACTGATCATATTGTAATTATGATCGAATTCAAATATAGCCGTTCGATCGGAGGGACGATCCACGGCCGAGAATTGATCGAGACTTGTATAAAAGGGGTCCCTCCCCCTCATTCGAGCTCAGCGCATTCAAAGTGAATATACACGCTTCCTTTGTGCTTCCGACCCTTTGTGTTGTGCGTGTGTGAGCGAAAGGCTGACTTAGGATCACCGATCCTAAGGCCGCACGGTGTTTGATCGTTCGAAATCGATCGACCCGTGACAAGTGGTATCAGAGCAATCGTTCCTTGTGTGATGGCTGATTCTCGAGCTGATGCTTCGGTTGTTCAAGGTGATGACCGTGATGATCGTGGGCGTCCACCGTGAAGGCTCCCCGGTCAAAGAAGAGCCGTGCTGTCTCGTGCTCGAGGACCCGAAAGAGGATCGGAGATTCGAGTGACGGTCTTAGAGGAGACCGTCACGGACGTCCGTGCCTTGGTGGACGACCTACACCGGACCGTTGATGGAGCGGAAGCCGGAAGGGAGGAGATCTTGGGCGAAGTGCAAGAACTCCAAGCCGGCATGGGAGAGCTCCGGGTCGAGGTGGCGGGGTCTCTCACGCACGAGCTGCAGCAGCGAGACGAGACCTGGGAGGCCGCAATGGCAGCCATGCGCGCGGAAATGGCCGAGCTGAAAAGCAAGGTCGCGGACCTTGAAGCAGCACGCGTGAACGGGGTGATCACCGTGCAGTCCCATGCCGACCTACCCAAGCCAAAGGAGTTCAAGGGCTCCGGGTGGCAAAGGACGTGGACAACTTCCTATGGTATATGGAGCGATACTTCCGGACCATGGGAACGACCGACGACTTGATCCAGGGTAAACACTTTGCAGCCATGTATTTAGTTGATGATGCGCCGCTTTGGTGGAGACGTCGGTCGGATGATAGGAATGGCGATCCTATCACGACTTGGACTCGGTTTGTCGAGGAATTTCGACGAACTTATTATCCCGCTTATGCGGAGGAGGAAGCTCGCGGGGAGCTTAAGCGCCTAGAACAAAAGGGCGGAGTTCGTGACTATGTGAAGCGATTTTCGGAGTTGCTTCTCCAAATTCCTTCCATGACCGAGACGGAGGCATTCCATCAATTCATGAGCGGACTCAAGCCATGGGTCAAGCAAGAGCTCAAACGGTGCAATGCCACGAATCTTTCAATGGCCACATCTCGTGGCCGAGTCCCTTGTGGAATATAGGCCGTCAACTTCGGTTAAGCGATCTTCGATCAAGGGAAAAGGCTGCGGTGGGGGAGAACGGAGTCGGTTCCATCGTCCCAACGGAGGACGACCGCCTTCGGTTCATCCTAGGAATCAACCCGAATCAAGCCGCGGTGGGAACTATCACAAGGTACGCACATACAAGTGCTTCTTTTGTGAAGGACCTCACATGGCGCGGGATTGCCCGAAAAGGGGAAAGTTGGCAGCCTTGTGCAAAGACGACAAACCGCGAGAGGAGCGCGCGGCTGGGATCGTTGCGGATCCTTGGATCGATCAAGGCCAAGAAGGCCAAAGACCCTAAAGGGATGATGTTCGTAGACGTGAAGATAGGCGGTACCACGATGAGTGCACTCGTGGATACCGGGGCATCCGATCTGTTCATATCCAAAGAGGCCGCGAAGAAGCTGAACCTTCCGGTCGAGACGAACGATGCCGGTTGGCTTAAAACGGTGAATTCTAAAGAAGTCCCGACCAGCGGTATGGCCCGGGGTGTGGAGTTTCATCTTGGTCCATGGACCAGTCGAGAAGACATCGAGGTAATCCCCCTTGATGACTATGATTTCATACTCGGGTTAGGATTCCTTGATCGGATCAATGCGGGCGTGATGCCCTTTGCGGATTGCATTTGTATCTTCGACAAGCGGTGCCAATGTATGGTCCCGGTTTATCGCGAATCGGGACGCGATAGGAAAATGCTTTGTCGGCCATGCGGTGACCAAGGGATTACGGAAGGGCGAGGTGACCTTCTTGGCAGCGTTGAAGGAGGAAGGCACGAAAGAAGAAGAGATACCGGAAGAAGCGGCCCGAATCCTCGATGCCTTCCAAGATGTGATGCCGCCCGAGCTACCTAAGAAACTACCTCCCCGAAGGGAAGTCGATCATCGGATCGAGCTGGTGCCCGATGCTCGACCACCGGCCATGGCTCCCTATCGCATGGCCCCGCCCGAGTTACAAGAATTGAGGAAGCAGCTCAAAGAGCGCTTGATGCTGGCTATGTTCGGTCGTCTAAGGCCCCATTTGGCGCCCGGTCTTGTTCCAAAAGAAGCATGACGGATCCCTCCGCATGTGTATCGATTATCGGGCATTGAACAAGTTGACCGTCAAGAACAAGTACCCGATCCCCTTGATAGCAGACTTGTTCGATCAGCTCGGGGAAGCCCGATGGTTCTCCAAGCTAGATCTTCGGTCGGGATACTACCAAGTGCGGATCGCCGAGGGGGACGAGCCAAAGACAGCCTGTGTGACCCGTTATGGATCATACGAGTTCCTTGTCATGCCTTTTGGCTTGACCAATGCACCGGCTACGTTTTGCACCCTCATGAACAAGGTACTACATCCGTTTCTCGATCGGTTCGTTGTAGTCTACCTTGATGATATTGTTATATATAGCCGAACGCTTGAGGAACATGTTGAGCACTTGAGTCAAGTTTTTCGGACCCTTCGGGAGAATGACTTGTATGTGAAACGGGAAAAATGTGCTTTTGCACAAAAAGAAATCCCTTTCCTTGGGCACACCGTCGGGGGCGGACGAGTGCGAATGGACACGGCCAAGATCCGTGCCATTGTTGATTGGGAACCACCAACCAAGGTGACCGAGCTGAGATCCTTTCTCGGACTCGCCAATTATTACCGACGTTTCATTCGGGGATACTCTCGCCTCACCGTACCACTCACGGATATGCTGAAGAAGGAGAAGCCGTGGGAGTGGACGGATCGGTGTCAAGAGGCGTTTGATCGGTTGAAGCGGACCATGACCGAAGAACCGGTGCTAGTGCTGCCCGACTACAACAAACCATACGAGGTAGAAACTGATGCTTCCGATTTCGCTATCGGTGGTGTTTTGATGCGGGAAGGGCATCCGGTTGCCTTCGAGTCCCGGAAGTTGAATGATACCGAACGACGATACACGGTCCAAGAGAAAGAAATGACCGCGGTGGTGCATTGTCTTCGCACATGGAGACATTATCTCTTGGGATCACGATTCGTGGTGCGGACCGACAATGTGGCCACGAGCTACTTCCAAACTCGAAGAAGCTCGGCCCGAAACAAGCTCGGTGGCAAGATTTCTGGCCGAGTTTGATTACGCGCTGGAATATAAGCCCGGAAAATCCAATTCCGTGGCCGACGCCTTAAGCCGGAAGCTGGAATTGGCCAATGTGATAAGCCGTCCCGATTGTCCCTGGATAGATCGCATCAAGGAGGGGTTGAAACACGACCAAAGGGCCCAAGCCCTCCTACGATATGCCCAAGAGGGAAAAACCAGGCGGTTCTGGCTTGAGGATGACCTCCTCTACACCAAAGGACGGCGACTCTATGTGCCGCTCCACGGGAAACTTCGGAAGGAGGTGATGCGCGAGTGCCACGACTCTAAATGGGCGGGACATCCGGGAATCCACCGCACCATGGCGCTTGTTGAGGATCAATACTATTGGCCGTACTTGCGGGACGATGTGGAAGCATATGTGCGGACTTGTCTTGTTTGCCAACAAGACAAGATAGAGCAACGGTCTCTGCGGGACTCCTTCAACCGTTGCCTACCCCGGAGTGCCCATGGGAGAGTGTCTCGATGGACTTCATCGTGAACTTACCAAAGTCCGAAGGGTGTCGGACCCTCATGGTCGTAGTGGACCGATTCTCCAAATATGCGACGTTCGTGCCGGCCACGAAGGACTGTCCCAGCCGAGGAAGTTGCCAAGCTATTCCTCAAGCACGTCGTCAAATATTGGGGCGTTCCACGCACGATCGTGAGCGATCGCGATCCTCGATTCACCGGGCGGTTTTGGACGGAACTCTTCAAGTTGCTGGGAACGAACCTCAATTTCTCCACCAGCATGCATCCCCAAACCGACGGACAAACGGAGCGGGTGAATGCATTGCTGGAGATCTATCTTCGGCACTACGTGAGCAATACACAGGTGAATTGGGCGCGATTGATCGATGTTGCTCAGTTTTCCTACAACTTGCAGCGGAGCGAGTCCACAAACCATAGCCCGTTCGAGATCGTGACGGGACAACGGCCGCTCACTCCGAGCGCGATCGCCTCGGAGCTACCGAGGAAGCAGCCCGTCCGCGTACAAACTCGCCAAAGAATGGGGCGAACAAGCGGACTTGGCAAGGGCGTGCTTGGATCGAGCCTCGAGGCGCACGAAGAAGTGGGCCGATCGGAAGCGACGAGATGTGGAATTCCAGGTGGGAGACTTGGTGCTGGCCAAATTGCACCTCGTCCTCCGATATCGGGACGTGCACAAAGGACTTATCCGTCGCTACGAAGGCCCCTTCCGAGTGTTGCAGCGGATCGGGAAGGTGGCCTATAAGCTGGACTTACCGTCCAAGCTCAAGTTACACCCCGTGTTTCATGTGAGCATGCTGAAGCCATTCCATGCGGACGAGGATGATTCGGATCGGAGCACATCACAGCGAGCACCCCTTGGAGCGAAGACTTCCTACGATCGAGATGTTGAATGCATCATGGCCGATCGGATCATACGAAAGCGATATTGTGCACCGAGAAGGGAATACCTCGTTCGATGGAAAGGCCTTCCCGAAAGTGAAGCGAGTTGGGAACCCTCCGAGGGCCTGTGGCAATTTAAGAAGCATATCGAAGCCTTCCATGCCACGGACGCGACGAGGGCGTCGCCCGATTAGGTGGGGGAGAATGACACGGCCGACGGAAAAGCATGTCCAAGACCGTCCATGATCGGCCGTGTCCCGCACCGAGGCGTAGCTGGGAATGCCCTGACCGATCCCGCATCAGTCCATGATCGATCGCCGTAGCCTCGATGTAGCCTCGGACGACTCTTGGTCGACCAACGGACCGATCCACGGATCGGCCGACATGATCGGCGCCGATCCGCCCATGCACGTGCGGGATGTGATCCGTGCACGACCAGCCGAGCTTCCCGGATCCGCACTCGATCAGCCCCCGCACAAACCGGAGCGATTCACCGCTCCCCGACGACGACCCTGACTCGCCCATGCTGTGCCTGACCGGGCGTGCGTCCCTGAGCGGCCCGGACTGCACTCCCGGCGTGTGCGAGCTTCGGTTGACGATTCCCCATGCTGCGGCCACCTACGATCAGATTGTAATTATGACCGAATTCAAATATAGCCGTTCGATCGGAGGGACGATCCACGGCCGAGAATTGATCGAGACTTGTATAAAAGGGGTCCCTCCCCCTCATTCGAGCTCAGCGCATTCAAAGTGAATATACACGCTTCCTTTGTGCTTCCGACCCTTTGTGTTGTGCGTGTGTGAGCGAAAGGCTGACTTAGGATCACCGATCCTAAGGCCGCACGGTGTTTGATCGTTCGAAATCGATCGACCCGTGACACTTGTCTCTAACAAGGTTTACATCGACAATCTCTCCGTACCTTCATAAACCAATTAGGATACTAATCAACGAAAAAAAAAAAGTCAAAAGCAATTTCAAAAGCTGCAATGAAGATTAAAATTAACAGGAGTATCAATTAAAAAGATGATGAAGCAAGAGATCCCATTGAAACAGCTTTATCTGTACCCCTTTATAAAGGAACTGATGAAGAGCAAAGATCAATCATAGTTCTACTAAAAACTTGATTTCACAAATTGCAAGACATCAATTCCACAAAAATATAAATAAATCTTCAAAAACTATACATATTGCAATATTTGGGAAATCAAATATTCGGGACCTTAGGCCGCCTAGATATGCACCCAATGCTAAAAACTTTCTCTACTCCACAGTCTCTGTGGCCTGGGCTGAGTATGCCAACTAATACAAAGAATTGAAACATCGTAGCAGCTGGTGATTTCCCAACCCACGGATCAGAATTCCGCATCTCAAAGCCTCGAAAACATCTAAGAATGCAGGAAAGAGCTATGATATGGATGTGATATGTGTAGATGCTCAGGAGAAAACACGCAGATGAATGAGCAAAATGTAATTATGCAAGTCCAAAAGTCTGATCCTTTCCAATCAAGCTTGCGTGTCGAAGGAGTTCCCAAAACAGTGAATTCAAACGACACCTCGCGAAGTGGTAAACTTGAGCCATTTAATTGAATTTGGTCGTTTCAAGTCACCTACTAGTAGACCCGTTAAACAGGTGAGTCGGGTTGAGTTTGGATCGGGTCATAAATGATTTGACCCAAATCAACCCATTTAACCCGTTTATAATCCATTTATTACAATGCAAAATTTTTAACCCACACTTGACCTGACCCATACACGATCCATATCCAACACATTTAACTAAATTTAATAAAACTTATTTCTTGTATATATATATATATGATATTGCTAAAATATTTTTATACAACACAACTTTAATGAACAATTTTTATAATTTTTAAAAATCGATTTTAATTATTTTTTTATTTTTTAAATATAATTTTCTTTTTTCTTTTTTGTTCTTCTTCTTCTTTGGCCGACCGCGGCCACGGGTGAGCCTCGAGCTCACTCGGCTCGCTGGTGTTGGGCGAGCTTGAGCTCGCCCCTTGCCGGATCTAGTGAGGCTCGAGACTCGCCGGACGTTGGCGAGCTCGAGGCTTGCTGGCGTTGGCCATCAGGCAAGCTCAAGCTCACCCCTCGCCAAATCTGGTGAGACTCAATCCTCGCCCGACGCCGGCAAGCTCGAGGCTCGCCTAGCCGGTCGCCGGCCATCGCCGTGCCGGCGATCGAAGGAAGAAGAAAGAAAAAATAAAATAAAATAAAATAAAAATTAATTCTAATTTCGATTTTTATAAAAAATATTTTTGTAAAATTAAAGAGAGAAGAGAGAGATTGTGAGGTTTTGGGTGAAAATGGGTTCTAAATCCAATCCATTTAAGACCCACTTAAAATCCACCTATCAAAATCTTTAATTGTTGAACCCATTTAACTACTTTCTGTCAAAAAACAAGTGACCCATATATGATCAATTTATGATTTAAATGGGTCATATATGGGTCTAAGACCCATTTTGACACCTCTACCTACTGGTCTCCGTTTGTGAAATAACTAGATTTTTTCTTGTTCCGAAGGTCATGAAGGATCTTTGACTCCACAGAGAAGATGCAGTAGATGCAAACTTACTGGGCAAAAACTGCGAGGAGATCGCCTTCGGTGAGATCGAAGGGAATGCCGCCGACGAACACATACGCAGAGTCCTTGTATTTGGCATGCCACGAAGCTTCGTCCGATATCCCCAAGGCCGCTTCTCTACTGTTTATCTTCTGGATGCGTTTCACCAAGGCAGAGGTTGCAAAATGGGTCATGGACCCATATTTTTCACAAATGAGTCGAATGTGGGTTATGAAGTTATAATAGGCCATAACCCATATTCGACCCATTTTAAGTTCAGTTTTATATGGGTCAAAAATGGGTCGGAACGAAAATGGATCACACATTTTGACCCATTTTCGACCTATTTTTAAAACCTAAAAAGCATTAACTTTCTTTTTTTTTCTTTTATTTTTTCTTTCTTTTTCTTCCTTCCTTACCGGCAGCCGGTAGGGCGACGGCCGGCCGCCGGCCGGCGACAGGCCAAGCAAGGCTCGAGCTCGTCGGCAAGTCGCCGACGACTGGCGAAGGCTCGAGCTCGCCGGCGTCGAGTGGGGCCTCGGCCTCGCTAGATTGGCGAGGTTGAGCCTCGCCCGACGTCGACGAGCTCGAGTCTCGCCGATTCGGCAAGGCTCGACCTTGCCAAATCGGTGAGATCAAGCCTCGCTTGACGCCGGCGAGCTCAAGCCTCGCCGGAGCTCGCCGGCATCAAGTGAGGCCTCGGCCTCGCCCGATCGGCAAGATCGAGCCTCGCCCGACGCTAGGGAGCTCGAGTCTCGCTAGATCCAGCGAGGCTCGGCCTCGCCGACAATTGGCGAGGCTCGAGCTCGATGGCATCGAGCGGGGCCTCAACCTCGCCAGATCGGCGAGATCGAGCCTCGCCCGATGCCGGCGAGCTTGAGTCTCACCGGATCCGGCAAGATCGAGCCCCACTCAACACCGACAAGCTCGATCTCACTTGTCGCCTGTCGCCGGCCGTCGTCATGGCCAACGGTCCGTCGAAGAAGAAGAAAAAAAAGAAAAAGTAATTATTAAAAAATAAAAATTATATTTTAATAATTAAAAAATATTTTTTTAAAAATAAAAATATTTAAAAATTATATTTAAAAAAATTAAAAATTCGATTTTTCATAAAAATATTTTAAAAAGAATTATAATTTTTTTATTAAATTTGTCTACTTTTTTTTATAAATATTTCAATTTATAGGTTTTTTAAACTTTTTTTTTATTTTATTTACTATTTTTAATTTAATTTGTAGTTTTAATCCAATTAACATATAATATAAGTGAGTTTTTCTATAATATTAATAGATTTTAGTAATACGAGTCTAGTCGGATATAGGTCGGGTATCATGTATGAGTTATTAGGTTTACATTACAAAAATATAAGTCAAAACGGGTTAAATAAATTAAAAATAGGTCCATCCGAGCCATACCCGACCCGACCCGTCCCACCCATTTGCCATCCCTCCACCTGACCACTCTCCTCTCCTTCCTTCGGCTCCGCACCGCTCTCCGTCGCGCACGAGCCTCCGTCGAAACGGTGCGCGTTCGGCCTTCGTCTGCAAACCGAGGTCGGCGGTTTATAGCCGTCGCGCCTCGCCGGCGGCGGCAACCCCGCATCGTAAGTCCTCGCCTTTTCGCTGTATTCCATTTCGAACCCTAAATTTCTTCCCCGGGAACTGATTGTGCTGCCCTCGAGTTCATTTCAATCCGAATCTCGCGATCCTGTCGATCTTTTTCCAATCCCTACTTCGTGTTTTTTTTTGTATGTTCTGTTGTGGTTTTACTGCTTCTTGCGATCAATTCGTTCGATCGGTGTATTCAGTGAACTCGACAGTGAAGGAATCGGGCTGTAGAGCTGAGGGAGGGAGAGAGAATCGCTGCTTGTTCCTGAGATATCACCGCAAACGAGATGAATCCGCTTACCTTGGTGAAACGCATCCAGAAGATAAACAGTAGAGAAGCGGCCTTGGGAATATCGGACGAAGCTTCGTGGCACGCCAAATACAAGGACTCTGCGTATGTGTTCGTCGGCGGCATTCCCTTCGATCTCACTGAAGGCGATCTCCTCGCGGTTTTTGCCCAGTAAGTTTGCATCTATTGCATCTTCTTTGTGGAGTCAAAGATCCTTGATGGCCTTCAGAACAAGAAAAATGTAGTAATTTCACAAACGGTAACCAGTAGGTGGCTTGAAACGACCAAACTCAAGTAAATGGCTCAAGTGTACCACTTCGCGAGGTGTCATTTCAATTCACTGATTTGGGAACTCCTTCGACACGCGAAGCTTGATTGGAAAGGACCGGACTTTTGGACTTGTGTAACCACATTTTGCCCATTCATCTCCATGTTTTTTTCTGAGCATCTACAGATATCACATACATATTATAGCTCTTACCTCATTCTTAGCTGATTTCGAGGCTTTGAGATGCGGAATTCTGACCTGTGGGTAGGGAAATCACCAGCTGCTATGATGTTTCAATTCTTTGTATTAGTTGGCATAGTCAGTCCAGGCTGCAGAGACTGTGGAGTTGAGAAAGTTATTAGCATTGGGTGCATATCTAGAAGCCTAAAGTCTCGAATACTTTGATTTCCCAAATATTGCAGTATGTATAGTTTTTTAAGATTTATTCATATGTTTGTGGAATTGATGTCTTGCTCTTTGTGAAATCAAGCTTTTAGTAAACTGTGATTGATATTTGCTCTTCTTCAGTTCCTTTATTAAGGGGTACAGATAAAGCTGTTTCAATGGGGTCTCTTGCTTCATCGTCTTTTTAATGGATACATCTGTTAATTTGAATCTTCATTGTGGCTTTTGAAATTGATTTTGACATTTTTTTTCATTAATTAGTATCCTAATGGGTTTCTGAAGGTATGGAGAGATCGTCGATGTAAACCTTGTTAGAGACAAGGGTACTGGTAAATCAAAAGGCTTTGCATTCATTGCATACGAGGATCAACGGAGTACAAACCTTGCTGTAGGTTGGTCTCTCTCTCCCACCCCTACCCCCCCCCCAACCAAATCCATGTACATGAATGGTTGCGCATACTGGATGGTTGTTTTGACGTTTTGTTTAGACTGATTGTTTAAGCTCTCATGATTCTCGTTGATGGTTAGATAATCTGAATGGAGCGTCAATATTGGGTAGAATTATAAGAGTAGACCATGTCAGCAACTATAAGAAGAAGGAAGAAGAGGATGAGGAGGAAGAGCAGAGAAAGAGGGCAGAACGGGGTGTGTGTCGTGCTTTCCAAAGAGGGGAGTGCACTCGAGGAGCTGGGTGCAAATTTTCACATGATGAGCAAGTAAGATGCTTTAGCGTCAGTTTGATGTTGCCATTATAGTGCTTTCTTGGAACATATAATGGATGCACTTGAGATGCTTATTCTTCTGGAATCTGGATGAGGAAATACGCTTGAAGCACCTTGAATTCAATTCAAGTCTGATGTTAGCATTTCCTTTCTGCACTTAAGTTTTTTTTTTTTTTTCTGCGCTTAAGTTGGTTGAGCTTTCTTTTCACTTGAGAAGATGTAGATGGTATAATCCCTTTAGTGATTCCTTCGCTGCAATACCAAATTTACTGGCTGGAACTAGGAAGTATTGGGATTTATAGTCTTTCTTGTTTCTTCTGGTTTATTTTAGGAGGCAAGGGAACGGATGGCTTGAATTGAAAGGTTTTTCTTTCTTTCTTTTTGCAGTGATTGTGTTTGTAAATGCAATGAGTTACACTCTGTCTGATCGAAATATATATATATATATATAACATACGCATATCTATGAGAGTTCATGGATTGTCTCTGTGTACATAGTATATTCAATTGGCAATTTAGACATTGGTCAATAAAATTTTTATAGGGATTCTGATTCTGAATAATGTTAAACACCTCTACGTGACTGCCGTTCATGCCAAGCTGGGAACCATTAATCTATTTAATCAGAAGCTAGTAGAGATATTAAATCCGTGGTGTTCTGTTGTGTTGAGTGTTCTATTTGGAAGCAAATCGTGTGTCTTTTTTTTTTCCAAGCATGCTTGCTGTCTATTAATTGATGGATTCGTTTTTGGTGATCTTCTATTATCAGAGAGCTGCTAATACTGGCTGGGGTGCCAAGGATGATGATGGGCAATGGGGTCATGACAAGTTTGATGGTCCAGAAAGGGCAGATAAAAGGTCTAGTGGTCTCTCACACAACGGTCTTCCTGAATCTAGAGTGCGAGATGGCCATAAGTCGCGAAGTATGGATTCAAGTTTCACTGCAAAGGAGAGGGAGGCAGACCGTCAAAGCGAGGAGCATAGAAAATCAAGAAGGCACGATCCTGATGATTTTGAACAGAAGTCACAAGGGAAGTTTGATAGGAGGGAGGATAAGAACTTCAGGAGGGACAGTAATAATGACAATGTTGAGCGAGGTATGAAAGACCGGGACAGGAAAGAAGAAAGGACTAAGAGGTATGATGATGATCACGAGCCCAGAAGGAGAGAAGATTATGACAGGAGAGAAGAAAAGAGATTGAGACGGCATGACGACGACGATACAAAGCCTAGATCAAGAGATGGCTATGAGAGGAAGGAAGAGAGTCGATCCAAGAAGCACGAATCAGATAGTAGGTCAACATATGATAGAGAACCATCTTCTCGTCGTAGGAAGGAGAGATGACAATTCTCATATGGTGGGTTGGGTTATCAGATGGGTGACTTCCCTTCTATGATTGAACCTTGGTCTTGTAGTCTTCTGTGAGAGAGAGGATCCCTATCCAGTTGCTGTGGGTGGACGAGGATTTTCCCTTTGTGCTTGCATTAGCTATCCAGGATATTCGATGGCTCAGCTTTTTCATATTATAAAGCAAATTTGATGGAAGGTTCAAGGGATAGATTACAGATGAAAAGTTGCTGAATCCTGCATGGATAGACTAGTACCAGAAACTTACTAATTCATTAAAGAATCAAAATGATAGTTACTATGCGCTTTTGTCAGGACAAAATAATCCTAACTATTTTCCATTCTATTAGCACGTCGGGTAGGCACAAACCGTGAGAATCCTAGGAAAAGAAGCATGCTCAGAAGAATCATTCTTCTACTTAGAATCTATGTAGCTCCGGTAAACTTTGCCCGTTTAATGGAGATTATAATGGGATCTTAGGGTTGAAATATATGGAACGGTAGAAGTAGGGGTGAGCGTACAGGAGAATCGAATCGGAGGGTCCGGTTCAGTTCCAGAACCCGGTCTGGTTCGGTTTCAGGTTCCAAAGAGGGAGGTTCTGGTTCCCAATTCTATTTTTTTGGGAACTGGCAGTTCCCGGTTCGGTTCCGATTCCTATGGGAACTGAAAAAACCCTAATTGATTTTCAATTTTTTTCTTCCCCCTTCTGTTCTTCCTTCTCACTCTTCTCACGACTCCCCTCAGCTTCAGTTAGCTCGTTCACTCTCTTCTCCTTGTCCACTCCAGTGTCTTGACTCCCTTGACGCCAACTCAACCCACTCCTCTCGACGACTCGACGTCGCTCGTCACTCTCAATGCCACTCCCCCGACTGCGTTCAACGCCGCTTGGCCCCTCGACGCCCGCTCGGCCCCCTCAACGCCCTTGACGCTCGCTCGACGCCTCTCAGCCCCTCGACACCGCACGGCCCACTTGACGCCCACTCAACCCCCTCAACGCCGCCCAACATCCCTTGATACCGCTCGCCACCCTTGACACCCAAGAAACTTACCTCTTCCAGCCTCAATCGCAGATCCAATCTCTAGTCGTTTCTGCTCTTAACTGTTAGATTTAATCTAACATTTTAGCTGCTTTATTTGGTCGATTTATGAAATGTGGGAGTGTCATGCTTGTGTACCGAGCTAATTACGAAGGTCTATATTGCATCAACTGTGAAGAGTACAAGGTAAGACCTTAAACCTTACATTGTCAATGTTGTTCTGGGGGTCACAGATCTATAGGTTGTGACCGTCAGTGTTCCTATTCTAGTGCAATTAGTGCTATTACCTTTGCTAATTCTTTCCAGAAAAAAGAATACATAGGATCTTCTAGTTTATTAGAAGCCGTAGAATAATGTTGTAGGCTCTGCATGTTTTCTAGGATGAGAAAGATCAGCTGGATAACAACTGTTGTCCTATGCATATGAAGTCCTGTGTTCGCAGAAAGGAGGATAACTATATTTTTACCTTATCAAAGTATCAAAAATCCTTGGAAGAGAATCCAGAATTCATACAGCCACCATTTCGTTTAAATGAGGTGAGACAATGTCTAACCTCTCTATTTAATAAAGGCAATGTTCCATTGTTGTCTTCTTTCAGCTGAATTAATCTTTTTATATGCACTTGATGTGAGTTGGGCATCACTTTTAGAACAGTGAGCAACACTTTAATAAAAGTTGGATAACTGTGGTAGCATCTTTAGACAAATGTCTTCCTTCTGTGATTTCTGTTTATACAAATATGTAGGCAAGCTTGATATGTTACTTGAGTTTTTTAGTTGACTGGAAAGAGTAAAGTTTTGCGGGAAAGAAAGGAAATGAAGCACATCTGGCCTCGTCCTTAACCATGGGTGATTGTTATTTTGTTTCTTCCATAATAGATGATTGCTATTTGAGGAGTGTGTTGGATAATTAGGAGAATATTTTCATTGACATAAAAAGGCTTTAAAACAAAGATCATCTTACTAGACAGTGCCATAATTTGTATTGGACCGTTTTTTGAAACTTTTCAAACACGAGTGGTTACTGCTACTGCTTTTAGAATTCTCAAGTCACTATTTAGGAGAAGAGATAATGAGCAAACTTGGGGTCTTACGATGAAATCAGTCATAAAAGCAGCATAACTCAAATCAATTGAAGTGGCCGTTCGGTGATGAGTTGTAGTATCTATTATTTGGTGATGTTTTTGGCTTTCATATGTATCACAATCAATGGAAGAGGTTCGTAAGGTATGTTTTCATGCCATCTCACTTATGATAGAATGAAGCTGAGCAGCTTGCTTGTTCAATTGATATGAATAAGGTGGTTCAGTTCATATTATCTGTAAAGCCTTCTTTTTCTACTAATAAAGGTGAAAACATAATTGAGCATTTTTTTTCAGGGCCAAGAGTCCATCAACATCAACTATAACCATTCTAGGATTGTCAAGGTGTCGGACCCTGTTACGGTGAGTTCGGCATATTTTTCTGTGTTAATCATGATTTGAAGGATAAGCTCAAAAAAAAAAGAGCGAGGATTAAGAGGTATAAGGTTGCTTATTATTGCCGCGTTCATTTTTCATTTTTTTTAAATTAAAAATGAAACAAAAAAAAACCCGTTAGAACCTGAAACCGACCCAGAACCTGTGACATAATAGATTCCAGATTCTTGGTTCTGATGGGTAGATTCCAGGGTCCAAAAAATGAGGAACCTGTATCTGATGGTAGGTTTCAGGTTCCAAACGGAATCTGTAAAGAACCGGGAACCGCTCACCCCTAGGTAAAAGTCAGAATAGCCATACAGACTATTCCAGATAATGAGAATGGACATACGGAATGATTCCTGATATGAAAAATCGATTGGATTGCTGCCAGCTAACCCTGTTGACAATTCATGTCCACTTCCCACCCTGTTGACAATTCATGTCCACTTCCCACTGTCGGTCATACACGATACAACAACTTTGTTTTTGGCTAAGCACAAGTGGACGACAACTGGAAATCATGCGCGCGACTACAAGAATTAGAAATTTTGTAAGTCAACATCAATTGTTTTTAGCGTATGGAATCAATTACTGAAACTATTGAGATTTCCTCATGTAATTTTTATAAACGTGAGCCTCGCCTTGGCCTAGCAAGGTCAGGCCTTGCAAGGTCACCAGACCTTGCCTAGCCAGTCGTCAGCCATCGCCGTGGCCGGCAATCAGCAATGAGCAAGAAGAAGAGAAAAGGAAAGGATAAAAAAAAAAAAAAAAAAAAAGGAAAAATTGGCTTGATTCTGAAATTGTTCTCAGAAATAAAGAAGTATTTTTTTTTTCTACTTCTTAATTGCGTTCCAAATCTATTATCGGGAATAAATTTGTTTTTGTAAACAAAAAAAAAGTTATCAAACGGATTTCTGTTCTTTTTTTTTTTTTCGAGAAACAAAATAATCGAATCAGACATTGTTTGGCCGATTATCAAATAGGTCATAAGCAACCTCCACTCCATTCAATTGGCCAATGACGCCCCGGCACCTTCATCCTTTTGCCTAGACCAGTCTATTTCACATTTATATATAGTTGTGTATAGTAATGATATTTATTGCGGAAAATAAAAGCTTATATTGAGCGAGAGACTAATCCATGAGGGCAAGAAAAAACCAATTACTCGAGATATTAATCACCTATGGTCTTCCATTCCCCAATGCTGAAGCTCGACTGACCAACCATTTTGAGTAACAATGTGCAGAACTTTCGATTAGATTATTAATTAGTGGCCATACTTTAAAATCCATCTCGGCACTGGAACTTGCACGTTGATTATTGAAAAAATTATCAAAATTCGATTTCTTCCAATTCAGCTCGTTCTTGAGTTATATATGAGTTCAAAGTTCACTCGTCCTAGAAGTCCTTTTAAATCGTCAAGTTCATCCTAAAAGAAGGGTAATTCTTGTTTCGATTTGGTTGAGATTACTCCCACCGATTACCAAATACCCACGTATGCGGCTCATATGGCAAGGAATTATTGTGTGAAAACTGGTGAATGGGGAAACAATATTCTTCTCCGTTGGAAAGTCCACTTTAATGTCTCCCAAGCAAAGGGATTGATTACAATTCACATGGAGAAAGTTGATGCCCCGTCTAGTCGTGCAGAAATGCAAATGGACACGTTGAAAGAGCTCCAATAAGTAACAAATTCCGTGGGCGAAATTATTAGGAAAAAACAAGCATGTCCCCACATTGGTATGGCATTCCACAGGAATATTGATTTGTCGTGACCGGATAATATCTCAGACTTCAGCAACTTGAGTTGACAGTCGCCCGTAAATAATCAAGTCGTTCCGACCCGAGTCTGAGATTTGGAGACTGACCAACAAAGCGTGTACGAGGATTATAACTCCGCATCCCTTTCACATTACCTGAAATTATGCACTAATTTACTCTTCCCAATTTACACGACGCGACAACTCTGCTTTTGGCCGAGCATAATATAATAGTTGGACTCTTTCCCCTCAGTGGTGGGGTCCACTTTATTTTTAAAAAGGAAATAGAAGAAGGTTTAAAAAGTCAAAAAAAAAAAAAAAGAGAAAAGAAAACAGAAAAAAGAAAAAGGGTAAACAGTAGTCGGTCACTTTTAAGAGCGTGAACCACTTCGGCAAAGAGGAAGAAAAGATGAAAGGAAAGAAAGAAAAAGAAGAAGAAGAAGAAAAGAAAGGGGAAGAAAGGAAAAGAGTTTTGGCGCGTGCACGTTACAGATGCCTCGCCAAGCTGACTTGACTCTATAACTTAACGCCCGGTAAGAGATTAAGCCCATCGTTCGTCCAATTGAAATAATTTATGAATTTAGGGATCAAATTCGGAATTTTGAGAAAATTGAGCAGCGAAGTCCGATTTTTGAATCGTTAAGCCGTGTATTTTTTTTTTATATATATAGAAATGATACTTTAAGGTGTTATGGAGCCAAGGGATTTTACGGATTGTAATTTGAACTTACAGTTTGCCCAAAACAAAATTTCGAAGTTTCCCGCGTACAGTGAACAGTGCGCATCTGGCAACTTCAGGTCCTTATTTTGTTAGTTTTCGGTTTGATTTTGGGACAATCAAATTGGGATTATTGTAGTATGTTAGAAGGGCTTTCTATTAATTATAAGTATATTTGGAACGGGGTTCGATAGAAAAAGTTATAGTGTAACTAAGTTTTACGCTCAAGTGCCACGTTACAAATGGCTTGAATAATTGTTTTGAGTATGTGATTTATTAGCATATAGGAATCGTTTTGTTAACGTTTAGACATAATATAGCCATTTCGTGGTTGACGTAGCGTGTTACCCAAATTTAATATCATTTCTCGGTTATTTGATAGGATCGCGAGATCAAAGGATCAAATAACGTGTATTATTTGATTTTGGGGCATCCCCAGGTAAGTAGTACTAATGTCTTCTTTGGTTTTGTGAAACTCATGTACTGGTAAGAGTAATCGACATATACTTGTGTAGAGAAGTGATGACCCATTTGTTGTATAAAGATGGATATAGTGCTAAGTACTTTTGAGTTATTGTGGGATGATTCGGCAAACCTCTCTTGAAGGGTTATGCATGCTGTTTTGATACAATTGATTTATGTGATTATGTGATGACTATTGAAAGATATATGTTCTGCTGAGAAAATCAAATGTGTTGTGAACGGGTAAAGAATAAAATGCTATATGATAACATAATTTCGTAGGAGTCACCTCTGGGGCCTTGTACTATTGCTATATATGGTCAAGGGCTAAATGTTACATGATAACGTAATTTTGTGAGAGCCACCACTAGGGCCTTGAGTTTAGATATTGAGCATAGAATAAATCATTGATATGAGATAGGATGAGTCCGATTATTAAACTAAATTGGTGATGCATGTTTTGTTATTATGGATGAATGAGAAATTTTGCTATTTGATATAGCTAGGTTGAGGTAACATATAACGCATTTGTTCATGCAAGTTATTATACTTTTGTTTGGCAATAATGAGCTATATCTTGAGTTTTAAATGTGTAATGTGGAAGTATGATATGTTTTTATGGTATGTGCAACTCACTAAGCTGTGGTTACTCATTTCATTAATTTACCATATTTTCAGGTCCTAGGATTAGCAACAAGTAGGACGAGAGCGCTACTGGGAAACTTTTGGGAGTTTAGTTTGGGGTATGGCTTAAGGAGTTGGTTATATAGTTGTTGTAAGTTTGTTGGATTGATTGAGTTCTGACTATACATATTCTTTTTAGTGGACTATAGAAACTTTGATTTTGTAACCAACCTATTGGTTTATTTGATATGTATATATGTTTGGAGATATACATTTTGTTTTCAAGTAGTTGGTTATATTTGAGGTTGTGTCTTTCATGATGAACTACGAAAATGTCATCACCATTTTCTTGTAGTTTCGGGGTGTGACATTTTTTGGTATAAGAACCTAAGTTTTGATCTTTCTAGGTAGAGATATGGGACGTTGAGAGATTGTGTGATAGGTTTTAATGTGCTAACATTTTCAATACTAAGGTGTAATTTTATTCTTGAGTCTAAGTGATCATGTGTACCGACTCAAAGACTCTTGCCTTGCTTCATAAGAACAGTAAGGCAAGCGAGTTGCTACCCCTAATACTAAAGATGTGCCTCAAGCTTCTCGAGGGGCAGCTTTAAGGGGGAGACTAGAGGACCGATTTGATAGGAATCCTGATTTAAATGAAGTTGAGGAAGAGCCCCAAGAGCCGGTTCCTCCAATTGAGTTCACGCAGGCGGTGATTCACTAGAATCGTCAAGCGAAAGAATTAAATGAAGGTGGAGTAGCTGGCTCATGCACCTTTGCCCAATTCAGAATGGCGGATCCACCTAAGTTTGATAGGAAGTTGGATCCTCTCAAGGCCGACGATTGGATTAGAAACATGGAGGGGATTTTTAGAGCTAAGAATGTTCGTGCTGACCAAAAGGTCAACTTCGCCACTTGATGCTTAGAAGGCGAAGCTATTAGTTGGTGGGAAGAAACTAGACCGGCTCTCAAAGATAATGATGCAATCATTTCATGGAATGACTTCACTGAGGCTTTTAACGCCCAATTCTTTCCAAAATCTTTCCAAGCAAAGATGAGAAGCGACTTCGTCAATATATCTCAAGGTAGCTTGACAGTTATAGAGTATGCGACCCGCTTTAATCGATTAAGTAAATTTGAAGATGGTTTTGCGACCAATGAAAAGCATAAGGGTGAACACTTTCAGCATAGGCTCTGACAAGATATTCGTACTATACTCATACCGTTTGAACTAACAACATACAAAGATGTTTTGAATCGAGCAATTAGGGTCGAGCAGGACATTTTGGAGCGTGACACGCAAGGAATGCCTCAACACAAGATATTTAAGCCCACCTATTACCAGGACAATCGTACTAGCGATAGTGGGAAGCAAAGAGATTTCAATCAGCTAGGTAGGTCTCAAAATCAAAGTGATCAAAGCCCTTGTGCTACTTGTGGAAAACTTCATGACGGGCATTGTTATCGTAAATTAGGAGCATGTTTTCTTTGCAGAAAAATGGAACACATGGCACGTGATTGCCTCACGAAGAGGAATATTCCTACAGATAGGAGGATATGTTATATGTGTGGACAACCAGGACACATCGCACGCAATTGTTCTATGCGGAGGAATGCTCCTTCCATTGGTAGGCCCCAAAGGAACCCACAAAAAAAAACAAAGTGCAAGTGGGAAATTTTTTGCAATGACGAAGGAGGATGCGGAGGCGTTTAACGCAGTTGTTGCAAGTAATATTTCTATTACCTCACAACTTGTTCATGCGTTATTTGATTCTAGTGCTACGCTTTTTTTCATTTCAACTGAATTTGCAAAGTAGCTTGATGTTTTACCTGACTCTCTTGAATGTGAATTGCGTGTTAATACTCCTACTTGCGATTTCTTAGTTGCTCATCATGTATTCAAGAAATGTGTGCTTCGGATTAATAACGTTGAAATGCCTGTGTATCTAGTAGAGTTAAATATTCGAGATTTCAATGTTATCATAAGGATGGATTGGTTATCTACATATCGTGCTACTGTTGACTGTTTTTCGAAGAAAGTGATCTTTAGACTTCCAAATCAGCCCAAATTCTCTTTTTCGGGAGGTTGTCAAGACACTTTTCCAATGTTGATCTCGGCTTTACAAGCGAAGAAACTTTTAAGAAAATGTTGTTATGGTTATCTAGCTTATGTAAAAGACACAAGTAAGGTTAAAGGAAAGTTGGAGAATATTCCTATTGTTAGAGACTTTCTAAGTGTATTTCCTGAAGATTTACCAGGCTTGCCTCCTAATAGAGAAATTGAGTTTTGTATTAAATTGATGCCTGGTATAGCACCGATCTCTAAGGCACCATATCCGATGGCACCCGCTGAATTGAAAGAATTGAAAACGCAACTGCAATAGCTTTTGGATAAGGGTTTCATTAGACCTAGTGTTTCGCCTTGGGGAGCTCCTGTTCTATTTATGAAAAAGAAGGACGGTAGTATGAGACTTTGTATAGATTACCGAGAACTTAACAAGGCGACAATCAAAAATAAATATCCTTTGCCCCAAATTGATGATTTATTTGATCAACTTCAGGGAGCTCAGGTATTTTCTAAGATCGACTTTCATTCTGGATATCATCAATTGAAGATAAAAACTAATGATGTGCCTAAAAATGCTTTCAGAACAAGGTATGGCCATAATCTATTGTGTGGTCAAATTAGTGTGAGCGTAGTTTCCAAGAGTTAAAGCGACGATTGGTGTCAGCTCCTATACTAACTCTACCTTCCGGAACTGGTGGCTTCATAATCTATTGTGATGCGTCTAAAGAGGGCTTGGGTTGTGTTCTTATGCAAAAAGATAAAGTTGTTGCCTATGCCTCTAGACAATTAAAATCACATGAAAAGAACTACCCCACTCATGATCTGGAATTAGAGGCGGTTGTGTTTGCCTTAAAGATATGGCTACACTATTTGTACGGTGAAAAATGTGAAGTTTTTACTGATCATAAGAGCCTAAAGTATATCTTTACTCAAAAAGAACTAAACCTGAGGCAATGAAGATAGCTAGAACTTCTAAAGGATTATGACTTGTCTATCAATTATCATCCAAGTAAGGTTAATGTGGTAGTAGATGCCTTGAGTCGTAAGTCCTTTGGAAATATGGCAATTTTGCTCACTCTTCAGAAACCTATTCTTGAATATATGGGGAAGTTGGACTTAGAGGTATTAGTGCATCAGCTTGGTGCTCGATTAGCCAACCTTTGAGTACAATCGACATTGATTGATAGAATTAAGGCTAAACAAAATGAATATCCTCAACTGCAGAAATTTAGAGAAGGTGTGGAAGTTGGAAGACAAGCAGATTTCAATTTACACGTAGATGGGTCCTTAAGGTTTCGCAATCGGCTATGTGATCCTAATGACTCGGAGTTGAAAAGGGAGATCCTGTAGGAAGCCCATAGCACTAGATTCTCTATTCATCCCGGAAGCACCAAAATGTATAGGGACTCGAGAGAAAACTTCTGGTGGGTCAACATGAAAAAGGATGTTGTAAAATTTGTCGATCAATATCTAGTTTGCCAGCAAATGAAAATTGAGCATCAAAAATCGGGTGGATAGTTGCAACCTCTAGAGATACCTAAATGGAAGTGGAAGCATATCACCATGGATTTTGTAGTTGGTCTACCGAGGACGCCAAGTGATAAGAACGCTATATGGGTTATTTCTAAGTCTGCTCACTTTTTTATCATATTGATTTGGTCTTTCAATCAATGGAAGACATGGCAAAAAGATATGTTAATGAGATAATGAAGCTTCATGGAGTTCTAATAACCATCGTTTCTGATAGGGATCCTAAATTCGTGTCTAACTTTTGGAAGAGTTTGTAAGGAGCATTAGATACTAAACTCAACTTGAGTACAGCTTTTCACCCACAGACAGATGGATAGTCAGAGAGAACAATCTAGACATGAGAATATGTTAAGATCATGCATCATCAACTTTGGCGGTTCTTGGGATGAACATCTACATTTGGCCAAATTTTCTTATAACAACAGTTATCATTCCAGCATTAAGATGGCACCCTTTGAAACTTTATAAGGCCGAAAATGTAGAAGTCCTATTTGGTGGGACGATGTTGGTGAGAAGAGGCTAACCGGCCCCGAGTTCATTCAACAATCAGAAGAGAAAGTTAGGTTGGTTCGAGAACGTCTCAAAACGGCTCAAAGTCATCAGAAAATTTATGCGGATCTTAAAAAGTGCAAGTTAGAATTTAGTGTGGGAGATCACGTATTCTTAAAAGTTTCTCCTACGAAGGGTGTAATGAGATTTGACACACGTGGAAAGTTGAGTCCAAGATATGTATGACCATTCTTGATCTTAGCAAGGATCGGTGAAGTTGCTTATAAATTAACTTTGCCACCGGCGCTATCAGGTGTTCATAATGTGTTCCATGTTTCTTTGTTACGGAACTATGTGCCAAATCCTGATCATGTGCTAGACTTTACTCCATTGAGATTACGGGAGAACTTGACATATGAGGAGCGACCTATTCGCATTGTCGATAAGAAGAATCAGATGCTACGACGAAGAACTATTCCTTATGTAAAGATACAATGGCAAAACCATACCGAGAGAGAGACTACTTGGAAACTCGAGGAGGAGGCAAGACGCAAATATCCTCACTTGTTTGAAAGGTGAGGTAAGTTCAAATTTTGAGGACAAAATTTCTTTTAAGATGAGTATAATGTAATAGTTGGACTCTTTTCCCTTAGTGGTAGGGTCCACTTTGTTTTTAAAGAGGAAACAAAATAAGGCTTGAAAAGTCAAAAAAAAAAAAAAAAAAAAAAAAAGGAGAAAAGAAAAGAAAGAAGAGAAAAAGGGTGAACAGTGGTTGGTCACTTTTAAGAGCAAGAGGGAGAAAAGAAGAAAGGAAAGAAAGAAAGAAAGAAAGAAGAAGAATAAGAAGAAAAGAAAGGGGAAGAAAGGAAAGGTATTTTGGCGCATGTACGTTACGTATACCTCACCAAGCTAACTCGACTCCATAACGCAACGCCTAATAAGAGATTAAGCCCATCGTTCATCCAATCGAAGTAATTTATGGGTTTAGGGCTTAAATTCGGAATTTTGAAAAAATCGAATGATAAAGTCCGATTTTTAAGTCGTTAAATCATGTATTTTTATAGAAATGATACTATAAGTTGTTGTGGAGCCGTGGGATTTTACGGATCGTGATTTGAACTTACGGTTTGCCCGAAACAAAATTTCGAAGTTTCCGCGCGCAGTGAACAGTGCGCGTCCGGCAAATTCGGGTCCTTATTTTGTTAGTTTTCGGTTTGATTTTGGGACGATCAAGTTGGGATTATTGTAATATGTTATAAGGGCTTTCTATTGATTATAAGTATGTTTGGAATGGGGTTCAATAGAGAAAGTTATAGCATAACTAAGTTTTACACTCAAGTGCCGCGTTACGAACGACTTGAATAATTGTTTTGAGTATGCGATTTATTAGCGCATATGAATTGTTTTGTTAACGTCTAGGCATAATATAGCCGTTTTTTGGTTGACATAGCGTGTTACCCAAATTTAATGTTATTTATTGCTTATTTGATAGGATCGCAAAATCGAAAGATCAAATAACGCGTGTTATTTGATTTTGGGGCATCCCCAGGTGAGTAGCACTAATGTCTTATTTGGTTTTGTGAAACTCATGTACTAAAGTAAAAGTAATCGACATATACTTGTGTAGGGAAGTGAGGACCCACTTGTTGTATAAAGATGGATATAGTGTTCGGTACTTTTGAGTTATTGTGGGATGATTCGACAAACCTCTCTTGAAGGGTTATGCATGCTATTTTGGTACAATTAATTTATGTGATTATGTGATGATTATTGAAAGATGATATGTGTTGTTTTAAGGAAATGAAATGTGTTGTGAACGAGTAAAGGATTAAGTGCTACATAACAACGAAATTTCGTGTGAGTCATCTCTAAGGCCTTGTAATCAAAAGTAAGTGCTACATGACAACTTGAGTCATGTGAGAGCCACCTCTAGAGTCTTGTACTATTGTTATATGTGGTCAAGAGTTAAGTGCATGAGAGCTACTTCTAGGGTCTTGAGTTTAGATATTGAGTGTGGAATGAACCATCGATATGAAATAGGATGAGTCCAATTATTGAACCAAATTGGTGATGCATGTTTTGTTATTATGGATGAATGAGAAATTTTGTTATTTGATATAGCTAGGTTGAGGTAACATATAACGCATTTGTTCATACAAGTTATTATATTTTTATTTGGCAATAGTGAGCCATATCTTAAGCTTTAAATGTGTAATGTGGAAGTTTGATATGCTTTTATGGTACGTGCTACTCACTGAGCTGTGGTTGCTCACTCCATTTATCTTCCATGTTTTCAAGTCCTAAGGTTGGCAACAAGTAGGACGAGAGCATTACTGGGAAACTTTTGGGAGTTTATTTTGGGGTATGGCTTAAGGAGTTGGTTATATAGTTATTGTAAGTTTGTTGGGTTGGTTGAGTTCTGACTGTACATATTCTTTTTAGTGGACTATAGAAACTCCGATGTTATAACCAACCTATTGGTTTATCTTATATGTATATATGTTTGGAGATATACATTTTGTTATCAAGTAGTTGGTTATATTTGAGGTAGCGTCCTTCGTGAGGAATGACGACCATGTCATCACCCCTTTCTTGTAGTTTCAGGGTGTGACACATAATTTGACAACGCTATTTGCAAAAGCAGAAGAACTAGAAATAATGTGCGTGACTCTACGAGAAATAGACACTTTGTATGTCAACACCGATTGTTTTTAGCATGTGGAATTAATTACTAAAATTATTGATATTTTTTTATGTAATTTTTATAAACGCGAGTCGTATATCTTATGAAATTTTCAAGATAGGATAATGAACTGTACATTATTGCCACACACAACTGAGCTTTATTGACTAATTGATCCCATACGTATAATGTGGTAATAATCTCCTAATCCCACATAAGCCCACTAAAAAAGTCATGCCTTACCTCTTTTATACAAACTTGACCATGACTATTAGGCCCTGTTTGGTTCAACTTTCCCATTGATCTTTAGGCCTCCAAAGCCCATTGGGAAAAATATTTTGCATTTGACAAACATTTTTTAAAGCCTAATGTAGGTCTGGACCTGCTTTGAGCATTCAACATTTTGGAAATGCAAGTTCACTATCCATCCATGTGACTGTTCAACTTCTTCCCCCATTCATCAACTTCTTCCCCCATTCATCTTCGTCTTCCCCGCATAAAAGTCGGGCTTCTCCAGCTACCATTGCCACCTAGGGGTCGCACGTCCCCGGTGACCACCGCATGGGGTGGTGCAACCCGCAACCCAAGCAACGTAGCTTGGTGCGCTCAAACCAAGCAACGTCACTTGAGTCCGCATGACCTCAGGCAACGTCACTTGGCACACGTGAACCAGGCTACGCTGCTTGGCGCGCATGAACCAGGCGACCTCAAGCTGCCAGATTTGGCCTCTGTAACCTTAGATGAGACGTCGCTTGAGGTTGCGACCTCAGGCGGCAGATTTGGCCATCCGGTGGCCAAATTTGACCATCCGGCAGTTTGCTGGCAGTTAGCCGATCACCGGATTTGATTTTCAAACTAAAAATAAAAATAAAATAAAAAATAGCAAAAGCCCATTACAAATGTGAGTTTTGCCAAACGGTATTTGTGTTAAAGTTGCTCTTCAATACTATTTGAGATTATAATTTATCCAATAGTGTAACATTTCGGAAAATCTCTTTACCTCAAAGATATTTGCATTCTCTCAATGGCATTTCCCCAAAACTGAACCAAACGGGCCCTAAATCCTCAAGCGAGTTGATCAATAGCACTAGAATGACAACAACAGAAGTGACAAGAGTAAAATTACTCACAGAATTTACTTTTTTTTCCCAGTCATCAATTCAAAGTGGGGTCGAATAATCAAGTCTTCCATGCGGTTAACGAGTATTAGAAAATCTGACACGTGGTCAACTCTTCCCAATACACTCCAGCACGCAAGTTCGAAATTCCAACACATACAGAGTCAATTTTAAAAATTTTCAATACTTGAGGGGTCAAAATATAAATATATGAAAAAATAATGAAAATAACAAAAATAAAGGAAAAAGAAGAAAATTCTCACTCTCAAGTTCCTCACTTATAAGTTTTGACCTTCCCGTGAGTGACGATGGAACGCCCATTTTCTCGTCGGCGTCGCTCCACCGCCCTCGCAAACTTAAAGTTGTGATTTTTTTTTTTGCTTCTTTCTGCCTCTCGCAAGCGTCACCTGCGAGGTATCTCTTTTGGTCTATGTCATTAGCTTTTGAATTATCTCTCACATTTTCTATGACAAATTTAGTTATTTCCTTTTCTTTTGGTCATACTTTGAGAGTTCTTGTCCTGAATTTTCATTTTTCTCGAACCTTGTTTTGCAAAGGAGCTCTAAGCCAGTCTATATCATAAACTCCGAACTCTGTTTGGGACTATAAGAAATCTCACTAATCTCCGACAAGTGTAAGAAAACATGACATGTTGCTTCAAATTTACTCTTTTGTGTTTGCAATTTTTGAATTTCTCATTCAATCTCTGTCAAATTAAAATAATAAATGATATTAACAAATGTTAGAATAAATTTTTTTAGTATAAATTAATTCAATGCTCTTTTTATTATTATTTATTTATTTATGCATTTATATATAAATATATATTTAATATATAACGTATTAAAACGTATCGGAATTCTCTATTTTTTTATAAATGACGTGTCGACGTATCGTGTCGTGTCATGTCATGTCGCGTGTCCATGTCGGTGCTACATAATAAGTCAGTAGGCTAGGTAATTGCGCTATTTTCAGTCCCCTCTAATTGGCTTGGCAGATCCAATAAATATGCCAATGCAATTCATTGTCCCCCACCGGACCTTAAACTTCCTCCTCTATTGCTATCTTGTAATTCCTCACGATGAGAGCACTTTGTTCACAAGCCTACGCCAGTTTATGCATTCCCATACTTCTGAGCATCCTGACATGTATGATGCTCCCAAGATGCATGTCTTCCCCGGCAACAGTGGCGTACTCCGAATATGCACCCGACAAACTCACACTGATCTCCCTCAAGAATCATATAGTTATCGATCCATTCGGGGTTATGAGCTCATGGAATGACTCTCTGTCTTTCTGTAATTGGACGGGTGTCAAATGTAGCCGCCGGCACAAAGAAAGGGTCACCGTTCTGGATCTAATGGATCATCAGTTGGTTGGCTCGATACCAGCATCCATAGGAAATCTCTCCTTCCTCCAATATTTTTCCCTCGCCAGCAATGGCTTCCAGGGTCGGATCCCTCCGGAGGTTGGTCGTTTATACCGACTTAAGTACCTCAACCTCAGCCATAACGCTATTGAGGGAGAGATACCTATCAATTTGACTTCTTGTTCAGAACTTCTGGGCATCGATTTGACAGGCAACAAGTTAACAGGTAAGATCCTAGCCGAACAGAAGAGTACGCTAATCAAACTGATTAGTTTTCTAGTTCCAGATAATGACCTGACAGGAAATTTTCCAGAATGGTTAGGAAATATAACTTCACTGCTTGAAGTTTCTATCTTAGATAACCATCTACAGGGTACCATCCCCGCTGCCGTTGGAAAAATGTCAAGCTTAACATTTCTGCAGATTTCTGGAAACAATTTCTACGGGACTATTCCCCCTTCAGTTTATAATCTTACTTCTCTCTTAGTTCTTGATGTGGAAAACAATAGACTGCATGGTGAAATTCGGCCTGATATTGGCTTCACTCTTCCTAATCTAGAAGGGCTTTACGTTGGAAGAAATAGCTTCACAGGCAAAATACCTGTTTCGCTACCCAATGCGACAAGACTGGTAGAACTCGACTTCGCCAACAATAGTTTCACGGGAACCCTACCTCTAAACCTTGCAAACTTAAAGGGGCTTGGCAGATTAGTTCTCTCCAAGAACGAGTTGACAAATTTGAAGGACGACGGCTTCAGTTTTATGACTTCTTTAACCAACTGTAGCAGACTCCGACTCCTGGATATAAGCACGAACCAATTTAAAGGTGAGTTACCTCCTTCGGTTTCCAACTTCTCGAGTGAGCTCGAATGGTTAATATTGGGATCAAACCAGATATCTGGCAAAATTCCAAGTGGAATAGAACGCTTGAAAGGTATAACTCGCTTGGACATGTCTAAGAACGCTATTACAGGTGTGATTCCTGAAAACATTGGAAAGCTTCACGCATTAGTAGAAATCAACCTCTCCCGCAACAAAATCTCTGGAGCAATTCCCCCCTCACTTGGAAACATTAGCCAGTTGACAGAACTGCTCTTGCAAGAAAATAGTTTACAAGGCAATATACCTTCTAGTATAGGAAGCTGTCAACGTCTCGAAATACTTAACCTGTCCAGTAACAACCTCACTGGCACAATACCAGCAGAGGTAGCCACCCTTCCTTTCATGTCCATTTCATTTAATTTGGCTAGAAACCTCTTGAACGGACCGCTGCCCCAAGAGCTGGGTAATATGAGCAGCCTTGTAGAATTGGATGTTTCTGACAATAGGTTGTCGGGAGACATTCCTCCTACATTGGGGAAATGCATAATGCTAGGATGTCTTGATCTGGGAAACAACCTATTTGAAGGAAGCATCCCTTCCTCTCTCAGAGCTTTGGAAAGCCTTCAAGTCCTTGACCTAGGAAGGAACAAGTTATCCGGTCAAATTCCTAAGTACCTACAGAATTTCACTCTCCTACAGGATCTAAACTTATCATTCAATTACCTCGAGGGAGAAGTACCATATGATGGGTTATTTCGAAATGTCAGTGCTATATCAATTACAGGGAACACCCGCCTCTGTGGGGGTACAAAGGAACTAGGACTACCTCCATGCAAAATCCACAGAAAGAAGAAGCAGAGCACTCTTAAGTTAGTAATTCCATTAACCATTTTGTGCTTCCTCATTTTAGCGTGCTTCTTGATTAGTCTGATCAGGCCAAGGAAATCTGGAAGAAAACAACCTTCAGCACCATCCGTCAAAGAACACTTTCCAAAAGTTTCATATCTTCAGCTCCAGCAAGCCACTGATTACTTCTCATCTTCAAATTTGATTGGAGAAGGAAGTTATGGCTCTGTGTTCAAAGGAATTCTAGGAGAAGAAAGGATGATGGTAGCAGTCAAGGTACTCAATCTCAGACGAAAGGGAGCTTTCAAGAGTTTCATTGCAGAATGCGAGGCGTTGCGAAGTGTCCGTCACCGGAATCTCGTCAAGATCATCACCACATGCTCAAGCATTGACTTTCAGGGTGCCGATTTCAAAGCTCTAGTGTATGAGTTTATGCACAATGGAAGTCTAGACGAGTGGTTGCACCCAAATGAAGATCAACCTGAAGTAACGAAGTCTGAAGTCCGACCTGATATGAGGAATCTTAGCCTTGCCCAAAGACTGAATGCAGCCCTTGATATGGCCTTGGCAATCGACTATCTTCACAACCAATGTGAAACTTCAATAGTTCATGGTGATCTAAAGCCGAGCAATATTCTGTTTGATCATGATATGACAGCTCATCTAGGAGATTTTGGGCTAGCAAAATTTCTACTAAGTGCCTTACCAGATAACTGCTCACCGAATCAAAGCAGCTCAACAGGAGTGAAGGGAACAGTCGGCTATGTTCCTCCAGGTAATACCTTCACCATCTTCCTCTATATTGACCCTCCATGGATAGAAATGCCTAAAATTTTGGTTTTATAAATAAATAGCCAGGACAAAACGACTTTTGCATATATCAAAACTTCTCTATGTTTAATTGAGTTTCCCTACATTTTGTTAAGAGTATGGCATGGGTGGCAAGGCATCCATGCCTGGAGATGTCTACAGTTTCGAACTTCTGCTACTGGAGATGTTCACAGGAAAACGCCCTACAGATGGCATGTTTAACGATGGGATGACCCTCCAAGAAAATGCTAAGATAGCTTTGCAAGGAAGAGCGGAAGAGATTGTTGAACCTTCACTGCTACAGGAAGCACAAGCTCATTACAGTCACAGGGAGGTTGTTGAGAGCAGCAGAGCCCATTTTCATGGAGAAAATGTTGACAGAAGTAGAGCCACAACGGCCAAAGTTGATTGCTTGATTGCTCTCTTGAGGCTTGGAGTCCTATGCTCACTGGACAGTCCTAACGAGCGCATGAAGATGAAAGATGTCGCGACAGAACTTTCTGAAATCAGGGCAAAGTTCCTTGGCCAGAGGACATGATCATGATGCACAGATCCTACAGCTCGACTGAGAGTAGCCTTCAGTTCTTGGCTAGCAGCAATTACATCAGATATTCACCGTAGACAGTACCTTTATGACCACTGTACTTTTTATGATAATAAACGGTGGAGTGCACTCACTCCTTGGTAGCTTCTTCAATGTTGCCCGCTTTATCTATCCCCTTTCTTTAGATTTGCCAATGAAGTCAAAATCATAAATCAGCTCGCACGAAAAACATATTGAGTGTCTGTTACTGGGATGCCCTAATACATCTCCATACACTCAGACCAAACTGCATACTTAACTCAATACTTCCTAATATCATTGGTAAAGCATAAATTGTAGCATCATTTACTCCAATTGATCAATCTACAAGGTACCTAAATAGCTATTAGGTCAGTCAGAATGAACCATCCATGACAAGTAAACTGCAATTGGTCAGTCTAACATTCAGTGAATTCTAGATGCCATCGCGAAATCAAGGAGCTAGAATACCCAACTTTACCACAAACTAATAAAGGATGAACGGCTGGAAACACAGGCAAAAACAAGGATTTCCTGGGAGAAGCAAAAAAGATACTCCTTTCATTGGCAGAAATCAGAAGGCGATCGCCATATCTTTATCCAGAGAGGACCGAATTGCACTAAATTCAACAGAAATAGCAATAAAAAAGACGATATATCAAAACAAAACATGCAAAATCGACACCTTACATTGGACGCGTGATAATCCGGGTTTCTGCGTGAAGCAGTCAGAAACGAGAACCACCGACTATAAACACACACACACAAATTCCTGAGACGGATCTCATAAAACCTATACCTAATGTACAAGCAAGGGGGCGGGGAAGGGAAGGAGCGATTACAGGCACTACCGCTTGCTATCGTAATCGACCACCTCCGATTCGGTCACCGACCGCGAGTGCTGCACGATCGACCGGCCGATCGAGTTGATCCACTCCTCCTTCTCCTTCTCCGAGTCGGCGATGAAGAACATGGTGTCCTGGTTGGTGGAGACCTCGAAGGCGAAGGGCTTGTTGAGGACGTCCTCGGCGCCCTTGACGGTGAGGCACCGGCCGACGGAGACGACGCCGCGGGGCTCGGAGAGAAGGGTCACGTTGGAGTCCTTGAACCAGAGGAGCTTCCCCTGCTTGAGCACGAACCAGCGGCGGCGCCACGTCTTTATGTAGTCGCCCTGCTTGCTCAGCCAGCCGGCCCGCTCCGGCTCGGCCCAGAACTCGACGCCGGCGTAGTCGTCGGGGTCCGGGGCCTGGAACGTCGCCGCTCGCCACAGGCTCTCCATCCTCGCGACGGTCAAAGGAGAGAGAAAGGAGAGAGAGAGAGGGAGAGAAATTTGCAGAAGGGTTGTTCGATCGAGGTGCTGCGTTGTCTTCCTGCGCGGAATTGTTAGTTGATTCTTGATCTTTCGTCAACTCGGCCGCTGGAACGACGTCGTTGGTTGTTTATAAAAAATACGAGTTTTTATTGAAACCGTGCTTAAGGGTTTTTTATATATACATAGCAATCAATAATTTTCAAAATACGAGTACTAACTTTGCACGGAAAAATAAAGATAAATTTTCAACCGTTCAGTAAATAGTAACTTTTCTGCACCACGCCATTTGGTAATAATTTCATTACTATGATTAATAATTTTTTGCATTGAAAAGGTACACTTGCCACTAATATAATTTTTCATGAAATTAGCATCTCACTATAATGATAAGTAACTTTCAATCTATATGTAGCTAGTAGGCTCTCCACATCGATAACTCCATGAGTTTAAAATGGAGAAGTAGATTTGAAACATTTGAAACATTTGAAACTTGTAATTTCTCTATTTACTTGGTAATTTTTTGAAGTGGAAGAACAAGAACTATACATAATTACTAACTTTGTAATGTAAATAGTAAATTCCCAGACAAAGTTAACTATTTATATAATTGTAGTTAGTAATTTTCTTTCACATAATTAGTGGCATCTTTTACAAGCATTGAGGCCTCAGTCATTCGAGTAAGGACAGTATTACAGATAGATAATGATCGTTTTTCCCTTTAATGTTCTCTTGACTGCGGTATAATCTCCTTGCAAAGTTAGCATCAAGATACTAATCCATGAAGAAAAGATAAGAGCCACATCGAGCAAACTACTAACGCTCGTACTACCTCATTTATCTTGACACAAATTGTTGAGAGACCCGCGAGAAGAAGGTGCTGTTGAAGTTTTTGTTTTGGTGCAATTGTCTTTGTTGCCGCGAACTGGCGTGGGGGATACCTGGAGAAACCGCCTCATGATCATGTGCAGTTGTCGCCGGTGAAGGTAGATTAGCGTTTGTTCATGGTGGAGTTACGATGATGAGTGGACTGGTTACCTGGTTTGTACACAAGAACTGAAATTGGGGGAAGAACAAGTTCACTTGCCCCTATCTGCTTTGTGAATCAGACTTAGTTTTCTTTCATTCTTCTTTTTTATCTGGACTAATGATCTGATTTAAGTGGATCACGTTCTTGTTTATAAGCTGGAACATCCATTCTAAATGGCGAAGTTGTTCCCTCGGCTTTAAGTACATCGATATAAGCCGTCGTATTGATCGAATGACTAATATCTCAGACTCATTGAAGAAGCAACAAGGAATCCATGGCGATAGGCAGCGTGGACATGTGATTGAATCACATCCTCATGAATTAGGTAATCCTGTCTGATCCAGGAACCGTTCCTAAATCAATTATCCCAACTGATCGTTCAATCACACAAACCCAAAAACTATGAGATTACTTTATAATGTCTCTGATCGAAATCAGGGAAAGGGTAGAACAATGATAAAAGGTAAGAAGTGGTGCCGTTTCTTCACATCTCGTGATTCAAAACAAGCTTTCTGAAATCCCCCGGCATTGTCACTGTGTTACTTCACATGGCGGGGCTTGTGCTTGAATCGCCATGAAATGTCACTCTTGCCAGTTTATGTCAACTATACCCTGTACTTGAATTTTCGAAATAATTTCCACCATTCAAATGTACAGCTGCTTGCTTTGTGATTAGGTCTGGGGGTTTGGGCGTTTGAGCTTCCTAGCTATTTCAGCGACATGCTTCCCCTGGTGAAAAGCCTGCTTTAGTTCCAGTTCTGTGGGTTGCCGTGACCCATCAGCTGCATACGTTCCAGCACCATAAGAAGAGCCGCCTCTGACCTCGTTCATCTCAAACATGCCAGTACCGAACGTGTATCCAAGAGGGACATATATCATTCCATGATGCGCTAGTTGCGTAACAGCAGTTAATCTGCAAGCACGAGCAAACACACCTGCATTAGCTAGGCACTCAAGATTTAATGCCGTATGTGAAAATTCTACAGATCGCCGCATCATCAAATTCTCAAGACGTGATTCGGAAAGAGAGAGATGAGCACAAGCAAACACGCCTGCTATAGCTAGGTACTCAAGATTTAATGCTGTACATAAATACTCTACGGATCGCTGCACCACCAAATTCTAAAGAAGTGAATTGGAACAAGAGATGCACTCACGCGGTAAGCTCTTGGCCACCTCCATGAAAACCAGTGCTCCAGAAGATTCCTGCAGGCTTGCCTGCTAGCGCTTGAGTCTTCCATATTTCATGAGTGGCATCGAAGAACGCCTTAAATTGTGCAGCCATGACGCCGAATCGAGAAGGAAACCCAAATATGAACCCATCAGCCTCCAAAAGCTGTTCTGGCCTGATCTCCGACACATCATCTGCTTTAGTGGGGGCCTTCATCTTTTGCAGTATCACATCAGAGAGCGTTTCGGGTACCTGTTTCATTCCATCAGTTGAATGATTGTCAGAAAATCGAAATCCAGTATTTTCGGAGCAATCATTTGTTGAATGGCAAATACCTTCCAAAGTGTCGCTTCAACACCTTGAACAGTATTAGCGCCTCGCTGCACTTCTCGTGCCATAATCTCCACATGCCCGTATAAGGAGTAGTACCTTCGATAAACATTCATAGTTAAGGGAAGGAAGGAAAGATAACATAGGCAAGTCAAAACTCATTACGCATAATTTCACCAATATGCATCAGTGCAAAGGAGAGGGAAGAGAGAGATTGACACTTACACAATATAAATCTTCACAGTTGACATGCCTGCAAGCCAAATTCGCCGTCAGCCAGCTAGTAGCCCAAAAGAAACTGCAAGAACATAGAAATCAGCTTATGGGGTGTAGCTGCTTAAAAGAAAGTTCATATAGTATGTCAAGCATATATCTTTAACAATAATTGGAAGACAAGCAGCGTTAGATGTGGAGTCCGTAACCAATCGATTAACTGTAAAAAAATTTGTGGTGCAAGGTTTCGCTTCGTTAAGAAGGAAGCCCTGGTCAAATCGACAAAGGAGCAACATTGAATGCAGAGCCCTTCCCCCCAGGCAACTTAACGCAATCAGATTCCCCTGCCATACCCTCGTCTAGATCTCCTACAAGCCTCAAATCAACGCGACATCATCTTATATCGACTGTCACCACATACTACGAACAAGGATCCCGCACCATACCATAAAGTGAGAATGACTCAACACATGATAAGGTCGAAACTCATTTCCAGGAACAAGCTCAAACTCAAACTACTACATCATCGAAAGTTGCTGTGGCTGGTGGAGAATACTTAAGTAGGACTCATTATGTATCCATTCTTTGAAGGAAACTCAGACAACTAATCAAAGACAAGACCGAAAGTCTTAAATGTTGAGGCAAACATTCGACGATCACTCCACTACAAAGGAAAGGAGAGAAAAACACAATGAGGTATGATCCCACACGGGGCATGCGGAAAGCAGTCAAACAAAGTCCGTAACAGTTTGTTCTTCCCGAGCAGTCGCGGCGCACATATGACATATCAATCAAGGACGTTCAAGTTTCTGATTAATCTTTAACTCTGGGGAAAGTCCAGTCAGTTCCACAGTGCAGCCCGATGTTACATCACAAAGGACAAGAATAACGATCACAAAACGCTCATAGACGGATTCCCGGCCAATAGAAAGAGTGTATAAGGAAACCTCGTGATTACGTGTATACAAGGCCCAAAAAAAAAAAACCAGCAGCATGAACTGGGAAGCCTCCAGGACTCGAAGACGAAAGAGGGTATTCTCGATTCATCCAGAACCGAACGAGGTTTGCAAATTCGAGAAAAATTAAAGAACTTTGATTTCAAGGTTGCACATCAATAATTCATCGGGGAAACCAATGGGCGGTGGAATAGGAGATACCCGGTTTTGAGGTTCTAGGGAGGCCCGCCTGCCGACACTCTTCGGAAGAAGGTGGCACACGTAACATGGCATTAACGCATGATCAGCCTCTCTCTCCCTCGCTCGCTTACAACAAGACCATCGGAATTGGATAATAGATTTTGTATTGTCCTTGCGAGCGTGGCAACGGAGGAAGGGAGAGAGACAGAGTCCTTATCTAAAACACAACGCTGGCGTCTGAAGAATCTTTTGCTGCTCATGAATCACGAGTTGCCTGTGCTTGTACGGCACTACTATCTATATATCCCTCTCCTCGTCACTGGTCAGGGTAGCTCTGCGTCGTTTTGCGTTTTCTTGGAAAGCTGTTCTCTAGAAAACAAGGGGCTATAATCGAGAAATAAACGTGACTTCCATTAATTAATGTAATCGCGGATGGGCTCAGATATTTTTCACATCGATTATGCCCAAAATTTATTGTGTTTAACTATCCGTAATTACTTTTTAAAATAAATTATGATGAATTCCTCACACTTTTTAACGCTCACGTCTCCAGGAAGAACATCTCCAAGAAAGTGAGCGGAGAAGCTCTGGTATTTTGTGCGACCAGTCAAACAGAAGCCCATCATGATGGATTGACGTAATCGCTGGTCGTCGATTGTGCACCGGGTCGACGTAATTGTTGGTCATAATATATTCGATTTGTGTGTATCCGAGTATTTGCCTTGATATTAGGCTCATTAGGCTATAAAACAATTAGAACCACTGTGCTAGACTAAGAACACAAACTTTTATCTCAATGCGATATTTTTTAATGTGTCTGAGATAGCTTTCTTAATTAATCTCAACGCAGATTTTGCCCAATGATTCAAACACGAAACATAATTTAACTCACTTTTAACTTTCATTTTCTTTACCAAAAAAAAAAACATAATTTAACTTGGATTTTGATTGCTCGATTTGTGCGGATTTGAATCTGGGCTAATATTTATCTTGATATTAGGCTCACTTGGGCTATAAAAACAATTGGGACCCTTGCGCTACACTAAGTACACGAACTTTTATCTCAATGCATTATTTTTTAATGCTTCCGAGATAACTTTCTCGTGTCTGTCATACGATTCGTAAATCCTAGTTCAAAGCTTGCTGGCAGAGTCGCCTTCCGTTGGTGAACGTTGGTTGGGCCCCATGATATTAGTTGAACGCCAAAGAAGTGAAAGGAGTTGTTGATCCAATGTAGGTCCCCAATGAAAAATTAATAATTCATCTGTTGTCCTTTCAATAGGCCAGCTGGTTAAGTTGGTTTCCTTCGCGGTCAAAGCAGAGTGTCGAAGGCCATCAACAACTTAAACGTGAGACTTCTTGTCTTCAGCTCTCTCAATCATGCAATAACCGGGCACGTTCGATTTTCTTAGGTTTTTTAAAGTTCTTCTGGCCAAGATTCGATTTTCTTGGTTGGAAGCATGTGTAGTTTTTCTTTTCTTAACTGCACCTCCCAGGAACTCGTTTGTGTTTATTCCATCCCACATGTTGATCTGTGGTGGATTCGGTTATTCTGCATAGCTTGGTGTGGCAATGAAATCTGACCTTCCTATACAATAAATTGTGAAAAGACTAGTATGAAATGAAATTTTTCATCGGCTGCTAATGTATTAATCGCCAAAGCCGACTTCCAAGAGCCTGAGCTCAATAGTTAATTTCAGGAGATAAACATTCAAAAAGCAAGCACCACACTGTCAATCACTTGTTTTTTTTCCCCTTAGCATTGAGCCCCTACTCCTAAAATTGAGATTTAAAATAACATCTCTCCTTAGTTAATATTAGGAATAAGTGGTTCCAAATTCCATATAGATCCCACTTGAAATTCAAAACGTATTTGTTAAAATAAGTTCCTCATTTTCTGAAAGCTTGAACTTACCCTACATACCCTGAAACTTGAAACCTACCTATTTCAAATTTCAGGATCTACCCAAGTTTTACTTTTATTATAATTGAAAGATTATAGCAGTAACCGCTACTTACTATTACAACTCACTGACCATAACTCATATTTATATACATGAAAAATATTAAACATTAACCAAATAAAAATTTTAGTCATAAAATAGAAGCCCGGACCAGTAATTCCAAATTATACATTTATCAGTAAACACTATGGAATACCACAAAATTGCACATAGAGACAGACCAAAAAATACATGGTAAACTTATCCCAAGTTCTAATTTGCAGGTTCCACTAACCTAGAACTTGAAACCTACCAATTAATACAATGTATAATTTTTGAAACTTCGAATCTATCATGTATACCTTAAAATCTAGAATCAGGCAAGTTGTCATTGATCCGGTTCTAAGTTTCAGGTTCTACCTTGGAACCATGCTCACTCCTAATTGAGACCGTTTCAAAAATCTTGTCCATACAGCAAGCAAAAGTGCTCCAACTGACAAATTTTGCTTGAGAATGGGGTGGATTGAAAAAAATAACAGCTATCTTACAGCAGGACTCTAAAGTCAATTATCAACAAAAGACGACTCGGCAAGATCAATAGCACGGGCAAGAGCAGCAGCCTTGTTCTCGCACTCTCTCTGCTCATCAGCCGGATCACTGTCAGCCACGATACCTGCACCAGCCTGAAGGTGAGCAACCCATTCCCGACGCTTGTTCATGTCCTTGTACGAGTACATTGTGTCGTAGCGGATTCCAGTTGGGAAAACAATGGTTCTCAAAGCAAGCGCTATGTCCATGTCACCCGAAAATGAAATGCCTCCAAATCCACCACTATAGGGCCCACGCCTGGTGACCTCCAACTGATCAATCAACTCCATGGCTTTCACCTATACGTAAAGGATGAGCAACTGAGTAACATGACTTCTGGCGGAGAGAAGGGCCAGCAACTGATATATAATGTGTTTTCCCCTTTTCTAATAAACAGGATTTAAGATTATACTTGCACAATATCATGGAAATATACCGAGATGTCTTTATCTGAAAAGATGCATCAACTTTTAGCGCATAGAAAATTATGTTGAACTGTTTCATCCAATAGTAGTAGGCGAAGATGGTTAATGGAGAAATTTAAGAGGTATTTCAAACATTCCTCCACAATATGCATGGCTTTCTCAAGCCCGACAAACCCCACCCAAGCTCTTAGGAAAACCCCACGCCGCCCCCCTCCCCCCTCAAAAAAAAAAAAAAGAAAAAGCTCAAGCCAAATGTAATGTCCAGACAGGTGGTCTCCAATTAATTCTTTTTTACTCTATGCAAAATTGTAGGAGCTCTATTAAAGTAACTCGTCAATAGTTACATATGCCAAGAATCTGAAAGTAGTCAATAGATCAATGCATAGCTCCCACATAATAAAGTCAGTTTTCTGTCGTATTCTCATCTTTACTTATGCATGAAGATCGACTACACCTTTGTAAGCAAACTGAACAATTGAAAATCCAATATGGTACCATGGAAAAGCAACCTGGATATTAAAAATTACTGATAGGTCAGAAGCAAACCTTTGGTGCACCACTAACGGTTCCAACAGGCAATGCTGCACGCAAAGCATCCCAGCCGGATAGATTTTCAAGTAACTCCCCAGTGACCTGAAATGGCAAGCAGAAGTCAATAAATAATTTATTCCTTTGTTATCAAGGTGCGAAAGAAGTACCCCATATACACTATTATAAGAGTAAATTATCACGGCGAGATAAAACTAAGAGGGAGAAAAGAGCAGAAGTTCAGTTAAAAATTGCAGTATGCATCCAGTGTGATTCAAACAGCAAGTTACATATTGACTTTCACCCCAAAACATAGAAATTTAATATAATGTTGATAAATTCTGGAAAAACTTGACATGATTGCATTTGATCATAAAAGTTCACAGCAATGGGTTTCTAAAAACTCAGGGAGGTCAGAACTAGATAAAATCAAATTTCAAACACTATATAAGTTACGAGTTAAAGACACTACAAACAGACCAAAGAAAATGTTGAGAGTATTTGCTGATAGGGGTGTACTTGTCTATTTCCTTTATTATTTCATATATGGGGGCAATAAGGGTGATATTGTAATTTTGGCTTTTTGGCTACATCATAAATTGATAGCTTGGGGTTACATCGACCTAACCAAACATTCAGTTCAATTTTGTCTTTCAACATGGTATCGGAGCCACTTGTCCCTTACATGAAGGTGTGTGGTAAAAGATTTCACGTGAATGTGCGTAGTCAAAATTCCACATGCAGCTTGTAATCCGACTTGCATGTTTCAACTTACACACTTTACCTTCAGTTTTGTAACAAGAATGTCTTTCTGCTAACTCTCCATGGAGAAAAAAGACTTGGCACCCTGTGGTCTCCACTGCATTTTCGCTTTAGTATTCAGCTACTCATAAGGGTTATAAGTGTTATCATCCTCCGTCTAAGCACACCATTGTACCTATGGAAGTGATTTTTCACAAGTGTAATTTCTATTATTCTGCTCCACCTCTTCAAGGGAATGTCCTAGTGTAGAGGTGTTGCCCATTTTAAATGTTATTGAGGATATTAGTTATCCTCTTTCTCCAATAATCTTTGATAGTTCTCCTTCTCAAGAGGACAACAATGCAATATAGGAAGAGGATAGTATAGTACCTCAGGGGGAGATAACAAAAAAACCACTTCAGGGGGAGACATTGAATACATATCATTGCAAGGATCCCACTACCAACACTCAAGTTAAGATCACTGATACATTGTCTATTCGGTCATCATTTCCAAAACCGGATTATTTTACTCCTTATGGTTAGGTTTCTCCTTCTAATCTTCCTATTGCACTTCAAAAGGGTACTAAAACATGTACTCAACACTCTATATCCCATGTTGTCTCATATGACTCTTTGTCTAGCTCCTATTATACTATTGTATCTTCTCTATCTTCTGTTTCCATTCCACAGAATTGGCAAGAAGCTTTTGTAAATGAGAAGTGGAAGTTAGCAATGGTAGAGGAGATGCATGTTTTGAAGAAAAATGGCATGTCCTCTTGGGAAACAACCTGTAGGATGCAAATGGGTGTTTGTAGTCAAACAGAAGATGGATAGTACTTTGGACAGATATAAAGCACGGTGGTGGCAAAGGGATGTACTCAAACTTATGAGGTCAATTATCAAGAAACTTTTGCTCCTATTGCCAAGTTGAATACCATTTGAGTTCTACTTTATTGTGCTGTTAACTAGGGATGGGATCTTCAATCGTTAGATGTGAAGAATGCCTTTCTTCATGGAGAGTTTAAAGAAAAGTGTATATGGAGATTCCTTTAGGTTTTTCTTGTGATAAAACTCAAAGTAAAGTATGTAATCTAAAACATACACTATGGTTTGAAGCAGCCACCTTGAGTCTGGTTTGGTAGGTTTCAAAAAGCTATAGTTTCCATTGGGTATAAACAAAGTAATGCTGATCATATTTTATTTGTGAAAAGATCAAATGCCAAAGTCACTATTCCCGTTGTCTACGTAGACAATATTGTTGTCACAAGGAATGATAACAATAAGATCAACCGATTGAAAATGTTTCTTGGACATGAGTTTGAGATAAAGGATCTTGGAAAGCTCCATAACTTTCTCAAGATTGACATTGGCAAATTTTCAAATATCTTTCTATCCCCAAGGAAGTATGTCCTTGATGGGATGTCATCCCTCCGATACACCTACTAAGGCCAATACTCGTCTTCAAGAAAAGGATAGTGATCCAGCAGATAAGGGTTGTTATCAACGATTAGTGGGCAAGTTGATTTATTTGTCCCACACTTGACTTGATATTACTTTTGCCATGAGTTTAGTGAGTTAATTTATACATGATCCATACTCTACTCATATGGGTGCCATTCTTTGGAACCTTTAGTATTTGAAGTCTGCTCCTAGAAAAGGGATTCTTTTGTCTCCTCATGATGGCTTGAAAGTTGAAGCCTATACAGATGCTGATTGGGCTGGATCCCTTGAACGGAAGTCTATTTCTGGGTATTATACCTTCTTAGGAGGAAATCTTGTGACTTGGTGTAGTAAAAAGCAAAATGTAATTGCTTATTCTACTACTGAAGAAGAGTTTCATGCCATAGCACAGGGAGTTTGTGCATTGTTATGGCTTAAAGGATTACTTGGAAATCCGATTGTATCTATTCATGTTCTTATGATACTATATTGAGATAATAAGATTGCCATTAGTATTGCTCACAGTTTTGTATAGCATGATTGTACGAAACATGTGGAGATTGACCGTCACTTTATCAATGAGTAGTTGGAAAGTGGTTTAATTTGTATGCCCTTTATTAAGTCTAGTGACCAACTTGCTGACATATTCACTAAAGAGCTAGAGCTTAAATCATTTTACCATATTTTAGTCAAGTTGGGCATGTGTTGAGAGTATTTGGCTGATAGGGGTATACTGGTCTATGTCCTTTATTATTTCACGTATGGAGACAATAAGGGTGATATTGTAATTTTGGCTTTTTGGCTTTATTATAAATAGATAACTTAGTATCACATCGACCTAACCAAGCATTTAATTCAATTTTCCATCTTTCAACAAAAAACTCTAATGAAAATGCTATTTAACTAGTTCCTCTTGTGTTAATTACGTAAAAATATAGGAAGACTTTTTCTTCAGCAATCCTCATGGGAGACAAATTCAAAAGAACAATATAGGAAGACTTTTTCTTCAGCAATCCTCATGGGAGACAAATGCAATAGAACAATTACCGTAGAGCTTATGTGCATCACATGAGAATAGCGCTCGATATTCATGAGCTTCTCAACCTTGACAGAACCAGGTTTAGATACCTGAAAAAACAAGGGTGTCATCTCCATGCATAAACAAGCTAATAGTACAAAGATTACAAAACTCATCACCAAAAATAGCAGGATCAATGTAAAATTTTCCTTTTTTCCGTTCTCATTACAGGTCACTCATGAAATTCACTAAGCAGAACACTTAACTGTCTAGCAAACAAAAAACCAAGTAGACATGCATGAGAAATATCTTGGTAAGCAATAGGAATGACATGTTCAACATGGGTCAATTTTTTATAACCTAAACAATAAAAGCCAAATGGCACTTCAACATAGGCGCGAGTATGAAAACTTTCTCATATTTTGTGGGTGGATTTGATACAAATCATGAACATGGATGAGAGAACTCAAGAGGCAATATCTGCCACAAGTCTGCAAATCTCATCCACAGTGAAGGGTGATGAGAAAATGAAGATGAGTGCTCCCATGTGCACCAAGACACAAGTCCACTAAAGGGACCACATACTAGGTATGCATTGTCAACGGCACACTGATTATGCATAGTAATAGATGGCTTTGGAAGTTTATCAAAGTTGACTAACCGGAAGTATCACCAAAGAAAGGAGCAATATCCGAACACTAGAATGCCTTATCCTGTAAAAAACAAAATTCGAGAATAAAACAACAAAGAAGGCGAAGCAATAAACCTTTCCGACATCGTTTCTACCTAAGTCCACCAGCATAATGTGCTCAGCACACTGCTTTTCATCACTCAAAAGCTCTTTCTCTAACATCAAATCTTCCTTTGGCGTCTTCCCTCTTCTAACAGTCCCAGCAAGAGGTCTATTAGTAACCCTTCTCTGTCATGAAGGAAAAATTACCAAGAAACTCTTAAATTCTGGGTGCAAGCAAAAGGAGGGTATGAAAGAAGATGCCAAGTAAAAGTCTAAAGGAAAATTCCTTAGCTATTCTCATATTTACCTTCTGCACCTGCGTAAGAATTTCTGGACTTGAAGCAACAAGTATGCAACCCCTTCCCTAAACCAAATGAAAAACATTTATTCAGCTTCCACAATAACTCTTACTATAAAACAAGCTTATGGAAAGGAAGGCACACTTGTAAATAAGCCATATAGGGGCTTGGGTTAACAATCCTCAATGCTCTATAGACTTCAAATGGGTCTGCAAATGTTCTTCGTTCAAAGCGCTGGCTCAACACAATCTGAAAGATATCACCAGCCAGAATATGTTCTTTAGCCTGTAGCACCGCCTTCTTATATTCCTCACTTGTCATACTTGACATCTCCAACTTTGGACCAAACAGGCGAGTGAATAGCTTTATTGAACCGGCCGGCAGTCTTGGACTGAAATTTGAAATCGCAGATCAAGCTTTAGCAGGCCAATTAATAGTACTTTACTTTCTGCTTGATCATAATAAAAAGTACTTCATTTAGCATGTAAAAAGAAGATTACTTACGGATCTATATCATGTACTCTAGATACTAAAGTCTCCAATCGATTCATTCCATCATCGAACGCCTCGTCGACTGAAGGATATTGATCTAATCGAACCCAATGAATAACGTAAGCTTTCTGGTGGCAGGGAAACGAAATGAAAAATCAAGGACATTGAATTAGTGACAGAATTATCAGTTGTATATCGTTATGCACATGTTCTATCACATTTTTCATGGAGTATCACTTATTTGTGATTTAGAGAAAAAAAACTCAACAATTTGAACTCTCACATTGAAAGCCACCATGCATGAATATTTTTATGTTCATGTCTTCCAATTTCTTTATTCAGAATTTTCAGCTACAGAAGATGCTCTCGCACCAAAAGAAAAGAAGCACGCGCAGAATCGAATTTTGACTGAAACATGCTCTGTGAACAAAGTGAATGTACCTTCTCCACATGATCAAATACAATAACATCATCATAAAGGCCTAGATGAACATCAGGTAGATTTCTGTCATCTGATGGGGCACTACAGAATGGTAGTTTTCTCTTCTCCACATAGCGCACCGTGTCATATGAAAAATAACCAACCCATCCACCTGGTCGAGGAGGAGCTTGTTATTTGCAGATAAGAGATGAAAAATAGTTCTGAAATAATGAAAAGAAATAGGACTTTGATATCATGAAAAAGTTGAATAGTCCAATTCAAAATCCATTATCACTTGAGACAAAATAGTTTCATAATGATAACAACCTTGTTCAGTAAGTTTTGCATAGAAGAAATGAAGCTGCAATAAAGCAAAACAATATGAATATCAGCAGATTAAAACCATCGCATCAAGTTTCTTACCGCAAAATGCTTCTGGAAGTTCATCAATCATCTGGGGTTTCCATCCCTCCATAATTCTACGAGGAACAACCATTGGATCCTCCACGATTTCCTCCGTCCTGGACCCCTCCTCGTGGTCCATGATTGTTACCATATTCTCTTTAGCCACAATCTCAATAGTTGGCTGAGCTCCAACAAAACTGTACCTTCCCTAAAACAATATTACAGCAGAATGAGCACAAAACAGGAAAAACAATTATGCTCTCCTCACATAGATGACAAATAACTACAAACTAAATCCAAGGGATGCGCATTTTGCGTGGATCAGAATAGGTGAAGAAAAGAAAAGGTGATGAAGACTTACAATGCTAGAAACCTGCAAACCCGGCTCAACAGACTCGAACAAAAAACTAGGAGCATCTCTGTCATCCTCCTTCACCAAACACCGGTAAGCAAGCACCGGAGTGAGATGATCAGAGAAAATACATCTGTATAGGGGAACCAAATTGCCCTTCTTGGCAGCTTCTTGGAACTTTGCTGACTGGTCAACTAGAAAATAAATGTCAAAAATCACAAAGTGCAGAAAAACACATATATTTCTCTTTCATTATACAGAAAAAGCTATTAGTACTGAACCACTATCTAACCTCTGCCAAATCAAATAAGCAGATCACCTCATTTGAGAGTAAAGTAGTCACCCAGATTCAATTAGTCGAGCAATTCAGTTGCTAATAATTCAGACATAAAGGATCCACAGTTTCCAAACCTCTTCTCACTTTCTACCTAAATTAGCATTTCCAAGTAACAAAGCTCGAGTTCATTCAACCGACGGATCCATTACTCAGCTATTTTCAGAAGCACTGTCAGCGACGGAAACCATCGTGAAAAGACGAACGCGTCCATATTCGCGTTCTTCCATTACTTCCGCCTACCGATTCCCAAGCAATGCACACGTAAACCAGCTCCCGAATCCGTCTCCACAGCTTCCTAACACAAAAAACGATCGCGACACACAAAACTGCTTCTCCCGCGAACATGAAAGGAATGGAGACGGACCTAATGATGGAGAGGGCTGAGCCGAGCATCTCAGAGCGGGGAAGCGCGAGCGCGAGCGCGAGCTGGAGCTGAGCAGAGCGAGGGAGCTGGAAACTCCGCCGCCGAAATCGACGGAGGCCGCGACCGGGCGCGACCTGGGGAGCGGAGGGAGCCGGCGGGGCGCAACGGCTAGGGTTTCCATGGGAGTCTTCAGAGCCATTCCGGTGTCGGCGGGAGAGAGAGAGAGAGACAGAGACGGAAGAAAAAGAGGAGAGAGAGGTGGAGGAATTCAAACAGAGACGCGCAGGCCTATATACATACAGCCTCTCTCGCTCGTCCTGCGTACGGTTTCTAGAAACTCTTGACAGTGGAAAGGCTGTGTTTTTGAACGGGCAGATGATGATTGATGAGATCTCGCCTTGTCTTGCGTCACGTGGTGCTTCCACGGTGGTCGTGGGAATTACTATCCGCAGGCCCACTTTCCGGAACCTTGGGCTCATTCTTGGGCTTGGGCTGGCTTCTTGCCTCGATAATTATGGCCCAAAAGATTTGCGTCTGATCAGATGAAAGAGTTAAAGCTTTTTGGCAGGCATTTTATTAAGCAATCGATTGGGAAAATTTCGCAGCTCTCCTCACATTGATTGTCCTTATGCCCCGTACAATCAGCTAAAAAATCGAGTTATTTCGAATCTAAGTACGTGTTAGGAAGTGCCCTGGAGTGGAACGCCTAATCTTATGTGCAAAGGAGTATTAAATTAAGTGCTGCTATTCGGTCGACGGGAGAGATCCTGCGCGGAGGGGCTAAGGACAAAACGCAGGCTCACGTGCTTCAGGGTTCCCATGTGCCCTTACTAAAAGGCAAATGCTGTCCAGGATCTCGTGGGCCCCACTAATGCCATAGAAGGGCCTGAAGAGACAAGGCTGAGCTGAGCCTTGTGGACCCATCATCCGAAAATACATAAAATCGACCAACCAAGTAACCTCGAACCGTCTGACAAAAACAGAAGGCACCGATCTGGAACCTCGAAGGAATAACAAAAGGAGATAGATGCTGGCCCACCATGACCCATAAGCTTTTAGCTCCCAGCCCAAAACCATGCCCAATAAGGAAATATTATATATACCTGTCTTGTCACATATATCCATAACAAGCATTCTTGTCAAATTTTTTTTATCTCAATCTCTCTTTCCTGTCACCACTCTCACTTTTCTCTCTAAGCTCGCTCTCTAAACAACGATGGTGTTTTCGACCAAAAACAAAAAAAACAAAAAAACAACGATGGTGTTTCTCTCTTTCCTCTTCTCCCCATCACTCCTCTCTCTCCTGTTCCATCCGCTACACGTACAATGCCTCCAACTCCTGCCTCTGTGTCGCCATCATCATCGCCGCCTCCTGTTATTCGTTCGATGGCCACTAAGGAGTTGTCCAACTTCGACACCATGTTCTCCGACGCCAGCCTCCAATCCTTCTTGCTTGAAAAACCCCTCTCGTCATCCCCTTCCTCTTAGTTTGACCTCCATGCCTCCCCCACTATCACCACTGGCGGAGTCACTTTTGCTGACCAAGCCACAAATATTTTGCCGAACGACGCCGACAACGGCCATGGACAAACGTCGGCATCGCTTGCAAGCCGTTTGTGCAGATTTGGCTTCACCCATCTCTGTCTCCCAACGCCGATCAAATCTGGCCGAATGATGATTGACGACAGGCATGGACGAGCGTCGGTGTTGCTCGCAAGCCAGGGAGAGAAGAAAATAGGTTGGCGACGAGTAGCTAGCAAGTGATGCTGCTATTCACGCCGATCAAATCTGGCCGAATGCAATTGCACGTACGTACAGTGTCCCGTCTATCCCTAAGTTCTCTCTCCTCCTCCTCCTCCTCCTCCTCCTCTCTCCCCCACATTTCTCTGTTGCTGATGCTACGAATGGCGGTGAAACCAACCAAGGCGCAGAAGAAGATCCACTACGACCAGAAGCTGTGCACTCGCAGGTACTAAACGTGGAGGCCGGTATAAGGTGGGCTCAAAGCAGCTCCAGAACATCCGGAAGAGCTTGCAAGGTGAGTTTATCGTCCCCATGGGCAAGAACACCATGATGAAGCTCTCCATCAAGATCCGTCCCGACTGCACCGACAACATACAAAACGATGTAATAGAAGAAAATTGCAACCTTGTGCGGCATTTTATCAGCGTATCGGCAGTCGAACTCAAACAATGTTATCTTTAGAATGTTGCGAATGCGTGTTGAGTTCTTTAATACTTGGAATAAGCGAGATTTCCGGTCAATAGTAATTTATCTAGTTGTCAGTGCAGTTGCAAGAGAAAGTGTGAGAAACGATGGCACACGGTGTAACTATTTATCTACTATCATCTTCTAGAGTTGTCTCCCAAATCGGTACATTGTGCCACTATGGTTTCACACTGCAAAATTTAATGCTTTACACTGGAAAGTCTGATTAAATCAAGGAAATGTGGCGCTGATCTTCACAAAGGGTGACTTGAAAAGTGCGTTAAGAGGTTCCCAAATATAAGGTATATGTGTTGAAAGTTATAGAAGTCTTGCTTGCCATAAAACCTCTTTTCACATTCATCTTGCTTGCCATAAAATCCTAGAGAAAGTCGTTCTCTTCAGCCTATAAAAGAAAATGAGATTACTGATCTTCGCACCTAATCGAGGCTATTTCTTCCGTAGAATCATGTTTATTCTTTTTCTTTTTAGTCTGATCAAGAGACCATAAGAAGTTCGTATAATTTGCAATCGTGGTTCTGTTGAGCATGGTGGAAAGCTTGCACTTTGAGCATCTTCATCAGCTTAACATCACATCAGGGACTGACGATACACAGTATTCTCATTCTCCTTTGGAAGTTTTCTGGACCAATTATCAATTGTTGACTTTTTGGATTTGCATCTTTGGGTTTCCTTTTATGGACTTTTTGACAAGTTGATCCTCTATTGGCAAAAGTCCTCGACGAAGTATGATTAAGATAAGAGTTAGCTTTTTCCATTATGAATAATCCTATGTTGACTCATGCTTTCTAAGGCAACTAAATTGATTCTGGTCGTGTGGTAATTTAGTTCATGCTTAGCTGAACAGGTGGGAGCTCCAGGTGGGAGCTCCAGCTCGTGCTGGTCTCATTGCCCCTATTGACGTGGTAGTTCCACCGGGTGATGCCGGACTCAACCCTTTTCAGACTTTCCTTCTTCCAGGTAGAATTATCAACTAGTAGAATCATTTGTCTTTTTTGCTTAAGACAAGCAGAATCATGTCCAACAAGTTTTCTTCTGGGCAAAAAAAAAACAAAAAAAAAAAAGTTACTCAGACGTCCCCATTTCTCTCAGGTGCCGAACATCCCCGCAAAGACAAGGGCATCTGTAGAAATCATCACTCCCGACTTGTCTTCACGGTTTACGAGAATGGATCTTTTTTTCAGTCCAGAGGTTCTTGACTTGACTGAGGAGGATCTGGTCCAGCGGTCTGCTACTGAGCTCTCCAAGGTGTCCTCTGTGTCATTGGCCATCTCAAACCCAAATTGCGGCAGCACCCCATATGGTCATCAGTGGCTATAAGAATGTCGTCAGTGTTGCAGTGTCTACTGAGTATTCTTTCTCTCTGGTTGAACAAGTCAAGGAATACCTCAAGGCAGCGCACGGGTGTTCTTGTTCCGTTTGTCTTGAGTCTGTCTATTCCATGCGTGTTGTCTTTTGGCAAGATATAAATTTTCAGTGATTTTCAGGATCCAAGCAAATTTGCCGCAGCCATGCCGCTGCTCCAGCAAAGGAAGGAAAAAGGAAGGAAGGAGTGGAGGAGCAGCCAGAGGATGATGACTTTGTTTCTGGCTTGTTTGATTAGGTTCCTTTGCCTAGTACAAAAAAATTTTGTGTCCTTTTTCCCACAATGGCAGGTATCGAGCTGTACTCAGATTGGAAGATCACTATGCCCCAATTGCAATGTCAAACAATTTTATTGCAAAAAGTTCTAGCATGAAATTGCTTTGCACTAAAGATGGATCCAGTCGAAATTCTAATGAATCAAGGATGCGTTAATTGCACATTGTTAGAATCTGTGACCCTCTTGTTTGTTAGAATGGCATCACTCTCATGATAGAGAAAGGCCTCCTTATACTGTGAGCTTACACTCCAACTTTGATGAAGTTTACAATCCAACTATGATAATATCAGTGATTAGTATTCACTTATCAACAATCATAAAATGGATCTATCTGTAAAAGAAAATTTCCAGAGCCACGATCCAGATAATTTCCAGAGCCACAAAATCGTTATACAACAGTTTTTGGTACTGTTAATTGACAACAGAACCTAATATACTCAATGCAGTATTTTTTTTTTTCCTTTGGCTATTTATTCATCTAATAGTAGGCAAACAAAATTAAAACTTTCTTTAGAGCTATACTCAAAATTTTGATTGATTTTATCTGGTATGATTTGGGTTCTTCCTTCCTGTACGTCTGAAACAACTTCTGTACATAATCTGTTTGAGCTCCACTTGATGCTTTTCCGTTGAGCTTCTTAACGGAGGAAACACTAGTAACAATGATGCTCAAATGGGAAAGAGAAGACACCTGTCAAAAATTTTGAATGCAAAGAAGAATGTACGAGTTAAATCATTGTCAAATAAAAGTTGACAGAGGGAGTCGTGACTTGTGCACACAAATTTCTAAATTATTGACACTATATGTTAAGACCACTGCTGATAAATCAAATAGTTGCAATTTCTTCTTCTCATAACGCAACCTGAAGAGCTGATGCTAACCTTGAAATTAGAGTGACCTGATAAATGAAGAGCAATAAAGCCTTGTGTTGCAAGATGAGGAATAATGAGTTTGTGGCCACCGTTTGTAGCACTACTGAAGACAGTTTCGGAAGAAACGAACTCCCTGTTCAGAATATAGTAAATGGTGAGAGTTGGACTTTGAAGATATCTTAATGAAGAAGCTATAGGTAGAATGATGAGAAAAGCGTCCTTTTTCCGATACCTGCAATGCAAATGTAATGTCTGCTTCATCAACTTTTAATGCTATTCTTCGTAATTTATCTTCTCGAGATTGACCTAGTTTGAGAAGACCCTGCAATTTCAGTGATGGCCATCAATTAAGCAGATACTATTTGATTTTAAAGACTAATCTGCAAAATAAGAACCAAAGAATGATAGCACATTTGGTGATGGTATATTACCTGATCATTAAGGACTCTGCACATACTAGAAAACTCCAGAAATCCAGCTGCAGGTATGTGTGTTGATTTGCAGACATCCAGGTAACTTTTGTATAACTGCATTTCTATACCAAGTTAGCTAGCAATAACAACTGCAAAATTCTTCTGCAGTCAGAAGTCAAAAATGAGACGCACCTCTCCAACAGTTGTATCCTTCTGCCGACCACGGAAAAGTTTCACAGCAGAGCAAAGTATAATCTGCAGTCCGGTTGTTAAGAAAGTAACAAAAGTTTTAATAGTGTGGCCAGCTAAGGACAAGTAAGGAAGAAATGAAAAGCCCTGGATATAAATGGCTAAAGCATACACAAAACTGTCGATTTTTATACCTGTATATCGAGTTGCTATATATACAACATAATTTGATGCTACTCAGTGTTTGCTTAAACATACCTGTTGATGTTGTGGAAGAATCTGAATGGTGTCCACCACTGGTGATCTGAATGTTCTGGATAATGCAAGAACCATGTGATCTATCCTGACCTGGCAAAAGTTTAAGAAATCAGAAATGCCTAAAGAGGAGATGGACAATAATATTCTTTAACAATTTTAGATAATATAATATTTCAACCTCAAAAAGTTAAAGATGATAAAATGACATAGTAACAATTATAACAGTCAATCAGATACAGGTACATCTCTCTAGACAGACAAAATGCTTCAATAAAGACAAATGAAAACCACTGCATTTGATAAACTAATTCTAAAGATGGCAAAATATTCATGAAGAGTCTGCGGCATACATCCCAATTCCACATATTACATAGTGTTTCTGCTAAAGTTCATCTGCTTGATGTTCTTACAGTTTATTATCTATTATCAGTTGAATTGCTTTACAAAAATTTTGTGAATGAGCTATTCATTGGACAACCCCTAATGGTTTTAATGCGTCTGAGTGGCTGACAAGAGAATGGTACATTTGATGAACATAATCCTAATTCAGATATGCAGAAGGAAATTTCTCTATAAAATACTTGCCATCAATTGGCAGACGCTAAAAAGCCTTCATTTTAATGGGTATGTGTGACTAGAGCCAATTAGAGAGATCAAAGTTTGGAAGAGGAATGCAAAGTCACCACAGCAGACACTCACAGCATCTATTTCTTGCAGTTTTGAGAATTCAGGCGTTGTGACTGCTTGCTGACCCTTCTCCTCATCATGCATCGACAAATTTGTGCTCCTTGTTGACTCTTGAAGCTCCACCTCTAGCATATCAATTGCACCCCTGCAACAATACCTAACTCAAGTTACTACTTATGGGAATGGAGACAGTAACAGGAAGAAATCATGGCATAAATGTTGGCAAATCTAACAACCTAGGATACGCTACAAGTGAACTTATCTTGTTTTAAGTTACGAACCTGCAAATACAAAGAGCTTTCCGCATGTCTCCAGATGCTGCTGCAACTTTCTGTTGTATCACATTCACTCAGTATCCATATATACAAATAATTAAAGAAACAACGGACATGATGCAAGAGTTTCAAACTCAGGAAAAAAATACTAACGGACTCACTCTGGCACAGAGTTCCAGGGCATGTGGTTGAAAGACAGGATAAGGGAGCACCTGTCAAATGAACAGCCGTCAACATCAGTGGCTCTTAATTACAATCCTATGATTTCAGCAAAGTCTACTCATTAAAGTGCTTAAAAGGAATTCCTCCAGAATTTGTCTCTCTTGAGAAAAATCTGTATGAACTTGACTTGTAAGTTTCAAAGTGGTAGGTAAAATGTACCATATTCACAGCCACCGAAACTTCAATTTAAGGATAAATGGAAAAAGAAGACAATCTATCTCATGAAATGACTCATAGAGGTAGATTAGGCATCACGATATTGAAGTTCAAATACCCACATACTCAATTTCAAAAAGGAAACAGATTCAGGGTTTTGTATTCAGATGTTGCATGGTGCTGAGAACGTGAGAAGATTCTAATAGGGAAAAGTATATAACTACCTTGAGTCTCTCTTGAAGAATCCTGACAATCTGCTCTGGGGAGTAAGCCCGAAAAGTAACAATGGTAGGCTTGCCTAACAGGAACATAAGGACAAAGACAGGAGTAAGCACTATATCCAGATCAGAGAAACACTAAGGGCTTGTTTGTTTGAGATTCAGCAAAAGCAAAAAGTATTTATTTGCTTTCTGCCAAAATTGAAATTATCATTCGAATTTTATAATTTTTTGAAGGAATTACATGTGAATATGTGTGTCAATATTTATTTGTTGCAAAAGCTTCAAGCATTTTACATTCAAACAAAGTGAAAGTGTGTGAGCCACAAAATTTAGAGTAAGCAAAAAGGCAAAAATAAATTCTATCAAGACAAAAGTTTGTATCTCATCAAGTCAAGAAAAGATGGCTCACAATTTAAGGATTGAAGCCTCGGTAGAAAACGATCTGCCAAGTCTATTGCATTTGCTATTCCTGCAAGAAGGAATATGGCCAAACTGACGTCAAATTGCATGTAGCGTATTGCTTTATAAAATAATAGAAGAAAGTAAAAGATACAGTATCAACCAGATATAGTGAGCAATGATAAGTACCTACTAATATACATTTAGAGAATGGGAAAGTGGTGAGCATAAAAAGATCATGAAGCACAGCACGGTCTTTTGTGATCAAATAATCCAACTCATCTGCAATAATTAGCCTGCAAGAGGAAAAATTAGTTCAGTAGAAGCATAGACTCATATACTCCTAGCCATAGATGTGAGCAACTTAAAAGAATTTGCATCTTCTTGCAACATGTTGAACTGTATCAGGATCTACATGACTTTGGGCCAATACTGCCTCATGGCATGAAGTGTTCATAAGTATAGTCGATGAAATTGCTCCTTACATCATCTTTCTGGATTGTTGCTTCTCTGAATATAATTTCTGAAGCTGTTGCAAAGCTGAGGTACAATTATTTGTCATTTTCGGCAAGTGGTACTTGGATAATATCTGTCAGCAAACATGGCAGGTAAGGATGTGCAGGGTCTAACATGCAAAAGTAGATGCTTTTCCATTATAACTACCTTGCTGAAGATCTCTGATGTGCTGGATAGAGAAGTGCAGTTTAAAGCTAAAACTTCCGGCTGCTGAAGGCCTGCCTGGAAACATTCGAAGCATTTTTGTAAAGAGAGATCCCAAACAGATCAACAGTTGTGAAATATATTAGAAGAAATCAAAAAGCATCGTGACTTCTGGTTCTGAATTCTCATAGCAAACAGGTCAAAAGATAAAATTGACTTGACAATTTCTAAGATGAGCACAAAAAACTACTCCTATAATCTACCTTGGAGATCTGAGTATCTAAATGCTGATATTCAAGAAAGGTAACTTCTCTATTATGAAACTCTAACCTTGTGAAAGCAGTAATTGATTAATAACTTTCAAGGAAATATGTGCACAAATAATATCAAGGTCCTTTTGAGAAGCACCAAGACATTTTCATTGTCTATAAAGCATGTCCTTACTCTTTAAGGAAGGTGTTTAACTTGTGAAAATGTAGCTATGCCAAAGTACATCATATAGTCTTATCTAAAATGATGAATGAAGGTTCTTGGGATCCTATACACAGAAAGGGATAATAAATATAACCACAGCATCATCAAGCAGTAAAGAATGGAAAGCTAACCTCCAGTGTCCAATGCAGTAAGAGCTCCTTCACTTTTTCCATGGATAAGGACTTCCCTGTCCCTGGGCATCCACAGATGTATAGGCTGCTGGCTTTCCCATGCTCGATGCATCCCTTGCAGAAATCCACAATCATCTTTTGTTCATTTTCTCGGCAAGATACAGATGGTGGCAGCGTTGACACGTGAAGCACTTCCTTCGCTGCGCTCATCTGCTGAGGATCTATTGTCACATTACAGAAACATTAGTTTCCTTTTGTCGCAATTAAAATCAGCACTGCTATGGTGTTCAGTGCATCTTGATAGGTTCTACTTGCCTCTCGGATTCCATTTGCTATCGGCGACAAGACTATCAGGCAATCTCTTGGCTGGCGATTTCTTCGGTTTCGAGGGCTTATCAGCAACCGCTTTCTCAATTCTCTGCGAAAAATTTCATATTAGCAAAACCAATGGTGTTTCCAACTTCCTACTCAGGCGTGTACCGAAATTTGCATGACCGAATCTTATTGCAGCGTAAACCCAGAAATAGTACAAAATTTACGGCTGATCCTGATCAATTGAATCCTACATAATGACACTAACTACGTGATTTTCCTTAGATGACACGGTATCGAATTCGCCATAACCGATCCACTATCTAAATCGCCTTTTCACTTCCTAGCGGTTGCAATAAACGCACATTCAATTTGACGAGAGTACAGAATTTAAGAACGCGATCTCTCCATCATCAGTTCAGTATCCATTCAGTTGCGGCGGCGAACATACGGCGACGCTGAATTCAACAACGTCATAACTACAGTGTATGAAGAGAATCTCGAGCTCACTTTCGGAGGAGTGTTTGGGCTCTGATTCAGGCACCGACGGGGCGACACTCTCTTCGCCGCCGGATCGACGGCTCCGCCCTCGCGAAGAGCGGCGGCGGCGGCCGATGCATGGGATCTGAGCTTCCGCTTCTGAGGGGTGGAGTCGCCGTCGGAGCCGGCGAGAGCCTCCGGGAGATTCTTGGGGGCGGGGGAGATCGGAGAGCCGCCTCGTTTGGCGATGGAAGGCATTGCTGTGGATGAGCGAATGCTGAGGAATCGGAATGGCGAATCGGTAGGGTTTTCTCGGATTTGAGGAGGGGAGGGCAGAGATGGCAGAGATGGCGGAGATGGATATAAGCGGTTTTGTTTTAGCGGGAAGGGATGAGCGCCACCGCTTCGTTTCGCGCCAGTACGCACTCCAAACTATTGCTTTTAAAATTGCAAACCGTAACTTCTTTTTCTTTTTTTTTAACTTTTCTTGTGTTTTTCGCTTTTTCAAAATATCACGAAACGGTGTCATATCCCTTCGAATCTAAGATCCCTTCAAAAAAAAAATTGAAAAGAAAAATAAAAAGGTTCTGAAAAACTATGACTATGATAAAATCATGCAACTCATTATGTGACTCGATTTTAATGAGGCCAATTTTGTAAGATAGCCTGTTTATTTTAAATATATCATAAGTAAATTTAATTAAAAATATGTCATAAATGGGTTAACCCATATTTCAACTCATTCTTCACTCAAGCTGAAAATTCCTCAAATGCAATAAATAAAAAAATTCACATGTTCTTCGAGATGCCAACCGCATCGAGAGTTTGGAAGCCCGGACCAGACCGGCCTAAGCCGTTTCGATGCCCCTGCGCAGGCAATTCGACAACATGATTGGCCGGACAACCTTAAGATCCTCCAAACTCAAATGAAATCTCACCCCTGATCCTTTACTTCGAACCCAGAAATTTCCCCCCAGGCGCCGGCCGGAGCACGAATCACGAACCCAAGGCGGAGGGGAAGGATCATGCCAAGTGAAAAGAGCACGACCCGGGATCGACGATTGAGCTCGACTGAATTAGTGCGAAAGCACGACGAGGAGAGAGTACGCGGGAGGCATTGGAATCTAAGTACTCCAGTAGCGAAGCCGACGAGATGAAAAGAAAAGGCGAAAAGACGGAGAAATCGGAGAGGCGGTGAGGATGATCAACCTCGAGAGATTGAAAGATTTTACGATCCTTCTTTTGAGGTCCAAAATATAGTCATTTTCTTGAGTGATTTTCTTACATTTTCTAATTTCTCGACTTATTAATTTATTCTTTCATCTTTTTAATCTAATCTAATGCCACTATTTTGCTGTTTATTGAAATTAATAAATTTATTTCATGGAGTGGATTTGAATAGTGAAAAGCGCCTCTTGACGATTGTGTAAATCGATTATTTCCTTATCACTCTCTTGATTGATCGATATGTTTTCACTCTAATCTGAATTTTCTCTTGCATATTGCCATAAAACAGTTTAATTTAAGATGGCAGGGGGGATATCAATTGCATTTTTGCTGACGCGGTATTCTGAAAATCGTGGGTTGATTTTCTTCTTTATATAATATGGCTGAAATAGTATTATATCTATATATGTATTCGATTCAACGTGTCGGTATCTATATATTTTTAAAAATATTTATGTTGTTCAAAGCTGGTGTCAAGCCAAGAAGAACAAAATTACCAACTTTTATCTACTTAAATTGAAGTTGTTGAAGTTACCAACTTAATAGAAATCAAATTGACATATTTTCTATCTAAGTTTTCGATTATATTGATATCATAACTCTTAACTGAGTCGCTTACTTACTAACATTCATTTGGTCAAATTTCAATCACCAACTTTTCTATATAATTTACTCACTTTTATTGAAGCTATGCGCTCATACATGAATTTACTAATACATTCTTTTTTCCCGTTGAAATATATATCTCACATTGAACAGGTGCTACTCGGAAGAACAGACTTCTTTCATGATAAATGGGGACACAAATTTATCACTTATCCATTTAATGAAGCTAGAATTTCCAAGTACAAGCATTAAAATAAATGGGTTTTTTTTATAAAGATATATTTAAGATTTTTCCAGGTAAGATAAATACAAACTCAAATGACAAGAAAATAAAATGATTACATGCATCGTCGTCCCCATGCACACAAATCTTTAAGACCAATGCGCACGCTTTCTTCTCGATCGCAAAGACCCATCAGTCAATCCTTCCTTACTTATCTGTCATCATGCAGCAGTGTCGGCAAGATCCCGCGGATGCAAATAGACGCGAAGCCCGTTCTTCATGAACAGGGTGAGCGACATCTTCTGCTCCACGCGGTGGCCCGGCACCAGCGACAGCCGGTAGCGCAGCAGCACCGCCGAGGCCACGGACTTCATCTGAAGATACGCCAGGTCCTTCCCCAAGCAAGTCCTCGGTCCCGCGTTGAAAGCCACGAACTTGTAGCCGTCTTTCGGGGTCTCGAACCGGCCCTCGCTCTCCGAGATCCATCGCTCCGGCCTGAACTCCATGCAGTCCTCGCCCCAGATCGACTTCATCCTCCCCACCGAGTATATCGAGTACGTAACCGTCGATCCGGCCGGCACGTGTGTCCCGTCGGGCAGGACGTCGTCCGCGACCACGTACTTGAAGTCCTCCGGCACCGAGGGGTATAAGCGCAGGGTCTCGGCGAGCGCCGCCTTGAGATAGACCAGCCTGTCGGCCTCGTCGAACACCAATGGCGACTCCAGCCATTTCTTGTGATCGTCGCCGCGGGTGTCCTTGAGGACCGTTGCTATCTCGTGCACGATCTTCTTCTCGACTCGGGGGTTGTTCATGACCATCCAGAAAAACCAGCTCAGCGCAACGGAGGACGTGTCGCGCCCCGCGAGGACGAAGTTCAGCGCGATCCGCTGGAGGACGGAGCTCTCGAAGAGGTTCCCATCGATGTCCCGCTTTTTCAGGAAGCGCGAAAGGAGGTCATCAGAGGGACTCGCTTTGCGCGCGTCGATGGCATCGTTCATATAGTTCTCCACGACTGTGAGGCTCTTCTTTAACCTCTGCTCGGCTCCGATACCGAATATCTTCTTCAGCCTCCATAGAAAACCAGGATAAAGCAGGCGCTGAAGGGTCGCTTCAGTGGCCTTGTCGAAAGCCATAGCGAAAGGGTTTTCTGGTAACTCCGGCGAGAGGGTCTCCGGGTCTCTACCGAACGTGAGCCCGCAGATGTTGTCGAACGTCAGGCGAAGCAAGAGGTCTTGCAAGTCAATGGAGATGCGCTCGCTCGCGGCCTTGTCGAGGATCTTCCAGAACCGGTTCTTGATTGTCCGATTCACCCATCGGTCCATGGCCTGCCTCAACGTCCGAGTCGTGAACTCCAGGGCCGCCGTCTTCCGCTGCAGGAGCCATGTCTCGCCGTCGCTGTTGAAGATCCCCTGGCCGAGCAGGTCGTGGAAGGCAGTCTGCCATGTCGGGCCCTTAGGGTAGTTGTCGAACCGCGTCCGGAGCACATGCTCGATGTTCTTCGGGTGGCACGTGACAGTGTAGAACCCTTGCTTGCAGGCCAAGAAAGGGAGGGCAATGGTGCACGTCTGGTAGGTGGCGGCGCCGCCAGTGGCGCGGAGGTGGCCGGCAATCCAGTCGTGGAGCCTCCTTCGGTTCATGAAGAGGGACGGCAGGCTCCCCACGACCGGCCACACCTTGGGGCCGGTGAGTTTCCGGGCCAAGAGATAGAACCAAATCAGGTAGGCACAAGCGAGAGCTGACAAGTTGAAGAGGAGGAGTGACGTTTCCATGGTGTGGTGTGGACGAGGGTCGCTAGCGAATGCGAGAGAGAAGGTGTTGAGTTGTTGTTAATATATAGTGGGGATATGCGTGAGGAAGATGTAGGAGGAGTTGTTAGGAAAAATCTTTTAAGTCAAAGGGGTTGATAGGAACCTAGTAAAAGGAGTGAACACAAGAAAGCTCCCCTGAAAATCTTTATGGTCACCTTAGTAGTTGCAAGGATACAACATGAAAGTATGGTCATTTATTTATTTTTTAATTAAGTTGATGGAGTGTGATTTCGGTGTATCAACTCATAAATAATGGAAATTTTTGGCGCCATTAGGGTTGCCTCTAATCATTGCACTTACATGGCATCGCTTTTTACTAGAACTGAGAAGTCAATCAGAGAAAATTTAGCTTTATGAACACATACAATCCTCTAGCTTGGGCTCTACATTAATTGATAAAGCGATGTAGTTTATTCACTAGATATTGTAGGAAAGATTGCACAAATACGCTAGGTCAAATGGCGATAAAATGCAAGATTGACGCCACTTTTTTTTTCAAAACTTCTAACTTGCCACATTATCTAGTAAATAAATATCACAAAATAGTTTCGGTGTCTATTGTTCTATTATCGAAGTGATGACAATATTGGTCATTCGACAGCTTCCGCTTATATGGGCAATTCACATGTCACTGTACATTATGAGTTGAAGGACCTTTATGCATGATTATAGAGTACATATATAGACATAGGAAATAGTTAGGATGTGTTGAGCACATTGCTAATGTGATAAATACGGTAAGACGTCAGTGTCACTTGGAAATCACCTAACCCCCTTTGTTATTGCTTATATAGTCGAACCTACGTTTCTTTTTTGGGAAGGTAAAGAAGTATATGCTCACATGAAAGGGATAGTGGAGCCTACCAATTAGAGTCCAGTTTCATACTGCTCTTGTTTCTTCTTCTTCCTCCTCATCCTTTATCTTTCTGTGCTGTTGCTTTTTATATATGTATAGCAATCATTTTCATTATTGTTAAGACGTTGTTTCTATTGCTTTGTTAAGACCGGGGGATTAGAATGATGTAGGGCTAGGGAACACGTAATCTGTGGATTTGGGTTTCAAAATATCTGTCTAAGCAGCTGACGCATGAGTGAATATGGTATGGAGTGCTAAGTTGGCTTGAACTCGACCACTTAATCAAAGGGCCAACAATACACAGCTAATACCTAAAGTTGAAGACTTCCTGTTCCACATACCCAATAAAATTAAGGGCATGCCCTTTCGTGGCAAGTCTTGTTGTACAATCTAATGAGGGAGGGAGAGTTTAGTGGTTGGAGACGGTTTACCGGCAATGAGAAAATGGCATTAGATGTGAGGGAGAGAACCTGAAACGTGCATGAGAAGGAGAAGAACAGGAAGTGATCGCAAGCAAAGTTTGCATTGATTTTCCTTTGGGGAAAGTATAAAGAATTAGACATTTCTTGACCATTTCGACTTCTGATGAGTGATTTTTTACGTTTGTTTTTGGTTGGGATGCGTCTTTTAGCCAACTCTTTCCATTCTTGCATTCGTCAGAACAGATGTTACGTTAAGAAAAAGTAGGACTCTCGACTAGGGTTTTGGACCTTGTTTACAAGCCTCGCAGTTAAAAGTTGTGTCAATTATAGATGTAAGCGAACTTCGTTTTATTGAAGAAAATTATAGGGATTTCAGTAATTTTGTTCTAATTCCCTAATAATTACATGCTTAAGCTTTGAAAATTATATAAATATAAAGTTAACTATTGCTCATTGGGAAAATTACCAAAAAAAAATCCTAAACCTATTGCAATTATTTCAATTCAGTCCTAAACTTATTTTTTTTTACCAATTGAGTCATAAACATTTTACAATTCTTCTCAATCAGTTCATCCAGCTAAAAATGGTCGGCCGGCGCGACGTGGCAGCCAGCCGACGCCAACAACATTTTTTTAATAATATTTTATTTATTAAAATATTTTATTTTTTTTTTTTCTTTTTTTTTTTTTTCCCTCTCCCTCCTTCCTCATCCTCTCCCCCTTCTTCCCTTAGCTCCGGCAATCGGCCAGAGGAGAGGGCTGGCCGGTCGCCGGACTGAGGCAACCAGTGAGGCGAGCCCTCGCCAAATCTAGTGAGGGGGGCCTCGCCGTCACTGGGTCTGGCGAGGCAAGCCCCGCCTGATCTGGCGAGGGCTCACCTCCCCAGTCGGCACACACCCAGCAACAGCGGGACGAGCTTTCGCCAGAGCGGCGGCCTCGAAGGCCTCACGTGACCCGCATCGCCTCTTCCTCCTCAACCCATTGCCCTCGCCGCCCTCACCGCCGCCGCCCTCACCGCCGCCGCCTTATTAAGGTTCATCAATGTCGACGCTGCAGCCACCATCGCGCACGGTGGAAGCCGACCCCGTAAAACACATGCGAGGGGGAGAGAAACCGCAACTCCCTATAAATCGGCAAGGGCTCGCCTCGCCGTCGCTGGGCACGCGCCGACTCGCGAGTCAAGCCCTCGCCAGACCCGACAATGGTGAGGCCCCCCTCGCCGGATCTAGCGAGGGCTCGCCCCACCGGCTGCCTCAGTTCGGCAACCGGCCAGCCCTCCCCTCTGGCCGGTCGCCGGAGCCAAGGGAAGAAGGAGAAGAGGGGAAAAAAAACGGAAAAAAAGATAAAAGAAAAGTTAATAAAATATTTCAAAAAATAAAATATTATTAAAAAAATGTCGCCAGCCGGCCATTTTTGGCCAGATAGACTGATCAGGAAGAATTATAAAAGGTTTAGGACTTAATTGGTCAAAAAATAAATTTAGGACTGAATTGGTACAATTGCAATAGGTTTAAAACTTTTTTGATAATTTTCCCGTTGCTCATTAGGTTGTACTTTTTCTTTGGTGATCTTTAATTTATTTACACGATTTGATTTCACACTTGATCCTCACTCTACTCTCCTCATTTTGTGCGTCGATCCCACCACCCTTTTGTTGGAAGTAAAACAAACTTTGAAATGCCTTGCTCCACGTAAAATAGATGGGATTGTGTGGGCTAATATATAAGTGTCAAGGTCTTCTACTCTTATTAATGTAGATGACAGGCTTAGTCTACTAGACCCTACTATAACTGTGTAGGGTGCATGTTTTTGGATCAGAATTGGCATTAATCAATTATTATTATTATTATTTAACCATTAGGGTTTGCCCTAGTGACCACCCTTCAAACATGGAAGGGGGAGGTGGGGGTTCGAATCCCCACGTTCTCGGGGGATTGGGATGGAGATGATTTAGTTTCAAGTGTGGGTTTCGACTCCCACGCCCTACAATGAGGCAAGGCAAAATCTTCTACTCTTACTAATGTAGATGACAGGCTTAGTCTGCTAAACCCTAGCATAACTGTGTGCAGGGTGCATGATTTTGGATCAGAATTGGCACTAATCAATTATTATTATTATTTAACCATTAGGATTTGCCCCAGTGACCACCCTTCAAATATGGAAGGGGGAGATGGGGGTTCAAATCCCCACATTCTCGGAAGATTAGGGTGGAGATGATTTAGTTTAAGTGTGGGTTTCAACTCCCACGCTCTGCAATGAGGCAAGGCAAAAGTCTGATAATGAAAGTTATGACAGGAATTGAATATGACCGACAAAAAAAATAAATATATTATTTATTATAATTAGAATTTATAATTATAAAATAAGTCCTATTGAAACAGTGTAAGTGCTCGCAATAGAGTTACGGTTATTTTTAGAAGTTATAAATTTGAAATAAAAGATATTTTTAATTTGAATTTTCAATGTGTCTTATGAAAAAACATATGTTCACAATGCAACATTTCTTGAAAGGTTGCATTTATTTTTAATGACTAATATAAATTCATCATTTTCCGTCTCATACTTTCCGTCTTGTCAATTTTTCTTTCTTGAAAAATACAGCATTTGTTTTCAATTATTTCATTTTGAGAGTTCTTAGAGAGATACTAGAATTGTTATGTAGTATCTTAATGAGACCTTGTTGTATATTGGAAGATTTTTACCGATAACCATTAGCAACGGTGAGGGGCAAATGTCATTTTCCGTCCCGGCACCCTTCCACTCGCTATGACTTGTTGTCATTTTGAGTGTAAGTTATGGTGCCAAGATCTCATTTTGTATAGTTTGGTTGTATCTCAATATATTTATTACTTTTACCAAAAAAAAAATGGTGTGGAGCAAACAATTCCTTAAAAATAGTATATTTTCATAGCTCAAATTTGAATTCCTTTATTCCTTGATTAAATTTATTACCAAAACCTTTATTTCTCAATCTACACACGAAAAAAAAATGAAAGTACACCTCTCTCCCCCTCTCCCACACAATTTTTTGGGATAATTGTTTAAAAAATTCTAAACCTATTATACAGCGGCCAATTTGATCATAAACTTTTTAATTTTCTCTATTTAATCTAAAGCATTTTTACGACTTGCCAATTTAATCCTACTTCCTTTAACTTTTCTTTACTTTTTTAACTTTCTCTTCTCGCGCCTACATGGATGCCATGGTTAAGCTCTACTACAAAACTCCCATGGCTAAGACCGCCATGCCTGAGCTCTATAGTAGAGCTCTCCTAGCCATAGCCAAGATCTGCTATGGAGCTCACGTGACTAGTCGTGGCCCTTATGAGCACAAAGCTCACCTTGCACAATTCGCAGGGACATGAGCTTGGCTCCCCGCGAGGCGTGAGCAAGCTGCAAGCTTGTCATAGAGACACGAGTGCAAGGAGAGAGGTAGCAGGCGATGAGGGCATCAACGGCAGAGTCAGTCTACTTTTGTGACAAAGACATCGGGCTAGCGGTTCGAAAGTTAGGGGTGTCCTGAGGTGTGTGCTTGGAAAGATGTCTTTTTAAAAGAAATGGATATAAGTATTGGAAGTCATAAAACTTGTTAATAAAGCGCAATTAAGTCCAAAAATTTTCAAAAAATGTAATTGAACCCTAAACTTGTCAATAAAGTGCAATTAAATTTTAAAACTTATCAAATTTGTTAAATCAAGTCTTTCTTTTGATAGCAATTTTTGAAGGTTTTAGGACTTTATTATAATTTCATGAGAAGTTTTAGGACTTGATTTCACTTTTTGAATGTTTTAAGACTTGATTACACTTTCATGACAACTTTTATGACTTAATTATATTTTTTAAAAATTTTAGGACTCAATTACATTTTCTTGATAAATTTTAGGACTTCTAATATACTTATTCCTAAAAGAAAAACAGAGCTAATGATCGAGCATAGGCTAATATCTTGAACCAACAAATCATAGCTAATTCGATTAGTTTTAGTCTTTTCGTAAACCAATTAGCAATTTTTTTATTTAAAAAAAGAAAAAGAAAAAGAAAAGTTGAGATAAGGTCGCTCTTTGCTCAGACATAATCCAACAACTTCAGCATTGGCATTAACTCAATCGGATTAGTTTTTGGCACCAAATAATTGTGAATCATAAACTTCACATGAGCGGGTAATTCTTATGAATTTTCGTGCAAAAGCCTAGTCCCATAATTGGAGAAAACCAGAAACAACTATCATCCTACTCATCATTAACTCACACTCAATTCAATGTCACCAAATCAAGGAAAATGTTTTTGTTTTTTGTCGAAAAGGAAAATGTTCGGTCATAGATAAATTAGCAGGTGGACTTTCTCTATTCTTCCTTGTTCTCACGCAGAGGAGGTTTAATCTTCCTTTTCTTTTCTTTTTATAGGTAAGTCAGAATTCATTGCATCACTAATAGAGTAGAAAATCAATTCAAACCAGCAGTACCAACACTATAAGAGCAATACATGGAAACAAAAAAAAAAGTCAAATTAACTAGGAAATTGAATACCTCTGTAAACACAGTATTGAGCAGCTAAAGGAGAGGAGGCTTTATGCTCGAGACCCTGATGTCCTTCAAGTACTTTGTTTTAGAGCTAAACAAACCAGCTTAATCACTCTATCCCCGAGAAGAGCAGCACTTGACAGAGGTAGAAAATAATCCATTCCACGCTAGCTTCTTTCATCCATGGATAGCAATAAAAAGCTTCTTCCAAACCAGGGAATAGAAGCTGCAGCCCAAAGACAGTGATCTCGATTTTCATCAGCCTGCATATGTAAGAAGCAAACGGGAGATGCGGTACAGGTTGATGCCCAAGCGACAATCCAATCCAAAGTTGGAAGCCTATTCAAGAGAGACAACCAGGAAATCATGGCAAACTTAGGTATATTAGGGGAAAAGAGTGTTTAATTGTTGGTACAATAAAATAAAGCAGCCGATGCAGTAGCAATGGCTGCAATAACATCGGCTGCAATAAGGGCTCGATGTCATTATGTTAATAAAAAGTGGCTCGATGGTATCTCAGCAAATTGTTCCCCTACAGAAAAAAGGCTTCATAAGTTCAGGGGCTTGAGAATGGAATAGAAAACGGGAAGACTCAATCGTCTTCTGAAAACAGATGCAGCAGGAAGAACCAAATCACCCTATGCCAGTCCACTTTATTACCAATCTATTTCACAAGATTCCAAGCAGTAGCAGGAGGCAAAGTGCAGCATATAGAAACAGTACATAATAGTCCAATATCAATAACAGAGTTAGGAGTGAAAGTGCCACATAAAGCAGCTAGGATAGCTACCAAATCATCCCATCTAACACCAAACCAAATGCCAGTCCCTGTCTTGAATAACTCAGCTACTTTAAGCATAAAGGACAGAGCAGCACATCGTAAAGAACTGTTCGAGAATATCATCCAACAAGACACAACGAATTGCCAATTGTCGTGCCACAAGTACGTCGATTTACTATTCCCATTAAATGTACAAGATGAGGTTTTAGCACATCACGAACTTCTCTTAACACCCCCCATGCATAAGCAGAGGTTGTTCCGGCTTTACCAGCCCGGAAAGAATAACTGTAATGCCAGCGATCAGCTTCCATGCACATTTCAATGTACAAGCAACATCACAAAGATCCATTTTGCGCACTTGGTCCCAGCGGAGACTCTACCACCTCTGGCATCACCCAATCAACCTTTCCGAAAGAAGAAAAGAAGCTCTCTTTCCATAGCAAAAATGAGTGGATAGATGAAGACGGGCCAAGATCCTGTACCTTCGACACGAGGAAGACAAACAGAGAGAAAGCGGATGGATTCCCTATCCGACTGCTGGAAATCAAGCTTGATGAATGTTGCGGATGGCTGCATTGATGCTCTTGCAATCATAATCCATTATCTTCATCCAGTTCTCGAAGTCCCCAATTTCCTGCGCCGTGAATATTGCTAACATATTAAGACGTGTTCATTCGCTTATTTTGGTAAAGCAATCTGAACTTACCAAGGGCGCAAAAAGAAAAGACCTTGACGGCGGAGTTCATAGCATGAGTGGAGGTGAGCCATTGATCGGTCTGCTTCATGAAGCGGGAGGCGGTGGCGGCCAATGCTCGAATCTCGAGCTCGATGCGCTTTTGGTTGACGAAGGCCTCCTCCACCCCTCCGTTCACCGCCTCCACCAGCAGATCCGACACCGCCGCCGCGCTCCTAATCGCGTCTCTCTTGGCTTTCTCGGCGCGGTCTCGGAGGACGACCGACCGGTGGTGGTGATGGTGGGTTAGGCTGACCAGAGACGCTTCCAAGCCCCCGCCGCCGCCTCCTCCGCCGCAGCCGACGGGATGGCGATCGGCCGGAGATTTCTCCGATTCAGAGGGTGACGAGCCGCGCGCCCGACCAGGTGGCAGTTGCGGTGGATTCATCTCTCTCTCTCTCTCTCTCTCTGCGCGCGCGTCGCACCATTTCGCTCTCTCGAGTTGGGCGGTGAGTGGGCTGGGCTTCTGTGGGCCGTTGGGCCAGTTCACTTCCAAGCTTTAAGGCCCAAAAAATAGTCTCCACTAAAAACGACCGTAGTTGTTTTCCAGCTCGGAAGGCGACTGTGCCCGTGTCAATTTCATCGGCTTTTGCTCCGACCGTCGTATATGACGGACGCATTGTTTCTAGAACCGGTACGAACCATTTGACTGAACTTACAAAAACAATATTTCTGGCTTCTTTGATCTTCTTTCTTAGCAGCTTGCGTAAGGAGGATTGACGCCAATAATCACCTCTTCTTCCCCTTCTTATCTTTTATATGCTGGTCCGTTCAAGCTCAGAATTTGACCGAGTCTATTAGCCAAGATCTTAGTTTATACACACTTGTTGTTCCGATGAGAAATTGGTCTAAACTTGGACATTGTGGATGCACGTGATGATCAGTTGCATCGATCTTTCGCAGAAGCTGCAAAAGAATCTCCTCCAATGACAGAAAAAGCAGACATATAGACGGAAACGGAAAAGCTATCTGGTCGTGGGACTTCTTTATCGCCATTCATGGGGAAAAATCAGCGAGAGTAGTCTCTTTTCTCAAATAACTCAAGAGAAATCATCTGCTATAATAGTCACCAATATAGGGGCATTTGCAGCATATCATTAAGCATGGGGCTGTTTGAGCCATCTATTTGGTTGATGTACAGAAAGCAACACAAAGATATGAAATGGTTGATTGTGCAATGACGAGCCATTGAATCATCGACTTCATTTATTTGAAAATCGATAACCAGACTCTCTGTAATTACAGTTTTCTGTTTTCAGCTAGTATTTCTTAAATCTGTAAGAGAGTACAGTGGATGAGTCTACTCTGTTACGTACTTCAATACAGCAGAAAAAAACTACTAAGTAGGTGGCTACTTTTTCTCACTCAAGGAGAGATCAGAATTGTCCACTTCAATTTTTGGGTGGATTGCTGTACCATTCTATATCATGTCCAAGCAAAGTGGACGCATATCCTGCTCCAAACACTTTAAGCAGCATGGACCAAAAGTCCCTTTCTTCCTTGCAGTATTCCACAGCTTTCATTACAGATCCCCAGCAGATACGATCTCGTTGATCACCATAATCTTCTATGTCTAAGATTGAGAAACTTTGATTTTCATATGTAAATATCAAGAAACGTCTACTAAAGGAAGCAGGGTTCTACACGCACATTAAAAAAGGGCAGAAGGACAAACACAGAGTTCTCTTACAAGACTCTGACTCCAACGTCAATCAATGTATTTACATCCACAAATATTTTTCTGCTCCACCAAAACCTGTATAAGTTTGAAGCAATTTTTAGTAAATGCAGAAACAAGAGACTCTTTGGACCTAAGCAAGTCCTTAAAAGGACTCATCTAGGTCCTCATCTGGACCTCAGGATAATCTTGATGTAAAACACTGAGAGGGTGTTGCATGGGGCTGGGCAAAAAAACATACAGAAACAAGAGACTCTCATTCTAGGGCTCTCTTACTCAATTCTTTCCAAGTGCACAAAAAATCAGCAATAGGAATTTCATCGAATAACTAAACCATGTCGTGCAATGATGAATTTTAGGACATCAGTTTGCGTCAAGCTATTAAAACCAAGGCCGAGGTAACCCACATTAAAGCAGGGGAGAAGCCTCATGACCCCAAAGTCTGTTATAGTTGAAACGGTACAGGTCTCCAAATTAGATTAGCATAATAAATCTCAAACACATTGATCAATCTGCGCACCAGTATGAGCGTGCCACAACCATACCTTTCTCCAAACAAGCAATTGCACCAAACCATTTCACATATTACAGTATAGCATCCCAAAGAATGTGCAGGGTAACAGCGTAGTATCTCCTTAAAGATGCATACTTTCATCGTGCCCTGGCGTTTCAAGTAGAATAATGTAGGAGAAAAACAAGCCTCACGATATGCAAATAAAGTCAGGTGGCAAATTCATACAGAATATGACTGCATATACACAAGTATATTACGAGAATCTACATATCAGCTTAACTTATGAGCCACGTTTACCCTCTTTGTAGAGCTCCAACGCCCAGGCATCAAGGGGCTTCCTTCAACAACCACTTTGGTAACGGCCATAGCCGGGAGCATTCCTCACCGCATAATCAGTCCTGTGGGCGTTTCCTTCTTCCAAACTCAACCCCCCCAATGAATCAGCAACATCTTCACCGCGTGGCAATGGCCTCAGCTCATACCGTGATGAATCGAATGGTGCTGCAGGCTCATTGGGGACGAGATTGTCCGAGCTGTGACTGTGCGACAATGCGGGATAGACAGGAGCTGATGCCCTGTGGTTGAAGATCCAGCGCGGCGTAGGAACCAAATGCTCACTGCTCAAGGACTCAACAGAAGCCGACGTGATGTGATCAGAAACCCAGCGAGGCGGAGGAATCCGCCGATGCTCTTGAGCAGGATAGGAAAAATCGACTGGGGCGGACGGGCAATACGGGGAACCGTAACCGCCGGGCACCTTCAGCTTATGGTCGACAGCATAAGAGGAGAAATCAACCGGAGCTGAAGGGACACCTGGAGCTCCATAATTCGCGGCGTGACCCGAGAAAGGCTGCATCGGCGGGGTTTGCGGCGGCGGCGGTGGCGGCATAGGTGAGGTTTGCGGCGGCGGTGGCGGCGGCGGAGGCCGAGCATAATAACAATGGCCATAAGAATAGCCAGACCACGGAACCGAGTGATTGAATTGCGAAAAAGGAGGTGGGGCGAAGTAATTACCGCGATCCTCCGGGGCAAACTCGTGATATCGAGGCGGCGGCGGCGGCGGCGGAGGAGGAGGCCGCTCTCGGACGGCGAGCTTCACGCGGAGCTTCCCCTGCGGACGACCGGAGGGGCGATAGAGGTCGAGCGCGTAAACCCTAGGGGCGTCGCCGTCCGAGTCGAGCAGCTGCGAGAGGGGGAGCCTCGCCGAGCCGACCAAGGGTTTGGGGGTCTCGGAGGGCCTGGAGTGGAAGACCTGGACGGCGAGGGTCGCGTTGCGCGGCGAGGATGATGCGGCGGCAGCGGCGGCGGGGGCGGAGAGGGGGATCGTGAGGGTCTCGTTCCAGACGGGGCGGGTGGAGCCGGAGTCGTCGGGGCGGGTGGAGAGGCGGAGGTGGGGGTCGTGGCCGAGGGAGACGGTGGCGTAGGGCTTGAGATCGCCGTTGCGCCAGTTGACGTTCTTCAGGTGCTTGGCCGATATGACCGTGATCTCGAGGTCGAGAGGCGAGGGGGCGTACATGGTTGGTGGCGGAGGCGGAGACGGCGGCGGAGGGAGGCGCGTGGGGTCCGGAGGGGAGCAGGCGGATTAGTACTAACGGAGGAGGAGGAGGAGGAAGCGATGTGGTATGAAAGGAAAGAGAGAGTAAGGATAACGTAACCCCACCGCGGAAAAGGAAAGTGGATTTGTTGCACACATGTGGGGCCCACAAATGGCATAGCTAAGACGCTTTTTGATTTCTTTTGTTTATTGTTCTTAGATCTTGTATGTCCCAAAACTCTTTCATCTGAACGTTATGACATAAAACATTAGAAGGTATTCAAATTAGAGGACCTTTCTCCTCACCCAATGCCTCTCAACCAACCATTATCAAGGCATTCGAGTGGGGTGAAATATCCATTGTAAGATTGATATATAATTTCGCACAATATCTCTCAACTAACTTATTGATATACTGAAACATAGATCGACCTTATAATCGGTGTTTTATCCACCACTCCACCTTCATTTTTATTTATTTAATTTTTTTTATTATTTTAGGAAGAAAGGAAAAAGAAACGGATGGATTGCCCACATTTAAACGTTTCTTCTTTGCTTGCCCATGATAATCTGATCTAAAGAGATTTTGTCGGAATTATTATTGAATGAATTATGAAGTAGTTTCAATATTGTTTTTTCTTTGGGTAAATAAAAGTAAATGTGGCACAAATTAACATCTAAAATACACTTTCTTTTTTATCACTCAATGAGATATGAATCAACCTTCCAACTCTCTAAGATGCTTAGAACATTTGACCAAAAAACTAAAAGAATTCGTAGAACACAGTGCCCACGCGTTTCTTTATTCCATGATTAGCAAGCCAACCAGGACGATTTCCTCGTCGGAAATTACGTTGTGTTTTAAATTCACAATAAGAGCTCGAGATTCTTTCCATATCTTTCAACAGGACAAGTTTGGTATTATTCATCATGATCTCTTCGTTGGTAAGTTCAATAATATCTTTCGAATCTATCTCAATGACGAGTAGTTTTAATACTTAAACTTGAGTATTGATTTTCTTATAAGCCGTGTAAAAAATTTTCCAATTGATTTCACTTTATGACTGTCGTTGAGGAGCTGACTTACGATTTGTATTGGAAATGCCCGAACAAATCTGAAAACGCGCTGATGAGTTTACTCTTCTCTTAATCAACGCAAAAACCTGAGTTAGAAAACATTAGTCGAGATGCTTTCACACGGATTTAGCGCAAGTGCAGCGGCTAATTAAAATAAAGCAGGGCGCAAAAGACACTTTAGATGTTGACTTTGATGGCTTTGTGACGTGGGTCTGTTGATGACTCCGAGTATTCGGTCGTTTCGGGCGTGTAAAGTACATCCATCCGACGATTCCTGTTTCGTCGACGCCCCACCAATTCGACTGTCGTAGGCACCGGCCATGAAAATACTACTTTGCAGAAGAAAGCAATCTTTCAGCTAAGAAAAGAGAAGGAAAGAGAAGGAAGATAGCATGTGATATACCAATCATACAGTTTCCTTTTCGATTTCATCTCCATCTTGTTTCCTTTCCTAAGTTTCCTCTTCCCTTTCCTTAAGCTGATTCAATGTGGGTGGGGCAATGGCCACACGTTGGAAGCACTTAAGCATATAATGTGAAATTTTATTGTCTTTATTTTGTAAAAAATGAATGATTTGAAAAATAATTTTTTAAGAATGATCACTTGAATAGCTTATAAAAATGATTCGACAGAAAATATGACAGAAAATATTTACATCGTTCATGAAAATATATACATATAAATTGTGATCAATAATAAAAAGGTATTTTTCACCAATTAATTATTTTACGCGATATAAATGATCATTTTTAAAAAAATCTAATTTGTTTACTTTCCGTTAAGTAATTGGAGCCTAAACTTTTTTGAATCACAAAGCCAAAATCTTTTTTTTTTTGTCCACTTTTGTTCTACCTTTTCGCAGTACGTAAAAATTAAACCCTACACCCAAAACTAAATCTTTTCATGGATAGAGAGTTGAATCGAACCCCCACCCCTCCCTTCCTATATGGGAAGAATGACTGGAAAGAATGACCACTGGCCAGTGATTATGGAACCTAAACTTCAATGGAGGGTTTAGACTAATGGAGGGTTTTGCGTAGAGTCTGGTCTGTGGGGGAATGTTGTCTTAGTTTCGAAGAAGTTAAGACTTGGCCTTTTGGACAGTTCACTTTGTAAACACACTACTTCGAATTAGTGGGCGTTCTTACTCTATAGAAATACAGGGGCCAACCCCTGGCACCCCGCGGGATGTATTTCAGTTAGTCGGTCATTTTGGGAAACGAGGTGGTTCGTGAGAAATGAGAATCAAGCCCAAGCTGAAATTGCATGACACTTGTAATTCATCACTCCCGCAAGCTCATAGGGTATACCAGCTTTGAGTTTCTGTCAACCGAAAAATAAAGAAAGTTCAAGCTTATATTTGTCACAACATCTGAATCGATTTCTTCTTTAGCAGGAGGCCATCCATGTGTCCCATTCAAGATATTAAGCATCTTCATTTATAATCTCAGTAAAGCTGACTGATGATGAAAGAACCATTCATCACCTGTATAGCGAAATCGAGGGTACAGATTGTCTGCCTGGACTGTCGCACAAGCCAGAACACGAGGCTCGACTTGAGACATCGGAAATACCACGAATGGTCATTTCTCTCCAGCGTAGATAATACTGAACTAATATCCACAGGCAAATGATGACATCCCAGCATACCACAAGTTCCGACAAGGCCATGTTGAAAACAAGGCACAATAATGAATCATCTCCAGTGCGACCCATAAATTTCGCTCGGAGTGAACTTCTTTTGCCCCACACAAACAAGCATCTACATGTGGACTTCAACTATCCTCCTGTAGTCTGTTCTTTTTATCTTGACATTGAAACAACACGTTCACCTCATTAAAGTCAGTTAATTGATGGATGAAAAAATTGCATCCCCAAGAAATTTAGCTCTTGTGGGCTTATTAATCTCAGGTTGAAGCAGTGAACATCGTGGTATTTCCTTTTGTATAAGTTCCTGCTCACGGGAATGATAAGCAAGCTATTCTGCGGAAGTTCATCTCGCATGGGTCAACTTGTCCCCAGCCATTTCTAAAGGCTCTGTCCCTGTGGAAGCATGCAAAAAAACGAAAAGAAATCGCACACTCCCTACGCAGGTATTACCCTGTTCAGGTTCAAAGGGACTTTCTCAGCCTGATCCACCCCATCCCAGCAAAACAGCTAGGGTAGAGCAGATTCAGACACCCCTGGTGCTTTTCTTTGTCAATGGAACGGTCCAGGAAATAAATTAAAGAAAATACTGCTAAATGGAACAATCAGCAGAAAGTTTCTTATTGACTGAGACAGATGAAACAAGCAGGCTTCACTAAACTACAAACTCACCAACAGCATGAAACTAAAACTGCATATCACGATCCTTGATAAGTCTATTTTGCTGCATTTTCAAGCATTTCAATTACTTGAGGTTCCCAAAACATATCGCCTATCACATGATCCTGCAAGGAGTTCCCATAAATACGCTTAGCTTAATTCATTACCACAGGGAATGCAACAAAGAATGAGGGGATTCTTACCTTCATCTCTCCACGGACTTTACATAGTCAGCTGGCAAGTATATTTCCCCACCTACTTCACCATGTTGCTCCCCACTGACAGTTTTCTTAGCAGAAAGAAATTCAGCACTCATAGTATCCATTCCACGCAGGATGGCTTCCTCAGCAGTCCCGTAGCCATGCTCTTCAGCATACTTCCTCACATCCTCTGTTATCTTCATAGAGCAGAATTTAGGTCCACACATTGAGCAAAAATGTGCAACTTTAGCCCCATCTGATGGCAGAGTTTCATCATGAAAAGACATGGCAGTCATTGGGTCCAATGATAGAGCAAACTGATCCATCCACCGAAATTCAAATCTCGCCTTGCTCAGTGCATCGTCCCAGGCTTGAGCATATGGGTGACATTTAGCTAAATCAGCTGCATGGGCAGCTATCTTATAAGCTATAACTCCCGCCTTGACATCATCCCTATTGGGAAGTCCAAGGTGTTCCTTTGGCGTCACATAACACAGAAGTGCGGTACCAAGAGCCCCAATGTTGGCAGCACCAATTGCGGAGGTGATATGATCATACCCAGGAGCAATATCAGTTGTTAAGGGACCCAGAGTGTAGAAAGGAGCTTCATTACACCATTCGAGTTGCTTTTGCATGTTCTCAGGAATCTTATGCATCGGGATATGACCAGGACCTTCATTCATTACCTGGAAAAACAAGACAGAGAAGTTTGCAATTTAAACTCTTAACCGAGATTAAAAGGAAAAGAACCCCCACTGTTGGGGCCATTGCAAGTTAGAACTCCAATGCCAGTTTATCTAGTGCTACATGAAAGAAATGAAGAGCTTTATAGCCAAGATGCATTCATCCTAATGCTTGGATTGTACGTAAAAGATCTACATATATTTCATTTAAAGCATAAAAAACAGTATAAGCTTTGAGGTTTACAAATAAAGTGCCAACTTCAAAAGAAAGGTTGAAGTGACTGTTTTGCAAGATCATATGAAACAAGAAAGAGATTCTCCATGGATATAGGTCTTAGGGGTGTCTTAAAGTTCAGCAGTCCAGCATATTAAGATCTGTTCTCAGAGAAAAAAAATTTAACAGACGATCCTTCCAGTGTGTATCGTATATTACCTGGACATCCTTTTCCCAAGCTCTACGAGTCAGTTCCCCTTGGGTCAGAAGCTCAGCAAACTGTGCAGAGTCGTTAGCATCATATATTGATCCAGGTCTCAGACCATCGCCAATGGACAGCGCCACATCATATTGATTGCAGATATCCAGTATGTCATCCCAGTGCTCATAAGCAAAATTCTCCTTGTGGTAAGCCAAGCACCACTTTGCGTGGATGGATCCTCCACGGGAAACGATCCCTGTCATGCGCTTCGCGGTCAAAGGAATGTACCTGAGTAGAACCCCAGCATGGATAGTGAAATAATCAACCCCTTGCTCAGCTTGTTCAATCAAGGTATCCCTGAAAACCTCCCAGTTAAGATCTTCCGCAATTCCATTGACCTTTTCAAGCGCTTGATAAATGGGTACCGTCCCCACTGGCACAGAAGAGTTACGGAGTATCCACTCACGGGTCTCGTGGATGTGGCGACCTGTGGAGAGATCCATCACAGTATCTGCACCCCACATGGTTGCCCACTGGACCTTATATACTTCTTCCTCGATGGAGCTTGCAACAGCAGAATTTCCAATGTTAGCATTAACCTTTACAAGAAAATTTCTTCCGACAACCATTGGCTCCAACTCTAAGTGCTTCTTGTTGGATGGAATGATTGCCCGTCCTCGAGCAACCTCAGCCCTAACAAACTCTGGGTCTAGATTCTCACGAGTGGCGCAAAACAACATTTCCTCAGTTATGATTCCCTGCTTAGCATAATACATCTGGGTGTATCTTGGTCCACCAAGCTTCTCCCGCCGGTCAATCCAATCTTTCCGCAACTTGGGCAGCCCTGTTTGTCAGTAAAACTCACTTACACACATGACTAAACGAAGCAAAGTTCTTAGATATTTAGGCACCAAACATAGAGAACTGATGTGATAGCCAAGATGTAATGCTGAAACCTTAGTAAAAAGCCTATCTGCATGCCACCCATAAAATGCAGGCATAACCGAACTTCCTTGGTGCTTTTCTCCTTGTTTTCTAAGGACAAGCATGATTAAATGAAATCCCATTCTGACAAATGGTTGCGACCTTTCCAGGTAAAAAATGGCGCCTTAGAGGAACGAAATGGCCTAATAAATTTATTCCCAAGTTTATACATTGAAGCTCAGCCTGACCCACGGTGCAATAACCACATAAAGACCATTGTGTACACCATTAGTGCACTTCCCTATTCCTTGTTCTATGGAAATGGCGAGAGCAACCAATTAAAAACATGTCAATTAAAGGAAATTATGCTTGCATATAAGTAGTGAAACCTTCCAACAAAACCATGTAAATCATAAAACAAAGGGGAAGAAGTAGATGTGTATGATAAGAAATCAGCTTATGTCCATCTCACAGGATTTCAACAGCAGATAGGAATGAGGTCCTAGCAAGAAGTAAGGAAAATGACATATACATACCAACACGAGGGCTAATGTTTTGAGGTCCACTTGTGTCATAAGTGTCAAAGTCCGGTTCATTTCCACTGAGGTGAACCCGTCGGAAAGGAACTTTCAGTGCATGACCGGTTTGCTCATGAATGACTTCCCTACAAAGCAAATAATACATATGTAAATGTCCATGTTGCTTCATGCATCAGAATGCCAAACTTCAACTTTTATGGTGACTGAATTTCCCAGTAGAAAGAATTGAAAGCAACAAAACCTGTATTCTTTTGAGCTCTTTGGAAAACACTGCTCGAAGGAAGGAAGGGGCATGAAATCAGGAGCAGCAGGGTCAAGAGTATGCTTATTTTGTTTGGTTCTCTCAGAATTCGATGTCGGTGGATCAAAGGTCAATGTGGCTTTAGGACCCAAGCTTCTCGAAGCAGGACAGAATTCCTTCTTGCATGCGCTTGAAGAACGGCCCAAGGCATCAAACCCCGGCAGGAAGGCAGAGCTCGGAAACTTCACAGCAGAGTGACTGCATTTGTTGCATACGACCAACGCGAAGGTAGCATTTACCGAAGCCATATCTGCACAACTGAGCAAATCGCGAGGATTCGAACAGTCATCTCAACAAGCAACAGAAAATGCACTATCTACTCAAGGCATCCGGACAAAATCGAAGAAATAACAAGCGCCAAAAAGAGATCTCTTTTGCGAAACGCAGCATCATCAGGACGGGAGCAAAATTCACAGATCATCTCCTAGCAGCCTTTCGATGCGGCTAAATCGAAACTCTTTAGAAATAATAAAACGAGATGCGGAATTACTATCGTCGGAAGCAGCGAATGTGCCGGAGCGAATCTCAGACCGAAAGTTGTCAGACCGAAAGTTGAACTGAACTTCCCACTGAAACTCAATTTCACGACGACGTCTGCATCTCCGAGGCGGCAAACATCAACATACAGATCGTGTGATATATTATTAAAAAAAAAAAAAAACACACACATCGGAGAAGAAAAAATCAACACGTAAAACCATCTAGAAAACATAACTCCCCTCGAATCAAGCCTGATGAAGGCCAGACAGGTACCACAAATTTCATAAAAAAAAGAAGAAATCGAAATGCGTACATGCGAAATGATCCTGAAACAGCGAAAACGTCGAATTCCTAGAACGAGAAGAGAGAAAGAGAGAGAACCTGGAAGGAGAAGCAGCTCTCGTCTTATCTCTTCACGATCTCGCGCACACCCCAGAGAGCTCCAGTTGGGAGATACACGGTCACGGAGGACGATGCTTTATAGGAAAGCCAGAAAAAGCTTTTGCCAAAAAAGCGAATGCCCGCGTGGCGCTCGGTACAGAAGGAGATATTTTGTAGAATCGCCAGGGAAACGGGCCAAAACGACTTGCCGTTTGTTGAGTTCCGCCTCGTAACGGCACAATCGCTCGCCGGTTCTGCTCGCTGTATGAGTGTGTCGGTGACTCGGCATCGCTGCCTCATCTGGCTGCTGCCAATCATGCAGTACGCATGCGCTAACTGCCTCGTTATCAGAGACTACCTTTCTAGCTCCAAATTAATCGAACCAAACCAAGCTCATCTGAACCGTTGATTATATTGAACGGGTTATAGATCGGTTATGGGTCCACAGCTACGATAGTACGATGTACTTAGACGAGTAGATCGAGCTCTAGACATTATCAAAATGCCCTCGTTACATGCTCAATCCTTTGTCCTTTTGCCTTTTTTTGTTATCTCTGCTAAAATTCTAATTAAATGGTCGAACTACAAGTATGATTGTAGGAGAGAAAATGAACCGATGAATGCGAGAAGATTGAGAGAAATGAAGAGAGCAGAAGACTTCAACCAATATGCCGTCAGGCGTGGCCATACATAAGGCTAATATGGCAATTGAGATGGTTGCTTTACGGCAAAAGAACGCCAAAATGATATCCCTCCTTTTTGGGAGTACATAGTTAATCGCTCCGCAACCATTAGCTTAAAATTGCAACTTAGGATGTGCCGATTCTCTCTGTAAGATCGCTAGCTATACTACAACATGGTACTGTAAAACGTTACGACGTTGGTCCTAATTCTTTACGAACATTAAAAATAGTTTATCTCTTGTTTAAAGACATCGCAATGTTCCAAGGTAACCATAAAAAATAAAAATAAAAAATAAAAAGTCGTACGGTATAAAATGTATACCGTATTAACTTTGAGACGAGAAATTTCTCCAGCCACTCAAGCCCATCGATGGCTAGATACTTTCCTTGCTGATGAAAAATGCATAAATGGAATGTGCAGCACTCTGCACGAGCCTAGTGGTCCTCCCCAAGCTACTATTCCAGGTTGAACATGTCTTTTTGTTGCAAAAGCAGAAAACAAACGTCCGCAAGCATCGTTTTCAGAAAGCAACACAGATATTTTAGTCCCACATGCAAAAATATCAATCAAGCATACGCAATCGACCGTAAAGGACAACAGTGTGCATTCGCGGAATCCATGTAAAATGTCCTTTGCATGATAAGAATGGACGTGGCTCCGTCCTTCCTGGTGCCCCCCAATAAAGGATCCTATGCTACTCCCATAGACTAAAAAACAAATTCCAATGGACATCAGAAAAGAGAACCCAGTCTAGCACAGTCTCTGACCGTGGATCTTTTTATCGCACTTTCAAAAGCTACAAAATCAACAAGCACCAAGAGGAAAATGTGACGAGTCCATCAAGCATATCCCCACCTGGCCTCGACTCTGTAAAACAACCTACAAAAAGTTTCAATATCCGATCCATGACAAATTGCAGATCTATCCAAAATCTGCTCTCTATGATTGGACATTTGCGGACAAGTCTGTATGGAAGAGTATATATATATACATCGCATATCTACATATAGCCTCTATCAACACACTGAATGCCTATTGACAGAACAGGTATACATCTGAGAAGGTATGAATTGCAACAGCCATGACAGTAAAAATACCAGTATACAACAGTCATTGCACCTCGACCACCACCAGCCAAATGAGATCTGGGATGCAGCCATTCCTTTATTTTCTTCATGACAAGGCACCGCAGACTGCTCAAGGAGCATTCCATCTTCAACTTCAGCACTGCCAATAGCATTAGACACGCTCATGGAGAGGTGAAAATCAAAGAATATACCGGCCTGTGTCAAATTGACTTGAAAACTTAAGGTTACTCTGATGTGTATGTAGTTGCAAGGTTACTTTGACTCTCCAACTGCTCAGGAGTGGAAATGAAAATCTGCATCTTCTGCATTTGGGTAGCAATAGAAGAGCAGATAGACCATCATCAAGACCCCATCTCCATCTGTAAAGGCAGAAAAGACTCTTGCTTGCACTGGATGAAAGTGGTAAGCTCGGCTGGTGCAACCACTGCTTTCAGCCATTCTTGTAGATCTTCACCCTCTACTTTTTCTTTCTCTGTTGAAACAGAAATAGTGTAGAACCAATAAGAGATAGTTATACACCAAAGAGCTAAACCTCAACTGATTCTTAATATAACCATCATGGTGGAGACATGCAGTAAAAAACTAACAGATATGACAAGGTAGAATGCACAGAAAAGGGGAAAGGAGTCAGGTGGCCAGAGTAGTTACCTTCCAAATGTGCACCAAGCCCCTCCAATACTGTAGGATTAGCACGAATCACAGAGAGTGCTACATCCATTGCAGATTGCAGCAATTCTTTAACCTCTCTTTGAACAAGATCAACAAGATGCCCCTGTCATTACAATAGCGGATCAATCACACTGCGAAAGCACATACTATTCTTGAACCAGGATTGTTGGGACTGGTTTCCTGTCCTAAAATGAGTCACTAAAAACAGTGCAAGATAGAAGAGAAACACTGTACAAGACCTGATCTCTTCCCCAAAGAGCTCCTCCGCCGGACTCGTCGATCCCACCCCCAGAAAGTGTTGCCAAAGATACTGGTCCTATTGTCTGATTTAGGCCATACTCAGCTATAGCCTTGTATGCCATGTCAGTTGCCCGTCGTATATCATCAAGTGCACCTGTTGACACCCGTCCTGAATAAACAATCTCTTCTGCTGCACGTCCTCCAAGAAGAGTGACCAAGCGACCACGTAGCTCATCTATGAAGAGTAGATATCTATCTTCATTTGCTGGAGGAGTATAAGTAAATCCAAGTGCACCACCTGATCTAGGCAAAATGCTCAACTTCTGAAAGAACATGAATGGTGTCTGTTATTGAGCCATATATGTCCCCAATACAAAATATGTTCAGCAAAATATGTACATCAATCAAAATATAATTAGGATGTTTGGAGCTATGATTCAAAAGAAAGTGGTAAAGAAATCTTCGCTTCTTTTTAAAAAATTGAGAGCAAGCATCCACAACCACTATAACCTAATTCATAGTTCCCAAACAATAGCAGCTGAGATCTAACTAGTAACAGAAAGGATGATGAAAAGTCAATCAGCACAATGCATCCACTATATAAATGCAGGAAAGGTAAATAATGGAACAAGCAAAACCACCAAAAAGAAAAGTAAAAAGAAAAGGTGAATGGCGAAACAGATATATAGAGCCTAAATAACCCATCAGCCAACAGCAAAGCATGATCTCAAAATATCAGGTAAGGCAAAGACTGCAATTCCATCCTGAAAAACCATCATTTTAAATTTCCGTGAAACTTCGCTTGAAAGAACTGAACAATATTAAGAAAGAAAACCCACTGCATATGTAGTACAATCAAATTCTAAGACACCACATATAACCATGCAATTCCATGACAGCAAGGCCTTGACAAAAAGAGCAGGAGTAGTTAAATCATAGCTAGAATATACCTCAACCCGTGGCTGTCCAGGAAGCAGATTTGCTACAGCAGTGCCTACCACTGCATGACCAGCTTCATGGCGTGCAACAACTGCCTTCTCGCTTCCTTGCAACTTCACAGTTTTCTTCTCAATGCCCTGATACAAGTTAACAAAGAGACCATTTATCCTACCAAACAACCATAGTCTTCTACATGCTTGTTGGTTCATTATCCAACATTATCGAAACCAAGGAACATCTATTGAATCATTTGCAATCTCCAAGGAAACGAAGCATGAAAGACACAATTACAATAAAGCAATAAATCTAATAAAAAAATTAATTTAAGACAAGTAATGGCTTGACTGTGCGCACACTGTAATGAAAAAGTGTTTACACGTGAAAGTAGACAACACATATAATCATCTAGCAATACGTTAAACCATAGATTAGTAATTTGGCAAGCAATTCCACACAAAAGGAGGCAAAAGATGTTAGATCAAATAAAACACCTATGCTGCACCCACAGAGAGAGAGAGAGAGAGAGAGAGACTTACAGCAATTGATCTTTCTACTGCTTGAATGAAGTCAACCTTCTCCACAACAAGTTTGTTCTGTCTACCTGCCAACAAAGCTGCTTCATTCACTAAATTCGCAAGGTCAGCCCTGCGCAAAATTCAAAAGACATTGTAATAAGTTAGGCCATGATTACAAGTTGCAAAGTTCTATAGAATGGCACACCATGACAAGAGTTGAGATTAAAATTACCCAGTAAAACCAGTTGTCATAGAAGCAATGCCAGTGAGGTCAACATCTTCTCCAAGAGGAAGTTCTTTCTTGGAAACGTGAACTTTAAGGATGGCTTCCCTGCCTGTTCTATCGGGTGCTTCCACCTAAAGTGTACCGGAACAAGTTATTTCTTGAAAGTAAATAGCTATCACTTTTTGGATTAGGGGATAGAAAAACCAACCGTAACCACACGATCAAATCTCCCAGGTCGACGAAGAGCAGGATCCAGGACATCTGAGCGATTGGTTGCTCCAAGAACAATAACAGCAGAACTACTGTCAAACCCATCCATCTCCTGCAAGGAGATTAACAATAACTTATCCTCTATATGATCATAATATATACTTCCAAAAGGAACTTCTCAAGTGAAGCTTACAGTCAGCAGCTGGTTCAAGGTTTGCTCTCTTTCGTCATTGCTGACAATGCGAAATTTACCATCACGACTTTTTGCCACAGCATCTATCTGCAAGACAGAAGATGTTTCCTGACAACCGACCAAAGAGAAGAGGCTCGAAGATGTTCATGCCGGAAATATTGTAGACATTTACCTCATCTATGAAAATAATAGATGGAGCTTCCTTCTTTGCCCGTGCAAAAAGATCTCTCACACGAGAGGCGCCCATGCCAACATACAACTCAACAAACTCGCTAGCGGAACAACTTATGAAAGGCACTTCAGCCTCACCAGCCACGGCCTTTGCTAGAAGTGTTTTACCAGTGCCAGGAAGACCTACCTGTTCAATAAACAAAGCCCTATAAATCACCCACCAATATTCAGATTTTAAAAAATGCATAACTGTCTCTACAAACATTGAGAAAATAATACCGACTACAATGTAATTCCGCATGAAAATAATGGATAAAAAGATATTGCAATAACAGAACAATAATCAATAAATTTTCCTGGAAGTTGCAAATTATTTGCAAAAAACAAATCATAAACACTAGTTGACAAGCTACTGACTCAAAATGACATGAGGCTTCAGGTTCAATGGACTAATAGTGATCCCAGTCAGTAATCACAGCTGCTGCCAACCATATGTGTGAAATATTATTGGCCATTAAGTTTTCAAAGAGATATACAACTATTATAACTGCAGATAGCATCCGCGCTAAAAGGAAGCAACTTCAATCTCATATATCATGAATTGTGCTGGACATTAGTTGACCCAATTTTCCTGAAGTAATGACGGACATCAATTATATTCCGTGAAAACTCACCAAAAGGACACCTCGGGGAGGCCGAGCGCCAACCCGTACGTATCTTTCTGGATTCCTGAGAAATTCCTGAGCAGTAAAGAACAGCAGTAAATGACATTTCCTGAATAAACATGAAGCCTTCAGGATTACAACTAGATTTTGATTGTAGTACCATAATGAACTGAAAGAGGTCTGACATACCACAATTTCTTCCAATTCCTCCTTAGCCTCATCGACACCTGCAACATCTGCAAAAGTTATTGTTTCCCCCTGCTCAGACATTTTCGTGCCAGCAGCACCCCCAGATTTGCGGCTCCTAAGCTGACCAGCAGTATGCTGCATTAAAAAAGTACCCAATTAAAGATTATCACAGCATCAGGTTCAAGGTATGGAAACAATAAGGAGCTGGCACAACCTGAGAGAAGCTCATGGGAAACCGGTGTAGAAGACCAGCAAGCACTGCTGCGTAGAATAGAGTTATCTGCAAAAGCAAAGTAAAATAAATGAGGAAACTTTGTCTCATTCTGTACTTAAAAGAGTAAAAACATTAACATGAATTCCGCTATGCAATTAAGTAATTTGATTCAAAGGTAACATTTAGCCTTCCACGCAGTTTGCTTAAAGCCTATATCATGCATCCATACTCTCTTCAACATATCCACATCTTCAAAAGACCAAGCCTTTTCAGAAGATCTACATTAGTATGTCCGACAAATCAAAAGAGAGAGCATCCCTTCACTATAGTAGAACAGAGAACACTGTTAACTTCCTTTAGAATAGAAGAGAAGGAGAGTAGAAAGGTTGTCCAATAAGTCAAGCCTAACACTAACGGCGATAAAATGTCAAGACCATTGGACGGATACTTACTCTAGCAGGTTGATCGACAACAGATCACAGAGCACTCATTCAATTTACTAATAATTATATGCATTCTTCATCCATAAAATAATCTGGAACAAACATGCAATTAATCTAGAAGAACAGGAGTCACGTGTCAGAGTAAAATAGATCAAGTCTGAAAGCTCATAGTCTATGGAACGGAAAACAAATTTTCGTCCAAAGAAGCAGTCATAACAATCAAATCATTCCATGAACACTAGTTAGCAAGATATAACAAAAAATATTCAGGATGCAGAACATTAATGATAAAAAGGTGACTTTTTACTGAAAAGACCAATTCATGCTAATCATCCACCTCAATCATAATTCAACGACTTCATGGAATTGCAAAGCAACGGGAAATCATTTGCCTAAAAACTTACCAATGCCGAATTCAAAAATCCGCCAGACCTCTTATCAGGTGACCCAAACTCGACCTGATTCTCAAGCATTTTTTCATAAGGAGTTTTAATATCCGTAGGCCTCGTTGTGGTGTAAATGATTCTCTTAGTCGGAGCCACGCTTCTTATCAATGACTCCGACTCCTGCAACCGACTTACACTTCCCACCTCACTTTCTCCACTGCCAGCCTCGGATTTCAGTTTAAACATTATGTGCACTCCATCGACCTCCACCTTCTTCACCTGATCAGTATTAATTTTGCTCAAGAACTCACTGTACGGAACACTAACATAAGCCACGGGGGCTTTCGGGTCCGAACCAGGCAACGGGATCCCCGGCCTGAGCAACCGCATAACAAACATAACTATTCCCAACTGCAAAAGCAAGACCCCAATCTCCTGCGCCTGAATTATGGGCTGCCACCGCCACTTCCCGCCTTTCGACCACCACCACCACCAATTCCCCTTCCCTTGCCTCTCCCTCCTCTTATTCGATCCCGTCCCGGGCTTCTGATTAACATTGACCCCGGCCCCTTCCCCGGCCTTGGCCTCGCTCTTCTCGCTCGTCGGGCTCGCGGTCGAGTCCCCGTCCTGCGTGCTCGCCAGAATCCTGGAATCCCTCAGCCCGTGGCTGCGCAGGGCGCCGCCCCACAGGCTCAGCTTGCTCGAGCCGGCGGCGGCAATCGGGAGCCGCCGGCAATTCAACGAACCGACCGGCGGCGCCGGCGGCGGGGGACCGAACGCGGGGCGATTCGAATTGTGGCCGTGGCGGTGGAACCTCCGGGACTGGCGCAAGAACAGGCTCAACCCGCGGGAGCAGTGGAGCGCGTCCGTGTGGAATCTTCCATGGATTGCGGGATGGAGGGACTCCATCGTCATCATTCCGAAACCCTAGAAATGGGTGAGGAACAAAATCGAAACTTTCCTCTTTTTTTAAATGTCTTTTAGCTTCGGCTGCGATGCGCCGGGGCGTCGTTTATGGCGGGGATGCGAGGGCGGGATTAATATCTTCCGTGTCCTTGTGTTATCCTCGCAGCTCTGCGACAAATAAGGGAGGAAAAAAGGGAGGAGACGGGAGACGAGGAAGAGGCTCGAGGGGAGGGGGAGATTGCAGCTTGGAATCTGGGCCGTCCGATCGGGGACGGACGGATGAGGCTAGTGCGTAGCGGGGGGCGAAATCCAGGAGCAGCGCGTGCGGTTTTTTCTTTTTTTTCCCTTCTTTTCTGGCGTCGGTCGTTGCTCCATTCCGTGGGCTTATTATTATTATTATTATTATTTTTCGATTTTGATGACGATGCGTTGCGACGGGAAAAATCGCCCATCCCCCACCTTCGCTGCCGTGGTCCTCTGGGGAAAAAAATACAAATGGGGAAAATGGTCTTTGCCCCCATCTTAAATAGTGAAGCTAGGACACCTAATTGGCCGCAAAAAAAAAAAAAAGGAAAAGAAAAATTGGAGAAAGTTGCACCGCCGAACTTTGTAAAACGTTTTTCCCCAAAAAAATTGCACTGGCAATGCTTCTTGACATTTTGCCCAATATGTATTCAAATTCTAGGTAATTAAGTCTTAAAGATTTTGTATTTAGCATAATTAATTTTTTTTCGATAGGATGTTGACAGAATTACTGATGCGGTGCACTCGAATTTTAGATTTTTTATTTTTAAAATTTTATAAACTCATGTGTAGCTAACATGGCACGACATGGAAAATTAAGAATAAATAAATAAATAAAATAGAGAAAAAATTTAAGCACCCTCATAGCCGTGGCCTCTTTCAGATATGGTAATTGCGGCTCCGCCCCCAAATTTTCAACTACCCCCACCCCACCCACGGCCATGGTCCCAATCTTATCTTAGGATTAGTTGATTTTTCTTTCTTTCTTCTTTAACTTTTTGGCTTTTTCTTTTTTAATTAAATTTGACTGTTTCGACGCCAGCCATATCAGCCCTTCATATATTTTAATAAAAATACAAAACAAGACACGTTCGATATCCGGCATGCCATAGCAACAAATTTGCCCGATACATCGCTAAGAAGAACTTGACTACACATTGAACGGGACGCTTAGGACTGTTTGGTGCACTTTTCTTGTTGGGTGAAGCGAAAGAAGGGAAACGAGTACAAGAATGCGTAGGTGTACGCGACATGAATTGGGCTGTTGAATGTATAATAAGTTCACAGTGAACGCGAAGGAAAGAAATCAATGATCGAAAAATGTAGTTGAGGTTTTGAACGATGCCCGGTCCTAAGTAGAGCCGATCATCGGTGGATTGGTGGCCCATTGGGCTTGCTAGGCTAGGCCAGGCCAGCTCATGTTGCAACCGAGTCTGTTCGTCAAGAGATAATCTCCCATGCGATTCGCGTTGCTTTGAAGAGCGATATCATTTCACCCAAAAAAAAAGAAAAAAAAATGGTAAAATAAATCCGACCTCGTAGTAGAATACATTTATGTCTATATCTGTGACTTCGTTCCAGGCTTGACCCACCCATTCATTCATCTCAGTTATTTCACAAGAAGAAAGGAGAATGGCACAAATGGTCCCTAAAGATTGACTCATGTGCAAGATAATTTCTAAATTTTTAATTTGTTTAGTATGGTTCATAAATAGTAACCCAATAGCAATGTAGTTGATGGATTTTTGATTTAATCGATGTGGTCTCTGTATTATTAGTACATGTTCAATTTGAACTATTGAACATTTTTATATAATTTATGGACTAAATTAAATATGTACAAAAAATTCATAAATAACATTAAACAAATTGAAAATTTATGAATCATATTAAATAGATTAAAAGTTTAGGGAACACATTATATATTTAGCCAATATTTAGGGACTGTATGTATCATTATCTCATTAATTGACCCCTCTTAGACAAGAATACGAGTATGTACATTTTAAATGGCAAAACCATCAACTCCAAAGAGAGCTCGCATCCAAGGAAAAGAAAAAAAAATCCCTCTCCTCTGAAAAGAGAAGGAAAAAAAAAAAAGTCCTGCCCTTCTTTTGTGTGCGGTTTCAAATATGAAATAGTTGAAAGGGTAAAAAAGTTACCTATTAGCTGATTTCCAATACTTTTTATCCATAAGCTTTTGTTTTTCATCCGCCCCTTCTCCCCAAATCCCTCTACCAGAAGGACCGCATGCCTGTTAGCCACCTTATCGATAAGTTACCGACACTTTTTTTGATAGTTCAAAAATTATCGGTGTTTCGTATACATTTAGTGGCATTTATTTATTTATTTTTTTTAAACAAACTAGTCAAATTTATTAACTCTTAAATTACTTTATCAATATCTACTTGAATGACTCACTAGCATTCTTTTGATTGAATTACCAATTGATCTTAAATTACTAGTCCTCATTTGAGCTACTACTTATCATCGTTTATATGATTTCATGTGGAGTTATCGACTTTGTTATTATTTACTGACTTTTATTTATCTCTCTTATGAAAATTTATATATTCATAATTTCATTAGTTTGACTAAGCAATTTTCCCATCACTAGATTGTCAACTTCTTTTGTTTTATTAAGTCTATTCGAGGGGCTCATCAAAGAAATTCGTGTATTCTAAAATGCGTCGACTTTTATCTGTTCGGAATATAGAATCCTGCAGGGAGAGCGGGGGTCTCTTCTTCATCAAATGCGCACGGTCCCGGTTCCGCAGAGCGCGAGAAAATATCAGTTGCAGAGAAACGGGGAAGAAAGGTCAAAACAGCAGATGAAATATCAGCGGTAAGGGGCGAGCGATTTTAGGATCTCGTCGAGTCAGCCTCATCCGAACCGGAGTTCTCGACGCACAATCCAATCCAGACGTGATTCGTATCAGCACGTTTCAGATGATCACGAAAATCTTGAAACTGATTTCCTCTGCGTGTAAGCCCGTCATTGGTCTCGGCCCAAGTATATATATTGCCTTCATGCAAAGCGAAAGGACGTCAACTCATCCGCCGACGCCGTCGGTAACAAACCCTGCTCGCTTGCTTGAGAGAGGCGGTTGCTAGTGAAGTGGTGTGGGGGTTGCTGAGAAAATGCCTGCCATGGCGGTGGTCGGGGCCGGCGGCGGCTCGGCCGGCGGCGGCAAGCTCACGGGCCAGGTCTTGATCTGCAGCATAATCGCTGCGTTTGGCGGCCTCATGTTCGGCTACGACATTGGCATTTCAGGTAAGAGTCGGCACTCAGCCCGTTTCCTTCGCCCCGGAGTTGGTAGGATATGGAGATGAGGCGATCGGTTCGGCTTTCCTTAGGCCTGTCCGACTAGTGTTTTCTGCGAACGTGTCGAATCGCGTCGGGAACGACCTGACTTTTGCTGCTATGGTGGTTGCAGGAGGAGTGACTTCCATGGACGATTTTCTGATCAAGTTCTTTCCGAGCGTTTATGTGAAGAAGCACCGCGCCAAGCAGAACAACTATTGCAAGTTCAATGACCAGTATCTCCAGCTCTTCACGTCGTCGCTGTACCTGGCGGCCATTGTGGCAAGCTTGATTGCTTCGTTTGTCTGCAAGAAGTTGGGCCGAAAACCAACGATGCAGGCCGCTTCCGTCTTCTTCCTGGTCGGCGCCATTATAAATGCTTCTGCTAGGGACTTGCCGATGCTGATCGTTGGAAGGCTGTTACTAGGTGCAGGAGTGGGATTTGGCAACCAGGTGAATCAATATCTTTTCATTTGTTAGATGAAGATCATGATGCTTATATACACTGTATGCATAATAGGAGTTCATCCATGTTTCTCCACGAGTCCCTCATTGAATTTGATTGAGTTCGTTACGCCGGATCTATGCAAAATTTCTCAAGAATGAATTTGTTTGATACACCGAATTCTACAGCTGGGTTTCTCGAGTCTAACTTGATTAAAAATGCATTTAGGATCGTACTTTGCTATGATCTTTTCTGTTTAACCGTCTGATAGTACTAGCTAGGTCTCCCTACATATTTTCCAAGTGCCTTTGAGGAATTTTCTCATGACACATTGAGCAAAGCTTCTCTATAATGGAATCCTTCTGACCCATTTCGACATTATCCTTTTGAGATTTCACTACTAACAATAATAACTCCAGTCCTTCTCCTGCACATACAGGCAGTACCACTTTTTATATCAGAAATTGCTCCTGCCAACTACCGAGGAGGCCTTAATATATGTTTCCAGCTACTGATCACTGTCGGGATTTTGATTGCTAACATCATCAATTATGGAACGTCTCGGTTGCATCCGAACGGATGGCGGGTATCCTTAGGCGGAGCGGCGGTTCCTGCCATAGCTCTTTTAATTGGCTCCTTCACTATAGTGGAAACTCCAACTAGCCTCATAGAGCGTGGGAAGTTAGATGAAGGACTCCGGGCACTTAAGAAAATTAGGGGGACGGATAGCGTCGACACAGAATACGAAGAAATCTTGCACGCCACAGAGATGGCCAAAAAGGTGGAAGGCTCGTTCCAAAGTCTCGCGAAGCCCTCGAGTAGGCCACAATTGATATGTGGAACAATTATCCAAATCTTCCAGCAATTCACTGGTATCAACGTGATAATGTTTTACGCTCCGGTTCTGTTCCAAACTATGGGTTTTGGCAGCGATGCCTCTCTTCTGTCTGCCGTGATCACGGGTCTTATAAATGTGGCGTCGACCTTCATTGCGATTTTTACCGTGGATAGATGCGGGAGAAAGGTATTGCTCATCGAGGCAGCGATTCAGATGCTCGTCGCCCAGGTCAGTTCAGGCCGTCCAGAGCAATTAGATTTTGTTTTCAGAATTTCATCTCATCACCTTCCTGACTCGTTTGAGTGACAAAATAGAAACATTATTTGCCAGTTTCCACTATTTGAGTTCATTGCTTCATTCTCTATGGCATTAACTTCCTTAAGTTTGTGTTTGTCATTCGATCTTTTCTTACCCTTTTTGGTTGCTTACAGTGTACCATGGGCATCACACTCGCGATACACCTGAAATCCACCAACGAAATTCCAAAAGGGTACGCCCTTTTCGTGGTCTTCTTGGTCAGTTTCTTCGTGGCTGGCTTCGCGTGGTCATGGGGTCCTTTAGGTTGGCTCATCCCCAGTGAGATATATCCACTGGAGACGCGAAATGCTGGTTTCTTCTTTGCCGTTGGCATGAACATGCTCTGCACTTTCATCATCGCTCAAGTGTTCCTGACCATGCTCTGCACCATGAGATCAGCGACTTTCTTCTTCTTCTCCGCATGGATCGTCGTGATGGGCTGTTTTGCAACCTTCATGCTTCCTGAGACAAAGGGCATCCCCATTGATGAAATGAATGAGAGGGTATGGAAGAAGCACTGGTTCTGGAAGAAATACTTCAAGGACGAAGATGATAACCAAAAAGTCGGGTTTTAAAATCGTGTACTCTTTGTTAGGGGTTCTAGTCTTGTTGAGTCCGAGAGGAGTGCAAGGTCGATCAGGTTCACTAGTCTTTAGTCCTTCACTTGTACATTTTGGATTGAAAAATAATCATGCGCCTCGACATAATCCCTCTGACCGAGCTCTGTCTGTGCACAATTTAAGCTCAGATCACCGAATACCAAGTTCGGTAGGACACTGCTATTGCTATGCTAGGTGAAGATGATGCTTGATGCTCTTTTGAGCACATGTAGATGATGTTCGTAATTGGTAGTCCCATAATCATCTCCGGCTTCATTCGCCAAGATGGCAACGTGACTGTGGAGTGCTGTGAATGGTTTTTCTTGAAAATTTCGTTCAATATCGTGCTCTCTAGTCTTAGACCACCCGGTGAAGAGAATGCGATTTCCCACGTTCCCTGTTAAGGCAGAGGATTCCAAAACGCACCTGAACTTTTAAGAAAATATTAGGTGGATCTCATATTCCACCCCCATCAGCCAAACACTCAACTAAATGGCAAGATGGATCCCACTTAATCAATTAATGCTTCCCTTTATCTCACAGTTACTCTCTCTCCTCCTCTCCATTGCTGACAACTCTCTCTCTTCCTCTCCACTTCTCTTTTGTCTTTTCTTTAAGATGGACCCCACTTGTCGATTAATGCCTCCATTCTCTCTCATCATTACCCCTCTCCTCAAGGCTCATGACCGCTTTGGCCATGGGACTCGACGTCGAACCCAGGGCTTGGGGGAGGTTAGGCAGCTCAAGTTTCCAGCTTCGCCTCAAGGTTGTGGCAATGGCTACTAGAGCTTCGAGTTCATGGCCATGATTGCCTGAGCTTTAAACTTCCGTCCATGACCGCTAGATTGAGAGAGAGAGGAATGGAGGAATTGGTTGCTGAAGCCCTATTGAGCGGGGAGGGTGGAGCACAAATTCATAGTGCTATCGAGCTTAGCAAACTCAACAACAAACGCACAAGGTGATCAACCGCGGCTTGATATCTCCTGTGAAATCACTGTGAATTCTACTCAGATCACCATATCATCCCAAAATCCGATTTCTTGAATATTTCGTCCAATATCGCCATGTTAATCTTGCACATTTTGGACCACCCAATGACAAAAAATCCGATCTCCCACATTCCCTAATCGAATGAAGGCAAAGGATTCCCAAACGCACCTGAACTTTCAGGCATCGGGGGGATAAGTGTCCTTTCCTGCAGCCCACAGTGAGCGAAAATGGACCCAGCACCGGCTCTCGATGGATCCAGATTAAACCCAACCTCGCTGCGGGTCTGAGGGAAACAGTGGAAATCACCGGAAATACGCACATCGCACGTTGCATTCGATCATTAATGGGTAGTCCTGAATATACTCTGTCCAGAATCGTTGACAATCTGAAAGAAAAAAAGGGCACGTGACGTACAGCACAAATGATTAACTAGCAGTCTCCGACGGTTAAAAGCCACGCACGCTTTGACTTGCAATTACCAAGCGCCCCCGCGAACGTTAGTTAGCAACGTCATTTGTTTGCTTGCTGCACTTTCTTCGTGTTTGTCTTTGTCCCCTCCAACTACCCTCCATTTCCCGCTTACTTAAAAAACGTGTCTTTCTCAGTCTAGTCGTCACAACATTTTCGCGCATTATTTTGCTTCCGTACTTCGCTTCACTCCACCACCTAATCCTCCCACGCGAACCGTGCCGATCGTCGTGCCTCGGATCGGATAAGCTTCGGGAGTCCTGTTTTCTCGATCGATCGGATCCGGCGGGCGGCCGGTTCGCAGGGAGCCGAGAGATGGGATCCGCCGAGGACGCGAGGTGCGTGTACAAGGACCCCAACGCCGCCATCGAGGATCGAGTCAACGACTTGCTCTCCCGGATGACCCTGCAGGAGAAGGTCGGCCAGATGACCCAAATCGAGAGGCGCGTCGCCACTCCCTCCGTGCTCTCCGGCCTCTCCATCGGTAAGCCTCCTCCTCCTCCTCCTCCTCTTTTTTGACTTCCGTTCGCCGGGGCCTAGTTTGAATCGCCTCTTCATTTGCATGCGCCCGCATTTGGAGCCGACTTCGTGAGCCTAACAGTGGTTCCGGTCCGGTTCAATCCGAACGATGCGCCGATGCGCACGGCGTTTCTGTTGCCGAATATCGGTTTCTTTGGTCCGGTTTCGCGGTTTCGGAGAAAAATTCGAGCGAATGATGAGGGTTTGGTGCAGGGAGTATACTTAGTGCTGGAGGCAGTGGGCCATTTGGGGTAGTAGGCAGTGAGTCATCTAAGCAAGCATTGTCGTCCGATTGGGCCGACATGGTGGATGGATTCCAAAAGGCGGCGCTGGAGTCCCGCCTGGGAATACCGCTTATTTACGGGATTGATGCAGTTCATGGCAACAATAGCATATATGGCGCCACGATATTCCCTCACAACATTGGCCTTGGAGCCACTAGGTCAGTTTCTTTTACTTCCTTTCTGAGGCTTCGAGAAAAGATTTGGACTCGCCGTCCTCTCTAATATTACTACTCTTTCGGTCAATAGTCTCTGAGGATTTGCTTAGGGATGGATGGAATGGAGGGGAAGGACTGGCAGTTTAAGAACAAAATGAAAGTTGATATGCTGGGGCATTGACAGAAAAAGGGTTATTGATATGTTATGGTCACAACTAAAATACACATTATTATGTCGTTGTTGTTTTTTACTCTGCAATAATAATTTTGTTGTTGAACAACCTAATTTTTTGAAACAATTGATAGAGATGCAGAGCTGGTTCAGAGGATTGGGGTCGCTACTGCACTTGAAGTCAGAGCAAGTGGCATTCCTTATACTTTTGCTCCATGTGTGGCTGTAAGTGATTTCTTTCGCTTTATTTCTACGCACTAGTATTCATCTCTCTATAACAAGGCTCACCAGCTTGATGACAAATTCTCATTTGAGGGGTAAAGCCATGACGTAGATGATTTTGTTAGCTAGTGTAGCTTTGAGAGCTCACTACTCTAGCTTATTGAAGTTCACATGGACGAATTGAATAAGGAAGTGCTGCAAATTTGTTTTTCAATTACCATAATGGCTACAATTATGTTAACCCAAAATCTTTGTCATGCGGATGGTCTTCAAGAGTTATTTGACATCAAGTTCAAGCTATTCATCTGGTTCCAAATCTATAATGATTATCTCTTCTCTTTTCACAAATCTTCTGTTCTCATCATTTTATTTTCACTGTTAATCCTAGTTTGTTAAGAATTTTTGGTTGAATGGCTTCTGGCAGGTGCTGAAAGATCCCAGATGGGGAAGATCTTATGAGAGCTACAGTGAAGACACTGATATAGTTAGAAAGATGACTCCAATAGTAGCAGGTTTGCAGGGCCAGCCACCCCAAGGGCACCCAAAGGGCTATCCTTTCGTAGCTGGAAGGTAAAGACAGACCTTATCTGGTATTTGAACCTTTCTAGTTTGCCTGGTGATCTACCGATGTCATGTCAGTTTGGAAAGGTGATATAGACCTCATGAAAATAGATGTTTTTTGGTGATTCCTAATTTTTGATTGGCTCGTGATAGCATTCTAGGAATTTGCTTGAAAGCTGGTGGATGAGGGATGAGGTGCCATTGGTCTTGGCTTTTCTGAGTTGAAAGCATGTCTGCCAGTGTGCTCTATGCCACTTTGCCTATTGTGTATTTTTGAGCATGTTGAGGAGCGGTGTTAAACACTTAATATTTCATCTACTTTTCTCTCTCAACTGCCTTTTCTCATCCCGGCCATAATTTCCTGTAGTTATATTTGTCAATATGCTCTTCAGTTCTCTCACTTCTTAATCTCTCATAACTCAATATTTCTCTACATCCGAACAAAGTCATCGTATCTTTCTCATTTGACACCAGAAACAATGTTATTGCTTGTGCCAAGCATTTTGTTGGAGATGGAGGAACTGAAAGAGGTGTAAATGAGGGGAACACCGTAACGTCTTATGAAGATCTAGAAAGGATACATATGGCTCCCTATTTGGATTGTATCTCCCAAGGTGTTTGCACAGTCATGGCATCCTACTCTAGCTGGAATGGGCGCAGGCTGCATTCTGACTATTTTCTCCTGACAGAGGTCTTGAAAGATAAGTTAGGTTTTAAGGTGAGGAATCCCAGTGAATTCATTTACTGAACAGCAGAGCTTGTCAATCGACACAAAGAAATTGGAAGATCGTATGGTGCTAGATTCTATGGGAACAATATTGCAGTTCTTCTACTTTATTTTAACACATTGAGATTCATAAATGCGATCACTCAACTGATGTGACAGAAATGTTGATGCAGGGTTTTGTCATTTCAGACTGGGAAGGACTTGACCGACTCAGTCAACCTCATGGCTCAAACTACCGTCAGAGTATTTCTCTGGCAGTTAATGCTGGGATTGACATGGTAAAGACCAAATGGTAACGATGATATTTATTAAGTGAGATCCGTAATGTCTGATTTATATGGTAACTCGTACATCCTTTTTCTTTTTTTTTTCAGATTATGGTGCCTTTTAGACATGAACAATTTGCAGAGGATTTGACAGCCTTGGCTGAATCAGGGGAAGTACCAATGTCCAGAATAGATGATGCGGTTCAACGGATACTGAGAGTCAAGTTTGTATCTGGTCTATTTGAGCATCCTTTTTCTGATAGATCATTGCTTCAGATTGTTGGTTGCAAGGTAAATTTTAAGGATTTTCCGTGTTAGAGATATACTTTAGCTGTCATGAATTATGCAGATGTGCTCAACCATCTCATCAAGGCCAAGTTTTGGGCACTCTAGTATATTTCACATATTTTACAGCAGCTGAATATTAAATGAAATTCTAGGATACTTCTTAAAAATTGAATCTTTTGTCTTTTAAGATATCCAGTGATATATCTAAAATTGTTCAGCCTGGATGTATTAATAAGTATATTTTACTTTGGCCTGGACAAACAGTCTGACCTTAATCATCTTTTGGCAGTCGCATAGAGAATTAGCACGTGAAGCAGTTCGAAAGTCATTGGTATTGTTGAAGAATGGGAAGGATCCAATGAAACCATTTCTCCCATTAGATAAAAATGCAAAGAAAATTCTAGTTGCAGGAAGTCATGCTGATGATCTAGGTTATCAATGTGGAGGGTGGACTGCCACTTGGCATGGAAGCAGTGGCAGGATCACAATCGGTATCCATCCTTCCCTATATCTTCCCTATGGTTAAAATTGCACACCATATTTGCTTTGAGTAAAAGAGATTTACTTTGGCGTTGGATGAAAGTGGATGCATGATTCATGGAAATAGGAGTACAGATTATCAACAGATTTGTGTATGAGTACCCCACAAAGAGAATTTGTGATACTCTGCATTATCTTTACTGCGTTCGAGCTTTCTTTTCTTCACAATGTTGACCTCTCTTTAGGTTTTAGTGATACGATATGCTATTTTGGCTATCTTCATGTCCTAGTTGTATACATTGAACCCACCTTTTAGCTTTAAGCTTGAGAAGCATGAGGAAGATATAAATCGCTAATTGTGTAGAGCTGTGTCTTAAAAATATTGAACCTGCCAACTGTATTTCAGACATCTCTTGTTCATAATGCCTTCATTCAAAGTGATGTTACAATTATTACTGATGAACATGAAACATTTTCTACTATAGGTACGACTATCTTAGATGCAATCAAGGAAGCAGTTGGAGGCAACACAGAAGTGATTTACGAGCAAAATCCATCTCCTTCCACATTAGCAAGTCATGATTACACTTTCGCTATTGTTGCTGTTGGTGAAGGTCCTTATGCAGAAACTCCCGGTGATAATGCCGAACTTGCAATCCCATTCAACGGAATGGACGTGATAAAGTCAGTCGCCAAGAGAATACCTACACTCGTACTTGTCGTCTCTGGAAGACCCTTGGTCATAGAACCACATATTCTGGAGAAGATAGATGCTCTTGTTGCTGCTTGGTTACCTGGAAGCGAAGGAACAGGCATCACAGATGTGGTCTTTGGCGACTATGATTTCGAAGGTCAATTACCCATCTCGTGGTTTAGAACGGTTGAACAACTGCCCATGGACCATAAAGCTAATTCTTATGATCCCTTGTTCCCCCTGGGTTTCGGATTGAAATGCAAGAAAGAAGCCTGATGACGAGGCAATTCAATGAGCGATGAAGTTAATGACCAACAGAGAAGTAGCTGGTCCGGTCGAAAAATGTCTTCTGAACTAGATATTAGTGCGCATTTGCATGAATAATCACTTCAGATCCAATGTCCCCCAAATTCCTGTTGAAATTCTAGAAGCTCTGAACTAGATATTAGAGCGCATTTGCATGAATAATCGCTTCAGGTCCAATGTCCCCTAAATTCCTGTTGAAATTCTAGAAGCGTCAGAGTGGAAAAGGGAATCGTATAATTTGTATGCTACTTTTCCAGAACTGCGGTTTCTTACTGTTGAGTGATTGTAATATTGGCATGGATAATGATAAGCAGTTAAGGCAGTATGGTTGCAGTAGAATCCATCTATCGATTATGACATAAATTTGCGATCTTTACCGGCCACGACATCACATGGTCCGGTGAGGAAATGCTGATAAAGTGACCAGACTTTGACTACGCCCGAGTATATGTTACCATAGATTTAATAATTTTTTATATAAAAATGACACAAGGACACGGCACGAATATATGGAGAGAAACTCGATTTCGACAAGATACTAGGGGTGCGTTTGGTAAAATTTCTGTTTAAAAATTGTTTCGCTAATGAAATAGAAAAAAGTATTTTGTTTTAACAATTTTTAACGTAAAAACACGTTTAGTAAATGCTGTTAGAAATATAAAAAGAATAGAAACACGTTTGGTAAATTTGTATAATTTTTTTTATTTCTTTTAATTTTTAAATATTTTTATTTTATTTTTTCTATTTTATTTTTTATTTTTCTTATTTTTTATTTATTTTTCCTTTCTTTCTTTTTTTTTTTCTTTTTTTTTTTTTTTTCTTCTTTTGGCTGGCTCTTCCTCCCCGGCGTCTCCTCGCACGAACGGCTCTTCCTCCCCGGCGTCTCCTCGCACGAACGGTGACCCGAGCCACACCGTCGTCTCCATCCACCGCACGGCGATCGCGCTCGACGCCTCCTCGCCGCCGCCACCGTACCGGCCGTTCGTCGGAGCGCCATGCGCGCCCCGCACGCTGCGACGCCGGACCGCGCCCGACGGCGTCGCCGACCTCTGCGTCCCCAGATCCGTCGCCTACCGCTCCGTGTTCTCCCCTCGCGACACTGACCTCCACCCGAAGCCTCCGCCGACAACCCCGACGCCGGAGCCCCAAAGACCACCCCCTCGCCTCACGCCCGATCGACGCGGGTCTCGAGCCTCCGTTCGCCACCGCCGCATCGGATCTCACCGCGCCGTGACCCACGACTTCGAGATCCACTCGATCGTCGACCCCGCGCCGCCCACGACTCGACCGGCCGTCCTCACCGCTCCCCCGGCCGCCGGGCGAGCTCGGCCTCGCCGGATGGGCGAGATCGAGCTCGCCCGGCCCGGGCGCGAGGTCGGCCTCGCCGCGCGGTGGAGACGCTCGCAGTGGAGAAGCCGGATGGTCACGAGACAGAGGCGGCGCTGTCGGCGCCGGAGGGTGAGAGGCGCCGGAGAAGACGATCGCAGAAGGAGACGCTTGGAGGAGGAGAGGTCGGAGGAGGAGAGGTCGGAGGAGGAGAGGGCAGTGGGCTGGGCGAGAGAAACGATTTTTGTTTCTCGTTTTGTTCTTCAATGTTGTTTCAGAATTCTTACTTCTGTTTCTTTTATGTTCTTGGGAACAAAAGAACAAAAAAAACAGAAAAACTGTTTAAAAACACAAAAAAGAAATGAAAACAAACGGGCCCTAATTAACTCGAAATTGGTAGGAAATTTATTCATTTTGTATTCATTTCTGATGAAAAACACTTGACGGATCCATTTTTGCGCCGCCGCAGTGGCAATGGACATGCCAAATGGGCCATCAAAAGGCTGATGCTTTCCAATTTTCCACCATCTTCTCTCGGAGACGAGACTGTTCTCCTGAGTTGAGGAGTAGAAGATTGAGAGAAGAGAGAAGACGTGGCGGGCCCCGTGGACACGTGTCGACGTGTGAATGATTCAGAGTAAATTTGACGTGGCACTTTTAGGGTACACAATATTTTCTCTGATCTCTCACTTTCCCTCATTTTCTCCCACCTCGTCGCATGACAAGGACCAACTTTTCTTCGGAACAAGCCATTGCAGCACTACCCAGCTCGTCGAAGATTCTCAGTTGCACTCCTGAAAATGGTTCGTAAACGATTCCACGAAGCCAAGACAGGTGAGCTTACAAAAATTCGATTCCTTTATCGCGTGATTCATCGCAGGTTCCGGTCCGATCTGAGCCTCTTCCTTCGAGGCACGCCGCGCGCCTCGTAGATGTTCGATGAAATGCTCGAATGGGTCTATCCCGTTTGGACATTGGATATCTACAAACTTCTTCCTTTCTGATGTAACGATACGATTGTCCAGGGCTTCAGTACATCAAATCGCTCGATGCCGAGAAGGTGTTGAGCAAAATAGGAATGGGCAAAGAAGACCGCTACTTCTGGAAGCAGCTAGGCAAGGGGCTGCTGGCCACGTCCGCACTCATGGGCGCCGCGTGGCTCTACAACGAAACGTCGCCCCTGGGGTGGTGGACGCTGAAGCCTCGGCCGAAGGAAGAGAGAGAGCTGGCGCACCTGTACGAGCGGCGACAGTTCCCGTACCCGGGCGACAAAGAGGCCATGGAAGAGTTCGTTGCCAAGGGGGGCATGATCGGCACGACCATCGGGCCCAAGGGGGTTGTCGAAACCGATAAGGATTCTTACAACTACCAAAAGGAGTTGCAGGACAAGAAGTTGGAGCAGGAAGCTCAGAAGCTGTGGCTTAGGATGAGGAATGAGGTCATTGCGGAACTTCAAGAGAAAGGATATGATATTGAGTGAACTTGGGAGTGGTAGACAACATGTCATGAAGTAGAAACGCTACATGAGCAAAATTGGGGGTGTTGAATTTGCTGACAAAGTTTGAGTACAATGTGGTTGGCCTCGTATCTAGCTTTTCGCGTTTTCGCTTTGTTTGAAACCCTTGCTCTCAATAAAATTTCGACGGTGTCATCTGGTCCGCGGAAGCTTCAGTTAAATTAAACAAATAAAAAGTGACTAGAGTCATATCAACTTGTAAAACCCTGTGGAGGCAACAGCGAACATCACCAGTCACAAAGACAGGAGTGTGAGGAGACTCTTTAGCATGCAGCTCCCAGAGATCGTCTTGAGCCTGGGTTGAGGTCTCGATCGACTCACTGTCTTTCGGTTGACCTTTTCGACTTCTTAATTTGAAACATAATTAGTTTACAAGATGGGCTTCAGCCAGTAGCCAGTAAGTTGACCTCCAACTCTGCAGATTTACTCAATTGTAGCGTAGGCTTAACACGCTTATGAAAAGAGAACATCCCCAGTCTTGGGCTAGAGACCTTTATAGGAGAACCAAGCATCGTCTCACCAATTTCAAAAGGACGTCATTGTAATCTTTCACAATTGCAAGGTCGATTTCTCCTCTTGATTCAGCCTCGGTGTTTGCTCCTACCGAACGCTGCATTCGTCGATATCTTTTTTAACTTCAATTAAATTTGATGTACTTCACCAACGTGTGGTTGTGTCGCTTTTCTTGTGCTCTCCACCCACTTTTTTAACTTTCTTTTAGGTGCGATCACGGTCCTTTTCGTCAACTGCACTGTTAGCTTCCTTTTCAACCTCCTGTCCTTTGGGCAAAAGCCTCGGACAGCCCATATGGTACTGCTTGAATTTCTTTCTTGAGGATGAAACATTTTCTGGAAAGCATAACACATAATTATTCCCTTACAAACTAGTTTTGCTAAGCTCCGATCGCTATTTTTAATCTTTTAACTACTTAGCTTACGTATAATTGAACGAATGCATGTTCCGTATTCAATCTGAAGTGACTAGATGCTTATTACCGAAAGAAAATGTGAATAAAAGTTGGGCCCTAGCCCCATCCCACTTTGCTTCGATTCACAATATTACCATATTCCTACTCAATCAAATGGGTTATTTCCCTGACACGGAATAAATTAAGAGAGAACAACGTCCATTCCGGATTTTTGCTCTTGATAAGATATAGAATATCAGTTATGTGACAAGACCAAACCGATACATAATTCAGAAAGATGGAATAAGGAAGAAAGCACAACATGCACTCAAGGCAAGCAGCTGCCATCTTGTCAACAAGCTAAAAAGTAAAGTGATGCAATAAATTTGTCCCTGATGACAAAGAAGGCACAATAACACCTTTAGCTATGTCAGCTTTCTTGGCCTACATCTTCTTACTTAACAATGACCTTATACTGCCTGTTGACCTGTCATCACATTTTGTCTCACTTCAGATTTTTTTTTTTTTCAATTAGAAGAGTATGAATTGGGACAGAATTTACCTCTGGTTTGCATAATTTCACGTACAAAGCTAAGTTCAGCAATGGATGGCTAAAAGCCACCCAACAAAAATGGACCATTGCCTTTGAGCCAAATTGACTCTATCTTAAACAAAGGTGGGGACAGAAGTTTCTCACCATCAGCAACAGCTACTGGGTTCAATGGGAGTCCAAGCGCGGGAGCCAGAGCACTAGTCAGTACATAGGTAGCTGAAACAAAGGATAGATAGGCAATGTTCGATTGCGGTTTCTAAAGCAACAATATATGTAAACTATAGAAACAGTTCTCCAAAGTTTGCTTTTGATGGCTCTGCAAGGATCACAAATTTCAGAGGCATCATACCTCATCTCAGCAGTTTCAAACTTCAGCAAACTGGATTTTCTGTCCAAGAAACAACATTGCGTTTATGCGATATAACAAATTCAAAGTATTAGAAGGCATTCATGTCAAGAGCCCTGGAGGCCAGAAAAGTTCCAACCACTGGTGCAAACCACGATATCGAACCAGACAGTTATTTTCAACCGGTAGTGATTATCGGCAACTGTTAAATCCTGTTCTCAGCACATGGACAATGCTGTAGCTAATGTGAATTTCAGCAGCAACCGAACTATGAGATATGTATTAAACAATGATTTTTTCTTTTTGAGACAATGAATTCCAGAGAACAAAAGAGACAATGAACTGCATAAAATTTACTCAAGCTTTACACAATTGAGACAGTTTGTCTCTGTTACATTAACCGGTGACAACTACAAAGAACTCTTTCCGGCAGACAGCCTACATCCTTTCTGATTTACTTCTAGAAGTCCTTAATGGAGCAAGATAGATGGGTCGCAGGCCCTTGTCAATGTTATGTCCATATGATTGTGCACTCTTGCTCCTAGCAGTAACACTATTACTCAGCTTAAGCCTCTGGGTAATATTACCAATCGGTACATCTTCCTTGGCAACATCGTTCTGCTCTTGCCGAGATTCAGTAACCACCAACTGGTTGTCCACCTCTCCAGCAGTGCAACTAATCCCTCTATTGACATCCATTCTCTCACCTCTAGAGTGCATCAAACTCCACGTATTCCAGGCCTTCCGCCAACCCAGCAACTGCAATTTCTTGCACCGTTTTTGGTCCTGCCCGCCAACAAAAGGAGGAGCATTCTGAAAAGAGGATTCAAGCGTTACCATATCATCTTGTTTGACTGACTTAAGCCTCCAATCCATTAACTCTTGCTCGGTGATCAACAATTTTGTGCCATTAAACAATTCCGTTGCAGTGGGCGACGGTTTCAACCTCGGCAACAGCTTCGCATCATCAACCTCAAATTCAAGTTTGTCCCTCTTGTGAGAATTCGATCTTTCGAAGCTCCTCCTTTGCCTTTGCAATGCCGCTGGCTCCTTGTAGTAATGCCTAGTGTGGAGATGCCCACCTGGACTCTTGCCATTCTCATCAACACAGCTCGACTTCTCCTCGGACACCCCATCCTCAGATTGATCATCAACCAACTTCACATCATTAACCGCAGAAACCGCTGGATTCAGATGCCGATACATGGAACTCCTGCCAATCATGTGGCCATCCAGAGAAGCCCTAGGCACATCATAAGAAATCCTACCACCATTAACCCATTCCGAGTCACAAGATCTCCTCCCCATTCCACATTCTCCAACCTCGGTTCTCATATCTCCTAATTCCTCCGGATTGACCTTCTCCTTATGTACATCTTCGTCTCCAATTGCAACATTGCCGCCATTGACAGGTCCGACTGCACCTAGATTCGTGACCTTCTCCTTCCTTCTCCATTTCCTCAATTTGTCCGTCAAAACCGCAGCGACCCCCCAAAAGCCTCTCGAATCCTTGTCCCTGCGCTTCTTAGTCTCCCACTCGAGATCTATGAATTCCCTCACCGTCCTCAACTCAGCTCCTTCTTCGAAATCATCACAGACTCCTCCGTCACCAACCTCCTCGTTCTGCTCAACATCGCTGTCGCAGATCCGAATCTCTCCTTCCCCGTTCCCCTCCCCGAACGCAGAACTCCCACCCCGACCACTCGGTCCATCCTCCAGATTGAAGAGGCCGATCAGGCTGGTCCCGGCGACGACTTCGCACGATCTACGCCGCGGTTCGGCCGACCTGCGAGCCGCGGCGGCGCCGCAATTGGACTCGCGGTGGGATTTGCTGCGGTGGAGATGGTCGGCCACAGAGCGAGGGACCGAATGACTGGAGGCGCCGCGGCAGTTGGCGGCGTCGAAGCCGGCGAGGCGCTCCCGGAGGCACGACGCGCAGAGGCCGCCGGCGCCGGCGGCCGGCCTGGCCGCGCATCGGTGGCGGCACGGGGAAGGCCGGTGGCGGGAGTAGAGGGTGGTTGACGGTGACGGAGGCGATTGCGTTTGCATGGCGAATTGAGTGAAGAGCGAGGGAGCGTTGAGGGGAGAAGGAACAGCAGCAGCGGAAGCAGCAAACTGCAAGCGAAGAGTGAAGTGACGCTAGGAGCCTCAGGTGGGAGCTGTGGCGGTTGACGTAGAGTAGACCCCCGCCCTAAGCAAACAAATTTAATTAAAAAATAAAAATAAGTACATCGTACATCCTCAAACTTATTGATAAAGTAAAATTAAATCATAATAAGTATAACCAAACTCTAAAAATTTCAAAAATACAATCAAATTCTAAAAATTAATCAATTTTTTTATTTTTAGCATTTTTTAAAAATTTTATGACTCAATTGCATTTTTATAACAAATTTTAACACTTAATTATATTTTTGAAAGTTTTTTAACTCGATTACATTTTTATAACAAGTTTTATATCTTATTTGTACTTTTTGAAAGTTTTATAATTAAATTGTACGATAAGTTTTTAGATTTATAATGCATTTATTCATAAAAAATAAAATAAAAAGTGAAGAACCCAGAGAAAAACCTCTAACTCTCAAACTATTGATAAACTTCCGGGATTCTAGGATCTTTTGCATGTGTACTTATTACATTGCGATAACCCGTGATGAAAATGGATTTTTCTCGGGGAAAATAAGAAAAATGAATTTCAAATTTAATTGGAAATATAAATCAATTTTTTAACTTTTGAAGGTTGGATTTGTCAAAAAAAAAAACGTTTGAAGGTTGGATGCGGCAGTATTTAATGTTATATTGCTTTCCCAAAACTTGTAATTGATTGGTTGACTATGACGTTAGTAAGTTTTTAAGTACACTAAGCAAGTTCTTTTCGTGCCCCGGTAAATAGAGAGCCATTAACGCTATTAACATAGAAGACTTGAAATCGATCAGTATCTAGCAAGTTAATCGATTTTTTGATATCATGGTAGTTTGGTCAGTGAAGTAAAGTCAAACTTCTACCAAATTACCAAGTTCAGTCATGATAGAAAAGCCAATGCATCGTGTTTGCAAAATTTAAAATTTGTAATTCACGCTAATTGAATGTCTAGAAGTGCTGTGAAATTTAAAGTCGTATCAAAGTGAGATTATAACCTTTCTCCTGAACGATTACGGAGGAATAATCTTGAGATATCTTTGAAACTTAGATAACTATGTACAGGAATGATGCTAAGGAAAATAATTTTTAGAGAAATAATTATTTATCTCACTTGAAATGATTGATTAATTAAAAAGGTCATTCATTATAGACAACAATTTACGTCTAGATATTTTTGTGGATAGTAAAAACATTTTTTGTTCATTCATTTTTGTAAGTGATACAATTGCTCAATTTTAAGAAATTATTTTTTGCTAAGCAAATGCATCTTAAATTTATCAATGAATTGAGTGTTGTTTCCCTTTTCTAATTTACTTTTCTTATTTTGGGCTCGATGAGAGTATTAGTGGTCCTTTGGTGTCGGGCCTCTTTGATCGTGTTTGAACTTTTTAAGGTAGTTATAAGATATAGATTCAAGTTTAAAATCGAAGTATGTGAGAGAGAAAAATATAATTATCAACTCATGCGTTTGTCGAATATATTGAAAAATATTATTGTGATTCTTCAAAAGTAGAAAATTCATTTTATTTTATATGACAATGAAATTAAGATCAAGAAATATAAATGATAAGAAAAAACACGAGGGTAGTGATGCTAGTTTTACTCAAACTATAACTCGATTTTTAATGTCACTGTCAAATGTTTTTCCAAAATAGTCCATGAATTTCTAAAATTTGGCTCAATCTGGTCCTTTTGCCAAATGGCCGCTCACATCACATGTTTTTGGTGATGTGGATTGCCAAATCATAATTTGTCAAGAAAATATTGAGTAGGCCTTATTCACCAAGTTAGCAATAAATAATTCTATTTACTGATTGATCAATGGTGTCTATATTTCAGATCTTTCAAAAATTTCTTTCTCGCTCACATTCTCTCCTCCATAATCAGCCCCACGTTGTCTCTCTCCTCCATTACTCTCTTCTCCATCACCCTTTAAGAAATTCTTTTCTACCTCACATTACCCCTTCCATAAAACACCCCTCACATCTTTGGGAGTAAGAGACGATTTGGATCTGCGTATGGCCACCATAGAGTTCTCTATTTGTTGTTAAGTTTTATATATATATATATATATAGCATGAAGTGGCTATGGTAATGATGATGCCGTTGATGACAAGGTAGATGTACGGAGGCTCGAGCCCCAATCGAGAGATCTAAACCTTCACTGGCACGGAGATCGACGGAGTGGAAAGCTTCAGAGCAAGAGCCGCTGAAAGTACGGCGATCGACACGACCATATTATTAGTCGAGAGCATCCAAGCGCTCGAAGAAGCTGCCATTTTTGGTGCTATATTGAGCTTTAGTGAGGAAGTGAAGATGGAAAAGCTAACAATGTCTCTGTCGCGCCATAAAAGTTGTCTCTTTTTGTCTCTTGTTATGAAGAAGAAAAGATTGACGGAGAAGAGAGACAGAAAAGGGTGCAACGGAGGAGAGAGACGAGGTGAGTACGAAAGGGATTTCTGAAAAATTTGAGACGTGAGCCCCATTAGATACATGCCGATCAATAAATAAAGTGATTTATAACCGACCTCGTGAGTAAAGTTTATCCGATATTTTCTCTAATGAAGTTCACGGACTCGGATTGAATGTTGCGCGTTGAGCTCGGGACCTCATTTCTCCGCCTCAAATGTGTGCATGGGTGTGTATGCGTGAGAGACAGAGAGAGCACCGAGATGGTTCGACCTTTGAACAAGTAGTGACAATAGTCTTCATGTCCCTTGGCGGCGATGCTCGAATAAATTTGCCTTTGGTGGAGTTAGGTACATGTTTGGTGATTTTAGTGGTGATGCTCAAGCATGAGGCAGTGATGATGGCCGTGATGGTGATGGTGGTTTGCTTGAGGCCCTAGAAGAAGTAATTGGTTGGAGTGAGATTGTGGAGGTAATTAGGCTCTGTTTGACAATATTTTAATTTTCCTATTATTTCGTTATTTGGAATAGAAAAAATAGAAATCCCTTTGTTAATGTCAGTTAATTTTTCTATTTCCCGAAATAGAAAAATGATTAGGAATAAATTTGAAACAAAAACAATAAGAAAAAAAAACTTCTTATTATAGGAAACAAATTTTAAACGAGTCATTTTTTTGCTTTTTCTTTTACTTTTTCTTCCTTTCCTACCGGTCTATCGACCATCAGCTGCTACTTGGTGATTGGCTAGAGGAGGAAGGAGAAGAGAGGAAAAATAGAAAAGAAAAAAAAGAAAATTCTCAACAAATTATTAAAAAATTAAAATAAATTCCATGTCACAAAAAAATCATATGTCGTACCAAATACATTCATGTTCCTATTCTGAAAATATAAATTTTATGCAGTTATTAGATGCGTTATTTTACTCATAAACTATTTTAGAGAATATAAATAAATAAAAATTATTCTCAAAAATAGAATTGTTATCAAACCCATAGTAGAAAAGAAGAAAGTAGGCGAGGGAGGAGGCAGCGGTCAGCCACCGGTCAGCCACCATTGCTGGAGAAGTCCTTCAATGTCCACATCAGCATTTTTTACCACATAGGATGGTACTAAATCGATACTTAACAAAATATATCACCCATTTAACAAATTCCTTCCATAATTTGAATAAGAAGGATGGCATTACTTTATATTCTAAATATTCATGAACTATATATGAAAAGATAAAGTTTAGAATTATTTAGAGTGAGTTTATTTTACAAAAATGAATGATTTGAAAAATATCTTTTAAAAAATAATAATTTGTATTGCTTATAAAAATGAACGAATAAAATATTAAAACATAGATTGTTGTCGATAACGAATATTTTTCATTTACTAATTATTTCATATAATATAAGTGATAATTTTTAGGAATATATTTTATAAATCATCAATTTATACGAAACAAATGGAATCGTGTCATCATACTAGAAACACATGCTTTTCATAATATAAATGCAGCCTTTTTATTGCACAAATGTTTGTACACGTACCCGACTCGAAAGAGAGAAAAAAAGGAGAAAAAGAAAACGTGATTGCAACCAGGACAACCAATTGTTCAAATGTCACTATTAGCTTACAAGTCCATTTCAGTCGTGCAACTGGATGAGTCATTTCAATCGAAAAGTCCAGCTTGCTTCTCCGCAATTGAACTTGATATATGTGAAACCAGACAAATTATTTGCACCAAAAAGGCAACGAGACAAGACATGTAGTGAAATCGAGAATTTTCAGGAACATAAAAATCTTATAACAGATTTTTCTCCATCGTTCAAGTCAGTATCCAATGCAAAAGGAGGACCCCAATTTGTCCTTACTTCTGCAATGATGGCTCCCAAATAGAAACAAGCGATGAAATGATTCTTTCCCCGAAAATTGAACGATGGGAACTAGAGCAGGAGTGATCAGTTTAACTGCTCGACGCGGTCACGCAATCTCCATTTATTGAGAACTATACAATTCGAGCCACAATTACCAATTGTCATCATTGATTAGAAAAGTTCAAGATTAATATCGGGATACCAGCTTTATTTGCCCAAAAGCGTACATTTTTCTCGCAAACGATTTCGCCGTGGCGACCTCATGCGATTCATAGCACTAGGCCGGTTACGGGTTTTCCTTATAGTCTACCAGGATTCGATCCTCCGTCGTGAATGGTCGAGTTCATGTCTTGCTCGTGAGGTTGTTGACCGACGAACGGGATCTCTCGAAGGGTCGGACGATAACCCGGAATTGCAGGGGACGAAAGAGAAACTCGAGCCGATAGATCTCGTGGACACCCCTCCCGCCGCATCACGGCGCCCGCCCGGTTCGCGCCAATAAATCACCGCGTCACGTGCTTCCCGTCCCAACCTCTCTCGAAGCAAAAATATCATCGGGAAAGAAAAAAAAATCAGAACTTTAAATTGAAAACGCTTCAAAGGAATCAAAATATCCAATCCCGATGCGGGCTCGCACGTGCCATGTCCACCGCTTTCCCCCCCTTCCCACTGGGAAAGAGAAGCTCAAGCCTGCAATTCACTCCACAGGCTCTCTTGATATTTTGGGCTCCAAATCATCTCTCCGCAGCTTCTCCATCGCCTTGGCTTTTTTTCCGAAAAGCTCCAGGAATGTCCCTCTCGGTCTCGCCAGTCCTTTGTTCCGTTTCGCTTTTCCGTTAATATCAGTCCGCATATTCTCGCTCGCTCGCTCGCCGCTCGAGAAAATATCCTCTCCTCCCTCGCGATTTTTCCCTGCTTTAAGGTGACGAGGCGTTCCGTACTTTGCCATTCATTCGAGCTCCTCGTTTCATCTATCTCCGCGCGCTCTCTGTTATACGTGCATTCGAAGGTGACTCGCCTGAGCTTTTTCGGCGCCGCTGTTCGGTGAAGTCATTGCGCGTGTTTCTGCTTAATGTTCTGTCGGATTTGACTCCTGACTCGCCGTCGAATCGACTCATAGGCATCCTTAGAAACTTTTGGTTTGGAACTGGCGGATATTACTATCGATTTTCGCTCGTTTTTGCAGTCCGTGGCGTTGTTTTGTTGTTCTATTCAATTAGGTGTGCGCTGATCAGGGATTCGAACTCGTTCCTTTCGGAAATGTAGAGAAACGATCAGCATGATGTGTTTCTTGTTTTTCCAAAATTTGCGGTTATCCGGTGGAGCTTTTTCTGAAGATTCCATCACTGTGTAAAGTCACTCAGTTCCGAGATGATATTCGTTAGCAAGTATTAGGGAGCACTGGTTCTTGCGAAACGCTCTTAATGACGATTCCGAGATTGAGAATGCTGATGCTTTAATCTTTTTGTAATCTCTTTGTAGCACTGAGATAGCAAGGAAGGGCTTGGTATGGCGGCCACTGCAGAGACCAATGGAATGACGGCATACGGCGTTTCTGCTAAAGTACCTGCATCTGCGTGTCCATTGGCCGACGAGCCGGCTGAAATAGCGTCGAATATCAATTACCATGCTAAGTATAGCCCTCATTTTTCTCCTTTCAAGTTTGAGCCGGAGCAAGCGTACTACGCAACAGCCGAAAGCGTCCGTGATCGCCTCATCCAAGTTCGTACCCTTAATGACTCTGTTAATAACTCTGTTCCGGAACATTTTTACAAAGGAAAACGGAAACTCTTATTTCCACTCCAGTTTGGCTGCTTGGGTTTGGGCTTATTTCGCAGTTTGTAATTACTTGTAGACTCGTGGGTGACACTGAACACTGATGAAAAATTTCTGCTGAATTTAAGGACGACTGTTTGCGCTGATGTTTAGATGTCAATTATCGAATAATTGTCACATTCTGCTGATTTACTATTTTCTCAGCAATGGAACGAGACCTACTTTCACTATCACAAAACCGATCCAAAACAAATATACTATCTGTCAATGGAATATCTTCAAGGAAGGGCATTAACTAATGCGATTGGGAGTCTCGACATCCAAGATGCATATGGTGATGCCTTGAACAAGTTGGGACATGATCTAGAGGAGATTGTTGAGCAGGTAATTGATCTTGCTTTCAGTTGCCTCATGTCTTGGAGTACCGTTTTTGAGGACTGCAGTTGATTCAACTATCCTCTTTGACGTCAGAGCTTTGTTGCTTTTATATGAAATATCATACATCGCAACCTCTACAGCTTACTCGACTGTTTATATAGCAGAATGATCTTGTTCAGATCATAATCGTTTAACATCATTGTTTTTGATTCAACATTTTGTCCTTTCTTTTAATTGGATTGTGGATTGTCACCCATATAAGCTGGATGTTTTCATGGGTATCTATGCTCTTGCAAAGAGAGCTTTCTAATGAACCTGTTTTCAGGAAAAGGATGCTGCACTTGGCAATGGTGGCCTGGGGAGGCTTGCTTCCTGCTTCCTGGATTCTATGGCGACATTGAATCTCCCTGCATGGGGATATGGCTTGCGATACAGATATGGCTTATTCAAGCAGCTCATTACTAAGGAGGGACAAGAAGAAATTGCTGAGGATTGGCTAGAGGTTCTTTTCTGAGCAGTTGATAATTTTTTAATATTGTTTGTTTCATGGAATTTCGTTGAGATCTGTTTTTGCAAATTGCTGCAGAAGTTCAGTCCTTGGGAAATTGTTAGGCATGACGTGGTTTTCCCTGTCAGATTTTTTGGCCATGTGGAGGTTAATCCAAATGGATCGTAAGTGTCGATTCTTGACTTCTTTTGGGGTTGATTGAGGAATGCGTGACAATTTCTTTGATGTACCTACAAGTAGCGATGGCAAGTCTGCTTGCGTATATTGCGTCATAAATTCATAAGCAAGTCAGGTCTTCCTAAAGCAGTCACTTAGTATATGTGCATTGCAGCCGAAAATGGGTGGGTGGAGAGGTATTGCAAGCTCTAGCATATGATGTCCCAATTCCCGGCTACAAGACCAAGAACACTAATAGTCTTCGTCTCTGGGAAGCAAAGGCTTCTTCTCAGGATTTCAACCTTTTCCAATTCAATGATGGACAGTATGAATCAGCTGGACAGTTGCACTCTCAAGCTGAACAAGTGAGTGACGTTTGGAAAGTGGTAGTCTTGTTTCATTATGTAAAAAGCACATCTCTTTGATTTGGTATAATTTATATGCATGGCACAAAATTCTGTCCTAGTAGATGCTGTAAGCAGTTCATAATTCTAAAGCTATGGATATGAACAATCTTTTTGCAGATTTGTGCTGTTTTATATCCTGGAGATGCAACAGAGAGTGGAAAACTTTTACGGCTGAAGCAACAATTCTTTCTCTGTAGTGCATCACTGCAGGTTTTCTTTCTTCTTTCTTCTCCTTTCTTCTAGATTGAATTAATATTTATGGCTGCACTTTCTAACCATATGATAGATCCAAACTTACTTTCTTCTGTTTATCAAATGTCCTGGCATGATTAGTAACAGTATATTTATTGGGTAGTAGAGTTTCATTTTTCTTCTGATGGTATTGGCCTTTGGAGGAAGAGCCAAAGACCAGTTGATTCGGCTGGTAATTCAATCTTTTGGGTCATGAGGACAGCTATCTCCTAGACTAAGATATAAACATGCACAACTTTTCAAATGTACCAGAATTACAGTGACATTCCTGATGGTTTGATGCAGGATTCTGACTTTTCTGACTCTTATCCATCTTTTATTGAGAAAACTAGACCTCCACGTCCCATTTACATTAGATTGGGCCGGTGAGTCCCATTACAATTTTTCAAATGATAAATACTTCCCTCTTTAAAAAATGCAACAACCTTTTTTTTGTTTGACAATTGACTAACTACATTTAGATAGTGGAGAGTAGTGGAGACCGGAGAGTGGTGGTTAATGGTAGTTTTCACTTTTAAGAGCTAAATGAGGAAAATAGCCCATGGATTCATTTAAAATTAATTCAAGTTATTATCGTAACTTGGTTTTGAGGTGATTTAGGTTGAGAGACCAAAAGAAGGAATCTCTCCCTTAAATAATAGTATGAATATTGATGTTAGCAATAGGTCAGAAAAGTTTTCAACCTTTAGTTCTCATATTTTTCATTCTGGTAATGATTTGTTATATATCTTCTTTCTTGATGTTCATATTTAAAAAAAAATGCTGGATATATGTTTCATCAAGGGTGCACAACTATATAATTCGGTGTTTTTCCTACATCTTTTTCCCCTTGTAAATTACTAGTGTTGAGCACTCGCTATGCGCTAGTGCAAATTTAAAAAGATATGTCAAAAAGTAGATTGTGAGTTGATTCTAGAAAGGAAAAGGATAGTCGTTTTTTGAGTGGATGAATGGGTGAGGGTAACTATTATTTCAGTGGAGGAAGTGGGTGTGTGGGTGGCGGATGGAATTTATATGTTAATTTTTGCTTATTATTTTACAGAGGGTTTTAAAATGGATAAGAAGTCAGACTGAAAGAAGCTTTCCAGTAATTTATTAGATATGAGATGATTGTATCGGTTTGCTGTTTTCATTTTCTTCCAGTGGTGATCATCTATATGCCAAGATCCACTTTCTATAATTTTGAAGTTCTTGCTTCTAAAACCAATCACTTGCAGGATATAATCTTCAGGTTCAAGGAGAGGAAAGGTGGAGAAGGATCACGGCAGTGGGCTGACTTCCCAACCAAAGTTGCAGTACAGCTGAATGACACTCATCCCACTCTTGCGATTCCAGAGTTAATGCGTCTGTTAATGGATGATGAAGGACTTGGGTGGGACGAGGCATGGGATATTACGACAAGGTGAAGCATAACTTTACTTTGTACTGCCAATGATTTGCATTATGAATCTATTGCACCTGTTCTGGTAATTTAGCTCTGCAACATCTAGCTTTTTCCTCCTTTTTTTGGTTTTATGACCAGCTTGCATATGGAAAATATTGTTATTGGCGCAGGACAATTGCCTACACTAATCACACAGTCCTTCCTGAAGCTCTCGAGAAGTGGTCACAAGCTGTCATGCGGAAGCTTCTTCCTCGACATATGGAGATCATTGAAGAAATAGATAAGAGGGTATGTTTTATCTGTTTATTATGTTCCTAACATATGTGCACAGCACCTGAGATTGGATGATGACTGTTTCCCAGTTCATGGAAATGGTGCACACACAACGAAAAGACCTTGAGAACAAGCTCTCCACCCTGCGAATCCTGGATAACAACCCCCAAAAGCCAGTTGTCAGGATGGCAAACTTATGTGTGGTATCTGGACACACGGTAAGAGCTCCATTAGGACTAGTCCTTTTAAAGCTCGCTTGATTAATACTCTCTTCCTAAAACCACCATTTTGTGAGCATCGGAAATCTTTTTTTGAATATTTATCCATGGGGTCAATGTTTTTAAGTCTACTTGTCACGTGGTCCATACAGGGTTTCTCTTTAGAGGCTCCATCAGCCAAACGGGAATAATTCATATCCCATTTAATGTCAGTTCCTTCCATTACTGTGTATCTGCTTTCATTAGAGGTCACAAGCTTTTGCATGCACTAAAAGAGGAGGAGCACCTATGTGTCTCTAGTATCTCCTTTCATATTAGACACAAATTCTAAACAAATTGCTTTAGGATGTAAATAATCACCATAGTGTACAAAAAATGTCCTGTTGCTTGATTACATTGCCCTGAAAGCTACGGTTTTTACTGCTCTTCATCTATATTATCAGTAAGATTCCCTGTTATATTTTCATCTTCCATGTAACCATATGCCTTTTTGTAGTATGTGGTGATTTTCCCCTTTATATACGGCGTGTTTCCAAAATGATGAATTCAATGTAAGTGTAATGTTCTGTAGGTCAATGGAGTTGCTCAATTGCACAGTGACATCTTGAAGTCTGAGTTATTTGCAGACTACGTTTCCATCTGGCCATCCAAGTTCCAGAATAAGACTAATGGTATTACTCCTCGACGGTGGCTTCGATTTTGCAGTCCAGAACTCAGTGGCATTATCACCAAATGGTTAAAAACTGATCAGTGGGTGAAGAACTTAGACCTCCTTGTCGGTCTTCGTCAAGTAGGTGCCACAGATTATATTTACATGATATAAGATTAAATCCTGGAGGAGGCTAGCTTCTTTTGATTCTGTAGGAAGTTTCATCACTTATGCTTGCTTGGACAGTTTGCTGATAATGTGGACCTCCAAGATGAATGGGCATCTGCAAAAATGGCTAATAAGCAGAGGTTGGCACAGTACATATTGCGGGTGACGGGTATCAGTATAGACCCAAACAGTCTATTTGACATTCAAGTGAAGCGCATTCATGAATACAAGAGACAACTGATGAATATTCTGGGCGTGATCTATAGATATAAGAAACTTAAGGTAAGGAGCAGACTCCATCACTTCTTACTTTCATCTTGGAAACAGGAAGTACTTATCTTTCTTGTTTCTCTTTTGGAGCGAAGAAATAAGGGCAAGAAAAGTGCCAGAAATGCGATTACTTTTTTGATCAGTAGGCATGATGATGCATATCAAAGTGATAAAATTGAAGATTTGTTTCATTGTCCGTCTTCTGCACCAGTTTCTTTTCCCCGTATCATACTAAGTATCCAAGTGATGCAAAATTATTTTTCTTTTTGGCTTGTCAGTCAGATTCAACTTCGCTTCCTCTTTATCTCTTAAACACCAAATTAATGAAAACTGAAGGTTTAATGCAATTTGTCATATTTTTAAGCCAAGATCATGCCCTTCTTCTTAATGAACTTCTGTTACTCTATGCAGATAAATTACTTTTATATTACTTTTGTCATCATATGCATTTTCTGATTTCATAGAGTGGAGGCTTCTGTATCAAACGCCATAAGTTACTTTTTGGGATTATTATGTGGCTATTTCCTGCAATTATTATGTATTGTAGTGCTCTTTTAACTTTTTAATAAAAACCACGCAGGAGATGAGTCCTGAAGAGAGGAAAAAGACAACTTCACGAACAGTTATGATTGGTGGAAAGGCATTTGCAACATATACGAATGCTAAAAGGATAGTCAAGCTTGTGACTGATGTTGGTAATGTTGTCAACAGTGATCCTGAGGTCAACGACTACTTGAAGGTAATTCAAAAAAATACAGAAACACGTAACTTTGGTTTTCCAGAAACATTCACGAAGCTTGCGCTGCTTTTTAGCATGTATGTTAAATATCAGAAAACAAATTCGTTTTTTATGTTCTATTTATGTAGATTTTGCATATTTCAGGTTATATTTGTTCCAAACTACAACGTCTCAGTAGCAGAGATTCTCATTCCTGGAAGTGAGCTATCTCAGCACATCAGCACTGCAGGAATGGAGGCGAGTGGCACAAGCAATATGAAATTCGCACTGAATGGCTGCCTCATTATAGGAACATTGGATGGGGCCAATGTGGAAATCAGGGAAGAAATTGGGGAACAGAATTTCTTCCTCTTTGGTGCAACAGCTGATGAGGTCCCTAGGCTACGGAAGGATAGAGAAAATGGACTTGTAAGAAATATGAGTTTCCTAAAAGATGGCTGGTATGGCTTGAATGATAATAAATCTGAATTAATCGTACACATAATTAGAAAAAACTAGAATTGTGAAGTGAGAATCAAATTCACAAGTTCTCCAACTAAATTCAGATGCAAGTGGTAGCTGTTGCAACTTGCAAGACTACATAGTTAAGGTTCTGCAATGGTCTTGAATAAAACAAAAGGCAAAGGTTCTGCAATTGCGTTGGCTGGTATCTTGCTGGTTCAAGTTTATAACAAGGATGAATTGGGTGAAGTTCATGGATGATCCTCAAGCTGCATTTAATGCAGCAACTCCCTTTTAAGTTCGTCAAAATATGCTTTTGTGATTTCAGGCTCTTTTCTTCTGATGGTGATTATTTCTTTCTACCAAAGATGAAAGTCGGTCCACTTTTACCCTTGTCTCCTCTAAACCCACCTCTCTGGTCCTTGACAAATCGTGAGGCTTTTTGCCACCTGAAAAACTGAGCTTTAAGATGAAACAATGGCAGTAAATTAGAAAGCAATTTAGACAATATTCGTGAAATATTAAGCTAAAATCGCCTCTAAACAAGGAGCAAGAATAGTAGCATTTGCTCCTTTACCTCATTTGTTGTTTGACTGTTTTGTACCAGCAGTTTTTCTTTGTCTGAGAGTTTCATACCATGCTGTTAAAGCATAGCTTTGGGCTCTGTTGTTTTAATTTCTCCTTGCTTGCAGTTCAAACCGGATCCCTGCTTTGAAGAGGCTAAGCAATTTATAAGAAGCGGAGCATTTGGAAGCTATGACTACAATCCACTCCTTGATTCTCTGGAGGGTAACTCTGGATATGGTCGAGGAGATTATTTTCTTGTTGGCCATGACTTCCCCAGTTATATGGAAGCCCAAGCAAGAGTAGATGATGCCTACAAGTAAGCCATCAGCACCCCACATACTTATGTTGTGAATTGCTTGTGCTTGAACATTTTTCTGCACTGAAATGACTGCTTGACCCAGAAAATGCAAGTTATCTAAGGTAAAACATGTGTGGCCTGAGACAACATAGTTACAACTAGACATTGGTTTTTCAGCCAGAAAGTACGTGAGCCCCCAGAAGGTGGTTCTTGTTAGGCCAAAACTAGAAGATGGATACCTAGTCAATGAGCTATCTATTAAGTAGAATTGTTATCAGCAGCCGCTTCAGTTGGCTCCCTTTGAGAGATGTTGAGTCTAAAAAAACCTCATTTAGGACCTTTCTTTTTGATATGTTACATATAATTTGGTCTTATGGAACCCAAGTCGTGAAAATCCCTTAAAATTTTGGAATTTACTAGCCAAATCATCAAGCTTTGACATCAGCGCCAATCTGTAGGAGCATTGTGATACTCAGTAGTGTCATTTCTCAAGCATTCTTTACTGGGTTACTAGTGTTAAATCGTCTTTTTTCCATTGAAGTAATTGTAACGTCATCATTTGTATTGCAGGGACAGAAGAAGATGGCTCAGGATGTCTATCTTAAGCACTGCTGGAAGTGGCAAATTTAGCAGTGACCGAACAATTGCTCAATACGCCAAAGAAATCTGGAACGTAGAGGGGTGCTGTGTACCGTGAAAAGCAATTTGAAACTAGACCCGCTTCTAGCTTCCCTCCCTTCCCTCCTCTCTCCCTCTTACTTTATATATTGCGATAGAGGGGCAACCATGCTCTGTAATTTATGCTTGTAAAACTAGATTCATTACACAAACGCACTCCGCCTAACTGCGGATGAGAAATAAGCATGGATGTAATGATATACAGTGTAACTTTCCTTTATAGATCGATATTTCTCTGTACTAGCTGAATTCTTGCACTCCATCCTAGCAAGAGGCAGATCACCAATCCAAATCAAAAGCAAAGCCCAACATGACAGTTAAAACTTGCCGGTTTTTTACCTCTGTAAAGTGGGAGTAGATATTGCCTTTTGAATAGCTATAGCTCTCCAGAGAGTACTCTGGTATTAGGCAAATCTTGTTTTAAAGATGTGCCTTTTGATTCAGAGTGAATAACCACGTCGCATGATGAGTCGGTGACCGATGCTGTATAGATTTTCGAATTTTTCTCAAATGACGCTTGAAACAAGTCTGGAGGCCAGACATGCGTCGAGAAGAACTGTTAAAACATTATTTGCTAAAGGTACGCGTGCCATCGACATGGTCTGTCGCTGTCAGCAACTTGCAATCGTGCATTCGCTCCATTATCCCTGTACCTATAAAGTGAGTCCTGCTTTGCAAATTGCATGAATTAGTTTATAATGTTAATGTTACTAAAATAATGATGATCATAACTAGCTTTTCCTTTCTACTGTAACTTCTCTATGCATTTAATAACCCTGATCATAAAACAAAATATAATGCGTTTAACGTGGAGATTAAATTTTCATGTTGCTTAATTTTGTAATTATTTTGTAAATTTTAACTCGAATATAATTTTTCTAGGGTCAGATTCAATCTCAAGTTGAAAGGTTTAATGGGCTATCGCAATAGCGAATATGCATTCTAAAGATGTCTTGCTTTGATATGATAATTGCTCCATACGCAAAAAATATAGTTAATACTACGAAAAACTCTAAATTGATGTATATACAATAAGTTTACCTTAAACTAATTTTTTGATCACAAAAAATTCTAAACTGGTACATTTACGACAAATTTTTCCAAAATGACCATCCTAAACCGATACATTTATAATGAATTCATTCTAAATTAATTTTTTGATTGCCAACAATTCCAAACCAATACATTCGTGACAAATATGCTATCCGTTAAATTAGATTAATATCACAAAATATCACAAAACTAGTATAATTGTGACAAATAGAGAATAAAATCTCAAATTGATACATCAATTAATTGTCAGTGTTAATGATAAATTTGTTAGAGATATATCAATTTGGGATAAATTTGTTAAAAATATATTAATTTGAGATTTTTGATAATTTAAAAGTTAATTTTGAGTAAATTCGTCATAATGAAATTTTTCATAGTATTAACTTAAGGAATAAGAACGTACGGTTCGAAATCCTGCGTTATTAGCGATTAAAGCGGGAACTCGGCGGTGGGTTGCTGGCCCAGTTTTTCCTAAGATATAGTCGCTGTTAGGCCTCCATTGTAGAGGTCCGTGAGACCCCAAATCGGCATAAACCGACAAGGGTAGGCTCTGGCAAATCCTCGGTCACCAAAAAAAAAAAAAAAAAAAAAGAGGAAGCTTGAATAATGAATTAGCTTATGCGGTGCGGATTCGTTACTTATCCAGGCAAAGAAGCGCACCCCTCGTTGTAGCTTTTTGGAGTCTTTCCTTGCTCAGTAAGCTCTCAGCTCCCGTCCCGACACCGCCGTTTTTCCCCCCCAGTTCGCGCGAAAACTAAAAATCCCTCTTTGAAAATCAATGAGAACGGCCTCTCCCGGAACCGAACCGAGACTCCCGAGGAACGAGTTCGAGAGCAGCAGCAGCAGCGGCGAATGGATGCGGTCGAGGCGGCGAACGGGTTCTCCTTCCGGGTCGGCTTCACCGGACACGGCGGCCACCTCCGGGTCGAGCCCCTCTCCACCGTCGAGCGCCGGAACCCGCTCCGATCGGTCCCCGATTTCGTCTCCGTCAGTCCTTCGCTTCCCTTCTTTACCTTTCAGTCTCGAATTTCGGCACTCAATGTCGTGAGAAATCCAGCAGTCGATCGACTCGCTGATCCTTGCATCGCCACGTTAGTGCGCCGTCGTTTTTACTTTTTAAGGGTTCGGCGAGGACGTCGTCGTAGTGGCGCGGGGATGATCGCCTTGTTCGTCTCGTCTCTGTGGCTCTGCGTTTGAGTGTTGACTGAGGTTTCTATCGAACCGAGTCTCGACTCTGTGCGGCGTGTGCGGCGCGTTCATTGTTCCGGCTAGAACGGAACTGCAGTTCTCATGGAACTAAAGTCTATATTCGGAGTCTCAATCTTTCTATTCTTTGCAATCGCTAGCATCGTGCGGGTAGAGGAAGGCGAGATTTTAAGTAGGGTAGGCTATGAAGAATTAGTCGGGGCTTCTTATGTTGGCTCTAGAGCCTCTCGTGGCTTGGCTTCTATATGAATTGAATTGAATTGAGGAGTGCGTTTGTGATTGTCGATCTTTGCGGTTTTATTGAATATTTAATAAATACTGTGTCCTGCGGATAATTCGTATCGGAGTGATTGGTTTTGTTTCTTGTGAGATTGAGGGCATCTTTTCTGTTTGATTGCCGTGAATATACGGGCACAGGTGGCAACTACTAAACTAGTGGGAATGGCTAGGATAGTTGAAGGTGAGAGTTTTTATGAAAAATGAAGTTGGTTGAGGAAGGATCTTGTTTTCAGTAGTAAATTAATTAAGTAAACTCTTATTTAGGCACCATTTGCTAATCTTTTTTGTACGACAACTTTGCCTTTTCGGGTTTATGTGTTTCCTTCTGGAGATATGAGGGCAAACACAATTAAAACATTCTATACGGTAGATGTTGATTTCTTGCAACTGTATCATGGGTTTTGGAAGCTGTTTAATTTTCTGGAAGAATAGACAGGCTGGGTTTGGCTCCGTTCTTTTCCTTTTGCAGCACATGCTTGATTGCAATATGACCGTTATCTTCTTATTTAATGTGAGCCTCAATGCCGCATACTTCAAAGCACCACATTTACCTCCATTCAGTAATTATTTCAGCCGCCTGCTTTTGCCGAGGAAACTCCTGAATCGATAAAGGAGTATATAGAGGAGAACTACCTAATGCCCACACTGGATGTTGACGAATTTTCACCTGAAAAGGCTGGAAGGCATTGGGACTTTAACTGGTTTGATGAGGCCAAAGTACCATTAGACCCATCATTACCGAGATCTGTTGTGGTGCCTGTGTGGGAGTTGCCATTTAGACGCCAAAAAAGCAAATCAGGAGTATGGGAGCCTAAATCTGTGGAGGTAGATTTTTCTTTTTCAAATCATATATTTTTGGCATCAAATTTTCTGTCTTTCTGATGTAAATGTTGTAGTTCACTGGGGTTTGACAAACTTATGCCAACTGATACTTTAAAAAATAAGGTGGAAATTGTCCTTTGGAAGCACATCTCATCATCCTTTCTGCTACCCTTTTCTCCTCATCATTTCTCAACTTTACCTCTACCCATGTGCTTTAGGTGAATGTATCAGAGCTAATGGTGGATGCTCAAGATTCTGGTTCATTGCCCCGAATGGCTGGGCCCACAAAAGACGTTTTGCGGGGAAGCATTAACAAACGTCCCTTCCGTCCAGGTGGTCTGGATGATGCCCATTCTCTGGAGAGGATTGTACCTGATGGTGCTTCTAGTGGTGAATGGGTATATGAATTGTTGAAGGGGGGTTCTCCGCAGGTCACTCCCCCAAGCTTCAAGCAAGGTGTGGATCTTGGGGATCTCCAGGTTAGCTTAATTGATTATCATCTTTTAGATTGCATTAAGCAAAATAAAGGTCAATGAGCTTTTGAATGTACATTTGTTTTATTCACAAACATGTCTTCTTAGGCTTATCCATGTTCATGGAATGTGTCCAAGGACTGGAATTCTGTCAAGAGCTTTTCAGACAACAAGGTGGTATGTCTTTGCAGTCATTTAAATTTTGGTTTTATTTCATTGTATCAGATGCATTCTCAGTGCTTTTAGTAGATTTTCAGAAATTCCAAATACTAAGATTTTCTAGGGAAGACTTTGCTATTGCACTATGTAAACTTAACTTCGTCATTACTTCATCTGAATAGCTTAAGTCACGAGAGTTCTTGAAGACTTTTTTCAGTACTGAACTCTGCATGAGTAAATTTTCATTTATCACCGGCACTGCAGGTGGAGGTCTCTGTACAGTTTGATGACTTGTTCAAGAAAGCTTGGGAAGAGGAAGCTGTTGCAGATTATGATACTGAAGGTTTTGTCGTCCTGCATTTACTTTTCTTTGGCTTAGTATTTTTTTTTCTTGTGCTATAGAGTTATTGGACTTCAATGGAAAATGAAGCTTTAGCAGATTTCCATTGTGGAACTATGTTTGTCTTTGTGATTGGTGGAGAATGATATAGTTGCTTTGAATTGATGAGCTGCTTATCTTTTGATGTTTGATTGATATATGGTCATTGTACGATCTGCCCAAACAATCGGACTGACTTAATCTAAGTGGACTGTTTAGTGGTCAATGGTCTTGAATTTTCTTTCTGTGAAACAATTAACGTTATTTATCACCTCCTAATCTAAACCTGGTATATGGCTTCTTGTGCTAACCCTCTTTTTAAAGAGGATAGAACTAAGTTGATGATGATGTATGCCTATCCATCTATAAGGTTGCACTTAGAAGATTGCATGGGTGGTTATTGTCCCGCCCCTTTATGTCTTGACACTTTGTATGAAACTTTTGGGATGCTTGAGATCACCAAAGATATGTTATACTTCCCTAAAATCAAAATTCCACTTCATGATTGGGGAAGCTCTAGCATGCCAATATCGCTGAGTTTATGCGGGGAATTGGCCTTTGGAAGCCTATTTTATTTTAGGGTTAATATCCTTAAAAACTCAAAACTGGTACACTAGTGATAAATTTACCAAAAATTGTTTTTTTAATTATAAAAACCCCCAAACCGATACACCGTTAACAAATTTACCCCAGATCGGTACACTTGTAGCAAATTTACTCTCTGTTAGTTTTCGTTAAATTTCACTGTTAAATTACTAAATTGGATAACACGTGATAGTAGATTAGTGTACCGATTTGGGATTTTATACTTTGTTTGTCACAATTGTACCATTTTTGTGGTTTTTTGTGATGTTAATTTATTTTAACGGAGGATATATGTCACAAATGTACAAGTTTGGGGTTTCTGGTGGTCAAATAAATTAGTTTGGGATAAATTTGTCATAAGTGTACCAGTCTAGAGTTTTTTGGGATCATTTGCGGCAAATTTGTCACAAGTGTACCGATTTGGAGTTTTTCAAGCCATTAACCCTTTCTTTTGTTGGATTTTCTTGTCAATTTTCTCCCATTTCATACTGCTAATAGTCATGATCATTATGTCTGAAGGTCATATGTCAGAATCAGAGTCCCTTGTCCCAGAGGCTGAATCTAGCAGGATTGACAAAGCTAGCACAGTGGCAGAAGGTGAACTACCCATGCTGGATGAAATTTTGTCTGTTGAACCAGGAATATCGGGCTTCCAACCACATGCAGCGAAGAACAACAACGAACGACAGCCGGAGGTTAATTATTGTTGAAGCTGAACTTAAAAACTCTCTTACTTGCAATTAACAATAGCTGTCTCATTGTCGTCTGCATCTACCGCTGCTCGGCAATATGTCTGATGTTATTGTCTGAAATCATCTAAATTGGCAGGTCTGGGCTGTTAGAGCAGACAATGATGGGATTGCCGATCACTTTCATGAACTTGTACCCGACATGGCTCTTGATTTTCCATTTGAGTTGGATAAGTTCCAAAAGGAGGTACCAGTGAACTTACATATATTATTATAGTGAGGGGATGAACTGATCATGATACAACCATATCCAATTATCTATGTCTCACTGATCATGTTCCTTTCATTTATTTCAATTTTGTAGGTGTGGTTCTGAACACTCAGTTTGATTGAAACTGATTGAAATTCTCTGCATTTATTATATACATCATGGTTTCTCTTTATTACAAACGCTCCTTTCAAATGAATGCTCCCCGCTGTTTGTTATAATTAAGTGGTTTGGTTAAAGAGTACCCTTAGGGCACTTGTCAAGTAACAAAACAAAAAAAGTTCATAGCTTTTGATGCACTGGCTTGTCTCATGATAAAAATAATTGATATTTTGGAAAGCAAATCGTTCCTTAATAATTATGCTTAGCAGTGTTGTTGGGGCTTTAGTTAAAATGAACACGATTTTTTGCCAATTGAGTTTGAACCACTGCATTGAGGGGATTTACTAAGGCTTAGTGCCATTTAGTAATATGCTTATTTTTCTAATTGGTGATTCTATTCTAATGGTCTCTGAGCTAAATATATGGATGTGTGAGTTAAAATCAGGACTCATTTTGCAAGGGGTATTTTTTGAATTAACATTTCTCCACAACTTTTTAATTAAATTCTCTGACTGGATGGAAGCTGTTGAGAATTACACTCATTTACTGCACCAGAGTGCTCCTTGAATTATCTATTTGAAAATTCTATCAGTGAGGATCCCCAACATCTTGCCAAAGACTTGAAGTCCAAGTGATCTCCTTGAATTACGTATCGAGAAAATTTATCTCATCTTTCTTCTTTGATCCAAATGAATTTTCTTTCTAATTTTTTGTGAATATTAGTTGGTGCTTGATGAACTGGAATTTAAGTACTTACTTGGCTGGCATCGTTTGCGATTCTCCAGAAATTATTCATATTTTTACTGGAATTTTTTTAGTGAAAATTGTCAGATCCTGTTAATTGTATTTAAACTATCCATCCTGGCTTGTGGTACCATAGGCTATTTATTATCTTGAAAAAGGAGACTCAGTTTTCGTGTCGGCTCACACATCTGCTGGAAAGACAGTTGTTGCAGAATATGCATTTGCTTTGGCTTCAAAGGTATGGCTTCATTATGAAAACAGTGTCTCACTTTCTTCTTCCTTTTTTTATTTTTTTATTTTTTTGAATTTGTCTCCTTCCTTTCTACTTAGATATTGGATCACCTGTCTCATTACTGGAATTTTCACTTAGAAAAGGATTTGATTAGACCCTGCAGGGATGTGAACGGGGTTTCATTACTGTGCAGGCATCACAATTCATCTAGAAGAATGCCTTCATTCAAATTGTACTTTTCATCAATTACTTGAAAGTTCAGTTTTAATTTATGTTTCTTGATGCAGCATTGCACCAGAGCAGTTTACACAGCTCCTATCAAGACTATCAGCAATCAAAAGTACAGAGATTTCTGTGGGAAGTTTGATGTTGGACTTCTTACTGGTGATGTCAGCTTAAGGCCGGAGGCATCCTGTCTGATAATGACCACTGAAATTTTAAGGTCAATGCTCTATCGAGGTGCCGATATCATTCGTGATATTGAATGGGTAAGGACTCAAAAAGATCCCATTTCTTTACAGCATTGTTTCCACACGTAACGCCTTTTTGTCATCGTAAGATGACCTTCTGTTTCTTTTGTTTCACTATGTGATCTTGTTAAACTGCTAATCAATTGTTTCTCTATGATGAGATAGGTTATATTCGATGAAGTGCATTATGTCAATGATGTTGAAAGAGGGGTTGTTTGGGAAGAAGTAATTATTATGCTACCAAGACATGTCAATATCATTCTTCTCTCAGCCACGGTACTTCTGATTCCTACTATACATTAATCATAGTGTTGCGATTCTCATATAAACTGTAAACTATATGCACACAATCTGACAGTTTGTACTAAGCTGACAACTCTTTAATAACTATTCTGATTTTGCTACCAAAGCCTTGTAATTTCTTGAAGCAAAAAGTCTTCTCAGCTGAAATGGCTCAATCTTCTCTTATTCGGCATGGTATTCTGCAGGTACCCAACACAATGGAGTTTGCAGACTGGATTGGCAGGACCAAGCAGAAAAAAATTCGTGTGACTGGGTAAATGGCATACCTGAGATGATGCTTGAATTGTGCTTTCTGAAGTAAATAGAGACAGATCTTAGGAGACTTCTCCTCAGACTATTGCTGTCCCTTCACTAAGCAGGGATTTTTTCCTTCTGACTTCAACATCTCCTAATGCCCTCATTCTAATTTTCAGGACCACTCAAAGACCAGTCCCGTTAGAGCATTGTCTATTTTACTCCGGAGAAATTTACAGAGTATGTGAAAGTGAAAAGTTCATTTCCCAGGGAGTGAAATCCGCAAAAGATGCTTTTAAGAAAAAAACTTCACTTCCACATGGAGGTTCTAGTGGATCATATGCTGGGCATTCATCGAATCATGAAGGGGTTCGAGGTGAGAAACGTGAAAACTTTAGTCGAGCGAAGCAGAACAAGCATTCTAGCTCCCAAAATCTGGGGAAGCATACTGGAAATGGAGGGGGTCATCAGAGCAATGGCAGCAGTCAAAACAACTGGGGTATGAGAAGATCAGAAGCTTCTTTATGGCTACAGCTTATCAACAAGCTCTCCAATAAATCACTCTTACCTGTAAGTTTGAATTTCCTCTGCTGAGGTTTCTATCGAATGACTGATAATCAAACTTAGATTTTGAGTATATTTCAAACTCAAAAATAGAGCTGCTGTGCAAATTGAAAACATAGAGCCATCGATTCATAAACCAATAAATTGGTCTTGGTGGAGCTTGGTTTGGCTCAAAAGCCAAATGGAAAAGCAATTTTTGAAATTCCTGCCAAAATCAGAAACATTTTTAGCTGGAAATTATGAGAAGGAGTGTGTGGTCCACATAAAATTTTGCATTTTAATATGCTTTCGAAAAATAAAGCCACATAAAATGCCCTCTTAGTCTATGTGGTAGTTCCTTTAATACTTCTACGTAGAGGCCTATTAGTACTCTGGGGGAAGCAACTTGTAAAATGCATTTTCTTAATTTTTCTTCCCTGTTTCCTTAGCTAGGTTTAGCGCTGAATTGCCATGTAGAAGTCTGGAACTTGGTGCGTCCCTCTTAGTAAATGGTGTCCTGTATGGTCCTTGCAGATAACATCACTTAAGCATTACATGGATGTCTTGGCCGTGACATGTTCCTTTTAGTAACCTTGGTATTTCTTCCATTTTAGGTTTCTACAAATATGCTAAGTAAAGATAAACAAAACTCATTCTTTGATTGGTAAAATTGTATTCATATCTTTTAAGGAATGCTGTCACAATGTCTCGAATATAAAAAATTGTGTTTTTGCTGTAGATTTTGTTTTCTTCACATCTTCACTTTGCTTTTGTTTTTAGGTGGTTATTTTTTGCTTCTCTAAGAATCGTTGTGACAAGTCAGCTGATAACATACCAGGAACAGACCTCACAAGCAGCTCCGAAAAAAGTGAGATTCGTGTTTTCTGTGACAAAGCATTCTCACGGCTAAAGGGATCTGACAGGAGCTTACCACAGGTTTGACTTCTTTCTTTAATAATAACATGAACACAGGCCATACATATGTTATTCCTAAAGCCAGTGTAAATGATGTGGTACACAGATTGTCAGAGTTCAGAGACTTCTTTGCAGAGGAATTGGTGTGCATCATGCTGGGTTGCTTCCTATTGTTAAGGAAGTTGTTGAAATGCTTTTTTGCCGTGGTGTAATCAAGGTAAAAACAAGTAGCCTGTCATCGTTTTGTATCTGATAATTATATTGATATAATTTATGACCATATGCTGTGCTCTTCCTGAATGGAAAGGAAAAATTCTGAAGTTGTTGCATGATACCATGTACATTAAAGGATTGATTGGTTAACAATTAGTTGATTTGACATTAATGCATTGGCTACTTTAATAGCTAACACTGGTTGACATTTATCACCTGGTGGTGTAGGTTCTATTCTCAACTGAAACATTCGCAATGGGAGTCAACGCCCCGGCAAGAACGGTGAGCCTTATTTATAGGCTTGTCTTCCTTGCTCTGTTTATGCATGTTTTAAACTGATGATTTGCTATATTTTTTTGGGTTTTGAATTTGAATTTTGACCTACTTGAATAATATGATGTTTTCAGATATGCAATCGTTAAGTAGTAGTTTTATCTCATTTCCTTAGTATTTAGTGGATAGCAGCTTTGGAATCAGCTTCTTATATATCTTTCAGTACTATGTATATTCTTACCGGTGATGTCAATGAGCTCTCTGGATGCATTGCTTGATTGAGTTTGGAGAAGTTTGACTCTGATGCTTTATTTTGGGAGCAATGTGTGGGAGGAAAAATTCTGGGATAGGGGAAAAAAATACTAGAAATTTAAATTTTTCCCTTCATCGCCTTCTGACAATAAACTTAAAATGATCTCTGCTTCATGTGCCCCCTTTCATTCCTCAACCCACCCCCCCCTTTCTTCTTTTTCCCCTTCTTTTCTACATCATGGGTGGACCAGCTATTTAAAAATCCTATGCCCTAGCCAGACTCAGTGGACCAAAGTCCTTTAGCCATGCAGGTCTATCTATCCTAGAAGTGGGTGGGTGACCCTCTAACCTGCTTGGACTGAGCGAGGCATAGAAATATTAATATTGGAGTAATCTACCCCATTGTGTCAAAGCCAACCCCATTGTGTCAAAGCCAATTGTGCTGAGGAGCACATTTTGGTTCTCAGAACTCCAAACTTACTCCCATAAGCTTTTGAGCATTTCTTTTCTTATCATGGTTTTATTAGTTCTTTGCTCAACGAGTCCAAGAAGGTAGGAGGCCTTTCAACTTCAGACCTCCAAAGTTGCCAGATCAACAAGAACATAGAGCTTTTAAAAAATCATAGACTATTTGAGTGTGATGGCAAAGTGAAGGTCTTTGTTTTCAGAGGCAGTTCTAGCATTGGACTGTTAAAGACTGTGGCATCGAATTTTAAATATGTTGGTTGTAAGTAGTAGTCCCGATGCAAATTCTCTAGGAGATTTCTATAAAAATCATCAAGGTTGTAACAACTACAGTTAGATATGAACAAAAGTGCAAACAGTTCATCCTAAGACAAAAAGGGTATGCAGCGGACTTCATTTGATAAGGAAAATAGGTGGTCTTGGGAAGATAATCTCTGGTCTTTTTCCTTCTAAGGTCATGATTTGGTTTTATGTTCTTGCATGTGGGAGCCTTTTGAACAGAAGATGGGTTGGGTCTTCTCAAGTAGCAAATGAGATTATGAAAGATGAAGGATATACAGACTCAGCATTTTAAGGAGAGTATGAGTAAGATTATCACAACGTTTATTTACTTCACCAAAATGAGTCTGATAACCAACAGTGCCCACATTTTCTAACTTTTCGATATTTTAGTTAAAAAAAAAAACTAAACAAACTGAAGTGATTCATCTTTTTTCTTTTTGGAGGAAGTGGAAATATTAAGCTAGCTTTAGTGCATTTCTTTTCTTTTCTTCCTTTCTTAATCTTTGGGAGGAGGGTGTATGCTTTGACAAGTCTAATAAATATCTCTATTGTCAATTTGTAGTGTTTTATTTTGTAGCTTTCCCAGTGTTTTGAATGGCAAAAACATAAGTAATGCTATGCTCTGCTAACACACGAGTTGGTTGCATAGCAGTTGCCTCTGAATTAACAGCTTCCTTTTTTACCTTCCGTGATAGGTATGTTGTTCTTAGAATGCCAGATAGCCTATTCAAGAAATTACCTGACGAGAGATCTGCTTGTTTGCCTGCAACATTGTCTACAGATGCTATGCGCTTGTCTTACTAATCAAGATATTTTCATTATGTTTAAGTCCAAAAAAGAGGATAATTTGGACTTTGTCTCAGAATAATGCTCTTGTAGGGTCAAAATCAGTGCGAGTGTTGTTTCTACTTCAATAGAAAACAATATAGGATTAACTTCTTATTTTTCTGGAAGTCTACTCATACATGCTGTGACTTTTCAGATGCATGTGTAAGCATACATGTCACTTGATGTATTATTTAGTTTTTGCCACTAAAGTTTTTGTTTTACATCGTGTCACTGGGAAGCGTCACAAAGTTTAGATCTATTTGACACATTGCAGGTTGTTTTTGATACATTGAGGAAGTTTGATGGAAGAGAATTCAGACAATTGCTTCCTGGTGAATACACTCAGATGGCAGGACGTGCGGGCAGAAGAGGACTTGATAAAATCGGTACAGTTATTGTAATGTGTCGCGATGAGATCCCAGGGGAGAGCGATTTGAAGAATGTTATCGTGGGAAGTGCCACCAAGCTGGCATCACAGTTTCGCCTGACCTATATTATGATTCTGCATCTCCTACGAGTTGAAGAATTGAAGGTATTACTTGATAAGATGTTGGAGCCAACTGAATTAGCTGGTGTCTGACACTTACGGTGGTCATGCACATATTCAGCTAGGAAGAGAAAAATAGAAACAAAAATCTTTCTCGTTCCCCTGTTTTATTCCTTTTGTTTTAAGGAAAGAAATGATACACGTTTTTCACACTGTTACTGATTTATATTCTTTGACTTTACAATGTCATCTATTGTTTTAGAGCTCTTCTTAAGGGCTGGTGGCAGTGGTGTAGTCTTCTGCATGTCTTTTGTCTATTTCTCAAGAATTAAGCATTCTAGGTTCAAGTTTCTGTTTTATAGGTAAGCCTTTCCTCTTTCACTGTGAATGGGTTGACCAGCTTTAGAGTAATTACTTCTTCTGATTATTGTTATCGTATAATTGTTTCTTGAGAAATGCTAGAAGATTTCATTTGCTGCACAGGCTCATTCTCATTTGAGTTTGTTAAGCCCATATTATCACCTAATAGCATTCATTGAAGAAGCCTTCAAAGCATATGCATTCAAAATACGCATGCTTCTCATGTCATGTTTTCCATATGTGATCTGATCTGTCTCGAAGTTGGGACTTAAAATTTATGTACAGCTTTCTTTCGAAGCTGGGGACTTAAAATTATGTACAACAGTTAACTTCAAAATGTTTTATTACTTATCAGTGTTTATTGTGGTCTCTGCAGGTGGAGGATATGCTAAAAAGAAGTTTTGCTGAATTTCATGCTCAGAAAAAATTGCCGGAAAACCAACAGCTTCTAATGAGAAAGATTGCTCAGCCTGTAAAATCTATAGAGTATGTTGAGGACAGGATCTACTCCCTGGAACTTCTGCGTTGGGTTCTTTTATCAGTTTGTGTGTCTCACTTTTGTCATCTTGAACAGTACAGATGCTCTGCCTTCTCTAATCAAACAAACTGTAGGGGGAAAGAGTTCGTGAAGTTGTATAAAAGGAGACACCTACCGAGGATTTTCGGTTTGGGGGGACAAGATAAAAACTAAACCTATGATATTAATGATAAATTCTTGTACTTATTTCACTTATACAAAAAATAAAAAAATAAAAAAATAAAAAATAGAGCGGGTCCTTTGGGAGGTGGGAGGTGGGGTGTGGCACCGCCACCTCCCCCCTTTGTAGGTCCAACAATGTTGCTAGCCTTGCTAGGTCCACATGTTTTATTTTGGTTCATCAGACAAGTACTTATGGGTTATCTTCATGCATATATTTGCTGTGGTGCTCTTGGAAAATGGTTAATATGTCACGCAACATTACTTTACCGACTGTTTAACCTGGCAAGGTATTCCATTTACTAGGATATAGTTTCCCTCTGCTTCTTGTCAAACTAAAGTAGTGCCTAGTATCAGTAACCTACTATGGCAGGTCTTGTTTTGGTGGCGCTTATGCACTAGTTGAATTGCTCATTCTGGTTTGTTCAGTATATAAAAGGGATTTTTCATGCATGGAAAGGAGGTTGTACATGATTTTTAATCAGATTAATTAGAGGAGCTTGTTGTTGTTAAGTCTGATGAGGGTAAACTAGCTATGTTTGCCTTTATGCGCTAGCTAATTTCCTTAAAATATTGTGTTGCAGATGTGAACCACTGCCATTGTCTCAGTTATGGCCTTCTGGTCCTTTTGTCTTTTGCGATTATAATCTTCTCAGACCTGGCCCATAATTAGCTATCCTTCATGGCTGTTCTCATTTTCAAATGGAATGAAGAACTGGGACATTGTTCCAGCATATCGTTGCCTTGGTAACAGTGTGCCCCATTTTTTGCTAAATACAAGGGATCTGACCCTTGATATGGCCCCTGCTATTGAATGTGTCTGTGTCTGTCTATTGCATTGCACCCATGTTTTCTTCAGTCATATTGAATTGCTCCTTGCGGGGCAAGGACTAGCTTCGATAGCTAAACAGTTTGATCTGACTTACATGTCACTCATGTACTCTGTGAATGCAGATGTATAAAAGGTGAACCAGCAATTGAGGAATACTATGAGATGCACGTAGAAGCCGAGAAGCTTCACAAACAGATTTCCGAGACTGTCATGCCCTCCTCAGTTGCCCAACAACATCTTACGCCTGGAAGGGTGGTAGTTGTCAAATCACAATCAGTAAGTCTGTTTCCTTGATTGGAGCATGTGCATCTTTTATCATCTCCTGCCAAAATGTAAATAAGGTATTTATGATATTAGTAAATCTTCATCAAGAATTAGCTTCCTGGTAAGTAGTGATGACATGGAGCTAAGGGAGCTAAAAGTATTATGTCATTAGCACTTTCGAAGTGAGCAAAATTTCCTCTATCAGCTAGGTGAGAGTTTGCACTACAGCTTATTGGTAGGTGATTTTATGATTCTGCTAAGTGGTGTTTCATTGACATTACTGCTGACTGCACGTATGCGTGTCCTGTTATCTGCTGTTAGCTGGATGTAGGCATGTTTTTTGAGGCGTTCATATCTGTGTTGTATACATTTATTTCCGTCTTTGAATTCTGAAGATTGTTTTGGTCCTTAGAGGTGGTAACTTTGTGCTGGCAGGATCAGGACCATTTACTTGGAGCTGTTGTCAGAGCAGTCACTGGGAAAAAGCAATATATAGTTTTACTTCTGAAACCTAACTCTCCATCAGCCACACAGGTTTCTCCAAGTAGCAAGAACATTGGAGATGAGAAGGCAGTTAATTTTGCACCAGGTTCTTTTCTGGTGCCAAAATCAAAACGTGCTTTTGATGATGAATATTATTCAGTTTCTACTTCTCGCAAAGGATCAGGTAGCATCAAAATAACATTTCCGCATTATGGTACTGCTGCTGGGATGAATTATGAGGTGGGGGAAATTGATGTGAAAGAATTCTTATGCATCTGCAATTGCAAGATAAAGATAGACCAGGTTCGACTTCTTGAGGAGTGTAGCACTGTTGCTTACTCCAACACAGTTCAACAGCTTTTGAATCTGAAATCTGATGGGCTTAAGTACCCTCCAGCGCTAGATGCAGTGAAAGGTATCGTCTATTCACTAGAAGTTTCTTGAAAAGTATTGTTGAATTAATGACCCCTCAGGCTATAATATTGGACTACTCATTACCTCTGATCTAGTTAATGGAGAGCCTTATTGATTACCAAATGGTGTTGATGCAGAGAGGAGCATATCGCGCCTCACTGACTGATAATGGATCATTTATCTTCGCTGTAGCATCATAGGATGTCTTAGCGGCTTTAAGAGAGACTTCTTAACATGTCAAAGAGTCATGTGCTTCTGACTTATTTTTAAGTAGAATGAAAAGGATATATGAATGTATCACTTACATAATCCATTTTGAGTACACATGTGATCTAATTAATAATGACGGAGTCCTTGGCCATTATGACAAGTAGTTAGTTGGGTTCACATATGCTAGTCGCCTAGGGGAAGCACAAGCTCTTAGTTTGAACGGCCATGGGGATTGTCGATGCTATGTGCGTGTTGTTACTTGTAGGTGCATTGTAGTGTAGATCAACTTTCGAATTTTTTAATTGGCTCATATAAGAAGTCTTGGCGAGAGGAGTCTATCTCATACTTTAATTTTGGCCCCATTTGTTTGAAGGAAAATTGTTTCCGGCAAAATTGTTTTCCAACTTTCCGGTTTTTGGACGGCAGAAAACTAACCAATCTACGGAAAACGTTTTCCATGGATTGAAAACAATAAGCTTAGATTTGGGGAAAACGACTTCCCTTTCTGGCAAGAAAGAAATTACTTTATCTAAATCACTGAACAAATGAAAACTAACTGTTTTCCTTGAAAATGATTTTAATGGAAAATATATTATTTTATCATGAAGTTTTAATGAAACAAATGCACCCTTACTTGTATTGTAACTCATAGGTGCATTACATATCACCTTGTAGTGGTTGATTTTTTAAAAATCTTGGTGAGAGGCTAGCTGTTATCATAAAGTGGTCTGTTCAGACAAGTTTGCTGAAGTGTGGAGCAGTTCTCCTGGAGCTGTATTACTGACAAGGCTCTAGTTGCTTATCTTATCGAATTGCTGCTACCTGTAATCTAGGTTATATTTTTATTTATTATTTCTCACATGGTTACAACCTTACATTTCAGACTTAAAGTTGAGAGATATGGATCTTGTGAAGATCTATTGCAGATGGAATTCCCTATTGCAGAAAATGGCGGAGAGTAAGTGTCATGGGTGTATTAAACTGCAGGAGCATATGAAGCTGGCAAAAGAAATAAAAAAGCACGAAGAAGAGGTTAAGGCTCTTAAGTTTCAAATGTCTGATGAAGCACTTCAACAGATGCCGGAGTTTCAGGGCCGGGTAATATTGTGAAAATATTGGTGTCTATCTTCATTGGTTTTTTTTTTTTAAAGTTTAGGACAAATTGAAGTTTTGTGCGTTGTGAGACTTATATTTTGTTCAATATGCAGGTAGATGTTTTGAAAGAAATTGGATGCATTGATGCTGACCTTGTTGTTCAAATAAAAGGCCGTGTAGCCTGTGAGATGAATTCTGGGGAGGAGTTGATATGCACAGAGTGTCTATTTGAGAATCAGCTAGATGACTTGGAACCAGAGGAAGCAGTGGCTATAATGTCTGCCTTTGTCTTCCAGCAGAAGAATACTTCTGAACCTTCTCTCACCCCCAAGCTACTTCAGGCTAAGCAAAGGTTACTCTTTCCTCCAGCCTTTTCCTTTTAATTTTTCCATCCTTGTTTGCTTAGGACCAATAATGAAAAGCTTTCATATCAGTCTTTGAATGAACCAGCTGCCAGCAGTGTGTTGCACCTGTCATTTGGTGTGCCTCTGTCAATGGGCTGTACAGATAGGGAGCCAGGGGACATGTATGCTTAGGCTTACTTAGACCTCATACAAATGGTCTTTGATTTTAAGTCTGTCTGTAGAACTTGGTGCAGCATATGAGATTTCTTGGTATTTAGGTTCTTGGGGATCTCTAATCATGTTTTGACTTTATAACTTGGTTTCACCTATCTTTCCATGCTTGTCTTTGCTTGTGTCGTACTGTCCTTTTTGTATCTTTAAGGAAAATTATATATGCGATGTAGATTACACCATTTTTTTTTTCTGATCTCTTCCTAGTGACCTGCAGGAGAATCTTCCCTTATGACTTGTGCCTATAAGCTATCATAATAGATAGGTGTAACTTGTGAAATTCTCATTCCCTGTGTCCTAACATGTCAAATACTGAATGCCATGTGAAAAGCAAAAAAGCGATGGCCATTGAATTACTTGCTTCAATAAGCTTCTAGCGCTTTTACCTTGCTGTATCCATAACATCATATGCATTCTCATTGAACATGTACTCTTATACAGATTATATGAAACAGCAATAAGACTTGGTGATGTCCAAGCCCAATGCAACCTGCAGATAAACCCTGAGGAATATGCTCGAGAAAATCTAAAGTTTGGTCTGGTCGAAGTGGTTTATGAATGGGCAAAGGTTTCATTTTCTAAACACTTTGAGCTTTACCTATTGCTATGTTCTTGAATGGCTGATCACTTCGTGGTCTTCCTCATGTAGGGCACTCCATTTGCTGATATTTGCGAGCTCACTGATGTTCCCGAAGGTCTTATAGTACGAACCATTGTCAGACTGGATGAGACGTGTCGGGAATTCAAAAACGCAGCATCGATAATGGGTAACTCTGCATTATACAAGAAAATGGAATCAGCTTCCAATGCCATAAAGCGTGATATAGTTTTCGCTGCTAGCTTGTATATTACTGGAATATGAGAAACTCGATGTACCTTGTGGGATCTGGGGATGCGAGATGGTCGAATTATATACTTGGTTATTTTTTCAAGGGGGGGTCCAAATTTTATACATGTTCACAATGAGTTTGGTCTGAGCAGTCGAAAGATGTGCTTGGTCCGGCCTTTTTGTTTTAGTAGACAAACTCATCCAGACTTGCTTCTAAGATTAATATAAAGATACAGTATTACTCTCACTGAGGCACCAAAATGTCCATGAATTAGCGCATTTGACAGGAAATAGAATATTATCGTCACTCGACATCAGAATGGGCAATAAAAATAAAAAAAAAAAAAAATCACGGTGAGGAATTTCCTTCCTCGTAAGCATTGTCTAGTACATTATTTCGAGGAAACCTGCCTTTCACTCTTGGACACCGGGCTTGGACTGATCATTGTAGCAGAATTTTCGATAAATGTGTGCAAATGACGGAACTAATACATTTCCAAGGCCTTGAGAATTGCCACAATCGAATGGGGCAACGGGGGCTCGGCACACTATACTGACGCAAGGCTTCTTAGCGCGGTTTCTCCAGGGGCAACAATCATGACAGATTCCGTGGCGGGAAAATGAAGCATGGTGGATCGTAACAAGTGTGAAGGAATGTTCATTTTAATATTTCTTTCTTTCAACGTATCAAGCGTTTGTAGTCCAACGGTTAGGATAATTGCCTTCCAAGCAATAGACCCGGGTTCGACTCCCGGCAGACGCAATCCCCTTTCTTTCTTTTTCGTCTTTCTTCTGCCCCCCACATTTTTATTTTCACCTGTGTCTAGACGACATCGTACCAAGATGAAACGATGCCACAAATGACAGAAAGTGCTGCTATAAAAACGCATCAACGCGGTAACGTGGGGTGAAGAAGGCAATGTGCTTTTTTTTAAAAAAAAAAAAAATTCAGAACAGGGTATTGCAACGCGTTTGTAGTCCAACGGTTAGGATAATTGCCTTCCAAGCAATAGACCCGGGTTCGACTCCCGGCAGACGCAATTTGATTTTTGTTTGCGTTACAGCTAATTTTTTTCTTTCTTTTTGTCAAGGATAGCACGTACTACAGGGGATTCATTAAGTTAGTGGTGTAGGGACAATGGCCTGAATTTCCGGTCCTTCCTTCTTCTGCCACTTTTTTTTTTCGTCGTATCTTCTCATCCAAGCCATGAACTCCCCAAACCACTCCAAACAACCCCAAGCCACGTCAATCCAAAAGCCTTGGAAGTAGAACAAACCATCGGCCCCTCTACACTCGTGTCATCTACCGCATAATACCACCACGGTTCTCTTGCATCCAAGAGCCTACATTTGTGTATGCTCACTGAAAGTGGACAAAGTCGTGTCATGTAAATTAGCTTTAAAATTCACACAAACTGGCCTGGAAAGTGGCAAGTGCGTATTGAACTGAAAACGGCATATGAGAATAATGAATAGGTAGTCTCGCGCGAAATAAATGCGGAGCACATAACGTGACTCTGATACCATATTGAATAAATTATTTTTTTTCGAAATTTTAAACAAAGTAAAAAAAAAAAAAACGGATCAAAAAGTTATTTAGAGCGTATTATTTCTACATTTTTTTATCCCCCAATAGTAGTAAAGCATATGTTTCACTTTTCAGGGCATACCTTTTCATCTTCCTGTTTCAGGAAGACGAAAAAATAAAAGCAGCTTTCCGACAGCGCAAATAATAGAGCCGATAAAGAAAAGGGCTGATTTGGTGTGTCTTATGGGATTCTGATGCCTTCTAAAAAGGTCTATACATTAAAGCCTTAGAAGCCCACAAACCAAATCCTGTGTGCCTGCACACCTGTAACGTCTTAGATAATTTCAGTTTTAAATCCTTTCAATAATTACTTTTTGTATTTTGACATTAAATAAATATTTTTATTTAAAAAATAAGTACACTAAAATCTTAAAACTTGTTTTGAAAGTGCAATTTAATATTAAAACTTTCAAAAGTACAAATAAGTCATAAAACTTATTAAATACAATTAAATCCTAAAATTTTCAAAAAATACAAATAAATTCTAAAACTTGTCACAAAAGTACAATCGAATACTAAAAATTTTTAAAAGTGTTATCAACAAAATGACTTGATTTGACTAAATTAACAGATTTTAAGATTGAATTGTATTTTTTTGAAAGTTTTAGAACTTAATTATACTTTTTAAAAATTTTAAAACTAAATTTAACTTTATTAATAAGTTTTAGGTCTGTTAATATGCCTATCTCTCAAAGAAAATTATGAATAATGAGCTCATTAAACTCTCCCTCCCGGACGAGTGTCTCCACCAATTCCTGAAACTACATATCATTCGGCAGATGCAACTGGGTATTCACTATTCAATGCTCGGCATCTACATTTTCTCTCTGACTTTTTGTTGACTTCCCCTCGTACGTAGCGTCATAAACACGTAGGGGTCCCCTTGCTATCCTAAACCGGTGCGGCGCCTCCTTTATCCTGCGCACCCCCTTTTTTCCAATCGAGCGGTCAGACAGTCAGAAAGAGAGAGAGAGAGAGAGATAGATAGATAGAGAGAGAGGTGTCATGTCAAGGCTCGAGAATCTATGTCCCCTATTAAAGAATCGACCGAGCTCATCCATCGAGCTCGCGGACGGACGGAGGTGCATCTGATCTTGACACCTTCGTCTCCACCTTGTCGACCGAAGGAAGGAGGAATGGCCGGCAAGGTCTCCAACTTCTCCGATCTGATACAGCGCGTGACCGCCTCCTGCCTGCTCCATCCGCTGGCGGCGGGGACGCGGCACGACTCCGGCGAGCTCGCTAGCGACTCGGACGACGGGGAGAGAGAATGCGGCTCTCCACTGGGAATTGAAGACCCGGAAGAGGAAGAAAGAGGAGGAGGAGGAGGAGGAGGAAGAGGAGGGGGGAGTGGAGGAGGGAGGGGCTGAGGTTGTGGAGCGGAGCAAGAGGGAGATGAGGGCGGAGAGGCTGGTGGCGGAGATGGAGGCGATTATGAACGACGTGTTCGACACGGTGTCGGCGATGAAGAGGGCCTACGGGGGCCTGCAGGAGGCGCATTGCCCCTGGGACGCGGAGAAGATGAGGGCCGCCGACGTGGCGGTGGTGGCGGAGCTGAGGAGGCTCGCGGTCCTGAGGGAGAGGTACCGGCGGAGCCTGATTTGCCACGGGGGAGGAGCCGCTGGCGGCGGCGGCGGTTGGAGGAGGGTGGGGAGCCGCCCGGCGGAGGTGAGGGAGGTGGTGGCGCCGTACGAGGCGGCGCTGGAGGAGATGAAGAGGGAGGCGAAGGCCAGGGAAGTGGAGGTCGACAACTTGAAGGAGAAGCTCCGGAGCTCCACCAGTCTCAATGCAAGGAAAGGACGGTCTCTGTCCAAGAGGAGACTCAGCTGCACTCAATCTCAAGGTCTCTCCCTCTCTCCCCCAACCTCCCTCGAATCCCGATCTCGCGTATTTCGCTGCTCGCTGACGCGTTTTGGACAAACCGTTTTTTTGCAGCCCCAGCGTCGCCGGCGCCGGAGCTCTTCGAAGCGACGATGACCCAGGTCCGGGAGGCCTCCAAGTCCTTCACCTCGCTCCTCCTCTCGCTGATGCGCGTCGCGCACTGGGACATCGCCTCCGCGGTCCGCTCGATCGAGGCCGCGGGGGGCGGCGCCGGCGCCGCTGCGGCGGCCGCCAACGCGTCGATCGTCGGGGTCCACCACGCCAAGTACGCGCTGGAGTCCTACGTGGCGCGCAAGATCTTCCAAGGGTTCGACCACGAGACGTTCTACATGGACGGGAGCCTGTCGTCGCTGCTGAACCCGGGGCAGTACCGGCGGGACTGCTTCGGGCGGTACCGGGACATGAAGGCCATGGACCCGGTGGAGCTGCTCGGGGTGCTGCCCAGCTGCGACTTCGGCAAGTTCTGCGCCAAGAAGTACCTGGCGATCGTGCACGCCAAGATGGAGGAGTCCTTCTTCGGCAGCCTGGAGCACCAGCAGCAGGTCGGCGGCGGGGGCCACCCCAGGACGGAGTTCTACGGCGAGTTCCTGAAGCTGGCCAAGGCGGTGTGGCTGCTCCACCTGCTGGCGTTCGCGCTCGACCCGGCGCCCAGCCTGTTCGAGGCGAGCCGAGGGGCGGAGTTCCACCCGCAGTACATGGAGAGCGTGGTCAGGTTCTCCGGCGGGCAGGTGCCGGCGGGTCACGTGGTCGGGTTCCCGGTGAGCCCCGGGTTCAAGTTGGGGAACGGGTCGGTGGTCAAGGCTAGGGTTTATTTGGTGTCCAGAGTGTGAGATCGGAGTTGCAATTTTCCTAATTCTCTGGTTTAGATCTTGTGGAATAGGCTATAGGCTATAGCCCACCGAGACTGCTTTCCTTTTTGGGTTTTGTATTTTTGGTAGTGCACTAATAATTTATGCTTTAGTTGGAGCTTAGGTGTTTTGTTTCTGTCATTCTGTCATGGGGTTGTGGGGGGAAGGCTTTATGGACCTGCGGGTCCTGGTTCAGTTATGGAGTGGGCCGTTTGATGTAAAGCGTCGCGAGCTGGACATACTACCAGGCTCCAAGGCCCCTCTCGGTTGGCACGGAGAGTGTGGAAAAACGCTCTTGTTTTAGCACCGAATGGATACACATTCAAAAGAAGCAGCGCAAGAAACAAATGCGAATGCTGCAAGCAAATTTGCCCCTCCTCCGGCACAAATTAATGAATTATGTGTGTATCGCATCAATTGGTCCATGGATTACAGTCTCTCCGTAGAAAGAATTGAGGCCCCATAAATATGCCCCCAGCATGGGAAATTACACTACTAGGTCTTATTCATGAAGTTGATAAATGCAATGGAGCATCAGCTGGCTGACGGGACATGACTCTTTCCCATAGAGTTGGCAGCCTCTTTGACAGTTGAGCAGCAGTGGTGCATCCTAAGCAAAGCTCCGGGACTCTGCCCTCCTGCTTATCCTATCTGTGAATGAGCAAGACTTCTCTCATGCAGCTCCAAACAAAAATCTCTTAGCCTATCATGACAATACAGAACAGTTAGCAATTAACCTCCAGATAAAAAAGGATGGTCCTGCTCAGTCTGTTCACAACGAGATACCGACAAGCAACGGTATAAAACTCTTTTCATCACAGAAATCAACATGCCCAATCAATAAAGTGAATGTAATCTATGCTCTTACTTGCTCGAAGGTAAGAAACATAACAGCGTTCCATGATCCCAGACGACCGAAATTTGGGAGGAAACCCTTGTAGAAGGCGAAAAATCCCTGCCAGTAAATCAGCATGAATTAGAGACCTGTTGAAGTCAAAGGCTCTTCCAAAATATTATAAACTAGGCGTAGGTGTAGACAATCATCTAAGTCAGTTGACTCAAAGAATAGATGAGAAAAAAGGTGGCCACAGAATCCATTCAGTTTATTTAGGTCCACAATCTACAGAATTGATAGTGCATTGGAACAGAAATGAAAATCTACAACATGGCAACAGCAGAGAGGTAGCATTCGCTTGTAACGTATGGCATCTTCAGAGTGGTTTAGAGTGTAGTGCAATCACGACTCACTGGACAAATATTAAATTTGACGGAAGCTGATGTACCTCGTGCCTTAGAGTCTTTATGAAACAATCAAGAGTACTTCTGTATGTCGAATCGCCCATCATTCTCGACTTAACCTGAAATTGCGCAGCATTACAGCCATGTAATAACGATGTAGTGGTGCTGATAAAGAGTTCCAATCATCACAAATCGATAAAACTAGATTCATGCACCAACCTAGGAGGAGAACAAAAATCATGTAATGGGATGACAAACATTATGAAGACTTGTTGATTTAATTTTTGCTGATATCACAAGAGCTTACCACATCAATAGGAGAACCAATGCAGACAGCAAAGAACCCTGCACCTAGACCCGCCAGGAGTTGAGTAAACACATTGTCTATAAACCCTGGAATTTTCAAAATCATCTGCATAAGTTCAAAGAAATTAGGACATGATAAGATAGAAGCTGCAAGTAAGACTAGTTTATGGTCATTACAAACCATATAGGACATTATTCAACCCAGCGTTACCTCTTTCACTTGATCATAGCTTGCCAGCTCAGCTGCATTTATAATAGCATTCCGTGCAATATTTGGTCCAAGACCCGTCCAAAGAGCTGCCAGTCCTTCCTGAGTATAAAATCAGTTTGTTAACAGAAGATACATCTATACAGAATCCATTTGGTGTGATTTTAATCTGGAACACATCGCCCTTTCTCTAGAAATAGATACCCTGAACCCTGAACCCAAAAATACTTGACTCGGGTTTGTCAATGATCGAAGTTTTCTTGGTTGGGTCCTGAAGATTGGATCAATCCGCTCATAAATCAACATCCATGGGGACATGCCACAGTTTGAATGGGAACTAATTGTTAGCTAACCTGTTTCACAATTGTAAAATAAGCATTCAAAGCTCCAGAATAACGACCTGGCACCCCAGGTGGCAGTTTCCCTTCAGCCTGAAGTCGAATTTTAACAAGATCCGTAGGATTAGCCACCGCAATTGCTATCGCACCTGTTTGACAATGTGAAACGCAATCAGCTAAAGGGAAGTAGAGTAACAGGCGTCTACCTTCATCTTACAGAAAGACGGAAACTTAACTTGTGGAGGTAGTTTGATTAGCCACGAAATATACTTACCAGTCAATAATGCAGCAAGTATTTTCTGGAACAAATAAGTGTCTTCAATAGAGTCACTGCCAACTAAAAATGATTTGACCTATTTAACAAAAAACCTCTGTAATGCCCAGTTTACCCACAGCAATCATCAATTTAGATAGTTGTGAGAACCCATTGGAGACTCACAGGACCATATAATCCAATCCTCAAGCCACCATATATACATTGACGATGTAACCCTGGAATAATGCCATTCCATAGTGCCGCTAGTCCTTCTTCCCTAGCAATGGTAGCAACAGTACCCAACAAACCCCTGTATTTAGGTAAATGGCCTCCTTCCCCGACCGGGGCTTTCTTCTGAAGCTGTAGCCTGACTTTAGCTGTGTCCATGGGAATGGTGCAGAACTATGCAAAGTAATAAAGTACGATTCAGGCCAATCAATTATTCAGAAAATGAAACCGACCAAAAGATGTGCATTCGCATCAGGAAGTAGAATTCATGGGCAGATAAAACTAAGAACTAGTCACAAAAGTCATGAGCAGAACATCCCCGAGGAAGCCTCCAGAAAAGGAGGGGAAAATGTCTCCGATAACTTACATCTTATTAGCAGCTGATGAGAACAGATGTGCACAAGGGAAATCATGTGGATCTTACACTTGACCACTTGTTAATTCAGAGCAAGAGATGATAACGCTAATTCCAAACTCCGCGATGAGCTTCGCTCGCCAATATTTCCTATGACAGCGTGCCCCCAGATTATCCGGCATCCAATCCAACAAGCTAAAAGCATAGCCAACTCCAATTTTTCCTTTTTACGGGTCATATCGTACAAGAAATTGCCACAACTACCAATTACAACCCACGAGAGATCCGTAGTATACAAGGCAAAGGGTTCATACGGCTACAGCCTTTTTATTACTTATCTTGGCCACCTCTATTCGTGAATGAGGACAGCTGTGAGCCAAACGAAGCGCCATTAAGAGTGTGACATAATTCGAGCCACCGCGAATCCTCATTCACGAAAGCAAGATCGGCTCCAACTAAGTTCCGTCTTCAACCCCATCGTTCAACGAGATCCCACACAGCAGCAAAAAGAATAAAAAAACAGTACCTAAGCGAAAACCGAACAGCGGACACAAATTTGGCAACATTACAGCCGCGAGGCTCGGATTCAAGCAAAACGGAGCGGGCGATGGGCGGATTACCTCGGCGAAGCAAGCGGCGAAGGCGCTGCATATGAAGGTCTCGAGGAACGAAATCTCGGACCTGGGCTGGAGATCCGCCGCCATTGGAGGAGGCCGAGGGGCGGGAGCTGCAGAGGCGTGGGCCGCCGCGCGGCGGAGACGGCGGCGGGGGCGGCGGCGGAGGGGGGCGATTAGGGGTTTCGGGATCGGGAGGCGAACTGGGGAAGGTGAGCAGTGGACGGGAAGGGAGGAACTCCGAGATGATGAAGAAGTAGAAGAAGAAGCATGTGCTAGTGCTTGATTCCGTTACTGTCGCCATCATTTTTACTTTTTGAATTGGAGTGGTTGATCTGAGGTGGATATTATTATTGTATTCCGTGCTCGCATCCCGAGCTCGTTTATAGTAATTTTTGGAACCAAAAAAGAGATATTCAAAAAGTTTGTGTCACATGTGTTGACCGAAAAATCCGTATGGTATTATAACTTTCCTACGATCCTACGTAGAAAATACTTATCAAATATAAAATGCCAAAATTCTAATTATTCACTCATTTTAAGTTTGTCTTAGAGTATGTTGGTGCATTCATAGTTGAGCACGTAGTTGCCTACATCAGATCGAAGTAAAAGACGAAGTAAAAGATAGTAATCGATTATTCTTTATCTTGTTACTTCGCATCTTGAAGCATTATTTTTTTTTAAATAAATAATAAGTGATAGATAGTTTAATACATGTATGTTTATCTAACTACGTAGTTGCCTACATAAGATTGAAGTAAAAGACAGTAATCAATTATTCTTTGTCCCGTTACTTCGCACCTCTGAACATTATTTTTTAAAAATAAACAACAAGTGATAGATAGTTTAATACATGTATGTTTATCTAATTATTATACAAGATATTTCGTGTCTTTCTACAAGTATCTTCCAGAGAGTATGGGGGAGCATGAATAAAATCTGAGAACCTATCAAACACTTTATCAGTTTTGAAAATGTTTGAACCTAAAATCTATCATATAATTTTTAAGGGATAAGTGCTGCGAAAGTTTTAAAAACAAATATGCAATTGAATCTTAAAACTTGCAAAAAGTGCAATTAAGTCATAAAACTTGTCAAAATGTTTTAATCGAATCATAAAATCGACGCCGTTAGCTTTTTTTCATTAAAAATGCGACGTGGCATTTAAATATTTTTTTATTTTCCGTGTGGATTTTAATTACTTTTTATTCATTTAAAAATATATATTTATTCATTTAATCTTATTTTCACCTAAAACTAAAAAAAAAAAAAAAAGAAAAATTATTTTTAAAAATTGTTTTAAAAAAAATGGCTCATCTCCCCCGCCGCCGCCCATTGCCGGAGGGGCCGGGCGACGAGTCCACGGCCCTCGCCGGCCAAGGCGAGGCCTCCCGCCCCAAGCAAGGGCCGACGGCCGTCGCCGCCCTCGCCGCCCTCGGGGGGCCGGTGAGGGCCGCCCACCCCACCTAGGGTTGGAGACCGTCGCCGGCCCCTCCGGCGATGGGCGGCGGCGGGGAGAGGAGCCATTTTTTTTAAAACAATTTTTAAAAATATATATTTTTTCTTTTTTCTTTTTTAGTTTTTGTTGAAAATAAGATAAAATGAATAAATCTTTTTTTTTAGATCTATATTTTTTTAAATTGAATAAAAAATAATTGAAAAATCCACGCGGAAAATAAAAATTATTTAAAATGCCACGTTAGCATTTTTAACAAAAAAGGCTAACGGCGTCAATTTTAGGATTCAATTGAAATATTTTGATAAGTTTTAGGACTTAATTGCACTTTTTGCAAGTTTTAAGACTCAATTGCATTTTCATGATAAGTTTTAGGACTTCTGCAGCACTTATCCCAATTTTTAATACCCACTATCGAACTTATCCCGCCCATGACGTTATCATAAGTTGTGCAAATTTCATAAAATACTCCTGTACATTTCTAATAGGATATTCTGCAATAGATTTAATCCATGGTGGAACGCAAAAGGAGAAGACACTGAAAAGCAAAAAGGAAAAAGAATAACACTACGCTACGTGAGCGTTTTTGTATGGGCTTTGGCAAAGGTGAAAATTAATTGTTTGTTTTATCATTAAAATTTTAAACATTATCCAAGTTTTAAGAAATGTGAAGATTATATACATATTACGGATCAACATTCATCAATTCGGATGTTTCGAATTAATCAAAAAGTAAAAATGCACAAGTTGCAGTCTTTTTCATTCATGCTCGTGCTTCAATTAGGACGTGTTTGGTAATCATTATGTTGTCGGAAACAATTTTTACTCATAAATGATTATTTTTTATTCTGTTATCGGGAATTTTTTATTCTGTTATCCAATTTAATTTCTGTTCCCTTTTTTTTTTATCAGAAACAAAAGAATAAAATCAATTATTCCCGAGAGTATTACCAAATAAGCCTTTGATTCCCCTCACGTCCGAATAAATCGCCACTTGAAGAGTCTGGTCATTAGGCCTTTAGGAAAAGGACAATATATTACTAATAAATTTTGCATTTAAAACCTGTCGGCTACATTTAGTATTGTGAATAGAAGTTATAAAGTTGATCTTACTTTGTCCCGTTGATGCTCGAGATAAAATAAAATTGGATATAAAAGGTATATATCTCGGACAAAATATCTCATATAGAGGTAGGACAAAGGTACACATGATTTCTTATATCCATGATATAAAAGTTGTTTTCTAAAAAGCCATACCTTCTCATTTTGCTTCTCCTTTGTAGCTGGTGCACATAGAAACTTCATAAAAAGGAGCAAGAAAATCAAAGTTCCTTCTCCTTTGCAGTTCCCTAGTTCAAGAGTAAATTTTACGAAAGGGATGGGAGAGTCGAAGCTTTATACTTTTTGTTTCTTTAACAGTGAATTTACAAGAGATTCTTATCATTTTCGAGCTCTTTAGTAGTGAATCATGCTAAAAATTTGCGAATATTTTCTATTTGTTCATTTCTGGCAATAATCATGGATTGATTCAATAATAATTTGTGTTATTCTTCCTGTTTCAGTTGTAGGCCTGCATTATTGTCTTCGCAATTAGCTCCAGTGGTTTGAAAAGGTTGTATTGTGGGGTTTTGGATGAATTGCTATAATCTCACCTATCAATTTGCATCTACGTTTTTTGTTTTTTCCTCGTTAGATATAAATTATGATAATAATGAAGAAATTCTTAGCATTCTAAAGTTAGAAGAGATGAACCTACATATGTTGCTTACGCATGTGATGTATATGACTGTATTTTACAATACTGATGAAAGGCAATACCGTAAGCATATATTGAAGGATCACATAATTGTTGGAAACCGAGCTAGATAATCTTGACCACGTCATTATAAGTAATGACTTATATTGTGTAAAACAACTTAGGATGGATAGACATACATTTACTCTATAGTGTATGTTGCAATGCACCATTGTAATAAAGAAAAAAAAGGGATTTTTTTCCTTATGTTGATGGCAATTTTTTACATCTTGATCAATAATGGTTTTTTAATAATTAATAGGCAAAATTTTCAAAGTAATATGATTTTGGAGTTTTTTTGTCCTCTCTCTATATTGGATTCGGGAGGCAATGATGATAAAAATTGGTATTTTTTTCACGGGTAATATATAAGAACATATTTGTGGAGTACACCGATATGTAGTTCCTACCCAATAGAGAATGTAATATGATATAGAAATATCTGACTTTATTTAGGGAATATGATATTACGAGATCCCTAAATTTCATATCCTATTACATTTAATTTTATTATGATTAAACACGGCTATAACATTATGGGAAAAAGTTGATGAATTGTATAGCTTTCCTTAGTTAGCCAAGGATTTTGTCTATTTTTAAGCCACAGTAGTTCCGACCGAAAAAAAAAAAAAAAAAAAAAAAGAAGATAAAAGCCACAGTATTCACCTTTGCCTTTGCCAAAGAAACAACTCCGCAGCACGGTCTTTTTCTCGGCCTTCTAAAGGGAGGACAGAGCCATCTTTCTACAAGGCGACTAGCTTTGATTCGTAGGCTCGCGGTATTTTCGTTGCGATTGGATGTGGAAGCATCATGCTAGCTGGAATCAAGGGATTGAAACAAGGACTTGTCTTGCCTTTTGGCAAGGTGGTATCCATATTTTAGCAAGTATTATCCGTGGCCGTGTTCCTTATTTGCCTCGAGAGTGGAATTATCGGTTGTCACGTCCTTTTCAAGAAAGTAATTTCTGTGCGAATATATTATTAACTCGGTGAACTATGTAGTTTTCGGAAACTTGATCATTGCATTGCATGAAATTTTCACATGAGGAGGGAAACTCTCCTGCTGTGGTCCCCTCATTAGGTAGGGGTGCCGTGACTATAAAGAAATGCTTGTTTGGTGAAACGATGATGAAATCTAATGAGAACTGTTCATATCTAATTCGTCCTTTGAAATCACAATATGATGAATTAAGACGGTATTTTGTAAATATATAATTATTTTCAGTATATTTAATTGTTTTTTTTAAATGATTTTCGATCATGTGGAAGGGACCATAAAAACATCTTGCTCTTTATTTTACAATTTTTGATATCTAACGGACCTCTTAGGAGGATTCGAACTTGGATGAAGTTCTGACCATATGCGAGAGAAAAAAAAAAGAATGGCTCTTGTAGGATTCACTTGTAAAGTTCTAACAAAGGGCTTAGACTGGGACTTATCATAAAAAGGTTTTCAAAAATCAGCAGTTAGCTACATAGAGCGACAACAAAGTTGGATATTACACTAATTTTTCGAGATCGTTATATCTATCCTAGTTCCGTTTCTTGAAAACAAACATATAACATTCATGTTTTGTTACCATTCATATCATTCTATGTTGTTGATAGACTAAGAAAAATTGCCCTACAATACGTTATTCGGTGAAAATATGCAGTGGCGAGTATCATACTATCACCAAATTTCACATTGCATTTAATATATTATAGGTAGATTTGTTGCACCATTAAAACATATTGGAATCCATGGATCTTGTGCTTTGTAGGACTGTAGATATGATGATTGGTATGGTCGTGATTTTCATGGATTGGTGAAGTTTATATTATCACGTGTTAACATGTATGGTGATAATCTAGATTTTAATCTCTCGCTTGCTTTAAATATATGAAGGCCTTCCGATTATATTCAATTATTGTTGTGTATATGTGAAGTTGATGTATCATGATACCATGTCAAACAGAGGTGGAGGGATGTGAGGAGATGACTTTGATTACATGTGAGGGTGTGGATACCATATCAAGTTCTATAATTTATGTTTTATGCTATGTGTCTTGAACTTTTTATTATTTTGTTTTTCTTACGTGTTCATCTTTTATGGATTGTTTTTATTCACAAATGAGAAACTTTCATTTTTGTTGTTGCGTTCGTTTTCATTTTGGATAACTAAAAATCAAATACAAAAAAAAAGAATATGTTAGACCTTAGAACCTTTGACGGGAAAGGTTTGAATTCTAAGAGTAAGTTTCATGTTTAAAAAAATGAGGAATTTGTTTGACTAGTAAATTCCAAATTCTACCCAAATCGCTCACCTTGCTCCTTAGGTGGCGGCGACACAACTACAAATGAATGTTTGTTGAATACAAGAATTTAATCGTGAGTCTTTACTAAACACAACTCTTTACATAACTTGGCCATGCGGCACCAAAGGCAGGAGAATGAGGACATCAGAACACTACTCCATTTGAATCGAAAAATCATCAAAATGATCAAGAGTTAAACATTAAAACAAAGAAAACGATCATCGCATGCAAGCATTGAGTTTTGCAAATCTACTCATAAGATACCCCTTCCTCGGTGCAAATTAAATTGAAATCTAGGGTTAGAAGATATATAATCGCTCCCTTTGTCACTTCATCATGCAACCATGTTGTCAAAATACCACGCCCATTTACCTCGTCACAGTCTCATTTTTGTATTCATATATAATTGAGGTGATCAAGTAAGCAACAATCTCAAATTACCGCGATTGATCAGAGCTATTTCCATCACGTCATGAATAAATGATTTTGTATATAAAAAAGATCCAAGGAATAAATCTCCTATCAACTAGCTGCACAACCATGCAACTGGTCAATAGGCTTGAGCGAAGCTCTGTTCACTTGCAATGGCTTTGACACCACCCTACCTCATTTCAGGCATGAAAAGCTACCATACTCCTCTATCCGGCGGAGGCTAATATGAGTATCAACGTAGTGTTTATCTTCTTCACCGGCATGCCCCTCAATTCTCACCCAAACCTTTCTTTCTGGATAAGTGGGAATACAAAGGTGACCCCCACTGCTATTTCTTTTTTCTCGAGCATTTAAGCTCAGGTCTAGAAGAAAAGATTTTACTAAAATAAAAGAAAGAGCAGAAGAATAAATCGGTCATGAAGGCATGGCTAAGAAAATCAGATTTGCACTAATTAAAACGGCAGCAGTCCACTCTTTTTCAAACTCGGTTCCCCATCGTCCCTCCCTATATAACCCCCCTGCTCTCTCAGTCCAACGTCTCGTCACTTTGCTCGGCAATAGGCGTTAGGGCATTCTCCTGCGCTCGGACGCCGCTTGTCACTTTGCTCCAGATTCGGGGAAATCTGTTCCCTCTTTCGCCGGCATTTCTACTGCCCGCCCTCGCTCGATCAGCACCCGATCCTCTGGTGCTCTCCCCTCGCTTCGGATTCCTCTCCGCCCGCCTCGATCGTCTCCCCCTGGAAGGTCTGGATCTCCCTGGTTCGCTACTGTTTTGGTCTGGCTTCTTAGTTCGCGATGATGATGGATCCTTTTCGTTGAAACGCGAACCCTAGCTTTGATTCTCTCTTCTTTTTCCTTTTTCTTTTTCCTGAGGTTCCTAGGTGTTCTTTGTTTGATCTATCTGGTATCTGGGCAGCCCTCGGTGGCCTCCGTCTGTTTTGCTTTTCCATTGATCGGGTCCGCGTTGTTGATTTCTGCAGGTGCAACGGGTCGGGCTACGGGGCTTCTTGTCTGAAAATCGAGCTCGTTGGCTACTTCTTGCGAGGTATGGGTTTGTGATCAGTGGCGGAAGGCAGAATTTTTCCTTCTCGTTTGGGTGTTTAAATTATTGCATGTGGGTTCTGTTCTTAGGTTCGTTGTTTCTGAAATTCCGATGATGACGGGTACATCGTGTCGGGCTGTAGTTTTCTGTTTCCCCTACAAAATCAGGCTAAAAGGCGGAAACTTGCCTAATCGTTTAGAACTTTGATATTTGGTTGGAGAGATTGCTAGCGCCAATGGAAGTGGGTTTTAACATCATGCACGTGGTTTTTGAAACCGAATGGGGAAAAAGAGTGGAAACAAGCACTGTTTTGACTTATTATAGAGGTTGCCGGACTTGGATTTTGTAAGTTAGCTCGTGTTTAGTGCTTTGTCGTGATAAAGAATCTAGTTTGTTTCCCCTTGGATGTGTTGTTCGAACTTATTACTGTTCAATTTGCGGATGTGGTCCTTAAGACTGGTGTTTGTTTTTTTTTTGTGGTAAGAAGACTGGTGTTTGTTCGTATGTGCTTGCGTTGATTTTTTATATTTTAAGGTAGTTTTGGACTACTCACGGTCCATACCTTCACCCTCCCTGTACCACTGGACCGTGATGCCATGGGCATGCTGATTCCGAAATTGGTGACCCTTGATGTCATCCTTTTATCTTCTCGTGCTTCAAAGGAGTTTAGTGTTGCATTTGTTGGACAATCTGGATTTTCTTCCATTAGCATATTGGTTTGGCTCGGTGTTCTTTGGTTTAAGGAGGTTTCACTTTTGTCATCATTTTCTTGAGTTTGATTGCAAATATTTGCTATCACACTGCATGGATCATCCTTTCAAACTGAAGTTGACGTGCATGGGTTGTAATATACTGTATTTATGCACGCGTGAATAATTTTTCCATCATAATTATGATTCAAACAATCAGAAAACAATATCTCCTCCTAAGACCGTAAAATGGGCAAGCCAAGTTTTCGACGGTTCAACATTTAATTCGTGGTTTAGTGTCTTAGGAGGAGATATTGTTTTCTGATTGTTTGCGTCATAATTATGACGGTCTCTCTTTATTAAGTAAGCACTGGGGGGTGGTACATTCGAATGTTTGGGAGACGTAGATATGGCTGAATTAATCCTAGGAACTGCATGATGTGATATTACATCAAATGCTCAAACCATGATAAAATCGAGGCAAGTGAAATTGCAATTAGTGTTTGAACCACTCCGCTGTAAATTTCTATGTGGAGTATGAAATTGGGTATGTGTATTTGTATGTGTATGTGCTATGTAATTTGCATGAGTAAACCACGAGAAAGTACCAAATTAGTTTGCCATGGAGAATGAAGTTTCTGGTGAATTTTGTCTCATTTTAGATGCATTTCTTCCTGCTTTTTGTCATGCAATATTAACCATGCAGATCACACTCCGATTGTTTGCACAAGGTCAGAAGAAAGAATCGAATGTGTTCTAAAAGATGTTGCCATTGGGAAACTCTGCATTTAATTCATCCACGTAAATGGAATTATCTTTTCTCAAAAAATAATTGTGAAGAGATTCGCATCTCATGAAGATTGTTTCTATACTTGAAAGGATTTATCTTGCTGGATAAGTTAGATAGCATTTGCTTTTCAATATGATGAAATGAAGTCTAGGACAATGGTACTTGGCTTTATAAGGTACTTTAACATGCTTTACTGGTGGGAAAGATTTGCACTTTATTGACGTGCTTTTATTGGTGGAAGAAGTGGAATGATCTTTGTGAGCTGCTTGATTGTGTCCGATCCCCAGATGAACTGGCGACACAGTTCAGTTTCAGACCTTTTGCAAGACAATAAATATCAATCCCTCTTGCTTTTCCTTTTTGTATTTAGACTGTCTGTCTTGCCCTCATGAATCTCTGAAATCCCAATCATCGGCTCATATTGTGATATTCATGTGAATGTTGCAGCTGGAGTGTGGGATGAATATGTCTTTTTCAGTGCATTTCTTCTCTTGAGTTTGCAGTTATACTTGATGATGCCTCTTTTGTTTGGTTTGAGAGAAAGAGTATGTCTTAAGGAATCTTTGGATTTTCATTTATCATTGTAAAAATTATGTCTGCCTAATTTGGTAAAAAGAGAACAATTGAGTGAGAAAGGAAATGCGGTTTTGATTGAGCTGAGCTAAGAGAGTATAAGTCTATTTGGTGGGGAGATCATGCTAGATAAAATTAGGTAGCCAACTCTGGGCATTCTTGTTTGAAATTCTCTTGAAGAGTTCATTCTATTTTGTTTTCTAGTTTGGTTTTAGTTGAGGTTGCACCATTCTTATTCGTCCTTATAAGCTTTTTGCAGTTTATAATAGCTATTACGTGGGATGTTCCTTTTTCGTTTGTATTAACAGTTCTTTTGTTTATTTATTTTTTGCCTTCAAACAGATCATGAAAGTCTGACCATAGGTTGATTACCTGTGAGTTAACATGGGGTTTGACAACGAATGCATTTTGAACATCCAATCTCTAGCTGGAGAGTACTTCTGTCCTGTTTGTCGTTTGCTCGTATACCCAAATGAAGCTCTTCAGTCGCAGTGTACTCACCTGTACTGTAAACCATGTCTGGCATACATCGCCGGCAGTACTAAGGCTTGCCCTTATGATGGCTATCTGGTTACTGAAGCAGATTCAAAGGTTTGCATCCTGGAGTTGCGTAAACAACCGTTGTTTTAATGTTTTTTAAGCTGGGATTTTGAGGTTTTTTCATTTGTTGCAGCCGCTCATAGAATCAAATAAAGCATTGGCTGAGACTATCAGCAAAATACCAGTGCATTGCCTATATCACAGGAGTGGATGCACATGGCAAGGTCCACTTTCTGAGTGTGTCACTCATTGTGCTGGATGTGCCTTTGGCAATTCTCCTGTTGTGTGCAACCGGTGTGGAATTCAGATTGTGCATCGCCAAGTCCAGGAACATGCACAGAGTTGCCCTGTGAGTACAGGGACATCCTTAAATTTTGGATAGTTATTGTAAATTAGGTATGAATTGTTCATGACCAATCAATTATGATGGCAGGGCGTGCATCCTCAAGTGCAGCCAGCAGAGGGTTCTCAAGAGGCGTCTGGTACAAGTACTACTACTGCTGGCCAGGGCCAGAGTACTAATCAGGCTGGGACTGCAAGTTCTCAGGCTCCTGAGGCTCAGACTTCTCAAACTGCTACACCTGCAACATCAGCACAACAAATTAGCTCAACTTCTCTGGTCCAAGGTGTCGGTCAGGCTGCTACTCTCACTCCAGAGCAATGGTATCAGCAGCAACAGCAACATTATCATCAGTATTATCAACAGTATATAGGATATGATCCATATCAACAGCAGTATCAGCAATACTATCCATATCAGCAGCCGGCCGTCGTGCAACCCCAGGTGTATACCCAACCCCAGACCCAACCCCAGACCCAGACCCAGAGCCAGTCCCAGCCCCAGCCCCAGCCCCAGCCCCAGCTCCAGAACCAGCCCCAGAACCAGCCCCAGAACCAGCCCCAGCCCCAGCCCCAGCCCCAACCGCAGGTCCAGCCCCAGCCCCAACCCCAACCCCTACCTCAATCTCATACACAGCCCAAGGGTCAGCCTCAGGCCCAAACTCAAGTCCAGCCTCAGGTCTATGGACAGCTGCAAGTGCAACTACATGCCCAGTCTGCTGCAGTTGCCCAATCTCAGAATCTGCAGCAGCAACTTCAACCAAACATGACATTGCAATCACAAGTTCAGGCTCAGGTTCACCCATCTCAGGCTTTGCTGTATCCTCAATCCCAATCCCAACCACAACCCCAGTATCCCATTCTATCTCATCCACAGCCACATGTACAGGTGCCTCAGCATCAGCAACTGCAAGCGCAGGCACAGTATCCCCATCCACAGACTCAAACTCAGGCGCCTCCCCACCTCCAGCTTCAACAGAGACCTGTTGCTCCAGTTCAACATCATCTACCAACTCAACCTGTATCACAGGTACCACCTCCTTCCCAGGCTCACCTGCATCCTCAGGTCAATCAGGGGCAGTCTCAAACACAGCATCCATCGGGTCAGGCAGTAACTGGTTATCAGTCTTATCCACAAACTCAGCCTCCCCCGCAAGCTCCTCAGCAGCACATGATGAATGTTCATCCTCACCAACAGGCTCAGCAGTTTAATCAAATGCAGGGTCAGTTTCCTCAACCTCCTCCCCATATGAATCCAGCTCCTCAAGTTGTAGCTCCAAACCAACAGCAACAACCCGCTCTGTTGCCTTCACCTGCTCAAAACTTGAGCATTCCACCCGGTCAGCAGCAGCAGGGCATTTACTCCCATACTCAACAACCAGGACACTCGGTCCCACAACGAGGAGTCATCCCACCATTTCAACCGCCGATGCCTCAACAGTATCCAACTCAGCAGCCGTCTTCTGGAGGACAACCTGGATCTGCACATCAAGGTACTTTTGTTCAGCAGCAGCAGGTGCAGTCGCACTTGCGCCCTCATGGTCCTCCTCTTCATCCATTACAACCACAGTTCCCAACCCATCCACAGCCACAGCAGAGTGTTGGGAGGCCAACCTTTCCAAATCAGGGGATCCCATCACAATTCTACCCACAGTCGGGTGTTCCAGCCCAGGTCAAGTCAATGCAGGCTAGTTTCAACCGCAATAACTTGGTCAGTTCCCATAATCAAGCGCAATTCTCTTTGGAGCAACAGGCTGGGGCAACAATATCAAGTGCGGGTGAGCAGCGACCAGATCTACTGCCTCGAGCAGGTGGTAGAAAGGATGTAGCGTCATCTTTGGGAACTGATTCTATTGAGATGAAGATGGTGAGATCTGAAATTGAGGCAAAGCATCTAGATGATCACAAGGCTATAGGGGAACCTGGTGGGTCTTTTGCAGATACATCCACTCATGAGATTCTATCTGAAGCACTGGCATCAAATGATGAAGAGCATTCTATAAAGCGGAAGGTGAAGGGAGAGACCACAGAAAATATGATGGAGCCTTCCCATGGAAAAGGTGCAATTCTTATGGGAGATCAGAAAGACAGTTCTGGTATTGGCCCCATATCAGAGGAAAATGTGGCACGAGAAGAAAAGGGAAATGTGGATAGCTCATCAAGGAGAAATTCTCTGGTGCAAGAAACTGGTTTGCAGAAGAACTCCAACTTGGTGCTACATCGTTCTGGCAGCGATGGAAAAATTGTACCACAGTCTGGTCAACAAGAGAGAAATTTGCCTCAGCCTCATGTTACTACCTTTACTCATGGGTATGATGATCCTCGGGGTTTCCTTCCTCCTGGAAATGTTCAGACTGGCGGTAGTTTGCAGGCTTCTCATCCAAATCAGGTCGTTGATCAACGTAGGCATCAAGCTTCACTGCTTCCTCATGGATCATCCTTTCAACATAGGCCTTCTGCACCTCCAATGTTGCAACAGCCTCCTCTTGGACCTCCACAACACCCACCAATGCCAGGTCACTCTGTATCTCATCATGGTCCTCCTGGCTTTAGTAATTTACCACCTGGTCAAGGCCCTATAGCATCCTTTGGGAGAGGTCAAGGGCAATTTGGCCCCCAATCAGTTCTTCCACAAGGTGTGTATAATCAAGGCCCTCCTGCCTTTGGACCTGCTTCTGGAATGGCTCATAAGCAACCTAACAATGTACTTGAGGCTGAAAACTTTCCAAACCAGAGGCCTGTCTTTATGGATGGTAGACAAACTGACAGTAATCTTCCGAGGAGCATGGAACGTGTATTTGGACATCCTTCAGAAATCCAATCAAACTTGTCGAGAATGGGCCAGCCTCCTGGATTTGACTCTGCGTTGAAGTCCATGCCTGATGAACGGTTCAATCCTCCATCTATGGACCCATCTCGTCGTGGTTTTGACCGTGGAGCTTTTGAAGGAGATACTAGAGGATTTCGTGGACCATATCATCCGGATGTTGAGGCTGTGCAAAAGTATGGGGGACGCTTTTCCTCTGGAAGTCCTTTTAATAAAGATCCTCTTGACAAAGAATTTCGTGGATTTAATCCTGACAATGCACCTAAGTACACAGCTGCCTCATCAAGGAACTTCCAATCATATGATCGTACTGGTTTACTTGGTGAAAGAGCATTAGGTCATCCCGATGACAACCCTGCGAGATTAGGTTCTTCTTTTGGTCGTGAAGTTTTTGAATCGCTGCCAAGTTACAGTCAACGTCATAAGGATGGTTTGACCCATCGAAGTCCAGGTAGAGAGCATTCTGGCATCCCTTCACATGGATTTGAAGGCCTTCCAGGTGTTCAACGAAATCCTCCTGGTGACAATGGTAGGAGGGAGCCACATGTATATGGTGCTGGCAGTTCTTTCCCAGAAGGTAGGTTTCCAGCTTTGCCAAGCCATTTTCATAAGAATCATTTTGAGGACACAAGGAATTTAAGGATGGGTGAGCATTTGAGGAATGGTGGTCTAAGTGGTGATGATTTTATGTCAAGCCATATACGCAAAGGTGATGCTTTTGGTTCTCATGACCTGCCCATGCAAATGCGGATGGGTGAGCCTGCTGGTTTGGGAGCCTTCCACAGCCATACTCGTGTAGGAGAACCAGTTGGGCTTGAGTCAATTCGAGGCAACAGGTTTGGTCATCCAAGATTTGGTGAGACTGGATTCAGAAGCAACTTTCCTCTCCAAGGACACCCTAATGATGGAAAGTATACAGTTGAGTAGTGCTGATTTTCAATGCATACTCCGTGCATATTTTGATGAACTATTCCTTATTTGATCATTGCCTTTTTTTGGTTAGCCCAAAGTATATTCATTCTATTCCCAAGGACCATATTGTTTATAATTCTCTTGTTGATATTTTGTATGAAGGGTGACATGGATTCTTTTGAAAACTCAAGAAAGAGAAAGGCAGCAAGTATGGGCTGGTGTCGGATTTGTAAAGTGGATTGTGAAACAGTTGAAGGTCTGGACCTGCATTCACAAACAAGGGAGCACCAGAAAATAGCTATGGACATGGTTCGAAGCATTAAGCAGCAGAATGCCAAGAAACAGAAAATGTGAACATTTATTTTATTATTGTGGGTGTTTCCTTCTCTCTTTTAACCTTTTGATTTATTAGTTTTATTATATCCTTTTTTTGTGACTTTGTAGAAGTTTCAGTGATCGATCCTCAGTCGATGATGCTAGCAAGTTGAAGAATGCCGGTATTGAGGGTCAAGAAAACAAGCATTAAAAAGATCATGTAAATATTTGTTTTAGTATTGTGACCGTTGCTTGTATTTTCTTTGTTTAATATGATCTTTTTGTTGATTCTGCAGCCAATTCAGGGGAATAATTTCAGCTGAAGGTGCTAGCAAGTGGAAAAATACTGGTTTTGAGGATCGAGAGAGCAAGCATTAAACTTGGCTGTGCGCTGCACTGTTGATTGCCATGACCTGTTTTTCTTGGTATCTATGACTTAGAAATCTAGGTATTACCTTGCATGTCTCTTTTATGCTTTCAAGACAGTTTATGTTACTTTTGCTAAGTTTGTTGGCTATGATCCTGAACCTATATCTAGTATTTTTCCTGTACTCTTGTATTGCTCCAACTTCAAACTCATTAGCTTTCCCCCTTTTTCTTCTATGGCTATCATCGATTGCTTTTCATATGGATTCTTAGCTTCCGTCATTTAAGCTGAAAAAGGGAAAAATCCATATGTACAAATACATTGTTGACTTCTCCAAGAACATTATATCTTTCTCGAGATATTATAAAGGCATTATTCTCAGGTTTTGATGTTTATGCATGTTTTCTGTGGAGAAAAGAAATATTGTGGTTGGCCTAGTATAACAAGAATCCTCTCCGGGTTTTGTCGTTTGGAGGCCTGCCCAAATATGAAATATTAGCCTAATTTTGAGAAGGTTCATTGTGTCTCCGCCTCGTCTTGACTGATGACTCTTCTAGGAGGAATGCAATTTCTCGCTGGGTCTAGCCAATGGCATTAGGAGTATTTAAAGAAAATGCCTTTTAGAAATATTACTATGAGCTTGAGACTTCAAGGTGCCTACAGTATTTTATCCATTTGAAAGGTAAAAGGCAAGGATATATCATGCACTGTTGGATGCAACTTCAAGTAGTTAATTATTTCTATGACATAGGTATGAGCTGGAGTGCTAGTTGACATATTATCATACGAGATTCACTTTATGGCATCATTAAATGCTTCTAAGTTATGTCAATACTTGCATGACAAAGGATAGGATGGTAGACATGTAATAGCCAGCAGTATTTGGGAGAAGTTCGTCAGTTGGCTCAGCAACATTGGTCCATGATGTTCCTCGATATGCTCTATAGTTTGGACCTGATGAAAATAATTGTATATTGCTAACGTTTAAAAAAGTACATGTTAGCCATATCTTGTAGATACATGAGAGAGAGAGAGAGAGAGGGAGAGAGAGGGAGAGAGGTAGCAAAATCTTATGTTGGCTGATGGAGAGGTAGGTTTTGTTACCTTGGAGGTGTTCAAATTCATGTTATTTTCATTTGGAGAACTCTATCTATTCTACAAGTCAACTAGCTAGCTTTCTTACTGCCAAAACAAAAAACTGCATGTCAGCGTTATTGAATTTCTACTGGATCTGCTCCTGCTGCATCATACAATCATACTACGTTATCTCAAAGATGATTCCTAGGTTTGATCTTTCTTTTTTTTCTTTTCTTTTCTTTTTTTTTTGGTTTTTGGTGAAATTCTTCTTACAATAGATCTTTTCAATTCAACCTGTGTTTTTTGGGAGAAGCTGACAAAGAAAGGCCGAAACTTTGTGGAAAGGTTTATTGCACATATTTTGATGTGGTAAGATCGTCATTGACGTAGATTTTTTCAGAATTAAAATCTTTTAATATTCATGAGTAGGTTTTGTATTGGTAATATCATCATCGGCTTTTTCACTTTCAGATTTTATTCCCAATATGGCTCCTGTAAGATGATCCCACCATGAATTCAATAATGAAGATTTTGTATTTCCAAGTTCCGAAAATTTACTGATGTATAGTGAATAAGCATTATTATTGTACCTATATAAGTAATGGTGTAATCGAAGATAATAAATGGTTGTTAAATCACTTGATCAGATGCTATTGTCATCTGTGTTATCGTTTCCTAGTAACAATTGTGTAGTAAAATTCTTATGTTATGATTGCGATTGGCATATTGTCACATCCCAATAAATTAACAAGATTGTAGATTCAAGAACATATACATGTCCCAAACGGTTGGCAAACTAACACTAGGGCTATGTTTGGCAGTTGTTTGCTTGTAGTTATGGCTTGCCAAATCGGCTTTACTCAGTATTCGTAAAGTTACATAAGATGTTTGGAAGTACATTTATAATGGAGATAATATACAGGAGATAGAAAAGGTAAAGAACCTTGGAAATACTATTTGAGTATTAACTCAGACTGGTATGTTCTTTATCTTGCAAAAGTCATAAGTTGAGAGTATTCATAAAGTTACGTAAGATGTTTGGAAACAAATTTATAATGGAGATAATCTGAAGGAAATAGGAAAGGTAAAGAATCTCCAAAATACTATGAATATAACTCAGATTGGTATGCTTCTTAGCTTGCAAAAGTCATACATTGAGGATGATTCATGGAATCCAAATGTGGAAAAATTACAGTAATGGTAAGAGGGAGAAAAAAAATTGAAGGGAAAAAGGTGATAAGAAAAGAGAAGTGAGGAATAATTTGATATTTTGAGTTACCATCTTGACTAACAAATTGCATTTTACACTCTGAGGTGGAATAGTTTGAACTTTTTTGAATAGAAGTTGGATGATGGCAAAGATGAAGCAGTGAGGGGTGACAATACTATATGGAATTAGGAAATTTTGGAATGGCTGTTGCTGATCATTGGCCTGATTGGCCTGGTCACTCCATTTTCATGTCCACGTTCATCTACCCGTGTGATGGCTTTCTTTCGTCCTTATATTTTATGGTCAAGATATGTCTGCCCACCTTGATCCATCCTTCACGTCAACCTTACTAGATTCAATCTCGCACAAGTATAACAGTATCTAAGTGAATGTGCTGGAAAAGTTCCTCTCTCTGGTTGGGTGATTAATAACTGTTAAAGGTTAAGATATGAGATTAAACTAGTTTCTCAAATCATTTTAATCAGCTTCTGCACCAAAATTGAACTAGTGGACTGGCTTTCAAGTGAATAGTGGATCATCTGCACCTTGAAGTTGTAAAATCTTTTATGTAATTTAATGTGAGAGTATAAAATAAATAATGGTTCATTTTGAATAGGTTCTTTATGGATGCACATAGAGAAGTTTTCGTAGATGTGGCAGAGATGGGGAATCACTGATATAGCAATGTAGTTAAGAATCATAAATTCTTCCCATGTTTTAGACAGTTTTCATGGTTGGAATACATGGGCTGATGTAGTAAAAGTAGTTCATTCTCTTTTTGAGTTGGATTTGACAGGTGGGAAATAGAGAAGGGAAAGAAAATAACTAGTTAATATGATAATTACTATGCATCTTCATATGTTAAAAAAAAGGAACTAGTAGTTGTTGTCACATTCCTTATTTATGGTATGTATGCATGTTAATAATGGTGGGCAAGTTAAATGTCATGGTTGTCCAATTAGTGTGAAGTAACTATGGATTGGACTTACATAGTGATTTCTTGCTATTGCATTAGTTTAATTAATGATCCAACTAATATGGAATGGAATTAAATATGGATTGGAGAGTTTACAGTCAGATTTTGCCATGTAAGCAGTGCATTAATTGAGTGACTTGAACCTTCATCACATCCCTTATATGATATCTGTGATCTGGGTTATGGGAGAATTCCAGTATTTCCTACGAGACTAAGTGTTATGAAAATCAATCAATTGTTAGTATGATAATTACTTTGCATCTTCAATTGTTTAAGGAGAGAAACAACAAGTGGTAGTTGTCACATTCACCTTATTTATAGTATGTATGTATGTTAATAATGGTTGGCAAGTTGAATGTTGTGGCTGTGCAATTAGTGTCAAGTAACCTAGCTATGGATTGGGGACATCTAGTGATTTTGCTAATTAATGATCCAACGAAGTATGAAATGGGGTCAGATATGGATTGGAGAGTTTACACATTCAGATTTTGCCACGTGAGCAGTGCAATAATTGAGTAACTTGAACCTTTTTCTCATTTCTTGTATGATATACGTGATCCTGAGATACTGGAGAATTCAGGTATTTCCTACATGACTAAGCATGAAATTAGGATCTTGGACAAATGTAATGAGTTCCTTCCACTCTCACAAGATAAATCAAGCCAAATAAGCCATTAAATAATGGTGGAATGATCCTACTATGGATCTTCCTATGGTTTATAGGAAAAAGCAAAGTCTATATATCACTCTAAGTCTAAGTGGAATATTGAATTATTAATTATGAATAATTGGAACAGCAATCGAATTTGTTCCAGAAGAATACAAACTTAACAAAGAATCTGCTGTGAGCAGTATTTTGTGTTGAATCTGAAAAACGCGATGATATCAATATCTTATAAGTCTTAACAAAAAAATATTATACGCAATAAGCTCTTAAAGAAAAAAAGTCCATAATATTCATCCAGCAAAACTACTCAAAACAAATATTTATGTGGTTCTAAGGTTATAGGCAAATGAGATATATAGATTTCGACCAAAAGAAAAAAAGAGATATATGATAGATTGCAATGTGAGAGTGGGAATTTGACATAATGAATGTCAATGACGCAAAATTTTAAACCTATGCATCACGCTACGCCTGATGCTTTATAAATAAACCTTCATTTGATTCATATGCTACAAATAGAATTATGCATAATATGGCATGGCAATGACATTATGGTTAATAGAAAAACACATCTTTCTTAAGGTCTACAAACTGCTGTAAGATATCTTATAAAAGTACTCAATTTGTTTGACAATTGAAATGGAAATTGATTAACATCAATTGTGATTGTTCTGAAAATGGATGAGCTCTATGTGGACTCATAGTAATTATGCTCATACCAAGTCAAACTGTTTTAGTTTGTTGAAGGAAACTATGTCGTGCATTGCATACCTGAGTTGGACCTAAATGAAATTGGCTATATCTGTTGGAAATAGACACATGAATTATGCAGCATGTTTGTTATCTCAAAAAAGTTATGTCAATTAATTTCTAAGATTCACAAACTGCTCCAATATCACACAGAACTATTCAATTAGTTCTTTGACAGCTGTTCGACTATATATACTTGCTTGTCTGATATATTGAGACTGACACAGTAACCTTCCTTTAAGAAATAGAATTTTCATGATTTTGTGAAGCCATTTGTGAAATTTTTTATTGTATGCTTACAATGCTGAGTTCATGATTGGTGCATTTGGAAAAAATTGCGTGTCCACAAAACTCTGCTTGACTTCTTGTTGTGAATAATGAAACCCTCTAAAATTGCTATAATTTGTGAAGTCATCTGTAATTCTCTACTGACAAAGTTGTCCGTGTCTTCTTGATATGATTGGCTATGGGGCAGTTTTCTTTCTATGGGCAATTGTGGACATGAAATTCTGCTTCTTCCTTGTGTTTTGGCCAGGTTCGTGTTTTCCCTGAATTTTGCAAGATCATTCTGATTATTCTTTTATATCAAATCTATATTTGCACTAGCCATTTCTCTTTATCATCAAAGTGTTTTGATATTGCTATGAACAAATAAATTTTCATGCTTAGTGCTAACAGCTTACCAAATAGCATGCTTAGTCCAGTAAGAATGTCTTGTGATTGATAAGAACCATGTTAACTCATAGATTTGGTTGTTATGACAATTTTGTACTGGATTGAAGGCTCCTGAGTTTTCTTCATCATGAGTTTTCTTCATCTTGATGATTATTCTACCAATTAGTTATTTGGAGGGCTATTAGATACGAGTTGGATTTGTTATGAAGCTAGGGGTGCACTTTTATGTGATAGTTTAATCATAGTGGTAGTACACTTTAGAACTTTAGTGGACTTGGCCAAATATGTGCAATTACTTCCTGTGGTTTTCATTGTTCAGATGTCTTTTTGGTCGTTCTAAGTAATTTTAATTGTCTTTTTACCCTACTTGTATTGGCATTGTTGTTTTGTGCTAAGGGTGCAATACCTGCAGCCACCCGTTAATGCTTATTTTTGTCGCTTTGGAAGAGTTGCTTCCATACACGATCTGGTGATTTCTGTTATGGTTAGAACTGAATGCTTTTAGAATTTCTGCAATTAAGCAAATATTTGGGCAAGAATGCAAATGGCTAGGAAGTTGGAGGCACATGTCTGGTGCACCTACTAGTTCTTCGGACTTATTGGACTTTTATTGAGGGAAACTTGTCATGGACCACTTTGTTATCTTGCATTTTTTCTTTTGTTTACTGTATTTTAATTTGTATTTGACCTTGGTATGCATGTATTGATTTTTTATTTTGATATCCTTTTACCCAAGCATTTTCTTGTGGGAAAATCTGTGGCTTTAGTTGAGGTGCAACTCAACTTCAAGCCTTTTGCCCATCCTTTTTGATTTCTACAAGCGAGAATAGGAAGATCATGAACTAAATCGAGGACTTGAACGAAGGTATCAGGATGTAGTTTTTTGTGGGTTTGGTAGTACTGTATGGTATACAAGGATATCACTTATATGCAGTGGACTTGGTCGATCTCCATTTGGCAGCCTTAGATAAGCCATCTAAACATCATATAAATGTATATTAGACGTGGAGGAATGATTTGGTTGTGGAGGAAGAGTGCCAGCATATCATGCTGGCTTTGGTTTCCTAAGGCGTTGCTTAGGCATAGAGTGTGCAAATTTGGGACTATCCTTCTTATCCTGCCTTGATTTTGGTTGAATCCTCATCTTTTGGATGGTATTTCCTTATAAGAATTTTTGGGCCCTTTCACGTGGATGGATGGAAAATTAGTCCGAAATACGAATAAAATTCTCACACAATGATTTCACGTTTTAACACTCAATTATCCTGACACATGCTAAAAGCAACGCCTGAATTTTCCTTGGTAGGTAGCATATTTAACGCAAACATTATGCTCTCCTGTTTTTGCCAAGCTAATGTGATACGTGAAGGTTTTCTGCCTTTTCAAGGAATGCTTCGAAAAGTGTCCACATTGAGCCAAAGCTTTGTACATCCTTTATTGTCTGTTACGTTTGGTATTTCACTCATGGAGAATGACCATCTTTTCAGTTGTGCCGGGTAGACTATTTCTCTTTTTCTTTTTTGTTGCATGTCCTTTTCAGTACTTTGGTGTCATGTTGTGGAATGGATTATGTCTTTACCCTTTCTATTGAGCTCGAAATGTTCTGAGGTTTCCATCCTGCGGCAATCTGAGCATGACCAAAGCCGGTCCCCACTGCCAAGGCGGAAGCAGGAATAAGAAGATGATGAGCACTGAGAGAGTGAAGGAAGGAGGAGAAGGAAGAAAAAATGTGAATTAGGGAATAGTGTTACTTTTGTCAAATCATTTCATTGTTGAACCCTATGAGCATGGAAAACGGACATGCCAAGGAATATTAAAATGTCAAATGCATCGAGTTTGATTCTAGTGTGAAGTGCTCAAAGCTTTTGTACTATTCGATTTTTGATCTGTTGATGTTGGTAAGGCAGGCTTTGATCCTGAGCGCTTGTTTCATTTGTGCGGAAGCTATTCTGCATGTATAGAATTCGATAATGAATGCTTGAAAGTACTGGAAGGCAGATTCAGTATAAGGGAAGAGCAGAAAAGTTCAGATGGCTAGTGTTATGTGTGCATCTCTGAAAATTTAGCCTATGGGTTTTTCGGCACAAACACAGTTAGATTAAAGGCATTATAGACATGGAGTGGTGAGGATTAGTATGGCTTTATCAGTTTCAGGTTCTCTTTTTGAAGCGTTTCAAAGCCGGCCCTTAATGTAATGATTTTTGGTATCGAATCTGTGACTATTCTCATTCAACTCTTTTTGAAAAAAATTCAACGTTTTCGCTTTTTATGGGACTTTTGAAATATGGCCTCTCGCTTTCTCCTTTTTCTCTGCCTCACTCATCATAACTTGTAAATCCCTCTTGGCTGCATGATGACACTTCCAACTTGGCGGGGCCCCTTTTTGAAAGGGATTGGGAGCTTGATCTTCGAATGCCCCTTCAAATCTTCGTTCCGCTTTCAATTCTAATCGCACACTAATCTTAGAACTCAGTTTAGAAGATCGTCGTTTTAGTGCTTGCTTGAAGATGATAATGCTATTTTGAAGTGGACATATATCCACCGAAACAAAAGCACATTTCTGCACATATCTGTCGAATATGATGCTTGCGTATTGTAAAACTGCTGAACTTGCTATTCCGATGTAATTCCATGTTTAACCAATGGTTAGTAAAAGCAAAATTGAGTTGAAAAGACGAAGCAAAGCGGTAAGTGAAATAAACGTTGGGAGGTGAAATTACGAGTGCGCCCCTCGAGGCCAAGGCCGTTCACCGTTTCCCGCCCAAGCCGCGATTTTGAAATTCAAAAAAGTAGTACAGCGCATGGTCTCGCATCAACCGTTGGGTTTTTCTATCCGTTAAGCCTCGAAGTGGCGGCCACCTGGCCATCGATTCTCCCCCACTCATTTCTTTAACATTTTTTTTTAAAAAAGATAAAAGAAAAAAAATCTCTCAACCGTTTGAATTTCGAAGCCCTACTTCTCTCTCTCTCTCTCTCCATATATAAACGGACAAACCTCCCCCGTCCTCTATTATTCCTCCTCCATTTCGAGATCTCTCCCTCTCTCTCTCTCTCTTCCTCTCGCCTCTCTCGCTCTCGCTCTCTCGATTCGATTTCGATTTTTCGAATCGTTGCGCTTCAATCGTCCGAGCGAAGATGCGTGAGATCCTGCACATCCAGGGCGGCCAGTGCGGCAACCAGATCGGGGCCAAGTTCTGGGAGGTGGTCTGCGCGGAGCACGGCATCGATGCCACGGGGCGGTACCACGGCGACTCGGAGCTCCAGCTGGAGCGGGTCAACGTGTACTACAACGAGGCCAGCTGCGGCCGCTTCGTCCCCCGCGCCGTCCTCATGGACCTCGAGCCCGGCACCATGGACAGCGTCCGCTCGGGGCCCTACGGCCAGATCTTCCGCCCCGACAACTTTGTCTTCGGCCAGTCCGGCGCCGGCAACAACTGGGCCAAGGGCCACTACACGGAGGGCGCCGAGCTGATCGACTCGGTCCTCGACGTGGTCCGCAAGGAGGCCGAGAACTGCGACTGCCTCCAGGGTACGGAAACCCCGTCCTCTCTCTCTTCTCCTCCGGTCTCGGACTCGTAATAATCTTTTGGTCGCGATTAGGGTTTCGATTTGTGCGAGAATTGATTTTTTTTTTCGGTTGTGGTTGGACGGCAGGGTTTCAGGTGTGCCATTCGTTGGGTGGAGGTACCGGTTCGGGAATGGGGACGCTGTTGATCTCGAAGATCAGGGAGGAGTATCCCGACAGGATGATGCTCACTTTCTCGGTCTTCCCGTCTCCGAAGGTGTCGGATACTGTTGTGGAGCCCTACAACGCCACTTTGTCCGTGCACCAGCTCGTCGAGAATGCCGACGAGTGTATGGTTCTCGATAATGAGGCCTTGTATGACATTTGCTTCCGCACGCTCAAGCTCACGACTCCTAGCTGTGAGTTACCTCTTTCCTGAAAAGGAAGTCTCATATATATATATATTTTAAATACATTAAGATGTGTTTGTTGGCGTATAGTCCTGTTTGAAATAGATCGTTCTTTTTTAGATGATGAGAAGGCCAAAAAATCTGTTAGTGAATAGTTGAGTGTCATGTTTATGTGATGGATCTAAATTGATTAGATGGTTCTTTTAGATGACAAGAACGCAAAAAATCTATTTGTGAATAGTTGAGTATCCTGTTTATGTGATGGATCCAAATTTGATAGATGGTTGAATTAATTTTGGGAGATACACTGGTGGTAATTGGTGAAGAAATATTTGGGCTGGTGTGGTGTATTTAGGCTTATTTGTGAACTGAGCGTGTTGGGTTGTTGCAGTTGGAGATTTGAATCACTTGATATCGGCAACAATGTCTGGAGTTACCTGCTGCTTGAGGTTTCCGGGGCAACTCAACTCTGACCTAAGGAAACTTGCTGTGAACCTCATACCCTTCCCTCGTCTTCACTTCTTCATGGTGGGATTTGCTCCGCTTACCTCTCGTGGGTCGCAGCAGTACAGAGCCCTCACAGTCCCTGAGTTAACTCAACAAATGTGGGATTCCAAGAACATGATGTGCGCAGCGGACCCACGTCACGGGCGTTATCTCACCGCCTCTGCCATGTTCCGTGGAAAGATGAGCACCAAGGAAGTGGATGAGCAGATGCTCAATGTGCAGAACAAGAACTCCTCCTACTTTGTTGAGTGGATCCCCAACAACGTGAAGTCGACTGTCTGCGACATTCCGCCCACTGGCCTTAAGATGGCGTCGACATTCATCGGCAACTCGACTTCAATTCAGGAAATGTTCAGGCGTGTAAGCGAGCAATTCACCGCCATGTTCAGGAGGAAGGCTTTCTTGCATTGGTATACTGGGGAAGGAATGGATGAGATGGAGTTTACTGAGGCAGAGAGCAACATGAACGACTTGGTCTCGGAGTACCAGCAGTATCAGGATGCGACTGCTGATGATGAGGAGTATGAGGAAGAGGAGGGTGATTACCAGGAGGAGGAGATGTAGTGACGGACATCCGATTGGTTGTTGATTTCAGTTGGAGAAGTTGCTATCATGTTATAGCCATTCTTTCTAACCTCAACTTCCAGTTGCTGGTTTGTAGGATGTGAAGTTAGTTGATGAGGGGGGAGAAAACTAAGTACAATATTTTAGCTATTTCTGTAACTTGCAATTTTACTTTTATATGTTAGACAAGAGCCTTGGAATTCCTATTATCTTTTATAAATGGATATTGCATTCAGTAAGACTAGATTTTGTGGCAATTTTCATTTTCTTGATTCCCCATCAAGTTAATGATCCCTTTGCTTGCTGAATTATGGTTGGTGACTGAATAGTCGTCAACTCATCAACCTTTGAATTCTTGTCATGTGATAATCTATGTGATAATCTTGTATGTGCATAGATTACAAAGTCGAGCCTTGAGTACAAGAATGTCTATGAATGTATTTGAATTTTGTTGACAAGATGGTAAATTTTGCTAATCCTGCATTCTTTTTGTACTGTTTCATGATGTATGACGAGCCGCATATTTTGATCATATCACTTTGAAAATATCTTCGCTACCTGGGACTGCCAAAATATGGGTCCTAAGGCTAAACGTCAAAAATGGCTCTGAGATGCTTGAAGGGTCCGGCGCCAACCATCTTTATGAATCTTTTGAGAGGCTTCCGTGTGGCACATTGGAGAGACCGAAATGATTTTAAAATTTGTTGATTTCGTTGCCACCAAACTAAACTTCCTCTATGGTTGTCTCATGGAGTGTCGTCGAATTCCATGGGAATTACGGTACAGAAACAAGCATCCCTTCACCACTAGCTTCCAGTTTTATATTCATACCGTAGGTTCTTGTCACATAAAGGTCTCCAACACCTTGTGCTATACAAACTAGCATCCTTCAGAGAGATTCGTCACCAGCAAAGGAGAAGTTGCTACGCAACCAAGTGCAACAAGCAAAGACGCCGAGATCTCTCACTTGCCCGCGTTTTGTCAGAGAAACAGGCTTCCTCTTCTCCTCATAAAATGGCCTTGATTCTCTTCCTCGCCTTCTCGTTCTTCCTCCAAGGAGCTCTGGGTATAGCCCGTGCTTCTTCTTTGCCATAGTGCAACTGTGACTAGCTATTTGATTTCTCGACTGAGCCATCTTTTTTTTTTCCCTTATGTTTTTCGTTGTCAGGTAACATTGCGTGCGAGCAGCTACCTACGGAACTCTGCTCGTTCTCGATTGCATCTAATGGAAGGCGGTGCGTCCTGGAGAACTACTTGAGCCTGATGGATGGGAAGATGGAATACGAGTGCAAGACCTCTCAGGTGGCTGTGGATATCATGCACGAGTGGATCGAGACCGATGATTGCATCCGTGCCTGTGGAGTGGATAGGCAGTCTGTTGGCATATCTTCAGATGCTCTCCTTCAGCCTTCCTTCATTGCCAAGCTCTGCTCACCGGCATGTCACCACAACTGCCCCAACATTGTTGATCTTTACTTCAACTTGGCCCTCGGAGAAGGTAATTCCCAACCGCAAATTAATCCACGCCATCTGCTTCCAAACAACATTGTCCTCCTGAAATCTTCACTATCACTGACTCTTACCATCGATTTTCAACAGGTGTCTATTTGGCGGATCTCTGTGAGGTGCAACGGAGCAACCCGAAACGAGTCATGAGAGAGGTTCGAGGTGCCGGCATAGCATCCGGTCCCATGGGTGATGCGCCTATGGGGAGTCTTTCTGGTGAATACTATGAGATTGGAGATGCCCCTGCTGAAGCTCCCATGTATTACTAGGGGTCATACTCATATATATCATGTGGTTCATGTTGTATCTGTCTAATTGCTTTAGCTTGTGATGAGCATGCCATGTATTTGCCTATAGACATTATGAGAATTGTAAGGTGCTATGTCACCTAAAACTTCTACGGTATTGTGCTATTCTGGCAAATAAGGTATTTGCCAAATACAGGTTTTGCCAAAGCAGTGACATTATCATTATACGTTTGATGATTCGCGAACTAGATTAAAGTTCAGATACTAAATAGAAAAATGATTAAGAAATTTATAATTAATGAATGGACTACAAAACACACTTAATCTCAGCCCCCCGTCATCGTCCTGATAATCCTCATATTTCTCTGTTCCTCCTCAATGGTTGCTACCCTATAATTGCTGTGCAAAACTGCCACTCCTCCACCATTGATGCTAACAAGGTATAAAGCCCACTTCTTCATCAGGCAAGAATGTGCTTGATCATCGAAATTCATGGTATTTGCCAGGGAAAAGTACAAAAATGTCCTAAACCTATTACAATTATACTAATTTAATTTTAAAATTTTCAATTTGACCAATTCAATGTTAAACTTTTTTATATAGATACCAATTCAATCTATCATGTTAGTTTAGGTTAGAAACGTGAAGGTGATTTCAGTTGTCCTATGTGGCACAACCGACGCTCATGTAGATTTTTTAAATAAAATTTTGAATTTATATATATATTTTTATATTTCTTTTCTTTTGTTATTTGTTATTTTTCTTTTTTTCCTCTGATTTTTCCTTTCATTTTGGTTGGTAAGGGTCACGAACCCCGACTGTGGGTGAGGGAGAAAAGACCCTTGCCGAGATCTAGGCGACGGCCGCCTCACCCGCGATCGACGAGCTCGCGAGCCAAAATAAAAGAAAAATAAAAAAAAAAAAGAAAAAAAAAATTAAAAATCAAAAAATTATTTAAAAATGTTCACATTAACATTGCTCATGCCATGTAAGATGACCAACATTCACATTAGCAATTTCCACTGAAATTAGCCGAATGAACTGAATTGATATTGATGTGAAAATGTTTAAGACTAAATTAATTTAATTAAGAAAATTCAAAACTAAATTGATGCCAACACAATTGGTTTAAGACTTTTATGATACTTTTTTGTATTTACTGCTATTTGTATTTTGTTTTCTAAAAACCATGCCCAATTTGGTTATGGGAAAAAAAGAAAATGAAGCCCTATCAAAGATTGAAGGAAAATGGAATAAGAATTTGTGTCGCATCGTCGGTTGAAATTCTAAATTTCATAAAACAAGATATGAAGCGATTATTCATGTAAATGCACACTAGTATCCGGTTCAGAAGGCATTTTTCGACCGGACGAGCTACTTCTCCGTTGGTCATTAACTTCATCGCTCGTTGGATTGCCTCGTCATCAGGCTTCCTTCTTGCACTTCAATCCGAAACCCAGGGGGAACAAGGGATCATAAGAATTAGCTTTATGGTCCATGGGCAGTTGTTCAACCGTTCTAAACCACGAGACTGGTAATTGACCTTCAAAATCATAGTCGCCGAAGACCACATCTGTGATGCCTGTTCCTTCGGTTCCAGGTAACCAAGCAGCAACAAGAGCATCCATCTTCTCCAGAACATGTGGTTCTATGACCAAGGGTCTTCCAGAGACGACAAGTACGAGTGTAGGTATTCTCTCCGTGACTGACTTTATCACGTCCGTTCCGTTGAATGGGATTGCAAGTTCGGCGTTATCACCGAGAGTTTCTGCATAAGGACCTTCACCAACAGCAACAATGGCGAAAGTGTAATCATGACTTGCTAATGTGGAAGGAGATGGATTTTGCTCGTAAATCACTTCTGTATTGCCTCCAACTGCTTCCTTGATTGCATCTAAGATAGTTGTACCTATAGAAGAAAATGTTTCATGTTCATCAGTAATGATTGTAACATCACTTTGAATGAAGGCATTATGAACAAGAGATGTCTGAAATACAGTTGGCAGGTTCAATATTTTTAAGACACAGCTCTACACAATTAGCGATTTATATCTTCCTCATGTTTCTCAAGCATAAAGCTAAAAGGTGGGTTCGATGTATATAACTAGGACATGAAGATAGCCAAAATAGCATATCGTATCACTAAAACCTAAAGAGAGGTCAACATTGTGAAGAAAAGAAAGCTCAAACGCAGTAAAGATACTGCAAAGTATCACAAATTCTCTTTGCGGGGTACTCATACACAAGTCTGTTGATATCTAGAGACTATCTGTACTCCTATTTCCATGAATCATGCATCCACTTGCATCCAACGCCAAAGTAATCTATTTTACTCAAAGCAAATATGGTGTGCAATTTTAACCATAGGGAAGATATACGGAAGGATGGATACCGATTGTGATCCTGCCACTGCTTCCATGCCAAGCGACAGTCCACCCTCCACATTGATAACCTAGATCATCAGCATGACTTCCGGCAACCAGAATTTTCTTTGCATTTTTGTCTAATGGGAGAAATGGTTTCATAGGATCCTTCCCATTTTTCAACAATACCAACGACTTTCGAACTGCTTCACGTGCTAATTCTCTATGCGACTGCCAAAAGATGATTAAGGTCAGAGTGTTCGTCCAGGCCAAAGTAAAATATACTTACTAATACATCCAGGCTGAACAATTTTAGATATATCACTGGACATCTTAAAAGACAAAAGATCCAATTTTTAAGAAGTATCCTAGAATTTCATTTAATATTCAGCTGCTGTAAAAAATAAGAAATATACTAGGGGTGTGTTTGTTTGTGTTTCTTTTTTCTGTTTATGAACACAAATCTTGTTTTTTTGTTCCCGGAACAAATTTGGAACAGAAATGTTTCTGGAACACTTTGGAGATACAAATTTTGTCTTTCTTCTTTCTTTTCTTCTTCTTTTTTCTTTGGCCGGTCGCCGGCCTCGGCTATGACTGGTGACCGGCCGTCAAGGGCTGGCAACCTCGCCGGAGCGTCACCGGCCCCCGGCGAGGCTGAGCTTTGCTGCCCCTGGTGAGGCTCGGCCTTGCCTTGGCTGGGCGAGCTCGGCCTCCTCGTCGGCCGGTCGCCGGCCTTGGCCAGGGAAAAGATAAAGTAAATGAAAAAAGAAAAAAGAAAGAAAAATAAGAAAATACAATAAAAATATTAAAAAATTAAAAGATCACAAATTTACGAAACGTGTTTCTATTCTTTTTCTATTCCAGGAATAAGTTTACTAAATGCGTTTTTCCGTTCAAATTTTTTTCTCCTCGGAACAGAAATAGTTTTTTTTATTTCTGTTCCTTGGAACAATTTTTGAACAAAAATGTTACCAAACGCACCTAGAGTACCCAAAACTTGGGCTTGATGAGATGGTTGAGCACATCTGCATAATTCATGACAGCTAAAGTATATCTCTAACATGGAAAATCCTTAGAATTTACCTTGCAACCAACAATCTGAAGCAATGATCTATCAGAAAAAGGATGCTCAAATAGACCAGATACAAACTTGACTCTCAGTATCCGTTGAACCGCATCATCTATTCTGGACATTGGTACTTCCCCTGATTCAGCCAAGGCTATCAAATCCTCTGCAAATTGTTCATGTCTAAAAGGCACCATAATCTGAAAAAAAAAAAGATGTACGAGTTACCATATAAATCAGACATTATGGATCTCACTTAAGTAATATCATCGTTACCATTTGGTGTTTACCATGTCAATCCCAGCATTAACTGCCAGAGAAATACTCTGACGGTAGCTTGAGCCATCCAGTTGACTGAGTCGGTCAAGCCCTTCCCAGTCTGAAATGACAAAACCCTGCATCAACATTTCTGTCACATCAGTTGAGTGATCGCATTTATGAAACTCAATGTGTTATAATAAAGTAGAAGAATTGCAAATCGTTCCAACAGAATCTAGCCACATACGATCTTCCAATTTCTTTGTGTCGATTGACAAGCTCTGCCATTCAGTAGATGAATTCACTGGGTATCCTCACCTTAAAACCTAACTTATTTTTCAAGACCTCTGTCAGGAGAAAATAGTCAGAATGCAGCCTGCGCCCATTCCAGCTAGAGTAGGATGCCATGACTGTGCAAACACCTTGGGAGATACAATCCAAATAGGGAGCCATATGTATCCTTTCTAGATCTTCATAAGACGTTACGGTGTTCCCCTCATTTACACCTCTCTCAGTTCCTCCATCTCCAACAAAATGCTTGGCACAAGCAATAACATTGTTTCTGGTGTCAAATGAGAAAGAGACGATGACTTTGTTCGGATGTAGAGAAATAGTGAGTTATGAGAGATTAAGAAGTGAGAGAACTAAAGAGCATAGTGACAAATATAACTACATGAAATTATGGCTGGGAAGAGTAAAGGTGGTTGAGAGAGAAAAGTAGATGAAATATTAAGTGTTTAACGCCGCTCCTCAACATGCTCAAAAATACACAATAGGTAAAGCAGCATAGAGCACACTGGCAGACATACTTTCAACTCAGAAAAGCAAAGACCAATGGCACCTCATCCCTCATCTACCAGCTTTCAAGCAAATTCCTAGAATGCTATCACGAGCCAATCAAAAATTAGGAATCACCAGAAAGCATCTATAATCATGAGGTCTATATCACTTTTCCAAACTGACATGACATAGGTAGATCATTATGTAAACGGGAAAGGTTCAAATACCAGATAAGGTCTATCTTTACCTTCCAGCTACGAAGGGATAGCCCTTTGGGTAACCTTGGGGTGGCTGGCCCTGCAAACCCGTTACTATTGCGGTCATCTTTTTAACTATATCGGTGTCTTCACTGTAGCTCTCATAAGATCTTCCCCATCTGGGATCTTTCAGCACCTGCCAGAAGCGATTCAACTAAAATTCTCAACAAACTAGGATTAACAGTGAAAATAAAATGATGAGAACAGAAGATTTGTGAAAAGAGAAGAGATAATCATTGTGGATTTGGAACCAAATCGATAGCTTGAACTTGATGTCAAATAACTCTTGAAGACCATGCACATGACAAAGATTTGGGTTAACATAATTGGAGCCATTATGGTAATTGAAAAACAAATTTGCAGCACTTCCTTATTCAATTTGTCCATGTGAACTTCGATAAGCTAGAGTAGTGAGCTCTCAAAGCTACACTAGCCAACGAAATCATCTACGTCATGGCTTTACCCCTCAAACGAGACTTTGTCATCTAGCTGGTGAGCCTCGTTATAGAGAGATGAATACTAGTGCGTAGAAATAAAGCGAAAGAAATCACTTACAGCCACACATGGAGCAAAAGTATAAGGAATGCCACTTGCTCTGACTTCAAGTGCAGTTGCGACCCCAATCCTCTGAACCAGCTCTGCATCTCTATCAATTGTTTCAAAAAATTAGGTTGTTCAACAACAAAATTATTATGACGACATGATAATGTGTATTTTAGTTGTGACCATAACATATCAATTACCCATCTACCAATGTAAAAGGATAGTTTAGTTCCTGTATGACCCATTTTTCTGTCAATGCCCCAGCATATCAACTGTCATTTCGTTCTTAAACTGCCAGTCCTTCCTCTCCATTCCATCCATCCCTAAGCAAATCCTCAGAGACTATTGACCGAAAGACTAGTAACATTAGAGAGGACAGCGAGTCCAAACCTTTTCTCGAAGCCTCAGAAAGGAAGTAAAAGAAACTGACCTAGTGGCTCCAAGGCCAATGTTGTGAGGGAATATCGTGGCGCCGTATATATTATTGTTGCCATGAACTGCATCAATCCCGTAAATAAGCGGTATTCCCAGGCGGGACTCCAGCGCCGCCTTTTGGAATCCATCCACCATGTCGGTCCAATCGGACAACAATGCTTGCTTAGATGATTCACTGCCTGCTACACCAAATGGCCCACTGCCTCCACCACTAAGTATACTCCCTGCACCAAACCCTCATCATTCGCTCCAATTTTTCTCCGAAACGGCAAAACTGGACCAAAGAAACCGACTTTCGGCAACGGAAACGCCGTGCGCATCGGCGCATCGTTCAGATTGAACCGGACCGGAACCACTCTTAGGCTCACCAAGTCGGCTAGGAATGCGCGCGCATGCAAATGAACTGGCGATTCAAACTAGGCCCCCGCGAACTGAAGTCAAAAAGGAGGAGGCTTACCGATGGAGAGGCCGGAGAGCACGGAAGGAGTGGCGACGCGCCTCTCGATTTGGGTGATCTGGCCGACCTTCTCCTGCAGGGTCATCCGGGAGAGCAAGTCGCTGACTCGATCCTCGATGGTGGCGTTGGGGTCCTTGTACACGCACCTCGCGTCCTCGGCCGAAGCCATCTCCGCCGTATCCGATCGATCGAGAAAGCAGGACTCCGAAGCTTATCCGATTCGAGGGACTACGATCGGCATGATTCGCGTGGGAGGATTAGGTGGTGGAGTGACGCGAGGCGAAGTGCGGAAGCAAAATAATGCAGGAAAATGTCGTGACGAGGAGACTGAAAAAGACCCGTTTTTTTTTAAAATAAGCGGGAAAAGGAGGGTAGATGGAGGAGACAAACAACGTTGCTAACTAACGTTCGCGGTGGCGCTCGGTAATTGCAAGTCGAACCGTGCATGGCTTTTAACTGCGGGAGACTCCTGGTTAATCATTTGTGCTGTACGTCAAGTGCCCTTTTATCTTTCAGAACGTCAACGATTCTGGACAGAGTATATTCAGGACTACCCATTAATGATCGAATGCAACGTGCGATGTGCCTATTTCCGGTGATTTCCACTGTTTCCCTCGGACCCGCGGCGAGTCTGGGTTTTATCTGGATCCGTCGGGAGCCGGTGCTCGGTCCGTTTTTGCTCACCGTTGGTTGCAAGAAAAGACACTTATCCCCCGCGATGCCTGAAAGTTCAGGTGTGTCTGAGAATCCTTCGCCTTATTTCGATTAGGGAACGTGGGAGATCGGATTTTTCTTCACCGGGTGGTCCGAAATGTGCAAGATTAGCGACGGCGATATTGAAAGAAATATTCAAGAAATCCGATTTTACGATGATATGGCGATTTGAGGGGAATTCACAAGAGATATCAAACTGCAGTCGGCCACCTTGTGCATATGCTATTTAGTTTGCTAAGCTCGATAGCAACCTGAATTTGTGCTCCAACGGTCCCCGCTCAATAGGGGTTCAGCAACAAATTCCTCCATTCCTCTCTCTCTCTCAATCTAGCGGCCATGGATGGAAGTTTAAAGCTTAGGCAATCATGGCCATGAACTTGAAGCTCTAGTAGCCATTGCCATGACCTTGAGGTCAAGCTGGAAACTTGATCTGCCTAACCTGCCCCAAGCCCTGGGTTCGAGGTCAAGTTCTGAAAGAAGACGAAGGCAAGGAGGGAGCACAGAGAAGATCGATATTATAGTACAAATCATGTACAAGAAAAGGCAACCAAATAATCTATAAATCAGATTTGATATTAATTGATCTTGATTGGTTTGAATTATATCTAGAAGATCTCGCGTATCTTCCAACACTCCCCCTCAAGTTGGTGGCTTGTATGATCTTCAAAAGATCTCGTGTATCTTCCAACACCCCCTCAAGTTGGTGGCTTGGAGATATCCAAGGCGCCTAACTTGTTCAAAAGATATGCATGCTGTCTCTGATATAAAGGTTTGGTGAAGATATCTGCCGGTTGTTCTTCTGTCTCAATTCCTTTTGTCTCAATTACTCCTTGTTGGATTTTCTCTCAAGTGAAATGGCAGTCCACTTCTATATGCTTTGTTCTTTCATGCACAATAGGGTTTGATGCAAATTTGAGAGCTGCATCATTGTCATAGAACAATTTGGTTGGTCCTTTAATTTGTACCCCAAGGTCTTGAAGTAAGCCTCGCAACCATATTATTTCACATGTAGTTTTTGTCATGGCTCGATATTATGCTTTTGTTGAAGATAACGAGACGATTGGTTGCTTTTTGTTTTCCATGAAAGTAAAGAATCCCTCAATTTAATACAGAAACCGGTTATGGACCTTCTGCTCATTGGACAGGTTGCATAATCCGCATCACAATATGCGGTCAATCTCATATCACATTTCCTGGAAATAAGAATCCTAAGTCTAGGACATTTCTTCAAATACTTCACTATCTTCAGTGCTGCATTCATACTTGTTCGTAAAATTCTAAACGCAAGTGAACGTGTCAAACAAGTAATATAATGATAAGAAAAGATATTGTCCCATGGAGATCGATGATTAATAAATTAATTAAATACTAAAATAGATTAATTCTAAAATTTATCTAACAGATTAAAATACAATTGAGAAGAAATTAAAAATAAAATTTGTAGACTAAATGCAGTAAATCGATCGGATAAATATGTTAGAACATTCGATTTCACCATAACCACTAGATATGAATTTCAGATTTGTGGGTACAAAAACGATATCAAACATGTGATAGCGGAATTTCCTAATCTATTTACTATCTTATCTCTAGGTATAACAAACCTACTCAATTTATTAATCCACTATATCTATGTGAATTAAAATAAACATAAGTGCATTAAAAATTATGAATATTCCCATCTTACAATGAGTCTTTTGGATTACCTTATCACCAAAAGCTACACAATCCACATTTAATTCATGGTTATATATTATAATGAGTAATTGCATATTATCACTTTTAGTCTTAAACATACACATCATATCATTCAAGTGGTGGCCAGTCACTCAAAAGCATTATGCATAATAATATATAACTCACATGAATGAAATCAATTGCAAAACATAAAAATCATGAAATTCACATAATCATGGTTAACAAAAGAAAATTAGAACATAGTAGAAGAAGAAATACGAATATAAATTAAACTCAGCATCCTGAATCAAAGAACAAGAATTCTGTCACCACTTTTGTCTTCTCTTCAAAATACTTTAAAAACTCTCAGAATAATAAAAAACGATCTAACCAAAAACCTAACTGTTCTCAATGTTCTCCTATTTATATGATATATCCAAGATATCTATCTCCCAATACTTACAGATAACATTAGGGAACAAAATCAAGAATTTCCTGATTTGATATCCATCTTCCACTACTTTATTATTTGAATTCCTGATATTTGCCATTTTTTTCTTTATCTTCTCCATATCTCATTATTATGCATAAATAAGGAAAATTCAAATAATTAAAAGGAAATCCAAATATTTTCTCATAGATATTGCATTAATTGTTACCTAAAATAGGTAAAATAACTCTATTTTTATAGAGTTATCAATCTCATATCACATTTCCTGGAAATAAGAATCCCAAGTCTAGGACATTTCTTCAAATACTTCACTATCTTCAGTGCTGCATTCATATGAGACTGCTTTGGCTTGTGCATGAACTAACTGAGCGTCTGCACTGCATAACTTATGTTTGGTCTAGTCATGGTCAAATACATGAGCTTCCCAATGAGCTTCTGATAACCCAAAGGATCTCTGAGTACGGGATCATCTTCTCGAGATACTCCGACATAGTAATATGCTGTAGTTAATTTGACATTTTGCTCAATTGGAATAGCAGCTGGCTTACATCTTGACAACCCTGCTTCTGATATGATTTCCAATGCAAATTTTCTTTGGCTAAGAGAGATCCCTTGGTTTGATCGTGCGATCTCAATTCTAAGAAAATACTTGGGTGAACCCAAATCCTTTATGTGAAAGGTTGAGTGCAAGTATTCTTTGAAGCTTTTGATAGCTATGTCATCATTGCTCATAATAAGTATATTGTCTACATATATTGTCAAGTAGATAGACGACGTACCTTTGGTCCATGTAAAAACAGCATAGTCATATCTGGATTGATGGAATCCGACAGCTATCAAAGAGTCAGCAAACTTGGCGTACCACTACTTGGAGGCTTGTTTAAGGCCATATAGGGATTTGCGGAGACGACATACCCTATTCTCCCCCTGTCTTCGTAAACCTTGTGGCACTTTCATGTAAATTTCTTCATCTAAATCTCCATGTAGGAAAGCATGTGAACATCCATTTGATGCAATGACTAGTCCTAAAATGCCACTACTGAAAGGAACTAATGAACTATAACATCTTTGGCTACAGGGGAAAAGGTTTCGTGATAGTCAAAACCTTCCGCTGTGTGAAACCCTTGGCCACTAATCGGGCTTTGTATCTTTCAATTGATCCATTTGCTCGATACTTAATCTTGTAGACCCATTTGCATTTAATTGCCTTGCGATGAGAAGGTAAAGGAACAAGTTCTCATGTCTGGTTATCCACTAAATCTTGGAGTTCTGCTTCCATAGCTTTCTGCCATCACGGATTTGTGCATGTCTCATCATAGTTGGATGGTTCTCGCTCTTAGATATGCGAGTAATGCAACATCGATGTTCCGGAGATAATCGATCAAAGGAAACATAGGAAGAAATGGGAAAATGAATACCTAGTGAGTTCCACACACCACATATGTAGACTTTGGTCCAAGTCGGCGGGCGCGTGGCTTGTCCAGAACATCGTGGTGGATCGTGCTTTGGAGGTGAATGAGCTTATGGAGACATGAGGTGAGACGAGTCGTGTGTATCCATAGCATTAGAACTTTGTTCTATCACTTCCATGAGAGGAGTTAGTTCCGTGGTTGAGTTGGATGCTGGAGGATTCCTTGTAGTCTATGGTGAAGGTAGTAAGACATATCCTGGATTTTTGAAGACTTCCTCAACATGAGAAGAAGGAGAAGGCCCCTTATCCGCGCTTGATTCTTGTGTAGCGAATGGGAAGACATTTTCTTAGGACAAGATGTCTTTGCTAATAGAGAATTCTCCTATAGATGGATCAAATACTTGGTATCCCTTTTGGAGATTAGGATATCCCATGAATATGCAGCGGTGTGCATGAGGACCCATCTTATCCCTAGGTCCTACTATTGTGGCATAGCACAAACATCCAAAGACCTTCAGATGGCTCAACTCTGGTTTCTTGCCAAAAAGTAATTTGAAGAGAGTTCGTTTATCAAGTACCTTGGTCGCGCGTGCAATTGATCAAATAAGTTGCAGTCAATACGCAATCTTCCCAAAAATTGTTTGGAATAGATGCTTGAACTTTCAAGGCTCGTGCAACTTCTAATAGGTGGTGATGTTTCCGTTCCACTACTCCATTTTGCTGTGGTGTATAAGTACATGAACTTTCATGTCATATCCCTTGAGAAGAAAATAGAGAAGTACATTCATGTGTCACGAGTCGATTGATTACTCTTGATCACTCCTCGATCACACGTAGGCTGACCCGTGCAGCCTTAGGATTTTACCCCCTAAGCAGCCTTTCAACACTCGACTCACAAGGAACTTTAGAGAGAGAAGCTCTGGTTTTATATATCTTGTGAATGAGAATACAATAAGGGATGATATCCCTTTATATATAAGTACAAGGCAAACCGTATTCGTAGATCTCCCTTAGATCTAACGGTGGAGATTGCACCTCCTCATCTACCAACTACCCGCATTAATTACACAACTATCGGCTACCCGCATTTATATCGTATGCGTACAGGTATCGTATACAGGTATCGTATCACCCCTTCCCTAGGAGTATTCTAGAAGGTTCTAGAATACTCTAAGTCTCGGGAGTATAAGTCGAGGGTCTTTAGTGTGTCACGCTCGTCTCGAAGAACCCTTTTGGATTGGCATTCTTTCAGACCGTGACATTCTCCCCCACCTAATCAGGTGATGCTCTCATCGCGTCCTTGGCATGAAAAGCATCGATCTCTTTCTTGAATTGCCAAAGACTCTCCTCGGGCTCCCAACTCGCTTCACTCTCCGGAAGACCCTTCCATCGGATCAAGTATTCTCGCTTGGCCGCGCAATATTGCTTCCGTATGACTCGATCCGCCAAGATGCTCTCGACTTCTCGATCATACGAAGTCTTTGCTCTGAGCGGCGCCCGTTGAGACTCTCCTCGATCCGGATCTTCCTCATCAACTTGGAAAAGTTTAAGCATACTTACATGGAAAACCGGATGCACCTTTAGCTTTGATGGTAGCTCCAGCTTGTATGCGACCTTTCCAACCCATTGTAGCACTCGAAATGGCCCCTCGTAGCGACGGATCAACCCTTTGTGCATGTCCTTGTATTGAAGGACCACATGCAGCTTGGCCAACACTTCGTCCTCAACTTAGAACTCCACGTGTCATTGCTTCTTATCCGCCCATTTCTTCATGCGCTTGGAAGCTTTGTGTAGACACGCTCGTGCCAAGTCCACCTCTTCTTGTATGTTCTTGGCGAACTTGTACGCGGGCGGATTACTCCCCCGGTAACTCGAAGCGATGGCGCTCGGGGTGTTCGGTTGCTGCCCAGTCGCAACCTCGAACGGACTCTAGTCGGTCGACTCGCTCCGTTGCAAGTTGTAGGAGAACTGGGCTACGTCGATCAGCTTCGCCTAATTCACTTGCGTCGTGCTCACATAGTGTCGAAGGTAGATCTCCAAGAGAGCATTGACCCGTTCCGTCTGACCGTCGGTTTGGGGATGCAAACTTGTCGACATATTCAGCTCCGACCCCAGCAGCTTGAACAGCTCAGGTTAGAAACGTCCCGTGAATCGAGGATCCCGATCGCTCACGATCGTTTGTAGCACTCCCCAATACTTCACCACATGCTTCATGAACAGCTTGGCCGCCTCCTCGGTCGGGCAATCCTTTGTCACAAGCACAAAGGTTGCGTACTTTGAGAACCTGTCAACCACCACCATTAGAGTTCGACACCCTTCGTACTTCGGTAGGTTGACGATGAAGTCCATGGAAATACTTTCCCATGGATGAGTTGGAACGGGAAGCGGCTCCAACAAACCCGGCGACGACCGTTGCTCCAGCTTGTCTTGTTGGCACACTAGACAAGTCTTCACATACGCCTCCACGTCGTCCCGCATTTGCGGCCAATAGTACCGATCTTCGATGAGGGCCAACGTGCAGTAGATCCCTGGATGACTCGCCCATTTTGAGTTGTAGCACTTGTGCAAGATCTCCTTCCTCAGCTTCTCATAGAAGGGCACGTATAGTCGCCTTCCCTTGGTGTAGAGAAGCTCGTCCTCACACTAGAACTGTCGGGTCTTACCTTCCTTGGCATACCCGATGATGGCTTGAGCTCTTGGATCATGCGTCAACCCCTCCTTGATGCAGTCGACCCAAGGACAGCTCTGTCGACTCACCGTGTTTGCCAGCTCCATTCTTCGACTTAGGGCATCAGCCATGGAGTTTGCCTTCCCCGGCTTGTACTCCAGTACATAGTCGAATTTCACCAGAAAATCTTGCCACCGAGCTTGCTTTGGACTCAGCTTCTTTTGAGTCTGAAAATAACTCGTGGCCACGTTGTTCGTCTTCACGATGAACTTGGATCCCAGGAGATAGTGTCTCCATGTTCGAAGACAGTGGACCACTGTGGTCATCTCCTTCTCTTGAACGGTATACCGTCGCTCGGTGTCGTTCAGCTTCCGAGACTCGAACGCCATTGGATGGCCATCCTGCATTAGTACACCACCGATAGCATAATCCGATGCGTCAGTTTCTACCTCATATGGTTTAGTTTGGTCAGGCAACACCAACACCGGCTCCTCGGTCATAGCTTTCTTCAATCGGTCGAAGGCTCTTTGACACCGATCCGTCCACTCCCATGACTTCTCCTTCTTCAGCATGTCTATGAGCGGCACGGTGATGTTTGAGTAGCTTCGAATGAACCGTCGGTAGTAGTTGGTGAGGCCTAGGAATGACCTCAACGTCGGTACCTTCGTTGGCGGTTCCCATTCGACGATCGATTGAATCTTGGCTTTGTCCATCTTCACTCGCCCACCCCCGACGATATGACCTAGGAAGGGAACTTCCTCTTGGGCAAATGCGCATTTCTCGCGCTTGACGTACAGCTCGTTCTCGCATAAGACTTGGAAGACTTGCCTCAAATGTTCGATATGCTCATCGAGCGTCCGACTATAAATCACAATATCGTCCAAGTAAACTACTACAAATTTATCTAGGAAAGGGTGGAGTACCTTGTTCATCATTGTGTAGAAAGTAGCCGGCGCGTTGGTCAAGCCGAACGGCATTACGAGGAACTTGTAGGATCCATACCACCTTACGCAGGCTGTCTTTGGCTCGTCCCCCTCAGCGATCCAAACTTGATAGTAACCCGATCGAAGATCCAACTTGGTGAACCATAGAGCACTACCGAGTTGATCGAAGAGATCCGCAATGAGCAGGATCGGGTACTTGTTCTTTACAGTCAGCTTGTTCAGTGCCCAGTAGTTGATATACATCCGGAGTGACCCATCATGCTTCTTTTGGAATAGGACCGGCGCACTGAACGGGGCTTTGGACGGCCGAATGTAGCCCGCATTAAGTAGCTCCTTGAGTTGTCTCCTCAACTCTTCCAATTCAGGGGGTGCCATGCGGTAAGGTGCCATGGCAGGCGGTCGAGCGTCAGGCACCAGCTCGATCCGATGATGCATCTCTCTCTTGGGTGGCAGCTTCTTTGGCAACTCCGAAGGCATAACATTCTTGAACGAGTCGAGGACTTGGGTTGCTTCTGTCGGAACTTCTTTCTCTTCACCCCTGTCGTCCTCGATTTTCAAGGCTGCTAGGATAGTTACATCTCCCTTCTTCACCCCCTTGGTGAGTTGCATAGTCAAAATCATCTTCCGATCACGGTCCGACTCGCGATGGACCGGGATCACGCATTGACAACGCTTGTCCAACACGCATATACACTCGACAAAGGGCATGATAACAACATTTATCTTATCTAGGAATTTTATCCCAATGACAAAGTCGTAATCATCAAGGGGAATTATCTCTAGAATTTCTTTGCTCTTCCATGGCCTGAGTTGTACCTCCACGTCCCTCACGACACTGATTGCAGGGAATTCCTTGGAGTTTACCGTCTTGAGCCACCCGGCTCCCTTCTCAACCCGTAGGTTAAGTCTCTTCGTGGCTTGCTCCGCTATGAAGAGGTCGGAGGCTCCCGTGTCCACGAGCGCACTCATTGTGGACTCTCCAATCTTCAAGTCTGCGAACATCAAACCCTTGGGCTCTTTCGCCTTCTTGGACTTGATGGTGCTAAGGAGGCGCAGTGATAACCACGCTTCCTCCCTAGGCTCATCCTCTTTGCAAAGAGCAGCCAACTTGGTCTAGTTCGGGCAATCCCGCGCCATGTGTGGGCTGTCGCAGAAGAAACAGCTATATGAGTGTACCTTCCTTTGCCCTCCTCCATTTGGTCCCGCATGAGCCCGGTGATGATGAGGGCCGGCTGGTGGTCTAACTCCCGTCGGGCAATTGTTGAATCTACCTTTATCTCCCCCACCAGTGGCTTTATCCCTCGGGCGAGCGTCCGGTCGGGATGTGGAAGGCGACGCCTTGTACTGCACGAGCGATTCGGCTACGGTCATGGCCGTCGTGAGATCTCCCACGTTGAACCGCTTCAGCTCTTACTTGGTCCATGGCTTGAGACCACTCATGAACTGGTGGTACCCTTCAACTTCGTTCATCGAGGGTATTTGGAGTAGCAACTTTGAAAACCGTTTGATGTAGTCGCGTACACCACCCTTTTGCTCGAGACGCTTCAGCTTGTCACAAGCTTCCTCCTCTGCATAAGTGGGAAAGTAGTTCCATTGGAACTTCTCGACGAAACCACCCCAGGTTGTGATAGGGTTTCCACACCTATCATCCGACCGATGACGCGACCACAACAATGCACTATCAGCTAAATACATCGAAGCAGTGTTTACCCATGTTTGGTCGTCGTTGATTCCCATGCCCTGGAAGTATCACTCCATGTACTATAGAAAGTTGTCCACGTCCTTGGCTACCCGCGAGCCTCGGAATTCCTTTGGCTTCGGCGTGTCCACTCGTGGTCACTCCGTTCACTCGTGCAGCTTGTGCTTCAACAAGCTTACCCATAAGCTCCGCTATCTCCGCGCGCATGGCCGCCATCATGGCCTCCAAAGGTTCATACAGTTGTGTGAGTTCCTCCTATAAGGTCCCCAGTAACTTGTGGCGGAGTTCTCCCATGCTAGTCTTGAGCTCTTGCACCTCGACAACTAGCTCCTCTCTTCCGGCGTCAACTCCGTCCACGGTCTAGGTCAGGTCATCGACCGATCCTTGGACATCGGTGACGAACAACTCTAGTTTCGCCATCCATTGTGCAAGATCCCCCGTTGGATCCCTCGAATCACCACGGGTCTTCTTCCCCTTGGTAGCAACCTTCTCGGCGTTCCGCCCACGATCAGCGCAGTCACCACCCATGGCGAGCGCCTCATCAGATCATGGATCAGCCATTATACTTGCGCTTGGATCAAAATTAGCTCTAATGCCACTTGTCACGGGCTGATCGATTACTCTTGATCACTCCTCGATCACACGTAGGCTGACTCGTGCGACCTTAGGATTTTACCCCTAAGTAGCCTTTCAACACTCGACTCACAAGGAACTTTAGAGAGAGAAACTCTAGTTTTATATATCTTGTGAATGAGAATATAATGAGGGAGGAGACCCTTTTATATACAAGTACAAGGCAAACCGTATCCGTAGATCTCCCTTAGATCTAACGATGGAGATTGCACCTCCCCATCTACCAACTACCCGCATTAATTACACAACTACCGGCTACTCGCATTTATGTCGTATGCGTACAGGTATCGTATATAGGTATCGTATCGCCCCTTCCCCAGGAGTATTCTAGAAGGCTTTAGAATACTCTAAGTCTCGGGAGTATAAATCGAGGGTCTTTAGTGTGTCACGCCCGTCTCGAAGAACCCTCTTGGATTGGCATTCTTTCGGGCCGTGACACATGATTGAAAAATTCTCTTCCATTGTCTGTTCGGATCCATTTATAGTTTTTCCAAATTGAGTCTTTGATAGAGAAAGGAAAGTCCTCAAATTGGATGAAACTTGACCCTTATATTGCATGAGAAAAATCCATGTGGCTTTAGAATAATTGTCCACAATGGTGAGGAAGAACCGAGACCCATTATGGTTCGGTGTATGATATGGTCCCCAAACATCAATATGAAGTAACAAAAAAAATACTGTTTGCACGACTTTTACTCAATGGAAAAGGAACACGCAATTGCTTTGCAAACGGACAAACATGACACTGAGGATAAGGAAATGAGGAACTATGGCCCATTTTGGAATGTAAAAGAAAATTCTCATCATTGGTAGTCAAATTACACAATGATTTCTTATTACAAGGAAGGTTGGATAAGTCAAGCTCCTTGGATGAACTATTCCAAAAAAATAACCCTTCAGAGAGGTTACCCTAACCCATCAGTTTGCCAGTCGAAAGGGATTGAAAGAGACAAGTATCAATATTGAAAAGAACTCGGCACGAATTTTCCTCATAAACTCTAGACACGGAAATGAGATTAAATTGAAAACCTGGGACATAAAGGACATTTGTGAGAACAATTTGAGGGCTAAGATTGATTGTCCCTGTTATAGTGACTCGGGTAATGTTTCCATTTGGCAATTGGACAATAATGGGACTATCCAATTTTTCATGAATAATAGAAAACAGACCCTTATCACATGCAATATGATCATTGGCTCCCGAATCAATAATCCAGGCATTTCTCGATATTGTATTTATCAAGCAGTGAGAAATACCTGTGAAATTGCTTCCTTTGTTGGGAATCTCTAATTTCTGTAAAGCTTGCATCAATTGTTGATATTGCCCATGGTTGATGGGTTGATTTGCATCTCCTGATCCAATAATTTGATAGGTTGCTGCTAATATTTCCTTTCCCTTTTGTCTCCGACGAGGTAAGGCGTTAGCTTTCTTCTTGCATTGCCAGCCGAAAGATTCGGTCAAGGGGAGGTGCAGGCTTCATTGCTAAGATCTGCGACTTCAAAGTGAGGTAAGAATTGTTCAAGATTAGGAGAAAATGTGTGATACCATGAAAGAAGACGAATGCAAGGAGGGAGCACAGAGAAGAGCGTGGGAAATCTTTGTGTATTTCATATATATTCATTTCAATGTACAAGATCGATATTATAGTACAAATCATGTACAAGAAAAGACAACCAAATAATCTACAAATCATATTTGATATTAATTGATCTTGATTGGTTTGAATGATATCTTGAAGATCTTGCATATCTTCCAACAAGTTCCATGGCCAAAGTGGCCATGAGCCTTGAGGAGAGGGGTAATGATGACATAGAACGTAGGCATTAATCGACAAGTGGGACCCATTTTAAAGAAAAGACAAAAAGAGAAGTAGAGAGGAAGGGAGAGAGTCATCAGCAATGGAGAGGAGGAGAGAGAGTAACGTTGAGATAGAAGGAAAGCATTAATTAATTAAGACCCATCTTGCCATTTAGTTGAGTGTTTGGCCAACAACATGGAATATGAGATGCACCTAATATTTTCTTGAAAGTTCAATGCGTTTTAGAATCCTTTGCCTCATCACTTGCTTAAGTTAGGTTTAAAGGTTTACCTAAGCAAGCTCATCTCCCACACGAAGGAGGTCTAGCCTCCCTAGCTAGGTCTACCAACACTTGTCCACATCCTAAGGAGAGGTGGTGGGCTGCTTGGATTCCCTGATATAATGCCTCGGGGACACGGCACCTGACTCCCCCTGAAGCTAATCCGATATTTTTCTTCTTGGATTAGTAGGTAATATGGGTCACAGTCAAGTGGGGTCTCCCACCCGAAGGCGGATCTCCCATTTGTCAGAGGATCCTTGAGTCTTTTAAGGATCTGCTCATATTTGAGATGCACTTAATATTTTCTTGAAAGTTCCGGTACATTTTGGAGTCCTTTGCCTTAATAGGGAAAGTGAGAAATCACATTTTGTTCACTGGGTGGTCTAAGACTAGCGACGGTGATATTGAACAAAATTTTCAAGAAAAACCATTCACAGCACTCCACGGTCATGTTGCCATCTCGGCGAATGAAGCCGGAGATGATTATGGGACTACCAATTACGAACATCATCTACATGTGCTCAAAGAGCATCAAACATCATCTTCACCTAGCATAGCAATAGCAGTGTCCTACCGAACTTGGTATTCGGTGATCTGAGCTTAAATTGTGAACAGACCGTTCGGTGATCTGAGCTTAAATTGTGAACAGACAGAGCTCGGTCGGAGGGATTATGTCGAGGGGCATCATTATTTTTCAATCCAAAATGCACAAGGACTAAAGACTAGTGAACCTGACCGACCTTGCATTCCTCTCAGACCCAACAACACTAGAACCCCTAACAAACAAGTACATGATTTTAGAACCCAACTTTTTGCATATCATCTTCGTCCTTGAAGTATTTCTTCCAGAACCAGTGCTTCTTCCATGCCCTCTCATTCATTTCATCAATAGGGATGCCCTTTGTCACAGGAAGCATGAAGGTTGCAAAACAGCCCATCACGACGATCCATGCGGAGAAGAAGAAGAAGTCGCCGATCTCATGGTGCAGAGCATGGTCAGGACACTTGAGCGACGATAAAATTGCAGAGCATGTTCATGCCGACGGCGAAGAAGAAACCGGCATTTCGCGTCTCCAGCGGGTATATCTCACTGGGGATGAGCCAACCTAAAGGACCCCATGACCACGCGAAGCCAGCCACGAAGAAACTGACCAAGAAGACCACGAAAAGGGCGTATCCTTTTGGAATTTCGTTGGTGGATTTCAGGTGTATCGCGAGTGTGATGCCCATGGTACACTGTAAGCAACCAAAAAGGATAAGAAAAGATCGTATGCCAAACACAAACTTCAGGAAGTTAATGCCATAGAGAATGAAGCAATGAACTCAAATAGTGGAAACTGGCAAATAATGTTTCTATTTTGTAACTCAAACAAGTCAGGAAGGTGATGAGATGAAATTTTGAAAACTGAATCTAATTGTTCTGGACGGCCTAAACTGACCTGGGCAACGAGCATCTGAATTGCTGCCTCGATGAGCAATACCTTTCTCCCACATCTATCCACGGTAAAAATCGCAATGAAGGTCGACACCACATTTATAAGACCCGTGACCACGGCACACAGAAGCGAGGCATCGCTGCCAAAACCCATAGTTTGGAACAGAACCGGAGCATAAAACATTATCACGTTGATACCAGTGAATTGCTGGAAGATTTGGATAATTGTTCCACAATTCAATTGTGGCCTACTCGAGGGCTTCGTGAGACTTTGGAACGAGCCTTCCACCTTTTTGGCCATCTCCGTGGCATGCAAGATTTCTTCGTATTCTGTATTCTGTGTCGATGAAGGTCCTTGCCAGATCTAGGCGACGCGGCTTCACCCGCGACTAACAAGCTCGCAAGCCAAAATAAAAGAAAAAATAAAAAAAAAAAGGAAGAAAAAACATTAAAAATCAAAAAATTATTTAAAAATGTTCACGTTTGCATTGTCTGTGCCACGTACGTTAGTAATTTTCACGAAAATTAGCCGAATGAACTAAATTAATATCATGTGAAAATATTTAAGATTAAATTAATTAATTTAAAAAAATTCAAAACAAATTGGTGCCAATACAATTGGTTTAAGGCTTTTATGATACTTTTTTGTATTTACTGCTATTTGTATTTTGTTTTCTAAAAACATGCCCAATTTGGTTCTGGGAAAAAAAAGAAAATGAGGCCCGATTAAGATTGTAGGAAAATGGAATAAGAATTTGTGTCGCATTGTAGGTTAAAGTTCTAAATTTTATAAAACATGATATGAATTCATCGTAAAATTTTAGTGTGTATGCTTTACTTATTAAAGTGTTTTCTCTTATTTTATGAATGTGAGATTTTGATGGGTTATTACTGCATGTAGTTTCCCTTTACATAACGATTAATTAGACTTTCCGATTGTATCAAAGTCAATTTTCGAATCTTACACATGAGAACTAGAGTGTTGTTAAAATGTTAATAGCATCGTCTACAAAATATGTTGCATTTGTTTTATTCTCTTTCAAAGATACACTTTTGCATTTTTCGTTATATCTCAATCAAAATTCTTTAAAATAATACTGCCGCATGGATTTTCACCAATTGAAGTTTGCGTTTGCCTTTTGAAAAGAAAAAGAATTGCGTCTACTTTTTGTTTCATTTTTTCTCAAAAAATAAAAATAAATTATCGAAACTTCAAAGAGTACTGTAAAACTTAGCGGGACTCTACGTATGTATGTGAATAAATACATTTTATAAAGTTCTTGGATGGTGTATGACCAAAAAATAAATAAATTTGGATGGTGTATTTTGTATAAAGTTAAAAAAAAAGGAAAAAAGAGCGAAAAATAAAGGAAAGAAAATGTGAACCGACATGGCGAAATTCTTTTTTTCATTTATATACTTGGCAGGGAGGACGGGGCAGGCGTAATGCTAAAATGCTACCGTCGGTCTAGGGTTTTGCAGTAACTTCAAAATAAAAACCTTTCTTCTTGCTTCTGTCGAGCTCGATCTCCATCGCCACCGGCTTCTCAGCTTCACCCCGAGCGACGCTCGAACGCGGCCACTCCACTTCATCTTCTTCTCCAGCGGCGACCAGCCAAACCACCTTTCGCTCACAGCCAGGTACTCTCTCTCTCTCTCTCTCTCTCTCTCTCTCTCTCTCTTCACGTGCATTTTCATCCAGCACCCGCGCTTGCGAGACGGATTCTAGAGCGAGCGGATCTCCCTGCAATTACTGAATTCGGTGGAATCACGAATACTCGTCGCTTTCTTCCGTCTATCTCTTCTACGCATCTTTCCTTCATTCATCCTCCTTTTTTCTTTTTTCCGGTTCTTAATCGTTGGTTGCTGTTGAATTGGTTGGATTTTGGTACTTTTGTTGCTTTCAGGTCATCATGGCGGCCGCTGGTAACGTTCCGACCGGTTTGGACAAGGAACAGGTGATTGGCTGTTTATTATGTTCTTTTATTCTAAGCTGAGCGCAGATTAGATGGTGGAATTTTTTCGGGAAAGTGATTCGATGTTCAGTAATTTTTTCGGGAATTTGTGCATTGCACTTATGAGTCTCTGCGCTGGTAGATTTTTGGCATGGCAGAGAAGGAAATGGAATACCGGGTGGAACTTTTTAACAAGTAGGTCCTCTTATCTATATCTCCAATTGCTTATTTCACCAAAGCTATAATCTTTTCTTTGTCCATAGGGAGTAGCTCATCGATAATCGATATGGAACTGGATTATTGGTGTATCCATAGTTTATTTTATATGTGCACACATGTTTTTCATCTCCAGCTTACTTCAATTCTTGTACCAATGCATAGTCAAGTATGGCAAAGATGAGTCAAGGATGGATGATGTGCTTTTGTAGTTTATGGACCATCAATTATAGGCTGTTTCTAAGTTGCATTTCAGTGTCACTCTTGCTCATGATTCTGGTGGTGAGGTTAAGAGTGGCATGGGACACGATTTTTCCTCAAGCATCGTTGATGTCGTCAGTGGCATTGAAAATGTTCAGCAGAGGAACCCTTTGAAGATTCTGAAATGTGATCCACAAAACCTCTGATCTAAAAGCCAATTTATAGATAAGTATTCTGAATTTTTCTCTTGTTTGTTCCCTCAGTCTTAGGGATATTTGGGACAACCTCAGGATCTAATCCTTGGGACCCTCTTTTCTGAGTGAGAACAGAGAAAGGAGCATTTGAGACAAGGCTTGTGTCTGGCTTCTTCCAAGCTTAGCTCTCCTATTCATCATAATTTATTGGGAGGTTTTTATGATACTTTCCTTTACTGAGCAGTCTGCTCACGCTGAGTGTCATTGAATGGGATTATAGTGTTCATAGTTATTCAATCGTAGAAATAATGGAGTACTTTCTGTTTCTAGTGACCACTTTCCCTGTTATCACATCATCAGTTTTTTCTTTCCTTGATGCAGGCTTACTAACACATGCTTTAACAAGTGCGTCGAGAAAAAGTAAGTGAAGTCTTATGTTCCTGTACTTTTCGCACAAAGCTTTCCTTATACTTTTGGCTGTGCAAGAAGAAAGTTCTAGCTGACCTTTATGATAATGAGCTGCATATTGGCGCACTTATCAATTACTTTGGGACATTGCAATGGATTTTAATTGATCGTGCACTTTTCTCAATGTTATTCCATGCTTTCTCAGGTATAAGGAATCAGAGCTAAATATGGGTGAAAATAGTTGCATCGATCGATGTGTTTCAAAGTACTGGCAGGTAAGGCTTGGAATGATGTATTTTTTCTTACCGAGCTCAGTGATTACGTCCGAAGATAATTTTAACTTTGTGGTGTGCTATCTAAACGCTGATGCAATTTTTCTTTTCTTTGTGCTTGGAATTCCCAGTTATATTGATGTTTTAGTTTTTCAGAAGTTTAAACAATTTTTCGTTTTCATGGGGGGCTCTCCAGCCTTTTTTTCTTCACTTGATTAGAGTTATTACTCATGAAAAAGAACATTTACAGTGAATGCTTCTGCTATTCTATCTGACTTGGTTAATTGTACTATGTTTTCACTGGTATTATTTGCAAACTGGAAAATTTTTGGCTGCATTATGGAATTGAAGGAGGTTTTATTCATGAGTATATGTGAAGATAGATTGTTGGGTCTTTTGTCCAACATAAAAATGAGTTCTTAAAGTTTGTGATGATGGGGACAGCTAGCAGGTAAATTAGCTGTTCCAGTTTTCATTCTATTGTGGAAAAGCTGTCAGATGAAGCATTCATTTTTTTTTTTTAAAACTGATAAGTTCTTATTCTTGGTATTATCAATTTCCACAACTTGTAAAAAGCAGCGAATTCCAAGAACTTACTGTACTTTATTGTTTTCCTTGGTAATCTTGAGGTGTATCTTGCTGTGTAGCTATATGATTGCTTTAGGAGGACATTTGTTCGTTGGGATAATTTTTTGGTCTACTTTTCTTTATCTTAAAAACTTATTGCAGGTGAATAGTCTAATAGGCCAGTTGCTTGGATCTGGTCGTCCGCCAATGTAGAATTCACTGTTGCAGCTGCACGGTGTCATCCTAGAGTAGATGCCCAGTGGGAATTTTGAGGAAAGCCGGGAACTGATATTGAATACCGATAGTCCTTTTTTCTGTATGGCTTTTGAGTTTATGAGCTCCTCTGCTTATTGTTTTGGTTGCACTTTGTCGCAGCAGCAGTCTTGAATGCTCGCTCTCCACAGTTCTTGGGAAGACTTGTATTCTTAATAAATAGCAGCCTTAATTTCAATTGAACTGAATTCTGGGAAGTGGTTCTTACTAAAGAGCAGAGCACGATCAGACAACCTGGCTGTTGAATATCTGATGAAGTCTTGATTATTGCTATTCACAGGTGTTTGATGAAAATTATAAGGGTGTTGGACGTGCATCGTGCCATGGGAGAAGTTATTATATGATCTCTACACCATGCGAATCAATATCATTTCAACCATTAATTGTGCAGGCCTTATCGCATTTTTTCAAGCAGCACCGTTCGTTACTATGATTGCTGAGTTAGCTCAAGTTTGATGATCAGTATCATGAAAATCTCCATTTCGCAGAAATTGTGGCATCCTAGAATTTCATGAAAATCCCTAAATATGCCATGAGCCATGGATAGGCGATGGAAACACCGTTATTGTATTTTTGTAGCCTTTTGATCCATGATTCGCAATGAGATTTATGGCCAAGCTTTTAATGGATAAATTTCGGGAAAGAAAGTTCTATCTTTGGCCATATGTATTATAAATTGGAACTTATGGATTTATGATTGCAAGTGTACAGCCATTTAATTTGCAATTTACTACTTTGATTTAATAGGGATTTAGTTAGTTTTTAAAAGGGTTAATCTTAGGTTATTTAAGCTTGGGTCTTAGGCCCAAGAGTGTTGGGCCTAAGATGGGCCGAAATGGCCGGCCCATAAGCCCATGAAGGGCTGTTGTCACACGAAGGGGGATCCGGTTTGCATGCCCTCCCCCATTTGTCCTTTGAAGTTAGCCAAGTGTCCTCCATGCAAATGCTAATGATGGCTAATGATGGAGGGGAAGGAAATTAGGGGAAATGATGGCCGGCTTAAGCGAGAAAGAGAGAAGGGTTTGTCCGAGAGAAAAAGAGAGGAGAGAAAGAGAAGAAAGAAAGGAAGAAAGGAAGAAGAGAAGAAGGAAGGAGGAAGAACCGTGCGTCCGCCGTCCGTTCGCAGCCGTTGAGTCCGCCTTGCCCTTCGTTCGTGTTTGCTGTGTTCGCTCGGTCTAGAGGCAAGTGGGATCTCTTGATCTGCTCTTGCATGCTGTGCTTAGTGTGTGTGATTGAATGATAAAAATTTCGGAGGTTTAGAATGTGAAAAATTGAAGTAATAAGGGTGGTGCTCTAGCCTAGTGTACTGTTCTTGAGATAACAGCTCGACCTTGGATGTTCTAGTGACTTGCATGTGATGTTCGAGTTGGATTTTGGCTTTGACTTCTAAATGAAGGTTGTTAAGGACTTCTTGGAGTATAACATACTCAAATTTGGGACAAAACAAACAAGTATAAGTGGGTGAAATTGTTATTCTTTGGAAGGACTGGATTTGGAAATTTCGGTACTAGGAACAGGGGTTTCAAACGCCTATTTCATTACCTAGGACGAATCTGACTTCGATGTCTTCATGAAGTGTTTACCTTATGGTCTTAGCTATCACATAGTCGAATTTCATAATTTTTTAAGGTCATTTGGGTATTTAATCGGAAATGTTTCTAAAACTGGGTAATCTGATGTGTTCGGACTTGGTAATGTTGCAATGCGTAGTCTATACCGTTCTGTATGAGATTCTTTTGGAAAAGTGTTCTGCATGAAATATTTTTTTTTATGTCTTGCCTACAACATATTCAAATTTCGTAATTTTTGAAGTTCATTTGCCTACTTAACCAAAAATGTTTCAAAAACTGTGCAAGTGGAACGGACAGAATTAGTAGTGCTGTGATGCGTGTTCTGTATTGAACTATATGGGGATCTTTTGGTGTAGTGTTCTTCATTAAGTATCTGCCTTTATGTCTTGACTATCACATGTTAGAATTTCATAATTTTTGAATGTCATTTGGGTATTTAATGAAAATGTTTTCTAAAACTGTGCAAGCTGGATTGTGCGAATTTCAAAAGCTAAAATTGACCTTGTTGCCATTACATCATGTGCCGTGTTGATATTGAGACACAAAGGTGAATATGAATATGAATGATGATAAATGAGGATACCGTCAGAGGTGTGAGCCGACGATGCCCCGGGAGTGTTGGGATGTCCGGAGGTGAGTGCCAGATGCCCAGAATGTGTGTGCCGGATGTCCTCGGGAGTGTCGGGATGCCCGGAGGTGTGTGCCGGAAGCCTCGGAGGTGTGTGCCGGGGGATACCTCGTGATGCTAGTTGGGGTACGAGATGCCCGGAGGTGTGTGCAGGATGCTCAGAGGTGTGTGCCGGAGGTTTCTCGCGATGCCAGGTTGGGTGTGAGCGATAAAATGTGAGATGGAATTGCTGGCCCTGAGAAAGAAAATGTCGTGATCCAATTGAAAGATAAAAAGTTGAAATTGAATCATGCATGGTATGGTGACATGTATGCACGGATGTATGATATAATATGGATAAGTGCATGGTGGTATGTGCACATGAGGCATGGATATGCATAAATGCTTGATGACGAGTACATGGTTGTGTATGCACCTATGGCATGATGATATATGCATGAATGCTTGATGATGAGTGCATGAAGGTGTATGCACATATGGTATGATGACTTATGCACGGCTGCTAAGTAAGTTATGCTTGGATGCATGTATGATTGTTCTGTTTGATGCATTGAGTAGGTTAATGGATCTTTTACCTACTAAGTGGTTGTACTCACCCCTTTGGAGACCAACATTTCAAATTAGATAGATGCCTCTCTCTCCGGTCATGCGGGGTACCTTTTATAGCCTTCCATCTGACGTGGAGGTCAATTGTACGGAGCTTGGTTGTGTCACCATCCCTGGTTTGACGTTTGTACGGGTTCGAGTGCTGGTGATGTATGATGTGGGCCTGGCTAGGGGCCCGGTCATCCAGGAGTTCCTGTCTATCCACATCCGCCGTGATGGAGTGATGCGGGGGATGTTGCTGCCGCCACCGCCCGATGTACCCGGATGGGTGTGATGGCCCGCGTGAGGAGAGGGAGTTGACTTTTTGAAGATAGCCGACACTTGTAGATGGAGGGTTATACATGATCAATATAAGGGGTCGAGATCTCTCTTTTGAGCTATAGCCAAGTTTAGCTAAAAGTCTTGGCTTTTCTTTTTGATTGTACCGACCCAAGATGTTCGTCTTAAAAATATAAATAAAAATAGCTCGGCTTATGTTTTCCTTCAATGTGTAGTAGGTGTGCATTGCATTATGGTTATTGGAGGGAGAGATGGTGAGACTTGTTTATGCTTCCGCTATGAGCTACGCTAGGACCGTTTTCAAAAAAAAGAAAAAATGCCTATGGACCTCGGTCCTTCTTTAAACCTCTTTATATCAAAGATGTGTAACTGGTATTCATTAGGTGGAGCGATTTGAAAGGTATGAGTACAACCACTTAGCGGGGTAAAAGATCCATTAACCTACTCGGAACAATCATACATGAGCCGTGCATATGTCATCATACCATATGTGCATACACCTTCATGCACTCATCATCGGATGCCATAGGTGGGGTGCATTTATGCATATCCATGCCTCATGTGCACATACCACCATGCACTTATCCCCATCGATTTTTGGCACACACCTCTCGAGCATCCCGCACACACCTCCGGGCATCCGGGCGCTATGGCACCCCCGATCCGTCAAGGTCACCACAATTTACCCTCCAATAACCATAACCTACTACACATTGAAGGAAAACATAGTCAAGACATAAAGGCAGATACTTAATGAAGAACACTACACCAAAAGAGCCACTTTTACCCAGTTTTAGAAACATTTCGAAATTTGAATATGTTGTAGGCGATTAAATACCCAAATGACCTTCAAAAATTATGAAATTCGACTATGTGATAGCTAAGACCATAAGGTAAACACTTCATGAAGACATCAAAGTCAGATTCGTCCTAGGTAATGAATATAGGCGGTTGAATCCCCTGTTCCTAGTACCGAAATTTCCAAATCCAGTCTTTCCAAAGAATAACGATTTCACCCACTTATACTTGTTTGTTTTGTCCCAAATTTGAGTATGTTATACTCCAAGAAGTTCTTAACAACTTTCATTTAGAATTCAAAGCCAAAATCCAACTCGAACCTCACATGCAAGTCACTAGAACATCCAAGGTCGAGCTGTTTTTTTTTTTTCAAGAACAGTACACTAGGCTAGAGCACCACCCTTATTACTTCAATTTTTCACATTCTAAACCTCCGAAATTTTTATCATTCAATCACACACACTAAGCACAGCATGCAAGAGTAGATCAAGAGATCCCACTTGCCTCTAGACCGAGCGAACAGCGAGCACAGCGGCGACGGGACACGGCGGTGAACGGACGACGGTGGACTGCCCTTCTCCTTCCTCTCGCGCACGCACAGCCTCCTTCTTCTTCCTTTCTTCCTTCTCTTTCTCTCCTCTCTCTCTCTCTCGGACGAACCCTCCTCTCTCTCTCCCTCTCCCTCTCCTGCCTTCTTACGAAACCCCCTTCCCCCTTTGTTTGTTCTTTTATTAATTAATTATCTCCATTTTGCATGTAGGAAATTGAACAAAGGACAAGTGGTCAAAGAGGAAGGACAAGTGTAGATGGAAAAAACCGACCACGTTGCAAGTCACGACAGCTTCCAGTGTTGAGGAGTACTTCGTCCCATGTTGAGCTTGAAGGTGCTCTCATCGTTGTCGGGTCGGAAATTAGGCCTGCGGAAATCGTAACCGTCCGATGGGAACGCTAGGGTCCATAGTCATCATGGCCGGTGCGACACCAAAATCGAATCCTAGCCATTTATCTCGAGAAGGCCCACGAACCTGGTGGATGAAGTTAACCCGACCCGATAGGTCCATCGGTGCCTAGCGAACTCGCTAGAAGCTCGGGCAACTTCTTAAAGCGTGCATTTCTTTCTGCCATCGTCATTATTACTTTCCCGTTTACGCTCGGTGTTGCTGAAGCTGCAAGCGAAGTAGCTAGCTCGGAGACAAAAAATGTCGATCATCCCGGTCACCGACCGACGGGGGGCCGCCGGCGACGACGACCCGTTTTCGCTGGACGTCTTTCGGGACTCCTTCATGAACCTGCAAAACGACCTCTTCTCGTCCCTCGACCTCTGGGACCCATTCGCCGCCTCCCCTTTCTCCTCCTCCGCCCTCGCCTCTCGCTTCCCGGACTTCTTCACCGGCGCCCTCGCCCCGGTCCGTACCCGGATCGACTGGAGGGAGACCCGCGAAGCCCATTTCTTCAAGGGCTACTTCCCGGGCCTCCGTAGCGACGACGTCGTCATCGAGGTCGGCGCCGACAGGGTGCTAAGGATCAGCGGCGGCGAGTGCTCGAGCAGCTTCGCGTTGCCGGAGGGCGCGAGGTTGGACCTGGTCACGGCCGACATGAAGGACGGGTTCCTCGTCGTCACTGTTCCGAAGGTCGTGGCAGATGCTCCGAGGCGAGACAATGTCAGGGTCGTTGAGATCACTGGGTGACCCAGCGTGGTGCTTATGTTTGGCATTTGGCATTTGGCCTTTGGTGTGTGTGCTTGTGTATTGATGGCGTGGGTATGGAATGTGTAGTTATAATTTAGGTACAGTGTCTGTGTGTGTGAGCAAGTGTTCAATGAAATTTCAGTGCTCGTGTCATCTGCTATTTCACTGCTGTAGCTACTGGTTCTGATAATAATAAGATCATTACGCTACACTGCTTCAGTTCTTGATCTGTTATCAAAGCTTATGACCCTATCTTCTGACTTCTAGACAGCAAACAAGAGCTAAGCTACCATTTCTCAGAACACACCAGCAGTTCTTTCCTGCACAAGGAGCTTGTGCGTCCTTTGTGGTGGATCGAGGAGAACTCAATATGCTGGCGGACAAAATAGGAAACTATCAATTGTACCTTCACAGGTCTTATCTATAATGAGTTGATGTACTTGACCAGTTCATGCAGGGAATTGTAAGAAGAGCCACCTTCTTTGATGCTAAGCATCACTTCACGCTTCAAATCCGTCATCCTCTGCCTCGTGATCTCTCCTTCTTCGCCGGCCATAAGCTTCTTTATAGCTCTTTCGATCTCTCCTCTTTCCATGTCTTCCAGCAGCAGGCCTACCTTCCAAACGTGGCTCAAGTACCTGGCATTCACTCGCTGGTCCCCGAAGCACGGTGTGCATATCATCGGGACTCCTTCGGAGATGCTCTCGAGGGACGAATTCCAGCCGCAATGGCTCCAAAACGCCCCGACCGACTCATGCGCCAAGACTTTCTGCTGTGGTGCCCATCTTATGACATGACCTCTTTCGCCCACGATTTCGGCGAAGCCGTTAGGGAGCCGCTCGATTGCATCCGACCCGCGAACCAACCCAGGACGTACAACCCACAGGAAGGGTTGCTCGCAGTTTGCGAGTCCCCAAGCCATTTCGACAAGCTCTTTCTCGTCAATGGATGCTACGCTTCCCTGGCTCACATAGAGGGTCGAATTCTTCGCTTGCTTGTTCAGCCATGCGATGCAACTCTCGTCCTCTTCGATTAGGCTGCTGGAGAGAGGTGGAGCAATCTTGTGTAGAGGTCCTATGGTGAAAAAGGGAACCGGGTATTCCTGTCTAAGCTTCATCAATGGTGGCTCTTCAAGACATTCAATGGTGTTCAGGAGATATGCGACCGAAGATCCTATTTGACTAGATCTCTCAAGCAGTGGCAACAAATTTTCAGAGCCTTCAAACTTGTAAAGGGAAAGATCCTTAAATCTGAGGGGATGAACCCCAGGTACGAGCTCCAGTGCTTTTGAATCTGCAAAGTGATAGAGATGAATGCAAAGTCTATGCAGCTCGGGGGGTAAATTGTCCATGGTCGACTAAAGCTACACCTGATAAGTGGTCTAGTCTAGATATCTGGCATAGAGGTTTACTTACCTTGCAAGGGAATGAAGCCTTCTTCTTGGAGTCGATTGTACTGGTTGTAGGTCGAAGTATTAGCAGCGCTACAGGTGCGGAAGATGATGCATGGGATTTTCAGCTCTCGAGCTACTTCTTCTGCAAAATACATGAGCCCGTCATAGATTATGCAGGCGATCTCATCTTGGCGATCTGTTCGTTCCCTTAATCTCGTTAAGGATTCGTGGAACGAGGTCTTGCAGTTGACATTGAGCTTCAAGATCTGAGATACGAAATCTCTAGAGGACGTGTCGGCATCGGACAAGCCGTCTGGTAAGGGAAGAAAATCGAAGTGAGGGGGGCTTGATTGGTTAGGGAAGTGGAACTCGGTGTGAGCTACTGTGATGGAGAAAGAGCCGGTCGATTGAAGAGTCGCTCCGAGCTGAAGCATCGGATTCAGGTGACCTTGGTAAGGACATGGCACTAGCACCAAATGGCGGCGCCTCCTATCTCCGGCGTTTGCCATTAGGTGCGAGGCCGAAACTCACTCGCGTGGTCTTGCATTATGCAAAATCTGTGGTTCATTACTTAATGTTAAAAAGGGCGTGAAAGGGACGGGCACGATCATAATGGATGGTCATTGTTAAATGCTGCGCATCACTGAAGAGCGAACCGTGCTCTAAAGAAGGTTCGCATGATAATGGGCTGAGTCAGATAAATTCGGACAGCATTTTGGGACCAATGCGGCAGAGGCTTGAAGTTGCTCAGCAGTTTCAGCACAGCACTCGTGCATCATCTTTATTGGTGTATCGAATATCGGATCCTCTCTCGCAGCCATCCACACGATCGCAAGGAATCTTTTGGACATACAAAACAAAGGAAAGGACACTATCGGAAAGCACTGTTCATTCGGCACGCGTTTTTCCTCTGTCGTACCGTACGAGACAGTCGGATAAGAATTCTCATAAGGAACATGTCCGAAATGTAATTTTCGTGTTTTTCCTTTCAGAAATGTTTCTTCTCGATGAGAAATCTTATACCCTTCTTATCGAACTCTGTTAACATTATGATTAGAGTTACGCAAGCCATTTCAATCTTGGCCCTAGCTTGCTCCTTATGTTTCATGTGAATGATCGTATTGATTAGCGCCTATCAAACTGTTTTGTTTTAAGAGGAGGGAAAACATACATATGCGTAATTGCCAAACTGCAAATCAGAAGTTCTGGTATTGAAATGCCGGGAAACTGAGATATGAATTTTGAGGATGCAATCTAAAGAGAAATATGATGCTGATCTCCGATCTGCCACTGGACTTTTTGGTGCGAGCAAAATGTCCCTCTCCGGTGGCGGTTGGAGCGCGGAATTGACGGTTAATCCGCTGTTTTGCATTGAGGTTGGAATGACAGGATGAGTTCCACCAGTTCATCCAATGAAGTGTTTGTGGAACCGCCTATGCCGAGACTTTGTTCAGCTCTCTCTTTGAATGCCAGGGCCTTTTGTCTGATCACTTCCCCTTCTTCCTCGACCATTAGTCGCCTGATGGCTCCTGCAATCTTCCCCCGTTCTAGCTTCGCTTCCAACTCCAGTCCGATCTTCCATATGTGGCTTATGTACTTCGCATCCAGACCTTGATCGCCAAACACCGGCCAGCAGAGCATGGGAACGCCTTCGCAGATGCTTTCCAAAGTCGAGTTCCATCCACAGTGAGTCCAAAATCCTCCTACTGCACCATGAGCCAAAACTTCCTTCTGTGGTGCCCATTTCACAATACAGCCTCTTTGCCCTATTATTTCTTGGAATTCCTTTGGCAAGAGCTCTAGCCACTCTGCGCAGCTCACCGAACCGGGTCGCACCACCCACAAGAAAGGCCGCTCGCTCATGGCCAATCCCATGGCAGTTTCAAGTAGTTGTTCCTCATTCATGCTAACCACGCTGCCCAAGCTCACGTATAAAACTGATCTGCTAGTTTGTTTATTGAGCCATGAAATGCACCCGGTATCTTCCTTCAGTAATGAGCTAGAGGAAGAAGGGGCTAACTTGTGAAAAGGGCCGATGGCAAATATTGGTTCAGGAAAATATTCTTGAATCTTTGGTAGAATTTCTTCTTCGAGGAAATGTATTGTGTTCACGATGATTGCACTGGAATTTCTTGTTGCACTCGTCGTGGCGGCCCGAAGCTCTAGGATGGTGTCTGAGGGATTCTCCCCCATGGTGATGAGAAGGTCCCTGAGTTTGAGGGACTGCAACTCGTGGATTTCATCCTGAATTAAAGAATCTGCCAAATCAAAAGGAATTCTAGCGTTAGTTTCTGATTTTGGATAACTAGATTCTCCATATGTGACATTAAAAACGTCTTCCTAGTTGCCTTGCGAATCGTTTAGATAGACTTCCCAATTCAAACTTACCTGTGAAAGTTACATAGCCTTGCTCGTTGGCCCGGGGAAAGGCGGCAAAAGCCAACATAGAAACAGCTGCGCTGGTGCGAACGTTAATACTTGGCAGATTCAATTGAGAAGCCACCTTTTGAGCAAAGTGCATCACCGCATCATAGATGATGCACGCAACCTGGTCCTTTGGATCCTTCTGTTCCAACGTTTGTTGAATAAACTGTCGCAGGGGTTCCTGGCAGTTCCTGTGAATGGCAAGCATGGTCGAGTGGAAGTCCTTAGCAGCAAAGCTGCTTTTGGACAAGCCATCTGGTATTGGTAAGAAGGTGAAATTCGGATAGTTGGAAGGATCGGGCGAGTTGAACTGAGGATGAGCGATGGTTATTGGGAAGCCTCTCGAGTTCAGTATGGTGGCCAGCTGAAGCATGGGGCTGATGTGGCCCTGCAAGGGGAAGAGGACCAACACCAAGCGGCAATTTTCTCTTTCAGGCATGGCAGGGGAAGATGACCGATCTCAAACTAAATGAAAACGGAATTTCGAACCGTCGCACCCCAAAACCATCGAACAATGGGGATGACACGGCCGTCCTTTTACACGAAGGATGTAGCCTTAACCCACCAAAATCCAACTCTTAGAGCATCCTTGTTGTCACTCTTGTACTACTCATGGCTAGCTAAGAAACCTGAAAAAGATTGGAAAATAGAGAGGTGACAGTTCAGTGAGTAGTGCATCTTTTCTAAATGGATCGAGCACCCACAATGCACATTTACAAAACCAAACCACAACTCTTTTAATCCAAATTCAAAATATAACAAATATAAAATAAGAGAATAAATTACATATATTTCGATATAGGCAAAAATATTCATTTCCCGATAATATCAAAACAAACATCAATGGTCCACCTTTACCAAAAAAAAAAAAAAATATCAATGGTCCAATCTATTGATCAATCTCATTAATTCACACGCCAATGATCTATTCAATTGGTTAATCTCTTGCCACAATTAATGGTCCATTCCATTGATCCATTTAATATGAAACCATACATCGATGATCCATTCCAATGATTAATCTCAAATCACATGTCAATAGTCCATTTTATCGATTAAACTCAAATCATACATCAATGGTCCTCTTAATTGACAAAACTCATATCATATGTTAATGATTCACTCTACTGACTAATCTGTTGCTCAGTATCAAACATTGTCACAACACAACGTCTGTCAAGCCCCGAACCCCGAGCGTGTGCTCATCCCTCTCTAGTCGATAAAATTTTGCGACTTCCCAGGACAAGTCACCAACCCTTTTCATTATATTGTACATGCGAAAGCGAAAATAAATCCCCTAACAATAATCATCTCGGGATAGAAAAGTAGGACAACAAATTCACAAACAAAATACACATTTATATACACACTGAGTCATGAACAAGGTCTATGACCAAAAGGCTACAAAGACTGACTTTCCAAAAAGAAACGGTCCTAACTGATTTACACTTCAAATCATCACCTCTTGGCTCCAGGTCTTCCACTCGACGATCCTAAAAATTGAGCCCACGACGGGGTGAGATATAAATCTCAGCGAGTTCACACTCTAAACCCCGATTAGGAGAGAAATACGCTCAAAAGCGTCATAACCATACAAGCACACAATTAGCACAGATAACTTACCTCGCCTCAGTTCCTTCTTGTACGTCAGCATAATTCACATCATTGATATGCATATCACTCATATTCAAATAGTTGGAATGCCTCATCAATTCAATTAATCATGCGTTCCTAGTTTTGATCTCAGCATATAGTACGGCCCACTTTCTATTTAGCGGTCCTCTGGCATTGTCAGGCATCTTCTCATACTATTGAGTACGGCAATGTCACTATGTTAACGGCATTCCATAAATGAGCATCGTTCCAGAATCTGCAGCTGCGACTGGCATCCATTGGTAGGGCATCTCACATGGGGGTAACATCCAGCTTAACATCCCGGAATGGGTTCTTTCAATTAACACACGACCACACAATTTCGACCTAGGACACCATGCATTTCACTCAAATATTCTTATTAAAATGGTGAACCTAGCCTATTTCCCTCATATTAGAAATATACGGTAAGTTATTTGTGTGTGAGTACACAGTCAACTCACCTCATAATATTTGATATCTTTTCTTTTAAAATTCCACTATTTTATATAGTACGTACAACTATTTTCAGTGTCAAAATCCGACACCTGAGATTTTCTGAATACATATTGAAAATCCATAAATTCTAGGAGTAAACACTCAAATTTCCAATCAGCACTCAATTTGTGCAATTTAACACCCAATTGCAAAAATTAACCACACCATTGCATTCGGCACAAAATTCCGATTACTGGCTATCCTGGCCTAATTTCCGAAAAATATTTAATAATTAAATAATTACTGAAATTAATTAAATAAATACATTAAATGCTAAAAATGCTAACTTAGGCTAAGTAATTCTAATCTAACCACCTATTGAGCTAGATAAATTATTCTAAGCATCCTAGCTATGTAACAATATACTAATCTAACTAACTAAAATCTCTAATCACCTAATTAACTAATCTAACTATCCTAATTTAACTAAATAACTACTAATTAAACTAACTACACTTAAATAAATCTAAACACCCCCTTAGAGGTCATTAGCCTAGTAAGAAGAGTTTAGTATATAAACTTACCGGTTTAAAGCGAAGACCGGTTCACCGCGACAACAGCCCAACAGCGGCCAAAACTCGGGTTTGTGGCAGCGTCAACGTGCTTGGACTGGGGCCTAAATTTGGCCCAACAAATCTCAGCCCAAGCTGAGATATGTTCTGGGTTTGGGCTGGACTTCAAGTGAGCTTTAAGACTAGACTGATTCCGGGCTGAAGGTGCAGGCTTGTTGGGCTCAATTCTTGGGTTGAACTGAGCTGGAAATGGACGGGCTGATGGGCTCAACTTCAAGCTAAACCGTGGGCTTCAAAAGGGCTGGTGAAAATCACTGGGCTGAGCTTGTGGACTTGGGCCAAGACAGGCTGAATTGGAGCTGCAAAGAACGGGCTGGCGACGGTAAAGCTGGGCTGGACTTCTGGCTTCGCTGGAATCACGTGGACTGAACGGCAGAGAGAAGCAGCTTCGGTTGCTGGAATCGTGCGAGCAAAAGGGAAAGGCCGAAGGAAGTGGAACGCGTGGGCGCGCGAGGCAGCTGCTGGGTCAACTACTGGCTTCTGTGGGTGGAAGTGTTGATCAAATGGAGACAAACTATGGTGGCTTGCAGGCGGCGATGGACTGAATGAAGACACGGTGCAGGGAGCAGCTTCGAAGATGCAAAATAAAAGGGAAATGAAACAAAACAGAAAGGGAAAACGTGGAGAGGGGGCGCGGCTTCGGTGAAATTTTGGGGTGGTCAAAGATGGGATGATTTGTTGACCAAGTGGGGTGGACGTGCAAAGGAGCTGGCGGGTGGCAGTGAGGAAAAGAGAAAAATGAAAGGAATCGGCCGTGTGGCAGTGGATGAGCGATCGAGCAGAAGGAAAAATGAAAATGACAAAGTTGCAGGGGAAGAAGACCAAAGCTTGGGACTTCGGTGAAGGAAGACAATTGCGCGAAGAAGATGGGGAAAGGGAGACGTGCCGAGGAAGATTAAGGGAAAGGAAAAATCAAAGTCAACCAAGCATAGCCAAAAAATTAATTGTTTGGTCCCCTAAATAGTGCTCAATCTTATCCCACTTGTCCAATAATACTTTCTTGTATTATCCTCACAATTAAACCCATTTTGATGCCCAAAAATGCTGCCCTTTTCCAATTCCGAATTCTTCAATTTAAACTTCAATTTCCATCCAAATTCTTCAATTTGATTTCCAAATTTGATGTAGAAAAAGCCCACATAATTTTACAATTCCCCTTCACCAAGTAGCTCGATTTGCAAGTCGAAAATCTCTTCAATTTGGCCAATCCGAATTTCCGCTAATTTCTGAATCGTCTGAAACGATTTTCCGTAAAAATCTAGGAATCTCTAAAAATTCTTCAGATGATGAGTCGACGTTTCTAAAATAGATTGTGACACGACAGAATTTTCAATTTCTAAAATCGGGTTCAAATTTACGGTTAATTTCACTCCGGCGCGTTTTTAGCGTGAGCTAATCTATCGGGTAACTTTCAGGAATTTTTGGCGCAATTGACCCGTGATTGATTTATCTTGAGTCACAATGTACATCTTTGACTTATTGACAGCTCTCAGTTGTCGTGAAAATCTCGAGATTTCAAATATGGACACCGGGTACAGAAATGACAGAAAAATTGGTTTAGTGCCATTCGACGAGAATTTTGCAATTAGGTGGAATCACCCACGCACTAATCACATATCTCTATCGAATCGACCTATCTCCGGTCTCTGATCGATTTTTGACGGTGCTGTGATGACTCTTGCAGATCAACACGGTCGAGTAGTCGATTCCTAGTCGAATTCTCAAGTCCATTGCATTTAGATTCCTTAATTGCTTCCCCATATAGTCTAGTTATTCGTAAGTGATCAGTCACAGAATAGAACTATCGGCGTGTCGACGAAAGACCCGATTTATTTAATCGAAAACAAACTCTGAAAATTCAGGCTGTCACAACGTTTAGTGATGAGGCGACTAAGATTCTCTCTTTGGCAAGGTCTACACTTATTATTAGTCGGTGTGATTTGACCCACAACGATATCCTAAACTAGTATGTGCATACCCACGCCTTTCACTAGACTCACAGCGATATTGAGCATAAATACTAATATAGAACAACACCATCCATAATTCACAAAGCCAAATCCATAAATTATTTCATATATCACTAAAAGCTTTCGCAATTCGATTCATCCACCAAAAACACTTTCCACAAAACATTCTCAAATAATTTCAAGACTCGTCTCATAAACCAGATTTATAAACCGAATCAAATCAAATACTTGTCACAAAGCATTTCACAAATCAATATCTCTATAATATTCCATAAACCATCTCAAAATCAAGAGCTTTTCGTAAAAAAGGTTTCGTACACCCAAGATATATAATATTTCTCAACTTCGTTCTTCAAACAAAACATATTTTTTTTCACCAACTAGTTCTTACACAGTTCACAAATATTAAATGTAGCAAATGTCCGATCCAAATTCTATGCAACAAACATGCTTATCCACATTTCATAACATATCAAATCTTTATCATTTTGAAAACATGAGTTTATAAATTTTTAGAAGAGATAGCACCACTTACCTTGAAAAGCCAAAAATCAGTCTGTGGTGAGCCAACGCACTCATATTACTATCAATTAATTGAAAACGATATCAAAACCAAATAATATGCTACTCTAACTAATGACTCGACTAAACTATGCTTATTCGTTGATAAAATGACACATACATGCTCATAAATCGCATATCCAAAGCGATTTATTCAAGCCGTCCGCAACGTGGAGCTTAAGCGCGAAATTTGGTCGCTTCATAACTTTTTCCATTGAACCCCGTTTCAAATGTTCTTACAATCAATAAAAAGCCCTTTCAATATACTACGAGTACCCCAACTTAGCCATCCCAAAATCAAGCTGAAAACTGACAAAATATGGCCCCAAAGCTGCTGGATGCGCACTGTTCATTGCACGTGAGAAACTTCAAAATTTTGTTTTGGGCAAATCATAAGCTCAAATCACGATTCGTAAAGTTTTATGGCTTCACAATACCTTGAACTATCATTTCTATAAAAATACGCGAATCAATGATTTAAAAATCGGACTTCGCCGCTCGATTTTTCCAAAATTCCGAATTTGAGCTCTAAATCCGGAAAATACTTCGATTAAATAGACGAGGGACTTAAGCTCTTACCGGGTGTTGCATCACGGAGTCGAGTAGGCTTGGTGAGGCGTCCGCGACATGCACATGCTAAACTCTCTTTCCTTTCTTCCCCCTTTCTCCTCCTCCTCCTCTTTAGTGCGGATGATTGCAATAACAACCCAGGTTAGTATGTAAGGACGTTTAGGACACTTTGAAGATTCTGCGAAACCAGCGATAAACTTCTGCCGTGGTCAACTTCTCTTTTCAAAAGCGACCCATTTGGATAATTCAGCGTTCTGGCCAAGACTGCACTCGAAAGCAACTCAAACAAGCACCACCTCTTATAAATCCAAGAAAAGCTAATCGACATCTCGGAGTCCTCGGCTGATGACGTAGTTAAAATGAGACATTTCGACTGATTCATAAGAATCAGAAGAGACATCTTGCACGGCTTTGCCGAGGAGTTTTTCAGAGTTCCAATTCTCATACTCTTTGTTCTCTGTGTTTAGAAAGACTAGTCTGATGTGATCACGTGCCCTTGCGATTTTTCATCTAATGGTCATGAAATTTTGGAACTGAGCTCAGACCTTGTTGTATCGTGATAGAGGGGTGCCATCGAATTTTTATTGTGAAATCTTACGTCTTTGGGATGCGACGATTTGTCAAACGATTGCGATGCCCCAAATCCAAGACGACTTTACTCGACAAGTCTTTAATCTATTCTTTCTTCGAATTACACGATGAAACACCTTCTTTATTTTTTTGCCAGACATCGCCAAATGTGTCAATGCCTCGGTAGACTCTTACAAGGTTTGATAAAGCAATAGGAATCATCATCCGAGAGAGATCTTAGATACTTTTCAGACAGAATGAAAGACTATAGAGATTATATCGAGGAATCTAAAACATCCTTAAATAATTAGTAACTGGGAAATAGACAAAAGGAAGGCCCAAAAGCTCTTTCTCGTCTCCTGTATTCTCCGGTTAACTATATTTCTCTCTTTCTTTGTGACATTACAGCAAATCAGGGAAAGCTCAGTGATTGGCAAAGCAAAACCCGAAAATCAAAATTTGGGCAACAATTCATGCAGAAATTCAGAAGATGATGAGAGCACTGCAAACTCCTGAGGGAAATATGTCCCTGAATCATGTAGTATGCTAAAATATGGGTTTCACGCCTTCTTGCCACCAGAGATTCGGCACACAAGTGGAACAAAGAGGTGCCATTCAATTCAACATAGAATTTGGCCATGAAAAGAGATCATCATCAAAATAATATGTAAGTCAAGCGATAACAAAACAAAGTCACTGGAGGTGTGTGATTGGGAGTTAATACGATCCTGGTTGTCTTCTTAACGTTCGATTCTCGAGTTGACCTTTTTGGCAAGAAAATAGCTGGTTGCGTAGGAAAACCCGCAATGGCACCGGGATCAAACTGCGTGCTGATCCCGTCAAAGTGGAGTCTCAAGGCTTGTGCTACTCCTGCAGGTATCAGCACAGTCGAACAACCTGTGATCCAAAACCCCATAATTATCGAATTGAAACCAAAAATTTTATTCCAACTTATTGTCCACCTGGTTTCAAGGAGAAAAAGGAGCAAACTTCACCTGCACTGAACCTAACAGTACAATCAAGCTAGAGTTAAAGTGGATAGATTATGCCCAAGCTTGTCTTCAACTGGAATTGAGCTTAAAAAATTAGTTATGAGCTCAACTCGGCAGTGTTCAACATTACTCAAGCTTGTCTCAATTTGATTTGATAGCAGTTGGTCCAAAACAGAAGAAGAAGGTCGACTTGGTTATTGAAACGCAAACTTACATTATGATGAAAAGATTTCATTATATAGTTTGACCCGCGATTTCAAAATAGACTATACAAAAAGACCAGAGCAACTTGAACTCGACTAGAATGGCATAGAGGTTGAGTATCGACTAGTAAAACTACAAGTGAATTCGTGAACACAAAAACCATTTCTACAACCGTAGAGGAGCAGTACCAGGTCGATGTCCCATTCCACAGGGCAAGAAAACGCCCATCCCACCCGACCTGCCCAGGAAAAAGGCTTTCATGCCTGAACCGGGACCTTGATGGCGATGGACCTTTCTCGGCCGTGGCAGGGCACTGGCCCGTGAAAGCTGCCTCTTCATTACATCATGCTCTTGCTGCGTAGCCTGAAACCAAACACAAATCAAACCAAAGCCAAGAAGCTTATGTTGGATCATCTGAAAGCAGGGATAGAAGAGCATACAAAAGCAGCTTGGCCTCTACGGACATCGTCACCATCCTCTTCCCGAGCCATGTACCGAGCACAGACAAGAAGCAGAGAAGAACGGAGAACGATAATGAAGTCCAGCCCGTGTGAGAAAGAACCTCCAATGCCAATCAGTGGAGATCCTAACAGACACAAATGGCAAAACTCCCCATTTCTCTAAAATGCTTGAAATTAAATTATACAGAGGTGGGCGATGATGTTAATCTGTCCAAGGAAAACGTTTAACATATGAATGTCAGCATGAAGAGGCCTTTCTATTTCCTCTCTCCGAGGATGCGGCTTTAAATGGGCCACCGGTAGCTTAGTTTATGCCCCAGGGTGAAGCTGAACGTATTGGATGAACGACAAAAAGCCCAAGCTCGGATCCATTCCCGGTACTCTGTACACAAGCCTGATCACGGCGGACGAAGCTTGATACAGAAAAGCCGAATAGTTGACTTTTCCTTGACCCAATTATAGAGAGAGTACCCATTTTGGTTTACTCTCGAGTGTCGAATGTGGATGTGTATTGACAGGTACCCAAGGGAAGGGCAAAATAAGGATGATACCCATAAAAACTCATGACGCAATTAAAATCAAACAAGAAGGTCCATGTCTCGGAATCACCTACGCCGTTTAAAATCTTTATTGGTACTTGTCATTTGTTTTTGGTGCTTGTGTACTCACCACTCGTTCATTTTAAAGTTCTCTAATAAATTGGGTAAGACATGATTTAAAAAACAATTAGGACATGGATTTCTACATTTGTGATGTGGAAAATTGTACTTACTATATAAGTCCCGTTTAGACATAAGATCTCCTTTAGCAAGACTGCGAATTTCTACTACAGAAGGAGCAATAAAGCATTTTTTTTGCAATTATGGTCACTGTGAATCAACCCCAAGGAGCTTATTGACAAAGAATTTTCTAATGGAATAGGGGAAATGTTTCTGACTTAGGAACTTCTATGGAGCTATATTTCTTTGTGTCACTTTCATAGTATTATTCATCTGTTTCTTCAGCTTTTCTTGCTCCTTGCTCCCCAGTCAAGTCAAACAATTGTCATCCAAATCCATTGACCAATCGTTATGACTGTTAGCTAGCTGGATCTTGGTCTCTTGCCCTCTATCTCTCTCTCTCTCTCTCACACAGAAAAAATAATGGCAATCTAACCTTAGTGCATAGATATAAAGTTGGGGGACGTACCTGTAATCTATAAAATTGCCATATGCCGTTAATGTACGTTTCAGGCACTGACCCATTAAATCAGCTGGCGAATCCCAATTTTTGTTCCCCCTATCCGCCTTTCTCCTTCACTCATATCCATCTCATTGAATCTGCCCATGATGTGAAGCTTCAACACCGGTAAAGTTGACCTTACTCTCCTTAGTTAAAAGAAAGTGCAACCCCTATTTTTCTATTTAAAAAAAATTAATATTACGAAAAACTCTAAATTGATACCCCATCATATTACGTGTCATCAAATTCAATAATTTAACAGTAAAATTTAACTATAAAATTTAACGGAGGATAAATTTATCATGGAATATATCGATTTAGAGTTATTTGGAGTAAATTGATCACAAACGAATATAGGAGTTTTTGGTGGTATTAGTTCTTTTTAAAATGACTTGGTTAGTTTGCGGCTTTGCATCATCGTCGTCGTCATCATCTCCACCTTACCAAAAGGTCATCTACCCTTCCATATCTTTTAAGTTTCTATCGATCTCTATCTCGTCCAAGTCCGACTCCTTCCTAGTCCTCTCTAGAAACCAGATCTCTGAAGCTGTTCTCTTCTTGCCCTTCCTTGATCGGATCGAGTAGGAGGATCAACCAGTATGGCCAGGGACAGGAAGATCGGAGTGGCCGTCGACTTCTCCAAGGGAAGCAAGCTGGCCCTGAAATGGGCCATCGACAACCTCGTCGACAAGGGCGACACTCTCTACATGGTCCACGTGAAGCCCTTCGTCGGGGACGAGTCTCGCAACCTCCTCTGGTCCGCCACCGGCTCCCGTACGTCCCTCAAACGACATCGATCGCTCTCTGTCTGTCTTGCTGAGCTTGAATTATTCTGTGACTATGGTGATGGTTAATAGCACTAGCGTGTTTTGATTGTTTCATATGCAGCTCTGATACCCCTGTTGGAATTCCGGGAGAAGGCGGTCGCCCAAAAGTATGATGTCGAGCTTGATCCTGAGGTCCTCGACATGCTCGATACCGGGTGCCGCCAGAAACATGTACTCGCTTCTTCCTCCAAGCATATACCTATACTTTTTCCTTTCTATAGGATCGTTTTATTTAATTATTGATTGAAATAAACATGTGAAGTGATCGATATGGATTAGGTAACTGTGGTGGTGAAGATATACTGGGGCGATGCAAGGGACAAGCTGTGCGCGGCGGTCGGTGATCTCAAGCTCGATTGCTTGGTCATGGGTAGCAGAGGCCTCGGCAGCATTCAGAGGTACATTAAATTCTTAATATAGCAGATTTCCATCTTGAAGGAGTCCAGGTTGTTTCAATTGATATAGTTCCCAAGAGCAGAAACCGTAGAATGAATGAGATAATTACAGATTGGACCATGAATTTTTCTTTGCGTAAGTTGGTCTTACTGGAGTGAATAAATGTGTTGTGATCTACAAACAGGGTGATCCTTGGGAGCGTGACCAGTCATGTGATGGCGACCGCGACTTGTCCGGTGACCATCGTCAAGGAACCGACTTCTCATGGTTTCTGATCAATCTGGACTGTGCCAAGGGACGACTGATTATTTCGTATATAGTGTTTGTGCTTCCGGTGTTGGAGTGCACTGAATAAGCTTTTCGCCCTTTGTTTGATGCACTGTTGTAATTCGAATTTGATGGACTAAGTTTGTATTTCAGCTCTTCATATATCTCCCTAATGCTGTTTCCTTTTGGTTGATCTGATTACCCACTTATTCCAGAAAGGGACCACCCCATTAGAATTGATCCTTTAGGGGCATGGGATCATGATGATCATTTTAAACAAGTTCAACTAAGTCTAAACCACAAGCCACATCTGTGGAGGAGGAAGACGTGGACAACACTCACAGCTAGACATAATGCTTCAGAGAGGCATGTCTAGAATGATTTTCTAAGTAACATGGTACAACTTAAATGATTGTTTGTAGTGGAATTGAAATGCCTAATACCGTCCGCTACAATGTCCAGTAAATTAATAGTTTGTATACCATTTCATATTCTTAGCATTATCCATCTTAACAAATACAGATCAAGACTGTCACCGTCTGTCTGATAATACTATACTAGGTATATTCAGATCAGAAAGCCCTAGCGTCCCCTTTGTGAGAGCTCAGAGGAGAGGCCTCTCCACATGATTAGAGGCTGGACAGTAAGTTGAGTTGTTCAGCGGCGAACCTGTCAGGGTTTGGGTATTCTTCGGTTCGGTGGTATGGATGTACGTGGCGTACTCTCCAAGTTGGCATTCCCATTGACAGGCATCGATCCTTTTCGCTTTCACTGTAAGGCGGGCACGATATATTGGCTTCTCTAGGAACATCGAAACCAGACCGTGGACTCTCGTGTGCCAGATGTACTTCCAGTTGCTCATACAACGCATTATAACATCCTCCCAACAACTTTCACAAGAAAGATCCGCTCCAAGTAAACACAACCCACTAGAAGTGTCGTCATGGACTCCTTTCCCACTAGGCTGTTTTTAATGTTGATGCGGCAGTAAACGGTACACGGCTCTCCAGAGCTACACTACACTGGCTCGAGAACACTAGAGATCATGTGCTCCACAACTCTGTATCGGGAACTCGCGTCCTCTGTGCTCTCCAAGCCGAAGGGAAAGCTTTAGAGCTCTGCACACAAACCACGTCTCGACGAGGCTGGGATCGCATGCTCTTTGAGAATGATTCTATTTCTCTCTGATAAGTGCTGTAAACACTGAAAATAGCACCCACCATCGTCTTCAGATTTCTGGTTTGGTCCAAGATTGCTATGCTTCTCTCAGGTAACGGTGTTGGAAATTTACCTGGACACGGCGCTCAAATAATAGAGAGCTGCTCACAAGTTAGCCAAATGAGCATATTGCGAATAGCCATTCGGTCTTCGCCTCTCCCGAACTCAAACCAATCGCTTTTGCAATACGTATCACGTCATGCTCATTAATACATAGGTTCATTCCATTCTTAATTTACAATATAATTTTTATATTAGCCATTGTTATCAATCAAGTCGTTGTAGTATAGTGGTGAGTATTCCCGCCTGTCACGCGGGTGACCCGGGTTCGATCCCCGGCAACGGCGTCAATTTTTTATTTTTATCTTTTCCCTTTTTCGAAAAAATTTGTTAGCCAAGTCAACGAAGTTGTTGCTGCCTAGTTAATCCTCACACCATTAAAAAAAACTCCACTTGAATGCTCGGCGTCATTTTTCATTTTTATCCTTTTCCTTTTTCGATCCCGTCTTCATCTTTTGATGAGTTCATTTATCAATACACAGAAAAAAAATATAAATAAAAATTTGCTTAGCATCCACTCAACATGGCATCGTCACTTGTCAGCCCGAAATGATTTCTTTATCTGGTCCCTCTCAATCAGTCTACAAATGGACATTTTATTTAGGGAAGTCTGCATCGGTAACGGCAAACGTTCGGAATTCTTAAATAGGTGCAAAAATTTAGTACCCAAGTCAACGAAGTTGTTGCTGCTTAGTTAAGCTTCACACCATAAAAAAAACCTCCACTTGAATGCTCGTATCTAGTGCTGTGTTCCAGTCCCAAAATTGCCCATGTCCATGTGCAGGAGCCACTTCAAACGGATGAGCTACCAGACAGCACTATAGATTTTCGGTAAGTTTCATGTTCCATCGGATGTTTTGTTTTTATTTCCCCCAGAATCATCTGATCTTGATCTGATTCAACCAATAGGACATTAGTTTCAATGGCCAGGGATTACAAGTCTGCAGTCTTGAGCTTTCGTTGTCTTTGCTCCATCGTCTTCATCCTCTCTGGGTTTTCGTTCGCTTCATTCCTCAGCTGGTTTCACTGCACCAGCACTAGTCCATGCCATAAGCAAACCCAAGTGCCGGGCCGATATGAAGATCGACCTATCGACCTCCTCACATTTGCTTCTGCATGGAACTACCTTGATTTCGCCCCCGGCCGGCCTCCAAAACTCCTCAAGATTGCCGTCTTCGTCAAGAAATGGCCTCATAGATCTCACGCAGGCGGACTCGAGAGGCATGCCTTGACCCTTCACCTAGCGCTCGCCAGAAGAGGCCACGAGCTCCATATATTCACGACTTCTCCTCCGAACTCGTCCTTCCCGAAATACCCGATGAGCAGTTTGTACTTTCATCTCTCTAAGCCAACCGCTGCCGGTTATCTGGACCAAGCATTGGTGTGGAAGCAGTTCCAATCTCAGAATTCCACAGGTAGACCATTCGATGTGATCCACACAGAGAGTGTCGGTCTGATGCACACTCGGTCACGGAACATAGCCAACCTAGCTGTGAGCTGGCATGGAATCGCTTACGAGACCATACATTCCGACATCATTCAGGAACTCGTTCGTTCTCCTGACGAGCCACAATCGTACTCATTGACTGAAAGAGTGATGAGGGTGGTCGAAGAGGTGAAGTTCTTTCCGAGTTATGCTCACCATGTCGCCACCAGCGATCACGCCGGAGATGTACTGAAAAGAGTGTACATGATCCCTGAGGAACGAGTCCATGTGATCCTCAATGGCGTGGATGAAAATGTTTTCAGGCCAAATATCATCAGCGGTGGGGATTTCAGATCGAAGTTTGGGATTCCTGATTCTAAAAACCTGGTCATAGGATTGGCAGGGAGGTTGGTAAAAGATAAAGGACACCCGATAATGTTCGAAGCCCTAAAGCAGACACTCAAGGAAAACAAAAAGTTCAGAGAAGAGGTCCTTGTTCTGGTCGCTGGAGATGGTCCCTGGGGTACCAGATATAGAGATCTTGGTTCCAATGTTCTGGTTTTGGGGCCACTAGAACAGGCTCAAATTGCAAGATTCTATAATGCAATCGATATCTTTGCGAACCCAACTCTTCGAGCTCAAGGATTGGATCATACTCTGTTAGAAGCAATGCTTTCCGGTAAGCCGGTCCTTGCCACGAGGTTTGCCAGTATAACTGGGTCCGTCATTGTTAATGCAGACGTGGGATACACATTTCCACCCACAGTGGATTCGCTAAAGAAAGCTCTCTACAAGGTTTGGGGAGATGGCAGAATCATTTTGGAGAAAAAAGGGCAAGTTGCACGGCATAGAGGCTTGCATTTGTTTGCCGCCACCAAGATGGCTGCTGCCTATGAAAGGTTGTTTTTGTGTATGTCAAATGATTCGGCAAAAGGAGAAACTTTTTGTAACTATGAGGATCCACTTCCCTAAATCTTGCAAATGGTAATGAAGATTCCCCAAGGCAACATGAGAGTTGCGGTGCTTTCTGATGGCTGAGAGGATTCCCAAGAGCAAATGCATTGTGATTAAATCTGCAGTGCCAGAGCGAGGTGTTTTGAGAACTGAGGAAACGGGGACAGATTGGACACTGCCATCCATGCTTTTAGTGGAAATTTTTAGTAGAGATAAAGCATCATCCTTTGAACACTCTTGATAAGCTGCTTTCTGCAATGGGAAGACGAAAATGCGGGAATGACAGGCTGGAGACCGAAGTTACTTTGTTGGCAGATATGGGTATTGCTGTTCCTGGACTATTTGCCGGTAGCTTTCAAGTCCAACATCATTTTGCTGCCTGCGTGAGGGTGCAAGTATTTTATTCTAGCATGTCTTGTACTTCTCTTGACTCTCAAATGGTTTGCTTAATGTGGCAGTGCGCAGTTCCTTATGCTTCCTGTGCATGCAACTTGAAGATAATGCCTGCTTCCTCTTCGTTTAGTGAATCTGTGAGGATGTATATGACCATGTAATCTTGAGAGTCAAGACTCATAGATGTGATTATACTGTGGCTTCTAACTGGATATTGGTCAACTTGAAATTGCGCAGAATGTACATTTGTTGCATGCTTTTTTTCTAGTATAACAAATCAGAATATTTCTGCCCCTTGCTTCTATTCTATGAAAGAAAGGAAAAATTCCTTCTAGGGCACTTGAAAGAGATTCTGGGATTGAAATATTGAAGACGGTCCTTCTGGTCAACTGATAAAAGAGTGTTACAAGCAAAGCGATATAGCTATATGGATTATAGATGAACCGTTTCTCTCAGAAAAGTAAAGAACTACATCACTTCACCAAATATATGGAGGTAAACCGGGCAGTGAGTGGGTTATCAAAACATTCTCGTAATAAGGCCAACAAATGCCTTGAAAACGCTTACATGGAGGCAAGACTTTAGGTCATCTACTATTTACAGAAGGGAACATAACAAAATGCTTCTGATTCTTGTTACAGATAAACAACTATACGGCTGCTGCAACTTATTTACTGCCCAGGCTTCTGAATTCCTGCAAAACAAACAGTGTTATTAAGAGCACTCGCAAGTGAGGTTATGACCATCTGATAATGGAAAACGTGAACATCATGATTTTCTTGAAGCAGAGAGACTCAGGAAGGATTACTACTTTATAAGATGAGATTTGTGCACCCCTTGTGAAAAATTATTCCAAAGTTAAGAAATAAAGCTCAAGCAAGAGAAACGAGTGATTGTAATTTACCTTTAAAATAGTCTTACAGTTCTCATGCCTTGAGAAGGCAAGATACTAGTAATAAAGCGAACCTGCAGAAATATGAACCATCACTTCAGAGATGAGCAATTACAGCTTCACTAGATTCAGCATTCTTCATTGACATTCATACCTTGCCACCAGTTTCCTCTAGAGGCACCACTGACAGAATTAGTTCCATTCTGGTCATCTTCTCCTCCATCTTTCTTTAACTGGAAGATTGACATGACAGACAAAGAGTGGTCAATTTCGCGCATCACTCTCTTCCCTAGAAAGATACTGTCATGTTACCGGTGGAAACTCACTATTGGGTGGGGGGCAGAGGTTTGGGCACCAGGAGACTGGGAATAGACATCTCGCCCACCATAATAAATTGATGAACTCAGATGGCACGGTTCTCCTCTTTCTTCTCGGAAGATCGAACCATCCTTGCTGGTTGTGTTGCAACTCGCACGTTCAGAATTCACTGTAGTATATTGACAAAACACGTAGTCTGAGAATATAGTCTGTTACTCATCAAATTTTCAAATCTCTTGTAACAGTAAACACACGAATTCTGACGTGGGTGGCTATCACAGGAAATGATACTATTGACTACCGTATGTTACAAAGCAATCCACTCAATCCACTCGAGATCAAGTGCATTTTTATTACTACTCATAGGAAAACGAAAGTCTTTTTGAGTATGAAGTGTAATAAATCCCCCACAGGCTTGAGATGAATTTTAAGATTGAAGCGTGCGGAAATAAGCAGTCACAAATAATCCTGATCACCAACCTTGATTACCCTGCTTGCTGTTCCACCCTTGATTTTCATTGTGGTGCTTCTGCCTATATCCTATGACCTCAGAGCTTGACTTCGTCCCTACTACCTGAGATCATGAAGGAGGAGTCCATGCTGTAAGTAATAGGCGAGGAGATTTAACTTCTTCTAAAACAAAGACCAGACTACAATTCACGGTTACACTTCAAGGTGGACTCATTACAGAAGTCAGGGACTCAGGGCTGTAACGAGAATTCTTAACAGTTCTCCACATGTTAACTATACATACTGATATCTGATATAAGCATAAAATTAGAATCTGAGTTGGATCCTTGAAGCAATTCTGCATCAACACAATAAAGCTTCTCTCTTTCCTATATAACACTTCTATCCACGTACTAGTGTCATAATCTCAATATGGATGCACGAGAAAACATGGTAAGGTCAGTAAAAATGAGTTAGAATCGCGTAGGCTAGACTATCAAACGAAACTGCTAAAGAGCAAAATCCATGCAGCACAGAAATCAGCAGATGTATGTACCGAGTGAGGTGGTGGGAAAATAGACGCGAACACCCCGGTCGAAGATGACGACGGGGGTGATTCCTTGGCTCCAAAAATGTCAGCCGCGAACGAGGAAGACGAACCGCCTTGCTTCTTATACTCCATTATGATCTTTCCCTTATTGGGTACTCGAAAAAACAAAGCCGACCCGAAGCTTTTTGAGAAAAAACTACCTGAACACCGAATTCCCTGACAACTACCAGCCAAATGAAAACCAGAAAGCAGACAGTCGCTCAGGAGCTAAGACAGAGAGAGAGAGAGAGAGAGAGAGAGAGAGAGCAAAGATTTCAGACAACGTTTGAGCACAAGACTCAACGACCTCTGGACCTCGAATTTATAGTCACATAAAGACGGCACTTGGCATGCCGCCCATGTGCTATCCGAACCGAACAAGAAAAGAAAAAGTGGGGATCCTCTGCTAATCGTAGATTCTAAAAATAGCTAAAGATATCTTCTCTTTCCTCTGTATTAGCCAAGATTTGTAGAAAGTTCCTCTTGGAGTTCCACCCAACATGGGGCAACAGTTTCATTCGATTCTCTGCCTCCAATATAATATCGTCAAACTCCGGTGGATAAGTGTCGCGCAGGGTCCACGCTCAATCCAAGTGGACGTACCGTTTGGCCCCAAGGGTCCCTCACCGGATAATCACTCCCTCTTGATTAGAGTTAATTCATCGCGTCGCTCACCCCTAAGTCACGCGCTCAAGATTTGCATATGTTCATGATGCTTATCTGATCCTTTAATGTCTTCCCTGGCCAATGACCTTTCCTGGGAGGCAGATTTCTCTTGGATGGGAGATAACCCAAGAAAGAAAAAAATAGAAAGAAAGAAAAGGAGATGACTTTCGAGAGGAAGAGGATCGGATTGCGAAGAAGATATCCTAAAACATTGTGATCCCGACAGGAGGATAACTAGATAAGGTTGTCTTTTTTATTCGGATCGCCCCAGGAGTGAATTTCACAGCACGGCCAGCAACTTGGGCGTACTGAAAGCAGTTGACTCCCATTTTCCCCGAGACATCAAAGCGTGCAGAGATGCCAAGATGCCGCGGAGCGAACAAAGTCATCCACGATTTGGACTTCAGGTGAGCGATAACCAAATCGTTCTTGCGTCACGCGGGTCTCTGGCTGGAATTGAAAGGACGGATGATGATGTGTAGAAGAGCAACGACCAGAAATCACCGCTGGACTCGTGTTCTCTGCGGAGATTTTACGAGATAAAATGGAAAGGGGTTGCGGAAAGTAAAGGAAAAACGATGATTTTGTATGGCAAATCGATGCTGGAAGCTGAAGACCGACGCTGGGCGATAGGGGACCGTGAAAAGGTGAACAGTAGCCGCAGAAGAGGGTCGAGATAAGGGTCGGCTTTCGTTTTGGGTGGACCGAGCATCTGAGCGAATAATGGAATATCATTTTATTTTCAAAACCGAGAAAATAGACTAGGAAAGGGAGGAGAATCAATGAATTGTGGAGTCGCAGTCCCAAGTCCCAATCCTGTGTCAAAGAATGGGACAAAAAATCAGATCAGGGAGAGAGAGAATCAGAAGAAAGGAAAGCAAGCGTGGGCCGACGGGAACAGAATCCAAAGACTGGCTCACAGCTACCCCCATCGAACTTTGAGTACTTGAAGGAAATATGATTGAACGATGACCCAAAAAAAAAGAAGAAGATAGGAACTGCATTCGAGAAAAGAAAAGATAAAAATTGAACTTAAATTAGTCGAAGGAAATGACTGAATCATTGAACAACGACCCAGAAAAAGAAAGAAGAAGATGAGAATTGCATTCGAGAAACAAAAAGAGAAAAATTGAACTTAAATTAATCAAAGGAAATGACTGAACCATTGAACAAAAGAAAGAATCGAACTTTGATTACTCGAAGGAAAAATGATTGAACGATGAACCAAAAAAGAAAGAAGATAGGAATTGCATTCGAGAAAAGAAAAGAGAAAAATTGAACTTAAATTAGTCGAAGGAAATGACCGAATCATTGAATAACAACCCAAAAAAGAAACAAGAAGATGGGAATTGCATTCGAGAGACGGAAAGAGAAAAATTGAGCTTAAATTACTAAAAGAAAATGACTGAATCATTGAACAAAAGAAAGAAAGGGATGGGAATTGCATTCGAGAAAAGAAAAGAGAAAGAAACGTGAGCGAATAACGACCCAAAAAAGAAAGAAGAAGATGGAAATTGCATTTGAGAAACGAAAAGAGAAAAATTGAGCTTAAATTACTCAAAGAAAATGACTGAATCATTGAACAAAAGAAAGAAATGGATGGGAATTGCATCCGAGAAAAGAAAAGAGAAGGATGGGAATTGCATCCAAGAAAAGAAAAGAAAATGACTGAATCATTGAACAAAAGAAAGAAATGGATGGGAATTGCATCCGAGAAAAGAAAAGAGAAGGATGAGAATTGCATCCAAGAAAAGAAAAGAAAATGACTGAATCATTGAACAAAAGAAAGAAATGGATGGGAATTGCATCCAAGAAAAGAAAAGAGAAAGAAACGTGAGCGGCAGGATTCGAACCTGCGCGGGCAGAGCCCACATGATTTCTAGTCATGCCCGATAACCACTCCGGCACGCCCACTTGTTGCTGGAAAGTTCTGACGATATAAAAATATGTACCAATATGAAAAGACATGTTAGACCTAAGGCTACATCACTCCTCTATAACTTTGACTGACCCTCCTGGCTTGTTCACCGTGAAATTAAAGAATTGTTCATTACCCCTATAATAATATGAGATCGATGGTCATGATTCTGCAAAAATCATGGCACGAGGGAAAAGCCCAAAAGCACATGTCCAATGGAACACTCCTCTCAATTTGATTGGACTGCCTCTCGACTGGCTCCTTATATTCTAAACGGCAAGCCTGCAGCCCCATCTTTTCCCCTTTCCTTGTGGACCGATCATTATGACGATATGATTCTTAGCGCACGATGTTTAGTCCTTCTATTCAACAGACAATGATGACAGGAAGGTTTCAGGCGCTCCCAAACAAATAAATTGGCACCACCCAAAGAGAGAGAGAGAGAGAGAGAGAGAAGGACAGAGACAATCATGCCAAACGTGATTTTTCTCAACAACAAGCACATCCCGGATCGACCCTCAGTGCTCAGGCAGGCACTAGAAGAAGTTCCTTCCCACTAATCATTAGGGACACCACTAGTTGGAAGTTCATTGTACACCTCCGCCAGAATCGGGGTGAACCGGTGGCACGGACCACACCACGACGCGGAGAAGTACAAGCCGATCTTCTTCCCCTTCAAGCTATCGACCTTAACCTGATATAGGACAAAAAGATTCCTAATTTGAGTTCTTTCAACAGCAATCAGCAAGCAAGGCATACTAGATCACTTGAGAACCACACAAAGATCCTGAAAATGCTCAAGATACATCTAAATGCCAACTGGAGAAGCACTTCCCTTAAGCACTACTTTTTACATCATCAATTTCTGAAAAACGTTAAAAAGAAGCATTGGGAGATCTGGCACGAACGGCTTCACTGTTCTGTTCTCTGTAAAACTGTGCTGTTTTTCTCCAGAATCCGCCAAAACATTTGTCATAACCGAATGCGATCTTGCCTAAAGATGCGGCAATGACTATTGAGATACCGACAGCCCTTCCTCCAACACTGTAGATGAAGAAACTACACGATAAGTGAAGCATCTGTGCATGAAGTGTCACACCAAAAATAATCTAAAAGAGGGCGAGAAGATGCTACTCATAATGTGATCACCTCGATCTTAATTATCGAATCACAGGACCAGGGGTAACTAAGTGCACATCACCTGACACCTTATGTTCGTGTCTATTATGCAAAAAATGGTTTGAACTGAAGCAGCAGAATATCCTTTAAGTATTAAGCAGCACCAGCCCATTCCATGGTAAAATTAACAAAAGAATGCGAAACACACGACCCAAATTTGTTGGTGAAAAGAAATGTTAGATATCCACATAATCTCCTCAAACATGAAACAGTGGCTAATAATACCATGCAGGTCCATTCTCTACTTTAACTTTGAAACTTTTACCGAGTGTTTCAGGGAAAGTATCTTCCCCAGTATCAACAAAATATGCAATTCAATCATCATCAATGCTATAAAAATACCATCCATTTTCAAATTAGACATTTCGATATTTTTTAGTTTTTGAATTACTTAACAATCGACATTATGATTCTTGAACTTTTCTCAAATTCCTCACATTGTTTCGCTATATAGACTTGCATCGTACGTTGCTTTGTCCAATTACCATCTTGACAGCTAAGAGAATCCCATCTCATATTTAAGCACAAAATCTGTAATTTCAGCCAGCATCTTCTAAACCTTAATGATATTGAGAAAGAACATAATCAATGACTAACCTTAATGAACACCAAATATCTCTTCAGGAGGATCATAAACATGCCGCTCAGGAAAGAGCTCCTCAAAATCCTGCTTGACTCTGTTCCTCAAAAGGGGATGAGGTATGAGTCCCTTCAACATTATCCTGAATGGCAACTCGTCCGGTGGATCTGGAGACAGCTTCATGTCCTCATATATGTTCATTGCATCTGCTGGAGATCCATACCTCAAAAAGCCCCTGATGACTTCAGTGTATGTTTGAGAATCAGGGAATAACTCCTCCTTCCTCATAGCCTCCCACAATTGCATGGCCTCATCCATCTTTTTACATCTTGCCAATGCAATAATTAAGTCCTTATAAAGAAACACATCAGGCTTATACCAGTCTTGCTTTTGAATGACCCCAAACACCTGCATTTCGACAAGGTGCTTTTGAGCCACAACAGATAAATGCCATAGCAGTGCTGGAAAGGTTAGCAAATCAAACAAACACCGGAAGTTTCTGATTGTTGAGCTTCCCTTGAAAAATTTATAAAATGAACCAAGGCTGCAATTAGCAACCCGGCTACTCATTAAAGGAATATAATTCCTAACAACTTCACAGGGAAGAAAAACATTCAAACACTAGTTACAGTATAAACTCATTGTCAATATCGCAAGGGGTGGCAGCTGAGGAAAACAGACCAACACATAAAAGGAAAAGGTATATCTAAGCAAATCAATCTTCAGCCTTTGGAGTGCAACAAAGTTAAATTACCGCAGCAAAATCCCAATCACAAGAATTAATCACAAAGTATCAATATTTTATCAGTTTTAAACCCTAACACTATCTAATCTCAGTTCCAGGAGAAATATATCATTCAAGCATTTCATCAACCAAGTAGTAGGCAACGGTCCTTGGACTTCTCCTCCCGCGTACCTTTGCTTTTCTATACGCTTTGATATTTTCTATGTTGAAGAAAATCAAAGCTAAGCAGGCAAAACATTTCGCTGCCCGAATGCGAGAAACATACAATGCAATCGTTTGGCAATAGGAACAGCATCAAAAAGAACTTGCGGGCCAAATAACTTGTACAGGGTAAGTCTAACAGCGGATACAGAACATCCTAAGCAAACCGAAATTGCCAAAGAACCGAAGAAGCGAATGCTCAGAGAGGAAAATGCGCCAAAACCTTGGCAGCCAGAGAGACCTCCTCCTGGCGCTCCAGCTCGGTGAGGACGGCGATCAAGTCCAACTTCAAGAGCCTCGAGACGTGGGTCTTGATGAACTTCTCGAGCTTCTCTTCGTCGTCTTTGAACCGCTTCAGTCCCGAGATCACGAAGAGCGCCTCCTTCCCGATGAGCTTCTTGCCCCTCCAAAGGGGTCCCCTCGGCCTCCCGTCATGGTATCGCCTCATCCAAGGAGCGTCCATGGCCGCACATTGCTCCAAGAATTGAGGCCGTGGTTTCAGAAGCAGGGAGGATTCTCGAAGAGGAGATGGGTTGACGTTTCGGAGGAGAGAAGAGGCGAAAAATCGGAACTTTGATTTCGAGAACAGTCGACCCGCCATTGAAGTTTCTTGCGGGAAGAAACACTAGTGGCTCGTTAAATCAATATGGAGACGGGGAATGTTTCAAGGTCCAAATATGACTGGGTTATATATATATATTGATTATTGTCATATAGTGTCTTGATAAAATTGGCTTTTCGTGAATTTCTAATTTTCAAAATTTTCAATCAGGTAATGAAGTGGAGTTTATCAATTGAAATTATTTTTTGTAGTTTGTCCAAATGGACTTTGAGAATTGATGAGCTGTTATAGGGTCCCTAAAACTCGAAAGTCGTAAATTATACGGACAAAGAAAGTGAATATATTTGGTTATATATCGCAAAGTGCGAAAAGAAATGTCTTGGACTTCATCTTTTTGTTTCTCGTCTAATATCTAATTTAGTCTATCAAAAATATGAATATGCAATATGTTCAGCATCCCAATGTGTGGGATATTTTGATAAGTCATTGGAAAATTCCTTCATCGCTCACTTATCACAGTTGGAGTTTGGGAGATGAGGTGGGGGCACAAATGAATTTAGTGATGAGGATCTCACTACTTCGTATTTTGCACATGTGACCTTATCCTTTGATGGACTCAACCTCATCAAACATATCAAGTTATCGAGCCTCACCCCCTTGAGAGGCGGGTTAATTAACATATACAGAAATCACACCGAATATTAGTTTGGATTGTTTAGATGTAGTGGAGATCATTCTATGTTTTACCGTGTTTCAAGAGCTGGTCGAATATTTCTTGTAGTTTATGTGGATGATATTGTCATAACTGGAGATAATTCTACAGGGATTGATGAATTGAAATTGCATTTGCAACAATAGTTTTAAACAAAGGATTTGGGATGAGTTAGCTATTTTTTGGTTATCGAAATGGCACAAGCAAAGAAAGTTATCCATATCTCACAACACAACTATGTTTTGGATTTGCTTAGAGAGACAAGTATGCTAGGAGCAAAACACCTAGATACACCCATGGATGCTGGCTCAAAATTAATGGCAGAGGAAGGTGAATTATTGAATGATCTAGAATGGTATCGAAGGCTTGTTAAAAAATTGAATACACACAGACAAAAAGAATATTGTGAAATATGGTTCAAATCTTCCCATTTCAGACATCATATTCCAAAATTTTGGACGCTTGTTGTTGGTTGTTTATATATTGGATTAACCAATTTTAACCTGACTTACATGCTCTTTTATGTAAGGATAACCCACTAATCAGGGATGATAGGTTTCAATATGAATCATTTCCCGCCTTAGAATTGGAAACTGGCCTATCTCGTTCCGGAATTGGTCTAGTCTCGTCCAGTTCTTGGATGGGTATAGGAACCGGCAGGAATATCTTTATTCTTATTTTCTTTTTTCTTTTGTCTCATTAATTAGCACATTCTTGTTCTCTATAACATTCCCATAAAATAGACACGGACCTCCTTCCAACTCTCTCACGCCTTCTTCTTCACTGACCAGGAATAACGCTCTCTAGGATTCCCAATCTTCATTGAAATTTTCGTTCTTAGAAAATTAAGGGAAAATGTGTGCAACAAAACAAACACCAAATGAGGGAGACGTTTTTTGGCCGCGTGAGATTGAGAGCAAGAAGTGAGAATCCTCAAACTGAGTGAGCAAGAGGGACTGAGGAAGGCGTGGCGTGACCACATGAGACTAAAAGTGAGAAGTGAGAGGCAAGAGATCGAGCGAGAGCCGAGATGGATGAGCGACAAGAGAATGGGAAATTAGGTCTTGAGACATGTTTTATAATACTAATACAAAAAATATTTGGTCTGGTCCAAGTAGTCTAGGGGGATGGGCGCACACCTAGAATCAAAAATCGGACTTACGACTAGTTCCGAATTTTAGAGATCAGGAATTGCTAAAAAACAACTGACTCAATCTAGTTGTTGTGCTCACCCTTATTACTAGTCAATCAAGGGTGACGTTGGAAGATATACGTGAATTGTTCAATATCCTTTTGGGTTGAGATCAATATATAGAATCAATTGATATCAATCTAATATTGGATTTGATTTATATGATACATTTTTTTTTTCTTATACACACTTTGTACTATAATATGGAGTCATGTATATTGAATCGATACATAATAGAAATACAGAAAATTCTCCCACAAATTATCTTCTCCTTTTCCTTCGGTGTCTTGCTTCCTTTCATGTGAACTCACCTGGGCTATTGTCGATTATGTGAGGCCAATGATCAAGCCAAAAAAGATAACGCCCAAATTTACCGATACATTAATAATATATTTGTTCGTGTTTAACATAGGGAATAAGATGTCGATGAAGGTTCTAAGTAATAACAATGCGTGTTCATTAGTCATTTAAAAAAAAGTATTGGGGCATCTCAGATGCTACTTTTTTTTTGTTACATAAAAAAGTAATTGGGGCTCTTTAAACATTAGAAAATTCTCTATCGAATTTTCTTTCATATTTCAAATAATTATCGGAGACAATACATAAAATACATATTTCTAAAGAATGGTCCACATAATTTGTGCAAGTGATTCGAATCTCTATTTTACATAACGAAGAACGAATCCATTGATCCCTCGACCACTCAAAAGAGGGATCGGAGATGGAATAAGCAATAAGAATTGGCCGGCGTGGCTCGCACCAACCACCGCTCGCACCCCCCCAACTTCGGCCAGCCTAGCGTGCGCCCACCGTCATCTCTCTCTTCCCAGCCAGCATCTCTCTCGCCCATCACATGTTTGACAATTATTGAGCACTCGATTGGTGGACGACCCGGAACGACGCCGTCCGCCCCCCCTCCCCAACCCACCCACCTCCAGAAGAAACTCCCAAAGAAATTATACGAATCTCCCCCTGCAAATCCTCGCCCCCGTTTCAAACGCCCCCGTCATCGCCTCCTCCTCCTCCGTCATCAATCGGCGATCGCCCCCGCCCCCGTCTCCCGCTCCGTCCCCGATTCTCCGCTTCTCCAGCCTCGTCGAATCGCGGCTTCCCGTCCGCTCCCTCTCGCGTCGAGCTCCCGCGCGCGATCCCCGCCTGCTGCTGCTGCTGCTCCTCCTCCCGATCCGGGGCGGGCCCATTCGATCCGATTCTCGGGGGCGTGCCGATCTGTCGCTTCTCGCTCGCGCTCCTCGACTTCTCTTTTCCGCGTAAGTGCGTCTCCGGGTTTCGTTCGCGCCGTGCGTTCGCGCGTTGGATTTTGGTCGCGTCTGTTTGCTTCGGTGCTGAATTCCGCGCCGGTCCGAATCTGGTGTTTAGGTTTGGGATTTTTTTAGGGGCGATCGGGGGATGGCGAACCGGGTGGATCACGAGTACGATTACCTGTTCAAGATCGTCTTGATCGGGGACTCCGGCGTCGGCAAATCGAACATCCTCTCGAGGTTCACGAGGAACGAGTTCTGCCTGGAATCTAAGTCCACCATCGGCGTTGAGTTCGCGACGAGAACCCTGCAGGTGAACTTTGTCTTCTCTTTCTACTTCGGTCGTCGTTACGTCATCCTGGCTAGTTGTGTTGTCCAATCATTTGATTGACTTCCTTGGTGCATTGAAAATTGATCTAGCTAATGCTTCTTCTTCTTCTTCTTCTTCTTCTATTTGCACTGCCTATTGATTTTAGCTCTTGCTTCGTTTTGATTGCCCTTTTGAATTATTCTGATAACAGTTAATAATGTAAATGGGAAAAAAAAACATGCTTTCTTTGTGTTATTAAATTATATGGAAGTAATCTTTGCAGATTAATATCCAGTATTTAATTGTCTGCTGTCATTCTGTGAATTGCCGGGTATTGCATCAATATTTAGGATCTTACCCGTGCTTGTCTATCAATATGACAACGTGTGCTGCGGACATGGCTGTGTCGTGAAATTTTTGGGTATATCCACTGAAGCAATTCTGTTTTTCCTGGTCTTTTATGCTAGATCTAGATCCTGATGATCAGCAAACAAATTTTGGTCACCATTTATTTATCGAATTACTGCAACCTGAAATTCGTTGATTCAAAAGGCAGGACTTGGGTGGAAAATGAGAAACTTTTACTTTTGGTGGGGGTGGGGTAGTCTTGGGGTTAATTAATCTTATAACTTTTTCTTTTTATTTTTTTGGGTGTGTGTGGGGTTCGCAAAAGGAGATGGATGGCTTTATACCTAGTGTGATGAATGTTATGGTGTTTCGTTATTTAACAGGAACATTCAATTCCATTCCTTCTGGGTAAAAGTTGAAATAGAAGCCTGGTTCTTCTCTTGATCCAATTTTGTTTGATTGATCTTGCCACTTAGAACTGGTGGGCGTGTCCTTGCCTTCTTGTGATGGCCTGCCGTTGGGATCTGCAGTTTTTGGGAATTCGGGAGTTACTATGGTGTCCATGTTAGTAAAAGTTAGTAGATGTTTACTTCTAAACTCGTAGCGAAGTTTGAACTCCTCTTCTATTCTCCTGGTATTGCATTCAGATTTCTGTCATCTTGTCATAGCATTGAAGTCAAATTAGCTGATTTTATGCGAAAAAATTCACTTCTATAACTTTGATTGAGGGCTCTCTTGAATGTAAATGCATTTACGCTGCTGAGCAAGGTCTCAAGTGGGGTAGACATATGTTTTAGATGAGAAAGCAGGGTTAATTGATGACTGGGTACTCTTTGTGTCTGGCACCATGCCTGCTGATCGGACACTGTGTCAAATGGTAATAATTATAACTTGTAAGAAAAGAAACAATCACTTGATGTGTAGTTAAGTACTTGATGGCCCTAAAAATAATCAATATTGACATGGGTTTGTAAAATGTGATGTATGAGCCTTGGATTTTCTATCTGATTCTAGTGCAACAGATGAAGTATGCCTTTCAATTCAGGTTGAGGGAAAGACCGTCAAGGCACAAATATGGGACACTGCTGGTCAAGAGCGATATCGAGCCATTACCAGTGCGTACTACAGGGGAGCAGTGGGCGCTTTGCTAGTTTATGACATAACAAAGAGGCAAACCTTTGACAATGTCCAGAGGTGGCTTCGGGAGCTGAGGGACCATGCAGATTCTAACATAGTTATTATGATGGCTGGGAACAAGTCTGATTTGAACCACCTAAGAGCTGTCCCGGGGGACGATGGTCAAGCCTTGGCTGAGAAGGAGGGTCTTTCATTTCTCGAGACTTCAGCATTGGACGCAACAAACATTGAGAAGGCGTTTCAGACGATTTTGACAGAGATCTACCACATCATAAGCAAAAAGGCATTGGCAGCTCAGGAAGCTGCTGCTACTACGCTTCCTGGTCAAGGGACCACAATTAATGTCGCTGATGCCTCAGGGAATGCCAACAAGAGAGGCTGTTGTTCTACTTAAGGCAACACTGTGATTCAGGAGACAAAATTTGAGTGGTAATTAACCCCAGCAGCTTAGATATGAGCCCATTTTCTTTTGGGTCAACGAGACATTTGTAGAATATTTGTGGTGTTCTTTTCTCCTCCCCCGTTTTATTTTTCTTTTTACTTTGTTGAGGTGTGACCAGACCTGATGAACGGTATTTTTAGCTTTTGAAGAGGCGATACTTTGTTTATTCTTTTTGTCATTTTCAGTAAGAGTAAAATGCAGCAATTTGGTTAGGTGGAGGCTCTGTCCAATGGGTGGCCCGACATAGAGTTTGTTCAGACGTGGTTATCGGTTATACAAACTAGTGCGTCCCTTTCGGCCTCGCTGACTCTTTCCACGGTTTTTGATCCGTACAATAAAAAGAGCTTCCACTTTCTTGCCATTCTCTATTTAATTGAATTTAACAGCATCGCCAAATCATTGTGGCTGGCAAGTGCTCCACAACTTATTGGTGCCGATACTTCTATTGACAATAATTGCGTTCAACTCCCTTTCTTGAAATAAAAGCAAGAAATTGGGTTATTACTGTTGAGTAATGGAACTGACTAGCCATAGGCAGGTGATTTATTGAAGATGCGTTCGGATATGTGTCGTTCTTTTTTGGGTTTGAGGTCATTACTCTATGATGATCAAAGTAAAACTCTCCATGCTGAAGTTCGCAAAGATCGTTTGGAGGTAATCGCTTCCAGAGTGGGTAGGTTCCAGAGTTGAACTTATATCCTACCTTTTTATAACCGGTTCCCTTTTTTTGGAACCTCTATCCTAGCTTGTTTGCACCGGATGTGTTTTGAAATATATCCTGTTTTTCTGGTCCGGTTCTAGGGTCTATCTTGTTTGCACTAGAACCTATTTTGTAATCGCTCGATATCCTATACGGCTTCAAATTTTACATAAATATATGAAAAAATAATAACATAATCCTCCTAATTTGTATTAAAATATTAAGCACATGTAATACAAAAATACATAATTTTTTTGACTAAACAAAAAATTAAGAATTCACAAGGCTAATTATTATAAACAAAGGCAAAGTAAAAATCCTAACATTACATAAACATTAATAGCAAACATGAGTTTAATATCAATCTCATTCCCACAACTATATAGGAAGTTGTTTATTTATCTAAAATGTTCAACAAATCTTTTTTTAACACTAGTAAAAATCAGTTCCAAAACCGGTCCAATATGTCCGATTCCCAGCTAGGCCTTTACCTAAATTGGGAACCAAACCGGTTTCAACCAGTTCCCAAAAAATGGGACCGGTTCAAACAGGAACCTATTCCCAAACCTATTTTCCAGGTGATCCAGGTCGGTTCTTGAGTAAATCTAGTCCGGTTGCACGGTCCTAGATCATATGACATTTAGGGGAGAGATGTGGCAAAACTATTCCACCTGTACAGTGACATGATGAATACTGTAAATTCTTTCACAGTACACCCTGATGCTCTGAACTATCTCGCCAGAGCTAACCCCAGATTCGGCCACAACATGGCAAGACAAGGCAATCTTGTTGGATGTTATCGCCCATACGTGTAGATCATGAACGTCATGAACTCCTTCTATGCGCTTCAAACCATCCTCGAGACCCTCAACATCAATTCCCCTGGGTGTTCCCTCCATTAAAACACAAATTACATTCTTAAGCAAGGACAGAGTAGTGCCAAGAGCAAGAACAGAAAAAATGAGAGTGGACATCAAATCCACCAGTCAATTCTGGTGCCACCCATATAATGGCTCCTGCAATCATCACCTGCACCGATTGAATGAGGTCAGCCATGACATAGTAGGCCCCCTGAAGGTTTATATTCAGAATCTCGGCCTTTGCTGAGGGAGTGGAGACTGGAAGATTTGTTTCATGGTCCTCGTTAGCAGCTAATGCACACAATTCCTCTTCCTCGCCCTCACCATCATGTTGATGATGATGATGATGATCAGCATCATCATATTCATGATGTGAATGATCATGTCCAAGCCCCATGACCATGATAAAGTTTACTATAAATCCAAATGCTGCAGTATAGAACATAAGCCTCCATGCACCATCTCAGATTCGTGAAGAAGTCTGTCAACTGCTTTGTATAGTAGGAGACCAGACAAGAGCCAGATAAGTTGCACTGAAAGAAGTGCACCCAAAACTTCTAGGCGGTTAAATGCAAAAGAGTACTGTGATGTTGCCTTCCAACTTGACGCCCACACTGCAAAAAGAGAGAATGATAACCCGATGATATGAGTGAGCAGGTGACCTGCATCGGCGAGAACTGCAAGACTGTTGGCTTGGATGCCACCAACGACCTCGACGAACATAACTGTCATATATAGAATCATTAGTCCACAAAGTTTTGTTAATGACTTTAATCGGCGATTATATGCTGCTTCATCATTTTCTAGCTTGGAAAAGGCACAGACAAGATCACAAGGTCGTGGAGGAGTTGGATGGTCATGAATAGCTCCAGAAACAGATGGAATCTCAATTTCCACTTCGTTAGCTTTTCCCTTGATAGAATCTGCCGGGTCCTCCATCTGCTTTTGTTAATCAAACCTTCATTAGTTGAAGCACTGGGAAGATTTTAAAGAACTTTATACAAGAAGGGTACTATGACCGGATGCAATTCAAGACAATCAACTGCAATTCACTATATAAGTTGCTATAAATTTTGGTCCTCATTTTTATCACATAGATCATTTACTCATAAAACCATGTACTTGGAAAGAGGACAAACACAAGCACGCTCATATTATGACCAGTTATTCACTGAACGCATAAGCCGAGAACAGGGAAATGCAATCAAAGTGGAAAGAATTTGTAACGGTACAGCAAAGGCTCCAATTCAATCAGATACCTCCGTAAACATGACGCCAGCAAAGGCCATTACCAGTTAAAATACACAAAATCTAAGAGATACCGTTTTCGTATTCCATATTAAGCCATGGATTGCTCTTCCACACCAGGGTTATGAATTTTTTCTCCGCTGCAATATCCCAAATAAACTCACTAGCAGCCTCGCACAATAGAACGATGTCTGGTTTATCCCCCTCACATGTTTCTCCAGCCTCCATCAGCCATCTTTGCTAAAATTTCCACTCAATCTTCCTATGTCACAGATATCACAATCCAATAAATGCACAAAGTTTAACACCGTTAACATAGATAATCTGTCTCAAAGAGAGAGATGCACTGACAGGTGGTAGACAAATCTGAGTCGTGCCTAAAAGTCCTCTTCCGCCATTTGTTTGTGCTTGATGCACTTAGCAACCAATTAATACTAAAAACACGCGGTCGTGTTGCTAAAGTAAGGATCTAGTGTCTGATTGTCAACGACTCAACCTCCACTCGACCCTCAAACAAAGCCCCACTTGAATCCCAATGAACCATCAGACCTAATTTCACTGGACATGATGATCTCAGCAGTGGCCATCTTTGACCTGATCGAAATGAGCCCCTAAATACAGAGAATGCAAAATTGGGGAGGAAACAAAAGGAAAGAAGGGTGCATGATCAAACAGCAATCAAGAGCCCTGAATAACACCTTACAAACAATCATAAACAGAAGGAAAACGAAAGGATTACAGAATCAGCTTGGTCAGCTCATGCTCACAAAAACGAACTACTCACCATCCCTCCACTCGTGTTGTCTGAATTGGTGCTGGCTGGAGAGGAAGGCCCTGTGAACACCATTCTCGGCAACAATGGGCAAGAACCTGTCTGCAATCCAATAGAAATATCATTAATTCCATCGAATTTTTACTGAAAAAAGATGCAGCTCGGTCAGCTCGTGCTCACAAAAGCGAAGTACTCACCTTCCTGACACTCTTGGTGACTGAATCAGTGCTGGCTGGAGAGGAAGGCCTTGCGAACACCATCCTGGGGAAGGATCGGCAAAAATCTATCTGGATCGATTCTGAAATTGACGGGAATTTAGGATCCACAGCACCGACAGTGTAGCAGAAATATGCAAGTTTCCAGATTTGTGGACAGACTTTGTGACACTACAGCAAAAGCTTCAATTCAATCAGATACCTCCGTACACATGACACTAGCAAAGGCTATTGCCAGTTAAATTACACAAGATCTAAGACATACCATTTTCATATTCCACACTATACCATGAATTGCTCTTTCACACCATAGTTATGAATCTTTTCTCCACTGCAATATCCCAAGTAAAGTCACTAGCAGCCTCGCACAACAGAACGATCTCAGGTTTATCCCCATCACATGTTTCTCCAGACTCCATCAACCATGTTCGCTAAAACAAACCAATTATATATACATGAGAGTGAACTTATATATACATGAGAGTGCTGTATTCATGAATTAATGCATGTAAAACAAACCAATTATAGTTTAACATTACGTAATTATCATGCGGCTGGCATTGTAATTGTGCTATGTTTGAAACTATATACATCGTGATATCAATTATTAGCTTCCTCTCAAAGTTGGAATGTATCTGCGTCGTCTTCGAGCGTGCGATTTGGGGGGAAAGACAAAGTTGGCTATACCTTTCCATTTAAAAAGAGAAACGACAGACCCTGCGGGCCAAGGTTCCCAAGCAGTGAGAGCGACGAAGTCTCCTTCAATTGACTTAGTGCGTGCAACCAAGTCAACCTCTGTGTCGTTTGTTTCTCGAGAAACAAATGCTTATCTAGATCGAAAGTATTTCGGAAGACTTGCCAAAGATTTATAAATATTTATACTGTATGACAAACAATATAAGTGAAACTCCGCTCATTTCCCCTTAAAATGACCTTGATAATCGAGAAATTAGTTAATTATACATATCAACATCAGTCGGTAGTTATAATTGCAATAAATGAAGCCATGGTTCGTGAAAGATATATAGATCAATCCAACGGATGCCTATGTTTTTAGGCATGATAGAAGTCTATCGATCGCTCAAGGCATGTGCATTATAAACATGTTGCATTCAATTCATTTCACTAATGAATAATACACATAATTGGACCAGCACACTTTCAATTTTCCTGTGAAGTACCATTAAATACAAGGTTTATATAATCTCAACATAACCATGGATCTTCAAAGGCGCATACTCTTGGAGATACGGCTGGAGCTGCTCAGCCAAGAAAGACTTGTCGACATTCTCATGGGGGCCGACATTAGACTTGCAGACGGACGTATTCGAAGAAAATCACCATTGACATCAACAAGAAGCACGCCACTCCGATTCCTATTCGAAGCACTCTTTTCTCTCAAAACAACATTGAACACAATGAAGAATAGGATCAGTAGCTGCAGAACCAAATAGAACTAAGCAAACACGAAGAAGATGAATAGCACGGTCCCAATGTTATGCTTAACCAAAGCATTACTCTTCGTTATGGCTTTAATTCCATAAACATCTTCTAGCACAGAAACAAGACTATGTACACGAACCCTACAGTGTACACAGTCGATAGAACAGCCAAAAGAAATGTATTCTCGATGATGACCCGCAGATTCAAAGCCGACCACGCGAGAACATGGTAAGCTAAAAGCATGGCGTTAGCCTATATAAATGTGACTATTAATTTCTTCCACAGTTTTGGGACGACACCTGCGATTTTCCTGAAGCCGATCTCCTGGGGATGAGTGTAAATCCATGCGACCATGAACACGATCGCTGATATCAGGTAGAGCAATAAGGCCATTGAGATCGATTAGTAAGCTGCCGGGAAGACCCAATAAGCATGATCCGAGTTTCCGCCGCTGCGATTGAAGTAGTTTAGGAGGCTTGATTTAGAGTACAGAAGCAGGAAGACTGGAGTTTGAGCCATGAAAAGGAAGGAGAGAAGAGAGCATGCGGGTAAGAGCTTAGCGGCAGAGAGTTTTCGATGGATAAGGGCGATTCGGAAGGATTCACAGAAGATACCAAAGAAATCAAGTGTCTTCAGATCATCTAGATTTCTTGTTTCCATGGCCAAATATGCTCCTCTTTCAAAGAGAGAGTTTGAAGATGGCATTTCGAAAAGGTTGGAACGGATTTCTGGGGATGATGGGCATTTCATTCCATTCCTTCTGGTAAAAGTTGAAATAGAAGTCTGGTTCTTCTCTTGATCCAATTTTGTTTGATTGATCTTGCCTCTTAGAACTGATGGGCGTGTCCTCCCCTTCTTTCTGTATGTGATGGCCCGCTGTTGGGATCTGCAGTTTCTGGGAACTTGGGAGTTACTATGGTGTACATGTTAGTAGAAGTTAGTAGATGTTTACTTCTAAACTCGTAGCGAAGTTTGAAATCCTCTTCTATTCTCCCGGTATTGCAAAAGAATTCAGTTCTGTAACTTTGATTGAGGGCTCTCTTGAATGTAAATGCATTTACGCTGCTGAGCAAGGTCTCAAGTGGGGTAGACAAATGTTTGGATGAGAAAGCAGTGTTAGTTGATGACTGGGTACTCTGTGTTTGGCACCATGCCTGCTGATCAGACACTGTCAAATGGTAATAATTATAATTTGTAAGAAAAGAAACGATCACTTGATGTCGGCCAGCCACCCAGTCTTCCAACTGGCGCCATCACTTCTCTGTACCACGCCCCAAGTTTCCCTGGGGAAAGGTATCGCGGGGATCAGACATAGCTACCATCTCCCGTAAAGGAGTGGCCGGGTCAGCCAATGGGGCCGGAATCTTTTTTCAGGCCAGGATCCCGGCTTGGGAGGGGCATAAGGGGTCACTCTCCCCAGGGAGGTTCTCCCTCCGTTTCCCTCATGAGCAATTCAAGGACATGCTCAGGTCCAATGTAGTTAAGTGCTTGATGGCCCTAAAAATAATCAATATTGATATGGGTTTGTAAAATGTGATGTATGAGCCTTGGATTTTCTATCTGGTTCTAGTGCGACGGATGAAGTATGCCTTTCAATTCAGGCTGAGGGAAAGACCGTCAAGGCACAAATATGGGACACTGCTGGTCAAGAGCGATATCGAGCTATTACCAGTGCGTACTACAAGGGAGCAGTGGGAGCTCTGCTAGTGTATGACATAACAAAGAGGCAAACCTTTGACGATGTCCAGAGGTGGCTTCGGGAGCTGAGGGACCGTGCAGATTCTAACATAGTTATTATGATGGCTGGGAACAAGTCTGATTTGAACCACCTAAGAGCTGTCCCGGGGGACGATGGTCAAGCCTTGGCTGAGAAGGAGGGTCTTTCATTTCTTGAGACTTCAGCATTGGACGCAACAAACATTGAGAAGGCATTTCAGACAATTTTGACAGAGATCTACCACGTCATAAGCAAAAAGGCATTGGCAGCTCAGGAAGCTGCTGCTACTACGCTTCCTGGTCAAGGGACCACAATTAATGTCACTGATGTCACACCCCAAAACTACAAGAAAATGAGATGACTCGCCGTCTTTCCACATGAAGGACACGGCTTCAAATATAACCAACTACTTGATATAAAATGTATATATCCAACATATATACATATCATATAAACTAACAAATTAGTCACAACATCAAAATTTTTATAATTCACCAAAAATAATATGTACAATCAGAACTCAACCAACCCAACAATTTAGAACAACTATATAAACAATTCCTTAAGCCATACCTCAAAATATAACTCTCAAAAGTTTCCCAGGAACGCTCTTGTTCTATTTGCTGCTAATCCCGTGACCTGAAAATATGAAAGATGAGTAGAATGAGCAACCACGGTTCAATGAGTAGTATATACCATAAAAGCATATCAAACCTCCACGTTACACATTTAAAACTCAAAGACATGGCTCATTAATGCCAAACCAAATTATAATAACTTGCACGAATAAGATGCATTGTATCTTACTTCAACCTGGCTACATCAAAAATAGAATTTCTCATTCATCCGTAATATCAAAACATGCATCACTGGTTTGGTTCAATAATTGAACTCGTCCTATCTCATATTAACGATTCATTCCACGCTCAATACCTAACTGAAAGCCCTAGAGGTGACTCTCACGAATTTACATTATCGTGTAGAATTTAGTCTTTGCCCCACATATAGCAATAGTACAGGGTCTTAGAAGTGGTTTCTATGAAATTATGTTATTATGTAGCACTTGACCCTTTATTATGTATGTCAATAGTGCAAGGCCCTAAAGATGACTTCCAAGTGACTCAAGTCGTCATATAGTACTTAGCCCCCTAACTACAAGGCTCTAGAGGTGACTCACATAAAATTTAATTATCGTGTAACACTTAATCATTTACCCGTTCACATCACAATTGATTTTTCTCAACACAACACATATCATCTTTCAATAGTTATAACATAAATCAAATGTACCAGAATAGCATCCATAACCTTTCAAGAAAGATTTATCGAATTATCCCATAACTAAAAAATACCGAACACTCTATCCAGTTTCATACAACAATTAGGTTCTCACTTCCATTCATAACTATGTCGAGTTATTATTACCTCAATATATGAGTTTCACAAAACCAAAGAAAACATCAGTACTACTCACTTGGAATGCCCCAAAACCAAATAACACACATTACTCGAACCATTGATCTCACGATCCGAGTGTTGAGTTACGTAGTTAAGTCGGCTTGGTGAGGCATTCGCAGCATGCACACGCCAAACCCCCTTTCTTTTTCTCCTCCTCCTCCTCCTCCTCCTCCTTCTTTTTCCTTTCTCTCTCCATCTCTTTTTTTCTCCTTCTCCCGAGCTGCTTCGAGCTCTCTTAAAAGAGTTGAGCCCATTTTTTCTTTATCTTGACTTTTCGACCCTTTTTATTTCTCTTTTTTTTTATTAAAAAAACAAAATTTTGTCCCACAACTCCTTTGAAATGTCAAATATTACATTATACTCTCCTTACAAGAAATTTCATCATCGAAACTTGAATTTACCTCAACCCTTTCAAATAAATGAGGATATTTGTATCTTATCTCTTTTTCAAGTTCCTAAGTGGCCTCTCTCGGTATGATTTTGTTATTGTATCTTCACATAAGGAATAGTTCGTTGCCGCAACATTCGATCCCTCTTACCGATGATGTGACTAGGCTGCTCCTCATACGTCAGGTTCTCTTATAATCTTAATGGAGTAAAGTCTAGTACATGTTCAGAATTTGGCACATATTTCCGCAACAAAGAGACATGAAACACATTATGAACACTCGATAGTGCTAGTGGCAAAGCCATTTTGTCAGCGACTTCACCAATTTTCTCCGAGATCAAGAATGGTCTTATGTATCTTGGACTTAACTTCCCACGTGTATCAAATCGCATTACACCATTCGTAGGAGAAACTTTTAAGAATACATGACCCTCCACACTAAATTTTTACTTGCGTCTTTTAAGATCTGCATAGCTTTTTTGACGACTTTAAATTATTTTGAGATGTTCCTCAACCAACCTAACTTTCTCTTCCGATTGCTAAATGAACTCAGGGCTGGTTAATCTTTTCTCACCAACATTGTCCCAACAAATAGGACATCTGCATTTTGGACCATATAAAGCTTCAAAAGATGCCATCTTAATGCTGGAATGATAACTGTTGTTATAAGAAAATTCCGCCAAATATAGATGTTCATCCCAAAAACCACCAAAGTCAATGATGCAAGATCTCAACATATCCTCTAATGTTTGGATTGTTATCATCTGTTTGTGGGTGAAAAGCTATACTCAAGTTGAGTTTAGTGCCCAATGCTCCTTACAAATTCTTCCAAAATTGACACAAATCTAGGATCCCAGTCAGAAACTACACTTATTGGAACTCCATGAAGCTTCACTATCTCATTAAAATATCTCTTTGTCATATCTTCCATTAAAAGACCGAATCAATATGACAAAAGGTAAGTGGACCTAGTCAATTGATTAACAATCACTCATATATCATTCTTATCACTTGGTGTCCTCGGTAGACCAAATACAAAGTCTATGGCAATATGCTTCCACTTCCATTTAGGTATCTCTAGAGGTTACAACTGTCCACATGATTTCTGATGCTCGATTTCACTTGCTAGAAAACTAGTTATTAATCGACAAATTTTACAACATCCCTTTTCATGTTGACCCACCAAAATTTTCTCTCAAGTCTCTATATATTTTAGTGCTTCCAGGATGAATAGAGAATCTAGTGCTATGAGCTTCTTGCGAGATTCCCTTTTTCAACTTTGAGTCATTAGGAATACATTGTCGACTACGAAACCTCAAGGACCCATCTACGTGTAAATTGAAATATGCTTGTCCTTCAGCTTCCATACCTTCTCTGAATTTCTGTAATTGATGATCTTCATTCTGTTTAGCCTTAATTTTATCAATTAGCATTGGTTGTACTCAAAAGTTAGCTAACTGAGTACCAAGCTGATGCACCAATACCTGCAAGTCCAACTTTCTCATATCTTCAAAGGATAGGTTTATAAAAAGTGAGTAAAATTGTCATATTCCAAAGGACTTGTGACTCAAGGCATCTATTACCGCATTAGACTTACCTGGATGGTAATTGATGGACAAGTCATAAGTCTTTAGAAGTTCTAGCCATCTTCTTTGCCTTATATTCAGTTCTTTCTAAGTAAAGATATACTTTAGACTTTTGTGATCAGTAAAGACTTCACATTTTTCGCTATACAAATAGTGCCGCCATATCTTCAAGGCAAACACAACCGTTGCTAACTCCAAATCATGAGTGGGGTAGTTCTTCTCATGTGATTTTTACTGTCTAGAGGTATATTTAACAACTTTATTTTCTTGTATAAGAACACAACCCAAGCCCTATTTAGACGCATCATGGTAGATTATTCTTAAAGGTAGAGTTAGAATAGGAGCTGACATCGGTCATCTCTTCAACTCTTGGAAACTACGCTCATAATTATCTGACCATACAAATTTAACTGTCTTCTGAGTTAGACAAGTAAGTGACTAGCAATTTTTTAGAATTCCTCTACAAATTGCCCATAATAATAGCCAACTAGCCTAAGAAAACTTCTCACCTTTGTACATTAGTAGGGTGATTTCACTTAACAACTGCATCAACCTTCTTTGGATCCACTAATACACCATCCTTCAAGATCATATGAACCAAGAATTCTATATGATCAAGCCAAAAGTCACACTTACTAAATTTAGCATACAACTTCTTTTCATGCAAAGTCTGCAGGACAAACTTCAAGTATGTTCATGTTCCTCTAAACTCTTCGAATACACTAGGATGTCATCAATGAACATTATAACAAATTTGTCTAGATATTCCTTGAACACTTTGTTCATTAAGTCCATGAGAGTAGTAAGCACATTTGTTAATCTAAAAGGCATAACAAAAAATTCATAATGATCATACCTTGTTTTGAAAGTAGTTTTAGGCACATCATATATTTTTATTTTCAACTGATAATACCTAGAACGAAAGTCAATCTTGGAAAATACTTGAGCTTCCTGAAGTAGATTAAATAAATCGTCAATTCGGGGAAAAGGATATTTGTTTTTGATCGTTGCCTTATTACATTCTCAGTAGTCTATATAAAGCCTCATACAACAGTCCTTCTTTTTCACAAATAGAATTAGAGCTCCCTAAGATGAAACACTAGGTTTGATGAAACCCTTATCCAAAAGCTCTTGTAGCTACGTTTTCAATTCTTTTAATTTAGTGGGTGCCATCCGATACAATACCTTAGAGATTGGTGTTGTACCGGGTATCAATTCAATACAAAACTTAATTTCCCTATTATGAGACAAATCTGGTAAATTCTCAGGAAACACACTTGGAAAGTCTCTAACTATAGGAACATTCTCCAACTTCCTTGTAAACTCACTTGTGTCTCTTATACAAGCTAGATGGCCCAACAAAATTTTCTCAAAAGTTTCCTCGCTTGCAAAGCCGAGATCAATATTGGAAAAGTGTCTTGACAACCTCTTGAAAAAGAGAATTCGAGTTGATTTGGAAGTCTACAAGTCACTTCAAAAAATGGTCAACAGTAGCACGATACGTAGATAACCAATCTATCTCTATAATAATATTGAAATCTCGAATATTTAACTTACACTAAATCGACAGGCATTTAAACATTATTAATCTAAAGTAAACCTCTTGAACATGTGATGAGCAACTAAGAAATCGCTAGTAGAAATATCAACATGCAATTCATATTCAAGAGGGTTAGGCAAAACATCAAACTTTTTTGCAAATTCAATTGAAATGAAAGAATGCGTAACATCAAGATCAAATAACACATAAGCACGTTGCGAGGCAATGAAAATATTACTTACAACAATTGCGTTAGACGCCTTTGCATCCACCTTCTTCATCGCTAACACTTTCCCACTTACACTTTGTTTTTGTCGGTTCTCTTGTGGCCTACCAATGAAAGGGGCATTCTTCCGCATGGAACAATTGCGTGCAATGTGTCTTGGCTGTCCACACATATAACATATTCTACCATCCGTAAGGACATTCCTCTTTGTGGGGCAATCACGTGTCATGTGTTCTATTTTTTTCGCAAAGAAAACATACTCTTGATTTACAATAAAGACCGCCATAAAGTTTCCCACAAGTAGCACAAGGTTTTGATCACTCTAATTTTGGGACCTACCTACTTGATTGAAATCTTTTCACTTCCCGCTATCGCTAGTACGATTGTCTTGGTCATCGGTGGGTTTAAACCTTTTATGTTGAGGTGCTCCTTATGTGCCACACTCCAAAATGTCTTGCTTGACGCTAACAACTTGATTCAAAATATCTTTGTATGTTATTAGTTCAAAAAGTATGAGCATAGTACAAATATATGGTCGGAGCCCACGCTAAAAGTGTTCACCCCTATGACGTTGATTGGCTGCAATCCTCAAATTTACTTAATTGATTAAAGGGGGTGAAGTGAACCTTTTGATCATCACGAACATTCTTAGCTCTAAAAATCCTCTCCATGTTTCTAATCCAATCATCGGTCTTGAGAAAATCCAACTTTCCTTCAAACTTAAGTGGATCCGTCATTCTAAATTGGGCGAAGGTGCATGAGCCAACTACTTCACCTTCACTTAATTCCTTTGCTTGACGATATCAGTGAATCATTGCTTGCGTGAACTAAGTCGGAGGAATCGGCTCTTGGGCTCTTTCCCAGCTTCACCCAAACCAGGACCCCTATCAAATTGGTCTTCTAATCTCTCAAAGTTGCACCTCAAGAAGCTTGAGGCACATCTTTAGTGTTAGGGGTAGCGATTCGCTTGCCTTTACTTTGTTGAGGTGTGACCAGACCCGATGAGCGGTATTTTTAGCATCTGAAGAGGCGATACTTTGTTTATTCTTTTTTTGTCATTTTCAGTGAGAGCAAAATACAGCAATTTGGTTGGGTGAGACTCTGTCCAATGGGTGGCCCCACATAGAGTTGTTCAGACGTGGTTATCGGTTACACAAACTAGTGCGTCCCTTTCGGCCTCGCTGACTTTCTTCCACGTTTTTTGATCTGTACAATAAAAAGAGCTTCCACTTTCTTGCCATTGTCTACTTAATTGCATTTAACATTATCGCCATTTCATCGTGGTTGGCAAGTGTTTCACAACTTGTCGGTGCTGATACTTCTATGGACAATAATTACGTTCAACTCCCTCTCTCGGAATAAAAGCAAGAAGGTGGGTTATTACTGTTGAGTAATGAAACTGAATAGCCATATGCAGGTGATTCAATGAAGACGCGCTCGGATGTCATGTCTTTCTTTTTTTGGGTTTGAGGTCGTTACTTTACAATTATAACGAACCAGGTGAATGATCAAAGTAAAAGTCTCCATATAAGTCCAGTTTGCTGGAGTTCGCAGAAGATCGCATGACATTTAGGGGAGAGAGATGTGGCAAAACTATTCTACCTGTACAGTGACATGATGAATACTGTAAGTTCTTTCACAATACACCCTGATGCTCTGAACTATCTTGCCAGAGCTAACCCCGGACTCGGCCACAACATGGCAAGACAAGGCAATCTTGTCAGGTGTTATCGCCCATACGTGTAGGTCATGAACATCGTGAACTCCTTCTATGCGCTTCAAACCATCCTCGAGACTCTCGACATCAATTCCCCTGGGTGTTCCCTCCATTAAAACACAAAATACATTCTTAAGCAAGGACAGAGTAGTGCTAAGAACAAGAACAGAGAAAATTAGAGTGGACATCAAATCCACCACTTTCCATTGTGGTGCCACCCATATGATGGCTCCTGCAATCATCACCCCGACCGATTGAATGAGGTCAGCCATGACATGCAAGTAGGCCCCCTGAAGGTTTATATTCAGAATCTTGGCCTTTGCTGAGGGAGTGGAGACTGAAAGATTTGTTTCGTGGTCCTCTTTAGCAGCTAATGCACGCAATTCCTCTTCCTCGCCCTCATCATCATGTTGATGATGATGATGATGATCAGCATGATCACAGCCATGATGCGAATGATCATGTCCAAGCCACGTGACCATGATAAAGTTTGCTATAAATCCAAATGCTGCAATATAGAACATGAGCTTTCCATTCACCATCTCAGATTTGTGACGAATTCTGTCAACTGCTTCGTATAGTAGGAGACCAGAAACCAGCCAGATAAGTTGCACTGAAAGAAGTGCACCCAAAACTTCTAGGCGGTTAAATGCAAAAGAATACTGTGATGTTGCCTTCCAACTAGATGCCCACACTGCAAAAAGAGAGACTGATAACCCAGCGATATCAGTGAGCAGGTGACCTGCATCAGCGAGAACTGCAAGACTGTTGGCTTTGATGCCACCGACGACCTCGACGAACATAACTATCATGTATACAATCATTAGTCCACAAAGTTTTGTCAATGACTTTGATCGGCGATTAGATGCTTCTTCATCATTTTCTAGCTTAGAAAATGGACAGACAAGATCACAAGGTCGCGGAGGAGTTGGATGGTCATGAATAGCTGCAGAAACAGATGGAATCTCAATTTCCACTTCGTTAGCTTTTCCCTTGACAGAATCTGCCGGGTCCTCCATCTGCTTTTATTAATCAAACCTTCATTACTTGAAGCACAGGGAAGATTTTAAAGAACTTCATACAAGAAGGTGACAATGACTGGATGCAATTGAAGACAATCAACTGCAATTCACTGTATAAGTTGCTATAAATTTTGGCACCCTTTTAATCCCATAGATCATTTACTCATAAAACTATGTACCTGGAAAGAGGACAAACACAAGCGCGCCCATCTTATGACCAGTTATTCACTGAACACATAAGCCAAGAGAACAGGGAAATGCGATCGAAGCAGAAAAGAATTTGTGACAGTACAGCAAAAGCTCCAATTCAATCAGATACCTCCGTAAGTATGACGCCAGCAAAGGCCATTACCAGCTAAATTACACAAAATCTAAGAGATACCATTTTCATATTCCACACTACACCGTCGATTGCTCTTCCACACCGGAGTTATGAATTTTTTCTCCACCGCAATATCCCAAGTAAAGTCACTAGCAGCCTCGCACAAAAGAACGATGTCTGGTTTATCCCCCTCACATGTTTCTCCAGACTCCATCAACCATCTTCGCTAAAATTTCATCTCGATCTTCCCATGTAAACATATATCACAACCCAACAAATGCACAAAGTTTTGACACCCTCAGCATAGATAGTTTGTCTCAAAGAGAGAGATACCCCAACAGGTGGTAGATAAATCTCTGAATCATGCCTAAAGTCCTCTTCCACCATTTGCTTGTGCTTGATGCACTTAGCAACAAATTGATGCTAAAAAACACGCGGTCGTATCACTAAAGTCGGGATCTTCCTGTGTCTGATTGTCAATGACTCAACCTCCACTCAACTAAAAGAAAGCCCCACTTGAATCCCAATGAACCAACCGACCAAAAAAAAGAATCCCAATGAACCATTAGACCTAATTTCACTGGACACGATGACCTCAGCAATGGCCATCTCTGACCGGATCCAGACGAGCCTCTAAAGACAGATAAAATGCAAAATTGGGGATGAAAACAAAAAAAGAAAGAAGGGTGCAAGCAGATCAAACAACAATCAAGAGCCCTGAATAACACCTTACAAACAATCACGAGCAGAAGGAAAACGAAAGGACAACAGATTCAGCCAGACGGTGACAAAGGGTGACGAGGAATTTTACCTGATATGAGACCAGACGAAGGCGGCAGCGAGAATTGACTCCTTAGGGTTTTGGATGAGAATTCTTCGTGATCCAAGATCACGTCGGAACGGGTCGGTATAAATAATGAACAAACGCGATGGCGACATTATAATGGAAAGACAAGGGATGCTTCGTAGATTCCATGGTATGATCCAGCGTACAGCCGTGCAGAAAACATTCCTAGTCTGGAGGAGCTGGTTTGTTTCGCCGGAAATTTAAGATTTAAATTATTTTTCCAAAAATAATGTTTACATTGCCTAAAAGTATTTTCTGTATCCATACAGGTCATGCTCAAGTCCCTGATGCTCAAATTAAACTTTGATCCGGCACTTAGGCCCAGGTTCACAAAGACCACGCATGGGTTCTCGGCGCTTTGGCTCTTGAAAACATTCGTTCTATAAAAATATTTTTAAAAAGTGAATTTCTTATTATTCTATTTTTATTTTTTCCTTTTTTTTCTTTTTTCTTAGCTAATCGCCGACCACCACGATGGCCAACAACTAACCTTAGGCGAGGGAAGAGCTCACCCAAAGTTGGCGAGACTTGAGCTCACCGAGATGTCGCAAGGTCAAGCATTGCCAGCTTAGGGCAAGCTTATCCCTTACTTGTGGCTAGTGAATAGAGGAGGAGAAAGAAAACAAAGTAAAAGAAAACTAAAAAAAAAAATCAAATTTGTTGGTAGTTTTTCCTAGGAAAATTAACTCAAATTTTTTATATCAAACTATAGAAAATATTTTCTAATTCATTTTCAAATTACAACCAAACACCAAAAATATATTATTGTTTACCCGAAATATAATTTCCTAATTTTTTTCCAAAAATGTCATATTATCCGTGAAATGAATGGAAGCTAAAATTTTGCATTCAAAACCCTTGAGATTGTGTTGCCAAATATAAAAACTTTGGTTCAAATTTCATTTGAAAGCCCAAAATTGATTGCAAAAGCTTAACCGAAAGCACTGTGTGTATTTTATAAGATTTTTTTAGACGAATGTTGTCTATTAAGATGAAAATTTTAGTTTTATCATTTAACTCGTGGATGATATTACTTTTTTTTTTTATATAAAGACAACGACATTAATTTAATTTAGAAATTACTAGTAATGTCATGTCATTTTATCTTTCGTTATATAATTAATGATATATTTCGCTTACAATCTTGGTTTAAATTTTCTTCATAAAATTTAAAAAAAATGAAAGAGATATATCTATCTTATGCTTAAAGATTAAATGTTGAGCACATTTGTTTCACTAGAAAACTCGAGATTTGGAAAATAATTTCTGAAAAATGACCATTTATATCCTTATAAACGAATGAAAATATTTTTATTATCCATGGAAATAATTAGGCATAAATTGTTGTGGATAATGAACACTTTCCTATGATTAATTTTTCTAATCAATATAATAAATCATTTTTTAGAAAATATTTTTCAAATCTTAAGCTTTAAATAGACATACTCGATCTTACCCATTTTTATTCCTTTTCTCGAATATACCTTATGCATAGTGAGGTGGATATACACGACCGACGCATAATATTTTTTAAATCTTAAGCTTTAAATAGACATACTTGATCTTACACATTTTTATTCCTTTTCTCTAATTTGCCTTATGCATAGTGAGGTGGACATACACGAGCGACACATAATGCTAAATTGGAGCACGATGATGGGGATGGGTCGTGCACCAAAAGTCAAGCCCAAGCACCTGGCCGAAAAGAGAGAAATTCCTTAGGATTACTCTACTTGGATGATTCCATCATCCCCATCACACTCTACAAATACGTACCAACTAAAGGTGGCTGTTCTCCATCATAAAGAAAGGGCATGCATGATTAGTCTATTGGGCGTTTCTGGTCCATTGATACAAAGGAGGGGATGACGACCGAAAGAGAGAGCCCTCTTTTCTTGACATGAAGATGAGCACACTGTGGCGTGGCCGGGTGGCCGGGTGCTGCGGCTGACCCCACTTGGTCGACCATTTGAAAAGAAAATGAATTGCTATAGGCAGCAATCTCCAAAGAGTGGATTCTTCTCTTTCTCTCTGCATGTGAACTATGGCTCATATCATCATGGATTGCTATAAATAGAAACATCTTTGAAGCCCCAGTGAATTTGATTTGACTCCAACAGTCCTTTCTCTTCACCATGGCTGTAGAATCTAGAACCCTAGAGTTGTGATATGGTCAAAAACAAAAGCAGCTAAGCGCAATACTTGGCTCTTCCAAAAAAAGAAAATGTCATAAGTGATAAGCAAGATTTTGTTGGGAATCGATATTTTCATGATTAAATTGGCCGCCTTGGAGAAAGATCGATCTTTTGATAAGCGAAGATGTGTTATTTTATGGATTACGATAGAGCACGGAATTTGAGCCCATTCATAATAATGAATCGAGATTTGTAGCTAAATTAATTTTAGAAACTTCTTCTTATGTAAATAGTTAGAAAAGTGATGCAAAGCTCATGATTCAATGAATCTTAATGGTGTGACCATATACAACTATTTGAGAACCCCTGCTATTAAAAAAAAATAATCAAGTTAATAATCAAGTTAATATCATTGAACAACTAATCTTTTTAGTTTTCGGAATTTAATGAGATACCAAACGAGTGATGAGTGTAATTTCAATATGTCGGTAGGGAGTGAGATTTTTTTGCATGTAGCCTTTTTTATGATATCTAGTGTCCCAAATATATTAAAATTCTTTTGGGATTCGGAGTCTCCCACAAAGGGGAAGGGAGATTCACCAGAGACCCCAGCAGCCCACGAGACCTGAAAGCAAGATAGCAAAAGAAAATAATCAAAATCACAAAAAGTAGCTAACTATTATTGCTATCCACTCAATTGAGCATCCACGCAGAAGAGAGAGGGAGGGGCAGTTTGGAAATAAGACCCCAACTCGGAGGGCACTCTCCAGACCGCGGACCGGATTTATCGTCTCCAGCGAAAACAATTTTTGATAGGTATAGGGGCGTCCGCCGCATCGGAGTTGCAGAGGCCCCCCTTCCATTCTCTCTCCTCTCTTTCTCTCTCTACCCTCTCTCCTCCTTCCTTCTTCCTCCTTCCTCCTTCCTTCTTCTCGTTCTCCTTTCTCTCTCTCTCTCTTCTCTTCATCGTCTCCGTTCCTACCCTAATCGGTCAGCAATCGCGGCGTCGTTTCGGAAGCTGCGCAAACCCTAATTCGCGGTTTCGTTCCCCCTCTTCTTTCGGTTCTTCCATCGGGAAAAGGGGCTCGCCTCGCCTCGCCTCGCGTTCCGCCGCGATAGGGGAGCGATAACGACGACGAGAGGGAGCGCGATTGAGGTGGGGAAGCCGCTGGGTTCGAGGGATTGACAGTTGAATGGCAAGACAAGGTCAAGGGGCGGGGTTGGAGACGGCGGTGCTGGACGACATCTTAAAGAGGTTGTTGGATTTCAGGAACACCAGGGCGTGCAAGCAGGTCCAGCTCACCGAGGTCGAGATCCGCCAGCTCTGCGTGGCCTCCCGCGAAATCTTCCTCTCGCAGCCCAATCTGCTCGAGCTCGAAGCTCCCATCAAGATCTGCGGTAATCTTATTGCGATCTTTTGTCTTATCTGATCCGACCTTTGTCTCTCCGTGCGTCTTCGAGATGCGGTAGCGAGAAGCTCTTGATGTTGGATTCTGCGGTGTGTGGTTCGTATGCGGTCTTGGTTTGGTGCTTTTGGGCGATTTTTTGGTTGAAGTTTAGATTTTTCTTTCCGCAGGCGTTGTATTTGGTGACCTGGACTATGAAAGTTTGGACCTTTTGATTGAATTGTGGGATAATTAGGGTCTTGAGATCCGCTCTCGGAACTCGCCGAGGGAACTTGAATGGCGTTTGATTTGGATTTGGATTAGCAGTCTGGTTTGCGAGATCTCTCCTTGATGGCGGATTAGAATGCGACGTGATGTTTGTCGAGTGAGACTTCTTTGGTCAGAGTAGAAAATCTCTAATCCTTCTGTAACTTTAGCGTTTCCCAATATACGAGGTCTTCTGGGGTTGGGGCATATAAAAACTTTAATGACTGGAACCTCCCTTTTTAATTTGGCAAGGTTTGCTATATGTTCATCTGTCCTTTGACATTTTGCTTCATATAAATCGAAACATTCACAATTTTTCAAGCCTCTCTGTCACTGAAGTGAATGATGTTTGTTGGATGAAGTTTTGTTTTCTATTCTGCATGATAACTCTATCTCGCAGGCCATCTTTCGCTAGTGTGTTTTTGGTTGATCGAGTCATTTACCTCATACTCTCTTTTTGCAGGTGACATTCATGGGCAGTATTCTGATCTTTTGAGACTTTTTGAGTATGGAGGTTTCCCTCCTACTGCAAACTATCTATTTCTGGGAGATTACGTGGATCGTGGCAAGCAAAGTCTGGAGACAATCTGCCTTCTGCTTGCCTACAAAATTAAGTTCCCTGAGAATTTCTTCCTTTTACGAGGAAATCACGAGTGTGCATCAATTAATCGGATATATGGGTTTTATGATGAATGTAAACGCCGCTTCAATGTTAAACTGTGGAGGACGTTTACTGATTGTTTCAACTGTCTTCCAGTAGCCGCTCTCATAGATGACAAGATATTATGCATGCATGGTGGCCTTTCCCCTGATTTGGCAAATTTAGATCAAATTAGAACCTTGCCACGCCCAACTGATGTTCCAGATTCGGGTCTACTATGTGATTTACTTTGGTCAGATCCTGATAGAGATGTCAAAGGCTGGGGAATGAATGACCGAGGTGTCTCATTTACCTTTGGCCCAGATAAAGTGTCTGAATTCTTGTCAAAGCATGATATGGACCTTGTTTGTCGTGCCCACCAGGTTAATGACATGTTAAAGCTTTCTTCTTTTGGTGCCTTTAGCCTCAGAAACGGCAGCATTAATAATGCTGCTTGTGACAGGTTGTTGAAGATGGGTATGAATTCTTTGCTGATAGACAACTGGTGACCATATTCTCTGCTCCCAATTATTGTGGTGAATTTGACAATGCCGGTGCAATGATGAGTGTGGATGAAAGCTTAATGTGCTCGTTTCAAATTCTTAAACCTGCCGATAAAAAAGCTAAATTCCTCTGAACGATGATGCCATGATATCTGCTGGAGCACCTCCAAAATTGCAATGTAAGTGATGCTCTTTGTTTTTTATCATTAACCATCTCTATGGGTTTGCAGTTTGCACTCACCCCCTTGGTCACCAATGAGAAGGACCGGTTATATGATATTACCATAAGTTTAACTATTCTTTGATATGCATCAGTTACTTCACTGGTCAGGCCCTTGTAAGATGGCATGAATACTTATGTATGATCCTTTTCGGCATTAACATTTTTCGGGATGTAACTTCAATCTTATCTTGGTTGTCATTACGGAAATTACCTGCTTAGTCTTTTTGCAATTTTTTGTCTACCTTTGAAGATCTTGTGAAGATCAAGAACTTCAGTAATATTACCCCCCCAAGAAAAGAAAAAAAAAAGATCTACAATTGCGGGATGTTCTAATTTAACTATGCATATGAAACTCTGCGCCCATTCACGTGTTTTTTTGCCTTCATGTAAATTTTGTTTGACTTTTATCTGCATCTCTATTTGCAATGACGGTGGCTCTTTATGTTGAGTTGGAGCAATTGACCTTGCTCAACTTTGAAAAAGTTTTATTAATACTTGATATATTTTAAGTTTTTATCTATTTGACATCATTCTCTTAGGCTTTATCCACTAACTTCTTTAAACATATTCCTGATAGAACTTAACAAGCCCAAACTTTGACAAAAAAGTTAAAAAATTAAACACGCTCAGCTATGTAATTGCTTAAACATATAAATGAAAATAGAGGCTTCTTGTGCATGTTGCTATTTTTGCTTGATAGTCTTTTAAGTCCCATTCCCATCAATTTGTTCTTGGCCAGACATTTCCATTTAAGTAATGTGGCCTTTTCTGCTTAGGACCTATATCTCAAAGATAGATTGGGTAACTATTTGGATTGTCAGTATTGACTTCGTAATTATGTTGCGATTCAGTGTGGTCAATAGCAAGTATTGTGCTATGATTTTGACCCAATTGCTGCTTTCTAACACTTATTTATGTTTTTATATCTATTACAATAGGCCTTAATTCCATTATCACGATTTCATCAAACACAGCTCACAATTCTTGCAACTGACCAAGCTAAGCCAGTCATAGTTACAAAATGTCAAATAAAAAAGTCCAAAAGCAATCAAAGAAATAGATTGGGTAACTATTTGGATTGTCAGTATTGACTCTGTAATTATGTTGCTTTTTTGGTGTGGTCAATAGTGAGTATTGTGCTATGATTTTTGCCTAATTGCAGCTTTCTAACACTTATTTGTGTTTTTTATATCTGTTACTATAGGCCTTAATTCCGAGGACATTCTTTGATTGCTTTTGGACTCTTTTATTTAATATTTAGTAACTAGGACTTACTTAACTTGGTCAGTTGCAAGAATTGTGAGCTGTGTTTGATGAAAACTTGATAATGGACCAATATGGCAAATGAAAGTCTGGGGACGAATATCTCAATTTTTAAAGGTCGATGGATTATTGACCTTCAATTTTATGGATGTAATTTTTGTTGCATCAAAACAATTTTGCCTTTTCTCCGTTGCCCCACTGAGAGAAAATCCTAGCATCGCCACTGTTTTCTCTCTGCTGGCAATGCAATAATTCATCATTTTCCGGTTTGTATATGCTGGGATTTCCCATGCCAATTGGTCCTGACGTAGCTTGTAATTGGCCAATCATTGCATTCGTGATTCCAAATAATTGCAGTTTACTGATTGCTTCAAGAGTGCATTTTAAAAAGGACCAAAATTACTCCAGTTTTTTGTTCTTAAAGCCATAGTTTGCTCGTGGGCATATAATGCCTCCTATATTATACGGGAGATTTTTCATAATAACATATGGACCCTCGTCTTCATTTTTCGGCTATATTTCTTATAGAAGCATTAAGTTCTCCATCTTCTAACCTCCGGTTGTAATTGTGGCAACTGTGACAATTTGTTAAGTTTGTAACTGTAGGTTGTATCTATTATGATGAATTATTGCTTCATGTTTTAAGGAGTTAAAATGTGTCAAGTTCTGCCAGTTCCAAGTTGTGTTTGTCATGCAAAATCTTAATATCTAATTTTTGCTTGTTCTGTCTCATGCTTCTAATTTGCATCCAATAGTGCCAATCCTACCTAGGTGTCTCCTTGATTCCATGACTACATGAATTATTTGTGAAGAGTGCAAGTGGGTAAATCTCTTGTGGTTACTAAGAACAAACTTTACCTTGCAGAGCTCACATCATTTTAGTGACTCAGGCATATAACTTGGAATCGGAGGATAAAAACAACTGCTGGTATGGAAGCTCCCGTGGCGCATCTTCTGTTTTATCATGTTACGTCTGGGGTCCTCAGAATGGTGTGATCTAAAGGAGGGGAATGCGACGAGGGAGCTTTAGCTTGTTGATGGCAGCATGAAAAAGATTTGAGTTTCCTTTTGGCGATTATAACTTACCGGATTGTGGTGCCCGATCTTGAAACGTTTGATTGTAAATGACATTACAATTGTAGATTGTGGACGCCTGTAGAAGAATTTTCCATCTCACTTCTTAGATGTAAACCTCTGTTTTGCTCATAAAAGGGCCAGGCAATCGTGATTTCTTTCTTGTCTTAACGGTTTGGATACATAATATGTTGATTTGTCTTTTCTGCTTCACAATTTTAGGTTGTGATTTTTATTCTGTAGTGTGATAAGCTGTTAGCTCATGGATGTTCGATTGGCAATTCGTGTTTGTTCCGGCACATTATCATTCGTCTTTAGGATGATTGCAGTAATCTGTTTTTGTTGGTTAAAAAGTATGTCAAGGTCAGGTTTTTCTTGATGGTGCTAAATCTTCACCCTTAGAATCTGCGGTTGATTCAGATTTTAGCCCTCATTTCCTTTTGAAGAAAGCAACTGTTGAAGGACATAATTATTAGCAGATTTTTTTGTTCCAATCTCAAGAAAAACCAATTAAGAATGCAGTTTCTTATGAATTTAAAAATTTGTTGGCATGCGGTTTAAGAATGCAGTGTGGGATGTTTCTCCGATCGTAACAAGATGTCCGAATTCTGTGTTTTTAACTGGTGTGCAATTGTGCACATCCCCACTCATCCCAAGAGTCTTGTCTCTCGTGTACCGCAAAAGAAACAAGTGACTTATGGTTACAGAACCAACACAAATTTACGTTTGTACGTATTCATTTCAAAATGTTTATAGGTTAGGTCACCCTGCTCTTAGGAGCAAAGCAGGAAACCAGCATAGATTTCTTTTTTGGTCAAAAACCAGCATAGATGTCAAAAGAAAACAAATACCTAAAAACTAAACTCTTCCACCGGCCAGGGTTCAAAATTCCACTCTCGTGAAGGGAAAAAAAACTAGTCAAAAAGATAGTAAAAATTAAAAATTAAACCACATGCATATAAACTTAATCAATGAGCTGGTGCTTTAGCATTTTCACCAAAATTTTATCTTAATGGTACACTGAATATTCGTTTTTGCTTTTCACTGCACAGACACAGAACCATCTTGTTTCATTTTGATGAGGCTGCTCTCAATGTTCCGCAGGACTGGCTTATAGCTGCAATGATATTTTGAAAATCAGTCAGCATTTTATACAAGAATTAGGCAAGAAAAATGCATCATGTAGCTTGCAGAGTAGAGTAGCAAAATTAGGACTCGGAAATGTGATTTTCATGATAACAAGGGAACGAATATCTCACAGGCGTGCAAGACCATTGTATGCTTGTGTAGCTTGCTGAAGTCGTGCAGAGAGCTGCAAGATCTCGGCTGATAGTGCTTCTGTTCTAGTCTGCTCTTTTGCAAGTTGGCCCTAGGGAAATAGAATGACATTGCATTTATTAACAAGATGCTCCAAAGTAGCGCATTTGAGACTACATGACAGGAGTTGAAAAAGTAATGCCTGAGCATGTTTATAAAACACAAGTTTCAACATTCAAGGCCTTTGATTTACAAGAAAAGTGAGCATCTACAGTTGAATTGGACAGTCCAACAAGTCACCAAGAGTTCAATTCTATTCAGGGTGGAGTATCAAGGACAAACCTTTAGAGAGAGAATTTCAGACATATATGCCGGTGGCTGCGAACTTATCTCATTGACCCCATCTCCATGAGATTCCGCTGTACATTTTACCGCCTCCCTAGCCTGATCTGCTCTTAATCTATCTATAACACCTCGGAGCTCCTCATTTTGCTTAAGACAATCTTTCACCTGCAAGTAAACTTATTAGGGGTACTTACAGATATGAATGAAACATTGAAACATTGAAACATTGAATAGAAAGGAATTACTATATGTAGCTGTGTCGAATTTCAGGAAAACATATGGCATGTAAAATTGTATACCAGCTATAAGGTCCTAATTAGCTCCCAATTCAAAGTAAATAAAATCAATCTGCATTCGGAGTACGTGGTAACTAACTGCTTGGCAGATCTTTAAGCCTGGGCTATAACTTCAAGGGTGGATATCCAGTAGGCAGAGACAATAACAGCCATGGGGAAAAAGCAGAAGCGCATCCGGAAGTTTGGAGACTTTACTGGAAATCAAAATATACGCTACATAATCACCTTGCGAATCCCCAACCATAGTTGTTTAGTCAAGATATGTATAGTGAATTGAGAATCGAACACAATTGAATTTTAAGTTTCAGTGATGTACCTAAAAATTTGTATTTTGTGTGCAGAATATGAGAATATATGAAATATGAGTAAGATTTATGATACATGATAAAGAAATCTTACTCAAGAATACACATGGTTATCCTAAGAATAACAAGATATAATTCCCTTTCGTTTCCTTAACACTTGGATTACATTCAAATATAAGGCATAAATCTTTATACATCATTTTATTACTGCAACATAAAATGCAAAAAATTAACTTTTATTATACTATAACTATCCAAATATTGTGTAAATCAAAGTATACTATGAACATTACATCATTTAATAGGCAAACATATAAAAAATTAAACCGCTTGAATTGGCACATACATATCGAATAGATTCGCTTGTGAATAGATAGATTTACTTGGATTTAGGAGATCACTGATTCCAATTAAATACATATATCTCTTGGATCCAAATCGATTTGATGAAACAAGATTCGACAGATTCTGACAACTACATTTGCAACACCTTCAAAGGCAAAATTCTCTATATCGTAATTGTAAAATGATACGCATCGCTAATAGTCGGGATAAGCTTCGACGTATTAAAAGCAAAAAGGAAAAGAAAAAACTGTCTTGCAGATCGAGCAATAAGAACTTTTAACACGTGGAACTTCATATTACATTTGCCATGACCAAGTGGTGCATGAAATCCAAAAACTCCAAGGGTAAAAGAAAATTGGTCGTTCATGACAAATGTAGCGAGACATAGCTCCATCATGACTTCTTGATGAAGAGATGACTCATTAAGATCAAGTAATACTGCTAAATAACTCCTCATCCACTCAGCAAATAAACATACAGCAAAAGAGACACAAAGATGATAGCTGCATAATATTTGAGTATGTCACATCACACTAATTTGGATATCTAGAACAGCTCCTTTTTGCCAGATCGCAACTCAGTATTCCCCTTTTAGGTAAAATCAATTAATAATTACCTGACTTTCCCAGAGCGCTACTGCACTCATTGCCTCTTGATAAGACAAGGTAAGGTTGGAATTCTCCTCAAAGAGTTTTTCTATCTCTGAAGATTGGGAATCAATCTGCACCAAAATTTATGGATAAACCATGAATTAAGCCATCAAGTACCAAAATATACCCTATGATAATTTGGTAGAAAGAAACAGAAGCAAGGCTACCTCTATAAGAAGTTTCTGCCTACTATTTTCCAGCCTCTCAACTGCCACAGCCATATCGTGCAACTGCTTTTCTAATTTCTCCTTATCCTCCTGCAAAATATACCAAACAAGGATTAAAATGCCCTGTAATAAGATGCAATGATCAACATATATAGTCGCCTGGTGCCGACCATCAAGAAGTTGCAAAACAAATACCAGCAAGCACTTTAAAATCAATGGCAAATGCCATTCAGATTCAGATTTTCATCCATGAAGGACAACATGTCAGAAAAACAAAACTATCTTACAGAAATTATTACCACTGACATTGCTTCATGAACTGCATTCTCAGGAGCTTTCTCTGAAATGCAGAGGCGGGACAAATCATGAGAAAAAAATTCAATCTTTTAATTGGTAAAGACAGCATAAGGCAGCAAGATTACTTCTTTTCTCCACCAGACACTATTAAAAAAATCTCATACCAGAAGATTCTTTGGACAGAGCAGCCACTTTCTCTTCTAAAGCTTGCTTTTCAGACATCAGTGAAGAAGTTCGAGCTTGCTCATCCACAGATCTTTGCTTCTCTAATTGCCTCAATGTAGATTCTTGCTATGCACATAAGCCCGACACAAATTAGTAAAAAAAAAAAAAGGATGAAACAGAGGGGTGTGGCCAAATAATACCATACAAGAACCAACCTGGAGCTCATCTTTTAGCCTACTCAGCTCCTTTTCCAAGGCCTGCAACTGGTTAAAAGAGTTGTCCATAGATGCCATTCCACCAAACTGACCTCCGTTTGCTTGTTGCTGTACTGAGTAGAGTTCTGCTCTCAAAGCTGCTGCATCTTCCTCCGCCTATGGCAACAGACTGATAAAGATAGGAAATTCGAAATGCTTTCACATATTCAAAAACAATATGTCTGCTTACTCGATACTGCTCTTCTTCAGCTTCCTTCAGATGTTTCTTAAGTGTGCGAAGCTGGGTTGAAAGATCCTCCTACACTAGGTCACAACTGAAACATAAAAAACATAGACAGCAAAAGATGCAATTTGTAGAATGAAGAGATGGTAAGTTGAAATACCCGTGCAACAACTGCTGCATCTTTCTCCATAGCGACATCCCTGAGAGCTTTTCTCAAAGAAGGTACTGTGTTCTGTTCCTGAAATTTTTTGAAGAGATGGGTGAAAAGATCAGACATAAATCTTAGCAAATATTTGGCGTTAAGGGCCAACGGAGGATAGAGAAAAATTAGAAAGAAAAGCAGATAGAATTGCAGAAAATTCTTTGGAGAAAGCTTTGTGGTTCACAAGGTTCTCAAAAATGCAAACTTTTTACATGTCAATGAGTGTCGTCACATCAGGTAGATAAGATAAAAGCAGTACAGCTAAGATGACCAGCTTGCCATCAAAATGTAATCCGAATTTGCAGACTTTGTTAGCTAACAGAAAAACCAGGTAATGTCTACTTCTCACCAGATCATTTAAACGTTTAAGCAGCGTAGTGTTCTCAACTTCCTTGGCTTGAAGCTGGGAAAAAAAAAAAAACACAACAATTAAAACAACGCTCATGTCAGAATTGGCATTACCCTGCTCACATTAAGGTCGAGCAATCACCAAGGAAAAGAACAGGATTATTGTACCTGCAATGCCAATATCCTGTTTTCTTCCTCCAATTCTAGATTCATTTTCTGGAAATCCCTCAGCTGAGAAACTAAGCTGCTAACGTCGGACTGCCCTTGCAGTTTACAATAAGCACGAGTTCCTTCAGTAATAGCAAACACAAACATATAGAATCACCTAAATCATCCTAACCGGTACAAAAACAAAAGTGCACAATTTCGCTCCACATCTCATAGCTCAAAGCTCAATAATTCGCCAAAGCAGAAGGCGATCAGCGGACTCGACATTCAAATGGAAATCAACAGTCCGATGGCAAAGGACATTTGAGAAACGATAAAAGACCTAAAAAGCAACGATATATCCTGACCTCCGAGAGCCGATTCCCGCTCTCCGATTTCCTCATCCCTTCAGCACCTACGGCAGACAGAACACGCGAATCAGATCACCCCCACCCATCGATCCGCGACTGGAGAAACGCGCGGAAAAACGGAAGAACGAATCGACCAACCGTTGGAGCCGGAAGAAGCTTTGGCGAGATCCGGGCCCGAGGGGCCCTGCTCAGCCTCTCCGCCGCTCTCTTCTGGCGTATCTCCTCCAACTGCGGCGATCGCGAGTTCGGAACAGCAGCAACGATCAAGGAAGGTAATTAGGGCACAATACCGGTGGGGAAACGTCGAACGAAGGAAAACGGAATTGTCAGGAAGAGGAGGGGAGGAATCCGAGGATCCCGTACCGTTCGCCGACCGAGAGAAGCGTGACGCGCGTCCATGTTGGTGGAGGAGGACGACGACGACATTCGCCTTCCTCGAAGCTCGAACTGCAGAATCGCCTCTCCTTCGTCTTTCCCTCCACGACGGATCGACGCTAACCAGTTTCGAAAATCAAAATTCAGAAGAAGAAGAAGAAGAAGAAGAGAAACTGGAGAAGGAACGACGCTGGATTGAATGACGTTGGTGTTTACATTTATAGTTTTGAGGTGGGAAAAAGGGACATCAACCGTCTGGGTGGTGTAGTCGGTTATCACGCTAGTCTCACACACTAGAGGTCCCCGGTTCGAACCCGGGCTCAGACATTCTTCCCGCCCTTTCTTTTTTTTTTTTTTCACTTTTTTCAAACTTCATTCTTTCTTTTATTAGAATAAAGTTCTCTTTTTGATTTTTTATGGTTAAAGTTAGCATTGATACACTAGTAAAAAAATCGCAAACCGATATACTTATAATAAATTTAGCTAAAATGAATTTTTTTATTATAAAAACATCAAACTAATATACTTGTAATAAATTTATTATTTGATAGTTTCCAACCGAGTGTTACCTCGGAACCATCATCTGGCTGTACCTTCCGGGGAATGCAAAGCATGGACCACCGAGCCGGCATCGCGGCCATCAGGTCTGGGGTCCTGCTCCCAAAGGAGTCTGACAGTACCCCACTGGGGAAAGAATCTTTTTCGAGCCCATTTCCTAGCTCTACCAAGTCTTTCTTTGGAATTACCCTTTCCCACTTCTTTTTAGGGATTAAGTCCCCAGAGACTGCCCTCAAGATGGTAGAAATAGTTTAAGGACATATTCAGGTCTGAACTAGTATACTTGTAATAAATTTATTATTTAATAGTTTTCATTTAATTTTACTATTAAGTTACCAAATTGGATGACAGGTACCACTTGATGGATATATCAGTTTTGGTTTTTTATCTTTTGTTTGTCCTTGGTGTACTAATTTGTGGCTTTTCATGATGTTAATATAGTTTAACTAAAATTAATAAATGGTAAATTTATCACAATGACATCAATTTAGGATTTTTTTATTTTTTATAAATTAGTTTAGAATAAATTTCTTATAAGTGTATCGATTCAAGATTTTTTGTGATCAAAAATTTAATTTATGATAAATTTATTATATGTGCATTAATTTGGCGTTTTCCGTGATATTAACTGTAAATATAAAAGCTTTGGAGTGAAAGTCTGCCAACTGTAACACGGCAATCTTCCGCGTGATCCATGCGATTTTTCTTGTCGTGTCTCTGATTGATTTTATTATAATCATGCGATTTTCATATTTGGTTGATGTTGTCATGTGATGGCCGCTTCCTTAATAAAGAATCTATCGCGAGGAAAAAGCCAGTTTCCATCACTCCTCCACTACGCGGGTGTTCCTGCCTTTGGACCGAGCCTTTTTAGTGAAGAAAACGTGTAAAGGAGGTTTAGAAAAGGTTTAAGGAACGAGGCACAATTATTGGAGTAGAACAGAATCCCCCATCCTTTGATCTTTTTAATGGGCAGCTTCCAAACCCAATGGAGGTAGGAGGGCGAGGCTTAAGTCCCAAGACCAAAAAGCACAGGCATTAGGTGACCGTCATCCGTTCGCTTCGATGAAGTTGAAACTGTGTTTCTGCATAGCAGATCCCAGAGATGGAGAGGACAGGCACAAGGAGCCGACCCGCAAGCCTCGCCGTCCGAAGGCTGGCCAGGGAGGTAAAAGCCGAGGGCTCGTTACTACAGCCACAGCACCTGATGAGCAGAGTGGCCATGGTGGCCATGGCCAGGAATCCAGCAACAATGATGATGGCAGCGCGGCTGCTTTGATGGTGGCTGCGGTCTATGCCTCCTCGACCTTGGTTGGTACTGAAGGTGGCAGTTCCCACGGCAATGGATGTGACGGTTGTGACGGTGACGGTGGTGGCTGCGATGGTGGCTGATGACAGGCTTCGGTGTGTGACTCGGTTGTTTCCACATGATCTCTATGGTTGTTTGCTTATTTCTAGAGAATTTCGGAGTTCAGACGCACTCACTTGCCAACACTATTAGTACGACAAGGGCAAGTTGTGCATTTCCCTCGTCTACGCTTGTGTATTGTATTTTGCTCGTGTCTTTGTAAGCCGTCCATTAGGAGTTTTATCATCACTAGGGATCATTGGTATTGCCTTTATTCCTTTGTTATCATCAATATTGATGCTTGAGATTTCGTGCTCTGCATCGAATTGCCATCCTTTCACCCTATACTGCAGTTATTTACCTGGTGGTATCATTATAAAAATGTTGAGAACGGGGTTCTTTTAGTCAGGTTCCATATCTGATGCAATTGGTTTTTTCCTAGACCGGTTCGACTCGCTTGCACTTCCTAATTTGTCATAATCATCGGTTGATATGTCTAGTTCTAGAACATATATCTGACTCAAGAGCTGTGAAAAGATAATAACACAAAAGAGGCAATTGAATCAACAATCTACCATAGGCAATGCCTCAAGCTTGGCTCTAAGACTTCTGAAGCTCATCAGATCACTTCTAAACAAAGGATCGTAAGTTTCTGGTGAGTGGAGTAATCACACACGTGAAAAAAGAAGGAGAAACAAAGACAGAGGACGATAGCTTTCACACAGCAGAACACGTAAACTCTTCGGATCTACTCGTGTCTCGGGTAGAATCCATTCACAGACATCCCCCCGTCCACGCAAATAATCTGGCCAGTAATGTATGATGATGCAGGCAAGCAAAGAAATGCCACCAAAGATGACACATCCTTTGGATCTCCCAGGCGACGGAGTGGTGTACAAGAGTATACCTCTTCCAGATACTCCTTATTGCTGAGCACCTTCAACAAATAAAAGCCGAGTCCAATCAATCTCTTCCTACATTCCTATCTAGAAGAGGATTGGTGCATTTGCCAGTGCAAGGAGTGCTCCAGTGCAGTGCAGAAGCTATGTTTTAACCACAACAACATTGGTGCATCGATGTAGAGATCTCAATTTATGCATATGCACGAGACGACTGGATCCTAGCTTTCAACCATAATAAAAATTTTACAATTTGCACGACAAAAAATAGCACAATCTTTAGTGGAAATACTCGATAGGTGAATCGAGGGAATAACAGAGAAAGAGATCTTACTTGCTCCACCATAGAAGTTTTGATGTACCAAGGTGCAACAGCATTGCTCCTTATGTTGTCTAGGGCCCACTCACAAGCCAGACTTTTGGTAAGTTGATTAATTGCCCCTGCAAGTGCACAACATGTACCATCGCATGAAGCCACGATAAACTTCACGCTCACGACTTGAGAGGAAAAATGCACTAAATTCAAGCCATGCCGTGGTGACCTTTCGTTGCCCCATGAACAGACATGGATTTCAAAGAAACAAATCCAGAAACAGAGGATGTGAAGACGACACTTCCCAGCCCCGATGCTTTTAGCAACGGATGAGCAAGTTGGCACAAATGGAACATGGACTCAAAATTCGTAGCCATGAGAAGAGAAAACTCCTCAGCCGTGAAGTCCACAGCTGGTTTCCTTATGTTGGTGCCCACATTATTTACCTGTAAACCTCCATCGAGAGCACAAACTTCATCACCAAATCTTGATAATTCAGTAAATCTCAGCATCTAAAAAACTGACCCAAGTTCCTGGAGTGGAAACTTCCGTTCGTTCTAAACAAGAATTTGAAGACAGTGGGGAAAGATGATTACAAGAATGTTGAGCTTCCCATCAAACACGGAAGAGACGTTGCCCATCAGTTTCTCCCTCTCTTCCCTGACAGACACGTCACAAACCGACCCCGTAACTTCGTAGCCGCCGTCGACCCACTCCCTCAAGCGTCTTTCCAGCTCATCCCCGTCTCGAGAACACGTGTGCACTCTCGCCCCAAAGCCCACCAATTCCGTCACGACCGCATTCCTGAACATCCCATTCCCGTTCGAGAATCTTAAACCAGAAACTCGCCGAAAGACGTTCTCGGAATGCATCCCCATTCGAAAGCGAGACGAATGATCGAAGCTTACCCGATACCGCGAGTCCCGCCGGTCACGAGGGCGGTCATTCCTCGAAGAGACCATCTGTTGGTAGGATCGGCGCTCGGGAGCGAGCTAGTTATGGGGCGAAAGGAGCGGTTTTTACGGGAGCCATGCAGCGAGCTGATGTCGAGGGCGGTTCGGCGGGGAAAGAGAGTGGGTTTGACGGAGACTTTGGGTTGGGGACGGAGAGGGTGCAAAGGAGGAGGAGAGTGTCGACCAAGTGTTTGAAACATGTCCGAGCCGAGTCGAGATGGACGCCCGTGCTTACTACTTGTGCGGATTCTCGTCGATCTTTTTCATGGCCTTTGGTTGACTCTGCGTGTCGTGCGACGGAAGCGTAGGCCCCGTTCTCTCTCGCGGCGAATTGCACCGATTCTGAATGGAGAGGTAAGTAAATGGATTCCTCTCGATTCAAAGAAATACGACTCCATTCACTTCAATGCATTGAAATCATGAGGCGTGCTCAAAAGGCATATAAAAAGCGATACTCTCTTATCAATATCTTTTGTTGACTAATTTGTGGAGTCGAGTACCGAGTTTAAGAAACTTCTCTTTGCTTTTAGCTCGACATAGCGTAAAGTGATAAGGGAATATGCAAATCATGTTAATAGATCGAGGAAATCATAGTTGTGAATTAAGATATAATCTAGATTGAGATAATTGTCTAAAAAGTTATAAACCTACTAGGGCAATCAATTCAGTCATGAACTTTTCAGTTGTGTCAGTTTAATCATTAATATCACGACAATTTGTTAATATAGTCATTCCGGTCAAAAATTATTGATGTGGACATTATCAATTCTACATGACATAGCTAGTATTGACGTAGATAAATTTTACAATTTTTTTTTAAAATTTTCATTTAATTTAATTTTTTCCCTTTTTTTTTCTTTACTGTTAAGAGTCGGCAGGGTCCTGAGGCCTAGTGAGCCATGATAGCCACGATCCTTGCTCATGGTTGGCAAGGGCTTGTATGCCCTCATCCAATGGGCAACGGGATTGCCAAGCCACAATTAGTGGTTGGCCCTTAATCAAGAAAGAAAGAAAGAAAAAAGATAAGAAAAAGAGAAGAGAAGATAAAAATAATAAGATAATTAAAATTTATCCACCTTAGAGTCGATCGTGAGATATAGGATGGTCAGTATCTACGTCAGCGATTTTAAGCTAAAATTTGTTAGAATAACTAAGCACATTGACAATCGTCAAAAGGATTAAAATTATAATGGCATAATTAAAAGGTTTTGGACTAAATTGACTGCCGTTCATTTCGTCAATAACTTTTTAGAACATTTTTCCCATCTAGACTCATCCAACACAAGTTTGAAATCCCTTCTTTGACTTACGAAAACCAATCAGTAGTAAGATACAAAATGCAAAACCCCAATAGAAGGAGAACCAATCAATTAGAAATAATTTATTGTTGCAGTTTAACCTAAAAGCTTAATCTTATAGGTTCATATATGATTCAACAGCGGCAATAACTAAAATTATTGTAGTTAAGGCTCATACGCGCCTCATATTTAGAGGAGAATATATGTTGGTGATTTTTATTTGTAGCATCTAAATAAGGCATATTTCGCTTGATGAGAAGGGGCTTTACTCTATCCAAGAAGCCGAAAAGTCCTTTCCTCTGTTCTCTTTGTCTTCTTCAACCTTCAAACATGGGGAGGGTTTGAGTTAGTCTCGCCCTCCCCTCCATCTATGTTGATTTTCTTTGAGTTTTCTTTTTTTGTACTTTTCCTATTTTTTCTCTCCTGATCTAGATCTAGGAGCTATGCTCTCCCGATCTAGTTCTAGATTTGAGAGTTTGAACTCTTCAAATCTAGTTTTCAAAAATTTGATACCACGGTACTCAATTTGTGTACAGGTTCTCTACCTCCAGCTTCAATGATAATTATAAGAGCTCTAACATCTTGCTAAACTATGAAGATTTTTGCTCTTCCAAAGGTTAGATATGTGTTTATCAACCTATTTTGGTCGTCTCCGTACCATGATGGTGTAGAGGAAGTCGAATATAAGCGTGCAACACCAACTGGTAACGTCGTAATTATTAAAAAAGAAATTTCTGGCATGTGTTTATTACTGGCAATGATACAAAATCAAGTGATTGGTTACCAATTATTTTGCTTGACAAATTCTTTCTTTTGAAATGAGTGTGTACTTAACCTTATCAGTGCTTTGTTGATCCTCCTTGTTTTCTGGATTTAACTTTGTTTTGTAGTATTATACCCTTTGCTTTGCCTTGATTTGCTTTGCCATAATAGTCTATGCACTTCTCATTTCTCATGTATCTTTTAAGCCATGAATACAATTTTTTTTCCCGACCAAAAAAAGAGAATAAGGCATATGTAGTCCATAGTCAATCCTTATATGGATAGCTATAGTGGGGATAAGAGGGAGATGTCTCTTGACCTTCCATTTGGAAAATAGCCGGTGCCTCCTGTGCACTTAACGAGGAAATGAATTACCTCGCCAGCTTCAATTATTTTTATATATATATATATATATTTATATATATATATATATATATATATATATATGCATATGTAGTCCATAGTCAATCTTTATATGGATAGCTATAGTGGGGGATAAGAGGGAGATGTCTCTTGACCTTCCATTTGGAAAAGAGCCGGTGCCTCTTGTGCACTTAACGAGGAAATGAATTACCTTGCCAGCTTCAATTATTTTATATATATAAAATATAAAGGAATTCCTATGACCTGGTCATGAAGTAGTGTTTACAGCGTTTATCCAGGAAATAGGCCATGGATGGGGCTATGCAAGTGCGAATGCATGATCATATCATGGAGAGGTACAGCTAACAAGGACGGCCAATAAAATTGGGAAAATACAGGCCTTGGATTTTCCTCTCTCCTCTATTCTTTTTTTCTGGGAAGACAAATGTTGTAATTCCGTCTTATCTCTTGTTTTGTCTCGGAAATCACTTGAAAAATATCCCGCATCTTGTCTCTGAATAGAGATTTAAGGTTTCTGGCTTTATTCCCTATTGTCCTCGTACTAAATCCATATTATGTATTGAAATCATGAGTACGAGTGTTCGTGCTAGAAATTCTTAAGATGTATTATGCCAAATGATCAAGTTGGTATCGTTCCAAGTGGATTCAGCAACGGCCACAGAATTACGGTAAAGTCGAAATTCTTCGATAAATTGTGAACTTGTTGAACTTGATGTTATCTATGTACACTATAGCATAATCATCAAAACATTTTGCTTTAGAACTCAGATAACTCTCTCTGAATTATTATACGTAAGTATCCTAAACAGTCCATAATCCAACTCATTCTGAACTTTTGATATTTCCAAATTCCAACACTTGCCATCAGGGTAATGGAACAGTTGTTCTTGGCCTGTATCCGAAAGTTCTACAAAATAAACATAATGCACAAATAATTTAAAATTAAAAAAGGTATTATAAGCTAGTCAGTCCAGAACTACCTTGACCTTTTCCTTAGTGTTACCCTATCAAAACTATATAATCCATAACGATCCTCTCAACATTGATTTAATTACTCTTCTAGGGCATCAAAAGATCGCTCTCCAGAAAGCCAAAAAAAAGAAGAAAAGAAAGATCAAACCTTGATCCTCTCCTTCACTCCTCAAGAACAAAAATGATTACATAATTTCTGTCTCTCTCTCTCTCTCTATCAGCCTGCAGTTGACCACCCTTCTCTTTCTCTCTTTCTCTCTCTCTGACACTATGGACAGTGATCATCATGAGCCTACACAAGAAGATTCTGAGAAAGCGATTTCCAAGAACGCAGAACAGCAAGGCTCAAGCCAAGGTAGATCGTATGAGTGCATATTCTGCAAGAGGGGCTTCTCAAATGCTCAAGCCCTTGGAGGTCACATGAACATCCACCGAAAAGACAAAGCCAAGCTCAAGCAATCCTCCACAATTTCATTGTACTCTGCAAGTTCAACTGTCCAGCCACTGCCGCAGATGCCATCGTTGGATGCTAAGTTCACTGGGAGTTCAGATACGAGCAAGGTATCTTGGCCTTGGGTTCATTGGCGAGAAGGCGAGGAGGAGAGTATCAAGAAGGATGATTATTCCCATGTTGGTGGAGTTAGACAATTACCTTTGTTTTCTGAAATACCGTCCTCGACAAAGGATCATGATCAAGAACAAAATATTCAAACTTCAGAGAGGGATAAACCAATCCGCGATGGTTCCTCCAGGTCTTCTTCAAAACTAGACCTTGAGCTCAGGCTGGGACTGAAACCTCAAGAACCAAAGGTTACAAAAATGTTCTTTTGAAAGATCGGATATTAGATTGATTACTAAGTCCTTTTTATCCTCCTCCATCTTGAACCTGATTGTGTTTCACGGGCTTTCCTTGATTTTGAATATTGTGTAACGTTGCTAGCTGTATATGCAGACTTCCAGTGATTGTTTTACCACTATTGTCAGTGATCGAATTTCATTAGAACCTCATGTGACCTGGAGTTTCATATAGCGTGAATGACAAATATTCATTAATTGGTTTATATTTGTTATAGGCTTCTTCCATAAACCGTTTCTTTTTGCATGCACTCTCCATTCTATCTTCTTTGATCTGTTGTTGGTTTTATTTCTGGGTTGCAATGTTTTAGATGATCAGGTTTAATTTTCTGCCAGATGAAATTAATCATTAACTAGAAATATTTCTTAATTCTTTCCATTCCAATAAGAACAAGGAGTTTAATATCGAAATTGATTTCCATGCTGTATGAAGACAAACTTGTTCTTAGGGTTTATCAATGTGCCATATAGACATAGAAATTTATGCATTGCTTTTGGCTACAATGGATTCGAGTCAATGATGCAAATTTGGCCAACTAGTGTGTATTCCTTTGGGCTTTGCTGATTAGAAACCTGAGCATGACTCTCTTTATTTTGGGTTCTTTTGGTTGAAGTATATATCTTATTTGAACTTGGAGTATTTGTCATTTATCAAGAAGTACTGCCATTCTAGTAATTTCTTTTGTGAGACTAATTGTTCCAAAAGCATAGTTATCATCATTCCCCTCACATACAGAAGAAGCGTATGCATGAATTGGCCTGCATTGTCGTGCAGTAACTATTCAACATCCAATTGTCACATTCTCCTATCTTGAAGATCAAGAAAACGTTGATTGTATTTTTGAAGTCTTTCTTTAGGTAACGTTACACTTTTGAAATTGAGTTAAATTATCCAATTAAATTTAAATGATTTCTTTTGCTTGGAGTGTTTCGCTTTTAAGTTTTCAAGATTGCAAAAAGAAGAGCAAAGATTCATTTGAAATGCATAAGTAATTTAATACAAGAGTACGTTAGATACAATTGTCTAACTTATACAATATTACGTTGCGCCAAATGGTACAAAGAAGAATGAGAGGTAGCGACTTGATGAGATCTATATATACAGTTGATTTATTTTTCCTTACTGTAATTTTCATTCATCAAAATTCATGATGTCAATAAGAGAACTCACTATTGATTACACATTCAACTTGAAAATATCATGGCACGATTACTTGCATTGGTGTTTATATGTGTTCTTACATACATACAGGAATGCGTGTATTGGATGATGTGATTTATTTGAATATTCAAAATGAATGTGAAAGCAATGATAAGAAAGAAAGAGCCAGCCTCATTGATCTAAAAGAAATGATTTGTTCTTGCACATGTTAAGCATGTTTTCAAGGGACTTTCTCTAAAGTTTTATCTGTATGTATGCACTGAGATTTGTTATGTAGTACTCGTATCACATGAACTTCCTCCCTTTCTCTACGTATCAGGTACTTATCAGTTGTAAACCATGCTTTAAATCCCAACCATTGCTTTAAGATCATAGTTTTCTTGTACTATTTTGCTTCTGGTCTCACCAAAAATAGAAGTGGACATGTCATTATGTTGAATCGCTCTCTTAATGTATGGAATCAATAGTCAATGACTCATTTTTCACATCAGAAATTTGATGAAGATGCGTGTTTATATTTAGCATTAATATTTATCGCCAACGTTTTTCCTTCGCTTCCTCTCTTTTGGCCAATCACGTTTTTCTTTAGCCTTTAACATTTGAGAATTACGGTTGTTACCATGGAAGAATAGCATATTTTAATTAATATGTTTTAGTTCACAGTGAATGGAAATCATGAGTTTCACGGGCAATGTTTACAGCTTAACAGTTGTAATAGTAAATTCCATCAATTACTCTTCTTGTGGAACCTTGATTTTTTATGGTGGTGTACAGATTAGAGGTCCAAACTCAACTCCACACTGTTTGAAATACATTCATACATATTCAGGTTGTACAATAATTCTAGCACGAATACTGCCGAAAGAGTGTAATCGGGGCGAAAAGACTTACTAATTCATATCGGAGATTTTGAACTCATGAACGATATTTGCTTGCATCCAGGTTTGTGCAAGCCCTACCAACTAAAATGTTTTTGAAGAGATTGCACTCAACAAGCCTTTTAGCTTCGGGTACTTATAAGTTCATCAGGCCAGTTCCAAAATGCATGACATTCTTGATCTTACTTGAACTATCAGAGGAAAAGCTGTAAAGTGCCATAAGTCCATTGCAATGTGATCGCATTTTCATTTGATAACCTTGTTAGTCTAGCTTTGTCGCTTAAAATGTTCAAATCTCTTCAGTTAGCTCTCTCTCTCATGAATTCACTGTGCTTATTTCTGCCACTTTGTAATTTGATATGGAAAAGGAAAGAAACCCAAAATGAACAAGAAAGAAAGATGTAATTAACAGATATAAGAAATCAAATCATCGTTCTATAAATAAACCACCACTTGTGAGAAAGGATGTTGCAAAGAAGGATCCGATAGTTTTGTTGGATCTCAGTACTATCGATAAAAGTTACGCTTTCAGCAACGTAATCGTCTCAAGTTTAATTCTGTCGGAGATAAAATATTGCTCCAACTCAAGCAAAAAGGGGACATCAATTTGATTGAAGAAAGGACACAAAAGATTGCCCTCGCATCCGACATAGAAAAATTTCCAAGATGAAGACACAAAAACTTGATTAAAATTTTTCTGGAGATAGTGACAGAAATTGATAAGTCACACATGTATATAGGTGAGGAGCGTGCGGTGGCGCGTACTGTTTGTCTCCTTATTTGATGGACATTGAACTTCTGATTAAGTTTTCATGGGAAGAGAAGACGAAAAATTCTTATTTCCCTTGGCATATTATTTTCTGAAACCATGCGAAAATTCATAATAGGGTTTCAAATGGTAATTAGGGTTAACTTATGCTCATTTTGATAAATTCATGTTACCTTACTGACATTTGACTGTAGTTTGTTGATTCTGGGAAGTCCATTGGGTGGTTTACCCGATTTCCTTTTTCCCCTGGACTTTTGCCGAGGTTGATGTTTCATCCGTTTGTTGTTTTCTTCATGGAGGTATTCGTTTGTTCTTGTCCGTCTCTCTCTCATTCAAGATTGACCGTGCAGTAAACCACTAATGTTGGTTTTGCTGTCATGTATAATAGATAACCGGTCCAATCGGCAAATGATTGGGTCCCAATTCATGAATATATACAGAGAAAAGTCTCCTTTCCAATTAAAATATAGATTGTTACCATCTATTGAGGGGACGTTGTTTAACTTCCTTGAGCATTAGAAAAGTATTGCGTTGAAGCATTAAACAAAATACAACTTTGTTCTCTCCAACTCATGAATCTCTTGGTCGCACGTTCATGTTCAACCGCGATAAACAAATGCTAGACAATAACATACTATATGCAAAGCCAATAAGACCGATCTTCTTTTTCTCAGTCATCGTCAATGTAGATGGTCTCTTGCTGAAACAGCCCACCAAACACCTTCCTCACTTCCTTCTTCGGCTCAGCCTGCTGTTTCGGCTTTGGCTTCAGCTCCTCCTTTGTCGCTTCTGGACTCGAAGCAGGAGCAGGTTTTGGTTTTGGGGTTGGACGAGGCTGCTTGATCAGCGCTTTCTGGGGAGTTAAGCTCCGAGCCTTGGTCTGCCCTCTCACTGTAGCGATCTGCACTTTCGGCTTCTCCACCGAACTCCGCACAGAGTTCGCAAGCTCAGAGCCGAGCTTGTCAAAGTTTAGACCCGCTCTGAAGTCCTTGGCTTTGTTGAATAGGCCCTCCATCGAAATCCCAGCAGCCTCCGCCTTCTCTTTGGCTTCTTCTGCAAGATTCGCGGCCTTGGCCTCTTGCTTCGAGAGCTTCTTCACTTCTTCCTCAAGCTTCTGCGCAGCCTCGGCTGCCTCCTGGGCTCTCTCAGCAGCTATTCGGGCCTCTTCCTCAGCTCTCGCTTTCGCAACCGCCACTTTGTACTCCTTCCTTCTTCCATCCTCAGGAATGGCACTAGAAGAAATCCGACATGCAAATTTTTAGGTTTTTTTTCGGGTGGAAGGCATAAACGTGTAATATACAAGAAAATGGAACTATTCCGCGTAACTGTCTTTGAGATCACCAAATAGAGTATATCCACGAGATTAGCAGCATTCTCAAGCTAGAAAATATCGAGGAGGAAAGCGACAACCTATGCAGAAGTCAGATGGAGAACGACAAAAAGGACGAAGGAAATGCAGAAGAAAATGTCTATATTGTCTATGTTCTTCGTCTGTATTGTCCAGGTTAAGGGAACAGCTTACCTGTTACAGGGACAAAAATGTTCAGACAAAAACTATGTATACTGACGATGAAAGAGATGTGCAAGTTTCTCTTTTTGTACTTAATCTGTCTGGTGATCACTACACGTGTTCACTTGCACATATGCTTTGATGATCACAAAGGCCTCTTGCGAAAAGATACTATTACCTGAAAAGCTCATCTATAGGCCGTGAAGGAGCCGATGGATCCGTAGAAACTTCCACCACCTGCATTTGATTTAACTTATATAGTTCATATACTATGTACATGATTAAGCATGAAAGCAACAACCTTCCTTTAGAAAAATGCATGAATATGACAGCATTCCATTAAAAAAACAACACATGAAAGAAGCAGAATCTTGCATGACAATGTAAATAGGTAGAGCACTTATGTATGCTACCTTGTTCTCTGCCACAGCTGTGTTGGAGAAAACACCTGCGACTAGCGATGCTATCTGAGACTTCGCAACCTGATCAAGAAGATTTGGAGTATGTAGATTGACTTGTCGATATGCCTTTATAATAATGTCGAAATTGATGATTAATGTAATAAGACAGCAAAAATAAGGGCATGGTGATGGGAGAAATTGGAACGACGGAAAAGATTCTATTGCATACATTACATTACTTTGTAGTCGTTCGCACCACCTCTTCCCTCCTCCGCCACCACAATGCTATAGGAACTCTCCGGTGAGTAATCCTCCGTCAGACTCGTCTTGATGAGCGTGTAGCTCACTTCGAATTCTGCTAGCTTCTGTAAGAATTCGGGCATCGTCAGCGGCTGCGACCGTGAGAAGAGGTTGTTGAAGAACGAGGAGATCCCATCCAGCACATTGTATGTGGACGTGGCCGTGTTCCCATCGTAGACGATCGCCACGTGGCCGACTCCCGCCAACTCGGCAGCTTGGATCACCTGCAAGGCGTCTGAGGTGGTGACTCCCATGGTGGGGCCATACTCGGCGGGTCCGATGGTGACCACCACTTTGCTAGCATTTCCGATGGCTTTCGCAATCGATTCCGCGTCTTGTAAGGTGGATTCAACAGCGTTCAGGCGTTTCAATTCTTCATTCGATATTATCTGACCATACATCGATGCAAATTATCAGTTCCAGCTAACTGACTGTATTTACTCACTTCTCATAAATATAAGTAAATATGACTCTTTTCCAGTGATCTTGCAAGCATCTCCCGGTTACTTAGATAAACGAACCAAACCACCATGTCTTAAACACCGTTCATGTTTCAAAGAATCAATCAAGTATAATCAAGTGAATTAATGCATCTGCCATCTTCACAGCAACTCTCAATCGACAGTGTTAGAATGTTAAGAATTGCCAATAGATTTTTCATGTGTTGAGCGAGTACGTTCATCGAAGTGATTATATTGCTGAGTGCCAACCTTGTATTGGGCAGCCAAGCGAGCCAACTCCTGGGCAGCGCCAAGCTCCGGCACACCTGCCCTCACGCTGAAACCTCCCCTCAGCAGCTGCTGCGCAATGCGGACGCCAGCTTGGCCCGTCGCCCCGGCAACAAACACCGTCCCCGGGTCCTTCATCCTAGTGTTCCCAAACGACAACCCCGAAGACCTGTCGCTCACGACAGGGACCAGCGACTTCACATCCGGGATCTTCCCAAAGTTGAACCGGAACGGATTGAAATTGGCCGGACCATCGTCCCCATTCTCCCCGGATGTCGGTTCTTCCGCCGCCGAGGCATTGCCGAGCCGAAACGGAGGGAACGGACCGGGACCGGGACCAGGACCGGACTTCTTGGCGAACACGGTGAGCCTGGAATTCTTGAGGGGGATGAGCTTAGAGCGCGGCGGAGTTGTGAGGACGAACGAGTTGGAGGTGAGAGTGGGAGCCATGGGGAGACCGACCCTCCTCTCTTTCTTTTTTTTTCCTTGGTGAATCAAGAGAAGGGCTTATCAATGTCCATGGCTTCGTTGAGTGGACGCATTCAGATATCGTTCGGTCATATGGCCGATGGATGTGATCGGTCGAAATGACACCAATGTTTCTTGATCTTTTTGAGGATTATCTAGATCGATTGGTGTGGCATAATGAGCAAATGAGAGCAGCCCACGTGGAACACGTTTTATCTGCTTACCCAGTGTTGGGCACCGGGCGTTTTTTGGGTGGGAAGACAGAAAAAGTAAGTCCATGAAAAGCCCGTCGAGCCACCATCAAAGCAAAAGTAGAAGGCGCCTATTCCCAATTGCCGTTCATGGGAACCGATTCAACTTTGGCAAAGCCGCCGCGACTCCTCCAATCAGAAGCGTTAAGAACCTAAGATGTTTGATTCAATTTAATATTACCCAAAGCTTTGCCGGCCTAGAAGACTTCATTATAAAACCTAACTTGAATACGAGGAATTGAATAGTCAATCTTCACTAGATTAATTTTCCTGCAGTATCTGTACATAAACGGTCCGTTCTTAATGGAAAAATAAGAAAACTAAAATTAATATGACCTACAGCGATACGAGGCGTGAGATTTATACTACCAAGGACCAAACCTACCAAACAATGTCAAGTCAATTGCTGGCTCAATTTTAAGAGGCTGCAGCAAATTTAGTTTTTGTTTAGGGAGCCCGTCATGTTAATTGACTCAGAAATCTCACGATGAAGAGGGGTCAAACTACTCTGAATAATACTGATTGTTGAAGGCCATCACTGTGAAAGTCAGTAGCAGCTACTTCTCAAGCGTACCCCCCCAAGGTTAGCCAGTGCGTACGCAACTTTTCTGTTGAACCCACAAACATTTTTTTGCAGCCATTTGACCGCCACAATAGATTAAGGTCTATGGATACAATATAAAGTACCGTCAGGGACACCTCACACAAGCCACCTCAAGTGCACATTGGAAAGGAGTTCATCTACCAATTTGTCGCTGGGGCGACATTTGGACGCGAGACATCAATGGCCTCCAGCAGATCAGTTCAGATTAAGTTGTCCCTATTATCCGTCCGAGGCTAATGTCCCCAGCCAGTACGAAGTCAAACTGACCCTTAAATATTTCTACGAATCAATGCCTTGGTAAGCTAATGAAGATGCGAGTAAACCAAATAGAAACGAAATATGAGTGCACAAACGATGGTAACCATCCAAAAAGAAAGCATGATGATAGGGGCAGACCTGTAAGGCTCAAGGAAATAATATATAGAGAAGTATGGTTGCTGGGCGAAAACTCTTTTGGACTTTTTCTGAAGGAGCACTGCCATAAGAACGAGCTGGCAAATACAAAACTTATGGCCACGTAATGCCTTTAGGCAATTTTGAGCAGTATATGTGGGAAGAAACGGAACGAGAACCACAATCCGACTCTCATAATAGCACCTTGACTGCACCAATACCATTTGAGCAAAAGGCCAGGTGCAATTACGCTCGAGACCAAATAGCAATTCGTACGTGTTGGGGCTCAAAGCATTATGATAGTCATGAGTTTGCCATCTAAGGTGATATATGCAGAAAGCTCAATAAGTTTAAAAAATAAAAATAAAAAAGGCGGAAAAAACCAAAAAAACCCTTTTTCTATAAGAAATCGCCAGTACTACAGTAACGCAAAGATAAAACTGGATTTGCGAACGTCCCATCGTCAAAGATAAAACCTGAAGCAACACTCCACGAAAAAAAAGTGCTACACTTATTGCATTGGTAATAATTCAGAAGAAATGATAGAACGCTAAAAGCAGCAAGAAAATAGAGAATGCTCATCATAGCTGCAAAAAAGGCCACTCATCCATTGTTTACTGAACTCTGTTCTCAATCTACTAAATATCCGCCCAGAAGGATATGATAGAACCCACATTACACATCATTACCTCCATTTACACACAGCTAATGGAAGTGAAGGTAGCAAGGCATACCAACATTGTTGCACTAGATTAGGTAAGCTGCTTCTACGAACTTTAAACGAAATGCTTCAGAGTCGCCATGGAATGGATGCCCACATCCAAGCTCATGAAGAAACGAAATAAGACCAAGTAGTTAATAGTTGATATGGAATTGTTGCAACACTAATTGCACTACTAACACAATTTCGCCTTTTATACACCTCCAAGGACAATATACTTAGCAAGAGCATAGTTTGACACTTAAGGACTATAACTAACTAATGAGAATAGTAAAAGTTTTTGTATCGGTCGAAAACTGCTTGAAATATGTCAGGTTTTAAGAACTTAGCATTTCCTCAGTTAAGTATCTCCAGAATTAACACCAAATTTCCATAGCAGTCCCATACCAAAAGAAAAAAAACAGAGTTCTCAGGTATCTAGACATCCTAGATGGCATGATGTGGATCTATCGTCCCATATCCACCTCAATACAGGCAGGTAGGTAAGAAACATAATCTACAAAAAACTTTCCACCACCCAGAAGAGAAGTGTGCATCTAAATACATGAACTTCTCAGTGTTAAAAACACCATCCTAAATGAACCCAGAGAAAGATGTAAATACATCACCTGAGTTGATGTTCAGAATGATGATCTGCGCAATGTTCTGCTCAACCAAGTCATCAAAGTTGAAATTTTTTTCATCTACCAATTGATGAGAAATCCAATTTAGTACCAACTTCAAGTTAGCTGAACCGACAAAAAACCTTTACTTGATTTAGTCTCCAAAACACATTAAGCAGCCATCACTAGAAGCTATATGCATCGTTATTCGAATTTTCAAACCATATTTCATTAGAATAAGAAGACTAGCTAATCCTGGCAATTACAATGGAATCACAATCACATGAACAAGCACGCATTAAGGCAAGGAGTTGTCCTCTCCTATCCACAATAACCTGTAAAGCAATAAATTTAACCTTCCCTACAAGGGGAAAACAATGATTACCAGAAAATCTAGCGGCAATGCCTGCTTAAAGTCGCATCAACAGAATAGCTGAGGAACCTCATTTATCGATTAACTGCCAGCAATAAAGACAGACTAATTAAATATTTATCAACATATCAAAATCTTTGAATCACAACACAAAATTCAAAGCAATTTCAACGAAAGAGATGCTGATCAATATGATAAAACAAGCCAAAAGCATTCATAATTCCAACACTAGAAGCAAATTCAGTGACCTATGCCCTTCTTTGCCTTAAATGACTCAAGAGCCTTCATTCGTAGCTCAATCTCAAGTTTCTTTTGCTTGGTTTCTGCCTCTTCATCATACGAACGATACTCCTTTCTGTCAACATCTTCATCATCTGAGGAGGATGCATCTCTGGAATGCTTTCCAAACTCAGATGAGACAATATCCTCTTTCTTTGCTCTCATCTTTTCTGCACGACGTTCTTCCCGTTTACGACGTCTCTCCTCTCGACGTCGACGTCTCTCCTCCTTCCTCATTTTCTTCTCTTCTTTCCTCCTCCTTTTAGTCTCCTTCCGATCCTCTATCTCAGAATCATAGCTATTATCATCTGAATCTTTTTCTCGCTTATCTAATCTTTTGCGCCTTTTCTTCTCCTTGCGATCATTAATGTGCTTATCACTTTCCTCAGAACCTGTTTCAGACAAGCTGCTGTGTTTACTATGATCAACCTTCTCCACAGATCTTTGTGTGACTTCAGATCTATGCCGTCGAACACTATCTCGAGAATGATCCTTATCACCAGATTTTCTACCTTCAACGGAGTGAGATGTCTGTAGCTTCTCCCCAGATTCTTTGTTCAGTGAAGGTGACAACAATCCCTTTCCAGAGGGCTTTTCCCTGACAACGATGACATTACACTATTAGACAGCATGCAACACAAAATAGTAGCTGGAGAATTCATGGGAGAGCCCACACCTCATTCTCTCCTGGTCTTTGTTTCGAATATCCAAGCCATCAGAACGGCTCTTAGAGCCATTAGAATGATCTCCAGCAGCTTTTTCAGGAGGAGAAATATCCTTATCATGCAGCTTCATGGGCGAGTCTCCCTGTTTACTGAAAGAGGATGAATTTATAAATCTTTTATCTCTAGGCTTGAGAGCACGATCCCTACTTTCCCTATAAACAATAAGAATAACAGAAATTAAAACCATTTAGAGGATTTGCTGCCCTACAAACAACCAAACATATAGAATCAAAACTCTTATGACAATTCATTTTACATTACTAGCAAATGATATGGAGAGAGAGAGAGAGAGAGAACCAATTATCTAGAGATTTGGAATCTAACCGAGTGTTGTTAGTAATTCCCCTCTCATCACTTTTATCTGGGCTTCCTTGATGCGACCTACGTTCTCTCAATCGCAGTGAATTAGAACGGTCATCATTATTCACCGGATTCTTTAATGGACTCCTGTATGGGCTAGATGACCTTTTAGCAACAAAACAGACGATCAAGAGGATAAACAAAATGACAATAAAAAAATACTAGAAATGTTTTCAGCTTAATTGAGGATATGGATCTCAGGGGATATACCTGCTTCGTCTACGGACACTCCTAGCTTGCTTTACAGGACTCTCATATGGGCTCCGTGACCTTGTATCAGAAGAGCATGCATAAGTATCTATGAATTTCATGTAGTTTGAGGGTAAAGTGAGTATGAACTCTATCTGCAAATCCTACTTTCAATACTATTCATCTCTTCAAACTTGAGAGAGCGAGAGAGGATATTTTGTCGATGTGATCAATAATTCTAAGCAACTCCTTAGAGGAGTCAGACTGATATGTTGTATTTTGTATGTGTAAATGTGCCCAAGTTAACAATTTCCGTAAGCTTACAAATAAAATTATGCATAGGAAACAACCGTTGTGGCAAATATATCATTTTGAAAAGGAAAGAAGAGCCCGATGATTTGACAAACAAAATCCATTCCTCCTCACTATTAGATAGATCAAACATACGACCAGCATCCTCAGCAAACAAAAAGAAAACACTAATACTCAATGAACCTAGAAGCTGTAAACAAGTCATCTATGAAGGATATACCTCATTCTTTCCCTGGAAGATCCAGCAGGCGATCTTCCAAATGGAGAAGATCTCTTCCGCAAGGGTGGAGATCTATGACCAATCGGAGATGCAGAGTTTGACTCATGAGATGTCCTCCGGGGTGGAGGGGTCATTGATTTCCTGCGTGCAGATAAGGGCGATCTTTGCCGCCATGGGGATGAAGATCTTTGCCCAGGAATTGACTGAGATTTCCGTAGCCGCTCTGGTACAGGGGATGGGGTTCCATGGCGTACAGGAGATGATGATCTGGGCTGCAGAGGTGAAGTTGATAAATGACGGACAGGAGATGATAACCTGCGAGCCACAGGAGAAGGTGATATATGACGCCTGGGAGATGGTGATCTGTGTCTTGGAAAGGGCGACCTCCTTCGAACAGGAGAGGGTGACCTCCTCCGTACAGGAGAGGGTGACCTCCTTCGTAATGGAGAGGGTGATCGACGTCGGACAAGGGAAGATCTATGTCGCACCGGAGGTGGTGATCTTCGTCTCTCAAAAGAAGGTGACCCACGCCGGACAGGAGATGGAGATCTACGACGCCGGACAGGAGATGGAGATCTTCGACGCCGGACAGGAGGCGGAGATCTACGCTTCATTGGAGAACGTGACCTACGTCGAGGAGGTGAACGCAACCTACGCCTTACAGGAGATGGTGATCTGCGATGCGGAGGAGATATCGATCTCCGCCTATAAAAAGACGCTCCTCGTCTCGGAGATCGGGATCTCCTAGGAGAATACCTCCGACGAGGTGTCATAGACCTTCTTCGAGGAGAACGATACACCTTCCTAGAAGAAATTGAACGGCTCCGTCTTTGTCGTGATGCAGAGATACTCCTTGACCTGCGTCTTTCACTAAAGGACATATGTCAACAATACAAGTAATCTTAGAACTATTAAGATACAGCCAAAAAAATAAAATACATAAATAACAAGATAAACAACTCTACCGTTTGCCTCTATCCCGAAACCAGTCAAGAACTGTATTAATGCCAAATAATCTACCCTAAAAGAAGTATGGTTACGTACTCTGAATAGCTCCTGGATTTAGACAATGACTTGCTGATTGACCTAGAAGGTGAAGCTCTGAACAATAATTCACATTACTTCTCAGGTCATCATCCAACAAATAAAGATCAACCAATAAGTCAAAATTCAAATCACACAAACTTCAGTAGATGCTCACCGAGGGGGTGAAGAGGAATGGTCCACTGATCGAGGAGATCTAGAAACTCTGCAGGAGATAAGTAAGTCAGCATTCAAGAGTCACATTGGCAGCTTTCGAAAATCTCAGATAATCACTTGCCATATCCTACAATAATGCTCGCACAAATTTCAAAACTATACAAATAAAAGCTGGATGCTGACCTTTTTCTGCAAAGAACAGAAGCATCCTAATAAACTCTAGAATCCAACATAGGGAGACTAGGAATCTCAAGCCCAAACCCAACCAAATAAGATGGAAGAAGTAATAATCAGGAAGACAGACCTATCAATATCAAAAGATTGGGTATAAAAAGCCAAATACAATGGCCAATGTCTGGGGAAGGAAGCTGTTCCTCACTATTCACTATTACGTAACCACGAGCGAGATAAAAGTGAAAAAAAAAAAACAAAAAATAAAAATCAAGCATATTTCTCTACCATAATATGCATTCTCAAGGAAAACCAATTGACTCAGCATTTCAGAAGTCCTATCTTGATAACACCAAAGAAGCGATGGTTTAGCCAATTTAAGGAAGTACCAAGCAAAGAACAAGATACCAAATGCTCACAGTTCGTGATTTCCAAAAGATTTCAGCAAATTGTAATGTCCAAAATAGAAGAGGCAAAGTCACAGGAGAAAAGGCAAAAGCAAAATGAAAAAAAAATCCCTGTTGACCACATAAGTTCTGTTATGCTACTTTACTAAATGATAGAGAAATTTTCCCAGGTGTTAGATAGTTTACTGTAATCCGAATTATTGTTTAAAAGTTCAATGATAATTTCACCCTACAATAACATATTAAACAAAATATATGCGTCTATGTCAATCCAATTCCCCGAGGAAACTTGAAGATAAATCTGAACACTATCTCATCTTTCATGGGTGAAAAAAAGCTTCTTTAATCCAAATTGAGACATTTCTTTTGCTGTTAGATATTCTGCTAACTTTCAAGAATTGAATGTCTAATGCATCTTGACCTCGTCTCTGAATAGCTTAAATCAACTATGCAAGGTAAGTGCAACAGCAAATACAAGCTCTAGACACAAAGGATTGAAAAGAATGCAGATGACAGGCATCACCAATAATCCCTTACTCATGGCTTCTTCTTGAAGCACCCCTCCTTCCATTATCATTTTTATCATCCCGACGGGCCTTTGAGGCCCTTGAAGACATGAAGTCCTTCTCCAGGTCATCATTTGAAGCCTTCATCTCTACCACACCGTCCTACAGTAGTTTGAGGTAAAGGACATGAACCCAAATAATTGCAGAAGCTAGCTGAACGCATAGAAACACAAACATAAGTTAAAAGTGTAAAGCAGCCTCAGTCAATGTAACTCCAGCCTGAATAAAATAGTATTACCATCCTCTCTGATTTCTCCTGTTCAAATTCTCTACTTTCCTTGTCTCTTCTCTTCCGAATTTCATCAGCAACAAGGTCGGCTTCAACCTGAATGATCATGAACAAGACAAAATCGCTGAGAACATACAATCAGCTATTTCAGTCACAAGCTCATCACAGAATTACAGAGATAAGACCTTCTTCTTCCGAGTTTCTTCCTCTTTGGCATCTAAGAACTGCTGAGGCACACCGCTCGCATTTTTCTGCGCACTGATAAGAAGAGTCCAGAGTTCTTTCATAAACTTGCCAGTGTTTTTCTCCATAAATCCTGTAAGTTGTATCTGAATCTCCTTTCCATTAACCTCCTGCACCAGAAACAAAAGCAAAAGGGCTCGACTTCCATAGTTGATTTGCAAGGAGTTCACACACCAAAAACAGCTGCAGCAGGCAATTCAGCATCAACAACAACCAAGCAGTCTACAACGCACCTCTCGAAACATCCTCAATTGACTCGAACCCAAGGGAGGGACAAATCACTAGAGAACACGAAATAAAGCACTAAAACCGAGAACTCCTTTCCCGAGAACCTAGAAAGACAGAGCAGAATACCTTCCCATCCAGGAGTCCATATATGAAATTGATGAGGACCTCGTCTTCAAACCCTAGAAGCCCAGTCACCCTGGTGGCAATCCAAGGTTTCATGACATCCATCTTCACTTTCGTCATGTCCACCTGAAACACAAAATTTCGAACGGTCAAGACATTTCCTAGACACGCCGACAGATGAGCTTCTCCCGAGTGCAAATGTACACATCCGAACGCGCGCACTCAGATCGCGTCGGCGCTTTCCTACGCTTATCACGCCCTCAATCAGCAGTTCTTACAGGCATTCGAGCACAGCGTGGAATCTAAGGGACGCGAAAAACGGAAAAGAAAAAAAGAAAAAAGAAATCTCGACCAGCTCCGAGCCGAGCGGAATCTCACCAGGAACTCCAGCTCCGGAGCGAACTTCTGCGTCTTGAGGAGCTTCGCCTGCTTGTTCGAGAACCGCGTGTCCTGATCCGCGGAAGTACCCTGAAACAACACGCGATTACGCAAGGCCGTTCAGAACCGACGGAAACACACGAGAGGGAAGCGCGAGCGCGAGCGCGAGAGAGACGGAAACACAGCGGAGCGAGACGGATCCGACGGATTCGAGCAGGAGCTTACTCGGAAAAACCCTCCCGACATTGCTTTAGGGTTTCGGGAGCGGAGCTGAGCGGGGCGGAGGAGGGATGGGATTTTCTCCCTAGGAAGAAGAGGCGGAAGATGGGTGGGCTAGAGAGAGAGAGAGAGAATCGCCGTCGCTGCTGGGGCGCGCGAGATGGATGGAAGGATGGATTGGATAGAGAGGGAGTGGGGAAAAGACCGGGGCGTGCCGGGGCGCGGGGGTCGGTGTGGTGGCGGTGATGCCCTCCCGTCTTTTGGATCGGATCCAAGACCCCTTCGTTTCGGCCCAAATAGAGAAAAGGATCCCGGTGCAGCCCTAGTACTCCGTACGCAGTTGAATTTGGTGGGGGAATTGAGGGAGGAGAAGAAGAAGATAATTGCAAGGTAGGGGGAAGGGGAAAGTGAAGGGGGTACAAAATAATAAACCTCCGTGTCAGCGAATTCCGCCATTAGACTGATCTTAAGGATGACCGGCGACACCATGTGAAAAGTATGTGGATGATTTTGAATCGAAAGAGATAAGGAAACGGTTATGGTTTTTGTGTTAAAGTGTAAAAGGCTACCGGCGACATTAATCCTAAAGCAAATAGTACGAATTCCGTCATTAAACCGATCTTAAGGATGATCGGTAGCACGGTTCAGAAAGTGGATGGACGATTTTGAACCAAAAGGGGTGAGAGGGCGGTTATGATTTTTAGGTAAAAGTGTAAAGATTATTGATGACATCAATCCTAAAGTAGATAGTATGAATTCTGTCATTAGACCAATCTAAGGAGGATTAGTAGCACCATTCAAAAAGTAGATGGACGGTTTTGAACCGAAAGAGGTAAGAGGATGGTTATGATTTTTGGGTAAAAGTGTAAAGACGGCCAATGACATTAACCTTAAAGTGAATAGTAGGACGATATAGTAATAACTACATGTTTAAGAAGCACGTGCTTTGCTTCTGTTCTCCTTCAATTGCTCAAAATGCTTTTCATGCCCAAAGTAAAAACGATATTCATTTTTGGTTAATTCATAGTTGGAATACTTTTGAATCACAGAAATCGGATATACATGATAAAAAAAAAAAAAAAAAGGGACAACGGCATAAATTGTGCATCACTTAATTAAACTACCCGACGGTGAGAGAATCATTAAAGCCGAAGTTGAACATATTTGGTAAGTTTGTTATCACCCAAAAAAAAAAAAATGCATGAGAAAATAAATCTAATGTCAAAGAAGCTCAAAATAAATTGTGCTATGCACTATGTTTTAACACAAGGGAAATTTATGTTTCATAAAAAATAAATGATTTGAAAAGTGTTTTTCTAAAAAGAGAAATGATTGCAAATATCGTCATTTTTTTCAAAATTCCGTTTGTTTTATGAAAAATGAATGATTTAAAAAATATTTTTGAAAAAATAATTGCTTGTATTATATAGAAATGAAAGAACAATAAAAATTTTCCTCGTTTATGAAAATCCTCAAACATAAATAGTGGTTGATAATTAAAAAATATATTTATTATTATTTCCCAGCGATATAAGAAAAATATTTTTCAAATCATTTATTTTTCGTGACAAATATAGCTAAAGATTGCTCTTATATTTCCTTATAAATGTGAATAAAATGAAACATAATGGAGTATATTCACGAAATTAGGTTCTCTTCCCATCGTTTCAAATCAAAATGCATCCAACACATTTGAGGAATTTAAACTCTTTTTTTTTTTTCTCTTCTTTTCTTTTCCAATGATTTCCTCCCTCGCTTAAATTACCAAATAAAGAGTGGCAATTGTCTCATGGACATCTACCTTTCTAAGAAGGAGAAATTTTAAAAATAAAAAAATTGTATGATGCACGTATGAGTTGTATTAGAGAAATTCCATATTGGAGAATTAGTGTGGTATAAAGTAATTAATATATCATAGTTGACCCATAACTCACTGACTTAAACTTTTAAGTAAATATAAGTCCAATTGGATAAGTTAAGATGCATTTGATTTAGCATTTCTAATGGGCTTTCGACCTCAACCCCCGGAGAAATGCTAGATTATTTGACAATCATTTTAAATGAGCTTTTGGCCAAATGCTGGCCTTGAAAAAGCTAAAAACCCAATGCTAGTAGGAGCTAACATTGGACTTTCAACATTTGGCCAAATACTAAAACTAATTTTTTCCTTCCAAACTATCTTCACAAATTCTTCAAATTTTCAATTTTGTCCCTAGTTAAATTTTATTTATTAAAAAAAAGAGACAACCCTTGTAAGGGTTTGGTTCATTTTTCAAAAAAATAAAAAATAAATATATAAAATATACCCAAAGCCCATTGCAAAAGTTTTTTTGTTTTTTTTACCAAACACACATTCAAGTCAAAGTCCAATTGTAAAAAAGTTTTTACCAAACACAATTTGCATTTTCCCAAATAAATTTGCCTTTCTGCATTTGCATTATACTGCAAAGTTAAACCAAATGCACTCTTAATAGGTTTCAAATTAGGCTCTCTCTTGGTGATCTCCTTGGGCGAAAGGTTTCGAGCTGTTGCTATTCACTCCTACCAAATTGGTATCGGAGTGATAGTTTGCTTTGATGTTTGGGTGTTTGGTGGATGAAATTGGGCGTAAGGGCGGTGGGCATTGTGGTGTAACAATGCAGGCCTGATGGCAAGACTTCATATCTTGATATAAAAAGAAACCTGAATTAAGAGCAATATATTCTAGTTGACATATAACTCATTAGCTTAAGTTTTTAAGTGAATGTGAGTCCAACTGAATGAGTTAATAGGCTCCGATTTAGGATGCCTCTTCTTGATCTCCTGGGCAAAAGGTATCGAGTTTCTACTATTTGCTCTCAACAAAAAGAAAATAAGAAAAAAAAAATTGTATCTTCAAACCTCAAGGTGAAGCAAGGAAAAACAAAGTGTTGTTGTTGTGAGAATTGATCTGTCACTATAAAAATTCGTGGACTAAGGGAATATTTGATAACCACATTGTTTTTCTATTTTTCTGTTCTTTTGTTCTCTAGAACAAAAAAAAAAAAAATAGAAATTCGTTTGGTAATGTCAGCTAATATTATTATTCGGGATAGAAAAGTGGTCAAGAAATAAGTTTAAAATAGAATCAAAAAGTAAAAAAATCTACTTCTTTGTTTACAAGAACAGAAATGGAAAAACCCGTTTTTGAACAAACTGTTTTTGAACGTAGATTATTCTCGGAAACAAAAATATTACTAAAAGCACCCCAAGATGATACCACTTGACCTTCCACATTACGGCATACTAACTTTTTCTCCCATATCCCGCTCTACTTCAAAACTTCATACCTTCGTATAAAAAATAGAATATATGCTCATCTTAGGGAAAAAAAAAAATTCATATAAGCGGTTTTTATCCGCTATTAATTTGGAGATTATAGTTATCCCCTCTCTTAAGTCATCAACGTATAAGGGTGCTTATGTAAATGTATCACTCGAAAAATAAAGTTTTCCAAAGGGGTGAATTGAATTTTTGTTTAAAAAAAGGGGTTCTTTATCATTCTAGGACAGAAGAATAAATGGCTCAGAATTGAAGGAATGTAAAGTATGAATATTGGAATTTCAAGTGTGGGAATGGAGGAAGTAAAGTAGGAAATTTGCAACGAAGTAGCGTTTTGTCAGCGAAAGCTTACGAAGAGCACGATTATAACTCTCCAATTACAGTTATTGACAAGCTCCCCCGGGATTCTGGGGCTTGACTCCTCATTTTTGCTACCGCTAAAATAACAACAAATTCCTCCTAAGCATGACGTTAAAGTGCTTCGTTTGAGGCCTCGTGCTGACCTCAGCATCCCTCGAACGTAAAACAACCAGAGGTAGAGCTCGAGATAGGGCTTGAAAAAGATATCGTCTCAGTGAGAGAAGCAGGGCATATGGATACTGATACGCCAAAATAAGGAATGTCGTCTAGTAGTCCAACTCATTAAAGGACAGATACAGACATCCCCTATTGGTTGGCAACAATCCCTGTTTTGGTGAGGTCACTTGTAACCGGACACTGAGGATCTGAGGCAGGCCCCTCATTTTTGCTACCACTAAGAACAACAACAGATGAACACACCAAACAATCAAAACTTCAAGAACGTGCATTCTTATTTGAAGAAGGGGACTCTCTCTGGAGCATCCTTGTGTTGGCATCGCCGAGAGCAGCCTCGCTCAAGTACTTGTCAGCTAGCTATACTGGACTCTCTTCACATTCTCTGGTTCCTGTACAAGCATGTTCCGCGCTCGACGAGCATCTGGAGGGTCATCTTGGGCAGCTCGCAGGTAGGAGGCCCCTCCTTTGAGTTCACGAGCTTCTTGATGTTTTCGACTCCAACACTGCAGATCAGCTTCCTTACTTCGTCATCCAAGCCATGAGCATGAAGGGCATCAAAAAAGTCTGCAAGCAAGCTCGTGAATGATGGCATCCCCCTCAAAATGGTTTGATAGAATTACTGAAACTTTCTTTCACTCAAGACATGCATCGGTTTCTCAAGTCGGTTTTCAAATTTCAGCCTTCTCAAAAGAGAATTTTTCTGGAATCACCGTGTTAATTTCAATTATTACAAGAGAAAACGATTCCCATCAGAAACTCCTATGTTTATACTTACGAATAGATTGGTTGGGGAAGTTGTTGACGAGTTTGACAATGTCTTGGTCGGGAACATTGTAGGCCCTAAAGATACATTTGCAAGCACCAATGCGGTCTTCGTTAGTTGGTGCCCAATGGAAGTTCTCCATACGATCGTCACGGATAAGAGGGTCATAGGCATACGATGATACATTTTGAAAAAAACCTTTAACCCAAAGGTTTTGTATTTTCCTAAATACTTTCCCCAAAAGCCTTCCCAAACCATTTTACTTCTTGCCGATTCATCCATCCCACCAATTTTGGCGGGAAAATACTAATGTGGACGATGTGAAGACATCATGGTCATTTTTTTCTGTTTTTTCCGTTTTTTTCCGGTGATGATGATGGGGACTCGGGGATTCTCCTTGTTGTACATACCGGGGAGCTGGACGATGTTCATGAGGATATCGTTCACCCTCTTGTTGGTCACGGTGTTTTTAGTGGTCCCACTGAGCCTACTGGCACCGGCATCGACATCGTAGATGAAGAGGCAGCACATCTTGCCCTTCTTGATGATATTAGCCGCCTCGCGATACCTTTGCCTGATCAATTTTGCGGGCTCACCGGTGTTTCCACTTTCCAGTTCTCCGGCACGTATTATAATGGGGCTGATATTGCACAATCAAGCAATTAGTTGATAAAAGCATAAGCACGAGTTCTCTTTATAGGTTAGCTTGCCCTTTTAATCCTTCCAAAAACGTCTCATAAGTTCTTGAAGGACTCGCTTGATTCCCATCTTGGCAAAGACAAGTTCACACTGGAAAAATTTGCCCCGACCTTTGCCTCCCCAGACACCCAAAATCAAAGGAACCTGAAACAGAATGACGATGACCCAGATTGAACATCGAAAAGCAAATTACTCCTCGTCGTCATCAGAATCAAGGAACTTCAGCTACTAACCCTGATGTTAGGCACGGCCATGAAGTTTTGGTGATGTGAAGTACAAGCTTGTCCATGAAAGCAGGAGCGATGTAGAAACCATACATGCTGTTGTCCAGGTTGCATCTGAAACCCAAGACGAATTTGCAGCATGAGCACAAGTCACGTGGATCATCTCGTAATAGGAAACAGCGAGCACTTGTCTCGGACAGTAAACATGTTCTTACACTTACCCGTCCTTGTCGGTCCGCTTCTCCTCATTAATTTCAGTGACAACCTTTGAACTTCCTGATGAAACCTTTTGGTGGGTGAAATAGGAGTTTGGACTGTTCGCCTGCATGGGTGAAGAGCAGAGGTTAAACACAACTTTCAGTTCAATCTTCCGAACAAAAGGCGAAATCACGAGCATGGTCCAGTGAAGAACAATGAAACTTGATCTCTATAAGCTACGAGAAAATTTCAGGCTTTCCATGAGAAAAAAAAATGCGAACTTCAAAACAAATGTATGTTCGATAGCATGTAGTCACTTTCTTAATGTCAGCCACTTGCTTCCAGAATTGTGACAACATTGCAATGAAGGAAGCACGAAAAAGGAGAGGCGATATTGTAGGGTCGGAAAATTGGCGGGAGAATACCCAACAGTTGAAACTGTTGGCAGCCATGGGCTGATGCTTACTCGGGACTTGATCAAATGACAGTCCGGAATGCCCAGCTGACACGTGGCACCAACTCAAGGATTCCGTTTGCCACGTAAGACTAAGTAGGATATTCTAATTTTTTTCCCTGAATTGGAGTGATAATTGAGGATGGGTCAAAGCCTTTCCTCTTCACCAATTTTGTCTCAATTTTTTCTTTCATTTTATATAAAGCCTCCAATTTTAAGTCCACTTCCAATTATACTGTAAAGTCCTTTTTTTTATCCCTAAAAAACTTTTGACTTTAGGTCCTTTTCTAATTCTACCATAAACTTTTTTTCTTATAGAAACCCTTAACTTTAAGTTTCGTCCCAATTTTACCCTAAATTTTTACAGTCGAAACCACAAATTTTTATTCAAGTCATAAATTAGTCCACATTAACCCTTTGTGCAAAATTTATTATTGATAAGGGAGAGATGGAAAACTCTCAAGCACAAACTGTTCAAGTGTTCCAAGCATGAGCTCTTCGATCGCAAGAGATAAAACATTCCTAAGCATGAGAGATTGATGAGCGCAAAATCACTAAAGGCGATTTTGACGAAGGGTTAATGAGAGTAGATTTTGAACTCAAGTAAAAATTGTTAATCTTTTGTGAGACCAAAAAATTTGAGTGAAATCAAAATTTGACCTAAACTGGGATTTTTTTTTATGAGACAAAAAAATTTTAGAGTAAAATTTATATTGGACCAAAAGTTAAGGGTTTTTTATGATTAAAAAAAATATAGTATAATTTGGTCGACTAGAGTTCTTTTAAACTTGTGGCTTTGTGTTCAATGCCCTACCCTCCAATAAGGAATGAGCCTGCCATTTTTCTTATAAAATGTCCTGAGATTTTCATGGCCTCGGCTGATGAATGTCAATATGAGACCATAGGAAAATTGTAATGAGTGAAAACACTATTCATCCACTAGATACTGGGCTCTCTGAACGACCTGACTAACGTGTTGTGTGCTCTTTAGGGTTTTTCTTCTGTTTCAACGTCCACGAGGGCGTCTGAGTAAGTGAAAATGGTGAAGACGACAGACTAATTATGCATATGACATCAACTTGCTAGACCCCAATAACGATCTCTAGTTTTTCCTTCAATTTCGAGGCAAAAAGATAATCTAAAGAGCTTCGAGGGGAGGAAAACAAAGATCATGAGATTGCATTCAAATCATGCACATAATGGATAATTATAGGCAGAAAACTTCGAAATGACAGAAGTGCCCGGCGGTTGTAATATACCTTGAGCATTAAGTTGCCGCGAGATCCCAGCGGAGAATGGGATTTAGATGGTGATCTCCAAGATCTAGGTGGTGATCCCGGAGATACCGACCGAGATCCCTCCGTTTCAGGAGACCAAGATTCTTCACGACTTCGACCTGGAGATATGCTGCCGCTAATTTTAGAAGCGTCTATAGGTCTTGGCGATCTACCCTGCCGTGAGGGCATCCGCTCGCCGCTGTGTTCACGAGAGGGCTTCCTCCCGCGACGGTGCGTCTTCCTCTCGAGATTGTGTGCATGAGAGTTCATCATGTCATATAAGTAAAGTCTACTCTAGAGGATGAAAATCTGAGCTGATGAGCATAATGAAAAGAACCCGCTCCGTGTTTATAGGCGAGTTGGATCTTTGACTGTTGATAAGCATTCCACGTTTTCAAAGCACGCCGGATTGGACTAACCAGCCTTGTTTCACGCATTTCTTCCTTCACATGGGGCAGACCTACCGGTAATCTAGAACATTAAGGAGAAGGGACAAGTTCATTAGCAGATCAAACATTAAAAAGGACTATAATTATTTAGTCATATCTGTTTGACCGGCATGCGGGCGTAGGATCTCATAGAAATTATTTATCATGTCCGGAATTTATTCTTCTATACATTAGTTACTTCATTATATAAACATTCAGATTCATCGTTTGAGATTCTCCAGACATTTAATCATGTTAATGACTACATTTTCAAGTAACCATTTGCATGATTGGATTTATCGACATAAAAGTTTTTATATAATATACAACTAGAATTTGGAAACTATTAAAAATCAATAAAGGGGAAATACGACGTAAATAGTCGCCTTCCAAGTTATAGCATTAATGATAAAGGGTTGGATGAGATACGCGAGTTTTTCCGTTATCATTTGTATTATTTTGTTCTATTTAATAATATTTTAAATTGTCATCGATAATTAATTTGATTTAATGACAATTATATTCCGTTGCACGTTAGGTAAGTATGAAACTCATTACTTGTAAATTGCCTTTATGAAAAGGGTTTGAAATTTGTAACAAACCGGTAGACAACGTAATTGGTTTGGTTTGGTTTGGTTTGTTTTAGTTTAGGTTGACAATTTTTCAAATTGAACCAAACTGACCATTCCTACATCTTTCTATTAAATACTCCCTCTCATGTACCACGGCTGAATTTCATTTCTTAATTGCTACATGCGGTTTCCTACTATGAGAGGGAGTATTTGTACATGACTTCTTTGGAATTATGAAAATTTTCAGGCAATATGTTTGTATTGATTAAGCTAATTCCTTATTCCAACCGTGTTAGGAATTAGTAGGAATTAGTGTAGAAGAGAGCACCTATTACACTACAGCATAAAAAGTTCAGTCGGATTTTGTCGGTAAATTCAGTCACCGGACCGATTCAAGGACGACCGGCGCCCACTGTTTAAAAAATATACAGTTTTGAGCAAAAATAAGATGTAGAGGAACAATTATCGGTGATATCAACCCTAAAGCATGTAGTACAATAACATATCTATAGTTATTGGTTCGAAAGGGCTCCTCTTCACTATATTCTGTCCTCACCTAATCACTCAAAATGCTTTTATGCCCAAAGTAAAAGCGATGTTTTTTTTTTTTTTTTTTTTTGGGTTGACTCATAGTTGAAAAATATTATAGCATCACGTAAATCAGATATGGCATGGACAGCGGAGTAACTACGCATCATTTGATTAACCGGCCGACAATAAGAGATTCATTAAGCACAAAACGCTGGACAGATTTGGTAAGAATCAATTTGTCATTGTAAGAATTGGTGGAATAAAGAGTTCTTAGCAAAACAGCTCCCAATGTTCCAAGAGGGTTTGACTACACCTCGCTTCCCCGTTGGGCAGCTTGCCTCTTTTCTCCTGCGTTCTTGCTCTCATAAACTCATTTTTTAACCCATACATATATTAAATAAGTCTTAAATACTTAAATAGGTTTACAACTTACTTAAACCCAATCAAACTCTCTTTTCATTCTCTCTCATCCTTATTCAATCTCGCACTCACTCATTTCGTAGTCCCTCTTCAGTTTATATATGAGTTTTCATGGATTGAGTTAAATAAGAAATTGCTATAGCAATACGGGTCGGGTCGGATTGGGTGGAGTATGGATTATTATATTTGCATTACATGAGAGAATGAGTTTTGGGTACAATCATTTTTGACCCAACCTACACGTTTAATAGGTTTACTTATTAGAGAAAAAAGATAAAACTAAAGTATACGCTACCGGTACCTTTCAAAATTGAGTTTTTATGCATCACGTGCATGGGAGTCAAAAAAGGATATGCAAAAGAGAGCAATTTAGGTCTGATGTGCAGATGCGCAGTATCTAATCCAAGCCCTCGTCGACCAGCTAGCTAGCTCGATGACCCTAGTTTTGGGTCTCACGACGGATGTACGGTGGTGTATGCAAAGGGTTTAGGAACTTGAAATTGATCTCACAAAAGAGGTTACCGGTTTGTTTTCCGATTCCGCCCATTCCGAGTCATCGACCGCCGTTTGCCACACAGATTCGTGGAAGATCATTCTGAGCTCGCAAGATTTGAATTCGCCAATATTGCTAGAGAAGAACCCACGTCTTCTAACTTCATTGATAACTTATTGTATGGAAGGCTTTATACGCATACTTCCTTACATGATGTAGAAGGACTAGTACACTCGACCATAACGCATCTACAGAGCTACAAGTGACTCAGTTAAGGTCAATAATCTAAACCAAACGGATTTTGCGACGCCGAACAATCGCGTCCCCTAACTCATGTATCGGGGCGGCTCTCTAAAGAACGCATCGTGATCGGAAGATAGCGGGCAAAGGAGGCTCCCGCAATCTGGTTGGAGAGGCCGGTACTCCGAGGCTAGCTCTCGTGCCGTCTTTATCGTCGATCAGGCGTGGCAACTGGAAACCTTCGCTTCCGGCCAATGGGGGCGCGCATATGAGCACCGGCGACAGCAATGGGATCACCGCGGGCTTCAAAGGGTCCGCCGCCGCGTCATCACCATTGACGACGGCGCGATTGAGCTGAAGAGTTTTTGGGGCGCGCTTCTGAAGCCGGGTCTGGCGCTTCTTCTTTCCCTCGGCCTGGAAACTGAAGCCCTTCTCCATTGTCGAGCGAGAAAAGGTCGAAGAGGCCGACGGCCTTTTATCGTCTCGTGAAGAAGGAAGGGAGAAGCGCGAGAGAGAAGTGCCTGGTGGCGCATGGATGCCTTTGGGCTTGAAGAGATGGGGGAGATTCAGAATTGGGAGCACTTGGTGTTGCGGAGAAGTCGAGACGGAAATGATGGATCGAGGTTGGTTTTTGGGCTAGTAGAGAGAGAAGAGACATCGTTTCGAGTGAATTTTCCGCGAATTGAGAGATTCTTCCCTCCAATCCCGTGGCTCGTAGTATTTTGGGGAGCTCCTAGTCAAATGCCCTTTTGTATTATCCTTGTAAGAAGACGGTTTTTTTGGACCAAAAAAACCCATTTTTTCCTCCTAAAATAATGGTTGGGCATATTTCTTAAATTACTTTTTATTTTTATTTTGACGTGATATTATTAGTTAGTGGTAATCACGTTCCCGAAACCCATGTTAGGGTCCAAACGGACATGGTGCTAAAATGCTATTTAGTTATTAGGGCGGCATAGCCATAGTTATGATTCCCTTCATTCTGATGGTCATGAATCTGTTCCTCTCAATTTGCAAATTTTTCGTGAATGGAGTGGTTCCTCTATCCTGATGTGGTGGTCTATGAGGTGTCTCAACCTATCCTACCCGTTTGATACATGTCTCATTTACTTGAATCGATAGATAAAATTTGATCATCATGCCTGAAAAAACACCATGAAGACATACTTTGACACACGTTCCTTGAAAAATTTGTGTCAAAAGCGGGGAAGGAAATCTTAATTAAAACCATGGTTCAAGCATTGTCCCAATACACAAATGTCCATCTTTAAAATTCCAGTTTCTATTTGCCATGCCATAGTGAGAAAAATTGCTTCATTTTGGTAGAAAAATAGCGAATCAAAGACTGGGTTGCATTGGAGAAAATGAGATTTGTTAAAAATGAGGAAAGATATGGGAGGAATAGGCTTTAGAGATTTAATATCTTTCAATAAGGCAATGCTTGGGGAAAGAAGTTTGAAGAATTTCTCAAAACACGCGTTCTTTATGGTGTCAAGTTTTAAAAGGGATTTACTTCCCTAGAAACTCATTTTGAAATGCTGGAAAAGGAACTCGGCTTTCATAGAGTTGGCAAAGTACACTATCTTACCTTCAATGATGTAGTCAGTGGAAAATGACGAGAGTATCAACATTACGAGAGGACAAATGGCTCTAGAGAGAAGTGATTGTGGGGACTTGTGAATTATGGAGAGCTGCTAGAGTTGCTAAGTTAATTATTAAGGAGGAAGATAGATAGAATGAACAACTATTGCAGAGACTGTTTGATGAGCAATTAGTTGGCAAAATATTAACAATTCCCCTGAAGAACATTAATGCACGAGACAAAATTGCATGAACAGAAACAGAGTCGGGTTTCTTCACTATTAAAAGTGCATCTAACGAGAGAGAATTGCTCATATCTAGAATATAAGAGCACAAAAATCTTAAATAGATGGAATGAGCAAATACTACAGAGATTGTATAATGAATAGTTAGTCGGCGAAATATTAACAATTGCCCTGAAGACCCATAACACGAGACAAAATTGTATAGACAAGAACTAAGTTGAGTCTCTTCACTAATAAAAATGCATATGACAGAGAGAACTGTCGATATCTAGAATACAAGAGCACAAACATCATAATCATTTCAATCACCTTGTGAGTCATGAAATAAAATTTGGCACGTGAAACGCCCCTCCCCCTACCCAAAAAATTAAAACATTTACATGGAGTATATATCATAATGCTCTTCCTTGTAAGGAAAATTTGTGCAGAAGGAAGATATTACTTGACCATACATACTCCCTATGCAACCGAGAGGTTGAGACAGTAAAGCACTTGTTCTTGCTCTATCCATAGGCTTCGCGGATCTGGGAAAACCCTACACTACAAATCGATATTTCACGAAGAGGATTGTCACAAATATAAGAATATGGTTACTAAAATTCAGAGAAAAAAGGGAGAACCTTTCATTTTTCAAAACCGTGGCTGGTGTTATGTGGTGCATCTAACAGGCGAGGAACGATTTCATTGTTTCCGCTTAAGCGCCCTAATCCAGCTAGTCCTGTAGAATCGGCACAAATTATGCTCAGAAATCCGTGTAAATGGAACTATGAACAATTGGAGCATAATTCATGAACTGATAACCCATCTCAAAGTTAGATTCCCCCAAAGGAATAATCTTTAAAGGCAAACTTCGACCGTTCCTTTGTTGTCGATCCTAGGTTCTTGAATCAGTCCCGAAACCCTGATTTTTTCTTCTTCTTTTTTATTTTCCTATTTTCTGCAAGTGGGAGTCTCTCAATATTAAAAGAAAAATAAATAAATTACTCATTAGTATTTGCTTTAAAATGAAAAATAAATTGGCCAATTCATCCGTTCGATTTCTTAGGTAAAATCAGGGACCAAATCAGTCCCCTCGAAGATCACCCAAAATCGACCGGTTGGGTCCGATCCAAATGTGGTTTCTGAATTTAGCCCGGGACCGTGCATTTCCCTAACTGTAACTCGGGCTAAACAGTTCCCCAATCGAAGTCTCCACTGCGAGGAACGTAGTAAAACTGAAATGTCAACCGAATATCATCCAAAGGAGACCACAGAAGTATCAACAACCGAACGCAAGCGAAGAGGATAGAATAAAAAAGCGGGAAGAATCAATCCAAGCTCACCGATCTCCTCCTCGATGGCTGGCGCTTGCAGCTGCGGCATCGTAGCTCATCGACCCCTGTTCGAGCTCAAGCTCCCGCAAGCCCGCCCTCCGTCCCCTCGACCCAAGAACCACCAGCAGCAACGCGGCCGCATTTCATCGCACGCCCATCGCCCTCGCCAGAATTCGAGCCTCCACAGGGGCCGCCTCAATTCTGGGAATGCCGAGCTTCCTAACCTGCCCTTGTTGCCAAGTTCCAAGCTTGAGTTCGCTGTGAGGGATCAGTGACTGATGTGGCTTCTTTGACTTTTTTTTCTCGGGGGTTCCTCCCACTTGGATCTTGGGTTTTCGGAGAAGTGAGTTTTCTTGGTTTTTTTGGTGGTCCCTTTTTTTTTTTTTTTGGCTGGACAGGTTTGTGCGCAGAGAGAGTACGATTCTTCAGCTGGAGATGCTGAGTTGCCTATCTCCGACCCAAACCAAGAGGAGTTTTCTTGGTCCTCTGTTATTCTTCCGTACGATTTCTCTCTCTGTTTTGCACTGTTCTTGTTTTTATCCTTCCGGTGGCTACCTTGTTCTCGGGGGACTGATGGCATGCATTGTTTGTAATTCCACGTAATTCAGCATTCCATGCGACAGTGCTTCAGCTTGAGGATGCGTGAGGATTTACATCAAATTTGAGTCCTGCATTGGTCTCCTTTCCCCTCTTTTGGAGAGCATAACAGAAATTTGAATCTAATTTTTTTTTAGCACAATGTGCTAATTGCGAGAAATTATATGTCGATCATTAGTTATTGAAGGCACAGGAGGAAATAAATTGTCTAAGAGCATGCTGTGTACGCCTTTCGGATGTCTGTATGGTCTGTTGGTGTTGGATAGCCAGGAATTGACTGCCTTTAATATATCGAAGAAATGGATCTTCCAGGTTCTTGTTCCCAGCACTCGGGGGATTGTTATTTGGTTATGATATTGGCGCCACTTCGGGGGCAACTATCTCATTGCAGGTGAAAAGATGAAATCATGTTTTTATCATTTTCTTTTGATCAAATAAAAGTATGGGAAGATCCCATAAAAGCACTGTATTGTTTGATACTCGAGTCTGTCATTTTGCCACGCTTTCAGTCTCCTCAGCTTAGTGGCACTACTTGGTACAACCTCTCAGCTGTTCAGCAAGGTCTTGTGGTATGATTCACATATCAAATCTCATATGTATAATATTTTAATTCTGTGCAATGCGTGCGCCAATTGAAATATCTGTTTCGATTGGTCATAGGTTAGTGGTTCCCTTTATGGAGCTCTTCTAGGTTCCCTTCTTGTGTATCCGATTGCAGATTTTCTTGGTACTCTCCTCGCTTGCATTTTTCGTCTTTTATAATCCGAATAGCCAGCTTCTTAGACACTCTAGATAACTTTTTCTGACTATAAAGGGAGGAGGCGAGAACTTATCGCAGCGGCTGTACTCTATGTCTCTGGTGGTGCTATCACATCTCTTGCCCCTGGTCTTGGTGTTCTGTTATTAGGAAGACTACTCTATGGCCTAGGCATTGGCCTGGTAAGCTAATTGAACGCTTGCATGCTCTTTGTTGTTCTTGTGAATTCTCATCTTGTTCTTGGTCATATGCCTCAAATACACGATTTCCACAGGCTATGCACGGAGCACCTCTTTATATTGCGGAAACGTGCCCGTCTCAAATTCGTGGAACCCTGATATCTTTGAAGGAACTCTTCATAGTTCTTGGGATTCTGGTAACTCTTAGAAAATGCGTATTTCTGTGAAAACATGTGTAACTTTTCTTGAAAACGATAATGATCCTTTTGGCAGTTGGGTTATTTTGTGGGAAACTTACAAATTGATGCCATTGGGGGGTGGCGATACATGTATGGAGTGGGTGCCCCTATTGCATTAGTAATGGGACTGGGCATGTGGAGTCTCCCCCCATCTCCTCGCTGGTTGCTTCTGAGGGCTGTCCAAGGTAAAGGGCCTTTACAAGACTACAAAGAGAAAGCAGTTGCTGCCCTGAGCAGATTAAGGAGACGACCCGCTGGTGACAAGGTGTCCGAAAGACAAATAGAAGACACTCTTGTCCCGCTGAAGTCTGCCTATGCAGATGAGGAACCCGAAGGAAGTTTTCTGGAGGTATTCCAGGGGCCTAGCCTAAAAGCCTTCATCATCGCTGGCGGTTTAGTCCTTTTCCAGCAGGTAAATTTACTGATACGCCTAAAGTGGCAAATTCTTTTCTTGCTCCTTTCTTCTATCGTATGGTATTTACTGGAGATCAGTAAAAGTTGTGGTTTGTAAACAAATTCGCCACCTGGTTTTTGGCAGATCACTGGACAGCCAAGTGTTCTCTATTATGCAGGCCCAATTCTCCAGGTACATGACAACTTCCATTATTTCTATCATTTGAAATTCAATCAATGATGACTCGACCTGATCAAACTTTTGTTTTTGATGCTCAAGAGTGCTGGCTTCTCTGCCGCTGCTGATGCTACCAGAGTTTCAGTTGTAATTGGCCTTTTCAAGGCATGATTAATTCTTTATAAAAGCCTATCGTGTGTTTTTCTGTCCTTAGGCTTCCCTTTGTCAGTGACCAATTTTGCTTTCCAATGATACTTCTTTAGTTACTGATGACATGGATAGCCGTTCTAAAAGTTGATGACCTCGGAAGAAGACCCCTGCTGATTGGAGGTGTTGCTGGGATTGTATGTATCTTGTCCTACTTTTTTTTTTTCTGCCCAAGAATCTTCCGACTCTCTCCATTAGTCTTTAATGTCAAGGATGTCCCAGAAAATTATAATGGACTGTTTCATTCTCTTTTTTATGTGTTCAGGTTATCTCTTTACTCTTCCTCTCTTCTTATTACAAATTTCTCGGAGGATTCCCTCTTGTTGCTGTTGCTGCTTTGCTCCTGTACGTGGGTTGCTATCAGGTGACTAATATGTCTTCCACGAACTGCCATTCCAGGCTTCTTCATTTTCTGCTGTTCAACTCAAAAATTCAATTGAAATAATCTATCACGTCAACAATTTGAATGCAATGTAATAATTCTTTTTCCATTCTACCGCTCTCAAAGTTCTATAGTTATCTTTCTGCCCCAAAATTGAAATTAAACTAGAAATCATCATTGGATTCTTGCAAATTGATGTTCTATGCATAATTAGCCCATAATTTTTACCATTTTCACTTACACGCACGCCCTCGTTACATATTGCCTAATACTTGAGTGGTGAACCATTGTTAAGAGCATAGTTCTTCGTGCTGGTTGTCAGATATCATTTGGACCCATCAGCTGGCTTATGGTATCAGAAATATTTCCATTGCGCACCAGAGGGCGGGGAATCAGTCTTGCAGTACTGACAAACTTTGGATCAAATGCCATTGTGACCTTCGCCTTCTCACCTTTAAAGGTAGTCAATATTAAGCAATCCGGATTTGCTTGTCCTGTATTTGACCTCTCCAGGGTGATTGAAAACACTGTATTTTGTTTTGCAGGAGTTGTTAGGAGCTGAAAATGTTTTCCTCCTTTTTGGGGTTATTGCTTTGCTATCGCTCTTGTTTGTAGTCCTCCTTGTCCCAGAGACCAAAGGTTTGAGCTTGGAAGAAATTGAGTCCAAAATCCTCAAGTGAAGGCAGTCGCACCATAACAATTTGTCAAAAGCTCTATGACAACAAGAACCTTGACAAATCTGTTGATGCATGTCTCTTCCCAGCTGTGCAATTAGCAGGACTACTCAAATGCTCCTTTTCAATCCCAAGTCCTAATATTGTTGACAGGACAAAGTACTCTCAGTTAATGACATTTGCTCAGTGATATCTTTGTAGTTGAGACCACAGTTTGTAAAATCAACCTGATCAAGAGATGCAAGTGACTGGTGTGGAACTGTACGGCTATACTTGTTTCTCATGTATATGTAAGAACTCGGATGTCGACTCGTGTATATGTAAATTGTCTCGGCAAACCCGATCCATGTTCAGTCACTTGAGCTTTTTCGCAGTATCATCTTAGCTCTTGGATTTCTGTACCATGTTATTTCTTTATTCACCCTTTAGCTGGGAACCGGAAGAAGCTTGCTGTTGTAGCATCTTGTGGCCGTTGTAGCAGAAGAACAACTCCAAAAGCGGCCAACATCAGTTTGGTACCCCCAACAATTTTCCTATGGTCTTAAATTGACATTCATCAAACAGAGGCCATGAAAATTTCAGGACATTTTGTCAGAAAGAAATTGCAAGGCTCATTTCTTGTTGGAGGATAGGGTGTTGAACACGGGCCACTAATGTGGAAGAACTCTAGTAGCTTCCTGGAAGAAACTAGAGAGCATCACTCCACCTCAGAAGTTGATTCTAACTTGTCGTGTACAGAGATTTTTTTTCGAGCCGATTGTTCTTTATCCACATGTTATGGGTATTTCAAACCTGTCACCGTTCACCAGATTTCTACTGTTTTTCTTTCCAGAATTGGAGAAAATGATGGGAAGAAAGAAAACCATTTTTAAAAAAAGAAAAAGCGTACCGATTTTTTTAGTGGTGAAGAGAGAAGCTGTGGCCTCAGCCTCAATTGTCACCCCAATTCAGGAAATTTGGAATACCCTACTTTGTCCTACATGGCAACCAGTAGCATTGAGTTGGTGCCATGTGTCGGCCGAGCAATCCTGATGGTTTGGCCGTTGAGGGTTTATAAAACCCCACTGGTCCTCTTATTTCTCTGCGCTTAGGGGCTTGTTCAGACCGAGTCATCCAGACACGCACAAGCTTCAAGCACTTGTCCAAGCAGCTTGTCGTTTGATCAAGTCCCAAGTAAACATTAGCCTATGGCTGCCACAGTTTCAACCGTTGGAACTGTTAACCCGGTAATTTCCCACCGTTTTCCAACTCTACGATCCCGCCTCTCTTTCTCTGTGCGTCCTTCATTGCGATTTTGTCTCAGTTCTGGAAGCAAGTGGGCGTGTGCTTATAATGTTGGACAGTTTACACTAGGCTGTCATTGAGAAAGTGACTATATGCTATTTTCATTCATGTATTGGTTTGAAGTTCACTTCTTCTTTTTTTCGTTGGAAGTTCAAAATTTTATTGCAGCTTATGGAGGGAGGGATGCATTAGATCAAGTTTCAGTGTTCACTTAATCATGTTCTTGATTTTGCCTTTCGGGTTTTCTAGATTTTGTAAGATTGAAATAAGACTTGTACTTGATTTGTGTTCTTCTCCCATTCAGGTGAAGGGTCAAAACTCAAAACCATGCTTCTCAACTAGACGTTGCAGCCACATCCATTTTAGTTTGTTTATACAGCTTGTGAAAATTGTTTCTAACTCCTTAATCACAACGACTGCATGCTCATCATAAGAATTTTGTGTTGATCCAGTTGAGCTTGAACAGCTCAAGCTCTGGAGGCTCCGTCCCCAGTTCGGTCTTCTTGGGAAGCAGCCTAAAGAAGGTGAACTCCAGATTCACCTCCCCAAAGGTTTCATCCAGCAGCTTCAAGGTTGTCGCTGAAGTTGAAGAGGACAAGCAGACCAACAAGGACAAATGGAGAGGCCTCGCCTTCGATACTTCTGATGACCAACAGGACATCACCAGAGGAAAGGGGATGGTTGATTCGCTCTTCCAGGCTCCCATGGGGACCGGAACTCATTATGCGATCATGAGCTCATATGATTACATCAGTGCTGGCCTTCGCCAGTAAGTGTAGACATGTTTACCATCTGAGACAAGTGCTTGCAATTTCCTATTACGAGATGGTCCCTGTGACTTGTGCTCATACTGCAAATTTGTCTTATGCTTCAGATACAACCTGGACAACAACATGGATGGTTTCTACATTGCTCCTGCTTTCATGGACAAGCTTGTAGTTCACATCACCAAGAACTTCATGACTCTCCCTAACATCAAGGTTAGTAGCTGAACTTTCAGGTTCTGATGAGGCCAAGGAGTAATTTGCTTTTCGATGTTTGATCTTGGTTTTCGTCATTCTGTTTTAGGTTCCTCTGATTTTGGGTATCTGGGGAGGCAAGGGTCAGGGCAAATCCTTCCAGTGTGAACTTGTCTTTGCCAAGATGGGAATCAAGTGAGTTCTTCGTGAACTCATGAGAAGTTTTTGGAAGATTAAAAGGGAAATCTAACCTATAAAGTGAACACTTGCTTATGATTTTATCTACTAATTGGTTGATTGTGCAATATCAGCCCCATTATGATGAGTGCCGGAGAACTGGAAAGTGGAAACGCTGGTGAGCCCGCAAAATTGATCAGGCAAAGGTATCGTGAGGCAGCTGATATCATCAAGAAGGGCAAGATGTGCTGCCTCTTCATCAACGATCTCGATGCTGGTGCTGGTAGGCTCGGTGGGACCACTCAATACACAGTGAACAACCAGATGGTGAACGCTACCCTCATGAACATCGCTGATAACCCGACCAATGTCCAGCTCCCCGGTATGTACAACAAGGAGGAGAACCCCCGGGTCCCCATCATCGTCACTGGTAACGACTTCTCCACACTGTATGCCCCCCTCATCCGTGACGGTCGTATGGAGAAATTCTACTGGGCACCAACTCGCGAAGACCGCATTGGTGTTTGCAAAGGTATCTTTAGGTCCGATAATATCCCTGATGAAGACATTGTCAAACTCGTCGACAGCTTCCCCGGCCAATCTATTGGTAAGTATAAACACAGAATTTTCTGTTGGCAATTGTTCTCTCCAAATATTCCAAAGCGGATCACGTTTCAAACACCTCTAATTGTGATAATTGTAATTAATATGGTGGTTACGGAAAAAACTCTCCATTGAGAATGAGGGAGTTCGAAAATGGAAACTGAAAACTGACTTGAGATTCAATGCATGTCGAGTGAAAGAAAGTTCTCGTAAAATTCTACCAACCATTTTGTGGGCATGTAATCATTCATGAGCTTGCTTGCTCCTGCTTGCAGACTTCTTTGGTGCCCTGCGTGCTCGTGTCTACGATGACGAAGTAAGGAAGTGGATCTCCGGTGTTGGAGTTGAGAGCGTTGGAAAGAAGCTCGTGAACTCAAAGGAGGGTCCCCCAACTTTCGAGCAGCCGAAGATGAGCCTCGACAAGCTCCTTGAGTATGGAAACCTGCTCGTTCAGGAACAGGAGAATGTGAAGAGAGTCCAGTTGGCTGACAAGTACTTGAGTGACGCCGCTCTCGGTGATGCCAACAAAGATGCCATCGAGAGTGGAACCTTCTTCTAAAATGCTCACTCTGGAAGTTTGATTATTTGGTGTGTTCATCTGTCGTTCCTAGTGGTAGCAAAATGAGGAGTCATAAGCTCATGCTATATGAATGCAAGCAAGCAACGGATTCCTTTCACATGATAAGCCGGAATTGAGAGCTGTAGTTGCAAGCACCAAGACATCCTGTCTTTGTTGTTTCTTTTTTGTGCTATATTAAAAAAAAAAAAAAAAATCTTGATGTTTGGGCAATCCTTTTTCAGTCTCGCACTTGCTTCCATGTTTGCACAGAGCAGAAGCGCAACCTAATACTGATCCTAGTGAAGTCAATGTGCTGAATGGTCAGCAGTAATTTACAGTAAAATATCCTTTTTATTGCTTGTACATGATACGCATTTCGACACAGAAGACTGAATGCTGCGCTGATACAACATAATTAACATTTGCTAATCCACAATATACATGAAGAATCGAGAAATATGAAATTCTATTATTGACAGCAGAGGGGATGTCCGTTCCACTTTTCAGTTGGCCTGGAGTATTCTTCCATAATTCTCTTCTTCCATAGCTACAATGCAAGAGAAAGCACGCGGTAAGATTCGCAGATGATAAAAGCCTTGGGACAATGGTCAATGCAGTTGCACACATGGATTCTCATGGTTACTTGCATTTCTTCAGTACTCCTGTGACTTGTCTCTGTCCACTGCATTTTTCAGAAGGCTAAAAGAACATATTTTACCAGGGGATTGCGAAAAAGACCTCCCATGAAAATTTACCGCCAGGTCTACAGGAATGGCTTGTCTATGCTCTCGGCCTGTGATTAGTAGTTACTAATCGACTAAAGCTAGTCCATTTATTTGTCTTAACCTCAGAAAGAATGTTACAATTGGCATGGACTGGAAAAATCGAAATTTACCTTCATGGGCATTGGTCGATGCCGGGATATGCGTAGAAGAGTTCGTAGCAGAATGGAAAGCAGTAGTGGACGATGCCTCTTGGTTCCGAAGCAAATTACTGACGGCCTCCCTGACCTTCTCAACCACACCTCCATCAGCAGGACCTTTCCGAGGACTTATTGCCTCCGTTATCACTTGAGACAGTGCCCTGTCATCTTCCCCTGGTTCAAACTTATGCATTATGTATTCCTTCACCGACACGCCCTTATCTAACTTCTGCTCGGCAGGAGTATCCCACGGGTGCCCCCTAACAGCAATGTTTGCAGGCCCACCAGCTGCCGAACCTGCTGCCGGAGAACTGACCTTCAGGTTCTGGATCTTTGAAGCAACAGCATGAGTTGCATCTGTCGCATAAGCCGGCGCATTCTGAATTTTTGAAGCGATAGTGTAAGTTGCATCAGTTGCATAAGCCGGCGCGTTTTGGATTTTGGAAGTGATTGCCTGAGTTGCACCAGAAACCATGGTATATGCCGGTGCGAGTTTCTCCGTCATGGTTTCGGTCATTGTCTTGTTAGGACTAAGAGGGTTTCCTTTACCGGCTTCAGTTTCATGATTGATACTGTTTGGCAAAAGATGCTTCTCTGATATGACCGGATGCGCTCTCGGATGCTGCCTAGCGTTCTCCTTGCAGTCTTCAGGTGCCAGCTCCGACTCGTACACTGAAAAGCGCAAAAAACAGAAAATGATTCTTCAGAACTTTATATCTCCAGGGTCATATTTCTAACGATTTGATTCCCAAAGAGAGAGTATTCCTTTTGTCTTCGGAAAACTCCACTCTCGTGCCGAGCCCGGTCGGGAATGCTCTCCCTTTTTCCAGAGGATATTTCAGAAAGAGCAGTCGGGAAGTGATCCAATATCTTCTCTGTATGGACCTTTCGATACTACTAAACAGTAGAGAATGAAAAAGGGGGATGAAATTACTTGGGGCTCCAAGATACTCCGCGTCTTCTTCTTCAGCATCATCTTCATCCAAGCTGACCCCCCACGACGGAGTTGTGTTGCTGTCGTTGGCGTTTCGTTTCTTGCTGAGGCTGAGGCGCCATCTTCTAGCCCTTTCTTTCACTTTGGCAATAACAGACTTCTTGTTGTTGGGGTACGAGTGGAGGTGGTCGTCTTCCAGATCGTGGCCCCTCATAAACGTCGGGGAGCTCGAGGACCACCTGGAACTTTCGCCTGGTCCGTCTGTAACATGGTTAGAATACGAGAGCATGTGAATCACATGGCCCATTGGGCAACTGTGTCAATTCAGACCAACAAGAATGAACCAGGAAGAGTGATCATTGAGGAATGCCGATGCGCCGGAGGCGTTTCACCGTCCATCTCTTACCATAAAGAAGCTGCTCGACCGTAGGGGTGGTCGGAGTCCGAGGACTCGGGGTGCTGCTCTTGCTGTATCTCCGCCTCCCATCGAACCGCTGAGCCATCTAGCTTCACCCGACAATCCCACAAATCTCCCAAGAACAAAAGGAAAAACGATCCCTTAACGAGCTTCAGTTTCTACGTGAACTTCCTATCTCCAAGAACACTTTCGAGAGGGCATCATCATCATCCCAAGGGCCCGAGAGCTTTAACACCTGAGGAGCGACGCTCGCGCACGGTTTTGCGGGGCCAAAGCGAGGACGAAGAGGCGCGGGAGATCAGTGCCATCGGATTGGCAGGGGACTATATAAAGCTTGTGGGCGCGAGCTATCACACTTGTCCGAAAAGGGACCGGACAATATCCACGCATGGCACAAGCAGCAATTCAGAGATCCCTTCAAAATCCCATTCCCTCGGAAGGAACCCAACGGCTAAACCGTTTTATCCCTGAACATCGGCTGACGATCTGGAGATACGAGCGCGAGGCCAGCAGCGGCTCACGTTGACCCCTATGAAGCAGGGTAAAACTGTTGAAAACACGACCGTCGGTTGGTCCGGGCTACTTCTTACGGACTCTTTTGTTTATAATGAAATAAATGTTATGAAATACATAAATAAATATTCATTATATTCATCTTATCTAATATACTTATTATGGTACATTTGTATCATACATTCTAAGTACATCTCCCTATATAATGAACGTTCATTTCCCCTATCTAGTACATGTATTATTCGATACATTAATATTAATGATAAGTACATTCTTGTTCTCCTATAAATAGGAGTTTAGTTTTTATGTACAACAATAGAACAACAATCACAAAACAGAACAATAGTGAGATACTGGAAATAAAACTCTCTCCTCTAACTTTCTCTACTATCTCCGGTGTTCACTTGTTTTCTCTTCTCAATCTCTTCTCTATTATATATTCGCAATGCAATATTTACAACTCAGCACGAGGATCTACAGAATGAGTAAGTAATTTTTGCAATCACGAGAATCTACCGACTGAGTAAGTAATTTTTGCAAGGTGGGTATTCTTTTATTAATCAACTTATACTTCATTTTCTTCTATCAATTCTTCATTTTTATTTTTCTTGACCTGAAACCAAATTTCAAATTTAAAAGTATCTTTCTGCTCCAGAAGTGGCGGTGGATATTTAGAAATCCTTTTAATTAATAAGGATTTATTTTTGCAAGAATTATGACAAATATTGAAAATCCAAAATTCCACATCCTGGAAGTGAGTGGGAAAAATTATCTATCCCGGTACCTTGACATGGAAATGTACCTCCAAGGGCAAAGTCTCGCTAATACAATTACAGCCAAATGAAAAGGATAAAGCAAATGCGCTGATTTTTATTCGTTGTCATTTGCATGAGAGCCTGCAAATTCAATATTTATCCGCTTGAGACTCTCAAATCTTGTGGAGGAGGTTGAAAGATAGGTATGATCATACCAAGACTGTTATCCTTCCTCAAGTACAATATGACTGGCAAAATCTCGATCGCAAAATTTTAAATCAGTGTCTGACTATAATTCCACTTTATTTGATATTATTTCTCGGCTTGAGTTATGCGGTATTAAACTCGCTGATACAGAATTGTTAGAGAAAACTTTCTCCACCTTCCATGCTTCGAATATTGTATTGCAACAACAATACCAGCAACGTCAGTTTGCCACATATTCTGGATTGATTTATGTGCTTCTCATTGCTGAGCAAACTAATGAATTGTTGCTCAAAAATCATGATCTTAGAGTTGCTGGCTCAAATGCTTGAAGCACATGCTAACTTTGAGAAAAATACTGTCATTTTAAGAGCTATAAGCGCAGGCAAGAACATAATCCTAGAATTCTTACCTTTTACCAAAAAAAAAAGAACATAATCCTAGAAGGAATGGCAGCAAATTTAACCGCCCTATGAAATCAAACTTTGGCCTGAATTATGGTAAAGAAAAGAAGCCAAAGAAGGTAATTAATTAAAGTATTTGTCATCGCTGTGGCATGACTGGGCACTGGTCACGTACCTATCGTATGCCAAGACACTTTGTTGACCTATACCAAGCATCTTTAAATAATACGAGCAAGCGTAGTGAATTTCATGCCATTGAAATCAATCCTACTACCATAATCACCATTGAGATTAACAATATTTCCGTTGGTAGGACTCCTCTTACTTCTGAAATTGCAAATGTGAAGACCTCTGATGACTTTGATGAGACATCAGATTGGTGGATGATGATTTGAATTTTGAATTTTATGATTCTAATAATTTCTTTTTAGTTGTTTCGCTTTAAATGTCTTACTTTTTTATTGTTCTTTCATATGGTTATGAAATGCTTATTAATCTTATATAATATTTTTTTAACTCTATAACCAAGATGCAAGATTGATTAGCCCCAGAAGTGGCTATATGGCTCAATTGAGGGGGAGATATTATGAATTATGCATTACAGCATTGATATGCGGCGAGTTCACAAGATGCAATAATGATTAGCCCTAGTGGCTATATATGCATTGCACCCTTTTTTTTTTCTGTCCGGTTTTTTCCCACATAATTTTTCCGGCTTAAAGTTTTTAACGAGACAATTAATGCATTAATAAAAGGGAGAGATCATAACATTTGTGTTCTACACTATTTTTCCCTTTTGTCCGATTTTTGTCTCACTGGATTTTTCCAGCTTAAGGTTCTTAATGAGGCAGTATCATTTGATACACATTCGTAATAAATACAATGAATATTCAAAGAGGAGTGTTATGCAATACATATGAATGAAATACATGAATGAATATTCATTATATTCATCTTTTCTAATGTACTTATTATGGTACATTTGTATCATACATTCTAAGTACATCTCCCTATACAATGATCATTCATCTCTCCTATCCAGTACATGTATCATTCGATACATTGATATTAATGATAAATATATTCTTATTATTCTATAAATAGGAGTTTAGTTTTGATGTACAATAATAGAACAACAATCACAAAATATGAGATACTGGAAATAAAACTTTCTCCTCTGACTTTCTCTACTATCTTTGGTGTTCACCTGCTTTCTCTTCTCAATCTCTTCTCTACTATATATTCGCAATGCAATATTTTACAACAATAAATTATTATTCACTTAATATATTAAAAACTGTCACGTAATCAAAGAAATCATGAAAGCCGTCATAATATAAAATTTAGGATAAATAATGATGGCTCCAACCTCATCGAGTTGCAGAAGCCCAAAGTAAACAAAAGAAGCCAGACGCAAAAAGCCCATTAACGAAGTTGTTGTTGTTCTTCTTCTTCTGCAAACAAGCAAGCGCAAAAACCCTGTCTTTCTCTTTCTTCTTCTCCTTATCCTCCTCCTGCTCTTGCCGCTGCTGCTGCTGCAGCAATTTCTTGGAGACTGAGAGGAGGGAAAGCTCGCTAGGAAGCGACGATGCCCGCATTCGCCGCTTCCGGCCACCTCCTCAACCCCACCCTCACTCACTCCCTCTCCTCCCGCCGCCGCAGATTCCCCTCTTCTTCCCAAAACCCTAAACCCCTCCCTTCCCTCAAGTGCCACCTCCCCTCCTCCTCCTCCTCCTCCTCCGACCCTCCCGCCTCCGATCCCCGCTCCGTCAAATCCCTCAACCCTAGCCCCCTCCTCGCCTCCGCGGCCGCGGCCGGCGCGGCCGCCTCCTTCGCCATCCTCCTCCGCTTCTCCCCCATCGGCGGCGGCGGCGGCGGCGGTGGCGGCGGGGGGTTCGGAGGTGGTGGTGGTGGCGGAGATGGAAGCGGCGGCGGTTTCTGGGGGAGGCTGTTCTCTGCACCCGCCGCGATTGCGGACGAGCAGCAGAACCAGGAGTTCGACTCCCACGGCTTGCCTGCCAACATTGTGGTGCAGCTCAACAAGCTCAGCGGCTTCAAGAAATACAAGCTCTCGGAGATCTTGTTCTTCGATCGGAGGAGGTGGGCCACCGTGGGGACTGAGGATTCCTTCTTCGAGATGGTCTCCTTGAGGCCCGGCGGCATCTACACTAAAACGCAGCTCCAGAAGGAGCTGGAGACTCTGGCCACCTGCGGGATGTTTGAGAAAGTTGACATGGAAGGGAAGACCAAGCCGGATGGGAGTTTGAGTTTGACCATTTCTTTCACCGAGAGCACATGGCAATCTGCTGATAAGTTTAGGTGCATCAATGTGGGGCTGATGCCGCAGTCGAAACCGATCGAGATGGACCCGGATATGACTGACAAGGAGAAGTTGGAATACTACAGGAGCCAAGAGAAGGATTATAGGAGGAGAATCGACAGGGCGAGGCCGTGTCTGTTGCCGACGCCGGTGCATGGGGAGATTCTGCAGATGTTGAGAGATCAGGGTAAGGTGAGCGCGCGGCTGCTGCAGAAGATTAGGGATAGAGTGCAGAAGTGGTACCATGATGAAGGCTACGCATGCGCTCAAGTTGTTAACTTTGGGAATTTGAATACTAAGGAGGTGGTTTGTGAGGTTGTGGAAGGGGATATCACTCAGCTTGTGGTCCAGTTCCAAGATAAGCTGGGCAATGTGGTTGAAGGGAATACCCAGACTCCTGTCATTAGAAGGGAGTTGCCTAAGCAGGTATGTCGCATATGCGATGTGTTTATGAGCTTTGTCTCTTTTCTCATTTTAACTTTTGATGATGCCGATGTCAATACTGAAGTCTTAGAGCACTGAAACTTGTGATAGAATGGTTATATGCAGTTGATCTTCAATTTATGGCCAATTGTTTGAGTGTGATGAAGATTTCCAAGTGCTTCACATTCTGACGATTGTAGCTTGATATTTCTAGTTGTTACACATCTCCAAGTCATGTTATGATGTTTTCCAAGGGCTTATCTCTCATGGTTAGTTTTGTGTTTGAACAACTTTTACAGCTTCGCCAAGGCTATGTTTTCAACATAGAAGCAGGAAAACAAGCTCTTAGAAACATCAATTCTCTAGCTTTATTTTCAAACATCGAAGTAAACCCTCGTCCTGATGAGAAGAATGAAGGGGGCATCATCGTAGAGATTAAGCTCAAAGAACTAGAGCAAAAGCAGGCTGAAGTTAGTACTGAGTGGAGCATTGTACCTGGTCGAGGAGGTCGACCCACGTTGGTAAGATTGCATACAGTTTGACAGCATTCATGATCATATATTATTTTTTTTATTAGATCTTAGCTTTTTCTTCATTGCTTGTTTAGGCTTCGCTCCAGCCTGGTGGAACTGTTTCTTTTGAGCATAGAAATATCAAGGGCCTCAACAGGTCAATTCTTGGTTCAGTAACAACCAGCAACTTCTTAAATCCTCAGGTAGTTTTGCATTGATAATTCCCTTTCCTTGCTTACAAAACTTGGATTGTCGAAGTGTCAATGATACTATTATCTTTGGGGCAATCCCTACTGTAGGATGATCTCGCTTTCAAGCTTGAGTATGTGCACCCATATCTGGATGGAGTGACTAATCCACGCAATCGAACCCTCCGTGCCAGCTGCTTCAACAGCCGGAAGCTGAGTCCTGTGTTCACCGGTGGTCCTGGAGTGGATGAAGTCCCCCCAATATGGGTTGATCGAGCTGGTCTTAAGGCCAATATCACTGAGGTGACTTAATATGTCCAATCCACTGATTATATCAGGCTTTTGGCATCAGTTTAAGTTTGTAAAATTTAAGTCATCCTGATAATCTTGAGTATCATCAGAATTTCACCCGGCAAAGCAAATTCACTTATGGACTCGTGATGGAAGAAGTAACAACTCGGGATGAAAGCAGTCATATCTCCCCTAACGGCCAAAGAGTCTTGCCAAGTGGAGGAATCAGTGCAGATGGACCTCCAACGACCCTTAGTGGAACTGGTATCGACAGAATGGCATTCCTACAGGCAAATATCACACGTGACAACACCAAGTATGTTAATGGAGCTATTGTTGGCCAAAGGAATGTATTTCAGGTGTGTCATGGTTCACCAAATTTATCGATGCTCCTGGAAGAATGACTTCTTTTTAGCAAGCACTTCTTTTTAGATGTTTGCGCTCTTTTAGAAGTCGGTTAATTATCTGGGAAGAAATGTTGGGAAACGAGCTTGTTAAATGATGATGAAGACAGGATGCATGCTATATAGCCTCTTATAGGATGAAGTGAGGATCAGGAAAAATAGCAAGAGTTTTCTGTATATTCTCCATGGGAGGTGGACTCGAACTTTTATAGTCAACAGCTAGGACTAATAGCACTACAGAATGAGGTCTCTGTTTGTTAATGTGTTATACCTAGGACTTGTGCGCAGTTTGTGCTTTCCATTCATAATTTAACCTCTCCGCGAATTCATGTGACAATCTTTATTCTTGAGATGCTAACTATTTTGTCATGTTGATTATGTTTCCATCTTTCCCATTTAATTCAGATAAAATCTATGTTATCCACTGAATGAGAGGGTTTTATTATTTGGTTCTTTATACTGCATGCGTTGTCTCCACGCTCATTACACTGTTTAAAACTTCTTCTGGGGTTTGATGGAGATGGATGAAATTCTCTTGTTTGCTGGAGGGACATGTATAAGGTGCTGAAGAGCCGCATCATTAGCACTTGTCCCTCTTTTCATTTAGCCTTTCACTGGTCGTTGTAACAGCTCAAAATACAAAGTTATCGTTTTGTCTGTCTGACTTCATGTTTAAGATGTTGATCTTACGCTAACATAATGTCCTTTTTTTTTTCTTTGAAAAACTTGCAGCTGGACCAAGGTCTTGGAATTGGCAGCAATTTCCCATTCTTCAATCGCCATCAACTAACATGTACAGGATTTTTTCAGTTGAAACAAGTGGAGGAAGGTGCTGGTAAGCCGCCGCCACCTGTTCTAGTTCTACATGGCCATTACGGCGGTTGTGTGGGGGACCTCGCAAGCTATGATGCCTTTACTCTTGGCGGGCCATACTCCGTTAGAGGTTACAACATGGGCGAACTAGGTGCAGCAAGGAATATCCTCGAGGTAGGAATTCATAGTTTAACCTCCTTTTTCCGTGTACTATGTAACACAAAATTATGAGAGCTTTTGATGGAATGGACAAGTAAACTCTAGTTTGATTTATGCAGCTTGCAGCTGAGCTACGGGTACCTGTGAAGAATACACACGTGTATTTATTTGCAGAACATGGCAACGACTTGGGAAGTTCGAAACTCGTCAAAGGGAATCCAACCGAGGTCTACAGGCGTATGGGTCAAGGCTCGTCATATGGGTTCGGTGCTAAGTTTGGTCTAGTACGCGCAGAATATGCTGTCGATCAAAATTCGGGCACTGGGTCCTTATTCCTGCGGTTTGGAGAGAGGTTTTGATATGTTTTGATCGTTATTGTGTTGCATATTATTTTGGACGCCGAGTTCAGAAAATGATTGAGGATCAGTTGTTTCAGTCCCGCGAGATCTTTTAAAGGTGCTTAGGAACCAGATATAGTTTTTGCCTCAGTATGTGCTTTTCCTTGTCAATTAGTGGTTGAAGATTTTATCTGTAGTGATACATTGTCATGAATGGACTAAAATCCAAGACATGTAATAATCAATGGATGCATCAAGTTACTCGTCTCTCTGTATAATTCCGTAGGGGAACTTTTATTTTACTTGCGCAGCTTCATCTATGCAGGCCTTCTTCTTACCATCGCCATTGGTTCAATCTACAATGTTGGTCCCCGATGGGGATCTCAGATTCTTATCAACGCGAAGCCATTTGGATGTACATTTTCAGCCTCGCTTTTATCGGGCTGTTCTGTTCGTTAGCCAGAAAAAAGGTCAAAAAAGGGGAAATGATTAGGAAGTGAGCATTGGGACTCGACTAGAATTATTTTTTGAGGAAGTTACGGAAAATGACAAAGTGAGATGATTTGTGGATATTGTTTTTGGATTAATTCATCTGTCGTCTCAGGTTCAGTTCATTTGCCCCCATCACATGATAGCCCGTAGAGAGCTATGCTGTTTTTTTGGTTCCTTCCAGGTAGTATTTAGCTCAAATCCTCTGGAAACTTGTGTCATTGTTCGGGTAAAGTATCAAATAAATTCTAAATTTGTTTTCTTAATACTAATTTGGTTCTAAACATTTCAATTGTGTCAATTTAATTATAAATATTTTTACATGTGTATCAATTCAATCCATTGGTTAATTTAGGCTAGAAATTGCTAAAATGAACATCGGTCGCGCCATGTAAAATAGTCGGTATTGACATAAATATTTTTAAATAATTTTTAAAATAATTTGTCTTTCTTTCCCTTTGTTTTTTTCTTTTTTTTAGGGATAAGTACACTAGAAGTGCCCAAAATTATGTATGACATTTACTTTAATATCAAAAGCTTTCGCCAACTAACTTAAATGTCAAATTTGAGAAAAAACTATTACTTAAGTGCTAACTACAATTCTGACTAAATTGATTATATGACATTTATAATGAATATTATAATGACTTGGCAAATTTTTAAAAAACTCTAATCTTTGTGGCATTTTTACATGGTGTGCTTAGTGCTAAAGTGATCATTTCTTTCTAACAATGATGGCACCGAAATGATTATTTTTAAGAAAAAATTGACATTCAAATGATTACTATTTATCATTTTTAGAGCTGTTTAAGGATTATATATTATTAGGCAGGCCAGTGAGCCACATAGGATTGAGAAATTAATAAAATATAGTTATGTCAGATTTCCAGTAACCCAAATCGAAGTCGGCATTTAAATGATCCAAAAAAAGACTTTTAGTAATAAAGTGAGCGCCGTAAACAACTTTTGGCACTTCTAGTATACCTATTCCGTTTTTTTTTTTCCCCTTCTCTTTCCTCCGGACTATGGCCTTTGCCAAATCTAGCAAGGGACTCCCTTGCTTAGGCCACGAGAGCAACCCTCACCTATAACCGATCACCAGCCATGGTCGATATCGGCCACAATCTAGAGAAAAATGAAAAGAAAGAAAAAATAAATAATTAATAAATAATTGTAAAAATTAAAATTTATTTTAAAATGCTCAAGTTAGCAATTTTCGGCCCAAATTAACTAGATAAATTGAATTGGTACCGATATAAAAATATTTAAGATTAAATTAGTTCAATTGACACATTTAGAATTAAATTGATACCAATATAATAGGTTTAGAATTTTTTGGTACTTTTCTCATCATCGTCCTCCAGTCTTTTAGATTCTGAATGGAGAGACTACCTATCATAATACAAAGTGCTAATGTGACATAAAAATGACATTCTCATAAGAGATTTTCTCTAATTTCAATCGGCCAAATGAAAGATCTGATCAAAAGGTTAAAACAAGGATGAAGCTTCTTTGTGGCCCAAGAAAGAAACCACGCAGTTTCTCTTCCCGAATATTAAGGGCGCACATAATAACGTTTCTTTTTCTTTATTCCCCGGAATAAGTTTGGAACAGAAATCCGTTTCATAACACAATTTTATTTTTCTATTTTTGAAACAAATTTATATTCTAGAAAAAGATTTGAAGTAGAAATCAAAAGTTAAAATTTTTAGATTTTCTATTTCTGGAATAGAAATGAGAAATCAAAACTTTCTTCATCGTTCACTCTCGTCATCGCCCATCACCCACCCGCCACCCGTGGGATGCTAAACGCTTGTCACCGATCGCCAGCCGCCCACCACCGGCCCTGATCATCAGCCGCTCACCACTGACCATCGACCACCGAAGGCCGGCTGTTAGCTATCGGACTCCAACTGCTCATCACCGACCGCCGGCCACCAGATGTTGGATGCTCATCAATCGTTGGCCGCTCATCGCCAACCACCGAACACCGAAGGCCCACCATCAACTGCCCATCAGTCACCACCGGCTGTCAGATGTTGACCGTCAAACTCCAACCGTTGGCCACCCTCCGCCAACCGTCGATCGCCGGTCGCCAGATTCCGGCCGTTGGCCACCCACCACAAGCCGCCGAACTCCAGCCGTTGGCCCCCCGCTGCCGACCGTCGAACTCCGGTTTGGCCACCCTCTGCCAACCACCGAACTTCGGCCATTGGCCACCTGCTCCTAGCTGCCGATGCCGGCTTCCGAACGGACGCTGGACGACGGACTCCGGACGTCGACTACCAGATGTCAAACTCCAACCACCCGCGATCGATCGCCAAACGCCAGACGCCAATTGTCAAACGTCAGACTCTGGCCACCAAATGTCGACCGTCGCCACTCCTAGAAATATAAATTTTATTCTCTTATCAAACGAATTTTTACTGTAAAAATAGAAATTCTGAATCATTATCAAACGCGTTTCTTTGCTGAGAAACTCGTCAATGGAATAGAAATTGATTTTTATTCTAGAAATTTTGTCATGCGCGCCCTAAGGCATTAATGATAAAGATTCTAATTTAGAAATCAATTTCTAACCAAAAATTAATTTTCTTTTTTCTATTCCTCAAACGAGTTTCTGAACAAAATAAGCATTTCATAACCACACAAATTTTCTATTCTTGAAATAAAATTTTGTTTAAGAGTGACACAAAATTCTCTCTCTTGATTGACCAGCGACGGGCGATTGATGTCAAGCGACCAGAGTCTGATGATCAACGCTTGACATCCGGTAACTAGAGTGAGCATTCGACAATCGATGGCCAGCGGCCATCATTCGACATTCGACGATTGATGGTGGTGGGAGGCAATTGCGAACGGATGGCGAGTGACTAGCAACGGGAAGCAATTGCAAATGAATGGCAAGTGACCAATGATGGGCTACTGACGCCAGGTGATCAAAGTTCGACGTCGATTGGCTGGTGTTCGACTTCTAAGTACAAGTGTCCGATGGCTGACGATCATTAGCGAGCAATAACAGGTGGACAACCAGCCAGTGGCGAGAGCGACAGGCATCCAATGGGCCCACCACCGGTAGTCCATAGTTTGGCGTCCAATGGCAAGCAACGACAGATGGGGAATTAACTAGTAGAGAAAGCGAATAATGAGAAGAGTTTTTATTTCTCACTTTTGTTTCAAAAATAGAAAAGGAGAAAATCTTTCTATTCCAATCTTATTTCTGAAGTAAAATTTTTTTTGTTCAAAAATAGAAAATTAAAATTACGTTACTAAACGGATTTCTATTCCAAACTTGTTTCTGAAACTAAAAAACAAGAAAAATAGAAAAATAAAATTTTTATCATGTGCACCCTAACTAGCATGACACATGAAGAGGAATGCGGTAACACAGCCAATAGTTCAGAGCCAACTTCTTCCGTCAAAAGGAATAAATGTCAATCTAAAATAACCCAACGAAGAATAAAAATTATTTTGGTCAGATCTTCCATCGCCTAAAAATCTCCACAAGCATGTTTCTCCGCGTGAAAAACATATTCTGCAAACTGGTAAGTGGGAGGTAGACATGCGCTCTCTTTTCTGGTTGTCGTGTGACTCTCGAGTATAAGCCTCCAGGAAATTGTCAAAAGCTTACTCTATTGGTTTGTCCAATCCTGGCTACCGCCAAATCCAGCCGAAGATGCAGTGCATGTATTGCGGCACTCTTTGACGGTACAGCCGGAGAAGTTGTCGAGGTGACCAGAGACTTAGAGCTAAACCCATTAAGCAAGAAATTCGAGAAGAACCAGTAAACACGGTCCAACACATAAGTCATAAATTAAAGAGGCTTATGAAACTCGAAATCTAGCTTAAAAGGACGAACTCAAGGGGAAACAACGAACATAAACCAGAGCCAGAGATGGCAAATAAGAGGAAAGCGTGTGCTTCCATTTCAATTCATATCCAAATTAAGGTCAAGTTTCCGAGGTAGTATGAACTCGATCGTGCTTAAATTGTCCCAGAACAATAAGAACTCCAGATGTGCAACTCATCCAGATGGAGCCCATAGTTCCAACCATGACCCAAATGCACTCAATAGCAGAAAACTGTCGCAGAGTGAACATACAAGATATTCCAGGAATTTAATCACTGGAAAGACTCTCGGAGATGAATCTTTTAAAAGTCAAACATGGCCACAATCGCAGGCAAGCAATATGCAAGGGGATTTCAATCTCATGTATGAGCTACTGCAGTTTATGTTACAAAAATTACAAAAGTAAACAGACTAAACGGTCATGAACTCAGCTGGATTGAATCTTTCAAGTAAACTAAAGGAGTATTCAGGTCCTCCAGGAGAATATACTCGATTTAGGCTTTTAAATTAACACAAGCATCTTTGGCCCCAAAAAAGTTGAAGAAAGGAATTGTCATACAAAAAATAGATCGAAAAAGTAGAAAAATCAATTTCTATGTAAAACTAGAAATCCATAAGTTAGGCCCTGTTTGTTTAAATCTGTTTCTGTTCCCCGAAACACAAATTTTTGTTCTTTTGTTCTGGAGAACAAAAAAAGAACAGAAACACGTTTGTTTACACTTTTGTTCCCGGAAACAAAAAATCTATCATTTTGTTCCTGAGAACAGATTTGGAACAGAAACAAGAAGTAGAAAAAACTTATTTCTTGTTTCCAGGAACAATTCCGAGAAACTTTTTTTTTTTCTCATCTTTCTTCTTTTTTCTTTGGCTAATCGCCGGCCTTAGCCTGGCCGGCAACCAGCCATCAAGGGCCGGCGATCTCACCAGAGCGTCACTGACCCCCGGCGAGGCCAAGCCTCACCCAACCAAGGCGAGGCTGCCGGCCCTCGTCGGCCGGTCGCTAGCCTCCGGCAAGGTCACCGGCCCTCGACGGCCGGTTGCCAGCCATGGCCAAAGCCGTCGATCAGCCAAAAGGAAGAAAAAAGAAAAAAGAAAAAAGGAAAAAAAATTTAAAATTTAAAATTTACAAATTTAAAAGAAAAAAAAAATTATACAAGTTTAGCAAACGTGTTTCTGTTCTTTTTCTATTCCAGGTACAGAAATTTTGTGCAGTTACCAAACGTGTTCATTTGTTCAAAAATAATTTTTGAACAGAAACGTTACCAAACACGCCCTTTAAGACTATCACCGTTCACCACAAGTTCAACTTATTCTAACACAGAAAAGGGTCAATTTGAAAGATGCATGCATAGATGGCTTTAAAAGCATTTTTTGCAACATCTGCAGCAGCTGAAATTGACCTATAATCTTTTTAACCAAAAGAAAAGGAAGGAACATATTGACTTAAATATAAAAACAAACTGCACTAACTGAAGCATAGACCAACTCTAACAAGATACAAGCCAAAGCTCCTAAATATGCAGTTATAGAGATATGCAAAGCCATAAAAAATCAGCTACAGCTATGATGTTAGCTTTGTTTTCTAAATGGTAAAGGCATGAAAAGTAACAGAAGGAAAAGAGTAATTAAGCAAAAATGAAAGCACTGTACATTCAACTTCTGAATTTCCAAAAGGGATGAACCCACCTGCAAGACATGGTTCAGAACATTCAACAATTATTTCTCATAGACATTTATCCACAAGGAAACTATGTAAATGTGCGCCTATATTTCTACTTCTGGCTTTAGACCTTATACAGGTTTCTGAACCACAGCCCAATACCCCCTGCCAGGTACCTTCAAATGTACACGTGATGTATCCATTCACCCAGAACACAAAATTTGGTAAACTTGTCTTACATCCCTCTGTTGATAATGCGACAGAAGTACCATAACACCCACTGGCTAGGACTATTTTGAGCAGTTAAAGTTTCTGCTAAGGATGCCTCCAGGACTGGGAGGCACAATATTTTGCTCAGCTTACTCGCAGATCAACTATAAATTTAAAAATGAGGATCTGACGCTGTTGTAAAGTCACCAAAAGTCACCCGTGAAAGGCAAATTATCAAAACCACCACAACGTCTGAAGAAACCATGGACGAATGAATCATCATGAAGAGTATCTTACAAGAGCAAGAAGTTAACCTTTCTTTTCTTTATCGTCAATAAATTCCACTAGAGTCGTTTCTCGTTCGAAGCCGTCTGTTGGTAAGAAGCAACCGAACCATACTTATTACTGGACCAATCTCTCTGTTGCATTACGTATTGGTTTGACTCAAACCCAGATAAATCACCAATTTGCATTCTCATGTGTCCATAACCATGCCCCATTGCATAAACCGGCATAGGCATCATAGGCGGCTGTGCTCCATAGGGCATCGGTGTTGGCATGGGCATTTGCCCATCACCATGACCAGTGCTGCCTGCAACATCATTAAAGCTATGCACTACCGGAGTCGAGGCAAACAATTGATCGGATGACGAAAGTCCTTCACTTGACATCCCCTGCATCCTCCTCAAGTAAAGCCTATACTTCTGCAGATGACTCGCCACATTTTCCCTTGTCAATCCCTCAACATTCATCAACTGCATTATAGTCTTTGGAACCGCATTTGTTATCCCTAAATGGGTAACCACGTCGACAAACCTCTTGTGCAATTGAGGTGTCCAAACCAGCCGTGGCCTCTTTAATGTCCTCTCCGACGGATCTTCCGACGAATTATCCATCCTCGGAGTGGAATCCACTTCTTCAACCGTCTCAATCCTCCTCGATTTCCTCGAATCCGATTTATCGGCACCATCCTCCTCCTCCTCTTCCTCCTCCTCCTCCTCCACCTCCACCTCCACCTCCACCTCCATGCTCTGACGATCATCAACGAAGGACTTGAAATTATCGTTGGTGGAAAAACCCTGCGAAGACGCGCTGCTGCCGCAGCGGCGCAATCCCGTCAACGTGCTCCGGGACGCGCGATTGACGTCGCCGGCGGTTCTCGAGGGCCGCAGCGCGATGCTGAACGCGGAGGCCAGATCGGGCGGAATCAACGCCTGAGACAACGGCGCCAGGTCGTCGCAACTCGGGAGGCCGAACTCCCACTCGGCGACCGGGTCCTCGCCGTCCAGCTCGCCATCTCCACTGCCGCCGCCGCCGCCGCCGTGGCGGAGGTCGTCGCATTCGCTCATCTTCACTTCCTCGCCCGTTTCTCCACCCGATCGGGCCGGGGCAGCGTCTCGAGCCGACGCGACGGAAGAGAGGGATCGGAACTGCTGGAGATCCGCGGAGGTTTCGATTTCTAGGGTTTCGGGCTTTCGCGAGAGAGGAGAGTAGGAAGGGGAAACGATCGTGGTCCCTGCTTCAGTCGGTGGGAAAAATGGAAAGGGGAAAAGCGTCCCCTGCGATTTTCTTTTCCGGGAAAGAGAAAGAAAACGTGAAAGCGAAAGCGCGCGGAGAAGACAAGCCGCTGCTGACGTGGACGGCTTAGCCGGATAATTTTTCCCGATCTTGATGGATTTGATTCCACGACAAAAATATCTCCCCCCCGGTGCGACGGAATTGATACCGGGCGTTGCCGCTTTTGCCGTGCTCGCTCCCTGATCGAGCCACGTCAGCGTGCGAGAGATGAGCGGCCGATGAGAAGCTGCCACGATGCGCAGCGCGGACGGAGGAGGAGAAGAACTTAATTAATTAAATTAATTAAATCGCGTTTCTTCGGCGCGCGCCCCTCCCTCTCGCGGATTCAGCGGGGAGATAAAACAATTAGTGTTTTTAATCAAAATACGGATTCCAAGTGATTAATAATTAGTCTTAGGAACTAAGCGGGTGTGGTTGTTTGAGTGAACTTTCACGAATTAATCTTTTGGATATTTGCTCATTTCATTTGCTGAAAATAATCAGTTAACGGAAAATTATTTTACGCTTATAGAAAACACATATGCTTAACGTTGGAAAATAAATTCCCTAACCTAGAAAGAAGGATTTACTCGAAAATTTCTCCTTTATTTTTTAAGTTTTCTGTGTGTCTATTTCACTAAAAAATTTATGATAAATCATTTTAAATGAATATGGTTAATTTTTATTTGTTTGGTTGTTTAAGGAAAGTGATTTTCTTCTTTTTCCTCTAATCTAAATTTGTTGTTTTCAATCTATGGAAAATATATTTCGTACATCAATTTGTTGACATTAGAAAGTCCAAAAATAGTTTACTGAGAGTAGTTTTCCTGCAAACAAACGATACCTTAGTTTCTTTTTCAATAGATATCATCGTTAAGAGTATTACTCTCAATAATTAGGTTTTGATGAGTGCTTAATTGATTCATAAAAGCTTTACCCATTATCATAAGCCAAGATAGGAAGACGCTTCCGTGCGTTTGATTTCTTCAAGAGTTGTTACTACAAAAATCTCAAGAATAAAACATTTAACCCCAATTAATTTTCGTTTCATAAAGAAACTCAAAATGCTAAAACTATAACAAATCCACACATTAAAACTCATGGCAAAAGTAGGGATTTTAACAACGAAACATGCAGAGTTCTTAGAATATAAATAACAGATTTTCCAATCCCGATTAATTTTATTCAAATCCATTGTTTTGAGAAGACCTATATATGTCAAATTTCCATGTCGATTCACATCAAACGCAAGCATTCAAGTTGTTTGCAACGTGCTTCCCTATAGCCCTCTTAGGGATGATAGAACTTCTTACGACAAAAAACTAATTTGGAAAACACCTTGTCAAAAGGCTGGTTAATCACCTGATGGATTAATATTTCGGATTGGCTTAAGTCGTCACCTAAGGTTAAGGTAAGACTTAATTTACAAGCTTAGAGAATCCCTATGCTTAAAAAGGTACGAAAGCCGTTTAATTACTCTCATTTGGACGGTCCAACCCACTCTAGCAATTCAACAAAGACGTTGGACAGCAGAAGCTAATAGAGGGCAGCGCAAAAGTAACACGGATGGAATAGTTTAGGAATTTCAGTGATATTATCCCTGTTCTTATTATATCACTTGTCTAAAGAATGGAACCTCAATTTCTTGATCGTGTCTGTCCCAGATAAAATAACTAGCACAAGAATTCGGAGACCCATTTTCTAAAGCAATATAAGGAACGTGATTAAATTTTGAATCGGGCAAGTTTTTGAATATTTGAGGAGGAGAATAAACATGATTAATAATTGAAATCCATCCACAATATAAACAAAACTCTGAGCCAAAACAAGGGGGGCAAAATGAAATAAAGAAAGTCAAATGCATTTCATTTAGGGAAAATTCTGGCCTCACCTAACAACATTAACATCTCTCACAGATAAGTGACATCTTTTGTACATTCCACCTCCCAACATCATATCGATCCAAATTTTTTTACACTCTTTCAGGAAAACTTGTACAGTCATTTACCTTACCAGGAACTTCATCAGCTGTGCTCCTCATCTGCAATCTTGGCTTGCTAGATTTCTCGCGTATAAAACTTGAAGAAAAAGCTACATAATTTACAGTTTCTTTAGCAGTACAGGCATCAACTTTATTTTTTTTCAGTTGGCTCACACTTCTTTCCCTAAAAAGAAACGCAGTGCCACGAGCTGTAGAAACAAAGTAAAATGAAGAGGAAGCTCTCACGCTAGCGTCGGTTAGCTATACAAACTGGCTTTGCGTTGCGCAGTCTAGGCAGGGTGTGGAGATTGGGCCATTCTCCTTTCTGCAAATGATTGACCAGATAGTGTCATTTGTGCACAGAGAGAGAGAGAGAACAGAACAAAGTTCTCCAAATGAAAATCAAGAACTCCTTGCCACAGTACAGGAAACATCCGAGATTTAGTAAGAGAAAGAAAACGCACCCCCAGCAGCAACAAGCTTTTCTATTCGTGCCACAATATGCTTTCCGTATGTGTACTTCTTCAGTGCATTCAGATGAACTTTGACTCGCGAAAGAATTAACTCACGTTGTTGGTCGTCGCATGTCTCCAGCACTTTTTGTACGACATAATTGGCAAACTGATCTTTCATCATTGCCTGGATTAAGATAGTCGACAGAAAGAACAGAAGTGCCCAAGGTTAAAAGAAGAATATGCAGCAAAGAATGATAAGAAAACATCAGGCTAGATACAGTATCAAGAGATGTATAAGTAAATGAAGCTTCAGTGTCTAGAACATAAAGTCTGACACAAGTAGTCATCCCTGCAAAGAGCCATCCATGCAACTTCAAGTGATTTCCTACCATGGGATCTAAGTAATAAATAAGAATATGAAACCAGAAGAAAGGTCGTGCAATTCCTCAGTCAATGATTAACCAATATAAGAATGAATTAGCTGAAATAGGCACGATCACCATTTATTTGAACTTCATTATGATCCAGTCCTCTTAAGAAAGACAACAAGACTCCAAAAGCCTCACCAGACAAACAAGTCAACCTAGTCCACAGGTTATACGAGCAGCAAAGCAGGTAATCCAGTGGGTCGCAACGATGCTTAACATCATCTCGAGCATTGATCAGCCCTAAATACCATTTGATAGTTTTCAATTTAGTGATGAAATTCAGCTTCAGAAGTTAGCAAAAGATTATGCATTCCGTTGCATCACATCAGCTTAAATTCACTTTCCAATCTGCCCTCCATATGGGGAGGCAATCCAACTTACCATATTGAACAGCAAACACTTGATATATGGGTGCTGCATTTTCTAAAACCAAGATTGACAGGGAAAAATGCGTCTGCCACAACTTCAAAAAGAAGTTTTACTCCATCTTACGGACCAAAAACAAAATATTCTCGATATTACATATTCTTTCGATTCTGGTAAATTAAAATGGGAAGCCCATACCTGAAGAGGTTCATTCTCATCAGTAGTGCCAAGCATCTCATCCACCATCAACTGGCGCTCCGAAGGATCACCAAATGTCAAACACTTCTCCACAACATTAGAAGCGAATTTCTGCTGACTCATCTCAACTATTTTCCCTGTTAATACCTTAATAATAGCAGAACGCTCATGAGGTTTTCCATGCTCCAACACATGCTGTACAAAAAAAAGAAAAGAAAAGTAAATGGGATATAATTCTTGGCATGAAGCTTCAATAATAAACAAAAAAGTAAAGCCCATAGCTCAAGGTCTAGAATCTTCATGGTCCAAAAGAAACCGCTGCAAAAGAAATTCATGTTACCATATCCACAATTTTATGAGACATGAATACAGAAAAAAAAATGCCAATCGATCTAATAGTTCTTGATGATTTAGACTGCAACTATTGGAAGATGAATCTCACATGATAGCTTCTAAGTTGGACCCAATTAACAGTCAGCCGACACAGACAGACAGGGACCGAAGACAGTCAATGTACACAGAAAATTTCCCATTAAAAAAAAAAAAAGATCTTGCATAATAATACCTCACTCAAGATAGCGAAAATGTGCTAAGGGATTATCATGCAAGGCAAATAACAAGGACATCATAAAACATGGACCAGTGAACAAGAATGAATACCATATCATCCAATCAACAATAACAGCATATGAAAAGGCAGACAAAGGAATTGTTAGGATATATTTGGAGACCTGAACCACATAATTGCCATACTGATCCTGTGCCAGCATGCTTACAGATCCTAAAATTTCATCCATAACTTTGCTCTGCGTCTTAGGGTCCTTGCAGTGCTCTAATACTCTCTGCCACATGAACAGGAAAGATCTCAGGAACTATACATATCTAAGGCCTTGAAAAAGGGTCTTAAGCGATATGAGAGTTTATCCACCTGTATTACACGGCAACCATAAGGATGTGTTGAAAGGCTCACTACTTGATCAAAGAATGTTGAGACAATAAAATGTATAGCATCTTCTGGGACACATTCAATACACTTCTGGACAACATGATTTCCATTCTGATCACGAACACAGCGCATGACATGACCATCAAGCTCTTCAACCATTTTAATCTTCTGATCAAGATCCACAACCTCTATAGCCTGATGATACAAAGCTTCTATTAGCAAGCTTACCCACAAAATTCAACTTGAATTACAATTAAATTTGCTATGGAACAATGGAATATGTTAACAACTTAGACTCAGCCAAAATATGATCAAGGCTATGTAGATCACTGGCCCAAAACATCAAAAGCTAAGTCAACACATGAATCAGGGAATCAGATGGCAATCCATTGCTCCATTAGATCTCAAAGTAAGATGTCCAACCATGTAGTGTCTACGAAAAATGGCTTCAAAAAACAACTGGGAGTATTAAAGGTGCATCGAGCAGAACAAGATGATAGTAGCAAATGATTGCCCAAAAACACGGTACCCCAAATTATCTGATAGTACCTTCTGAATTACACGACAGCCGTACATTTGAAGGCTGAGATCTAACACATGTCCAAAAAGCTTGTTGGCCAGTTCTCTACGCTGGGGCACAAGTCCATGCTCAAAAAACTGCACATGAAGTCATTAATATAAATCCCACAAGAACATCGAGTTGCAAAAACAATCACACTAGAACATCAAGTTGCGAAAAACGATTTCACTATCATAACAAAGGCATAGGTACCTTTTGAATAACATAATTACCAAACACATCTGTCATTAAAGCAAGAGCATGGGGCGTAATTTCCTCATACACCATGTTTTTCTCATCGGTGGTTGCCGTTTCAAGCTTTTGTTGTATAAACCGACTCCCATATTGGTCCGCACTGAAAAACAAAATTACATGAAGCAAGAGGTCAAAAACAGAAGAGCAGGTAGTGAGCCAAGAAGTAGGACGCCAATGACCAGGCTGGAGGCTACCTGAACTCAACCACATGACCAGCTATCTCGGACAGCTCGAAACACTTGGTCTTATTACTCTTAAATTCTTCCAGTAGAGAGGATCCAAAGTTTTCATTCATGCCTCCATCCAAGTGCCAGGGTCCCATGACTCCCCCAGCTAAGTTTCTCATCCCTGAAGGCATACGCATGGAGTCATTCTGCCTCATGGGACTACCAGGTCCAACTGGGGAATTCGGAATGACCGCATTTGCCAAGGGACTTCCAGGATAAGACATTCCAATGCCAAAAGCATGGTTACCATAGTACCCATGATGGTTGGAACCACCAGATTTACCACCAACCCCATACAGTGATTTCTGAGGTGATAACAATGCTCCAAGATAAGCTTTCTGGATTTCAAGTAAATTCAGGTAAGAGCTTCCTAAGTAGTTCCTGTCAACAGGGTCGTTAAGAGCAGCTAGCTGAGTAGCATACTCAGATGACCTCATATACTGAAGATACAAGGGATCCATAAAAGGTGCCTGCACAGCACCACCTGACATTTGATTTGCCATCCTATTAAGACTATTTTGTTCAGAGGCAGCAGCCGTCAGATTAGATCCAGTAGCCAAACCTCCTCCCAGCACCCTTGATTCAGTTCCAGGCATTCCAATGGCCGAGGCTGCAGCTGCATTCTCATATAAAGGCGGCAGATTGCCCATTCCAAGTTGACCACCCATTACTGATGCTAATGCTGGATCTAAAGAAAACCCACTTAAGCCATAGTTAGCAAATGATGAATTCGGACTATCTAGATGCTGATATTGGGAAGCTAAGTTGCCCCCACCATTAAGTGGGGAGTTTGGTGAGGCCCTCAAGTAGGGGCTTCGGGAAACAGCAGGAGACTTCTGAAATTCAACATGTCTGTCAGCTAACAGTGCTGCATTAATATCAGGTCCGCCCCCATTGCTAATCACTGGATCAGATGGACTAAGACCAGAAGGAACATGTAAATGCCCAGACTCTGACTTCTTTAGAAACATATTCTGACTACTTTGCAGGCCAAAGAGATAGTCCTGGTGGTTATCAGCATCCTGTTCCATCTTTGGGGGTAAACGTATCTGTTCATCAATTGTACCATTTCTCGACAGGTTCATTTCAGAAAAAGCACCCACCAAGTCTCCAGGCTTGTTATTGTTTGAAGAGGTGCTATGTAAAGAGTGAGGGGCACCAACTGCTCTTGTTTCAGCAGCACCAGCTCTCCCTGATCCAATAGGAGTGAGGCATGGACTAGGAGCCCTGGCAACAAGTTGTGGATCAGGGGTGCTGCTTCTTGACAAAGAAGCACCGAGAGCTGCAGCATATGTATATGAAGAAGGATGACCGATATTCTGCACTGCAGATGAACCACCATTAGCACCGGATCTCGAAGTATCAGCAGATGCCAACTGATTGCGCAAGTGAGTGAGCTCAGCTTCGGCAGAAGTGACCGACTCAATATTTTCATCAAAAGCATTACGGCTTGCCGGACGAGAGGGGTGCCCGGTGATCGGTGTTGCCTGTCCCAAATCGTCCTGTAGAAGTAATAGGCAAAAACCAGCCAAATCAGGAAAGAGAAATCGTCATAACAACAAATAGAACATTAAATAGATTTTGTAATTTAAATATTTTGAAATCACTGAAATTGCTTTTATCTTCGGGCTAAAGATTGGACCAATGTATTGCCAGCTCATATTGCCATTACATCCAATCACTCTTCTCCCCTGCTAGTGACCAGCAGCATATAGATGCAGTGCTCGAAATATGAATATCGAGAGCACTGCATTATCAGTTTTGATATTTGTTAAAAAGCAGAAAATGCAAGTACACACACACACACACACACACACACATATATATATGGTGGTTCAAAGGCGAAAGACCATAAGATCGTGTTTTAACTCGATTTACGATGATCCATAAATGAGATTAATGATTTCTTATTGGACCACTTGGAGATTTAATCCTACATAAAGATTTCCTCAGTTTATCCCACGCGAGAGGTTAAGAGCTTTCGGTCAATCTGAAACAATCTAATTCGCATTAAGACAAAATGATGCACGATACTAAAAAGAAATAAAGTATCGCAATACGAAAGGTTCGTTTAAAGACCCCTCAAATGTAGGAGCATTTAATGTGACAAGCGCGTGGCTCTCAAAGAATGACTGTGATATAAATGTCACAAGAGACCGAATACATAATTTAGATTCACTTATCAAGACTGAAGAACTTAATGAGAAGCGCAATTAAAGAGAGATCACCTGAAAAATTTCAGCAAGGCTCTTTTTCTTATTCCCTAAGCCTAATCCAGACAATCCAATTAAACCGTCACCTCCCCAGTCAGCCGAGCCAAGCACCTTCTCCGAGTCAGCTTCAACCCCTTGTTTTCTGGAACTAAACCCAGGTGGCATAGAATATAAAGACCTAGTTCCACCATTTTCAGGCCTACTCACTTTTCGTTTATCTCCGATACCACCTAAGGCTGAGCCACTACCCTTCAGCCTCTGAGCAAACCTCCAGTCCTCTTTGGAAAGTAACGGGGGTGGAAGACGTGGGTTCAGATTCACATTAGAGTAGTAGTAAGAATGGTATGATGGATCAGACCGTAACTCCTCTTCGGATGCGAACCCATTACCGTTCTTAACCCCAGAAAAGTCTGGAAACACGGAATTGCCACCACCTCCGCCGCCAAACAATCCTCCAACTGCACTTAATGAACCCTCAACTGTTGGAGGAGCAGAGCCACTTCTGAAAATATTGAGCTCCCGCTCCCGATCGTCGGCCTCCGCCCGTCGCTGCTCCCGAAGCAGCATCCCAATCTCCTTCTCCAACTCATCTCCAAACGATCCGTCGCTGCTTCCCAACATCGGTCTGCTACGGCAATCGATAGAAGAAATCCTCAAAAACTCAAGCGGATTCGTAACTCACGACCCAACTGACGATCATCACGCCCTACCCATCACCAGCTCATTCGATCAAAACCCATGAGCAGAAAACCAATCCTAAGCTCAAGCACAGCATAAAAATCAAAACTTTAACGGGGAAAAACACCTAATTTCCATATCCTCCCCCAACAAAACCACCTACTTCGAGCTGATCAAGCTCTCAATCTCCAAAGTCAGGAATGTCAAGCAGTTATTCCTCGACCTACCTACGGTTCTCAGCTGTATCTACATACGATATACACAGAAGGACACTTTATGTACTCGTGAATTGGGTCTGGGAATTTCGCCCGGCTGCGAAATTCCAGCGACGAGTTTCCACGTAACGGCGACAAAGAAAAGCCCGACGCCACCGATAATCCGAGGAAGCAGAGTGTTGCTGCCAGAACGAAAGGGCACAGCAGAAAAACAAAAGAAAAAACCGAGCTTTAGATTCTTAAGGAAGAGGGAAAGAGGTGCGGCGCGGGGGGGGAGGAGAGAGAGAACTGACGGCCCAGATCAATCCGGCGGCGATCGGTTCTTACAAGAACCCTTTAGGGTTTTGTTACATTTGAACAACGAGGAGGAGGAGAGGGACGAGGACGAGGAGGAGGCGATTACACACGGCCAAGTTAAAAGGGGGCAAAAATTCAGGAAGGGCAGGGTGAGGGTTTCTTTTTCGGGGGGGGGGCCTGTCGTGATTCTAAATTTTTTTTTTTTTCTTTTTCTTAAGTGAAAATCTAATAATCGATTTTCCTAAATCTGAGGGGTAAATTGACCAAGCGATAACCGACTGATGTAAGTTAGCAGAAAAAGGAGAAAAAAATTAAAAATTTACAGAGACATGGAGAGAGAGAGAGAGAGAGAGAGGTGCTTTTGAGTTCGTGAGGAAGAATCTAGGATCGACACGTCAGCCGCATAGATTCGCTGGTCCTCGCTCCGGACCGAGGCCTTTCCTCATTGGGGGCCTTTTGCTTGCGTGAAAAGAGCGAGGCGGAAGTACAGGTAAATTCCGGCAACCTCTTTTCACCCTAACCTAAAAAAAAACCTATAAAAAGGAAAACACGCTCCTGTTTTGTAAAAATAAATTTTCGCCCGGATATTTCCTTATTTTTCTCGTTGGCCGTATCCTATAGCCCCTCTCTCTCTCTCTCTCTCTCCCTCCTATATCTATGTAGAAGGAAAGATATCTTTGACAATCCGCCATAGATAGTTCCTCCCTTTTATTTTTTGGCCTTGCCTCATACCTGGGGGGAGATATTCGTTGCATCGATTGCTCTCTTTTAATTTCTTTTGCTAATAAGGACAGATTTATATATCTTTTTTCCATCTCACAGTTCACCTCGTCCATGGCTATCACTAGGATATGATGCACAAGTTGCATATCGTGTTTTTTTTTTCTTTTTTTGGTTAGAAAGTTATAGGTCATGTATTTTTTGTCCGAAAGTTGTAGATCGTGTTGATGAGTTGGGCTATGGAATTATTATTTTTTTGCCCCTTTCTTATTACCTTTCAATTAGGTCTAGTGGCTTCATTTCGTTCTTTCAACAAATTGTCTTGTTCTTCGTTTATTTGTCAACATCGATGTTTAAGTTGTTCTACTTGACCGCAAATGATGGAATAGAATCATTTGAACTAAAGGGTATCACATTTGCACCGTGTATTATAATATTGATGACCATCCTAACACAACTATGAAAAGAAAAAAATTTACGAGGCTCTACAACTCTTTTGAAATAGTATATGTTCAGTTATTAGATTACAGGTCATGTTATATGCTTCCTCTCCGGATGTGAGATTATCAGCCTCGCATGGGAGATTCACTCTTTGTTACCGTAGCTTATAACACAATATAGTAGTAACAAAATTAGTCAATGCATTCATCAAAAGTTTTAATCCCCAATGTCTTTGTAGACAATGAGAAAAAAAAACAAAACAAAATTACTTAGGTTTTCCCTCGAGAACCCTTCAAAATTATTGGACCTCTTTCTTAACCAATGATTTAACCGCGTGTCAAAAAGTAAAAAAAAAAAAAAAACTTATGATTTAACCGATCCTGGCTTTGAACAAGAAGACATGGAAACCCTACCGAGAGAGAGAGAGATTGGGCTCGGAGAACGTTCCGCCTCTTTTTGCTTAGTGGACTGTCATCGCGGAACTAAATCCCAAGTCCGTGATCTAAGGAGGCCCACCGCACCACCTCCTCGGCCTCGTTCCCAATTTTATCATTTCAACATGGGTTTTTGCCTTGCGAGAGGGCTGAGTTTATTCCGTCGGAATCTGAAAAGAGTCTCGCTCGATCATGTTATATAGACCTATCAAAATAAGTCATAAGTCCATTTCTTAATCCATATATAATACACTGAGTTATTATATGAGTAAGCTACATCTGATAAAATTGATCATAAATGGGTTTAAAATGTTAAAACTCGGTATGATATATATGTTAAATGGATTTTTAATTTACTTAAACTCAATATACCTCAATGACTCTTTCTTATCCTTATTCAAAAAGAGTCTCGTTTAATCATTCGTGTAGATCTATTAAAATGGATTATAAGCTCATTTCTTAACTCATATATGATGCATTGAGTTATTATATGGATAAGTTGTATTCGATAAAATGGGTCATAAATGGGTTTATAATGCTAAAACTCATTATAATATATATGTTAAACGAGTTTTTAATTTACTTAAACTCAACCAATTTCAATGACTCTCTTCTATCCTCATTCAATCTCGTGCCTACTCACTCCTTTCTACCACCTTAGTTTTGATATAAATTTTTCTAGATTAGGTTAAATATAAAAGTGTTTTAGAAATATGTCGGATCGAAAATATGTTATATCGAGTATGGAAGATTTGAACTATAATGAAATATGGGTCAAAATCGGCTAAATGAGTCCGTTTGGATCCCATCATCATTTCAACCTGACCCATTCTTGATTTTTGATGAGTCAAATGTCGTGTCATCATCGACCACGTACGCAGATGTATTCATTACACCCCCATCATTCAGCCGAGAGGCCAGTGCAACAGAGCTAGGATCAGGCCGGGAGGTGTTTCCAAATTTGGTTACAAATTCCCCCGCGGTTAACCCTTCCATTTTATTTACGTGGAATGGGGGCTCCAATAACCACAGCCTTTGTTTAAGGTCCTTAGAGCAAAACTATAGGAAGACAACATATTTTCAGTAATTTATGTTTGACATATGCAATTTGTCCGTTCCTGTCTATCCGATCATTTTTCCCTTTTGTCTCGAGATATCCGGGGATATCCGCTTCCCTTATTTATTTATACTTAGGGGATTGCTCATTGTGGGTTTGATTATTCAAATTACTGATAAATTCGGTTCTATCCAGGCTTGTCTCGCGAAGTCAGGAACGATTGGTCCCCCACTGATTAATTAATTGGAGACGCATGGTCTATGGATAGCATAAAACGTCATTTTCCAAGTGGCCCATTAAATTCGCTTTTTTTTTTTGCAAAAGTCCTTGTGTTTGCATAATAGCTGTTTAAATTAATCGAGGATGTGTTGATATTCCAAGGCATGCAGATGAATTAACTCCCCATCGTCATAACCTTCACCACCATAAGGTTCTGCCTTGGTACACCTGAGGAAAACAATATCGGCATTCCTTAGGTTAAGTTGATAACATCCAGGTAATTAGCCGGGTAAATATCAATTGTTGATAATACGTATCAAGTTTGAGTCCATAAATTTCTAATTTATGTAGGCATTCTAAACGAAGTTTCCTGTTCTGAATCCAAATGTTACAGTATAAGAGGTGGCAGGAGTTTTTTGCCATAACAATCGATAGTGTGCACGGGCTCCCAAATTACATTTTTAAGAAATTGTGAGTGTTTTGAAGCCACTAAATCTTGTGTTTAATTTTTTGAAATCCTTTGTGAAATTGAAAGATTATTTTGCGAAAATTTTTAAGTGTTGAACATTGCTTATGTTATTGTGTGTAATTAGGGCATATGAAACATTGAAAGCATTTGAGTGATTTGTGTATGATTGCAACCACCGGAATCTTGTTCTTCTCCTCCACAAAATAGGTTATATATATATTCAATGTTCGATTTATTCTCTAGTTTATTTATTGTTTCATTCAGTCGCTTTTCTTGCATTTAATGTGCACACGAACTCGATGAATCATGCTAGAGATTGGTTTCCAAAGTTAGTTCTTGAAATGACGTGAAAAGCTTTGAGATAGCTATTTAACCATCAACAGTCATCAATGAATAAATTTGTGTGTTCGATATCGGGTTAAAAATTCACGCTTGCATTGCATTCTCAATGAACAAGAACCTTAGCTCATATTAACCATTAAACCTATCAAAACACGGGTGAGTGGGAATGGGTTTGAATTGGGTCATAAATGATCCGATCCAAATTGGTCTCCTGTTATTGAATAATTAATTATCGAGGTTGTTTCCGTTCGGATGCCCGAGATCATGCAATGCCGAACGAGACCGTCCGGTACAAAGCCGGCCGATGAGCTGTTTCATTGTGCAGTACAAGAGCCTCAAAGTCAAACCTGTACTTCCCCCCATCAGACTTTGGAAGCTCGAGAGTCATTCAAACGCCACCCCCGGATGAGTTCTCTTCTCGTCCTTCTCCTATAAACGCAAGCCACATTTTGATCCAACCCAATTCGTTACGATGAAACTGATCTCTTCGTCAATGGCTTCTCTCCTATCTCCCGCAACTTTCAAGTCAACCCTCCTCTTCTCCGCCGCCCACCTCTTCCTCCACTTCACCCTCTCCGCCGGCCATGGCGGCAGCGATGGGTCCCCCGACACCGGCAGCACCCCGGACTTGCGGGCGAGGGGCCTGATCCTGGTCAAGGTATGGTGCCTCATCATCATGCTGGTGACCACCTTCGCTGGCGGCGTGTCGCCCTACTTCTTCCGATGGAACGAGGCGTTCCTGCTGCTGGGGACGCAGTTTGCGGGCGGGGTCTTCCTCGGGACCTCGCTGATGCACTTCCTGAGCGATTCGAACTCGACGTTCGGGGATCTGACGGACAAGAGCTACCCGTTCGCATTCATGCTGGCATCGGCCGGGTACTTGCTAACGATGCTCGGGGATTGCGTGATCGTGTACGTCACCCGGAACGTCGGCAACAGAGATTCGGCCGGCAAAGTCAGGGTCGCAGAAGAAGGAGGGCCAGATGAGAACAATCCGAGAGCGAAGGAGGACGCGAATCCGATGTTCTTACAAACCACGTCTCTCGGGGACACGATTCTGCTGATCTTGGCACTATGCACTCATTCCATCTTCGAGGGCATTGCTGTCGGAGTTTCAGGTAATCAAGTTTAACTAGCTCGCGGATTTCCAAATTTCACATAATCTTTTCTAGTTAAATATAACCCTTAGTATTCGCATTAGAAGATAGCTAACTATGAGGACGGGACAAAGCCGATGGTAGGTAGCTAAATGTGTCATTTTGCGAGCACTTATATAAGCTTCACCAAACCTTTTGGGAGCCCAAGGCTTAATTTTGATATCATCAAGATGTAAATACCAAACATCAGGGACATACGGTTCATTTAACCTAGTTGAAATCACATCAAATTTTGATTAGCTGAATATAGAGTAGAAATTGTTAGGTTTTGTTACATTCAGCTTTTGTTGGTTTTGATTACTTATGGAAGTATATGTTAAATAGCCAAGGAAAAAAATTGCCCCTTCTAAAGTTTGAATCGTTCTAAGGATCGAAGAATTGAGAAATATTAATATAATATCACGGAACTTTTCTTAACGAAACTTCGTTATTCTAATTAATTCCCTCCTTTTGTCATTTGGATGAAAGTGACCAAAAGCGATGCATGGAGAAACCTGTGGACGATATCGTTGCACAAGATATTCGCGGCCATCGGGATGGGAATCGCCCTCCTTAAAATGCTACCGAAGAGGCCGTTCCTAATGACCGCAGCGTATGCCTTTGCATTCGCCATTTCCAGCCCCATCGGGGTCGGAATCGGGATCGCCATCGACGCAACGACGGAAGGCCACGTTGCCGATTGGATCTACGCCATCTCCATGGGCATCGCCTGCGGGGTATTCATCTACGTCGCCATCAATCATCTCATCGCCAAAGGGTTCAAGCCTCAAAACAAGTGCGTCTTTGATACTCCTTTCTATAAGTTCCTTGCTGTGCTTCTTGGGGTGGCTGTCATAGCTGTTGTCATGACTTGGGATTAGCATGGCGTCCACCTTCATCTTCGCGAGCGTTTATTTTGTCATGGATGATGTAAAGAAAAATTCACGAAAGTTTGCTTCCTTTTCCTCGAATATTTGTGTGCGATCAATGTTCTCATGATATATACAGCTTTTGGGACCATTTCTGAATTAATGTGTGATCATACTATTTTGTTGATTGGGAATAAAACTTGAGGAGTGATCAAGTGTATTTTTAGTAAGTCTTCCATTAGAGGATTAATTCTTGTGCGAGAAGGGTTAAATTAAGCTTTGAGTTTGAGCTTATCAAAGAACTCTGCGGATCCAAGTAGAAATTCTAAATCCCAATGGGATATGTGATTTGACGATCTTGCATGTTAGACTGAAATAATTTTTTCGTTGGAATTGGATTTCTAATTCGAGTCGACATGTCATATAAGAACATATAAAAACAAATTTCTACTCAGTCATTACACACTAGGACAAACAAGAGGAATGTCGGAGTTTTCTCTCAGTAAGTTTTTTAAGAAAGTTATCCGTAAAAAAATGTGATATAACACTTGCGGGTTTTGCTTTGGGTGTATTCTATGACTATGAAACATCTAAACAGTTGAGCGATTATAGCTTTGTAGTTCGCCAGATTCATAGTGGATTCTTTTGCAATGAGCTCTCTCTGTAAAATAGGTATTGATGCTCAAATCGAATCACATAGATCTTTGGTGTCCTTTTCATTCATTATTGATTTTTCTAGTGATTTTTTTTCTCATTAGACTCGAATTGCGAAATTCGTTAGTTTTCACGTTACTTTACAACAATTAGTGGCTGAGCTAATCTTAGGGTTTCTAGATCTAATTTGGAGCTTTTGCTTGTCTGATCATTATCTATAAATTACGTGTTTGAAATTATGTTTGGAGCAAGAGTTGACATCGAGAATTCAATGAAAGGAACAACTTTTGGTTGTAAAACATTAATATGCATGCCCAATCAACAACCGATAATTTGTGAAGGTGTTGGATGAAGAGGACAAATTGCTAGAAACCGTTCGAGAGACCGATAAGCTAGAGTTGATGGAAAAGGAAAAAAAATGTAATCTTGTTGAATCCTTCAAAGAGGTGTTAGCTAAAGTGGTCAAAGAGAAGGATGCCGCAACATGGAGGGCAAAACTTTGAGTTAATTTATTTGAAGAAGGATTTGAAGAATCATTTGTATATGCTCCAAAGCATGTTTTAATTATGACCGGATAAGGGACATCAATTAGAGCCCATTTAGGTGAGTTTAACAAACTTCTAACAGACTTGAGGAATATTGATGAGGCATATAATGAGAAGCAAGGCACAATATTGTTGGCATCTCAACCGGATTCTTATCTAACACTTTGCTGATTCACTACTACAGTGGCACGTTAACATTACAACGGGAGAGGCCAAGTCCACCTTGTTTTCTAGTGGCAATTGACTTATGAGAAGATACATAGCTTATGATATGGCACAAGGTTTGGCTATCTAGGGTAGTGACGAATATAGAGGGTTTGGAGATAGCAAATGGATGACTCGTTTTAAATTAAGATCCTACAATTGGAACCATTGATGTTATCATTGCAATGAGGTAGAGTACCGTAGAAGAGATTGTCAGAATTATAAGAGTAAAGAAGTTAAGGTGGAATCTATAGGCGATGATGAGAAGTATGACTTGTCTTCAAATGTCAACTCAAGGTAAAGAATTGTTCAATTATATCTCAAGATTGAGCTCATGAAAGAAATCCAGTTAAAGTAGAAATTCCAAATCTAGATAGGACTTGTGGTTTTACGTCCGAACAAGTGAAGAAATAATTGCAATACATTCCATATTGAAGTTGAATTCCTAGTTTGAGTCGGCATATTGCGCAAAAAACAAATAAAAATGAAATTCTACTATGTTATTTCACACTAAAGCAAATAAGAAGGATTAAGAAGATTTTCTTTCTATGTGTTTTCTGAGTAAACACACTAGAATATGAGATAACACTTATAAACTTCGCTCTGAGAGCATCTGGGCTAGGAACACTTGATCAATGGAGCGATTGTAACTATATAATCTTCAGGATTCATAGTGACTTAACAGTTGACTTTCTCCAACGAGTAAGTGCTAACATTGGGACTAAACTACATAAATCTCTAGCATTCTTGTCATTCCTCATTGATTTTTCTGATAATTACTTCTTATCAAATTAGACTTATATTGTAAAATTTGTTAGCTTCAACGTTACTTCACAACAAAGAAAAATGCCATGTAATTTTATTCACATGCATTTGTATATGTACATAGTTTTGTCGCAAAAAAGATGAAGACGGATTAATGAACCCGCGGGGTAGTGAGCCTTATTTTGTTTAAGATCACTCATATTCGCACTAGAGAAAGTTTGGACAAGTTTGGGAGCTTTTCCTCACGCTGGACCTATAACAATTTGCCAACTTAATAGTCTTTTGACATCAAGATCCTGATTGGAAAAAAAAAAAAAAAGAACACTTCACCTAGAAGAGTTACAGAAAATTATCTACTACTCAAATAATGTGCATTTTTGCATCTCGATATTTCATGAAACTACATTTTACGGCTTCGTACAATTTTAGGGTGTGAAGCGAAGAAGTTAAAAAGTAGGAGATGTAAAGTTTGATTTCAAGATTAGAGAATGCAAAGTGTCACTAGCTAAGGAAAAGAATCTAATAAAGATTCTTGTAATATACATAACTTATTAAAAAAAGAAGCCTTCTCAACCTATACTTTCTAGTATAAGCTAAGGGATAGTTTTGTAGTGAGCTTTCTAGTGTTTCTTAGTGTAGGTCGAGGGTGGGTAAGCATAAAAATATACTTCACGTTCTCAGAAAGGCGACCCACCAAATATGACATTGGCTGTGTCGAATAACTTGAGGAGGACGTTAAAGAGTCGAACTTGTCTGTGCACCTAATCTGTGCATATGTTTTCGTATCTCATTTGTTTAGCCAGTTCCAAGAATCTTAAGTTGAATTATTATACTATATTAAGTCAATCACACGTCAAGAAAAAATGAGAATCGCCTCATAAGTCTCTTGAAAAAATATAAATATATTTTACGAAATATTTCATTCACAACAATTGATTCTCTTCACCCCGTCATTTGCAGAACTAAGTTTATTACGCATGTTTCAAACGTCTATTACATCCCCGAGGTACAAATATATAATAGAGCAATCAAGTGGCTCTGTCGGATCACAAGCAAATTACCAGGGAAGGAAAGTTCTTTCTAAAATATATATTTCAACATCTACAAACCCATAGACTTCTGTAATCTTATAATCGATGAGGAGATGTCAACTTTGCATGCATGTTAATTCAAGAAATCAAGGGAGCAGGCCATCAACGTCCGTAAAAGAGCCACGCGTTGATCTGCGTATTTTGCGCAGCCAGTATACGATGGTAAGGTTGAAAAGAGTACATCACAAGAATTGTAGTGGGTGCAACTACAAAATCTCTGTCGCTATATCACAGATTTAAATAACTCGAGCAAGTTCTTAAAAAACTCAAGAAAGAAACTGGGGGAAGAACCTCCGAGGGTGAGATTCCTCGGTGTCTTCCATATTTCAACTCACTTGGAAAGAAAAGTTTGGATGAGAATTAAGGATATGATGTCCGGGTATCAAGACGTTAAAACAAAGAATGCAATCTAACTGGCTCCTACCCTGGTGAGATTACCGTAGGCAGCCTCATTGGTCGAAACACCCTTGGAAGAGAGGATGCAGACAAGGTTATCATCAACCAAACCTTGCTCTGCAAATGACTCCGAGGTAGGCCCCGGTTGAGGTTGATGATGGCAAGGTTAAAAATAGGACACGACAAGAAGTGCAGTGGGTGCAACTACAAAATCTCTGTTTCTATATGACAGCGTTACACTCACCTTAATCAATGAAGCAAAATCTCGAGCATGCCCATCCTAAAGAAAATGCAATTTTCTTCCTATCAGCCACTCTAGCTTCATAGTGAAGCTTGTGAGATTGATTAATTCGATGGTTAATTTTTCAGTGTGAGAACAAACCAAGAAGAGAGACGCTACCTAATCATTGTTACTCATCATGACTCGACTATCATATCCATATTGTCAGTCTGTTCATGACCATGCTATGTATGACTCACTTACTGTAGTTCTTTAGATTCATCATTATGTCAAGGGTATCCAATTTCGTGACCTTCACTTTTCTGCTCACTTTTCCTTAGATTTAGAGCTTATTATAATACTAACCGAGCAGGTGACACTTCAGATTGTGACCCCACTACAAGCTACTTTTCTTTCTAAGCAACTTACTTATCTCATGGCGTGGCAAGAAATAGACCATCATCGCTCGATCTAGAATGGAAACAGATTATCATGATCTTGCTAAAACAACACCAAAAATACTATGGTTGCGATGGTTACTAGAAAACATGGGAGTTTGTCATAGTGGTCGGATAATAATTTATTACAACAATCAAAGGGCTAGTCAAATAGCACATAATACTATGTTTCATGAGTGCATCAAGCATATTAAAATATTTTGTTAGTCTATGCAGTATCATGTTTTTTTTTTTTAAATTGTTCTCGAGTTCGAGCCATGATCAAAACATGACTCATTGGAAGATTTTGATTTGTTCAAAATTGACATATCTCCGATTCTGATTGTGAAAAGCTTTGCCGTTACAAAATAAATTAGAGGCACACTTATTTTATAGGGTTAATACTACGAAAAACCTCAAATGAATACATATATGATAAATTTATCATAAACTAATTTTTTTATCACTAAAAACTCCAAATTAGTACACATGTAACTAAATTTTTTTCCAAATTTGATTTTTGACCTCCAAATACTCCTAAACTAGTATATTTATGACAAATTTATCATCGGTTAGTTTTCATTAAATTGAATTAATACTACAAAAAATCACAAATCAATACACTTATTACAAATTGAGGGTAAAATTTATGTTATCCAACTCAATAATTTGACAGTAAAATTTAATAAAAACTAACGGAGAGTAAATTTGTTATAGGTGTACCAGTTTGGGATTTTTTCTAGTAAAAAACTAATTTTAGATGAATTTATCACAAATATATCAATATGGGAATTTGTGGTATTTACTCTATTTAATAATTATTATTTCACATTTGGGTCAGGAAGGGTTTGATGAGGAAAGAAATTAAAGTAAAACAAAAGGATTGTGCTTTTATGTAGACATGGCCGCTTAGTAGCTTTAACAAAGGAGCTGCGCCGCGAAGAAGAACCGAAAAAATAATAATAATACCAAGCGTTCTTGATTCAACAGTACGCGAGCTTTTGCTTTGGGCTTGAACACCCGGTAATTTGTGCTATGAGCGATTGTAACTTTGATTCTCTGATTATAATAGATTATTTGTTACTAACTCTTTCTGTGAAGTCAGTAGCGACACTTAAAACGAACTATATAAATCTCTAATGTCCTTAGTATTTTTTATTTATTTCTTTCGTTAATTTGTATTAAATTATTTGCTAGATCCGATTAGTTTTTGTGTTTATTTTACAACATTTTTTATCAAACTGTCTGTCTCGTCTCCTACTTCGTTGGTTGACCAGGCTGCTAATACATTCACTAAATCACATCCACTTGGCATTTTTTAGATCTTGTCTCTAAGCTTCAGTTGACTTCTTTTAGGTCATCTTGAATTCGAGGGATACTACAGATAATAAGAAAATTCTACATAGAGATTGTGCATATCCTCAATTAATCATAATTACTATTGTAATGTCTTGTTACTTAAATGATCACATATATCCTATCTACTATTCATTATAAAATACACAGAGATATAATTTTTTTCCGCATATTTTTTTATTGTGGAAATACGTGTTGGAGATAAAACTTGAGTGATCAACTTTGCCTTCAGTAAGTCTTCCATTATATAACCTCTGGATTAATTATTGTCTACGAAGAACAACGAAGAGTATGATCATATATATGCATATTTATACGTAGTTATGTTGCAAAAAAGATGGACACGCAATTAATAAATATAACCAAATTTTGTTCAAGATGACTCATAGTGGCACTGGAGAAAGTTGGGACCAGTTTGGGGGCTTCTCCTCCCAATTTATGCTGTTGACTTATAATTTCTAGCCAACCAAATAGTCCTTCGACATAATATATACGTTTGCATCTCAATATTTCATAAAAATACATTTCATGGCTTTGTGAAATTTCAGGGTGCGAAGTGTAGAAACTAAAAATTAGAAGATGCAAAGTCTTGATTGTAAAACAGAGAAATGCAAAGTGTCACTAGCTAGGAAAAAGGACCCAGCAGCAATTCCTTGTAATAAACCTTTTTCTAATTAACCAAAAGAAGACGCATTTGATAGAATTTGGACCGTCCAACCTAAAAAACGTGGTGGCTGGGCCTCGAAGATGTCATGGACTCAGACAAAGATCTTTCGACAAAGAAAGGTTGGACGTGGATCGGGCAACATATTTAGAAGCCTTCTTAACCTGTACTTTCTTGTGTAAAGCTGAGAATAGTTTTGTGATGAGCTTTCTAGTGTTTCTAACTGTAGATCAAGTGCGGCCCGCATAACACTATATACTTCAGGTTCTCAGAGAGGCTACCGATCCTTTGTGACAACAAATTGTTCTGGATAACTTGAAGGGACCATTACGGCGTCGAACTTTTTTCGGGCACTTAATCCGCACACAAGTTTCCGTACCCGAATTACTAAGCCAATTTTAGGAGTTTTTAGTTGAGTTATTCATTATTTATATTCGTTTTCACTAGATCGAATTAATCACCCATCATAAAAAACAATAACCGTATTATAAGTTCGTCAAAAAGATACAAATAAATATTATGAATATCCCATCTATGACGATCAATTCTTTTCACCACGTGATCCATAGAACTGAGTTTATGACACATCTTTCCCACCTCGATTATGGCCCACTTAATTCTTTGATGAGGGTAGATGCAGATATTTACCAAGGAAGCAAGCCCTTCCCTAAAATATATACTTCAACGTCTACGCCCCACTTTCTATTAACTTCTGCAATTTTCTAATCGGTAAAAGGGAGTGAACTTTGCATGCATCCTACTTCAAGAAATGAAGTGAGCAGTGTATCAATGTCCCGGGACATTATGTCCCAAAAAGAGCCACGCGATGACCTGCGTACATTGCGCAACAAGTATACAATGGCGAGAATAAACATACACCACAAGAACCGTAGCGGGTGCAACTACAATATCTCGGTCACTGTTCATGACAATCTCCAACTCACCTTAATCAGCAAAGCGAAAATTTCGACCAAGCCCATCCTGAAATCAACGCAAATTTTCTTCCTATCAGGCATGCTAGCTTCGCAGCGAAGCTGGCGAGATTGATTAATCCGGTCGTTAATTTTCAGTGCGAGGACGAACCTACGAGAGGGACAACCTAATCCCCCGTGATCATTGCATCCCCTTTTGTTGCTTGAAAGAAAAAGGTGGGTCGAACGTCCTCTTCTTGTGGGTAGTCTTTTTACTGAACACGACCCACGGAGTTGGAAGCCTATGACCGAAGGACCAGATTAAGGGTCGTGTCTTAATGCTTTGCTTGGTTAAGAGAGACGCATGCACCTAACCGATCGGCCTTACCCATCTTCCCGTCCTGTCCCATTAGAGGGTGTGTGTTTTCCGCAGGATGTGATGATTAACATGAACGTTGAGGTGACTTAACAAGATGGATTCACCCGACGACGATGGGTGATTTGGTGGAGGTAGACCCCAAGTTTGAAAGTTTGTCTTCTTCACCAAGAATTAACGGTTGGATAGGGACAATGCTCTCGGCAAATACAGCTAATAACACAGCTGATGACAGAGACTGGTGTCCTCGCGAGATTCCACATTTTCTATTTACAGGGGCAACGCGAAATTTCAAATACTAACTTGGTCGTGTAGATGATTGGATCTGTTAATAAATTCTCCATTGCCTCCGATAATGTTAAGAAAGAACCGCAACAATCATGACACAGAATTGTAGGAACAAGAATGGTAATGCATGTGATGAGATGACGGTAGATTCTATCAAAAAATCTGTTTGACCAGAAATGTTTGTTTCTGCAGACGGGGGTTGGCGGTGGTAGGGAAGACCAAAAACCAAGATATTATCTAACATAATTGATTCTTCGACTTAGTAGACACTCTAGAGTGAACATGTGGACCAAGAGTAGGTAATCTTTTCTTTCTCATATCAGAAACCCAAATGAGCCAAACCAAACACTCCTCTATTGGCTATTGGCTCTCTCTCTCTCTCTCTCTCTCTTCGCCACCCCCCCCCCCCTGTCTCTCTCTTCTATATATACATACGAACACCTTGCTGCCTCTGTCAAAGCACTGAAGACAGCCTAGCTCCAGAGCGAATTCGAGATTCATAAACATGAGGTCCTCGTTTCTCTCGGCTCTTCTTCTTGCAGTGATGAGCTGCTTTCTTCCTGAGGTTGCCCATGCAGGCATTACGAGGCACTACACGTTCAATGTACGTCACGTATATTCATGCACTCGCGATTTTAGCATTCTCTCTATACCTAACTGGGCTTGAAGGGCATGGTTATGTACTCTTCATCTGTGAGTTCATTAGTACATGATGATCCTCTTAATTTGGTGCAGATAGAGATGAAGAATGAGACCCGGCTGTGCCACACCAAGAGCATGATAACCGTCAACGGGAAATTCCCGGGGCCTCGAATCGTCGCCAGAGAGGGGGACCGGGTAATAGTCAAGGTGGTCAACCGTGTTTCCAACAACATCAGCATCCACTGGTAATTAGGACTTGAATAATCACTACTAACGTATATACGATTAAACCCTCTCATGACCGCAACAAATAAATTTGATGAGCAAATTGACGGGCACAGGCATGGAGTAAGGCAACTTCAAAGTGGATGGGCGGACGGGCCGTCATACATTACGCAGTGTCCGATTCAGACCAACCAAAGTTACGTTTACAACTTCACAATCACGGGCCAAAGAGGCACCCTCTTTTGGCATGCTCACATCACATGGATCAGAGCGACCGTCTACGGACCGCTCATCATCTTCCCAAAGCGCGGTGTTCCTTATCCCTTTGCTAAACCCGACAAGGAAGTCCCGATGCTATTCGGTATATGATATTATCGAGCTCTTAATTGTTCGAATTAGGAGAATTTTTTGTTCTGTGAACGCATAAGTTAATTTGATAAGCACCGAATAATATCACTGAACTCTTTTCCGGGGGATACGAATTGCAGGAGAATGGTTTAATGCCGATACGGAGGCCATCATCAGCCAGGCGCTCCAGACCGGAGGTGGCCCGAACGTCTCCGATGCCTACACTATCAACGGAAAGCCCGGGCCGCTATACAACTGTTCATCAGGCAATGACAATTATAACAAGCTTTATTGAACGAGTCCATTGATTTATCAAGTGGAAAGAATAGAGTATCCCTATATCGTCGTTGCAAAATTTGATAAAATCGATTGCTTTATTTTCATGCACGCATGCAGATACATTCAAGCTAAAGGTGACGCCAGGGAAGACATATCTCCTCCGCCTTATCAACGCTGCCCTCAATGACGAGCTCTTCTTCCGCATAGCCAACCATTCGTTCACCGTCGTCGAAGCCGATGCGGTCTACGTCAAGCCCTTCAAGACCGACATCCTGGTCATCGCCCCGGGCCAGACCACCAACGTCCTCCTCAAGGCTAAGCCAAACCCTCACAAGGGCACGTACCTTATGGCGGCCCGACCATACTTCACAGGTCAGGGCACTTTCGACAATACAACCATGGCCGGATTCCTCGAGTACGTCCAGTCCTCTCGGAATATTACTCTCCCCAAGAACCTTACCCTATCTTTACCGACACTGCCCGCGATAAACGCGACCAGCGTCGTCGCCAATTTCAGCCAAAAGTTCCGGCATTTGAATAGCCGGCAATACCCGGCCCAAGTTCCCCAGACAGTCCAAAAGAGGTTTTTCTTCACGGTCGGCCTTGGAAACAGCCCCTGCCCAAAGAACCAAACGTGCCAAGGACCCAACGGGACCAAATTTGAGGCGTCGGTGAACAACGTCTCTTTCGCTCTCCCTTCCACCGCGATCCTACAGTCTCACTTCTTCAAAAAATCCAATGGCGTTTTCACCACCGACTTCCCGGCCACCCCCTTAAGGCCGTTCAACTACACCGGAACGCCGCCGAACAAGACGTTCGTCAGCAATGGGACTAAGGTGGTGGTCCTCCCATTCAACACGAGTGTCGAGCTCGTGATGCAAGGCACGAGTATCTTGGGCGCGGAGAGCCACCCTCTTCATCTGCACGGGTTCAACTTCTACGTCGTTGGGCAGGGATTCGGGAATTTCAACCAGAGTACGGATCCAGCCAAGTTCAATCTGGTCGACCCCGTGGAGAGGAACACCGTGGGCGTGCCGGCAGCCGGTTGGGTGGCTATCCGTTTCCTGGCCGATAACCCAGGTTTGTCTCATGAAAATTCTAATAATTTGAATAGTGCCACGTACAACAATGTGTCAAGTAATGCTACCGTTTATGTCCAAAATTTATTCACATGAATCCGCTAATTTTAGCTGTTGCTGGTCTTGAATGGAAAAACCAGGTGTTTGGTTCATGCACTGTCACTTCGACGTCCATTTGAGCTGGGGCTTGAAGATGGCGTGGATCGTGCAGGACGGGAAGCTCCCCAACCAGAAGCTCCCTCCCCCGCCGTCCGATCTTCCAAAGTGTTGACCCCTCCTCCTCCGACCCTTCTTCCCCCATCGGCTGTTCTGGGTTTTACCCCCACCGTGTCGTTTCGAACACTTCAATCCTGCTGCTTTCCCCCTAACTTATCGTCACTTTTCCTGCTCGGTGTCCGAGGCCAAATTCGGCGGTTGAGGAATTTACGTGTCGTGTCTTATCTGTCTCTCTTTCTTTTTGTCTGTTTTCCTTCGTGGAGTCCGATGAATTCGCTTTCATTTACCACGGGGTAGAGTGAAATTTTAGATTCGAGGGAATTTTTGTATCTAGCATTGTATGTGTCGATGCTTCGGTTGGAGCCTCAGCAATAATATTACTCTTCATCTCTCTCCGTTGGATATATATTTAATTTTTTGTCTTGTTGCTTATTCCCACTTCCCAATTGCCAACAATTACAAGCTAAACCCACCGAAATTATTGGGTTGCAAGGTTTCCAAACTGGAATTTGAAGCAAACATGTTCGAACAGGACCGAGCCAGAACCGGGCCAGGCTTTGCACTGGTCGAACGGGCCGGATCTCGAAACTATGAATGGTCTCTTATTTTTTCGCATTTAGTATCTGGCCCAAGAAAAGCATCAGCATTTCATTAGGAACCCCATCAATATTTGGTCCAGCATAACTTTTCACTTTTTACTAGCTAGTAGAAAGTGATTAATAACCAAAGTACATAATGTCAAAAAGGGTGAACGACCGCATGAGTCCTAAAACTTTATGTCGGTACATTTAAGTTCTAAAAGCCTCATAGTTCATATGTGGTTGTCCTTTTTTTTCTTTTAAATGTCAATAAAAAAATGTCGCATAAATCTCTGCCCGGGAAACAAGAACAAACATATCAAACGGAGGACCAAAGTGTTGAATCCGAATGAGTTTTAGGACCGACCTGTCGGAGAAATAGTTTCAACGCTAAAGCCGCGTATGCACATGTTTTAGGACCCGTAGCGTCGTTATCTTCACCAAAAAAGGAGGAGGAGGAGGAGGAGGAGCCCCTTCGATGTATAAATTGTATGGAATGTGCAAAAATATATTAATTTGAAATCCTTTTTGCGAATTACGACTCGTCCCTGTCCAGGAACTCAAAAAGTGGACCACAACAGGAGGTCATCTTAGTGGGGGCCTACGCTCGCACATGAAAACGACGCGTCGTTTACTTCGGCGATGCCACTTCTGTTTCCCTTGTACATGCCAATGCCCTTAGAAACACACAGCACTTACCCCACCCCCTTATCTCCCGAACACACAAAAAAGTAGAAAAGAAAGAAAATATTAAAAAAAAAAAACAATAACAAATAGAAAGATCGAATCATTCTATTCGAGTTGCGCCAATAATGCAGCATGTACAACTGAGCGAAATAATGCCTATGTTCAAACTTTGTCGACCCATCTCGACGCGATCCATCCATGGACCCGCTGTTTCGCAGTCGATGCACATTCTTTTCTTGATCGTTTTGCAGCACAATCCCACGTCCTCTTCTTCTACATGTACGTAGCTTTCGAGAGCGATCGAGCTCGCTCGCTTCGCGCAGCGCAGCGCATGATCTTCCCCAATGTGCATCCAAACAATCAAAATTGTCTTCTTTACGGTGGTAGTTCCAACATCTGAAAAGGAATCTACTCTCTCTCTCTCTCATTTCCACATTATATATAAGAAAGAAAACAAAAGGGGAAAGGAAAATGAAAAGAAAGAGCAAGAAAACACAAACAGTGGACGAGATAGCATGTAGTACGCACCGACCAGCTCCGACCATCTCTGAAATTCACAGCTCAATGATTTCACATGGGCAAGCGAGAGAGAAAGAGAGACAGAGACAGAGAGACAGAGAGAAAGAGAAAGAGAGCGAGAGATTGCTGATTTCGTCAATATCCTCAAACCCTGACCCCAATACATTACATTGGCGTACTTATACGAATCGTAATTCACATTTTTTGTGATCTCTCTACGTACCTACGTGACGGGCTCATAGCGGACGGATCGAATTTAGAGATCTCTATCGCCGAGTCGCTTCGCCAGATCTTTACGAGAGCGAATACCCGGTGCTCTTCGGATGAACTGTAGAATGCTTCTGGAGCAATCGCCGACCGTCAATTCCGACGAGTCAGATCAGTCGTGCTTGTGCCAGCAGACGAGCATGGCGACGCACCGGCGCATGATGTAGAACCGGGCCTTCTGCTCCTTGGCGAGGTTGCTGTACTTGCGGGTCAGGTTCGACCCGCTCGCGCTCTTGGAGGACGAGCTTCTCGAGAGGGACGAGCCGTGGTGGTGGTGGTGGTTGGTGGAGGAGGAGGAGGAGGAGGAGGCTGTGTTCTTGAGCGAGAGGCTTCGCGGGAGCGAAGATTTGGAGGAGGAGGTGGTCTTCTGAGAGAAGCTTCTTAGGAGACGAGGCTTCGAAGAAGATGAAGACGATGAGGCGCCTGTTTCTTTCTTGGAAATCTTGCTCCACGTTTCGTCCATGCTCGAGCTCCACTGAGCGAGCAAAGTGAAGTGAGAAGAGAGCGAGAGAGAGAAAGAGAGAGAGAGAGAGAGAGAGAGAGAGGGAGGGAGGGAGAGAGCTGAGTGTGTTCTTGAGGAGCGATGCCTTTTCAAATGTCTCTAGGGGCTATTTCCTTTGGACTCTTACTAGGTTCACCGGCACCGTAAAATACGGAAAGGGTATTCGCATTTGTCTTTAATAAGATGCAGACCAAAGGTCATTTGCATTTTGATTTACATGATTTATAGAGCATGCAATCACCTACTCTGTAGATAAATGAACAAAATTCGCGATCGGCATTCGAAGAAAGATGCGAACAGATCATTTCATGCGAGAATCATCGAAGGAAGATGTTTAAAATCATTTTTTTACAGCCATAGTACACCTTCGAGTCTCTATTTTAGTAAGACAGAAGTCGTCAAGGAACTGCCAAATCCCAGCACGCGCAACAGAGACCAGCACAGTCCGCTAAATTCTGAGCGGTATTGATTTTATTTTATTTTTTGTCGTAGCGGTATTGAGTTTGATGTATGCTTAGTATGGTAACCCTAGCTGCATTTATTTTTTGAATGCAGCTAGATTTGGGGTTGATTCTGGTGTTTGGATCTTGGCTATTTAAGGGTTCGACATTATTAAAGAGAGAGAGTGATGGGTGATGATGGTACTAATTTTAATTTATTTTCTTGTAAAGAAAAAGAAAACAGTGGATGGGAGGGACTTTTGGGAATAAACATTGAGTTGATTCCTATCGACATTGTCTTTACTACTTTCTTTGATAAGTGGTGTTCAAAAGGGCATCTTCGTTTACAATTTGCAATTTGAAATACGTTCTTTTTGTATCTTATCACTTTCCATAGATTCAATCTCCAAGTATTTTGGACTGCTTTATCAAGAGCACCAATTGCCATTTTCCATTAGATTTTGGGCTCTTTTTTTTTTTTTTTGGGAAATGTTGGCACCTAAAAATGGGCAAAATAAATATTGATCATTTTGAGAAAAGATATTAATTTTGTGAGAAATTGGCCATAGTAAGCAAGATATCGACATTATAATTGTGAAATATCATGCAAATATGTGACAACCAAATTGTGATTAGTATAGGTTTGGCCAATAGGAGGATTGATGCATGCAAACTGGCATTAGCCAATGTTGGCACCACAATTCGACATGTTTGGCATGAATGGCTGGTTTCAAAGGGAAGAATGAAAATCGGTACATTAAGAGCGGTTGACACACACTTTGCACAAGCAATTAACAAACACTTTGCACAATTGGTTGGTAGACACATGGAATTGGAATACACTTTGGCACGGGCGACTAACATGCGCGCGGAAGAAGTGGTTAGTATGATGCCAAATCGATTAAAAGAAAGTTATGAAAATGGTTATTATCTTGTCATATGTTGTTTCTAAAATAGATGAGTGGTGGAGATCATGGTCAAACACTTGACATGGAATGGTTGGCATCAATACCAAACTGTGACTAGATTTTCACATCAGTTACATCCAAAACATGAGAACAAGCCTAGTAACATGAGGACACGTCCAAAACCGACACTTGTGTTTGGGGCTTGGGGGAGTACATTCAAAATTTGGGGAACACGCTCCTAATTTGGGGACCAAAGCCTTAGACCATAGAAGTGAGATCTCAAAAGTTTGTGGCTGTAAAAAAAAAAAAAAAAGTCTTAAGCATGAAGAAAGACACACACTCAATCAAACTAAAAGATTTTATCTATTTTATTTAAGGCTCCATTTGTTTCATAGAAGATGAATGATTCAAAAAATATTTTCCTGAAAATGATCGCTTGTATCATTTGAAATAATTAGCCAAAGATAAATTTTTTTATTATCAGTAATAGTTTATGTTTAAATGTTTTCGTGAACGATAAAAATATTTTTCTAATAATTTTTGTGAGTTTCGCAAGACAATCATTTTTATGAAAATATTTTTCAAATCATTCATTTTCTATGAAAAAATGAAGTTCAAATTTCCATTCATTTTCTTTTACTTTGCCAAACTCTTACTCTCGTGAGTTTATTTGAGCATGTGTTGTTGGTCTTTAGCTCCAAATCACTCATAAACTTCGTTTAAGTTCCTTTCGAAGCTGTAAATCATTGAATTAATAATAATACCAAAACTATTTATTTTTCATATTTGCGAATTATGAGTGTGGCCTTCGTTGAGGAATCTTCCTTGAAGGGGCTGGCACTTGTTTGACGAATTTTGATAGAAACAGGAACTCCACAATGCAAACTTCTTTCGCATAATTATGCTTCTCAAGCCACATGTTGCATGATGATTACCTATCAATATCATCAACTAAATGCATACGTGTCAATTAGATTAGCACCGTTTTTTTAGGCCAACATTTTTTTTCATCGCAAGGGATACAAAGCCCTTATAAGAATTCTTTGAAATCGTTCACTTCCCATCACAGGACGTGCTATCGTATTCGAAAAAAAGGAAATGCAGGCAATGTTACTCGTGCCTCGTGGAAGCTGGTCCTTCTTTAAAACTCTATTTATTATGTAAAAAATGAATGATTTTGAAAATATTTTCCTAAAAATACTCGTTTATAGGGCATGAAATTATTAGTCGATAAAAAATATTTTTCTATTATCAACAACAATTTATATCTAAAGATTTTCACGGGCAATAATTTTTTTTTTTTTTCATTCATTCATTTTTATAATTAATTATTTTTTTAGAAAAATATTTTTCAAATTATTTATTTTCTACGAAACAAACGAAATCCAAAGTTCATTATAACATAATTTATCTCCAGGTCCATTGCCAATATAGAAATTATTTCACATGTGAACCATCCAACCATTGCCAATATAGAAATTATTTCACATGTGAACCATCCAACAATGAATATATAATTTAGTTTTTTACGCCAAGGGTAGACCTTATAAATATCCATTTTTCAAGCGTGATTCATCTGGACGGCAAAACAGAGGATTTTTATAATAATCTTTTCGGGACCTTTCTATTTAGCAGGTGAGTAGGAGGGGGTGCGACGCTTTCTTTGTTTCACGGCACTCGGTTCGCCACGGACATTACTCCTGGATACGACAGGCCTTTTTTCCAAGGAAAAAGCAACGATGGAGAAGAGGAAGAGGGCCAAACACAATTACCTCGAGCCAAAATGTCTAGCCATCCCTAGTTTTTCATCTTGACCTAATACTTTCCATTGTGCGCACAATTCTCGTTATTGGACTTTGCTTTCGGGTTCACTCCTCTCATGTGTTCGAGCGCCTACACTCCCGCACCTATCGGTACAGTGGCTCAACGCTCCTCTGACTCTAGTCTAGCTGGGGAGAGAACTCTCTTCACTTAAATTGCAAAAGCCTTACGGCCTTCTAGAGTCGCCCATTATTGGAGGAGGTCAAGCGCGTAGTTTATCTTGGATTAGGTGAGTAGTACATATATTCGCTAGAGCACCACCACCTTCCGACAAAGATGAGAGAAAAAAAACTGCATCAGTAAATAAAACATGGAGGACTTAATAAAGAAGGTGGCCCGCCATGAACGCAAAGCATTTGCAATCCTTTGTTTTTTATGAATTTCTTCTATTAAGTTCCTCGAGCATGGATTTGACCGGTCAATAGAAGTGCACATGCATTCCCACCAGTACAAGGATTCCCGATAGATACGGCTGCATTAAGACAAAAGCATCTCAATTAGGTCAGTTCAACCCCCACCCCCACGAGTTATCTTACTGGATTCGCGCACGAGCAGACATGTTCGGCCAATCGGGGACTGGCTATTTAGTCAAAGTAGCCCTTTTCCCTGGGAGGGGTTAATCAATGTTTCTCTACTTTTTTGTGTTTTTCCTACGAGGTTAAAATTGCATAAAGTGATCTATGTCGTAAACACAGTCAATATCCTAGCGCCGAGTATTTCCTAATAACAATATTCTTTTGTGGGATTTACATCAAGTGTTCTCGAAACTTAATTGAATTCTCATATGAATACGCGACAATATGAAGAAAAAATTACCAAAAAAATCAAAAAATTATTGTATTTTACCGGTTTAGTTCTAAACTTTTTAATTGTGCCAATTAAGTACCTGGTTGATGTGGACTCGAACCGTCCCATGTGATGCATTTTTAATAATATTTTAATATTTTTTAAAGAAAATTATGCTTTTTTCCCTTTTCTTTACTTCTTTTTTCGGTTTTTGGAGTGAGGACATGTACTAGGCAAGGACCATGACACCCTCACAATGGCCGACAAGGGACCCTGACTCCAAAAGATAATAAAAAATAAACAAAAATGGAAGAAAAAGGAAAAAACCAAAAATAACTATTAAATTTTTATTAAAAGCGTGTCCATATATGGACTAGTCGTTTTATGTTGGGCAACTGACATACATGTCAATAATTTTCGGTGAAAATTGGTTGGATAGACTCAATTGATAAAATGTTAAAAAATTTATAACTCAATTGGTACAATATAATAAATAATGATTGAATTAGTAAAAACATAATAAATTTAAGATTTTTTTGATAATTTTTTTAATATTTATGTATTGTGAATGTTCTCAACCCGTGTAAGATAACGGTAAATTACATCAAACAATTCACCGTAATTCCTGTCAACCCTTGCATCGCGTCACCTTGTCAAATGCCATGGTTTCCTCCGCCCGGCAGTACTTTGATAAGATTTGTACCTCGGAGCTCGCATCATCATCGACGAGGCATATGTGATGATCTTCAGGGAACTATTTATCTCATCAAAGGTGGAAGTACTACGTGCCCACGTGGATTAAAGAACACCAGCATTCCTAAAGGTCCACATGCCAACATGTGATCGACACAAGGTGGGGAGCATCCCTCGCCGAGCCTCGGCCTTATCGAATTTCCTGTTCTCGTCAGCATGTGTAAGACTTTGTGCGTCTTTAGATTCATTCACCTAATCAAAAAGACGCCCGTGGGAGCGAAACAGTAACCCCTTCATCTTCCTCCAGAAGAAAAAGAGAGGTTAACAAGATGATAATTGCATTGTAGGCCATTGAAGCTGAGGATGGTCGCTGTTGTCGACCATTAGCTAGTCTTTGGTGGTTGTGCCAAGGTTGAAATTGAACACATTCATGCACGAACGAAGGCCTTCACGTTTTCCATCTTTCTGTCTTCATGTGTTAGGCTCGATCTTGGTGAGAATTGATTCTGGATTCGGATCTAGCTTTAGGACTTTCGTGTCATGGGAAACCCTTCTTTTGGTATACGAAAAACTTGTTACCCGAGGAATTGTCAATGAACGAGGATGTCACTTTTTCGATATCCCACTATTGCCATGGCATCGAAATAAACTTTTTAAAAAAAAAATAGACATAACTCTCTCTTCATCATGTAATTACCTAATCTATATACCCTACCTAACCATCCACTTCATTCGCTAGGTAAATAATCGCTCAATTTCTTTTTACAAACTCATCCATCATCTTGCGCGTTAGTCAACACTAATCATTATCTAATATCGTCGGACAAGAATAAGGATATCTTACCCTCTCATACTTTACATATTAGCAATAATCAATCCCAGGGTCCACGCATCTCTCTCTCTCTCTCTCTTTCCACCTTACCAACCAAGAGCCTCCAAAGTGCTCGTCATCCGGTCGCCATCGTCCTCGTTGCTACCAGTTGATATTTGTCTGTCTCTGTGAAGTCGAACGTGGAGGAACTCGTGATTCAGTGACCTTAGCCCAGTCTCCCGAGCCCTGCGAGCTTCGCTTACATTTCTCCACCGATGAGAGAGACGACAAGGGATGGGCAGAGTTGTAGGTGAGCAGTAGGCTCGGAAAGAAGGAGGAGAGGAAGAGATAATAGAGTAAGAAAAAGAGGAAAATATAGGAGGATAGATTTCAAACATTAAAAACAACGTGTTATATGTCGAGTGATTTAGTCCTGAGCAGGACTTTAAAAGGCTTAAGGGAAGAAACAGGTGGGATAACTGCCCTGAGGTAGGAGTCCTCGTCTTTGTCTCTCCCGTAAAAAGGCAAGGTTAGGGCCTTGAAAAGATTCCTAACCCCGATCTTTGGACCGCCACAACCTCTTCAAAGAAGAGGAACGGCTAGCACGCCTGATCCCCGTGAAGCCTTCCCCAAGTAACCAATCCATGGGCATGGTTCAGGGAAATGTTGGGTGATCGAGTGATATAAATACAAGGAAAATTTCAATTAAAAATCTAATGTGAATGCAGTTTTTCAAAAGAAATTCAGAATAGTCGTTATTTAATATAAAAATTTAAAGTGATCATCAATTTCGAATAAGAATTTGAAGTGATTATTTGATTTAAAATAAGGATATGAGCTCACCGGCCGACAAGCTCATGCTTATTTCACTAGCACTAATAAGAGCATTTTTGTTCAGAGACTTATTTTTTTCTCTTTCTTTTCCTATTTTTTTCATTGTTCATCTTCTTCATGCTTAGAGACAAGTTGCAAGTCTCAAGATCACCTCCAAATCACCGTGCTCAATCATTACCTTGGCTAGCTCTTCAAATCTGACCATCCATGGCTGCTGGCACCGAACAGGCTGTCATCTCTGTCTACACTTACAAGCAAATATTTAACTTGTTCCCAAAGCCAACTTCCAATAGAAAACCCTCGACTTTCAATCCAACGACCGCAAGCAGTGAGGCTCCGACAATAAGAAAAAGACGAAGTTTGAGTTGGTGGCGCCGCCTCACGGCTTTGCACATCAACCGAAAGTAGCAGAAGCAGAAGAGGCTGGAGGACACTGCAAGTAGGGGTGATCAATTTCCGGTTCTCCATTCGCTTTTTTCCACACTACTTGATGCCATATGTTGTGAAAAAATTTATAAAAAAAAAAAAAAAACAGTCACTTTTACTTCATTTTTTGAGAAACTAAAAAATAATAATAATTTATATAGTCAGTCCGGTTTGATTCCCTCTTAGAACCGGGAATCAAACCGCCCCTACTCATGGAGGAGTTCGTGACAAACGAAGATTGGCTCAAGCCATGGCCACAAGCAACGATGGCTTGTTCGGCATCCGTGGCCATGGACGCCTAGATCTGAAAAGCTGGCCAAGAAGACGCTTGGACGTGGCCATGGAAGATGGCCAGATTTGGAGAGATACGTGGGTGAAGGAGGAAGATGAGAAAAAGTGAAAAGATTAAAAAAAATAAAAGAGAGAATATATTTTGACAATTATGCCCTTGGTTGTTCTATCGAAATAAGCATATGCCTATTTTTGAACGGCAAGTTCAAGTCCTTATTTGAAACAAAATTCATTTTAAGCTATAATTCTCTTTTGAGAAAATTCATTAATTTTGAGTTTTTATTTAAAATTTTCCTGTAAATATATAAAATGCAACTTTAGTCCCCCATTTTTAAGTATATAAAGGGTGTAAGTTTTGCATAAGTCAAGCCACATAAGAAATAGTTTCGTCTGGCAGCATCACGTATCTTCTCTTTCTGGATCTATCTCATCTTTGTAAAATTGTCTTGTGAGCATGGGAATAAAACATTTAAAGAAAATTTCCTTCCAAGAAATGTCAAATTCGAAAGAATAATTTATCCGTGGAGCGCTGTATCAGGTTGACGTCCAAATTCTAACTTCATTTTTGCAAATTTTACATCATTTACGCAATGACTTATTAAAAATGAAAAATCTATAATCTATTGAAATTTTGAAATTTCGACAATGAAGATCGTATTTAATTTGCCTTAATTTTTCCAATTTTCAATTATGTCTCCTTTCCAAATTTTGGAAGGAGGGTCAAATTTAATAAGCACCAAGGACACGCACCAGACCCAACAAAGCTGTTTTGTTCATATATTATAGATATCTATCAAACAGTCAGCCGCCACTAATTTTCATTCACCATTAATTTTTTGGGCTACTTTTTGTGATGACAATTATTTAGGATCTCGATATTAATTTCTGAAAAATCAGCTAATTCTATTTCTGTACTGAATGCAAATGTAATTATTACAATCGTAAATGTCCCACCCCTGTGAATGATTACTTCAGTAGAGTTTAAATGATGACGTATGATGACGTCTATCTATTATTTTGCATCTTTGGAAGTAAATTAGTTCTACAAGAGAGTCGACTTTTTTTAGTTTGAGAACTGCACACTCATGCAACCGAAATGCTCATTCGTGAATGTCTCAATAAGTCTGGGACCCGCCTCTAATTATCTAAAGGGAAAATGACACAAATAATTTTTAAATTTTGACATTATACATAATGTGATTGCTGAAATTTTAATTTATTTAATGAGGTGTATGAAATTAGTCCAATGAATAATATCTCTCTTAACTTTTAATTTGTTAAATATAATCCTTAAACCTTTGGTGAATGTTCAAATTACTTCATAAACTATATGGAAGAGTTTAATGCTGTCCCTGAATTTAAATTAACGAGATGATGAAATTACCTATTTTCATATAATTCAATGATTAAAAATTCAATGATCATATTGAGCAAATTAAAAGTTAATGGATTTCATTGCACGTTATATTAAAGTTGAGATACTGTTTATCTTATTGTCCCTTACAGAAAATATGAACATTATCCAATTTAGATTTGGTATCGATTATGTTTTTGACTTGTGAACCACCTCTTTTTTGCACGGTTGGAGTGCACTTCCTCCAACGCAGCCCATAATTTCCATCTCTAGTACACATTAAATATGCTATTCTCACGTGCACTGCGTGGCCCCGGTACGAAGGTGACCCTTGTTTTCCGCTGCTTTTTCTACACCAGTCGGGCTGCGCAATCAATTTCTAGTCGCGTGAGTGGAGTTAGATAAGCTCGCACTAGTCATGGTTTAAATAAGCTATTTAATTATCCACTACCTGTTGAAAAAAAAGGCGCCCGTACATTGGAAATGCGAGTTCCTCGCTTTCGGTAGCTTTCTCTGTTTAGCTCGAAAAAGGATTATAAAATTGGGGTTTCGGGTGGGAGACAATCGCATAACTTAGTTGATGTCTCGCATCACAATTTGAAACGAATGAGATTCAACCATTATGGAATCTGCTTCGACTTCCTTGTGGGAAAACTATTTAAAAAGCCTTAAACTTATTACATTTTCGTCAATTCAACTTTAAACATTTCAATTTTACCAATTGAATTATAAACATTTTCATGTTTTGCCAATTAACTCCAGCAAACCAATTTTAATCGAAAATCACCGATGTGGATGCCGATACTATTGTATAAAATGAATGGTATAGACATGGACAATATTTTAAAAATTCGATATTTTTTGTATTTTTATTTTTACTTTTCTCTTTTCTTAATTTCTTTTCCTTTTTTTTCCTACCTAGTATGGAGAAAGTCAGGTAACCCTTATCAGCCATTTTGGACAAGGGCCGTAAAGCCCTGATGAGGGCCTCACGATCCTCACTTGCAATTGGTGAGGGTTGGCCAACAAGCTTCACAAAGCTTGGAAAATAAAAAAGAAAGAAAATAAAATAAAATAAATAAAAAATTATAAAAATTATAAAATTTGTTCACGTCTAGAATGAAGAACTACGTCTGCAATTTCCTATAAAAATTGGTTGAATTAGCATTAATTAACATTATGACATAATTGATAAAATTAAAATGCTTAGAATGAATTAGTCAAAGTGTAATAGATTTAGAACTTTTGAGGCAATCTTCCCCGTCCCAGTATCCACATGTCAATGTATCATAACCGCCCTAGGACTAAATATTAGTCAATCTCACTATGTAGTATACTTGCATATCAATAATTCGAGTCTTACCGATAAGTGAGAAAAGCATATGACCGTAGCCTTGTCTTACACCGTGTAGTTAATCGGAACAAGATAACCTCGGGGTTATCATGATTGTTGGAAAATGACTCTAAAAGATTTTGATAATGAGAAACCTAAATACGACTATTTAATGAGGTTAGTTTTTTTTATTTGTCCTGAATTTAATGAGGTTAGTTAAGCGTGAAGAAGTTCAAACCAAACCTTACAAAGGCAAAATCCTGATTTTACAAGCATTTGAGCCCAATTCTGCCGAGTCCAGAAATCTACCGAAAGAAAGGTCCAAAACCAAAATCTCAGCTCTTCCAAACAGTCAGACAAGATCGCTGGGTACTTCCCGTATATTGATTTGACGACCGTGGAGTTTCTAAATTGGACACCGAAATTACAGAAATGAAGTATGGTATTAGGGTTATTCATGCCAAGAATCACGAACTAATCCGCCCAAATCCGCTCGAGAGATTTTGCGAGATTATATACTCGGAACTTGCCATCAATAGCAGATAATATACCATGAATAGAAAACACGCAAATCTCTTGTAAATTAGAGAAAACTGAGGCAAAAGTTACTAGGTATTGAAATGGTAAAAACAATAAAAATTTAGCCTTTTGAGAGGCTTTTGAGTCTGTACTTTTTGTAAATTTGTAACACTCGATGATTGGTGAGAGACAACGTGCGAAAAAATAAATGTTCAGATTGTGTACGTTTGTCTAGGCGAGAGCTGATGTGCGTATGAATCTTTTAAAAAAAAACATAAGAGAGATGTGATTAATAATTTATTATGCTGTGAATACAAAGTATGAAATCGACTGTCGAAAGATTCAATAGTCACTTAGTGGATAGCGAAAGTAGCTATTGTCGGTCATCAGTTGCTCGACAGAAAATTCTACACCTGTAACATGGCAATATTTATCAGACTAAACCTCCATGGCTCTATAAAAACACCCACGTCAAACCTCTATAATTCTATAGAGACACCGAAATCGAAACTCCATATATCTCGTCTGGAATTTCTTTCCATAAGCGCTGGAATTTCTGCTACTTATAGTACTATTAAACTTTACATGTAGAAGTAACATTTTTACCGGAGTTGAGTTCACAAAAATCAATTTGTGTTTTTCTGGAACAACCGATTGAGCCCATCTCATTGCTTATTTAGACCTAACGATTTCTTTTTTCATCAAACGCAAGCATGGCTAGTGCACCAGTCGAACACAGACGTAGTCATCAATAAGCAGAATTTACAAAATGAAGCCGCGCCCAGAATAGTTACATCATAAGCATCAGCACCGCTGCCGAATATGCACAAGAAAACAACCTAAAAATCTTCTTCTCGCTCTCTTCCCAGGAAGAAAAATAGAGCCGACAGGCGACCAAAAAACATGGAGAGAGACCAGCATTTCGTTCCCATCAAGGGCATGCTTGCCGTTTACCAGCAGCGAAGAGGAGCTCGAGATCGTCCGGGGCCTGGAAATATCCGTCCTTGGGAGGATCCCTCTTCTTGCGGCAGCACAACGGCTTCTTCCTCGGCGGTGGAGGCGGCGCCGACGCCGCCGGTATCCTGAACTCGCCGCGCGTCGGCGTCGCGCAGCCGTCTCGCTCCATCATCATCATCATCCCCTCCTCGCACAGCATCACATCCTCGCTCCCCATCTTCCCTCTAATCAATCAACAAGAAACAGACGATACACAGCCAAAGAAAATGGAAAAGGAAACTCTAAAATCGGAATCTCGGTGGAGTAATGAAGAGACCAGCAGTGAATGTGGGTTGCGTTTCTGAGAAACTGAGGTGAGTTCGTGGGGTTTAAGAAACCGAGTGTTCACGAAGAGGGAGGAGGGGCGTGGCGTGTTCTGGAAGTTGGAAGGGGGTTCGTGCGTGGTTGTGGCGGATAAGGTGACAGCTCAGCAGGTGGTGGGGCTAACGTGTTAAACCCCGGAGGGACGTGGGTTGGACACGTGGCGACCCGGAGGCGTTGCTTTCCTCGATACGAAACGCGAACCCGCGCCAAAATTGGGGAGGGGGAAGGGCCGGTAGCGGGAGGGCGGGAAAATGGCCACTGCCCCTCCCTCCCCCCGCGGTTTGAATGTCGGCCCCTAGTTTTGCCCGTCCAATTAAAATCCGTTCGTGCAGTTCGACTTCAAATTGAAAGGAGAGCATCATTTCTTTGCAACATTTTGAAATTGAAAATAAAAAATATACATATAATCTCTAGTGAGTCATAATCCTCACGTGGAGAAATATTGCATAACTTACTTATCCTATAGAATAAAGTGAAATCTCTTGACCAAAAATGAAAAGGAATTTTCAAATGATACAAATTAGTTTGATTTTTTTCTCTAAAATTTTGATAAGCTATAGAGCTTTTTGAGAAATCAAACTTAACGGGTCATGTATAAAACGAAATTCTATTGAATTGATATTTATATATTTTTTGCTTGGAAATTCAATTTTATTGGGGGTACAAAATGGCTATGTTCTATTGAATCAGGAAATATATATATCATTAAAAATCAGTTTTATCATAAGCACAAAATCGTAATGTTTTTGATGAAGTCATTTTCTTGATATTATGGCCTTCTCCATTAAAATACGGTTCTAGTGCCGTCGGAAAGATAATGGACCTAGACAACTAGTCATACCAGTACAAAGTCACGAAGTTCTCTAGAAATGAAGCCTGGGATAGACATTATTCTTCGAAGCACTCGACTTTTTTTTTTGCTTTTTTTATATGAAAAGGAGCTAAAACCAAATGCAAAAGTTTAAAATCGTAAATCTATTATCCCTATTTTTTCACCCAATAAATAATGAAGTGGCTCTCTATGAGGTAATTGATTTGCACATATAAAAAAGGAATAACTGCTTGCAAGGCAATTTCCTTCTCGAAAATGTTATATTGTGTATTGAATTCAAAGCGAGAGCATGGCGATCTTTTGATATATTTAAGTAAAGTAGGACAGCATTATCAATCATAATATCTATATTAACAATATCAATGATGGTTTTAGAATCAATTTGAATGACAAAGTGGTTTTACCAAGTCAAATCCCAACCACAAAGCTCAAAGTTCTGATTATGACGATGAATTTCGTTTCTAAATAAACCCCTTCGCCAAGTCTTTAGTTACTTTAGAGGCCCCATCAATATTTAGTTTAATCCACCCGAAAGGTAGAGGGTCCCATTTGAATAAAATTAGAGAAGTGCATGATTCACTTAATGTCAAGCGCTCAACATTTTAGCGTTATGTATTACCCGAATTTTGTTCTCTGTTGGATTGAGGACGCTTGTTGGGCTTGGAGCTCGGTAGGGCTAGGGCGTTCTCTATTTTCCCATTTGTTCGACTCTCTGAGTTGTTATCATGGTCTTCGCCCATGTCCGGCCCAATTGCCTAGCTATGCGCTTTTTCTAATTCGCGATTTTCTTGGTCAGGAATGAAACGTGTCCATCGTCCTGACCCCTTCTTTGCGTGTGGCTAGAGATGTATTACACAACGTGCGCTGAACATTCCTGACATAGCGAAGCTAGCGCTGGCCTGCCACGTTGTCACCGTGCAATAAAGAGATCTTTACCGTATAATAATATAATCAAAGCACATCTCTCAACGCCCATCCTGCTTATGATGAGGAAGGTTCGCAAGTCGAGCATCGGCGTATGGCAAGAATGCGAACATACGATCAAACAAAACTGACGAGAAGCAGAGCCGCGGTAACAAATTAAGCCCTCATGAAATTAGAAATCGAGAACATAAATGAATACATCGTTAAAAGAAGAATAGAAACGGTGTACATCGAATGGAATTCTTGAAACTGAGAAAATAACGAGAAGAATCACAAACTTTAAAGTAAATAATTAAAACCAAAAGAGAATGTTTAAACGACATCGTTTGAGATTATATGTAAGGGATTTTGTTCGTATCGACATCGACGATATTAGTCAATCATAATATATACGGTTGAGTTAGGTTTAAAGGTTCACTTAAGTAGGCTCCACTCAGGCTCAAAAGAGGTCTAGCCTCTTCGGCCAGGTCTTCCAATGCCTATCCACGTCCTAAGGAGAGGTGATGGGCTGCTTGGATTCTCCCGATACAAAGTCTCGGGAGTACGGCACCTAACTTGTCCTGCAGCTAATCTAATATTTTTCTTTTCGGATCAGTAGGGAATATGGACCACAGCCAAGCGGGTCTCCTATTCCAGGACGGTTCTTCTATCTATCTAAAGGATTTTGAGCCTTTTAAAGATCCGTTGAGATTCAACATCGATGATTTTAGTTAATCATAATATATACGGTTAAGCTAGTAGAAAAAAGGCATGGGCTCGAATCACTTTGAAACGCGAGTAAATGAGCTGCCTCGATATTAGGTTGAACTCCACATGGGGTATGGAACGCCGATGCTTCTCGGTTTCGCTTGAAGTCATGCAAAAGAAGGACGCAACTGAATCGAAACGAAGAGACGTTCGACGAAAACCCTCTCCAAGAATTCGTGAGAACCCTCGGAAAAGTCAAAAGAATCACCGGGAGACCCGTGGGTTGCGGAGATCCAGATCGGAACTCGAATTCTCCGAATATTTTACATTATTATTTCCCTTCCTTCGGAAATATCTTCTCGATAGAAGCCAGACGAATGCGGAAAAGAATGAAAAAAGATTTCCGTGTGGCTAAGTTGAGCTGACAATCACATCCTCGCCTGTCCAAATATCTTCCTCTGCGTCTCCTCCAGCCAAAGAAAAAAAAAAAAAAAACTGAGATCCGTATAATAATACCGAATCCCACCCCCATACTCACACGTGTCGTTCGTCTTTTCAAAGGAGCAGACGCGACTTTCTGCGCGCGATTCGATCCTGGAGAGTTCCTTCCACACCTCCGGACGCGACGAGCGGCACGTCGCGGTCGAGAGACCTCCGTATCATCGACAAGATCCATCCATCTGATGTGTCGGGCACGAAGTCGTCTTTTCCAATTACGCGAATTTAAACCAGGCAGCAGCTGCCACCTTCCTGCGACAACCTTTCAGACCCGACGCAGAACCGAGAGACGAAAAGGGCAAAAGAGGATCTCAAAGTTCGTGGCTGACGACGCCCCCCCCGACGGCGATGGCGAAGGGGGCATTTTCAAAAGGGGAGGGCACCGCCACCGTCCCGCGACCGCCACGTGCGCCCCAACCCGTTGACAACTGGAGCGAATCCCCCCCGCGGCGTGCCCCATTCCCTCCATCCATCCTGCCATTGAGCGACCCACACGTACGCCCCACCCACCACCCGCCGCAGCAATCAAAGCGCATCGGCCATCCCGAGGCGGGGCGGCCACGTGGAGCGATCGGGGCCGCCGCCGTGTCCCCGTCGATCCCTTTGGGCAAGTCCCACTCCGGGGTGAGGACAGACGTGACGTGACGTGCCGCGGCGGGGGTGGGGGGCTCAACACGTGCGCCACGTACGGACGCCTGCCGGGGGCACACGCGTGGCCGATCGGGGCGCGGCGGACGGACGGACGGACGGACGGACAGAGAGGAGGAGAACTCCGATTTGGGTTGCTGTGCAGGGGCGGCTCCCCCGCCCGGTGGCGCCACTGCACTGCACCCCTTCAACTGCGATTGCGGGGGTGAGAGAGCGTGCAGGAGCGTCTTTCTTGCTGTACTTAAAAATCCGCGTTTTTTAATTGATAAATGAAGAAAATATCTTCCTCCCATAATTAAAAATCGTTATTACTAATTAAAACATGTGGTCATCTGTATCATAACCGGCATTTCAACCTCATACTCATATTATGGATAGAGCTAACGGGAGCATGAGGTCATGGTTCGAGCTAATATCATTCCGATTCTTGTAAACTGCATTACATGCTTTTTTTCATTTACTAATTGAGGCTATTTGTTTCCATAATTTTCCTTTTCAAATCACTTATTTCTTTTTTAAAAACATTAATGAATAGCATTTAGTAAAAAAATTGTGTGGAAGACATTAGAATGGACCACGTGAAATTTTTTTAATCTATCGCTGAGTTTTTTATTTTTTAAAATGACATGTTGAAATTTTGGACCGATCAATTTTCATTGCATGAGTATAGAATTATTATCTAGGGTAATTCCCCATTTTTTATTATTCAAATGATGTAAATAGTCAGCACTTTGTCTTAATGCTGTAGTATATATCTTTTAGTTTAACATTTTCGTAAAAATGAGTACTTGTATACAAACAAGGGGAAAAATAGTACAAAGAGCTATGGCATTTACAGATGGAAAGCCATAGGGGTCAAATGCATTGGGCATCGTACTCCATATTTATAGTGGCTCTAATGCCATGTTAAAGTCAAGTATTTAACTATAGCTAGCTATAGAGATAATACAAATTACATCTTATATGTAAGCTGCATGGATCTATAGCTTGGAGACAGCATGATTTGACCTTTCCTCTTTTAAGGTCCAAGTAGATTGTGGATGAAGAAAGGGCTCTAATTTCTTTTGAGAGTTTTTCAAATATCGCATCCCTAGTTACTCGACGGCTCATTGATCGATCATATCAGCATGCCTTCCCTTGATGGGAAATAAAGAAATTCACTGCACTCATCATTTAGAAATTAGCTGAGTGGACGTAAAAGATGGCGCTTTGGGAAGATCTAACTTGATGGGAAATAAAGAAATTCATTGCACTCATCATTTAGAAATTAGCCGAGTGGACGCAAAAGAAGGCGCTTTGGGAGAATCTAACGGGAAATTTCTTCAATTGTCTAGGCACCAAGTTCATACTACTATAGAAGAAGGAAACGCCGGGAAAGCGCCCGCCCACGGCATAACCAAACTATCGAAAAATCAGCTCCATGGTTTGATATACCAATGGGAGCTCAAAACGGGGAAGGGCCAGATCAGTTACGTAGAAGAAGCGCAAGCGCAATCGTCACCATTTCCCTCGTCAATACTCATCATGGGGGTTTTCTTTTGAAAACTTAGAACAGCTGTCCCGGCGAACGGTGAAAGTACGTAGGGTCCAAGGGAGAAGCTGGACTAATTAAGGCGGGGAAGCCAGGTAAGGCGACAACCTAACCCGGTCGTTACGAATGTGAGGCCCAGGCTCGAGTCGAGTCGAGTCGGCACGGAGGGAAGTCAGAGGAGTCCCGGTGTTCATTGGTCGGGGTGGGCTGTGCTGACCGGCGAAAGTGAAGGAAGGTGAAGGGGTGAAGGTGGGGGAGAGGTTGTGGAAAATCTCGACCATGCGATGCCCTCCTCTCTTTTATTTGTGGTTTGTGGAATTTCAGGTAATTCTCTCCCCCGGTTTTGCGAATTAGGCAACGAAAAATCGCGATTCCTTGGGTTGAATTGATGAGATTCCGCATTGACGTTAAGATAAATCAATCAATCATTCACATGGACAAATCACGTTAGAGCGTGTTTTATTGACTTGTTAGAATTATATTGGAGAATTAATATATATATCGGCACTATTGTTTTGCTGGCAAATTCTCCACGTCCTTACGACACTAGTATTCATTGCAACATCCCTATGGTCTACTGATTTTATTTTCCCGTGAGTTGAATGGCTTTTTATTCTGATATCAAGGTTACAGCCGAAATTAAGTTTATTCGTGTTATGAATATATTATACTCTAAACTTAAATATATATCAAGAAGATAGAATAGACAGTGCTCGATAGTATATCCTTCGCTCGGGAAAATTTCTTTGATTCGAAATTTGCTTCTCCTCCCTAAATTTCGACACCATGCGAGAGGACATTAAATTAGACATTAGGGTAATGTCCTAGAGGAATTTTATATATCAGTCAAGGGTATCATGGTTTGAGTTCTCTCACACCTTCATTTGTCTAGTCAGATTCTACTTCATTCTTTCCAGACCCATGAGCTTGCGACGAGTCTCGCCCTCCAAAGCATTTATTAATCGAAGTCTTATGGACAAACGTGTCCCAGAAGAATCAACGTTTCATCGTCACAACTCACAAGAGAGGGATGATGACGCGATGGACAAAATCAATTCAATAAGAAAGGGGAAAATATTAAAAATGGAGCCTTCCGTGCAATCAAAAGCAGCTCGACGTGGCCCAACGAAAGATCCGGTTTCGATTTTTCCTTTTCTTAGAACGCCATCGGAATGATCTTAAAAAAGTGAGTCTGGAAAATTATTGGGCCGTCGCCAAAAGCTAAGGGCACTATCAGTATTATAGACCTGCCCTTCCGAATAATAAAGAGAGCTTCCAAAGGCAAAAGGATGTGTTGTCACTGCGCTTGTGACGCCTGTCCCTAAGACTCCTCCAACTCTATATAAATCCAACCCCCACCCCCCACCTCTCTCCACATACTCCATACTCTCTGTCTCTCTGATCAAATCTGTTCAAGTGAACGTTCGCCACCTATTGCAGACGCTTTCTCTCTCTCTCTCAAGACCATGCAGCTTCTCTCACCACCTTCCTTCTTCTATTCTTCTTCTTCATCTTCTTCGTCGTCGTCTTCGTCGTCGTCCATGACCTTATCAGTCCCTGCGTCGTCGCTTTCTCTCCTCCTTGTTCCTTTTCTACTGTCTTATCTTCTCCTTCTCGTGCTACTCCAATGGCTTCGCCGGAAGGGCAACAGCAAGCGCCGCCTCCTCCTCCCACCCGGCTCCATGGGCTGGCCTTACGTTGGCGAGACCCTCAAGCTTTACACCCAGAACCCCAACACCTTCTTCTCCATCCGCCAGAAACGGTACCCCACGCCGCCGCACATGCTTCTTCTTTTCCCAGGAGGAAACTCTTATGCTGTTAGTTTGTGCATGTATGTTCATGTATCAGGTACGGGGATGTATTCAAGACGCACATACTGGGGTGTCCGTGCGTGATGGTGACGAGCCCGGAGGCGGCGAGGGTGGTGCTGGTGAGCCAGGCGCACCTGTTCAAGCCGACGTATCCGGCGAGCAAAGAGCGAATGATCGGACCGGACGCTATCTTCTTTCACCAAGGGGTGTATCACTCCCGGCTCAAGAAGCTCATTCAGTCCTCGTTCCTTCCGTCTTCCATTAAAGGGTCTGTCTCCGAGATCGAGCGCACCGTCCTCGCGCTCTTGCCTGCTTGGAGAGATCGCTCCGTCATCAACACGTTGCACGAAATGAAGATGGTACGTAACGCAACTTACGTGCGTCGTCTTCTGGTTTTTGTTTCCTTTTTCAATTCTCTGCTTCTCTTGGAGGTATTGTAGACGACGATGACGAAGAAGAATCTCTTCAAAGCTCTTAAACCAGTTTTTGTTTGAACCTGTTCTCATTTATTTATTTTTCATTTTGGGTTGTGCCAGTTTGCTTTCGATGTGGCAATGATTTCGGTCTTCGGAGGCGAAGTGGACCTCGAATTGAAGAGCATCAAACACCTGTATCAACGCCTTACGGAGGGTTATAATTCCATGCCTTTGGATCTTCCCGGAACTCCCTTTCATAAAGCCATGAAGGTGAATTGAAATAATAAAAACAAAAAGAAAAAAAAATTAACCACATTATTCTTCTAGGAGGAAGAAAATCGAACGGAGCGCTTTCTTTCACGTAACAATTTTCCCGAATCTGCCAGACGGTGTGGCCCCGTCACTAATATGTGTTCATATACTTTGGTCTTCCAAGTTCGACTGTCCGGTCGAGTGAATAAGACGTGGCGGCGACGAATATTATTAATCATCTAGGGAGAGTTTGCTAATGGCCATGAGAGTTTTTTGACCCTTGCGGATTACGGGTTTGCTTGCAGGCAAGAAGTCTCTTGAACGAGACACTGAGGGGGCTGATAGAGAGGAGAAGAAGAGAGAGCGACAAGGGCGAGAATGGAGGCTTGTTGGAGGTCTTGCTGAGGGCCAAAGACCCCAAAATGGACCAGCTCACCGATTCGCAGATAGCCGACAACGTGATTGGTGTCATCTTCGCGGCTCACGACACTACCGCGAGTGTGTTGACGTGGGTACTCAAGTACTTGCACGATAACAGCCATGTGCTCCAAGCTGTGACGGTGAGTTCCCACTTCATTTTCCTCCCACCTAATACTGTTTTTCGTCCAGTAATTCTCGTGTGAGGAGGGGAAAAAGAAAAAGAAAAATGGTTATTGAGAAATCTCTACACCTCACAACCGGTATCTGCTATCAATCCAAGGTGATGTTAGGTCACGGAATCGTTCTCACTTATGTACACCATATATTCGGTTGATTTTTCAAAACGTTTCAAGATTTTTTTGGACATAATTTTCATCCTTTGAACCAAGAGAATCCAGATTTCTGAGGAAATTTGAGCAAATAGGATAACAACGTATGAAGATTCCGCAGATTATACTTAAAAAAAGGGAATATATTTCTCAGCTCTCTAACATTTTTTCCCTAATTTGTTTCTCTTTACCCCGTTTTATGGTTCATATCAAATTATTTCAATAAGAAGGATCCGCCTTGTATAGTGATATCTGTTCCTAAGATAACACAAATAACGGGATACTTATTGCCGCGTTCTTTTGAAATATATATTTAGTACTGACTTGTGTGAATAATGTACCAATATATGTTTTTCAGAGGGAGCAAGAGGGAATTCGACGCAAATTGGTGGAGTCAAACCGCAGACTTACTTGGGACGACACTAGGCGGATGCCATTGACAAGCCGGGTATAAATCTACCCTAATTCGAGGACATTTACTTTAGAGAAACCTGCCCGGTCAAATATATATCGTGGAAAATAGTCAATACTACAATTTCAAGTGCGTCGTACCTTTAGTTTCGATGAACGCTTCGATGCTGGATGATTAACAACATGGCATGATCAGGTGATTCAAGAGACGTTAAGGACGGCAAGTATACTGTCCTTCACATTTAGAGAAGCGGTGGAGGATGTGGAGCTCGAAGGATATGTGATCCCAAAAGGTTGGAAGGTCCTCCCTCTATTCCGAAGCATCCATCATTGCGAAGATTTCTTCCCTCAGCCTGACAAGTTTGACCCTTCGAGATTTGAGGTGAATAATCTCTCGCTGCATACAACACAGAAAACAAATTCCTTCTCTTTTTTCTTTTCCTGCTACACTGCATCGTCTGGTGAGTTGTACATTCATGTCGTGTCAATGACTGCCGCCCCTAATCATTTTTCCCCGCAATATATGTTGAATTCGGGATGGTGATGTGTCTACTCAATGGAGTCGTAGCGGTATGTCAAGATACCTCCGAACAAGATACTGTCCATCGCGAATGTCATCAAGATTCTTCAGTTGGGTCAGAGCATATGAATCCTTCAGTGTCTCTTCTTCCGGCAAGGGTTATGACCCTCGGAATTGTCCCTTTCATCAGTATATATGTGGATCTTAAATGCGTATGCCATTTCAAGGGAAGTTGCTCGTGAGTCCTATGAAGTATCCCACCATGTGAGTCGCTTTTGTAAGGTAGCAAACCTCGCAGCAAAGATGCTCCCAATTGGAAGAGTGTCCCTGTCATGTCTCCCCCATTGTCTGCATTAAGACAATAGTACTAGTTTCAGTTAATGATGGATCGATTGCTTGAATTTCTCCACGTACTCGTTTAAATTTCTTATTCCTCGACCCCCTGATGATCATGAAAGCGTACCAACTTCATGTTCCTCGGCAAGTACTGAACACCCCACTCGTTAGTTGTCGAGCATATGAATCACACAATTTTTTAGGGTCATGAATTGATCTGAATACATATCATGTTACATAACGCGTGGTTGTGTGCAGGTGCCATTGAGGCCAAACACGTACATGCCGTTCGGTAATGGGGTGCACTCTTGTCCCGGCAGTGAGTTGGCCAAGCTAGAAATGCTCGTCCTCCTTCACCACCTTACCATCTCCTACAGGTTCTTACATTCCTAATTTACTATTGCTCATCATAATTCGGAAGCATGCATGGATGATACGAATCTCAAATGTTAATAGGATGTAAGGTTAGAAAATAAATGACAAATTAAAGGTTATGGACGCTGCTTTGAAATAAAAAAAAACAATTAGGTGATGCATTCTATATTTTACTATATACAGTCTCTCGGTTTTTATTTTATTTTTTGGTATTTATAGATTGGCTTAACGTACGAATTTAGGCAAATGATGGGTCGAGAATTGGTCGCATGGGGAACCATACACGTGTCCTTCATGCACTTCGCAATAGTCAAACGCGACCCTCGTCTCTTTGCATGGGATCCAAAGCCTGCTTTAACTTCGAGACCTTGAAAACCCAGTGATGATTGTATTTGTCATGTCATGCCCCCCCCTCTCTCCCCCTCTCTCTCTCTCTCTCTCTCTTTCTTTCTTTCTTTCTGTTTTCTAGTTTTTCCGTTACCAAGCGCAGCCTCAAAAATCACTTTTGTTTTCTTTGGTAGAGACCAAACGACTGCCGTCCTCATTTTTCAATCACATGCTTGGTCAAATTCCCACCATAGCTTTAGCCATCGAGGTCCATTTTCTTGCGCTGCATTCATCCCCCGGTGTATGTATATCGTGTAAATTTAGGAATTATTACGTTTAGAAACTCTCCTTTTCAAATTTCATTGCAAAGACAAAATTAAATGAAAATTATGTGATTTTTTTTTTCTTCTCGAGAATACTGATTTCGAAAGCAACTCTATATTTTTTTCCCCCCAAAAAATCTGTTTTTTTTTTTTTTTTTATATTATAAGATGAATTGTACATCTCAAATGATCACAAGCACTCAAGTGACAAAGCGGCTCCTATCGGGTACAATATCTGCGAACCCTGTCGCACGACGTGCGACTTAAATTGAGCGGGACCATTCAGCCTCTAATCCAACTGGAGGGTTGAACCTAGCCTCCTTCTCATTATCGTTCGCGGATTTTGACGTGGATTCATCTCCTTCATCTCCTTCATCTCCATAGCCGTCGCAATCGCTTCCGAGTCCCGAAAACTTTCAGCATTTATCGCATTGAAAATGTCAAGATTTTCTGATCTTCACCGAGCCAATTGCGTATTGGTTTTTAGTACGAGGGGACAAAGATGGACAGCTGTAGCAGGACTTAAGTTTTGTAAGTGCATTGTTGTTCTAAACTCCACCACGCTTGAAGTCCCGACAAAAGGGATGGGGAAGAAAAAAATCAAATCTTTAAGCCACGTAGATTTCATCCGCCATTCTCTTTCCATAGGTTTCATCCACGTAAGAGAAAGACGGGCTAATCACGTATCTCATCCTGGTCTTGTTCGGCTCTGCAGGTGGGAGCTCTTGGGAGAGGATGATGGTATTCAATATGGGCCTTTTCCCGTGCCCAAAGGAGGCCTACCCATCAGAGTCCGACCATGGAACGAGTGGAGGAGGGACCGGAACATCTGATGAAATGCATATGTTCAAAGGGTTATAAGACATGATTCTATCTTTATCCGAACCAGAACCTATGTCACCCCCCCCAAATAGCTTTATTTTTGTATCTTTTCGCGTTTATTGTAAAATTGGCAAGTTGCAAAGTTTAGGATGATCGCTCTCCCTTCTCTCTTTCTTTGATTCATGTAAAGCACGGAGTTTGTGAGGACAAGATGGGGACGACGGCGAACGCTGTTGAACCTCCAAATGCTCAATGGTTGAATGAAAAGGATGCTGCTCATCTTTGTAATCTCTTTTTCTGTGGTCTTCCGTCTCCTATAGATTTGTGTGTGCTTAGACAACGACTTCTGGCGTCCGACTCGGATTCATATCCAAACGAATTCCGCCCAAGCATCTCCCTGTACCTGGGATGTAGACTGGGGCCGAATCGTCCACGTAAGCGCGAGCGCGCTATCCAAGCAGAGTCATTTTAGCCTACGTGGACGACTAACCATGCCCAGTTGGAGATGAATCTAAATGTTCACTGGACCTTCCGAAAAGACGTGATTCATAAAAGATCAGTAGGAGATGGAGACAGAACATGCGGCAAGGCAACCACGAAAGAGACTAGCATTGCGGCCTGTAATGTAACTGCCAATCAATTTCATGGTCAGCATCAGCAACTCAATATCAAGCATCAAGATTTCTTTCTAATCAAGTGGACCAGTTCATAGTCTATATTTTCTAAACTGTTGAGAAATACGCAAAATTGCCCCTGTTCACTACATTGCCCATCTGTTTTGCTCCTGATACGAGGGCTAGGTTGTGAAAAATCAGGAGAACTGCACTGATTAGGAAAAAATCTCTCTGCCACACCACACAATCGCAGATTGGGTATTATACTCTATCGCCAATTCCTACACCATTCTACAGCTCAATACCAAATTTAGAGTTGCCCTGGGAAAATTTAGCGACTGCTTTTGTATCCTTGATCAACAGAATCCTTGATAGCAAAACAATAGGAGAGTTATCTTGCATACGATTATAAACGTAAAATCTGATCTGAGTGCATCAAGTGACCCATACCACTATGCAGTATGTACATCATGCACGAGTAAGTGGTCACACACACACAACCCCGACTGCTTGTTGGACTTCATGGACTAGCTATACCCTGAATTTATTTCTAAGACAACATTCAATCATAATGGGCAAACTGCAAGATGATGCCAGACACATACAAAGGAACATTTATATTAGACCCGGATGAAATATAAGTAAAACAATGCAAACAACTTCCTTGGAAATGCAGACAACTTCCTTGGAAATTTGATTGAACTAATTATGTTAAAAGACCATTACTATTTTGGTGGAGTGCCAAAGATATAATACACAACAGTGACCTCTTTCTGGTATCTGCTGAAAGATCTTCTGTGCACCAATGCAGTTGCTTATACAAGGATATTGGCATAGTTTTGTTTTGATTTCGATTAAGTAAACACATGCACCTGGAGTAAGTTCTTTTTTGGTATTTACCATTATATTCTTCTTCTAGTAGAATCCCAGAGTAGTACATAACAAATCTTATTGGTTCCCAAGTCTCAACTTCCTTATCTGTAAATATTGCAAGTCTGCAACTAGTATTTTGCCAAATAAATTTTTCCAACTAGCATAAAACAGTGCATTCCCCTTTGTCAGTTCCTTTCTTTTTTTCATCCTTTCATACAGAGGCCTTTCCTTCTTGCCACCTCATGTCAAAGACCAGTAACTCCTCCCATAGATTCTCTACTCCTTAAAGTGATTTGTCAGACCTAAGTTGCACTATTTTTTGAGATAAGAAGGGAAGTTACTGGCTTTTCCTTTTATTCTGCAACTTTCACTTGAGAATAATCACCTTCATTAAGTCCAGTGGCTTCAGTGCCAAGAGTGATGCCAAGCAACACAGTTTCTCATATAATATATTTTATCAAATTGATCTGGAACAACTGGACATGCAGAATAATTACATATCAACAGAGAATATAGAGTTGAAGTCGACATCTGCAGTTACAATGCCATCGAGCTGTTCAAGCCCTTCCCAGATGTGAATCTAAATTCAACTCTACAGAATATTACGGTATTCATAGGCTCTATGACTGTGAACTAGGCCTTGCGACTAAAGTGAATAATACTCCTTAAAATCTTGCTGAAATCGAGATGACTGACAATGTGTGACATAAATTTAAAGTAAGGCAAAGGCATGGACCTTGTAAAAGAACTAAGTAGAAGCGGCAAGAGAAGTTGCAACATAAATGGTTATGTAGAATTGGCGAGAGAAGTTGCAACAGAAACAATTATGACAATTATGATAACTTCAACCTCAAGGTCATAAAACTGATTTCAAGAACTAAATAATTCACAAGAGAGAACTGCAACATACCCATGCCAACCTAGTATACCAAAGGAATGAATTTGTACTTGACTTTACCAGCATACTCCAAATATCTTTCCCCGAATGTCTCAACCATCACTGCCTCCTCCAGCTTTGCTTTCTGCTGATAATACAACAAGCATACAGCAACTACAAACAGCAAGCTCAAAGGCGCCCGAAGTGCAATGCAATACACGGCGAACATAAGCACTGTAGACGCATAAATGGGATGACGAACCCACCGATATGGTCCAAACTGGACAACTGCAGTCGGCACGACCACCTTCTCTGAATATTTCGCGAGATACAATGTGGAATTGTAATGCATCAAGATAGTTATCAATATCAAGACCCACACCCCTACATTGCCCCATCCACCTGGGATGCGGTGGAGCTCCGGCCCTTCCAAGGCGGCAAGCCAGTGACCAACCATGACCCCCACACAAAATAAGAGGCGCTGCCATTTAGGTGGGTCGATATCCCACTTGGGATCATGTGGGCGAGCATAGTAATCGCCATATAGTCTTCTTCTCACACTGACATTGAAGAAAAAGAAATAATGGTACACGAAGAAAAACACGAAAGGCCAACCTTCGAGATAACCATTGAAGTGAGCGGGAGGGACAAGGGTGAGCCAAGCAAAAGCTGAAGTCACCACAGCAAGCTGCTCAAAGATATTAGCTTCGCCCCGTAAATGCTTGCGGAGACAATATAATCCGTAAATCGCCAGAGCTATGGCCACGATCCAGGGCCAAAACAACCAACTCCAGCTAAAATACATCCAGAAGAAAGGGTTCAACAGCGAACGGACCGTCCACTTTGCCGCCGCAATTGAAATGGACAGAATCCCAGACAGCTTGACAACATCTATGGGCGTTAACTGAACAATCTTTTCCTTCACCGCATCGAGCGACAAGTTCTGGAAGAGTTTCGTAATGGGGTTTCGAGATTCTGCGGCTGCATTGCTTGAGTACGAACATCTGAGAGGCGGCAACAGATGGGTTCTCGCCCTCTTCGCCGGTAATAACGAAACATTCGAGACACTCGAATAAAGGAACGAGCTTTGGGAGGAATTGGCGGTCCGGTCGAGGCGAAAACCGCTCGTGTGTTCGCCGCAGCGCAGGTGTTTGATGAAATGCCCGCGAGAGCGCGCCCTCTGCAAGTCGAGCCTCGACCCAACTGGGACTGTTCTCGAGTGAAGAAGCACCGAAGCGGCCTCCATGGTTTCTCCTGAGAGGGCAAGGATTTGCCAGCTTCACGGCAAGCTCAACATTGATCAAGCGAAACCATTTGTGCAGGTGGTGCGAAACGTGAGGGATTTGCAGGTACTGATCAGTCGGCGAGGGAACTCGAAGAAGGTAAATGGGCTTTCGGCTCGTTGGGGTTGTGGATCGAGCCCTCTCCTCGAGCTGTCCTCATCTTGGAAAGGGGAAAAGCTACGCGATAAAAGCTCATTTGTCTTGTCTTGGGCCCAAGGAAGCTCCATTATTTTTTCAGATAATAAGATGATGTGAACTTTATTTTAAATAAAAGTCTAAAGTATCTCATTTCCTCAAATATAGGTATGAAATGGATCTTATTTCAAATAAAAATTTGAAGTATCATTATTTTCTTAAATAAAAACGTGAAGTATATTCATTTTCTCAAAAAAAGAGATGAAGCGAATCTTGTATTTAATTAAGAACTTGAAATGTCATTATTTTTTCTAATAAAGATTATAAGTGGATCTTATTTTAAATAAGAGTTTGAAATGGTCATGTTAATCTCAAGAAATGGCTTGATTTCAATGACTAGTTAAGGGCACTTTCGTCATTTTGATTTTTTTTAAAAAAAAATTTCTTTCCTTTTTATGTTTTTTCTATGAATGGCTTGCTTTCAACAACTAGTTAAGGGCAATTATGTCATTCAACTTTTTTTTATTTTCTTTCCATTTTATGTTTTTTTATATGAAATACGAACTCAAAAAAGAATAAAAAGCTAAAAGAAGAGAGAAAAAAAAAAAAAAAAAGCCCAAGCCACCTGTGGCAATTGTCCCATTACTGGTGGGGCGGTGGACATAGGTGGGGGAGGGTTGCTAGCCCTCTTTTTGTATATACTTGACCAGTCGGTGAGGTCAGGAGTCATTCTTTGGAGATGGATGTGATTATTTGAGGTACTTATTTAAAATAAAGTCCACTTCAAACTCTTTATTTGAAATTTTCTTCCGAACTTGGGTTAGTTTTTCTACCAAAGAGAGAGAAATCGACATATGGTGCTCGCTGGTCGTGGCTTAAAATGGCAACTATTTGCATTTTGTGGGGATGGTAGCTTCCCATTATTTTGCACTTCCCTCGGAAAAACCACGGGCGTCGCCAGAAGGTTTGTCTTGCTCCCCAAGCAGGCAAAAAATTCTCCTTTGCCAGCAGCTGACGTTCGCCCATACGTGCCCCTAAACAGGATCGCAAAAAGCACCCGCGACCCAGGACACGCCAGAACGCCTCCAGCCCCAAACGCCCCCCTCATTTATCCATCTCGAAAAATATCACTACCAGTCTCCCTGTTCCATCCCCCCACCAACGCCCAAAAAAGGAGAACCAGCTCGCCCCCCTCGTTCATGGAGTCGTCAATGTCCAGCTCCAACTCGACGCCGAACCCTAAATAACTCCTCCGGAACACCCACCCCCCTCAGCTGCTTTCCGAGCTAGAGGCGATTCTCTCCGTAAAGGTGCCGCCTTCGCAGATCTACTGCGGCAACCCCGCGTCGTCCCCGGTGCCCTAGCGATGATTTTCTCTAGGATCGGCCGTTCTTTGTCGAGATCTTCCCGCTCGAGGGTTCGTCGTCGTGCCTCGATTTCTTCCCCTCTTTTCTTCTTCGTTCTTCCCGAGTCGATTCGTTTATTCCTTTTTCGAATGTATTAGATTTTGTCTTCGCGTATTGATTGGTTTCGTTGTCCTCCGGTTGTAGAACGCATTGTGCCGCGGCGGTGTACGATCGGGTCCGTTGAATGGCGCGTCATTGGGAACGCCGCTCCTGGACGGTGCGCTGGGCGGATTGGATGGGAAGTTAGGGTTTGTCAGGGAATACTTAGCTTCTGCCGGGGCTATCAAGGGGTTCTCTGCTAAATCTTATTTATCCGATCTAAATCGCGTTCTTGCTAATCCCAGAGTCCACCGGTTTTTCTCCAGCGAAGCCCCGAAAAAGAAGAGTAAGTGCATTCTACAGTCGAGAAGTTATTGGTGTTTGCAAGTGTTGTCTTTGAGAGCTTTTTGGCTTTTGAACTCCCCGAAAATTAGCTAAATAAGTGAGTGGGTTTTATTTTATTGTGATCTCTCATATTTCTGATGTTATTTCGCAGATTATGAGAACTACTATCCGAAGGGGAGGAAGGAAGTTCCAAAAGGAAATGAACAAAAATCAGAGTCCAAAGGTAGATTTTTTTTTTTCTCCATGGTACTAATTTCTATGTGTGCATTGAAATCTTTGTTTTGGTCCGCCTTTTTGTCTTATGCCCTTTTCATTTAATTGATACGTCGAGTGGTTTCATTCCGATAATCAGTTATATGGAATTTTACATTTGAGGTGACCATTCACTGTCGATCTTTGCTGCATCATTTGTTGTTTGATGAACAATCGCCTGGCACTTAACTAGAGTATGTGGTCATGCTGGATTGTTTACATATAAGCCACATTCTGTAGTTTCAAGTTGGTCTTTCTGTCTGGTGCAACATTGGATTTGTTTCTTTATATCCTATACATATGTCTTGTGTGAAGTTTTTGTCTCACTTGGGAGGGTGTTGATGTGAAAGTTTAGGGGATTAGTTCTAGCTTGTCAGGACTTAACAAACTGTCTAATGAGCATGCTAAAGACATAATGTTGGTGGCTGCTCGTCTTCTAGGAGTTGTTCTCCTAGACCATTATTTTAGTTGGACAATTCCCTTCCTGCTTGTACCCTTAAACACTGTTATGGGAAAGTACCTATATAATGGGTAGAGACTGAGGCCCTTTTGGCTAAATTGGTTGAGATTGAGGAGTTGTTCTAAGATGGACCTGAAGAATGGTAACTTCTTGTTGTAATCTGTAAATGATCCGTGGATGGATGTATTTCACAATAGTATTCTACGGAGTAGCTAGGAGACATGGAAAGACTGTATTATTGAATGAACAGAAGTAATTGCAGTAGGATGAAATTTGGTTGAGTGAAGAAATGAGTTCGTTTATGTAGGCAATTTTCGAACCAGACTGTTCCTTCTTATCTGAAATAGGAATTGCATGTTTGTTGTTTGCCCTTCAGTTGGTTTTCCTTACAATACTAACATACACTTGAGTTTAGATGCAAAGATGGATATATGGATTGCAAAGTGAATTATATGCACACTTTCACGCACTGCGTTGTAGTTCTTTCCAGCTTTCCACTCAAATAAATCTATGTAAGGCAGTTCCCTTAAATTTTTTACCCAATTTTCAGGGGATTCGAACACAGACGATAATCAGGAGACTTTCATGAAGCAGTTCCAGAATTTGATCACGCCCTTGGTCGTGATTGGACTGTTCCTTTCCTCCTTTTCTTTTGGTCCTCGTGAACAACAGCAGGTAGATCTGCTAATGAGCTGGCTGATTTATTTTTATTTATATTTTTTTTTTGCCATAATGAGCATGCTTAGGTTCTTCTTTTTTTTCTTTTTTTTCCCATGTTCATATTATGCTGGTTGGACTGTGATCTTTTTCTGATTGGGGTCATGTATGCAATCTCCTCATTACAGCAGTGCAATCACGATTGAGTCATCTACAGACCAGAGATTTAGCCTGTTTTCTTATTCTCGTGTTTGTTGAAAATCTAAATTGCAGATTAGCTTTCAAGAGTTCAAAAACAAGCTTTTGGAACCAGGCTTGGTGGACCATATAGTTGTTTCTAACAAATCTGTAGCAAAAGTGTTTGTAAGAAATTCACCATCAAGTCAAACAATTGATGAGGTCAGTGACGGACCCAAGAGCGGCAATGGCAATGTTGCGAGAGGGCATGGAGGTCAGTATAAGTACTACTTCAATATCGGAAGTGTTGAATCTTTTGAAGAGAAATTGGAGGAAGCCCAAGAAGCATTAGGCGTTGACCCCCATGATTACGTTCCTGTCACTTATGTCTCTGAGATGCTGTGGTACCAAGAGATATTGAGATTTGCACCGACTCTCCTGCTTTTGGGATCCCTCTTGTACATGGGGCGGAGAATGCAAGGCGGCCTCGGTGTTGGTGGCGGTAGTGGGAGGGGTGCTCGGGGTATATTTAACATTGGAAAGGCTCATGTTACTAAAGTGGATAAAAATGCCAAGAACAAGGTCAGTTTTAAATGAAATAGTCGCCTTGCTTTCATGCTGTAGCCTTTTCCTCTTTCTCCATTTTGTTGTGGAAGGTTAAAGTTGTTTAAACCAGAAAATTTGCATTCTGTTTCAATTCTGACTAGGTATTCTTTAAAGACGTTGCCGGCTGTGATGAAGCTAAGCAAGAAATTATGGAGTTTGTACATTTTCTCAAGAATCCGAAGAAATATGAAGAATTGGGAGCAAAGATTCCGAAAGGCGCCCTTCTTGTTGGTCCCCCAGGTACAGGGAAGACTCTTTTAGCGAAAGCAACTGCTGGAGAGTCTGGCGTGCCTTTCCTATCTATATCAGGTTCCGATTTCATGGAGATGTTTGTTGGTGTTGGGCCTTCAAGAGTGAGAAACTTATTTCAAGAAGCAAGACAGTGTGCTCCTAGCATAATATTTATTGATGAAATTGATGCAATTGGTCGAGCGAGAGGACGTGGAGGTTTTTCAGGTGCCAATGATGAGCGTGAGAGCACACTTAACCAGTTGCTCGTAGAAATGGATGGCTTTGGTACCACCTCAGGGATAGTCGTGCTTGCTGGCACTAATAGGCCCGACATCTTGGACAAAGCCTTGTTGAGGCCTGGTCGATTCGATAGGCAAATCTCCATCGATAAACCTGATATCAAAGGCCGTGAACAAATATTCCAGATATACCTGCAAAAGATTAAGCTTGATCATGAACCTTTGTATTATTCACAAAGGCTTGCAGCCCTTACACCTGGATTTGCTGGAGCGGACATAGCTAATGTTTGTAATGAAGCTGCTCTCATTGCTGCCAGGAACGAGTCAACTGTGGTCACCATGGAACATTTTGAGGCAGCTATAGATAGGATTATAGGTGGTTTGGAGAAGAAGAACAGGGTAACGTAGCTTCTCTCTCTTCCACTCCATCATGCTGGTTCTTGGTCTCTTCTTATTTTTTCTATTTCAGCAACACTGTTCTCTTGCACGCATGTTTTTTGTTTCTAGGATCCTCTCTCACAACGACCCAACTAAGAATTCCATATTGTCTTTGGCTGGCTTGCTATGCTGACTGCTTATTGAATGGAAACCATCATAGCTTTTTTTCACTGATGATTGAGATGGGTGTGTTAGTAGGTTGTTCCAACTGATGCTTTTTGGTCTTAGCATTTTCGTATTCTTTTTACTCATCTTCTCACGTGGTCATTGGTTGAAAGTAAAGCTAGAAAATTATTTTGATAAGCGTCACCAAACAGCGAGCTTGTGCTTCAGTTATTGATGCTTGTCTTTACACGATTTTTATGCTGTTCACAATCTTGCCATTTAGTATCCCAAACAGTGAGAACGTCTTTCTCTTGGCAAATTCTTTGATCCTTGATCTTATGGGTTTAGTTGCTTTTGGCATGGATTGATGTGAATATGATTTCAAATATTGACTTTGTGATTTGGACATGTATAAAAGCAGATAAATCAATCTAAACTTTGGTTTTCGAGCAGGTAATAAGCAAACTAGAGCGTCGCACAGTTGCATATCATGAGTCAGGTCATGCTGTGGCTGGTTGGTTCTTGGAGCATACGGAGCCTTTACTGAAAGTGACAATAGTCCCTCGCGGCACTGCTGCTCTAGGATTTGCCCAATATGTGCCTAATGAGAATCTTCTCATGACCAAGGAACAGCTTTTGACATGACATGTATGACCCTTGGTGGACGAGCAGCTGAACAGGTGATTTATGGGACTTCATATTTGTCCTTCACTTTATGGATAGCAGAAATGCATTGAATTTTTTCTTTCCATCTTTGCCCGTTGAATTGACGAAGATCAACGAGGCAAATATGTTCTTGTAAGGTTCTAATCTTTAAACCTCAATGCTGTTGAGTTGAATATTCATTGTAATTTGCAGGTTTTGTTGGGTAAAATATCAACGGGAGCTCAAAATGACTTGGAGAAGGTGACGAAAATGACCTATGCCCAGGTAGCAATATATGGCTTCAGCGACAAGGTGGGACTCCTGTCCTTTCCTCAGAGAGAAGATGGATTTGAGATGAGCAAGCCCTACAGCAGCAAGACTGCAGCACTTATCGATGGTGAGGTGCGTGAGTGGGTAAACAAGGCATATGAGCGTACATTGGAGCTAATAACGGAGCACAAAGAGCATGTTGCTCAGATTGCTGAGCTGTTGCTCGAAAAGGAAGTTCTTCATCAGGAAGATTTGCTTCGTGTTTTAGGCGAGCGACCATTTAAATCGAGTGAAATGACCAATTATGACAGATATAAGCTAGGGTTTCAAGAGGAAGAGAAGAGTACAGAGACTCCAGAGACTGCTGCAGTGGAGGATGACGAATCGCCTCCTCCTTTGGATCCACAGGTAGTCCCAACTTAGTTCTCAGGAATTCTAGCTGAGACTATTTTTGTAAATGATTTGGATCGTTTCCCCGAAGTCTTTGCTGGAGCAAAAAGAGAAAACAAAGCTGTACATTGCATTACGGTGTTCTATATTTATCTTCTGAAATAATTCCGAAAGAAAGTCTGAGATTGCATTTCCATATTGTTGCGGTATTGAATTCTTTCATCGTCTTTACATGCCACCAAGCGCATTCTCATCTCACGTGGAATTCAGTTCTACGAATCAAGTCCACGTGACATGGACAGAGGAGGCAAATATGAGTTCATCTTCATGAGAAGTGGGTACTCCATAATGGTTTCAGGGAAAGGCGAGATCTCGCACGCGTAATTACCAATTCATTCGTTTTGATAACAGATGCTGATGGCGTCCCCTTCTTCATTTGGTCGCGACGATCCTTGATGTGGTTGTTCAGGTCGCATGATGTGACCACCTCTGACATTTTCGCTCAGGTGGGAGAAGGGAAAGGGACATTGTCCCATACGCTGTAGCGCACCCTATTTTCATCTTCCGCCTCAACAAAAGCGTTCTGAGAAACTTGAGATTGCATTTAGTCGGTGTGTCCCTGGCCGATTTCCGACCCAGTAAAAATTGACTAAGAAGGAAAGCGATAAAATGATCCTTCAACCTCTCCACCTTTCCATGAAAGGGCACGAAGAAAGAGTCCAACACAGGCGTGGTATACGTGATGGCGGACGCCTAATCACAGCGGCGAAAGAGAAATCGAATGTAATTGCACTTTTGTACTCTGTTATCGAAAGGAAGCATAAGAGTATGTCGTTGCACGTTGCGAAGCCCGTGCTAATTTTCTAAGCAGGAGAAAATTGCCGGCGCATGCTCAAGTACACGCAATGGATTTCGCTTGTCGTAAGGTTCAAATATTTATTCAAAAATTAAAAAAATAACTAAATTAAAAATTCAGAAGCAAGCAAAGCCGGCAGTCTCTCTTCGGTCGGGCCCCGAGAGTCAACTAATTCTCAGATATACATTGAGACTGAAGAAAGAAACCTAGTTTGATGCGCATATTCAGACCGAAGGTTATCCGCATCCCACTGGTCAAACTATATTAAACTCGTTCCTCCATTACCCACCTAAATATCCCTCAATAAATGGAATAAAAATATCTTGCGTTCGTAATGACTTGCGTATGTGAAGATGTAGGTGGCATGCAGATTGTCAACTAATCTTTCCCTTCGTGTGATAATACAACTCAGAATCGAATAAGGGTATTTGGTGAGTATCCCCGTGAGGAAATGCTTTTCAATCATATTTGAAAATGCCTAAAAAAACTCTAATCCTTTTTTTTTTTTTGTGTGGTTGCTTGATATATTTTATAAAGGTAATTGTTAATAGGATTAATTACTACGGAAGATCCCGAGTTAAAAAACCTCAAGCTAGTATATCTGTGGCAAATTTTCTTGAAATTAATTTTTTGACCTCAAGAAATTTTAAACCGACACATTTATGATAAATTTACCTTTTGTTAATTTGGTTGCAAGATCAAACAATTCAATAATAAAATAGATAAAATAAGAAAATAGATTGGACAATAGATTTCCTTAGTCTATAAGGAGAACAACAACAAATTCCACTATAATTCAAGTGATATAACATAGATTATAACTACATTTGAATCACTTAAACACTCTTGGTGTTTCCTAAGCTCCAATGACATCAAATAACGCATGTAGTGTTTTACCCCATAATTCCTTACTAAGTAATCTCTTAATCTCATGAAAGAATTATATACAATTTCTTATTATAAGAATTTAATTAGCTATAAACACTTGTATTCTTCTTCGATTCCGTGCATGAAGGATGATGCCCAGGATATTATCACGAATTTCCCTCCATCAAGCCACGGGTAACACTGACGCACATCAACAATAGCTGCTTTAGGAGCCCACGATAGAATATATTTATAGATGCCCAAGGGTTGACCGAGTCAAAATCCAACTCAAAGTCCAGGGTTGACTTTTCAAATTTAACCATTATCTCCGGCGCTGGACTTCCCTTTTTCAAGTTGTGAAGTCCATGAAAAATGACCACCAAGAAGGAAATTCCATTTCCATTGCCAAAAGATATTCAGAATTTGGTCTAACTCCAAATACGTATTGGTCTTTTCAACTTCGGTGGTGGCTGAAAACTCCAACACATACCTAGAAACCAAATTTCCAAGACTTGATCTCTCATTAATTTAATTTCCAAACTTCAAATTTTTTGCTTTAGACTCAAATTCGAGATATATTTAACAATCTCCATTTTGGCTCGATGTTTAAGCCAAGTCATAATCATTTCACTAAAAATTCAAACTCTGCGGTTACTCTCTTATAGCCCCGTGGATTCAACCACCACATATATTTTCCAAATCCAAACCCACTTGAATTTCACCAAAATCGAGGATTAGAATATCAATTCCACATACACATTTGACTACTCCATAAGAATTTTTTGACACAACCTCATCTACCACAGGTAAAGCAAAGCCATTGTTGTATTCGTACCTATTAAGAGATCGAACACGTAACCTACAACAACTGTTCCCTCTACAAACTCCATTTTGCCATGAACACTATTTATGTCAATTACTCCGTTAGTACTAGCTATCTCAAGAGTTTCTAGTTGCAACTCCATCGTTCAAATCCGCATAAACATTGTTAATAACACTCCCACTCAAAATTACCGTAGACTCATTAAATGTAATTTCTCTATTGATAACATGTGAATTTAATTCCGAAAATCATAACTTATAGTCCCGCTCACCTTGTGCATAACTCAGGAATATGCACTTTATTAGCCTTCCATCGAGCTTCTCATCACTAAATCAAATATAATATGAACAACCAAATATTCTAGGAATAGAATAATCAGCAACGTTGCATAACCACACTTTTTTAGGAGTCTAACATCTGATCGCAATTGATGCCGATCTATTTATTAGGTAGCTTGCCCATCTAACCGCATCCACCATGAATCTTCTACTTTTACAAGTACTAGAGAGCATTTTATGGGTTGTCTCTAATAATGTTTTGCTTATTAATTTTGTAACATGTCATGGTTCATTGGCATTAGTACGATGTTTCACTATACCTTCATTAACATATAATTCCTATAATAATTTCAAACAGAACTTCATGCTACTATTAGTTTGCATATGCTCGATCATCTTAATAGTCTTATTTTTTTTTATCATAACTCTCAACTGCTTGATCTTGACAACAATATCGAATTTGTGCCTAAGCATAAATACCCACGTCTTCCTTTAGTAATCATCTACAATTGTCAGCATAATCTAGCACTCTTCACCATGATAATTTGCGAACATTCAAGTGAATTAACTCTGCAATTTCCATGAATTCTTTGATTGTTGTACCGAATTACACTTTCCGCCGTAGATTTAAATCATAACACATGTATAAATTCAATTCATTAGCAACATAACCACATATCAAATTTATTTCACTTAAAAACTTTAGGCTTCTCTCACTAAAGTGCCCAAAATGTATATGCCACAACTTAGACTCTAGAATAGATGCATCTAATGTCTTTGTAGTAAAATCTATCAGCATTTTACCTTAAAGTTCATACATGCCATTGCACTTGATTCATCTCATTATTACCAAAGTATCTTGAACAATTTTCAAAACTCCACATTCTAAAATGTAACAACACCCAGCTGAATCTAGGGCTCTCAAGAAAATTAGGTTTTTCCTCAACCTTGAAATACATCCTACTCCATTCAATATTCTTACAATACCATCATGCATTATGATTATAATATCGCCAACACCTACAAGATTGCACTCTGCGTTGTTCCCCAATTTGACTTTACCATTATTTATATATTGATAAGTAGTAAACTAGTTTCTATTTGGTGTTGCATGAGAAGAATAACTATAATCCATAATCTATCCATCAAATGACTAATAATCAGTGATAGACAAGATAAAGTTAGTACCATCCAAATCACCATCAGCTACAGTTGCAAGATTATCTACAGACTTAACTGCAATTTCCTTACCCTTCTTGTTTTTCCTTCTAAGATACCCTTTTTAGCTCCAATAGACAACATCACCAATTCTAGATTGATTATATATGTTCATGTCTATACTATTCTTATTAACACATGTATTGGTCCTTCCTCCGTTTTCACCTACTAAAATAGTATATACATGTTCACCAAATTATCTTCTATTGATGTCCTCAATCAAAATTAAATCTCGAACTCTATAAAACATCAAGCTTGTTGACCCGATGGAATTACTAACAGAAGTAATAGTAATATTTCAATTATCAAGTAATGAGGATAGCAAAATCAATGCACATATCTTATTTTTAAAGTCAATCTCAACCGAATTCAATTAACTAACCATCTAAGTAGCACTAACACGGACATACAACATGAGATATGACATGGCATAACATGCTGACACGTTATTTCTAAAAAAGTGGAGAATTCTAATATGTTGTAACACATTATATATTAAATAAATATTTTTATATATGCATGATAAGTTATAATTTTCAAATTAATTTAATTCAAATTCACAAATAAATAAATAAATAGTAAAAAAAGAGGCTATAATAAATCTACACTACTAATATCGATAAATTTATTCAAAAGAAATTGGAAAAACACTCTTGACTTTAACAAAAGTTATCGATGAAATTATTGAAATAAATCTATGATTTTTTATAGTGACCAAAATTTATCATTATTTGACATTCAATGCTTTCATTTTTAGAAATTACTTTTTAGCCCACCCATTTATTAATAAATCTTTTCAAAGGTGTTTATTTTTTTTTTGTTGGGGGTAAATAGGCCCACCCATTTATTTCACCCTCTCATTTCTTCCCCTGCCCCACCCACTTCCTTTCTTGAAAGTTGAAATCACCCTCCACCATCCCCTTTCTCTAAAAAAGAAAAAAAAAAATCATCCATTTATTTCACCATCTCATTTTTTCCCCAGCATCCCCATTTTTAATTCTTTTTTCCGCTCTTCTTCCTAACTTAAAAAGGAACCTCAGTAAAGTAGTTATCCAAAAACCCTAGCTTCTGCCTCCTCCTTCTCCTTGCTCAATCTTGCTCCATGTTGATCACCTCATCATAGTCACTTGTTGCCTCGCCTTTGGCCCTTACTCCTTCATAGTAGTAGCCTCACCTCGGGCCTTCATTGCAACATCGCAGTCCTCCATCGCGGCGTCACAATTGCTGCACTCTTGATCGCCTTGGTCTCTATTCTTTCATTGGCCCTCCCTTGTAGTAGCGACCTCATTATCACTCGCAGCCTCATCTCCATCCTCCATTGCCTTCTTTAACAATTTTCTCTTCCTTTGCACTTGCAGACCTACCCTAGAAACCCACCATCTTGCAATTCCGGACACACATGTTGGGAAGAGTTGATCACATGTCGGATTTTCCAACTTGTGTTGATCGTCTGTTTGAGTGTGTTGGATACGTGTCGGGGTGATCGACGTGACGTGAAAACTCTCGAAATGTGTCCATGCTTCATTGGTAACAATCTTATTTAATTCATTGATATGATTTGTAGACACATGCTCACTTATATTTAAGTTAAATACATATCGCATCAAATAGATTTTGTTAATCGTAGAGGGCTTCTCGTATATATTTGGTAAGGCTTTCATCAAACGCAGTGCTATTCTCTTTCTTGATGTTAAAACCAATGTTACAAGCCAATGTTGGCCGAATAACCAAAGTTCGTCTATCTAGCAATTCCCAATTAGCTTGCTTCATCATCTCTGGCTTTTTCCCCGATAGGAGCAAGTGCAATTTCATTTAATAGAGATAATCCTCAATATGCATCTTTCAAAAACCAAAACCTTTCCCATCAAATTTGTCGATTTTCACTTTTCTTTATTCTATTGTCATCGATTCGCTTCAACTTAACTAAGCCTAACTTTGATACTAATTGTTGTGAAAGGAAGCAATCAAACAATAAAATAAACTAAGTAAGAAATTATATCGGACAATATATTTATGTAGTTATCGGACAACATATTTACATAGTTCAGTCATAGTAGCAATGAATTCCATTAAAGATGAAATGATATAATGATGATTACAACCATACTTTCGTCACTCAAATACTTTCAATTTTTTCAAGCCCCAAATACATCTAATAAATGCACACAATGTTTTGCCATACAATTCCTCACTAAATAATTTATCAGTCTCACGAAAAAATTATACATAAATTTCTACCACAAAAATTTAAGTGGCTACAAACTCTTAAATTCTTCTTCGATTCCACGCACGAAGAATTACGGCCAAGATGTAATTATCGTGAATTTCCCTCTACGAAGCCACGAGTAACTCTAGTGCACATCAACAGTAGCTGCCCAAGGAGCCTGGGCTAGAGTATATTTATATGTGCCTAAGAGTTGATCGAGTTAAAGTTCAACTCAAAATCTAGAGTTAACTTTTCAACATTTAACCTTTATCTCCAACGCTGGAGTTTCTTGTTTCAAGCTGTGAAGTCCATCGAAAAATAACAACCAAGAAGGAAATCCCACCATAAAAAAATATTCACAATTTCTTCCAATTTTAACTACATGTTGGTCTTACCAACTTTGGTGGTTGAAAACTCCAATATATATTCAAACCAAATTTTGAAACTTGATCTCTCAATAATTTAATTATCAAAATTTAGATTTTTATATTTTAACAAGTTTTTGTTAAATTAAATTAATATAAAAAAATTATAAATTGGTACACATATGACAAATTATGGTAAAATCTCAATTGTATATTTATCAACTACCATATCCAACTCAATAATTTGACAGTAAAATTTATCAAAACTTAATGGATGACAAATTTATCATAAATGTACTAGTTCGGAATTTTTGGTGACAAAATAATTAATATAAGGTAGATTTGTTTAAGTTATATTCATTTGGAATTTTTTTTGATGTTAATCTATATTAAAAAGATTTCTTAAGAAATATAATTTTCAGGTTGAGATACGATATGACTGGACATATTTCGTGGCTTATCTTGAAAGTGTTTCTTCGTTTTAAAAAAAAAAAAAAAAAAAAAACTACGTAAGTACGCACGTACGCTGCGAAGCGGGCGCGTGATGTCCCCTCCTCCATGTTCACACTCCCAAAGACACATCCATCCCAGCAGCGACACGCGTCCGAACCTCTCTGTTTCAAACTGAAGTCGGCCCGCAGAAGCGACTCCCTTTCAACTCGGAACGCGTCGTTTTTTAATGCGTTTCGCACGGTCAATGGGAAAGTCAGAAGATTACTTCTCCTACTTTTGCGTCGCTTCTGGAATGAATTACGAAAATGAATGAAAGAAAGAAAGAAACCCCACTTCGCAGATGCTTCCTCTTATTGAGTCATTACGAATTTTGTTTCTTTTCAGGTACCTTTTCGCCAGGCGTCACGTCTGGTCTATTTAAACGAGCCCTCTCCTTCCTGTTATCTTCTCCTTGGCCCCTCCCTCCATTAAAGCGCTCTCCTTTGTTGTGGTCAAGTTACGTTTCTCTCTCCCTCTGTGTTTCTCTGTTCCGAAGCATCCTTCGTGTCCTCCGTAATTTTTTCTGAGGTAGTGCTCGCTCCCGGTCATGTCGCGTGGGTTTTAGGCTGCTTTTTTCGGGAACTCTCGTATGTGACACCGTGCTTTCTGTTTTTGTGGGAGGAGATCTGTTCTTTGTAGTGGCTACATTGTGCTTTCTTGTCGCGGTTTTGGTGAGATACCCTCGAGATTTAGATCTGCTGGTTATTGTAACGGTCGAGAGACTGCAGCCCAGTAATCAGTTCGCCTTCATACTAAAAATTTGTGCTTTGTCCTCTTTCTACTTTGTCCGCTAGTCTTCAATGAAACTTTGAGCGTTTTCTTTTTCCGTGATCTTCAAGGCAAAATGGACGATCTTGTGCGAGCTTTTATTTATTCTTTTGTTTGTTGGGGTTTTGAATTTATATGCAGAGAGGATAATCTCATGGAACGTCCAATTTAAACATAGCAATCAATCTTTGCTTTTCGGCAGTTACCTAAACTCCGATTGCGCGGCGTTGTCCGATTCGATTTTAATGCGTGGGTTCTGTTCAGGTTTCCATCCTTTTGTATTTTCAGAACATGGATTTCGAAAACAAGTACCAGCAGGCTCCAGAACCCAAATACGAGTGCTTGTTATTTGGTGAGTTTTCTTTTATCAGGGGTTGAAGCTTTCTTCCTTAAACTCTCTAATTCCATCTTTGATTTGCTTCTAGCCAAGTTGCGATGACTTGGCCGATGCCATAAATTTAACATGTTGGTGATTACTCAAATTACAGATCTGGATGACACTTTGTATCCACGTAGTTCTGGGCTGTCATTGCTGATTACCAAGAACATTCAAGGTAACATATTCAGTGATTGAAATTCTCGAATTTGCTTTGAGTTAATATGTGTTCCTCACAAATGTTTTTCCTTAAATTTTCTTGTCTGTAGAATATATGTTGCATAAGCTTCATATGGAGGAGAGTAAAGTTCCAGAATTGTGTCTATCACTTTACAAGGATTATGGGACGACTATGGCTGGTCTGAAGGTTTGCGCCTGACCTTTTAGTTTCATCAAGCTGTCATCTTTGTGTACTTCTTTGTGAATTATGCTAACGAGTGATTTATTCTGGGCTTTAATTGATTACAGGCACTTGGATATAATTTTGACTACGATGACTGTCATGGGTACTAACTTTTCCCTTTCCTTTGTTCTTGGGCTGCCTTTTAGCTGTATTTCTTTGGTTTGTGCAGTAAAGTTGTTAAATTATGCAATTTTCACAGTTTTGTTCACGGGACATTGCCATATGATCTATTGAAGCCTGACCCTGTATTAAGACATCTTTTACAGAGCCTTCCCATCCGCAAGTGTGTAAGTTCTGTGCTCTCGTACTAAATTCTTTAGTAAGAAGGATTCTATTACTGGGTTGTTTGCTGATCAGAGCCTTTTCCTTGTGAATTTGGTTGTTTCTTTAGATATTTACCAACGCAGACAAAGCTCACGCTGCTAGAGCTCTTGCGAGGCTTGGATTGGAGGACTGCTTTGATGGGATTGTATGCTTTGAGACTCTAAATCCTACTGATAAAAGTAGTGCTTCACCTGATGAGAAAGACAGTAATTTGACATGCCTGCAAACGAGGTCTGTTTCCCGCGATGAAGCCTCTCTTATCGGTGCTTGTTCTGATGGTGTTAATGCGGGTGTGATGCTTCCTAAAACTCCAGTTGTTTGCAAACCATTTGAGGAGGCATTTGAGCAAGCTTTTAAGATTCTTAACATAAACCCTCAGCGAACGGTAAGAGACATGACTTTACCTTTCAAAACAACTCATTTCATTTGTTTCCCTTGTCAAATGTGGTCTTTACTTACAAAGCTGGGTACTTCAGATCTGTTATTGTCATTTTGAATTTTGGATGGCTTATAGTATCTGACAAGGTCTGAATCACCGTGATTTGCTCCGTTACAAACCTTGCAAAATCATTTTATAACATTGCAGTTCTCTCATTTCAGGTGTTCTTTGATGATAGCATCCGCAACTTACAGACTGGGAAACAATTGGGACTTCATACGGTGCTGGTAGGCTATCGATGGAAAATCTGAGTCATTGCTTGTCATTCCTTACTGATAGCATAAAGATTTTTGCCTGGATTATGCATTGATGATCACCATAAAGAAAAACCCTCAAAATTTTCTGTCTGCATAACATCGATGTATATGTAGGTTGGCACCGCTCACCGAACCAATGGGGTTGACTACGCATTAGAGAGCATCCATAATTTCCGGGAGGCACTGCCAGAGCTCTGGGAAGCTGACAAGAATCCTGAAAGCGTTAAGTATTCAGAGGAGGTTGCGATTGAGACATCAGTGGAAGCCTAGTTGGAGCGAAATGAGCGATAGACGATATTAAGAGCTGTACTTTTATCCTGTACACGCCTCCCTTACTTCTGCCGATGTACCTCTAACCACTTATCTTTGAAAGGAAAATAAAAGGAAAATAAAAGAGAGTCCACTGCTTCTTTCCCATCATTCGATGTAATTGTTAAATGATCGTTCTTCATGAGGCATTTGGTTAAGTAGCGACAATGAGTATCAACTACTAAATTATTCTCTACTAAGCCACATAGCCAATCCAGAATCCAAATTATAAATTAATTTCACTCGCAACTCGGTTTATCGGTCAAAATATCTTTGTAAAAGTATTTCTCAAATCCTTCTAGAATTTATTTCATAAATCAAATTTGTATTATATATATGTGTGTGTGTATAAAACCTTTCACAATACATTTCATAAGTTGTTTTTCAAATTATTTACAAAAAACCAAATGTTGCTTGAGTGCTATAATAATTATTTTGATCCCTTGAATACATAACTTATATAAGTTACTCACTTGATTGTAATAACCTTCGTTTTGATTACTTAGAATGTCATACAACTTTTTCAATTGATTACTTGAGTGCCTCCATATCGAATTTCAGTACTTGGGTAATCATTCATAAAATGTTATGGCACATAGCACTCAAGAGAATGGTTTTTAGAAGTTATGGGGCGCAAGTGCTTGAAAAAAAAAGTCATGATAATCAAGTGAACATTGTATGAAATGTTTGTGGTCCTCTTATCCCAACCAAGGAGTAGTTAAATGTCCCATTCAAGTTTTATACAACAAAAATGATATTTCATAATCCATAATATATCAAATCTCTATTACTTTTAAGACACAAGTTTACAAATTCAAATAAGTGATAAGTACCACTTAGTTGAGGTTGCAAAACCAAACAACAAAAGCCACCTGAGATGACAAACTCGTCATCCTATCAATTAAATGAAAATGATATCAAAATCAAGTAAAATGCTACCTTAATTATAACTCGACTTAAGTGAGCTTAATATATGATAAAATGATTCTTATGTGTTAATGATAAACTTGTCTATAGCACTCACTTATTGTTGTCTGCTGCGTACAGCTTGTGCACGAAATTTTAGAAATTCGCTTCAACCAAACCGTAATTTGGAATTGACTTTTATAAATCTGGTGTCTCTATAATACCCTTAAGCATCATAGTTTAATAACTCCTAAATTAAATATCTCAATTCAGAATCCAAATTTATGTTTTAACTCCGAAAATTCCTTGGATTGGATGAACAAAGGGTTAGAATCCTTATCGGACGCTAAAAAAGGAAAGTAATTTGACTCGTTGTAGCCTTGCACTTCTTGTTTATGTGGTTCGCGTTCTCTATTTTCTCCTCTCTCACTTCACGAGCACTAAAAGGGGGAGAAGAAGGAGACATTTTCTGATTTATTTGGACTGAGGGTCTTAGGCTTTCTTTCCTTTTATTTTAAGTTTCCAAGCCTAACTCTTACGGTAATTTTGACCAATTTCCTCAATCGAGATTAGGGTTCGAACAAAATTATTAATTTTGTCCCAATTTGTTAATTTGTGGCAAGCAGATTGGCCGTACAACGCCATATGCACTCATTTGCTGACTTCATTTTGCTGACTGATCATGTCGGACGGTTCATATTAAATTAATGTTACGTTAGATTTTCCGACCAAAACAAGACACTTAAATGAATGACTCAAATCAATGTGATATTCAAGTGATGGAAAAAAAGAAAGTTACAACTTTAAGTAAGTTTTTATAAAAGTTATGACACTTGCGGTGTTCATATTATAAGTCCGCAATATATGATTGAAAAGCAAACAAGTTTTGATAAATAAGCTGAATCTATTTTATAGTAACCGGCAAAAGTTCTAAGTGTAAAGGCAGCTGTAACCATAAGCAGAAGGAGCTTTTTTTTTTTTTTTTTTTTTTTTTTTTGTATTTTTTAAGTCTAATGGACTCAGAATTAGCATCTTCAAATAAATTTCTTCATTATAATGGAATTGACATGCATTGATCACACCGGCAATTGAAGGAGTTTTTTAAGCTCACTAACAAAGTCACAGTTCGAGATCGGACAATGCCCAATGGCCCGGTGGCTCTGTGGCATCACCTTTACACCGGGCAAGTTTTAGTCCTTTCCAGTTCAGCCGGATTTGATCAAGGGAATTAGACCAAAAAAAAAAAAAAGGACTAGTCAGTCTTTTGTGCCAAACCCAAACCCAAACCCAAGATGCTAATGGACAGGTGTAGACATTGCTTATTTACTTTTCGGGCTTTGCTTTCCCAATTAAGCCAGCCCAAATTTGATAAGTTCTCTATAAAAAAATTTGACATTTTTTGATCGTACACGCGCCTGATCCTAATTTCAATCCGTCCTCGATCCGTTAAAGACTGGAAGTTAAAGAAAATCGAAGTGGAAATCTTCAAATAGTTATTATAGAAATGGGTCGCGTATGAATAGCCAACAAAAAGTTGACGAATCACTCCGTATATCAATGTCCTAAGATGGTCTTGGTCAATCCAGCTAGATCCAATAAATACAAATTTGCAGAAAACTAAAACTAAATAGGGCCCATCTCAGGTTGGGCCGTGAACAAATGGGCCAAGTCCACCAAGCCAAAACCCAGTCAGCCTGCACGACCAGCCGCCAGCGAGGGTTGGAGCGCTCTTTGCTTCCTCTTCTCCGCGGCTCCCGAAGAAGACAGAAGGCTTCCCTCCCTTTTCCGATTAATCGTCCGCCGTTCCGACGAGATTCCGACCGGCTCTCGACACGACCTCGCCCCCAGAAGAAACCCTTTTGCGGCGTCGCTTCGGCTCTTCCCCCGTTTTCTCGACCTCTTTTCGCGAGTGAATCTGGGCGAGGTCGTAGCCGGGATGGCGAAGCGCGAGCTCTCGAGCACCTTGAAGAATTTGAAGGTAACGATCCCCGAGCTCAAGCTTCTCGAGTGCGCGAGGCCCGTCCCGGGAAAAACCCAGTCGGGGTTATGGCCGCGCGGTTGGCTTGGCTAATAAATGTCGGTTCTTGCTGTTCACGGGTTTATTTCTTGGGCAGTTCATGCAAAGGGCGGCCGCGAGAGAGGAGAAACCCAAGAAGGAGGTTGAAGCGGAAGCTAATGGGGACTTCCTTTCCTCTGCTTCAGTTCGGAAGAAATGGTACGTCCGAGGAATTGCTCTGATTGATTGTTGATAACGTTTAGTGGACGAATTGGCTTATTTGATTGCAGTCATCCATTCATATGTTGGAATTCTTGTTAGGCTTATTTGCACTGCTTGACCCGTTGTATTATTAAGATGGTGTCGAACTTGAATTGTTTGAATGCCGCCTTTGAGGATTCCTTTGGGTTACACTAGTTTCCTAGATATGACAATTTTTTCAGAAATATTCACTTCTTAGATTCGACATTTTTATTCATGGGTCTCTCCAAACCCTTAACTGATATGCTAAGTAGTGAAAAAACCGGCGCATTGTGGCTGATATCTTCTTCCGATAAGTTTTGTTTGATTATTTTGCTGCCAGGATCATCGCACCCTTTCATTCACAAGTTTTTATTCACATTTTGGTGATAAGGATAATTATTGCTTCAATCATTGATTTTAATGTTAAATCGTGTAAGCTGATTATTCATAATTAAATCGTGAATATAAAGCATGTGTGTCTTTACCCTACACCTTTTGGTTGCGAGGATGTGTGATGCTCCCCACTATGGATTGTGCCAACTGAAGAAGTAGATGAGAATAATTGAAGAAAAAAGTAAGCTTAGCTAAACATTTTGTTCCATGCTTAAAAGAACATTTAATGAAAGGATAAAAAACAATAAAAGAACGAACCATGGCATTTTTTCAAATAAGGAAATTTGTCTAACCGACCATGGCCCAAATGGGGCTTGTCCCAGGATATACCAAAAGCTATAGAACTTTCTTACATGAAAGGAAATAAATGGATTTATGGAAAACAAAAGAAAGTGAAGGAAACAAAGAAAATAGAATTTAAAAAGATGAACTCTTTACCAAACCCACCAGCCTGTATCAACATAGCACAACTTTAATAGCCTATTTTGTATAGTAGTATGATCAATTACTTTTATGCTTTCAATTTGGTTGAGCGATGCTTCTACAAGGATGACAGAGAAATTCATAAACCTATTGAACCTGCTTTTAAGAGGGGTTAATGTCTTACCTCGGCTGCAGATGCTTGGGTATTTTGTGCAGTATCTATAAGACATTAGGTAACTGACTCATCCAAATGTTTTCTTCAACACTGAAGAATTATTATAAAGATAACTTTGACTAAATTGTAAGGCATAACCCACGAATTGTGACTTTCATGGCTATAAGAGATCTACAACTATCAAATCTACTACTCTGTGTCCATCAGGACTGCCTCAGACGTATATGGTGTTTATCATGAAAATGTCTATCGCCATTTCTCAGTCTTTCAATATGCTATGATAATTTTTTTCTTAGTATAACTACAGGCATCTAAAAGGTTGCTGATGGAATTGTGTGGGTGCAATGTGGCCTTTCTGTTTGATTCTGATCATCTCTCTATGTTTAGGGTTGTTCTAGAGGTGTGATGCAAATAAGATGTGATGCAAATAAGGTGTGATGCAAATAAGGTGTGATATCACATTAGGTCTATTGAGCTCCTCTTCCTTGCTGTGACGATGAATTATGTTTTGACTCCTTTGTTTACTTGCTTAATTGGTTCTGATTCTTATACTTGGTGCAGTGTTGTCATAATGGAAGGCGATCCTCATCCTGGAGCAGTCATTGGACGAATGTCTTTCCAGTGTTTCAATCCTTCTGTAGATGTAAGTGGTGAATCTGAATAGCCTGATGAGTTGTAGTTCTAGTCCTTGGTTTCTTGTTCATGTCAAAGTGTCTTGTCCTTAGAAAATGAATGAAGAGGCAGTAAATCCTCGTCAGCCAGATGCTCCAGTGACATCTTCTGGTCCTCAAAGTGAAGGATCTTCTTTCAGGTATGAGGATTGTGTACTAGATCTGGATATTGTTCATTTTCTCTTTGTTAATTCTTCACAAAGTTGTCCAGCAAATCAGAGAATTCTTTTGCATGTTTTGCAGTCTATACATGAGTTTGCTTCGTCATTCTTGCTGCTATTACAAAGCACATGGATCCGACCTAGTGCATGTTTTGAAATTCCATTTAGGGTGTGTTGTGTGAAAGAGCTGAAACATTTCCATCTTAGGGTTTCAAACAAGATTGATGATCTAAGGCAAAATCCAAGAGGGGAGACTCGTTGTAGAATTCACAAACTGCTTCGTAAAAAACTTGATTTCCCCTGCTCCTGTTATTCTTTTCTCCCCGTACATATTGCAAATTATGCAAATTTTAGTTTGAGAGAGCTTTGCCCCCTCCCCCTTTTCTTTCTGAATCTGATACTGATGGTTCATATCTCATCGAGAAGTACTAGCATTGAGGCTGAGGGAACACTTGGGCTAAAATTTGTCTTTAAAGTAGGTTTGTTAGCAGGATGCAATTTTGGTGATGCCACTTGGTTCCGAGTTTCAAAATACTCGTGTGAGCCAGTGGGGAAATTGCTGTCTCAGAATCAAGAGTAACGTTTGTGTTTGAGAAGACCTCGTAGAATGTACATTGACATCCAATATCTCTTCTAAATGCCTCAGGGATAATGGGTCTGCAATGAATGGCGAAGAACCTGTTAGCTTTAATAAACAGGATTCTGAAGGGAATGGAGACTTTAAAAGAAAGAAATCTGAAGTCGTAGCAGACGCTCCGTATCCCAGCAAATCACCAAGAACTATGCAAAGTGATCAACAGTCATCGCCTGCTGGTAGTCGAAGTTCTCACAAGCAGCCGAAACGAGAAAAGCTAGATTGGAATATTCTGAGACGATCTAAGGGTCAAGAAGAAAAATAAGAATATATGAAGTATTGTCTTATGATGCTCATTGATTTTGTTGTTCCCCCGTCTCTGTCTCTTGATTGATAGAATTAAAGCGCAGTTGTATTCTTGTCATAATCATAAGCATTGTGAAACCAAAAAGAAGCAAATGTTTTGGGCCACTCTCTCTTCATCCACAGACAAACACGCACTGGATGCTTTTGAACAGAACCGTCTATGTGGCCAAAAGAGAATTGAGAACCTTTTGTTTGCGCAGGGTGTAATGCCAAAGTCTCTACTTTATAGAATTTCTTTGCCCTATTGCTCTGTAATTCTATCATGGTCAATCAAATGCAGAGTATTAAGTATCTCTGTCTTCCCTCAAAATACTTAAATTGTGGATATTGGCTAAACTATTGAGTTTATTTGAGCTGTGGTATGTGGGGTATGTCGTTAAAGCACTGTGACCTGATCATTTGCTTTATGTACTTCTACCAGATTTGGGCTTAGTATGGACGAATGAGAAGGCCTCGAAAGCGTTCCTTCGATTGGCTTTATCGAGGGCTCTTAAAATGAAGCAGAGATTCATTAGACCAATCCCATCTTCCTTCCCGTTCGTTATACTGTCTAGGTGAGCTATGTCGTGAGGAGAATGAAAGGGTCGAAGCCAAAAACCTGACCAAAACATGAAATACATCCTGAATCACATGTTAGGAGAACAAAAGATCATGATAGTCTTGTCCTTAGCTTGAAATGAAAATGAAGAAGCTATTTACATTACATCTGCTCAAATATTCTGCAATAGGCCCAGCAATAAGGAACTAGGATTTACATGGCATCATTTTTCGTAGCAAAACACTATCTATAAAGAATAGATACAAATATACTTTAAAAGCACACACTATTCTAGCCCAATCCCTAAGCGGGTACCCAGCACGAGAGTGCATGGATCACTCTACCTTTCCATCCCTGGAGCATCCAACATCCATCCTGATCTATGATGAAGTCCCTGTGGTACTGTACCTTTACTGTTTTCTTTACTTTCCTAAATATCTCATCATCCAACGGAATCTGCCTAAAGCCTGCTCTCATATTTCTAATCTGCCATTGCTTGTATGTCTCGGGCCTCTCGACCCTGGCAAAACCTTCACATGCGATGGCATTCATCGCATCTCTGGCAAATACCTCTTTCTCAAAGAGCATCCTCTGGGGATCCTCCCGAGGCAAACTCACATCAAACATATCAAACAGCGAAGAGAAATGAAACAGCGCTTCCCGGAACCTCGTGACAAAGAAAGGAGCATTATAGGAGCCGTTGACCACCCCATGGACGAATATATCCGGGTTAATCCTTCTTATCAGATTCAAAACTGCATCCCTCGGACTGTTCATCAACACTGATTCATCAGCCAGGTTCTTCAACCTGTGCAAGCAATTGACCACAGTCATCTCGTCTTCTTCAAGCTTCAGATCCTCTAATTGGATGGTTTCCCACTTTTTCGCAATCACCTGGTACTCGAATTCCACGTTGAATCTCTTGGCATACTTCTCTAATCGTCGCCCAGTTTCCTCGACCCTCTCCGAGGGCCTAAACCCAGGTTGCGGGAACTCGATACCCGTCATGCGGATCTTGGGAGGGCCACCTTGTCTTCTCGAGATACGTTGAATAAGGCAGGGCCATTGGAAGCCATAGAGAATGCCAAAATCAATAATGTGAAGCCTGCGTGCTTGCTCAGCCCTTTTCATGATTGTCCTGTTTGCAAAGAAATTCGACATCCTTTTAAAGGGGCACGCTTGGACGAAGACCTGGTAGGATTTGAGGATTTCGGCAGCAGATGCGCCATTACCTAGGAGCACCGAATAGGATGGCGTCTCTGTGCCTACTAAACGTGCTTCAAGGCCATTGGCGAAATAATAGGCCAGCCTCTGGGTGCCATCGCCATAGGGAGAAGAATGCTGTCTGATTTGTTTGAGCAGTTCATGTGAACTTCGATGATCATTGCTTGCCACAGATTGTGCACATTGAGTCAAAAGAGGCCACAGATCCACCATATCCCCACCACTCCCCTTTTTCCTCCTTCGTGATGTTTTCCCACTGCTGTTGCCACTACTGCTGCTGCTGCTACCACTGGATCCTTTTGTAGGAACATTCCGCGGCAACTCTTCATTTTCTTGCTTTTCTGGGTTATCGTAAAGAGGGCATAATTGGTCACCTATTCCACCTTGACAAAGCAAGACCTTGTCAAACAAAGCTGTTTGTTCATCAAACTCTTCTTCCACGAAAATTGCTGACTGTTTGTTACTTCGTCCTCCTTGTTGGTACTCTTCATCTTCCCGTCCGTGACTTTTCTTTTCCCTGTTGGGAGAACATTGACTTCCCTCACCCTCTGACCCAGTATGATCAACTACTTCTTTTGGTACACCAAGTATATCAGTAGTCCGACTTAAAAGGAGCTCATTAGCTGCTTGTATTCCACTATATGAGTCAAGATCCAGATAGGAGCTAGAAGGAGAATCAATCACAGCAGCACAAGAGGCATTGCAATTACCCTGCTCATGAGCACCATTGAACTTAACATGGTTTGATACAGCCGCACAGTTGTAACAACCATCGGAATTGCTATTTTCAGGGGAATAACAATAATATCTACTCATGAAGTTCTGATTAAGGGAAGGCGATGAATGTTCTGATGAAGGGGTATCCTTCTGGTAGAGGACATCGCGCCAATTTTTTTCTTCGGCCTGGAGGGCGGCCAAGCAATCCTGCAACATGCAGTTTTTCTCCTCCAAGTCCTCCTCCATGAGCATCTCCCCTATGAACTTGAGAATCGAATTGGAGGTATCACTATCTTCTGGGGATTCCACCTCCAAGCTAGATGCACTGGAAACAGGGTTATTGGGTTCGGCATCACGTTTGAACCCATTAATGAGATTACAATTTGGGTGGATCGAAATCGATCTGTTGTCAAACTTAAACCCATTCAACGAACTAGAATGTTCTGTGAGAAGGGATTCCATAGTAACCTAACCCAGAAAAACCCAGAAGACGATGGCTTGCAAATGATTGAGAAAAAGAAGAAGGGCAAGAAAAAAAGTGAATAGAAGGCAGCCCCCCTTTTTTCCTCTTTCTCTCTCCCTGCAATCAACCGTCCAAATTTTCTGGAGTCAGCTTTGCAAAATCGTCCCCTGAATGTTTGGTTAAACAAGGGAAAAACTCAGTATCTACACAGAAGCAAAAACACGGCAAGTGAAGCCAAGTCAACAACGCCTACACCAACACTAAGCAGAAGGGTAAGAGCAGACAAATTCAAGCAATCCAGGTGAATCAGACATCACATAATACTGCCAACACCTACACAAAACCCGCAGATTTAGATCAACTCCCCCGAAAAAGAAGAAAACGGAGGAACAGGAACGAAAAACTTTCATCATAAAAAAAAAAAAAAAAAAAGAAAAACAGAGAGGGAGAGAGAGAGGAATACCTTGAGAAAGCAAGAGAATATACCGTGCTGAAACTGAAAGGACAAAGTGAAGCCTATTGACTAATGTGAAAGGCTTGATTTTTGAGTTATATACCCCCTCACGAGGTAGAGGAAACGAGGGGAGGGGAAGACAGTAACGACAGAAAGCCACCCCAAGGTGTGCAGAAACTTCAAGGAAACATCTCAAAAGTGAGACAAAGAAAGCCGCCACCTCTCCATGCTCACAGGTTTTTACCCTCGGCGATATAAGCCAGTCAGTGATTGGTGATGCTGATGTTTTTGTCTGGGGATATGAATAAAACAATTGACTTTCGTCTTGGGTGACTGTCTTGAATTTTCTATGTATCGGTGTGCGAAATATCTGTACGCGCGACCGAGAGAGAGAGAGAGAGAAAAAAGTTTCTTGATGATCAAGATATTTGACCAATTATTGGGCAAGTGTGAACGCACCGTGAGATGCTCTGGAAACTTAGGTAGGTAAAGGAGAGATCATAGGTAGATATCAAAAGATAATAATTCTTCCTGCTACTGCTCCATAATTTCATGGCTTTCCCTTTCACCCACTTGCTTCGTCACATCTCAACTATGATTAATTTAATCTGAAACTTAAGGAGCAAGATTGGATAAGCAAATCCTGAGGCTTTTCAGACCCAATTCAGAGATCTTTTGAAGATAGTGGGGGGTTATTGATTCTGACAATCTACTGAGCAGATCTATGCTTTTCCCTCTCTTTATTTAATTGGTCTGTGTTTTGCCTTTCCTTTTGGTCTTTGATGACCTATGAGCATCTTCTTGATTCCACCTGCACATGCACCCTCGGTCAGAAATATTTCCTTGATCTTCCCACCCCCGTTTTTTTTTTTCCTCACCTGAATTTGAAAATGTCAAAAAGTTGTTTGTCTTTCAACCATCAATTAGGGTTTTATTCTCGCAGTCTTGTTGTATGACCCATCCTTTTGGACCAGCCCTGCACGCGCTATTTTCCATCTTTTTGTTAAAGAGTAACCGGGAGCCGCCGGTGTCGAGTTACAAGCAAAGAGCAAGCTATCGCGTCCCTTTCGGAACTGGACTGATAAATATCCAATCAAACGTTGGCTAATAACAATTATTGCTCCTTGTTGCTAAATTGAGAAATGGCTCCGTAGCTTCTTAGTTTGTCACAGCGTGGAATGGCAACATCTTTTTGTAGCATTTTTGCATAATTGATGGAGGGCCAACCAGGATTTGAAAATGCCTCTTCCCTAATCCGCTTTTGCTTCAACAGGAAATGATATGTTCCTGTCTTTTACTAAGGAAAGGCACGTGCTCAGCTCCATCATTCAATATTTTGTCCCATATAATTTCCCTGATCGATAAGTTTACAGCAGTGGTCGTAAATTTTCAGACTGTCAATGGTTCCATATTAGGTAAATTCCATTATTTTCATATATTGTCGGTAATTGAAGTAGGGATTTTGCAAAATTTGTTAGCAAGTTGATCTCTAATGTTGGTGTCAAGTGAGAAGACCATATGCATAAACAGATGCACCACATTTAGACCATGTCGGATGTGGAGCTGTTATTATTATTTTCTTTTTGGCCGAAATGTTGCACTGTTGTGGTTACTAGTATTTATTTGATAATAGCCTCCAAAGAGGAAAATATTCTAAAAGGATAATTTTTCCCAATTCAGTGAATGGCTGCTATTTTGAGGCCTAAAAGGTTTTCGTAAGTCAATAGACTAGTTGCTTCAACAGGAACATCATGTTCCTGTCTTTTATTAAGGAAAGGCATGTCCTCAGCTCCATCATTCAATATCTTGTCCCATATAATTTCCCTTATCGATAAATTTACTGTAGCGGTCGTAAATTTTCAGACTGTTAATGTCACACCCCGATTCACAAGAAGGAGGGGCATAACACGGCCGTCCTTTTTCCAAAGGACGCAGCCTCAACGTAACCAAAATTTCAACCCGATATTAACATATATACATCCACATATATATTTGACAAAAATGGGCAATTGGTTACAATATCAGAGTATATCTAAAATCCACAAAAATTAAAACATAAACCTTTTACAAAGACTAGCTTATAAACCTATTAACTATGTATAAGTCATACCCAAAAATTTTCACCACAAAAGTCCTTCCCGAACGAACGCTCACGCCTACTCGCGACTCGCTGAACGCTCACGCCTACTCGCGACTCGCTGAAGAACCTGAAAAATAAGTAAATGAGAGGAGTGAGCTACCACGGCTCAGTGAGTAACACATTTCTTCTAAGCGGATTGAGAAATCACTATGCACATTTTAAAACACAACATAACTCATTTTATCATAATACCAAATCATAACTCAAATACCGAAAGTACCAATGGTCGAGTCCATTAGTCAATCTCGTAAAACATACATCAATGGTCTATTCCATTGATTAATCTCATCAAATCATATCGATGGTCCATTCCATCGACCAAACTCAAATCACACGTCAATGGTCCACTCTATTGACTAATTCATGCTCAAATGTCTAACTATGGTCACGCGTAACGCCCGTGACAAAACGACCAAGATTCCCCCCTTGGCAAGGTCTCCACCTATTATTAGCCGGTGGCTCGGCCTGACAAGGATATCCAGAATAGTATGTGCATACCCACACACCCCTCGGGGCCACGGAGACATTGAGCACCAACCACCAATCACAATATCCAGGTAATTCAACATCGAAATGAAGTCATATCACAACTCAAAATTTGATATATAAATATCAAAGCATTCTCCAAAACATTTCAAGATTCTTTCAAAGAACTTCACAAATCCTTTTTCAAACAACCATTCAAATCGAAGTCGAAATATAATTCCCTTCGATTAACAAAAATGGCAGTAATAGCTCAATCCCGTTTTATACAACAAAATATGCTTTTTATCAACTCATGGAATATATAATCCACCACGTTTCTCAAAACATGAGTTTAAAATACAAAGAAGAAATAGTGTCACTCACCTGGGAAAGCCAAAAATCAACTACGACGCTTATACGAACCAACGCATTCAGGTTCCTAACAATTAACGGAAAAATAATATTAAAAGGCCGAGTAAAAAAGATATTCTTATAACGACTCGCCTATACTAGGCCTATTAGTCGATAAAACGACACCTACGCGCCCCAAAAGCTCACAATTTAGCATAAACCCATCATTTTCAGTTAGGTGCGGCCCATGCGCCAACTTCGTCACGCCATAACTCCCTCCACAAAATTCCGTTTCAAGCTGTCTTATAGTCTTTAGAAAGCTCTCTTAACATACAACAACAACCCCAAGTCAGCTGCTCCAAAACAGTACTGAAAACAACAAAAAAAGAGACTCAAAGCCACTGATCGCTACAATACCAGATTACGCCCCCAACTTCAAAATTCTGTTATGAACAAACCGCAAGCTCAAAACACGATCCATAAATTGCTATAGCTTCACAACATCCCAAAGTACCATTTCTAAAAAAATATACGACTCAAAAATCGAGTTTCGCCACACAAATATCCAAGAAATCCGAATTTCGAGCCCTAATTGCGGCGATTGCTTCAAGTAAGTGATTAAAGGCTTCAATTTCTTACCGGTCTTGCAAAACACACTTGAGTTGGCTTGATGAGGCGTCCGGATCATGAGCGCGCCAAAATTTTTCCCTTTTTCCCTTTCTCCTTTCTCTTCTTTCTTTCTTCTCCCCTGTTTCGCGTTTTCCCCTGCTTCTGCCGGTATTCTTCTCTTTCTCTCCCTCTTTCTCTCTTTTTATAACCTAGCCGAAGGTTCCACAATTCTCTTCAGCCTCCCTTTTTGACTTTTCAACTCTTTCTTTTTCTTTTTATTTTATTTTATTTTATTAAAGAGCCCATATATTACAGTTAATGGTTCAATGTTAGTAAATTCCATTATTTTCATATATTGTCATTAACTGAAGTAGGGATTTGCAAAATTTGTTAGCAAGTTGATCTCTAATGTTGGTGTCAAGTGAGAAGACCATCTGTATAAACAAATGCACCACATTTAAACTATGTCGGATGTGGAACTGTTGTTTTTTTTTTTGGCCGAAATGTCGAACTGTTGTGGTTACTAGTATTTACTTGATAACAGCCTCCAAAGAGGAAAATATTCCAAAGGGATGATTTTTCCCAATTCAGTGAATGGCTGCTATTTTGAGGCCTAAAAGGTTTTCGTAAGTCAATAGACTATCCACCCATATTCGATTCATCCTTTCTGAAATGACTGTTCTCTCGCAGTACATTTTATGCTTACTAAGTTGCCTTCGTATCTCATTCTTGATGTTTTTATGATGTTTAGGACAGCAATAACAGGAGGGGGAAGTAGATTAGGAATTGTACCAGCAAGATGAGATTGACTTGGTCGAACAATCAGTAGGAAATTGCAAATCTTGCAGCACACTAAGCTGGATTCTAGGAAAGTCTCATCTGCAGAAAATCTTGGGACCAGGCAACTAATGAGTAATGAGTAATCATTTTGGCTGAATCTTTCTTTTTAAGCGTACTGAATGTGTGCCTCATTGGAATAATTACTACGTCCTACTTATTGAGATGTTCTTGATACATGCGAGAACCTCGAATTTGCTTTTCGGATTGTACCAGTGCCGTCACATGTGACATTTCAATTGGAAATCCTGTTGGCCCTTATCAGAATTGGCATTTTCGGAGTCTTGTTTGCAGTGCATCCATATCTCACAAGTAGTTATGACCACATACCCTTGGAGACTGCAAACTTCATTAATCCAGTCAACGAGAAACAGATCAGCACTTCAAGAAATCTGGAGTCTGAAATGGCATTGATTCTTGCACTAGTATAGACTTCTCCCTCACTGACTGAATCTCATTTTTCTGGGTTGTGCTTCGGGTAGTGAAATTGAAGGCACCTACCCCGTTATGGTCAAATCATGGACTGCAGCCTACTTACGTTGGAACTTGACTCAGTGAATCTAAGCGTATGAGGTCGTATCTTCCATTAGTTAATCCGATATAAGGACCGACTCTAGGTCAAAGCTCCATTATCTTTCATTGGTACTTGGCCTTGTCAAAGATGATTGCTTCTGAGTTTCTGTGAAAGTGATGATTGGAAGGAGTTGCTTACTTAAGGATGGACAGGGACATGTGACAATCGAACTCAAGGGCAGCTGTAAAATATGATTTTCTTGAAACCCAAATGAGCGGAAAGACACGTTGAACCAGTAAGAGGTTCGCTCCAGTTACAAGAATCGGTCAAAATGATTTAAACACGGAGGAGATGAAGTACATGATTCCAAAAGTTCCAAGAAAAGGCTGTCCATAACATTAGGAGGTCAGGTTGTGAAAGTAAATCAAAGACTTACATTTTACTTCAAGATAAAGGCAATCAAGTCAGCCTAAAAAAATGAAACAGCTTAACTCATAGCGAAGATACATGACTGACACAAAAAAACCTAGCAAAAATAACAGAAATTGTTTAATCTAATGCCAATGCTGTGCTATGGAAGAGCCAAGAAACGATTCCATTTGTTCAGAGAAGTAAAGAAAAAATTGCATCGAACTTCTTTCACCCTAACCACAAGCAAGAAGCAGAGGTTATATGCCTCTGCAAGATATAAACTTATGGAGTTGGCACTGCACTACATGTATAATACAGACTGATAAAGACGTCTTCCATGAAATAACCCCAATTCTTTGATTGAAATCCTCCTGCTAAATAAGTTTTATCTATCGTAGTTCTGCCCCAAACAGCATTGGGCCGAGATCCTTCTCCTGGAACATCTTCTGTTGAGATGATTTATGGCAATTACACTTGACCTTCAAAAGATTTGACTCTACTGTGTTGGCTTCTTCTTATGATCTGCAAGGAAGAATCGAATCATTATACAAACAGAAGCTAACATGCCGATGCACGGAAATGTAAAGCAAGCATATATAGATGAGATAGGTAAATGAGCAGCACCTCAGTGTCTCGTGCATGATGCTTACCTGGCAATTCAGGAAGAATCTCTCTTGTTATGGCTTATTATGATAGAAAACATGCTTTCGGAATAACCTATGCCGATAACCAACAGGTGCAACCGGAAATTATTCGGCCTCTCCAACCAAGTAGCATCCAGTTGTTTTGTTCTTCAAGCTTGAAATCCTTGTGGTAATTTCCACTTAACTTAGCCCTAGCCTTCTTTATCAACTCCTGATCCAGAGGAAGCTGCTGGAAACCAACCCTGGTAAGGCGAAGTTGCCACTGCTTATATGTTTCGGGCCTCTCAACCCTCTCCATACCTTCACATGCCACAATATTCATTACCTCTCGTCCAAAGACATCTCTCTCCAGAACCAACCTCTGCACATTGTCATGAACTACGGTAGTGTCAAACACATCATAAATCGCAGAGAGGTGAAAAAGAGCCTCACGGAATCTTGTTATGAAAAATGGCACGTTGTAGGATCCATTTCTTATACCATGAATAAAGATTTGAGGTTTTATACTCCTGATCAGGTTTAATACCATATCCCGCTGACAGTTTATCTCAACTGTCTCATCGTAGAGATTCTCAAATCGAGCAAGACAATTCACGGCAACCACCTCGTCGCTTTGAATCTTTAGATCTGCAACTTCGATACATTCCCAGCTCGCTGATGTTACCGCTTGGAATTCGAAAGGTACATTAAAGCGCTTGCAATACTTGGCCAAACGGTGACCTGTTTGCTCAATTTTTTCACTGGGACGAAATCCAGGTTGTGGAAGTTCTATTCCCGTGATTCGCAGCTTTGGAACCCCTCCGGTTCTCTTTGAGAGCTCTTGGATAAGGATTGGCCATTGGAAACCATAATTAATACCAAAGTCTATGATATGGAGCACTTTTGCTGTTTCTGCTGATTTCAAAATCATGTAGTTTGAGAAGAGGATCGAGAATTTCGCGAATGGACAGGCCGAATATTCAAGGTGGTATGCTTTCAACTTATCAGCTACTGATCTCTTCTGGATAACTGAATAGTAAAATGCTTGACTTCTACCGGCACTGCCTGTAAGGCGTGCTTCCAGAGCATTGGCAAAGTAATGGGCTACCCTCTGGGAACTATTACCGGAGGGGGATGAATCTTGTCTTATTTGCCTCAGCAGTCCACAGGCGGTCTTGATGTCATTAGTAGAGACAGCTTGTGCACAGAGACTCAGAAGACTCCTCAAATCCAATGTGCTCTCGTTTCCCTTCTTATTACTTTGATCCCCAGTACCATTAGGATCTTGAGGATCCTTGATTTCACTTAACTTCTCGGATTTGCACTCTAATGATAGAAGCCCCCCATTTTTGTTGCTGAGCAACAACTTTTCAAGCAAATCTGAAAGCTCGGGGTCTTCGTTGTACGAAGCCAACTGCTTGTTGGCTGGCCTTTCTTCGGACCTTGCATAATGGCTTTCATGATTCTTTCTCCCCTGGACCCATTCTCTGACTGATGGCGCCCTTTGATGCCAATTTCTTCCTTGTCTCTGATGGTTGGAGCCAATCCATCTTTCTCCTGACCGATAGTTATATGAATGCCACTAGGGATGAACTTCCTGGCCTCCTCTAACCCTTTATTAAATTGCACGACAGACTCATTGTTGTTGAAGAGTGGACTAATTAAGACCTCACTTGGACCCGAGTAACAAAAGTTATCCCCATACTTAGGCAAGCTGTCTACAGAATTGATGGAAGACTGAAATTTGCAATACACGTTCGGCTGCAAGACCACGTCCCCAGGAATTTTGGCATGAATGGAAGCATAATTGTTTCCTTCTGGGTCGTCATGTGAATTAGGATCCAGAGGACGGCAAGAGTTGGAGCTGGTGATGGTAGTGCCGTTACTGCCTCGATCACTTCTTCTTCCCCAAGGATTCCAGCTTGAGCTGTTAATGACCTGATTGGTATCAACCCCTTTGGTTTGCTCGGGGGAATCTGGGTATTTCTTGCCAAGTGCATCATACAAGGACTTTTCTGCGTGCCGTAGAGCCACAATATTGGGAACCACCCAAGGTTGCTCCTCCATTTTCTCTTCCATGAGAATCTGACTTACGTATTTGAGAACAGGATCCATTGAGTTGCTGTGATCTGAGAGGGAAAGAGAGCCCCCCCTTATATTCACACTTTCACTGGAGCTTGTCGAATGGCGAAGCATCTCTAAATTGGGTCGTGTATCTCTTGATGGAAGATTCAGGTCTGCATCGAGGTTAATGGGAACAGATGGTACATAACACATGGGTTCGGGTCGGTGCGGCGGAGAGGTCATTTCTGCAGAGTTGGAAACAACAGGAGGTTCATTGATTTTGACTGAATTACAGAGATTTCGGGAATGGGATGAAATGGCTGGGTGAGTTAGGCTATTGTCCTCGAAACCGTCAACAGAGGAAGAGAATTCCGGGAAGTCAAACTCCATTGTGTGATCTCTGTCTCAGAATCCTACAAAAGCTCGCCGTCTCAAATGAGTGTCTGATGTGTAGTATCAAGCGACTGCTCCTGAGAAGCCTGGCGTTGTACTTTAACCGTCATGTAAGACGATTTCATCTGCATATAATTCACCTTTTTCATAGATAGTCGAATCACCTTAGGGTCTAGGATGATTCAAGTCTATTCCTACAGAGATCTGGGGACTTATAAACGAAAAACAGAGGAATCATTTTACGGCGTCCAGTTCAAAAGCATGAACAGAATGGGACACGAAAATTTGAATCGTTCTACAATTGTGATCTAGCTTCTCTACACGTTGGAAATAAAGCGAAGAATCAGTGACAGGAAACGTAGAACTACTGTGACAATTTGTTGGGAAGAGTAATCAAAAACTGCAATTACAATGACAAACAGATAAAAACTTCGAGTAGCATACCGAAGGAAGAAATTTGGAGCTAGTAGGAGGATTCAATGGAACGAAGCTCACGAGTCACGAGATGCAGTGCATAGACCGATGAACTTCCTGTACTTTGAGTGATTCTCTTTTTCAGATACAGAATAATGCAAGGGCGTCTCTTCACCTTTTTTTGATGGGAAAACACATTTACCCATAAAATCAAGTCCACCTTACCGACGCCAATTTTTTATGTTAATAATGTTGTTGACTTATATGTCCCCGCTATTGGTGTGAAGACGCCATCGGTTCCATAAAACAGCTGCAAAAGCTGTGGACCACATCAGAGTTTAGACATCAAGAACACAGATAATAACCATTCTACTAAAAATTGATTTATGTAATGGAAATAAATTACGCGTTTGATAACGATATAAAATTTCTATTCCTGAAACAGAAATTTGTTTGATTTTTCTATTCCTGAAACAGAAATTTGTTTGATAACGACGGAAAATTTCTCATTCTCAAGTGGTGGTGGATAGTGAGGGTAGCCACCGACTACCTTGACAATGCAGGGTGAGGGGCAGCAATCGGCGGGCGGCAGCGGCGGATGGGGGCAGTGGTGGTGAATGATAGGTGGCAATGGTGAGTAGGTGGTTGGCTAGTAGCGAGGACGAGAAAAGAGAATAATTTTTATTTTTCATTCTTGTTTTAGAAGTAGAGAAGTGGAAAAATTTTACTTTTAATTTCTATTCCAAATTTATTTATGAATCTTAAAATGTGTCTTAGAAATAAAACAATGAAATTGAGCCACCAAACGGATTTTTATTCTAAAAAATAAGTTCAGAACAAAAAATAATTCTAGAACAAAAATAGAATAGTTATCACGCGTACCTTAAATGGGACCCTTATAGTCATTAATAAATGCTTAATATTACCCTCCGACGAGAGCAATTTGTCGAAAGGATGACGTTTTCTGATACAGTGAATGGCTGCTATTGTTGAGATAAGATTTCCAACGGTCAAAGAGACATATCATTCCAAATTTGGGCCCATGAGACTAAAGGGCTTGTCTTTGCTCAAAAAAACAAAAGAAAAGAAAAAGAGACTAAAGGGCTTGTGCCATATAACTGCAATTCTAGAATTAGATAAACATTCGTCCAATCTGGATTCTCTCTAACATTGTACGGATAATTTTTCTATTGGTTTTAATACAAAGCTTTCTTATCAATCTCTCCCAGGGTTTCGATTACTTAATCCTTGTTGTAATATTGGCCATTTTAGTCGATCAGCTCAAAGGTGGTGGGACCCACCTTAAAAAAAATTAAAAAAAAAAAGGAGAGAAGGACATGGTCAACCGAGAACTCGCGTGAGGACGGGAAGAAAAAGAAAAGAGGGAAAAGAAAGGAAAGAAAGAGAGGGAGTAGAGAGAGTCTGCCTGTGTGCTGCGGGGACCTCGCTAAGCGGAATCATATGCGTATCATGACGCCCGGAAATTGATCACACCCATTGTTTGTCCTATTGGAATAAATTTCAGATTTAGAGCTTAAATTTAGAATTACGTGAAATTCAAGTCACGAAATCCGATTTATGAGATATTGAGCTTTGGGATTTCATAAAAATTGTGATTAATGGCATTGTGAAGTCGTGAGGTTTGATGAGTCATTTGGAAACAATAGTTTGGTCAGAGCGAGAATTTTAGGGTTTTACGTACGAATTTCGTTTTGCAAATGGCTTGGATAATTACTTTGGGTATGTGATTTGTTAGTGTGTGTGTTTAAGCATTGGTGAACTGTTTCGTAATTAAGGTAGTGTTTTCCTTAGTTCTGATGTCAATTCTTCTTTAATGACTAGAATTACGAGATCGTTGGCTCGTTTAACTTCGCATTCTTTAATTTTAGGCATTTCAGACAAGTAATACTATTTTTGCTTTGAGTTTGTAAAACTTATATTCCAAAACTACTATGGATTATATATTGTATGAGTTACCAAATGACATTGTAGTTGTATAAAAAGTTAGATCGAGCATTTACTACCTGTTAAAACTTGTGAATGATTTGCTAATGGTTTTGAGAAAAATATTGTGAAATGATACATATTTGTGTTGCGTTACCAACTGGTTTATGAAATGAGTTTTATAATGATTTGAGAAACCTTCAAGAAAAGCATTTCGAAATGTTGAAGGTTTATGAAATGAATTTTGAAATAATTTGAGAAATGTCTTGTGAAATGCGAACAAAATGGAGAAATATTATGCATGTTGTTAGTGAATTCAATTGGTGATAATGATTCTAGATTTGATTCTTAGTATTGGAAGATGTGAGTTTGGTACTTAACATCGCCGTGAGCCTATTAAGATGATATCCCTTTGAGCCGAGCCACCAATTTTGTGGGTGAAGATCTTGCCAAGGGGGGACTTGATCACTTTATTGCTAAGTGGAGATTTTGGTCGGTGGAATGGACCATCAACATATGAATTGATGAGATTAATCAACAAAATAGACCATTGATATGTGAGTTATTGAGATAGATCGATGGATTGGACCATTGATCGAATTGTTTTAATATTGCAAAGGAAATGAGTATTTTTGACTTGTACAAAGTTTAGTTGAAATGAAATAACTCATATACTATTCGATATGTATTTTACATCTCGAGTTTGGATTATGAGTTATGGTATTGCTTTGTATCGATGCATAGTAGTTGTTTGATCTATTTAGAAGAAATATGTTATTTACTGAGCTGTGATTGCTCATTTCTCTCATTTTTAATTTTTTCGGGTTTCTTAGTTACTGGCTGTTAGAGGGAGAGCGTTATCGCTGGAATTTTGGGAAGTTGAATTTTGGTGGATTGAGAAGGCGTCATTTTCTTGAAAGGATAACCGTGTCATCCTCTTTTATGTTAGGATTCAGGATGTGACACTTGTGACTTCTAAAGCTAACATAATCCGAAGAAAAATGGAAGGAATTTGCAACATTTCATTCTTAAATGTTATTGCCCCTTGTAAGAATAGGTATTCCGATCCATTTTGAATCCATATACCCCCAAGAACCAGCGCACCTTTATCTCCATGACGGCAAACTACGTACACAAAGTTGACGAATCAAAATGCACTTCGAGGACTTCTAAACTATGTAGCACTGATACGGACACGCGATACGCGACACGACACGACACGACACGCCGACACGTCATTTCTTAAAAATAGAGAATTTCGACACGTTCCGACACGTTATATATTAAATATATTTTTATATATAAATACATAAATAAATAATAATAAAAATAGCCTAAAATTAATTTACACGAAAATTATTAAATAATATCATTTATTATTTTAATTTTTTACAATAATACATAAAACTTAGAGGAAAAAAACATTGTTTAAAGAAAAATGCTGAAATGATATTTTTAAATTTATTTATTTATCATATATAGCATTTTTTTTTTATTACTTCTTTCATAGTAAAAGACTTTTAAAAAAACTAAAACAATTCTAAAAAAACAAAACTGAAAAAAAATAAAATTTGACCCCATGCGTCATGTATATTTATAGCAATTTTATTACTTTTTTTTTTTTTATTACTTCTTTTGTGTATATTTATATTTTGACCCCTCAAGTATTAGAAATTTTTAAAATTGACCCCGTGCGTGTTGGAATTCTGGACTTGCGTGTCGGAGAGAGTTGACCACGTGTCGGATTTTTCGACCCTCGTTGACTGCGTGTCGGAGCGTGTCGGAACGTATCGGAGCGTGTCGGACACGACACGAAGGCTTCCGGAGAGTGTCCGTGCTACACAGCTTCTAAAGGAAGAAGGGCGTGCTTGGAATTGCACCCCCTAATTTTTTTTGGGTCGAATCACACTCCATTCGCAGGTCCAGCTTTTTTCCAAACATGGTTCAGAGCCCACTTTCACACTCGACAGGCAGTCATATTAATCATACACCGAAATAGATATTGGGACCCAACAATAGCTTGAATCCTCCATTCCGTTGACTATTGGTAGAGATGATTGAGTTTACTGAGACGATGTGAGGGTTATCAGAGAGAATTTGATTGCTTCAGTATAGTTGAGGACGTGCGTTAACCTGACTCAAAGTTGTTGTACGTGAACAACTGGAGAGGAAAATTAAAACAAATGCGCAGGATCAATTATATTGTTCCAAGATTTCCATAAGGAAATTGATGAAGTTTTCAAAACCTCAGCTGATGTTAAGATAGAGCACTAACCAGTCGAATCATCTCCAACTAGAAAATGAAATGACTAAATTGCTAAACCAACATAAATGGAAATAACACTGCAAAATCGCTAATATCAATATCACTGCTGCAGAAAAGCTAACAGAAAATTCCCTTCGTTCAGAGAGAAATAAAAAGAGAATTGCAAGCACATCTGCCAGTATCACAATAGGGTCCTAGATATTGAAATGAACTATCAGACATACGACCCCATTTTGCTTAAAGTATATGATATCACTAACAAAAGGACCTATCATGTTGGCTCTGCACTACATAGATAACTCTCCTCTATTAACCACTGGCAACAGTGTCTTCCAACAACTGGTCCTAAAATCAAATTGAGGGAAAATTATCCAAAAAGTCCTAAACCTATTACACTATTGCTGATAACCAACAAGTGCAACAGGAAATTATCCGGCCCCTCCAGCCAAATAGCATCCAGTTGTTTTCTTCCTCAAGCTCAAAATCCTTGTGGTAGTTTCCACTCAACTTAGCCCTTGTCTTCTTTATCAACTCCTGATCCAGAGGAAGCTGCTGGAAACCAACCCTGGTAAGACGAAGTTGCCACTGCTTATATGTTTCGGGCCTCCCAACCCTTTCCATACCCTCACATGCCACAATATTCATTATCTCTCGTCCATAGACATCTCTCTCCAGAACCGACCTCTGTACATTGTCATGAACTATGGTAGTGTCAAACAAATCATAAATCGCAGAGAGGTGAAAAAGAGCCTCGCGGAATCTTGTTATGAAAAATGGTGCGCTGTAGGATCCATTTCTTGTACAATGAATAAAGATTTGAGGTTTTATACTCCTGATGAGGTTTAATACCTTATCCCGCTGACAGTTCATCTCAACTGTCTCGTCGTAAAGATTCTCAAATTGAGCAAGACAATTCACGGCAACCACCTCGTCACTTCGAATCTTGAGATCTGCAACTTTGATACATTCCCAGCTCGCTGATGCTACCGCTTGGAATTCGAAAGGTATATTAAAGCGCTCACAATACTTGGCCAAACGGTGACCTGTTTGCTCAATTTTTTCGGTGGGACAAAATCCAGGTTGTGGAAGTTCTATTCCCGTGATTCGCAGCTTTGGAACCCCTCCGGTTCTCTTTGAGAGCTCTTGGATAAGGATTGGCCATTGGAAACCATAATTAATACCAAAGTCTATGATGTGGAGCACTTTTGCTGTTTCTGCTGATTTCAAAATCATGTAGTTTGAGAAGAGGATTTGGAATTTTACGAATGGACAGGACAAATATTCAAGTTGGTATGCTTTCAACTTATCAGCTACTGATCTCTTCTGGATAACTGAATAGTAAAATGCTTGACTTCTACCGGCACTGCCTGCAAGGCGTGCTTCCAGAGCATCGGCAAAGTAATGGGCTACCCTTTGGGAACCATTACCGGAGGGGGATGAATCTTGTCTTATTTGCTTCAGCAGTCCACGAGCGGTCTTGAAGTCATTAGTAGAGACAGCTTTTGCACAAAGAATCAGAAGACTCCTCAAATCCAATGTGCTCTCGTTTCCCTTCTTATTACTATGATCCCCAGTACCATTAGGATCTTGAGATCCTTGATTTCACTTAACTTCTCGGATTTGCACTCTAATGATAGAAGCCCCCCATTTTTGTTGCTGAGCAACAACTTTTCAAGCAAATCTGAAAGCTCAGGGTCTTCGTTGTACGAAGCCAACTGCTTGTTGGTCGGCCCTTCTTCGAACCTTGCATAATGGCTTTCATGATTCTTTCTTCCCCTGGATCCATTCTCTGACTGATGGCTCCCTTTGATGCCAATTTCTTCCTTGTCTCTGATGGTTGGAGCCAATCCATCTTTCTCCTGACCGATAGTTATATGAATGCCACTAGGGATGAACTTCCTGGCCTCCTCTAACCCTTTATTAAATTGCACGACAGACTCATTGTTGTTCAAGATTGGACTAATTAAGACCTCACTTGGAACCGAGTAACAAAAGTTATCCCCATACTTAGGCAAGCTGTCTACAGAATTGACGGAGGACTGAAATTTGCAATCCACGTTCGACGGCAAGACCACGTCACCAGGACTTTTGGCATGAATGGAAGCATAATTGTTTCCTTCTGGGTCGTCATGTGAATTAGGATCCAGAGGATGGCAAGAGTTGGAGCTGGTGATGGTAGTGCCGTTACTGCCTCGATCACTTCTTCTTCCCCAAGGATTCCAGCTTGAGCTGTTAATGACCTGATTGGTACCAACCCCTTCAGTTCGCTCGGGGGAATCTGGGTATTTCTTGCCAAGTGCATCATACAAGGACTTTTCTGTGTGCCGTAGAGCCACGATATTGGGAACCGCCCATGGTTGCTCCTCCATTTTCTCTTCCATGAGAATCTGACTTACGTATTTGAGAACAGGATCCATTGAGTTGCTGTGATCTGAGAGGGAAAGAGAGCACCCCCTTATATTCGCACTTTCACTGGAGCTTGTCGAATGGCGAAGCATCTCTAAATTGGGTCTTGTATCTCTTGATGGAAGATTCAGGTCTGCATTGAGGTTAATGGGAACAGATGGTACATAATACATGGGTTCGGGTCGGTGCGGCGGAGAGGTCATTTCTGCAGAGTTGGAAACAACAGGAGGTTCATTGATTTTGACTGAATTACAGAGATTTCGGGAATGGGATGAAATGGCTGGGTGAGTTAGGCTATTGTCCTCGAAACCGTTAACAGAGGAAGAGAATTCCGAGAAGTTAAACTCCATTGTGATCTCTGTCTCAGAATCCTACAAAAGCTTGCCGTCTCAAATGAGTGTCTGATGTGTAGTATCAAGCGACTGCTCGTGAGAAGCCTGGCGTTGTACTTTAACCGTCATGTAAGACGATTTCATCTGCATATAATCCACCTCTTTCGTAGGTAATCGAATCACCTTAGGGTCTAGGATGATTCAAGTCTATTCCTACAGAGGTCTGGGGACTTATAAACGAAAAACAAAGGAATCATTTTACGGCGTCCAGTTCAAAAGCATGAACAGAATGGGACACGAAAATTTGAATCGTTCTACAATTGTGATCTAGCTTCTCTACACGTTGGAAATAAAGCGAAGAATCAGTGACAGGAAACGTAGAACTACTGTAACAATTTGTTGGGAAGAGTAATCAAAAACTGCAATTACAATGACAAACAGATAAAAACTTCGAGTAGCATACCGAAGGAAGAAATTTGGAGCTAGTAGGAGGATTCAATGGAACGAAGCTCACGAGTCACGAGATGCAGTGCATAGACCGATGAACTTCCTGTACTTTGAGTGATTCTCTTTTTTCAGATACAGAACAATGCAAGGGCGTCTCTTCACCTTCTTTTGATGGGAAAACACATTTACCCATAACATCGAGTCCAGGTCAGCGACACCAATTTTTTACGTTAATGTTGCCGACTTAAGTTACATGTCCCTGCTATTGGTGTGAAGACGGTATCAGTTCCATAAAACAGCTGCAAAAGCTGTGGACCACGTCAGAGTTCAGACATCAAAAGCATGAATTGATAACACCTAAATTTTGCGGACCAATCATTCATTTGTTACGTAAAAAACTAGGGATCGACTTTTAGCCTCTAAACAAAAATATTGAAATTAATTTGCATAACATATAATTTTATAAGAATTTATTATTTAGTTTATGTTTTCAATTAATTGCATCATGTTGTAGCGGTGGTGGATGAGCTTTTAATTTGACAGCCAGGAATCGACTTGAAAGGAATGACGAGTTAGAAGATTGATATATTTCAAAATAGGTTTGTATAATTCTTCCAATATTTGGTAATTTTTCATATATTCATCGAGTGATATATTTCGTGGCAAATTGAAAGATTTCGGATGAAATATCAAAATAATAAGGGCCGGCGACCCTCGCCAAGCTCAGGCGGGGGTGCCCAGATCTGGGCACACCGGCCCTCGCGGGGGGCCGGTGGCTGTCGCTTGGCTTGGGCGAGGCGTTGCCAGCCCTCGCATGGGGCCAAGTGACCATCGCCCGGCTTGGGCGACGCCTCGTCGGCCCTCGCTCGGGGCTAGCAAGGCTCGCCAGATCGGTCGTTGGCCCTCGCCTAGGGCCAGTGAGGCCTCGCCTTGGTCGCGTGAGGGCTGGCCATCCGCGCCCGGGGCCGGCGATTGTCGCGGCCCCTCCGGCGAGGCTGCCATTTTTTTTTTTCTTTTTTCTTTTTGAATTGTTTGCTTTTTTAAATAAATTTTCACTTTTTAAAATTTTTTAAATCTAATTTAAATATACAAAAATTTAAAAAAAGCCATGTGGAAAATAAAAATTAATTTTAAATGCCACGTCAGCATTTTTAACGGAAAAGGCTAATGGCATCGATTTTAGGACTCAAATGAAACATTTTGATAAGTTTTAAGACTTATTTGCACTTTTTGCAAGTTTTAGGACTCAAATGCATTTTCGTGACAAGTTTTAGGATTTCCGCAGTACTTATCCCAAATTATTATGCACATGTCTTGTAGAAATAGGCCATCTCTTGCACGTCATTTAGTCATTACATTTTTAGGATCATTTAAATATGTGACATATTATGATAGTTTTATTTAATATTTACCCGTCATTATTTGATTATATAATTTGTCGCATAACCTATAGTTTACACGTTAGGTTGCGTGTTGCGTGTCATGTTTGTATAGATACATTTTTTGTATGTCATCGTATTGCATTGCACGTAGATTGTCTTTCATTAAATAAGAGAAAATTGTAAAAGATTGAGTAACTGAGTGCCAATTACAAATCATATGTAGGGCTATTGGTGTGAATTTTGAGTTAATATTGTAGAAGCTTTCATTGTTACGAGGTAAGTCATGTAATTTGTTTATTTTTTATTGGGTGTTAAATTGATGAATTGTGCACCTGCATGATTACATTACATGTTAGGGGGCAAAAGAACACCCTAAGTGCCAAAACTTGGCATAAAAGGATACTTAAGTGCCGAAACTTACAAAAGTGCATTTAAGTATCACTTTTTATGAAAAATGAGACACTTGAGTGCCATATCTGGCGAATCCTGCCAGAAATCCTACATGACAATTTTTTTTATTAATTTTCTCGCTTATATGGCTCGCCGGAAGGCTGACTTAGCAAAACACACACAAAAATGACATTGTTTTGATATAATTCGAATTTCAATACAAAATTAATTAAATTGAATTTAAAACAATTTTTTTTATTTAAAAAAAAGGAGGAGGAGGAAGAGGAGGGAGGCAGCCAACGGTTGAGGGCTCAGCCCTTGCCATCGCCGTCTCCCTACCATCGCCGGATAGGTGGGGGAGGGTCGGCTGGGGCCGTCGAGCCCTAGCTGGGGGCCGGCAACCCTAGCCGACTGGTGGCGAGGGCCTAGATCTGGGGTGAGGGTTGTGGCCCTCCCCTAGATCCGGCGAGGGTCGCCGGCCCTCGCTCGGTTGGGCCAAGGGCCACCGCTCGCTAGGGGTTGCCCCCGGCTACCTCCTTCCTCCTCCTCCTCCTCCTTTTTTTTTTTTTTTTTTTAAATTTAATCTAATTAATTTTTACATTAATTATTTATCACGTCAGTACCAAAATGACGTTGTTTTGGTGCTATTTAGCCACATCAGTGTGTAAAATGATGTCGTTTTGCACTAAGCTTGCCGGAAAATTGCTACGTTAGCATTTTGACCAGATTTTCTTGCCATTGGTACTTAACCGATCCATTTTGCTCCGATTTTGGCATTTAAGTGTCACTTTCGTAAGTTTTGACACTTAAGTGTCAATTTTTGCCAAGTTTTGGCACTTCTGGTATCCTTGTGTTCATGTTAAGGAGTAATAAAATGAATTCAAGATACTCATTTTTTTCATGAAAAGAACAGTATCAAAAGGGTATTGGAGAAATTTAGTGTAATCAAGTTTCCGTATTCAAATTCTTTGATTCGTAAGAATAAAATAATTTTCCTCTTATTTTACTTAAGTGTCTAATCGACCTACCAATCTTAGGCTTAGTAATCCATTAACTAAATCCTAGATGGTCCAACCCAAGGTCAAGTCATGACATGAATGATAACCATTCTAATCAAAAATTGATTTCTAGAAATATATTTATTTCTATTCCTAGAGGAGTTACTGAGCAAAAATACTTGTTTGATGACGATACAAAATTTCTATTGTCAGAATAGAAATTCGTTTGATAATGACACAAAATTTCTCTCTTTTTAATAGCGACGAATGGTGGGGGTAGCCACTGATTGACTCAGTGGCAAAGGGCGAGGGGCAACGGTTGATGGGCGGTGGACGGCGGGTGGCAACGGCAAGTAGGCAATTGGGTAGTAGCGGGGATGAGCGTGTTGGAGAAAACTTACTTATCTGTTTTGAAGTTGACAAAATGTTTCCTTCCATCAAAGTCTAAAGACCGCCAGACTCAAGATTTAAAGTCTGCCCTCATTGACAGTTTCTAGACCAACGAAGAAATCTTATTCAGATGCAAGTTTATCTTTAAGGATTTGATCCGTTTGGTTGAAGATTATCTCACGGTTGGAGATAGCATCTAAAGATCTATTATTCGTATTACAAATAATTCGAGTAATTCAGATCCGTTGATTGGTGAAGTAAACTTGGAAGGTTCTATTTATGGAAACCTAGATCCTAATTGTATGGACGAGCATGATTGGTGGGCTATCTTCATTTTCCTTAAGTAACTCGAGATCTCTCTAATTGATTCTGTCCAATGGTTAGATTGGAAGAACTTTTTTGGAAGGTGCCAACGGTTATGGAGGCATGGAGAAGTATATAAGGAAGATACTCTAGTTATTCGAGTGAGTGCTAGATAGAAAAATTCCAAAGTCTGAAGCTTCTAGTTCTTTGCTGATTCGTTTGTTGAGCGTAAACTTGTACTTAAAAGAGGGATTAGATACTTGTGAGACCTTGAGGAAGTGTAGCAGAGTTTTTACACTGTGAAATCAAGGACGTGTGACTGTAACAACTCTTTTGATTCATAGTGAAATCCAGCCGCTGGGCTGTCAGTGCAGGAGAGTGGACGTAAGCTTGGTCTAAGCCGAACCACTATAAAACATCGTGTTTAAATTCTCTTTCCCTTATCTCTTTACTTGATTCGTAGTCTTATATATTATTGCAGATCTTCTATATATTAAGTCTTCCGTTTTCATATAAGTTGAATTAAGTTGTTAAGTTTTATAAGATTCGTTTTTATACCTATTCACCCCTTCTAGGTGTTTATACTAGCACTCTCAAAGCGATAAGAAGAGTTTTTATCTTTTATTTCCATTCCAGAAATAGAGAATTTGAAAATTTTTGCTTCTCATTTCCTAAGTAGCACCAACATGCGACACGACATGACACGATAAGCCAACACGTCATTTCTCAAAAATAGAGAATTCCGATACGTTGAGACACGTTATATATTAAAGGAATATTTTAATTTTTATTAATTTGATTCAAATTCATAAATAAATAAATAATTAAAAAAGAGCCTACAATGAATTTACACTAATAATATTAATAAATCTATTCATTGGAAATTCGAAAGACATATTCATAGTTAATGCGTATCTATGTTTGGAGACATGTTTCTAACTTTAACAAAAGTTATTGATGAAACTAATTATTAACAAGAAATTAGAATCAACTTATTTAAATAAATCATGATCTTTTACAATGACTAAAATTGATCATCATTCAACATTCAGTACTTTTATTTTTCGAAATTACTTTTTAATCTCATTTATTTATTTTTTCGATTAAAAAAAAAAGTACCCTTGAGGGGTCCACCCCCAACCCCCACTCCCTTCTTTCCCTCGTTTCTTTCCCCCACTCCCAAATTTATTACACTTTTCTTTCCCTCCTCCATCACCTGACAGGCTGTCACTTCCCCTTCCCTCCAAAATGAAAAATCACGCCAAGTCCATAAGAATCCCCATTTTTTTATATTCTTTTTGAGTTTCCTTCTAAAAAACCCTAGCCAGCGCCCTCCTTCTCCTTCTCCTCCTCCTCCTCGCCGTACGACCCCCTTCCTCTCCTCTTCCTCTCAATCTTTGCTCGCTCTCGGTCCTCATCATAATCATTCACCGCCTCGCCTTCGGCCCTTCCTCCCTCACAACTGCAGCCTTGTTGCCGATCCATTGTAGCATCACAGTGGTGGCCCTCTAGGTTGCCTCAGTCTATGCTCTTGCTCTGGCTGTCTCTCGCCGTCATGGCCTCGCCGTCGCTCGCGGCCTTGCCGTCGCTTGTGGCCTCGCCGTTGCTCGCGGCCTCGCCGTCGCTCGCGGCCTCGCCTCTGCTCCCTCGCCCTTGGCTCCACCCTCCATCGTCTTTTGGACATGCGTGTTGAAATGTGTCGAGAAAAATTGATCACGTATCGAAAAATCCGACACGCGTTGACTGCGTGTTTAAGTGTGTCGTAACGTGTCGGACACGTTGACACGTGTTGGACACGACACGGAAGCACCTACAATGTGTCCACGCTTCATAGCTCATTTCTATTTCAAATCTATTTTTGGGCTAAAAATTTATTCTAGAAATAAAATAATAAAGTTATGTTACCAAACAGATTTTTGTTTTAGAAATAAGTCTGGAACTAAAAATAGTTCTGAAACAAAAATAAAATAGTTACCATGCGCGTGTCAAATGGGACTCTTAAAGTCATTAATAAATGCTTAATATTACCCTCCAAGGAGAACAATTTGTTGAAAGGATACTGTTTTTTTTTTTTACAATGAATGGCTACTATTATTGAGATTAGGGGTGTGCAATTGGACTAGTTCTACTTGGGAACCCGACTAATCCACTTAGAAAACATGTCCGTGAATCAGTTTGAACTTGTCCAATTCTCAATTCTAAGTAAATACCCACCTGGGAATCGGACCGATGGGACTTGTTTTGGAACTAGTTTAAGAACTGATTTCGTAAGCCTAAAAGTTCGAACCCTATTTTTTCCTCCTTGATTTCTAATCTTAGAACTGCATTTTTCCTCTTGCATAGTGCTCCTCCTTCATCGTTCCTCTTCCTCGCTTGCTTCTCTCCCTTGTTGGTTCATGGTCGTATCGTCTATTGCCAGCTCCCTCTCGCTTTGTTTTGTCTCATCAACAAAGAAAACCTCATCGATAAGCCCTATCTGTGTTTCATGTTATCTAGGTTTCCTTGTCCGATGCCTTATTTTGATGTTGTTTCGCTCTCTCTCTTGGAGTTTCAATCGAATGTCATGGGTTGTTCTTTCTTGTGCTTGTTGTGCGGTTTTTATTTATTTATTCGTGGGTTTGATGATGTCTTATGTTGAGAATTAGGTGGATGGGAGGTCATGTGAGGCTTCTCCCTCTTCCCTCCCACGACCGCCTTCCACCTCACTCACATTCTCTTCTTCCTTCTCCGCCCTCCTCTTCAACCCTTCTTCTCTTGCCAGAAGCATCAAGAGTGCTAATTTGCAATGCCAAGGTAGCAATTCGATGGTTTTTGGTTTGGCCAGGAGGTGGAATTAGAGGCGAACGGGGGTTTGACTTGCAATGCTTGTGGGGTCTTGGTGTGCCCGAGCTCATTGTCATTGCGGGTATCGTTGTGCTAGTGCTTGGGCCCAAGAAGTCGCTGGAAGTCAAGAAATTAGGAGGATTACGTTGTTGTACTTATTGATTAAGTGTGCTTAATATTTCAACACAAATTAAGATGATTAGTTGTTATTTTCTCGTGTATTTATGTAAAGTTTGAAGCTGTATAAGATATCATGTGGTTACAAAACAGGTTCTAATGCAAATATGGTAGACTCTGGAACTGGACCGGAAAAACATGATAGGTTCCAAAATAAGTTCTAGCGCAAACATGATAAAGTACAGGGTCCAAAAAAGGGAAATAAATTATAATAGGGGTAGGGTATAGGGTCTACGTCTGGAATCTACTCATCTTGGACCTGATCACCCCTAGTTGAGATGAGATTTGTAATAGTCAAAGAGACATATCCTTCCAAATTTGTTGAAAGGGCTTGTCACAGATAACTGCAATTCTAGAATCGGATAAAGATTCGTCCAATTTGGATTCTCTCTAATCTTGTACAAATAATTTTTCTATTGGTTTTAATACTAAGCTTTCTTATCCGGATAAGTATACTCTAAGTACCAAAACTTGGCATGAAGTGAGATACTTAAGTGCCATCTCTAGCGAACTCCACCGAAAATCCTACGTGGCAATTTTTTATTATTTTTTTCGTTTATGTGGCTCGCCGGAGTGTTAACTCAACAAAAAAGGCAAAAACCACATCGTTTTTGAGCAGATTCGAATTTTAATATAAAAATTAATTTAATTAAATTATAAAAAATAAATAATTATTATTTAAAATTTTAAAAAGAAAAAGTAAAAAGGGGGAGGGGTGGAGAAAGGAGGTAGCGATTGAGGGCTGAGCCCTCGCTGCCGCCGCCACCTCCTCGCTATTGTTGGGAAGGGCTGGCGACGGTGGGGGGAGCGTTGGCTAGGGTCACTAGGCTTGGGCCCGGCGAGCGGTGGCCCTTGGCTCGGTCGGGTAAGAGCTGCCAACCCTCGTCGGATGGGGGAGGGCTATAACCCTCGCCCCAGATTTGGGTGAGGGCTCGCGGGCCTTTGCCGTCGGTTGGCCGGGGTTGCCGGCCTTTGGCCGTGGCTTGCAACCTCGGCCGACGCTCCCCCACCGTTGCCGACCCTTCCCGGCAATGGTAGGGAGGCGGCGGCAGCGAGGGCTCAGCCTTCAGCCGTTGCCTCCTCTCTCCACCTCCCCTTATTTATTTTAATTTTAAATAATTATTATTTATTATTTATAATTAAATTAAATTAATTTTTATATTAATTATTTACCACGTTAGAAAACAAAACTATGTCATTTTTGCTTTTGTTTAGCTACGTCAATGTGCAAAGCTTGTTTAGTCACATCAACGTGCAAAATAACGTCGTTTTGCACTTACCTCGCTGGAAAATTGTCTTGTCAGTATTTTGGTCGGAGTTTGGTCGGATTAGCACTTAAATGATTCATTTTGCTTTGATTTTAGCACTTAAGTATCACTTTTATAACTTTTGGTACTTAAGTGTCCCTCCATGCCAAGTTTTGGCACTCCAGGTGTCTGGCATTCTTTTCTTATCAATCTCTCCCTTGGTTTTAGTTATTTAATCCTTGTTGTAAATTTGGCTTTTTTAGTTGACCAACTCTAAGGTGGTGGGACCCACCTTAAAAAAAGAAAAAAGAAAAGAGAAAGACTTGGTCAACAAAAGAAAAGAAAGTGGGCGTCTCGGCTATAAAGGAAACCGAGAGCTCGCGCGCGGAAGGGAAGAAAAAAGAAAAGAGGGGGAAAAAAAGGAAAGAAAGAGAGAGGGAAAAGAGGGGGAAAAAAAGGAAAGAAAGAGAGAGGGAAAAGAGAGAGCGCATTCGCGTCGCGGGGACCTTACTAAGTCAAATCATCTGCGCATCATGAAACCTGATAAATGTTCACACCCATCGTTTGTCCGAGACACGAATTTTGTGAACGTAGACCTTGCCAAGTGGGAACTTGGTCGCTTTGTTGCTAGGTGTAGATTGGTTGATGGAATGGATCGTCAACGTGTGAATTGATGAGATTAATTAATGGAATAGACTGTTGGTATGTGAGTTATTAAGATTGATCGATAGATCGGACCGTTGATCGTATTGTTTTAATATTACTAAGGAAATAAGTATCTTTGACTTGTACAAAATTTAGTTGAAATAAAACAACTCATACGTTATTCGATATTTTACACCTCAAGTGTGGATTATGAGTCTTTGGTATTGCTTTGTGTGCATACATAATAGTTGCCCGATCTATTTAAAAGAGATATACTATTTACTGAATTGTGGTTGCTTATTCCTCATTTTCCCAATTTTTTCAGGTTCCTCAGTTAGTGGCTATTAGAGTGAGAGCGTTATCGTTGGAACTTTAGGGAGTTGGATTTTGGTGGATTGAGACTGCATCCTTATGATGAAAAGACAACCGTATTATCCTCTTTTCTGCTAGGATTCGGGTGTGACACTTGTGACTTCTAAAGCTAACATAATTTGAAGAAAAAGGGAAGGAATTTGCGGCATTTCATTCTTGAATGTTATTGCCCCTCTCAGAATTGGTAATCCATATACCACAAGAACCAGCGCTCCTTTATTGCCATGACGGCAAACTACATCACAAGGTCGACGAATCAAAATGCACTTCGACGACTTCTAAAGGAAGGAGGGCGTGCTTGGACTTGCACACTCCATTCACAGGTTCATCTTGGTTCAAACATGGATCAAAGCCCACTTTCACACTCGCCAGGCAGTCATATTTATCATTGAATTAGATATTAAACAATAGCTTAAATCTCTATTCTGTTGACCATTGGTAGAGATGATTGAGTTTGCTTGCTTCAGTATAGATGAGGACATGTGTTAAACTGACTCGAAGTTGTTTTACCTGGACAACTGGGGAGGAAAATTAAAGTAAATGCGCAGGATCGATTATATTGTTCCAAGATTTCCAAAAGGAAACCGATGAAGTTTTCAAAACCTCAGGTGATTTTAAGATAGAGCGCTAACCAGTTGAATCATCTCCAACTAGAAAATGAAATGACTAAATTGTAAAACAAACATACGTGGAAATAACACTGCAAAATCGCTAATGTCAATATCACTGTTACAGAAAAACTAACGGACAATTTCCCTCGTTCAGAGAAATAGAAAGAGAATTGCCAGCACATCTGCTCATATCACAGCAGAGTCCTAGATATTGAAATGACCTATCAAACATAAGACACCATTTTGCTTAAAGTATATTGTATTACTAAAAAAAAGCCTATCGTGTTGGTTCTGCACTACAAAGATAATCCTCCTGTATCAGCCACCGACAATAGTGCCTTCCAACAACGGGCCCTAAAGTTAAATTGAGATCTTCTTATGCTAAAAAGGGTTTTGTTCAGCACTAGCTTTACGCAAAAGTGACTTTGCTTGAGACTTTTCCACCGATATTGTGTGAGACTTTGTGGGACAACTATCCATTAATCTAAAAAGTTAAGCTGTTAGATGAAAGCATGATTCAATATTTAATTATTCTACATCAAATTTTCATCGCTTTCAAGACTTGAGTTTACAAATTTATAAAAGAAATAATACTACTCTCTTGGGAATGTCAAAAATCAAAAAACGTGAAGCTAAGCGAGCAAACAATCTTGTAACCTTAGCAATTAAATGAGAATTGATGTTAAAATCAAGGAAAACACAACATCAATCACGAAACGTGTGATATCTTGAATTTCGATCCCGTCCCGATAATATGAAATGGGCATTTCGTTGACCGCGCCTATGGTCATTTTTCTCTGAGTTGGCCACTCACGAGTTAATTAACTAATTAAGTGAAGCCGTTAAGAGATATAAACGCGGCAGATTTGAGAATTCGATCGAAAATCGACTACTCGACCATAATAATCGGCAAGGGTCAATACAACACCGTTATAATTGAATTGTGATCGAATATAGGTTGATTTGACAGAATCACGTAATTGAATTGCAGGTGATTTCGCCTGATTGCGAAATTTGTGTCGAACGACACTAACCCGATTTTCTATTGATTTTATACTCGGTACCTGTAATTGAAACCTTTCGATTTTTACGATAATCAAGTTGTTGATGAGTCGAAGATGCACAAACGTGGATAAAAAATTATCAACCACAGGTCAAACGCAACAAAATTCTTAAAAGCTACTCGGTATATTAAGTTGTACTAAAATCGCGTTCGGTCGATTTTAATCACGAAATTGAACTCAGTTTCGGGAATCGGATGTTCGAGCATGTCATGATTTATTTTTAGAATCTTGTCTCATCTTTCAAAGAAATTCCGTCAAGCCTGGAATTTTGCGGAAAATCAATTTTAGACAATTCGGAAAAGCAAAGGAAATTCGGATGGGCTGATCAAAGGGCTTAATTGGCTGCCAAATTGGTTTATTTTGGGTAAAATGAAGGTTAATTCTCATTGAAGGAGTGTTTGACTATAGGGGCTGAAGACTTTGGGGGATGTTCATCATTATTGGATATTTTCCAAGCCTTCTAATTGGCCAAGCAATGGACTTTCATTCCCCCTCTTCTCCCTTCGTGCGATCCATCCCCTGCTCAGCCGACTCCTCCTCCTTCAAGTTGCCGTCCCTGCTTCTTCTTCATCCCATCTTCACGTCACTTTTCCTCCCCCACTAGCGACCGAATTCTCCCTCACGCACACCATTTCCTTTTTGGTTCTTGTTGCAATCGATCCCTTCATTTCCTCCATTTCCCTTCTTTCGTTGTCTTACGCCCACACACCATCACCTACCATCAACCTTGCGCCAGCAGCTCCTTCAACCGCACACCTCCACCGCCATCTACTGCCAACACCCCTCCACTCACCACATCATCACCATCAGCCACAGCCGCCCGTCAACCGCGGCCACCACCAGCAGCCTCATCCAGCCACTTCAGCCCCGCAAGCAACCCGACCAGCAGCCCCTCCAGAACTGAACTTCCAGCGTTAGCCGTGAGCTTCCTTGTCGTTTTCAGCCTCATTTGAGCCTCCGTTGGTGGCGTTGTAGTTATGGGTCTTCATCGCCGTCGCGTCATCATCGCCGTGAACCCGTCGCCGCCCTAATCCGGTGAGTTAACGTCCTAATCTCGGATTAGAATGTTAATTGCACTTAGTAGGTGGATTATTGTTAATTAATGATTAGTTAGTCTTAGTTAGATGAACTAGCCTAGTTAGATTAGTTTGGTTAGTGTAACTAGTCAGTTAGGTGGTTAGTTAGGTTAGTAGTTAGCTTAATTAGATTAATGTAGTTAGCCTAGCTAGATTAGTTTAGTTAGCTCAATTAGGTTAGTTCGGTTAGCTTATTTAATTTAATTAAGTGAATTAGTTTAAATAATTTGTTATTTAATTAATTAATTGTAATTTATTTAATTAATTATAATTCACGTAAATTGTGATGGGATAGCTGTTTATCAGAATTTTACGCTGATTGTCGTGGTTGCATTTATATGTGAAATTGACTATTTATTTATGCAATTGAGTGCTTTGTGATTGTCGTGAATTGTTATTGTAAAATCTGATTTTATGGTATTCAATTAGAAAAAAATATTGGGTGTCGGTTTTTGATGCTAAAATTTTATATAGTATATAAAATCATGGAATTTTGAAATGAGAGGGTACCACGCTTGCCGGTTCAATTTAAATGCGTGACCACGCACGATTATTTTACTGTGATGATTTTAATACGAAAAAAATTGGCCAAGTCCATTATTTAAAATTGAGACATTTGAGTGCAAATCATAATGTCCTTAGCCGAGTATGGATATGCGTGTGGTCACTATCGGAACCCGTCACCCAGCGGGAGTTTGGGGACGATGCTCGATTTTATTGGATGCCCGGCGGGGGTTCGGAAGCCGGTCGTAGTGGAGGCCGGATTGATGCCCCTTTTTGGGATGCCGTCTAAGCGGGGGTTCTAGACGTTGCCGTGCCCAACATAGTGGGATGACGCCCGATTATGCCGGATGACCGCTGACTGTTGAGTTGGCTGTGGCCGATGGGTCGTAATAACTGGGACATGCCTGAGTGATTGAGATAGTTGTGCCTGATTATGGGACGAAATTGTGTGGCACGGTATGAGACGTGTCATAACGGTTTGGCCTTATAATCGGGACCCTTGTGATTGTTTGAAAGATAAATTGAGGTGTTTCGATTATTAAATACGTTTGCTGTATGCATCTGATACATGTGATGAGCTAATGTGGAGGGAGGTGCAGAGGCGAGGTAAGTTTGTGTGTGACACTTGTTAGGCTACCTTTGAGTGAATTTTCGTCCTAATCGGGGTTTAGGGTGTTGACTCGCTGAGATTTATCTCACCCCGTCGTGGTTAACATTTTCAGGTCCCTAGTATGGAGAACCCGAAGTCCGAGGCGGAAGGGTCTAGTGCGTAGGTGGCCTGGTAGTTTCTTTTTGAAACAAGACTTATGTGTATAGATTGGTAGGACCAACTTGATATGTATCTAAAGTGTGTTTTGTGAAAATTGGTTGTCCTGCTTTTCTATCCCCGTGTTGATTGTTATTTGAGATTTATGAGTTCGCTTCTGCATGTGCATAAAACGAAAGGGTCGGCGACGCGTCTTGAGACGTCACAATTTTAGTCGACCATTGAGGGATATGCACATGCCCGGGGTTCGGGGCGTGAGAAAACGGCTTAACCCCACCTGAACGCTAACAAAACGACATCTACATGCTAACAAATCATTCATTCGAAGTAATTATTCAAGTCATTCACAACGCGAAACTTGAATGGAAACCCTAAAATTCTTACTTTGACCAAAATGTTGCACCAAAACGACTTCTGTCAAAACCTACGGCTCTAGAACGTCATAATCCATCATTTCCTTGAAATCCCAAAGTTCCATAGCTCAAAAATTAGACCTCATAGCTCGATTTAGCCTTATTTTTGAAAACTACCTTGATTGTAAGAATGAGGGAATGAGAGCACTTATAAGAAGTTTTTCATCAAATCGGCTTGGTGAGGCATCCATGGTGAATGTCCACCTTCTTTCTTTTTCTTCCTTTCCTTTTCTCTTTTTCCTTTCCCTTTGTTGACTTGTTAGCCTTTATTTTGTTTTTCTTTTTCTCTCTATTTTTAAGTGCCAGACACCTAGAGTGCCAAAATTTGGTACGAAGGGACATTTAAGTGTCAATAGTTAGGAAAATGACATTTAAGTGCTAAATTTGAAGCAAAATGGATCACTTAAGTGTCGACACCAAAAAAATCCAGCCAAAATGCTGATGTTGCAATTTTCCGGCGAGACAAGTGTAAAACAACGTTATTTTGCTGCTGATATGGGTAGATAATTAATATAATAATTAATAAAATTATATTTAAAACTAAATTCATTTATTTAACATAAAAAAAAGATGGAGATTGTAGGTGGTGAAGGCTGAGCCCTTGCCATTGCCTCCCCCGCGACAATGGCTAGGGCTTGGTGGCCTCGGCTAAGCGGCGGCGGCGAGGGCCCGCGAGCCCTCGCCCGGCCAGGCCAAGGGCCACCGCTTGCTGGGAGGCCTAGCCTGGTCGGGCGAGGGCCACCACCCTCATTGCTAGTCGGTTGGGATTGCCGGCCCTTGGCCAAGGCTCGACAACCCTAGTCAACACTCTTTCCACTATTGCTTGCCCTTCCCGCAATGTCGGGGAGGTGGTGATGATGGCTCAACTAGGGGCTGGCGACCCTGGCCGACACTCTCCCCACTGTTGTTGGCCCTTCCCGCAACGGCGGGGAGGCAGCGGCGTGGGTTCAGCCCTCTCCTTCTACCTCATCTTCCTTCTCCTTTATATATATAATTAAATATATATATTAAGTTATTATCTAAATAAAAATATTTTAATTCAATATATTAAGATTAAAAAGAGAGAGACAAAAATGATGTTATTTTGATTCTTTGTGTCACACCTTGATTCACAAGAAAAAGGGCATGACACGGCCACCCTTTCACCGAAGGACATAGCCTTAACATAACAAAAAATTCAGCCTGATATCAATATATATAGATCCACATATATATATGATAAAAAAAAAATGGTATTTGGTTACAATATCAGAGTTTTCTATAAATAACCAAACTAATATATGCACCTCCACTAAAAAACCTAACTCACAAACTTATCAACGATATATAACTCATACCATAAAGTCCCCACCACAAAAAGTCCTCCCCAAAACAAATGCTCACGCCTACTTGCGGTTCGCTGAAAAACCTAAAAAAAAAAGTAGATGAGAAGAATGAGTTACCACGGTTCAATGAGTAACACATTTTTCCTAAGCGGATTGAAAATTCATTATGCACATTTAAAACAGAACCATAACTCACTTTAACATAATATATTCATAACACAACTACCAAAACACTAATGATATAATCCATTGGTAAATCTCATAAAGCATGTGTCAATGGTTTATTCCATTGATTAATCTCATCAAACCACCGATGGTTCATTCCATCGACCAAACTCAAATCACATGTTAATGGTCCACTCCATTGACCAACTTATGCTCAAATGTTTATCTATGGTCACGCGTAACGCCCATGACAAGACGACCAAGATTCCCCCCTTAGTTAGGTCTCTGCCTATTATTAGCCAGTGGCTTAGCCCACAATGATATCCTAGACTAATATGCGCATACTCACACACCTCTTAGGTTCACAGAGACATTGAGCATTAACCATCGAACATAATATCTAGTAATCTAACATCAGAATGAAAGTTATATCACAACTCAAACATTTGATATATAAATATCAAAGCGTTCTTCAACACGTTTTAAGATTCTTTCATAAAGAGTTTCACAAATCATTTTTAGACAACTATTCAAACCGAATTCAAAATATAACTCTCTTTCAAACAACAAAATGACAGTAATAACTCGATCCTATTTTATGCTGTTACTTATCAACTCATAGGATATATATTCACAAGTTTTTTAAAACATGAGTTTAAAATACAAAGAAAAAATAGTGTCACTCACTTGAGAAAAACAAATAATCAATTGCGGTAGTAACTCGAGTCGACGCACTTGAATTCTTAACAAATGACCGAAAAACAATATTAAAAGACCAAGTAAAAAAGATATTCTAATGAATGACTAGACTATTCTAGGCTTATTTGTTGATAAAACAACACCTCCACGCTAGAAAAGCCTACCTCTAGTGGCAACCTATCGTATGTTGTTCGCTAGGGACGGTCGCGTGCTAAACTTTGTTACGGCATAACTTCCTTTACAAAATTCCGTTTTCAGCCATCTTATAGTCCTTAGAAAGCCCTCTTGATGTACTACAACAATCCCAACTTAGTCGCCCCAAAACATCTCCGAAAACGGCTAAATTTAGGTCCAGAGCTACTGTTCGCTACAGTTCCAGAACACGCCTCCAACTTGAAAATTCCATTCTGGATCAATTGTAAGCTTAAAAATAATAATCTGTAAAATGCTATAACTTCACAACACCCTAAAATACCATTTCTACAAAAATATGTAGCTCAATGACTCAAAAATTGGACTTTGCCGCACAAATATCCAAGAAATGCGAATTTCGAGCCCTAATTGCGACAATTCCTTCGAATAGATGATTGAAGGCTTTGATCACTTACCAGCGTTATAAAACAAACTTGAGTCAGCTTGATGAGGCGTTCAGATTGTGAGTGCCACAAATTTTTTTCCATTTTCCCCTTTTTCTTTTTTCTCTTCTTTCTCTCCTCTCCTATGTTTCTTTCTTTCCCCTGTTTCATTTATGCCCGAGCCCTCCCTCTCTCCTCTCTTTAAAAACAGCTGAAGTTTCCCTTGTTCTCCTTCAGCTTCTTTTGTTGATATTTCAAACCCTCTTCGTTTCCTTTTTTATTTTTTCTTCAAAGCTCATATATTACACTTTGTCATTGACTTAGCTTTCTGGCATGCCACGTATGTGAGTTATATTGTTAAAAAATTATCATATAGAATTTCTGGCTACTTTCGCCAAACTTGACACTTAAGTGTCCCATTTTTAAAAAATGTCACTTTCATAACTTTTAACATTTAAATGTCCCATCATGCCAAGTTTTGATACTCCACATTTACTTTTACCCTCTATTTTTCTATTTGAGCCCCACCACTCTTGACTTGGTCAAGATATTACACGTTATAATCAACCCTTACATATTTCCCGTGAGTGGATTAGGTGCTTCATTTTATCTGTATAGGAAGAATCGCACGATTATCTAAAAAGAAGCTGACCAGCCAGTAAATGCGCACATACTGCCATCATACCTTCTCTTTGCTAGACATAATGCGAACGTACTTAGGTGAAACCCAAGAATGAACGTTACCCCAGCCTCTCTTGTATATATATCTCGCCTATTAAGGTTCAATATGTTAGACAAACATGCTTTAAAATGCAAAGTAGTTATGACAAAATTAAAACATTCTGTAATAGGTATGAATTCCTCGTGATAACGTTTAAAGAAAGTCGATAGTATTGTTCGTCCTCCCCCATCCCTACTGCCCTTTTACTTATAATCAGCTGAACAAATGACACTCGAAATTCTAGTTGCATACAAGTTGCCCATAACTTGGTTTCAGATTTGACGAATGCTGTCACTTGTCGCGTTTCAATTGCAAATCCCGTTGGCCCTCATTAGAATTGGCATTTTCAGAATCTCTTCATCCATATCAAAACAACCAACATAACTTCATTAGAGCTGAGACTTGAGAGGGCAAACTTCATACCATACGAAGGTTTTGTGCGCGGACTAGCACATTGGTTCTTGAAATGACATAGGAACAATCCTCGGTGACCGCATTCCATTTGCAGGTCCAGCTTTTTTTAAGCATCCGTCAGTGCTTACTTTCACTGAAACTCGGCTATGCATAATTAAGCAAATAAATTCATATTTCCCAAAGTTTATTAGATAACAGAAACCAACGTTAGTTCAAACTTCATAGCTCCATCATTTTTGAAGTATTTTGGTGACCACTTGTGGCTGATCTAAAAACTTAAGCTATTAAATGATATCTCAATACCTGAACAATCTTGAACATTCAAAGAGATGATTGGTTCTTACTACGTAAATGTGAGGGCTATCCTGTAATAGTTTCCGTAGTTGGGTTTAGAAGAGGAAGTGTAGACTTGACTTGGGGGGCAGCTATATAAAGAAATTGCCAAGATGTGTCGAACAAAAGAGTATTTCACAGCAAATACAATCAAACAGCAACTAATACCAATTACTTCTCTTTATTTTTTGGTAAGACAATTATTTCTCCATAGTGCGAAAGTGAGAAATGGCCCAGCTTCTGAGTTTGTCACAACGTGGAACGGCAACATCTTTATGTAGAACTTTTGCATAATGATGGACGGTCAACCAGGTCAGAAAATGCCTCTTACCTAATCTTCCTTGACAGGAAATGACATATTCCTGCTTTTTATTAAGGGAAGACATTAACCCATGTGCTCAGCTCCATCATTCCATAATTTGTCCCAAATCATTTCCGTGATCAGTAACTTTAGAGTGGCGATAGCAGTTTTTCAGACATGTGAATAATTTCGTGTTAGTAATTCCATTATTTTGTCGGTAAGTACCTAAACGTGTCAGTAAAGTAGGGGATTTGCAAAATTTCAGCAAGTTGATGTCCAATGGTGGTGTCAAGTGAGGAGACCATCCCCATATACAGTTGCACCCCATTTGGACCATATCAGGTGTGGAACGTGGTTATTTATGTTTGTTTGATAATAGCCTCCAAAGAGAAGTTCCTGAAGGATATCATCTCCGATTCAGTCAATGGCTGCTATTTTGACGTGAAAAAGGTTTTCATAAGTCGATAGACTAATTGATATGGCAGAGTGAAATGGCCAAAAGCTCGTCCCATATGTTGGAAAGCCTCAATTTTAGATGAGATTCATCTCTCTGAAATGAACGTTCACTTGCACTGCATATTATGCGAATGCTGTACTACGAAAGAGCCAAGAAGAAGCATCTTCTCAAAGTCGTCAAAGACAAGGCTTGCTCCTTCAAGTTTGTGGAAGACTCTATCAGGAATAGGGGATTTCAACGCAGCTGGGACATTGATCCGACTATCTTCACTCCGTGCGATTCATAGCCGGCCGTCTAACCCCTGGAAGCCGTCCGGTTGCTGTTCGTCTACCTCGGTCTGTGGTTTATTTTGATTGGGTTGGGAGGCGGGTTTAGCTCCCCTCTCTTGCCCTAGTCTCTTTTTGGTTGGTTGCTCTTGACTGGCGGTTGTTCTTGCCGTTTGGTGCTCTCTTCTTATTGTTTCTAGTTGTGGCCACTTGGCTTTTTCTCTCGGCTTCCTTTCACTTATAATGGGTCTGTCCATCTTGAGTGCAAGTTTTTGAAGCCGATTCGTCTGTACAGCTTGGTCTTTCCCCCATTATATTACTTACTTTTACAAAAAAAAAAAAAAAAAGAGCCAAGAAACGTCTCCACTGGTTCAGAGAAGTAAAAGAAAGAATTGCATCATACTTCTTTCGCCAAAACCCCAGGCAAGAAGCAGAGGTGCTGTACCTCTGCAAGATATAAACTCATGGAGACGACTCTGCACTACATGTATACCAAAAAATTTATAAAGATGTCTTCCACACAACAATTCCAACTCTTTGTTTGATATCCTCCTGCCAAATCAGTTTTATCTATCATAGTTGTGCCCAAAACGGCATTTGCCTACGATCCTTCTCCTGTCATATCTTCTGTTGAGATGATTTACAGCAATTATACTTGACCTTTGAAACATTTGATATAGTGTTATGTTCTGCAAGGAAGAATCAGATGATTATCCAAAGAGAAGCTAACTGGCTGATACATGGGTACGCAAAGCAAGCATATATAGAAGATTCAGGAAATTGAGCAGCTCCTCAGCATCTCATGCACATAATCTTTACCTGGCAATTCAGGAAGAATATCTCTCATCGTGGGTTATTATGATGGAAAACATGCTTTCAGAACAAACTATGGTGACACCCAACAGGTGCAACCTGAAATTATCCGGCCCCTCCAACTGAGCAGTATCCAGTTATTTTCTTCATCAAGCATGAAATCCTTGTGGTAATCTCCACTCAACTTAGCCCTAGCCTTTTTTATCAACTCCTGATCCAGCGGAAGCTGCTGGAAACCAACCCTGTTAAGACGGACTTGCCACTGCTTATACGTTTCAGGCCTCTCAACCCTCTCCAAGCCTTCACATGCCACAATATTCATAATTTTTCGCCCAAAGAAATCTCTCTCCAGAACCAACCTTTGTGCATTGGCAGGATCTACGGTAGTATTGAACATATCATACATAGTAGAGAGGTGAAAAAGAGCCTCACGGAATCTTGTTATGAAAAATGGTGCGTTGTAGGATCCATTTCTTATACCATGAACAAAGACATGAGGTTTCATACTCTTGATGAGGCTTAAGACCATATCTCACTGACAATTCACCTCAACTGTCTCATCATAGAGATACTCGAATCGAGACAGACAATTCACAGCAACCACCTCTCCTTTTTGAATCTTGAGATCGGCAACTCTGATGCATTCCCAGCTCGCTGATGCTACTGCTTGGAATTCAAAAGGTACATGAAAGCGCTTACAATATTTGGCCAAACGGCGACCTGTTCCCTCAATTCTCTCAGCCGGACGAAATCCAGATTGTGGAAGCTCTATTCCTGTGATGCGCAGCTTAGTAACCCCTCCGGTTCTCTTTGAGAGCTCTTGGATAAGGATTGGCCATTGGAAACCAAAATTAATACCGAAGTCTACAATATGAAGCACTTTTACTGTTTCTGCTGATTTCAGAATCATGTAGTTTGAGAAGAGGATTTGGAATCTCGTGAATGGACAGGTCGAATAATAAAGTTGGTATGCTCTGACCTTATCAGCTAGCGATCTCTTCTCGATAACTGAATAGTGAAAAGCTCGACTTCTACCAATACTGCCTGCAAGGCGTGCTTCCAGCCCATCTGCAAAGTAATGGGCTATCCTTTGAGAACCATCACCGGTGGGGGATGAATCTTGTCTAATTTGCCTTAGCAGGTCACGAGCAGTTTTGAAGTCATAGGTAGAGACAGCTTGGGCACAGAGAGTCAGAAGACTCCTCAAGTCCGATGTGCTTTCGTATCCCTTCTTCTTACTATGATCCCCAGTACCATTAGGACCATGAAGGTCCTTAGTTTCAATTGACTTCTCTAATTTGCACTCTAATGAAAGAAGCCCCCCATTCTTGTTGCTGAGCAACAACTTTTCAAGCAAATCTGAAAGCTCATAGTCTTCATTGTCCGAAGCTAATTGTTTGGTGGCCCGCCCTTCTTCAAATATGGCATAATGCCTTTCATGATTCTTTCTCCCCCTTGACCCATTTTCTGACTGATTGGTACCATTGATGCCAATTTCTTCTTTCTCTGTGATGGTTGGAGCCAATCCTTCTTTCTCCTGATTGATATGAATGCTGCTAGGGATGAACTTCCTGGCCTCCTCTAAACCTCTATTAAATTGCAGGACAGACTCATTGTTGTTAAAGATGTGCCCAATCAGGAGCTCACTTGGAACCGAGTAATAAAACTTATCCCCATACTTAGGCAAGCAGTTTACAGAATTGATGGGGGATTGAAATTTGCCATCCGCGTTAGACTGCAAGATCACATCACCAGGGCTTTTGGCATGAATGAAAGCATAATCATTTCCTTCCAGATCATCATGTGTATCAAGATCCAGAGGATGGAAAGAGTTGGAGCTGGTGCTGGTAGTGCCATTACTGCCTTGACCACCGCTGCTTCCCCAAGGACTCCAACTTGAGCTGTTAATGACCGGATTGGTGTCAACCTGTTCGGTTTGCTCGGGGGAATCTGGGTATTTCTTGCCAAGTGCATCATACAAAGACTTTTCTGTGTGCCGTAGAGCCACGATGTTCGGAATGACCCAGGGTTGCTCCTCCATATTCTCTTCCATAAGCATCTGATTTATGTGTTTAAGAACAGGATCCGTTGAGTTGCTGTGAACTGAGAGGGAAAGAGACTCCTCCCCTTTATTTGGGCTTTCACTGGAGCTAGTTGAACAGCAGATCATCCCTAAATTGGGTCTCTTATTTGTTGATGGAAGGACCAAGTCTCCATCAAGATTAATAGGAAGAGATGGTCCATTATATTTGAGCTCAGGTTGGCGCGGGAGAGAGGTCATTTCTGCAGAGTTGGAAATAACAGGAGGTTCATTGATTTTGACTACATTACAGAGATTTCGAGGATATGAAATGGCTGGGTGAGTGAGGCTATCGTCCTTGAAGCCGTCAACAGGGGAAGAGAATGCAGGGAAGCTGGGCTCCATTGGGATCACAGTCTCGAAGTCCTGCAAAAGCTTACTGCCTCAAACGAGTGTCTGAACTAAAGTATCAAGCAACTGCTTGTCAGAAGCCTAGCTTGGAACTTTAACTATCACGTAACACTCTTTGATCTGCGCATAATTCACCTTTTTTTTCCCTCAGACAGTCGAATCCTTTATGAATCTGAGATCATTCAAGTCTATTACTGCAGAGATTCGTGTAAGCATAAACAAAAAGCAAAGGAATCATCTTGTGGTATCCAGTTCAAAAAGTATGAACAGAGTGAGAGACATGTAAATTCGAATCCTTCATGCGCATGCAATCTAGCCCCTCTAGACGTTGGAAAGCAAGGCAAAGAATCAGTGGAAGGACTATAGAACTACTGGAACCAATTGTTCGGAAGAGTAATCAATAGCTGCAATCACAATAACAAACAGATGAAATCTGCAAGTAGAATACCGGAAGGAAGAAATGTGGAGCTCTTAGGTAAATTCAATTGACTGAAGCTCACCAGTTGCAAACACCCGTGAACTTTGAGTGATTCTCTTTTTCTAAGCAATGAAATCATTCACCTCCTTTTGATACCTGCTCTAATTATTTTCATTTCTTGGTCAGAACAGGGAAGTTTGACTCGTCTGTCCCGGCTTTTGGTGTGACGGCAGTATCATTACCATAAAAGAATTGCACAACGTTTGGACCAGATCGGTCCTTAGCAAGACCTCAAAAGGTTATGACATCCAGGAAAGACTGGATAGAGGCTGGGATCCGGGCCTCGAAAAAGATACTGGCCCCATTGCCAAGCCCGGCCACAACCCCATCAAGGGGGAAGGGCTGGCAGCTCTGATCCTGTGATGCCTTCCCCTCTGAAACACGAGGGCATGGTACAGGGAAATGAGGGGTCTCCCCCTTTTGGGGGAAGGTTACCATAAAAAAATTGCACAACGTTTGGACCAGGTCAAAATTCGAGCATCATATGGTACTCTAGAAGTCATTATTAAATGTTTCGTATTAGCCTCCAAGGAGAAAAATTTGTTGAAAGGATGACGTTTGCCGATACAGTGAATGGCTGCTATTGTTGAGTATGAGGTTTGCAGAAGTAAAGAGACATGTCCGCTCATATTTGAATGGCCCAAATTAGATATTAGGACCCAACAATATACCAAATTAAATATTAGGACCCAACAATATACCGAATTAAATATTAGGACCTAACACTTAAAGCTCCATCTGGTTGACCATTGATAGAGATGATTGAGTTTACTAAGTCAATGTGAGGGTTATCTGCAGAGAGTTTGCTTTGCTCCAATATCGATGAGGACATGTGTTAACCTAACTTGAAGTGATTGTACCTGAACAATGGAAGCAGAAATGCACATTGAACCAATTCCAAATCCACAACAGTTACCGGGATCAGCAAGTAAAGAAAGCAAATGCGCAGGATCAATTATATTGTTCCAGGAGTTCTAAAAGGAAGCTGACCAAGTTTTGAAAACTTCAGGTAATGGAGAACTGACCAGTTGATTCAGCTCCAACTAGAAAATAAAATGACAAAATGTTTGCTAGGCATTAAGAAAGCATACTTTTCTGCCGCCAAAAAAAAAAGCGACCATACCTGGGGATGAAACCTGAAAACCAACATTACCAGTCATAGTTGCTTTTTTGAGTTAGTTGATGTGGGGCTCACAAAAAAAGGAAAGGATCGACAATAGAAAGAAAAAGGAAGCGCATGAGAACGCTTCTGTTTCTCAAGATTTCTATTCTTTTATTTCCCGGAACAAAAAAAGAACAGAAATCCGTTTGATAACGCCAAGTTATTTTTCTATTTTCGGGAATAGAAAGTTAGCCCGGGAATAGATTTGGAGCAGAAACGAGAAGCAAAAAAAGTTGCTTCTTGTTCCTAGGAACAATTTCTAGAAATAAGTTAATTTTCTTTTTATTTTTCTTTTATTTCTCTTTCTTTGCGGCCACCGTCAACCGCCTGGAGCCACGCCCACCGTTGGCCACCGCCACCGCGCCGCCGCTCCCGGGTCGCTGGTTGTCGCCGCCGCTACGCCGGCCGCTGGTCTCCGCCGCCGCCGCGCTGGTCGTTGGCCGCCGGTCTCTGCCGCGCCGCCGGCGCGCGCAGAGGGGGTGGCCGATGGGCTTGCGACGGTGGTTGGTGGTGACGATCGGTGGTCGATGGTCGTGCAGCAGTGGCGGCGGGCGGTGGCGGCGATCCGTGAGCAAGAATAAAAAATGAATAAATACAAAAAAGAAACTATTGCATTACCAAACGCATTTATATTCTTTTTCTATTCCAAGAGTAGAAATTTTGTGTAGTTACCAAACGGGTTCTTTTACTTAGAAATTGTTCCCCGGATGGAAATAGAAAAGAACTATTTCTGAAAAAAAAACTCTTCTTCAGTCAAGAAGCTTTATCATTCGCACCCAAAGTGAGCACGCACGGAGAAGAGAGAAGAAAGAGAAGGGGAAAAAGAAAGAAAAGAAAGAAGAAGAAAAGGAAAGAGAGGATTTTAGGGGATTTTGTGAATACACCACGAATGATTAGCTAAACTGGATTTATTATATATCACAATGTCCGTTAAGTGTTTGCATCTCTCATTCATCCAATCATAGTAGTTTTTGGAATTAGGACTTAATTTCAAAGTTTTGTGAAATTCGAGTTATGAAGTCCGATTCTTGAGGTTGAGCTATGGTGTGATATCCCGAAATTTGGCCATATTTCGAAATATATGAAATGATTATTTCATCGATGCAATTATGGTTATTTTATTATGAACTGATCACTCACGAGTTAACTAATCCATTGTGTAAGGCCGTAAAGGGTTAAAACACAAAGGACTAGAGAATTCAATTGGAAATCGACCGCTTGACCATAAGGATCGACAATGGTCAATGCTATGCTGTATAAATCAATTATCGAATGGATATAAATTGATTCGACTAAAGTACGTAGTTGGTTCGCGGGTGATTCCGCACAATTACGATATTCGCGTCGAACGACAATAAATCGATTTTCTATAGATATTATATTCAGGGTATGTAATTGAACCCTCGCGATTACATGACAATCGAGGGTTGTTCACGATTCGAAGATGCACAAACATGGATCGAAAATTATTGACCACGAGTCAATCACGTGAGAACCCCTAAAAGCCACCAAATAGATTAGGTTGTACTAAAGTTGCGTTTGATCGGTTTTAACCATGAAATCTAATTCGATTTCGGGTATCGAATTTTCGAGGGTTTCCATATTTAATTGTTGGACGTCATCTCATCGTCCGTCAAATTAGTGGCGGGCCCAAAATTTCGGAAAAGAAATTATCGGATGAAAAATCGAAGGTTGAAAGAAAAAGAAAAATGATAACGATATTATTATTATTTTTCTCTCTCTCTCTTCTTTCTCCTCTCCTTCACGTATCCTCCTCCTTCGGCCGAAACTCCTCTTCCTCCTTTTTTTTTTTCTCTTTCTTTCTCTCTCTCTCCCTCACGTTTTCTTTCCCCCTCCTTCCCACGAAATTTCCTCCCCTTCTCTTTTCTTCTCTCTTTTTCTCTCTCTCTTTTCTCTCACGTTTCCCCTCTTTCTACCGAAATTTCCACCCCCTTTTTCTCTTCTCTTTCTTCCCTCTTTCTTCTTTTTCTCCTTCTCTCTCCCACTTTTCCACCCCCTCACTTACGCCAACCCTTCTGCCACAATTTCCCCCCAACTTCCCATCCTTTTTTTTTTTATTTATTGTTTCTCTCTCCTCTTTCCCCCTTCCCCCTCTCGACAACCCCCCTTCCTTTTTCTTTTCATTTTCTCTCCCTTCTCTCTTTCTCTTCTCCCCCTCACGCATTCTTCCTTTCTGCCGCAGTACCCCCATCTTCTTCCCCTATTTGCTTTTATTTTCTATAACTTCATCGTCCACTTGGCTCACCACCATCCTCCATCTCCACCACCACCACGTCACCATCATCCTCACCGTTGCACACCATCCGCCCAAGCCGAGCCTCCTTGGCCGTGAGCTCGACTTCGCTGAACCGTCGACATTCGAGTCGTGAGCCTCGTGTTTTCGTCTCCGCGAGCTCGCCGTCGCCGGAAAACCGTGAGTTAACCTCCTAAATTTTGATTAGGGGTTAATTACACTTGTTAGGAGGTAGATTAGGCTTAATTGAGTTTAGTAGTTAATCTAGTTAGGACAAGTATTGGTTAGCTAGGTTAGTTGGGAAGAAACTAGGTGGTTAGATTTATTGGTTAATTTAATTAGACTATTTAGTTAGGAATTTAGTTATTAGTTAGAATGATTAGTTTAGGAAATTAGTTTAGTAGGTTGGTTTAGTTAGGTATTTAATAATTGATTAGGACTATGATAACTTTAAATTTGGTAGTTAAATTGATAAATGTTTATTAATTAAATAATTAATTTTGATGATTTAATTATAATTTAATTAATTATTTAATATTTTCCCAAAATTATATCGGGATAGCTGGTGATCGGAATTTCGTGCTGATTGCAGTGGTATGTTCAATTTATGTCATTGACTGTTAAGTTGTGCAATTGAGTGATGATTGTTAATTGTGAATATTTAATTCAAAATGATTAGTTTAGGAAATTAGTTTAGTAGGTTGGTTTAGTTAGGTATTTAAATAATTGATTAGGACTATGATAACTTTAAATTTGGTAGTTAAATTGATAAATTTTTATTAATTAAATAATTAATTTTGATGATTTAATTATAATTTAATTAATTATTTAATATTTTATGGAAATTATATTGGGATAGCTGGTGACCGGAATTTCGTGCTGATTGCAGTGGTATGTTCAATTTATGTCATTGACTGTTAAATTGTGCAATTGAGTGATAATTGTTAATTGTGAATATTTAATTCAAAATGGTGGAATTTCGGTGTTTAATTAGAAAATACCGATTGTCAGGTTTTGGACACCGAAAGTGTTTTTAAGTACTATATCAAATTGTGAGATTTTAAAAGAGATGATACAAATTTTCTGGTTCGACTTGACCGTGTCCCCACACACGATTATTTTATCATGCATTCCTAATATGAAGAAAATAGGCTGGGATCACTATTTTAATTGAGACATATGAGTGCAATGCACTGTGTCCTGGGTTGAAATTGAGTGAATGCATGAATGATATGAGATGCCGTCACAAGCCTTTGGGCCAGGCAATGCTCATTCGGGAATGCCCCAAGTCAACGAATGCTGGTTGCAGTGGAGGCTGGATTGATGCTCCTTTGAGGAATGTCGTCTAGATGTAGACGTTGCCGTGCTCAATGGTGCAAGACGAAGCCTGATTAAGCCGGAAGACCGCTGACTGTTGAGTCGGTTGTGACCAATGGGTCATAATCAATTGGAACGCATGAATGATTGAGATTGATGGGCCTGATTAGGAGACAAAATCGTATGGTGCGGTATGGGATGTATCATAATGGTTTGGTCTAGTAACCGGGGCCTGTGAATTAGTGATGATATGTGTGTGTGTGTGTGTGTGTGTGTGTGTGTGTGTGTACATGCCGAGATATTCCAATGATGCATGGTTTTAATAAAATTATATGCAAATTGAATGGCACTGACATGTAGGACAAACACTGGTGTTATATGAGTTTCGAAAAGATATGGTTAGACTGCATGCATGTGTACTTTTCTCCTAATTGGGATTTAGGGGATGGACTCGTTGAGACATTGTCTCACTGGTTATTGTATAACCATTTTCAGGTCAAGTAAGGTGTAGGGGTTCGCAAGGAGTGAAGTCTAGGTTTTTCTTTAGTCTTTGCCAAATGTCGACAGGTCTTCCATCTAATTTGGACAGTGGGTGATAGTTCACCCTTTTTGTTATCGAGAAGTCTGGCAGGATCGGAAAGGACTCTGGTCCCATGGATGAGGACCTTAGAGCAGATAGCCTAGAAGCTCTCCTTTTTGAAATAGATCCATGTGGTGTTAGACTTTTTTGTATATATACGTGGCTGTATTATAAGCGTGTTTTGTGAAAATATCATCCTACATATCTATCCCACTTTTATGTTGTTTGGAGATTGTTATTACGTTTCCGCGTGTGCCATAAACTGATTGGATCGGCGACACTTCCTGGGACGTCGCAATTTTTATCGACCACCGAGGGATGTGCATGCGCTCGAGGTTCGGGTCATGACATATGGGATTTCATGGGAATTGTGGTTATGACATTGTAGAGCTATGTGTTTTAATGAGAGTTGATTCAAAATAACAGCTTGATTGGAGTGAGAATTTAAAGATTTCGTGTGAGTTCCGCGTTGCGAATGGCTTAAATAATTGCTTTGAGTGTGCAATTTGTTGACAACTTTTGAGTTGTTTTGTTAGCATTTGAGCATAGTTTAGTTGAGTTATAGTTGATGTGGCATTTTGCTCAATTTTAATGTTGTTTCTCATTTAACTGATAGGATAGCAATTTCGACGATTTGAGTAATCTTTGTTGTTTGGTCGTAGTCGTTTCCAAATGAATGTTACGTCTCTTCTCGATGATTGGAAGAGATGATTGGTTCTACTAAGTAGATGTGAGGGTTATCCTGCAAGCAATATTTTGCATAGTTCAGTTTAGACGAGGACGTGCCGACCTGAATGGGGTAGCTATAGAAAGAAACTGCAAAGATGTGTCGAACCGAAGGGAATTTAACCGCAAATACAAGAATCGGTCAAAACAAAAAGTCAATACAGAGGACAATTATAACCATTCCGGGGTTTTAACAAAAATCTTATGAAAATAATAACAACTCAGTTTGATAAAGTAGAGATAAAGAAATAAAATTACACGAAACAACAGCGTGGCTCCAATTACATCAAACTAGAAACTCAAACGACTAAATTAAGGGCAAACCCACGTACTCAATAGAAGAATAAAACTAGCATAAAGCTCTGAAAATGTCGGCTTATCTCGCCATAACTCTGAGCAAGTCCCAGATATTGAGGCGCAATCGCAGACATTACACAATTCTGCTAGGCATCGGTTACCTTACAATTAAGAAGCAGAGGTCCCCTGCCTCTGCAAGTTATTGACATTCTTAAGTTGGCAGTGCACTTCAGAGAAAACCAAATCCTGTTGACCACCAGTACAAATGTCTTTCACAATGGTCCCCTTCTATTTAATTAAGATCCTCCTACTCGACAAGTGAACGACAGTGTATTTGCTGTTCTATGTGATCTGCAAGGAAAGAGTCGCATGATCGAGCTCAAAAGAAGCTAATCAACCAGCAAATGCACCCAAATTGCAACAAAGATCAAAGAAGAAAAGGAGCACAATGTCAGCCTCTCTGACAGATAATTTTTGCCTGGCAATAGCAGTTCAGGAAGAATCTCACTAACTGTGGGTCATCATGTTAGAAAACATGCTTAACCCAACCCATGTGGATACCAACACGTGGAACCAGAAATTATTCGGCCCCTCCAGCCCAGCAGCATCCAGTTGCTTTCTTCGTCAAGCTCATAATCCTTGCAGCTTTGCCCTAGCCTTCTTCATGAGCTCCTGATCAAGAGAAAGCTGCTTGAAACTAGCCCTGGTAAGACAAGCTTGCCACTGCCTATATGTTTCAGGCCTCTCAACCCTATGTGAACCTTCACATGCACAACATTCATAATCTCTCCTCCATAGAACTCTTTGTCTAAGACGAACCTCTGATCATTGTCACCATCACCATCTTCATACCATTGAATAAGTTTCTTCAGCTTGAGTTGGGTTAAAAGCATGGAATGTATTTGCACCATCACCATCTTCATAGCATCAAGCATATCATACACTGCAGAGATGTGAAAAAGAGCCTCGAGGAATCTAGTTAAGAAAAAGGGCGCATTATAGGATCCATTGTATATACCATGAACAAAGATATCCAATTTCGTACTCCTGATCAGCCTTAAGACAGCATCACGCTTGCAGTTCTTCTCAACTGTCTCATCATAAAGATACTTAAGCTGATAAAGACAATTCACTGCAACCAACTCGCCACTTCAAATCTCGAGATCCTCAATCCTGATACATTCCCAGCTTCCTGATGCTACTGCATGGAACTCAAAGGGAACACTAAAGCGCTCACAATAGTAGGCCAAACGACGACCTGTCTCCTCAATTTTCTCAGCTGGACGAAATCCAGATTGTGGAAGTTCTATTCCTGTAATCGCAACTTAGGAGCTCCTTCAGTTCTATTCGAGAGCTCCTCAATAAGCATTGGCCATTGAAAACCAAAACTAATACCGAAGTCTACAATATGGAGCACCTTTGCTGTAGCTGCGAATTTCAAAATCATGAAGTTCGCGAAGATGATTTGGAATTTCGTAAATGGACAGACTGAAAGATGGAGTCGGTATGCTTTCAGCATATCAGCTACTGTTCTAAAGCAACTGCAAAAACCTCGAACCTGATTTGGGTCAATCCTGCCAGCAAGGTGTGCTTCTAGCCCATTGGCAAAGTAATGAGCTAATCTTTGAGATCCATCACCAGAGGGGGAAGTATCCTGTCTAATTTGCTTTAGTGGTTCATGAGCAGTCCTGAAGTCACTAGCTGAAAACAGCTTGTGCGCAGAGAATCAAAAGACTCCTCAAGTCTGCTGTGCTCTTGATTCTCTTCTTCTTATGAAGGCCCCAGCTACAACTAGGACCGGGCAGGTCTTTGCTTTGGCTTGTCTTCTCAGATGTGGACTGTAATGATAGAGTAGCCCCCGGCCCCCACTGCACCCCCACCCCCCACCCGGGCGTATTGTCGCCAAGCAATACCTTATCAAGCAATTCCGAGAGCTCACAATCTTCCTTATATAATGCCAATTGCTTGTTGGCCCTCCCTTCGTCAAAAGTCGAATGGTCCCTATAGTAATTCTTCATCCCCTTTGACACATTCTTTAAGAGATTCCTCAAATTCTCCTCCTCATCGACGCCATAAACTTCAGTGTTTCCGATCTTATGAGGCAAATCAAAGTTCTCCTGATCCATTGCCAAAGGGATGCTCGCAGGAAGGAGCTTCCTTGATTCCTCAATGCCTTTATTAAACTGCAGTTGCAAGACAGGTTGACCATTTCTCAATGTACTCCTATCCAGAAGCTCACTGGGGAAGGCGTCACCAAACCCGTCCCAGCAGTCAGGAAAGCCACTTGTAGAATTAATGTGGAAATGAGAACTGGAATCCATGGTCCACTGCATGACTACGTCACGAGGATTTGGGGGGATAAAGGGAAGCATGATATTGAGAGCCTTGAGGATCATCTTGTGAATTAGGATCAAGAGAATGGCTAGTGCCGTTACAACCTGGCTCGCTGTCATTTCCATTACAGTAGCTGCCAAACCGGTCCCAGTAATCAGGGAAGCCACTTGTAGAATTGATGTAGAAATGAGAACTGGGATCCTTGGTCCACTGCATGACTACGTCACGAGAATTTGGGGCATAAAGGGAAGCATGATATTGAGAGCCTTGAGGATCATCTCGTGAATTAGGATCAAGAGAATGGCTAGTGCCATTACAACCCTGCTCACTGCTATTTTCATTACAGTTGCTGCTTGTGCCATCAATGAATTGATTGGTATTGACTTCTATGGTTTGCTCCAGCGAATTGGGGTAGTTCTTGCCAAGTGTGTTGTACAAAGATTTCTCAGTATGTCATAGAGCCATCATGTCAGGTATTATCCAGGGCCGCTCCTCCACGTCCTCTTCCATAAATATCTGATTTATGTATATGGTGAGTCGCTGTAATCCAAGAGGGAGAGAGATTCTCCCCTTAAATTTGGTATTTCACTGAAGCTTGTGGAATTGTGTAGCGAGCCTCCATCGGGGCCTACCTCTGTAGATGGCAGATTCAGTTCTCCATCAAGGATGATCGGAACAATGGGCACATTATTTGTGGATGAGGAGGTGAAATTAACATAAAGTTCATTTATATTGAACCCATCCAGGAGATACGAAAATGGATCTAGGTTGGCTGGGTTAGTGAGGCTATCAGCCTTGGAACCGTTGACAGGGTAAGTGAGTTCGGTGAACTTGGATTCCATAGTCATTCACTGTCTCAAAATCGTACAGAAGCTCACCACCTCAAGCTGGTGACTGATACTGAGTTAGCAAGAATCTACTTGTAAGAATATGGAAGCCTAGCTTGAACTTGAACCATGATCAAAGATAACTTGATCAGCAAATATTTTGGTTTTCCAGAAGTCACATTCCTAGATAAGTTCCCATCAAGTAACTATGGAAACACAGTGATGCATATCATAGTATATGAACTGAAAAACATAGGAATCGGTAAAACTTTTACGGAAAAGTATCAACAGATTACTTGTGAGATCATGCGCCTGTAGTCCAATTACGGGTATGATAACTGAAATGAAAGATCAATACTACTTAGTGATCAAAATTAAGCTGCAATCATAACACTGAAATAGAGATAATTAATTGCAATTCTGCTAATAACATGCATACCTGAACGAAGCTCTCAAGTTACAATTACAGATGAAGGTTAAGAGATATTCTCGGGTTCTTGCTTACATGTAGTGTTTGCAGCACGATGATAGTGTTTGAGACAAGTTGGCTCCAGGATTGGTGCTGGTAGACGGGTTAGAACTTGCACTAGACTAGGAGTGAGCATGGTCCGGCTTGGGCCGGTCCATCCCTTAACCCTAGGATCAACTCGCATAGTGTTGGTTTTCAATTTTTGGGACCGAGGACCGATCCTATTGAGCTTGTGACTAAGGACCGGACTGACCCAATGGATTCGGTCCGATTCCAGGATCGACCCAAGAGTAACCAATAATTTTTTTGTTTCATTTTTTTTATACTTTCTAAAAAGGCAAATCCACAATTTCAAATTACATATCCATCGACAATGCGGCGTTGTGCAACCAAACTATAAATACCAATATATATTCAACAAATTTAAGATAACGCAACAATAGAAGTTTCGCTCTTGCTAAAAGCAAAAAACCGTAAAAACGATTAAGACCGCTCATAGAGATATGAGACAAGATGGGAAGTTCCTCTAACCATCTATCAACAAAACTTGTAACACGTTATAAATGATATATTAGATATATTAGATATATATATATATGACATACAATATATATAGTTAGGGCCCCGACTCTAAACTCCCAAGATCGAGAATCAATCTACATAGTGCTGGTCTAGGGATTTGTGGACCAAGGACTGACCCAGTCCCCTTAGGAACTAAACCAGGACTAGTAGGATTGGGCCGGTCCAAGATCAGTTCAGGGTTGACTCTAAATCGATACTCACCCCTAGTCATCTCTGGCCCATCCCTTCCTCAAAGTTTGGCTGGAATGCATGCATGTGCACTGTGGAAAAGAGCACTGACCCGCCCTGGTAGAGATTTTTAGGTGCGCCGTCTGTCCTAAATTACCGTGCACGCGATATTGTTGTTTTGGACGAAGTTGAGGTACATGCAATGCGTGAAACGCCTGGAATCCCCTCTCTGTGGCCAGTGAAACGTGGAAGAAACTCGACTAGTTAACTTCCCAGAGCGCGGAGTAGTTTACGTTGTTGGAATGTTAATAGAGCTTCGTGATTCCCCAAGGTGCTGTGTAAGTGCCCATTTGTCATCAAGTTGGTTCCAAACGTTGGTCTCTGCTCAAAAGAACATTGCCAGGAACAGTTGCACCATCTTTGGACCAGAGCAGACATGGAATAAAAAGTATTTAATAATTTTCTGTTTGGTTATAGCCTCCAAGGTTGAAAACTTTTTTGTTAGAATGGTCGGTCTTTGTTGATACAGTGAATGGCTGCTTTATAATAAAATAAGGCTTTCCATTTGTCATGAAAACTTGTTTGACAAGCGCCAAAACTTATCCTCGTTACGGATTCGAGAGAGACTACGGTTCATCCCCTCAGAAATGGATCCTCACTTAAATGACATTTGTCATTATTTACATTACTTTAATTACATCTAATGACCAGAGGGAAAGAGGAAGGAAATTGCAGCTGTAAAGATAAATTGACATTGTGGATCAATCAATATAAACTTTGCTTTACACGAAATTTGATCGCAGATAAGTCTGTCTACGCATATATCCCAATGCAAAGAGTATTGGACATCGTTCTGGCTTGATCATTCTACTCAACTACATTTTATATATTCTCTCTTCTTATTCTTTGGCTAGCTGATGCATGGTCTGAGATATTGATCCTAGGCTCCCAAACCGGTCCCACCGTCCCGGCCTTCACATCCCCACCCAACCACCGGGCCATTTGCCCCGTAGCTTATAGTTTGCCCACCATCGACCATGTCCCCATATAAACACTTCATCTTTAGATCAGTGCTTCATTTCAAGATATTTCCCCCAGCAGGAACAATCTTTTCAAGGTGTTCTCTTTAGATACAAGCTGCTCTGGCTTGGTATCAGATTTTGTGTATCGTTGCTTTCCAATGTTTCAATCTCAAATCCTTTTGCATTGATGAGGACAGCAAACTTCGTACCTAGTCAATGAGAAACGGTACTACATTTTCTGTCACACCCCAAAACCATCATGAATGGGGGATGACACAGCCGTCCTTGCACTCGAATGACGCAACCTTAAAGCTCCCAAAATCTAACTCCTAAAAGTCCTCTCGTCGATGTCGCTCTTGTACTACTCATCGTTAGTTGAGAAACCTAAAATAAATTGAAAAAAATATAGAGGTGAGCAATCACAGCTTAGTAAGTAGTGCATCTTTTCTAAGCAGATCGAGCACTCACTATGCATATTTATAAACCAAACCCCAACTCTTTTAACTCAAATCCATAATATAACAAACATAAAATAAGAGAATAAGTTACATATGTTTTAGTAGAAATATTCATTTCATATAATATCAAAACAAACATCAATTGTAACATCATCTATTTCGACTCTTATTTTGATCCCGACTAGTAGGCCACAACTACAGGATCGGTCGATTGGCATAAGGATTGGCCAGTGGATCTAGTCACAAGCCCCTTTCACGTGGTAAAGAGGAGCTCGAGCTCAATTTTGCCGATTGAGCCCGATTACATCCGGCTCCATTTGGTCATGGCTTACGCACGAACCTCGGGCCAAATAAGATAATCAATCGTGGTTAGACTCAATTAACTCCCACCCAATGAGATGTCTTCCTAGTAGAGAATTGGAGATTTTACTTACCGAGTCCATGACTCACCTTGTTGTTTTTCAGAATTGTAGGCATGGATGAGTTACAGTCTCGCTAGAGGAGCTAAGGTTTACCTCAGCCTTTTTGAGCATAGAACATGTAGTGGTCGTAATTATAACGGTCCGTGATAGAAGGACTTGTAAATGCAAGTGATGTAATTGTTTGCATGCAAATGATTGTTTTCCTGGCTGCTTGTTGTTTATGGGTGTTATATGTATGCTTTCGTATGTGCTTAATGAAAAGATAAAAAGAAACGGGACTGTGACGCATCTGGGACATCATGAAAATAACCCTTGCTGCTCGAGACCCTAGAGATGGAGTTGGGGTCATGACAGTTTTGGTATTAGAGTAGGTTATTATCTGGAGTGATAAGGTACGCGGGGATTTGGTATAGTTAGCTAGGAAAACACCTTGTGCATGTGATTGCTTGATTGATTTCCTAATGGTAGTTCATGACTACCGACTTCTTATTGTGGTTAGAAAAACTCCCCCATAATTCCTGTAGTCATTCTATAGATTAGCCATATGAGTATTCAGGACAAGAGGACCACGAGAGGAAACAATAGATCTAGTCATGGTGACTATATACCATTTTGGAGAAAAGAACATTACAAGTGCCATAACTTGGCACAAAAGGACACCTAAGTGCCATAATTTACGAAAGGTACACTTAAGTGCCACATTCGAAGAAAAACGGATCACTTAAGTGCCACTCCGACCAAAATCCGGCCAAAACGCTGACGTGGCATTTTTCCGGCGAAGCGAGTGCAAAACGACGCCGTTTTGCACGTTGACGTGGCCAAATAATGCAAAAACGGCATCGTTTTAGGCGATGTGGTAAAAAAATAATATAAAAATTAATTAAATTAAATTTACAATTAAATTTAGTTAAGATATTAAAAATGATAATTTTAAAATTAAATTTAGTTAAAATATTAAAAAAATAATAATTGTAAAATTAAAAAATTAAAAAAATAAAAGAAAAATAAAAAATAAAAGGTGGGGCGGTGGCCGAGGGCTGCTGCTGCCGCCTTCTCGTCATTGCCGGGAAGGGCTGGCGACGGAGGGGGGAGGGTCGGCTGGGGTCGCCAGCGGCGAGGGCTTGCGAGCCCTTGCCCTAGATCGGGCGAGGGCCGCAACCCCTTGTCACTTGCCATAGATTTGGGCGAGGGCGTAACCCTCGCCCGATCTAGGTGAGGGCTCACGAGCTCTCGTCACCGGTTGGCCGAGGTCGCTAGCCCCTGGCCAAGGCTTGACGACCTTGGTTGACCCTCCCCCTTCGTTGCCCGCCCTTCCGGCAATGGCGAGGAGGTGGCGGTGGCCCTTTTCTTTTTAATTTTTTAATTTTTTTAATTTTAAAATTATTATTTCTTAATATTTTAACTAAATTTAATTTTAAAATTATTATTTCTTAATATTTTAACTAAATTTAATTTTAAAATTATTATTTCTTAATATTTTAACTAAATTTAATTTTAAATTAAATTTAATTAATTTTTATATTATTTTTTATCACGTCAGCCCAAAATGACGTTGTTTTTGCATTATTTGGCCACGTTAGCGTGCAAAACGGCGTCGTTTTGGGCTCGCTTCGCTGGAAAAATGTCACATATGCAATTTGGCTGGATTTTGGCCGGATTGTCACTCAAGTGATCCATTTTGCTCCGATTGTGGCACTTAAGTGTACCTTTCATAAGTTATGGCACTTAAGTGTCAATTTCTGCCAAGTTATGGCACTCCAGGGGTCCGCGTCTCTACCATTTTGACATCATGGTAAGAAGTATAATGATCGGAGTGTGCATCGGAATGGCAAAGGAAATTTAAACCTGAGGTATATATGACCTTTTGAAATTCTTGAAAGAGTGGGGAATTTAGCCTACTGGTTGGCTTTATCATTGATATTTGCTTGAATACACGATGTATTCCATGTATTGATGTTGAGAAAATATGAGTCCGATCCAACACACGTGCTGAACTTTGAGAAGATTGAAGTAAACGATAGAGTGTCGAATGTTGAGGAGTCGGCACAGATTGTGTACAAGAAAGAGCAAGTCTTGTGAAATAAGGTCATTTCCTTAGTTAAGGTCCTATGATGACACCATGGAATGAAAGATGCAATATAGGAAAGTGAGGAAAGTATGAAACGTTGGTACCCATATCATTTTGGACGACTAGGTGCGCATATAAATTTTGAGGATGAAATTTTTTTAGGGGGAAAGAGTTGTAACATCCTCGATTTCGACCCTCATTTTGATCTCAACTAGTAGGCCACAAAATCGGCTATAGGACCGATTGACTAGTCCAAGGACTGGCCAGTGGACCTAGTCACGAGCCCCTTTCACTCGGTAAAGGGGAGCTCAAGCTCGGTTTTGTCGATTGAGCCCGGTTGCATTTGGCTCTATTTGGTCGTGGCATGAACCTTGGGCCAAATAAGGTAGTTGGTCGTGGTTAGACTCAATTAACTCCTACCAAATGAGATGTCTTCATAGTAGAGAATTAGGGGTTTTACTTACTGAGTCTATGACTCACCTCGTTATTTTCATAATTATAGGCATGGAAGAGTTACAGTCTCGCTAAAGGAGCTAAGGTTTACTTCGGCCTTTTTGAGCATAGAACATGAAGTGGTCGTAATTATAACGGCCCGTAATAGAATGGCTTGTAAATGTAACTAATGTAATTGTTTGTGTGCAAATGATTGTTTTCTTGGCTACTTGTTGTTGTATAGGTGTTATATGTACGCTTCTGCATGTGCTTAATGAAAAGATAAAAAGAAACAGGACAGCGACGCATTTGGGACGTCATGAAAATAACCCTTGCTGCTCGAGACCTTAGAAATGGAGTTGGGGTCGTGACAGTTTTGGTATTAGAGCAGGTTATTATCTAGAGTGATAAGGTGCATTGGGATTTGGGATAGTTAACTAGGAAAACACCTCGTGCATGTGATTGCTTGATTGATTTTATAACGGTAGTTCATGACTATTGACTTCTTATTGTGGTGTAGAAAAACTCCCCCATAATTCCTATAGTTGTTCTATAGATTAGCCTTATGAGTATTCAGGACAAGAGGACTACGAAAGGAAACAATAGATCTAGTCATGGTGGCTATATACCATTTTGACATCATGGTAAGAAGTACAATGATCAGAGTGTGTAGTGAAAAGGCAAAGGAAATTTAAGCCTACCGGTTGGCTTTATCACCGAGACTTGCTCAAATACACGATGCATTCCATGTATTGATGTTGAGAAAATATGAGTTCGATTCAACACACGTGCTGAACTTCGAGAAGATCGAAGTAAACGACAGAGTCAATCTCCGAGCTAGATCCCAAAAGACTTGTTCAATATTTTTAGAGTAATGGAAGCCCTATCCATTACTACAAGGATCGATATGGTCATTATTTTTTGGACCATTTTTTTCAATGTTCTTATTGTACAAATTCTATAGATGAAGTAGACCCAAATGCAAGGCCCCAGCGGAAACCCAAGAAGCCAAAGGATACTATGTACCAAAGGTACCTAAATGGAGACTTCTCTGTTGATACTCTTGGTGAGTGTGATTAGTTCCAATTCGTGGTTTCTTATACTCCAACTCCACCACCAGAGTTCACCTCGCCACCTTCAATTTCACCAACCTCACCACTAACATCACCCCCTGCTCACAAAAAACCAGCAATTTCCCCATTTTATAAGCCAATCTTAAAGTGAGCAAAGAAGCACTCGTACCCACTTGAGGCCCCAGTAGAAGCACCACCCAGTTCTTCCACTGCTATGTTCCAGGAAGCAAATTTTTCTCCTCTTGCTCGAGAAATTCAAGACTTTCGTTTCCTGTCCTAAAAGAATTCATCAACCCGTGAGGGAGATATTCTCAAAATACCTGCCCTCGCTAATATGGATGAACATGGAAGACAAAAAGGAACTTTTCTTGTTGAAGCCGTTCTGAATTGGCAATCAGAAACTCTCTTAGCACATAACGATGCTTTCAAATCAATTGATTCTAAACTTGTGGATGTGTAATGAGATCTTAAGAGATATGATGAAACCACCAAGAAGATGCTTTTGGACTTTTAGAAAAGATTTCATGCCTTAGAATCCAGACAACATTTGGGATATCATCATCTCCAAAGCCCAAAGGCGGAAATAGAAAAGCTCAAAAAGCAAATCCAGTTTCTTGAAGAAGGAAAATTCAAACTCGCCGATCCATTTCCAACTGTGCTGTGAACTGAGTATTCACTACCTCCACCACCTCAGAATACATCTATCTTTGGTGCTTTCACAGAAACTCCCGCCAGATGAGACAAGACTGATGTGGTAGAAATGTGAAGCCACCTCAAAGAACTAGATTGAATAAGGAAAGAGAAGGGAAAAGAGAAAACGCTTGAAGAATCCTCGATTTATGTAAGGGAAAAGTCAAACAAGATGATGCTATCCAATCCGTCAGAATAATTTCTAAGAGATTTGGGTAATCAGGAAGAACGGCTTGATCCAGCTACTTTGAAAGACTAGATCCTATTTCCATTAGAACCGGTTTCCCAATCAATTATGATATGGGATTCGATTCGGTATCTCTTTCATCATCTTCATCCTTTTCAATCCCCGCCATTGATTCTTTTCCTATTATGCCGGCAACTTCATCAATATTCATGGCCGATCCCTCGGATCAAGAAATGGAATCCAAACCTTTTGAACCAGAGTTTGCTCAACCAAACAATTCATCTCAAAATCTAACTCCTTCTTTTAAACAGTTTTTTTTTATTGTTGACGATGTCCCCTACTCCAAATGGCTAGAAAGATTTGAAGAATTTCATACTTAGCTAAATGCCCAAGCTCTTACTAATCGGGATAAGTATGATGTCCTTTTTGGGTTCATCACAAGATTTACAGGTAGCCTTAAACATTGGTGGCAATCGGTGATAGAACAAGACCAAGTCTAATTTTTGCTTTCACTTGACTTTGGCCATGCCATTGTCCTTCTCTATCATTTTTTCATTGGTAAATCTTCTGACTTTCATGAGCTCAAGAGAAGAGAGTTTTTTGAAAGAAGATATTGCTCTCTTCAGAAAAGACGCATTGATAAGCATTATTGAGAAATGCTTAAGTTCTTCTATGGTATTGGAGCTGATCCAAACCTAAAATAAGTTTTTCTGACCTCCATCCCCAAAGAATTATCCTAGCAAGTTGAGAGATCATTTCTCAACAAACAAAGAAGAATTGTGGACATCCCCTTGGGAGAAATCCAACAAGAGATCCATTTGTGTCTCGATGATTTGTGCTTAAAGCGCCAAATGGTGAAAACTTATCTCATAGGCAATAGAGAACTTGATGGAGCCTGTTCTCATCAAAAGCTGAAGATCAAATATTCTAAACGAGATTGCGATGGTTCTTGCGGAAAGTCTTCCAGAAAAAAGAAGCATTTTAAAAAGTTCTGGATAAAAAAATCCAGTCATGGATCTAAGCACTTCGGGAGAAAAAAGAAACGACGATTCCTACGTAAAAGGAAAGATCGCTCAAGCCGCAAAAAATCAATTTGATGCTTCATCTGCAACCAAAAGGGTCACTTCACCAAAAATTGTCCCCAGGCGAAAAAAAGGACAGAATCATTTGATACATCACATAGAGATTAAGACTGGTATTTCACTCGAAAATAATGATATTGAATCACTGATTTCTGTGGATGAAGAACCATCGGAACAAACTCTTTGTGTCATTCCTTATTATCAAACTCCTAGTGAAACTGATTCTGACTCAAATTTTGAAGATCTCTTCCACATATCTCTCACTTCTTTAGAACAATACCTTAGCATATTTTCAAGTCAAATCCATTGTCCCAATTTTCCTGTAAAAATCTTCACTTCAAAGTTTGTCAAACCTATCATAGTCATTGCTCTCATAGATACTGGTGTGAGTTCTTCAATCCTAAATACTAAAGTTCTTCTTGAAGAATATTGGACTTCCTGTGTTCAATATTTAATTCTGTCTCAGGAGATACTTTTTTTATGAATGTCAAAACCACCTCAATAACTATTCAGTTTTTCCCCCAATGTTCCATAACCACAAAATTTTTTAGATCCAGTCTCCCCAACAAAGATTTGATCATTGGCTAGGACATCATGATTCAAATTTCTCAACTCCGTATTATTCCTAGAAAAGGTCTTAAGTATAAGGAAAATTTCTCTGAATTTGTCAATATCCAAAGACTTTTTTCCATTCAAAGAGTCTGTTAGATCTAATCATGTAGAAATTGTTAGAATTCTGTTTAGAATCCTATTCTAAATTTTCTAAAAAATGCCCCCATCCTTTGTGGAAAATTCTGGAATTCTTTGTTCGCATTCCCTTAAAAAAAATGAAGACATCAATCCAACCAAGTTGAGTTATATGGGAATGAAGTCAAAGCACCTGGTCTCTGCTCAGAAGGAATGCTTAGAACTGCTGTAACAAGGCCTTATTGAAATTTCAAATTCTTAGTGGATTTGCAAAGCTTTTTATGTTAATAAGCATGCCGAGCAAAATAGAGAAAATATGTGACTGGTAATAAACTATCAACCTCTTAACATTTTCATTCAAGATGACAAATTCCCTCTACCTTCGAGAAATTCCCTTTTGCCTAGATTATCTAAAGCCCACATTTATTCCAAATTTGATCTTAAGGTCGGATTTTGGCAATTGGGCATTCATCCTAAAGACAGACCCAAAATATGGTTCTATATTCCGAACTAGCATTTCCAATGGAAGGTTTTTCCTTTTAGCCTGAAGGTAGCTCAATCCTTATTCCAAAAGGCTATGTGTCGAATTTTCCAACCAATCTTGTTAAGTGCAACAATATACATTGATGACATCTTGCTCTACAGCCTTGATGAAGCATCTAATTGTTAACTTCTTGGGTAGTCTGCAGACATTGTAAAGGAGCATGTAATTATGCTTTCCTAGAGAAAGATGAATATTGCCCAAACATAAATCGAATTTCTTGGGATACACCTTAACAAAGGAACATACTATTTGGGGCCACACATTGCTCATGAATTGCTAAAGTTTCCAGAAGAGAACGTCAGGACAATGCAAGTTCAACAATTCCTTGGGATAATTAATTATCTCAAAGACTTTGTTCCCAACATTGCAAAACTGTTGATTCCATTGCAATCAATGCTAAAGAAGAATCCCCCACCTTGGGGAAAATTTCTGACTAAAACAATCGCTAAACTTAAGGAGATCATGTAAACTCTTCTTCCCTTATAAATTCTATCAACAAAAAAGAGAATTCTCCAGATTGATGCCAATGATGTGGGCAGCCATCTTGTTTAAAGAAACTGATGGTAAGCGACACCTGTGTACTTATAAAAGTGGAAAATTCTCCCAACCTAAAATGCATTATCATTCCACTTTCAAATAAATCTTGGCGGTAAAAAATGGAATAAAAAAGTTTGAGTTCCACCTCATCAGCCACTACTTCCCGGTGGAACTGGACATGGCATCTTTTCCCTAGATGACTAAGTTCAAACATAAGTAGATTCTGCATTCTCAACTGCTTCGATGGGCTGAATGGTTTTCAAAGTATTCTTTCAAAACCAAACACATTACTAGGAAAAAGAATGTGCTTACTGACTTTTTGTCCAGATCAAAAGCACTAGCAGAAATCAACATGTACATCATGAGACATGCTTTCCATACTTTTCACCACAATGAAAAGTATAAGATCCAAAGAATACAAGATTGGCCAAGCTGGCAATAACTCCAGGAGATTATTGAGCAAATCTAGATTGACAACCTCATTGAAAATCTGGAAAACCTTACGTGGCATTGCCACACAGATTTATTCAGATTCCATGGAGATTCAATCTTTTATCCTTTTGGATTAAATTCCAGCTACCCATTCATACATCCTCTAATCTAGAAGGAAGATGACTTCCCTGATCGAATGCGATGGTTGTTATGGTACTTAACTAATAAGTACTTAATAGCTATTGAGATTCCAACCAGAAGGTTCATTGCCAATCTAACTAGGATATTCGGACTCGGCCGAAACATTGAAAAGGAAAGTGATAGGAATCTTTTGGCTTTACTCAACTGGTTCTATCCTCCCACTCATTGGAAGTACCTTCTATAGCAAGAACTAAGAACTATCCGACCATACCTGGAAATCCACATTGTTCTATTCCTTCGATGACCATGGGCTTTTGTAAAAAAACAATGGCATCATTGCCAATGCTCCACAAAGTATAGGAACTACATCTTATAAACTCAACCGCACCTTAAGAAAGCTTGTATTTACAAGTCCTTTCTAGGGCTTGTTGGTTGCTGTGAACACCGGTACCGAGAACTTCAAAGATTTTTATGTTAGGAGAACAAGACCATCCCTGAAGACGTATGGAATTACGATGTACCCACTGCATATGATCATTATAGCCTTGCACCAAAAGCCGAAGAAGCACTCGAAGAATTCAGGTATGCAAGGACACCCCCATCATATGAGCAAGAAATGACAAACACTGATGATCTTACATAATCATCACAAGACCCCTATGCCCAATGGGGGGCCCTCTATCTCAAGACTCCTATGATCAAGGACCTCTATCCTGACACATCTTATTATGCTTAACCATTAAATTGGCCTTAGCTAAACCTGCTTGTCGACACTCCAGGATCCTCCAGGATTCATGAAGAAGAATCTTTATCAAATGACACAAACATGTGGAATACTCGAAGCCCCTCTGACATCCGACTTGCAGAACTTAAATAGAAGTACGAAGAACATCTTCTTGCAGAAATGCATAACTCTGATGACTCAGATTATGATTACAACACTCGTGATGGAAGAGATCGTTGACTGTAGCAAATTACTATAGAAAGTCACTGTAACAGTAGGTTAGGGAAATCACTATTCACTATCACTGTTCATATCGCATAAAATAATTCCCCACCAGATTTTCTGAAGCCTTTGTTTGTTTTAGGACCCATGAGCTTGGTCCTTGTTTGCTTGTGACCTCTTAATGCCTATAAAAGGCAAGGGGGATGTAATGTGTTGGGCAGAGTCCCTTGAAGTAAAGTGAGTGTTTGTGAAAAATCTCAAATGTCTTTCTAAACACTTCTTCTTCTCCAACCTGGTAGGATCCTCTGAGAAATACAGCTCGGATAGTTAGAAAGTTACCATCTTGGTCAATGGGTGTCTCTAGGCTCTGAACTAAAAGTCCGAGTAGTTTACTGCTAAAAGGTTGTCCCTAAAGGGCTTAAACAAGAGGTTCGTCTATCATGGAAGGTATACCTGCAGTAACCGACTCTATCTTCCCTGGTTCTAAGCCTAGACGCATTCAGTGGTATTACCAAGTTCAAATAGAAGCAAATTCTAAATTCTCAATTGTTTCGGTGGTCTGAATAGTTTTCGAAATATTCTTTCGAAACCAAACACATTGCCGAGAAGAAAAATGTTCTTGCTAATTTTCTATCTAGGCCAAAAGCACCCACATAGATCGATATGTACATTATAAGGTATGCTTTTCATACTTTTCATCATAACAAAAAGTATAAGATCAAAAGATTGCGAGATTGGCCAAGTTTGGATTACCCCCGGGAAATCATTGAATAGATCCATAATGACAACCTCAATAAAAATCTAGAGAACCTCATGTGGCATTGCCACACGGATCTATTCAGACTCCATGGAGTCTCAATTCTTTATCCTTTTGGATTAAACTCTAGGTATCCATTCATACATCATTTAATATGGAAGGAAGATGATTTCCCCGATAAACTCCAATAGTTGTTATGGTATTTAACTAATAAGTACTTAATAGTTATTGAGTTTCTAACCGGAAAGTTCATCACCAACTTAACTAGGGTATTTGCACTTGCCATAACATTGAAAATGAAAGTGATAGGAACCTCCTGGCTATACTCAATTGGTTTTATCCTCTCAATCATTGGAAGTATCTCTTCCAACAATAATTGAGAACTGTCCGACCAGAATCAGAAATACACATTGTTGTGTTTCTCCGACGTCCATGGGCTTTTGTACAAAATAATGACACTATTGCCAATGCACCATAAGGAATAAAAACCACAACCTACAAACTCCAACCACACCTTACAGAAGCCCGTACTTACAAATCCTTCCCTAATTGTGTTGGATTTGTTAAATACAACTACAGGGAACTCTAGAGAGCCTTATACCAAGAAATTAGGACCATCCCTTAAGAAGTATGGAATTACTTCACATTTGTCCCATGGGATCACCATAGCCTTGCACCAAAAGCTAAACAAGCACTTGAGGAATTCCAAGAAGCATAGGACCAAGAAAGAACACTTCCATTATAGGAGCAAGAAATGGTAGACACAGACGATCCCGTACACTCATCTCCAGAATCTTATGCTTAAGCATCCTATGCCCAATGGGAACACCTTCTCTCTCAAGATCCCTACGATCAAAGACCTTTGTCTTGATCCCTTGGATTAGACACATCTTACTATGCTCAACTAATAAATTGGCCCTAGCCAAACATGCCCGTCGACACTCCAAGACCCTCCCGGACTTATGAGGAAGCATCTTCCTCAAGTGGAATAAACATGTGGAATGCGTCAATCGCACAAAGAGAAGTCACTTGTAGCTTTTCTGATATCAGACTTTCAGAACTTGAATAAAGACACATGGAAGAACAACTCGTAATGCATATCTTTGATGATTTAGACTATGATTGTAACTCTCACGACAAAAGATAGGCCTATAGCTAGGTTACTATAGCACAAGTCACTGTAGCAAAGTATTGTAGTAATAGGTTAGGGAAATCACTGTTCATAGTCACTATTCATATTAGGGGTGTCAGGAACTGAACCGAAAACCAAACCGAACTGAACCGAAAAATTCGATTTTTTCGGTTATGTTCGGTTCGGTTTTAGGTTCGGTTCTCATTAAAAACCAATGTTTTTTTATTGGTTCGGTTTTTATCGGTTAATCGAATCGAACTGAACCATAAATCGATAAAATCAAACCATTAAAAATTCGGTTTTATTCTCTCCCGACTCCCGTCTCCTCTGGCTCTGAGTCCTCTTCTCTTGTGTCTCATCTTGGTTGGCTTGGAGGTGTAACAGCGACGGCGACTGCGACGGCAACGGCGATGATGATGGCGATTGCGACGGTGATTGCGATGGCGACAACGGCAGGGACGGCGACTGCGACGACGACGGTGATCGATTGAGGGATAGAGCCCCTTTCTTCTGCAAGTCTCTCCTTCGTCCCTCTTCCATGGACCGAGAAATCTTCGCTAGGGGGCCTGGGGGGCGTTCAAAAGCTACTGGAGGAAACCTCGATGCATCATGAGGAATGTACAATGCTGAGCTAAGCTGCTGCTCCCCGAATCTCTGCTCATCGCTGGGCTTTCCTCTTGCATGTGTTGTCCTTTCATCTCGACTTCCAATCCGCTTTTGGTATTTTGCCCACCCAGTCAGTCAAAGGAGCGAGAGCGAAGAAGAAGTCATGTCGCCTTCCTACCTCGGTAGACGGACAGTGCAGTAAGGGAAAGGGATGGGCCCGGTTGGTGTCCCATCTTGAATCGAACGATTTTATTAAATGGGTAATTCATACGAATACACTTTTTGTTTGCTAATGTATGAATTGTGCTTCAAAATTCAAAAAATTGAGGAAAAAAGAATTTGAAGTTTCGGAAAATCATGAAGTATATGATCTAAATTGCAAAATCCTCGAAGCTCGAAGTGTAATAACATATTGAATTTAGATTATTTTGAGTTGAACAGAAAAAAAAAACAAAAAATGAAAAAAAAAAAAAGCCAAAAACCAAAAATCGAAAAATCAAATCAAATCGAACCGAAATTTCGGTTCGGTTCGTACTCGGTTCGGTTTGGAAGTTTTTCTAACGGTTCGGTTCGGTTCGAAAGTTTTTTCTAACGGTTTGGTTTGGTTCTGTTTTTCAAAAAAACCGAACCGAACCGAACCGTTGACACCCCTAGTTCATACCGCCTAAAATAATTCCTAACTAGATTTTCTGGAGTCTCTGTTTGTTTTGGACCCATGAGCATTGTCCTTGTTTGTTTTATTGTTTGTTTGTGACCTCTTAATACCTATAAAAGACAAAAAAAAAAAAAAAAAAAGATGTAATATGTTGGATAGTGTCCTTTGAAATAAAGTGTGTTTGTGAAAACTCTCAATGTCGCTCTAAACACCTCTTCCTCTCCAACTTGGTAGGATCCTCTAAGAATTATAACTCGGCTAGTTAGAAACGTTGCCATCCTGGTACCCTTGAGTGTCTCTATGATCTAAACTAAATCTCCGGGTGGTTTATTGCTAAAAGGCTATCCTTGAAGGGCTTGAACAAGAGGTTTGCCCATTGTGGGAAGGCATACTTGCAACAATTGACTTCGTTTTCCCTGGTTCTAAGCATAAGTCCCCTCATTGGTATCAGAGCGACGGAACACCAAGCCTCTCTAGTCCCTGGTTCTATGCAACTGACTATCGCGTGACTCGTCCAGTGATCAATGCTTGCTTAAGAAAATACCACGAAGTGGATGTACCAGACACTTTTGAGTCACTAGCAAATTCACAGGATCCAGCTTCATAATCACAAGATCCATGGGAAGGACCATTGTTACAAGATCCTTTTGATCATAGTGAATTATAGCTTGCACTCAGTCTAGGTCTTGATATAGAAAGTCCTTCACTTTAGCTTGGGTATTTACCCTAACTTGGTATTTCAGTAAGTTTCGCTGATGCTCCTACAAGTTCTCACCAATTCTCAAAAAGACCGAGGCCGACTAGAGCAATTAAAGAAGTAGAAAAGCTCCTTGAAATGCCCAAGCAATAGTATCTAGAAAAAAGCACTCCCAATTCTCCTAACATTCTGTCTAGCTCGTACCAATCTCTAGAAGATATAGGTATCGAATATCTTAAAGCTTTGGAAATTGAAAGAATGCTAAAAAAATATCAAAGGCAGAAGTATGGAGAAGACTAGGATAACTCAAATGATAGCAATGAATAGCCTATCTATGGCATAATAAGTGAAGGGAAAGAAGACTTCGCTAGAGATCTATTCAAGACAAAACAAAATAGGCAAATGAATCATGTGAAGGAGACGAAAAATTTGACCCAAAGTACCCTAGTGTACTGTTCATACACTGTTCCGCACTATTCATGTATTGTTTGGCACTATAGTGTACTATTCATAATACTGTAGCACAGTAGCAGAACCAACAAAGCGAGATAATGAGTGCAGAAGTTAATTTATCAGCAGAAAAGGAGTGAACGACACCTGAGTGCCAAAACTTGGCACGGAAGAGCACTTAAGTGCCAAAAGTTAGAAAAGTGATACTTAAGTGCCAAAATAGGAACAAAATTGATCATTAAGTGCCAATGACGAGAAAATCCGATGAAAATGCTGAAGTGACGATTTTCTGACAAAGCAAGTGTAAAATGAGAGAAAATTTGGCCAAAATGTTGACATTACAATTTAATTAAATAAAATTTAAAACTAAATTTATTTGAGAGAGAGAGAGAGAGAGAGAGACGAATGCGGCGAAAGCCGGTCGGGGTCACGAGGCCCTGGCCAGGGGCCTCAAACAACGGCAGCCCTTGGCCTGGCTGGGCGAGGGCCACCGACCCTCACCAGATATGGGGGAAGGCTGCGACCCTCGCCCTAGATCCGGGTGAGGGCTCACGTGATATCGGGGGAGGGATGGTTGGCAAAGGCTGTGTGACATCTTGAATTTTCGACTTTGTCTCGATTAAATGGAATTGGCATTTCGTCGACGCGCCTATGGTCCTTTTTCTTGGAACTAATCACTCATGAGTTAATTGATCTATCAAGTAAAGCCATTAAGGGATATAAACGTGACAAACATGAGAATTCGATCATAAATCGATTGCTCAACCGTGATAATCGGCAATGGCCAATACGGCACTATTATAATCAATTAGTGATAGGATATAGGTCGATTTGACGGAAACGCGCAATTGAATGGTGGGTGATTCCACCTGATTGCAAAATTCGCGTCGAACAGCACTAACCCAATTTTTTGTTGATTTTGTACCTGATACCCGTAATTGAAATATTTAAATTTTTACGATAACCGATAGTCACCTATGAGTCGGAGATGCACAACGTGGATCGAAAATTATTAACCACGGGTCAAATGCGATAAAATCCCTAAAAGTTACCTGGTAGGTTGGGTTGCGCTAAAATTGCGTTCGGTCGATTTTAACCACGAAATTGAACTTGGTTTCGAGAATCAAACATTCGAGTGTGTCACAATTTATTTTTAGGACAGCATCTCATCTTTTGGGAAAATTCCGTTGAGCCTGGAATTTTGGCGGAAAAATCAAATTGGCGGAAATTCGGATGGGCACCTTAATTGGCAATTTTGGCTACCAATTTGAATTAATTTGTGGAGAACTAAAGGGAAATTCGTATGGTAGCTTCAAGGGGATAAATTGGACACCAAATTGGCTTGATTTGGTGAGGAATTAAGAATAAATAAATGGAAATTCGTATGGGCAGTAGGGGAAGCATTTTTGGCTACCTAAATGAGTTGGTTTGTGAAGGATTTGTAAGAAAATCACCCATTGGAGGCAGCCTTGACCCTAAGGGGAGCTAAAGACTTTGTGGCACAAGTCATGAGTGCAAGATATTTTCTCCTTGGCATCCATTGGTTCATGCATGGACTTCTAGGACCCTTGTCCCCCCTTTCTTCTTACCTTGTGCGACCAGCAGCCCTAGCAAAACCCCTGTAGCTTCTTCTTCTTCCTTCTTCTTCCTCAAATCTTCATATTCTTCCCTCAAGCTTTTCCCCTCTGTGTTACTACTGCCGCCCCCTCATCGCTCAACCAACACCTCCGCCCGCCAGCTGTCCACTTCAGCCCAGCGCCGCCAGCTCACTGAACCACCAGCCCCATCTCCGTCCGACACCTCTAGCCCCATCCACCCCACCGTCTCGCCTCCATAGTCGCCCGTCACTGCCATCGGCTGTTCCTATTTGTCTGCGCCGTTTCAGCCGCAACCGTCTTAGCCGCTACCACCAGCTGCCATTTTGACCTCACCGTCCACTCGCTAGCTCCGTTCAAGCTTGGGTCCCTTCAACTCAGCTCATAACTGAAACAACCAACAAAGCCGTGAGCTTGTTGGCTGTTTTTAGCCCCTTCCGACTCTTCGTTGGAGTTGCTGTAGGCACGGGATCTTACCGCTGTGGCCGTGAACTCATTATCTCACTAATCCGGTGAGTTAGCATCCTAATCTCTTATTAGTGAGTTAATTACACTTAGGGGGATTAGTTTAGGCTAATTAGGATTAGTGGTTAGTTAGTTAAATTAGTTGGAATTAGTTAGTTAGGCCAACTATTATTTAGGTGGTTAGTTTAATTAGTTCAATTAGGTTGGTTTGGTTAGATTATTTAAATTAATTAGGTGATTTGGTTTAAATAATTTACAATTTATTTAATTAATTGTAATTTATTTTATTAATTATAATTAGCGTAAATTATACCGGGATAGCTGGTTGTCAAAATTTTACAATGATCGTCGTGGATGCGTTGAATTGTGAAATTGAGTGCTAAATTGTGCAATTGAATGCTTGTTGATGATTTTTGAATTATTATTGCAAAAGTCTGATTTTATGGTATTTAATTTGAAAAATATCGGATGTTGGGTTTTGACGCCAAAAATATTCTAGGTACTATATAAAATTGTGGAATTTTGAAATGGGAGAATATCACGTTTTATGGTTCAATTTAAATGTGTGACCACACACAATTATTTTACAGAGTATTTTTAATACGAAGAAAATTGGCCAAGTCCATTATTTGAAATAGAAGTATTTGAGTGGCAAAGCACGATATTTTTGGTTGAGTATGGATGTGCGTGTGATCGCTATCGGAACCCATCACCTAGTGAGAGTCAGGGAGGCGATGCCTGATTAAGTTCAGATGCCTTTGACAACAAATGTCGGTCACGGTGGAGGATCGGTTGATGCTTCTTCGGGAATGCCGTCTAGATGTAGACATTGCTGTGCCTGACGAAGCGGGACAACGCCCGGTTATGCTGGATGACCGCCGACTGATGAGTTAGCCGTGGTCGTTGGGTTGTAAATAATTGGAACACACTTGAGTGATTGAAATAGCCGCGCCGAATTATGGGACGAAATTGTGTGGTACGGAATGGGATGTGTCATAACGATTTGGCCTTATAATCGGGACTCCTGTAATTGTCTGAGAATGAATTGATGTGTTCCAGTTATTGATTTACGCTTGCTACGTTTATATATGATATATGAGATGTACTAATGTGCAGGGAGGTGCTGAGGCGAGGTAAGTCCTATATAGTGCATGTTTAGGTTGCCTCTAGGTGAATTCTTGTCCTAATCATGATTTAGGGTGTAGACTCGCTGAGACTTTGTCTCATTCCGTCATGGTTTAAAATTTTATAGGTCCTTAGATGGAGGTTCGACACGTCCGCTTTGGGTGGCCACGAGAGACGGAGACCGAGCGTACCATTCTCCCCATCCACAGGACCACTTGGACCCATGAGCTTGTGGTGACCACTCTTTGGGTCGATGAGGGCTTACCTCACTTGGTACCTCATTGCTTCAAAGCATGGTTTCGTATTGGGCCTAACGGGGTTTGGGAGGGCCCATTGGAGGGTTTTGACAGACCTGCCGTGATACTGAGTATGAAGAGGTACTCAACCCCATCGTGGATGCTGATATTTTGGAAGATATTGTGGTGAACCCGGGGCCCGAGGCTGAAGGGCCCGGAGTAGAAGTAACTGATCCTTTAGACATCAACATCCCAGATGGTGTCGTGGTAGACTTGGATCCCAAGTAGGTAGGGTCCGGGGTAGGATTGGCTTGGTAGATTCTTTTGGATATAGACTCTTGTATATAAACTTGATATGTTTATAAAGTGTGTTTTGTGAAAATTGGTTGTTTTTGCTTTTCTAGCCCACGTTTGATTGTGTCTAGAGTTTATTAGTTCACTTCCACATGTGCATAAAATGAATGGGTCGGCGACGCATCCTGGGAACATGGCAAATTTATCGACCGCCGGGGGATGCGGGCATGCTCGGGGTTTGGGGCGTGACATCCCCACGCGAAGTGGTATTAGAGCTGGTTAGTGTCTGGAGTAATAAGGTGCAATGGGTTATGGGATAGTTAGTAGGAAATGCTTTTCCTTATGCAGATGCATGTGATTGATTAGGTTATTGGTAGATTATTTTGTATGGATCGCTCAATTTTCTAATTCTGGGTTGGAATTGGAAAGCAGGTTCTATAAAGAGTCTGCATAATGAGCAATCCGAAACAGAGGACTCCTAGGAAGAGGACAGTGACATCTGTCACTAGGGGTAGGATGCCGATTAGGGTCGGTACTCGAGGAAGAGCATTGGCTCAGGCCAGCACGAGTGTAAGAGTGCTGCCGTAGGCTGGTAGTGGTGTAGCAACACCGGGCTATCCTAGGATAAACAGGATCGTCCAGATGCTCGAGACCCTTAAGAATTTGATGGGGGCAATAGGCCCATAATCAAGCCGCCACTACAGCCGCTACCACTAATGCCGCTGCCATTGTTGCAGCCACACCTGTTGAAGTCCAACCTGGGAATGTGATTGGGGAGGGTTCAATGTACAAGCTAGTTGAGCAGTTTCTGAAGCTAAACTCGCCGAGGTTCTTAGGAGCAGGCGATCTCGAGGTTGCAACCCTCTGGATCCAAGAGCTAGAGAAGGCCTTTGCACTGTTGAAGTGCTTGGAGGAAGACAAGGTGGCCCTTGTGGTTTACCAGTTGCAGGGAAATGCAAGCACTTGGTGGAGGCCTACCAGAGGAAGAGTGTTTCCTGAAGGCGTGGTTTTGGTGTAGGACACCTTCATGGAAGTTTTTAATGGAAAATATTTCTTTGATTGTGCCAGAGAATAGAAGATGGCAAAGTTCCAGCGCCTTCGTCAAGGTTGATGTCTGTAGACCAGTACGAGGCGAAATTCGCTGAGCTGTCGCAGTTAGTCCCCAGGCTGATTGAGGATCCAGTAGATAGAGCAAGGAGATTCCGAGATGGACTGAAACCGGAGCTAAAGGATCCGCTGGTGCCGTTTAATATGAAAGATTACAATGACCTATACGAAAGGGCATAGCTGATCGAGAGGAATTTGAATGAACAAGCCGCCACATTTGGGACACTGTTCGGGTCTAACCGAGATGGTAATCAGTTTGGGAAGAAGCCGATGTCAGGAGGAAGATATCCCATTCTGCCCACAGAAAGAGTGGGATTGGAAAGTCAGCACCCAACCAGAATGGTGTGTGTCGTTTCTGTGGGAGACGACATGGATTAGCCCCGTGTTTTACTAGAATGGGAGCTTGCTTTGGATGTGGTCAACAAGGCCACTAGGTTAAGGATTGTCCTCGTAGGCTGATGGGATCACAGCCCTTGCTACCGCCGATGGGACAGAACAGAGGAAGTGCGCCGCAGAACGCATAACAGGGCATGATGAATAGGCCTCCAGCACAAGGAAATGTGTCTACTGTCAGCTGACGCGATGCAAAGGACTCATCAGACGTGGTCATAAGTACGATCTCGCTGAACGACCATGCTGCTTATGCTTTATTTGACCCTGGAGCTATGCATTCATTTATTTCTGAGCAGTACGTTAAGTTGGTAGGGTTGAGTCCAGAACCGTTGGGGTCAGTCATTAGTATATTTACCTCGTTAAAGGATAAAGTGTTGCCTGCAGTAGGATGTCCTGGTTGCAAGTTAGTTATTGGTGAGCAAGAGGAAAGAATAGATTTGATTATGCTAGCCATGTATGATTTTGATGTGATAATTGGCATGGATTGACTCACTAAGCAACGAGCTACTGTAAACTGTTATCGTAAAGCGATTCAGTTCAACCCATTAATGGGTGAAAGTTTCAAGTTTATTGGAAGTCAAGGAGGACACTCGATTACCTTAATTTCGTTGCTTGAGGCAACCCGTTTGTTAGACGGGGGTTGCTAAGGTTACTTGGCGACTGCCGTTGATACAACAGTTGAGGAGCCAAAGATGGAGGATATTGCAGTAGTACAGGAGGTTGCTGATGTGTTTCCGAAGGAATTACCTGGTTTGCCCCTAGAAAAGGAGATCGAGTTCGTGATTGAGTTGGCCTCTGGGACGGAGTCAATCTCTAAGGCTCCTTACCGTATGGCATTGTCAGAATTGAAGGAATTGAAGGTGCAAATGCAGGAGTTATTGGATAAGGGATTCATACATCCTAGTGCATCACTTTGGGGAGCACCAATTCTGTTCGTGAGGAAGAAAGATAGTTCGTTGCGTCTGTGCATCGACTATCGGCAACTCAACCAGGTGACGATCAAGAATAGGTACCCACTACCGAGAATCGACGACTTGTTTGACCAGTTACAGGGAGCATTGATATTCTTCAAGATCAACTTAAGGACAAGTTACCATCAATTGAGGATCAGAAGGGAGGATATACCGAAGACGAGGTTTCGTACGTGTTACGGCCATTATGAGTTCACTATAATGCCGTTTGGTTTGACTAACACTCCAGTTGCTTTCATAGACCTGATGAACCGAGTGTTCAAGGAGTATATTTATTGATGGACCTGATCAGTTCATGATTATATTTATTGATGACATCCTAGTGTACTCGAGAAGTCCAGAGGAGCACGAAAGACATTTAAGGATAGTGCTTCAGACTCTACGAAATCATGGACTGTATGCCGAGTTCAGTAAGTGTGAGTTTTGGCTGACTCATATAGTTTTTTTAGGTCACGTGATTTCTAGTGAAGGGATTTCTGTGGACCCGACCAAGATTGAAGCCGTGATCAATTGGCCAAGACCGACGACAGTGACAGAGATAAGAAGTTTCTTGGGATTAGCAGATTATTACAGATGGTTCGTGGAAAGGTTTTTAGCAATAGCCATGCCGCTGACTCAACTGCTGAAGAAGGAAGAGAAGTTCATGTGGATGGATAAGTGCGAGCGTAGTTTTCAAGAGTTTAAGTAGAAGTTGACTACCACACCCGTGCTGACAATTCCGTCTGGTCCTGGAGGATATGAGATCTTTAGTGATGCGTCATTTAGAGGACTAGGTTCCGTTTTAATGCAGCATGGAAGGGTTGTTGCATACGCGTTTCGGCAGTTGAGGACTCATGAGTTGAATTACCCGACGTATGACTTAGAACTCGCAGCGATCATTTTCGCTCTGAAGATTTGGAGACATTACTTGTGCAGAGAAAAATTCCAGATCTTTACAGACCATCAAAGTCTCAAGTATTTATTCTCTCAGAAGGAGTTGAACATGAGACTGCGTCATTGGATGGAACTTCTTAGGAACTACAACTGCGACATCCTGTATCATCTCGGAAAAGCCAATAAAGTCATTGATGCATTGAGTTGGAAGTCATCGATTGCGCAGATGGTGATTCAGGAGTGGATCTTACTCGAAGGAGCTCGAGATTTGGTTTTCAAATTTAAAGTAGGCCACCTTTCAAGTCTTATGGCCACCCTTATAATTGAGCTGGAAGTTTACATAAGAATTAAGACGTTGCAGTTGACAAATCTTGAGATCCAGAAGATTATGCAAGAAGATAAAGAAAAGAGAAAGGCTGACTTTCATATTTCTGAAGACGGAACATTAAAATTTCGTGGACGATTATGTATACCTGATGATGTAGAGCTTAAGGAAGAGATCTTATCAGAAGCTCATTGTAGCAGTTACAGCATTCATCTAGGCAGTATGAAGATGTATTAAATTTGTGTCAACACTATTGGTGGACCGGTATTAAGGTAGATATCGCCAGACATGTCGCCAAGTGTCTGTCGTGTCAGCAAGTGAAAGCACAACACTGTAAGCCTGGAGGACTTTTGCAACTTCTAGAGATTCCCGAGTGGAAATGACAACATATCACAATGGATTTTGTGATGGGATTACCAAGGAGTCAAAGAGGTAATGATTCCATATGGCTTGTAGTTGACAGATTGATGCTCACTTCATCACTGTATGAAAGGACTTTGCATTGGACAAATATGCTGAGTTGTACGTGCAACATATAGTTTGACTGCATGGAGTTCCAGTGACGATTACATCTGATCGAGACTCGAAGTTTACAGCCGCTTTCTGGAAAAGTTTACAAACTGCCTTGGGAACGAAGCTGTAGTACAGTACGGCCTATCATCCGTAGACGGATGGCCAGTCTGAGAGGACGATTCAAACCCTCGAGGATGTGCTACGAGCTTGTATACTAGACTTCAAAGGAAGCTGGGAGGAACAGCTTCATCTAGTTGAATTTGCCTACAACAACAGTTATCGGCAGAGCATTCAGATGGCACCGTTTGAAGCATTGTATGGCAGAGCGTGCAGAACTCTAGTTTGTTGGGACGAAGTCGGAGAGCGTAAGATTACTAGCAAAAAATTGGTTCAACAGTTAGTGGACATCGTCAAAGTTATTCGGGAAAGACTAAAGACCGCTCGGAGTTGCCAGAAAAGTTATGCTGACAAGCAGTGAAGACCATTGGAGTTCCAAGTTAATGAGCACGTCTTCCTTAAGGTGTCACCAATGAGGGGTACTTTGCGCTTTGGTAAGAAAGGGAAGCTAAGTCCGAGGTATGTCGGTCCCTTTGAAATTTCGGAGTGAATAGGGACTTTGGTGTATCGTCTTGCGTTGCCGCCAAGACTGGCTCAAGTGCATGACGCCTTCCATGTGTAGATGTTGAGGAAGTATGAGCCTAACCTGGCCCACGTGCTAAATTTTGAAGAATTAGACATTGATGACAGAGTGTCGTATGTGGAGAGATCAGTTCAGATTGTGGATTGAAAGGAGCAAGTGTTGCGCAACAAGACGATCTCTTTGGTCAAAGTGGTTTGGTAACATCACGGAACAGAAGGAGCTACGTGGTAAAGTGAAGAATCGATGATACAACGATAACCCCCATCTTTTTAAACAAGAATTGTAATTGTTTAAATTTCAAGGATGAAATTTTTATAAGAGGGGAAGAATTGTAACATCATGAATTTTCGACCCTGTCTCAATTAAATGGAATGGGCATTTCATCGACGCGCCTATGGTCATTTTTCTCCGAGCTAATCGCTCACGAGTTAACTGATCTATTAGGTGAAGCCGTTAAGTGATATAAACACGACAAACTTGAGAATTCGATCATAAATTGACTGCTCGACTGTGATAATCGACAAGGGTCAATACGGCACCGTTATAATTGATTAGTGATCGGATATAAGTCAATTCGACAGAAACATGCAATTGAATGGTGGGTGATTCCACCTAATCGCAAAATTCGCGTCGAACGGTACTAACCCGATTTTCTGTCGATTTTGTACTTGGTACCCATAATTGAAACCTTGAGATTTTTACTACAATTGAGAGTCGCCTATGAGTTGGAGATACACAACGTGGATAAAAAATTATCGACCACGGGTCAAACGCGATAAAATCCCTAAAAGCTATCTGGTAGATTGGGTCACGCTAAAATCATGTCCGGTTGATTTTAACAATGAAATTGAACTCGGTTTCGGGAATCGAATGTTCAAGCGTGTCACAATTTATTTTTAGGACCTCGTCTCATCTTTTGGGAAAATTCCGTCGAGCCTAGAATTTTGGCGGAAAAATCAAATTCGTCAAATTAAATTGGTGGGAATTCGGATGCGCACTTTAATTGGCAATTTTGGCTACCAATTTGATTTAATTTGTGGAGAATTAAAGGGAAATTCGTATGGTAGCTTCAAGGGGATAAATTAGACACTAAATTGGCTTGATTTGGTGAGGAATATAGAATAAATAGATAGAAATTCGTATGGGCAGCAGGGGAAGCATTTTTGGCTACCTAAATGAGTTAGTTTGTGAAAGACTAAATGAGTTAGTTTATGAAGGATTTGAAAGAAAATCACCCACTGGAAGCAGCCTTGACCCTAAGGGGAGCTGAAGACTTTGTGGCACAAGTCATGAGTGCAAGATATTTTCTCCTTGGCATCCACCGGTTAATGCATGGACTTCCAAGACCCTTGTCCCCCCTCCTTCTTACCTTTTGCGACCAGCAGCCCCCGAGTAGCTTCTTCTTCTTCCTTCTTCTTCCTCAAATCTTCATATTCTTCCCTCAAGCTTTTCCCCTCTGTGTTACTGCTGCTGCCCCCTCACTATTAGACCAACACCTCCGCCTGCCAGCTGTCCACTTCAGCCCAACGCCGCCAGCTCACCGAATCACCAGCCCTGTCTCTGTCCGGTGCCTTTAGCCCCGTCCGCCCTATTGTCTCGCCTTCATAGTCTCCCATCACTGCTACCGGCCGTTCCTGCTCATGCGCGCTGTTCCAGTCGCGACCGCTTCAGCCGTTGCCACCAGCTGCCGTTCTGACCTCGCCGTCCACCCACCAGCTCCGTTCAAGCTCAGGTCCTTTTAGCTCAGCTCAGAATCGAAACGACCAGCCAAGCTGTGAGCTTGTTGATTGTTTTTTCAGCCCCTTCCAACCCTCCATTAGAGTCGCCGTAGGCATGGGATCTTACCACCGTTGCGCCACCGTTGCCGTGGACCTGTTATCTCGCTAATCCGGTGAGTTAGCATCATAATCTCTGATTAGGGAATTAATTACACTTATGGGGATTAGTTTAGGCTAATTAGGATTAATGTTTAGTTAGTTAGTGTAACTAAATTAGTTGGAATTAGTTAGTTAGGCCAACTATTAGTTAGGTGGTTAGTTAGGTATTTAGTTAGCTAATTAGATTAATTTAGTTAGCCTTGATAGGTTAGTTTAATTAGTTCAATTAGGTTAGTTCGGTTAGATTATTTTAATTAATTAGGTGATTTAGTTTATATAATTTGTAATTTATTTAATTAATTGTAATTTATTTAATTAATTATAATTAGTGTAAATTATACTGAGATAGCCGGTTGTCAGAATTTTACGCTGATCGTCATGGATATGTTGAATTGTGAAATTGAGTGCTAAATCGTGCAATTTGGTGCTTGGTGATGATTTTTGAATTATTTTTGCAAAAGTCTGATTTTATGGTATTTAATTAGAAAACTTTCGGGTGTTGGGTTTTGACGCCAAAAATATTTTAGGTACTATATAAAATCGTGGAATTTTGAAATAGGAGAATATCACGTTTTATGGTTCGATTTAAATGTGTGACCACGCATAATTATTTTACCGGGTATTTTTAATAAGAAAAAAATTGGCCAAGTCCATTATTTGAAATAGAAGTATTTGAGTGCAAAGCACGATATTTTTGGCCGAATATGGATGTGCGTGTGATCGCTATTAGAACCCGTCACTCGATGAAAGTTGGGGAGATGATGCCTGATTAAGTTCAAATGCCCTTGACAACGGATGCCAGTCGCAGTGGAGGCTGGGCCGATGCTCCTTCGGGAATGCCGTCTAGATGTAGATGTTACCGTGCCTGACGAAGCAGGATGACGCTCGGTTATGCCGGATGACCACCGACTGATGAGTTGGCCGTGGCCGTTGGGTCGTAAATAATTGGAACACACCTGAGTGATTGAAATAGCCGCGCCTGATTATGGGACGAAATTGTGTGGCACGGAATGGGACATGTTATAATGATTTGGCCTTATAATTGAGACCCTCGTAATTGTTTGAGAATGAATTGATGTGTTCCAATTATTGATTTACGCTTGTTGCGTTTATATATGATATATGAGATGTACTAATGTGCAGGGTGGTGCTGAGGCGAGGTAAGTCCTATATGGTGCATGTTTATGTTGTCTTTAGGTGAATTCTCGTCCTAATTGGGGTTTAGGGTGTAGACTCGCTGAGACTTTGTCTCGCCCCATTGTGGTTTAAAATTTTACAGGTTCTTAGATGGAGGTTCGACACGTCCGTTTTAGGTGGCCACAAGAGGCGGAGACCAAGCGTACCATTCTCCCCATCCACAGGACCACCTGGACCTGTGAGCTCGTGGTGACCACTCTTTAGGTTGATGATGGCCTATCTCACTTGGTACCTCATCGCTTCAAAGCGTGGTTTTGTAACGGGCCTAACGGGGTTCGGGAGGGCCCATTGGAGGGTTTTGACGGACCTGCTGTCGATACCGAGTATGAGGAGGTACTCGACCCCATCGTGGATGTTGATATTTTGGAAGATATTGCGGCAAACCTAAGGCCCGAGGTTGAAGGGCCTGGAGTAGAAGTAGCTAATCCTTTAGACATCGACATCCTAGATGGTGTCGTGGTAGACCCAGATCCCAAGTAGGTAGGGTCCGAGGTAGGATTGGCTTGGTAGGTTCTTTTGGATATAGACTCCTGTATATAAACCTGATATGTTTATAAAGTGTGTTTTGTGAAAATTGGTTGTCTTGCTTTTCTATCCCACGTTTGATTGTGTCTGGAGTTTATTAGTTCGCTTCCGCATGTGCATAAAATAAATGGGTCGGCGACGCGTCCTGGGAATGTCGCAAATCTATTGACTGCCGAGGGATATGCGAGTGCTCGGGGCATGACAGGCTGAGCCTCCGGCTGCCTGCAACTGTTCATCTTCTTCATTCCTTTTTTTAAAAATAAATAATAAATATAATTTTTAAATTTTATAATTTAATTAATTAATTTTTTATATTAAAATTTAAATTCGTGCCAAAACAACATCATTTTTGCATTTCTTTGTTGAGTTAGTTCTCTAGTGAGCCACGTAGGTGAGCAAAATTAATAAAAAAATTGCCATGTAGGATTTCCAATGAGGTTTGCCAGAGGCGACATTCAAATGTCTCATTTTTCAAAAAGTGGCACTTAAGTATCACTTTCCTAACTTTTGGCAAGTGTTTCCTCATGCTAAGTTTTAACACTTGAGGTGTACTTTTGCCAGCAAAAAAGTTTAGCATGTGCAAATAATTGGCTTTTGTCGGCTAAACGGAGTTTGTGAAGTTCTAGAGTATTGTTTATGCCTATATAAGGCAGCGTATGTAACCGTTAAGGGGGAGAACGCACCCTCTCTAGAAATAATATTGTGTGATTTGCCATGAATCCCTAAAACTCCTCTCCCCTCTTCCTTTTTGCCTGATATGATTCTTTAAAATTAGAAATGTTCTGATCAATCTTGATAGTATGCTTTGCACCTGCCACAATGTGGAACTTGTGCAATATAATTATGCTACTTCAAATTTTCTATGATATGAGTCAAAAAACAAAAAGGAATTTGATGGCTAATAGGCAATCCCTATTTTGAGGCCAAGGAAAGACCATGCGTGTGGGATAGCATACTTGCTACAAATTCTATTTTTGTTTTCCCTATCTCGTATCATAGGCAAATTTTCCAGTATCATAGCCATGGCATTCAGCACATTTCTAGTTTGAAGTTGAATATTCAGTTCACAACGTCATATATACAAATATCTTTTCACAAAACCATTCTCAAATCATTTTCAAATATTAAAAAGTAATAATTGCCCAATTCAGATTTTTATGTAATAAACATACTCACTCAAATCAACAAACTCACAATCCAACCAAATGAGCAAGACATAACATCAAAACCAAGTATAATGCTATCTCAATTATAGCTCGGCTAAACTAAGTTTAAACCTTAACAAAATAACTCCCACACACTAATAAATCACCCATGCGAAGTGACTATTCAAACCTAAACGTAACACGGACTCGCACGCGAAATCCTAAAATTTCTTTCAAACCAAACTGCTACTTCAAATTAATGATTGTCAAACCCTATGGTTCTACAATGCCACAATTCATCAGTCCTAAGAAATTTCATAATTGGGCAACTCAAAAATCGGACTTCGTTGCTTGATTTTTACAAAAATCCAAATATACGAGTTAATTCTAGAAAACTACTTTGATTGGACAAACGAGGATGCAAGTATTTTATAGGCATTGCAATACATAATTGAGTTGACTTGAGGTGTCCGAGGAAAGCACGCATAAAAACCCTTTTTACTTTCTTCCGCTTTCTCTCTCTCCTTCTTCTTATCCCTTTTTCTTCTGTTCTTTTCCTCGCGTGAGCTCTCGGTTGAGCTTTATAACTGACCGCCTACTACTTGTTGCTTTATTGACTTTTCAAACTTTTTCTAATCTTTGACTTTTAAAAAATCCCATATTTTACACTTCGGATCCTGCGATCCTCAAACTTTGATACACTCCCAGTTCCCTGATGGTATCGCATGGAACTCGAAGGGAACCTTAAAGCGCTCACAATACTTAGCCAAACGATGACCCGTGTCCTTGGTTCTCTCGGCGGGATGAATCTAGATTGTGGAATCTCAATTCCAGTTATTCGTAGTTCAGGAGGTCCACCATCTCTCTTTGAGAGCTCCTGGATGAGGTTTGGCCATTGAAAACCAAAACCGATTCCAAAGTCTATAATATGAAGCACCTTCGTTGTAGTTGCGATCTTCAAAAGAATGACGTATGCCTTCAACTTATCAGCTACTGTCCTCTTCTGCATTTCAGAAGAATAGAAAAAGGTTTGCCTATCACTGACACTGCCTGTGAGGCGTGCCTCCAGCCCAATGACAAAGCAATGCGCCAATCTTTGACCCTCGAGACACCCTCCGTCCGCTCTCGCCTCAGCAGGCTCTACCAAGAAGGCCAGCCCCACCTCGCTTGCCACTGTTGGACACAATTACTCGCCCATCCACTGTCCTATGGAACACCATCATCATCAGCTTCATCTGCAACAACATGCCCAACGAAGCCCTCCTCTTCTATTCCCCGATGAAAAGAGCCACCCCCGACGTCCAGTTTGATTCCTACACTTACTCCTCCACTCTCAAGGCCTGTGCCGAGTAATTTGGGGGTAGGTAAGGCCGTAAACTGCCATTTTGTCCGGTGCCAACTGAACCCCAGTAGGATCGTGTATAATTCTTTGTTGAATATGTACTTTGCGTGCTTGAACAGTGCGGAGAATGATGTGTGTTGTTTGGGTTGGATATTTCAACAGTTTCAAAATATTTATTAAAATTTATGACTATTATTAAACTCATCATTTTTATAACGGTTTTATAATGGCCGGCTTTTTAATGGCCATATAACGGCTTTCTAACGGCCATATAACGGTAGTCTTACGGCTTTATGACTTTTGATTTATTACTTCATAAATTCTTCATTATTTTATAGCGGTCACCCTTTTAATTACCAATTGATTTGTAACGGTTTCCTAACGGCTCTCTCTTTCTCTTGTTTAAATATAAATTAAATTTCAAACCACAATCTTTGAATATGCACTATATTCTCATATCTTTCATTTTCTCTTTGTTGGGTTATATACATAACGTTATTATGTTCTTTCTAATATTCAGTGCGAAGTATATAAGAAGGTATGTTGTATCTTAGGAGGATAGCCGTTGAAGCCTTACGCAATGAGTTTCATACTCGGAGCGGCGGAATTATCCTTAAGGACAATGTTTCCACGCTTTAGAAATTTGTTCTTATTTTCTAATCTTTTGCAATGTATTTCTAACAATTATTATTATTTCTATGTATTCTAATATTTTTCCAACAATCTTAAGGATAATGCCTATAGATTTCCAAGTTGAAACTGTTGCTGTTGCTGCCACCGTAGTTGGAATTGAAAGAATGATCGGAGATGGCGTTGGACAAGTATCGTGTATTCATGGGTAGTTTGTCATGGAACATTACCGAGCATCAACATAAAAAAGCTTTTGGTCATTTCGGTAAGGTTATTTAGTGTTAGGTAATCGTTCTTTGAGGCTTCAATACCTATGTTTGTTTTTCCGAGAGGAACTTGGACGTTTGTAGGTGTTTTCCCTCTCAAATTTGTGATAATTATTTTGTAAGCGTAAATCTAGAAATAGAGTTTGGGGTAGTCGATAACTTTCTATTTTTTATTGATGAATTCACTAGGCAATGTCTGGAATTTCACTTTTGGAGTGATCGATCCATTTGGTGCTGGATTTGAGTGGTACTCGTTTGGAGGCAGTCTTTGAGAATGCTTGTGAGATTGTGTTCCTAGATCATCTATCGCATGAATTTTGGTAAATCTCGATTTCATCCTTGAAACGCAATACTGCAATTTGGTAAACAATGTTTCTTCGTTTTCAACTTTGATTGACTATGCGATCCCGTATTTCGCAGCTAATTGGGCTACGCATATTTGGATCATTTTGATATGATGTGCATTGCTCGTGTTGAGGCATTCAATCTGAAACTTTTCAGATCATTTCGCTTCCTTGAGATCTGAAGTGATGAGAAGTTTTAGTTGGTCGAATCTGGTGGCTATTTGGCTTGTGTAGGCATTCTCTTTTTTCGATCTGTGCTCTTCTTCTATTCATAGCATTGTTCGAGCTTGTGGTGAAATCTTATGGTCTGGTGATCTTGGTATGAGTCATGAATTAGCATGACTATTCAATTTGATATGTTGACCGGTCACGTTTGGCATTTTATGCGAAATTGGTTGCTCTTTATGTAAATTTATATACAAATTTAAGACTAAAAATAAAATAAAATCGCATACTTCTTTTATGAAAAACTTGAGAACATTCCTTTCTTTTTATTGGCAATTATTCACCTTTCTATTTAATTGGGTGCCCTTTGCCCCCGTTTCGTGGGCAGAGATCTCTGTCTATTGCTATTTGTTTTTTATTTGACAAATTGCTCTTGTTGATAGCTTTTCTCTCAATTTTGTGACCACGTTTTGTCCTATGGGTCCCTGAGGTTACTTACTAATTTGATGCTCGTGTCAATCTCGCGAGGCTTACCTAGCTAGTGAAAGAGAGGAAAGAGTGTGACTAAAGAATGCTGACCAATGGTCACTCTTCAGGCAAATTAGAACTCCTAATCATTAGATCTAGATGAGAGTCTAATTGAAGCAGAGTTAGTAGGATATTTGTGTGCAATACACTGCTTGCGCATGTCATCGGCATGCCTTTGCTACGATAAGTGGTAAAATTATTATAGGAAGACGAGGGGCATGTGTGCTATCATACATACTCACATTACTAAAGATATTCTGTTAAAGTTCGAATTTTTAAGCTTTAGTCTTGTTGCTCTATTTCATAAATCTATGCTTATACTTCTCTAGTCTTTGATAAGTTTTAAGCGTAAGTGGTTGACAGTGTATATTAAGTTGCATCTGTCTGCTAAGGGGAGGGAAATATTAGCCATTATTCATGACAATGGTGTTGGTTGACTACAATGTAGATATATTAATGGATAATGTTGCTGATTAGACATTTTATTTATTAGAGAAGTATATTTTCTAGTTACTCACTACTGTTAGTAGAAACTTTCTAACGTACAATAAAGTTTTTAGATAAATGAAAAAAAAAATGAGTTGCAAGTTTTTGTATAAGCTTGTATGGCATGTTTTGATCTTTATTGAAAAAGAAGCAATAAATACTTTGATGCACCCATTATTGATGTGTGTGTTTTGTGCATACTCGTCTATGCTTTAAACTTTGAAGTGGCATTTTTGTGCATCCACTCATGTGCTTGCAAGTTGTTAAGGTGTCTCGATACAAGCAGAATCCCTAGTGTTATGATGTGCTTGAGGCACAGAACTCTTTCAAGGTTTTCTTCTCATGCATATTCAACATATGACCGTTGAGGTAGAATTTGCTAATACTTAGAACTTGCTGAATTTCTTGTCATAATTGCTTTCCATACCTTGAATCGGTTGGATTCATAATTATACAAGCTATTCATGGTTTGAATCTATTTGAAAGGTGTTTATGCTTGCTGTCCGTATTCATTTTTTGTTTAAAGAATGAGGGTTTGGTCTCATTTGGCTATTGTTTTGGTAACATTGGCAAATATATTCACTTAGGAGGAAGTCAAGTAGAATTTATATTGCTCCTTTGCTAAATATGTGTTTTCATAGCTTGAACACGTCAATTTTGACATAGAAATAAACTGGTTAAGGTATTCTTGGCTTGGATTTTTATATTATTCGAGGAACCATATGGCATCATACATAGCGGATTTTCTGTTGTATTAAAAGGATATAGTGATGTTAATTAGATCTCAAATTTAGATGAGACAAAATCCATTATAAGATATGTGTTTACCCTTGGTGGAGATGATGTACTTTGAAATTAGCCAAACAAAATTGTGGGGGAAGTGACAATCTTGCTAACCAAAATTTGACTTGGTTGAAGCAAATGATTTGATGACATAATTATTGTAGTCATTTTCCAAGCTAATATTTTGGCAAATGCAAAAGAATTGGAGGTAAACTCAGGTGCTATCAGGTATATATGTTAAAAATATAATGCTTTATCCTCCTAACTTCTAATAAGGAAGGAGAAGAAAATATTTATCTTGGTGATTGAAGAGCTACTCAAGTTCTTGGGAAGGAGAAAAAATTTCTCAAACTCATATTAAAATTGAGGCTGAGTAGTTAAGAAATTTCTTAACATATGTTCCTATGGAAATAAAACGTCATCTATGTCTAGATATTGTGATTGCCAAAAGGCAATAGCCATTGAAATGGAACTTTCAATGGTAAAAAGAGACGTTTGGCTGAGACGTAATGTGGTAAAATAATTCCTTAAAAAAGGATTTATATTGATCCATTATGTTAAGTCATAAGTGATTTTGGCCAATCCTCTGACTATACATCGAGGGGAATGAGACAAGCTAATTGAAGAAAATCAACAGTGATAATAATCCAACCTATGTGATCGGCAATCCCATGAATTAGGTTCATATGGGTAATAATAAGTCACTTGTTGATCTCGTGCTCTATTAAAAATTTTGTGTTCCTTCTAAGGTGAAAGTATTGCAGAACTACAAAGAAAAAGAGGTTGAGTTAAGCTTTTAATGAAATTCCATAATCATTATTGGTGCTGTATTAAGCTGCAAATTACACTTCATAAAATCGCCTATATAAGTGTGGAGTTAGGCTACTCCTATGAGAATTTTTGGCGAAAATCTTTAGAGTACTTATGAATAAACCAAGCATGCACATGGCCTGTTAGTGCAAAAATTTGTTGAACATCAAAGTTTGTGAGAGTGCAATGTGATTGGTGAAAATTATAATTCATAAAAGGGAATTCTTGGTTCGTAGAAGTTTAAAACTTCACAAATGATTTCATGATTTATATTTTATTCTTTCTAGGGCTGGTTCATAGCCTAACAAGCACCTATTCCGATGCATTACTCTCCAATAACACAATATTATTCTATTTTTTCTTTTCAAATTTTTTTAAAATATGTGGGGATTGTTGGATATTTCAACAGTTTTAAAATATTTATTATAAATTATGACCGTCATTAAATTCATCATTTTTGTAACGGTTTTACAACGGTATAACGGCTTTCTAACGGCCATATAACAACTTTACAACTTTTGATTTTTTAATTCATAAACTCTTCATTATTTTATAACGGTTATCCTTTTGATTTCCAATTGATTTATGATGGTCTCATAACAGCTTTCTCTTTCTCTTGTTTAAATATAAATTAAACTTCAAACCACAATATTTGAAGATGCACTATGTTCCCATATCTTTCCTTTTCTTTTTGCTAGGTTATACACATAACGCTATTTTGTTTCTTCTAATATTCAATGCGGAGTGTAAAAGAAGGTCTGTTGTATCTTGGGAGGATAGCCGCTGCTTCAGCAAACTGAATTTCATATTATGAGGGATGGAAATATTTTTAAAGACAGTACTTGCATGCTTTAAACATTTATTTTTGTTTTCTAATTTTTTGCAATGTATTTTTAATAGTTATTATTATTTTTATGTATTCTAATATTGTTCCAACAGTTTGATGGATTTTGACTATAGCGTGAATGATCCAGTGCGGAGAGTTTTCGATCCAATGCGTAGGAGAATTGTGGTTTCCTGGAATACATTGGTTTCGTGGTATGTAAAGACTGAGAGGTTTTTGGATGCGGTAAGGCATTTTCGGACAATGATGAAGACTGGAATAAGGCCAAGTCCGGTCAGTTTCGTTAATGTCTTCCCTACCATATCAAGTGTTGGGAAGAGAAAGTTGGCCAATGTGTGTTATGGGTTTCTTCCAAAGTTGGGAGATGAATTTTTGAATGACTTGTTTGTTGTCAGTTCAGCTGTCTTTATGTATGCAGAGCTTGGGCGCCTTGATATTGCTAGGAAGAATTTTTATCATTGTCTTGAGAAGAACGCAGAAGTGTGGAACACGATGATTAGTGCACATGTTCAGATTGACTGTGCTGCTGAAGGGATTGAGCTCTCTGCTGAAGCTTTGGCTTCAGAGCAGACGAACCTCGACGATGTAACTTTTCCCTCAGTTTAAATGGCTGTTTCACAGTTGCGACGATTGGACTTAGCTTTACAACTTTATAGCTTCATCCTATTTGATTAAGAGGTTCACAATATTGGCTATTAACATATTAACGACATCTGTGCGTCAACAAAAAGCTTGCCTGTAACGGACACCCATTAAGCGCCGCTTGAGTGCTGAATTTGTTCATATTATAACTTGCTCCACTAAACTCCGTTTCAAACGTATTTACAGTTGATAAATAGTCATTTTCAACATATTACAATTTGGTTAATCCAAAATCTAGTTAGAAACATATGATATTCAGCCCAAAATTACTGTTTGTTTTCTGTTTAGCACACATGACTAATTTCAAAATTTCATTTCGGACACCCATTAAGCGCCGCTCTAAAAGTTTAAGTTGTTAAGGGATATGATTTTAAAAGTTGGAAGAAATGATTCTAAGTAAATGTGAGAGTTATCCCGCAATATTTCGCGTAGTTTAGTTCAGAAGAGGACATGCAAGAGGCTGCAAAAATGTGTTGAACCAAAGAGAATTTCATTGGAAGTAGAAGAATTGATCGAAAGATAAAGTAATGTAGGGGACAGAGTACAATCATTTCAGGATTTTAACAAAAATCTTATGAAAATGATAAGAACTCAGTTTGATAAACTAAAGATGAAGAACTAAAATTACACGAAACTACAAATAGCTCCAATTTCATCGACCTAGAAACTCAAACGACTGAATTAAGAACAAACACACATACACAATAGAAGAATAAAACTTGCATAACCATCTAAAAATGCCATCTTATCTCCCCAAAACCATATGAGCGAGTCCCAGATACGCGCAATCGCACATAAGACAATTCTGCTAAGCATCCATCATCTTACAATAAAGAAGCAGAGCTCACCCTGCCCCCGCAAGATATGGACATTCTTAAGTTGGCACTGCACTTCAAAAAAAAGCAAACCCTGTCAACCGCCAGTACATGTCTTTCACACAATGGTTCCCTTTATTTAATTGAGATCCTCCTCCTGCTCGACGCGTTTCACAACAGTGTATTTGCTGCTTTATATGATCTGCAAAGAAAGAGTTGCATGATCGAGCTAGAAAGAAGCTAACCAGCCTGTAAATGCACCCAAATTGCAAGATAGATCGAACGAGAAAAGGAGCACCATGTCAGCCACTCTTAAGGATATTCCTCGCCTGGCAATGGCAATTCAAGAAGAATCTCACTAACTGTGGATCATCATGTTAGAAAACACACTTAACCCAACCTATGTGGATACCAACATGAGGAAGCAGAAATCATTCGGCCCATCCAGCCAAGCATCATCCAGTTGCTTTGTTCATCAAGCCCAAAATCCTCGTGGTAACATTCACTCAGCTTTGCCCTAGCCTTCTTCATGAGCTCTTGATCAAGAGGAAGCTGCTTGAAACCGGCCCTGTTAAGACGAACTTGCCACTGCCTATATGTTTCAGGCCTATAAATCCTTTGTAAACCTTCACATGCCACAACAATCATAATCTCTAGTCCGTAGAACTCTTTCTCCAATACCAACCTCTGTTCATTGTCCCTAGCCACGGTAGCATCAAGCATATCATACACTGCAGAGATGTGAAAAAGAGCCTCGCGGAATCTATTTAAGAAAAAGGGCGTGTTATAGGACCCGTTGTATATACCATGAACAAAGACAACTGGTTCCAAACTCCTGATCAGCCTCAAGACAGCGTCACGTTGGCAGTTCTCCTCAACTGTCTCATCATAAAGATACTCAAGCCGACAAAGACAATTCACTACGACCATCTCATCACTTCGAATCTTGAGATCCTCAATCCTGATACAATCCCAGCTCCCTGATGCTACTGCATGGAACTCAAAGGGAACATTAAAGCGCTCACAATAGTTGGCCAAACGACGACCTGTCGCCTCTATTTTCTCAGCGGGACGAAATCCAGGTTGTGGAAGCTCTATTCCTGTGATTCGCAGCTTAGGAGGTCCTTCAGTTCTCTTTGAGAGCTCCTGGATAAGTATTGGCCATTGAAAACCAAAATTAATACCAAAGTCTATAATATGAAGCACCTTTGCTGTAGCTGCAAATTTCAGAATCATGAAGTTCGAGAAGATGATTTGGAATTTCATAAATGGACAGACCGAAAGATGGAGTCGGTATGCTTTCAGCTTATCAGCTACCGTTTTATAGTCGCAAAAACGTTGAGCCTGATTTGTGTCAATATTGCCTGCAAGGCGTTCTTCTAGCCCATTGGCAAAGTAATGAGCTAATCTTTGAGATCCATCACCAGAGGGGGAAGAATCGTGTCTAATTTGCTTTAGTAGTCCAGGAGCAGTCCTGAAGTCACTAGCCGAAACAGCTTGTGCGCAGAGAACCAAAAGACTCCTCAAGTCCACTGTGCTCTTAGTTCTCTTCTTATGACGCCCCCGGCCACAAGTAGGACCAGGCAGGTCTTTCCTTCCGCTTGTCTTCTCAGATGTGGACTCTAAAAATAGCGGCCCCCCTCCCATGTTGTCACCAAGCAATACCTTATCAAGCATTTCCGAGATCTCACAATCTTCCTTATCTTCCTTATATAATGCCGATTGCTTGTTGGCCCGCCCTTCGTCAAAAGTCGCATCGTCCCCATGGTGATTCTTTCTCGCCCTTGATGCATTCTTTAAGTGATTCCTCAAATTCTCCTCATCATCAACGCCATTAACTTCAGTGTTTCCGATCTTATGAGCCAAATCATAGTTCTCCCGATCCATTGTCAAAGGGACGCTCACAGGAAGGAACTTCCTTGCCTCCTCGGACTGTTTAAGAAACTGCAATTGCAAGCCTGGTTGACTATTGCTCAATGTACTCCTATGCAGAAGCTCACTGGGGAAGGCATCACCAAAGCCGTTCCAGTAGTCTGGGAAGCTGCTTGCAGAATTGATGTAGAAATGGGAACTGGGATCCATGGTCCACTGCATGACTAATTCATGAGGATTCGGGGCATAAAGAGAAGCATGATATAGAGAGCCTTCAGGATCATCTTGTGAATTAGGATTAAGAGAATGGCTAGTGCCAGTACAACCCTGCTCACTGCTATCTTCATTACTGTTGCTGCTTGTGCCATCGATGAATTGATTGGTATTGACTTCTATGGTTTGCTCTGGCGAACTGGGGTACTTCTTGTCAAGTGCGTCGTACAAAGATTTCTCGGTCTGTCGTAGAGCCGTAAAGTCAGGTATTACCCAGGGCTGCTCCACGTCCTCTTCCATAAGTATCTGATTTATGTATTTGAGAACTGGATCTGATGAGTCGTTGTAATCCAAGAGGGAGAGAGAATCTCCGCTTAAATTTGGTATTTCACTGAAGCTTGTGGAATTGTGTAGCGAGCCTCCATCGGGGCTTACCTCTGTGGATGGCGGATTCAGTCCTCCATCAAGGATGATCTGAACAATGGACACATCATTTGTAGATTGCTGCTCATGCGGGAGAGAGCTAATCTCTGAGGAGTTGAAATCAACATAAATTTCATCTACATTGAACCCATCTGAGAGATACGGAAATGGATCTGGGTTGGCTGGGTAAGCGAGACTGTCAGCCTTGAAACCGTTAACAGGGTTAGCGAGCTCGGTGAATTTGGATTCCATAGTCATTCACTGTCTCAAAATCGTAGGGAAGCTCACCACCTCAACCTGGAGACTGATGCAGAGTTAGCAAGTATCCACTAGTAAGAATTTAGAAACCTAGCTTGAACTTCAACCATGATCAAAGATAACTTTTTTTTTTTTTTTTTTTTTTTTTTTTTTTTTTGGGACGGAATGATCAAAGATAACTCAATCAGCAGATATTTTGTGTTTCTAGAAGTCTCACTCCTAGATAAGTTCCAAGTCAAGTAACTATGGAAACGCAGTTACGCATATCATGGTATATGAACTGAAAAACATTGGATCAGTAAAACCGAAAAGTATTGACAGAGTACTAGTGAGATCTTGTGCATGTAGTGCAGTTACAGGTATGATAAGTGAAAGATCAATACTAATTAGTAATCAAAATTAAGCTGCAATCATAACACAAGAAATAAACAATTGCAATTCTGCTAACAACATGCGTACCTGAACAAAGCTTCCGGGTTACAACCACAGACGAAGGTGAAGATATATCTGCGGGTTCTTGATTATATATAGTGATTGCAGCACGGAGACAGGGTGTGAGACAAGTTGGCTCCGGGATTGGTGCTGGTGGTCACTTTGGTTTGTGGCTATGGGTTAAACTTACGTAATCTTTGTCACACCCCAAAAAACTATAGAGATCGGAGTGATGCGACCGTTCTGCGCAGTCTCTAACCACTCGAATCCAATTCCCAAGCAAAGCTACTCCCACGTGATAACAAATCGTTTAGCCAAAGAGATTATTCAAGCTGTTCGTAATGAGAAACTCAAATATGATACTATAAAATTTCGCTCCAACTAAACCATAGCGTTAAAATAATTCTTGAGAAACCAACGACTCCACAACACCCTAGACCTCCATTTCCATGTAATTCCATAGGCGGACAACTCAAAAATGGGACCACGCCACTCAAATTTTCCAAAATACCGAATTTCAGTCCGAAATCCGAAAACTACTCTGATTTGATGGAAAAATAGGTGCGAGTACTTACCAAGCGTTGAATAGACTTGTCGGGATCCTCATGACAGCCCTCCTTCCTTTCTTCTTCTTCTTCCTCTTTCTTTTCTTGCTTCGTTCTCCCTCTCCTTCTTACCTTCCTCTCCTGACGTGAACCATCGGTTCCATTTATTGCCGAGATGCCCCACTTTCTTTTCCCCCTTCTTTTTTCATTTTTTAAAGGTGAGTGCCACCTCCCCTAAGTCAACTGAGAAGGTTCCGACCAATAAAAGACTGAGAAGGCCAATATTACAATCTTGGCCAAATCCCCGCCTTACATTTCTGCTGGTGCGTGCTCTTTACGCACTGCAGAAAAGACACCCGACCCACCCCGGGGGAGAACATATTCAGTGATGACTTACTGCTACGTCATCCATGACATGAGATGCATTATTTACTAAAGCCCAATTACAACTCGACACTGACCAAAAAATAAATAATAAAAAATTACAACTCGACGAGTGTGGACGATTTGGACAAATATAAAAATAAAAAGATCTAGCTAGAATTTTCTATCTTTTCTCCACATCCGCCATTCACATCCGCCATTCACGGTCACCGACGACCACCGGCGAGCTCCCCCATCTCCTCCATTCACGGCCATCGACGACCGCCGGCAAGTTCTCCTCCATCCTCAGCCGCGCATCAGGCCCCCACCATCTCGTTGTCCTCGTTAGATTCGTTCAGATTTCCAGATCCGTGGAGAGTAAAGCAACCTCTTCATCGTCGCTCGCGGCCAAAGCTCGACGGAGGGATTTAAGATGACGCAGAAGATGGAGCCTTGGCTGCAAGCGTTAACAGCGGTTTAGACGACGCCGACGGAACCTTGCCGCAAGCGCCCAGATTTCCAGATCGGGAGCGCCAAAAGACATTGCACTTGGATCCTTCTCACCGTCCGGCTACCTCCACCTCGTATTGCTGCAACAATCGACTTAAACAGCAGAGAGAAGATGAACCTAGATTTCCTGCGCCTTTTTTTTTAAAGGTTTGCTCATGACGTCTGCTTGGAGAATTAAAAAATTAGGGAGATTTTATTATTTTTGCATCGTCCAGTGAGAATCCCCTCCCATGGGATGTATGGGTTCCAAGGGGAAATCCTGCCTTGCCCAAGCTTTCCTTGCTCGTGTTGTTCTTGCTTCGCGTGCTCATGGCTCTAGATCTAGCCATGGACGAGCCGCCGCGAGCAACGTGTGCTTGTTGGTAGCGCGGCTGCGAGTCGCCACGACAACAAACGGAGTGGCTCGGCCATGACCACGGTTGGAGTGGCTCCGCCATGGCTTCCGGCGGAGTCGTTGGCGCTCGCGAAATTCTGGAAATCCAAGACCCATGGCCACCGGCGGCGTGCTGAGAACGGAGTAGAAGAAGAGGAAAAAGAAAACGAAAGTGAGTTTTTTTATTTATTTTAATTTATGTCCACATCATCAACAGGTGGCAATTTGTGATTGGTTTTCAGTGAAATAATGCATGCCACGTCATCAATGACGTGGCAGTAAGTGACCGCTGAATATTTTCTCCGCCAGCCATGGGAGAGCTTTTCTCGAGATTTTCGCGTCACCGTATTGGTTTTCAATAAAAATATGCATGCCGTCAGCATATGACGTGGCAGCAAGTGACCGCTTAATATTTTCTCCGCCAGCGATGGGAGAGATTTTCTCGAGATGTTTAGGTGCACCGTCTGTCCTCTAACTAAGTCAACTAAGATGGCCAGTATTACAATATTGGCCCAATCCCTGCCCTGAACTTTTGCTGGTATGTATGCTTATGCACTGCGTAAAAGGGCACCGACGACCCGCCTTGGGAGAGATTTTCAGGTGCTCCGTCTCTCCTATTAAATTACCGTGCACGCAATATTGTTGTTTTGGTGGAATTCAAGGTACATGCAATGCATGGAATACCTGAAACCCCCTGTCTCTGACCTGTGAGCCGTGGAAGAAATTCGACTAGTTCAATTTCCAGACCACGGAGTAGCTTACGTTGTTGGAATGTTAATAGAACTCTGTGATTCCCTCAGGTGCCGTATGAGCGCCCATTTGTCATCAGGTTCGTCCCAAAGGTTGGTGTCTGCCGACAAGGACATTGCCAGAAACAGTTGCACGCCCCCGGACCAGATCAGACATGGAATAGAAAGTATTTAATAATATTTTGTTTGTTTATAGCCGCCAAGGTTGAAAATTTATTTTTATTTTTATTTTGTTAGAATGGCCGTCTTTGTTGATACAGTAAATGGATGCTTTGCGGTAAAAGAAGGCTTTGCATGATTCAAGAAACTTGTTTGACAAGCACCAAGCCAAGTAACATCGGCATCGATTCGCGACATGATACACCGACACATCATTTTTAAAAATATAAAATATTTCGACATATTAAAATATGTTGTTTATTAAATAAATACTTTTATATATACATGATATGATTTAATTTTGTTCAAATTCATAAATAAATAAATAATAAAAAAGCATATGGAATAAATTTCTACCAAAAATATTGGTCAATCATTTGTTAATATCATTTATTATTTCAATTTGACAAATTCAACTCTATTTCAATAATCCATAAAATTTTGAGAGAAAAAAAAAAAACAGTAATTTAGATTCTGGACCCACGTATTAAGCGCGTCGACAGAGAAAAAAAAAAAACTTGAGGATGAATTGTATGTCACGAGAAATAAGAATGAGGAAAGACAAGACTAGCTTTTCTTCTTTCCCCCTTTATTATTTTTATTATTTTTATTTTTTTACATATTTACATTTTGATCCCTCATTTATTGAAAATTTTAAAATTTACCAGTATATATCAAAATTACGCGTCAAAATTATGAACTCAATGTCGGAATTACCGACTTACATGTCGGAGAGTATTGAGAGAGTTGACCAGGTGTCAGATTATTCGATACGTGTTGACTGAGTGCTGGATAATGTCAAACACGTGTTGAAATGTTCAACACGACACAAAGTCTCCTAGAGATTGTCGATGCTTCCTAGGCACCAAGACATATCCTCGCTAGGGCCCATTGGGATTAGAGAGAGACTAAAAGCTGTCATGTGGAATAAGACGAGGTTGACGAAGGTTCATCCCCTCAGAAATGCATCCTCACTTAGATTACATTTGTCATTATATGCATTACTTTAATTACATCTAATGACCAGAGGGAAAGAGGGAGGAAATTGCAGTTGTAAAGATAAATTGACATTGTGGACCAATCAGTGGAAACTTTGCTTTACATGAAATACGATCGCAAGTCTGTCTACGCATTTATCGCAACGCAAAGAATACTGGAAATCATTCTGGCTTGATCATATATCGCAACTTAAAAGAGTATTGGACGGTAGTATGAGAATGCATGTTATGAGATATGAGTCCTAGGCTCCCAAAACGGTCCCGCCTTCCCAGCCTTCCCATCCCCACCCAACCTCCGGACCATTTGCCCCGTGGCTTATAGTTTACTTGCTGTTGACCACATCAAACAACTTCAACTTTCATGGTAACTCTTAATTATTCAATGAGCACTACATTTCAAGATTTTGCAGGAGTGTTTTTTCAAGACGTTCTTGTTACGTATGAACTGCCTGGACTTGGTTTCAGCTTTTACAGGTGCTGTTGCTTTGCCATGTTTCAATTCAATCTCAGACTGTTTTTGCGCTCGTTAGAATTGTCATTGAGTCTTTTGCATTCAGGGGGACAGCAAACTTCGTACATTAAGTGAATGACAAACGATTACACACTTCAAGAACTCTGAAAGGAAGAGGGGAGTACTTGTAATTCACAGATTCCTCACTGACCATTTTCCATTTGTTGGTCCAGCTTCAAGCAGTGAAAGACTATCTTGTTAGTGTCAAACATTGATCATGGCTTATTTTTATCAAAACTTGACTAACGAGAAAGCAGTTCACATTGAAAGATGAAGGAAATTGCACTTTTGAAGATGACATTGTTGATTAATCAGTGGGAACTGAACTTTACATGTCATAGGATCCAAAGATAAGCCTATGCATAATCGCAACTCTAAGAGAAGCGGAAATCATTGGGTCATTCTACTTGACTCTAATTTACATAATAATTTATTTGGACAGGTATTGTCTGAGACTGAGATACTGGTCCCCAGTTCCAAACCCAGTACTCATCCCTGCCCGCACATCCCATCCACCATTGGGCCATTTGCCCCATTGTAGTACATTGAAAGACGTTATATAATGAACAGGATAAGGACTTGTTTGCCGGTGTCCCTAAAAGAAAGTCAAGCTTACAGATGCAGTCACACACGCATACCATCCTTATCAGTGATTGTAAACAGAGGAAGCAGCAACTCTTGATTTTATAACTCTACCATCTTTACTCATCTTGCTGACATATTCAATTTTGCAAATTCTGCTTGCTAAATAGAAGAAATTCTAGGAAAGACAATACGGTTCTTTCAACTGACAGCCTAGATTTGATGTGGAAAAACCAAGGTGAACGATAGAGACAGATGCAAACAGCAGGATCAGACAACAGATTTAAACAAGAGAGACTCCCAAATCAGTAACAAAATTTCATTCACCTAAGGGGGGCAAGACTGCTAACACTCAATCCCCTTTGCTTCCAATGCAATTCCCTGCCATAACCATGGCAACATGGCTATTGCAGTACATTGAAAGACATTATATAATAAACATGGCAAATGTGATACCATCGTATGACAACATGGCTATTGCAGTATTTGCTCTATTTTTTTGGGAAATAATCATGGCAAATTTCCTAAATATGACCACATGGCTATTTTTTCAGAACAGCGTAGTTTGCCATGGTTGTGACCCTTTCGGAATGGAGAGCAAATACTACCCTGGTCCCTTCCGATCACGACCACATTTGCCAAAGACACGGCAAGTTTTTCTAACAAGCATGCAACTACCATGCACTTGAAACAGAATCAAGAATGGAAGAAATGTAACAACACTTGCTCCTCCTACGAAAAATAGAATTCTTACTAAAGTTCAACTTTTACCAAATTCGAGAACCCAATGTCTCCGTTACCAAATCAAGAAACGTCAATGGAAACAAAATGAAGAATTTAGCACGGCTATCACTTTCAAGTGCGTGGAGATAAACATGTCCAAAACCAGCCAACTAAAAGCCAAACAATTTGGATAAAAAATTATGAACTGAGAAAAACTCCAAGAAATATACAATTGAAAACAATTCTGTCGCGACCTATCCTCGGGGGAGGGAATAGGTTTAGGGGTATTGCCTAAAGGACGGGCCTAAGGCCCATGATTAGGCGCGGGCTCTCCCAAACCCATATCTCGCGTGACATTGGGATTTTTTTTAGGAATTTTGCACAAAAGGAGTCGCTACTAGTCTATTGGGATCGGCTAGAAACCAAGTGAGGCATGGGAGTGTACCTCACTTCCTACGCAACCAGAGAATCTAGGGTCGGGACTTTGATTACACTAATTGATTAATTAATGTTCTTTCGGTACCTAATCTTGTTCATTTTAACAAAATGATTTTCATCAGGCAGTTTGAATTGATTTCATACCTATTCACTAACATAGGAGGTGAGCATGCAGGTGTGCAATCAATAAAGTAATAATTATAACTACCAAGATCCTAATTGCCCTAAAATTAAACACGTGCAAATTAAACACAAAACACACAAATAAAACATGCGATAAAAACAACATACAAGAAAATAAAGGCCTAATTACACTAAAGCGGCAATACATAGCAATTCCTAACCAAACCCCATTATTTTTGGATTTTCGAAAATTTTAATTTAATTTAATTTTTAATTTTTTTTAATTTTTAATTTTTTTTAAAAAGAGTCGAATTTTTTAATGTTTTCTGAGTTTTTGAATTTTCGGAAAATTTTTGAATTTTTATCATTTTTCGAAAATTTTGATTTTTTTTTCTAAATTTTTAATTTTTTTTTGAATTTTTAATATATTTTTAATATTTAATATTATTATACTTCAATAAAATGGGTTCGGACCGGATAAACACAATCCGGCCCGTGGACCCAACCCAAACCCGGATCCAACACTTTTGGTTGTCTTTTCTCACTGCACACTAGGGGATTCCTCCTTCCCAAGACCAACTTTTCCTTTCTTTTTTAATATTTTGTTTTACTTTTTCACTTTTTCCATACTTTTCTTTTTCTCTTTCTCTTATTTTTTATTTTTCCTTTTTGGTCTTCTTCTCCTTCGTGCTTGCCCCCTGCACGCCTTCAACCCTCCCGAAGACTGTCTTCTCCTTCCTCGCGACACTCCTCACCAAAATTTGTTTCTTTACCAAAACTAATTCGAATAACAACAATAACCAAAGTACTTAGCATCCTTTCTAACACCAAACCACCCCGACCAACGCAAATCAACGCCAGCCATCTAACTCCGAGGGTTGCTACACCATTTTCGGATGCAAACACCCTAGCTCAAACACACATGATTACTTTACGAAAATCGCATGAAATCGCGATGAAAACATAAAAGACAGGTATGGTCCAACATATATATGAACAAGCGCAAATCAGACCGAGTTTGAACGCAGGTTGTTTCTCGGTTCTCTTTGAGACATTTTGTCAAACATTGGGTGTGCAGCAGCTAAAAGGGGCATACGGGCTCACTCGAGGCTCGAATCCGAGTAAAGATCAACCCAATATGCACAAGCAACACTTAAGATCTACTAAGGGACATATATCACACTCGAACAGATGCGAACACAACAAGTATTTTCAGCCACAACATACTCACAGACTCGAATATCTTTCAGGCATTTCATCAACCGGTTAGCATACACAACAGAAACGAAGGATCTTCGGACTGGTATAGACTCAAGCACAAGCCTGGACGTCTAGATTTCAGGGAGGACCGGTGAAGCCGAAGCTCGCGTGAATTGGTCGGCCGTGAGCTCCGGCCCGAGACCTCGAAGTGAAGCGGGAAGCCTACCTGGTTCGGATGGCGAGCAACGGGCGCACTTCAGGCGACGGCGAAGCGCTCTCTCCCCAATCGTCTCTCTCTCTCTCAAGCTCGCCCTCTGGTGCTTTTTGTTCTCTCTCGACCAAAAAAAAAACAGCCGTGAACCCCCCTCATCCTCTCTTTGCTCTCTTCCTTTTAAGCTCGGCCAACGACAGGCGCGCATGGCTTCTACCACTGCCAGCTTGTCGCGGCTGCTTGATCTCCGACCCTGGGATCACGCCGTCCTCTGCCTTCGCGATCCTCTGGCCTCGCGATCCTCTGCTCTGTTTGTACCCTCCTCTTTTCTCTTTTTTGCAGAAGCGTGGATGTTGTGAGGGGAGGAAGATGATCTGCGCATGGGCCGGGTTGAAATAAAAGGAGATGGGTCAGCCCAAGTGTGAAAAAAGAAAAGGGAAAGAGATATGTGGGTGAGCCCATGCACGAAGAAAGACCCATATACTCGGCCTTATTCGATTTTTATACCTTTTAATGAATCTTTTTTTTTACTTTTCCTTTTTTACTTTTTTTTTATATGACAATTTTGGAAAAATAAAGACCATTCAATATGCTGTGCAATAATGAAAACACGATGCCTTTTAAAAAATTTTTACTTTTGTTTTTTTTGTGACTAATTCCTAGCATTTAAAAATAGTAAAATTTAGGTGTCAACAAATTCCACCAACAGAAATCGCCATCGCCATCATCGAAAACTCAATTATTGCAACAAAAACGATAAGCACGACAAAAAAGGAGCTAGGGCTCGGGTTACTTCTCTGCTTAAACATCGCAATACAACAAAAAACCACGACCGCCATTCATCACTTGCTCGGGTTACTTCTCAACTCAAACATCACAGTGCAACCAAAAACCACGAGCTCCATTCATCACTTGCTCGGCTTACTTCCCAGCCCAAACATCACAAATGTATAGATCTAAGCTATTGAAAGCGAATCCACCACTGAAAAAGAGAGAAATGAATTGCCAATTCAATTATAATCTTTTCAATTTTATCAATTGAATCCTAAATATTCACTTTTTACTAATTGAATCCATGTGGCCAATTTTTGCTATAATTCGCTGATGTGGATGCTAATCATCCTACACGGCACGGTTGACGTTAACGTGGACAAAACTTATTTTAAAAAAAAAAAATTTAGATATTTTATATTTTTAAAATTTATGTTTTCTTTTTTCTTTCTGTTTTATTTTTTTTTTCTCTTCTTCCTTTGTCAGTCACCAAGCCTTTGGCAATTGGTGTCAATCACCAAGCCTTTGGCAATTGGCTGGAGGCTAAAACTAGCAAGGGTTAGCCTTAGGTGAGGTTGCCCTCACTAGAGGCTAGCAAGGGTCAACCTCGTTAGCCTCAAGTGAGGTCACCCTTGCCAGGAGCTAGCAAGAGACGACCTTGCCAGCCAGGTGCAAGCAAGGCTCGCCTTCACCAAATTGAGTGAGGGTGAGCCTCGCCCAAGGCCCATGAGGTCGCTAGAAGCTAGCGAAGGTCACCCTTGTTGAAGGCTAGTAAGGGCGACACCCTTGCCCTCACTTGAAGCAAGCGAAGGGCGACCTCACTAGCCTCACCCAAGGCCCATGAGATCATCCCTTGCCTGAGGCCGGTGAGACCAACCCTCGCTAGTCGTAGCCTCTAGCCGGTTGCCGAAGGCTGGGCAACTAGTAGAGGAAGAAAAAGTCTTAAGAAAAAAAGGGAAAGAAAAAAGGAAATTAAAAATATAAAAAAATATTTAAAAATAATAAATTTTGTTTACGTCAATACCGGCTATGTTGCGTAGGACCACCATTATCCACGTTAGCAAATTCCAGTTAAAATTGATCAAATGGAACTTAATTGGCAAAAAGTAAAAAATTTACGATTCAATTAGGAAAATTGAAAGATTTGGAATTGAATTGGCAAAAATGCAATAAATTTAGGACTTTTTGGACATTTTTATTGAAAGAGAGGGGGAAGAGGAGATATTGAACTAACAACGAATGAGTAGTTGAGTACGGAGTAGTCGTCGCAAGGGAGAGAGGAAGGGTGCGGAGAGAGGGAAGAAAGTGATGGAACATGTGGAGCAAACAAGATCTAGGGTTTTACTTTTTACAAGGGGTAATATTTTGAAGGCAAAATAGGTAGGTGACTAATTTTCATTAATTCAACCCTTCAGCATTCTGAAAATGCTACTTATTTTGAACTTTTAGTATTCATAATACTAGTTTTCACTTGAAAACTCCTTGATAGCGGTTGCCAAATATTCCAACATTTCTTCAAGAGCCTTTGGAAGCTAAAAAGCCCTTGAGAAAGATGAAGTAAATGCACTTATTGTTTACATACCATCGACCGTGTCGCCAGATAAACTTTTTCTGCTACCACTTCATCTTCAGATCAGTGCTTCATTTCAAGATTTTTCCCCAGCAGGAAAATAATTTCAAGATGTTCTCCTCTTTAGATACAAGCTGCTCTGGCTTGGTATCAGATTTTGTGTATCGTTGCTTTCCGATGTTTCAATCTCAAACCATTTTGGCCTCATTACAATTGGCATTTAGAACCTTTTGCATCGATGGGAACAGAAAACTTCGTACATAGTCAATGAGAAACAGTATTACATTTTCAAAACTCCAAGAGGGAGAAGGGAGTGCTTGTAATACACAAGTACTTCAATGATTATTCCATTGCAGGTTCCAGCGTCATGCAGCAAGCAAAAACATGGATCGCAGCCAATTCTCCTTGAAGCTTGACTAGGCAGAGTCAAGTGATTTTGGCCGCATTTCCTATAGTCAACTAGATATTAAGACCAAATTGCAAAAGGTCGTAGGTCCTCCTGGAATGTAGCGAGATATGATCAGTTCTAAGTTGATATTAAGGGTTATTATAGTAGAAGAGCATTCTCAGACTTCAGATTAAATGAACGCAAATGATAGATAGCATTTGCTTCTAATCAACGCAAATGCAAAGAAACGTTGAACCAATAAAACATTCACGACATTTACAAGAATCAGTCAAAAAGTAAAGCAAACACAGGTGACAATGTAGCGATTCTAAGAGTTCCCACACAAAAGATCATGCAGAACTAGTGGAAGTTAGGTTGTCAAAAGTTCAGGCAGAGAACTGAAATAACGTTATACTTTAAAAATAGATGCAATCACATCAAATAAAAAGTTTGGAGGACTCAAAACTGAAAACAAGCACAAAATGTAGAAAAATTAAACCAGCAAAAACAGTCAAAATGTGAATTAATATCAATGCAATCCATTGGTAAGGCTAAGTCGACTTCCACATATCTAGCAATGTTATTGCCATCATAATTCTTCGACCTAAATCATAAGCAAATCCCAGATATGGTACTGGAACAGCAGATATAAGTCAATTATCCTGCCCAAAACTTACAAACACTGACAAACAAGAAAACGTATAAAGTTGGTACTGCACTACATAGATAACCAAATCCTTTTGACCACCACTACCAGTAATAAAGTTGCACAAATGCTCCCAATCCCTCGATTGAGATCCTTGTAACAACAGTTTTATCTGTCATAGTTCCACCCAAAATAGCAATCGCTTAAGATTCATCTCTTGTGATATTCTTCTTTTGTTGCAACAGTTTGCAGCCATCATAATCAACCCTCAACACATTTCACGTCAGTGTATTTGCTCCTTCAAGTGATCTGCAAGAAAAGAATCATATGATTATCCAAACAGAAGGTAAACAGCAGGGAAATGCACACATTAAATGCAGGCACATATGAGTGAGACCTGAAGATTAGCATTACCTCAGCCTCTCTCTCACATGTGCTCCTGGCCCGGCAGTTCAGCAAGAATCTCACCAATTGCCAGTCGTCAAGTTAGAAAACATGCCTCGGGAGTAATCTATATGGGCACCCAACAAGTGCAAGCAGTAATTATCCGGCCCCTCCAACCAAGCAGCATCCAGTTGCTTTCTTCCGCAAGCACAAAATCCTTGGGGTAGTGTTTGCTCATCTTAGTTCTAGCCATCTCCATGACCTCCTGATCTAGAGGAAGCTGTGTGAAACCAGCCCTGGCAACGCGAACTTGCCATTGCTTATATGTCTCAGGCCTCTCAACCCTCTCCAAGCCTTCACATGCCACGACGTTCATAATTTCCCGTCCATAGAACTCTCTCTCCATGACTACCCTTTGGTCATTGTCACTGGGTACAGTAGCATCTAACATATCATATATTGCAGACAGATGAAAAAGAGCCTCACGGAATCTAGTCAAGAAAAAGGGCGCGTTATAGGATCCGTTAGTTATGCCATGAACAAAGACGTCCGGTTTTATACTCCTGATTAGCCTCAAGACAGCATCTCGTGGACAATCCACCTCAACTGTCTCGTCATAAAGATTCTTAAATCGAGAGAGACAATTCACTGCAACGATCTCGCCACTTCGGATCTTGAGATCCTCAACTCTGATACACTCCCAGTTCCTTGATGGTATCACATGGAACTCAAAGGGAACCTTAAAGCGCTCACAATACTTAGCTAAACGACGACCAGTCTCCTCGATTCTCTCGGCGGGACGAAAGCCAGATTGTGGAATCTCAATTCCAGTTATTCGCAGCTCAGGAGGTCCACCATCTCTGTTTGAGAGCGCCTGGATAAGGATTGGCCATTGAAAACCAAAAGAGATTCCAAAGTCTATAATATGAAGCACCTTCGTTGTAGCTGCGATCTTGTGAAGAACGACGTTTGCGAAGAGGATGGGTAATTTCTTAAATGGACAGGCCGAAAGATGAAGCTGGTATGCCTTCAACTTATCAGCTACTGTCCTCTTCTGCAATTCGCAAGAATAGAAAAAGGTTTGTCTATCACCGGCACTGCCTGCAAGGCGTGCTTCCAGCCCATTGGCAAAGTAATGCGCCAATCTTTGAGAGCCATCGCCAGAGGCAGAAGAATCTTGTCTAATTTGCTTTAGCAGTTCATAAGCTGTCCTGAAGTCATTAGCAGAGACAGCTTGGGCGCAGAGAATCAGAAGACTCCTCAAGTCTGCTGTGCTCTTATTTCCCTTCTTACGGCGAACCCTGCCACCCTTTGGACCAGGTGGACCCTTGGATTGGCTCATGTTCTCGGGTGTGCACCCCGACATTTGACCCCCTAAACCGCAGCCGAGCAATACCTTGTCAAGCATTTCAGAAAGCTCACCATCTTCCGTATATGATGCCGATTGCTTATTGGCTCGCCCTTCTTCGAAACTCTCATCATCTCTCTCGTGATTCTTTCTCCCCCTTGACCCACTCTCTGAGCGACTCTTCACATTCTTCCCATCATCAGCGCCATTCTCTCCAGGTTCTCTGACATTTGGAGCCAACTTGTAATCCTCCTGATTGATAGTTAATTGGATGCTACTGGGCAGGAATTTCCTGGCCTCCTCCAAACCTTTATTAAACTGCAGAATAGAATCACTGTTGCTGAACATATTGCTAACCAGGAGATCGCTTGGGAAGGAATCACTGAACTCATCTCGATGCTGCAAGCTGCTCATCAGATTGGTATACAGCTGGGAATTGGTACCCATATTTGACGGCAAGACCCCATTACCAAGATATGGGCCCTGAAGGACAGCCTGGTTTTTTCCTTCAGGATTATCTGGTGAATTAGGACCAGACAACTGGCTACGGTTGGTTCTGGTGTCGGTAGTGCCATCACCACCTTGATCACTGCTATTTTCATAAGAGTTGCTGCTCAGGCTGTCAATGAACTGATTGATGTCGAATTGTACAGCCGGTTCAGGAGAAAAAGTAGAATTCTCACCGAGCAAGTCATACAAGGATTTCTCTGTATCTTGTAGAGCAAAATCATCAGGAATTATCCAGGGTTGCTCTTCCACATTCTCCTCCACAAGCATCTGATGTATGTACCGAGAACAGGATCTGTTGAGTTGCTGTAATCAGAGGGGGGGGAGAAAGATTGCCCCCTTGACTTGGGCTTCCATCGGAGATTGTAGAATGTTGCAGCGAGGCATCCTTGGAACTCACATCCGTGGATGGAAAATCAAAGTCTCCATCAAGGTTAACTGCAACAGATGGGTTGTCATAAGCGGGTTCGGTTTGGTAAAGGAGAGAGGTAATTTCTGCGGAGTTGAAATCGACGTAAAGTTCATTTACGTCGAATCCATCCAAGAGATTCGAGGGATGATCTGAATTTGCTGGGTGAGCAAGGCTATTGGTCTCGAAATCATCCGCAGCATGAGTAAATCCAGTAAAGTTGGACTCCATAGTTATCACTGTCTCAAAATCTTTCAGAAGCTCACCACCTCAACTCAACCTGGCGTCTGATACAGAGGTAGCAAGTATCTAACTGTTAGAAACCCAGCTTGAACATTGACCATGATGTAAGAGAATCCCCCCCCCCTCTCCAAAATCAAGTCAAACAACCGAAACTAGGGAGAGTAAAGGGATTATATTCACTCAAACCCTAAATTACGGAACGTCAGATGAACACGAAACGGTTGGAGTAAATTTGCAAAACATGGAGTTGGATTTCAAGGTGAATGAGCAGACACAGGCACCTATCAAGAGCCACAAGATATCTAGTCCAACATACAGGGATAACAATCAATCAGAGACTAGACAATCTCAGACAATAATATCTCTAACATCCCTCTCAAACTCAAACGCCAGTTCATAATAATCACCCATGATACTTAAGATCCAATCGCCTATGTTCATGACCAACCTCAGTCTTCGGGACGTCAGGACTCAGAAACAACGAGCGCGGTCCTACGGCCCGGAAAGAGAAAGAAAAAGCTACGAAAAAACCATTCCCAGGCATGCGAAAAGCAAAGTACGGAGTCAGCGAAGGGAAACGCGTGATCTCCTCCGGCATGAAGGACCGGTAGGAACTGACTATTGCACAATCACAAGCGACAAAACTAAACAGTAAGAGCACTGCGCAGCGCGTTACCTTAGCGAGAAATACGGAGCTCGCAGGAGTAATTTTTGCTGGAGGAAGCTCGCGAGCAACGAAACGCTAGCGAGAGTGAGCGATTCTCTTGTTGTATATGTATAGAGAGAGAGAGAGAGAGAGATAGGACCGTGCACTCCAAGAAAAAAAAGAGAATTCTTTTTTTTTTTTGGTTTTTTTTGGGGGGGGGGGGGTGTGCCGGGGGAGAGATCGACGATGGTCAACAAGTGATCCAAGCACTGAGCGACGGCGACACGAGGGTACGAAGTTTCCCCGAATGTGGCCTGCGCTTCGGTTCCTGGGACCGATGGATGAAGATCGAGCGGGGATCGCGGAAGTCACAAGCGGCGGTCCCCCGGCCCCGACGCGTGGCGAGCGGCAACTGGCGCCGGCGGGCCACTTCGAGACGGCCCGTGAGTGGAATGACGGTGACGACCAATTGGACATTATGATATTGGGGATAATGGCGATTGATAGTACTCGTCATCATTAATCTAGTCGAACCCCGAGGTTAAGTCCAATGTATTAGGTAATCATGCGTTCTCCCCAGGTTAGAAAAACCCAATGACGAGAGCGCACCATGGCGACCGGAATCGAGGAAATAGGAGGACCACCGAACCAAAGCACATGGGCTTGACGCTTTACCAGCTTTTGACCCGGTCAAACAAGGCAACCGCCCACCGTTTTCCCGAGGGCTGCCGTCACTTGTCGCTGTAACTGTTTGAGGGCTGACTCTTGAAACCGCAGGTAAATCCGGGCTGGATGGACCGAAGGGACCCTGTCCCAATCAACTCAGAAGGAACCCTTGCCATTTCCTTCAACGTGAATATATTGGGATATCATTCATACTCCTCGTAATATAAATAAAGTGTTCATACAACTCCTAAGTTGAACTCATATTTTGTTGATAGTTTAAGTTTGGACTCGCCATTTTCTACGAAACGAATGCACCTTAAAAATATTCATTTCCACACAATGCAAATTGACTCATACTAAACCCGACTTATATTGTTAAAAATATTTTCATATTTAATTCAATTTAGGAAAACTCATATCCAAACTAAGACGAAGATGCAGAGTGAATAAACGTGAGAGTGTGAAGATGAGATAGAATCATAAAGGTAGCTTGGGATTGAGTAAGTTGCAAATAAATTTCATGACCCATTTTATAACAACTCAAATAATCATATATGGGTAAACAAATGAATTTGTAATCCATTTTGATAGGTTTACATGTGACTAACAAATAAGTCTCTACTTGGGCCGAAAAGAACAATTTTCTCAAAATCTATACTCATCGGTTGTCCGAAGTTTAAGTACGGATATATATTACTTAACAAGGTAATTAGGGATATTTCCATCCATAAAAGCCATTGAAAATAACTACCACCAATTGTTTTAGTAAATAGGATATTAAGAGGCTTTGTCAATATAATATATATGTGTATGTGCGCATGATGGGTGTCATTGTTATAATGCTTATACTTGTGAAAGATTCGGTATGGATATGTTCAGAAAAAGTTCCTGCTTCGATCATCTCCCCTCACTCTTTTTTTATGCAAACAAAACAATAATCAAAGGACCTTCCGTTGTGTCGCTCGATGGAGCTAAAAAATTGTCGAATTGCACCTATCAATGAGCTCATGTATGACAATAATGAGGTTATGGAGATGGAATTGATCAGAAATGGAACTGATGCAAAGATTGTGGAATTGAGTGAGTTTCCTCTTCAACATAAACCAGCCCAGTCATAAGAGGATTAAGTTGAACCGTGTGTATTTGGGGCTGTATGCGTTCCAAGCTTTCCAGAACTACCAGATTAGGAATTCGATCCTGTTTGTGTTACGGATGAATCTGGATTGTTGGCAAGATGTCAAATTACAATGGGTTAAAATTCAATTGGCAGAGGAATTCCTTTTCCAAAGAAGTCAAAGAGCTCTCCTCATTCTATCTAGTAGTAAAATCAACTCAAGAGTGGTCATTTCGTGTCCCATAAGGGGAACTAAGCAATTACCATGAGCATTGTCAAAAAATTAATACATGCTCACCTTATACCTCAAAAATCATGACCATTCATCTAGTAAATTTTAATTACACACACATGTCAATATCATTACGCCAACTAATAAAATAACTTTTTTCGCTAGCCAGGAAAATGGAAGTCATTAATCTAATTGAATAGCATTCTATAAAATTCCACGGCATGATTAGGAAGAAAGAAAATGGAAGTCGATGTCCCACTCTATAACATCAAGGACCATGATTCCTCCCTTAGCACGAGCATCGTCTCCATCAGGTTTTGGAACGCATCCACCGTGAGCACCCCCTTGGCCCTCAAGTTCTGAAACGAGCTAAACGGCTTTCGGTATTATAGGATATTAGCAAACAACATAGCCATCAAGAGAAAAAGCACGGAACTATGACTAATTAATGCTGCACCCTTAACCCATCATCAGCTTCAAACTGCGATATCTCTTCCAGAACTCGTGAGATCTTGGTTAGTTAGATGACAGGCACCTCAGCAGCATAATTCACAATGCAGTGCCACATAGAAGCTGCAAGTTGTATCTTCCCATCTCGAGAATTAAATAAACAGCAACAAAACATTTCAGATTCAGAATTGTTTTTAAGTAAAAAGATGCGTGAACAAACAGAGGAGCCGGAAGTATTTACATTCTGAGCTACTCTAATACAAATCGTTGACCTGTCAACTCAGAGAGAATCCCTGCAATGTACAGGTGCTCATGACTGACAACATTCTTTTTGGAGCGTCCTTAGTAGGCACCCAACAGGAGGAACCAAAAAAAATCTGGCCTCTCCAATTTTGAAGCATCCAGCTGCCATCTTCATCAAGCCCAAAATCCTTTATCTTACCCCTGAATAACTTCATGAAATCTTGGTACAGAGGAAGCGCCTTAAACCCAGCCCTCACATGACGAACCTGCCATTGCCTATACGTTTCTGGCCTCTCAATCCTTTCTGAACCTTCGCACGCTATGACATTCATAATTTCCCGTCCATGGAGCTCTCTCTTAAAAACCAACCTCTATTGGTTGTCACGATCAATGGTAGCGTGAGGGAGGCTGCTGTGTACTTGCAAGAGAAATCTAACCCGCACGTGAAGAGCGATCTGCACTTAGAGCTATCTTCTGATGCCTATCAGTTGTGAAGTGTATCATGGGCCGAGTGGAAAGCCCATGGGATATTCGAATACCAGGCTTTGTTGGCCCATTCGGGAACGTGAAAGTTGTCCACTGATTCCGAGAGACTAATCAAGTTGCAACTGCTAATCGTTAAAGCCCAACGAAATCAGACTCTCTCCACCAGTTGATTGTCTTTATCCCCTCAAACTCTTTGAAACTCACTTTCTAGCTATAGTAGAGCTTGTTTATGGCTGAATGAATGAAAGTGCTTCCCCCCCTCCCAACAAAGAAAAAGAAAAAAAGATGGTACAAAAGCTAAACTTTTGCAGATCAAATCAATCTCACCCCCCTTTTGTCAGTTGTTGGTGTGTAAATGAAACAATTTATTAACAGACTGAATTGCATAAGAATTCAACTTTTTCTACAATAACTAGTTTAATCACATACTTGATCTCCCTTGTATATAAACCAACAATTGACCCATCCAAATTTCTTTATAGAAAGACCACGGAGATACAAGATATAATGCCTGCATGCCAGAAAGTAATCCAGAAATTCATTTGCCCTTAAGTTGACTTGAAGACAGAAAGAACTTAAGCATGAGCCCAACATTGTCTGCACTCATTGTCTGCATCATTTTCTGTAACGCACCTGTTGGAAACAAATTCCAAAAAGAAAATCGATCCGATACTCAAACGATTGAATATCGAAAACGAACGCGAAAATGTGCCCGGAAACATATAACACCGATCAAAGGCATATCACGGAGACAAACATACCTTGATTGCCACAGATTAAGTACAGAGAAATCCTTTGAAGCCCTGGAGTTCTGTTCGTCAAGAGAAAGTATACTGCTTCAAGGGGGAAAAAAATAGGGAAGCATATTTTCTCTGATACGATACTGGTAAACATATCCCCATTTTTATTTTATTTTATTTTTATTTTATATATTGCAGTTATTTTCACTTAAAAAATAACTGCCCTCTCCTTTTAGGGTGGTTCACATACGGCCCGTGTGTTTTGGCCCAACATGGGCGGACGGGCTTAACTTGGCCTATCAAATAAAAAATCCATCAACACCTCCATGAGCCCCTCCTTGGCTGCTCAAGTCCTTAAAAGAGCTAAGAACAGCACAAACCATACATGACAAAGCTGCTTTCATATCCATTATCAGCTTCGAGCTGCCATATTACTTGCACAACTTGTGAGATATAGGATAGAAAAATCATGACACATAATCAGCAAAATTCACAATGCGGATGCGGCAGAGGAGCTGCAAATTATATCTTCCTATATCGAGAATTAGATAAGTAGTAAGAAAACATTCCGAATTCAAAATTGTTCGCAAGTACAAGAGAGGGGAACAAACAGGGAAGCTGGAAATAAGTACATACTGAGCTACTCTAATACGAATCCTTGACCTGTCGACTTGGGAAGAATCCCAGTAATCTGCAGGTCATGACAGAAAACATTCTTTTTAGCATCCTAAGTAGGCACCTAACAGGAGGAGCCATAAAAAATCCGACCTCTCCAACCTTGCAGCATCCAGTTGCCATCTTCATCTAGCACAAAATCCTTGAGGTATGCTTTCATCTTACCCCTGAATAACTTCATGAAATCTTGGTCGAGAGGAAGCACCTTAAACCCAGCACTCATATGTCGAATCTGCCATTGCTTGTACGTTTCTGGCCTCTCAATCCTTTCTGAACTTTTACATGCTATGACATTCATAATTTCCCGTCCATGGAACTCTCTCTCAAAAATCAATCTCTCTTGGTTGCCACAATCAATGGTAGCATCAAGCAATTCAAACCCTGCAGAAAAATGAAAATGTGCCTCTCGGAATCTTGTCGCAAAAAAGGGTGCATTGTAGGAACAATTACGTACCAAATGAATGAATGTATGTGGTTTAATTTCCTGAATTAGATTTAACACAGTATCACGTGGATTGTTGTCCTCAACTGTCCCATCGAGGAGATTCTTAAACTGATCTAAGCAATTCATAGCAACTGTCTTATTGCTTTGAATCTTGAGATCCGAGAGTATAATAAAATTCCCAATTCCTCGATGCTATGAAATTGAATTCAAAAGGGACATCAAAACGCTCACAGTACTTTTTCAAATGACAACCTGTCTCCTCTATTCTTCCCGCTGGGCGCAAACCAGCCAGTGGAAACTCTATCCCTGTGATGCGCAATTTACAGGGGCCTTCTGGTCGAGAAGAAAGCTTCTGTATGAGGATGGGCCATTGAAAACCAAATGCAATGCCGAAATCTATTATGTGAAGGGTGGTGGCTTTCTCTGCAAATTTTAAAATCATGTAATTCGCAAAGAAAATGGGGAACTGACTAAACGGGCATGTTGAAAATTGAAGTTGGAAGGATTTCAAGACATCGTCTGCTGAGGTCGTCTTGGCAACAACAGTAAAATAAAAGTCTTGCGTTCGATTTTTGTTGCCCACCAATCGTGCCTCTAGCCCATCGGCAAAGTAATGGGCCAATCTTTAAGAGGCATCCCCAAATGGAGAAGAGTTCTCTCTAATCTGCTTCAACAATTCATTAGCAGTCCAAATCACTAGTAGAGATAGCTTGTGCGCAGAGAATCAGGAGAGTTCTCAAGTCAACAGTATTCTTGCATCCTCAATCATGCCACCACTTGGAATGATTCGTATCATTCCCTCAGCAGAGATGTCACTCAGAATTAATTGCAATTCTTAAACCTGACTCATGACAGATTTAAAATCCGTCATCTTGTAGTCCAAGAATTTGACAACCACAAATTTCTTGGTACTAGCGTCCTCAGTCTTGTATTTCTTCTCTAAGGACTCTCATAACTATTTAGTAGATTCAATATTACAATAAACATTATATAGAGAATTCACTAAATAGTTAAGAATATAATTTCGACATAAGAAGTCTTCATGCTTCCAAGCCTCCAATGCACCGAGTGTCATGACATCGTGCTCATCTGGACTAATTATCGGGCACACCTCCGATAAATATTTCGTCAGATTTAGCATGGTCAGATAAAAGAACATCTTCTGCTACCACTGTTTAAAGCCCACGTCGGTGAATTTCTCTAGTTTCTCATTAGTTGTAATTGGAGGTGTTGCAATCACAATAAGCAAGGTTCGTTGAACTATCCCTCCAGAAACGAAGCCAAAAGCCATTTGGCTTGTACTGTTCTGAAAAACAATCTCGGGCATATTGGTCGTATGACTTGTACCTGCACCACCAAAATTGGTATTAGCCCAAGGGCCCATAGCATTGGCTATTACAAATTCAAATCCTGAGGGCTGAACATCTTCCATAGCAACGGTTGAATCGACCATAGGAATGTCTCCTGAAATATTCTAGACATTGAAGGACACTTGATTGTTTTCAGACATCTCAATAATTTGACAAGAACAACAAATAGTGAGTGATCTAATCGCCTTAAGATTGTTGGAACATAATCCAGAGAAAACAAATTGTTTGTTGTAATCAGAATATCAATGTAATGAAGGTGAGGTATGGATATCTGACTCTTCTTAAGGCGATTAGTTCCTGCCAATGGTGCTCTGCAGATTCACGAACTATGCCTCCCAAGATAGAACACCTCAAACCTGTTTGGATTAGCACTATGCAAACAGGACTCAGTCGAACCGTTCGATTGCAGCACACCTAGAAAAATCAAAAGAGTAGAGTAGTATTTCAAATCTCTTTTGGAATCGTTGTCTTGAATTGTTCTATCGAAAAACCTTCTGATGAAGCTCTATGCTCTTATCTATTTATAGAGCTTTAAAGTTTATGTACAGAAGAGATACATGAATTAAATAGACGCATGTATCCACGAAATTCATGAATCAAGAGATACGCGAATCCCAGAGATTCATGAATCTAGAGACACGTGAATTCAAGAAATTCGTGAACTCAATAAATACATGAACTAAAAGATACATGAATTTAGGAAATTCAGGAATTCAATAGATACGTAAATAGAAAAGTTTAGGAAATTCATGAATTCAAGAGATATGCGAACAAAAAAGATGTATTTTAATTTATTGGCTTTCGTTGATCCATTAACCATCGTTATAACAAAGTCAACAATATTCTTGCTTCCCCGCTTCTTTCTTACCACGACCCCTATCTCTATTGGAACTGCACTTGTTCCTTTGTGGCCGTATGTCTTTGCTCAGCCCTGTCTCCACGGATTTGTCACTAGAATAGTTGCACTTGTTTATTTGTGGCCGTATGCCTTTGCTCTGCCCTGTCTCCATGGATTTGTTGCCAGAACAGTTGCAGGGCAACACCTTATCGAACAAATCCGAAAGCTCACTCTCTTCTGGGTACAAGGCTGTTTGCTTATTGGCCCTTCCTTCCTCAAAAGCATCCTCATCCCTCTCGTGATTCTTTAATCCCTTGAATCCACCAGATGAGCGCCTCATGTTGATCTCCTCATTAATGCGCGTTCTTGGGGTTCTGTTCTTTGTTTCCAATGGCAGTTTTCCGTCCTCCGGGTTAATTCCTAATTCACTGTTGGTAGGAAGGAACTTGCTGGCCTCCTCTAATCCTTTCTTGAACTGAATCATACTCACTATTACTGAAAATGTTCTTGACAAGAAGCTCATGCAAAGATTTCTCCGACCAGTCATCAGGATTCGTGATGCTGCTTGAAGAATTGGACAACAACTGCAAGCTGGAATCCACATTCGACTGGAAGTCCAGGTCAGGATTTTCCTGCACAGCATGGCGATGTTCTTCAATCGTGTAAAGAATATTAGCACCAGCTGAGTCGCTAGAGCTGACTGTAACGATTGTAGCATCGTGGCTTCCTCGAGCACTGCTACTTCCAGAAGGTTGCTATTTGGGCTCTCGATATAATGGCTTATATCAAGCGTTGGGGCTCTGATCAGACACCCCCGAATGCTGCTGACCAAGGGCATCGTACAATGACGTTTCAGCATTCTGCAGAGCAACCTGATCAGCAAATTCCCACGGTTGCTTCTCCATGTTCTCTTCCATAAGCATCTGACTTATGCACTTTAGAGCAGGATCCGATGAGTCAGTGTCCCCCGATGGGGAGAGGGAATCTCCCCCTAAACTCAGGGCACTACTCGAGGACATAGATGGGCCAAATGGGCCTCCATTGGAGCTCACGCTTGTCAAGAAAAATATCAAATCTCCAAGACTGAGGTCGATAGATTTCTCCTCCTTTTCCTCACGACTCCATCTTGCTCTGCATCGCCTCCATCTTCCACACCTTCGTCAGCCTCCCCACCAGTGAGCTCGTGAGCTTATACTTCCCCATCTTCAATGGCCACCCAATCGGAAAAAGTCTCTCTCTCCTCAGTTGAGTTTAGTTGTTCACTCTCTCTAAAGGACGAGCAGGAAGATGTGTGGGATACCAAGCGGCGAAAGAACTGCCCAAAAGCTCTCGACAAATTCCAAGAGTTCGCTTGCCCGCATCGACGAGATGACACACAGAGAGAGGGTGAGGAAGAAGAGAGAAAAAGGAGAAAAAAAGAAAACAAAACAAAAGGAGAGTGAAAATGAAGAAAGAAAAAGAAAAATATCCTTGAACGAAAATGCCCTTGACTATGAACAAGATTGAAAGTTCAAATCTTTATTTGAGATTAAGTTAGACACTTCAAACTCTTATTTGAGATAATGTCTACTTTGAGTCTCTTTTGACAAAACAGCCCCACTTTGAGTTCTTATTTGAAAATTTTCCTCAATATAATTAAATTAACTATTAACATAAACTTTTCATTAAGCAGAACAAGAAGAAAAGCATTTATCTAAATGTGTATTATTCTATGATATTTTCTCACATTAGTAATAAGAAAAAACATGGTTATTAATTTTACCAAAAAAAAAAAACATGGTTATTAATGTCTCATTTTTATACATCAATGACCACAACGACCACGACTCCAAAACTTTGTGACTATTGAAATTGAGTTGTAGATTCATTGCACAAACATTTCCACTTTTTTTAAGTAAGAAATTGATTATAAAATAAGACTATTGTGTTTCATAAAAAATGAATGATTTGAAAAACTATTTTCTTAAAATGATTGTTTATATCACTTAGAATAATTCTTTATTTATGAATGTTTTTAGGATGATTGAAAAAATCTTCGTTTATTCTTTTTAGAAAGAAATATGAAGGACCATTTTGAGAAAAATATTTTTCAAATCATTTAGTTTTCATCAAACATATGGATCCCAATTCTAACCTAGATTTTGGAGAAAAAAGAACTTTTTAAGTGCTAATTAATGTGATCTCTCCATCACGGGAGCTTACAATCGCAAGGACACAGCAACATGTGGGCATTCTTACTAGTTTAAAAAAAAACATTTCTCATCTCACCTGCCCCACATGCAGAACAATGCTCAGTAAAAATACAAAACAACTAAAACTTTTGTAGATCAAATCAAACTCACCCCCATATTAATCAATCGTTTGGTGTAAATGAAACAGTCTATTGACAGGCTGAATAACTAGTTTAATTACATATTTGATTGCCTTTGTATAATGTATATAAACCAACAATTGACACATTGAGATTTCCCCATAGAAAGACCAAATGGAGATATAGTTACAATCTCCTTATGTTAGTAAGTGTTGGATGTTTGTTTGTAAAACAAATAAAATATGTTTTCCATTGTCCCACATGTTGGAGAAAACTTTCTTATTTGTTTTGAAGCTAACAAAACGTTTCCATTAGTCTAACCTGAAAACTTGCAAACTCTACCGTCAAAGTCTGAAGACCTCCAGACTCAAGATTTAAAGTCTGCCCTCATTGACAGTTTCCAGACCGATGAAGAAGACTTATCCAGATGCAAGTATATCTTTAAGGTTTTGATTCGTATGGCTAAAGAAGTTCTTACGGCTGGAGATGGCATCTCGAGATTTATTATTCGCATTACAATTAATTCGAGTAATTTGGATCCATTGATTGGCGAAGTATACTTGGAATGTTCTACTTATGGAAACCTAGATCCTGATTGTATGGGCGAGCATGATTGGTGGGCTATCATCACATTCCTTAGGTAACTCGAGATCTCCCTAATTGATTCTGTCCAACGGGTAGATTGGAAGAACTCCTTTGGAAGGTGCCAACGGTTATGAAGGCATGGAGGAGTATATAAGGAAGATGCTCTAGTTATTCGAGTGTGTGCAAAATAGATAAATTCCAAAGTCTGAAGCTCTTTGTTCTTTGCTGATTCAATTGTTGAGCGTAAATTTGCACTCAAAAGAGATATTAGATACTTATGAGGCCTTAAGGAAGTGTAGCAGAGTCTCTACATTGTGGAATCAAGGACGTGAGACTGTAACATCTCTTTTGATTCACAGTGAAATCTAGCCGGTGGGCTGTAAGTGTGGGAGAGTGGACGTAGGCTTAGTTTAAGCCGAACCACTATAAACCTTGTGTTCCTATTCTCTTCCCTGAACTCTTTTATTTTGTTCATAGCTTTATTTAACTTTTTAAGTCTGATTCCTTCTGCATTGTCTGTAGTCAACCAGACTCAGGTTAAAAGTAAAGTTTTTCATTGCATTTTGTAAAATCTGTTTTTACACCTATTCACCCCCTCTAGGTGTTCGTACTAGCACTTTCAATTGGTATCAGAGTTTGTGTACTCATTTAAATTGAAGTGTTTCTACTTCTGAGTTAAAGATCCATGGCTAGTATGTTGCCTCCAGGTTTGGTTGAAGGGCAAAGCAACACTAGACCGCCTTATTTCGATGGAAAGGAATACAATATATGGAAAAATAAGATGAAAGCATTCCTAAAATCGAAAGATCCTCTGGAATGGGATGTGGTAGACAAAGGAATCATTTCTAAAGCTACAACAGTCTCAGAAAGAGGGAAAGAAGCTGCAGAGGCTAGCGAGATGACTCAAGAAGAGTTAACCAAGAGACAAGCTCTTGATACAAAAGCAATTTACTCCTTATATTGTGCATTATCTCCTACTGAATATAGTAGAATATCTTCTTGTGAAATAGCTAAAGAAGTCTGGGATAGGCTACACATTACCTATGAAGGAACTGATTGAGTGAAAGAAACTAGGAATAATATTCTGCTCGATCAATATGAAGTCTTCAAGATGAAGCCAGGAGAATCTATTACTGACATGTTTAGTCGTTTTACAGAAATCGTAAATGGTCTTGAGTATCAGGGTCAACCAATCTCAGGACCCATGAAGTTTAACAAATTACTGCGTGGACTTTCCAAAGATTGGAATCATGTAAAGACTTCAATAAGGGAAACACAAAGGATCATGTCACTCTCCGTTGACAAATTGATTGGCACACTTTAGTCCTATGAAGTGGAGCAAACCAATGAAGAAGAAGATCCCAAAGGTAAGAAGTCTATTGCCTTAAAATCTAACGACGATTATGATGTTATAGACTCTGAAGACGATATGGATGATGAAGAGCTTGCTCTCATGATAAGAAGGTTCAGGAAACTGAACAAAAAGGGAAGAAGATTCAATTGGAAGAAACAAAATTCTCAAAAGTTTCAAAACAAATCAGCTGAGGACGATGAATCCAATAAAGATGTGATTTGCTTTGAATGCAAGAAAAAAAGGGACACATCAGATCCAACTATCCCTTGCTGAAGAAAAAGAAAGGAAAAGCTGAGAAATACAGAAAGGCACTCAAAGCAGAAACTTGGAGTGATACTGAATGCGAAGAGAGTGATAATGATTATGCTAATATTTGTTTAATGGCAAAATCAGAATCAGACTCAGACTCAAACTCTAAGACAAATACAGACTCAGACTTAGATAGTGAAATCGAGGTAAGTAATTTAAAAATTCCTGCTAAAGTCTCGAAATATATTAATGAACTTTATCTTAGTCTCAAAACTTCTCTTAAGAGGATTTCCGAGCTAAAAAGGGAGAATTCTACATGAAGCAACAGGAAAACTCTTGGAAAGAAAAATTTGAAAATTTAGACAAAAGTTTTGCTATTTTAAAAGAAAATGCAGAGTTTCTTTAAGAAAAAAAATACTTGTTTAAAAAATGACATTTCAAATATTTCAAAAAGGTTTTCTATAGGATCTGAGAAATTGGAAAAGATTCTTTCAGTACAAAGACCTTACTTTAACAAATCAAGCTTGGGAATGACTTCTGAAATCATTCCTCTAATTGATTTTCCAAAAGTAAAGGAAAGAATCAAACAAAAACCTACAAAAGCCTTTTATAGAAATCATTTTCAAAAAGTCTTTGTAAAACCTGTTAGCCAAAGTGCTCTTAGATGTTCTAAGTGTAACAGTTCAGAACACTTTGAGAAAGAATGTCCTATGGTTTGGAGACCTGTTAAGAAGGATTGGGCAAAGACCGTTTATTGCACTAACTCCACTGGACTCAAGAAAGTGTGGGTATAAAAAAAAACTTGAGTTTCTTTTTTAATTGCAGGTCATTATCAAGAAAAATGTCAAATGGTACTTGGATAGTGGATGCTCAAGACATATGACAGGAGATTCAAGTTGCCTTACGATCAACAATGTCTCATTGGTAGAAGGACTAAATTACAATCTACTTAGCATAAGCCAACTGTGCGATACGGGATTCAAAATCAACTTTCAAGAAGGAATATGTTCGGGAACTAGTAAAGACTTCTCTCAATCTTTCACGGGGCAAAGACATGAGAACATCTATCTTTTGGATATCAAACCAGAAAGATCTCAATGTCTAATATCAATTCAAGATGAAGCTAATCTTTGGCATTGAAAGCTTAGCCATATCAACATGAAACAAATTGCCAAGATCTCTTCAAAGAAGCTTGTTCGTGGACTACCTAACCTGAAATACCAAAAATTTGACTTATGCACACCATGTGTGTTGGGAAAACATGTTAGAAGTTCTTTCAAACCAATAAATTAAGTTTCCACTAATCGTGTACTGCAGCTACTGCATATGGATCTCTTTGGATTAACTAGAACTCAAAGCATTGGTGGAAAGAGATATTGCCTAGTAATAGTGGATGATTATTCATGATTTACTTGGATCTACTTTCTAGCAAGTAAGTCTGAAACCTTCTCTTATTTTTCAAAGTTTGCCAAGAAAGTACATAATGAGAAAATGTATGTTATTTCAAACATACGGACAGATCATGGAGGTGTGTTTGAAAATCAAGACTTTGCTAAATTTTGTGATGAACCTGGCTTTCAGCATATGTTCTCCTCTCCATACACTCCCGAACAGAATGGAGTTGTGGAAAGGAAGAATAGATCGTTGCAAGAAATGGTTAGAACTCTTTTAATAGAAAGCAATATTTCTTCTCATTTTTGGGCTGAAGCAGTTTCTACAACATGTTATATTATTAACAGAGTTTTCTTAAGGCCTATTATGAAGAAAACTCCCTATGAGTTATTCAAAGGAAAGAAGCCAATTGTTTCTTATTTTCATGTGTTTGGTTGCAAATGTTTTGTCTTGAAAAATGCAAATGATCGAATTGGTAAGTTTGAAGAAAAATCAGACGAATGAATCTTCCTTGGATGTTCAACCTCTAGCAAAGCTTACAGAGTATACAATAAGAAGACTCAGTCTGTGGAAGAGTTGATGAATGTCAATTTTCAAGACATTATACAAAATCAATCGATCTAGACTCAACTTGAAGAATCTGAACCTGCTCCAGACTCTACAAAGCCTACTTCCCCTGAAGCAGCTTAGACTTAAGAAGGACAACAACGAACGAATGTTGAAGAATCAACTGAAGAAAAAGTTCAGCAGTCTGTCAGACCAACCAGCAACTGGAAGCACAAGTCTAGTCATCCCAAATAATTCATCATTGGTGACATTGATGAAGGGATTCGTACAAGATCCAAAATGCATAAAGAGTCTAGCGTTATGGCTCTTATTTCTGAAATAGAACCCAAAAGTATAGAAGAAGCTTTAATTGATAAAAGCTGGATTGAAGCTATGCAAGAAGAGCTCAAGTAGTTCAGTGTTAACGATGTTTGGGAATTAACTCCTAAACCAAAAGGTAAATATGTTATTGGAGCTAAATGGGTTTTCAGGAACAAGATGGATGGAAAATGAAAAGTTGTAAGGAATAAAGCAAGACTCGTGGCCAAAAGATATATGCAAGAAAAAAGGATAGATTATGATGAGACTTACGCACCAGTAGCAAGGTTAGAAGCAATTAGATTATTACTTGCTTTTGCTTGTTATAAGAATTTCAGGTTATTCCAAATGGACGTCAAAAGTGCATTCCTGAATGGATTTATCCAAGAGGAAGTCTATGTGGAGCAACCTCCCGATTTTGAAGACCCAAGGAAACCAGACTCTGTATTCAGATTGAAAAAGGCTCTATATGGTTTAAAGCAATCACCTCGAGCTTGGTACGATAGGTTAAGTAAGTTTTTAATCCAAAATGGCTTTGTTAAAGGTAAAGTGGACACTACTCTGTTTATTAAAAGAAAAGGTAAAAACTTTCTACTTGTCCAAATCTATGTTGATGATATTATATTTGGATCTCCTAACGAAAACCTGTGCAAGAAATTCTCTAAGTCTATGCATGATGAATTTGAGATGATCATAATGGGTGAACTATCCTTCTTTCTCGGACTACAAGTGAAACAATTGAAGGAAGGAATTTTCATTCACCAAGAAAAATATGCTAAAGAATTTGTTAAAAAGTTCAGTTTGGAGAATTGCAAAAAGACTGATATACCAATGTCAAGTTCTTCGAAGCTAGACAAAGATGAAGGAGGAAAGTAAGTTGACCAGAAACTGTACATGAGTATCATTGGTTCACTTCTTTATCTTACTGCCTCTAGACCTGACATTTTGTTTAGTGTTTGCATTTGTGCCAGATTTCAATCAGATCCCAAATAATCTCATCTAAGTGCTGCGAAACGCATCATCAAATATGTTGCAACAACCTCTAAATTAGGTCTATGGTATCCCAAAGAAGGAGACTTTACTCTCCTTGGATATTCAGACACGATCTAGCAGGATGCAGAGTTGATAGAAAGAGCACCTCGGACACTTGTCAATTGCTTGGTAACAAGACAATATCTCAGTTTTCAAGGAAGCAAAGTACTGTAGCTCTTACAACAACAGAATCAGAGTATGTGGCTCTTGGAAGTTGTTGTTCTCAAATCTTATGGATAAAACAACAATTAAGAGACTTTGGAATCGAAGACTCATGCACTGAGATCAAATGTGACAACACCAGCGTGATTAATCTCACTAAGAATCCAATTCTTCATTCAAGAGCAAAGCATATAGAGATTTAACACCATTTTATTAGAGACCATGTTCAAAATGGAGAAGTAATGATCCAATTCATTGACTTAAAAAATCAGCTGGCAGACATATTTACAAAGCCACTGGAGAAAAGTCTATTTGAGTCTATTCGCTCCAGACTTAATATCTTAAAGTTTGAAGAAGCTCAGGCTCAGGGATAAAAGTCTAAAGATGTTCAGACTCAGGAGATCAAGAATTACGACTGTAAGTTATTTCGGATCTAGCAATTTATCTTTTGGATAGAAACTCGAAAAGGTATGATTACTTATTAACCGCCGATTGATTGATGTTATCTTTCCAAAACTTTTGAAGTCGTAGCAATTATTCTTTTTCTAAAAGGAAGTTATTATTTTTGAAAAGATAGTTATCCATTTTCAAAAAGGCAGTTATTCAAAAAGGCAATTATTCATTTTCGAAAATGCATTTTTTTTTATATTTCCTTTATGACGATCCGTATACCTCGTTTCGATTGCTTTATATACAGTCTTTCTTCTTCGTTTTTACACACAAACCCCAGAGCACAGTACTTCACTTTCTTACCTTTTCTCTAACGAATCGAGTTTGAACAATCTCTTAAAGACTGTGATAATGTCTTCTCAAAGAAAGTTCTCAAGGATTGCAAGCAGGGGACCACAACATATGCATGAGGGTCCTATGCATTTTGACCTGACAGAGGAGGAAGAATCTCCAAGGCAGCAGCAGAGTCCACAACATTCTCAACCATGCCATTCTTCTCAGGCTAGACCACAGGAGTCTTAGCAACAACAAGCGGAGGAAGAAATTCTTGAAGATATAGAACCAGTAAGGACTCTTAAGCCTGCATTTACTTTTAAACTCTACTCTGCCTTGAAGGAAAGAGGTTTTGTAATGTCCTTTATTGATGAATTTTTGAAAGAAAAGGGTTACCGAAATGAGACCTATTTTTTTACAAAAAATGGAACGTTTGGGAATTGCTCCTGCTGGTTCGGTAGAAAGGGTTTTTGCGAACTTCCCAAGTGATCCACGTGTTGGAGGATTTAGTCAACCGGAAGGAAAAGATGATGATGGAAAGATGTTCACTCATTTTAAGTCTAGAATGGGTGTTGCTGTGAATATTCGAGGAAGAAGAGCAGATCTGTTTCGTTCTGAGGAACATAAGCGAGTTTACTCTAAGTTGCTGAAGCGAGGGGTGATGATCCCAAGGAGTGTGGATTTTGATTTTCTCGATTCTCTGAACGTGAAGTTACGGGAGAAATTTACTTTACTTCAACTTGAACAATTTTGCTCTAAGACAGCCGTAGCACATCCGGAACTTACCGTGTATTTTTATTCCAATCTAAGCTTTTTAGATGCAAATAGATTTTCTTTCAGTGTTAGAGACCAGGATTATGTGGTTGATATGGACACTCTGGCTGATGTGATTGGAGTGGAGAGAGGGATGTTCCAATCAATTAGTGTGTCTATTGGTCATGCCACTATGGAGCTTGTTTGAGACAGAATTGCAGAAGGCTGGATTTCGTACTTGAGGATGAGTGCCTCAAATGTCTTGCTCCATAAGATTGTGATTAATTGTCTTAGATCCAAATCCACATCAAAGACTGACGTCTCCAATTCAGAAGCGAAGCTGTTGTATGTCGTCAATATTGGTTACAAGTTCTCTCTGCCGCATACTATCATGTTCCACATGTATAGGCTAATGGTAGAGGACAAGGGCCAACTTCCCTATTTAGCTCTTGTTACTCGGCTATTCAGACATCTTAATATTCAGCCTCCCAAAATTCTATGTGTTCGAACCTATGATCCAATGGTGGTGGGATTGAAGATGGTTTCAAAGATGCGTCTGAATGAGCTAAACAAAGCTTTAGAGAGATTTAAGAAGAAGACCTCTGTCAAGACTTGTCAAGACCTTGTGGCTGCAAAACGGAAAGGCAAGGAGCCCATGACAGCTCCATCTAAGAAGAGGAGAGCACTCATCTTGTAGGACGAAGAAGATGAGGATGACATCACCATTTCCGCTCTTGCCTTAAAGAACTTATAGCGTCTTGTTCCAGAGACAGAGGATAGAGAGAACCAAGACAGAGAGGAAACAGAGCAGAGGAGTGAAGAGAGGGAATCGATGAGGAAAGAAGAAGAGGAAGGAAGAACTGCATAAGAAGAGCAAAGAGGAGAACAAATAGAAGGAGAAAGTCATGGTGATTCTCCAGCAGAGGATGAAGGACAAGGTCATCGTGACATTGAAGAATAGACAGAGCATGAATAGTACTTCTCTCCACCTGAAGGCACTGAAATAGGGGGAGCTGCTGATAAAAGAGGTACTCCTTCACTTACTTTTACCAGTGATGATGTCAGTCGTTCTCTTGCCAATCCAGAAGATGTATATGCCTCTCAATTTCTTGAAGATGGCAATGAGGTTTCATCTCCAAGTTTGGATGTTCATGCTGAAGTTCCATCATCTGCCAACACTCCATAAACTGATCATGCTGAAACAAGCACTCAAACTGACAACTCAGCAGACCTTAAAAGATTGCTTGATGTTCTTATAAAGATTAGAGGTCAGATTTATGCTTTGGGATGTGAATTTCAGAACATGCAGAATGCTAATCATGTCACTTCAGTTTCATTACACGACCAAGTTCAAGCCCTTAATCTTCAAATTCAAGCAACTGCAAAGGGTGAGGAGGTAGCGCAACTGAAGGAGGATCTGAGAAAGTTGGAGGAGACTGTCAAGTCTATGGGAGATTTTCAGCTCGTTCGCATTCCCAAACAATCTTAATTTCATCCAATTTCCTTTTTAGTCTCAACCTTTTCGTTGTTGACAAAAAGGGGGAGAAGTTGGTGCAGATTTATCTTTGACTTTGACTTTGACTTTGATTTGATTTTGACTTTATCTTGTTTGGTTATGAGTGGTTTGGACTATGTTTTGATTGTTTTAATGCTTGCAATATCTTAAGCATTGTCGGTAATTATGATAAAGATAATTGTTTTTACAGGACTAACTTGTTTTCTGTGGATGCAGAATCGCTATTATCTTTATCCTAATTTACTTATCTTTTATGAGATATCTTTGTTTGCTTAAGTATTGTCTTGCAGGTCAAAAGTATCCAAATCTGCAGGAAAGTTTTGTCACCATAAAAAATGGGGAGATTGTTAGAGAAAACTTCCTTATTTGTTTTGAAACTGACAAAATGTTTCCATCAGTTTAGTCTAAAGACTTGCAGACTCTACCGTCAAAGTCTGAAGATTTTCATGCTCAAGATTTAAAGTCCGCCCTCATTGACATTTTTCAGACCGACGAAGAAGACTTATTCAGATGTGAATATATCTTTAAGGTTTTGATTCGTACGGCTAAAGAAGTTCTTACGGCTGGAGATGGCATTTCGAGATCTATTAGTCGCATTACAATTAATTCGAGTAATTTGGATCCGTTGAAGTATACTTGGAAGGTTCTACTTATGGAAATCTAGATTGTGATTGTATGGGCGAGCAGGATTTGTGGGCTATCATCACATTTCTTAAGTAACTCGAGATCTCCTTAATTGATTCTGTCCAACGGGTAGATTGGAAGAACTCTTTTGGAAGGTGCCAACGGTTATGAAGGCATGGAGGAGTATATAAGGAAGATGCTCTAGTTATTCGAGTGTGTACAAAATAGATAAATTCCAAAGTCTGAAGCTCTTTGTTCTTTGCTGATTCAATTGTTGAGCGTAAATTTGCACTCAAAAGAGATATTAGATACTTATGAGGCCTTAAGGAAGTGTAGCAGAGTCTCTACACTGTGGAATCAAGGACGTGAAACAGTAACATCTCTTTTGATTCATAGTGAAATCCAGTCGGTGGGTTGTTAGTGCGGGAGAGTGGACGTAGGCTTGGTCTAAGCCGAACCACTATAAACCTTATGTTCCTATTCTCTTCCCTAAACTCTTTTATTTTGTTTATAGCTTTATTTAACTGTTTAAGTCTGATTCCCTCTGCATTGTCTGTAGTCAACCAGACTCAGGTTAAAAGTAAAGTTTTTCATTGCATTTTGTAAAATCTATTTTTACACCTATTCACCCCCCCTTTAGGTGTTCGTACTAGCACTTTCACTACATAGGAAAATTGAGAGAAGATGAGCCAATTTATAAGTGCGAGCCATTTCTGGTGCGTTTAAATAAAAGGTTGGGATGAGGGCTAGACCCCAAAATACTAGCATGCGATTGTACAAATAATTGCACATTTAGCATTGCACGCTTGTGCGCCCGCAATTTAATTAGCATTTATTTTGTAGTTATCTTATCAATATCTATTAGTTGAAAGGTTGTTTTGTTTGTTAAGTATTTTTGAAAATTATGAAAATTTGAAATTTTATTTATTAACAAATTATTATTTTTTATTATTTTTATCATTTCGAATTTTTATATGTATTTTTCAAGATAAACTTGCACCTTTCACGAAAGGCCGCAATTGTTCATTTTGCAACTTCTTCAGAAGGGATACTTTTATTCACTTCGTAACCTTTCGCGAAGAGTTACTTATGTTATTTAAGATTGATATACATAAATATATGTATGTCAATAAATGAGTATGAAATCATTTTTCGAGTCTTCTTTCCAAAACTACAATCATCTTTTCAATTGTTCCTTAGAGAAACTCTAGAGAAATATTAAAATTTATCTAGTATTCTCATTTGAGACTCCTTGTATCCTAGAGGATATCTGTCGGTGACTATTAGCAACATTGTGGAGCAAATATAATTCTTAAAGAAAGTGATATCACACCTCAAAATCCGATTTGATTGTTCCATTGATATTTTTTTTTTTTTGGGTAAAGTAAGATTTGTATAGACTTTTAACCAAAAAGCGCTTTACAGTAGGGTAGTCTCGGCACCAACAAAACTTGCACTCATTGTGACAAACACGTCATTAAGAGTGGAAGGGTGTCAAGATATAAATGAAGATTGCTCCATTGATTTGAAGCCATGTTTACCAACAATTTTAAGGATTTATTTAGTTTAACAATGGAGTCTGAGACAATCAAAGTCATGAATTAAGATATGGTTAGATTGGACCGGTTTGATGGGAATAACTTTACTTGTTGGAGGGACAAGATGATGTTCCTGCTCACTACCCTGAAGATTTCCTACATATTGGATCCTAATTTGAAACCTATAGAAGATTCGAAGCCTAATACTAAGGGAGGATAGCCAAGTGCGGAAGTGATTGAAATGGTTAACAAGGAGAAAAAGACACATGTAGAGGATGAACTACTATGTCATGGACACATTCTGAATACACGGTTTGATAAATTGTACGACTTATTCACTAAAATGAAGTTGGCCGGAGAAATTTGGAATACATTGAAATTCAAGTACAAAGCAAAAGAGTAAGATACCAATAAATATTTAATCGCAAAGTATTTTGATTTCAAGAATTGAGTTATTGAAGAAACAATTGAGTAAGTCTTTTGCTATGAAAGACTTGGGCTCGGCAAAGTAGATTCTTGGCATTAGAATTACCCGAGATAGAGATGCTAAGAAGTTATTTTTGTCGCAAGAGAAATATATCGAGAAGATACTTCAGAAATTTTATATGGACAAGGCTAAAATGGTTAGTACTCCTCTTGCTGCCCACTTTAAGTTAAATATGAAGCAAAGTCCTATGACTGATAAAGAGAAGAAAGATATGGAAAGTGTTTCATATGCCTCAACTGTAGGAAGCTTAATGTATGCGATGGTATGTACACGTCCAGACTTAGCGCACGCAGTTGGCGTTGTTAGTCGCTATTTGTCAAATCCAGGCAGAGAGCACTGGAATGCAGTAAAGTGGATTATGAGGTATCTTCAGGGAACTTCAAATTTGAAACTCAGTTTCGAGACCGAAAAACTTGAGTTAGTTGGATACACAGATTTCGACTTGGCAGGAGATATTGATACTCGTAAATCTATTTCTAGTTATTTGATTTCTTTTGCGGGTTGAGCTGTGTTATGGAAGTCAAGATTGCAGAAGTGTGTTGCACTTTCTACAACCGAAGCTGAATTTATTGCGGCGACTGAAGCTAGTAAAGAGATGCTATGGATGAAGAAGTTCTTAGAAGAACTTGGGTTCAAGCAAAAGAGGTATGTGCTATTTTGTGATAATCAAAGTGCAATTCATCTTGGTAAGAATTCATCTTTTCATTCTAGTTCAAAATATATTGATGTTAGATATCATTGAATAAGAGATGTTTTAGATGAAAAGTTGTTGGAACTTGAGAAAATTCATATGGATCATAATGGCTCTGATATGATGACGAAGACTCTACCAAGAGAGAAACTTAAACATTGCCAATTGATAGCAGGGATGGTGAATCCCTCCATATTGTCATGAGAGAGAGATTTATTAGTTGGGTACACTCATATGTGGAGGAAGTCCAACGAGTTGCAAGTCCAAAAATGGCTTGAGCCCATATGATAAGTTATATGGAGAAATATGGTTTCTCACTATTTATATAAAGTGATAGCCGCAAAAGGAAATAGTAACAAGAGAAAAAGAGAAAGCAGAAAATCTGGGGTTGGGGCAATATCTGATTTACATCAAGCTGGCATCGGAGGCTGATTCGTGGCACAATTTTCTCGAATCTAAACGGTTTGATTTTCATTTAAAGCTTCCTATATCAGATTTTTCGTGGATTGATCAAAACCTGCGTTTTTGGTCAGATTTATTCTTGATCTCTTGTGAAATTCAAGTGTATTGCCAATAATTATGTTATTGAGGTGTTTGCTGCTATGTACCTCTAGTATTTGCTAGAGAAGAACATTGTTCAACCAATTTTGTTAATAGTGAAGATTTTTGGGTGGACTCCGGTCCTGTGGTTTTTGATCTCCTCACATCAAGGAGGTTTTCCACGTAAAAAAATTGTTTTGTGTTCGCGTGCTTGGTATTTATTTTACTATACTATATCGATTCTTATTAGGTTTACACAAGATAAGAGATTATTTTATTCCGCTGCGTTAATTCGATATTGTTTGAATTGTTACTGTTCTCCCATCACAACGTAGATTCATCCCCACAAACATTTCTAATTATTTTACTAAGAGACAAAGTAGAAAATGAATGTAACTTAGATTTTTGGGGGAAAAGAAATTATTAGTAATAACTATTGTGATCTTTCCATCATTGGAGCTTATTATCGCAAGGATGCAGCAACATGCGAACTCTCTTAGTAGTGTAGAAAAGACATTTCTCATGAAACTTTAGGATTGGAGCTCGCCTGCCATGCATTGCATAATTATGCTTAATTAAAATGCAGAAAAGCTAAAAATTTTGCAGATTAAATCATTCTCGAACTCCGTTTATCAGTCCTTGGTGTAATTGGAACAATTTATTGACAGAATGAATTGCATGAGAATTCAACTGTATCTACAATAACTAGTTTAATCACAGACTTTATCTCCCTAGTATATAAACCAACAATTGTTCCATCCAAATTTCTTTGCGGAAAGACAAAACGGAGACATAAGATGTTAAAGCCTGTATGCCAAAAGGTAATCTAGAAATTCATTTGCCCTCAAGTTGACTTGAAGGCACAAACAACTTCAGCAGGAGCCCAAGGTTGTCTGCATCGTATTCTGAAACACACCTCCATGATCCCCTCCTTGGCTACTCAAGTTCTTAAAAGAGTTAGACAGCTTTCGGCATTATAGGATACTAGTAAACCGCAGAGCCACCAAGAGTACAGGACGAACCATACATGACAATGCTGCACCCTTTCCCATCATCAGCTTGGAGCTGCCATATTACTAGCCCAACTTTTGAGCTATAGGATAGGCAAATCATGACACATTATCAGAAAAATTCACGATGCCTGTGTGGCATAGAAGCTGCAAATTGTGTCTTCCTATCTCAAGAATTAGATAAATAGTAAAGCAAACACTCCAGACTCAAAATTGTTTGCAAGTAAAAAGATACATGCCCAAAGAAAGGAGCCGGAAATTAGTCCATTCGGAGCTACCCTATTATAAATCCTTGACCTGTTGACCCGGGAAGAATCTCTCTAATGTACAGGTCATGACAGAAAACAGTTTTCTTCGACTATCCTAAGTGGGCACCCAACAGGAGGAACCTTAGATAATCCGACCTCTCCAACCTTGCAGCATCCAGTTGCCATCTTCATCGAGCACAAAATCCTTGTGGAACGATTCTTTCATCTTAACCCTGAGCAACTTCATGAGCTCTTGGTCCGGAGGAAGCACCTTAAATCCAGTCCTCATATGACGAACCTGCCATTGCTTGTACATTTCCGGCCTCTCTACCCTTTCCAAACCTTCACATGCTATGACATTCATAATTTCCTGCCCATGGAACTCTCTCAAAAACCCTCTCTTTGCAGTCGGCATCTAAAATAGCATCAAACACATCATACACTGCAGAAAGATAAAAAAGTGCCTCTCAGAATCTTGTCGCAAAGAAGGGCGGGTTGTAGAAGCCATTACTTATGGCATGAACAAAAATATCCATTTAATTTCCCGAATTAGAGTTAACACAGCAGCTCGTGGATTGTTGTCCTCAACTGTCTCGTCAAAGAGATTCTACAACCTGTCTAAAGAATTCACAGTAACTGTCTCATTGCTTTGAATCCTGAGATCCGCAAATTTGATGGATTCCCAATTCCTGGATGCTGTGAAGTTGAATTCAAAAAAACGCTCACAGTACTTTTTCAAACGGTGACCTGTCTCTATTTTTCTGCTGGGTGCAAACCAGGCTGTGGAAGCTCTATGCCTGCGATGCGCAATTTACTGGGGCCTTCTGATCCAGAAGAGAGCATTTGTATGAGGATTGGCCACCGGAAACCAAACTGAATGCTGAAATCTATTTTATGAAGGGTAGTGGCTTTCTCTGCTATTTTCAAAATCATGCAGTTTGCAAAGGCAATGCAGAACTTCTTAAACGGACATGTTGAAAAGTGAAGGTGATAAGCTTTCAGGACATCGGCTACTGAGGTCCTCCTGTCAACAATAGTAGAATAAAAGTCTTGTGTTCAACTGTCGCTGCCCACCAGTCGTGCCTCTAGCCCATTGGCAAAGTAATTTGCCAGTCTTTGAGACCCATCACCAGATGGAGAAGAGTTCTCTCTGATCTGCTTCAACAATTCATTAGCAGTCCTGAAATCACTAGTAGAGATAGCTTGCGTGCAGAGGATCAGAAGGGTTCTCAAGTCAACAGTATTCTTGCTTCCCTGCTTCTTTCTTACCACGATCCCTATCTCTATTGGAACTGCGCTTGTTCCTTTGTGGCCGTATGTCTTTGCTCAGCCCTGTCTCCACGGATTTGTCACTAGAATAGTTGCACTTGTTTATTTGTCGCCGTATGCCTTTGTTCAGCCCTGTCTCCATGGATTTGTTGCCAGAACAGTTGCAGGGCAACACCTTATCGAACAAATCCGAAAGCTCACTCTCTTCTGGGTACAAGGCTGTTTGCTTATTGGCCCTTCCTTCCTCAAAAGCATCCTCACGCCTCTCGTGATTCTTTAATCCCTTGAATCCACCAGATTAGCGCCTCATGTTGATCTCCTCATTGATGCACATTCTTGGGGTTCTGTTCTTTGTTTCCAATGGCAGTTTTTCGTCCTCTGGGTTAATTCCTAAATCACTGTTGGTAGGAAGGAACTTGCTGGCCTCCTCTAATCCTTTCTTGAACTGAATCATACTCACTATTACTAAAAATGTTCTTGACAAGAAGCTCATGCAAAGATTTCTCCGACCAATCATCAGGATTCGTGATGCTGCTTGACGAATTGGACAACAACTGCAAACTGGGATCCACATTCGAGTGGAAGTCCAGGTCAGGATTTTCCTGCACAGCATGGCGATGTTCTTCGATCGTGTAAAGAATATTAGCACCAGCTGAGTCGCTAGAGCTGACTGTAACGCTTGTAGCATCGTGGCTTCCACGAGCACTGCTACTTCCAGAAAGGTTGTATTTGGGCTCTCGATATAATGGCTTGTGTCAAGCTGTGAGGGGCTCTGATCAGACACCCCCGAATGCTGCTGACCAAGGGCATCGTACAATGACGTTTCAGCATTCTGCAGAGCAACCTGATCAGCAAATTCCCACGGTTGCTCCTCCATGTTCTCTTCCATAAGCATCTGACTTATGCACTTTAGAGCAGGATCCGATGAGTAAGTGTCCCCCGATGGGGAGAGGGAATCTCCCCCTAAACTCAGGGCACTACTCGAGGTCATAGATGGACCAAATGGGCCTCCATTGGAGCTCATGCTTGTCAAGAAAAAGATCAAATCTCCTAGACTGAGGTCGATAGATTTCTCCTCCTTTTCCTCACGCCTCCATCTTGCTCTGCATCGCCTCCATCTTCCACACCTTCGTCAGCTTCCCCACCAGTGAGCTCGTGAGCTTATACTTCCCCATCTTCAATGGCCACCCAAACGGAAAAAGTCTCTCTCCTCAGTTGTGTTTAGTTGTTCACTCTCTCTGAAAGACGAGCAGGAAGATGTGTGAGATACCAAGCGGCCAAAGAACTGCCCAAAAGCTCTCCACAAATTCCAAGAGTTCGCTTGCCCGCATCGACGAGATGACACACAGAGAGAGGGTGAGGAAGAAGAGAGAAAAAGGAGAAAAAAATAAAACAAAACAAAAGGAGAGTGAAAATGAAGAAAGAAAAAGAAAAATATCCTTGAACGAAAATGCCCTTGACTATGAACAAGATTTAAAGTTCAAATCTTTATTTAAGATTAACTTAGACACTTCAAACTCTTATTTGAGATAATGTCATACTTTGAGTCTCTTATGACAAAACAGCCCTACTTCGAGTTGTTATTTGAAATTTTCCCTATATATAATTACATTAACTATTAACATAAACTTTTCATTAAGCAGAACAAGAAGAAAAACATTTATCTAAATGTGTATTATACTATGATATTTTCTCACATTAGTAGGAAGAAAAAACATGGTTATTAATGTCTCTTTCTTATACATCAATGACCACAATGACCACGACTCCAAAACTTTGTGGCTATTGAAATTGTGAGTTGTAGATTCATTGCACAAACATTTCCACTTTTTTTTTTTTAAGTAAGAAATTGATTATAAAATAAGACTCTATTGTGTTTTATAAAAAATGAATGATTTGAAAAAATATTTTCTTAAAATGATAGTTTGTATCACTTAGAATAATTCTCCAATTAAGAATGTTTTCAGGACAAATAAAAAAATCTTCGTTTATTCTGTTTAAAAAGAAATATGAAGGACTATTTTGAGAAAAAAAATTTTCAAATCATTCAGTTTTCATCAAACATATGGATCCCAATTCTAACCTAGATTTGGGAGGAAAAAGAACTTTTTAAGTGCTAATTAATGTGATCTCTCCATCATGAGAGCTTACAATTGCAAGGACACAGCAACATGTGGGCATTCTTACTAGTTTAAAAAAACATTTCTTGTCTCACCTGCCTAACATGGAGAACAATACTGCACAAAAAATATTTTGCGATTAAATATTTATTGGTGTATTCCGTTAAATTAGATTAATACCACAAAAAAATCACGAAAATTATATAACTGTGACAAATGAAAAGTAAAATCCCAAACTGGTACACTACTCAACTGTTACGTGTCATCTAACTTAGTAATTTGACAGTAAAATTTAACAGAAGCTAACAGAGGATAAATTTATCCTAAGTATACTAGTTTGGAATAAATTTGTTAAAGGTATACTAGTTTGGGATTTTTTGTGATCAAAAGATTAGTTTTTGATAAATTTGTCATAGGTGTACCAATTTGAGGTTTTTAAAGATATTAACCCTTAAATTAATGATGCGATGACTATAGTTTCTTAAATCAACTCTATTACTATCCAATCTGGTTGGTGCTTAAATTTTAGAGCAACAGTCCATGTGTGCAAGGACAAATACATAATCAAGCAATTTGAAGAGATTATTGACTAAATTTTCAAGAGGTCTTGATGGTGAATAATACTCTTGCAGACGTTACTAGCAAAGGCACAATAAAGATAGACTTCACTTCTGGAAAGAATATTAATCTTCTTAATTTGTTATTTATACCTGAAATTAGGAAGAACCTATTTTTTTATTGATTTACTTTGTAAGAGGGTAATTTGTGTCATGCCCTGATCCTACGAGTGCGTGCCCATCCCTCTGCGGTCGATTAAATAGCGACGTCCTAGGACGCATCGCCGACCTATTCATTTTAATACGCATACGGAAGCAAATAAATAATCCCTAGACAACAGTAAGATGGGATAGGAAAGTAGGGTTTTCAAAACCAAACCACACTTATATATATATACATATCAGGTCATATACAAACCAAGCCTATATATAGAAACAAAGTCTACAAAACAAGGGGGGTTTTCAAACAGCTTCTAATCTTCCTTCTGCTCCACATCCTCAGTAACATTGGAACCTGTAGCCGAGTACACCGGACTTCCGGGGTCTTCAAGATCTGGGTTTACCACGTCTACGACCGTGCCTTGAGGAGGATCTACTGTGCCTTTCTCAAAAGCAACCTCCAGCACATATAGAGGTAAATCAGATTCCAGTATGGGACCCTCGCTTTGTCCATTTCGCTCCCGACGATACCATGATCTGTATTGATGGGGTACCTTTTTGGGTAGACCTTCATGAACCCAGACCATAGACCTCACAAGCTTATAGACCAGACCACCAGGGTGCCCATGAATTGGAATGAAATGCCTCTATTCAGTGACCTTCTTCGGTTGTCTAAAACGCTTAGGAGGAGCTGTATCTATGGACCTGAAATGTTATCCCACAATGGGGTGAGACGACATCTTAGCAAGTTCAATCCCCTAAGACTTGACTAGGAAAAAAATATGCCCTAAGGGCTGCCTAAGCACAAACACGAGTCAAATGACTCACCTTAGCCTTAGTCTCTTCCTGCAAGTCAATACAATTCAAATAACCATTCAATCATTTCAACCGATCAGATCGAACTACCGATCAATCGACTCAGTCGATTCCATGTCATCGAGACCATTTCCCGGTCATCTCAACAATACTATCTATAAAGTCCGATCACAATCAAGACTGCTCACTCTAAGATGATAATAGATAGTATAGCTCACCAGAAGCTGCTAGATGTATTGACATAGTATACTAAATATGCTCACCAGAAGCTGCCAAATATACTGATATAGTATACTAAATATGCTCGCTTGAAGCTGCCATTTTTATCATACCTGATAAAAATACTCGTGTGTGTGTACAAGGTTGGCCTTAGCCAAAATATAATATTTTTCACTTGAAAATCCCACTAATTTCAACAGTCCACAAATCCATTTTTGGCGTTGTAAACCGACGCCCATTGATTTTCTAATTAATTTCAGTAATTAATTAATTTTGGGATAATTTCCCAAAATCACAAATCACACTCAATCAGCACAAAATAACAGTCAATTAAATAAATAGATCACACCATTGCAATATATTCTAACTATCCTCCTAATCCATACTTAGTCTAAACTAATCAATCCTTAAACGTCATTAACTTACTAAGCAAGGATTAGTGAGTTAAACTCACTTGTTTAATGATTCGCTCGGATCAAAACGACAAGGATACAGCGAGGGTCGAGAAACTCCAAAGCGGGCATGCCTTTCGAGGTCAGGAACGGCTCGAAAATGGTCCAAATAGTGGCTAGAAACCCTGGAACTTCAGCCTCTGTTCGGTGCTGGTCTTGGCTGAGAAGGGCGGCTCCGGTGGCCGACTAAGGTAGGAACGGTGACAGCAGCTGGTGGAGGGGCTGCGGTGAGCTTCCGGCGGCTTGACGGGCGGCCCAATGGCTCCGGCGACGGCGGGGGAGTTGCGACTAGCTCGAGGAACTCCTTGGGCTCAAGGTCGAAGCAGGACAACGGCTAGGAAAGCTCGAGCCTAGCGCGGGAGCAGACGGACGGCGATCAGGCTTTAGGGCATGATGGTGGCACAAGCGACGGTCCGATGGGTGGCTCAACGGAGGAGGGGGCTGGTCCACGGTTTCTCTGGGTTGCTGAGCTCAAAGATGAAGAAGAAAGATGAGGTGGTTGACGGATTGGGGAAGGAAAGGAGGGGGAGATCGGTTGGATAGGGTGGGGGGCCACATTGGTCTCCTCTTATCCCATTTTGTCCCCTTGACCATTCCATCTTGCCCAGCTGGTGTCCTTAGCAAACTTCCAGACCAAAAACTCCTTCTAGAAGACTTGAGTTGGTCCAAAAGTTGGGTCCAAAGGGGGGCACACGAATTTCCTTTGATTTCCCTCAAATTGGACTTCAATTCCTCATTGAATTCACTCAATTCGGCCTCTAAAAATCCAATTATCGACTCATCGATCAAATTTGTATTTTTCCTCATCAATTAATCTTATTTGCATCCCAATTTCGCTATCAAAAGCGGTCCTCTGAATTTTCTGGACGGAAACGGCCCTACCTCGGCTTTTTCTGCCAAAATCTCGGTTCGCAGAAAAATCTTCGAAGATTGAGTTGACGTTCCTAAAATGACTCGTGACATGACAAAACTTTCAATTTCTGAAATCATATTCAAATTCGCGGTTAATTTCAATCTGGCGCGATTTTAGTGTCACCTAGGCTACTGGGTAGCTTTTAGAAATTTTTAGTGCAAATGACTTGTGGTCAATTTTCTTCGAGCCACAATGAACCTCTTTGACACATTGGCGACTCTCGGTTGTCGTGAAAATCTCGAGGATTCAAATACGGACACAGGGTATCAAAACGACAGAAAAATCAGTCTAGTACCGATCGACGAGAATTTTTCAATTTGGTGGAATCATCCACGTTTAACCACACATCTTAGTCGAACCGACCTATCTTTGATCTCTAGTCGACTTTTAACTATGCCGTAATGATATCTACAGATGAGCACGGTAGAGTAATCGATTCATGGTCGAATTCCCGAGTCTATTGCATTAAAATTCTTTAATAACTTCCCCAGATAGTCTAGTTATCTCTAGAGTGATCATCTCGGAGAATAGCACTATAGGCACATCGATGAAAAGCCCGATTAATTTAATTGAAGGCAAAAGTAAAAATCCAGGATGTCACAACTCTTCTCCTCTTATGAAAATTTCGTCCTTGAAATTTAAACCATTACAATTTTTAAGCAAAAAGGTGGGGGTACAATCGTCTCATCGACTCTTCCATCTCCCAGGTTGCTCCTTCAATGCTGTGGTGTTGCCAGATCACTTTGACCAATGGGATGGTCTTTGTACATAGAACTTGCTCTTTCCTATCCACTATTTAAACCAGGCTTTCAACGTATGACACTTTGTCATCCACATCCAATTCTTCAAAATTAATCATATGGGTCGGGTTAGGCTCATACTTCTTCAACATCGACATGTGAAAGACGTCGTGCACTTACGCTAGTCTCGGTGGCAATGCAAGACGATATGCCAAGATCTCGATTCTCTCTAGAATCTCAAACGGACCTACGTACCTCGGACTCAGTTTCCATTTCTTACCAAAGCGTGAAGTAACCCTCATTGGTGACATTTTCAGAAAAATGTGATCACCAACTTGGAATTCCAATGGCCTCCGGCGCTTATCTGCGTAACTTTTCTATCAGATTTGAGCGGTCTTTAGTCTGCTTCTGATAACTGCACTTGCATCTACTCACTGCTGAACCAACTCTGGGCCTGTAATCTTTCTTTCTCCAACTTCATCCCAACATACTGGCGTTCTGCACGCTCTGCCATACAACGCTTCGAAAAGAGCTATTTGAATGCTTTGTTGATAACTGTTGTTGTAGGCAGACTTGACTAGATGAAGTTGTTCTTCCCAACTTCCCTTAAAATCTAGCATGCAAGCTTGCAGCATGTCTTCGAGGGTCTGATATGTCCTCTCAGATTGGCCATCCGTTTAAGGATGATATCCGTGTTGTACTGCAGCTTCGTACCTAAAGCACTTTGCAAGCTTTTCTAAAAAGCAGTTGTGAATCTCGGGTCTTGATCTAAGGTTATTGTCACTAGCACTCCATGCAGACGAACGATCTGACACATGTACAACTTTGCGTGTCTATCCAAACTAAGGTCCTTTCATACTACGATGAAGTGAGCCGACTTTGTCAATTTGTCTACCACTACCCAAATGGAATCATTTCCTCTTTGACTCCTCAGTAGGCCGGTCACGAAATCCATTGTGATGTGCTCCCACTTCCGCTCTGGGATCTCGAGAGATTACAAAAGTCCTCCCGGCTTACAATGTTGTGCTTTGACCTGCTGACACGTCAGACACTTGGTGACATGCTTGGCGATGTCCGCCTTCATACCAAACCACCAATAGTGTTGACGCAGATTCTGATACATTTTTGTATTGCCAGGATGAATGCTGTAACTGCTATGATGAGCTTTTGATAAGATCTCCTCTCTAAGCTCTACATCATTAGGTACAACTAGTTGTCCTCAGAACCTCAACATTCCATCCTCAGAAACCTGAAAGTCAGCCTTCATTTTATCAGTATCCTCTTGCAGAATCTTCTGAACATCTGGGTCTGTCGGTTGAAGTAGTTTGATCCTGATCTAAACATCCGGTTCAATTCTGAGGGTGGCCATAAGATTTAAAAGGTGGCCTACCTCAAACTTGAATACCGAATCTCGAGCTCTCTTGATTAGATTCCACTCCTTAACCAACATATGAGTGACTGAAGACTTCTGGCTCAAAGCGTCGGCGACCTAATTTGCCTTCCCAGGGTGATATAGAAAATCACAATCGTCGTCTTTTAGTAGTTCCATTCATCGGCATTGTCTCATATTCATTTCCTTATGAGAGAATAGTTACTTGAGACTTTGATGATCAGTGAAGATCTGGAATCTTTCTCTGCACAAATAATGTCTCCAAATCTTCAGGGCAAAAATAATTGCTGCAAGTTCTAAATCATGCGTCGGGTAGTTTTGTTCATGAGGCCTCAACTGGCGAGATGCATACGCAACGACCCTACCATGTTGCATCAGCACACAACCTAGTCCTCTAAATGACGCATCACTGTAGATATCGTATCCTCTAAGACCAGATGGAATGGTTAGCACAGGTGAGGTAGTCAGCTTTTGCTTCAGCTCTTGGAAACTACGCTCGCACTTGTCTGTCCACACGAACTTCTCTTCTTTCTTCAAGAGTTTAGTCAACGGCGACGCTAATGCTGAAAATCCCTCTACGAACCTTCTGTAGTAACCTGCCAAACCTAGAAAACTTCTGATCTCTGTCATTGTAGTTGGTCTTGGCCAGTTAATCACTGCTTCAATCTTGGACGGGTCCACGGAGATTCCTTTGCCCGAAATCACGTGACCTAGAAATGCAACACGGGTCAACCAAAACTCGCACTTGGTAAGCTTGGCGTACAGCTGATGTACCCTCAGAGTTTGCAGTACCAATTTCAGATGATTTTCATGCTCTTCATCACTCCTCGAATACACCAGAATATCATCGTGAACACGATCACAAACTAATCCGGATATTCTTTGAACACTTGGTTTATCAGATCTATAAATGCAGTTGGAGCATTCGTCAACTCGATCGGCATTACAGTGAACTCATAATGATCGTATTGAGTATGAAATGCTTACTTCGGTATGTCCTCCTTTCTGATCCTCAGTTGATGATATCCTGTCCTCAAGTCGATCTTTGAAAATATTGATGCTTTTTGTAACTGATCAAACAAGTTGTCGATCCTCGGGAGTGGATACTTGTTCTTGATTGTCACTTGGTTGAGTTGACGATAGTCGATGCATAAGCGTAACAAACCATGTTTCTTCTTTACGAACAGAACTAGTACTCCCCAAGGTGATGCACTAGGACATATGAATCCCTTATCCAACAAAACATGTATCTGCACCTTCAGTTCTTTCAACTTTCAATTTCTGAAATCGGATTTAAATTCGCGGTTAATTTCAGTTTGGTGCGATTTTGGCGTGACCTAGGCTACCAAGTAATGTTTAGAAATTTTTAGTGCAAATGACCCGTGGTCGATTTTCTTCAAGCCACAATGAACCTCTTTGACACATTGGCGACTCTCGATTGTCGTGAAAATTTTGATAATTCAAATACGGACATAGGGTACCAAAACGACAGAAAAATCAGTCTAGTGCCGATTGACGAGAATTTTTCAATTTGGTGGAATCACCTACGTTTAACCACACATCTCAGTCGAATTGACCTATCTCTAATCTCTAGTCGACTTTTAACTGTGTTGTAATGATCCTTGCAGATGAGCACGGTTGAGTAATCGATTCATGGTCGAATTCCCGAGTTTATTGCATTAAAATTCTTTAATAACTTCCCCAGATAGTCTAGTTATCCCTAGAGTGATCAGCTTGGAGAATAGCACTATAGGCGCGTCGTTGAAAAGCCCGAATAATTTAATTGAAAGCGGAAGTAAAAATCCAGGATGTCATAATTTGGGTTTTGTTTGAATCTGACAAGATTATCTAGTTGAAGAGTGGGCTATTTTTAGGAAAGGATTGTGCCAATGACAGCATGTATCAACTGAGTATCATTAATAATACTGCTAGTTTTGATTATACTATTGAGTCTTCATTTTTATGACATAGTTGGTTGGAGCATATAAATAATCGTTATTTGAAGAATATGAAAAAGTTAGACTTGATAAATTTCAATGGAAAATTCCATAAATGCGAAATATGAGCTAAATCTAAATTAAATAAGAAAGATTTTCTTAGTGTTAAAAAAAATTTGAATTCATTGGATTTGGTTTATAGTAACATATGTGAATTCAACAGCATGCTAACACGTGGTGGTAAAAAGTATTTTATTACCTTTGTAGACAATTGCAGTATGTTTTTTATATGTTTATTTCGTGAGGTGAAGGGGTGAATCATTTACCATGTTTAAGAAATATAAAGTTGAAGTAAAAAAGTCAATTAGAATGGAAAATCAAAGTTTTATGTTCGGATATAGGTGGAGAATATTTTTTCAATAAATTCTCTTCATTTTGTGAAGAACATGGTACTGTTTATCAAGTTTTAGCACCATATACTCCACAACAAGATGGTTTGGCTATAAAGCTGAAGTAAAAAAATCAATTAGGAAGGAAAATCAAAGTTTTATGTTCAGATATAGGTGGAGAATATTTTTTCAATAAATTCTCTTCATTTTGTGAAGAACATGGTATTGCTTATCAAGTTTTAACACCATATACTCCACAACAAGATGGTTTGACTAAAAGGAAAAATGGATCTCTTGAAGAAATGGTTAATTTTATGCTTTCGAATTCAAAGCTACCAATTGATCTTTGGGGAGAAGCATTGCTTACTGCATGTTATATTCATAATAAAATATAATCCAAGATTACCAAAATGATCCAAGAATGTTGGGTGCAAATGGGTTTTTAGAAGGAAATATCATTCTAATGATTTTATCCAAGCTTTTAAAGCTAGATTAATGGCCAAGGGGCATTGGCAAAAGAAAGGAATAGATTATTTTGATACATATATTCATGTTGCATGTATAACTTCTATTCGAATTCTTTTTACTCTAGTGTCCATTTTTGATCTCTATATTCATCCAATAGGTATCAACACTGCTTTCTTAAATGGAAACTTAATGAGGAAATTACATGGAATAACCAGAGGGTTTCATTCTTGCTAGAAATGAAGAAAAAGTATGTAATTTGATTAAGTCTCTTTATAGGCTTAAGCAAGCTCCTAAGTAGTCACATGAAAAATTTGATTCAATCATATTTCCTAATGGTTTCATCCACATTAGTGCTAATAAGTGTATGTACTATAAATTCATTAAAGTCTAAGATGCCTTAGTGTGCTTGTATGTTGATGATATGTTTATTTTTGGACCAAACATGACTAGAATTGTTGAGACTAAGAAGCATCTAACCTCCATGATTAAAATGAAGGATTTGGGTCAAGTAGATGCTATCTTAAATATTAAAGTTGAGAAACATAGTAGTAGGTTATTCTTTGAGCCAATGTAATTACGTTGAAAAATTGTTAAATAAATTCTAACATCTTGGTTTCAAGGGAAGATGTGACATCCTGATTTTCAACCTTGCTTTCGACTAAATGAATTAGGCTTTTCATCGACGCGCCTATAGTTCTTTTCTCTGAGCTGATCACTCATGAGATAACTAATCTATTTGGTGAAGTCGTTAAGGAATCTAAACGCAACAGACTTGAGAATTCGATCAGAATTCGTCTGCTTGACCGTGCTAATCTGCAAGGGTCAATACGGCACTGTCAAAATCGATCAGAGATCGAAAATAGGTCGATTCGATAAAGGCATGTGATTAGAGTGTGGGTGATTCCACCTAATTGTAAAATTCTCATCGAACGGCATTAAACCGATTTTTCTGTCATTTATGTACCATGTGCCTGTATTTGAAACCTCATTTCATGACAACTGAGAATTGCCAATGAGTTGAAGATGCACAATGTGGCTCGAAAATAATTGACCACGGGTCAAATGCGCTAAAAATTCCTAAAAGCTACATAGTAGGTGAGGTCACGTTAAAATCGCACCCGGTTGAAATTAACCACGAAATTGAACTCGATTTAAGAAATTGAAAGTTCTTTCATGTCACGATTTATTTTAGGAATGTCGACTCATCCTCCGAAGAATTTTCGGCAAGTCTAGGATTTTCAGCGAAAAATAAAAGTTGGGCTATTTTGGATCGGGAAATTCGGAGGACCGTTTTTGGGTGGATTTTTGGCATTCAAGTGGGATCAATTGGCGAGGGAATTGCAAGGATTTATTGTGGACACCTTAGCTGGAATTTTTGGGCTCCAATTGGATTTAATTGAAGAGGATTTGAGTTGAAATTGAAGGGAAATGTTGCAAAATTCGTAGCTATAAGGGGTTGCAACATTTCAGCTCTATGGGAGGCTTGTTGGAGAAGTTTTAGAGTAGAAATGGTTGAGGATTAGAGTTGTGGACTTTTGGGGCAAGACTCAAGTGGTTTTGGGATATTTTGGAGAAGCATTGAAAGCTTGGTTCCCCCTTCAGCTGCAGCCACTTCTTCTTCTTCCTCCTTGTTACTTTGATCTCCATCGTTGTTGTTTGAGAGCAAAAAAACCAGTAGAGAAACCAGCCAGCAACCAAAGAGCCAGCAGCAGCCGTCGACCGCCCTTTCACCGTCGCCCGAAGTTGCCACGAGCACCTGAGCCTGAGTCATCCTTCGCTCGGTGTCTTGCTTGCCTGCAAGTCCCGTGCACCCGTCGTCCAACCGTCGAGCTCGCCTGGCTACCGTTCGAAGTCATTAAGCCGCCCGTTGCCGCCACCTGGTCGCCGTGGCCGTCCCCTTCGCCGTTCGCCGCCCGTCTGCAATCCTAGCTCCCTCGAACCAGCTCCCTTGGCCCAAAGCAAAATCGAAATCTCAACCCATAGCTGAGACATCGTGGCCCGTTTCCGGCCTTTTCCTGACCTCCCTTGGCGTCGCTCGAGGCTTGAGTCTCGCTCGCCTTGGGGTTGCCGTCGCCGTGAACTCACCGGCTCACTAATCAGTGAGTTAACTTGCTAAACCTTGTTTAGGGGGTTAATGATGCTTAGTGGGTAATTATATTAGCTTAAGTATGGTTTAGGTGGTTAGTTTAGATTAATTAGTGGTTTAGTTGCCTAATTAGGCTTATTAGGTGGTTTGATTAGATTAGTTAAGGGTTAATTAGATGGTACTATTTAATTAGTATAGTGCATTATTTTTCTAGATCTAATTAGGTGGCTAAATTAGTGTATTAGGCTTAATTAGGCATTTATTGAATTAAATTGCATTTATTTAATTAATTTTACAATTTATTTAATTATTTAATATTTTCTGGAAATTATACCAGGATAGCCTATAGCCGGAATTTCGTGATGATTGTCGTGGTGCAATTAGTTTATGCAATTAAATGATAATTTGTGAAATTGAGTAGTGATTGTGGGTTTTGTTTTATTATTTCAAAATTGTGAAATTTTGGTATTTAATTAGAAAATACTAGGTGTCGGGTTTTGACACCGAAAATGTTTTTAAGTACTATATTAAATAGTGGGATTTTTAAAAAGAATGATATCGATTTTTAAGGTTCGATCTGACCGTGTACTCACACACGATTATTTTACCGAGTGTTTTTAATACAAAGAAAATAGGCCAAGCATGTTATCTTAATTGAGGTATTTGAGTGCAAAGCACAATGTCCTTGGCCGGGATTGGATGGTCGTGTGATGGTTATGAGAACCCGTCCCGATGTGCGTCGGGTGGACGTTGCCCCTATATGGGATGCCCCTAACAACGGATGCCGGATCGTGGTAGAGGCCGGACTGAAGCTCCTTCGGGAATGCCGTCTAGAGGTAGACGTTGCCATGCTCGATGGGACGAGACGATTCTCGGCTACGCCGGAAGACCGATGTGTGTCGGGTAGAACGTGCCTGTGCGGGCAGTAATCAATTGGAACGCATGATTGATTGAGATAAACACGCCTGATTATGGGACAAAATTGTGTGGCACGGAATGAGACGTGTCATAACGATTTGGCCTTATAATCGGAACTCCTGTGATTGATTGAGATATGAGTGAGACATTCCAATTGATGTGTGCATTTATTATATGAATCTGTGATATGAATTGTACTGACGTGCAGGAAGGAACTGAGGCAAGGTGAGTCTTCTATGATGTGTGATTAGACTGCCTCTAGGCGTATTTCCTTCCTAATCGGGGTTTAGGGCGTGAACTCGCTGAGACATTGTCTCACCCCATCGTGGGTTTTATCTTTTTAGGTCCTTAGATGGAGATGAGGCCGGTTCGTTTTGGGTGGCCACGAGAGGCCGTGATAGATTGCACCGTTTTCCCTGTCTACGGGAACCCCTGGACCCGTGAGCTCATTGTGACCACAATCTAGGTCGACGAGGGCCAACCTTAGTTGGTACCTCATCGATTCAAGGCGTGGTTTCATAACGGGCCTAACGGGGAATGTAGGCCTTGTGGATGGCTTTGATGGACCTACCGTCAAGGGTGAGGGTGAGGTTGTGCTCGACTTTATCGTGGATGCTGATGTCATCGCAGACATCACGGAAAATCAATTGCCGAAGGATGAGCAGGAGCCCGAAGTTGAGGTGGCTGACCCGTTAGATCTCGGCATCCCTGACGGTGTCGTGATAGACCCGGAACCCAAGTAGATAAGGCCCGGGGTAGGGTTGGCTAGATAGTCCTTTTTGAGACCGTAACTATTGTATACAACCCTGTAAGGCTAACCTGCTTGTTTATATAAGTGTGGTTTGTTGAAATTTGTTATCCTGCTTTTCTATCACATATTTGTGTTGTTTAGGGATTATTTTATTATTCGCTTCCACATGTGCAATAAAATGAATGGGTTGGTGACTCGTCCTGGGATGTCACAATTTTATTGACTACTGAGGGATGTGCGTGCGCTCAAGGTTCGGGACATGACAGAAGAAGTACTCCATTTGATTTCAGTATTAAATTAAATTATAATCCTTGTACAACAGTAGCACAACTTAAATAAGTGAGTGTTATAGAGTCTTTAATATATGCAATGCATTGTACTAGACATGATATTGCTTGTTCCGTGTGCAAGTTAAGAAGGTATATTAGTAATCAAAGTATAAAACATTGGAGGGCTATATCAGAATTTTTTATTATCTTAAGAGAACTAAAAATTTAGTATTGTTCTATAATAATTATCCCGCTATATTAGAAGGATATACTGATACAAGTTGAATTACAAGTGTAGGAGATGGGCATTTCACTTATGGATGGATTTGCATGAAGTGAAGGAGTTGTATTGGGCGAGCAAAAAACAAACATGTAGGACTCACTTAACGATGGAATCAGAATTTGTTGCTTTAGTGGCAACTAGGAAAGATGCTAAATGGATTAAAAATTTATTGTCAGATATCAAATTATGGCCTAGTCCTATGCCTCATATTCTATTCTTTGTGATAGTCAAGCTACTTTGGCAAGAGCTTATAGTAGCACCCATAATGGTAAATCTAGAAGTATTAGTCTAAGACATGAGTATGTGAGACAATTGATTAAAGATTATACCATAATAATTGTCTACACGAGGTCAAGTAATAATCTAGCCGATCCCTTGACAAAGACTTTATCAAGAGACATGGTAATAATGATCTCACGAGAAATAAGGTTGAAACCCTTTAATTGAAACCACCAGTAATGGTAACTCAACATTTTTCTAGAATATCACTAATTACAATGATTAATAGGTAAAAACAAGTTGCCAAATGTGATTATTTGATACTGATGTAGCCCTGTCGTGACCAATTTTTCGGGTGTGAACCACCTAGGGTTTGGCTAATGGATTGTTAAGCCTAGACTTAACTCGGGCTCTCCTAAGCCCATACCAATTCGCGACTTAGGTTTAAATTCTTAACATGCAGATAGATTTTATCTAGGAGTCGTCACTAATCTAATTTTTTGGTGGGTCGAAAGTAACAGGAGTTTTACCTTACTCGTACGAACCAGAGACTATGGGTACGGGGACTTGGTTACACTAGATTTCTCTAATGCCCTTTCGGTACCATTCTTTTATTTTCAAAAATGCTTTTGTAGGCAACTTGGATTGATTTTAAATCTATTTCCCTAACATATGAGGTGGTCGTACGGGTGCACAAACCACTAATTTAACACCCAAGCAAAGCAATAAATAAATTGCAGGACTTACCTCATAGCAATGAAAGCATCTGCGTTGTTAGATCATAATTCACATCAACAGTCCTAGATATGATTTCTACTTAATACGCAATTTTTTTTTTGTTTTCACTTATTTAATGAAAATTATGCAATAAGCAATGCAATATAACTAAATGACCTAATTCTAATGACATGCAATTTCTAATTAAATGGACCTAATAACAATCTTTAAATGGCATGCATTTCATGAATCTAATCATGACATGCACATGACTTTTTTTTTTACTTAAAAGAATGCAATTTATCTTAAAAAGTAAAACTAATTTATCCTAAGACATTTTTGTATTTTTCATGAAATTCGAAATCAGGTAAAATGTGAAAATTATCTAAATAGATTAAGATTCTATTCAATTTGTATTAGGAATTAGGTTAAGCCAAATCCTAATCTAAACTAAAATATTATCTTAACCTAAATAATCCTAAAATGCAATCTATCTAAGAAAATATCTAAACTTATAATAAATTAAGAAAAAAAATCTAGAATTAAACTACGTGCAATTATACCCTAATATGCAATGATGTACAAAAGATGCCCTAATTCTATATGATATATGCATGATGATTTTTTGTTGTTGTTTTTTTTATATTAATTTCGGAATTAATAATTGCCAAATAATTAAACATGCAACCCAAGTTAAAACCTAGAAGCCTAAATTGATTGATTTGATTTTTTTTTTTAAATTCGAAATAAAATTCCTATTCTAAATATGTAAACCCTAAAACAAGGAATAAACCTAATTCTAACCTACATTTTTTATTATTTTTTATATTTTTTAAAGAAAATTAACTTAAGTGACACGGACAGTAAATCAAGCAATGTTGATACCCAAATTGATGAACCATATCTTACACATGAGATCGGGTTGGCCAATTTTACATAAATCACGATCAAATCTTGGGCGGGAGATCGAATTAGCATTTTTTTAAAGTGATTGTGAGTCGGATTTTGGGCGCAAAAATCGGACTGACAATCACAAATTTCAGAGGTGCTATTTCATGTCAAACACCTCATCCTTAAACTAAGGAATAATTATACTAAAAAAGAATAAATAAAGTAAAATAGCAAAAATAATAAAAATAAAATAAGATAAATAAATAAAAGAAAAACTATCTAAATTGATTTTGCTTTTTTTTTTTTTTTTTTTTTTTCCAAATAAGACAACCAGCAAAGTGGTGGTCTGCCGAAGGTTTAGTGAGGGGTGGCGGCAGGCGTCGGAGCTCCGATGAGGGGGACCAGCGGCGCGGCGAGCTACTGTGGTGCCGCTGTTCGGAAGGGGCAGCAGTGGTTCGAAGCTGCAGTCGTTACTGGCAGTGCAGATCCGGCTTGGGTTCGGTTCGGCGGAGGCGTAGCGATGGCAACCGGTAGAGCGATGAGCAGCAAAGGCGTTGGGCTAAGCGGATCTCGGCTAGAGTAAGGGCAGCGGCGACTTCGCAAGGAAGGCAAGATAGGCGAGGTCCTGTAGCAGGGGGCTTGGCAAGACGCGGCGACATCGGGTCAACGCGGATTAGCATAGCAGCGGCTTCGACGGGCTGCTAGTGTCGCGGCTGGTGAGGGCGGCAAGGATTGACATGGCTTTAGCGGGCGTCAGTGAGGCAGCAGTAGATCGGGCAGTGGGGACGGCAAGCCGACTCAGGATCCACTGGGTCACGAGTGGCAGGCGGATCGAGGGCAAGATCGGCGTCCTCCATGGGGCGGCACGAGCTGGAGTGCTGCAAATCGGTAGCGGGGCGGCATAGTGGCATGAGGGATCGAGTCACAGATGCTGCGGGGACCTCGGATCTGCAGGCGGAGGGACTTTGGCGGTTGGATCTCGGCTCGGCTACGGTGGTGATGCAATGGCATTGAACGTGGCGCGGTTGCGGTGGAGCGGAGACGACTCGCGGGTCGTCGGCGGAGCGGCGATAGGCGGCGGCTCGCAAGACGGCGACGGTGTGGGCAGGTGGCGCCGGCGGGATGCCCCCTCCCCCACGAGGAAGATGAACAATTACGTGGGGGAGCCTTTTTTTTTCGGTTTGGTCTCTCTCTCTCACGTCACTTTTTCAACCTTTCACTTTTGTGTACTTTTTCACTCGAAAGAAAGAGCCGCTTTTTACTTTACGCGCGATGTATTTTATGGGTCCGAAAAAAATGTATCCTCACGACATATATTTTTTCCTTTTTTGCTTGTGCATGATACCCCTAAATATGTTGTTGAAATATACACATCCCGTGTAATATTCTTTTTTGTATTTCTCGCATATTCTACCCAAAAAAATTCCCTCTTTGCACAAAATACACCCCTTAGTGTATATTATTTAAAAATATGAAAAATCTGAACAGAATATGTGAAAAATCTTCCCTTCACCGGCGGCGTAAAATAAAACAAAACAAAATAAAGATAAAAATAAAATGTTTCTAAACTATATGTCATGTGTGTGTGTGTGTGTGTTTTTTTTTTTTTCATATCAACCCCAAAAATTTAGGTGTCAACAGCTGCCCCTCTTTGAAGGTGAGCTCACAGAGGTTGCCTTCAAAGATAAATTGAGACCTAAATTTTGATCATGCACATGCAATGAATGATTTTTTGTTTGGAAAATGAATTCCATTTCTAAATGCAATTTATATGATGCATGGAAATGCTAATACAAATGGTAAATGAACTTACCTGGAATAACTTATCTTCAATGAGGATAGAGTAGTTCGAGGTAGTTGGTGTTACATTTCCAAGACCCGTACCATTCTATGGTCGCCTAGAATAGTAACATGACTTTACAAAGAGACTGCTTTCCCAGGACCCGTACCATTATATGGTCGCCTAAATGGGGATTCATTTTCCAGGACCCGTACCATTTTACGGTCGCCTAAACTAGGATTCACTTTCTAGGACCCGTACCATTCTACGATCGCTTGAATAAGGAATAGGTGTTGTCGAGGACCCGTACCATTCTACGGTCGCTTGAATGGGGAAATAGGTGTTGTCTAAGACCCGTACCATTCTACGGTCGCCTTCACGAAAAATTATTTTTCCAGGACCTGTACCATTCTATGGTCGCCTATTAGAGCAATAAATGTTGTTTTGGACCCGTACCATTCTACGGTCGCCTCAACGGAGATTTTGCTTGGCTAGGACTCGAACCATTCTTCGATCGCCCAGCATTGCAACACAGATTTTCTGACCAGGACCCAAACTATTCTTCGGTCGCCTTAATCAAACTGAATTTGGAGAAAAATCTTTAAAGACAACTCAATTGAGTGTCAATGTATTCAAAAGGGGAATACCTCTGCAACGACAAGTATTTAAGGTATGGATAGGGGTATACTTACCTGGTGACATCTTTGTTCCTTGGGGATATGTCTCCTGCAAAACATGATCGTAGGAGAGGCAACATGCATCTGTAATCACAGACATGCATTAATTCTAGTAAGGTTCATGCGTAATGATTTCTATTAACCATGCATCATCCTAATTCCAATAGGAATGATTTCGAAAGATGATTCTAATTTGAACGTATGAGTGTCATGGATGTGTCAAATGAGGGATCCTTTAGTCTGAAAGGACTTTTCACTCATCCTCTTTAAAATGGGCTGTTTTATCCCGACCTTTGATGCAGGATCTTGACAATCATTCAATCTCACCATCGTCATGTTAGACAAGGGTTTGAGCAATCTCGCAAGTGGTACAACCTTACCAATCTGAAGGGTCTTTAACAGGAATCGTATTGTTGGCTTGGTCAATGGCTTAACAACGGGGACTCTTTGAGTCGAGGCTATTGAAAGATGACATTTCGCAATTGTCTTGGGATTTACAAGTCAAGAAACACACAAAATGAAGCATAAATTATCTTACTCGCACTTCTTCAAGCGATGCTTTCAAACATATGAACTTTTACATTAATCCAAGTGCCCTAATCTGAAGAGACTTTGTAAGGGACGTAACGTAGGCTTGGTTCATGGGTTGAGAAATGAAATGATCATTAGGCTCAAAAAGTGTTTAGGGGGGTCAAAGTTGGTGATTATCTTGACATTTCCACCACTTTCCTTCTCCACTGTTGAAGAATTTTTTTTTTTTTTTAATATCACAACTCCATTGATTGCAACAGCATTTGAGTTTTTTAGTATCGCCTTGCTGGGGATATGACTCACTATATCAAGAGTTTGATTTTTTTTTCTTTTCTAGGCATTGGGTTTGCTTTTACCAGGCACACTGCTTTTTCATGCCCCATTTTTGCACTTATTTTCTTTGGACAGAGTCTCCATTCTTGTCAACATTCTAGTGCATGCCACTTGAATATTTTTGTCTTGCCCCAGTATGGGGGGTTGATCACCAACTGGGTTTAAAATGAAATGAATTCATAAGCTCAAGAGGGCTATGCAATGGATAAAAGTATATAGGATAGAGAAATAACTGCTCTTCATCATCCTAGGGCACTTTAAATTATCACATGAATTCAATGTAATAGCACGACTTGAAGATTAATGCAAGTGAGAGCAAGAAAATTTCTTTTCATTTTTCTCACCTCATGATGCCATTTTACCTCCCATTTGTCCCGGTGTGGGGTGGTTTTTGATAGGGGTAATTTGAAAAGAATCTCCATAAATGTATGAGGCTCAGAAAGGTTAAGCAAATGGATCACCTGTAGTGTTTGAGATAAATAAACAAATTGCCCCTCATCATTTCGGTCATCGTACCTTTTGCGAGAGAACTCTTTTCCTTTCAGGTATTGAACTTTTTACACTCATCTCACAAGTGTATAGGTAGGGGACTATGTATAGGATAAGGGTTGCCTTTCATCATCCTGACACGTCTCATTTAGCATGCTTAATCCATTTCACATCATTCATTGAATTAGTCCATCTTGATGTTCTTTAGTGGAATTGGTGGACTAAACATGTAAGAGTCATCATGCAAAATCCTTTTTAAAGGAGCTTAGTAGCTTTAAGCATGAAAAATTGCAAATTTCAAAACAAACAATTTATCATACTCAAAAAATGCTTTCATAAGTATGAAAAACATGATTTTGAGCGTTCATTCAAGGAATTGTCCCACGAGGGGATTGTCTCAGGAATTGGTGTTCTTGGATTGTCCATGAAAATCAGCTTTTGCTCCTGCACAAAACAACATGCATGAATAGGATATTATGCAACATCAAAGTAAATTCAAATTGCACAACCATTTTGGCTCGGGTCAAGATTTTGTCTCAGTCATGTTACTACCAGAATCTGTAGTGCCCCAATTCGTCATTCTTGGGAGATGTCATCAAGATCAGCTAGGAAATGATCCTTTGCCCCCGCATCTATTTTTCTTTTGGATGTATGTTCCCAAATCAACGGGCTCATTATCACTGAAAATTGACGCGTTATTTTCAAACACCTCTCTGTTATGCTCTGAGACATGAGGTAAATGAGTTAGAAAAACAAACAAGGGTAACCTAATGCATGCTTTTGGAAATGACTTTAAAAATGATTTTTTTTAGGAATATTTTTGATGAGGAAGCATAAAGAAGCCCAATCCTCAGAATTTCTCCATTGATGATATTTTCTTTTCATTATTGGATATCGTCACCGAGCTGGTTTGGTGTACCCCATCATGTCCTCAAAACAAAACTTGTAATTTTATTGATTATCATCAATCGAATTACATTTATTGGAATATGATGTTCAAGCACAGAAAAAATTGAAATCAATCCCTAAAAATCGATAAGAATTCCCATGCAGGGGAAGGTGCATGCCCCTAATTAAATGAGGAAATCGAACTACTTAGGACCATGAATCATGTGTACTTGAATTATTCACCCTCCTTGATCTTGTTATGTGAACCTTTCAAGTCAGATATTCTTCCCTCTAGATATGTCACTAGTCTCTTCATGATGGCATAAAATTCGGCTACCTTAGGAAAATGAGACAGTTCAAAAGGTCTTCTTGGCTCTCTTCTTGGAGTTGCAATTTCTCATCGAAGATAGATTGCAGCACTTTTGCTTGACAAAATTAGCTCTTTTGATCTATCATTTTAGCTCTCGATTGTGAACGGATGGGTGAGCGGGATCGCTCTATAATCACCTAATTCAAATGAACGGGAACATGTAAGCATGAGGTGTTAATAGAAAGTCAATCCATGACAATGATCTAATCGATTTTTCCATTTTTTTTCATTTATTCATGAAAAATTCGTACAAGAAGGGCATTTCCTAAAAATGGACTAGGAAAATAAAGATAGACACCCTAACAAGACCAAATTTCCTAGACACAAATTCTCCAAAGTTAAAATTATGAAAAATCCATAAAAGAAGGGCATCGGCTGCGGTGGCGATGCAACGGCGTCGGACGCGGCGCGGTTGCAGTGGAGCGGAGATGACTTGCGGGTTGCTAGCGGAGCAGTGATGGGCAGCGGCTCGTGAGACGGCGACGGTGCGGGCAGGCGACGCCATAGGGACGCCCCCCCCAACGAGGAAGATGAACAGTCGTGTGGGGGAGCCTTTTTTCTTTTTTTTTTTTTTTTTTTTTCGGTTTGGTCTCTCTCTCTCACGTCGCTTTTTCAACCTTTCACTTTTGTGTACTTTTTCACCTAAAAGAAAGAGCCGCTTTTTACTTTGCGCGCGATGTATTTTATAGGTAAAAAACAAATGTATCCCCGCGACATATATTTTTTCCTTTTTTGCTTGCGCACGATACCCCTAAATATGTCGTTGAAATATACACACCCCGCGTAATATTCCTTTTTGTATTTCTCGCATATTCTATCCAGAAAAATTCCCTCTTTGCACAAAATACACCCCTTAGTGTATATTACTTAAAAATATGAAAAATCTGAATGGAATATGTGAAAAATCTTCCCTTCACCGGCAGCCTAAAATAAAATAAAACAAAATAAAGATAAAAATAAAATGTTTCTAAACTATATACCATGTGTGTGTGTGTGTGTGTGTGTTTTTTTTTTTATCAACCGCAAAAATTTAGGTGTCAACAAGCCCTGATATGAAAAGTTAGTATCATTTATTATATTTTATAGGTTGAATTGAATTCTTAATATAGTGTGGTACAAATTCATAATGTGTTGATAGTAACAAAAACACATGGTAAATACTTTACTTATATGAGCTTAGAAGTGATGCTGCTTCTTACGAAAATTAGGATTGCTTTCTAGAGAGCTCACGAAATAGGATCGAGCATAAGACCATGATAGTGCGGAGTAATATAGAACTTCTCATTGAAACAAAAAGTTAGTATATGTGCGAGACGCCTGATTTTATTATATTAAAATACAAGTTTAAAGCTAAGCTACTTGTTACTTTGAAAGAATTTCGAGAGACTTGCACTAAATAAATGTTTAACACGAAAGAGACTTTTATGTATATACATTAATCTCAATGAAATTTTGCCTATTTGGTTTTGAAATTTTTATTTTTGAAATCTTTGTTTTCCAAACAAAATGGGAGATTGTTGGATGTTTGTTTATAAGACAAGCAAAATGTGTTTTCTCTTGTCCCACATAGGAAAGTTGGGAGAAGATGGGCCAATCTATAAGTGTAAGCCTTTTCTAGCATGTTTAAAGAAAGGTTGGGATGTGAGCTAAACCCCATAATACCCACTTGTGGTGTGTGAATAATTACGCAATTTTGGCACAATTATTAGGCGTACTTAACACTCTCATGCTTTCGTGCCCATGGTTTAATTAGTAATAACCATTTTATTTTTATTTTATTCCATACAGCTATCTTATTAACCTTTATTAGTTGAAAGGTTGTTTTATTTATTAAGTATTTTTGGAAATTATGATAATTCGACATTTTATTTATTAAATTATTATTTTTTATTATTTTTATTATTCCAAATTTTTATATGTATCTTTTTAAGATAACCTTTGAAATTATACTTATTCAGTTTGCAACCTTTTATGAAAGATTGCATTTGTTCATTTTGCAACTTCTTTCGGAAGGATACATTTGTTCATTTTGCAGGTTCTTTCAAATGGATACCTTTGTTCACTTTGTAACTTTTCGCGAAAAGTTGCCTATGTTCTTTAAAACCGATATCTATGTACATGTTAATAGTTGACATGAACGAGTATGAAAATATTTTTCGAGTCTTCTTTTCAAAACTATAGTTATTTTTCAATTGTTTCCTAGAGAGACCCGAGAGAAATACTAGAATTATTATCTAGTTATCTCATTTGAGACTTTGTTGTATTTCGGAGGATATTTGTCAGTGACTATTAGCAACATTCTGCGTTAAATAAGTCTTTAAAAAAGTAATATCACGCCTCAAAATTTGACTTGATTCCTTTATTGATTCAAAACCATATTTACTAACAGCAAGTGTCCCGAAGTTCATTTGCCTTAAGTCAATTGGAAGATGGAAACAACTTTAGCATGAGCATCATTTATGTCCCCATCATATTTTGAAAACCATCCTCAACAAGCCCTTCCTTGGCCCCTCAAATTTCGAAACGAGATAAACAACTTTCAGTCTGGTAGGACAGTAGCGGACGATAGAGCCATCAAGAGAACAACACAAATCGTACATGATAATGCTACACCATACCTATCATCAGCTTCGAGTTGCCATATTACTTCCAGAACTTGTGAGATATGGGATAAACAACTAACAAAGCAATAGCAGCACATTCCCAATGCGGTGCGGCACAGAAGCTGTGATATCCCGAAATTTGGCCCTATTTCAAAATATATGAAATTGTTATTTCATCGACGCATTTATGGTTATTTTACTCTGAACTGATCACTTACAAGTTAACTAATTCATTGGGTGAGGCCGTAAAAGGGTTAAAACGCGAAAGACTAAAGAATTCAATCGGAAATCGACCGCTCGACCATAAGGGTCAATATTGCGCTGTATAAATCAATTAGCGAACGAATATAAATCGTTTCGACAGAAGTAAATAGTTGGTTCATGGGTGATTCCGCACAGTTACGATATTCGCATTGGGTCAAATGCACACAATTATTTTTCTCTCACCCTCTCTCTCTCTCTCTCTCTCTCTCTCTCTCTCTCTCTCTCTCCTCTTTCTCTTCCCTCTCACGTTTTCTTCCCCCTTCCTTCTCACGAAATTTCCTCTCCCTCTCTTTTCTTCTCTCTTTCTTTTCTCTCTCTGTCCCCCTACTTTTCCTCCCCCTCACGCCAACCGTGACATCCTGATTTTATGATTCTGTTTTCGATTGAATGAGTTGGGCTTTTCATCGACGCGCCTATAGTCTTTTTCTCTGAGCTGATCACTCACGAGATAACTAATCTATTAGGTGAAACCATTAAGGAATCTAAACGCAATAAACTTGAGAATTCAACCAGAAATCGACTGCTCGACGGTGTTAATCTGCAAGGATCAATACGGCACCGTCAAAATCGATCAGAGATCGGTGATAGGTCGGTTTGACAGAGGTACATGATTAAAGTGTGGATGATTCCACCTAATTGCAAAATTCTCATCGAACGGCGTTAAACTAATTTTTCTGTCATTTCTGTACCACGTGTCCGTATTTGAAACCTCAAGATTTTCACGACAACCGAGAGTCACCAATGAGTCGAAGATGTACAAGGTGGCTCGAAAATAATCGACCATGGGTCAAATGCGCTAAAAATTCCAAAAAACTACCCGATAGGTTAGGTCACGTTAAAATCGCATCAAGTTGAAATTAATCACAAAATTGAATCTGATTTCAGAAATTAAAAGTTTTGTCATGTCATAATTTATTTTAGGAACGTCGACTCATCCTCCAAAGATTTTTTTGCAAACCCGAGTTTTTGGCGAAAATCCAAACTTGGGCTATTTTGGACCAGGAAAATTAGAGGACCATTTTTTAGTGCACTTTTGGCCATCAAGTTGGATCTTTGGGCAAGGAAAAATGTTGAATTTGATGTGGGCAAGTCCAATTGGAGAAGGTTTGAATTGAAATTGGAGGGGGATGTCTCAAATTCGTAGGTCAATGGGGTGTGCAAAATTTCAGCCTTCTCTTGGCTTGCTAAGGAATCTTTGATGAAGGAAAATGGGCAGAGGATAGGGCTGGACATGGTGGGGGCCTTGTGATGAGTATTTGGGACATTTATCCAAGACTTTGTAGGCATTTGGGTCCCCCCTTGCAGCTGTAGCTCTTCTTCTTCTTCCCTGGCTTGCTTTCCTCATTATTGCTAGTTTAAGAGCTCAAAACCAGCCAGCAAAACAAGAGAGACCAGCCCCTCACACCGTTGACCGCCCAAAGCCGCCCAAGCACCGTCGCTGCCGCCCATGAGCCGCGTCGTCCCCCGCTCACACGTCCGCGCGTCCGCGTGTCTAGGTCGCCGTTCCAAAGTCCCGAGCCACCTTTGTCGCCGTCGAGCTCGCTTGGAAGCTACGCCACCATCGCCGTCCAGCCGCCAGAGTCCGCCTGGTCTCGCTGCAGCTGCCGCCGCCATCCTGCCGTGGCCGTTTTAGCCCATCCAAGTCGCTCAACTAGCCCCTGCAGCCTAAGAGGAGAACCGAACCTCACAGCCCAACTGTGAACTTCGTGGGCCTTTTTCGGGCCCATCTGGACCTCTTTTGGTGTCGTTGCAAGCTTGTGTCTCGCCCGCCTCCGCATCGCCGTCGCAGTGAACTCACCGACCCGCTAATCCGGTGAGTTTACTTGCTAAACCTTGTTTAGGAGGTTAATGATGCTTAGGGGTTAATTAGATTAGGTTATGTATGACTTAGGTGGTTAGTTTAGACGGATTAGTAATTTAATTAGTTAATTAGGATTGTTAGGTGGTTAGATTAGATTAGATTAGTTAAGGGCTAGATATATTGTATTATTTATGTGGATAGGTGCATTATTTTTCTAGGCCCGTTCAGGTGGTTAAATTAACATTTTCGGCCTAAGTATGCATTTATTGGATTAATGTGCATTTATTTAATTATTTTTATAATTTATTTAATTATTTAATATTTTTCGAAAATTATATTGGGATAGCCAATGACCAGAATTTCGTGCTGATTGCAGTGGTATGCTTAGTTTATGCAATTGATTGTTACTTTATGCAAATTGAGTGGTGATTTTGATTGGAGTATTTATTTCAAAATTATGAAATTTTGATATTTAATTAGAAAATACCGGGTGTCGGGTTTTGACCCCGAAAATGTTTTTAAATACTATATCAAATAGTGGGATTTTAAAAGGAATGATATCAATTTTTAAGGTTCGATCTGACCATGTACCCCCACATGATTATTTTCACCGGGTGTTTTTAATATGAAGAAAACAAGCCAAGTTCGTTATCTTAATTGAGGCATTTGAGTGCAAAGCACAATGTCCTTGGGCGAAATTGAATGATGTGTGATGGTTATGAGAACCTGTCCCCGATGTGTGTCAATTGGATGTTGCCCTTATATGAGATGCCCTTGGACAACGGATGCCAATCGCAGTAGAGGCTGGATTGATGCTCCTTCAGGATTGCCGTCTCGTGTAGATGTTGCCGTGCTCAATAGGGTGAAATGATGCCTGGTTACGCCAGAAGACCGCCGAACGTTGAGTAGGCCGTGCCCGAGGGGCCGTAATCAATTGGAACGTGTGAATGATTGAGATAAACGCGCTTGATTGTGGGACAAAATTTTGTGGCACGGAATGTGATGTGTCATAACGATTTGGCCTTATAATCGAAACTCCTGTGATTGATTGAGATTGAGTGGGGCGTTCCAATTGATGTGTGCATTTATTATATGCATCTATATTATGAATTGTGCTGACATGCAGGAAGGAACTGAGGCGAGGTGAGTCTTCTATGATGTGTGATTAGACTACCTCTAGGCATATTTCCTTCTTAATCGAGGTTTAAGGCGTAGACTTGATGAGACATTGTCTCACCCCGTCGTGGGCTTAACTTTTCATGTCCATATATGGCGGTTCCTCCAGTACGTTTTGGACAGCCGAAGGGGTTTAGTGAGCAAAGTACCTTTTTTCCCTATCCCCGGGACTCCCTGGCTCCATGAACTCATTGTGAGCACGATCATGGTCGATAAGGGTTTACCAAAGTTGGTATCTCATTGATTCAGGGCGTGGTATCGCCATGGGCCAAACGGAGAACGGGAAGGTCCCCTGTAGGGTTTCGATATCCCCGCCGTTGCGGTTGACACCACTACAAGTGAGAGGGTAGCTGATCCCCTTGATGGTGTCGTGGAAGAATCAAAACCCCAAGAGGTCTCGGTTGAGGAGTCTTATGCCTAGATGGCGTAGTGACTCTTCTTTTTGGAGTAGACCTTTGTGTATAGACTAGCCTTGTATATAAACTCTGTTTATTTATAAAAGTGTATTGTGAAAATTTGTTATCCTACTTTTCTATCCCATATTTGTGTTGTCTGGGGATTTGTTTATTCACTTTTGCATGTGTAATAAAATGAATGGGTCGGCGACGCGTCCTGGGACATCGTAATTTTATTGACTACCGAGGGATGTGCGCACGCTCGAGGCTCGGGGTGTGACATCCCCGCCTGAAGTGGTATCGGAGCTGGTAAATGTTTTGAATGATAAGTTGTGATGGTTATAGTATAGTTAGTAGGAAAGGCCTTTTATTATGTTGTGCATGTGTTTGATAGTTGTTTGGTAGCTTGTTTGGTGTGATCGCTCAATTTCTAATTCTGTGAAGAATTGGAAAGCAAGTTTCTGTAAAGAATCTGCATTATTAGTGATCAAGAGCAGAGGATGCCTAGAAAGAGGAGCATAGGAACAGCGACTCGGGGTAGGACGCCGATACCTGAGGTGGTAGAGGTAGAGTGCAGGCTCAGGCTAGCACAAGTGGATTAGTGCCACCACCGGTCAGTACTGGAGTAGCAGCCCCCAGCGATCCTAAAATCGATGGGATTGTTCAGGCGCTAGAGACACTTGGGAATTTGATGGGGCAACAGGCCCATAATCAAGCCGCCGCTACTACCGCCGCCGCTACAATCGTCGCTATTGCTACCGCAAATGCTGCTGTTGTTGTCGCAGCCGCACCTGCCGAGGTTCCACCTGGGAACATGATTGCTGAGAAGCCGATGCACAAGCTCGTAAAGCAATTCCTGAAGTTCAATCCGCCGAGGTTCACAGGAGCCGGAGATCCCGAGGCTACAGCCCTCTGGATCTAGGACCTGGAGAAGGCCTTTGCACTACTGAGGTGCACAGAGGAAGAGAAGGTCGTCCTGTCAATCTATCAGTTGCAGGGTAATGCCAGCACTTGGTGGAGGGCCACTAGAGGAATAGTGTTCCCAGAAAGCGAGGTTCAGGGGTGGAACGTCTTTGTCGAAGCCTTTAATGGCAAGTATTTCTCTGATAGTGCTAGGGAGCAAAAGATGGAGGAATTCCAGTGCCTCCGTCAAGGGATGATGATAGTGGATCAATAAGAGGCCAAATTCGTAAAGTTATCTCAGTATGCCCCGAGACTAATAGAAGACCCAGTAGACAAAGCTAGGAGCTTTAGGAATGGCCTTCGACTGGAGCTGAAGAACCCGCTGGTACCGCGCAACCTGAAAAACTACAATGACTTGTATGAGAGGGCCCAACTGATCGAGAGAAATTTAAGCAAACAAGCCGCAGCATCTGGGTCGCAGTTTGGGTCGAATAAGGATGGAAATATGTTTGGGAAGAAGCCTATGACTAGAGGAAGATATCCTATTCCACCTAATAAGAAGGGTGGGATAGGTAAGTCGATGTCACTTCTGTGAAAGGCGACACGGATCAACCTCGTGCCATTCTAGGCCAAGTGCTTGCTTTGAATGTGGCCAGTAGGGTCACATGGCTAGAAATTGTCCCAGAAGACCAATGGGACCGTAGCAATTGTTGTCGCTGCCACCGATGGGTCAGAATAGAGGATTCGTGCCGCAGGGTGCACAGCAGAGTAGACTGAACAGGCCTCCAGCTCAAGGAATGGTGTATGCTATCACCAGAAGATAGGCAGAGGACTTGCTTGATGTGATCATAGGTATAGTCTCGTTGAATGACCATGCTGCTTATGCTTTATTTGACCCTGGCGCTACTCATTCGTTTATAGCTTAGTAGTATGTTAAGTTGTTAGGATTCAGTCCTGAAATGTTGGAGTCAGTGGTTAGTATATCTACACCGTTAAAGGTTAAAGTGTTGTCTATGGTAGGCTGTCCTAGGTGTAAGTTAGTGATTGGTGAGCGAGAGGGGAGGATAGATTTGATAGTCCTAGCCATGTATGATTTTGATGTGATAATTGGCATGGACTGGCTCACCAAGCAAAGAGCTAAGATTGACTGCTATCGTAAAGCGATTCAGTTTAACCCGTTAGTGGGTGAAAGTTTCGAGTTTATTGGAAGTCAAGGAGGACCATTGATTTCCTTAATCTCGTCACTTGAGGCAACCCGTTTGTTAAGCGAGGGTCATCAAGGTTACTTGGCGACTGTCATAGATACAATAGTTGAGGAGCTAAAGATCAAGGATATCGTAATGGTGCAAGAGTTTCCAAACGTGTTCCTGAAAGAATTGCCAAGCCTGCCTCCAGAAAGGGAGATAGAGTTCGTGATTTTTTAGCTAGCCCCCAAGACAGGGCCAATCTCTAAGGCTCCCTACCGCATGGTGTTGTCAAAGCTGAAAGAACTGAAGGTGCAGATGCAGGAGTTGTTGGATAAGGGATTCATACGTCCCAGTGCATCACCTTGGGGAGCACCAGTTCTGTTCGTGAAGAAGAAATATGGTTCGTTGTGCCTGTGCATCGACTATCGACAACTCAATCAAGTAACGATCAAGAACAAGTACTCGCGGCGAGGATCGATGACTTGTTTGATCAGTTGCAGGGAGCGTTGATATTTTCAAAGATCAACCTAAGGATAGGATATCATCAGCTGAGGATCAGAAAGGAGGACATACCAAATTTAGCGTTTTGTACATGATACGGCCATTATGAGTTCACTGTAATGTCGTTTGGTTTGATGAACGCCCCGGCTGCTTTCATGGATTTGATGAACCGGGTGTTCAAGGAGTATTTGGATCAATTCGTGATCGTTTTCATCGATGATATCCTGGTGTACTCGAGAAGTCCTGAGGAGCACGAAAGACAGTTGAGGATAGTACTTCAGACTCTACGAAATCATGGGTTGTACGCTAAGTTCAGTAAGTGTGAGTTTTGGTTGACTCATGTGGCGTTCCTAGGTCACGTGATTTCAGGTGAAGGAATCTCTGTGGACTTAACCAAGATTATAGCAGTTATCAACTGGCCAAGACTGACGACAGTGATAGAGATCAGAAGCTTTTTGGGTTTGGTAGGTTACTACAAAAGGTTTGTGGAAGGATTCTCAGCATTAGCTTCACCTTTAACTCAACTACTGAAAAAGGAAGAGAAGTTTGTGTGGACAGATAAGTGCGAGCGTAATTTCCAAGAGCTTAAGCAGAAGCTGACTACCACACCAGTGCTGACAATTTCATCTGGACCTGGAGAATACGAGATCTATAGTGATGCGTCGTTTAGAGAACTGAGTTGTGTGTTAATGCAGCATGGCAAAGTCGTTGCATACACATCCCGTCAATTGAGACCTCATGAGCTGAATTACCTGACGCATGACCTAGAACTCGCAGCAATTATCTTTGCTTTGAAGATTTGGAGACACTACTTATGTGGAGAAAGATTCCAGATCTTTACAGATCATCGGAGTCTCAAGTATTTATTCTCTCAAAAGGAGTTGAATATGAGGTAGCGTCACTGGATGGAACTTCTTAAGGATTATGATTGCAACATCCTGTACCATCCTGGAAAGGCTAATAAGGTTGCAAATGCGTTGAGTCGAAAGTCTTCAATAGCACAGATGGTGATTAAGGAGTGGATCCTACTCGAAGAAGCTCAATATTCGGTTTTCAAATTTGAGGTAGGCCACCTTTCAAATCTTATAGCCACCCTCAGAATTGAGCCGAAAGTGCAGATCAGGATCAAGACACTTCAGTTGACAGGCCTAGAGATCCAGAAGATCTTGTAAGAGGATACCGAAAAGAGAAAGGCTGACTTTCAGATCTCTAAAGACGGAACACTGAGGTTTCATGGATGATTGTGTGTACCTGACGATGCATAGCTTAAAGAGGAGATTTTGTTAGAAGCTCATTGTAGCAGTTACAGCATTCATCCAAGCAGTACGAAGATGTATTAGAATCTGCGTCAACACTATTGGTGGACCAGTACGAAGGCGGATATGGCCAAGCATGTCGCCAAATGTTTGACGTGTCAGCAAGTGAAGGCACAACATTGTAAGCCGGGAGGACTTCTGCAACCTCTTGAGATCCCCGAGTGGAAATGGAAATACATCACAATGAATTTTGTGATGGGCTTACCAAGGAGTTAGAGGGGTAATGATTCCATTTGGGTTGTGGTCGACAGACTGACGAAGTCGGCTCACTTTATCGTTGTACGAAAGGATTATGCATTAGACAGATAAGCATAATTGTACGTGCGTCAGATTGTTCGTCTGCATGGTGTATGGGTGATGATTACATCTGACAGAGATCCAAAGTTCACAGCAGCCTTTTGGAAAAGTTGGCAGACTGGCTTAGAAACAAAGCTACTTATCATGCGCATGTCTATGTGATTGCCATTGATTCTCCTTGGTGAAGTAAGTCTTCTACTCTCATACTATGCAATTTACTTTTGGTCCGTCCATGACAATCTAGGTTAGTTGTTTGACCTAATTCATTCATCAATTAGGAATGAAATGAGGAAATTGCCATGCAATGAATCATTTGCAAAAAAGACTTTGGAGAATTTGTTTTCAATTTATGTCTAGGAAATTTGGTCTTGTAAGGGTGTCTATCTTTATTTTCCTAGGCCATTTTTAGCAAATGCCCTTCTTGTACGAACTTTTCATGAATAAATGAAAAAAAAAATGGAAAAATCGATTAGATCATTGTCATGGATTGACTTTCTATTTACACCTCATGCTTACATGTTCCTATTCATTTGAATTAGGTGATTATGGAGCAATCTCGCTCACCCATCCGTTCACGATCAACGGATCAAAAAGAGCTAATCTCGTCAACCAAAAGTGTTGCGATCTATCGTCAATGAGAAATTACAGCTCCAAGGAGAGAGCCAAGAAAATTTTTTGAACCATCTCATTTTTCTGAGGTAGCCGAACTCAATGCCACCATGAAGAGACTAGTGACATAACTAGAGGGAAGAATATTTGACCTGAATGGTTCGCTTCACAAGATCAAGAAGGGTGAAGAATTCAAGTACACATGATTCATGGTCCTAAGTAGTTCGATTTTTTCATTTAATAGGGGGCATGCACCTTCCCCTGCGTGGGAATTCTTATCAATTTTTAGGGATTGATTTCAATTTCTTTTGTGCTTGAACATCATATTCCAATAAATGTAATTCGATTGATGATAATCAATAAAATTACAAGTTTTGTTTTGGAGACATGATGGGGTATACCAAACCAGCCCAGTGACGATATCCAACAATGAAAAGAAAATATCATTAATGGAGAAATTCTGATGACTGGGCTTCTTCATGCTTCCTCATCCAAAATATTCCTAAAAGAAATCATTTTTGAAGTCATTTCCAAAAGCATGCATTAGGTTACCCTTGTTTGTTTTTCTAATTCATTTACCTCATGTCTTAGAGCATAACAGAGAGGCGTTTGAAAATAACGCGTCAATTTTCAGTGATAATGAGCCCGTTGATTTGGGAACATACATTCGAAGGAAAAAATAGACAAGGGATCATTTCCTAGCTGATCTTGATGACATCTCCCAAGAGTGAAGAAGACATTAAGCACTACTTATCCTCTTACTTGTCCCGAACGATTTCCTTGCACGTCAATAAGAAAACAATGGCAAGTCAAAAGAAGATCATCTAGATTCCAAAGTGTGATGTGTGACACATCGCATTACAATTTCTGTGAGATGTCAAATGAAGTTTCTCATTTCCGTGAGAAAATGATGGAACAAGTCAAAAGAGGATCATCCGTCTTGGATGAAATTGATATATTGTGTTCATGAATATAATTAATTTTGGAATTGACACTATGTTCTTTTCCTTACAGATGATGAATTGGGGCACTACAGATTCTAGTAGTGACATAACTAAGACAAAATCTTGATCCAAGCCAAAATGGTTGTGCAATTTGATATTACTCTAATATTGCATGGTATCTTATTCATACACGTTCTCTTGTGCAGGGGCAAAAGCAGATTTTCAGGGACAATCCAAGAACACCCATTCTTGAGACAATCCCCTTGTGGGGACAATTCCTTGAATAAACGCTCAAAATCATGTTTTTCATACTTATGAAAGCATTTTTTGAGTGTGGTAAATTGTTTGTTCTGAAGTTTGCAATTTTTCATGCTTAAAGCTACTAAGGATTTTGCATGATGACTCTTACATGTTTAGTCCACCAATTCCACTAAAGAACATCAAGATGGACTAATTCAATGAATGATGTGGAATGAATTAAGCATGCTAAATGAGACGTGTCAGGATGATGAAAGGCAAGCCTTATCCTATACACAATCCCCTATTTATACACTTGTGAGATAAGTGTAGGAAGTTCAATATTTGCAAGGTAAAGAGTTCTCTTGCAAAAGGTACGATGACTGAAATGATGAGGGGCAATTCATTTCTCTATCCCAAACATAATAGGTGATCCATTGCTTAACCACTTTGAGCCTTATACACTTGTGGAGATTTTTTTCAAATTATCCCTATCAAGAACCACTCCACATCGGGGCAAGTTAGAGGTAAGACAGCATCATGAGATGAGGAAAATGAAAAGAAATTTTCTTGCTCTCACTTGCATCAATCTTCAAGTCATGATATGACATTAAATTCATGTGGTAATTTAAGTGCCTTAGGATGACCAAGAGCATTTCTTTCTCTATCCTATATACTTATATCCTTTGCATAGCCCACTTAAGCCTGCAATTTCATTTCTTTAAACCCAGTTGGTGATCATCCCCCACACTAGGGCAAGGCAAAAAGCAGATGAAGACCCTTGAAAGTTCGAGTGTCATTCAAAGTATAATTGCTTGACGCATGCATAGAAATCAAAATAGAACTAAGGGACATGAAAAAGCAGTGTGCCTGATAAAAGTAAGGCCAATGCCCATAAAAAAAAATTGAAGAAAAAATGAATAAGAACTAGGGGCATGAAAAAGCGGTGTGTCTAGTAAAAGCAAGGCCAATGCCCATAGATGAAAAAAGAGAGTCAAGATAGGTGATTGTCAATTGCAAGAATTGAAACCCAATGGAGCAATACTCAAAGAACTCAAATGCTGAGTTTTTACAATCAATAGGGCACTTCATCAAGACAATCTCCGATGGTGAAAAAGAAAACTGGTGGCAATGCCAAGATGATCACCAGCTCTGAACCCCTTAAATACATATTTTGAGCCTACTGATCCTTTCATTTCTCAACCTAAAAACCCAACCTATGTTACGTCCCTTGCAAAATCTCTTCTGACTAGGGCATTTGAATTAACATAGGAGTTCATATGTTTATAAGCATCGCTCGAAAAAGTGTGGGCAAGATTATTTCTTTCTCATTTTGTAGGGTTCTTGACTTGTAAACCCAAAGATGATTACAGACTTATTCTTTCAATAGCCTTGACTCAAAGAGTCCCTTTGTTAAGCCATTGACCAAGCCCATATTATGGTCCCTATTAAAGACCTCTCAAATTAGTAAAGTCGTACTGCTTGCAAGAATACTCGGACCCTTATCAATATGATGATGGTGAGATGGAGTGATTCTCATAAGATACCCATTTTGAATGAGAGTGAGTGAAAGTCCTTTCTAACTGAAAGTCTCTCATTTAGCATTCTTAAAAAAATCCATGCCATTGTCTTAAACGACAATTTTCTCCTGTGGAAATTTGGGTGATGCAAATATGGTAAAGTCATTATTCATAAACCTTGATTGAATTGATGAAAACCCACTGAACTTTGAAATGTGCATTCTAGAGTAACTCAAATTGTCTACCTCTTTGATGAATGCATATCAGTTTTTGCTCTAATCATGTCTGACAAGTAATATTTCCTTGAAGACCGAGTAATACTTGACATTCAAGTTGCTTCTTAAAGCCTTGAGATTTTGAATCCTTCATATTGACCTGGCATGCTTTCGTAGCCCAAAGTCCCTTTCATTGACTTAGCGTGCTTCCGTAGCCCGATGTCCCTTTTAATAGACCTGGTGTGCTTTCGTAGCCTGAAGTTCCTGACCTAGCGTGCTTTTGTAGCCTAGAATCCCTTTTTATCGACCCGGCGTGCTTTCATAGCCCGGTGTTCATTTATATTGAACTGGCGTGCTTTCATAGCCTAGGTTCCCTTTTATCGAACCGGCGTGCTTCCGTAGCCCGGTTTTCTTTTGTCAACCTGGCGTGCTTTCGTAGCCCAAAGTCTTTTGCACCGACACTCGATTGAGTTGTCTTCAAAAGATTTTTCTCCAGATTCAATCTGATTAAGGCGATCGAAGAAAGGTTTGGGTTCTAGTCAGATGATCTCTATTGTAAGACTGGGCAACCGAAGAAAGGTTTGAGTCCTAGCCAAGCAAAACCTCAGTTTAGGCGACCATAGAATGGTATGGGTCCTAGACAACATTTATTGCTCTAACAAGCGACCATAGAAAAGTACGGGTCTTGGAAAAGCAATTTCCCCATTCAGGCGACCGTAGAATGGTACGGGTCCTGGAAAATCAATTTCTCCGTCAAGGCGATCGTAGAATGGTACAAATCCTAGACAACATCTATTTCCCCATTCAGGCAACCATAGAATGGTACGCGTCCTGGAAAGTGAATCCCCGTTCAGGTGACCGTAGAATGGTACAGGTCCTAGACAATATCTGTTTCCTATTCAGGTGACCGTAGAACAGTACGAGTCCTAGACAGGTAACACCAACTATCTTGAATCACTCTACCCTCATTCAAGGTAAGATATTCTAGGTAGGTTCCTTTGACATCTCAATCTGGATCTGGATGTCTTAATTATTTTCATCAAAACATTTCACTTTGGATGTGAATATTTATCGATCTTCATCGTTATACCTTAGTCTGGATCTAGGTATATCGAGTTCAAAATCTTGACATCTTAGTTTGGATCTGGATGTCTTAATTCTTTTCGTTAAACATTTCACTCTGGATGTGAATGTTTCTCGACCTTTCTCGTTATACCTTAGTCTGGATCTAAGTATATCAAGTTCAAAATCTTGACATCTTAGTTTGGATCTGGATGTCTTAATTCTTTTTGTTAAACATTTCACTCTAGATGTAAATGTTTCTCTACCTTTCTCGTTATACCTTAGTCTGGATCTAGGTATTTCGAGTACAAAATCTTGACATCTCAGTCTGGATCTAGATGTCTCAATTCTTTTCGTTGAACATTTCACTTTGGATGTGAATGTTCTTCTTAGTCTCGATGTCTCAATTTATTACTTGTTACACTCTTCAAGGAACCTGAGTGAAAACTAGGTACTTGTGGAGTAAATGGAGATTTATCATGTACCTCAAGATGCTTTATTGCACCGATTGGTAAGTAACTATAGGTACGTTCTTTCCTTTTGCATCATACATTTGCATTAGCATTTCCATGCATCATATAAATTGCATTTTAAAATGGGATTCATTTTCCGACCAAAAAAATCAAAAAAAAAAAAAAAGGAAGAAAAAAAAATCCAAATCAATCATTCAATGCATGTGCATGGTCAAAATTTAGGTTTCAATTAGTCTTTAAAGGCAACCTCTACGAGCTCACCTTCAAAGAAGGGCAACTGTTGACACATAAATTTTGGTGACCCGTTTAGTCATTTATCGCATTAAAAAATTAGGGGTTAATTTTATCCCTAATAAAAATTTAATTAATTGCATAGCATGTAGTTTTAGGAACATTTATTTTTAATTTGCATTTACGGTGAGCCGATGAAAAATGGGTTCAATTGATGGTTCATAACTTTAATTTGATAAGTTGGGCTAAGCCCACAAAAGGAGTAAATCGGCCCACGCCTGTACCCTCGAGGAGATTTTACGGATTTATCTTTGTAAGATTTCAATTCAAAAATAAATATTGCATTCTGAAAAGAAAATATTGCGTTTGGAAAAGTAAATATTGCATTTGGAAAAGAAATCTTCGTAGATATCGATTTGGAAAAATTAAAACCTTAATCTGTGGCCTATAAATAGGTTAAAGCGCCTAGGATTTTAGGGGGGCCACACAATTGATACATACAACCACATTGAGCGGAGCTTTTTCTTCGTTTTCTCTTGGGTAAAAAAAAAAAAATCAACACAAAAAAAGAAGAGAGGAAAGCTCTTCCGTTGTTCTTTTTTCTTCGTTCTTCGTTCTTCGAAGAACAGAACACAAAAACAAAAAGAAAAGTGGCCGTTGAAGAAGAAAAGAAAAGTCAGCAGAAGCCCACGTTTCCTGCTGAAAAAGGACGGCAGCAACAGTGAGAGGACAAAGAGAAGACGTGAGGGCTTCGACAAAAAAAAAAATAGAAAAATAGAAAGAAGAAAGGGAGCCCCTATTCATCTTCTCCGCGAAGCCGCCCACTGCCAGCCTCCGTTCGTGAATGCTTGTGTCGTTCGCCACGCCCGTGCTGCTCCGCCCACACCACCATGACACCGCCACAACTGTCGATCGCTGCGCCCGCACCGCCGTCTCGCCTGTTGCCAGAGCCCTCCATCACCCATAAGCTCGCTACTCCGCCAGCAAGTCCCGAACTAGAGGTGTTAAATGGGTGGGTCGGGTTAGGTTTGGATCGGGTCATTAATGGTCTGACCCAAATTAACCCATTAACCCATTTATGCCTAATGTAAATTTTTCGACCCATACCCGACCCGACCTATACCCAACCTATACCCAACCCGACCCATATTAATAAAATATTTTCATATTTAACCAAATTTAGGAAAACTTATTCTTATTTTTTTTTAAAGATTATATTACTAAAATACTTCCAAGCAATACAAATCTAATCAATAATTTTTCAATTTTTTATACTTCTTCAAAAAAAAAAATTTTTTTTTTTCTTTTTTTTTTTTCTTCTGCATCCAAAGAGGTTCGCCGGCCAACCTATTTAAAACCCCCATTAAATTGCTAAGCATCCACCGACCAAAAAAAAAGAAAAATGCTAAACAACTCATTTTTGACCCATTTAAACTTGTTTTTAAAATAGATGTGGCATAATGTGTGTGGAGTCCACATTTGATGATACACACAATACCAAACCCGTCTGGATCCACGGCACCTAATCCTTGACAGAAGCCCCAAAAAAGAAAATTTAGTTCAATAGTAGATGTTGATGTCTCAAAGTGACTCGAGAAGCAACTTGTCAGTCACTTAATAATGCATTTGGCCAACAAGTGGACTTCTCTTACATTTTCCCTCATCCACAAAATTTAAGCATAAAAAAGCCACAAGAAGTTACATGTCAAAAGTGCATTATTGAAGCAAATATTACGCGCAACAAGATATTAACTATGCACTTCAAAAACCAAAACAAATATGCTGGATTATGTGAGTCTCAAGGGGAACTTAGAACTATAAAAGTTAATGTCCTCATTACTTTGTCACATTGTTGCACAATCTCATCATCACTTGGATGGAACTGTAGCTTCCCAGTCCTATAGAGGCCACAAACGACTGCCTGCATAACATCAACTACCAAATGTAAACAAGGAGCATAACATTTTCTGCAATATGATCAGTAAACTCTGAAGTACCAAAGATTTCGACTCCTTCAGATTGGAAGAGATGCTACTAAAGATTAAGACTTCCTCCCCCCAAGAAAAGAAAAGGGCATAAAGAGACTGGCATTGCATCGTCAGTACCAACAAACGTATTCCCCGTGGCAATAACACTAGAAACAGCTGCGCCTTATCTGGCTCTAAGGTTAGCTAATCAGCAATGCTCTTAAACCATGCTCTGTTCCAAATCCAAATTCTCGCAAAACCCAAATATCATTTCAATTAAACGCTCCCTAGTCATAAACCCACAAGGCAAACCGCGATCAAGAACATCTATATACCCACACACCCTTTTCAACGACGACAGCTCAACATGGAACAGGATTGACAATAACAAACTATAAATGGGCATTAGCAACACTATGAGACCAATGGAACCATTAACACGAAAAGACAATCTGCTCTAACAGCGCAATTCGGGCACCCTTCCAAATTCGCAGCAGAAAAAACACACATCAACCTAGCACATAACAAACCACTTCCACCATCGATTCAACTCGAGCAAAATCACCACTTCCGCAAACAAATTGACGACACTAAGCAACCAGTGATCGATCAAACATGTCGTCGGGACCATCCTGCCACACATGCGCGCTCGATTACGTAAAACAGCAAGCCCGAACTCAAAATGAAATCCATGAATGCGTGTTTAGACGAATTACCCTAACCAAGCGGCTCCGTCCTTCAATGATGGATCCGCGAGCCGTTCGCGGCGAGCAAACGAGTGCTGCTTTTAGGGTTTTAGTTTAGCTAATCCGCAAGACTAATCGCGGCGACAAGGTGACGATGGGCGGCGGCGAGCGGCAACGAGGCGACGAGGCGACGATAAGCAGCGGCGAGCGGCGATAGGCGATGGAGGTGGCGGCAAATCAAAAGTGAAAAGGGGTAAGGTAGACTCGTGGCCCTCGTGGGTTACTGGTTCATCTTTAATGGGTCGTGGAATAGGTCTTAAATGGGTACAAAGTAGATCCATTTAAGACCCACGTAATTTACTCCTTTTATTTTTAAAACCCATTAATGAGTGCCTTGAGAAATAAGCCTGACCCATTAACGACCAATTTAAGTAAACATGGGTCTATAAATGGGTTTATGGACCCATTTAACACCTCTATCCCGAACAGAACGCCGACCCCCTTGCGAAGACGCTGCTGCTCCCCCATCGCTACCTTTCCCCGACGCCATCAGATCCAGAGGCTGCCGCCGTTCATCTGTCTCACTGCCCCGTACACGATCTCCGCCAGCCTCCACCAGTGACCGACGCTGCTCCTACCCGTGACGCCCTTGTAGCGCTCCGCGAAGCCACTGCTGCCTCACCACTCCAGCTCCGTTGCCCCGCGCACTTGCAACAGCCTTCGGCGCTGCTCCACCAACCTGACGAAGCCCACAGCACCTCAGCCGATCTCCGTCCCCGATCTGTTGCACCGGAGTTGCTGCCCGACGTCGCTACACACCCCCGCCATTGTGATCCCGCAACATCGCTGCTCAGCTTTCGCTGTGCCCTGAAGCCCGCAGCTTCCCCTGAGCGACGCTGCTGCAGCACTCGGCATCTAACTTCCCCTACTCCCTGCTGGTCCTCTTTGCCAAAGTTCGGACGACCAACCCCCTTGGTGACCCGATCGACGGCACACCCACCACGAAGCTACCAAGCCATGCGTGGAAGGAAAAAAATAAAAGAAAAAGGGAAAATCTAATTAGGTAGCCTTTTTTTTTCTTTTATTTGCTTTATTCTTTTTTTTATGTTATTTATTTATTTTAGTAGAATTATTCCTAATGTATGATTGAGATTCCGACATGAGATTGCCTCTGAAATTTGGGATTGACAGTCCGATTTTCGCACCTGAAATCCGACTCGCAATCACTTGCAAAATCGTCAATCCGATCTCACACCCGAGATTCGATTCACAATTTATTTAAAAATTGGCCAACCCGATCTCATGCGCGAGATATGGTTCGCCAATTTGTGGATATTGATCCTATCTTATCTGATTTGCCGTCATATTGGTTGAATCAATTTTATTTTGTTAAAAGGAAAAACCCAAAAAATATTTGAGTTAGGATTAGGTTTGTTTTAGGATATTTCTTGTTATCTTGCATATTTAAAATATGGATTTTATTTTGAATTTTTAGAAATAAAAAATCCAAAAAATGCATTCATTTAGGATGTTAGTTTTTGTTAAATTTAAGTTGCATGTTTAATTATGTGACAATTTTAAATCTTGAAATTAAAAAACAACAAAAAAAAAAAATCATGTAGAATTAAGGCGTTTAGGTTAATCTTTTTAGATAGACTACATCTTAGGTTAGAGATTGCTAAGTTAAGATAATATCTTGGTTAAATTAGTGTTTAAATTAGGTTTAGCCTGACTTAATCCTTAATATAAGTTGGATAAAATCTTAATCTAGCTAGATAATTTTCACATTTTTCGAAATTTCGAATTTCATAAAAAAAAATACAAAAAAAAGCCTTAGAATAAATTAGTTTCATTTTCTAGGATAGATTCATGTGCACATCATATAGAATTAGGTTCATGAAATGCACGTCATTTAGTGATTGTCGCTAGGTTCATTTAATCAGAAATTGCTCGTCATTAGAATTAGGTCATTTGGCTAATTTAGATTGCACATTTAATTATTGCATTTCTTTAAAAATTACCTTACCATGTCATATAGTTTAGGTGGCAATCATTTCATGTTAAATTAGTAGCATGCATTGCATGATCCTCATTGAATAAAGTGAAAATCAAAATTGAGTGATTACGTGTTAATTAGAAATCATATCTAGGATGGTTGATGTGAATTCTGATCTAACAATGCAGATGCTTTCGTTGCCCTGAGATTAGTTTTGCAATTTATTCATTGCTTTCTTGGATATTAAATTGGTGGTTTGCGCACCTATATGATCACCTCACATGTTAGAAAAATAAATTTAAAATCAATTTAAGCTGCCTGAAAAATATATATTTTTTTAAATAAAAGAGAAAGGTACCGAAAGGGCGTTAGAGAAATCTAGCGTAACCAAGTCCCCGAACTCACAATCTCTGGTTTGTAGGAGTAAAATAATCCTCATTATTTTACTTATGTATCTAATCGACCTATACTAAACTGATTAGTGGCGACTTCTAGATAAAATCCATTTGCATATTAAGAAATTTGAACTTAAGTCGCGAATTACTATGGGCTTGGAAGAGTCCGAGTTAAGTTTAGACTTAACAATCTATTAGCTAAACCCTAAGTGGTTTACACCCGAAAATTTGATCGCGACAATGGTATAGTGACTCTTCTTTTTGGAGTAGACCTTTGTTTATAGACTAACCTTGTACATAAACTCAGTTTATTTATAAGTGTTTTGTGAAAATTTGTTATCCTACTTTTCTATCATATATTTTTGTTGTCTGAGGATTTGTTTATTTGCTTCTGCATGTGTAATAAAATGAATGGATCGGCGACGCGTCCTGAGACGTCGCAATTTTATCGACCACCAAGGGATGTACGCATGCTCGAGGTTCGAGGCTTGACACCAACCCTTCTGCCACAATTTCCCCCCAACTTCCCCTCCATTTTTTTATTGTTTCTTCTTCTTCCCTTTCCCTTCCTCCTCACATCTTCCCCTGCAGCCCCCTCCCTCTTATTTTATTTTTATTTCCTCTCTTTCTTCTCCCTCATCTCTTCTTCTCTCTTTCTCTCTTCTCCCCTCCCCTACACCATTTCCCTTTCTTTTCTTGCTGTAGCCGACGGTTCCTCCCTCCACATCTCCTTTCTTTTCTCTTCCACTCTTCCTCCTCCTTCATTTCTTCTTCATCCTCCTTCATTTTCTTTTCACCCCTTCCACCAATGCCATCTCCACCACCACTGTACACCACCATACATCACTGCCATCTCCACCACCGCTCACTACTACTGTCTCCAAGCTGCTGTCTCCACTGTCGTCCACCCGAGTCACCACCGCGGCCACCGCCAAGCCAAACCACCCTTGGAGACCGTGAGCTTGAGGAGCCGCAGCCGCCGCCATCGAGTTCCCGATCGAGTCACGAGCCTCGTGTTTTTGTCACCATCCCGCCGCCATCACCGCGAGCTCGCCATCGCCGGAAACCTGTGAGTTAACCTCCTAATTGTGGATTAGGGTGTTGATTACGTTTAGGGTGGTTAGTTTAATATTAATTGCGGTTAATATTAGTTAACCTTAGTTTATTCTTAATTGCGATTGAGAATTGTTTAGATTAATTTTAATTGTGATTAGTTTAAGTAATTACGATTAGATTAATTAATCATGGTTAGAGTAATTAATTGAGTTTAATTTATTTAATCGTAATTTATTTAATTAATTGTAATTATTTTAGTTAACGTCGATTAATTTTTAATTAATTAAAGTTAGGCTAATTAATCGAGTTTAGTTTTAATTAATTGTAATCAATCTACTTAATCATAATTAGCCTAATTAATCACGATTAGCTTAATTAATGACGGATTAGCCGTTAAGTAAAATTTTATGCTTGTTTTACTGGATGAATTTACACTTAATTCTGATCATTTGAGCATGTAATGCCATGATGTTTGATTACCCATATCATGTATTTTAAATGCTATTTTTTAAAGATGGTTTATTGGTAAGAAAATAGCAAACTTGGAGGTGTCATGTTTGGATGCCGTATTTTACGTGATAAAAGGGGCAATGATGTTTTAAAATGAAAGTGTGCAAAGTTTGATGGGTTGATTTTAAATACGTGACAATGTGCGATTATTTTATCGGAATTTTAAATGTAAAGATTTTCCAAAATTTGTTATTTAAGCACGAACTATTTTACACTGGGCTAATTGATGGAAGATAAAAATTGGCTTTAGTGTTGGCGTGCTTGTATGGTCATTTAATTTGACCCGTCACCCAACGGGAGTTTGGGGATGATGTCCGATATTTATTAGTAGCTCGGTGGGAGTCCGAATGCCGAGTCACAGTTGAGACCAGACCGATGCTCTTTTATGGAATGCCATCTAGGCGGGGGTTCTAGACAATGCTGTGCCCGATGGGACGGGACGATGCATGGTCATGCCGGAAGACCGCCAACTCGTGTGTTGGCCGTGACCTGAGAGGTTGTAATAATCAGAACACGTGTGAATAATTGTAATGCATTGCGCTTGATTATGGGGTAAAACTATTAGGCATGGTATGAGACGTGCCAAAACAGGTTTTACCTTATAATCAGGACCCGTGTGGATGCTTGGTGCACGAGAGTTTTGTGTTCTAATTAGTGATTATGCTTGTTGTATTTATAAAGGCATATGTGATGTACTAATATACAGGAGTATACCCAAGCGAGGTAAGATTGTATGCTGTTGCATGTTTAGGTTGCCTACGAAATGAATTTGCGTCCTAATCGAGGTTTAGACTGTTAACTCGCTAAGATTTATCTCACTCCGTTGTTGTTAACCATTTTCAGGGCCGTAACGTGAAGAACAGCTGGGTGCAGTTGTGGTGGGCGTGAGATGCGACCATTTTTTGGCTAGCCCTGCCGTTAGTGAAGTTTAGGTTTACCCTAATCTCTAAAGGTTTTTTAGAGGATCAATAGGAAGTGGCTGTAGAAAAAATTGTAATTGTTAAACTTCCTAGGGATAACAGTGAACAAATAAATATGTTGTTTTCGGCACTATATGTTGTGTTTTACTATCCATGTTGTTTGTTTATTGACTAGGTGTTTATTTTAATTGCTTCCGCATGCGTTTAATCAAAAGATAAAAAGAATGGGTTTGCGATGCATCCTGAGACGTCGCAATTTAATCGACCGCTATTTTTATCCTTTGGGATGAGGACCTTGAGCCTTTAGCACCCTCACCTTAGGTGTAACATGTGATTTGTGCTTGCCATGTGTTTGGTGAGTAAGATATCGTTCCTTTTTTATCGTTCTTATCTTTTTACTTTCCATATTTCAATTTTGCAATTTTATATTTCAACGATGATACGTTTTAATCATGGATGCCCCTTTAGGTTTAGTTTTAGATGGGTAAACCCGAAGTGGACGTGATCCCTGTGCTTAGGAATCTCAAGACTCTATGGGAGAATCTTGACCCAAGACATCAAGACTACGTGGAAAAACACATAGGCTTCCTCCCAACTTTATTAAAAGTTGAACCACGTATTGCAATGGTCAAAGCATTGGCTCATTTTTGGAATCCCGTGACTTCCACTTTCGTGTTTAATCAAATATGAATTGACCCCTACAATTGAAGAGTTCCAAACAGCCAGTGGATTAGGTAAAGCTTCTTTACGTTTCGTCACTCCTCCTATTGGTCAAAATCCAATCTCTCTTCTAAGTCAATTCCTCAATGTCCCAAATGATAAAATTGAGGCTATTCTTAATGGAAATTCTCATGACATGCCTTATAATTTCCTCGAACAACTTTTCCTTAGCCTTAAGCCTAAATCTGGGAACCAAATTCCTAGTGTCTTCCTACTCATGTTCTTTGGCTTTGTGATATTCCCACATACCCAAAAAACAATGGATCCTTTAGTCACTCACATTGTCAACCAAGTGTACGCATTTAATTGTTTCACACACATGATCATTGCCGAAAATTTTGTGTCTCTTAATCGTTTCAAAGCAAATGGTCGAGGAACTCTTAGAGCTCCATTAAGACTTCTCCAAATTTGGCTCTTCACATATCAAAGAGTTTGCCCCTCACATGAAAATTATTGATGTCACAAAATATCATCATGCCATTCTTAAATTTTGCCAAAGAAATGAAGTCTTTCCATCATGGTCTTTCTCTACTTGGTTTCATTTCCTCAAAAGCCTCAATCCTAGCTTAATTCAATGGCATGTTCGGTGGCTTGGGAATCTCGAGGTGCGCCTTTTTAGTGGAGTTGATGACCCACTCCCCCTCATGGGATTGACGAGTTTAACTTCATACTACCCTTTAAGGGTGCTCCGCCAATATCAAAGGCTAATCAAAGCCTGTTCTGTCCCCATATTACTTCCAAAAGTTTCCCTAGTGGAGTCGCCAAGCCTGTCGCGACTCGATCTCGCCGCCTTCGATGTCAAGGGGGAAAAGGTCGGGTTTAGGGGTACTTTGATCATGAGAGTTCCAAAAGTTTCCCCAGTGGAGTCGCCAAGCCTGTCGCGACTCGATCTCGCCGCCCTCGATGTCAAGGGGGAAAAGGTCGGGTTTAGGGGTACTTTGATCATGAGAGTTCCCTCTACGTGATCGCGAGCTCTCCCAAGCTCGTACCCCGCGTGACAGCGGATTTTATACGATCTAGTTGTTTATAACATAAAAGTCGCCACTAGCCTCATTTTTGGAGGTCGGCTAAAAAACCCAATCAAGGGTCGAGAGTATTCCCTCGATTCCTACGCAACCAAATATCTAGGTTCGGGGACTTGGGTTACGCTAATATTGCTATTAGTGCCCTTTCGGTACCAAAACAATATGTTGTGCTTTTCCTAACATGTTCATGCGTTTCTTTTTACATTTTCGGGATCACCAATTCTATACTAAGTGATCATGCGAGATTAGATCATTTTAATTCTATTCTATTTCTAGAAAAAAAAAACAATCAATGAAATTAAAATTAAACAATCAAGAAAATCAGTAAATCTATCATGCAATTCTAAAAATATAAAAGAGAAAACAATTGGGAAAGAAAGGAAACCCGCAACCCATGGGTTTTATACAATGCATGGAACCCGAGACATATGTCAGGAAAAACGAATATTACATAATAAATGGTCGGAATGGACATCGACCTCCACCATCTTCGCGCTTTCTTTATCTTCGGGATCTAATCTAATCCTAACCTAAGAAACCTATAACTAGGTGCATACAACAGAAGAAAACAAACAAACACATCAAACAACCAAAAACAAGACATCTTTTGTGTTCAAAAAGAATGACTAAAGTCACAAAGTCTCTAGATCAAATTCTAGGTGATATCCCAAGGTTCGGCATTATTATGTGTCATACCTAAATCATTCATCTAATGATCACATGTGAAGCGTATAACATGACAAGCATTCAAGCCATATAATCTTGATTCTTATTCAATCCAAACCAATGAGTAAACTAACTAAGGATCACTTATTCAAACACATGCACTATTGAATTATGCTCATGCAACACATGTATTCAAGACATACGAAGCAGTTGATATGTAACCCACATGATACCTAAAACCGTTTTGTAGACAATTGACAAAGGACATCATTTTAAAAGATTTGATGAAAAGGGAGATATCACTTCATCAAGTCATGGAATGTATCTAGTCATCAAGGCGAGCTTAGGTGCATCATGGGCACAACTTATCAATCTTCAAAGACGTTCTAAACATGTTTCAAACCTTATATAACATTGATGTCAAGCCAAAAACATGATTCAGAAATTTGGAAATACAACATGAAAACTTGGAAATTTTATGCATCGTGAACCAGATCATTTAGTAAGCGACACAATTGGGATGTAAGAACACAACGTTTCATGGACATTGAAGCATAAGAGAACAGAAATCTTTGAAAGCAAAGGGAAACAATACATGGCAGCAAAATCTTGCGAACAGATAAAATCCCACCAGGTTATATGGTAGCAAAGGAAGTTTGCTTCTCTGTACTATAAAAAGCTTTGCTATCTAACATCAGTTAACACAGCAAATACACACATGAACAGCAAACATCAAATGCACGATTTAACAATCCCACATACCAGGACATATGAACAGCAAGCATGCACAGAGTAGACATAATCTGTAACATAACACATTGGTACGAACACAACAAGGTGACCACATCAACGACTGAACAGATATGAAGATGAACCAATCAGTAACATTTTTCACCCAAAATGAATGTATATGTGATGACTAGGGCAGCAGCTCAGTATACTTGCAGCATGCACCCAAGATTCAAGATATTAGCATTCGTTCAATATGCTTGTGATCTCGACATGTACAGAGAACAAACCCAGCAATATTTTTTCATAATATGTTTGCAGTTGGGCACAGTAAACATAGATCGACATATTGTGAAGCATAAGAAGTAAATGTGCATGGATCGATTCATTTTCGTTCAAGATGCCCTCGGCCTAAGTTCTGGAATACTTAGATATCAGATTTATCTCAGGTACACACTGGATATGCATCTAATCCGAGAATTTCAATAACAAATCCTAAAAAACGAATAGCTACTAAGTTCTGAAATGAAAGGAAACGAAATACAAGTAAAGTCTATACAACAAAACTAATGTATCGATCAAGCGAAGGGAAGCTCTCAATCAGAATCTGAATCGAAACACACTAATCTAGTTCAGGAATTTTATCAAACAGGTGGCCAATATTTCTGTCAAAGGATCTAGATACAGAAATGAGGAAGAGATCTTATTACAAAGAGGCAATGCAGCATCAATATGGAACCACATTCCATTTCTCTTAGAAACTGTTGCTAATATAGGCAAGGGACCAACTGCCGTTGAAGAAGTTGGACCAACCTGTTTTTCAAGCTCCCTGGTTCTGACCTCTGCTTTGCTGCACCTGTCTTCCGATTGTTGAAGCTGTTCTTCGAGTCGAATGAGTTAGGCTGGGCACCTATGAACTTCGAGGAATGACCGATCAAAGCTCCTTGTGAGATCTCGATTGAATCAGTGACGAGATCTGATAGGGAAAATCCTCGGAAATGACTCGATCCAGAGAGAAATCGTTGCTGAGCCTCCGAACTCGGCGCGAATCCGAGCCTCGCACCTCCAACTCCTCGACCGGCAGCTACTCTGTCTTCTAGGGTTTGAGGGAGTCTGGAGGAGGTAGAGATCCCGAGAGAGAACGAGATCTAGAGAGAGTCTGCTCGAGCCAGCCGGATCGAGAGAGTCCGATCCCCAGAGACAGAGCCCAGAGAAAACCCCCGGCGATAGATGATGAACGGAGGAGGCTGAACCGAGCGTCGCCGCTTCGAGGAGTCACCGGAAAAGCGATCACCGAGAGCTATGAAGAGAGAGGCTCTATCGCTGCGGAAGCCGGAGGTGATGAAATCAATGGCAGATCGACGCCGCCGTCGCCAAGGGCCAGAAGGGAATGCGTCCGCCGAAGAACGACGCGAGGGGTCACCGATTCCAACCTCCCTCCTCCGATTCTTCTTCTTCTTCTTTTCTCTAAAGAGAGAGAGAAGCAGTTCGGAAGTCGAGCAGAGAGCCGAGAGAGAGAAAACGGTTGTAGAGAGAGTGTCAGAGAGAGACCGAAAACCCTTGTCAAGAGAGAGAAAGTGGATCTCGATAATGGCCTTCCCCCGTCAGCGTTTTCCCCTTTTTCTTTTTGTTTTCTTTTTTTCTTTTTTTCTTTACATTTTTGTTTATGTTTTCATTCATTCATTTTTTTTATCTTTTTGGCTCTTTATTTTTTTTATATTTTTGCAAAAAGGATATTTAAAATGTCAACAAAAAATCAGGTGTCAACAACTCTTTGAGGATGTTTGTGCGCTTGGGGTTCGGGAGGTAACAGAAGTTGTAAATTAAATCTTCCTATCTTGAGAATTAGATAACGGTCAGAAAACGTATCAAATTCAAAATTGTTTGCAAGTAAAAGATACATCAACAAATAGAGGAGCCGAAAATAAGTTAATGCTAAGCTACTCTAATACGAATCCTTGACCTGTCGACCGGGGAAGAATCCCAGTAATATACAGGTCCATGACAGAAAACGTTCTTTTTGGAGCATCCTAAGTAGGCACCCAACAGGAGGAGCCATAAAAAATCCGACCTCTCCAACATTGCAGCATCCAGTTGCCATCTTCATCAAGCGCAAAATCTTTGTGGTACGATGCTTTCATCTTAGCCCTGTATAACTTCATGAAATCTTGGTCCAGAGGAAGCGCCTTAAACCCAGCCCTCATATGACGAACCTGCCATTGCTTGTACGTTTCCGGCTTCTCAATCCTTTGCGAACCTTCGCATGCTATGACATTCATAATTTCCCGTCCATGGAAGTCTCTCTCTTCGACCAACCTCTCTTTGTTGTCGTGATCAATGGTAGCATCAAGCAAATCATACACAGCAGAAAAAAAGAAAAGTGCCTCTCGGAATCTTGACGGAAAAGAGGCCGCATTGTAGGAGCCGCTACATACAGCATGAACAAAAATATCCGGTTTAATATTCCTAATTAGATATAACACAGTGTCACGTGGATTGTTGTCCTCAACTGTGTCATCGAGATTCTTAAACCGATCTAGACAATTCACAGCAACTGTCTCATTGCTTTGAATCTTGAGATCCTCAAGTTTGATGAATTCCCAATTCCTTGATGCTATGGAATTGAATTCGAAAGGGACGCCAAAACGCTCACAATACTTTTTCAAACGGCGACCTGTCTCCTCTATTCTTTCTGCCGGGCGCAAACCAGCCTGTGGAAGCTCTATCCCTGTGATCCGCAATTTACAGGGCCCTCCTGGTCTGGAAGAGAGCTTCAGTATGAGGTTTGGCCATTGAAAACCAAATGCAATGCCAAAAGCTATTATGTGAAGAGTAGTGGCTTTCTCTGCAAATTTCAAAATCATGTAATTCGCAAAGAACATGGAGAACTGATCAAACGGGCATGTTGAAATGTGAAGATGGTAAGATTTCAAGATATCAGCTGCTGACGCCCTCCTGGCAACAACAGTAGAATAAGAGACTTCCCCTCGGACGTTGTTGCCCATCAATCGTGCCTCTAGCCCATTTGCAAAGTAATGGGCCAATCTTTGAGAGGCATCCCCAAATGGAGAAGAGTTTTCTCTAATCTGCTTCAACAATTCATTAGCAGTCCTGAAATCACTATTAGAAATAGCTTGTGCGCAGAGAATCAGAAGAGTTCTCAAGTCAACAGTATTCTTGCTTCCCTGCTTCTTACCACAACCACTACCACTATTGGAACCGTGCTTGTTCGTTTGTGGCCGTATGTCTTTCCTCACACCTGTCTCTGCAGCTTCGTTGCCAGAAGACATGCCCGCACCATATTCGGTGCCGAGCAACACCTTATCAAACAAATGTGAAGGCTCGCTCTCTTCTGTGTACAAGGCTGTTTGCTTATTGGCCCTGCCTTCCTCAAAAGCATTCTCGTCCCTCTCGTGATTCTTTAATCCCTTGAATCCATTAGATGAGCTCTTCATGTTGATCTCCTTATTCTTGTGCGTTCTTGTGGTTCCTTTCTTTTTTTCAGAGGACGGTTTGCTGTCCTCTGTATTGATTGCTAATCGATTGTCAGTGGGAAGGAATTTGCTGGCCTCCTCTAATCCTTTTTTGAACTGAATCATAGACTCTCCATGGCTGAAAATGCTCTTGAAAAGAAGCCCATGCAAAGATTCCTCGGACCTATCATCATAATTGGTGATGCTGCTTGACTGGAAGTCTTGGTCAGGATTTCTCAGCGCAGCATGGCTAGATTCTCCGATTGTGTACAGAATATCAGCATCGGCCATGTCATTAGAGCTAAGAGTAACGTTTGCAGCATCGTGGCTTCTGGGAGCACTGCTACTTCCAGAAAGGTTACTAGTTGGGCCCTCGATATATTGGCTTAAATCAACCTGTGAGGAGCTCTGATCAGACTGTTGCAAATTCTGATGGACAAGGGCATCGTACAATGATTTTTCAGTATTTTGCAGAGCAACCTGATCGGCGAATACCCACGGTTGCTCCTCCATGTTCTCTTCCATAAGCATCTGAGTTATGTACTTTAGAACGGGATCCAATGAGTCACTGTCCCCCGAGGGGGGAAGAGAATCTCTCTCTGGACTCTGGCCCTTTCTCAAGCTCCTAGATGGACCAAATGAGCCTCCATCTAGGCTCATGCTTGTCGAGGGAAGGATTAAATCTCCATTATCGAGGTCGACTGGTTTCACTACTTTATTCGAAACAAAAGCAATATCCGAGGATTTAAGGTCTAGAAAAGGGTCATCCAAAAGGAAATCATTTGCAAGACGCGGGTGCTGATCTGGATTAGGTGAAAAGGCATGGCTGTCTATCGGAAGATCATCGACATTGCCGCAACTGGTGCAATGAGTATCTGTCACACCCCAAATCCTACCGGGATGGAGGTAACACAGCCGTCTTTCCACCTGAAGGACGTAGTCTCAAACCATACCCAAAGTCCACTTCCAAAGGTCCCTATCGATAGCACTCTTTGACTTGCTAGCTGCTAACTAAAGGACCTAAAAAGGTTTGGAAATAGAGGAGTAAGCAACTACAAGCTGAATGAGTATACATATTTTCTAAGCAGATTGAGCAGTCACTATGCATATATAGAAGTATAGAGCACTATCGAAAAATCATAATCCAACTCATTAAATATACACATCAAAACAAGAACGAATCGTTTATTTCAACAAAACTTTATATAAGTTGGAAATATACATTTAAATCCACTATCACGGTTCAAATATCAATGGTCAAGTCCATTGATTAATCTCTATCAAAAACTACAATTGTCTATCAATTGATTCATCTCATATCAAAACACACGTCGATGGTCCATTCGTCGACCAATCTTTTGCTCAATACCTAACCATGGTTACAACACAACACATTGTGACAAGACAACCAAGATTACCGCCTTGGCAAGGTCTCCACCTACAAAGCTGGTGGCTCGGCCTAGAAGGATATCCTAAACCTGCTATGCATACCCAAAAACCCCTTACTGGGTTCACAGTTATATTGAGCATAAATAACCATTCTCCAATACTAGAAATCCAATTCAAAAATCAATATCATAAACCAAGCAAATAACCTTTTGCAGCATAGCCCATCATCCATTTCCTATCCATTTCTCAAATTATCATAAACCTTTCCATAAATCAATCGCAAAGCAATTTCATATATATTTCTATACAAACTTTGCATAACACGCTTTTCAAACATTCATAATCAACCAAAGAGTAGCAATTGCTCGATTCGGCTTTTATGTAATAAAAATGCTCTTTTTGATTCAATATATATACATATATACTTCAAGACATGATTTTACAAAACCAAAGAAGAAATAGTACCACTCACCTCATCGTCTACAATTAAACAACAAATGATATCCATATCGTCGAACTCACGGCCCTATCAAATAACCGAGGAATAATGTTAAAATCAAAATAAAACTCTACCTCAACTACAAAACAACTAAATCACGCCTTAACTCTAACAAAAAGACTCCTACGCGCTAATAAATCGCATAACCAAAGCGATTGTTCAAGCCGTTCACAACACGGAGTTTAAGTGCAAAACTTGATCGTGCCTTAACTTTCTCCTCCAAACCCCGATCCGAACGTACTTATAGTCAATAGAAATCCTTTCAAACATACTACAAGAATCCCAACTTGGCCATCCCAAAATCAAGCCGAAAAATGACAAAATATAGGCCCAAAACTGCTGGACGCGTACTATTCACTGCACGTGAGAAACTTCGAAATTTTGTTTCGGGTAAACTGTGAGCTCAAATCACGATCCATAAAATCATATGGCTCCACAACACCCTAAACTATGATTTTTATAAAAATATGCGGCTCAACGACTCCAAAATCGGACTTCGCCGCTCAATTTTCCCAAAATTCCGAATTTGAGCCCTAAACCCGAAAAATACTTCAATTGGACGAAAGAGGCGCTTAATTTCTTACCGGGCATTACGTTACAGAGTCAAGTCGGCTTGGCGAGGCATCCGTGGCATGCACACACCAAACCCTCTTTCCTTTCTTCCCCTTTCTTCTTTTTTTTCTTCTTTCCTTCTTTTCCGAATTGCTCTCGGCCTTCTCTCTCTTCCTTTTATCTCACGGTGGTCCCTTTTTATTCTTTTTTATTCTTTATTTCCTTTTTCTTTTCCACTTTTGACTTTTCAAAGCCCATATCTTACATTCTCCCACTCCTTAAAAAATTCCGTCCTCGAAATTTGAACTCAATTAAACTTTTTTGCAACAAAACATGCTTATTCATAACTCATAAAATATCATATCTTTTATCATTTTGAAGACATGAGCTTATAAATTCTTATAAGAGATAACACCACTCACAACTTCCCATAAAATCTACACCCAAAAGATCATAACTAAGCTATAATACCACAAGATGTCACACCCAAAATCCTACAGGAATGAGGGTAACATGACCGTCCTTCCACCCGAAGGACGCAGCCTCAAACCATACCCAAAGTCTACCTCCAAAGGTCCCCATCGATAGCACTCTTTGACCTGCTAGCTACTAACTAAAGGACCTGAAAAGATTTGGAAATAGAGGAGTGAGCAACCACAAGCTCAGTGAGTAGTACATATATTCTAAGCAGATCAAGCAGCCACTATACATATATATAAGTATAGAGCACTATCGAAAAATCATAATCCAACTCATTAAATATACATATCAAATCAAGAACGAATCGTTCATTTCAACAAAACTTTATACAGGTCAAAAATACACGTTTAAATCCATCATCACGAGTCAAATATCAATGATTAAGTCCATTGATTAATCTCTATCAAAAATTACATCAATGGTCTATCCATTGATTCATCTCATATCAAAACACACGTCGATGGTCCATCCATCGACCAATCTTTTGTTCAATACTTAACCATGGTCACGACACAGCATCTTGTGACAAAGCGACCAAGATTCCCCCATTAGCAAGGTCTCCACCTACAAAGCCGATGGTTTAGCCCAGAAGGATACCCTAAACCTAGTATGCATAACCCCAAAAACCTCTCACTAGGTTCACAGTCATATTGAGATAAACAACCATTCTCCAATACCAGAAATCCAATTCAAAAATCAATATCTTAAACCAAGCAAATAACATTTTGCAACATAACTCACCATCCATTTTCTATCCATTTCTCAAATCATTATAAACATTTACATAAATCAATTGCAAAGCAATATATATTTCTCTACAAACTTTGCATAACATGCTTTTCAAACATTCATAATCAACCAAACAATGCAATTGCTTGATCCGGCTTTTATGCAATAAAAATGCTCTTCGCGATTCCATATATATACATATATACTTCAAGACATGATTTTACAAAACCAAAAAAGATATAGCACCACTCACATTATCGTCTATGATCAAACGACAAACAATACTCGTATCGTCGAACTCATGGCCCTATCAAATAATCGAGGAATAATGTTAAAATCAAAATATAACCAAAGCGATTGTTCAAGTCGTTCGCACTAACAAATCACATAACCAAAAGGACTCATACGCACTAACAAATCGCATAACCAAAACGATTGTTCAAGTCGTTCGCAACACGAAGTTTAAGCGCAAAATTTGATCACGCCTTAACTTTCTCCTCCGAACCCCAATCCAAACGTACTTATAGTCAATAGAAGGCCTTTCAAACATACTACTAGAATCACAACTTGGCCGTCCCAAAATCAAGCCAAAAAATGACGAAATATGGGCCCAAATCTGCTGGATGCGTACTGTTTATTGCACACGGGAAACTTCAAAATTTTGTTTCGGGCAAACTGTAAGCTCAAATCTCAATCCGTAAAATCTTATGGCTCCATAACACCCTAAACTATGTTTCTATAAAAATACGCAGTCAACGACTCCAACATCGGGCTTCGCCGCTCAATTTTCCCAAAATTCCGAATTTGAGCCCTAAACCCAAAAAATACTTCGATTGGACAAAGGAGTCGCTTAATCTCTTACCGGGCGTTACATTACAAAGTCGAGTCGGCTTGGCGAGGTATCCGCAGCATGCACACGCCAAACCCTCTTTCCTTTCTTCCCCTTTCTTCTTCTTCTTCTTCTTCTTTCCTTCTTTTCCAAATTGTTCTCAGTCTTCTCTCTCTTCTTCTTCTTTCTTTCTTTTCCGAATTGTTCTCAATCTTCTCTCTTTTCATTTTATCTCACGGTGGTCCCTTTTTATTATTTTTTTCTTTTTTTTCTTTTTTCTTTCCACTTTTGACTTTTCAAAGCCCATATCTTGCAGTATCCATGGTCATCTTGTCACACCCTAAATCCTACATGGATGCGGGTGACACGGCTGTCCTCCTACCAGAAAGATGCACCTCAAACCCTATCCAAAGTCCACTTCCAAAAGTCTCCCAACCAAATTACTCACACTCTATTGTCCACTAACTAAGGAATCTAGGAAGATTTGAAAATAGTAAGACAAGCAACCATAAGTTCAGTGAGTAGTCATATCTTCCAAGCTGAACAAGTAATCACTATGCACTTTACAAAACAATTTTAAAACTCATTTATCTCAATTTCAGTATATAATACACATACAACATATAAATGAAATATATCACTTTAACATGACAATATACATATCTAAGAACACTTATTAAATCAATAATATTATAACAAATATCAATGATCCAATTCATCGATCAATCTCATCAATAAATATGCCAATAGTCTGATCCATTGGTTAATCTTATGTCACACATCAATGGTTTATTCCATTGATTCATCTCATATGAAACTACATCTCTATGGTCCATCTATCATCCAATCTTTTGCTTAATATCAAACTATAGTTAGGACACAATAACTTGTCACAAGATGACAAAAATTGCCCCTAGAAAAGTTTCCACCTATAAAGCCGGTGGCTCGGCCTAGAATTACACCCTAAACTTAGTATGTGCCCCTCAATGGGCTCACAGTAATAACGAGCATATACAACCATCCTTCAATACCATAAATCCAATCTGAAAATCAATCTCATAAGTCAAGCAAATAACTTTTCATAATATAATTATCTGCTATTTCTCATTCATTTCTCAAATCGTTCATTGAACTTTCCATAAATCGGTCGCAAAGCAATTACACATTCATAAACTATTACGACACATTTCATAATATGTTTCTCAAACCATTTTCAAATAATCAAGAGGTAGGGAATACTCGATCCAACTTTATACAATAAAAATGCTTTTCTCAATTCAATATATGTGTGTGTGTGTGTGTGTTGTATAACCTCAATCTCACTTTTTGCAATAAAAATACTCTTCTCGATTCAATATATGTATACACACACACACACACACACACTTCAAGGCATGGATTTTACAAAACCAAAGAAGATATAGTACCACTCGCCCTGTCGCCTATGATCAAACAACAAACGGTACACGCTCGTAGCCCTATCAAATAATTGAGAAATAATGTTAGAAAAATAAAACTCTACCTCAACTAAGAAATAACTAAACTAAATTTTAATGCTAACAAAGCAACTCCTATGCGTTAGCAAATCGCTCAGCCGAAGCAATTACTCAAACTTAAACTCAACTTAAAACTCGCCGGAAAAATCCTAAAATCTCACTCTAACAAAACCGTTGCGCCAAAACGACCCCTGTCAAAACCCACGGTTCTACCACGCCATAAACCCTCATTTCCAAGAAAGCTTGAAGCTCCACAACTCAAAAATCAAACTTTGCGGCCTTAAACCCGAAAACAACTCCAATCAGATGAACAAGAGGCATGAGTACTCACTAGACGTTGCTATACGTAGTCAAGTCAACTTGGTGAGATCTCATGGCATGAACGCACAAGGCCTCCTTCCTTTCTTCTTCTTCTTCTTTCTTTGCTTTCTTCTCTCCCCTTTTTCTTTCTTGCGCGAGCCCTCCTGCTCTCTTTATTCTGAAACGAGCCCCCCCCTTCTTTTTTCTTTCCCCTTTTCTCTTTGACTTCTCAGCCCATTTTCCCCTTTTTTCATTCATTTATTTTCCCTAGGTCCCCCCGCCTCTTTTGACTTGATCAAACAGTCCAAGTATTACACATCTACTATCCAAACCCTGGGAAAATATTGTGCGCCGGCCACGCCACGTCACGTCTCTCAAACCCCACGCCAGTATATTTGCACTCCCCAGAACATCAATCAATTAAAGTAAATGCAGTCGGCCTGCAACAAAACAACTCCCTCTTCAATAACTTTCTTTCTGTTCTTCGCTCACTCAAACAACGTCGATTAAAGTCCAAGAATAAAATATTACGTACAGGGAGGAAAGTGGAGTACTTCGCAGGGAAAGGGCAGCGCAGGAAGCAAGCATGGACATGCTCCTACCAAAGCAGATGGTTAGAGAAGACACGATATGAGAAGGGAAACAGAGACCGGATCTGCATACCTTAAAACTGAGAAGTGGAGCTGGAAGCTGAACAAAGACCAATCTGATGAGGATTCTCCAATGGTACGAGTGAACCATGGGTGAAGTTCGGTAGGGGTGTCGAACGGGAATCGCCCGGACCGGACCGAACTGGCCGGTTTTGGGCAATTCCCATGGTCGGCAGTCCGATTCCCGGTTCCAAGGTGGGAACCGGACCGAATCATTTATATATATATATATATATATATATATATATTATATACATATAATATATAATATATAAACATTATAACTTATTGCAACCGAAATTGCAATTGAGGTAGCAACCTCTTATGTGGCTAAGAGACCATTAAAACTCTTATTGTTACTCTTTTATTTATAGAGAAAATCTACTTGTTAATTTCATTTTCTACTCGATATGGGACTAGGGCTCCAAGAGACCCATAAGGCACTTCAAGCCTCCAAGAGTCCCACATCGACTAAACATTCAAAGAGTAGAAGAGAGATTGTCTATAAAACCTAAGCCAAGCTCAAACTCTAGCCAAATTGCTCATGGCCTTTATGGTTAAGGTTAAGTGTGAAACGCACAAAGTGTGATTAATATTCATACAAGTGGAGTTTGAATATTTTGCACGTGGAAACATGTGTGATTAGTTTTGTTGAATCGCCCAAGAACCGAATTGGATTGATCAGGCCGGTTTGGAGCACGGTCACTCTTTAGTGCCAAAAAAATAGTGTCGGTTCAGTCCATGGTTCCCAATTTTGGGAACCAGTGCTCCCGGTTCCACCTTGGAACTGGACCAAATTGGGAACCAATCACCCCTACCTTCCATGAAGCGGCCCGAGCGGGGTAGCTCGATATCTCCAAGACCGACCGAAATAAAAGCCTGCAGATAAATAAATACAAAAAGAAAAATAAGTGAAAAGAACACAAGAATTGTGTAGGAAGGATTTGGGTCGAACAATGAGGGAGGGCCCGGATAATCTCGATCGGTGTTCAGTCAGGGCAAGCGATCGGTCAAGCTATGGGTCCCGCTTTCACTTTCCATCATATTTATTGGCCAATTGGGGATGAATATAATGATCATTTTATTTTTCTATTTTGGGATAGATTTGAAACTTGATAAAGTAATTTTATTTTTTCTATATCCAAAAAGAGATTTGGAATATATATGAGAAGTGAAAATTTTGTACTTTTTTATTTTCGGAACAAAAATGAGAAATAAAAAAATTTCTCATTGCTCACCCTCACTACTAAAACATAACAAGAAAAAATTCGAGGGAAAAAACCCACAAAATTCACAAATAAGACTCATTGTGAGTCAACATTTAATTTTTTTTTTTTTTGTGTTTATCTTCACGGCAACATCAATAACTTCCATAAATGTCTCGATCAAGACCGTCATTAAAAATTCTGCATGGCAGTTTACGTGGACAACGAAAAGCAAATGAAACTAACGTGACTTTGATGTGACTTTAATGAATAAAAGCAATGTTGTTATAAGCGATGTTTTAGTCTATCGTTTTCCAGCATCTTCATTTTTTCTATTTCTTTTTCGCATTTTTCATGGATGTATATGCAGATGGTGAGAGACCCCTGTGAATTGGTCCTCGTCCAGCTCAAGAGCTCATTCCCCGACCTGTGGAGGCCCCTCTCCAGTTAGAATTCGAGCCCGGGTCTACTTATTGTGATTGGTTTGGCTTCATTCTAGGGTTTCATCTTTGAAGAGAGAGAGAGAGTGATGAACCCTAATGACTTCAGCAATCAAAACAACACCATTTTTAGTTCAAGATAATGTCAAATTATTTCCTAGCGAAATGTTGCACTAATCACATTAGCCTTCCGTTGTTGAAATTCTAGTGGTAGCATAAAATGCAACCGTGACATTAATATAATTGAATATTATTATACGACATCTAATAATATTAGTTGGAAGAAAAAAATATGATGACAGTATTCCATGCTAGTACATTAATTATCACAACTCTAAAACTTTATAGCTATAGAGACTATGCAACGTGGATTCACCCCCACAGACATTTTTATTTATTTTACTAAGAGAAAAATTAGAAAATGAATGTAACTTAGATTTTTGGGGGAAAAGAAACTATTAAGTAATAACTATTGTGATCTTTCCATCATCGGAGCTTATTATTGCAAGGATGCGGCAACATGCGAGCTCTCTTAGTAGTTTAGAAAAGACATTTCTCATGAAACTTTAGGATTGGAGCTTGTCTGCCATGCATTGCATAATTATGTTTAATTAAAATGCAGAAAAGCTAAAGCTTTCGCAAATTAAATCAATCTCCAACTCCGTTTATCAGTCCTTGGTGTAATTGGAACAATTTATTGACAAAATGAATTGCATGAGAATTCAACTAGATCTACAATGACTAGTTTAGTCACATACTTGATCCCCCTTGTATATAAACCAACAATTGATCCATCCAAATTTCTTCACAAAAAGACAAAACGGAGATATAAGATATAAAGCCTGTATGCTGGAAAGTGTTGTATTGTTGATCCAATTTCTGTTGGAGAAAACTTCCTTGTATGTTTTGAAGCTGACAAAACGTTTCCATTAGTCTAGTCTGAAGACTTGCAGACTCTGTCATCAAAGTCGAAGAGACCGCTGAGACTCAAGATTCAAAGTCTATCCTCATTAACGGTATCTAGACCGTCGATCTCGAGTAGTTCGTTGAGAATTTGATTCTATCGACTGGAGAAGATCACTTGGTTGAAAATAGCATGTCGGAACTTTATTCAAACATTGACTCTTTGATTCTTGGAAGGTTCTACTTATGAGATCCCGATTGTATGAGCGAGCAGGATTGGTGGGCTATCGTCATATTCCTTAGATAACTCGTCCAACGGTAGATTGGAAGAACTCCTTTGGTAAGTGCCAACAGGTGTGATGGCATAAAGGAGTATATAAGGAAGACGTTAGGGTTGTTCGAGTGTGTGAGCGATAGAAGAATTCCAAAGTCCGAAGCTCCTTGTTCTTTGTCAATCCAATTATTGAGCGAAAACTTGTACTCAAGAGAGAGTTTATACTTTTGTGTGAAGTCTCTACACTGTGGAATCAAGAAAGAACTATACTATAACAACTCTTTGATTCTTAGTGAAATCCAGCCAGTGGGCTGTCAGTGTGGAAAAGTGGACGTAGGCTTGGACTAAGCCGAACCACTATAAACCTTGTGTTTTTATTCTCTTCCCTAAGCTCTTTACTTTGATCGTAACAATATTTGTTTATTAGTGTCTAATTTCCTTTTCATAATCTATTGCTGAACAGAGTCGGTTCAAAAGAAACATTATTGTCTTTACTTTGCAAAATTTGTTTTCGCACCTATTCACCCCTTCTAGGTGCTCGTACTAGCTTTCACAATTGGTATCAGAGCTTATGTACTCACTTAAGTTGAAGTGTTTTTACTTCAAAGTTAAAGATCCATGGCTAGTATGTTGGCTCCCGGTCTAGTTGAAAGGCAAAGTAATACCAGACCGCCTTATTTTGATGGAAAGGAATACAACATATGGAAAAACAAGATGAAGGCATTCATAAGATCAAAGGATCCTCTGGAATGGGACGTGCTAGACAAAAGAATCATTCTTAAAGCTGCAATAGTCTCAGAAAGAGGAAAAGAAGCTGTTGAGTCTAGTGAAATGACTCAAGAAGAGATAAACAAGAGACAAGCTCTTGATGCAAAAGCAATTTATTCCTTATATTGTGCATTATCTCCTACTGAATATAACAAAATATCTTCTTGTGAAACAGCTAAAGAAGTCTGGGATAGATTACACGTCACCTATGAAGGGCGATCGAGTGAAAGAAACCAGAATCAACATTCCGCTTGGTCAATATGAAGCATTCAAGATGAAACCAGGAGAATCTATCACTGACATGTTTAGTTGTTTTACAGAAATCGTGAATGGTCTTGAGTATCAAGGTCAACCAATCTCTGAACCCATGAAAGTTAACAAGTTACTACGTGGACTATCCAAAGATTGGAATCACATAAAGACCTCAATAAGGGAGACACAAAGAATCATGCCACTCTCTGTCGACGAATTGGTTGGCACTCTTCAGTCTTATGAAGTGGAGCAAATCAATGAAAATGAAGATCCTAAAGGTAAGAAATCCATTGCTTTAAAATCTAATGATGATTCTGATGTCACAGATTCTGAAGACGATATGAACAATGAAAAGCTTGCTCTCATGATAAGAAAGTTCAGAAAACTGAACAAAAAGGGAAGAAGATTCAATCCAAAGAAACAAAGTTCTCAAAAGCTACAAAATAAATCAGTTAAGGATGATAAATCCAACAAGGATGTAGTCTGCTTTGAATGCAAGAAAAAGGGACACATCAGACCCAACTATCCCCGCTGAAGAGAAAGAAAGGAAAACGAGAAATATCGAAAATCACTTAAAGCGAAACACGGAGTGACATTGAATGTGAGGAAAGTGATGATGATTATGCCAATATTTGTCTCATGGCACAATCGGACTCGGATTCGGACTCGAGACTTAGACAGTGAAATCGAGGTAAGTAATTTAAAAATTCCTACTAAAGTTTCCAAATATATTGATGAATTGTGTCTTAGTTTCAAAACCTCTCTCAAAAGGATTTCCGAACTTAAAAGGGAAAATTCTGCACTAAAGCAACAGGAAACTATTTGGAAAGAAAAGGTCGAAAGTTTAGACAAAAGTGTTACTACTTTAAAAGAAAATGTAGATAATCTTTCAAAAGAAAATGCATTCTTAAAAAATGATATCTCAAGCATTTCTAAAAGGTTTTCTATAGGATCTGAGAAACTGGAAAAAATTCTTTATGCACAAAGACCTTACTTTAACAAATCAGGTTTGGGAATGACTGCTGAAACCATTTCTCTAATTGATTTTCCTAAGGTAAAGGAAAGAATTAAACAAAGACCTACAAAAGATTCTTACAAAAATCATTTCCAAAAAGTTTTTGTAAAACCTGTAGACCGTAGTGCTCTTAAATGTTCTAAGTGTAACAGCTCAGAACACTTTGAGAAAGAATGTCCTATGGTTTGGAAGCCTGTTAAGAAGGATTGGGCAAAGACTGTTTATACCACTAACTCTGCTGGACTTAAGAAAATATGGGTACCAAAGAAAGCTTGAGTTTTCTTTTTAAATGTAGGTCACTATCAAGAAAAAGGTAAAATGGTACTTGGATAGTGGATGCTCAAGACATATGACAGGAGACTCAAACTGCTTTCTAAAGCTTGTGCAAGTTAATGGTGGAAAAGTTTCTTTTGGAGGAAATAGCAAATGAAGAATTGTGGGATACGGAACTGTAAAGATTGGAAGTCTCACTATCAGTAACGTTTCCTTAGTAAAAGGACTCAACTACGACTTGCTAAGTATTAGCCAGCTGTGCGACACTGGTTTCAAAATCAACTTTCAAGAAGGAATATGTTCAGGAACCAGTAAAGACTCCTCTCAGACTTTTACGGGGCGAAGACATGGGAATATCTATCTCTTGGATATTAAACTAGATAAATCCCAATGTCTAATCTTAATTCAAGAGGAAGCAAATCTATGGCACAAAAAGCTTTGGCACATCAACATGAAGCAAATAGCCAAGATCTCTACAAAGAAACTTGTTCAAGGACTACCCAATTTGACATACCAAAAGTCAGACCTATGTACACCATGCATATTGGGAAAATAGGTAAGAAATTCATTCAAACCAATAAATCAAATGTCCACTAATCGTGAACTGCAGCTATTACACATGGATCTCTTTGGACCAACCAGAACTCAAAGCATTAGAGGTAAGAAATACTATCTAGTAATTGTGGATGATTATTCACGATTCACTTGGGTATATTTCTTGGCAAGTAAGTCTGAAACCTTTTCTTATTTTATAAAATTTGCTAAGAAAGTTCAAAATGAGAAAGGGTATGTTATTTCTAGTATACGGACAGACCATGGAGGTGAGTTTGAAAATCAAGATTTTGCTAAATTCTATGATGAATCTGGTTTTTAGCATGTATTCTCCTCTCCTTATACTCCAGAGCATAATGGAGTTGTGGAAAGGAAGAATAGATCCTTGCAAGAAATGGCTAGAACTCTTCTAATTGAAAGTAACATTCCTTCTCATTTTTGGGCTGAAGCAATTTCTACGGCATGCTATATTATTAATAGAGTCTTCTTAAGGCCTATTCTGGAGAAAACTCCCTATGAGTTATTCAAAGGAAAGAAGCCAATTGTTTCGTATTTTCATGTGTTTGGATGCAAATGTTTTATATTGAAAAATGCAAATGATCGAATTGGTAAGTTTGAAGAAAAATCAAATGAATGTATTTTCCTTGGATATTCAACCACAAGCAAAGTTTACAGAGTATACAACAAAAAGACTCAATCTGTGGAGGAATCGATGAATGTCAAATTTCAAGACTTTATGCAAAATCAATCGATTCAGACTCAACCTGAAGAATCTGAACTTGCTCCAAACTCTACAAAGTCTAAATCTAAAGTAGTAGCTCAGACTTCAGAAGACCAACAACAAATGATCGTTGAAGAATCAAATGAAGAAAATGATCAATAGTCTAACAAATCAACCAGCAACTGGAAGCACAAGTCTAGTCATCCTAAAGAACTCATTATTGGTGACATTAATGAGGGAATTCGTACAAGATCCAAAAGGCGTGAAGAATCTAGTGCTGTGGCTCTTATTTCTGAAATAGAACCCAAGAGCATAGAAGAAGTTTTAACTAATGAAAGCTGGATTGAAGCCATGCAAGAAGAACTTAGGCAATTCAGTATCAATGATGTCTAGGAATTAACTCCTAAATCAAAAGATAAATCTATTATTGGAGCTAAATGGGTTTTCAGGAACAAGATGAACGAGAAAGGAAAAGTCGTAAGAAACAAAGCAAGACTCGTGGCCAAAGGATATATGCAAGAAGAATGGATAGACTATAATGAGACCTACGCACCAGTAACAAGGTTAGAAGCAATTAGATTACTACTTGCTTTTGCTTGTTATAAGAATTTCAGGTTATTCCAAATGGACGTCAAAAGTGCATTCCTGAATGGATTTATCCAAGAAGAAGTCTATGTGGAACAACCTCCCGGTTTTGAAGACCCAAAGAAACTAGACTCTGTATTCAGACTGAAAAATGCGTTGTACGGTTTAAAGCAAGCACCTCAAGCTTGGTACGACAGATTAAGTAATTTCCTAATTCAAAACGGTTTTGCCAAAGGTAAAGTAGATACAACCTTGTTTATCAGAAGAGAAGGTAATAATTTTTTGCTTGTTCAAATTTATGTTGATGATATAATTTTTGGCTCTTCTAACGAAAGTCTTTGTAAGAAATTTTCTAAGACTATGTAGGATGAATTTGAAATGAGCATGATGGGTGAACTATCTTTCTTTCTCGGACTATAAGTGAAATAATGGAAGGAAGGAATTTTTATTCACCAAGAGAAATATGCTAAAGAACTTGTTAAAAAGTTCGGTTCAAAAAATTGCAAAAATGTTGAAGTTCCAATGTCTAGCACTTTGAAACTGGAAAAGATGAAGGAGGAAAGAAAGTTGACCAGAAACTTTACAGGAGTATTATCGGTTCACTTCTTTATCTCACTGCTTCTAGACCTGATATTTTGTTTAGTGTTTGCATTTGTGCCAGATTTCAATCAGATCCCAAATAATCTCATTTAAGTGCTGCAAAATGCATCATCAAATATGTTGCATCTACTTCAAATTTAGGTCTCTAGTATCCTAAAGAAGGAGACTTTACTCTTCTTGGATATTCAGACGCAAACCTAGCAGGATGCAGAGTTGATAGAAAGAGCACCTCGGGCACGTGTCAATTGCTTGGGAACAAAACAGTATCTTGGTTTTCGAGGAAGCAAAGTACCGTAGCTTTATCTACAGCAAAAGCAGAATATGTGGCTCTTGGAAGTTGTTGTTCACAAATTCTATAGATAAAACAACAACTAAGAGACTTTAGAATTGAATATTCATGGACTGAGATCAAATGTGACAACACCAGCGCAATAAATCTTTCCAAGAATCCTATTCTCCACTCAAGAGCAAAGCATATTGAGATTCGACATCATTTTATTATAAATCACGTTCAGAATGGAGAAGTGAAGATCAAGTTTATTGACTCTAACAATCAACTCGCGGATATATTTACAAAACCTCTGGAGAAAAATCAATTTGAGTCTATTTGTACCAAACTTAATATCATATCTCTTGCTCAGAAAAGTCTGGACACTCTCAAGACTCAAAGTTAAAAGTCTTTCAATGCTAAGACTCAGAAGACCTCAAGCCTCATCTGCAAGTTATTCTAATTTTTCAAATTTGAAAAGGTACGATTATCTTTTATTTGATTAGTTGATTGATTTATCTTTCTTAAAATACCCTTTATTTCAAAAAGGTAGTTATCGATTTTAAAAGGAATTCAATTAAATCCATAAAGGGAAGTTATTATTTAAAAAGTCATCCTTTTATTTTCCTTTTACGATGCTTCGTTTACCCCGCTTCACTTACTTTATATACCTCTGTGTCGTCTTCCTCATTTTTACTCCAAAACCCTAGAATACAATATTTCTATTCTCTTTCACTTTTACTCTCGATTCGTTTGAAAGTTTTCATCTTTTCGAACAAGTTAATGATTCTCTCCATTGAAATGGCAATGTCTTCAAGAAAGTCATCAAGGATTGCAAGCAGGGGACCACGCCGCATGCCTGAGGGTCCTACTCACTTTGACTTAATCGAAGAAGGGGTATCTCATTTGTGTCCAAGTCGCGTAGCGCCAACCTTCCTCGAATCAAGCAGCCGATGAAGTAATAGAAGGAGTTAATCTTGTAAGAACTCTAACTCTAAAAAAATGCCTTCAAACTCTACTCAAATTTAAAGAAAGGAGGCACGCCATTGTCATTAATTGATGAGTTCTTAAAAGATAGGGGATTCAAGAATGAAACCTTGTTTTTGAGAGATTTGGAGAGGCTAGGAGTTGTGGAAAAAGGATCGGCTGAGAAAGCATTTCAGAATATTCTAAGTGACCCACACTATAACACTGCGAATCAACCACAATCTCTGGATGATGATGAACGGTTGTATTCTCATTTTCAACCTAGGTCTGGGGTGGCTGCAAACATTACTGATGGTTCGAATCTTTTTAAATCCAAGGATCATAAAAAGGTTTATGCAAGTCTTTTGAAGAGAGGGGTGATGAATCCCAGGACTATTGACTTTGATTTCCTGGATTCAATAAAAATCAATCTGAGAGAAAAGTTTGCGCTATTGCAATTGGAAAAGTTCTGTTCTGATTCTACTGCTGGATTTCCAGAGCTGACTGCTTACTTTTATTCAAATCTATCCTTTTTGGATGCACACAGTTTTATCTTCACTGTCAAGGATAGGGAATTTTTTGTGAACATAGACATTTTGGCCGACATAATCGGGGTGGAAAGAACGAGTTTTCAACCGATTAGTGTGTCCATTACTCATGTTATTCTGTCTTTGGTAAGAGATAGGAATGTTGAAAGAAAACTTTCTTATTTAAGGATGAGTGCTTCGAATATTCTCTTGCACAAAATTGTGATAAATTGCATTCGCCCTAAATCGACATCCAAGACTGATGTTTCTCATTCAGAAGAAAAATTGATGTGTGCAATCAATACTGGTTTTAGATTCTCTCTACCTCACACCATTCTGTTCCACATGTTTCGAACTGTGACTAAGGATAAGGGACAGCTCCCTTATTCTGCTCTTATCACTCGACTCTTTAGGCACTTCAAAATTCATATCTCTACACCATTGAGTCTGAAAGCCATCACTCCGATGGTAATTGGGTTCAAAATGGTGTCAAAGATGCGCTTAAAAGAGCTGAACAAAGTGCTGGAATGAATGAAGGAGAAATCTCCTCTTAAGGCAAAGCAAGACTCTACTGTGGCTAAAATGAAATGCAAGGAGCCCATGATTGCTCCTGTAAAGAAGAAAAGAGCTCTCATTTTAGAAGATGAAGAAAATGAGGATGAGCTTACTATTTCTGTCTTGGAAAATCTGAAGACCTTTGTCAGCCTTCCTGAGAGAAGAGAAGAGTCAGAAGAGGGAAGAAAGAGAGAAAAATCGGAGAATGAAGAAGAACAAAGGGAAACAAAGGAAAGAAGAGAAGAAGAAGAAGAAGAAGAAGAGGAAGAAAAAAAAGAGGAAGATAAAGAGGAAGCAGAGAAAGAAATGGAAGAAGCTGAAGAAGAAAGGGAAGAAGAAGCAGAAGAAGTAGAGAATGAAGGAGATCAAGGTACTTAAGACTCTATCGAGCCAACCTTGGCTATCTCTCTATCCAGTCATTCCGAGATAAGAGAAGAAGAGTCTACCGGAGTGCATCATTCTGAGGCTGAGGAAGCTTTACCTACTTCTCCTGAGGGCATCAAAACAAGGGGAGCTGATGGTCAAAAAGGTACTTCTTCACCCTTACTTGCTAGTGATGTAAGTCGATCTGCAGCAGACCCAGAAGAAGTGCATGCCTCTCATTATCCAGAAGATAGACCTCCTATTGAGACTCCATCTTTTCTCAATTTCCCTGAGTTTCACTTTGCCGGTCCAAGCGATACAACTGCTCAAACAACAGACTTTTCAAGACTGCTGGAAATTATTTTGGATGTGCGGAGTCAGCAATATGCTATGAGTTTTGAGATGCTGGATCTCAAGAACGTTGTTAAGGCCACTTTAGTGTCTCTTCATGAACAGTTGGATTCGCTAAGGAATCAAGTTCAGTCTTATGTGCAAGGTGAAGAATTTCAGGCGCTGAAGCAGAGTTTTGACAAGCTTCAACAGACAATGCACTCAATGAAGGAATACGAGCTTGTTCGCTTACCTAAGCAACCTTAACTCATACTCTTTTCCAAATCTATCTTTTTCCGGTCTCCACTTTTTGCTGTTGACAAAAAGGGGGAGATGTTTATGCAGATTTGAAACTTGACTTTTTGTTTGACTTTGACTTTTGTTTGGTTGTTTGGTTGTGACTGGATTTGGATTGTTTGATTGTTTGGTTATTGGTATTTCATGACAAAGATAGTTGTTTATTTACAGGACTAACCTTTTTCCTGTGGATGCAGATTCAATGTTGTTTTTACTAAGTCAATTATCTTTGTGAGATATCCATGTGTGCTTGAGTTCTATTTTGCAGGTCAAAATTATCCAAATCTGCAGGAAAGTTTTGTCACCATCAAAAAGGGGGGAGATTGTTGGAGAAAACTTCCTTGTATGTTTTGAAGCTAACAAAACGTTTCCATCAGTCTAGTCTAAAAACTTGCAGACTCTGTCATCAAAGTTTGAAGATCGCCGGACTGCTAGACTCAAGATTCAGAGTCTATCCTTATTGACAGTATGTAGACCATCGAAGAAGACTTATCCAGATCTGAGTAGTTCGTTGAGGATTTGATTCTATCGACTGGAGAAGATCACTTGGCTAGAAATAGCATGTCGGAATCATTTATTCAAATTAAGATTGATTTAGGGATTTTGGATCCGTTGATTGGCGAAGTATACTTGGAAGGTTCTACTTATGGAAACCTAGATCCTGATTGTATGGGCGAGCAGGATTGGTGGGCTATCGTCATATTCCTTAAATAACTCAAAATCTCCCTAATTGATTATGTCCAACGGGTAGATTGGAAGAACTCATTTGGTAAGTGCCAACGGGTGTGATGGTATGAAAGAGTATATAAGGAAGACGTTCCAGTTGTTCGAGTGTGTGAGCGATAGAAGAATTCCAAAGTCTGAAGCTCCTTGTTCTTTGTCAATCCAATTATTGAGCGAAAACTTATACTCAAAAGTGAGTTTATACTTTTGTGTGACATTGAGGAAGTGTAGCAAAGTCTCTACACTGTGGAATCAAGGAAGAGCTATACTGTAACAACTCTTTGATTCTTAGTGAAATCCAACCGGTGGGCTGTCAGTGTGGAATAGTGGATGTAGGCTTGGACTAAACCGAACCACTATAAACCTTGTGTTCTTATTCTCTTCCCTAAGCTCTTTACTTTGATCGTAACAATATTTATTTATTAGAATCTAATTTCCTTTTCATAATCTATTGTTGAACAGAGTCGGTTCAAAAGAAAAATTATTGTCTTTACTTTGCAAAATTTGTTTTCGCACCTATTCACCCCCTCTAGGTGCTCGTACTAGCTTTCACAATTTCTAGGAACTTCAAGATAGACTTTAGCTAGAGAAGTCAAGAAAAATCCGAAAAAAAAAAATAGAAATTAGCATGGGCAGCAATGAAAAGTGTAGAAGCACAAGTGCAGAAGTGTCTAGGAGAAGAAGGAAAGTGAAAAATCTCTGACAAGAACGGAAGATTTTCCTTGGGTAAAGTCGGTGATGTAGGCCTACAAAAAGCCTTGTGGTCGTCCATTTTGAGGGGTAGACCACAAAGGTAAGATCCTCCCCTTCCTTTTGTACTACGATAAATAATGAAAAAGTTTTCTTTTTGTTCCCTTGTGCTCTTTTGCTGCCACTCTCTTTTACATATTCTTATTGTTACTTTGCCCAATCATTTCTTGCCGCCATTGTTCCTTAGTTCTTTTGCTCTCTTGATAGTTTACACACAAAATACTCCCTTACACACACATCAAATACACACTTCCGCAATTACCAACAGTGGTATCAGAGCCACATCTTTGGTTGGTATTGGGCATTTGTCCTACCTACCCATTCCTAAAACTACCCTTTCCAAATAACTAATGACTAAATTATGGCCAACTCTACCTTATCCTCATTTCCCATTCCCATTTTTTATGGAAATAACTATGAATTTTGGAGCATAAAAATGACTACATTCTTGATGGCCCAAGACTTATGGGACATCGTGGAAAAAGGTTGCGAGGTTCCATGTGGCATCCCAAAATCCAAGACAACCTCTAGATGTATTAAAGCCTATGATTAGGTAATGAAATTTCCTTTGGTTTATGCTTTAGCCATTGGTTTTCTTTTAAGACCAAGTGTTATTTATATTTGCGTTCATGAGTTATTAAAGTTAGTATTATAGGATAAATTAATGAGAAGAATTTATTCTTGGCTATGCACCTCATAGATTTAATCCCTATAGATTAAGTGTTACAAGATTTTGGCCATATGAAATTTAAAACTTGAGATCAATAAAAGAAAGAATTAAAGATGAATAATTAAAAGTGAAATTGGGGTTTATTAGGGTTAAACTTTAGGCCCAAGAGTATGGACCTAAAGTGGGCCAAATCGGCTTGGCCTATGAAGCCCATGGAGAGGCTGCCGTCGGCCACAAGGGGGAGAGGCCGGCCCAATTCATCCAAGCCCATTTTGCATGAGTCTTGCCAAGTGGCAAAAAGGAGACTCCATGCATTGGCCATGGTGGGTGGCTTCTCAATCATTGCAAATGATTGTGATTTAGGGGAAACAAAAGGGAGAGAGTGGCCGGTTGAGGGGGCTGTCGCCCAAGCCAAGTGAGAGAGAGAGAGGGTTGCGAGAGAGAGAGAGGAACCGAGAGAGAGGAGGAAGGAGTCGCTCGCCCGCCCATCGCCCGTCCGTCCGCTCGTCCGTCACCGTCCGTGTGCCGTTGTTTGCTCAATTTTGGAGGCAAGTTGGGATCCATATTCTGCTCTTGCATGTGTGTCTTGCATGTGTGATTGTTTGGTGGTAGATCTCGGATGTTTAGGGTATGCAAAACCGAAGCTAGAGTGTGTTGTTCTTGAAAATGTATTCTGTTTTCGTGTGTGCTGCCTGACCCCGAAAGTTGTAGAAGTTTGCATGTGGGTTTCGAGTTGGATTTTGGCTTCGATTTCTTCAAGAAAGTTGTAGAAAACATCTCATAGTATAACATACTAAAATGTGAGACAAAATGGCTGAGTTTTAAGGGGTGAATTCCATCCTCTACGAAAAGGCTAGATCTGAAACTGTTTCGTCGACCTCTTGGTGGTTTTGTGTGTTGCATGTCACTTTTACTAAGAATTTCACTTCGACTTCTTCACGAAAGTTGTAGAGAACATCCGAATGATAAACATACTCAAATGTGAGGTAAAACGAGCAAGTTTAACCTAATGAAACGATTTTCTTTTGAAGATGGTAGATCTGGAAGTATGGTACTGGACTCCCGCGACTTCGTGGACTAAATGGTGACTATCCTTTGAGAATCTCACCTAAATCCCTTTGATGAAAGTTGTAGTGGACTTCTTTGGGCACAACATATCAAAATTTAAGAGGAAACGAAGGAGGATAAGTAGGCAAAACCTCGATTTTTCGGAGACAGCTAAACTGGACTGTTCGGTACTAGGAACAGTAGCTTCGTCCGGCCATAGTAAATTACCTAGGACGAATCTGGCCTAGTTGTCTTCATGAAAAATCTACCTTAGGGCCTCGACTATGACCTGGTAAAAGTGCATGATTTTTGGAGGTCATTCGGGTATTTTAATCGAAATAGTTTAAGAACTGCGCAAACTGATTTTATCCGAATTTTGCATACTGTATTGTGTGAACTATATCTTCTTGTGTGAAGCTCTTTTGGGCATGTGTTCTTCATGGAATTGCTACCTTTTGTCTTGTCTATCACATGTTCTGATTTTATGATTCTTGAAGATCATATGGATATTCAATTTATATGTTTTCCGAAATTGTGCAAGCTGGAATTTGGTAAATCTCAAAAATCATGATGTATGGATTATTCTAAGTTGTATGGACCTCATGAATTGTATTGTCATAAGTGATTGTATCTTGCTGCATGTATGATGATGATTGGAAATGCATATAAGAATCAAATGATGAAAATGATCTTGTTTGCCATCACATCATATGCTATGTTGAGATTGAGCCATAATTGTAAATGTGAACTATGATAAGTGAGAAGGCCGTCGGAGGTGTGAGCCAATGATGCCCCGGGAGTGTCGGGATGCCTGGCCAGGGAGTGTAAATGCCGGATGCCCGGTGGCCTTAAATGGCTGAATGCCGGAGGGTCCTCGGGAGTTTCGAGATGCCCGGAGCGTGGGGAGCCGGAAGCTCGGCAGGTATTGTGCCGGCGGATGCCTCGTGATGCCAGTTGGGGTACGAGATGCCTGACAGATATTGTGCCGGATGCCCGAAGGTTTGTGCCGGAGGTTCCTCACGATGCCAGGTGGGATGCGAGCGATAAATGTGGGACGCAAATACTGGTCCCGGGAAAGAGAAATGTGGCGGCTCAAAATGAAAGAATAAAATTGAGAAATTGAAATTGAATTATGCATGTGCACCTATGGCATGATGGTATATGTGACATGATGATGGTGAGTGCATGGATGTATGTGCACCTATGACATGATGATACATGTGACATGATGATGGTGAGTGCATGGATGTATGTGCATCTATGGCATGATGATACATGTGACATGATGATGGTGAGTGCATGGATGTATGTGCACCTATGGCATGATGGTGAAGGTTATATGATGATGTATGTACATGTGGTGTGATGACATATGCATGGCTTCAAGGTAAGTTATGCATGGATGCATGAATGACATGTGTTATGCTATGATTGTCATGATTGTATTGTGTGATGCATTGAGTGGTTTATTGGGTCATTTACCTACTGAGTGGCTATACTCACCCCTTCGGGAACCAACATTTCAGATTAGAAAGATGCCGCTCCCTGCTGTCACGCGGGGCGTCTTTTACGGCCTTCCTTCGGATGTAGAGGTCGAGTGTATGGAGATCGACCGTCCCACCATCCCTGGTCTAACGTACATTCGGGTTCGTGCATTAGTGATGTATGACGTGGGCCTGGCTGAAGGCCCAGTCATTCAGGAGTTCATATCCATTCACGTTCGTCGAGACGGAGTGATGCGGGGAATGTTGCCACCGCCACCGCCTGACGCACCGGGATGGGTGTGATGGCCCGTGCGTGAGAAGTAGGAGCTGCAACTTTTTGGACAATAGCCGACACTAGTGGATGGAGGATTTTGCATGATCAACGTAGTGGGTCGAGTTGTCTCTTCTTGGGGTTATGGCTGAGTGTAGCTAAAAGTCTTGGCCTTTCTTTTGTTGTACCAACCCAAGAAAATCCATCCCGAAAATATGTAAATAAAAGTGTCTTGGCTTTATCTTTTCTTATGGTGTTTAGTGGTGTGCAATTGTATCATGATGGTTGGAGGGAGAATTAGTAAGACTTGATTATGCTTCCGCAAATAAGATGCGCTGGGACTGTTATAAATAATATATATATATATATATATATGTATATATATATATGCCTAGGAACTAAGGTTCTTCTTTGGTATCTGTGGTGACCTTAGGTGTTCCGGGGTGCCACATTCCACAAGAAGGTGCAAGTGTTTCGAAGGATCAACTACAAAAGGATGCAAGGGCACTATACTTTATCCAGTAAGCACTCTCAAAAATGGTATTTCCAAGAATAATTGGAGCAAGGACCACAAAAGGGGCTTGGGAAATACTACGAGAAGAATTTTAAGAATCAGAAAAGGTATGCACTATTTGCCTTCAAACTCTAAGAAGAGATTTTGAGAATTCTAAAATGAAAAATTATGAGACCATACAAGAATATTGTGGAAAATTAAAGGAACTAGTTAATCAAATGAGAGCCTATGGAGATGTGATAACGGATCAAAGGGTTGTTGAGAAAATATTGGTGTCACTTACTAAAAAATACAACCCCATAGTCACAACTATAGAAGGAACTAAAGACTTGACGCCCTTATCAGTGAGTGAATTAATTGGCTCTCTAGAAGCACATGAGAAAAGACTAATGGCACAAGATGAAGATTCAGTTGAAAGTGCCTTTCAATATAAAATAAGCATATGGTCTCATCAATCTAAAAATGGTGGAAGGAGCTCATGGAAATATAAAAGAGGAGGAGAAACTACACAAAAGGAAAATTATCCACCTTGTGGTATTTGCAAGAAAACAAATCATTTGGAGAAGGATTGCCGGTTAAAAATAAAAAACAATGCCACTTTTGTAAAAGATATGGCCATGCAGAAAAAGATTGTTGCTCAAAAACAAATAATCAAGCAAACTATGTGGAAAAAAAAAAAGGAAGTAAGGAGAATACATTCTACACAAGCCAAGCGGCAAATGATAATAAAAATGAAACATGGTACATTGATAGTGGGTGTAGCAATCACATGACAGGGGACAAATCTATATTCACTGATATTGATAAGTTGGTGAAATCCCAAGTAAAGTTGGGCAATGGTGCATTAGTAGATGTCAAAAGAAAAGGCACCATCACTGTGGAAATGAATAAAGGCCCAAAATATATACATAATGTATATCTAGTCCCTTGTCTTGCACAAAATCTCTTGAGTGTGGGCCAAATGATACAAAGTGGGTATTCTCTATATTTTAGTGGAGATGCCTGCATTATCTATGATAAATATAAAAATATCATTGCCTCTGTTAAGATGAAGAATAAGAATTTTCCTATTTGATGGAAATATGTCAAAGATATAACCATGAAAGCTCAACTTGATGATTCATGGCTATGGCATTGAAGATTTGGCCACTTCAACTTTGTTGGGCTAAAAACTCTTCATCAGAAAAATATGATGAGAGACTTTCCGACTATTTCAAAAATTTCAGATATTTGTGAAGGTTGCCTCCTTGGAAAACAACAAAGATAGTCCTTGCCATCTAGAGGAACATAAAGAGCTAAGAAACCATTGGAGCTAGTTCATACGGACATGTGAGGTCCAATGAGAACCCACACACTCATTCAGAATAAATATTTCATCCTATTCATTGACGATTATACAAGAATGACATGGGTATACTTTCTTCAAGAAAGATCAGAGGTCTTCTCTATCTTTAGAAGATTCAAGAGCCACATCAAGAATCAAAGTGGCCGAAGAATCAAAGTTCAAGGAGTGACAGAGGCACATAATACAATTCAAAGGAGTTTAATAAATTTTGTGAAGATGAAGGAATCCAACATCAACTAACTGTTGGCTACACCCCAGAGCAAAATGGAGTAGCCGAAAGAAAAAATAGAACCGTCATGGAGATGCCAAGGTCTATGCTAAAGGAAAAATGACTTCCTAACTCGTTCTGGGCAGAAGCAGTCTACACGGCCGTATACATCTTAAACAAGTGTCCAACTAGAGCAGTCCAAAATAAAACTCCAGTCGAAGCATGGAGTGGACAGAAGCCTTCAGCAAAGCACCTCAAGGTATTTAGATGCATTTGTTACATCCACATCCCTGCTCAGAAAAGGAGTAAGCTAGATGAAAAGACATAAAAGGGAATATTCCTCGGTTACAGTGACTAATCAAAAGGCTATTGGGTTTACAACCTAAGAACTAAGAAGCTTATGATTAGTTGAGACATTGAGTTCGACGAGAATGCTGCCTGGAATTAGGAGGACGAGAAGATCGAGAAGAAGTACAACACCTTGCCAAACATACCACTTGCTCAAGAGGAGTCAACATCACAAGAAGAATGAGAAGTACTGGATTCCACCACTCACGACATAACTCCCCCAACCTCTCCAAGAGTAATGCAAGAAGAATCTACTCCAGAGTCTCCAGTATTAAGGGTAAAAACCCTTAGAAGAATTTACGACACATGCAACTTTGTTGTTTTGGAACCAGAAAACTACGAACAAGCATCCAAAGAAGAAGTCTCGATAAAAGCCATGGAAGAAGAGATCAAGGTGATCAAGAAAAATGAAACTTGGGAGCTTGTCGATCGACCCGAAGACAAAGAGGTCATTGGCGTCAAGTGGGTTTACAAGACAAAGCTCAATGCAAATGGATCAATCCATAAGCATAAAGCAAGGCTTGTGGTGAAAGGATACTTGCAACAACCAGGTATCAACTATATTGAAACTTTTGCCGCATTGCTCGCCTCGATACTATTCGAGCACTCATAGCCCTAGCAGCACAAAAAGAATGGAAGATCCATCAACTATATGTGAAGTCGGCATTCTTAAATGGATATCTTCAAGAAGAAATATACATAGAACAACCACAAGGCTTTATCCTCAAAGGCCAAGAAGAAAAAGTTCTCAAACTCAAGATTGCCCTGTATGGGTTAAAGCAAGCACCACGAGCGTGGTATAGTAGAATCGATGAGTACTTCATCAAGCAAGGGTTCAAGAGGAGTATAAGTGAGCCAACACTCTACATCAAGACCCAAGGTAAGTCCAACACTCTCTTTGTCTCTCTATATGTAGATGATCTCATATATACAGGAAACAGTGAAACAATGATCCAAGAATTCGAAGAAGAAATGATAAAGACATTCGAGATGATGGACTTGGGCTTGATGCATTACTTCCTTGGCATCAAGATCGACTAAAATGAAGGAGTGTTTATCTCGCAAAAGAAATATACCGAGAACCTCTTGAAGAAATTCAAGATGAACTATTGCAAAGCAGTTTCAACTCCGTTCATGACAAATCAGAAACTATTGAAGGTAGATGGAGTGGAAAAGGCTGACGCCTCCCTCTACAGAAGTTTGATTGGCAGTTTGCTATATCTCACTACTACACGACCAGATATTATGTATGCAACAAGCCTATTATCATGATTCATGCAAAGTCTGAGTCAAATTCACTTTGGAGCTGCCAAGAGAATTCTCAGATATTTACGAGGAACTATAGATTACGGCATTTGGTATCGGCCAAGTGCAAATGCGAAGCTCATTGGCTACACTAATAACAACTAGGCAGGCTCAACTGATGATAGGAGAAGTACTACTGGCTATGCATTTACACTGGGTTCTGGAATATTCTCATGGGCATCCAAAAAACAATACTCAGTGGCACAGTCTACTGCAGAAGCTGAATACATCACAGCTGCTATGACCACTAGTCCAGCAATATGGCTTCAAAGAATTCTAGAAGACATTGGAGAAGCACAAACAGAACCGACCCCATTACTTTGCGACAATAAGTCCGTAATCGCTATATCAAAGAATCCAATATTCCATGGAAGAACCAAACATATTGACATCAAATATCACTTCATACGAGAGGTGCAATGGAGAGATCGAGCTGAAATATTGCATGACCGAGGATCAAGTAGCAGACATTATCACTAAAGCGCTACCACTAACCAAGTTTGAGACATTGCAGAAGAAGCTTGGTGTAACACGAAATTGGATCAAGGAGGAGTGTTGAATTGTTGATCCAATTTCTAGAAACTTCAGGATAGACTTTAGCCAGAGAAGTCAAGAAAAATCCAAACAAAAAAAAAACAATAATAAAATAAAATAAAATTATAGCATGGGCAGCAATGAAAAGTGTAGAAGCAAAAGTGTAGAAGTGTCTAGGAGAAGAAGGAAAGTGAAAAATCTCTAACAAGAGCAGAAGATTTTCCTTGGGTAAAGTCCGTGATGTAGGCCTATAAAAAGTCTTGTGGTCGTCCATTTTGAGGGGCAGACCACAAAGGTAAGCTCCTCCCCTTCCTTTTGTCCTACAATAAATAATAAAAAAGTTTTCTTTTTGTTCCCTTGTGCTCTTTTGCTGCCACTCTCTTTTACGTATTCTTATTGTTACTTTGCCCAATCATTTCTTGCCCACATTGTTACTTAGTTTTTTTGCTCTCTTGATAGTTTACACACAAAATACTCCCTTGCACGCACATCAAATACACATTTCTGCAATTACAATAAAAAGTAATTTAGAAATTCATTTGCCCTCAAGTTCAATTGAAGACGCAAACAACTTCAGCAAAGAGGGCCGAGCCAGTAAATAGGGATGGAGCTCCAGCTGAAGGTAATAGAAGTGGAGATCAAGAAAACTGCGGCGATGAAGTTTCTGGTTCAGAGAATGAGCTTGACAATGATGATGAAGAACTTGCTTGTAGAAGAAAAAGTAAATACCATTGTTATGATCCGACAGTTGATAAACTTGTTTTATTAGTGGGCATGAGATTTAACGATGCAAAACAGTTTAAGGAAGCTGTTGTCAAGAATTCCATTGCTAAACATAGGAGCATTGAATTCATTAGAAACACGAAGGAATTTGTGAGAGCTAAATGCTCACAACCCAATTGTCCATGAAAGCTCTATGACGCGCTAAGTAAGAATGGGTCATTTCAGATTAGGTCATTCCAAGAAGAGCATACTTGTCCAATTGTTAAAAGGGTAATAAGTGTGTGGTTATCGAAACATTTGTTTCAATACTATCAAAGCAATGCTCGAGATCAAGAGTCCTCAATTTCAACTGTTAGTGAATGAGCAATTAGAGGTTAATGTGTCAATGAATCAAAGCAAGAGAGCTAAAATGAGGGTAATGAAAATATTGATGGGTGGGTATAAGGAAGAATATGCGCAGGTATGGGATTATGCTGGCGAATGCATGTTTCAAAACCCATCTAATATGGTATATATAGAGGTTGTGGAGTGATAACTCTATAAAAATAGAGTTATTTTACCTATTTTTGGCAACAATTAATGCAATATCTATGAGAAAATATTTGGATTTCCTTCTGATTATTTGAATTTTCCTTATTTATGCAGAATAATGAGATATGGAGAAGATAAGGAAAAGAACGGCAAAAATAAAGAATTCAAATCAAGAAGCAGTAGAAGATAGATATCAAATCAGAATCCTCTGATTTACTCCCTAATTTTATGCGCAATTGCTTGGAGCTTGGATATATCCTCTAAATGGGAGAACATTGAGAGCCAGAGAGCAGTTAGGTTTTTGTTAGATCGTTTTTTATTATTCTGAGAGTTTTTCAAGTATTTTGAAGATAAGACAAAAGTGGTGACAGAATTCTTGTTCTTTGATTCAAGATGCTGAGTTTAATTTATATTTTTATTTATTCATCTGCTATGTTCTAATTTTTTTTTGTTAGGGCTACAATGTAGCCTAACAATGATGATGTGAATTTCATGATTTTTATGTTTTGCAATTGATTTCATTCATGTGAATTATATATTATTGTGCATAATGCTTTTGAGTGATTGGCCACAACTTGAATGATCTTATATGCATGTTTGAGACTGAGAAGTGATAATATGCAATTGTTCATTACAATACTGCATTATTTGTGTAGCTTTCGGTGATAAGGTGATCTAAAAGACTCATTGTAAACCCGAAATATTAATAGTTTTTAATGCACTTATGTTTATTTTAATTCACATAGAGATATAGTGGATTAATAAACTAAGTAGGTTTGCTATACCTAGAGATATGATAGTAAATAGATTAGGAAATTCCACTATCACATGTTTGATATCGTTCTTGTACCCACAATAATCTGAAATTTATATCTAGCGGTTATAGTGAAATTGGATGCTCTAACATATTTATCTGATCGATTTACTGCATTTAGTTTACAAATTTTGTTTTTCATTTATTCTAAATTATATTTTGATCTGTTAGATAAATTTTAGAATTGATCTATTTTAGTATTTAATTAGTTTATTAATCATCGATCTCCATGGGACGATACTTTTTCTTATTATTATATTACTTGTTCGACACATTCACTTGCATTTAGAATTTTACGAACAAGTTTTTGGCATCGTTGCCGAGGATCGTTTGTTTAATATTAATTAATATTGATACCAGATAATTCTAAGTTTAATTTAGCTTTCGTTTTGTTTTATTTTTCAAGGTGTACATCGGTTTATGACACGTAGTCAACAAGGGAAACTTGTTGAACTTGATCCAGAAGTCGAGTGTACATTCAAAAGGCAACTGAGAGAACAGAGAAATCACGCTAAGAAGATGGCAGACGGTGATAATGAAAATCCACGTAGACTCTTAAGAGATTATGCCGCGCCAACAGTTCAAGGCACCACATCAAGTATCAAAAGACATGCAATTCAAGCAAACAACTTTGAGATCAAGTCGTCACTCATTCAAATGCTTCAACAATCAGTGCAATTCGGTGGGCTACCAAGCGATGATCCAAATGCTCACATTGATGCTTTTCTTGAAATTTGTGACACCATTAAATATAATGAAGTTACAGATGATGCTATTAGATTGAGATTATTTTCATTCTCTCTTAAAGACAAAGCTAAGAGTTGGCTTTCTTCTCTTTCTGCAAGATCAATTACTACATGGAATGATATGACTCAGAAATTTCTTGGTAAGTTCTTTCCACCTGCAAAGATGCATAACGATATTACTAATTTTATGCAGATGGATAATGAATCATTATATGAAGCATGGGAAAGATTCAAAGAATTTCTTAGGAGATGCCCACATCACGGACTACCCATATAGATGCAAGTGCAAACTTTTTATAATGGCTCTAATACAAATCTTCATTCTATGATTGATGCAGCTGTAGGAAGAACTCTAAATAATAAAACACCAGAAAAAGCCTACAATCTATTATAGGAGATGGCGTCCAATAGTTATCAGTGGCCTACTGAGAGACTACCGATGCGAAAAGTTAGCGGAGTTCACGAAGTGGATGCTTTTGCTGCAATTATTGCACAATTTGAAGCACTCAACAAAAAGCTAGATAATATGAGTGTTTCAGGCATGAAAATTTATAATTTGACATGTGATTTATGTGGTGGAGAACATGTTAGCACAGAGTGTCAGGTAGGTAATACTTTTAAACAATCTAGTGAAAATTCTAACTTTGTTGGGAATTTTAACAAGTCAAAGAATAATCCCTACTCCAACACGTACAATCCGAGATAGTGCAATCATCCAAATTTTTAATGGAATAATCAGAATGTGACGAGACGACTGGGATTCAAACAATTAGAAGAGATAAAGTCCAATTTGGAAGATATAGTCACCAAATTTGCTAACACAACTCATGACTTCATTAAAAGCACGGATGTGAGATTTCAAAACCAAGAGACTTCAATTAGAAATTTGGAGATGCAAGTGGGTCAGTTAGCAAGCATGATGTCAGGGAGACAACAAGGTTCTTTGCTGAGTAACACAGAGAAAAATCCAATTGAAAACATAAAGGCTATTACCCTGAGAAGTGGTAAACAAGTGGGAGAAGAAAAGATTTTCAGAGACAAGGAAGAGGTGATCAATAAACAATCAAAGGAGACAAGCAAGAGTAAACTTTTTCCAAACAATCCAAAGCCATATGTGCCACCAATTCCATTCCCTCAGAGACTCTAGCAGCACAAAATAGATAAGCAATTTTCTAAATTTCTTGATGTATTTAAAAAATTGCACATTAACATTCCTTTTGCAAATGCCTTAGCGCAAATGCTTAGTTATGAAAATTTTTTAAGGGGATTTTGGCAAACAAAAGGAAACTGGAGGATTATGAAACTGTGAAGTTAAATAAGGAGTGTTCAACCATCCTACAAAAAAATTTCCTCCAAAATTACCTCCAAAATTAAAAGATCCAGGGAGTTTTACTATTCCTTGCACTATTGGGGATTCTTACTTTGAAAAAACATTATGTGATTTAGGTGCAAGTATTAATCTGATGCCTTATTTAGTTTTCAAGAAATTAGGATTGAGCGAGGTAAAAGCAACCACAATGTTACTTCAACTGGCTGATCGATCAATTAAATATCTGAGAGGTATTGTGGAAGATATTTTGGTAAAAGTTAACAAATTTATTTTTCCTGCAGATTTCATAGTTCTTGACATGGAGGAAGATTTTGAGATACCACTTATCTTAGGTCGACCTTTTCTAGCAATGGGAAGAGCTCTTATTGATGTACAACAATGGAAGTTGATTCTTAGAGTTCAAGATGATCTTGTTTCATTTAATGTTTTTAAAACAATGAAAATATCCATCTGATGATAATTCTTGTTTTAGAGTTAAGACAATTGACAAGTTGGTGAATAAGGTTTTTCGGGAAAATATTTTTAAAGATCCACTTGAAGCATGTTTGATTCGACCAAGGGACAAAGATATTCAGAATGAGGAGATAAATGAATACACAAATTTCATAGGGGCAATTCCACCATATTCAAGGCAAAAGGCAATTAAATTTGAGGAGTTGGGACAACATATTACAAAGCCTAAACTATCAATTGAAGAGCCTCCAATTCTTGAACTCAAACCCTTACATTCTCATTTGAAATATGCCTATTTAGATGGAGTTTCTTCTTTACCGGTAATTATATCTTCTTCTTTGACAGATTTGATGGAGGAGAAATTGCTCAAAGTATTAAGAGAGTGTAAGGGTGCAATTGGATGGAAAATAACTGATATCAAGGGAATTAGTCCTTCAATTTGCATGCACAAAATTTTGATGGATGAACAATATAAACCCACTATCCAACCTTAGAGGTGTTTGAACCCGAAGATGCAAGAAGTAGTGAAAGCTGAGGTAATTAAGCTACTTGATGCAGATATCATCCATCATATCTCTGATAGTTCTTGGGTAAGTCTTGTACAAATTGTGCCAAAGAAAGGCGGTATGACTATTCAGAAAAACAACAACAATAAATTGATTCAAACTAGAACAGTTACTGAGTGGTGTGTATGTATGGATTACAGAAAATTGAATGATGCCACTAGAAAAGATCATTTTCCTTTACCATTTATTGATCAGATGTTAGAAAGACTTGCAGGGCATGAGTTTTATTTCTTTCTTGATGGATATTCAGGGTATAATCAGATTCCTATTGCACTAGAAAATCAAGAGAAAAATACTTTCACTTGTCCCTATGGTACTTTTGCTTTTAGAAGAATGCCATTTGGTCCTTGTAATGCACCGGCTACTTTTCAGAGATGCATGATGGCTATTTTTTCTGATATAGTTGAAAAATATATTGAGATTTTCATGGATGATTTTTCTGTTTTTGGCTTATCATTTGATTCTTGTTTAAATAATTTGGCTTTGGTCTTACAAAGATGTGAGGAGACTAACCTTGTTTTAAATTGGGAGAAGTGTCACTTTATGGTGCAGGAAGGAATAGTGCTCGGGCATAAAATTTATCAAAACGGAAAAGAAGTTGATCGAGCCAAAGTGGAGGTCATTGCAAAATTGCCTCCACCAACATCTGTGAAACTTGTTAGAGGATTTTTGGGGCATGCAAGATTTTACAAGCAATTTGTAAAAGATTTTTCAAAAATTGCTAAACCCCTTTCTAATCTTTTGGAAAAAGATGCTCCTTTTAATTTTTCTATGGAATGCATGCAGGCTTTTAACACTTTAAAAGAGAAGTTAATATCAGCACCGATTATGGTAGCACCAAATTGGGATTTACCTTTTGAACTAATGTGTAATGCTAGCGATTCTGCAATAGGAGCTGTTTTGGGACAAAGGAAGAATAAAATTTTTCAAACCATATACTATGCCAGTCAAACCTTGTCAGGTGCACAATTGAATTATTCAACAACAGAAAAGGAACTTTTGGCCGTAGTTTTTGCTTTTGATAAATTTTGTTCTTATTTAATTGGCTCAAAAGTGATAGTTTATTTTGACCATTCTGCTCTTAAGTATCTGCTCGAAAAGAATGAATCAAAACCCAGGTTGATCAGGTGGATTCTATTGCTTCTATTGCTGCAAGAATTTGATTTGGAAATCAAAGATAAGAAGAGGACTGAAAATCTAATTGCAGACCACTTATCAAGAATTCCAAATTCAAAGGAAGAGGTAAGACCAATTTTGGAAGAGTTCCCTGATGGTACGCAGACTTTGTAAATTATTTAGTAAGTAATGTTCTTCCTCCTGAATTATCATATCAACAGAAGAAAAAATTCTTTTCTAATGTTAAAAATTATTTTTGGGAAGAACATTTTTTGTTTAAAGTATGTGCAGACCAGGTCATAAGGAGATGTGTTCCAGACGAAGAAAAGGCAAACATTCTACTTCATTGTCATGATGGAGAGACAGGTGGCCATTTTGGTGCCACCAAAACTGCAGCTAAGATTTTACAATCTGGATTTTATTGGCCTACACTTTTTAAAAATGCATACTCCTATGTAGCTTCATGCGATAGGTGTCAGAGAACTAGAAATATTTCAAGAAAAAATGAAATGCATTTAAACAACATTATTGTGTGTGAATTATTTAATGTTTGGGGTATTGATTTCATAGGACCATTTACACATTCTTATGGAAATTTATATATTTTAGTGGCTGTGGAGTATGTGTCTAAGTGGGTAAAAGCTGTAGCATTGCCAACAAATAATGCTAAGGTTGTGCTCAAATTCTTGAAGAAAAATATTTTTACCCGATTCGGCATTCCTAAGGCAATCATAAGTGATAGGGGGACATATTTTTGCAACAATTTGAAGCACTTTTGAGTAAGTACGGAGTTAGGCATAAGATTGCAACCCCTTATCATCTTCAAACTAGTGGTCAAGTAGAGGTTTCAAATAGGGAAATCAAGTGAATTTTAGAAAAAACAGTGAATGTCTCTGGAAAGATTGGTCAATAAAACTTGATGATACACTTTGGGCCTATAGGACAATGTTCAAAACTCCAATTGGGATGTCTCCTTTTAGGTTAGTGTTTGGGAAAGCTTGTCACTTACTAGTGAAATTAAAGCATAAAGCATATTGGGCTTTGAAATTTTTGAATTTTGACATGCAGTCTACAAGTGAAGAAAGATTATTGCAATTGAATGAATTGGCGGAATTTCGCAATGAGGCCTATGAAAATTCTAAGTTGTACAAGGAGCATACAAAAAGATGGCATGACAAGCACATATTCAGAAGAAATTGGTAAAAAAAAGTCTTACTTTATAACTCTCGTCTTAAACATTTTTCAAGAAAATTGTGGTCTCGATGGTCTGGTCCTTTCACAATTACACAAGTATTCCTATATGGAACAGTTGAAGTTGCGCATGACACTGAGGGCATGTTCAAAGTGAACAATCAGCATTTGAAGCCCTACTTTGAAGGTGGTTACAACAAGCAAAAGACCACCATTGAACTTCATCCTCTAGAATAACAACATCTGAGATAGTTTGGCTGAAAAATATAAAACAAGCGCTTCTTGGGAGGCAACCCAAGCATTTTAATTATGTTTTTTTCCATTTATTTTTAATTTTGTTTTTCAAAAAAAAAAAGATTAACTTTTCTCTATTTTATCCAGGTTAATTTTTTAGGGAGCACCTTTCAAGAGTTTAATCATCAAGGTCATCTATGAACTTATCCTACAACCAGAGGAGTTTTCTTCTTCTTATTTCTATTTTTCGCATTAAGGACACTGCTTCATTCAAGTTTGGGGGAGACAAAATTTTTGGTTAAATCTATTTTGTCTATCATGATTGCATTCCTTCTCATGAATTTTTGCGATTCTTAGGAAAATTTAAATTTTATTTAAACTTGCAATTGATGTGTGAGTTAATTTTAATTCTGATTATGTTGATTCACTTATTGAGCATTAAAGTCCTTAATTTTTGAATTGTGTGTAAATCTAGAGAACATTCATGTGAAGTATGTGATTTTTTTAAATTTCATACAAATCTTAGAATTTGTTTGATTTTCTCTTGAGGTGAAATCCTAAGCTACATCTAACCGAGAAAATGATTTAGGCAATTTTTGGATTGATTGAGCCTTTCAAGCTAACCCTGTTTGTTTATCCCTAGTCACCCCGTTGAGCCTTAATTATTACCCAATTTTTCATTGGCACCCATATATATTTAGCCTAACCGTTATCAAATTATATCATTGTCCCATGCCCTATGAACACGTTGATTTTTTGGGATAAAAGATTATTTGAGCTTAATAGAAATTTGGGAGGAATGATGGAGTATAAAAAAAAAAAAAGTGATTGTTATGGTTGTTTGGGGTGTATAAAAAAAAATTTGCTTTTATGGTTCATTATCTAACTTTCAATTGAGTGAGCCTTTTGGATACTCAATGGGTTAGAAATTTTCATGTTATATTATGAGGGACTTTGGGAGAAACTCCACCATAAAGCAATTAAAAAAAAAAGAATGACGATATATGGTGGCAGAAAAATTATCATAAAGGAGTGAAATTAGACAGTGACATTGGCTCTAATTAGATCCTAGAAATCAATATGTTGATGGGTGATTTGAGCTTAAAATTGCCGTTATATCACTTTTAGCCCAGCCTTACATTACAAACCGAGAAAAGTCCTATTGATTTTTGGTTGGATAATTAGCTTACATTAGTGGAGAGAGGAATGAAAAGCAAACCTATGAGATTTGGTCATAATTATTGATAATTTTTTAGAGATTGCATGTTAATGTGAATTTATCTAGATTGCATATAATTCGAAAAAGATAAGGATTCTCACACACACACTTGGATCACATAGTTAGAATTGGTCTTAACTTATAAATCAATTTCAATGTTTGGATGAAATTTGTGTTTTTCTTTGAATTGTGAATTTGAGCAATTATGGAAAGATGTCATGAAGGAGATTGTTAACTTGAGTATGTGTTATGTTTTGATTTTGCTCGAGGACTAGCAAAATGTTAAGTTTGGGGGTTTGATAACTCTATAAAAATAGAGTTATTTTACCTATTTTGGGCAACAATTAATGCAATATCTATGAGAAAATATTTGGATTTCCTTCTGATTATTTGAATTTTCCTTATTTATGTAGAATAATAAGATATAGAGAAGATAAGGAAAATATTGGCAAAAATAAGGAATTCAAATCAAGAAGCAGTGGAAGATAGATATCAAATCAGAATCTTCTTATTTACTCCCTGATTTTATGCGCAATTGCTTGGAGCTTGGATATATCCTCTAAATGGGAGAACATTGAGAGCCAGAGAGCAGTTAGGTTTTTGTTAGATCATTTTTTATTGTTCTGAGAGTTTTTCAAGTATTTTAAAGAGAAGACAAAAGTGGTGATAAAATTCTTGTTTTTTGATTCAAGATGCTGAGATTAATTTATATTTTTATTTCTTCATCTGCTATATTCTAATTTTCTTTTGTTAGGGCTACGATGTAGCCTAACCGTGATGATGTGAATTTCATTATTTTTATGTTTTGCAATTGATTTCATTCATGTGAGTTATATATTATTGTGCATAATGCTTTTAAGTGACTGGCCACCACTTGAACGATATGATATGCATGTTTAAGACTGAGAAGTGATAATATGCAATTGCTCATTATAATATATAATCATGAATTAAACGTGGATAAAGATATATCACGTTATTTGTGTAGCTTTCGGTGATAAGGTGATCCAAAAGACTCATTGTAAACCGGGAATATTTATAGTTTTTAATGCAGTTATGTTTATTTTAATTCACATAGAGATATAATGGATTAATAAGCTGAGTAGGTTTGCTATACCTAGAAATAGGATAGTAAATAGATTAGGAATTTCCGCTATCACATGTTTGATATTGTTCTTGTACCCACAATAATCTGAAATTCATATCTAGTGGTTATGGTGAAATCGGATACTCTAACATATTTATCTGATCGATTTACTGTATTTAGTCTACAAATTTTGTTTTTAATTTATTCTAAATTATATTTTGATCTATTAGATAAATTTTAGAATTAATCTATTTTAGTATTTAATTAGTTTATTAATCATCGATCTCCATGGGACGATACTTTTTCTTATCATTATATTACTTGTTCAACACATTCACTTGCGTTTAGAATTTTACGAACATGGAGAGGCCACTCCTTGATCTTGGGCCTAGATTTGATAGATTTTATATCTGTTTTAATGCATACAGATGGGGCTTATTGGCTGGTTGTAGAAGAGTTATAGAATTGGATTGATGCTTTCTAAAGGGTTTATGCAAGGGGGAGTTGTTGGCTGCTATGGGAAAAGATGCCAATAATCAAATGTTTCCGATAGCTTGGGCGGTGGTGAAGATAGAGAACAAGGATATTTGGTCCTGATTCCTCAAAAATTTAATGGCTGACCTTAACATAACCAATGGGGGAGGATGGGCATTCATAAGCAACCAATAGAAGGTAATTCCATTGTCAATTAATTAATTCTCTTTTTAATATTAATCACTTGCATATTTTTCCTGACTTGTATTTATTGGTTTGAATTTTGTAAGAACTTATTCCTGCATTGGCTGAGTTGATGCCACATGCTGAGCATAAAATGTGCGTGAGGCACATTTATGCAAACTAGTCAAGGAACTTCAAAAGAGATAAGCTACAGAAGCAGTTCAGGCAAATAGTGAAGAGTACCAATATGGTTGATTTCATATTAGCCAAACAGGGATTGTTGTAGCTGACAAAGGAATGTTTTGATGCACTCTTCTAAACAGAAGCTAAGCACTGGTGTCGGGCCTTCTTCAGCGAAGAGTTCAAATGCAATATCATTGATAACAACCTCAGTGAAGCTTTCAATGGCATAATTTTAGAGGCCAGGTGCAAACCAATCATCAAAATGCTTGATGATATTCGAGTTATGGTTATGACTAGACTGCATATGCAAAGAGATGAGGCGACGAAGTGGCCTAGAGCCTATTGTCATGCCTCGATCCTCAAGCACGCGCCCATCCCTCACTGGTCGATTAAATAGTGACATCCTAGGACACATCACTGACCCATTCATTTTATATGCACATACGGAAGCAATTAATAATCCCCAAACAACACACAATGGAATAGGAAAGTAGGACCCTATTTTTTGAACTAAAAACCCAACCACACTTATATATACAATTGGGTTTATATACAACAAGAGTCTAGGTAAAGGTCTACAAAATATCGGCTCCCGGAAAGAAGCTGTCCTACAACAACTAGTCGGACACAGACGCCGATCCTTCAAACTCCACCTCCACAAACTCTGGGGCTTCGATCCTCCACGACCACCATCTAAGGACCTGAAAATGGTTATACAATAACCAGTGAGACAATGTCTCAGCAAGTTCAACCTCCTAAGACTCAATTAGGAAGAAAATACGCCCTAAAGGCTGCCTAAGCACAACCACGAGTCGAAGGACTTACCTTAGCCTCAGTTTCCTTCCTGCAAATTGATACAGTTCAAATAACTAAACAATCACTTCAACCAATCAAATCGAATCATCGATCAATCGACTCAATCGATTCCATGTCAACAAGACCATTCCCTGGTCATTTCAATCAATACTATCTATAAAGTCCGACCACCTTGCGGACGGCTTAGTCTAAGCTAAAAGATAGATAGATAGTAGCTAGCCTCAAGGCTAATAAATAGTATATTGTTCCTTCTCTAAGATGACCTATTGAGTCACCGAGCTAATTTAGTATATCGTCCTTTCTCCAAGATGACATATAAAGTCACCGAGCCGATATAGTATACTATTCTTTCTCCAAGATGACATATAGAGTCACCGAGTTGATAAAATATATCGTTCTTTCTCCAAGATGACATATAGAGTCATCGAGCCAATATAATATACCGTTCTTTCTCCAAAATGACATTTAGAGTCACCAAGCCGGTATTGCATACCGTTCATTCTCTAAGATGACATATAGAGTCATCGAGCCAGTATTGTATATTGTCCCGATAAAATACACGTGTGTGGGTACACAACCGGCCTTAGCCAAAATACAATGTTTTCACTTTTGAACCTCCCACTATTTTTAGTAGTCCCAAAATAGATTTTTGGCGTTGTAGATCGATGCCAGGTAATTCTCCAATTAATTATTGAAAATAAATAAATTTAGGAATATATCCTAAAATCACAATTCACACCAAATCAGTACAAATTCAAGCTCAAATAAATAAACAAATCACATCATCACAATCAGCATAAAATTCTGGTCATCGGCTATCCCAATCTAATTTCAGGAAAATAAATAACTAATTAAATAATTACAGAAATTAATTATTAAATGCAACAAATGCATACTTAGGCCCGTAATGCCTCATTATATGCCGAAACGGGCCCGGAAAATTTTCGAGACTCGTTAAATAAATACTAGAGTTTATTTACTCGCTAATTGCACAAACTATCCACCTAACATGCATAAGCAATTAAATAAATTCACTAATCTAATCTAATCTAACCACCTAATCCATCTTAGCCTAAACTAATCAACCTTTATGCGTGGTTAACCTACTAAGTGAGGATTAGTGAGTTAAACTTACTTGACTTGCAATCCGCTCGGATCAAAATGACGGGGACGCGGCGAGGAACGACATGTCCCAAAACGGCAACACCAATGGGGCACGAATCGAGCCCGAAAATTGGCCCGCAAGTTTCTACTCGAACTGAAGAATTGCTACTTAGTTTTTCCCTCAACTGATGGGCTGCTGAAGACGGCACGAGATGGACTGGGCTTCTCATGGACGGAGACGCGGCTGCAGCTTGCTTCAGTTGACTCTGCTGGATGGTGGAGGCTTTGGTCAAAGAAAGGCTTCATGGAGAGGAGTGTTGACCGAAGGGGGTTGGCCTATGGACAAGTGGTGTGGAGAATTCGATGGATGGGGCAACTTCAAATGAAGAACAATTGAGAGGAAATGAAGTTGCTAAGGAAAATGGGCAGAACCAAAAGAGAGAATTCAGGAGAGAGAGAAAGAGAACTTCGGTGGGGGCTTTGACAGATGAAATGAATTAGAACAGAAACAAAGAAAGAAGAAAGTAGAAGCAAAGCAGCTGGTTTGTCTAAGGGAAAAGAAGATGGACGCGTGAAGGAGGAGAAGGGCTGAAGCGTGCACAGCAAGCTAAGAAGAAAAGGGGCAAAAAGTCAAGGATCTATCCCTTTAATTAAATGTATGCCCCCCCCCCTAAAGTCTTCATCTTATCCTACTTGGTCTCTTATTTCTTTCTTGCAATAAAAATCCACCATATAATCCATTTTGAAGCCAAAATCCAGTCCCCTCAACAAAGCTCCGAATTTCACTCATTCCTGGACTTCAATTTCTTTAACAAATTTCTTCAATTGATGTCAAATTTTGATGTAGAAAAAGTCCACATAATTTCTATAATTTCCTTTCGCCAAGTAGCTCGATTGGCAAGTCGAAAATCCCTTCAATTCGGCCAATCCGAATTTCTGTTCGTTTTCCGAAATGTCCGAATCGATTTTCCGTAAAACTCTCGGAATCTCCAAAAATTCTTCAGAGGATGAGTTGACATTCCTAAAATAGATCGTGACATGATAGGACTTTCAATTTCTGAAATCGGATTCAAATTCGCGGTTAATTTCACTCTGGCACGATTTTAGTGTAACCTAGGCGACCCGATAGCTTTCAGGAATTTTTTTAGTGCAAATGACCCATGGTCAATTTTCTTCGAGCCACAATGTACCTACTCGACACATTAGTGACTCTTGGTTGTCGTGAAAATCTTGAGGATTCAAATATGGACACAGGGTACCAAAACGATAGGAAAATCAGTCTAGTGCCGGTCGACAAGAATTTTGTAATTTAGTGGAATCACCCACATTTAGCCACACATCTCTATTGAACCGGTCTATCTCTAATTTCTAATCAACTTATGTCTGTGCCGTAATGACCTCAATAGATAAGCACGGTCAAGTAGTTGATTCTTGGTCGAATCCTCAAGTCTATTGCATTAAAATCCCTTAATGGCTTCCTTAGACCGTCTAGTTATCTCGTGAGTGGCCATCTTAGAAAAAAACACTATAGTCGCATCGATGAAAAGCCCAACTTATCCGATCGAAATCAAAACTTGAAAATCAGGATGTTACAATTCTTCCCCTCTCATAAAAATTTCGTCTCGAAATTTAAACATTTACCAATCTTTAAACAAAAAGGTGGGGGTATCATCATTTTATCAAGTCTCACTTTTCTCGTTGCTTCTTTGGTCCTGTGGTGTTGTCAGACCACTTTGACCAAGGGGGCCTTCTTGGTACATAGAATCTATTATTTCTGATCCACAATTTGAACCTAGCTGTCTACGTTCGACACTCTGTCGTCCACGTCTAATTCTTCAAGATTCAGCAGCGGGTCGAGTCAGGCTCGTATGTCCCCAACCTCGACACGTGAAAGATGTCATGCACTCATGCCTACTTCGGCGACAATGCAAGATGATACGTTAGGATCCCAATTCTTTCCAGAATCTCAAAGGATCTACGTACCTCAGTTTCAGTCTTCCCTCCTTGCCAAAGCACAAGGTATCTCCCATTGGTGACACCTTCAAAGAGGTGTAATCACCAATTTGGAACTCTAAGGGCCTTCGATGCTCAACAATACAACATTTCTGGCGACTCTTAGTGATCTTGAATCTGTCTCTGATCACGGCAACTACAATCATTGATTGCTTAACTAACTCTGGGCTTGATCTTTCGTTCTCTGACTTCTTCCTCACAAACTGAAGTTTTGTACACTCTGCTAAGTAATGCTTCAAAAGGAACCATCTGACTGTTCTACTGAAACTAGGAACCTCGGGTCTAGATCTGATATAAATTCATCACTAGCACTCCATGTAGACGAATCATTTGACGCACATACAACTTTGCATGTCTGTCTAAGTCTAGATCCTTTCGTACTACCAAGAAGTGAGCCGACTTCGCCAATCTGTCGACCACAACCCCAAATGGAATCATTACTCCTTTGACTCCTTGGTAAGCCTGTCACAACGTTCCATGATGATACACTTCCACTCCCACTCGGGACTCTCGAGTAATTGTAAAAGTCCTCTCGGTTTGTATTGCTGAACTTTCACTTACTAACACATCTGACACTTACAACCTGCCCGACAATATCTATCTTTATTTTGGTCTACCAATTGAACTAACAACAATTCTGACCTACTTTGTACTATTTGGTCGAATACCACAACTGCTACAGTGAATTCCTGACAAGGTCTCTTCCCTGAGGGCTACATTGTCAGGTACACCCAATCACTCTCGGAACTTGAGTGTTCATTCCTCAAAAATTTGAAAGTTAGTCTCTCTCTTATCAGTATCCTCTTGCAGGATCTTCTGAACATCCTGATCTGTCAACTAAAGTGTCTGATTCTAACCTGAATATATGGTTCCATTCTGAGGGTGGTCATAAAATTCGAAAGGTGGCATACCTCAAATTTGAAAATCAAATCTTGAACTTTCTCAAGTAAGGTCCATACTCTAACCATCATATGTACCAATGAAGACTCTCGACTTAACACATCAGTGACTTCTTTCGTTCTTCCAGGGTGATACCAAATATCAATATCCTAGTCCTTCAAAAGTTCTTATTCACAGCACTATCTTACATTCAATTCCTTCTGAGAGAATACATACTGGAAACATTGTTGGTCAGTGAAGATCCAGAATCTTTTTCCACACAACTAACATCTCTAAATCTTTAGTGCGAAAATTAATGTTGCGAGTTCCAAGTCATGCGTGTATAGTTTTGTTTATAAGGCCTCAACTGACTGGAGGCGTATGCAACCACTCTACCATGTTGCATCAACACGCAACCCAATCCTCTGAACGACACATCACTATAGATCTCGTATCCTCCAAGGCCAGATGGAATGGACAGCACAAGTGCAGTAGCCAGCTTCTACTTAAGCTCTTGGAAACTATGCTCGCACTTGTCTGTCCACACCAACTTTTCTTCTTTCTTCAGGAGTCAAGTCTGTTAGAGAAAACTCATTTATTGTTTTGAAGCTAACAAAACTTTTCCTAAAGACTAGTCTGAAGACTTGCAAACTCAAGTGTTTTAGTCTGAAGGACTCCATACTTTATTGTCAAAGTCTGAAGACCGCCAGACTTTAATCTCAAAGTCTGCCCACACTAACAGGTTCCAGACTGAAGAATGAAGACTTATCTAGATAAGGGATTATTTTCAAGGATTCTGTTCGTGTGGTTTGTGGAAGACCTTATGGCTGGATATAGCATCTACTTAATTGATTATTCTTATTGCATTCAAGTCCGATATGAAGATCTTTTTGAAAGCGAACAAACTTGGAAGGTTCTACTTATGGAAACCAAAATCCTGATTGTATGAGCGAGCAGGATTGATGGGCTCTCATCACATTCCTAAAACGACTTGAGATCTCCTTGATTATTCTGTCCAACGGGTAGATTGGAAGAACTCCTTTGGAAAGTGCCAACGGTCGAGAAGGCATGAAGGGGTATTTAAGGAGGACTCTCTAATTGTTCGAGTGTGTGCGTGAAAGAAAATTTTCAAAGTCTAAAGCTTCCTAGTTCTTTGCTATTTCATTTACTGAAGATCAAATTGTACACAAAAGAGAGCAAACATTTGTGAGACTTCGCAAGAGTGCAGTAAAGTCTCTACACTGTGAAGTCGAGATTGAGTGACTGTAAAATCTCTTTTGATTCATAGTGAAATCCAGCCAGTGGGTTGTCAATGCGGGAGAGTAGACGTAGGCTTGATCTAAGCCGAACCACTATAAACCTTGTGTTTCTATTCTCTTTCCTTGAACTCCTTACTTTAATTCATGTCTTTATATAATTGTTTAAAGCTGATTACGTCCGTAGTCTATTATCTTCTAAAGGCAATTTACTTTCATCAAGTCTTGCGAAAATTTTATTTACACCTATTCACCCCCCCTCTAGGTGCTGATACTAGCCCTCTCAATTGGTATCAGAGCCAAGTGTTCGTTTTATAGAAGTGTTTTTACTTCTGAGTTAAAGATCTATGACTAATATTTTGGCTCCAGGTTTGGTTGAAGGCCAAAGTAACACCAAGCCTCCTTACTTTGATGGGAAGGAATGCAACGTATGAAAAAACAAAATGAAAGCATTCCTAAAATCGAAAGATCCCCTGGAATGGGATGTGGTAGAAAAAGGGATCAATCCCAAAGCTACATCAACCTCAGAAAGAGGAAAAGAAGTTGCAGATGCTGGCGAAATGACACAAGAAGAATTAACCAAGAGACAAGTTCTTGATGCTAAAGCTATCTACTCTTTATATTATGCTTTATCTCCTACTGAGTATAATCGAATTTCTTCCTATGAAACAGCGAAAAAAGTTCGGGACAGATTACATGTTACCTATGAAGGAACTGATCGAGTAAAAGAAACAAAAATTAACATTCTACTCGGATAGTATGAAGCCTTCAAGATGAAGCCTAGAGAATCCATCCCCGATATGTTCAGTCATTTCACTGAGATTGTAAATGGATTAGCATATCAAGGACAACAAATATCAAAATCAACGAAGGTCAATAAACTGCTGCGTGGACTCTCCAAGGACTGGAATCACGTGAAGACTTCAATTAGAGAAACCCAGAGGATCATGCCTCTTTCAGTAGACGAACTTATAGGCACACTTCAATCATATGAAGTGGAGCAAATAAATGAGGAAGAAGATCCCAAAGGTAGGAAGTCAATTGCTTTAAAATCTAACGATGATTCTGATGATACAGATCCAAAAGAAGACATGGACGATGAAGAACTAGCACTCATGATCAGGAAATTTAGGAAGTTGAATAGAAAACAAATCAATTGAGGTTGATGAAGTCAACAAAGATGTGATTTATTTTGAATGCAAGAAAAAGGGGCACATCAGACCTAACTGCCCTCTGTTGAAGAAAAAGAAAGGAAGAAGTGAGAAATACAAGAAGGCTCTCAAAGCATAAACATGGAGTGATACTGAATGCAAAGAAAGTGATGAAAAATATGCCGACATATATCTAATGGCAAACTTAGAATCAGACTCAGACTTTGAAAAAGATTCAGACTGAGACTCAGACAAAGAAGTCGAGGTTAGCAATTTAAAAATTCCTGTTAAAGTCTTAAAGTATATAGAGGGACTTTGTCTCAGTCTCAAAACATCTCTTAAAAGGATTTCCCAGCTAAAGAGGGAGAATTCTAAATTGAAGCAATAGGAAACTTCTTGGAAAGAAAAGTTTGAAAATCTAGACAAAATTTTTGTTAATTTGAAAGAAAATGCATATTCTCTTTCGAAGGAAAACACTTTTTGAAAGATGACATTTCAAATATCACAAAAAGGTTTTCAAAACGATCTGAGAAGTTGAAAAATATTCTTTCAATACAAAGACCTTATTTCAACAAATCTGGTTTGGGTATGACACTAGAAACCATTCCTTTAATTGATTTTTCAAAAGAAAAGGAAAGAATTAAACAAAGACTAACAGAAACATTTTACAAGAATCATTTTCAAAAAAGTTTTTGTAAAAGCTGTTGGCCGAAGTGCTCTCAAATGTTCAAAGTATAACAGCTCAGAACATTTTGAGAAAGAGTGTCCCAAAGTTTGGAGACCTATTAAGAAAGATTGGGCAAAGACTGATTTAGTACTAACTCCCCTAGACCCAAGAAAATGTGGGTACCAAAGAAAACTTGAATTCTTTTTACAAATGCAGGTCACTATCAAGAAAAAGATCAAGTGGTATTTGGATAGTGGCTGTTCGAGACACATGACAGGAGATTCAAGTTGTTTTATAAAGCTTGTGCAAATAAATAGTGGAAAAGTTTCTTTTGGTGGAAACAGCAAAGGAAGAATATTTGCTTGTGGAACTATGAAGATTGGAAGTCTCACAATCAACAATGTTTCCTTGGTGAAAGGATTAAATTACAATCTATTCAACATTAGTCAATTATGTAACACTGGATTCAAAATTAATTTTCAAGAAGGCATTTGTTCGGGAACGAGTAAAGATCTCTCTCAATCTTTCACTGGATGAAGGCATGGTAATATTTACCTCCTGGATATAAAATCAAAAAGTTCTCAGTGTCTCATATCCATTCAAGATGAAGCAAATCTCTGGCATCAAAAGCTTGGTCATGTTAACATGAAGCAGATTGCCAAAATTTCATCTAAGAAGCTTGTTCGTGGACTCCCCAACCTAACTTATCAAAAGTCTAAATTATGCATGCAATGTGTTTTCGGAAAACAGGTTAGAAACTCTTTTAAACCTTTAAATCAAGTTTCTACTAATCGAGTTTTGCAGCTTCTGCATATGGACCTCTTTGGACCAATCAGAACTCAAAGCATTGGTGGAAAGAGATACTGTCTAGTAATCATGGATGATTACTCTCGTTTTACTTGGGTTTACTTTTTGGCAAATAAGTCTGAAGCATTCTCTCACTTCTCAAAATTTGCCAAGAAAGTCTAGAATGAGAAAAGTTATGCTATTTCGAGTATACATACAAACCATGGAGGTGAGTTTGAAAATCAAGACTTTGCTAAATTCTGTGATGAATCTGGTTTCCAGCATGTTTTCTCTTCTCCACATACTCCAAAATAAAATGAAGTTGTGGAAAGAAAGAATAAATCTTTGTAGGAGATGGCAAGAACCCTTTTAATTGAAAGTAATATTTCTTCTCGATTTTGGGCTGAAGCAATCTCTACAGCTTGCTATACTATCGATAGAGTGTTCTTGAGGCCTATATTAGAGAAAACTCATTATGAAGTGTATAAAGGGAAAAAGCCAAATGTCTCTTACTTTAATGTATTTGGTTGTAAGTGTTTTGTTTTCAAAAATGCAAATGATCGAACTGATAAGTTTGAAGAAAAGTCAGATGAAGGAATTTTCCTTGGCTACTCTACCTCGAGCAAAGCATACAGAGTTTCCAACAAGAAGACTCAATCTATGGAAGATTCGATGAACGTCAAGTTTCAAGACTCTGTGCACAATCAACTTGATCATACTCAACTTGAAGAATCTGAACCTGCTCCAGATTTTACAAATTCTACTTTCCCTGAAGTGGTTCAGACTTCTGAAGATCAACAATGAGCAGAAAAGGAAGATTCAACTGAAGCAGAGGATCATCAGATTTTCAGACTAACCAGTAACTGGAAGTATAAGTCTAGTCATCCCAAGAAACTCATTATTGGCAATATTGATGAAGGAATTCCTACCAGATCCAACAGGCGAGAAGAGTCTAGTGCACTAGCACTTATCTCTAAGATAGAACCCAAAAGTGTAGATGAAGCCTTGTCTGATGAGGGCTGGATTGAAGCTATGCAAGAAGAGCTTAGACAGTTCAGCATCAACGATGTTTGGGAGCTAATTCCCAAACCAAAAGGTAAATATATTATTGGAAATAAATGGGTTTTCAAGAACAAAATGGACGAAAAAGAAAAAGTAGTCAGAAACAAAGCAAGACTAGTGGCCAAAAGACATACGCAAGAAGAAGGAATAGACTATAATGAGACCTATGCACCAGTAGCGAGGTTATAAACAATTAGATTATTACTTGCTTTTGCTTGCTATGAAAATTTCAGGTTATTTCAAATGGACGTCAAAAGTGCATTCCTCAATGGATTTATCCAAGAAGAAGTCTATGTGGAACAACCCCCTAGTTTTGAAGACCCAAGAAAGCCAAACTCAGTCTATAGACTGAAGAAGGCCTTGTATGGATTAAAGCAAGCACCTCGAGCCTGCTATGAAAGGTTAAGTAAATTTCTAATCAAAAATGGTTTTGAGAAAGGAAAGGTAGATACTATTTTATTCCTAAAGAAAGAAGGAAAAGACTTTTTTATTAGTTCAAATTTATGTCGATGATATTATTTTTGGATCTCCTAATGAAAATCTATGCAAGAAGTTTTCTAAGTCTATGCAAGATGAATTCGAGATGAGCATGATGGGTGAATTAAGCTTCTTTCTCGAATTACAAGTCAAACAATTGAATAAAGAATTTTCATTCATCGAGAAAAATATGCAAAAGATCTCATCAAGAAGTTCGGATTGGAGAATTGCAAAAAGACGGAGATACCAATGTCAAGTTCTTCGATGCTGGATAAAGATGAAAGAGAAAAGAAAGTTGACCAGAAGCTATACATGAGTATTATTGGTTCACTTCTTTATCTAACTGCTTCTAGACCTGACATTTTGTTTAGTGTTTGCATTTGTGCTAGATTCCCATCAAATCCCAAAGAATCCCACTTAAGTGCTGCGAAACACATCGTCAAATATGTTGCAACTACTCCAAAGCTAGGTCTGTGGTATCCCAAAGAATGAGACTTTACTCTCCTTGGATATTCAGACGCAGATTTAGCAAGTTGCAGAATTGATAGAAAAAGTACTTCTTGTACTCGTCAATTGCTAAGCAACAAGCTAGTATCTTGGTTCTCAATGAAGCGAAGTACTGTAGCTCTTTCAACAGCAGAAGTAGAGTATGTAGCTCTTGGGAGCTGTTGTTCTCAAATCTTGTGGATAAGGTAATAGCTAAGAGACTTTGGAATTGAAGAATCTTGTACTGAGATCAACTGTGACAATGCCAGTGCCATTAATCTCACCAAGAATCTAATTCTTCATTCAAGAGCAAAGCACATAGAAATTTGACACCATTTCATTAGAGATCATGTTCAGAATGGAGAAGTTATGATTTAATTCATTGAATCAAAGAATCAGTTGGCAAACATATTTACAAATCCACTGGAGAAAAGCCTATTTGAGTCTATTCGCACCAGACTGAACATCATATCTTCTATCGATTAAAGTCAGAAGATAATCAGACTCGGAACGTCCATTAGTTATGACTATAAGTTAATTCCTTTTCAATGCAAGTAATTTAATTTTAGGATGAAATTTTGAAAAGGTCCGTTTATTTTCGCTACTTGCTTATTTTATATTTAGAATTTTTTCGCGTTTTGAATTTATGGTAGTTTTTCATTTCGAAAAAAGGCAGTTTTTATTTTTCCTTTGTAATGATTCGTATACCCTGTTTCATCTGCTTTATTTACCATTCTTCTTCTCCATTTACACTCACTCAAACCCTAGAATACAGAGATCCTATTTTCTCTCATTTTCTCTTAAGTTTGATCCAAAAAGTTTTCACATTTTTCAACGAGCGAGTTCGAGAAATCCTCCAAAACAGTGACAATATCTTTCCAGAGGAAGTCTTCTAGAATTGCGGACAGGGGACCATAGCACATGCCAGAGGGTCCTACCCATTTTGATCTAACCGAGGAAGCAGATTCTCCTCAGCAGCAGCAACAACAACATCCTTTCCTTGGATATTCAAACACAGATTTAGCAAGTTGCAGAGTTAATAGAAAGAGTACTTCAGGTACTTTTCAATTGCTGAGCAACAAGGTGGTATCTTGGTTCTCAAGGAAGCAGAGTACTGTAGCTCTTTCAACAGCAGAAGTAGAGTATGTAGCTCTTGGGAGCTGTTGTTCTCAAATCTTGTAGATAAGGCAACAACTAAGACTTTGAAATTGAAGAATCTTATACCTAGATCAAATGTGACAACACCAGTGCCATTAATCTCACCAAGAATCCAATTTTTCATTCAAGAGCAAAGCACATAGAAATTCGACACCATTTCATTAGAGATCATGTTCAGAATAGAGAAGTTATGATTCATTTCATTGACTCAAAGAATCAGTTGGCAGACATATTTACAAAGTCACTGGAGAAAACCCTATCTGAGTCTATTCGCACCAAACTGAACATCATATCTTCTATCGACTAAAGTCTGAAGATGATCAGACTCAGAACATCCATTACTTACGACTGTAAGTTAATTCCTTTACAATGCAAGTAATTTAATTTTAGGATGAAATTTTGAAAAGGTACATTTATTTTTTGAATCGCTACTTGCTTATTTTATTTTTAGAAATTATCGTTTTCGAGTTTTCAATTTATGGCAGTTTTTCATCTTCGAAAAAATGCAGTTTTTATTTTTCCTTTGTAACAATTTGTATACCCCGTTTCATCTACTTTATATACCATTCTTCTTCTTCGTTTACACTCACTCAAACCCTAGAATACAGAGATCCTACTTTCTCTCATTTTCTCTCAAGTTTGATCCAAAAAATTTTCACCTTTTTCAACGAGCGAGTTCGAGAAATCCTCCAAAATAGTGACAATATCTTTCCAGAGGAAGTCTTCTAGAATTGCGAACAGGGGACCACAGCACATGCCAAAGGGTCCTACCCATTTTGATTTAACCGAGGAAGCATATTCTCCTCAGCAGCAACAACAACAACATTCTCAACAGTGTCACTCTTCACAGCAAGGGACACAAGTTCCTCCGCAGCAACAAGTAGAAGAAGAAATCATTGAAGCCGTTGAACTCGTAAGAACGCTGAAACCCGAATTTCTCTTTAAACTCTACTGTAAGTTAAAGGAGGGTGGAACTGAGATGACATTCATTGATAAGTTCTTGGGCGAGAGAGGATACAGGAATGAGACTCATTTTTTGATAACAATGGAAAGTATGGGCATTGCACCTGTAGGTTTGGCAGCAAGGACTTTTGCCAACTTTCCAAGTGATCCACGGTCCGGATCTTTTAATTAGCCTGAAGGGAATGATGATGATGAACGGATGTACACGAATTTTCAGCCTTGGATGGGCATCGCTACAAATGTTCGTGGTAAGGAGACAAACTTATTTCATTCTAAGGACCATAGGAAAACCTATTCGAAACTGCTAAAGAGAGGTGTGATGAACCCTAAAAGTGTGGACTTTGATTTTCTCGATTCTTTGAAGGTGAACTTGAGAGAGAAATTTGCACTCCTTCAACATGAGCAATTCTATTCAGAGACATCTGCCACCTATCCTGAATTGACTGCCTATTTCTATTCAAATCTATCTTTTCTAGATGCGAATAGATTTTCTTTTACGGTTAGGGACAAAGAATTTGTGGTTGATGTAGACACCTTGGCAAATGTGATTGGTGTGGAAAGAGGAAGTTTCCAACCAATCAGTGTGTCTGTTGGTCACGCAACTTTGGCTCTTGCTCGGGACAGGTTTGCTAAAGGCAGGATTTCTTATTCTAGAATGACTGCCTCCAATATTTTGCTTCACAAGATTGTGATCAACTGCATCAAACCCAAATCCACTTCAAAAACTAATGTATCTCACTTAGAAGCAAAGCTAATGTATGCAATCAACATCGGATTCAAGTTCTCACTGCCTCTCACTATCCTAATGCACATGTATAGGACGGTTGTGAAGGACAAGGGGCAACTCCCTTACTCTGCGCTTGTTACTCGACTTTTTAAACATTTCAACATTCAATTTCCAATTACTCTGTGTGTTCGAACCATTACTCCAATGGTGGTTGGACTAAAGATGGTTTCAAAAATGAGACTGAAGAAACTGAATAAGGCATTGGAGCGCATGAAGGAGAAATCCCCTGCCAAAATTAAACAAGACTCGGCAGCGAAGAAGAGGAAAGGCAAAGAACCAATGACCGCACCAATCAAGAAGATGAGTGCCCTTATCTTGCAGGATAAAGAAGAAGAGGATAATATCACTCTCTCCATTTTTGCCCTAAGAAATTTAAGGAGCTTTGTTAGTTTTTAGGTGCCAGAGGACAGAGAGAACAGAGAAAGAGAAGAGACGGGGAAGAGAAGTGAAGAAAGAGAAAGAGAAGAGGAGGAAGAAGAGGGTTAAGATGATTCTCTTGAGCCAACATTTGTTGTATCCTTGTCAGATAACTCGGACAAGACAAGGAGTGGAAATGTAGGAGAAGAAAGGGAAAAACATCACCTTGATGCTGAAACAGAGTAAGAACAGGAAGAGGAATTCTTTTCTCCACCTGAAGGCACAAAAACAGGGGGAGCAACTGACAAAAGAGGTACTTCTTCACCTGTTTTCACTAGTGATGTTAGTAGATCTCCAGCAAATCCAAATGATGTCTATGCCTCTCAATACCCTGAAGCAGATATTGAAGCATCCACTCCAAGTCTTGGTAATCGAACTGCTGATGTTCCCTCACATCTCAAGACTCTTGGAATTAGTTCGGCTGCACCCAGTGCTACATCAGAACCAACAGCAGACTTTCAAAGACTGCTGAATCTCTTTTTAGAATTCAAGGGTCAGTAATATGGTTTTGAGTTTGAGATGATGAACCTCATGACAGCTTTCAAATCGACTTCAGACTCTCTACAAAAGCGGATACAAGCCCTAAAGCTTCAAGTGCATGAAACTACAAAGGGTGAGGATATTCAATAGTTGAAGGAGACTCTGAAGAAGTTGGAGGAGACTGTCAATTCTATGAGGGATTTCTAGATCATTCGCATTCCCAAATAGCCATAATTTTACCCGACTCTTTTTAAAGTTTTTCTCCACTTTTTGCTGCTGACAAAAAAGGGGAGAGTGTGTGCAGATTTGACTTTTTTGGGTACTTTTTGCTTGCTTTGATGACTTTTTGCTTGGTATTTTGTTTTGGACTGACTTTGGACTAGTATACTTTGGACTTTTGACTATTGTTTCATTTTGAATCTTTTTTACGCTTGCAATAACTAAGTTTGTGATATTGATTGTGGCTAGATAGTTATTTATCTTGTAGGATCAACATGTTTTCTGTGGTTGCAGAATCGATGCTATCCAAGTCCTAATCAACTTATTTTCATATGATATCACGTTTTGCTTAAGTGTTGTTTTGCAGGTCAAAAATTTTCAAATATGCAGGAAAGTTTTGTCACCATCAAAAAATGGGAGATTGTTAGAAAAAACTCATTTATTGTTTTGAAGCTAACAAAACTTTTCCTAAAGACAAGTCTGAAGACTTGCAAACTCAAGTGTTTTAGCCTGAAGAACTCCAGACTCTATTGTCAAAGTCTGAAGACCACCAGACTTTAATCTCAAAGTCTGTCCACACTGACAGGTTCCAGACTGAAGAATGAAGACTTATCTAAATGCGGGATTATTTTCAAGGATTCTGTTCGTATGGTTTGTGGAAGACCATATGGTTGGATATAGCATCTACTTGATTGATTATTCATATTGGATTCAAGTCTGATATGAAGATCTTTTTGAAAGCGAACAAACTTGGAAGGTTCTACTTATGGAAACCAAGATCCTAATTATATGGGCGAGCAAAATTGATAGGCTCTCATCACATTCCTAAAACGACTCGAGATCTCCTTGATTGATTCTATCCAACGGGTAGATTAGAAGAACTCCTTTGGAAAGTGCCAACGGTCGAGAAGGCATGAAGGGGTATTTAAGGAGGACTTTCTAGTTGTTCGAGTGTGTGCATGAAAGAAAATTTTCAAAGTCTGAAGTTTCCTAGTTCTTTGCTATTTCATTTGCTAAACATCAAATTGTACACAAAAGAGAGAGTAAACATTTGTGAGACTTCGCAAGAGTACAGTAGAGTCTCTACACTGTGAAGTCGAGATTGAGTGACTGTAAAATCTCTTTTGATTCATAGTGAAATCCAGCCAGTGGGCTGTCAGTGCGGGAGAGTGGACGTAGGCTTGATCTAAGCCAAACCACTATAAATCTTGTGTTTCTATTCTCTTTCCTTGAACTCCTTACTTTAATTCGTGTCTTTATATAATTGTTTAAAGCTGATTACATCCTTAGTCTATTATCTTCTAAAGGCAATTTACTTTCCTCAAGTCTTGCGAAAATTTTATTTACACATATTCATCCCCCTCTAGGTGCTAATGCTAGCCCTCTCAGAGTCAACGACGACACTGATGCTGAAAATCCTTCCACGAATCTTCTATAGTAATCTGTCCAACCCAAACAGCTTATGATCTCTGATACTGTTGTCGGTCTTGGTCCACTGATAACTGGTTTGATCTTGGTCAGGTCCAAGGAGATTTCTTCGCATGAAATCACGTGACCTAAAAATGCTACTGGAGTCAACCAAAACTCGCACTTACTGAACTCAGCATATAATCCCTGGGTCATCAAAGTCTGACGTACCATTCTCAGATAACTCTCGTGCTCCTCCGTACTCCTCAAATACGCCAGAATATCATTGATAGACACGACCACGAACTGAACTAGATATTCCTTGAACACTCGATTTGCCAAATCCATGATAGCATATAGATTGTTCACCAGACCAAATGGTCTTACAATACTCTCATAAAGACCATCTCGAGTACTAAACACTGAATTCAATATGTCCTTCTTTCTGATCCTCAACTTATAATGCCTCGTTCCCAAATCGACCTTTGAAAATATCAACACTCTTTGCAATTGGTCACACAATTTGTTGATCTTCAACTATGAACACTCGTTCTTGATCGTCACCTGATCGAGTTGACGACAGTCGATGCATAATTACAACAAACCATCTTTCTTCACAAACGAAACCGGTACTTCCCAAGGTAATGCACTGGTACGTATAAATTCATTATCCAGTAATCCTCGCATCTACACCATCAGTTCTTTCAACCCAGACAATGACATCTAGTAAGAAGCCTTAGAGAGTGGCTCTATCCCGGATACTAATTTAATCACAAGTTCTATCTCTTTCCTAACAACAGGCTTGACAATTCTTGAGGAAATACATCTAGAAATTCTTGGACTACTGAGATGTCCTCAATCTTCTGTTCTTCAATCTGTCTTATCTATGACAACTATCAAGTAACCTTGGCAACCTCCGTCTAACAAACGGGTTGCCTCAAGTGTCGGGATTCAGGAAATCGAGAGTCCTTCTCGACTCTCAATAAACTCGACACTTTCACATGCTAATGGATTAAGCTGGATTACTCCACAACAATAATTCATTACCACAGAATGCTCCATGAGCCCACTATGGTCATATGTGACGTCAAAGTTATACCTCGATAACCAATCGAGCACAACTATAGCTAGTGATTCTCCTTTCTTCAGCTTTATTTCAACAAACTAAAGTTCCCCAAACTTAGCCAAAACTCTGCTGTGCTAATCTGATAAAACCACCCCAAAACATTCTTCCTCTGATCGGTGCAAGGTCGGTTCCATTCATGTTTCCTCTCGCCATCCTAGTGGCGTCCTATCTGCAATAATGGTGCTTACACTTCCCTGGACCTACATGGGCAATTCCTCGCCTAATGGCTGTGCTGGCCACATTCAAAGCACACTCCTAATATCCTCGGACCCTAGGCTAACGTATGCTTCCTTCCACAGACTTGGCACACAATCGATGAATCCTCCGACTCTTGTCGGGTGACAGCCTACACCCTTTCCTGCATCGGGGTCTATTCCAAATATCCCACTATACATTATGTGATGCATTCCCTCTAATATGTCCCATCGATGGTGACGGTAACTGCTACCGTTGTCCTATCGACCTTCTGGAACAGTTTCTTGCCAAGTGATCCTGTTGGTCACACTCAAAACAACCTCCCGTCCTAAAATGGCACGGGGCCGATCCATGTCGTCACCCATAGGAACGACGTACTCTATTATGATTTAGTGCTAACTTATCTATCTCCACCCTTCCCGATGGGCGGAATAGAATACCTTTCTCCGGTCATAGGCTTCTTCCCAATTGGTTTCCATCTCTACTAGATCTGAATCTCAACTCAGACGTAACAATTCGCTCCTAGATCACATCTCCATGCTGGACCTCAGCAAGTGCGGCAACAACAGCGGTGACGGCACTGGCGGCAATAGTAACAATGGTAACAGCGACGGTTTAGACCTAAGCTTGCTGGCTCAACAAATTCCCAAGGAACACTAGCGTCTAAACAATCCCATCAAACCTAGGATCACTAGGTGCCGCTACACTAGTACCGGCCTACAGCGGTACTCTTACACTCACGCTGGCTAGAGCCGACGCTTTACCACAACAACCTCGGGCACCGATCCTTGTCGGTGTTCTACCCCGAATCACAGAGGCTACTGCCCTCTTACTAGGAGTTCTCAGCTCCTAATCACTCATGCTACAAGATCTTTATAGAAACCTATTTTCTAATTCCAATACCATGTTAGAATTTGAGTGACCCACACAAACAAGCTACCAATCAGCTATCAACCACATGCACCAGCCTGAAACAAAAGTCATTCCTACTAACTATCCCATGACTCATCGCACCTTATCACTCCATCTACTGACCTTGCTCTGATACCACTTAAACGGGGATGTCATGCCCCAATTCTCGAGCGCGTGCCCATCCCTCACTAGTCGATTAAATAGCGACGTTCTAGGACGCATCGCCAACCCATTCATTTTATATGCACATGCGGAAGCAATTAATAATCCCCAGTCTACACACAATGGGATAGGAAAGTAAGACCCTATTTTTCGAACTAAAAACCCAACCACACTTATGTATACAACTAGGTTTATACACAAGAAGAGTCTAGGTAAAGGTTTACAAAATATCAGCTCCCGAAAAGAAGCTATCCTACAACAACTAGTCAGACACAGACGCCGATCCTTCAGACTCCACCTCCACAGACTCCGAGGCTTCAGTCCTCCACAACCACCATCTAAGGACCTGAAAATGGTTATACAATAACTAGTGAGACAATATCTCAGCAAGTTCAACCCCCTAAGACTCGATTAGGAAGAAAATACGCCCTAACGGCTGCCTAAGCACAACCACGAGTCGAAGGACTTACCTTAGCCTCAGTTTCCTTCCTACAAATCGATACAGCTCAGATAACTAAACAATCACTTCAACAAATCAGATCGAATCATTGATCAATCGACTCAGTCAATTCCATGTCAACAAGACCATTCCCCGATCATTTCAATCAATACTATCTATAAAGTCCGACCACCTTGTGGACGGCTTACTCTAAGTTGAAAGATAGATAGATAGTAGCTAGCCTCAAGGCTAATAAATAGTATATTGTTCCTTCTCTAAGATGACCTATCGAGTCACTAAGCTGATGTAGTATATCATCCTTTCTCCAAGATGACATATAAAGTCACCGAACCGATATAGTATACTATTCTTTCTCCAAGATGACATATAGAGTCACCGAGCTGATAAAATATATCGTTCTTTCTCTAAGATGACATATAGAGTCACCGAGCCGATATAATATACTGTCATTTCTCCAAGATGACATATAGAGTCATCGAGCCGGTATTGCATACCATTCATTCTCTAAAATGACATATAGAGTCATCGAGCTGATATTGTATATTGTCCTGACCATACAATCAATTTATCATTTTTATCATACTCGATAAAATACACATGTATGGGTACACGGCTGGTCTTAACCAAAATACAAGGTTTTCACTTTTGAACCTCCCACTATTTTCATTAGTCCCAAAATAGATTTTTGGCGCTGTAGACCGACGCTCGATAATTCTCCAATTAATTACTGAAAATAAATAAATTTAGGAATATATCCTAAAATCACAATTCACACCAAATCAGTACAAATTCAAGCTCAAATAAATAAACAAATCACATCATCACAATCAGCATAAAATTCCGGTCATCGGCATAAAATTCCAATCATCGGCTATCCCGGTCTAATTTCCGAAAAATAATTAATTAATTAAATAATTACGGAAATTAATTATTAAATGCAATAAATGCATACTTAGGCCTGTAATGCCTCATTATATGCCGGAGCAGACCCGGAAAATTTTCGAGATCGTTAAATAAATATTAGAGTTTATTTACTCGCTAATTGCACTAACTATCCACCTAACATGCATCGGCAATTAAATAAATTCACTAATCTAATCTAATCTAATCTAACCACCTAATCCATCTTAGCCTAAACTAATCAATCCTTAAGCGTGATTAACCTGCTAAGCGAGGATTAGTGAGTTAAACTCACCTAACTTGCGATCCGCTCGAATCAAAACGACAGGGACGTGGCGAGGAATGACAAGTCCCAAAATGGCGACCCCAACGGGGCACGGATCGGGCCCGAAAATTGGCCCGCAAGTTTCTGCCCGAGCTGAAGAATTGCTACTCGGTTTTTCCCTCGACTGATGGGCTACTGAAGATGGCATGAGATGGACTAGGCTTCTCGCGGATAGAGACACGGCTGCAGCTTGCTTCGGTGGACTCTGCTGGACGGTGGAGGCTTCGGTCAAAGAAAGGCTTTGTGGAGAAGAGTCAGGGGGTTGGCCTATGGACAAGTGGCGTGGAGAATTCGGTGGATGGGGCAGTTTCAAACGAAGAACAATTGAGAGGAAATGAAGTCGCTGAGGAAAATGGGCAGAACCGAAAGAGAGAATCGGGGAGAGAGAAAGAGAACTTCGGTGAGGGCTTCGACGGATGAAATGAATTAGAACATAAACAAAGAAAGAAGAAAGAGCAAAGCACATAGAGATTCGACATCATTTCATTAGAGATCATGTTCAAAATGGATAAGTCATGATACAGTTCATTGACTCGAATAATCAGCTGGCAGACATATTTACAAAACCACTAGAGAAAAGTCTATTCGAGTCTATTCGCACCAGACTGAACATCATATCATTTATCAACTAAATTTTGAAGATGATTAGACTCAGAACAATCAAAAGTTGCGACTGTAAGTTAATTTTGTGTTAGTAATTTAATTTCTAGGTGAAAATTTGAAAAGGTACGCTTACTTTTTGAATCGTTACTTATTTATTTTATTTTTAACAATTATCTTTTTAAATTTTGAATTTATGGCAGTTTTCCATTTTCAAAAAGGTAGTTTTTCATTTTCAAAAAGGTAGTTTTTCATTTTCAAAAAGGTAGTTTTTATTTTTCCTTTATGACGATCCGTATACCTCGTTTCGTCTACTTTATATACTGTCAATTTTCTTCTTCTTCGTTTTCACTCACAAACCCTAGAATACAGAACTTCACTTTCTCACACTTTCTCTCTAATTTAATCCAAAAAGATTTCATCTTTTTTCGCAATCGAGTTTGAGGAATCTCCCAAAGACAGTGACAATGTCTTCTCAAAGAAAGTCTTCTAGAATCGCGAGCAAGGGACTACAGCATATGCGTGAGGGTCCTACGCACTTTGATCTAACCGAGAAAGAAGACTCTCTACAACAGCAACAGCAAAGTCAACAACAACATTCTCAACCACGTCACTCTTCTCAGCCTAAGACTCAAGATCCTCCGCAACAAACTGAATAAGAGATTATTGAAAATGTTAAACCTATAAGGACTCTTAAGCCTTGAATTTCTCTTCAAACTCTACTCTACTTTGAAAGAAGGTGAAACTGCAATGTCTTTCATTGATGAGTTTTTAAGCGAGAAAGGGTACAAATATGAAACTCATTTTTTGAGGACGATGGAGAGTATGGACATTGCGTCTGTTGGTTCGACAGCAAAGGCTTTTGCAAATTTTCCAAGTGATCCACGGTTTGGATCATTTAATCAAGCTGAAAGGAAAGATGATGATGAGAGGATGTTCACAAATTTTAAGCCTAGGATGGGTGTCGCTGCAAACATTCATGGTGAAAGGACGGATCTTTTTTGTTCTAAGGACCACAAGAGAACTTATTCTAAACTGCTGAAGCGAGGGGTAATGAACCCTAGGAGTGTGGATTTTGATTTTCTTGATTCGTTGAAAGTGAAACTAAGGGAAAAGTTTGCACTCCTTCAACTCGAACATTTTTGCTCTGAGACGACTATTGCTCACCCAGAACTTACGGCTTATTTTTATTCAAATCTATCCTTTTTAGATGCGAATAGATTTAGTGTTAGAGACAAAGATTTTGTGGTCGATGTGGACACTTTGGCTGATGTGATTGGAGTGGAAAGAGGGAGTTTCCAACCAATCAATGTGTCTGTTGCTCACACTACTTTGGAGCTTGTTCGGGATAGAATTGCTGAAGGCGGGATTTCTTACTCCAGAATGAAAGCCTCCAATATCTTGCTCCATAAGATTGTGATTAACTGTCTCAGACCCAAATCTACATCAAAGACTGATGTCTCAAACTTTGAAGTGAAGCTGATGTACGCCATCAACATTAGTTGCAAGTTCTCTCTACCTCACATTATCCTTATGCACGTGTATAGGACAATGGTGAAGGACAAGGGGCAACTCCCTTATTCTTCTCTTGTTACTCGATTATTCAGACACTTCAACATTCAGCCTCCCAAAATTCTGTGTGTTCGAACCATTGCTCCAATGGTAGTAGGACTAAAGATGGTTTCCAAGATGTGTCTGAATGAGCTAAACAAGGTTTTGGAAAGCATTAAGGTGAAGTCCCTGTCAAAGCAAGACAAGACTCTGCAACAGGAAAAAGAAAAGGCAAAGAGCCCATGACAGAACCAACTTATAAGAGGAGAGCACTCATCTTGCAGGATGAAGAAGATGAGGATGACATCACTCTCTCCGCTTTTGCCTTAAAGAATTTACAGAGCTTTGTTAGCTTTACAGCGACAGAGGATCGAGAGAACAGAGAAAGAGAAGAGACAGAGCAGAGAGATGAAGAAAGAGAAGCGATGAGGACAGAGGAAGAGGAAGGAAGAACAGAGGAAGAAGAGAGAGGAAGAGAACAAGAAGAAGAAGAGGGTCATGATGATTCTCTTGCAGAAGAAGGACAACATCACCTTGATGCCGAAGAAGAGCAAGAACAAGAAGAAGAGTACTTTTCTCTACCCGAAGGCACAGAAATAGGGGGAGCTGCTAATAAAAGAGGTACTTATTCACTTGCTTTTACTAGTGATGATGTTAGTTGTTCTCCTGCCAATCCAAAGGATGTGTATGCCTCTCAATTTCCTGAAGCTAGAAATGAGGCATCATCTCCAAGTTTGGATGTTCCTGTTGAGGTTCCATCATCAATCAACACTCCTCAAACTACTCGTGCTGAAGCTAGTACTCAACCAGATAATACAGCAGACTTTAAGAGACTGCTCGAGCTTCTTGTGGAGATCAAAGCTCAACTTTATGGGTCGGAGTGTGAATTTCAGAACATGCAATGAGCTCATCAAGCCACTTCAGTCTCTTTGCATGATCAAGTACAAGCCCTTAAGTTTCAAGTTCAAGCTACTACAAAGGGTGAAGATATTGAGCAACTAAAGGAGGACTTAAGGAAGCTAGAGGAAACTATCAAGTCTATGGGGGATTTCCAGATTGTTCGCATCCCCAAACAATCATGATTTTTACCCAACTCTTTTTCTAGTTTTTCTCCACTTTTTACTATTGACAAAAAGGGGGAGAAAGTTTGTGCAAATTTGATTTGATCTTTTGATGACTTTTTGCTTGATTTGACTTTGGTTTGATTTTGATGACTTTGGACTAGTATACTTTAGACTGATTATTATTTGGATTTGAATGTTCCTTGCAGTAACTAAGCTTGTGATTTTGGTTATGGATGGATAGTTATTTATCTTGCAGGTTTAACATGTTTTCTGTAATTGCAGAATCAATACTATCTAGGCCCTAATTAACTTATCTTTATAAGACATCACGATTTGTTTAAGTATTGCAAGTTAAAATTTTGCAAATCTGTAGGAAATTTTTTTCACCATAAAAAATGGGGAGATTATTAGAGAAAAATCCTTAACTGTTTTAAAGCTGACAAAACATTTCCAAAGGCCTAGTCTGAATACTTGCAAACTCAAGTATTATAGTCTGAAGGACTCCAGACTCTATCGTCAAAGTCTGAAGATCACTAGATTTTAATCTCAAAGTCTGACCTCACTGATAGATTCCAAACCGACGAGAGAAAACTTATCTAGAGGCAAGTTTATCTTCAAGGATTCGGTTCATATGGTTTGTGAAAAATCTTACGGCTGGAGATAGCACCTTGTGACCAATTATTCTTATTGGAATCGATTCAGATAATCAGATCTTTTGAAAGGCGAAGTATACTTGGAAAATTCTACTTATGGAAACCAAGATCCTAATTGTATGGGCGAGCAGGATTGATGGGCTATCATCACATTCCTTAAACGACTCGAGATCTCCTTGATTAATTTTGTCCAACGGGTAGATTGGAAAAACTCTTTTGGAAAGTGCCAACGATTATAGAAGTATTGAAGAGTATATAAGGAAGACTCTCAAGTTGTTCGAGTGTGTGTGTGAAAGAAAAATTCCAAAATCTGAAGCTCTTAGTTCTTTGCTATTTCAATCGTTGAGCTTAACTTGTACTCAAAAGAGAGATCAAACACCTGTAAGACCTTGAAGAAGTGTAGTAGAGTTTCTATACTGTGAAGTTAAGGACGTGAGACTGTAAAATTTCTTTTGGTTCATAATGAAATCCAGCCAGTGGGCTGTCAATGTGGGAGAGTGGACGTAGGCTTGATCTAAGCCAAACCACTATAAACCTTATGTTTCTATTATCTTTCTCTGAACTCCTTACTTTAATTCGTAGCTTCATATAACTACTTGTAGTCATTTACATATTCAGTCTATTATCTTCTAAAGACGATTTGATTTATTAAGTCTTGCAAAAATTCCTCTTAACACCTATTCACCCCCTCTAGGTGTTCTTACTAGCCCTTTCAATTGGAATTCAAGTACAAAGCAGAGGAGCAAGGTACCAACAAATATTTAATTACAATGTATTTTGATTTCAAGTTTATTGATATCAAACCCTTGTTGGAACAAGTCCATGAGTTGCAAGCTATGAAGCACCGACACTTTCCAAGAGCCTTCATGTCGTGTCGGACACTTCAACACATGTTGGACACTCTCCGACACTCTTGGACACTTGGTCAACACGTGTCGGAAAATTCGACACTTGGTCAACTTTCCTGACACTCAAGTCAGAATTCCGACATACGAGTTTTCGACACATGATTCTAATATCAAGGTCAATTTTAAAAAATTTCATTAAGTAAGAGGTCAAAATATATATATGTGAAAAATAAATAATTGGAGAAAGAACAAAAACCTAGTCTCCTCTTTTCTTCTAACTCCCACTTCCCGTGATACACAATTCACCCCTTAAGTTTTTTTGTTCATTTCCGACATATTTAACATGCGAGTCCAAAATGTGGATTACTTGTTTTTTCTCCAAGATTTATGAATTATTGGAATAGAGTTGAATTTGTCAAATTGAAAAAATGAATGATATTAATAAATGGCGGATTAATATTTTTAGTATAAATTCATTCTAGGCTTTTTCAATTATTTATTTATATTTGAATTTGAAGAAAATTAATTTGATTGAACTAATCATAAAAATGATAATTTATTATGTACATATAAAAATATATATTTAATATACAACGTGTCCCAACGTGTCAAAATTCTCTGTTTTTTTAGAAACGACATGTCGGCGTGTCGTGTCGTGTCGTGTTGTGTGTCAGTGTCGGTGCTACATAGGTTGCAAGTTCTAGTGAATAAAATTTGTGTCCTCAAGATTGATATTCTGAAAGCTTTTCAAGTTGGCACAAATACAAAAACATTTTCATATTGAGGAAGAGTCATGTTTATGTGATAATTCTATTTTGTATGATTCAAGGTGAATGTTGTGAAAAGAAAATGAAAAATCAGCCAAAACTTCAAAGTAAAGAATAGGCATAAATTTAAGATAACACAAAAGGAAAAAAAAAGTTACTATTTTGTTTGTGGCAAATAGGGACAATATGCCAAGGAAGTATTCACCGCAAGAACATATCAAAGGACGAGAACATTCCAATGGTGGAGGCAAATGCAAATTTGGTTGAAGAAAACTATGTGACCATGATTTCAACCATGTTTTCGAGCATGAAAATTTCTTAAATTAAGGGTTAATACCCTAAAAACCCCAAATTTGTACACGTATAACAAACTACCCCAAATTAATTTTTTTAATCATGAAAAACCCCAAACTAGTACACCTGTGACAAATTCACTCCGAATGACCACAAAAAATCACAAACTTGTACACTTATTATAAAATTACCACAAACTAATTTGTTAAACCGTCAAAAACCTCAAAGTAGTACATTTGTGATAAATATATCATCCATTAAATTGGATTAATACCACAAAAAATCACAAAAATTGTATAACTGTGACAAACGAAGAGTAAAATCTCAAATTAGTACATCAGTCAACTGTCACATGTCATCCAACTTAGTAATTTTATGGTATAATTTAACATAAACTAGCAGAGAGTAAATTCGTTATAAGTGTACAAATTTTTTGTATCAAAAAATTAGTTTTGGATAAATTTGTTACAGGTGTACTGATTTGGGATTTTTCATGGTATTAACCCTTAGATTATTGATATGATGGCTATAGGAAATCAACTCTACTATTAACCAATCCAATTGGTGCTTGGATTCTAAAGCAACAATCCATATGTGTAAGGAAAAATATATGTTCAAGCAATTTGAAGAGACTAACTAACTCAAATGTTCAAGAGGTCTTGATGGCGAATAATACTCTTACAAAGATTGTTAGCAAAGACATAGTGGAGATAGACTTCACTTCTAGAAAGAAGATTACTCTTCTTAATTTGTCATTTATACCCAAAATTAGGAAGAACCTAGTTTTTATTAATTTACTTTGTAAGAGAGGGTTTTGGGTTTTGTTTGAATTCGACAAGATTATCCTATCAAAGAATGGGTTGTTTGTAGGAAAGGGTTATGCCAGTGATAGCATGTATCAACTAAGTATCATTAATAATATTACTAGTTCTGCTTATATTATTGAATCTTCATTTTTATAGCATAGTAGGTTGGCACATATAAACAATTTTCATTTGAAGAATATGAAGAAGTTAGACTTGATAAATTTCAATGGAAAATTCGATAAATGTGAAATATGTGCTAAATCTAAATTAACTAAGGAACCTTTCCCTAGTGTTAAAAAAAATCGAATTTATTAAATTTGGTTTATAGTGATATATGTGAATTCAACGGCATGCTAACACGTGGTGGTAAAAAATATTTCATTGCCTTTGTGGATGATTGCAGTAGGTTTTTATATATCTATCTCATAAGGTCGAAGGGTGAAGCATTTACCATGTTTAAGAAATATAAAGCTGACGTAAAAAAAAATTAGAAAAGAAAATCAAAGTTCTATGTTCAGATATAGGTGGAGAATATTTCTTAAATAAATTATCTTCATTTTGTGAAGAACATGATATTATTTATCAAGTTTCAGCACCATATACTCTACAACAAAATGATTTGGCTAAAAGAAAAAATCGATTTCTTGGAGAAATAGTTAATTGTATGCTTTCAAATTCAAAGCTACCAATTAATCTTTGGTGAGAAGCATTGCTTATTGCATGTTATATTCATAATAGAATACCGTCCAAAAAAAATGACATGACCCATTATGAAATATGGAAAAATAGAAAACCAAATTTGCCATACCTTAAAATGTGAAGGTGTTTAGCATACTATCAAGTACTAGATCCTAAGATAACAAAACTTGATCCTAAAGCTATCAAAAGTGTTTTTATTGGATACACCGAAAATAGTAAAGCTTATAGGGTTCTTGACTTAGAGTCTAATGTCATTGTAGAATCGAGACATGTTGAATTTTTTTAGAATAAATGTTTTATGGGTTCTGAAATTAACGAAAATAATTCAAAACCTATAGAAATTCAAGTAGATCTCGACCAAAAGAAACAAATGATTCTAAAGACATGATTGAACCGAGGAGAAGCACTTGAGCTAGGAAACTAAAAGACTTAGGTCCTGATTTATTGCTTATGTTTTCTTATTAAAGGGGAGAGAGATAATAACATGATAAATAAATACCCTATAGTATTAAATTTAGAAGACAATCATAAAAACTTTGATTATGCTATGTCTGCTAGAGATGCTTCTTTTTGAAAAGAAGCTATAAATGATTAAATAGACTCAATTATGTCCAATAATATTTAGGTATTAGTAGATTAACCAAAAGGATCCAAGAATATTAGGTGCAAATGGGTTTTTAGAAGGAAATATCATTCTAATGGTTTTATCCAAACTTTTAAAGCTAGATTAGTGGTTAAGGGCATAGGCAAAAGGAAGGGATAGATTATTTTGACACATGTTTTTGTCGCATGTATAACTTCTGTTCGAATTCTTTTTGCTCTAGCGTCCATTTATGGTCTCTATATCCATCAAATGGATGTCAATGCTACTTTCTTAAATGGAGACTTAAATGAGAAAATTTACATGGAAGAACCAGATGGTTTCATTCTTCCTAGAAATGCAGAAAAAGTATGTAAATTGATTAAGTTTCTTTATGGGTTTAAACGAGCTCCTAAACAGTGACATGAAAAATTTAATTCAGTCATTTTCTAATGGTTTCATCCACAATAGTACTAATAAGTGTATATATCCTCTAAATTCACTAAAGACTAAGATGCCTTAGTGTGCTTGTATGTTGATGATGTGCTTATCTTTGAAATGAACATGATTGGAATTGTTGAGACTAAGAAGTATCTAACATCTATGTTTAAAATGAAGGATTTGGGTGAAGTAGATACTATCTTAAGCATTAAAGTTAAGAAGTATAGTAGGGATTATTCTTTGAGCAAATGTAATTATGTTAAAAAAATATTAAATAAATTTCAACATCTTGGTTTTAAGGAAAGAAGTACTTCATTTAATTCTGGTATTAAATTAAATTATAATACTAGTACATCAGTATCACAACTTAAATAAGCAAGTGCTATAGTCTTTAATATATATGATGCATTGTACTAGACCTTATAGTACTTCTGTGTGCAAATTGAGTAGGTATATTAGTAACTAAAGTATAGAACATTAAAGGGCTATTACTAGAATTTCTGATTATCTTAAGAGAACTAAAATTTAGGATTGTTCTATAATAATTATCCCATTGTTTTAGAAGGATATACCGATGCTAGTTGGATTTCAAGTGTGGAAGATGAGTATTCCACTTATGGATGGGTTTTTACATTAGGTGAAGGTGTTGTATTAAGCAAGCAAAAAATAAACATGTATAACTCACTCAACGATGGAATTAGAATTTGTCGCTTTAACAGCAACTGGGAAATAGGCTAAATGGATTAGGAATTTATTATTGGATATCAAATTATGGCCTAATCCTATGCCTCTTATTTCTATCAATTGTGATAGTCAAGCTACTTTGGCAAGAGCTTATAATAGCATCTATAATGATAAGTCTAGATATATTACTCTAAGACATGAGTATGTGAGACAATTGATTAAAGATGGTACTGTAACAATTATCTACATGAGATCAAATAATAATCTAGTCGATCCCTTGACAAAGACTTTATCAAAAGACATGGTAATAATGACCTCACAAGAAATGGGGTTGAAACCCTTTAGTTGAAATCACCAATAATGGTAAGTCAACCTTTTTTTTCTATAATATCACAAGTTACAAGGTTTAATGGGTAAAAATAAGTCATTGAATATGATTGTTTGATACTAATGTAGCCCTGATATGAGAAGTCAATATCATTTGTTATATTTTGTAAGTTGAATTGAATTCTTAATATAGTATGGTACAAATTTGTAATGTGTTAATAGTAATAGAAAGACATAATAGATACTTCATCTATATGAGCTTAGAAGTGATGACACTTCTTATGAAAGTTAGGGTTGCTTTCTAAAGAGCTCATGAAACGGGATCAAGCACAAGGACATAATAGTGCGGAGTAATATAAAACTTCTTGTCGAAACAAAAGGTTAGTATATGCGCGATATGTCTGATTTTATTATATAAAAATACAAGTTTAAAGCCGAACTACTTGTTACTTTGATAGAGTTTTGAGATACTTGTACTAAGTAAATGTACATTTATGTATATTTATTAATCTCAACGAAATTTTGGCTATATGGTTTTGAAATTTTTATTTTTGAAATCTTTGTTTTACAAACAAAGTGAGGGATTGTTGGATGTTTGTTTGTAAAACAAGCAAAATGTGTTTTTCCTTGTCCCACATAAGAAAGTTAGGAGAATATGGGCCAATTTATAAGTGTAAGCATTTTCTAGTGTGTTTAAAGAAAAGGTTAGGATGTGGGCTTGACCTCACAATACTCACGTGTGGTGTGTGAATAATTATGCAATTTTGGCACAATTATTAGGCGTACTTAACACTTTGCATGCTTGTGCACATGCAATTTAATCAGCACTAACCCCTTTATTTTTATTTTATTTCGTACGGTTCATTTTTTTGCTTATTAAGTATTTTTAGAAGTTATGAAGATTTGGAATTTTATTTATCAAAAAGTTATTATTTTTTTTTTTTTTTTATTATTCCAAATTTTTATATGTGTCTTTTTAAGATAACTTTTGAAATTATATTTGTTCAGTTTACAACCTTTCACGAAGGGTTGCATTTGTTCATTTTTCAACTTCTTCCGAAGGGATACATTTGTTCATTTTGTAACTTTTCGCGAAAAGTTATCTATATTTTTTAAAACCAATATTTATATACATGTTAATTTTTGGCATAAACGAGTATGAAATTATTCTATGAGTCTTCTTTTCAAAACTATAATCATCTTTTCAATTGTTTCCTAAAGATATCCTAAAGAAATACTAGAAATACTTGAATTGTTATATAGTATTCTCATTTGAAACTTTCTTGCGTCCTGAAGGATATTTGCCAATGACTATTAGCAATATTGTGAGGCAAATAAATACTTAAAAAAAGGGATATCATGCCTCAAAGTTCGACTTGATTGTTGTATTGATTCGAAATCATATTTACCGATAGCAAGTATCCTGAAGTTCATTTGCCTTAAGTCAACTGGAAGATGGAAACAACCTTAGCATGAGCATCATTTATGTCCCCATCATATTTTGAAAACCATCCTCAACGAGCCCCTCCTTGGCCCCTCAAATTTCAAAACGAGATAAACAGCTTGCAGTCTCGTAGGACATTGGCGGACGATAGAGCCATCAAGAGAACAGCACAAATCGTACATGATAATGCTGCACCATACCCATCATCAGCTACGAGCTGCCATATTACTTCCAGAACTTGTGAGATATGGGATAGACAACTAACAAAGCATTAGCAGCACATTCCCAATGCGGTGCGGCACAGAAGCTGCAAATTAAATCTTCCTATCTCGAGAATTAGATAACGGTCAGAAAACGTTTCAGATTCGAAATTGTTTGCAAGTAAAAGATACATCAACAAATAGAGGAGCCGAAAATAAGTAAATGCTGAGCTACTCTAATACGAATCCTTGACCTGTCGACCGGGGAAGAATCCCAGTAATTTACAGGTCCATGACAGAAAACGTTCCTTTTGGAGCATCCTAAGTAGGCACCCAACAGGAGGAGCCAAAAGAAATCCGACCTCTCCAACATTGCAGCATCCAGTTGCCATCTTCATCAAGCACAAAATCCTTGTGGTACCATGCTTTCATCTTACCCCTGAATAACTTCATGAAATCTTGGTCCAGAGGAAGCGCCTTAAACCCAGCCCTCATATGACGAACCTGCCATTGCTTGTACGTTTCCGGCTTCTCAATCCTTTGCGAACCTTCACATGCTATGACATTCATAATTTCCCGTCCATGGAACTCTCTCTCAATGACCAACCTCTCTTTGTTGTTGTGATCAATGGTAGCATCAAGCAAATCATACACAGCAGAAAATTCGAAAAGTGGCTCTCGGAATCTTGTCGCAAAAAAGGCCGCATTGTAGGAGCCGCTATGTACAGCATGAACAAAAATATCCGGTTTAATTTTCCTAATTAGATATAACACAGCGTCACGTGGATTGTTGTCCTCAACTGTGTCATCGAGATTCTTAAACCGATCTAGACAATTCACAGCAACTGTCTCATTGCTTTGAATCTTGAGATCCCCAAGTTTGATGAATTCCCAATTCCTTGATGCTATGAAATTGAATTCGAAAGGGACGTCAAAACGCTCACAATACTTTTTCAAACGGCGACCTGTCTCCTCTATTCTTTCTGCCGGGCGCAAACCAGCCTGTGGAAGCTCTATCCCTGTGATCCGCAATTTACAGGGCCCTCCTGGTCTAGAAGAGAGCTTCTGTATGAGGTTTGGCCATTGAAAACCAAATGCAATGCCAAAATCTATTATGTGAAGAGTAGTGGCTTTCTCTGCAAATTTGAAAATCATGTAATTTGCAAAGAACATGGAGAACTGATTAAACGGGCATGTTGAAATATGAAGATGGTAAGATTTCAAGATATCAGCTGCTGACGTCGTCCTGGCAACAACAGTAGAATAAAAGACTTCCGTTCGGACGTTGTTGCCCATCAATCGTGCCTCTAGCCCATTTGCAAAGTAATGGGCCAATCTTTGAGAGGCATCCCCAAATGGAGAAGAGTTTTCTCTAATCTGCTTCAACAATTCATTAGCAGTCCTGAAATCACTATTAGAAATAGCTTGTGCGCAGAGAATCAGAAGAGTTCTCAAGTCAACAGTATTCTTGCTTCCCTGCTTCTTACCACAACCACTACCTCCTTTGGAACCGTGCTTGTTCCTTTGTGGCTGTATGTCTTTCCTCACCCCTGTCTCTGCAGATTCACTGCCAGAACACATGCCCACACCATTTTTGGTGCCGAGCAATACCTTATCAAACAAATCTGAAAGCTCACTCTCTTCTGTGTACAAGGCTGTTTGCTTATTGGCCCTGCCTTCCTCAAAAGCATCCTCATCCCTCTCGTGATTCTTTAATCCCTTGAATCCATTAGATGAGCTCTTCATGTTGATCTCTTTATTGATGTGCGTTCTTGTGGTTCCTTTCTTTTCTTCAGAGGACGGTTTGCTGTCCCCTGGATTAATTGCTAATAGATTGTCAGTGGGAAGGAATTTGCTGGCCTCCTCTAATCCTTTTTTGAAATGAATCATAGACTCTCCATGGCTGAAAATGCTCTTGAAAAAAAGCCCATGCAAAGATTCCTCGGACCCATCATCATAATTGGTGATGCTGCTTGAAGAATTGGCCAAGAACTGCGAATTGGAATCCACATTCGACTGGAAGTCTTGGTCAGGATTTTTCAGCACAGCATGGCTATATTCTCCGATTGTGTACAGAATATCAGCATCGGCCAAGTCATTAGAGCTAAGAGTAACGTTTGTAGCATCATGGCTTCTGGGAGCACTGCTCCTTCCAGAAAGGTTACTAGTTGGGCCCTCGATATATTGGCTTAAATCAACCTGTGAGGGGCTCTGATCAGACTTTTCCAAATTCTGCTGAACAAGGGCATCGTACAATGATTTTTCAGTATTTTGCAGAGCAGCCTGATCAGCGAATACGCACAGTTGCTCCTCCTTGTTCTCTTCCATAAGCATCTGAGTTATGTACTTTAGAACGGGATCCAACGAGTCACTGTCCCCCGAGGGGGAGAGAGAATCTCCCTCTGGACTCTGGCCCTTACTCAAGCACATAGATGGACCAAATGAGCCTCCATCTAGGCTCATGCCTGTCGAGGGAAAGATCAAATCTCCATTATTGAGGTTGACCGGTTTCGATGGGAGATTGGTTACAGGGTCTACTTTATTCGAAACAAAAGCAATATTTGAGGATTTAAGGTCTAAAAAAGGGTCATCCGAAAGGAAATCATTAGCAAGACCCAGTTGCTGATCTGTATTAGGTGATTAGGCATGGCTGTCTACTGGAAGATCATCGACATTGCTACAACTGGTGCAATGAAAGAACAGGGGATCCATGGTCATCTACTCTTCAAACCCTATTGAAGTCCCCACCCTATCATCAAACGCCAGTACATTTGCACCCCCAGAACATTAACCAACTAAGGGAAAATGCACTCGGCCTGCAACAAAACGACTCCCTCTCCAATAACTTTCTTTCGTTCTTCGCTCACTCAGACAACGTCGATTAAAGTCCAAGAATAAGAGATCACATGCTCCTCCCTAAGCAGATGGATAGAGAAGACGCAATATAAAAAGGGAAAGAGAGATCGGGATCTGCATACCTTAAAACTGAGAAGTGGAGTTGGAAGCTGAATAAAGACGAATCTGATGAGGATTCTCCAATGCTACGAGTGAATCAGGGGTGAAGTTCGGAACCTTCCATGAAGCGGGCCGAGCGGGATAGCTCGCCATCTTCGAGACCGTCCGAAATAAAAGCTGCGGATAAATAAATACAAATAGAAAAATATGTGATAAAAAACACGAGAAATTGTGTAGGAAGGATTTGAGTCAGCCGATGAGGCGGCCCCAGGTCATCTCGATCTGTGTTGGATCGGGGAAAGCGATTGGCCAAACTGTGTGTCCCGCTTTGACTTTATTGGCCAATGGAGACGCATGTAATAATCATTTTATTTTTTTTCATTTTTTTTCATTTTCTGTTTTCAGGAGAGGTTTAGAGCTTGATAAAGTAATTTTATTTTTTCTATTTCCAAAATAAATTGTTGGTCCAACAGTAGATTTGAAATACAGATGACAAACGAAAATTTTATATTTTTTTATTTCTTGAACAAAAATGAGAAATAAAAACTTTTCTCATTGCTTACTCCCATTACTAAAACATAGTAGGAGAAAACTCGAGGAAAAAGACCCACCAAAATTCTCAAATTAGACTTGTTGTACATCAACATTTAAATTTTTTTGTCTCTGAAAATCTAAAATTATACCCACCACGATATCAATAGCTTCCATCACTGTCTCGATCAAAACCATCATTAAAATTCTTACATGGCAAGTTACGTGAACAATGAAAAGCAAACGAAACTAATGTGGCTCCGATGTGAATTTAATGAATAAAAGCAATGTTGTTGTAAGCGATGAAATAGTCTATTGTTCTCCCTTGTCTTCATTATTTCTATTTCATTTTCTTCGTCTCATACAAAAAGAATATCAAGTAATCAATAAGTTTTTCTATTTCGTTTTCTTCATTATTTCTATGTCTATGCGGGGTGGTGAGAGACCCCTAGGAATTGGTCCTCATCCAGCTCAAGAGCTCATTCCCTGACCTATGGAGGCTCCTCTCCAGTTGGAATTCAAGCTTGGGCGCGTCTACTCATTGTGATTGATTTAGCTTCATTCTAGCGTCTCATCTTTGAAGAGAGAGATGAACCCTAATGACTTCAACAATCAAAACAACCCCGTTTCTAGTTCATGATAGCGTCAAATTATTTCTTAGCAAAATGTCGTTTTTCACTAGTCACATTAGCCTTCATGTGATGGAACAGTGACTAGAGGTATTACGATAGATACATAATTCATATAATTTGGGATTTTTTATGTTATTTTTCCTTTTTTTGAATTATTTTTTCATCTTTCAAATTAAATGAATTTGGGAGATTTTTATATTAAAAGCACACGTAGAAACCAGTTTCTGCTTTTGACTTCATCAAAATCTAGATGAGGAAACTGGTGATTTGGCATCACTAGTTAAAGGCCTAGCTTGAGGCTCAAGCCTTCTCCTAAGCTTAACTTCCATGACACACCAACTAGGCAATTTCCATAAGCATTGTCCAGATTTTTACACATTCCGCAATATAAATCGAGACAATCATGACCAATTTTTTTTGTTTTTTAGGGGGTTCAATTATTTAGTAAATTTTAATTACATCGGAAATCGAGACAAGGTCAATTATTTAGTAAATTTTAATTACATTGGAAATCGAGACAATCATGACCAATTTTTTTGGGGGGTCAATTATTTAGTAAATTTTAATTACATCAGAAATCGAGACAATCATACCAATTTTTTTTAGAGGGGTCAATTATTTAGTAAACTTTAATTACATACATGTCGATGTTATTACATCAACTATTCAAATAAACCTTTTACCTTTGACCAAAAAAAAAAAAATTTTACCAGAACAAGACGGAAAACATTAATCTAATTGACCATTATTATACAATATCTAATAATATTAGTAGGAAGTACAAATATGATAGACAGTGACCCATGCTAGTACATCAATTATCACAACTCCAAAACTTTGTAGCTATTGAAACTGTGCATTATAGATTCACCCCACGAACATTTCTATTTATTTTACTGAGAGGGAAATTAAAAAATGAATGTAACTAAGATTTTTGGGGGAAAAGAAACTATTTAGTAATAATTATCGTGATCTTTCCATCGTCGAGCTTATTATTGCAAGGATGTGGCAACTTGCAAGCTCTATTAGTAGTTTAAAAAAGACATTTCTAATGAAACTTTAGGATTGGAGCTCACCCGCCATGCATTGCATAATTATGCTTAATTAAAATGCAGAAAAGCTAAAACTTTCGCAGATTAAATCAGTCTCACGTCCCCTGTTTATCAATTCTGGGTGTAAATGAAACCATTTGTTGACGGACTGAATTGTATGAGAATTCAATTATATCTACAATAACTAGTTTAATTGCATACTTGACCTCCCTTGTATATAAACGAATAATTGACCCATCCAAATTTCTTCGCAGAAAGAGAAAACAGAGATAAAAGATAATGGCTGTATGCCTGGAAGTAATCTAGAAATTCATTTGCCCTTAAGTTGACTTGAAGACAGAAACAACTTCAGCATGGACCCACCATTGTCTGCATCATACTCTGAAACGCACCTCCATGAGCCCCTCCTTGGCTACTCAAGTTCTTAAAAGAGCTAGACAGCTTTCGGCATTATAGGAGACTAGTAAACAGCAGAGCCATCAAGAGGACAGCACAAACCATACACGACAATGCTGCACCATTCCCATCATCAGCTTGGAGCTGCCATATTACCTGCACGACTTGTGAGATATAGGATAGGCAAATCATAACGCATTATCAGCAAAATTCACAATACCGTGTGGCTTAGAAGCTGCAAATTGTACCTTCCTATCTCAAAAAATGAGATAATTAGTATAGCAAACATTCCAGTCTCAAAATTGTTTGCAAGTAAAAGATGCATGCCCAAACAGAGGAGCCGGAAATAAGTTCATTCTGAGCTACCCTATTGCGAATCGTTGACCTGTTGACCCGGGAAGAATCCCTGTAATGTACAGGTCATGACAGCAAACATTTTTTTTTTTTAAACTATCCTAAGTGGGCACCCAACAGGAGGAGCCATAGATAATCCGACCTCTCCAACCTTGCGGCATCCAGTTGCCGTCTTCATCAAGCGCAAAGTCCTTGTGGTATGATTCTTTCATCTTACCCCTGAACAACTTCAGGAGATCTTGGTCCAGAGGAAGCGCCTTAAACCCAGCCCTCATATGACGAACCTGCCATTGCTTGTACGTTTCCGGCCTCTCTACCCTTTCCAAACGTTCACATGCTATGACATTCATAATTTCCCGTCCATGGAAATCTCTTTTAAAAACCAACCTCACTCTGCTGTCGCCATTTAAAATAGCATCAAACATATCATACACTGTGGAAAGATGAAAAAGTGCCTATCGGAATCTTGTCGCAAAAAAGGGTGCGTTATAGGAGCCGTTACTTATAGCATGAACAAAAATATCCGGTTTAATTTCCCCAATTAGATTTAACACGGCATCTCATGGATTGTTGTCGTCAACTGTTTCGTCAAAGAGATTCTGAAACCAGTCTAAATAATTCACAGCAACTGTCTCATTGCTTTGAATCTTGAGATCCTCAAGTTTGATGGATTCCCAATTCTTGGATGCTATGAAGTTGAATTCAAGAGGGACCCTAAAACGCTCACAATACTTTGTCAAACGGCGACCTGTCTCCTCTATTCTTTCTGCTGGGCGCAAACCAGCCTACGGAAGCTCTATGTCTGTGATGCGCAATTTACAGGGCCCTTCTGATTGAGAAGATAGCTTTTGTACGAGGATTGGCCATTGAAGCCTCCCCACCGCTGAGCTCATGAGTCCATACTTCCCCATATTCAATGGCCGCCCAATAGGAAAAAGTCTCTCTCTCTCTCTCTCCCCTCAGCTGAGTTTGGCTGTTCACTCTCTCTTCCTTCTTCAGCCGTCGAAATCCGGATTACAGCGAGGCTCCACAAATTCCGACCCCCGAGAAGCCTCGAAAGGACGAGCACGAAGATGTGCGAGATACCAACCGGCGAAAGAACTGCCCGAAAGCTTTCGACAAAGTCCAAGAGTTTGCTTGGCCATTACAGCGAGGCTCCACAAATTCCGACCCCCGAGAAGCCTCGAAAGGACGAGCACGAAGATGTGCGAGATACCAACCGGCGAAAGAACTGCCCGAAAGCTTTCGACAAAGTCCAAGAGTTTGCTTGGCCGAATCGACGAGATCAGAGAGAGAGAGAGAGAGAGAGAGAGAGAGGGTGGATGAAGGTGTCGAAGGCGTGAGGAACATGAAGAGAGAAATAGGAGAAAAAAAGAGAACAAAACAAAGATAAAGTGAAAATGAAGAAGAAAAAGAAAACTGTCATTGAATGAAAATGCCCGACATAGATAAGATTTGGAGTTCGAATATTTATTTGAGACTAAGTTTTGACATTTCAAGTCCAGATAATATTCACTTTGAGTTCTCTTTTAAGAAAATAACTCCCATCCTTATTTAAAATTTTCCCTTAATTTAATTACATCGACTATTAAAATAAATTTTTCACCAAACAGGATGGGATGAAAGATAAATTTAAATGCATAGCATTCTAAGGTATTTGACCACATTAGTAGGAAGAAAAAACATGGCAATCGTCTTCCCATTCTTACACATCAATGACCACAACTCCAAAATTTTGTAGCTCTTGAAACTATGAGTTATAGATTCTACGCATAATAGATTATAAAATAGGCTTTACTTGTTTTTGGAAAAATGAATGATTTTAAAAATTATTTCCTTAAAATGATCACTTGTATTACTTGGAATAATTATTCTATGAAGAATGTTTAGTTATTGAAAAAAAAATTATATCGAAATATTTTCATGGAAGATAAAATTTAAAAATCTTTGTCTATTCATTTTAGTAAGATAAATGAAGAATCTTGAGAGAAATATTTTTCAAATTATTCATTTTTCATAAAACAAAAAAATAAATCCAAATAAAGATATGAAATGCTCTCATTTTCTCAAATAAATGCCCGAAATGGCCACAGTTGTTTCAAAAAAGAACCGACCTCGCCATTCATTGGTCGCTAAATATTCCAACCAATCAAAGGCGTTTTTCATCCAATTACAATTTTAATTATAAATTTTTTTATTCTTTTCTTTTCTTTTTCACTTCTCTTTTCTTTTCTTTCTTTTCTTTTTCCGGCGAGGGCCAGAGGCCGCAAATGAGGGCTAATCAACCCTCGCCAGTTTCTGGTAAAGGCTAATGAGGGCTCAGCCACCTTCACCAACTGCTGGTAAGGGCCAGCCAGGGCTGCAAGCCCTCGCCACTAGCTGCTGGCGAGGGCATTACAAGCCCTTGCCTAGGGCCAGCAAGGGCAGCCTCACCCAAGGCGAGGGACCTCACCCTGGCGAGGGCAGACCTCGCCGATTGCCCATTATATGTTCTGAAACGAGGTAAACAGCTTTCGGTCTCGTAGGAAATTAGCAGACAACAAAGCCATCAAGATAACAGCACAAATTATACCTGATAATGCTGCACCATGCCCATCATCATCTTCGAGCTGCCATATTACTTCCAGAACTTGTGAGATATGGGATAGACAAATAACAGAGCATTAGCAGCAAATTCCCAATGGCGTGCGCATGGAAGCTGCAAATTCTATCATCCTATCTCGAGAATTAGATAAATAGTAAGTAAACATTCCAGATTCAAAATTATTTGCAAGTAAAAGATACATCAACCAACAGAGGAGCTGGAAATAAGTTCGTGCTGAGCCACTTTAATACGAATCCTTCACTTGTCGACTTGGGAAGAATCCCAGTAATCTACATGTCCATGACAGAAAACATTCTTTTTGGAGCATCCTACGTAGGCACCCAACAGGAGGAGCCATAAAAAATCCGGCCTCTCCAACCTTGCAGCATCCAGTTGCCATCTTCATCGAGCACAAAATCCTTGTGGTACCCTGCTTTCATCTTACCCCTGAATAACTTCATGAAATCTTGGTCAAGAGGAAGCGCCTTAAACCCAGCCCTCATATGACGGACCTGCCATTGCTTGTACGTTTCGGGCCTCTCCATTCTTTCCGAACCTTCACATGCTATGACATTCATGATTTCCCGTCCATGGAACTCTCTCTCAATGACCAACCTCTCTTTGTTGTCACAATCAATGGTAGCATCAAGCAAATCATACACAGCAGAGAGATGGTAAAGTGCCTCTCGGAATCTTGTCACAAAAAAGGCCGCAGTGTAGGAGACGCTACGTACAGCATGAACAAAAATATCAGGTTTAATTTGCCGAATTAGATTCAACACAGCATCACGTGGATTGTTGTCCTCAACTGTCTCATCAAAGAGATTCTTAAACCGAAGTAAACAATTCACAGCAACTGTCTCATTGCTTTGAATCTTGAGATCCGCAAGTTTGATTAATTCCCAATTCCTTGATGCTATGAAATTGAATTCAAAAGCTACATCAAAACGCTCACAATACTTTTTCAAACGGCAACCTGTCTCCTCTACTCTTTCTGCAGGGCGAAAACCATCCTGTGGAAGCTCAATTGCTGTGATGCGCAATTTACAGGGCCCTTCTGGTCGAGAAGAGAGCTTCCGTATGAGGTTTGGCCATTGAAAACCAAATGCAATGCCAAAATCTATAATGTGAAGCGTAGTGGCTTTCTCTGCAAATTTCAAAATCATGTAATTTGCAAAGAACATGGAGAACTGAACAAATGGGCACGTTGAAATGTTAAGGTGGTAATATTTCAAATAATCGGCTGTTGAGATCGTCCTGGCAAGAATAGTACTAGAAAAAAAGTCATTCATCCGAATGTTGTTGCCCACCAATCGTGCCTCCAGCCCGTTGCCAAAGTAATGGGCCAATCTTTGAGAGCCATCCCCAAATGGAGACGAGTCCTCTCTAATCTGCTTCAACAATTCATTAGCACTCCTGAAATCACTAGTAGAAATAGCTTGTGCGCAGAGAATCAGAAGAGTTCTCAAGTCAACAGTATTCTTGCTTCCCTGCTTCTTACCACAACCACTACCTCCTTTGGAACCGTGCTTGTTCCTTTGTGGCCGTATGTCTTTCCTCACCCCTGTCTCTGCAGATTCACTGCCAGAACACATGCCCACACCATTTTTGGTGCCAAGCAATACCTTATCAAACAAATCTGAAAGCTCACTCTCTTCTGTGTACAAGGCTGTTTGCTTATTGGCCCTGCCTTCCTCAAAAGCATCCTCATCCCTCTCGTGATTCTTTAATCCCTTGAATCCATTAGATGAGCTCTTCATGTTGATCTCCTTATTGATGTGCGTTCTTGTGGTTCCTTTCTTTTCTTCAGAGGACGGTTTGCTGTCCCCTGGATTAATTGCTAATAGATTGTCAGTGGGAAGGAATTTGCTGGCCTCCTCTAATCCTTTTTTGAAATGAATCATAGACTCTCCATGGCTGAAAATGCTCTTGAAAAAAAGCCCATGCAAAGATTCCTCGGACCCATCATCATAATTGGTGATGCTGCTTGAAGAATTGGCCAAGAACTGCGAATTGGAATCCACATTCGACTGGAAGTCTTGGTCAGGATTTTTCAGCACAGCATGGCTATATTCTCCGATTGTGTACAGAATATCAGCATCGGCCAAGTCATTAGAGCTAAGAGTAACGTTTGTAGCATCATGGCTTCTGGGAGCACTGCTCCTTCCAGAAAGGTTACTAGTTGGGCCCTCGATATATTGGCTTAAATCAACCTGTGAGGGGCTCTGATCAGACTTTTCCAAATTCTGCTGAACAAGGGCATCGTACAATGATTTTTCAGTATTTTGCAGAGCAGCCTGATCAGCGAATACGCACAGTTGCTCCTCCTTGTTCTCTTCCATAAGCATCTGAGTTATGTACTTTAGAACGGGATCCAACGAGTCACTGTCCCCCGAGGGGGAGAGAGAATCTCTCTCTGGACTCTGGCCCTTACTCAAGTTCCTAGATGGACCAAATGAGCCTCCATCTAGGCTCATGCCTGTCGAGGGAAAGATCAAATCTCCATTATCGAGGTCGACCGGTTTCGATGGGAGATTGGTTACAGGGTCTACTTTATTCGAAACAAAAGCAATATCCGAGGATTTAAGGCCTAGAAAAGGGTCATCCAAAAGGAAATCATTTGCAAGACCCAGGTGCTGATCTGGATTAGGTGAAAAGGTATGGCTGTCTATTGGAAGATCATCGACATTGCCACAATTGGTGCAATGAAAGAACAAAGTATCCATAGTCATCTCGTCACACCCCGAATCCTACATAGATAGGGGTGACACGGCCTTCCTTTCACTCGAAAGACACAATCTCAAACCATATCCAAAATCCACTTCCAAAAGTCTCCCAACAAAATTGCTCACGCTATATTGTCCACTAACCGAGAAACCTAAGAAGATTTGAAAATAGAGGAATGAGCAACTACAAGATCAGTGAGAAGTATACATCTTCTAAGCAAATCGAGTAATCATTATGCACTTCACAAAATAATATCAAAACTCATTTATCTCAATTTCAATATATAAAACGCATACAAAATATAAATGAGTTATATCGCTTTAACATAATCATATACATATCTAAAAGTACTTGTTAAATCAATAATATCATAATAAACATCAATGATTCATTCCATTGATCAATCTTATCAATAAATATGCCAATAGTCCTAGCACAATACCTTATGACAAGGCGACCAAGATTTCCTCTTGGCAAGGTCTCCACCTACAAAGCCAGTGGATTGGTCCAGAAGGATATCCTAAACTTAGCATGCATAGCCACATGTCCTTCAATGAGCTCACAAAGATAATAAGCACGAACAACCATCCTCCAGTACTAGAAATCCAATCTAGAAATCAATCTCATCAACTAAGCAAATAACTTTTCACAATATAAATATTCGCTATTTCTCGTCCATTTCTCAAATCATACATAGAACTTTCCATAAACCAGTCGCAAAGCAATTATATATACGTAAACTGTCATGACACATTTCATAATATGTTTCTCAAACCGTTCTCAAATAATCAAGAGCTACTGAATATTCAATCTCGCTTAATACAACAAAAATGCTATTCTCAATTCAATATATGCATATATATACGTCAATGCATGGTTTTACAAAACCAAAGAAAATACAGTATTAATCGCCTTATTACCTACGACCAAACAATAAACGATATGCATATTGTTGAACTCGCGACCCTATCAAATAATCGAGTAATAGTTTTAAAATCAAATAAAACTCTACCTCAATTATAAAACAACTAAACTACACATTAATGCTAATAAAACAACTCTTACTCATTAACAAACTGTTCACCGAAGCGATTACTCAAACTTAAACTCAACTCGAAACTCGCCCAAACCCTAAAATCTCACTTCGACAAAACCATTGCGCCAAAACGACTCACGTCAAAACCCACGGTTCTACCACGCCATACCACGCCATAAACCCTCATTTCCAAGAAATTCCGAAGCTCCACAACTCAAAAGTCGGACATCATGGCTCAATTTTCCCAAAATTCTGAATTTGAGCCCTAATCCCGAAGACTACCCCGATCAGACAAACGAAAAGCACGAATACTGACCGAGTAGTCAAATCGGCTTGGCTTGGTCCCACCACTTATTTTCCATTTTCCCTTTTTTTAATTCATTTATTTTCCATGGGTCCCACCACTTCTTTTGGCTTGGTCAAAGGGGCCAAGTATTGCACATCTACTCTTCAAACCCTACGCCACTAAACTTACGCCCCCAGAACATCAACCAACTAAAGTAAAAGGCACTCGGCCTGCAACAAAACAACTCCCTCATCGATAACTTTCTTTCTGTTCTTCGCTCACTCAAACAACGTCGACTAAAGTCCAGGAATAAAAAGATCACGCGCAGGGAGGAAAGTGGAGTACTTCGAAGGGAAAGGGCAGCGCAGGAAGCAAACATGGACATGCTCCCACCTAAGCGGATGGATAGAGAAGACACAATATAAAAAGGGAAAGAGAGATCGGATCTGCAAACCTTAAAACTGAGAAGTGGAGTTGGAAGCTGAATAAAGACCAATCTGATGAGGATTCTCCAACGCCATCTTTATACGAGTGAATCAGGGGTGAAGTTCGGACCCTTCCCCGAGGCGTCCCGAGCGGGATAGAGAGATCGGATCTGCAAACCTTAAAATGAGAAGTGGAGTTGAAAGCTGAATAAAAACCAATCTGATGAGGATTCTCCATTGCCATCTTCGAGCGAAACAAAAGCCTCAGATAAATAAATACAAATAGAAAAATAAGTAAAAAAAAAAAAGGAGAAATTCTGTAGGGAGGATTTGGGTCAGACGATGAAGCCGGCCCCGTAATCTCGATCTGTGTGCGATCGGGGAAAGTGATCGATCGGTCAAACTGTGGGTCCCGCTTTGGCAAGCTACCAATGGCTTTATGCCATGTTTACTAGAGGACGTATATAATATTCATTTTATTTTTTATTTTTTTATTTTTTTATTTTCAAGATAAATTTGGAACTTGGTAAAACAATTTCATTTTTATGTTTTTGAAACAAATTATTAGTTCAAAAATAAGTTAGGAATAAAAATGAAAATTGAAAATTTTTTATTTTTCTATTTTCGAAATAAATCCACGCTAGTAAAATATAATGAAAGAAAACTCGACTGAAAAATCTCACCAAAATTCTCAAATTGAACCGATTGCGCATCAACATTTAATTTTTTTTGTCATGGAAAAACTCAAATTATGGTCATCATGATATCAACAACTTTAGTCATTGTCTCGATCAAGACCATCATTAAAAATCCAACATAGCAAGTTATGTGGACAACTAAAAACAAACAAAACTAATATGGCTCCGATATGACTTTAATGAATAAAAGCAACATCGATGAGATTGTCTATTGTTCTCCAGCGTCTTCATGGATGTCTATGCAAGTGGTGAGAGACCCTTAGGAATTGGTACTTGTCCAGCTCAAGAGCTCATTCACCAACCTATGGAGGCTCCTCTCCAGTTGGAATTCGAGCTCGGGTGCATCTACTTATTGTGATTCGTTTGGCTTCATACTAGGGTTTCATCTTTCACAAGAGAGAGAGAGAGGGGAACCCTGATGACTTCAGCAATCAAGACAACACCATTTCTAGTTCAAGCGAGTGTCAAATTATTCCCTGGCAAAATGTCGCACTAATCATGTTAACCTTTCATTGTCGGAATTCTAATTAAAACATAAAATAGAACTATGACGAAAGGTATTACAATGAATATGTAATTCATATAATTTGGAATTTTCTATGTCGTTTTTCTCCTTTTTAAAATTTTCCCATCTTTCAAATTAGATGAATATGGGAGATTTTTATATTAAAAGCGCATATGGAAACCAATTTCTACTTTTGACTTGGTCAAAATCTGCATCAGAAAACCGGTGTTTTGGCATCACTGGTTAAGTTAAAAGCCCAGCCTGAGGCTTAAGCCTTCTCCTGAACTTAACTTCCACGGCGCCCCGAACTAAGCAATTTCCATAAGCATTGTCCAGTTTTTTACACAATGGGCACTATAAATCGAGAAAATAATGACCATTCATTTTCTTCTCCGCCCGGGGGGGCGGTGGGTGGTGGGAAGGGGGTTCAGAAAAATGGTGACCATTTAATTTGTGAATTTTAATTACATACATGTTGATATTATTACATCTACTATTCAAATAAACCTTTTACCTTTGACCAAAAAAAAAAATCTTTTCACCAGAACAAGACTGTCTAATTAAATATTATTATACGATATCTAATAATATTAGGTATTAGGAGGGAGAACAAATATGACAGATGGTATCACAACTCCAAAATTTTGTAACTATTGAAACTGTGCAACATAGATTCACCTCACAAACATTTCTATTTATTTTACTATGAGAGAAATTAGAAAATAAATGTAACTTAGATTTTTGGGGGAAAGAAACTATTAAGTAATAATTGTTGTGACCTTTCCATCATTGAAGCTTATTATTGCAAGGATGCGGCAACATGCAAGCTCTCTTAGTACTTTAGAAAAGACATTTCTCATGAATATTTAGGATTGGAGCTCACCTGCCAAGCATAGCATAATTATGCTTAATTAAAATGCAGAAAAGCTAAAACTTTCACATATTAAATCAATATCACACTCCGTTTTTCAGTCCTCGGTGTAAATGGAACAGTTTATCGATAGACTGAATTGCATGAGAATTCGAAGATATCTACAATAACTAGTTTAATAACATACTTGATCTCCCTTTTATATAAACCAACAATTGACCCATCCAAAATACTTCACAGAAAGAGAAAACGGAATGTAAGATATAATGCCTGTATGCCAGAAAGTAATCTAGAATTTCATTTGCCCTTAAGTTGAATTGAAGACAGAAACAACTTCAGCATGAGCGCAACTTTGATTGCATCATATTCTGAAACGCACCTCCACGAGCCCCTCCTTGGCTACTCAAGTTCTTAAAAGAGCTAGACAGCTTTCGGCATTATAGGAGACTAGTAAACAGCAGAGCCATCAAGAGGACAGCACAAACCATACACGACAATGCTGCACCATTCCCATCATCAGCTTGGAGCTGCTATTACCGGCACAACTTGTGAGATATAGGATAGGCAAATCATAACGCATTATCAGCAAAATTCACAATACCGTGTGGCTTAGAAGCTGCAAATTGTACCTTCCTATCTCAAAAAATGAGATAATTAGTATAGCAAACATTCCAGACTCAAAATTGTTTGCAAGTAAAAGATGCATGCCCAAACAGAGGAGCCGGAAATAAGTTCATTCTGAGCTACCCTATTGCGAATCCTTGACCTGTTGACCCGGGAAGAATCCCTGTAATGTACAGGTCATGACAGCAAACAGTTTTTTTTTTAAACTATCCTAAGTGGGCACCCAACAGGAGGAGCCATAGATAATCCGACCTCTCCAACCTTGCGGCATCCAGTTGCCGTCTTCATCAAGCGCAAAGTCCTTGTGGTACGATTCTTTCATCTTACCCCTGAACAACTTCAGGAGATCTTGGTCCAGAGGAAGCGCCTTAAACCCAGCCCTCATATGACGAACCTGCCATTGCTTGTACGTTTCCGGCCTCTCTACCCTTTCCAAACGTTCACATGCTATGACATTCATAATTTCCCGTCCATGGAAATCTCTTTTAAAAACCAACCTCACTCTGCTGTCGCCATTTAAAATAGCATCAAACATATCATACACTGTGGAAAGATGAAAAAGTGCCTATCGGAATCTTGTCGCAAAAAAGGGTGCGTTATAGGAGCCGTTACTTATAGCATGAACAAAAATATCCGGTTTAATTTCCCCAATTAGATTTAACACGGCATCTCATGGATTGTTGTCGTCAACTGTTTCGTCAAAGAGATTCTGAAACCAGTCTAAATAATTCACAGCAACTGTCTCATTGCTTTGAATCTTGAGATCCTCAAGTTTGATGGATTCCCAATTCTTGGATGCTATGAAGTTGAATTCAAGAGGGACCCTAAAACGCTCACAATACTTTGTCAAACGGCGACCTGTCTCCTCTATTCTTTCTGCTGGGCGCAAACCAGCCTACGGAAGCTCTATGTCTGTGATGCGCAATTTACAGGGCCCTTCTGATTGAGAAGATAGCTTTTGTACGAGGATTGGCCATTGAAGCCTCCCCACCGCTGAGCTCATGAATCCATACTTCCCCATATTCAATGGCCGCCCAATAGGAAAAACTCCAAAACTTCGTAGCTCTTGAAACTATGAGTTATAGATTCTATGCATAATAGATTATAAAATAAGGCTTTACTTGTTTTTGGAAAAATGAATGATTTTAAAAAAAAAAAAAATCCTTAAAATGATCACTTGTATCACTTGGAATAATTCTTCTATGAAGAATGTTTAGTTATTGAAAAAAAAAATTATATCGAAATATTTTCATGGAAGATGAAAAAAAAAAAATCTTTGTTTCTTCATTTTAGTGAGAAATATGAAGGATCATTTTGAGAGAAATATTTTTCAACTTATTCATTTTTCATAAAATAAAAGGAAAATTCCATATAAAGATCTAAAGTACCCTCATTTTCTCAAATAAGGACTCGAAATGGCCATAGTTGTTTCAAAAAAGAGCCTGACCTTGCCAATTATCGGTCAGCTAAATATTCCAACCGATCAAAGGCATTTTTCATCCAATTACAATTTTAATTTTAAATTATTTTTTATTCTTTTCTTCTTCTATTTTTCCTTTTTTCAGGCGAGGGCCAAAGGCCGCCGATGAGGGCTCATCGACCCTCGCCAGTTGCTAATAAAGGCCAGTGAAGGCTCGACCACCTTCACCGACTGCTGGTAAGGGCCAACCAGGGCCTGCAAGCCCTCGCCACTAGCTGCTGGCAAGGGCCTACAAGCCCTCGCTTGGGGACGGCAAGGGCAACCTCACCAGGGCAAGGGACCTCGCCATGGCAAGGGCAGACCTCGCCGATGGCCCATTATGTTCTGAAACGAGGTAAACAGCTTTCGGTCTCGTAGGAAATTAGCGGACAACAAAGCCATCAAGAGAACAGCACAAATTATAACTGATAATGCTGCACCATGCCCATCATCATCTTCGAGATGCCATATTACTTCCAGAACTTGTGAGATATGGGATAGACAAATAACAGAGCATTAGCAGCAAATTCCCAATGGCGTGCGCATAGAAGCTGCAAATTCTATCTTCCTAATCGAGAATTAGATAAATAGTAAGTAAACATTCCAGATTCAAAATTATTTGCAAGTAAAAGATACATCAACCGACAGAGGAGCTGGAAATAAGTTCGTGCTGAGCCACTTTAATACGAATCCTTCACCTGTCGACTTGGGAAGAATCCCAGTAATCTACATGTCCATGACAGAAAACATTCTTTTTGGAGCATCCTAAGTAGGCACCCAACAGGAGGAGCCATAAAAAATCCGGCCTCTCCAACCTTGCAGCATCCAGTTGCCATCTTCATCGAGCACAAAATCCTTGTGGTACCCTGCTTTCATCTTAGCCCTGAATAACTTCATGAAATCTTGGTCAAGAGGAAGCGCCTTAAACCCAGCCCTCATATGACGGACCTGCCATTGCTTGATCGTTTCGGGCCTCTCAATCCTTTCCGAGCCTTCACATGCTATGACATTCATGATTTCCCGTCCATGGAACTCTCTCTCAATGACCAACCTCTCTTTGTTGTCACAATCAATGGTAGCATCAAGCAAATCATACACATCAGAAAGATGGAAAAGTGCCTCTCGGAATCTTGTCACAAAAAAGGCCGCATTGTAGGAGACGCTACGTACAGCATGAACAAAAATATTCGGTTTAATTTGCCGGATTAGATTCAACACGGCATCACGTGGATTGTTGTCCTCAACTGTCTCATCAAGGAGATGCTTAAACCGAACTAAACAATTCACAGCAACTGTCTCATTGCTTTGAATCTTGAGATCCACAAGTTTGATTAATTCCCAATCCCTTGATGCTATGAAATTGAATTCAAAAGCTACATCAAAACGCTCACAATACTTTTTCAAAAAGCAACCTGTCTCCTCTATTCTTTCTGCAGGGTGGAAACCAGCCTGTGGAACCTCTATTCCTGTGATGCGCAATTTACAGGGCCCTTCTGGTCGAGAAGAGAGCTTCTGTATGAGGTTTGGCCATTGAAAACCAAATGCAATGCCAAAATCTATTATGTGAAGGGTAGTGGCTTTCTCTGCAAATTTCAAAATCATGTAATTTGCAAAGAACGTGGAGAACTGAGCAAATGGGCACGTTGAAATGTTAAGGTGGTAATATTTCAAAAAATCGGCTGCTGAGGTCGTCCTGGCAATAATACTAGTAGAATAAAAGTCCTTCATCCGAATGTTGTTGCCCACCAATCGTGCCTCCAGCCCGTTGCCAAAGTAATGGGCCAATCTTTGAGAGGCATCCCCAAATGGAGAAGAGTCCTCTCTAATCTGCTTCAACAATTCATTAGCACTCCTGAAATCACTATTAGAGATAGCTTGTGCGCAGAGAATCAGAAGAGTTCTCAAGTCAACAGTATTCTTGCTTTTCTGCTTCTTTCCACGGCCCCTACCTCTATTGGAACCACGCTTGTTCCTTGGTGGCCGTATGTCTTTTGTCACCCCTGTCTCCACAGATTTGTCGCCAGAACACATACTCGGACCATTTTCAGTGCTGAGCAACACCTTATCAAACAAATCTGAAAGCTCACTCTCTTCTGCGTACAAAGCTGTTTGCTTATTGGCCCTGCCTTCCTCAAAAGCATCCTCGTCCCTCTCGTGATTCTTTAATCCCTTGAATCCATTAGATGAGCTCTTCATGTTGATCTCCTCCTCAATGCGCATTCTTGTGGTTCCTTTCTTTGTTTCAGAGGACGGTTTGCTGTCCTCTGGATTAATTGCTAATTGATTGTTGGAAAGAAGGAATTTGCTGGCCTCCTCTAATCCTTTCTTGAACTGAATCATAGACTCTCCAGTGCTGAAAATGCTCTTGACAAGTAGCCCATGCAAAGATTCCTCAGACCCATCATCATGATTGGTGATGCTGCTTGAAGAATTGGCCAAAAACTGCGAATTGGAATCCTCATTCGACAGGAAGTTTTGATCAGGATTTTTCAGCATAGCATGGCTATGTTCCCCAATTGTGTACGGAATATCAGCATCGGCCAAGTCACTAGAGCTAAGAGTAACGTTTGTAGCATCATGGCTTCTGTGAGCACTGCTACTTCCAGAAAGGTTGCTAGCTGGGCTCTCGATATATTGGCTTAACTCAACCTGTGAGGGGCTCTTATCAGACTGTTCCAAATTCTGCTGACCAAGGGCATCATACAATGATTTTTCAGTATTTTGCAGAGCAACCTGATCGGCGAATACCCACGGTTGCTCCTCCATGTTCTCTTCCATAAGCATCTGAGTTACGTACTTTAGAACGGGATCCAATGAGTCACTGTCCCCCGAGGGGGAGAGAGAATCTCTCTCTGGACTCCGGCCCTTACTCAAGCTCCTAGAGGCACCAAATGAGCCTCCATCTAGGCTCATGCTTGTCGAGGGAAAGATCAAATCTCCATTATCGAGGTCAACCCGTTTCGATGGGAGATTGGTTACAGGGTCTACTTTATTCGAAACAAAAGCAATATCTGAGGATTTAAGGTCTAGAAAAGGGTCATCCAAAAGGAAATCATTTGCAAGACCCAGGTGCTGATCTGGATTAGGTGAAAAGGCATGGCTGTCTATTGGAAGATCATCGACATTGCCACAATTGGTGCAATGAATATCCATAGTCATCTTGTCACACCCCGAATCCTACATACAACATGGGGGTGACACGGCATTCCTTTCACTCGAAAAACACGGTCCAAACCATATCTGAAGTCCACTTCCAAAAGTCTCCCAACAAAATTGCTCACGCTTTATTGTCCACTAACTGAGAAACCTAAGAAGATTTGAAAATAGAGGAATGAGCAACTACAAGATTAGTGAGTAGTACACATCTTTAAAGCAGATCTAGCAATCACTATGCACTTTACAAAGTAATATTAAAACTCATTTATCTCAATTTCAGTATATAAAACGCATACAAAATATAAATGAGTTATATCACTTTAACATAATCATATACATATCTGAAAATGGTTGTTAAATCAATAATATTATAATAAACATTAATGATTCAATCCATTAATCAATCTCATCAATAAATATATCAATAATCCATTTCATTGGTTAATCTTATATTACACATCAATAGTCTATTCTATTGATTCATCTTATATAAAACCACATCTCGATGTTCCATCTAATGTCCAATCTTTTGCTAAATATCAAACTATGGTCCTAGCACAATACCTTATAACAAGGCGACCAAGATTCCCTCTTGGCAAGGTCTCCACCTATAAAGCCAAGCTTGACCCAGAAGGATATTCTAAACCTAGCATACATACTCATATGCCCCTCAATGGGCTCACAATGATAATAAGCACAAACAACCATCCTCCAGTACTAGAAATCCAATCTAGAAATCAATCTCATCAACTAAGCAAATAACTTTTCACAATATAAATATTCGCTATTTCTCGTCCATTTCTCAAATCATACATAGAACTTTCCATAAACCAGTCGCAAAGCAATTATATATACGTAAACTGTCATGACACATTTCATAATATGTTTCTCAAACCGTTCTCAAATAATCAAGAGCTACTGAATATTCAATCTCGCTTAATACAACAAAAATGCTATTCTCAATTCAATATATGCATATATATACGTCAATGCATGGTTTTACAAAACCAAAGAAAATACAGTATTAATTGCCTTATTACCTACGACCAAACAATAAACGATATGCATATTTTTGAACTCGCGACCCTATCAAATAATCGAGTAATAGTTTTAAAATCAAATAAAACTCTACCTCAATTATAAAACAACTAAACTACACATATTAATGCTAATAAAACAACTCTTACTCATTAACAAATTGTTCACCGAAGCGATTACTCAAACTTAAACTCAACTCGAAACTCGCCCAAACCCTAAAATTTCACTTCGACAAAATCATTGCGCCAAAACGACTCACGTCAAAACCCACGGTTCTACCACGCCATACCACGCCATAAACCCTCATTTCCAAGAAATTCCGAAGCTCCACAACTCAAAAGTCGGACATCATGGCTCAATTTTCCCAAAATTCTGAATTTGAGCCCTAATCCCGAAGACTACCCCGATCAGACAAACGAAAAGCACGAATACTGACCGAGTAGTCAAATCGGCTTGGCTTGGTCCCACCACTTATTTTCCATTTTCCCTTTTTCTAATTTAATTATTTTCCATGTGTCCCACCACTTCTTTTGGCTTGGTCAAAGGGGCCAAGTATTGCACATCTACTCTTCAAACCCTACGCCAGTATACTTACGCCCCCAGAACATCAACCAACTAAAGTAAAAGGCACTCGGCCTGCAACAAAACAACTCCCTCATCGATAACTTTCTTTCTGTTCTTCGCTCACTCAAACAACGTCGACTAAAGTCCAGGAATAAAAAGATCACGCGCAGGGAGGAAAGTGGAGTACTTCGAAGGGAAAGGGCAGCGCAGGAAGCAAACATGGACATGCTCCCACCTAAGCGGATGGATAGAGAAGACACAATATAAAAAGGGAAAGAGAGATCGGATCTGAAAACCTTAAAACTGAGAAGTGGAGTTGGAAGCTGAATAAAGACCAATCTGATGAGGATTCTCCAACGCCATCTTTATACGAGTGAATCAGGGGTGAAGTTCGGACCCTTCCCCGAGGCGGCCCGAGCGGGATATAGAGATCGGGTCTGCAAACCTTAAAATGAGAAGTGGAGTTGAAAGCTGAATAAAAACCAATCTGATGAGGATTCTCCAATGCCATCTTCGAGCGAAACAAAAGCCGCAGATAAATAAATACAAATAGAAAAATAAGTAATAAATAAATAAATAAATAAAATAAAAAAGAGGAGAAAATCTGTAGGGAGGATTTGGGTCAGACGATGAAGCCGGCCCGGTAATCTCGATCTGTGTGCGATCGGGGAAAGTGATCGATCGGTCAAACTACTGTGGGTCCCGCTTTGGCAAGCTACCAATGACTTTATGTCATGTTTACTGGGGACGCACATAATATTCATTTTATTTTGTTATTTTCAAGATAAATTTGGAACTTGGTAAAATAATTTCACTTTTATATTTTTGAAACAAATTATTAGTTCAAAAATAGGTTTAGAATAAAAATGAAAAGTGAAAATTTTATATTTTTCTGTTTTCAAAATAAAAATAAAAAATAAAAACTTTTCTCATTAGTTACTCACGCTATTAAAATATAGTCATAGAAAACTCGACTAAAAAAATCCACAAAATTCTCAAATTAGACTCATTGTGCATCAACATTTAATTTTTCTTAAACTCAAATTATGGTCATTGCGATATCCTATGTAGCACCAATACGGACACGCAACACACGACACAATACGGCACGACACGCTGACACGTCATTTCTCAAAAAATAGAGAATTCTGACACGTTCCGACATGTTATATATTTAATATATGTTTTTATATATAAATACAAAAAAAAAAAGCATAGAATTAATTTATACTAAAAATATTAATCCAACATTTGTTAATATCATTTATTATTTTAATTTGATAGAGATTAAATGAGAAATTTAAAAATTGCAAACAAAAAAAAGTAAATTTAAATGAACGTGTCTTGTTTTCTTACACTTGTCGGAGATTAGTGACATTTCTTATAGTCCAAGACAGAGTTCGGAGTTAATGATATAGATTAGCTTGGAGCTCCTCTGCAAAACAAGGTTCAAGAAAAATGAAAATCAAGGATAAAAACTCTTGAAGTACAACCAAAAGAAAAGGAAATAACTAAATTCGCCATGGAAAATGTGAGATAACTCACAAGCCAATGACATAGATCAAAAGAGATAACACGCAAGCAACGCTTGTGAGAGGCGGAAAGAAGCAAAAAAAAAAAAATCACAACTTCAAGTCGAAGCGACGCCGGCGAGAAGAGGGCCGTTCCATCGTCACTCACGGGAATATCAAAACTTATAAGTGAGAAATTTGAGAGTGAAAATTTTCTATTTTCCCCTTTATTTTTGTTATTTTCATTATTTTTCCATATATTTATATTTTGACCCTTCAAATATTAAAAATTATTAAAATTGACCTCGTGCGTGTCGGAATCGCGTGTTGGAATTTCGGACTCGTTTGTCGAGAAGAGTTGATCACGTGTCGAATTTCCCAACATTCGTTGATTGCGTATCGGAACGTGTCGGAGCGTGTCGAAGCGTGTTGGACACGTGTCAGAATATCGGACACGACACGAAAACTTCCGGAAAGTGTCAGTACTTCTTAAACGATATCAACAACTTCAGTCACGGTCTCAATCAAGGCCATCATTAAAAATCCTACATGGCAAGTTACATGGACACCCAAAAACAAACAAAACTAATATGGCTTTGATATGACTTTAATGAATTAAAGCAATGTTATAAGCGACGAGATAGTCTATTATTCTCCAGCGTCTTCATTGTTTCTATTTCTTTTTTGCTTTTTTCATGGATGTCTATGTGAGTGGTAAAAGACCCTTAAGAATTGGTCCTCGTCCAACTCAGGAGCTCATTCACCAACCTATGGAGGCTCCTCTCTAGTTGGAATTCGAGCTCGGGTGCATCTACTTATTGTGATTGATTTGGCTTCATTCTAGGGTTTCATCTTTCGAGAGAGAGAGACTGATGAACCCTAATGACTTCAGCAATCAAGACAACACCATTTCTAGTTCAAGAGTGTCAAATTATTCCCTGGCGAAACATCTCACTAATCATGTTAGCCTTTCGCTATCGAAATTCTAACGAAAACATAAAATGAAACTGTGACGAAAGGTATTACGATGAATACATAATTCATATAATTTGGAATTTTTTATGTTGTTTTTCTCCTTTTTAAAATTTTCCCATCTTTCAAATTAGATGAATTTGGGAGATTTTTATATTAAAAGCGCATATGGAAACCAATTTCTACTTTTGACTTGGTCAAAATCTGCATCAGAAAACCAGTGATTTGGCATCACTGGTTAAGTTAAAAGCCCAGCCTGAGGCTTAAGCCTTCTCCTGAGCTTAACTTCCACGGCGCCCCCAACTGAGCGATTTCCATAAGCATTGTCCAGTTTTTTACACAATGGACACTATAAATCGAGAAAATAATGACCATTCTTTTTTTTTTTGTTTGAGGGGGGGTTCAGAAAAATCATGACCATTTATTTTGTGAATTTTAATTACATACATGTTGATATTATTACATCAACTATTCAAATAAATCTTTTACCTTCGACCCAAAAAAAAAAAAAAAAAAAAAACTTTTCACCAGAACAAGACGGTCTAATTGAATATTATTATACGATATCTAATAATATTAGTAGGAAGAACAAATATGACTTCTGTATCCCATGCTAGTACATCAATTATCACAACTCCAAAATTTTGTAGCCATTGAAAAGATTTACCCCACAAACATTTCTATTTATTTTACTGAGAGAGAAATTAGAAAATGAATGTAACTTAGATTTTTGGGGGAAAGAAACTATTAAGTAATAATTATTGTGATCTTTCCATCATTGGAGCTTATTATTGCAAGGATGCGGCAACATGCAACCTCTCTTAGTACTTTAGAAAAGACATTTCTCATGAATATTTAGGATTGGAGCTCACCTGCCAAGCATTGCATAATTATGCTTAATTAAAATGCAGAAAAGCTAAAGCTTTTGCATATTAAATCAATCTCGCACTCCGTTTATCAGTCCTTGGTGTAAATGGAATAATTTATTTACAGACTGAATTGCATGAGAATTCGAAGATATCTATAATAACTAGTTTAATTACATACTTGATCTCCCTTATATATAAACCAACAATTGACCCATCCAAAGTACTTCACAGAAGGAGAAAACGGAGATGTAAGATATAATGCCTGTATGCCAAAAGTAATCTAGAATTTCATTTGCCCTTAAGTTGACTTGAAGACAGAAACAACTTCAGCATGAACGCAACTTTGTCTGCATCATATTCTGAAACGCACCTCCACGAGCCCCTCCTTCGCTACTCAAGTTCTTAAAAGAGCTAGACAGCTTTCGGCATTATAAGAGACTAGTACACAGCAGAGCCATCAAGAGGACAGCACAAACCATACATGACAATGCTGCACCCATACCCATTGTCAGCTTCGAGCTGCCATATTACTTGCACAACTTGTGAGATATAGGATAGGCAAATCATGACACATTATCAGCAAAATTCACAATGCCGTGTGGCATAGAAGCTGCAAATTGTATCTTCCTATCTCAAGAATTAGATAAATAGTAAAGCAAACGTTCCAGACTCAAAATTGTTTGCAAGTAAAAAAATACATGCCCAAACAGAGGAGCCGGAAATAAGTCCACTCTGAGCTACCCTATTACAAATCCTTGACCTGTTGAACCGGGAAGAATCCCTGTAATGTACAGATCATGACAGAAAACAGTTTTTTCCAACCATCCTAAATGGGCACCCAACAGGAGGAGCCATAGATAATCCGACCTCTCCAACCTTGCAGCATCCAGTTGCCGTCTTCATCAAGTGCAAAATCCTTGTGGTACGATTCCTTCATCATACCCCTGAACAACTTCATGAGCTCTTGGTCCAGAGGAAGCGCCTTAAATCCAGCCCTCATAATACGAACCTGCCATTGCTTGTAAGTTTCTGGCCTCTCTACCCTTTCCAAACCTTCACATGCTATGACATTCATAATTTCCCGTCCATATAACTCTCTCTCAAAAACCAACCTCTCTTCGCAGTCAGCATCTAAAATAGCATCAAACATATCATATATTGTGGAAAGATGAAAAAGTACCTCTCGGAATCTTCTCACAAAAAACGGCGCATTGTAGGAGCCATTACTTATAGCATGAACAAAAATATCCGGTTTAATTTCCCTAATTAGATTTAACACAGCATCTCGTGGATTGTTGTCCTCAACTGTCTCGTCAAAGAGATTCTGAAACCTGTCTAAGGAATTCACAGCAACTGTCTCGTTGCTTCGAATCTTGAGATCTGCAAGTTTGATGGATTCCCAATTCCTGGATGCTATGAAGTTGAATTCAAAAGGGACACTAAAACGCTCACAATACTTTTTCAAACGGTGACCTGTCTCCGCTATTCTTTCTGCCGGGCGCAAACCAGCCTGTGGAAGCTCTATGCCTGTGATGCGCAATTTACAGCGCCCTTCTGATCGAGAAGAGAGCTTTTGTATGAGGACTGGCCATTGAAAACCAAACCGAATGCCAAAATCTATTACATGAAGCGTAGTGGCTTTCTCTGCTATTTTCAAAATCATGTAATTTGCAAAGAAAATGGAGAACTTCTTAAACGGACATGTTGAAATGTGAAGGTGAAGAGCTTTCAAGACATCGGCTGCTGATGTTCTCCTGGCAACAACAGTAGAATAAAAGTCTTGTGTTCGACTGTTGCTGCCCACCAGTCGTGCCTCTAGCCCATTGGCAAAGTAATGGGCCAATCTTTGAGAACCATCGCCAGATGGGGAAGAGTTCTCTCTAATCTGCTTCAACAATTCATTAGCAGTCCTGAAATCACTTGTAGAGATGGCTTGTGCACAGAGAATCAGAAGAGTTCTCAAGTCAACAATATTCTTGCTTCCCTGCTTCTTACCGCGACCCCTACCTCTATTGGAACCTCGCTTGTTCCTTTGTGGCTGTATGTCTTTGCTCAGCCCTGTCTCTGCGGATATGTCCCCAGAATAGTTGCGCTCGTTCCTTTGCAGCCATATGTCTTTGCTCAGCCCTGTCTCCGCAGATTTATTACCAGAACAGTTGCAGAGCAACACCTTATCGAACAAATCCGAAAGCTCACTATCTTCTGTGTACAAGGCTGTTTGCTTATTGGCCCTGCCTTCCTCAAAAGCATCCTCGTCCCTCTCGTGATTCTTCAATCCCTTGGATCCATCAGTTGAGCGCCTCATGTTGATCTCCTCATTGATCCACGTTCTTGGGGTTGCCTTCTTTCTTTCCAGTGGCAGTTTGCTGTCCTCTGGGTTAATTCCTAATTGACTGTTGGTAGGAAGGAACTTGCTGGCCTCCTCTAATCCTTTCTTGAACTGAATCATAGACTCACTATCATTGAAAATGCTCTTGACAAGAAGCTCGTGCAAAGATTCCTCCGACCAATCATCAGAATTCGTGATGCTGCTTGAAGAATTGGACAACAACTGAGAACTGGAATCCACATTCGACTGGAAGTCCAGGTCAGAATTTTCCTGCACAGCTTGGCTATATTCTTCGATCTTGTAAAGAATATTAGCATCAGCTGAGTCGCTAGAGCTAACTGTAACGCTTGTAGCATCGCGGCTTCCACGAGCACTGCTACTCCCAGAAAGGCTGCTAGTTGGGCTCTCAATATAATGGCTTAAATCAAGCTGTGAGGGGCTCTGATCAGACACCTCTGAATGCTGCTGACCAAGGGCATCATACAATGACTTTTCAGCATTCTGCAGAGCAACCTGATCAGCAAATTCCCACGGTTGCTCCTCCATGTTCTCTTCCATAAGCATCTGACTTATGTACTTTAGAACAGGATCCGATGAGTCAGTGTCCCCTGATGGGGAGAGGGAATATGCCCCTGGACTCAGGCCACTACCCGAGATCATAGATGGACCAAATGGGCCTCCACCTGAGCTCATGCTTGTTGCGGGAAAGATTAAATCTCCAATATCGAGGTCAATAGATTTCGAGGGGAGATCATTGGCAGGGTCTACTTTATTAGAAAGAAAAGCACTATCTGAGGATTTAAGGTCTAGAAAAGGGTCATCCCAAAAGAAACCATCTGAGAGACTCGGGTACTGATCTGGATTAGGTGAAAAGGCACGGCTGTCTATTGGAAGATCTTCTACATTGATACAATCAGAGCAATCAAAGTTCAAAGGATCCATGGTCATATATTCTCCTTATTCAAATCCCATCAAAGTCCCTACCCTAAAATCATATTTTAATGCAAACCACCAGTATATTTGGACTCCTAGAACATCAACCAACTAAAGTAAAATGCTCTCAGCCTGCAACAAAAGAACTCCCTCTTCAATATTCTTCCCTTTTTCCTTCGTTTGCTTCAACAACTTCTATTTAAAGTCGAAGAATCCAAGATCAGACAGATCGCGTGCAGGGAGAAAAGTGGAGTCCTTCAAAAAGAAAGAACGCCGCAGGAAGCAAACATCGACATGCTCCTATCTAAGCAAATCAAAAGAGGAGACACAGAGAACCCGACTTTTCATCTACAACATAGGAAAGGAAAACAGGGATTGGATCGGACCTGCATACCGTGAGATGGGAAAGTGGGGTTGGAAGCTGAGAAAAGACCGACCTGATGGCAAGTTCCTTCGATGCGATTCTTAATATACGAGCCAATCAGCGGATGAATGATTGCGTGCAGGTCGGAACATCCCGCGAAGGAGATGAGCTGGACAATCCAACTTCGACTTGATATCCAAAAGAGATTGGCGTAGGATGATTAGGGTCAGACAATAAGGCGGGCCCGGATGATCTCCATCTGCGCCAGGGGTGAGCGGTTCCAGGTTCCGGTTCGGTTCCGTCTGGAACCTGGAACCTGCCGCATGTACGGGTTCTCAAAATGAGGAACCTGGAACCTACCCGTGGGAAGCAAGGCGAACCTGGGCCCCATCGCGGGTTAGGGGTCGGCCAGGGTTCCAACAGTTCCTTTTTTTTTTTTTTTTTTTTTTTTTTTTTCAGATTTGAACTATAACATATGCGCACGTTACTCAAAAAAAATATAACGTACGCGCACGTTACCAAAAAAACTATAACGTATGCGCACGTTACCAAAAAAAAAAAACTATAACATATGCGCACGTTACCAAAAAAAATATAACGTATGCGCACATTACCAAAAAAAAATATAACGTATGCGCACGTTACCAAAAAAAAACTATAATGTGCGCATATACTACACGGTAACTTCCCATTGACATGTTATCTTGATACATTAACTTCGCACTGCACAACAATAATATAATATAATTAGAAATTTCAAAACAAATAGCAAACTAGAAAGTAGAAATAAAACACCACTAGAACAAGAATGTCTAGAGGTACAAGTTTTGAAAACAATTTCGATTAAACCCTTAAATAAACTCAGAAAATTCTGAAATTTGGACACGTTGTATTTAAGACCTAGAGGTACAAGTTTCATGAAGAAATTGTAGTCCAATTCGTTCTGAATTAAAAGATAAAATCGATTTACTTTTCCTATTCTCTACTTGCACAGTTTTGAAACATTTTTGGTTAAATAGGCAAATGAACTACAAAAATTACGAAATTTAAATATATTGTAGGGAAGACATGAAGAGAGATATTTCATGCAGAACACATTTCCAAAAGAACCTCATACAAAATGATATAGTCCACGCATTGCAACTTACAAGATCCGAACACATCTGATTGCACAGTTTTAGAAACATTTCCGATTAAATACCCAAATGACCTTAAAAAATTATGAAATTCGACTATGTGATAGCCAAGACCATAAGGTAGATACTTCATGAAAACATCGAAGTCAAATTCGTCCTAGATAATTAAATATGGACGGTTAAAATCCCTGTTCGTAGTACCGTAATTCCAGATCTAACCATCTCCAAAGGACCACGATTTCACCTACCTATTCTTGTTTGTTTTCTCTAAATTTTTGATATGTTGTACCTCAGGATGTCCTTTACAACTTTTGTTAAGAAACCTAAGTGAAATTTCGACAAAAAGGTTGCCTTACAGTCCATGCATTCATCAAGGGTCAGTCCCAAAATCTCCAGATCCAGTCTTTCCAAAGAATAACGATTTCACCCACTTATACTTGTTTGTTTTGTCCCAAATTTGAGTATGTTATACTCCAAGAAGTCCTTTACAACTTTCATTTAGAGGCCGAAGCCAAAATTCAACTAGAACATCACATACAAGTCACTAGAACATCCAAGGTCGAGCTTTTTCTGCCCTAAGTAACCGGTTCCGGTTCCGGTTCGAAACAGGTTCCGGTTCGAAACAGGTTCCGGTTCGAAACCGGTTCGGTCGGTTCGGTTCGGTTCGGTTCGGTTCCGCTTGGAACCGGGAACCGGAACCGGAACTCCCGGTTCCCAGAAAAAAGGAACCGGAACCGGAACCGGTCCCCCTTGGAACCGGGAACCGAACCGGACCCTCCTCCGGTTCGGTTCCGGTTCCCGGGTAACCCGGGAACCGCGCTCAGCCCTAATCTGCGCCTCTTCCGCTTCGTGTACCTTCGATCCGTTAATCGGTCAACCATGGGTCCCGCTTTGACCAGCTGCAGATGACGATGCCCTATGCTTGCCAGCCAGTAAATAAATTGTTTTCCGGGAAACAGCTGCTGCAGCGAAAGAAAAAAAAGTCAAAACAAAGAGACAGAAGACTCCCGGGAAACAACCACAAAAAATTCTCAAATTAGGACGGCTGTGTACCGACCAATGCCTGATTTTTCATGTGTCGTTGAAAACTCTATGTTATGCACGCGGTAATATCAATAGCCTTGATCTCGTCTAATTTGCCATAAAAATTTTATGTGGCTAGTTAAGGAGATAAAAAAAAAAAAAAACGAAACTAATATTATTCCAATATGAATAGAAAAAAAAATACCGGCGTTTTTAACAAGAAAACACTCCACTGTTTTCCTTCTATTTCATTATTTCTTTTTAGTTTTACCTTTTATTGCAAAAAGAAGCATATTAAGAAATCAATAATTTCTTGCTGTGTTTTGTGTTTTTCCATTAATGTCTGTGTGAATAAGAGATTCTGAAAAATTGGTTCTCATTCAGCCTAAGAACTCATTCTCTTCAATTGGAATTCAAGCTCAGGTGCGTGTGATTATGGTGATTGGTCTAGCGTCTCAAGTAGCCTAAATTAGGCTTTCATCTCTCGACATCACCATGAATCATAGAGAGAGAGAGACAACGAGTGATGAAACTTAATTTTTGCTCCAAATTGACTTTTAGCAACCAAAACAATGTCATTTATGTTTCATGGGCACATCAAATTATTTCCCAACAAAATCTTGTGGTTCATTACAGCCTTCCATTCTCGATCCTCTAACAACAATCTTCAAAGGAACTTTGATGGAGCGTGTTGTTCTGAATACCGGTATCATAGTTCGTATAACTTGAAAGTTTTCATGTTATTTTCCGATCTTTCAAATTGGATGAATTTGGGATTTTTATCCTAAGAGCGCATGTAGATATCGGTTTCTACTTTTGACTTGGTCACAATCTACATCACGAAACCGGTGACCTTGCACCACTTAGCTAAAGGCTTCGCCTAAGCTTAACTTCAACAGCACCCCATCGGTAGAATTATGCAATTCCATTGACATTGTCAAGATTTTTACACATCCACACACATCCACGCCACAAACCTAGAAAATCGTGAGAAACTGAGTTGGTGTAAATGAAACAATTTATTGACAAACTGAGTTGAATGAGAATTCAATTATATCTACAATAACTAGTTTAATCACATACTTGATCTCCCTTGTATATAAACCTACAATTGGCCCATCCAAATTTCTTCACAGAAAGACAACCGAGTTACAAATAAAAGGTCTGCGTGCCACGAAGTACCCAGAAGTTAAATTGCCCTTAATTTCCCTCCAAGACAGAAACAACTTCGGCATGAGCATATTTTGGCTGCATCACGTGGGGAAACATCATCCTCCATGAGCCCCACCTTCGATAATCAAGTTCTCAAAGAGCTAAACAGTTTTCAGTATTGTAGGATACTAGTAAACAACAGAGCCATCAGGCGAATAACACAAACTGTACATGATAATCCCGCACCCATACCCATAATCAGCTGCAAGCTGCCATGTTACTTGCAGAACTCGGGAGATATATAATAGACAATTCATGACACAATATCGGCAAAATCAGCAATGCCGTGCAGCATAGAAGCTGCAAAACGTATCTTCCTATCTCAAGGTTTGATAAACAGTAAGAAAACATTGCAGATTCAAAACCGTTTGCAATTAAAAAGATACGTGCGCAAACAGAAGAGCGGGAGATAGGTACATTCTGAGCTACTCTAATAAAATCCTTGACCTGTCGACTCGGTCAGAATCCCTGCAATTTACAGGTCATGACAGAAAACATTCCCTCTGGAGCCATCCTAAGTGGGCACCCAACAGGAGGCACCATAGAGAATTCGACCTCTCCAACCTTGCAGCATCCAGTAGCCGTCATCATTAAGCACAAAATCCTTGTGGTAACATTCTTTCATCTTACCCCTAAACAACATCATGAGCTCTTGGTCCAGAGGAATCGCCTTAAACCCAGCCCTAATATGACGAACCTGCCATTGCTTGTACGTTTCTGGCCTCTGAATCCTTTCCGAACCTTCACATGCTACAAGATTCATAATTTCCCGTCCATGGAACTCTCTCTCAATAACCAACCTCTCATTGCTGTCGCCATCTAAAATAGCATCAAACATATCATACATTGCGGAAAGGTGAAAAAGTGCCTCACGGAATCTTGTCACGAAAAAAGGCGCATTGTGGGAGCCGTTAGATACAACATGAACAAAAATATCCGGTTTAATTTGCCAAATTAGATTCAACACAGCATCCCGTGGACAGTCATCCCCAACTGTCTCATCAAGGAGATTGCCAAACCGAGATGAACTATTCACAGCAACTTTCTCATTGCTTTGAATCTTGAGATCCTCGAGTTTGATGGATTCCCAATTCTTCGATGCTATGCAATTGAATTCAAAAGGGACATTAAAACGCTTACAATACTTCTCCAAATGACGACCTGTCTCCTCTAGTCTTTCTGATGGGTGAAAACCAGCCTGTGGAAGCTCTATCCCCGTGATGCGCAATTTACAGGGCCCTTCTGATCGAGAAGAGAGCTTCTGTATGAGGATTGGCCATTGAAAACCAAACCCAATGCCAAAATCTATTATATGTAAGGTAGTGGCTTTCTCTGCTAATCTCAAAATCATGTAATTTGCAAAGCAAATGGATAACTTAACAAACGGACATGTCGAAATGTGAAGGTGGTAAGCTTTCAAGATATCGGCTGCTGAGATCGTCCGCGCGACAAGACTAGAATAGAAGTGCTGCATTCGAGTCTCATTGCCCACCAATCGTGCCTCTAGCCCATTGGCAAAGTAATGGGCCAGTCTTTGAGACCCATCGCCAGATGGAGAAGAGTTCTCTCTAATCTGCTTCAACAATTCATTAGCGGTCCTGAAGTCACTAGTAGAGATGGCTTGGGCACAGAGAATCAGAAGAGTGCTCAAGTCAACAGTATTCTCACTTCCCTGCTTCTTGCCCCGACCCCTACCTCTATTGGAACCGCGCTTTTTCCTTTGTGGCCGTATGTCTTTGCTCAGCCCTGTCTCCACAGATTTATCGCCAGAACACATAGCCTCACCATTTTCGTTGCATAGCAACACCTTGTCGAAAAAATCGGAAAATTCACTCTCCTCTGTATACAAGGCTGTTTGCTTATTGGCCCTGCCTTCCTCAAAAGCGTCCTCGTCCCTCTCGTGATTTTTGAATCCCTTGAATCCATCAGATAAGCACCTCATGTTGATCTCCTCATTGATGAGCATTCTTGGGGTTCCTTTCTCTGTTTCCAATGGTGGTTTGCTGTCCTCTGGGTTAATTCCTAATTGACTGTTGGTAGGAAGGAATTTGCTGGCCTCCTCTAATCCTTTCTTGAACTGAACCATAGACTCACTATCACTGAAAATGCTTTTGACAAGAAGCTCAGGCAAAGATTCCTCAGACCCATCATCATAATTCGTGATGCTGCTTGAAGAATTAGACAACAACCGTGAACTGGAATCCACGTTCAACTGGAAGTCCAGGTCAGAATTTTCCTGCACAGCATGGTTATGTTCTTCGATCGTGTAAAGAATATTAGCAACAGCTGAGTCACTAGAGCTAACAGTAACACTTGTGGCATCACGGCTTCCACAAGCACTGCTATTACCAGAAAGGCTGCTAGTTGGGCTCTCGATATAATGGCTTAAATCAAGCTGTGAGGGGCTCTGATCAGACACCTCTGAATGCTGCTGACCAAGGGCGTTGTACAATGACTTTTCTGCATTCTGCAGAGCAACCTGATCAGCAAATTCCCACGGTTGCTCCTCCATGTTCTCTTCCAAAAGCATCTGACTTATGTACTTTAGAACGGGATCCGATGAATCAGTGTCCCCCAACGGAGGCAGGGTACTTCTCAAGCTCATAGATGGACCAAATGGGCCTCCATCTGAGATCCCACTTGTCGAGGGAAACATTAGATCTCCAATACCGAGGTCGATAGATTTTGAAGGGAGATCATTTGCAGGGTCTACTTTATTCGAAAGAAAAGCACTATCTGAGGATTTAAGGTCTAGGAAAGGGTCATCCAAAAAGAAACCATCTGTGAGACTCGAGTATCGATCTGGACTAGGTGAAAAAGCATGGCTATCTATGGGACGATCATCTTCTTTAATACAAGCGGAGGAATCAAAGAACAGAGGATCCATGGTCGTATACTCTCCTCAAACCCTATCAAAGTCTCTGCCCTAACATCATGTTTTAATGCAAGCCACCAGTATGTTTGGACTCGTAGAAAGTCAACCAACTAAATTAAATTGCTCTCAACCTGCGACAAAAGAACTCACTCCCCAATCTTCTTCTTCTTTTTCTCTTCGTTTGCTCAAACAAACTTCGATTTAAAGTCAAAGAATCCAAGAACAGACGGATCACTTGCAGGGAAAAAAGCGGAGCACTTCAAAGGGCAAAGGACCACACGGGACTCGAAACTTCAGAGGCAAAGGACCATGCAGGAAGTAAACATCGAAATTGCTCCTCCAAAGCAAATGAAAAGAAAAGGCACAGAACCCGACTTTTCATCTACAACACAGAAAAGGAAAAACATGGATTGGATCGGATCTGCATGCCGCAAATGGGAAAGTGGGGTTGGAAGCTGCAAAAAGACCGACCTGATGACAAGTTCTTTTGATGCGATTCTTAATATTCGAGCCAATCAGCGGATGAATGATTGCGTGCAGGTCAGCATATTCCACGAAGGAGACGAGCTGGATAACCCAACTCCGACTTGATATCCAAAAGAGATTGGCGTAGGATGATTTGGGTCAAACGACAAGGCGGGCACGGACGATCTCCATCTGCGCCTCTTCCTCTTCGTATCCCCTCGACCCGTGAATCGGTCATCCATGGATCCCGCTTTAACCAGCTGCGGATGATGATTCGTTAGGTTTACCTTAGCCAGTAATTGGCAGCTGCCGCGAAACAAAAAAAGTCAAAACAAAGAGGCAGAAAACTCCCGGAAAAAACCACTAAAAATTCTCAAATTCGGACCGCTGTGTGCCGACCAATACCTGAATTTTTATGTGTCTTAAAAAACTCTAAATTTCGCACGTGGCAATATCAATAGCCTTGATCTCGTCTAATGTTACCATAAATTATTTTACGTGGCTGGTTAAGAGGACATCAAAAAGCAAACTGGACTAATATGACTTTGACATAACTTTAGTGAAGAAAAAACGTCGTCATTTTTAGTAAGAAAACAGTCCACTGTTCTCCTTCGACTTCATTATTTCTTTTTCTTTTTACCTTTTTTTTGCAAAAAGAAGCATATTAAGAATTCAATAATTTCTTGTATGTTTTGTATATTTCCATTAATGTCCGTGTGTGTAAGAGATCCCCAATAATCGGTCCTCGTTCAGCTTAGGAACTCATTCTTCAACCCATGGAGGGAGGCCCCCCTTCAATCGGAATTCAAGCTCAGGTGCATGCAATTGTGGTGATTGGTTTGGTGTCTCAAATGACCTTAAGGCTCCTATCATTTCGCAGAAAACGTCACATTTATTGAAAATATTTTCAAGGAAAATATATTTATTTTTCGGTGTTCAAGTAAAACTTAAAAATGAAGTGGAAAATATTTTTTGATGTTTAGTAAAAAATGGAAAATATTTTAAAATCGATTTTCCATTTTTTTATTTTTTTATAAAAATCGATTTTTAATTCTTTCTTATATTTTGAAAAATCGATTAATAATTTTTTTTTCTTTTTTTTTCTTCTTTTCTTGTTCTTTTCTTTGTTTTGCTCTTCATCTTTGGTCGATCGCCGATAACCAACCATAAGAAAGCCTCAAGCAAGAGACTCTAGCTCACCAATCTAGCAAGGCCCAAGGCCAGCGAGCTCAAGGCTCACCAAATCGACAAGCTTGAGCCTGAGGCAAGGCTTGCACTCACTAATCTGGCAAGCCTCAGGTGTCCCTAGATCTCGAGGCTTGCCAAATTGGCGAGCTAGAGGCTTTTGCTTGTAGATCAGGCGAGCCTCAAGCTCGCCAACAAGGTCGAAGGTGGCCTATAGCCAATCGCTGACCGTCATTGTGGCTAGCAACCAACCAAGAAAGAAGAAGAGGAAAACAATGAAAAAAAAATTGAAAAAAAAAAAGTAAGGAATTGTAGGAGTGTCAAATGAGAGAGAGTAAGTAGGGGAAACGTTTTCTCTTATTTGAAAAGTGGAAACATTTTCCTTTATTTTAGAAGACATTTTTTTCTTCATGGAAAATGTTTTCCTCAAGTAATTCATTTTCTATGAAAGAAATACCAAAAAATCTAGAAAATATTTTCTTAAAAATTATTTTCCACGAAACGAATGGAGTGTAATTAGACCTTCATTTCTCAACATCACCATGAATCAGAAGAGAGAGAGAGAGACCGAGTGATGAAACCTTATTTTTTATCCAATTCGACTTTAGCAACCAAAACAATGTCATTTATGTTTCGTGGCCACATCAAATTATCTCCGAACAAAACCTTGTTGTTTGCTACTTCCTTTCGTTCTCGGTACTCTAACAACAATCTAGAAAGGATTGTGATTGAGCATATTGCTATGAATACTGGTGTCATGGTTTGTATAACTTGAATTTTTCATGTTATTTTCTGATCTTTCAAATTAGTTGAATTTGGGATTTTTATCTTAAGAGGGCATGTGGAATATTGGTTTGTTCATAAAATTATAAACGCAAGTAAACATGTCAAACAAATAATATAATGATAAGAATGAGTATCGCCCCACCGAGATTTATGATTGATAAATTAATTAAATGCTAAAAATAGATTAATTATAAAATTTATCTAACAGATCAAAATAGAATTAAGAATAAATTAAAACTAAAAATCTTAAAAATTAAATTTTGAGACAAAATGCTGTAAATTAATCAGATAAATATGTTAGAATATCCAATTTTATAATAACTATTGGATATAATTTCAAATTATTATTCATACAAGAACGATATTAAACGTGTGATAGTGGAATTTCTTAATTGATTTACTATCATATCTCTATGTTAATTAACGAAAGCTACACAAATAACATGGTATATCTCTAATCACGTTTAATTCATGATTATTAATTATAATAAGTAATTGCATATCATCACTTTTCAATCTCAAATATGCTCATTAGATCATTCTAGTGATGGCCAATCACTTGCACACATAAAAATCATGAAATTCACATCATCATGGTTAGTCTATATCATAACCCTAACAAAAGAAAATTAGAATATTGTAGAAGAAGAAACGAAAATATAAATTAAACCCAACATCTTGAATCATTGAACAAGAATGTTGCTACCACATCATTTTCTCTCAAGAATGCTAAAAAAAACTCTCAAAATAATGAAAAACGATCTAAAAAACCCAAAATCCTAGCTATCTATATTATCCTATTTATTGGACATATTCAATAATCCTAACAAAATGCAATTGATTATTTTTTTTGCATAAAACCAGGGAACAAATCATAGAATCCTTGATTTAGTATCCATCTTCCAACACTTTTTAATTTGAATTTCTGAATTACAAAAATTTCCTTTCCTTCTTTTGCCCTTTTTTTTACTTATTTTCTCAATATCTCATTATTCTGCATAAATAAGGAAGATTTTGGTAAATAGAAGGAAATCCAATTATTTTCTACTAAATATTGCATTATAAAGTACTATATCCGTTGCCTAAAATAGGTAAAATTAACTCTATTATTATAGAGTTATCAAACTCCCAAACTTAATATTTTGCTAGTTCTCGAGCAAAAGCAAGATATAACACATACTCAAACTAACAACCTCCTCCATGACATCTCACAATTCAAAGAAAAACACAAACTTCATCCAAACATTGAAATTGATTTATAAGTTAAGACCAATTCTAACTATGTAATCAAAATGTGTGTGTGAGTCATCATCTTTTCAAATTATATGTAATCTAGATAAATTCAAATTTGTATACAACTTCTCAAAAAATTTCTATAATCATGACCAAATCTTCTAGGTTTGCTTTTCATTCCTCTCTCTACTATCCAACCAAAAATCAATAAGACTTTTCTCAGTTTATAATATAAGGTTGGGCTAAATGTGAGATAACGGTAATTTTAAGCTCAAATCACCCATCAACACATTGATTTCTAGGATATAATTAGAGCCAATGTCATTGTCCCCAATTTCACTCCTTCAAGATATCTCCCACCACATATCATCATTCCTTTTTTTTTTCCTTTTTTTTTTCATTGCTCTTTTTTTTTTTTTTTCTTTCGAATTGCTTTATGGTGGAGTTCCACCCAAAGTCCCTCCTAATATAACATGAAAATCTTCAATCCATTGAGTATCCAAAAGGCTCACTCAAATGAAAGTTCGATAGGGAACCATAAAAGCAATTTTTCTTTTTGATGATATACCCCAAACAACCATAGCATTCAATTTTTTTTCTTTTTCATGCTTCATCCTTTCTCCCAAATTGTTATTAGGCTAAAATAAACTTTTATCCAAAAAAAAAAAAATCAATGTGTTCATGGGGCATGGGACAATGATATAATTTAATAAAAGCTAAGCTAAACATATATGGATGTCAATGAAAATTGGATAATAATTAAGACTCAACAGGGTGACTTTGAATAAATAAATAGGGTCGGCAAGAAAGGCTCAATCGATCCAAAAATTCCCTAAATCATTTTCTCAGTTAGATGTAACTTAGATTTTGCGTCAAGAGAAAATCAAACAAATTCTAGGATTTCAGTGAGATCTAAGAAAATCACATACTTTGCATGAATATTCTCTATATTTACACAATTCAAAATTAAGGACTTTTAGTGCTAGTAAGTAGATCAACATAATCAGAATTATAATTAACTCACACATCAGTTGCAAATTCAAACAAAATTTAAATTTTCCTAAGAATCACAAAAATTCACAATAAGGAATGCAATCATGATTAAAAAAAAAAAATACATTTAACAAAAATTTTGTCTCCCCCCAAACTTGAGTGAAGCATTGTCTTTAATGTGAAAAAAGAAAAATAGGAACAAAAAAAACTCCCCTTGTTGTAGACATGTCCACGAATGACCTTGATGACTAAACTCTTAAAACATGATTCCTCAAGAAAGAAAAGTAACTTGGATAAATTAGCAAAACATTAATCTTTTTTTTTCTTTTTTTGCAAAAAGTAAACTTAATAATAAATGAAGAAACATAATGAAAATGTTTGGGTTGCCTCCCAAGAAGCGCTTGGTTTATAATTTTTAGCCAAACTATCTCAAATGTTACTATTCTAGAGGATGAAATTCAGTAGTAGTCTTCTGCTTATTGTAACCACATTCAAAGTAGGGCTTCAAACATTGACCACTCACCTTGAATGCGCCATCGGTATCATGCGCAACTTCAACTGTTCCATATAGGAATACTAATGGACTATAAAAGGATCAAATCATCAAGACTGTAACTTTCCTGAAAAAAAAATTATGATGAGAATTATAAAGTAAAACATTTTCACCAATTTTGAACTCTCTTCTGAATACGTGTTTGTCATGCCATCTTTTTGTACGCTCCTTATACAATTCAGAATTTTCATAGGCCTCACTGTGAAATTCCTCCAATTCATTCAATTGCAACAATCTTTCTTCACTTGCAGATTGCATGTCAAAATTCAAAAATTTTAATGCCAAATATGCTTTATGTTCTAATTCCATTAGTAAGTGACAAGCTGTCCTAAACACTAGCCTAAAAGGAGACATCTCAATTAGAGTTTTGAACACCGTCCTATAAGCCCAGAGTGTATCATCAAGTTTCATTGACCAATCTTTCCTGAAGGCATTAACTGTTTTTTCTAAAATTCTCTTGATTTCCTTATTTGAAACTTCTACTTGACCTCTAGTTTGAGGATGATAAAAGGTTGCAATTTTGTGCATAACACCTACTTACTTAAAAGTGCTGCAAACTGTTTGTTGTAAAAATGTGCCCGCTATCACTTATGATTTCCTTAGGAGTGTCGAATCGAGTAAAAAGTATTTATTTTCAAGAATTTGATCACAACCTTAGCATTATTTGTTGGCAATGCTACAACTTCTACCCACTTAGACACATATTCCACAACCACTAAAATGTATAGATTCTCATAAGAAATTGTAAAGGATCCCATGAAATCAATACCCCAAATATCGAATAATTCACACACAATAATATTGATTAAAGGCATCTCATTTTTGAAATATTTTTAGTTCTCTAACACCTATCACATGAAGTTATGTAGGAGTATGCATCTTTAAAAAGTGTGGGCCAATAAAATCCAGATTGTAAAATTGTAGTTGCACTTTTAGTGGTACCAAAATGGCTACCTACCTCTCCATCAATAATGTAGAATGCTTGCCCTCTCTTAGCTTGGAACAATCTCCTTATGACCCAATCTGCACATATTTTAAACAAGAAAGGCTCTTCCCAAAAATATTTTTTAACATTAGAAAAGAATTTTGTTATTTCTATTGATATGATAATTCAAGCAAAAAAAAAAAATTACTTACCAAATAATTCATAAAGTTAGCATACCAGAGAATTTTTGTGGATTTGATGGAAAAAAATTTCTCATCAGAGAACTCTTCCAAAATTAGTCTCGCCTCTTCCTTTAAATTCGTAATTCTTCATAAATGATCCACAATTAGATTTTCAGTCATCTTCTTATGTTTGATTTCCAAATTAAATTCTTACAGCAATAGAATCCACCTGATTAATCGGGGTTTTGATTCTTTCTTTTCAAGCAAAGACTTAAGAGTAGAGTGGTCAGAATAAACCATAATTTTTCAGCCGATTAAATAAGAACGAAATTTATCAAAAGCAAAAACTACCGCCTAAAGCTCATTCTCTGTTGTTGAATCATTTAATTGTACACTTGATAAGGTTCGACTAGCATAGTATATGATTTGAAAAACTCCATTTTTCCTTTGTCCCAAAATATCTCCCACTGCAAAATCACTAGCATCACACATCGGCTCGAAAGGTAAACCTCAATCTAGTGCTGCCATAATTGGTGCTAACATTAATTTCTCCTTTAGAGTGTTAAAAGCCTGTACACATTCATCAGAAAAATTAAAAGAAGTATCTTTTTCCAAAAGATTATAAAGAAGTTTAGCAATTTGTTAAAAACCTTTTTTTAACCGCATGTAGTCCTGCATACCCCAAAAATCCATTAACAAGTTTCATAAATGTTGGTGGAGGCAATTTTGCAATGACCTCTATTTTGGCTTGATCAACTTCTATTCCATTTTGATAAATTTTATACCCGAGCACTATTCCTTCCTGCACCATAAAGTGACAAATCACCCAATTCAAAATAAGGTTAGTCTCTTCACATTTTTATAAGATCAAAGCTAAATTATTTAAACAAGAATCAAATGATTGGAAAAATCATTCATGAAAATCTCAATATATTTTTCAATCATATCAAAAAAAATAGCCATCATGCATCTCTAAAAAGTACACGGTGCACTACAAAGACCAAATGACATTCTTCTAAAAGCAAAAGTACCATAGGGACAAGTGAAATTAGTCTTCTCTTGATCTTATGGTGCAACAGAAATTTGACTATACCCCGAATATCCATCAATAAAGTAATAAAACTCATGTAATGCAAGTCTTTCCAACACCTTATCAATAAATGACAAAGGTAGGTGATCTTTTGTAGTACCATCATTTAATTTTCTGTAATTCATCTACACACACCACCCAGTAATTGTTCTAGTTAGAATCAATCATACCTCCTTTTTTTTGCACAACTTGCATGAGACTTACTCAAGAACTATCAAAGATAAGATAGATGATACATGCATCAAGTAGCTTAATTACCTCAGCTTTCATTACTTCTTGTATATTTGGGTTCAAATGCCTTTGAGGTTGGATAGTGTGCTTGTATTGTTTTTCTATCAAAATTTTATGCATGCAAAGTGAAAGGCTAATTCCCTTGATATCGGCTATTTTCCATCCAATTGTGCCACTGTGCTCTCTCAATACTCCAAGCAATTTCTACTCCATCAAATCTATCAAAGAAGAAGATATAATTACTGAAAAAGAAGAAACTCGATCTAAATAAACATATTTCAAATGAGAAAGTAAAGGTTTGAGTTCAAAAATTGTATACCATTCAATTGATGGTTTCGATTTTGTTATGTATTGTCCCAACTCCTCAAATTTAATTGATTTTTGCCTTGAATATGGTGGAATTGCCAAAAGAGATTGGCGTAGGATGATTAGGGTCAGACAATAAGGCGGGCCCGGATGATCTCATCTACGCCTCTTCCGCTTCGTGTACCTTCGATCCGTAACTCGGTCAACCATGGGTCCCGCTTTGACCAGCTGCAGATGACGATGCCCTATGCTTGCCAGCCAGTCAACGGCGGCTGCAGCGAAACAAAAATAGTCAAAACAAAGAGACAAAAACTCCCGGAAACAACCACAAAAAATTCTCAAATTAGGACGGCTGTGTACCGACCAATGCCTAAATTTTTATGTGTCGTTGAAAACTCTATGTTATGCACGCGGTAATATCAATAGCCTTGATCTCGTCTAATTTGCCATAAAAATTTTATGTGGCTAGTTAAGGGGATAACAAAAAGAAAACGAAACTAATATGATTCCTATTTGACTTCAGTGAAGAAAAAATGCCGCGTTTTTAGCAAGAAACCCCTCCATTGTTTTCCTTCGATTTCATTATTTTTTTTTTTTCTTTTTATCTTTTTTTGCAAAAAGAAGCATATTAAGAAATCAATAATTTCTTGCTGCGTTTTGTATTTTCCCATTAATGTCTGTGTGAATAAGAGATTCCAAAAAATCGGTTCTCATTCAGCTTAAGAACTCATTCTTCGACCCATAGAGGCCCCTCTTCAATTGGAATTCAAGCTCAGGTGCGTGTGATTATGGTGATTGGTCTAGCGTCTCAAGTAACCTAAATTAGGCTTTCACCGCTCGACATCACCATGAATGAGAGAGAGAGACAACGAGTGATGAAACTTAATTTTTGCTCCAAATTGACTTTAGCAACCAAAACAATTTCATTTATGTTTCATGGGCACATCAAAGTATTTCCCAACAAAATCTTGCGGTTCATTACAGCCTTCCATTCTCGATCCTCTAACAACAATCTTGGAAGTAATTGTGATTGAGCGTGCTATTATGAATACCGGTATCATAGTTCGTATAACTTGAAATTTTTCATGCTATTTTCCGATCTTTCAACTTGGATGAATTTGAGATTTTTATCCTAAGAGCACAAGTAGATATCGGTTTCTACTTTTGACTTGGTCAAAATCTACATCACGAAACCGGTGACCTTGCACCACTTAGCTAAAGGCTTCGCCTAAGCTTAACTTCAACAGCACCCCATCGGTAGAATTATGCAATTCCATTGACATTGTCAAGATTTTTACACATCCACACACATCCACGCCACAAACCTAGAAAATCATGAGAAACTGAGTTGGTGTAAATGAAACAATTTATTGACAAACTGAGTTGTATGAGAATTCAATTATATCTACAATAACTAGTTTAATCACATACTTGATCTCCCTTGTATATAAACCTACAATTGGCCCATCCAAATTTCTTCACAGAAAGACAACCGAGTTACAAATAAAAGGTCTGCGTGCCACGAAGTACCCAGAAGTTAAATTGCCCTTAATTTCCCTCCAAGACAGAAACAACTTCGGCATGAGCATATTTTGGCTGCATCACGTGGGAAACATCATCCTCCATGAGCCCCACCTTCGATAATCAAGTTCTCAAAGAGCTAAACAGTTTTCAGTATTGTAGGATACTAGTAAACAACAGAGCCATCAGGCGAATAACACAAACTGTACATGATAATCCCGCACCCATACCCATTATCAGCTTCAAGTTGCCACGTTACTTGCAGAACTCGGGAGATATATAATAGACAATTCATGACACAATATCGGCAAAATCAGCAATGCCGTGCAGCATAGAAGCTGCAAAACGTATCTTCCTATCTCAAGGTTTGATAAACAGTAAGAAAACATTGCAGATTCAAAACTGTTTGCAATTAAAAAGATACATGCGCAAACAGAAGAGCTGGAGATAGGTACATTCTGAGCTACTCTAATAAAATCCTTGACCTGTCGACTCGGTCAGAATCCCTGCAATTTACAGGTCATGACAGAAAACATTCCTTTTGGAGCCATCCTAAGTGGGCACCCAACAGGAGGCACCATAGAGAATTCGACCTCTCCAACCTTGCAGCATCCAGTAGCCATCGTCATTAAGCACAAAATCCTTGTGGTAACATTCTTTCATTTTACCCCTAAACAACGTCATGAGCTCTTGGTCCAGAGGAATCGCCTTAAACCCAGCCCTAATATGACGAACCTGCCATTGCTTGTAAGTTTCCGGCCTCTCTACCCTTTCCGAACCTTCACATGCTACAAGATTCATAATTTCCCGTCCATAGAACTCTCTCTCAATAACCAACCTCTCATTGTTGTCGCCATCTAAAATAGCATCAAACATATCATACACTGCGGAAAGATGAAAAAGTGCCATACGGAATCTTGTCACAAAAAAGGGTGCATTGTAGGAGCCGTTAGATACAACATGAACAAAAATATCCGGTTTAATTTGCCAAATTAGATTCAACACAGCATCCCGTGGACAGTCATCCCCAACTGTCTCATCAAGGAGATTGCCAAACCGATATGAACTATTCACAGCAACTGTCTCATTGCTTTGAATCTTGAGATCCTCGAGTTTGATGGATTCCCAATTCTTCGATGCTATGCAATTGAATTCAAAAGGGACATTAAAACGCTTACAATACTTCTCCAAATGACGACCTGTCTCCTCTAGTTTTTCTGATGGGCGAAAACCAGCCCGTGGAAGCTCTATCCCTGTGATGCGCAATCTACAGGGCCCTTCTGATCGAGAAGAGAGCTTCTGTATGAGGATTGGCCATTTAAAACCAAATCCAATGCCAAAATCTATTATATGTAAGGTAGTGGCTTTCTCTGCTAATCTCAAAATCATGTAATTTCCAAAGCAAATGGATAACTTATGAAACGGACATGTCAAAATGTGAAGGTGGTAAGCTTTCAAGATATTGGCTGCTGAGGTCCTCCTGGTGACGAGACGAGAATAGAAGTGCTGCTTTCGAGTCTCGTTGCCCACCAATCGTGCCTCTAGCCCATTGGCAAAGTAATGGGCCAGTCTTTGAGACCCATCGCCAGATGGAGAAGAGTTCTCTCTAATCTGCTTCAACAATTCATTAGCGGTCCTGAAGTCACTAGTAGAGATGGCTTGGGCACAGAGAATCAGAAGAGTGCTCAAGTCAACAGTATTCTCACTTCCCTGCTTCTTGCCACGACCCCTACCTCTATTGGAACCGCGCTTTTTCCTTTGTGGCCGTATGTCTTTGCTCAGCCCTGTCTCCACAGATTTATCGCCAGAACACATAGCCTCACCAATTTCGTTGCATAGCAACACCTTGTCGAACAAATCGGAAAATTCACTCTCCTCTGTATACAAGGCTGTTTGCTTATTGGCCCTGCCTTCCTCAAAAGCGTCCTCGTCCCACTCGTGATTTTTGAATCCCTTGAATCCATCAGATAAGCACCTCATGTTGATCTCCTCATTGATGAGCATTCTTGGGGTTCCTTTCTCTGTTTCCAATGGTGGTTTGCTGTCCTCTGGGTTAATTCCTAATTGACTGTTGGTAGGAAGGAATTTGCTGGCCTCCTCTAATCCTTTCTTGAACTGAATCATAGACTCACTATCCCTGAAAATGCTCTTGACAAGAAGCTCAGGCAAAGATTCCTTAGACCCATCATCATAATTCGTGATGCTGCTTGAAGAATTAGACAACAACCGTGAACTGGAATCCACATTCGACTGGAAGTCCAGGTCAGAATTTTCCTGCACAGCATGGTTATGTTCTTCGATCGTGTAAAGAATATTAGCAACAGCTGAGTCGCTAGAGCTAACAGTAACACTTGTGGCATCACGGCTTCCACAAGCACTGCTACTTCCAGAAAGGTTGCCATTTGGGCTCTCAATATAATGGCTTAAAACAAGCTGTGAGGGGCTCTGATCAGACACCTCTGAATGCTGCTGACCAAGGGCATTGTACAATGACTTTTCTGCATTCTGCAGGGCAACCTGATCAGCAAATTCCCACGGTTGCTCCTCCATGTTCTCTTCCAAAAGCATCTGACTTATGTACTTTAGAACGGGATCTGATGAATTAGTGTCCCCCAACGGAGGCAGGGCACTTCTCAAGCTCATAGATGGACCAAATGGGCCTCCATCTGAGATCCCGCTTGTCGAGGGAAACGTTAGATCTCCAATACCGAGGTCGATAGATTTTGAAGGGAGATCATTTGCAGGGTCTACTTTATTCGAAAGAAAAGCACTATCTGAGGATTTAAGGTCTAGGAAAGGGTCATCCAAAAAGAAACCATCTGTGAGACTCGGGTATCGATCTGGACTAGGTGAAAAAGCATGGCTATCTATGGGACGATCATCTTCTTTAATACAAGCGGAGGAATCAAAGAACAGAGGATCCATGGTCGTATACTCTCCTCAAACCCTATCAAAGTCTCTGCCCTAACATCATGTTTTAATGCAAACCACCAGTATGTTTGGACTCGTAGAAAGTCAACCAACTAAATTAAATTGCTCTCAACCTGCGACAAAAGAACTCACTCCCCAATCTTCTTCTTCTTTTTCTCTTCGTTTGCTCAAACAAACTTCGATTTAAAGTCAAAGAATCCAAGAACAGACGGATCACTTGCAGGGAAAAAAGCGGAGCACTTCAAAGGCAAAGGACCATGCAGGAAGTAAACATCGAAATTGCTCCTCCAAAGCAAACGAAAAGAAAAGGCACAGAACCCGACTTTTCATCTACAACATAGAAAAGGAAAAACATGGATTGGATCGGATCTGCATGCCGCAAATGGGAAAGTGGGGTTGGAAGCTGCAAAAAGACCGACCTGATGACAAGTTCTTTCGATGCGATTACTAATATACGAGTCAATCAGCGGATGAATGATTGCGTGCAGGTCGGCATATTCCGCGAAGGAGACGAGCTGGATAACACAACTCCGACTTGATACCCAAAAGAGATTGGCGTAGGATGATTTGGGTCAGACGACAATGCGGACACGGACGATCTCCATCTGCGCCTCTTCCTCTTCGTGTCCCTTCGACCCGTGAATCGGTCAACCATGGATCTGCTTTAACCAGCTGCGGATGATGATTCGTTAGGTTTACCTAGCCAGTAATTGGCAGCTGCTGCGAAACAAAAAAAGTTAAAACAAAGAGGCAGAAAACTCCCGGAAAAAACCACTAAAAATTCTCAAATTCGGACCGCTGTGTGCCGACCAATACCTGAATTTTTATGTGTCTTTAAAAACTCTAAATTACGCACGTGGCAATATCAATAGCCTTGATCTCGTCTACCGTTGCCATAAAAAATTTTACGTTGCTGGTTAAGAGGACATCAAAAAGCAAACTGGACTAATATGACTTTGACATAACTTTAGTGAAGAAAAAACGTCGTCATTTTTAGTAAGAAAACAGTCCACTGTTCTCCTTCGACTTCATTATTTCTTTTTCTTTTTACCTTTTTTTTTTCAAAAAGAAGCATATTAAGAATTCAATAATTTCTTGTATGTTTTGTATTTTTCCATTAATGTCCGTGTGTGTAAGAGATCCCCAATAGTCGGTCCTCGTTCGGCTTAGAAACTCATTCTTCAACCCATGGAGGGAGGCCCCCCTTCAATTGGAATTCAAGCTCAAGTGCATGCAATTGTGGTGATTGGTTTGGTGTCGCAAGTGACCTTAAGGCTCCATTCATTTCGCAGAAAACATGACATTTCTCGAAAATATTTTCTAGGAAAATATATTTATTTTTCAATGTTCAAGTAAAACTTAAAAATGAAGTGGAAAATATTTTTTTGCTGTTTAGTAAGAATTTTTTTTTTCCTCCATACACTCTTTTTCAATAATTGTATTATTATTTTATTTTTTAAAATCGATTTTCCATTTTTTATTTTTTTTATAAAAATCAATTTTTAATTCTTTCTTATATTTTGAAAAATCGATTATTAATTTTTTTTGTTTTTTTCTTCTTTTCTTCTTCTTTTCTTTGTTTTGCTCTTCATCTTTGGTCGATCGCCGATAACCAACCACAAGAAAGCCTCAAGCGAGAGACTCTAGCTCGCCGATCTAGCGAGGCCCAAGGCCAGCGAGCTCGAGGCTCACCAAATCGACAAGCTTGAGCCTGAGGCAAGGCTTGCACTCACTAATCTAGCAAGCCTCGGGTGTCGCTAGATCTCGAGGCTTGCCAAATTGGTGAGCTAGAGGCTCTTGCTCGCATATCATGCGAGCCTCAAGCTCGCCAGCAAGGTCGAGGGTGGCCTATAGCCAATCACCGACCGTCGTTGTGGCTAGTGACCAACCAAGAAAGAAGAAGAAGAAAACAAAGAAAAAAAAAGTAAGGACTTATAGGGGTGTCAAATGAGAGAGAGTAAATGGGGGAAATGTTTTCTTTTATTTGAAAAGTGGAAACATTTTCCTTTATTTTAGAAGACTTTTTTTTCTTCATGGAAAATATTTTCCTCAAGTAATTCATTTTCTATGAAAGAAATACCAGAAAATCTATTTTTTTCACGAAACGAATGGAGTGTAATTAGACCTTCATTTCTCAACATCACCTTGAATCAGAAGAGAGAGATAGAGAGAGATTAAACCTTATTTTTGATCCAATTCGACTTTAGCAACCAAAACAATGTCATTTATGTTTCATGGCCACATCAAATTATCTCCGAACAAAACCTTGTTGTTTGCTACTTCCTTTCGTTCTCGGTACTCTAACAACAATCTAGAAAGGATTGTGATTGAGCATGTTGCTATGAATACTGGTGTCATGGTTTGTATAACTTGAATTTTTCATGTTATTTTCTGATCTTTCAAATTAGTTGAATTTGGGATTTTTATCTTAAGAGGGCATGTGAATATTGGTTTGTTCATAAAATTATAAACACAAGTAAACATGTCAAACAAAAAATATAATGATAAGAACAAGTATTGCCCCACGGAGATTTATAATTGATACATTAATTAAATACTAAAAATAGATTAATTATAAAAATTTTCAAAATAGAATTGAGAATAAATTAAAACAAAAAATCTTAAAAATTAAATTTTGAGACTAAATACAGTTTATCAATCAAATAAATATGTTAGAGCATCGGAATTTATAATAACTACTGGATATAAATTTCAAATTATTATTCATACAAGAACGATATTAAACTTGTGATAGTGGAATTTCTTAATTGATTTACTATCATATCTCTATGTATAGCAAACATACTTAGTTTACTAATCCACTATATCTTTATGTTAATTTACGAAAGCTACACAAATAGCAAGGTACATCCCTATCCACGTTTAATTCATGATTATTTATTATAATGAGTAATTGCATATCATCAATTCTCAATCTCAAATATGCACATTAGATCATTCAAGTGATGGCCAATCACTTGCACACATAAAAATAATGAAATTTGCATCATCATGGTTAGGCTATATCACAACCCTAACAAAAGAAAATTAGAATATTGTAGAAGAAGAAACGAAAATATAAATTAAACCCAACGTCTTGAATCATAGAACAAGAATGTTGCTACCACATATTATTTTCTCTCAGGAATGCTAAAAAAAACTCTCAAACTAATGAAAAACGATCTAAAAAACCCAAAATCCTAGCTGTCTATATTATCCTATTTATAGGACATATTCAAAAATCCTAACAAAATGCAATTGTTTATTTTTTTTGCGTAAAACCAGGGAATAAATCATGAAATCCTTGATTTAGTATCCATCTTCCAACACTTTTTACTTTGAATTTCTGAATTACAAAAATTTCCTTTCCTTCTTTTGCCCTTTTTTTACTTATGTTCTCAATATCTCATTATTCTGCATAAACAAGGAAGATTTTGGTAAATAGAAGGAAATCCAATTATTTTCTACTGAATATTGCATTATAAAATACTATATTCGTTGCCTAAAATAGGTAAAATTAACTCTATTATTATAGAGTTATCAAACTCCCAAACTTAATATTTTGCTAGTTATCAAGCAAAAGCAAGATATAACACATACTCAAGCTAACAACCTCCTCCATGACATCTTTCCATAATTGCTCAAATTCACAATTTAAAGAAAAACACAAATTTCATCCAAACATTGAAATTAATTTATAAGTTAAGACCAATTCTAACTATGTAATCAGAATGTGTGTGTGAGTCATCATCTTTTCAAATTATAGGGAGAAGTGCCAAAAAAGTCATAAATCTTTTGTTTTTGTGCCGATTTAGTCCTAAACATTTTTTTGGTGCTGATTTAATCCTAAACATTTTTACATTGTGCCGATTCAGTTCTTTCCGGCCAATTTTAGCCGGATTTTTTTAACTGGACGCCGGCCGGCTGACGTGGCTTGATCAGCGCTAACGTGGACAACTTTTAATAATATTTTAATATTTTCGATTTTTTATTTTTTGTTTTTTTGTTTTTTTGTTTTTTTGTTTTTGTTTTTCTGTTTTTCTTCCTCCAGCCGGTCGCCGGAGCTCGGCAATCGACCAGAGGCAACGGCCGACGAGGTCGAGGTCGACCTCGTCGGCCACCTCGCCCGGTGGCCTCGCCGCCCCGCGCAAGGCCGCCTCGAGGCCTAGGCAACGAGGGCGAGGGTGAGGAGGCGGCCTCACTACAGTCGTGTTGTCCCCTGCTCGCGCGTCTTCGCCTCTCGCGCTCGTCACCTGCGCCCTGCTCGCCGTCCGCCGGAGCTAATCCAGCCCCTGCCGTCGCCGTCGAGCTGGCCTTGCGCCGAGCCGGGGGGCTCGCCCTCGCCGCCCAGCACAAGGCCACGGCCTCGCCGGCCGTCGCCTCGGCCGATCGCCGAGCTCCGGCGACCTGCTGGAGGAAGAAAAAAAGAAAAACAGAAAATTAAAAAATAAAAAAATTGAAAATATTAAAATATTATTAAAAGTTGTCCACATCAGCGCTGATCATGCCACTTCAACCGGCCGATATCCAGTCAGCAAAATTCGGCCAAAATTAGTCGGAAAGAACTGAATTGGCACAACGTAAAAAATGTTTAGGACTAAATCGGCACAAAGACAAAAGGTTTAGGACTCTTTTTGGCACTTTTCCCTCAAATTATATGTAATCTAGATAAATTCAAATTTGCATACAACTTCTCAAAAATTTTCTATAATCATGACCAAATCTTCTAGGTTTGCTTTTCATTCCTCTTTCCACTAATGTAAGCTAATTATACAACCAAAAATCAATAGGATTTTCCTCGGTTTATAATATAAGGTTGGGCTAAATGTGAGATAACAGTAATTTTAAGCTCAAATCACCCATCAACACATTGATTTCTATAATATAATTAGAGACAATGTCATTGTCCCCAATTTCACCCCTTCAAGATATCTCCCACCACGTATCATCATGCCTTTTTTTTTTTCCTTCTTTTTTTTCATTGCTCTTTTTTTTTTCCTTTTGAATTGCTTTATGGTGGAGTTCCACCCAAAGTCCCTCCTAATATAACATGAAAATCTCAAATCCATTGAGTATCAAAAAGGCTCACTCAAATGAAAGTTCGATAGGGAACCATAAAAGCAATTTTTCTTTTTGATGATATACCCCAAACAACCATAGCATTCAATTTTTTTTTTTCTTTTTCATGCTCCATCCTTTCTCCCAAATTGTTATTAGGCTTAAATAAACTTTTATCCAAAAAAAATCAATCATGGGGCATGGGACAATGATATAATTTAATAAAAGCTAAGCTAAACATATATGGATGTCAATGAAAATTGAATAATAATTAAGGCTCAATGGGGTGACTAAATAAATAGGATTGGCAAGAAAGGCTCAATCGATTCAAAAATTCCCTAAATCATTTTCTCAATTAGATGTAACTTAGATTTTGCTTCAAGAGAAAATCAAACAAATTCTAAGATTTCAGTGAGATCTAAGAAAATCACCTACGCATGAATGTTCTCTATATTTACACAATTCAAAAATTAAGGACTTTTAGTGCTAGTAAGTAGATCAACATAATCAGAATTATAATTAACTCACACATCAGTTGCAAATTCAAACAACATTTAAATTTTCCTAAGAAATGCAAAAATTCACAATAAGGAATGCAATCATGATTAAAAAAAAAAAATTACATTCAACAAAAATTTTGTCTCCCCCCAAACTTGAGTGAAGCATTGTCCTCAATGTGAAAAAAGAAAAATAGGAACAAAAAAACTCCCCTTGTTGTAGGACGTGTCCATGGATGGTCTTGATGACTAAACTTTTAAAACGTGATTCCTCAAGAAAGAAAATTAACCTGGATAAATTAGCAAAAAATTAATCTTTTTTTCTTTTTTCATTTTTTTTTTGCGAAAAGTAAACTTAATAATAAATGAAGAAACATAATGAAAATGTTTGGGTTGCCTCCCAAGAAGAGCTTGGTTTATAGTTTTTAGCCAAACTATCTCAAATGTTACTATTCTTGAGGATGAAATTCAGTAGTGGTCTTCTGCTTATTGTAACCACATTCAAAGTAGGGCTTCAAACATTGACCACTCACCTTGAATGCGCCCTCGGTATCATGCGCAACTTCAAATGTTCCATATAGGAATACTAATGTGACTATAAAAGGATCAAATCATCAAGACGGTAACTTTCTTGAAAAAAATTATGACGAGAATTATAAAGTAAAACTTTTTGACCAATTTTGAACTCTCTTCTGAATATGTGTTTGTCATGCCATCTTTTTGTACACTTCTTATACAACTCAGAATTTTCATAGGCCTCACTATGAAATTCCTCCAATTCATTCAATTGCAACAATCTTTCTTCACTTGCAAATTACATGTCAAAATTCAAAAAAATTTAATGCCAAATATGCTTTATGTTCTAATTCCACTAGTAAGTGACAAGCCTTCCTAAACACTAGCGTAAAAGGAGACATCTCAATTAGAGTTTTGAACATCATCTTATAAGCTCAAAGTGTATCATCAAGTTTCATTGATCAATCTTTTCTAGAGGCATTTATTGTTTTTTCTAAAATTCTCTTGATTTCCCTATTTGAAACTTCTACTTGACCTCTAGTTTGAGGATGATAAGAGGTTGCAACTTTGTGCATAATGTCTACTTACTCAAAAGTGCTTCAAACTATTTGTTGTAAAAATGTGCCCCATATCACTTATAATTGTCTTAAGAGTGTCAAATCGAGTAAAAAGTATTTTTCTACAAGAATTTGACCACAACCTTAGCATTATTTGTTGACAATGCTACAACTTCTACCCACTTAGACACATATTCCACAACCACTAAAATGTATAGATTCCCATAAGAAATTGAAAAGGGTCCCATGAAATCAATACCCCAAATATCAAATAATTCATACATAATAATATTGTTTAAAGGCATCTCATTTTTTAGATATTTTTAGTTCTCTAACACCTATCACATGAAGTTATGTAGGAGTATACATCTTTAAAAAGTGTGGGCCAATAAAATCCAGATTGTAAAATCATAGTTGCAGTTTCGGTAGTATCAAAATGGCTACCTACCTCTCCATCAATAATGTAGAATGCTTGCCTTCTCTTAGCTTGGAACAATCTCCTTATGACCCAATCTACACATATATTAAACAAGAAAGGCTCTTCCCAAAAATAATTTTTAACATTAGAAAATAATTTTTTTTCTATTGATATGATAATTCAGGCAAAAAAAAAAAAATACGTACCAAATAATTCATAAAGTTAGCATACCAAAGAATTTTTGTGGATTTGATGGAAAAAAAATTTCTCATCAGGAAACTCTTCAAAAATTAGTCTTACCTCTTCCTTTAAATTCGTAATTCTTTATAAATTATCCAAAATTAGATTTTCAATCCCCTTCTTATGTTTGATTTCCAAATCAAATTCTTGCAGCAATAGAATTCACCTGATTAACCGGGGTTTTGATTCTTTCTTTTCAAGCAAAGACTTAAGAGTAGAGTGGTCAGAATAAACCATAATTTTTTAGCCGATTAAATAAGATCGAAATTTATCTAAAGCAAAAACTACCGCCTAAAGTTCATTCTCTGTTGTTGAATCATTTAATTGTACACTTGATAAGGTTTGACTAGCATAGTATATGATTTGAAAAACTCCATTTTTCCTTTGTCCCAAAATAGCTCCCACTGCAGAATCACTAGTATCACACATCAGCTCGAAAGGTAAATCTCAATCTAGTGCTGCCATAATTGGTGCTAACACTAACTTCTCCTTTAAAGTGTTAAAAGCCAGTACGCATTCATCAGAAAAATTAAAATGAGCATATTTTTCCAAAAGATTAGAAAGAAGTTTAGCAATTTTTTAAAAATCTTTTTTAACCGCATGTAGAGTCCTGCATGCCCCAAAAATCCATTGACAAGTTTCACAAATGTTGGTGGAGGCAATTTTGCGATGAACTCTATTTTGGCTTGATCAACTTCTATTTCATTTTGCGAAATTTTATACCCGAGCACTATTCCTTCCTGCACCATAAAGTGACATTTCACCCAATTCAAAATAAGGTTAGTCTCTTCACATTTTTATAAGATCAAAGCCAAATTATTTAAACAAGAATCAAATGATTGGAAAAATCATTCATGAAAATCTCAATATATTTTTCAATCATATCAGAAAAAATAGTCATCATGCATCTCTAAAAAGTACCCGGTGCACTACAAAGACCAAAGGGCATTCTTCTAAAAGCAAAAGTACCATAGAGACAAGTGAAAGTAGTCTTCTCTTGATCTTCTGGTGCAACAGAAATTTGATTATACCCCAAATATTCATCAATAAAGTAATAAAACTCATGTCATGCAAGTCTTTCCAACATCTTATCAATAAATGGCAAAGGTAGGTGATCTTTTGTAGTGCCATCATTCAATTTTCTGTAATTCATCCACACACAACACCTAGTAATTGTTCTACTTAGAATCAATCATACCTCCTTTTTTTGGCACAACTTGCATGAGACTTACCCAAGAACTATCAAAGATAAGATAGATGATATATGCATCAGGTAGCTTAATTACCTCAGCTTTCATTACTTCTTGTATATTTGGGTTCAAATGCTTATGAGGTTGGATAGTGGGCTTGTATTGTTTTTCTATCAAAATTTTATGCAAGCAAAGTGAATGGTTAATTCCCTTGATATCGATTATTTTCCATCCAGTTGTGCCATTATGCTCTCTCAATACTCCAAGCAATTTCTACTCCATCAAATCTGTCAAAGAAGAAAGATATAATTATTGGTAAAGAAGAAACTCCATCTAAATAAACATATTTCAAATGAGAAGGTAAAGGTTTGAGTTCAAGAATTGTATACCATTCAATTGATGGTTTCGATTTTGTTGTGTGTTGCCCCAACTCCTCAAATTTAATAGCCTTTTTCCTTGAATATGGTGGAATTGCCTCCATAAAATATGCGTACTCATTTATCTCCTCATTCTAAACTTCTTTGTCTTATTGAATTAAACATGCTTCAAGCGGATCTTTAAAATCATTTTCTTGAAAAATCTTATTCGCCATCTTGCCAACTATCTCAACTCTAAAACAATAATTATCATCGGAAGGATATTTCATTACTTTAAAAACATTAAAGGAAACAAGATCATCTTGAACTCTAAAAATCAACTTCTCTCGTTGTACATCAATAAAGGCTCTTCCTGTTGCTAGAAAAGATCGACGTAAGATAAGTAGTACCTCAAAATCTTTCTCCATGTCAAAAATTACGAAATATGTAGGAAAGATAAATTTGTCAAGCTTTACCAAAACATCTTTCACAATACCTCTCGGATATTTAATTAATTGATCGGCCAGTTGAAGTGATATTGTGGTTGCTTTTACCTTGCCCAATCCTAACTTCTTGAAAATTGAATAAGGCATTAGACTAATGCCTGCACCTAAATCACACAATGATTTTTCAAAGAAAGAATCTCCAACAGTGCAAGGAATAGTAAAACTCCCAAGATCTTTTAATTTTGGAGGTAATTTGTTTTGTATGATGACTAAACACTCCTCATTCAACTTCACAGTTTCATAATCCTCAATTTTCCTTTTGTTTGTCAAAATCTCCTTCAAAAATTTTGTATAACTAGGCATTTACACTAAGGCATTTGCAAAAGGAATGTTAATCTGCAATTTTTAAATACATCATAAAATTTAGAAAATTGCTTATCTATTTTATGTTGCTAGAGTCGTTGAGGAATGGAATTGCTAACACATATATATTGGGATTATTAGGAAAAAGTTTGCTCTTGCCTGCCTCCTTTGGTTGTTTATTGATCTCATCTTCTTCGTCTCTGAAAATCTCTTATTTTGCATCTTCTTCTCCCACTTGTTTACTACTTCTCAAGATTATAACCTTTATGTTTTCAATTGGATTTTTCTCTATATTGCTAGGTAAAGAACCCTGTTGTCTCCCTATTTGCTAATTAACTCACTTACATCTCCAGATTTTTTATTCAAACATCTTGATTCTGAAATCTCACATGCATGCTCTTGATAAAGTCATGAGTAGTGTTAGCAAGTTTGGTGACTATATCTTCCAAATTTGACTTTATCTCTTCTGATTGTTTGAATCCCGACGATGATCTCATCATATTCCGATTACTCCATAAAAAATTTGGATTATTATGCCATCTGGGTGTTGGAGTAGGGATTATTTTGTGACCCGTTAAAATTCCCAACAAAGTTAGCATTTGTCTTAAGTTGTGAAAAAGGGTTACCTACCTAACATTATGTGCTAACATGTCCTCCACCACAAAAATCACATGTCAAATTCTAAATTTTCATGACCGAAATACTCACATTATCTAGCTTTTTGTTGAGTGCTTCAAATTATGCAGCAATTGTAGCAAAAGCATCAACTTCATGAACTCCACTAGTTTTTCGCATCAGTAACTTCTCACTAGGCCACTGATAACTATTGGACACAATCTCTTCTAATAGATTGTAGGCTTCTTATGGTGTTTTATTATTTAGAGTTTCCCATGCAGCTATATCAATCATAGAACAAAGATTTGTACTAGATTCATTATAAAAAGTTCGTACCTACATCCATACAGGTAGTCCGTGATGTGGACATCTCCTAAGAAATATATTGAATCTTTCTCATACTTCATATAATGATTTATTATCCATCTGCATAAAATAGTAATATCGTTACACATCTTTGCTGACTTTACAGATGAAAAGAACTTACTAAGAAATTTCTAAGTCATATCATTCCATGTAGTGATCGATCCTGCAGGAAGAGAAGAAAGCCAACTCTTAGCTTTGTCTCTGAGAAAGAATGGAAATAATGTTAATCTAATAACATCATCTGTAACTCAATTATATTTAGTGGTGTCACAGATTTTAAGAAGAGCATCGATCTAAGTATTTGGATCATCACTTGGTAGCCCACTAAATTGCACTAATTGTTAAAGCATTTAAGTGAGTGATGACTTAATCTCAAAGTTGTTTGCCTGAATTGTAGGTCTCCTAATGCTTGATGTGGTGCCCTGAACTATCGGCACTAACATAATCTCTCAAGAGTCCACACGGATTTTCATTCTCACAATTTGCTATCTTCTTAGCGTAATTTCTCTGTTCTCTTAGTCGCCTTTTAAATGTACCTTCAATTTCTGAATCAAACTCAACAAGTTTCCCTTGTTAACTACGTGTCATAAATCGATGTACACCCAAAAAAAAAAAGACAAAACAAAAGTTAGATTAAACTTAGAATTATCCGGTATCAAATATTAATTAGAATTAAACTAACAATCCCTAACAACGATGCCAAAAACTTGTTCGTATAATTCTAAATACAAGTGAACGTGTCAAACAAGTAATATAATGATAAGAATGAGTGTCCTCCCATGGAGATCGATAACTAATAAACTAATTAAATACTAAAAATAGATTAATTCTAAATTTTATCTAACATATCAAAATAGAATTGTAAATAAATTAAAACTAAAAATCTTAACGGCAAAATTTGGAGACTAAATGCAGTAAATCAATTTGATAAATATGTTAAAACATCATATTTCACTATAACCACTAGATATGAGTTTCATATTATTATGCATATAATAATGATATTAAATATGTAATAGCGGAATTTCCTAATCTATTTACTATCCTATTCTAGATATAGCAAACCACTCAGTTTATTAATCCACTATATCTCTATATGAATTTAAATAAACATAAGTGCATTAGAATTTATTAATATTCCCGACCTATAATAAGTATTTTGAATCACCTTATCACCGAAAGCTACCCAAATAACATTGCACATCTCTATCCATGTTTAATTCATGATTATATACTATAATGAGCAATTGCATATCATCACTTCTCAATCTCAAATATGCATGTCAGATCATTTAAGTGGTGGTCAATCACTTAAAAACATTAAGTACAATAATATGTAACCCACATGAATAAAATTACTTGCGCGCATAAAAATAATGAAATTCACATCATTATGATTACATCGTAACCCTAACAAAAGAATATTAGAACATTGCAGAAGAAGAAACAAAAATAAAAATTAAAGCCAACATTTTGAATCAAAGAAGAAGAATTCTATCATTACTTTGTTTTCTCATCAGAATGCTTGAAAAACTCTCAAAGCAATTGAAAAATGATCTAAAAAAGCTAAAAACTTAGCTATTTCTATTATCCTATATATAGGATATATTCAAGAATCCTAACAAAATGCACTTGCTTATTTTTTCGCATAAATTCAGGGAATAAATCGCAAAATCCTTAATTTGGTATCCATCTTCCAACGTTTTTTTTACTTGAATTCATGAATCACAGAATTTTCCTTTCCTTCTTTTGCCCTTTTTTCCTTATTTTCTCCATAAACAATGAATATTTTGATATATATATAGAAAATCCAAATATTTTCTAACGAATATTGCATTACAAAGTACCATATTTGTTGCCTAAAATAGATAAAATAACTCTATTATTATAGAGTTGTTAGGTTTCTACTTTAGAATTGGTCAAAAGCTGCATCACGAAATCGGTGACCTAGCACCACTTAGCTAGAGGCTTCTCCTAAGCTTAACTTCAACGGCACCCCATCAGTAGAATTATGCAATTCCATCAGCATTGTCAAGATTTTTACACATCCGCACCATAAACCTAGAAAAATGATGACCATTTATTTAGTAAATTTAAATTAAATACGTGTCAATTTCATCACATCGATTATTAAAAAAAAAAAATTCATCAGGCCGGAACGCCCAAAATAAACTAACCTAATTGAATAGCATCCTACGATACTTAGCAACATATTATTAAGAAGAAACAAACATGACAGTTAGTGTCTCATTCTTTACATTAATGACCATATTGAAACTATGCAATATAGATTCACTGCATAAATATTTCTATTTATTTTATTGATAAATAGATTGGAAAATCGAATCTAAATTAGATTTTGGAGGAAAACACATTATTAAGTACTAATTAATGTTATCTTTAAATTATCTGAACTTATTATTGCGAGGACGTGGCAACTTGCGCGCACGCCCACTAGTTTAAAACAGATATTTCTCATCAACCTTTAGGATTAGCTCTACCCTGCCACGTGTGCATAATTATACTCAATTAAAATGTAGAAAAGCTACGCATTTGCAGATCAAATCAATCTCAAACCACCCCCCCCAAAAAAAAAAATCATTTATCAGTCGTTGGTGTAAATGAAACAATTTATTGACAAACTGAATTGCATGAGAATTCAATTATATCTACAATAACTAATTTAATCACATACTTGATCTCCCTTGTATATAAACCTACAATTGACCCATCCAAATTTCTTCACAGGAAGACAAAACCGAGATACAAATAAAATGCCCGCATGCCACGAAGTACCCAGAAGTTCAATTGCCCTTAAGTTCCCTTGAATACAGAAACAACTTTGGCATGAGCATAATTTTACTGCATCACATGTGGAAACATCATCCTTAATGGGCCCCATCTTGGATAATCAAGCTCTCAAAGAGCTAAACAGCTTTCAGTATTATAGGATACTAGTAAACATCAGAGCCACCAAGCGAAAAGCACAAACCGTACACAATAATTGCGCACCCATACCCATTATCAGCTTCGAGCTGCCATGTTACTCGCAGAACTTGTGAGATATATGATAGACAAGACACATTATCGGCAAAAGCTGCAAAATGTATCTTCCTATCTCAAGGGTTGATAAACAGTAAGAAAACATTGCAGATTCAAAACTGTTATGCAATTAGAAAGATACACGCACAAACAGAAGAGCGGGAAATAGGTACATTCTGAGCTACTCTAATAAAATCCTTGACCTGTTGACTCGGGAAGAATCCCTGCAATGTACAGGTCATGACAGAAAACATTCCTTTTGGAGCCATCCTAAATGGGCACCCAACAGGAGGAGCCAATGATAATCCGACCTCTCCAAGCTTGCAGCATCCAGTTGCCGTCTTCATTAAGCGCAAAATCCTTGTGGTACCATTCTTTCATCTTACCCCTGAACAACTTCATGAGCTCTTGGTCCAGAGGAAGCGCCTTAAATCCAGCCCTCATATGACGAACCTGCCATTGCTTGTACGTTTCCGGCCTCTCAACCCTTTCTGAACCTTCACATGCTACAATATTCATAATTTCCGGTCCATGGAGCTCTCTCTCAATAACCAACCTCTCATTGCTGTCGCCATCTAAAATAGCATCAAACATATCATAAATTGCGGAAAGATGAAAAAGTGCCTCTCGGAATCTTGTCGCAAAAAAGGGCGCATTGTGGGAGCCGTTAGATACAGCATGAACAAAAATATCTGGTTTAACCTGCCAAATTAGATTCAACACAGCATCCCGTGGACAGTTGTCCCCAACTGTCTCATCAAGGAGAATCCTAAACCGATCTGAACTATTCACAGCAACTGTCTCATTGCTTTGAATCTTGAGATCCTCGAGTTTGACAGATTCCCAATTCTTCGATGCTATGTAATTGAATTCAAAAGGGACATTAAAACGCTCACAACACTTCTCCAAATGACGACCTGTCTCTTCTAGTTTTTCTGATGGGCGGAAACCAGTCTGTGGAAGCTCTATCCCTGTGATGCGCAATTTACAGGGCCCTTCTGATCGAGAAGAGAGCTTCTGGATGAGGATTGGCCATTGAAAACCAAATCCAATGCCAAAATCTATTATATGTAAGGTAGTGGCTTTCTCTGCAAATCTCAAAATCATGTAATTTGCAAAGCAAAAGGTTAACTTACTAAACGGACATGTTGAAATGTGAAGGTAGTAAGCTTTCAAGATATCGGCTGCTGAGGTCCTCCTGGCGACAAAAATAGAAAAGAGGTGTTGCGTTCGAGTCCCACTGCCCACCAATCGTGCCTCTAGTCCATTGGCAAAGTAATGGGCCAGTCTTTGAGAGGCATCCCCAGATGGAGAAGAGTTCTCTCTAATCTGCTTCAACGATTCATTAGCAGTCCTGAAATCACTAGTAGATATGGCTTGTGCACAGAGAATCAGAAGAGTTCTCAAGTCAACAGTATTCTCACTTCCCTGCTTCTTGCCACGGCCTCTACCTCTGTTGGAACTGTGCACGTTCCTTTGTGACCGTATGTCTTTGCTCAGCCCTGTCTCCACAGATTTATCACCGGAACACATAGCCTCACCATTTTCGTTGCATATCAACAACTTATCGACCAAATCGGAAAACTCACTCTCTTCTGTATACAAGGCTGTTTGCTTCTTGGCCTTGCCTTCGTCAAAAGCATCCTCGTCCCTCTCGTGATTTTTTAATCCCTTGAATCCATCAGTTGAGCGCCTCATGTTGATCTCCTCACTGATGCGCATTCTTGGGGTTCCTTTCTCTGTTTCTGATGGCGGTTTGCTGTCCTCTGGGTTAATTCCTAATTGATTGTTGGTAGGAAGGAATTTGCTGGCCTCCTCTAATCCTTTCTTGAACTGAACCATAGACTCACTATCAGTGAAAATGCTCTTGACAAGAAGCTCATGCAAAGATTCCTCAGACCCATCATCATAATTTGTGATGCTGCTTGAAGATTTGGGCAACAACCGTGAACTGGAATCCGCGTTCGACCGGAAGTCCAGGTCAGAATTTTCCTGCACAGCATGGCCATGTTCTTTGATCGTGTAAAGAATATTAGCATCAGCTGAGTCGCTAGAGCTAACAGTAACGCTTGTAGCATCGAGGCTTCCACGAGCACTGCTACTTCCAGAAAGGTTACTATTTGGGCTCTCGATATTATGGCTTAAAACACGTTGTGAGGGGCTCTGATCAGACACCTCTGAACGCTGCTGACCAAGGGCATCGTACAATGACTTTTCAGCATTCTGCAGAGCAACCTGATTAGCAAATTCCCACGGTTGCTCCTCCATGTTCTCTTCCATAAGCATCTGACTTATGTACTTTAGAACAGGATCCAATGAGTCAGTGTCCCCCGATGGGGAGAGCGAATCTCCCCCTAAACACAGGGCACTATTCGAGCTCATAGATGGACCAAATGGGCCTCCATCTGAAATCCTGCTTGTCGAGGGAAACATTAAATCTCCAATACCGAGGTCTACAGATTTTGAAGGGAGATCATTCGCAGGGTCTACTTCATTCAAAAGAAAAGCACTATCTGAGGATTTAAGGTCGAGGAAAGGGTCATCCAAAAAGAAACCATCTGCGAGACTCGAGTATCGATCCGGACTAGGTGAATAGGCATGGCTATCTATGGGACGATCATCTCCATTGATACGAGCAGAGGAATCAAAGAACAAAGGATCCATGGTCATATATTCTTCTCACTCATATCCTATCAAAGTCCCTACCCTAACATCATGTTTTGATGCAAACCACCAGTATATTTGGACTCCCAGAACATCGACCGACTAATTTGAGATGCACTCAGCCTGCAACAAAAGAACTCGCTCTCCAATCATCTTCTTCTTTTTCTCTTCGTTTGCTCAAACGACTTCGATTTGAAGTCAAAGAATCCAAGAACAGACGGATCACTTGCCGGGGGAAAAGCGGAGCACTTCAAAAGCAAAGGACCACGCGGGAAGTAGACATCGAAATGCCCCTCCAAAGCAAATGAAAAGAAAAGGCACGGAACCCGATTTTTCATTTACAAGATAGAAAAGGAAAAACAAAGGTTGGATCTGCATACCACAAATGTGAAAGTGGGTTTGGAAGCTGAATAAAGACCCATCTGATGACAAGTTCCTTCGATGCGATTCTTGTACGAGTGAATCAGCTGACTAATGACTGCGTGAAGGTCGGAATACTCCACGATGTAGACGAGCTGGAATACTCGACTTCGACGGGATATCCGTAAAGAGAATGGTGTAGGAAGAACTGGGTCAAACAATAAGGCGCGCCCGGATCTTCCGCTTCGTGTACGGTGTATCTGACCTTCGATCGGCGGAACGATGGGTCAACCATGGGTCCCGTTTTGACAAGCTCCAAATGATGATGCGCTTTGCTTTTTTTCTGTCGAAAAGATGCGTCATTTTTTTTTCCCTGTCGTAAAAAGATGCGTTATGTTTTTTTGTCATAAAAAGATGCCTTATGTTTTTTTTTTCTTTTTGGTCATAAAAAGATGCGTTTTGTTTACCAGCCACTAAGGGCCCGTTTGTTTTCGTTTTTTTTTTTGTTTTTAAACACTTTTTTCTTTTTTTTTGTTTAACAAAGGAGCAAAATGTAAACGCGCGTTTGGTTGCGTTTTTGTCCAGGAAGTGTTTTGTTAAACACATTTGGAACAGTAAAACAAAAAAAAAAAAAATTGTTTCTTGTTTTTGGAACAACTTTTTGGAACAACTTCTCTCTCTCTCTCTCTTTTTTTCTTCTTCTTTTCTTCTTCTTTTTTTCTTTCTTTTTTTCTTTGGCCGGTCGCCGCCTCGGCCTCGCCATGGCGGGCGACCGGCCGACGAGGGGGCCGGCGGCCTCGCCCGGCCACCACGGCGAGGCTCGCCGGCCCGGCGAGGCCGAGCCTCGCCGTCGTGGGGCGAGGCTCGGCCTCGCCTCGCCGGGCGAGCTCGAGCCGGCGGCGAGGCCGAGCTCGCTCGGCCCGGCGAGGCTCGGGCCTCGGCCACCGCCGGGAGGGGCGTCGCTCGAGCGGTGGCCCGCCCGAGCCTCGCCGGCCGGGTGAGCTCGGCCTCGCCGGCCGGGGCGAGCTCGAGGCTCGGCCGCGTCGGCCTCGCCACCGCGAGCTCGACGCCCTCCGGCGAGGCGGTGGCCCGGCGACGCGGCGAGGCTCGCCGCCGCCGGCCACCGCGAGCCGACGCCCTCCCGGCGGTCTAGGCGACGCCGAGCCTCGCCTCGCCGGGCGAGCTCGGCCTCGCCGGATCTAGCCGAGCCGAGCTCGCCCCACGACGGCGAGGCTCGGCCTCACCCCACGACGGCGAGGCTCGGCCTCGCCGGGGGCCGGCGAGCCTCGCCGTGGCCGGGCGAGGCGGCGGGGCTCGTCGGCCGGTCGCCGGCCATGGTCGAGGCCGGCGACCGGCCAAAAGAAGGAAAAAGAAAAAAATAAAAAATAAAAAATAAGAAAAAATTAAAAAAAATAAAATTAAAAAATTAAAAAATTAAAAGAAATAAAAAAATTATACAAATTACCAAACTTGTTTCTATTCTTTTTATATTTGAAACAGATTTACCAAACGTGTTTTTTTGTTTAAAAATTGTTAAGAATGTAAATACTTTTTTCTATTTTGTTCCCGGGAACAATTTTTAAACAAGAAATGTTACCAAACGCACCCTAAATGACGGCCGCTGCGAGACGAAAATGTAGAAACAAAGACACAGAAAACTCCCGGAAAAAAACCACTAAATATTCTCAAATCAGGACCACTGTGTACCGATTAATACCCGTGCTATTAAAAACTCCAAATTACGTAAGCATTAATAATGTTGTAATGTCAATGTGAAAGCTAGCCGGGATCTTACAATTTATATCGCTGCAAAATTACTTGAGAAAATAAATGAGAAATGATAAAGGAATTAAAAGATTTACGTGATTTGGTATCAAGTGTAAATATCACGGAAGAATTAATAACAAAAACTCCATCATAATGGGAGAATCAAAATTTATAGTCATTCGCAAGCTCAGGTTTTACTCAAGGTGTTTTCAAATAAATACCATGTATCCGCATCTCTTCTCATACATTTCAGCTTCTTTTCCTTTCCTAGGCATGTCTTGTTTGTGTCTATGATCCTCATCTCTCAAGGAGCACCCTTCACTATAGGGGTGATCAGTTATCCGTCCAGTTCCCAAAATTGGGAACCAAGGACCGATTGGTCCTAAGATTGGGAACCGGACTTGACCATCGGTCTAATCCGGTCCAATAGAACCAATCACTATTTTCTTTTTATGTTACCATCCGAATATTTAATTGTCCAAAACATGACTTGGAAACAAATGTAGAACTCAAGACAAATCTTTTACTTGCATCCATATTTCTTTTTTTCCAATTACAAGCACCTAGTTCCTGGAAAAAATAAACTAAATCCACTAATTTTTTTGAAAAAATAAAAAAATGTGTACATAATCGGTCTAATCCAATCCAGTTCCCTCCTGGAATCAGGAATCGAACCTTCTAGAATCGAAAATGAGACTTGACACTTTCGATAACTGGATTCAACCGGCCATTCCTTTTTGCAGACCTTTGCTTCACAACGTGGCTCTAGGCATCGCACGAAGGAACCCGCGGCGGCTACATGGTGGGAAAGGGACGACGTAGGGCTTAGCCGAAAGAAAACCTATGTATTTTACTTTGCTTTCTTTTCTTATTTCTAATTTCTCCTGGCCCCACGTTGCTTCCTTTCGTCCACGCCCACTTCCTGGTCAAATGTTCGAACTTGGACAAGAGAATAATCAGTGCATAACCTGTGCTAAATCTCGCACATTTATCCAATCATGTATCAGGTCGGTTCCGTTTGAGCTCATACTCAAAATATATTTTAACAAATATCAATAGCCGGCCTTGATCTCATCTAATACCATTGTCAAAAATGTTACGTGGCTGGTCACATAGACAATGAAAAGCAAACGAGACTAATATGAATCCAACATGACTTTAGTGAAGAAAAAATAAGGTTTTTTAGCAAGGTATTATTTCTTTCATTTTTACCTTTTTCACAAAAAGAAGAATATTAGAAAATTGATAATTTATTGTGTGCTTTGTATTTTCCATTGATGTTTGTATAGGTGAGTGATCCCGAATAATCCATCCTCATTCAGCTTGACAACTCATCCTTTGACCCATGGATGCCCTTATCTAATTGGAATTCGAGCTCTAGTGTGTCCAATTGTTGTGATTGGTCTAGCGTCTCAGTGACCTTAATTCCTAAGCTTTCATCTTTCAACATCACCATGAATGGGGGGAGAGAGATGAAAAACTAATTTTTGCTCAAAATCAACTTTAGCAACCAAAACGATGTCATTTTTGTTTCCTAGCCACATCAAATTATTTCCCAGTAAACCGTTGTTTTTCACTACAACCTTTCGTTGTCAGTACTCCAACAGCAGTTTTGAAAGGAATTGCGATTGAGCATGTTGTCATGAATCCTGATGTCATAATTAGTATAATTTGGAATTTTTAATGTTATTTTTCCATTTTTCAAATTAGATGAATTTGGGATTTTTTTTTCCTTAAAAGCGCATGTGGATATTAGTTTCTACTTTTAATATGGTCAATATCTGCATCACGAAAATGGGACCTAGCATCACTGGTTAAAGGCCTAGCTAGAGGCTTCTCCTAAGCTTAACTTCAAGGGCACCACATGAGGAAAAAACTATGCAATTCCATCAGCATTGTCGAGATTTTTGCACTCCACACCATAAATCCCTAGAAAATCATGACCATATATTTAGTAAATTTAAATTTTATTACATAGATTATTAAGAAAAACTTTTCATCAAGCGGACAAAACAAAATAAATTAATGTAATTGAATAGCATTCTACGATATTTAACAACATTAATAGAAAGGAAAAAATATAGCAGTCGGTGTCTCACTCTCATACATCAATACCATGATTCCAAAACTATGTAGCTATTGAAACTATGCGATATTGATTCACTGCATGAATATTTATGTTTATTTTATTGAGAAATATATTGGAAAATGAATCTTAGATTTTGGAGGAAAAGAAACTATTTATGTTTATTCACACGTGTTGATTTTATTACATTGATTATTAAGAACAACTTTTCATCAAGTAGGACAAAACATAATAAATTAATGTAATTGAATAGCATTCTACGATGTTTAACAACATTAGTAGGAAGAAAAAAAAAATAGTAATTATTGTCTCATTCTCATAAATCCATGGACACGATTCCAAAACTGTGTAGTTATTGAAACTATGCGATATTGATTCACTGCATAAATATTTGTGTTTATTTTATTGAGAAATAGATTGGAAAATGAATCTTAGATTTTGGAGGAAAAGAAACTATTTATGTTTATTCACACGTGTTGATTTTATTACATCGATTCAAGCAAGACAAAACAGAATAAATTAATAAAATTGAATAGCACTCTGCGATATTTAACAACATTAGTAGGAAGGGAAAAAAACATAGCAGTGAGTGTCTCATTCTTCTACATCCATGACCATGATTCCAAACTGTGAAGCTATTGAAACTATGCGATATTGATTCACAGCATAAATATCTGTGTTTATTTTAATGAAAAAGAGATTGGAAAATTAATCTTAGATTTTGGAGGAAAAGAAACTATTTCTATTTATTCACACGTGTTGATTTTATTATAGCAATTATTAAGAAAAAATTTTCATCATGCCAAAACAAATTAATCTAATTGAATAGCATTCTATGATATTTAACAACATTAATAAGAAGAAATCATGGCAATCAGTATCTCATTCTTTTACATCAATGACCATGATTCCAAAACTCTGTAGCAATTGAAACTATGCGATATTGATTCACTACATAATTATTTCTGTTTATTTTATTGAGAAATAGATTGGAAAACGAATCTTGGCTTTTGAAGGAAAAGAAACCATTAAGTGCTAATTAATGTGATCTTCCCATCATGGGAGCTTATTATCGCAAGCAATTGGCAACATGTGGGCACACCCACTAAGATATTTGCTCATTAAACTTTAGGATTAGCTGTCACCTCCCAATGCATGGTTATGCTTAATTAAAATGCAGAAAAGCTAGAACTTTTGCAGATCAAATCAACCTCATCCCCCTCCCCCCATCTATCAGACAGCGGTGTAAATGAAACAATTTATCGGCAGACTGAATTGCATGGGAATTCCATTATCTCTACAATAACTAGTTTAATCACATACTTGATCTCCCTTGTATATAAACCAGCAATTGACCCATACAAAACAGAGATGCAAAAACAATGCCAGAATGCCAGAAAGGATCCAGAAGTTCAATTGCCCTTGAGTTCGCTTGAAGACAGAAACAACTTTGGCATGAGAACAATTTGACTGCATCACATGTGGAAACATCATCCTTTATGAGCCCCACCTTGGGTACTCAAGTTCTCAAAAAGCTAAACAGCTTGCGGTACGATAGGACACTAGTAAACAACAGAGCCATCAAGCGAACAGCACAGACCGTACATGATAATCCTGCACCCACATCCATTATCAGCTTCGAGCAGCCTTGTTACTTGCAGAACTTGTGAGATACAGGATAGACAAATCACGACAAACTATCTGCAAAATTCGCAATGTGGTGCGGCGTATAAGCTGTCAATTGTATCTTCCTATCTTCTTCTTTTTTTCTTTTTGATGACCTAGGAAACCCCGAAAGCCGGCAGCCAGAAAGTAGAACCTAGGGGCAACATGGGGAAATCACCACCTCATGCCACCGGGTAAGTCACCAAGTAACTCCGCCAGCCCCCTTGCGTTGCAAGGGGTTCGAACTCCTCACCTCCCTCACAGGAGGATCACTGAAGCCTACCCAGCGGAGCCACCACGATCGGTGGTTGTATCTTCCTATCTTGATAAACAGTAAGACAACATTGCAGATTCAACCCCCTTGCGTTGCAAGGGATTCGAACTCCTCACCTCCCTCACAGGAGGATCACTGAAGCCTACCCAGCGGAGCCACCACGGTCGGTGGTTGTATCTTCCTATCTTGATAAACAGTAAGACAACATTGCAGATTCAAAATTGTTTGCAATTAAAAATATACATGCACAAACAGAAAGAGTGGGAAATCAGTAGAGTCTGAGCGACTCTAATAAAATGCCTAGACCTGTCAACCAGGGAAGAATCCCTGCAATGAACGGATCATGACAGAAAATATTCCTTTTGGAGCCATCCTAAGTGGGCACCCAACAGGAGGAACAATAAATAATCCGACCTCTCCAACCTTGCAGCATCCAGTTGCCATCTTCATCAAGCGCAAAATCCTTGTGGTAACATGCTTTCATCTTACTCCTGAACAACTTCATGAGCTCTTGGTCCAGAGGAAGCGCCTTAAACCCAGCCCTCATATGACGAACCTCCCACCGCTTGTATGTTTCTGGCCTCTCAACCCTTTCCGAACCTTCGCATGCTATGACATTCATAATTTCCTGGCCATACAACTCTCTCTCAAAAACAAACCTCACTTTGCTGTCACCATCTAAAATAGCATCAAACATATCATAAAATGCAGAAAGATGAAAAAGTGCTGCTCGGAATCTTGTCGCAAAAAAGGGCGAATTGTAGGAGCCACCACGGACAGTATGAACAAAAATATCCGGTTTAATTTGCCAAATTAGATTCAACACAGCATCCCGTGGACAGTTGTCCCCAACTGTCTCATCAAGGAGATTCCTAAACCGATCTGAACTTCTCACAGCAACTGTCTCATTGCTTTGAATCTTGAGATCCTCGAGTTTGATGGATTCCCAATTCTTCGATGCTATGCAATTGAATTCAAAAGGGACATTAAAACGCGCACAAAACTTCTCCAAATGACGACCTGTCTCCTCTAGTTTTTCTGACGGGCGGAAACCAGCCTGTGGAAGCTCTATCCCTGTGATGCGCAATTTACAGGGCCCTCCTGATCGAGAAGAGAGCTTCTGTATGAGGATTGGCCATTGAAAACCAAATCCAATGCCAAAATCTATTATATGTAAGGTAGTGGCTTTCTCTGCAAATCTCAAAATCATGTAATTTGCAAAGCAAATGGATAACTTATGAAACGGACATGTCGAGATGTGAAGGTGGTAAGCTTTCAAGAGATCGGCTGCTGAGGTCCTCCTGGCGACAAGACTTGAAATGAAGTGTTCCGTTCGAGGCTCGTTGCCCACCAATCGGGCCTCTAGCCCATTGGCAAAGTAATGGGCCAGTCTTTGAGAGGCATCCCCAGATGGAGAAGAGTTCTCTCTAATCTGCTTCAATAATTCATTCGCGGTCCTGAAGTCACTAGCAGAGATGGCTTGTGCACAGAGAATCAGAAGAGTTCTCAAGTCAACAGTATTCTCACTTCCCTGCTTCTTGCCCCGACCCCTACCTCTATTGGAACCGCGCTTGTTCCTTTGTGGTCGTATGTCTTTGCTCAGCTGTGTCTCCACAGATTTATCGCCAGAACACATAGCCTCACCATTTTCGTTGCATAGCAACACCTTGTCGAACAAATCGGAAAATTCACTCTCCTCTGTATACAAGGCTGTTTGCTTATTGGCCCTGCCTTCCTCAAAAGCGTCCTCGTCCCTCTCGTGATTTTTGAATCCCTTGAATCCATCAGATAAGCACCTCATGTTGATCTCCTCATTGATGAGCATTCTTGGGGTTCCTTTCTCTGTTTCCAATGGTGGTTTGCTGTCCTCTGGGTTAATTCCTAATTGACTGTTGGTAGGAAGGAATTTGCTGGCCTCCTCTAATCCTTTCTTGAACTGAATCATAGACTCACTATCCCTGAAAATGCTCTTGACAAGAAGCTCAGGCAAAGATTCCTTAGACCCATCATCATAATTTGTGATGCTGCTTGAAGAATTAGACAACAACCGTGAACTGGAATCCACATTCGACTGGAAGTCCAGGTCAGAATTTTCCTGCACAGCATGGTTATGTTCTTCGATCGTGTAAAGAATATTAGCATCAGCTGAGTCGCTAGAGCTAACAGTAACGCTTGTAGCATTGTGGCTTCCACGAGCACTGCTACTTCCAGAAAGGTTGCTATTTGGGCTCTCGATATTATGGCTTAAAACACGCTGTGAGGGGCTCTGATCAGACACCTCTATGTGCTGACCAAGGGCATCGTACAATGACTTTTCAGCATTCTGCAGAGCAACCTGATTAGCAAATTCCCACGGTTGCTCCTCCATGTTCTCTCCCATAAGCATCTGACTTATGTACTTTAGAACAGGATCCGATGAGTCAGTGTCCCCCGATGGGGAGAGCGAATCTCCCCCAAAACTCAGGGCACTACTCGAGCTCATAGATGGACCAAATGGGCCTCCATCTGAGATCCCGCATGTCGAGGGAAACATTAAATCTCCAATACCGAGGTCTATAGGTTTTGAAGGGAGATCATTTGCAGGGTCCACTTTATTCGAAAGAAAAGAACCATCTGAGGAATTAAGGTCTAGGAAAGGGTCATCCAAAAAGAAACCATCTGTGAGACTCGGGTATTGATCTGGACTAGTTAAAAAGGCACGGCTATCCATGGGACGATCATCTCCATTGATACTAGCAGAGGAATCAAAGAACGAAGGATCCATGGTCATATATTCTCCTCACTCATACCCTATCAAAGTCCCTACCCTAACATCATGTTTTGATGCAAACCACCAGTATATTTGGACTCCTAGAACATCGACCAACTAAATTAAAATGATCTCAGCCTGCAACAAAAGAACTCACTCTCCAATCTTGTTCTTTTTTCTCTTCGTTTGCTCAAACAAACTTCGATTTAAAGTCGAAGAATCCAAGAACAGACTCACTTGCAGGGAGAAAAGCGGAGCACTTCAAAGGCAAAGGACCACGCAGGAAGTAAACATCGAAATGCTCCTCCAAAGCAAATGAAAAGAAAAGGCACGGAACCCGACTTTTCATCTACAAGATAGAAAAGGAAAAACAGAGGTTGGATCTGCATACCGCAAATGGGAAAGTGGTTTTGGAAGCTGAATAAAGACCCATCTGACGACAAGTTCCTTCGATGCGACTTTTGTACGAGGGAATCAACTGACTAATGATTGCGTTAAGGTCGGAATACTCCGCGAAGCAGACGAGCTGGAATACTGGACTTCGACTTGATACCCGTAAAGAGAATGGTGCAGGAAGAACTGGGTCGGACAGTAAGGCGGCTCGGATGGTCTCCATCCGCGCGTCTTCCGCTTCGGTGCCTGACCTTCGATCGGTGGAACGATCGGTCAACCCTGCTGATGGTGATGCGTCATGTTTTTCTTTTTTGGTCGAAAAGATGCGTTATTTTTTATTTTTTATTTTTTTGGTCGTGAAAAGATGCGTTAGGTTTGCCAGCCAATACACGACGGCCGCTGCGGAACAAAAATGTAGAAACAGAGAGACAGAAGACTCCCGGAAAAAAACCACTAAAAATTCTCAAATCAGGACCACTGTGTACCGAATAATACCCGTTCCATTAAGAATTACAAATTACGCAAGCATTAATATTGTCGTGATGTCAATGCAGAAGCTAGCCGGGATCTTGCAATTTGTGACACTTCAAAATTATTCGAGAAAATAAACAAAGAACAATAAATGAATTACATGGTTCGGTACCAAGTGTCAATATCACGAACAGAATTAGCATCAAATAATCTACCATAATTGAAGAATTAAAATTTACAATCGTTCGCAAGTTCAATTGCTTCCCCACATCTAAATTATATCCAAACTGAAAGCATTTACAAATAAATATCATATATTTGGATCTATTCTCATGCATTTTGAGTTATTTTCCTTCTCTAGGCATGTCTTGTTTGGGTGTGTGCAACTCGTCTCCTAAGGAAGACCCTTCACCGTAGGGGTGATCAATTATTGATCCGGTTCTCGATTCCACTCCGGTCTAGTTCTAAGGTGGAGTGAAATCGAGAACCGGACTAGGAGAACCAATTCCTAAAATTGAGAATCGTCCTAAGACCGGTCTATAGAACATATCACTATTTTTTTCATGACCTAAAAATAAATTTAGAGCTCAAGACAAATCTTTTGCTTCCATATGAATATCTTATTTTTCAATTACGAGCTTCTATTTCCTCAAAAACAATAAACTAAATCCATGGTACCAAGAAGTAGACTGTCGAATAGGAAACCAAACCAACACTCTCGGGAACCAAACCCAATTGATTAATTCGGTCCTAGGAAGGTAATTCCCAATTCAAACGATCCGTTTTGTACATCCCTACCTCATTGGGTAACTCTTTTCATCACACGAAATATCCCGTGGCGGCCACACGGTGAGAGAGGGGCGACGTAGGGCAGTGGGGCTTAGTGCTTAGCCAAAAGAAAACCCATATATTTTACTTTGTTTTCTTTTCCTTTAATTTATAATTTCTCCCGGCCCCGCGTTGCTTCGTTTTGTCCACGCCCACTTCCCGGTCAAATGTTCAAACTTGGACAAGAGAAGCACCCACCCAGTGCATAACTTGAGCTGAATCTTGGACAGTTATCCAATGAAATCGGTTCCGTAAACATCTCAAATTTGAAATATATTTCAACAAATAACAATAGCCTTGATCTCGTCTAATACTAACATAAAAAATTTTATGTGGCTGGTTACATAAACAGCGAAAAGCAAATGAGATTAATATGGGAAGAAGTACACCCCAAGTATCAAAACTTGATACAAATGAATACTTAGGATCCGTTCGTTTCACAAAAAATATTATGTTTCCGGAAAACATTTTCTTAGATTCATTTTCCAGGGAAAATGACTCTATTTTCCAGTGTTCACCGAAATCTAAATTTCGAGTGGAAAATATTTTCCACCATTCGTTAGCTAATTTAATTGTTTAGGAAAAATTATCAAAAATTGAATTTTAATATTTTTAATTGACAAAATTAGTTTTATTTTTTATATTTTTTAAAAAATCAATTTTTATTTATTTGTATTTTTAAAAAATCGAAATTTTTATTATTTTTTATTATTTCTTTCTTTTTCTTTTTTTTTCTTTTTCTTTTTCTTTTTCTTTTTCCTTTTTCTTTTCCTTCCTCCCTCCTCCTTCCTCCTCCTTCTTCCTCCACCACTGCATGCCTGACGATGGCCGACTACTTGGCGGCCGACCAAGACCCGGTCGCCAAATCCGGCGAGCTTGAGGCTCGGCCGATCTCGCCCGAGCTCGCCAGATCTGGTGGCGGAGCTCGGGCTCGCCTAGATCGGGAGCCCGAGCTCCGCCCAGCTCACCTGATCTAGCGAGGCCCTAGCTCGCCGGGCTCGGGCGAGCTCGACTTCGCCAGATCGGGTTAGGCGAAGCCTCACCGGCCTGGGGCGAGGCTCGAGCTGGCTCACGGCCGGTCGCCAACCACCGCCGTGGCCAGCGATTGGCCACCAAGGAAGAAGATGAAATGGAAAAGGGTTAATACCCTGAAAAACCCCAAATCGGTACGCCTATGGCAAATTTACCCCAAATTATTTTTTTGATCACCAAAAATCCCAAACTGGTATACCTTTGACAAATTTATCCCAAATTGGTACACTTATGACAAATTTATCCTATGTTAGTTTTTGTTAAATTTTACAGTCAAATTATTAAGTTAAATGTGACACGTGACGGTTAACTGGTATACCAATTTGGAATTTTAAGCTTTGTTCATCACAATTTACAATTTTTGTAATTTTTTGTGGTATTAATTTAATTTAGCGGAGAGTATATTTGTCACAAATTTACCAGTTTGGGGTTTTTTGCAGTCAAATAAATTAGTTTAGGGTAAATTTGTCATAAATGTACCAATTGAGATTTTTTATGGTCAATTGGGGTAAAATTGTCACACGTGTACCAATTTGGGGTTTTTCATGATCAAAAAAATAGTTTAAGGTAAATTTGTTACAAGTATACCAGTTTGGGTTTTTTCAGGGTATTAACCCAATGGAAAAAAAAGGAAAAAAAATTAAAAACTCGATTTTTTTTTTTTTTAAAACAAAAAGGAAAAAGAAAGCATAAATGTGTTGGTGAAATCTTTCTTCTATATTTTGAAGCTGATAAAACGTTTCCAAGTCTAAAGACTTTCAGACTCATCTATCAAAGTCTAAAGACTTCCAGACTGAAGATCGCCAGACTCAAGATTTAAAGTCTGCCATCGTTGACAGTTTCTAGATCATTGAAGAAGTTTTGTCCAGATACTACGTTATCCTTAAGGATTTGATTCGTTTGAGCGAAGATTATCTTACGGCTGGAGAAGGCACATATAGATCTATTATTCGTATAACAAGTAAATCAAGTAAGAAAAATTCGTTGATTGGTGAAGTATACTTGGAAATAACTACTTATGAAAACCTAGATCCTGATTGTATGGGCAAACAGGATTGGTGGGCTATCTTCATATTCCTTAAATAACGAGAGATTTCCCTAATTGATTCGGTCCAACGGGTGGATTGGACGAACTCCTTTGAAAAGTGTCAACGGTTATGTAGGCATGGAGGAGTATAAAAGCAAGATACTCTAGTTGTTCAAGAGTGTGCGAGATAGAAAAATTTCAAAGTCTGAAGCTCCCTACTCTTTGCTAATTCATTTGTTGAGCATACATTGTACTCAAAAGAGAGAATTTTGTAAGACCTCGAGGAAGTGTAGTAGAGTCTCTGCACTGTGGAATCGAGGACGTGGGATTGTAACGTTTCTTTTGATACATAGTGAAATCCAGCCAGTGGGCTGTCAGCGTGAGAGAGTGAACGTAAGCTTGGATTAAGCCAAACCACTATAAATCTTGTGTTCTTATTCTCTTCCTAGAATCTCTTTATTTTGTTCGTATTTCTGTTTAACTACTAAAGTTTGATCTTGCTTAAAGTTTACTACTCTTCGAATTCGGTTTTAAAATTCTGTTGTTATTCAGACTCAAGTTAAAAGTAAAGGTTTTCACTACATTTTGTAGAATCTGTTTTTACACCTATTCACCCCCCTTTAGGTGTTCATACTAGCACTTTCAATTGGTATCAGAGCATGTGTACTCATTTAGATTGAAGTGTTTTTTACTTCAAAGTTAACGATCCATGGCTAGTATGTTAGCTCCAGGTTTGGTTGAAGGACAAAGTAACACCAGACCACCTTACTTTGATGGGAAGGAATGCAGTATATGGAAAAACAAGATGAAGGCTTTCCTAAGATCAAAAGATCCTCTGGAATGGGATATGGTAGACAAAGGAGTTATTCCTAAAGTTGCAACAGTCTTAGAAAGAGGAAAAGAAGCTGTTGAATCCAACGAGATGACTCAAGAAGAGATAAACAAGAGACAAGCTCTCGATGCAAAAGCAATTTATTCATTATATTGTGCATTATCTCCCACTGAATATAACATAATATCTTCTTGTGAAATAGCTAAAGAAGTCTAGGATAGATTGCACATCACCTATGAAGGAACTGATCGAGTGAAAGAAACCAGAATCAATATTCTGCTCGGTCAATATGAAGCATTCAAGATAAAACCAGGAGAATCTATCACTGACATGTTTAGTCGTTTTACAGAAATCGCGAATGGTCTTGAGTATCAAGGACAACCAATCTCTGGACCTATGAAGTTTAATAAGTTATTGCGTGGACTCTCTAAAGATTAGAATCACGTGAAGACCTCAATAAGGGAAACACAAAGGATCATGCCACTTTCTGTTGACGAATTGATTGGCACTCTTCAGTCTTATGAAGTAGAGCAAATTAATGAAGATAAGGATCCCAAAGGTAAAAATTCTGTTGCATTAAAATCTAATGATGATTTTGATGTTACCGATTCAGAAGATGATATGGACGATGAAGAACTTGCCCTCATGATAAGAAGGTTCAGAAAACTGAACAAAAAAGGAAAAAGATTCAACTGGAGGAAGCAAAGTTCTCAAAAGTTCCAAAGTAAATCAGCTGAGGATGATGAATCCAACAAAGATGTGATTTGCTTTGAATGCAAGAAAAATGGACACATCAGACCCAACTGTCCCTTACTGAAGGAAAACAAAAGGACAAGCTGAGAAGTACAGAAAAGTTCTCAAAGCAGAAACTTAGAGTGATACCGAGTGTGAAGAGAGTGATGATGATTATGCTAATATCTGTCTAATGGCAAAATCATAATCAGATTCAGACTCTGAGACAGACTCAGACTCAGATAGTGAAATTGAGGTAAGTAATTTAAAAATTTCTACTAAAGTCTCTAAATATATTGACAAATTGTGTCTTAGTCTCAAAACCTCTCTCAAGAGGATTTCCAAACTAAATAGAGAAAATTCTACATTGAAGCAGCAGGAGATTATTTTGAAAAAGAATGTCGAAAATTTAGATAAAAGTGTTATTACCTTGAAAAAAAATGCAGACTCTCTTTCAAAAGAAAATGCACTTTTGAAATATGACATTTCAAGTGTTACAAAAAAGTTTTCTATAGAATCTGAGAAATTAGAAAAGATTCTTTCAGCACAAAGACCTTACTTTAATAAATCAAGCTTGGGAATGACTACTGAAACTATCCCTCTAATTGATTTTCCAAAAGTAAAGGAAAGAATCAAACGAAGACCTTCAAAAACCTTTTACAAGAATCATTTTCAAAAGATCTTTGTAAAACATGTTGGCCGAAGTGCTCTTAGATGTTCTAAGTGTAATAGCTCAGAACACTTTGAGAAAGAATGTCCTATGGTTTAGAAGCCTGTTAAGAAGGATTGGGCAAAGACTGTTTATACCACTAACTCTGCTAGACCCAAGAAAGTATGGGTACCAAAAAAGGCTTGAGTTTTTTTTTTTTTAATTGCAGGTTACTATCAAGAAAAAGGTAAAATGGTATTTGGATAGCAGCTGCTCAAGACATATGACTGGAGATTCAAATTGTTTTATCAAACTTACACAAGTAACAGGTGGAAAAGTTTCCTTTGGCGAAAACAGTAAAGGAATGATTAATGGAAGTGGAACTGTAAAAATTGGAAATCTCATAATCAACAATGTCTTTTTAGTAGAATGACTAAACTACAACTTGCTCAGCATTGGCCAATTGTGCGACACTGGATTCAAGATCAACTTTCAAGAAGGAGTATGTTCTGGCACTAGTAAAGATCCTTCATAATCCTTCACTAGGCGAAGACATGGGAATATTTATCTTTTGGATATCAATCCAAAAAGATTTCAATGTCTAATCTCAATCCAAGATTAAGCAAATGTCGGGCATCGAAAGCTTGGTCATATTAACATGAAGCAAATTGCCAAAATCTCTTCAAAGAAGCTTGTTCGTGAACTTCCTGACCTAAAGTATCAAAAACCAAACTTATGCACACCGTGTGTATTGGGAAAACAAATTAGAAATTCTTTCAAATCATTAAATCAAGTTTCCACTAATCGTGTGCTGCAGCTCTTGCATATGGATTTCTTTGGACCAACCAGAACTCGGAGCATTGGAGGTAAGAAATATTGCCTAGTAATAGTGGATGATTATTCACGATTCACTTGAGTATACTTCCTAACAAGTAAGTCTGAAACATTTTCTTATTTTATAAAATTTGCTAAAAAAGTTCAAAATGAGAAAGGTTATGCCATTTCAAGAATACGGACAAACCATGAAGCTGAGTTTGAAAATCAAGACTTTTCTAAATTCTGTGATGAATCTAGTTTTCATCATGTATTCTCCTCACCATATACTCTAGAACAGAATGGAGTTGTGGAAAGAAAGAATAGATCTTTGCAAGAAATGGCTAGAACTCTTTTAATTGATTGCAATATTTCTTCTTGTTTTTGGGCTGAAGCTGTTTCTACAACTTGTTATATTATTAACAGAGTTGTCTTAAGGCCAATTCTGGAGAAAACTCCATATGAGGTATTCAAAGGAAAGAAGCCAATTGTTTCTTACTTTCATTTGTTTGGTTGCAAATGTTTTATCCTGAAAAATGCGAATGATCAAATTGGAAAGTTTGAAGAAAAATCAGACGAAGGCATCTTCCTTGGATATTCAACCACTAGCAAAGCTTACAAAGTGTATAACAAAATGACTCAATCTGTGGAGGAATCAATGAATGTCAAATTTCAAGACTCTATTCAAAATCAATCGATTCAGACTCATCCTGAAGAATCTGAATCTACTCCAGACTCCACAAAGTCTAAATCTCCAGAAACAGCTCAAACTTCAGAAGATCAGCAACAAATGATAAATTCAAATAAAGAAAAGGATCAACAGTCTGACATTTCAACCAGCAACTGGAAGCACAAGTCTAGTCATCCCAAAGAACTCATTATTGGTGACATTAATGAAGGAATTCGCACAAGATCCAAAAGGCGTGAAAAGTTTAGTGATGTGGCTCTCATTTCTGAAATAGAACCCAAGAGCATAGAAGAAGCTTTAACTGATGAAAGCTGGATTGAAGCTATGCAAGAAGAACTCAGGCAATTCGGTATCAATGATGTCTGGGAATTAACTCATAAACCAAAAGGTAAATCTATTATTGGAGCTAAATGGGTTTTCAAGAACAAGATGAACGAAAAAGGAAAAGTCATAAGGAACAAAGCAAGACTTGTCGCCAAAGGATATACGCAAGAAGAAGGGATAGATTATGATGAAACTTACGCACCAGTAGCAAGGTTAGAAGCAATTAGATTATTGCTTACCTTTGCTTGTTATAAGAATTTCAGGTTATTCCAAATGGATGTCAAAAGCGCATTCCTGAATGGATTTATCCAAAAGGAAGTCTATGTGGAACAACCTCCCGATTCTGAAGACCCAAAGAAACCAGACTCTGTATTCAGACTGAAAAAGGCATTGTACGGTTTAAAGCAAGCACCTCAAGCTTGGTACGACAGGTTAAGCAATTTCCTAATTCAAAACGGTTTTGCTAAAGGTAAAGTAGATACAACCTTGTTTATCAAAAGAGAATGTAATAATTTTTTGCTTGTTCAAATTTATGTTGATGATATAATTTTTGGCTCTCCTAACAAAAGTCTTTGTAAGAAATTTTATAAGTCTATGCAGGACGAATTTGAAATGAGCATGATGGGTGAACTATCTTTCTTTCTCGGACTACAAGTGAAACAATTGAATGAATGAATTTTCATTCACCAAGAGAAATATGCTAAAGAACTTGTCAAAAAGTTTGGTTTAGAAAATTGCAAAAAGGTTGAAGTTCCAATGTCTAGCTCTTTGAAACTGGATAAAGATGAAGGAGAAAAGAAAGTTGACCAGAAACTTTACAGGAGTATTATCGGTTCACTTCTTTATCTCACTGCTTCTAGACCACGATATTTTGTTTAGTGTTTGCATGTGTGCCGGGTTTCAATCGGACCCAAAAGAATCTCATCTAAGTGCTACAAAACGCATCATCAAATACTTTGAAACATCTTCAAAGATAGGTCTATGGTATCCCAAAGAAGGAGACTTGACCCTACTTGGATATATAAACGCAGATCTAGCAGGTTGCAGAGTTGAAAGGAAGAGTACTTCCGATACTTGTCAATTACTTGGTAATAGAACAGTATCTTGGTTTTCAAGAAAGCAAAATACAGTGGCCCTTTCAACAGCAGAAGCAGAATATGTGACTCTAGGAAGTTATTGTTCACAAATCCTTTGGATAAAATAACAACTGAGAGACTTTGGAGTCAAAGATTCTTGCACTGAGATCAAATGTGACAACACCAACGCAATTAATCTTTCCAAGAATCCTATTCTCCACTCAAGAGCAAAGCACATTGAGATTTGATATCATTTTATTAGAAATCACGTTCAGAATGGAGAAGTGATGATCCAGTTCATTGACTCTAAGAATCAACTCACGGACATATTTACAAAGCCACTGGAGAAAAATCAATTTGAGTCTATTCGTACCAGACTTAATATCATATCTCTTACTTAGTAAAGTCTGGACACTCTCAAGACTCAAAGTTAGAAGTCTTTAAATTCTAAGACTCTAATTGATTTATCTTTCTTAAAATACCATTTATTTCCAAAAAAAAGGCAATTATCGATTTTAAAAGAAATTCAGTTAAATCCATAAAGGGAAGTTATTATTCAAAAAGTCATCTTTTTTATTTTCCTTTTACAATGCTTCGTTTACCCCGCTTCACTTACTTTATATACCACTGTGTCGTGTTCCTCACTTTTACTCCGAAACCCTAGAATATAATATTCATATTCTCTTTCACTTTTACTCTCGATTCATTCAAAAGTTTTCATCTTTTCGAACAAGTTAGTGATTCTCTCCATTGAAGTGGCAATGTCTTCAAGAAAGTCATCAAGGATTGCAAGCAAGGGATCACGTCGCATGCCTGAGGGTCCTACCCACTTTGACTTAACCGAAGAAAAAGAATCTCCTTTGCATCCAAGTCAGCAGCGTCATCTTTCCTCGAATCAAGCAGCCGATGAAGTAATAGAAGGGGTTAATCTTGTAAGAACTCTAACTCCAAATAATGTTTTCAAACTCTACTCAAATTTGAAGAAATGAGGTACACCATTGTCATTAATTGATGAGTTCTTAAATGATAGGGGATTCAAGAATGAAACCCTGTTTTTGAGAGATTTGGAGAGGCTAGGAGTTGTGGAAAAAGGATCGGCTGAGAAAGCATTTCAGAATATTCCAAGTGACCCACACTATAACACTGCGAATCAACCACAATCTCTAGATGATGATGAACGGTTGTATTCTCATTTTCAACCTAGGTGCAGGGTGGCTGCAAACATTGCGATGGTTCGAACTTTTTAGATCCAAGGATCATAAAAAGGTTTATGCAAGTCTTTTGAAGAAAGGGGTGATGAACCTCAGAACTGTTGACTTTGATTTCCTGGATTCGATAAAAATTAATCTGAGAGAAAAGCTTGCGTTATTGCAATTGGAAAAGTTCTGTTATGATTCTACTGCTGCATTTCCAAAGCTAACTGCTTACTTTTATTCAAATCTATCCTTTTTGGATGCACACAGTTTTATCTTCACTGTGAAGGACAGGGAATTTTTGGTGACCACAAACATTTTGGCTGACATAATCGGGGTGGAAAGAACGAGTTTTCAACCGATTAGTGTGTCCATTACTCATGCTATTCTGTCTTTGGTAAAAGACAAGGATGTTGAAGGAAAACTTTATTATTTAAGGATGAATGCTTCGAACATTCTCTTGCACAAAATTGTGATTAATTGCATTCGCCCTAAATCGACATCCAAGACTGATGTTTCTCGATCAGAAGCCAAATTGATATGTGCAATCAATACTGGTTTTAAGTTCTCTCTGCCTCACACCATTCTGTTCCACATGTTTCGAACTGTGACTAAGGATAAGGGACAGCTTCCTTATTCTGCTCTTATCACTCGACTCTTTAGGCACTTCAAAATTCATATCTCTGCACCATTAAGTCCGAAAGCCATCACTCCGATGGTAATTGGGTTCAAAATGGTGTCAAAGATGCGCTTAAAGGAGCTGAACAAAGTGCTGGAACGAATGAGGAGAAATCTCCTCTCAAGGCAAAGCAAGACTCTGCTACGGCTAAAAGAAAAGGCAATGAGCCCATGATTGCTCCTGTAAAGAAGAAAAGAGCTCTCATTCTAGAAGATGAAGAAAATGAGGATGAGCTTACTATTTCTGTCTTGAAAAATCTGAAGACCTTTGTCAGCTTTCCTGAGAAAAGAGAAGAGTCAGAAGAGGAAAGAGAGAGAGAAGAATCGGAGAATGAAGAAGAACAGAGGGAAACAGAGGAAAGAAGAGAAGAAGAAGATGAGGAGGAAGAAGAAGAAGAAAAAGAGGAAAAGGAAGAGGAAGCAGAGGAAGAAATGGAAGAAGCTGAAGAAGAAAGGGAAGAAGAAACAAAAGAAGCAGAGAGGGAAGAAGATCAAGGAACTCAAGACTATTTCGAGCCAACCTTGGTTATCTCTCTGTCTAGTCATTCCGAAATAAGAGAAGAAGAGTCTACTGGAATGCATCATTCTGAGACTAAGGAAGCTTTACCTACTCCTCCTGAGAGCATCAAAACAGGGGGAGCTGATGGTCAAAAAGGTACTTCTTCATCCTTACTTGCTAGTGATGTAAGTCGATCTGCAGTAGACCCAAAAGAAGTGCATGCCTCACATTATCCAAAAGATAGACCTCCTACTGAGACTCCATCATTTCTCAATTTCCCTGAGTTTCACTCTGCTGGTCCAAGTGATACAACTGCTCAAACCACAGACTTTTCAAGATTGCTGAAAATTCTTTTGGATGTGCGGAGTCAGCAATATACTATGAGTTTTGAGATGCTGGATCTCAAGAATGCTGTTAAGGCCACTTCAGTATCTCTTCATGAACAGCTAGATTCCCTGAGGAATCAAGTTCAGTCTTATGTGCAGGGTGAAGAATTTCAGGCGTTAAAGCAAAGTTTTGACAAGCTTGAACAGACAGTGCACTCAATAAGGGAATACGAGCTTGTTCACTTACCCAAGCAGCCTTAACTCTTGATCTTTTCAAAATCTCTCTCTTTTTCCGGTCTCCATTTTTTGCTGTTAACAAAAAATGGGAGATGTTTATGCAGATTTACTTGACTTGATGTTTTGTTAAACCTTGTTTGAACTTTATTTTGTTTGGTGTGATTTTTGTTTTGGACTGGTTTGGATTATTGAGGCTTGTAGAGTAACTTAAGCTATTATTATTGATTATGCTAAAGATAGTTGTGTTTTAAGGACTAACATGTTTTTTGTGACTGCAAACTCGCTACTATTTTTTCCTAATCTTTAATAATTGTTTATATACAAGAAAAACTTGGTTTGCTTAAGTGTTACAGGCCAGAGTGTCTAAATCTGCAGGAAAGTTTTGTTACCATCAAAAAGGGGGAGATTATTGGTGAAATCTTTCTTCTATATTTTGAAGCTGACAAAACGTTTCCAAGTCTAAAGACTTTCAGACTCATCTATCAAAGTCTGAAGACTTCTAGACTGAAGATCGCCAGATTCAAGATTTAAAGTCTGCCCTCGTTGACAGTTTCTAGATCATTGAAAAAGTTTTGTCCAAATACTACGTTATCCTTAAGGATTTGATTCGTTTGATCGAAGATTATCTCACGGCTGGAGAAGGCACATATAGATCTATTATTCGTATGACAAGTAAATCAAGTAAGAAAGATCCGTTGATTGGTGAAATATACTTGGAAAGTTCTACTTATAGAAACCTAGATCCTGATTGTATGGGCAAACAGGATTGGTGGACTATCTTCATATTCCTTAAATAACGAGAGATTTCCCTAATTGATTCAGTCCAACGGGTGGATTGGACGAACTCCTTTGAAAAGTGTAAACGGTTATGTAGGCATAGAGGAGTATAAAAGGAAGATGCTCTAGTTGTTCAAGAGTGTGCAAGATAGAAAAATTCCAAAATCTGAAACTCTCTACTCTTTGCTAATTCATTTGTTGAGCATACATTGTACTCAAAAGAGAGAATTTTGTAAGACCTCGAGGAAGTGTAATAGAGTCTCTGCACTGTGGAATCGAGGATGTGGGATTGTAACGTTTCTTTTGATACATAGTGAAATCCAGCTGGTGGGCTGTCAGCATGGGAGAGTGGACGTAGGCTTGGATTAAGCCGAACCACTATAAATCTTGTGTTCTTATTCTCTTCCCCGAATCTCTTTATTTTGTCTGTATTTCTGTTTAACTACTAAAGTTTGATCTTACTTAAAGTTTACTACTCTTCGAATTCAGTTTTAAAAGTCTGTTGTTATTCAGATTCAGGTTAAAAGTAAAGGTTTTCACTACATTTTGTAGAATCCGTTTTTACATATATTCACCCCCCTCTAAGTGTTCATACTAGCACTTTCAAAAAGAAATAAGGTGGAAGAAGTTATGAAAAATGTTTTCCTCTTCTCAAAAGAGGAAATCATTTTCCACAATCTTATGAGGAGATTTTCCATTGATTGGAAAACATTTTCTTTGACCATCTATTTTTTGCCATTCGAACACCGGAAATTTCGGAAAATGTTTTCCCGAAAATTGTTTTCCGCGAAACAAACGGGCCCTTAAGTGCCAAAAATTAAGAAAGTAACACTTAAGTGTCACTTTTAAAAAAAAAAAATGGAACACTTAAGTGCTACTTCCGGCGAATCTTATCCGAAATTTTACGTGTCAATTTTTTATTATTTTTCTCACTTACGTGGCTCGCTAGAAAACTGACTCAGCAAAGAACTGCAAAAACGACGTCGTTTTGGTGTGGATTTGAATTTTAATATAAAAATTAATTTAATTTAATTATTTAAAAAAAAAAAAAAGGCAACTAAGAGATTAGCCCTCGCCGCCGCCACCGGAAGGGGCCGGCGACGGTGGGAGGGTCGGCCGGGGTCGCGGGCCTTGGCCAAGGGCCAGCAACCCCTACCAACCAGCGGCGAGGGCCCGTGAGCCCTCCCCCCCAGATTTGGTGAGGGTCGGCGGCCCTTGCCCGGTCGGCCAAGGGCCGCCGCCGCTGAGGGGTCCGCGGCCCTTGCTCGGTCGGGCTAAGGGCTGCCGCCCACTAAGGGGTCACCTCGGCGGGCAGCAACCCTTGGCCGAACCGGGCGAGGGCCACCGACCCCGCCGAAACTGGGAAGGCCACAACCCTTGCCCTAAATCTAGGCAACGGCTCACGGGCCCTCGCCGCCGGTCGGCCGAGGTCGCGGCCCCCGGCCAAGGCCCGACGACCTCAGCCGACCCTCCCCCCACCGTCGTCGGCCCTTCCCAACGGCAGCAAGAAGGAGGCGGCAGCGAGGGCTCAACCCTCGGTTGCCTCCCTTGGCCTTTTTTTTTTTTTTTAATATTTGTATTTTTAAATATTTTAAATAAATTTAGTTTTAAATTTGATTTAATTAATTTTTATATTAATTTTTTACCATGTTAACAACAAAATGACGTCGTTTTGCATTTGTCTAGCTACGACCGTGTGCAAAACGATGCAATTTTGCACTTATTTCGCCTGAAAATCGCCACGTCAGCATTTTGGTCGGATTTTCTCACCGTTGATACTTAAGTGATCCATTTTGCTCCGATTTTGACACTTAAATGTCACTTTCCTAACTTTTGGCACTTAAGTGTCCCTCTGTGCTAAGTTTTAGCACTCGAGATGTCCGACACTCGATTAATATGGCTCTAACACGACTTTAGTAAAGAAAAAATGACTTTGACTTTTAGCAAGGAATTTCCTTTATTTTTACCCTTTCTGCAAAAAGAAGAATATTAAAAAATTGATGGTTTCTTGTGTTTTCTGTATTTTCCATTAATGTATGTATGAGTGAGTGAACTCAAATAATCCATCCTCGATCAGCTTAAGGATTCATTCTTCGACCCATAGAGGCTCCTGTCCAAGTGAAATTCGAGCTCGAGTGCGTCCAATTGTTTTAATTGGTTTGGTGTCTCAAGTGACCTCAATTCCTAAGTTTTCATCTCTCAACATCACCACTATCTTGTTTCTAGGCCACATTAAATTATTTCCCAATAGAACGTTGTTTCTCACTGCGACCTTATAACGTGGATACTCTTAACAGAAGTTTTGAAAGAAACTGTGATTAAGCATATTGTCATGATTACTGATGTCATGATTAGCATAATTTGGGATTTCTCAAATTATATTTCCAACTTTCTAATTAGATGAATTTGGGATTTTTTTTTTCTTAAAAGCGGATGTAGATATCAGTTTCTACTTTTAACACGGTCAAAACATACATCACAAAACCAGAGACCTAGCATCACTAGTTAAAGGCTTAGCTAGAGGTTTCTTCGAGTGCCAGAAATCCCAAATGTCAAAACTTCTAAAATGTACACTTTAAGTGTAGAAATCGGAGAATAAATGAACGTTCTTATTTCTTTATTATTTTTTTTTTTTGTTCTTTTGTTTCCCGGAATAGAAAAAGAATATAAATCCATTTGGTAACATCAATTAAGGTTTCGCATGGTGACATTTCTCTTCCTCTATTTTTTTTTCTTTTTTTGCTCCCAAGAATAGAAAAATAACATAAATCTATTTGATAACGTTAGTTAATTTTTCTATTCCTTGGAATAGAAAAGTGGTCAGAAATAGATTTGAAACAGAAATAAGAAGTTGAAAAATATACATTCTTGTTCTCGGGAATAATTTGTAAAAATAAATCATTTTCTTTCTTTTCTTTATGTTTATTTTCTTCTTCTTCATTGTCGGCCCCTACCCCTTGCCCCTCGTTGCCCCCTGCCGCCACCCGACGCCGCCGCCGCCGCCCGCCACCATCCACCCTTCAACTTGCCACCACCCGCCGCCCCCCAAAGGAGGAAGAAGAAGGGAGGAAAAAGAGAAAAAAGAATCTCAAAAAAATTATTAAAAATTTAAAAGAAATTCTATGTCACAAAAAACTTGTGAGTTGTACCAAACGCATTCCTATTATTTTTCTATTCCGATAATAGAAATTTTGTCCAATTACCAAATACATTGTTTTACTCAAAAACTATTCTAAGGAATAGAAATAGAAAATAATTATTTCTAAAAAAAGAATTGTTCCCAAGAAGAGAAATGCGACCCAACGCACACTAATGTCCACCATGTCAAGTTTTGGCACTTGGGGTATACTTTGTTAGACTTCTCCTAAGCTTAACTTCAATGGGCACCCCATAAGCAGAACCATGCAATTCCATTAGCGTTGTCAAGATTTTTACTCATCCGCACCATAAACCTAGAAAATCATGACCATTTATTTAGTAAATTTAAATTACACAAGTGTTGATTTTATTACATCAATTATTAAGAAAAACTTTTCATCAAGCGAAACAAAACAACATAAATTAATCTAATTGAATAGTATTCTACGATATTCAACAACATTAGTGGAAAGAAAAGACATGGCAATCGGTGTCTCATTCTTTTACATCGATGGCCATGATTTCAAAATTATGTAGTTATTGAAACTATGCGATGTCGATTCATTGCATTAATATTTCTGTTTATTTTGTTGAGAAATTGATTGGAAAATAAATCTTAGATTTTGGATCAATCTCAACCCCCTGTGGGGAAAAAAATCTATCAATCGTTGGTATAAATGAAACAATTTATTGACAAACTGAATTGCATGAGAATTCCGTCATATCTACACTAACTAGTTTAATCACATACTTGATGATCTCCCTTGTGTATATAAACCAGCAATTGACCCATACAAACGGAGATACAAATACAATGCCAGAATGCCAGAAAGGATCCAGAAGTTCAATTGCCCTTGCGAAGACAGAAACAACTTTGGCATGAGCATAATTTGACTGCATCACATGTGGAAACATCATCCTCCATCAGCCCCACCTTGGATACTCAATTTTTTCAAAGAGTTAAACAGCTTTCAGTACCATAGGATACTAGTAAACAATAGAGCCATCGAGCGAACAGCACAGACGGTACATGATAATCCTGCACCCACACCCACTATTAGCTTCGAGCTGTCTTGTTACTCGCAGAACTTGTGAGATACAGGATAGACAAATCACGACACATCATTGGCAAAATTCGCAATGCGGTGTGGCGTAGAAGCTGCAAATTGTATCCTCCTATCTCAAGGGTTGATAAACGGTAAGAAATCATTGCAGATTCAAAATTGTTTGCAATTAAAAATATACATGCACAAACAGAAAGAGTGGGAAATCAGTACGGTCTGAGCTACTCTAATAAAATTCCTAGACCTGTCAACAAGGGCAATCCCTGCAATGAACGGATGGATCATGACAGAAAACATTCCTTTTGGAGCCATCCTAAGTGGGCACCCAACAGGAGGAGCAAAAAATAATCCGACCTCTCCAACCTTGCAGCATCCAGTTCCCATCTTCATCAAGCGCAAAATCCTTGTGGTAACATGCTTTCATCTTACTCCTGAACAACTTCATGAGCTCTTGGTCCAGAGGAAGCGCCTTAAACCCAGCCCTCATATGACGAACCTGCCACTGCTTGTACGTTTCTGGCCTCTCAACCCTTTCCGAACCTTCGCATGCTATGACATTCATAATTTCCTGGCCATACATCTCTCTCTCAAAAATAAACCTTTCTTTGCTGTCACCATCTAAACTAGCATCACACATATCATAAAATGCAGAAAGATGAAAAAGTGCTTCTCGGAATCTTGTCACAAAAAAGGGCGAATTGTAGGAGCCGCTACGTACAGTATTAACAAAAATATCCGGTTTAATTTGCCAAATTAGATTCAATACAGCATCCCGTGGACAGTTGTCCCCAACTGTCTCATCAAGGAGATTCGTAAACCGATCTGTACTATTCACAGCAACTGTCTCATTGCTTTGAATCTTGAGATCCTCGAGTTTGATAAATTCCCAATTCTTCGATGCTATGCAATCGAATTCAAAAGGGACATTAAAACGCTCACAAAACTTCTCCAAGTGACGACCTGTCTCCTCTAGTTTTTCTGACGGGCGTAAACCAGCCTGTGGAAGCTCTATCCCTGTGATGCGCAATTTACAGGGCCCTCCTGATCGAGAAGAGAGCTTCTGTATGAGGATTGGCCATTGAAAACCAAATGCAAAGCCAAAATCTATTATATGTAAGGCAGTGGCTTTCTCTGCAAATCTCAAAATCATGTAATTTGCAAAGCAAATGGATAACTTAAGAAACGGACATGTCGAGATATGAAGGTGGTAAGCTTTCAAGAGATCGGCTGCTGAGGTCCTCCTGGCGACAAGACTTGAAATGAAGTGTTGCGTTCGAGGCTCATCGCCCACCAATCGGGCCTCTAGCCCATTGGCAAAGTAATGGGCCAGTCTTTGAGACCCATCGCCAGATGGAGAAGAGTTCTCTCTAATCTGCTTCAACAATTCATTCGCGGTCCTGAAGTCACTAGTAGAGATGGCTTGTGCACAGAGAATCAGAAGAGTTCTCAAGTCAACAGTGTACTCACTTCCCTGCTTCTTGCCACGACCCCTACCTCTATTGGAACCGCGCTTGTTCCTTGGTAGTCGTATGTCTTTGCTCAGCTGTGTCTCCACAGATTTATCGCCAGAACACATAGCCTCACCACTTTCGCTGCATAGCAGCACCTTATCAAACAAATCGGAAAATTCACTCTCCTCTGTATACAAGGCTGTTTGCTTATTGGCCCTGCCTTCCTCAAAAGCGTCCTCGTCCCTCTCGTGATTTTTTAATCCCTTGAATCCATCAGTTGAGCGCCTCATGTTGATCTCCTCATTGATGCGCATTCTTGGGGTTCCTTTCTCTGTTTCTGATGGCGGTTTGCTGTCCTCTTGGTTAATTCCTAATTGATTGTTTGTAGGAAGGAATTTGCTGGCCGCCTCTAATCCTTTCTTGAACTGAACCATAATCTCACTATCAGTGAAAATGCTGTTGACAAGAAGCTCGTGCAAAGATTCCTCAGACCCATCATCATAGTTTGTGATGCTGCTTGAAGAATTGGACAACAACCGTGAACTGGAATCCACGTTCAATGGGAAGTCCAGGTCAGAATTTTCCTGCACAGCATGGCCATGTTCTTCGATCGTGTAAAGAATATTAGCATCAGCTGAGTCGCTAGAGCTAACAGTAACGCTTGTAGCATTGTGGCTTCCACGAGCACTGCTACTTCCAGAAAGGTTGCTATTTGGGCTCTCGATATTATGGCTTAAAACACGCTGTGAGGGGATCTGATCAGACACCTCTATGTGCTGACCAAGGGCATCGTACAATGACTTTTCAGCATTCTGCAGAGCAATTTGATCAGCAAATTCCCACGGTTGCTCCTCCATGTTCTCTTCCATAAGCATCTGACTTATGTACTTTAGAACAGGATCCGATGAGTCAGTGTCCCCCGATGGGGAGAGCGAATCTCTCCCTAAACTCAGGGCACTACTCGAGCTCATAGATGGACCAAATGGGCCTTCATCTGAGATCCCGCTTGTCGAGGGAAACATTAAATCTCCAATACCGAGGTCTATAGGTTTTGAAGGGAGATCATTTGCAGGGTCTACTTTATTCGAAAGAAAAGAACTATCTGAGGAATTAAGGTCTAGGAAAGGGTCATCCAAAAAGAAACCATCTGTGAGACTCGGGTATTGATCTGGACTAGTTGAAAAGGCACGGCTATCCATGGGACGATCATCTCCATTGATACTAGCAGAGGAATCAAAGAACGAAGGATCCATGGTCATATATTCTCCTCACTCATACCCTATCAAAGTCCCTACCCTAACATCATGTTTTGATGCAAACCACCAGTATATTTGGACACCTAGAACATAGACCAACTAAATTAAAATGATCTCAGCCTGCAATAAAAGAACTCACTCTCCAATCTTGTTCTTTTTTTCTCTTCGTTTGCTCAAACAAACTTCGATTTAAAGTCGAAGAATCCAAGAACAGACTCACTTGCAGGGAGAAAAGCGGAGCCTTCAAAGGCAAAGGACCACGCAGGAAGTAAACATCGAAATGCTCCTCCAAAGCAAATGAAAAGAAAAGGCACGGAACCCGACTTTCCATCTACAAGATAGAAAAGGAAAAACAGAGGTTGGATCTGCATACCGCCAAGCCAATGGGAAAGTGGGTTTGGAAGCTGAATAAAGACCCATCTGATGACAAGTTCCTTCGATGCGACTTTTGTACGAGGGAATCAGCTGACTGATGATTCCGTTAAGGTCGGAATACTCCGCGAAGTAGAGGAGCTGGAATACTGGACTTCGACTTGATACCCGTAAAGAGAATGGTGTAGGAAGAACTGGGTCGGACGATAAGGTGGCCTCGGATGGTCTCCATCCGCGCGTCTTCCGCTTCGTGTGCCTGACCTTCGATTGGCGGAACGATCGGTCAACCCTGCAGCTGATGGGGATGGTGATGCGTGATGTTTTTCTTTTTAGGTCGAAAAGATGCGTTATTTTTTAGTTTTTTTTCTTTGTGGTCGTGAAAAGATTTTGCCGGCCAGTACGCCATGTTTTTTTATTTTTGTTTATGTTCCCTGAACAAAAATTTCTATTTTTTTTGTTTCGGGCAACAAAAAAAAACATAAACGTATATAGTAAAACTTTTATTTTCGGGATTTTTTGTTCCCAGGAACAAATTTAGAATAGAAACAAAAAAGTAAAAAAAAGTTGTTTCTTATTCCCAAGCTATGTAGCATCGACACTCTTCGAAAGCTTTCATGTCGTGTCCGACAATCCGACACGTGTCCGACACGCTCCAATACGTCCCGACACGCTTCGACACGCGGTCAAGAGTGTCAAAAAATTCGACACGTGGTCAACTCTCTCTGACACGCGAGTCCAGAATTTCGACACACGATTCCGACACGCACAGGATCAATTTTAAAAATTTCTAATACTTGAGGTGTCAAAATATAAATATACAAAAAAGAAGTAATAAAAGAAGTAATAAAAATGCTATAAATATACACGCACGGGGTCAATTTTTTTTTTCAGTTTTGTTTTTTTAGAATTGTTTTAGTTTTTTTAAAAGTCTTTTACTATGAAAGAAGTAATAAAAAAAATGCTATATATGATAAATAAATAAATTTAAAAATATCATTTCAGCATTTTTCTTTAAACAATGTTTTTTCCTCTAAGTTTTATGTATTATTGTAACAAATTAAAATAATGAATGATATTATTTAATATTTTTCATGTAAATTAATTATTATTATTATTATTATTATTATTATTATTATTATTATTATTATTATTATTATTATTATTATTATTATTATTATTATTATTATTATTATTATTATTATTATTATTATTATTATTTATGTATTTTCGTGTCGGAATGTGTTGAAATTCTCTATTTTTAAGAAATGACGTGTCGGCGTGTCATGTCGTATTATGTCGCGTGTCGCATGTCCGTGTCGGTGCTACATAATTCCCAAGAACAATTCCAAGAAACAATTTTTCTTTCTCATCTTTTTTCTTCTCTTTCTTTTCTTCTTCTTCTTCTTTTTTTTTTGCTGGTCACCGGCTTTGGCCATGTTCGACGCCGACAACCGGCCGGACGAGGGCCAGCGACCTCGCCGAAGCGTCGCCGGCCCCCGGAGATGCCAAGCCACAGTGAGGCTTGTCGGGCCAAGCCTCACCGTGGCTAGGCGTCGACCTCACCCAAATCTGGCAAGGCCGAGCTTGCCCAACCACCGGCGAGACTCGGCCTCGCCAGGCCATCGGCAGGCAACGCCGTCCTTGTGGTGGCCCGACGAGCTCAGCCTCGCCAGATCTAGGCAAGCTCGAGCTCTCCCAGCCGAGACGAGACCAAGCCTTGCCAGTGGCCTGGCGAGGCTCCGACAACCAACTACAAAGAGAAAGAAGGAAAAAGAAAGAAGAAAAAGAAAAATATAATAAAAAATATCGAAAAACTAAAAGAAACAACAAAATTATACAAGTTTACCAAATGCATTTCTATTCCCAAGTAAAAAAATTTTGCAGTTACCAAGCGCGTTTTTATACTCGAAATTATTTTCGGAAACGAAAAAAAAAAAAAAAAAACTATTTACATTCAAAAATTATTCCCCGGAATAGAAATATTACCAAACGCGCCCTATATGATGGCCGCTACGGAACAAAAATGTAGAAACAAAGAGACAGAAGACTCCCAAAAATAAAAATAAAAAAACCATTAAAAATTCTCAAATCAAGACCATTGTGTACCGAATAATACCTGTGCCATAAAAAATTCCAAATTACGCAAGCATTTATATTGTCGTGATGTCAATGCAAAAGCTAGCCGGGATCTTACAATTTATGTCACTTCAAAATTATTCGAGAAAATAAACGATGAACAATAAAAGAATTACACGGTTCGATATTAAGTGTCAATATCACGGGCAGAATTAGCAACAAATAATTTATCGTAATCGGAGAATCAAAATTTACAATTGTTCGCAAGTTCAAGTGCTTCCCCACATCTAAATTATATCTAAACTAAAAGCATTCAGAAATAAATATCATATATACGGATCTCTTCTCGTGCGTTTTGAGTTCTTTTCCTTTTCTAGGCATGTCTTGTTTGGGTGTGTGCAACTCATCTCTTAAGGAAGACTCTTCACCGTAGGGTAGTAATCCGGTTCTCGATTCCACTCTGGTCTGGTTCCAAGGTGGAGTGGAATCGAGCGGTTCCTAAAATTGAGAATCATCCTAAGACCGGTCTATAGAACGTATCACTATTTTTTTCATGACTCAGAAATAAATTTAGAGCTCAAGACAAATCTTTTGATTCCATATGAATATCTTATTTTTCAATTACGAGCTTCTATTTCCTCGAAAACAATAAACTAAATCCATGGTATCAAGAACCAAACCATTGACTAGGGAACCAAATCAACACTCTCGGAAACCGGACCCAATTGATTAATTCGGTCCCGTGAAGGTAATTCCCAATTCAAACGATCCGTTTTGTACATCCCTACCTCACTGTGCAACTCTTTTCATCGCACGAAATATCCCGTGGCGGCCACACGGTGAGAGAGGGGCGACGTAGGGCAGTGGGGCTTAGTGCTTAGCCAAAAGAAAACCCATATATTTTACTTTGTTTTCTTTTCCTTTAATTTATAATTTCTCCCGGCCCCGCGTTGCTTCGTTTTGTCCACGCCCACTTCCCGGTCAAATGTTCAAACTTGGACAAGAGAAGCACCCACCCAGTGCATAACTTGAGCTGAATCTTGGACATTTATCCAATGAAGTCGAGTTCCGTAAACATCTCAAATTTGAAATATATTTTAACAAATACCAATAGCCTTGATCTCGTCTAATGCTATCATAAAAAATTTTAGGTGGCTGGTTACATAGACAGCGAAAGGCAAATGAGATTAATATGCTCTAATATGACTTTAGTAAAGAAAAAATGACGTCGACTTTTAGCAAGGAATTTCCTTTATTTTTACCCTTTTCGCAAAAAGAAGAATATTCAAAAATTGATGGTTTCTTGTGTTTTTTATATTTTCCATCGATGTCTGTATGAGTGAGTGAAGTCAAATAATCCATCCTTGATCAGCTGAAAGATTCATTCTTCGACCCATAGAAGCTCCTATCCAAGTGGAATTCGAGCTTGAGTGCGTCCAATTGTTGTAATTGGTTTGGCGTCTCAAGTGACCTCAATTCCTAAACTTTCATCTCTCAACATCACTACTGTCATTTTTGTTTTTAGGCCACATTAAATTATTTCCCAAAAGAACGTTGTTTCTCACTACGACCTTCTGCCGTGGATACTCTTAACAGAAGTTTTGAAAGAAATTGTGATTAAGCATATTGTCATGATTACTGATGTCATAATTAGCATAATTTGGGATTTCTCAAATTATATTTCCAACTTTCTAATTAGATGAATTTGGGATTTTTTTTTTCTTAAAAGCGGATGTAGATATCAGTTTCTACTTTTAACATGGTCAAAACATACATCACAAAACTAGAGACCTAGCATCACTAGTTAAAGGCTTAGCTAGAGGTTTCTTGAGTGCCAGAAATCTCAAATGTCAAAACTTCTAAAATGTACACTTAAGTGTCGAAATCGGAGAAAAAATTAACGTTCCTATTTCTTTATTTTCTTTTTTTTTTTTTGTTCTTTTGTTCTTCGGAAAAGAAAAAGAATATAAATTCATTTGGTAACGTCAGTTAAGGCTTCGCATGGTGACATTTCTCTTCCTCTATTTTTTTCTTTTTTTGCTCTTAAGAATAGAAAAAGAACATAAATCCGTTTGATAACATTAATTAATTTTTCTATTCCTCGGAATAGAAAAGTAGTCAGGAAATAGATTTGAAACAGAAACAAGAAATAGAAAAATATATCTTCTTGTTTTCGGTTACTAATACTAACCCTAAGTGAAGTTTTTTGTTTTACTTTTACTCTCTCTTCACTCGTCTCCAGTCTCCTCCACTCCGACAACCCTACTCACAACAATGATTCACTATAACATTCACTCCGACGACTCCACTCACTCCAACACATGTCATTTGCTCACCAATCACCACTCCAGCATCTTCACTCCTCTCCTATCTAAGGTATCGTCAACTTTTGGAAACAGTACAAAAAAACTTCTAATTTTATCGCACTTATATCAGTTTAGTCATAAACTCCTCAATTGTGCTTATTGAGTCTTAAACATTTTGATGATTTGCTTCATCTTCCACATTTGACCAAAAAATCGTTGACATGGACACTTGCCCTCTTAGGCAGCTTGACCCGTGCTAATTTGGACATTTTTTAAAAATTTTATGAATCTTTTTGTTTTTTCCCTTTTTCTTCTTTTCTTTCCTTTTTTTTTCCCTCAATTGTGGGTTAGTGAGGTTGCCCACCATAGGTAAGGGCCTTGACACCCTCATCTATGGCCGCCCTAGAGTTGTAAAAAGAATTAAAAAGAAAGAAAGAAAAGACAAAAATAAAAATCAGGAAAATATATTAAAAATTAATCAATTTTGTTTGCATCAATGCTGTTCATGCCACGTCGAACAGTCGATGTATATGTTAACGATTTCTGACCAAAATAGATGGATGTGCCATATTGGTATGTTATTAAAAAATTTAGGATTTAATTAGCATAATTAAAAAGTTTATGATTGAATTAACACAAGCATAATAAGTTCAAATTTTTTTTGTATACTTTTCCTTGTCAAATTAACACAAGCACAATGATGTACCAAGGAATGGTCCATTTTATCTTGAATTCTCTCGGACGAACTTCCTCTTTCGTCTATTGAGGATGCTACATTTCTATTCCAATGAATAGAAATAGAAAATAATTATTTCTAAAAAAAGAATTGTTCCCAAGAAAAGAATGATACCCAACGCACCCTAATGTCCACCATGTCAAGTTTTGACACTTGGGGTATACTTTGTCAGGCTTCTCCTAAGCTTAACTTCGACAACACCCCATCAGCAGAACCATGCAATTCCATTAGCGTTGTCAAGATTTTTACTCATCCACACCATAAACCTAGAAAATCATGACCATTTATTTAGTAAATTTAAATTACACAAGTGTTGATTTTATTACATCAATTATTAAGAAAAACTTTTCATCAAGCGAAACAAAACAACATAAATTAATCTAATTGAATAGTATTCTACGATATTCAACAACATTAGTGGAAAGAAAAGACATGGCAATCGGTGTCTCATTCTTTTACATCGATGGCCATGATTCCAAAATTGTGTAGTTATTGAAACTATGCGATGTCGATTCATTGCATTAATATTTCTGTTTATTTTGTTGAGAAATTGATTGGAAAATAAATCTTAGATTTTGGATCAATCTCAACCCCCTGTGGGGAAAAAAAATCTATCAATCGTTGGTATAAATGAAACAATTTATTGACAAACTGAATTGCATGAGAATTCCATCATATCTACACTAATTAGTTTAATCACATACTTGATGATCTCCCTTGTGTATATAAACCAGAAATTGACCCATACAAACGGAGATACAAATACAATGCCAGAATGCCAGAAACGATCCAGAAGTTCAATTGCCCTTGCGAAGACAGAAACAACTTTGGCATGAGCATAATTTGACTGCATCACATGTGGAAACATCATCCTCCATCAGCCCCACCTTGGATACTCAATTTTTCAAAGAGTTAAACAGCTTTCAGTACCATAGGATACTAGTAAACAATAGAGCCATCGAGCGAACAGCACAGACGGTACATGATAATCCTGCACCCACACCCACTATTAGCTTCGAGCTGTCTTGTTACTCTCAGAACTTGTGAGATACAGGATAGATAAATCACGACACATCATTGGCCAAATTCGCAATGCGGTGTGGCGTAGAAGCTGCAAATTGTATCCTCCTATCTCAAGGGTTGATGAACGGTAAGAAATCATTGCAGATTCAAAATTGTTTGCAATTAAAAATATACATGCACAAACAGAAAGAGTGGGAAATCAGTACGGTCTGAGCTACTCTAATAAAATTCCTAGACCTGTCAACAAGGGGAATCTCTGCAATGAACGGATGGATTATGACAGAAAACATTCCTTTTGGAGCCATCCTAAGTGGGCACCCAACAGGAGGAGCAGAAAACAATCCGACCTCTCCAACCTAGCAGCATCCAGTTGCCATCTTCATCAAGCCCAAAATCCTTGTGATAACATGCTTTCATCTTACTCCTGAACAACTTCATGAGCTCTTGGTCCAGAGGAAGTGCCTTAAAACCAGCCCTCATATGACGAACCTGCCATTGCCTATACGTTTCTGGCCTCTCAACCCTTTCTGGACCTTCGCATGCTATCACATTCATAATTTCCCTTCCATGGAACTCTCTCTCAAAAACCAACCTCTCTTTGCTGTCACCGTCTAAAATAACATCATACATATCATACAGTGCAGAAAGTTGAAAAAGTGCCTCTCGGAATCTTGTCAGAAAAAAGGGCGCATTGTAGGAGCCACTAAGTTCAGAATGAACAAAAATATCTGGTTTCATTTGCCGAATTAGATTCAACACAGCATCACGTGGATTCTTGTCCTCGACTGTCTCATCAAGGAGATTTTTAAACCGATCTAAACAATTCACAGCGACTGTCTCATTGCTTTGAATCTTGAGATCCTCAAGTTTAATGGATTCCCAATGCCTTGATGCTATGCAATTGAATTCAAAAGGAACATTAAAACGTTCACAATACTTTTTCAAACGGCGACCTGTCTCCTCTATTCTTTCTGCTGGGCGGAAACCAGGCTGTGGAAGCTCAATCCCTGTGATGCGCAATTTACAGGGCCCTTCTGATCGAGAAGAGAGCTTCTGTATAAGGATTGGCCATTGAAAACCAAATCCAATGCCAAAATCTATTATATGAAGGGTAGTGGCTTTCTCTGCTAATCTCAAAATCATGTAATTTGCGAAGCAAATGGAGAACTTCTTAAATGGACATGTCGAAATGTGAAGGTGGTAAGCTTTCAAGACATCGGCTACTGAGGTCCTCCTGGCAACAATAGTAGAATAAAAGTCTTGCGTTCGAGTCTTGTTGCCCACCAATCGTGCCTCTAGCCCATTGGCAAAGTAATGGGCCAGTCTTTCAGACCCATCGCCATTTCGAGAAGAGTTCTCTCTAATCTGCTTCAACAATTCATTAGCAGTCCTCAAATCACTAGTAGAGATGGCTTGTGCACAGAGACTCAGAAGAGTTCTCAGGTCAACAGTATTCTTGCTTTCCAGCTTCTTACCACGACCCCTACCTCTATTGGAACCGCGCTTGTTCCTTTGTTGCTGTATGTCTTTGCTCAGCCCTCTCTCCACAGATTCATTGCCAGAACACATAGCCCCACCATTTTCGTTGCATAGCAACACCTTATCAAACAAATCAGAGAGCTCACTCTCTTCTGTGTACAAGGCTGTTTGCTTATTGGCCCTGCCTTCCTCAGAAGCATCCTCGTCTCTCTCGTGATTCTTTAATCCCTTGAATCTGTCAGATGAGCGCTTCATGTTGATATCCTCATTGGTGCGCATTCTCAGGGTTCCTTTCTTTGCTTGCGATGGCGGTTTGCTGTCCTCTGGGTTAATTCCTAATTGATTGTTGGTAGGAAGGAATTTGCTGGCCTCCTCTAATCCTTTCTTGAACTGAATAATAGACTCACTATCACTGAAAATGCTCTTGACAAGAAGCTCGTGCAAAGATTCCTCCGACCCATCATCGTAATTCATGATGCTGCTTGAAGAATTGGACAACAACTGTGAGCTCGAATCCACACTCGACTGAACGTCGAGGTCGAAATTTTCCAGCCCAGCACGGCTATGTTCTTCGATAGTGTAAAGAATATTAGCATCAGCAGAGTCGCTAGAGCTAATAGTGACGCTTGTAGCATCCTGACTTCCGTGAGCACTGCTACTTCCAGAAAGGTTGCTATTTGGGCTCTCAATATAATCTTTTAAATCAAGCTGTGAGGGGCTCTGATCAGACACCTCTGAATGCTGCTGACGAAGGGCATCGTACAATGACTTTTCAGCATGCAGCAGAGCAACCTGATCAGCAAAATCCCACGGTTGCTCCTCCATGTTCTCTTCCATAAGCATCTGATTTATGTACTTTAGAACAGGATCCGATGAGTCCGTGTCCCCCGATGGGGAGAGAGAATCTCCCCCTGGACTAGGGGCACTACTCGAGCTCACAGATGGACCAAATGGGCCTCTGCCTGAGCTCCCGCTTGTGGAGGGAAAGATTAAATCTCCAATATCGAGGTCGATAGATTTCGAGGGGGGATCATATACAGGGTCTACTTTATCCGAAAGAAAAGCACTCTTCGAGGATTGAAGGTCTAGAAAAGGGTCATCGGAAAAGAAACCATCCGTGAGACTCGGGTACCGATCTGGATCAGGCGAAAAGGCATGACTGTCTACTGGAAGATCATCTACATTGATACAATCAGAGTAATCGAAGTTCAAAGGATCCATGGTCATATACGCTCTCCAAACCCTATCAAAATCACTTGCCTACCCTAACCAGCACGTACTCATGCAAAACCCGTCACTACCAAAACACCAACCGACTAAAACTAAACGAAAGAACCCACTCTTCAATCTTCTCTTTTTCTGTTCATGCTTCGCTGGCCTAAACTACGTGGATTGAAGTCGAGGAATCGCGAGGCCAAACGGAGCAAGTGCAGGGAGAAAAGCGGACTGCTCCTAAGATCCTAAGCAAATGGAAAGAGAGAACGCGTAAGTTAAAGAACCAAACCGACGAGAGACTCGACTTTTCATCCGTGAAATGGAGAAAGAAAGACACAGATGGGATCTGCGTACCGTAAGGACGGGAAGGTGAAGTCGGAAGCTGAACGAAGACCAATCTGAAGATGGGCTTCTCCGATGCGATTTTCATACGAGTGAATGGGAAGATGATGAAGATGACGAAGATGAAGGAGTGCGTGATGTTCGGAACCTTCCGGGAATTAGACCAGCGGTATTTCACTCGACTTCGACTTCATCTTCAAGTTTCATCGTTTTATTGGCTCTTGAAACCCTCTTACATTAAATTAACTCATATCATTCTGTACGGATCTTCCTATTAATTTAATATAAATTCCTTTGCCCTCTTTCATTTTAATTTTATTTAAAAATTAAACTATCATGCTCCTCTCGAATAATGTTTATTAAGATTAAATGTGCAACCCACTCTTGATTTTAGACTATTGCTTGCCTTCTTTTTTTCCCTTTTTACAAATAAAATTAACATTTCTTTATTCCTTATTTGCTTAGATTATGATCATGGACAACAAGTTCAAAACACACGTGAAAGATACCTTAAAATATAATGGACGTAGAAAAAGCAGCTAAGGTGAAAAAAAAGTACTTGTCAGAATGATGTTAAGAGTTAATAAGATGAAAAAGATGTGAAGAAAAGGAGATAATAAATAATAATAAACCAACGGTGAAATTTACCAAAGATAATGTAATCAATCGAATATGATAAAGGTGGGTCAAATGTTAATAAGATCTAAAAATAGCATCAGCCTAAATAATTTAGGCTAAATTAAACATAAAAGGACAAGAAAAAGGAAATCGTATAAAAAGATTTGGGTCCCACTTCGCGCGCACCTTCGGCCGAGGAAACGATCTGTCAACTCTGCATGTCCCGCGTCGACACGTTTCGGCATGATTACGTGTCATATTTTTACAGGCCAATGAGCGACGGCTTCCGTCGATGACAAAAAGATTAAAAATGAGGAGACGCCATCTAGTATTTTCCCCTTTTTCTCGCATGTGAACGCTCGCATGTGAACGCGAGTTTTCTGGCATTTTCGACTCGGTCAAAGCCTGCGTCAGCCAAAACCGGGTGGACCGGCGCTCCCGGTCAGAGGCCCTGGCTTTTCTTCCACGGTGACATAGGGAGCAAGCCCCGTGATACTTTTCTAGCCCGGTCTATTTCAATGACGCCGCGCACTCCCCGTATCGGTAACAGCGTTGCCTCGGTATTTGCGACCCTACATCGATCCGTGAGCGTAAAGCATACGTGACTTTTGGATTACCTAAAACTCATGACTCGAATAATATTATACTTTCGACAATTTAATAATACATCAGATTCAGATTCAATGGATTTAGCTTTGTTTAGTCCTTAATTCCTGTAGTGCTTGTTCCCATCTATAATTTATGGAATACCCAAGATTAGGAAAGATATTATACTCTCGACACATCAGATTCAGATTCAATGAATTTAGCTTTGTTTTAGTTCTTCATTCCTATAGTGGCTTCTTCCCATCTATAATTTATGGAATATCCAAGATTGATTCCTCGGATTTAACTTTGTTTGGTCCTTAATTCCTATGTTGGCTTCTTCCCATCCATAATTTATAAAGTCAAAGAGCTAGCCGGAAGCTACATGGAAATCATGCTATGTGTGGTTACTTTCTGTTTTTTTCTTCCAATTAACACAAGGGCGAATGTTCAATCAAAAGAAGAAAAAAAATCATTTGTGTGAATGGATAAGGAATGAATATCATTTGTGTGAATGGATAAGGAATGAATCAACCGAACTCAATCGTGTGGTTTGATTCGGCTCCAAAAATTGTTTCGGTTAGAATTCAAATTTATTATAATTTGGATTGATTTAAACCGTGCTAGTGTAATTTGGCTCGTTTTTTGCACCAAAATTGAGTAGTACCGTACTATGCTTACCCCTAATACATACAAAGTACTTACTACTTGCCATCACAAGAAAACTCAGACATCTGTTTATGGTTGTCATCTTTCTTAATTTGTTTATCGAACTTATGATTATTTTTAGCCAGAAAGAAGCTAATCACACGGTAAATTCCAGACTCGCTATATGTCAAACATTTAGACACGGTGGTTTGCAAAGTCCCTAACACGATTTATCCAAAACTCAGCGTTGTCGGTTTTGATGGGTCAGTTTCTTTCCTTTTTTGTTTACTGGCAGAAAACAATTCCGAAAAGACAACTAAAACTTGGCCAGCTCCATGTCTTATGCCCAATCTCCAAACAGGTTCGGTAACGGGTCTTAATCGGAGCAGTTGTGGTGGCCATCTCTAATACCCTGAAATAGGACTAGCTTTCTTCCGACTGCGGAAAATTTTTTAAAAAGTATACAGTATTCTTTTTGACCCTAGAGAAAAAGAACAATAATGGAGTTGGCCTGCCTCATTAGACCTCGCATCTCTTCGTTCTCGGTTTTCTTTTCCCAAATTTTTTTAAAAAGTATTCAAATTCTGGCCTGTGGGCCAGTAGGCTGGACCCCCCAAGTTGGATTAAAGAGACGCGAGCGTGCTTTGTTGGGTTTAGTAGATCTTGCGTTAAATTTAGTGGGATCCATGTGGACGACTAATGCATTTCGACCGCACGCGCAAAGCGGAACACTGTTCTCTATGCCGAGACTCAATAAGTTAACCGACCGGGGGCGCCGCGCCCCGGGAAGGTTGGACCCAAGTCCTTTTATCAGACGGTTTAGCTAATGTTAAAGATAATGTTCTCTAATCCGTAAGCGCACGAAACGGATAGGTTAACGCCATCTTTACGCCTAGATATAATTTATCTTTATTTAACGAAAGCCATCCCTACAGCCCTGCAAAAGAAATTTTCTCCGCAGTGTGTTGAACCATTGAATACTAGTTAGACGTGCTGGTTGGTTAAAAACAGTGCGAAATACGTATCTAACCTGCAGGAAGCAAGTTTCAAACAGGGGCTTTCAACGATAGTCCGGTAACTCAACACCATTTTAACATGTCGATACCCACACGAGAGATACTTTTATCAAACGGTTAGGTTAAAGTAAAAGATTTAGTTCTCTAATTCGTAAGCACACAAAACAGAGCAGTTAACTATCTTCACGCCTAAATATAATTTATCCGAATGATTTTCTTTATTTAACGAACGCCATACCTACGGCCTGCAAAAAAAAAAATTCTGGGGCTCCACCAATGACATCCTTTTACATTCATAAATCTGAACTCGTGGAAATATTGCTCATACGCGCAAAGCGTGCCCGAATGAACATAATGCCATGATCCTGAAACAAGAATTTCGGTCCCATCTAGAAAATTAACCAAGACCTGTTTCAGGCAACTAAAAGATCAAACCCAACACTGTTGGAAGTCGATGTCTTCAGTGCTATTACTCCTCACCCTACAGCAGACAATATGGATATTCGGAACCAAATATAACCAGAAAAACTACATCAGTGCTCAAATTTATTATGGTCCAGGAAGACTGTCTAGACAGCACCACAGATAATTAGTAGCTATAATATACAGTATGCACAGCCAAGGGAGGGCAAGCGTTTACTAGATATCAGTCTAAACAGAAAGATCACCAGCCAAAAAGAGAGAAGCCTATAGCAGCATACAATCGTAAAGTGAAAGCAAGGTGATATGACACCTGTTTCAGAAAGCTTGAAAGATGCAATACTTACCACGAATCAGCCAACAGCTTCCTCCTTGGTCGTCATAAACTATCCCCGGCTCACACCAAAAGGACAAGCATATAAAGACTTGGAGAAATTCTACACAGGTTCCCAACAGGAGGAAGCATAAAGAATCCGACCTTTCCATCCTTGGAGCATCCAGTGACCATCTTTGTCAACCACGAAATCATTAAGGTACCCCTCTTTCAATTTCGACTTCAGCTTCTTCATAATTATGGGATCCAGGGGGAGGGGCTTGAAACCCGCCCTCATGTTGCGGATTTGCCACTGCTTATATGTCTCAGGCCTCTCAACTCTCTCCGTGCCCTCACATGCAATGACATTCAGAGCTTCGCGGCTGAAAAACTCTCGTTCAAATACCAGCCTCATTGGATGTTCACGAGGTAATTTAGCATCAAACGCATCAAACAAGGCCGAGTAGTGGAAAAGAACCTCCCGAAACCTCGACACAAAAAAACAGGCATTGAAGGATCCATTAAGGATGGAGTGGACAAAAATTCTTGGCCTGATTCGATGTACTAGCTTTAGTACCTGATCCCTCGGGCTATTAATTATAACAGTCTCATCAAGTAAATTCTTGAATCGAAAGAGGGAATTCACGGCGACCACCTCATCGTTAGAAATCTTGAGGTCCTCAATCCTAATGGTTTCCCACTTCTGCGCGATAGCATTGTACTCGAATGGAACCTTGAAACGCTCACAGTACTTTGCAAGGCGCCAACCAGTCTCTTGAACTCTTTCTGCTGGACGGAAACCACTTTGGGGCAGCTCGATCCCCGTGATGCGCAACTTCGGGGGGCCACCAGGTCTCCTTGCGAGGCAATGAATGAGGGCGGGCCATTGAAAACCATAAAGGATACCAAAATCGATAATATGCAGTTTCGTCGCTTTCTCAGCTATGCTTAAAATCATATGGTTAGAATAGATGATCGCAAACCTCTGAAATGGGAAAACCGAGAGATAAGCTTGGTAAGCTTTCAACATTTCAGTAGCAGATTTCCTTTTGGAGCCTAACTCCGTATAGACTTGCGCTCCTGTGCAATCCATGCGTGCCTGAAGGGCTTCAGCAAAAGAGTGGGCCAACCTCTGAGACCCATCGCCAAAAGGGGAGGAGTGCTGCCTAATCTGCTTCAGATATTGATTAGCATTTTTACGATCCTCCACGGAAACTGCTTGTGCACAAGAACACAGAAGGTTCCTCAGATCCACGACTTCCTTCTTATCACTCATTGGTTTTTTGACAGAGAGCTGTTCGGCTGAAAGTGCAGGTGATTGCAGATTTTTCTGTACGTTCTGGCTTGCCCCATTATTTGAGGCATCCTCAAATCTAGAACCAGGAGATTTAGAATCAGGCTTATTTCCTGTCGGAGCACAAAGTAGAACCCTATCGAAAATGTCAGCTAACTCATTCTCCTCCACGCAAACTGCTGGCTGCTTTGTGCTCCTCTGATATTCAAATTCCGCGTCCTCACGCCCATGCTTCTTATTTCCCTTGATTTCATATAAATACGAGAGTTCAGGCTCACTGTTCTCCACCTTGACTGCTGCCCTTGCAGTCTCCCTCTTCGACACCAGATGGGGCATCCTCTTCTCTGTATCAATCGACAATGGATTACTCTTCGGAATAAATCTACTAGCTTCCTCAAACCCCTTCTGGAAGAACAACATGGAATTGCTATCCGCAAAAAGGTTCGGAAGCATAAGCTCACCCATTGTAGAGCCTGAGCCCAACATCCCCTTAGCTTTGGCAACGACACTTTTCCGAAATTCATGCCCTGATTGCTGACTGGGAATTGCAGTCGCCTGGAACACAAAGTTCTCTGGGATGTGAGGCTGTAATATAGAGGGTCGGCTCTCACAATAATCACCAGTCCCTGGAAAGTCGACAGAATTGCCACCACTAGTATTGCTCGAAGTGATAGTACTACTGCTACAGTAGCCATTGCTGCTACCCGAGCAATTGTCATCAGGGCTGTCCATGTAGAGAGGCGACTGGTTTTGTGAGGGATGGTCCTTCGGACAGAGAGCATCGTATAAGGATTTCTCTGCAGCTTGGAGAGCTAAAGGATCATGAAACATACAGGGTTTGTCATCTATGTCCTCCTCCATGAGCATCTGATTTATGTATTTCAACGTGGGATCCGAGGTGTCGCCATAGTCAGAAAGGAAATCCCCGTCCGCGCTAAAACTAGGAGATTCGGCAGAGTTGCAGGGTTCGGGATCGGAAGCAAAGGAAGGGAAGTGAACCGAAAGGTCCGATTCGGGATCGTCCAGCAGCAAGTGGTTCGCCAGATCCTCGTATGGATTCGAGAAGGGCGCGAGAGTCTGGTCGTGGAAACTGAAGCCGCTGAACGGCCCGGAATAACCCGCGTACTGAGGATCCATAAACATTTCTCGGTCCGCACGAGCTCAAGGAAGGAAAACGATTCCAACTCAGGTCACAGACCTGGAAATCCCGATCAAACACGGTCTTCTTCGGAGAGTTCCTACGATTCTAAGCCCTAACGGATAGAAAAAAGGGAAACCAAAATCACGACAAGAAGACGTCCCAAAAGAACCCAAGCCGTCCCATTCAAAAAGCTCGGCAATCGATCAGAAACCAAACAACAAAACGCCTCGACAAGACGAACTCGACATACGCGGCAAGGAATTCAGACAACACGTGCAGTCGAAATCCATGTACCAAGAAATGAAACCCTAAAAAATCGTCATATTTAACAGAAGAAAAAGCCAATCGAATCTATAAAATGACAGCGCGGGGAGGAGATGAGGATCGAGGCGTACCTGAGGGACGAGCGGAGGCGAGGAGGAGACGAGGTCGGTGGGGGGCGGATCTTTTATGAGCGCCGCCGCGAACCTTCGCGGAAGCGAAGCGAAGCGAAACTGGATTTTGATGGCGGGGGCGAGAGAGGGCGAGGTTGGAGAGGAAAGTTACAGATTACAGCACCCAGCTCTTTTGACGGGGCGCCGTTTTGGCATCCAGCTTCGCGAGGGTCGTCGTTTCGCCTCCCCTCCACGTGTCGCCGGGACCGCAACCGGGTCGATGCGGGCTCAAGCTCGAGTCGTCGCCCGACCCGGGTCCATTTACCGACGTGGCCCCCAAATGGTGACCCGAGATGGGTGCGTGGAGTACGTTTTTCTAAGCGAGGAGAAAAACATCATGAAAAATAATAAATGGCTTCAGACGACCTAACGTGAACATATCAAAAGGGTTCTCCCCTCGGTATCAAAAATCAAATATTTAAAGACTAAAAGTGACTTTTGAGTTTTTTATATAAAGTTAAGTTCCACTAATCTCGAATCATAAACGATGAAAATTATTATAATTCAGTACTAACAACATACCTTTAAATATAGATTCCTTCATTTATATGAAGGTTGAGGGTGTCATTTGAGGCCTTTGGATTAGCTAAAACTAGCAAAATTGCATTTTTCTTTTTGTCGGAGATAGATCAAGAAATTAGAAATATGGGATATCACGTCGATGCCCAATTGATGCCCACGCGTGGTTACCGACCACCGTGTACCGACCCGGGTCCATTTACCGATGTGGCCCCCCAAGTGGTGACCCGAGATGGGTGCATGGAGTACGTTTTAGCGAGGAGAAAAACATTATGAAAAATAATAAATGGCTTTAGACGACCTAATGTGAACATATCAAAAGGGTTCTTCCTTGGGTATCAAAAATCAAATACTTAAAGACCGAAAGCGACTTTTGAGTCTTTCATATAAAGTTAAATTCCACTAATCTTGAATCACGAAAGATGGAAATCATTATAAATCAATGCTAATAATAGACCTTTAAATATAGATTCCTTCTTTTATTTGAAGGTTGAGGGTGTCATTTGGATCCTTTGGATTAGCTAAAAATGGCAAAATCGCAATTTTCTTTTCGCCGGAGATAGATCAAGAAATTAGAAATATGGGATATCACGTCGGTGCCCAATTGATGCCCACGCGTGATTACCGACCACCGCGTACCGACTCGTGAGAAAAGAAAAACTCTGGGTTCCAAAAGTAAATCAACGGTCGGCCGGCGTGGGGTCAACTTGTGGGGCCCCCTTCCCGCTGGAATTTTGCGCTAGTGCCTTTCTCATCTTTTCTGTGCCATTACCATCATCAGTACCTCTTTTTGTAAATCGGGCAATTCCCAATTTTTCATGGTAAGAGCAACTTGACTCTTCTACTCCGACGACCTTATCCAACCTATAATACAAGGAATTAACTTCAAGAAATTAGAGCTCCATTCGGTTCGCAAGAAATAAATAATTTAAAAATTAATTTTTTTAAAAAAATTCACTTATATCGCTTACATAGGATCGCGCGACTTTTTCAATGACAAGATCATGAAAAATATTTAATTTTATGGGAATCTTACTTTCAAAATGAGTGACATGCCCCGTCACGCCATCCGAATTCTTTATTAATTCTCTTTCTCCGTCCGAGAACCCCAAGCTTGACTTTGAGCCACCCGCGTTGAGAATGGACCGCATTCACTGGCACCTGCTCATTAATTATAATAACATCTTGATGATTACGGTTTCCTCACTTCCTTCTATGGAGCAAGGCGCGCCTAATTAATATCTAATCAACGACTCCATCGATTACAAAACAAAGTCCTTGGGTCCCCGTCGCGTTCACAAAATACTTTACTCCAACGCATAGAGAAATAATTCTTTCTTTTATTTATTATTATTTTTACACAAAAAAGAAATGAGATAATATCAATGAGCACTGTTACAACAAATATTAACAATAGCGTTAAATCGACGTCTAATCTAGTTTTTGAATATTCTAACACATCCTATCACGATAAGGTTGAAACTTTTGCCTAGGACTAGAAATATCCAAGTTCGAGATCTCATACTCTGATTTTATATTATTTGACCAATTTACAATCCTGAAGGCCCATTTTCTCGAGGGATTATTTAGAATTTTAAAAAAAGGGAATCATCGCTTGATGATTTATTACTCCATAATCTTTACAAAACTATACACCCACTTATATATTATTTATAGGGAAAATTCAAAATAACAATTTAAAGTGTTATCATTTTTTCAATTAAGGATATAAGGTGATCATATCAATTTTAAAAAAGGAACTTACCTTGAGGTTTGTTTGGGACATTTTCATCATTTAATTTTTTTTATTTCAGCGAAGACTTCGGAGTCATCGTCATTAGGTCTGCAGTACTCATGCACGTGCATGACAATGACCCTCAAACCCCCCATTCGTCCACGTTGGCAAGCACCGAATCATTTTGGATCCTTCCGGCTGAGGCTGGGTGATGTCTGCCCTAGATTATATACGCTAATTAATTTAAATCTGGTACGAGGTAGATTAGAAAAATAGACACAAGTTTTTTTCCCCATATTTCTAACCAGACCCTTGCTTTCTTATCTTGGTATTATACGTCACATGGATTTTAATTTTCTTAATATTTGAATAATTAAACTTTTTTTTGTTTACTTGAATACCTCAATTTTACAAAATCGAATTGAATGATGTGTCAATTCAATTGACCACCGCATCATTTCTTCTTATTCTTTTTTCCAACCTCAATAGTTAGAGAATTTTGACTTCCATTCTTGTCCTTCTTCTTCCATTTTTGTCTCTTTCTATTTTTTTCTTTTTTATTTTTTATTCTCTTCTTCTTTCCTGGGCATATGTAGCTCAGCCATCATCTTCTTCCTTCAACACGTCATCACCCAACTGCGTCCATAACAGTCATTACCGACTTCACGACATCAAATCTAGGGATCATGATCTCATATATGGACGTCGGAACTTTATTTGAGAGAAAGACTTTGATGATGGACAAGCTGGGTTGGTGGCGGTGAGCCGCCCATGGTTGAGGGCGGCGAGGCGAATTGTGGTGGCTAAGTGTGGTTTCTATCGACGATGCTGAACAGTCTGCGATGATGGTGAAACCATCATGATTAGGGTGAGGCAGGGATCCATGGCACCTAGAGGTGGTGAGGTTGATCAATGGTAGTGGAGGCACCATTGCGAAATGGATTGCGATAGGGCGGCCGAACCTCCTTGTATTGGTTTTTAAAGTATACCTTTTGAGGATGGAGGTGGTACAGAGACTAGACCTTATTTATTAATTATTTCTACGCGTCCTAAAGATTTTTTTGAAAAAAAAAGAAAGGATCATAAATAGAGAGGCCGATGTGTCACTTTTGCTGATGTTGCGTTGACTGTGAGATGACAACTCAACCATCTAAATGCTACCTAACGGTGTCAGCGACATATTTCAACAATTTTCAGCCACCAATCTAATAGAGAATTCAAATAAAATCAAACTCTAGAGCTAGAGATATACTTGACAAAAAAAAAGGGACAAAAATATAGATATTGATAGCGGCATTATCTTTTCCTTTCTTGTTTAAAATGAACGGGTGGAAAAGTTGTCCGCAATACAACGATTCTTCCATCCTCTCGATTGAGACCAAACCTCAAATTTTCGGGTCGGACTGAAATAAAAATAATAAAAATAAAAAATTTAAAAAGAATCTTAAAATTTTCGGGTCGCTCATTTAAATTTGTTAACAAAGACTTTTCTTATGGTACAAAGGAACCCAAAGCAATTCGAAGTGTCCGTCTATCTTTCGGCAACCAATCATATTGCCTTCTCATGCCATTCTAAAGATCATGTCTTGCGACAAGACCCCTAATCATTTCCTAATTAAAGTTATTCCCAATATGGTCAATGTTCATGTTTTGATTTCTCTTTTTCTAAACGGTCTTAGGTGAAAAAAAATAAATTGTTTGAATTATATCCTACCAAAAAGATTTGACGATTCTAGAACTAATTTTATTTATATTTATACTTTTATGTTGTGAACATCATGACTGATTAAAGGATAATTTATGATTAATTAAAGGAAATAAATCCAATCAGGGTAGGCAGGAAAGTGGGATTGCCGTGTACTTTGATGCGATGGAGCCAAAGTCACTTTCTTTGGTGTGAATTATTTTGAATTCCCACCTCCTTTTATGGTCTTTTCTCCTACTTTTGCTTTTGGAAAGTATGAACACTAGAACAACCTCCCCCCACATTCAATGCCCCAGCAAGCGCAGACAGAGCCAGAGAAAGATGTTGACACTCTGGAAGATTTCGCGAGATTTGACTTTTCAATTTTCCCCCCTCTTTGTAGATGCGGTGGAGGATTGACTTTAATTGACGAACCCAAGTTACGAGAGAGCAGCAAATTGTAACACGATTAGAGGTGAGCTGCCCACCATACGTCTTGTATAGATGACTTGACTGAAAGTTCTGCTGAGGTCGATCCATTTAACATGTAATCCTATTGGACTAACTGGGTTGTATTTTTTATTCTAACATATCAATATCGGCACACTCCAACCCCTCAATTGGAGCTAAAGCCTTTCTTTCTTCTCTTTAGGTAATACCCCGAATTTTACGTTCAAAAATTCAGACGAAGCAGTTTAAGGTTATACTCAAAGACGAGCAAATTTTCTCAATCGAAATGCCAAACCATTCCGAAGTACATTTTGCCTAAGGAAAGTTCCAGCATGCCCACAATTTCCAGCGTTTGACGAATATAATCAATCATCGATGTAATATCCGTATATTAGACCCACGAAACCTGTTGAGGAGGCCTTCAAAGATTATACAACATCATCTATTTCAAAGACCCGTGGACATAGCAATGCACGATTCGCTTTGCCGAAGCGGTGTTCCAGCTGCAAACTGAATGCATCACGTGCTCAGCCACGTACAAATTTGGGTGGGTTGAACATCGTTTAAGCCATAACAGAGCGACCTGCTGGAGACCGATGGGCAAGACGAATCAAGACATTTTCGAATTCTGGGGGTGTTGGGCTTGGATGCATTTGGTCTCTGGGCTGGGAAACGAAATGGGCCACCAAGAAGAGATTCGTTTTCCTTTGAATAACTGAAGCCGAATGCTTGCTCGGTCCCATTACATCCTTATCTACAAATACGATAAGTTTATCTTTATCTAAAGCTAAGCTAAACTGACCTTTCTCCCTGTCGTAGAAGAAAGCCATCCGCAAAGGGCGAAATCGTGTCCACTACAAAGACTAATCCCGTAAAAACAAAATCCCATCCACGTCGTGGCGCTGTGTGTGTGGGATTGGACTGGCAGCTCACATCGTTGCATCACCCTCCTACGTGGAAAGCCGATTAGGATGGAGACCTTCCACCAGGCAGCAGCCACAAAACGACAGAATCCTTTAATCATTTCGTCTGTCGACACGAGAAGAATGAGAGCCAAGGTGCGTCAATGAGGGCTCTTTATGTTGGCCAATGAGGAAGGACGGGAGTGGTCCGATCAAAGCAAAATGACACTGATCCATCCCATTTGTTCTTTTCTAGAGAGAACAAATGGGGGATTAGTGTCATTTTTGGCTATTTGATTAGTATTCTACGTCTGTTTTTGCGACAATATATACCTAGAATTGCATTCTAGCGATTTTGAGAATCCAATGGTCGCAGAGGGGAAGTCCCGATGCCTAGGAAAGAATTTGTGTAAACGTGTCATATTGAAACCGCTCTTACACGAACACCATTGTCCAAATTCAAGGAGATAAAAACTCTACTTTTTAATGATGATGATTCAATAGCATCTTTTTAATGATGATGATTCAATAGCATCGTTAGTGCTGGTGGAAAAAAATTAAAAAAAAAAAAACACTTTCTTTAAAAGTGGTGCTTGGGGAACATTGATCTAGCAAATTAAATAACATTCAAAATGGCGTGATTGCTTTTTCAAATCCATTTGAATCAATTATGCAGACCCAGGACTGACCCATTGTCCTTTAAAATTAGGAAAAGGACTATTTGTACTTTCGGTGAAGGATGAGTTGCTCCTTTTATCGATCCGGAAAAATATGATGTAAGTTTGAGTTTGCCTAAAAATATTAATTCATTGATGGTCATCGTGGACTATTGGATTTTAATATCCTGAAAAACGGGATGTAAGTTTCGGTTTGCCTAAAAATAATAATTCATCTATGGTCATCGTGGACAATTGGATTTTAATAGGAAAAATAATCCGAAATGCTGAAAATTGCAGTAGTTTGAAATGTCCACCAAAGACGTTTGAAACCTTAGGGGTTGCTTATAAGAACAATATTTACTTTTTACATATGATTCTCGACATATTAAAACTTAATTTTTCTGTCTGAAATGTTTATAATCATATCGAAAATTTACTAGCTATTAAAGATGACATAATTACTAGTTAACTTAATCACACTAATCCCTCTACTCTAGTAAACAAAACTTGCTCTTGTATCACCAAGACCACATGAATTAACGTCAACCTCATTTTTTGGCTGCCCATCCATCGCAATCCTTCTCACCCAACATTAATTTCCAATACATCTTCCAGATTGAGGGATAAGGCTGCATTTGGTTCAGCATTTTCAAGGGACTTTCAAGCCTGAAAGCTCCTTGGGGAAATGCTGGACCATTTGATTCAACTTTAAAGCCAACTTTTAGTTTTCAACTTGCCTTCAAAATGCTGAAAGCCCAAAGTTAATAAGGACTAACTTTGGGCTTTTAGCATTCCGCCGAATATTGAAATTATTTTTTCCCTTCCAAAATTACCATCACTAATTCTTCATATTTCTGATTTTGCCCCTAATATTTTTATTTTTAAATTGAAAATGGAGGCAGCCCTTTGTCGGATTGGTGAAGGGCTATAGCCACTAGCAAGCCAAATCTGGCGCCGACAACAGTTGGTTGAGGTTGCCGAAGTCGGGCGACCTCCGACAAGGGTCGAGCAACCCAACCGAGGGTCGCTCGACCCAGGGGCCACGCGACCCAGTCAATCGTCGCTTGGGTCTCGCAACTGCAAGCAGCCCTTGTGAGGGTCGCGTGATGGCGGACGAAGTCACGCGACCCTTGCGAGACCCAGGCAACGGTCGACTGGGTCGCACGGCCCCAGGGTCGCCCGAGGTCGAGCGGTGGTCGCCCGAGGTCGAGCGACCGGGTCGCCCGAGGTCGAGCGACCTCCGGCGGCTCTCGGCTGGGTTGCGCGACCCTTGCCAGAGGTCGCCCAACAACCAACAGCCATCAACGCCGGATCTGGCTTGCCAGCGGCCATAGCCCTTCGCCAGTCCGACGAAGGATTTAGTTCAATTTTCAATATATATATATATATATATTATACCCATCAAAGCCTATTATGAAAGTTTTTTTTTACCAAACGCACATTCAACTCAAAATCCATTTTTTCAAAATCCATTTGCAAAAAAATTTTCCAAAAAATTTTTTCCAAACACAATTGCATTTCCCTAAGTAGCTTTGGGCTTTCAGCATTTACATTGAAAAATGCAGCCCAATGCAGCCAAGTAGGTACGCTCATTCAAGTCAATGACGATAGCGCCGCTGTCTTGTGCAGATCCGACTTTCATACAGTCACCATAAAAAAAGAGAGTAAAGGAACTTAATACTTTCAACATTAATGGACAAGGATTACATGTGCAGCTTCAACTTCTACGTATTCCATCTACACGCCAAATTCACTACGGCCAATGAAGACAAGTCCTAGAGGACACCGTGCTGGTGTCAAGACTAAAACACACCATTAGCTAGGGCTTATTCCGTCACGTCACCTTTACAATCGCCACCCTATCCTTACACAAATAACCTCCGCGATGATGCGGATAAAATATTACACTAAATACTCCTTTTTCATGTACCTATTTTCTTGACGTCACATCTTTTTACAAGTCAATTGAACAATTAGGAAAATACTAGATATACGCTAAACACAAAGTGACCTGTTTCTTCAACTCCCTCAGATGTGCTTGAGCTGTTGCTTGGCTTGGTGTGGGACCAGTAAGCATGTGCGCTCAGAACCCTGTCCAAGAGCTCTTGAGGAACAGGCTCTCCCCTCCTCTGCTGAGGCGATATTCTCGCGGTGTGTACCAATGTCTTCCACTTATCCTGTATATAATTGAATCACGTTTCAGAAGCAGAGGAGTTTGTGCAGGATTTTCACTTATCAGATTGACATTGGCACTCATTCTGTTCAAGAAGCAACGCAGACAAGCTATAAGGGGAGATTAACGTGTATTTGTCTTCAAATGGACACTCTTGACAGGATTTAGATGGGAGATCCAGCCACTTTCTCTATGCTACAAGTTGAACGCCATAGGAACAGCATAGATAATGGTAATGAGGGGTTACATTGTCCCCCTGTGTACATTCATCGAGGGGTTATGTTGTCTCCCTCTGTTCATTCATAAATCAGTGCGTGTGGGTGTGTGTGGAAATTGCATATTCGAAGTTCACAAATCAATTGAACGCAGTTAAAAAAAAATGGTGAGGCTGAAACTAAAACAGGGTAGATAATGGTAATTAGGGCTTACATCATCTTCCTCTGTTCATTCATTGATCAGTGTGCACACGCACAAAATTACATATTTGAAATTCATGAATCAATTGAATGGAGTTTTAAGAATGGTGAGGCTGAAACTAAAATGTAACTGCAATCTCAATAGCTTCAAATACTTTTGAAGAAAAAGCTCACCTTTAAGTCCACGTACGTCCGATGCTTTGCACTATCAAAGGCCCGAAGCTTAACATCTCTCCACCTGGAGGTATAAAATTAATGAATTGTTCAGAATATGGGAAAATAGTTAAATTGCGATCTGATACTCACAGATTTAGAACAGGATTCGTACGCTTAATTCATCTAGAAAATTCTAAAACAAAACTGAAAGAACTGTTCTAAGAAACTAAGATATAGATGCTGACCTAAGGCAACCCCTGCACACCAGTCTCGACATATCAACGTCAACCACCCAAAATATCCCTCACTGCACAATCTATAAGTCCCTGAATGTGTAATTTCATGCTTACCTTCCGGTTCCAAGTTTTTCAACAGCCTGAACAAGTGCTTCAACTTCAGTCACAGAAAAGGGTCTACGAATGCGCCGCTGAGCAAACTCAGATCTTTTTGATTTCCTGTGCACTGGTACCACAGCTAAAGCCTCCACGTTCATAGACGAAACAGGTATAAGTGCTTTAGATTGTGTACTACCCTTTTTCAACACTCCAGCAGGAGAGGTTGCCAAATCACAATCATTCTCTACCACAATGGGTAAGTTCGTCTCTTGATGCTCAGGCAGGGTATCATGAGTTCTCTTTTGAGTATCATTTGGACCAGTGGGATACCTGGTGAGAAACAATCAGAGTGAAAACAAGTTGACAAAGAAGTTTCTGGAAGAAATCCAAACAGCACAACAACAACCAGACTTATCATAACCCCATTCCTGTTTCTATAGAAATATAGTATCAACACCACCCTGGATCCACTAATAATGCTCAGTTCAATATGCAGTTCAACGTTATCATGCTATAAGCCATGCATAATAAACACGCAAGTACTATATAAAAAAGCGACTACTCCACAAAAACATCTACCAGATTTTCCATTAAGCACCCTCAACCAAAATGACCATTCAAACAGGAACATAAAATGTTTTCTTACCTTATCAAAGGCTGAGACACATCGCAAGGAAACAGAGAAGAGACCTTTGGACTTGCAGATGTGTACAAAGGGTCAGGCTCTAAGGCAAAACCCAAAGAACTCAATTGATTATCATGTGAAATTCCGGTTTGTAGTAGAGTTTTGCTGTCATCTCCAACTTTTTTTCCCTGGAGAAGAACTCCAACATGTAACTCACTGCCAAGAACACCACTAACTGCTTCCATAACTGCCCTCTGCACACAGCCAAAAGAATTTAAAGAACAGAGAATTGACAGGAAATTGTAGAGAAATCCCCAGACAGGGAGCCAAATCCAAGCTATCAAGAGAAAAGTTAGTCTGTGGTTCAAAAGACTAAGAAGAAGTAAAATGACAAACCACTCATCCTACACACCTTTCTTCATACTGTGAACAAAATAGGGGAAATGCACAGAGAGAGTCAGAGTGGAGACCCTAAACACACTCGCAGAATAGCCCCTGCAATCAGCTATGCAAGATGGCCAAGCAATATATTGTGGTATAATCTGAAGAAAATGATGGCCAATATACCTTCAATGAGCCAATAGTAGCTGTTTCTGGAATTTCAATAAATAGCTCCGGCACAGCGAAAGACTCAATCCGAAGCTTCACTGAATATAAAAAGAGAGCATTGATAAGCAAAATGAATTACCCTACAAAACCACAAGTAGTACACGACGTCTTTCCAAAAGCTCCGTTACCATGGGAATCTGTAGATTGGTACGACAAATGTTGACCTGATGCTGGAGGGGATGACCGTTTGGCTGCAAGAGGACCAAATTTGTAGAAAAAAGACTTAGACGGGATTCTATGTCAAAAAGGCAAAAGAAAAACAAACTAGAAAGGAACTATTGCATTTTTTCTGAAACTAACCAGAAACATCTCCATCAGTATGATTCTCAGGTGGATAGACAGTGGCGTTGCTACTAATTTCCTTGTCAGAATACGACTCAAAGTCAATATCAAAAAATTTTCTCTTCTTGAAAGGATAGTTCCTCTGAGATCTTTGGCGTTTATAATAACTACTCTTATCCTTGTAATCAGCCTTGAAATTTACACCTGCCCCCATGAACTAAAATTAAGAGGACACTAACAGATCCAAAACCCTAATGGAAATACAAGACTGCATGCAGCAACAAACCTGTCACATCTAAATGATGAGTGACCACTTACCAGTTCTAGGATGTACTTTCCAATGTCGAGAAGCCCAAACCTTCCTTATTCTTCTGTCTCCAATATGAGGCACTTGCCTAAAAGACTTCTTTATGGGGATAGGGTGCGTGCACCCGGAGGATTTTTCATCATCATCTCTACCAACTACTTCTACATTCCTAGCAGGGGATAAACAATCAAGTGAAATGCAATCTTTATTCTCAGGGAATGATGCAGCGGCGCCACTCTCCAAGATAACTTGCGTGAGAGGTTTTGCATCCCATACCACCGGTTCCCTTAAACTGTACATAACAGCCCCATTATCGTTTGGAGCCTTCTCAGAATAAAGCTGTTCCACCTTAATCTCATTTTGGGTATCATCTTCTAACTTGGAGTCGGTTGGCATCAAAGTCCCTAACACTGCATGTCCACTAGTTTCATCATTTCTTTTGTCCTCATCAGTTCCCGGCCTCTCTGAGCAGTCAGTACTTCCAATGACAGGATGTTGAATATCTTCCAGAGAAAGCTTTGGATCATGATGCTGTTGGGATTCAAGCTGGGAATCTAACATACTCCTACCACAGCTTCCTTGATCACAAAGTTGCAGTTCCAACTGTTTACACTGATTCTGACACCCTTCTTCTATACCGGTGCTGTCAGTGACGGGAAATTGATCCTTTTTAGTCGACGAATTACTGGAAGATGAAGAACTACTGTTCCCGACCAGCAGCTTCCCAGCTAAGGTGGCCAGTAAGTCAAACGCATGCATTTTGTTGTCTTCAACATTCTTCTTAATCGAATTTCTCCTCTAAAGAGAATAAAAGATCAATAACGGAGATCAGTAACCAAGAATGATGGTGTGAGATGGATACAAATTCTAGAAGTACCAACTGGAAACTCAAAATGAGCTTACTCTAGCAGATCTGGCGCCCGAGGCATGGCAGGCACCTGATAGCCATTGAATCCATATTCTAACCTCCTATTCAGCACCATATCGCAGAAATCATACTAAATAAGATCAACCAGATACAGGGAACAAACTCTCTTCAATCCATCTTATAATTCAGCTATCATTCAATGCTTGAGACACCATACCAGAACCTGAAAGCATAAAAAGTTTGCAGCATTAAACTAAATGGAGAGCAGACATTATGATCCAAAATAAAAACACATAATTTGCTACATTATATCTATCCGAAGAAAAAAACTTGCTTGATTAATTCGCAATTATCATGATCGCACGCATGCATACACAAAAGCAGGCACCCACACACCCACACACACACACACACACAGAGTACCACTCCAATCTTTTGTGTCGCAATGATCACAAGACATAACATTTAAACAGTAAAAATCAATTCACGAAATCACATTTGGTGGAAATTCCAATTAGGAAGCAGTTTTGATCGACAATATTACTCTCCCCAACAAAAACTCAGAACGATGTCACTGCTTAGGGTAGTCGTCAAGAAGTGAAAAGACAAATTAATAAACCCGTTCCAGCCATTATGATCTAATTCCCACAATCAATGCACAATTTAACAAAAATTTAAAACATTTATCCGTGACAAGAGTTCAAAATCCAGAAGTTCGCAGATCCAGCCAAGCTTGACACTCGGAAAAAAATACATTAATTTGGGAAAACTCTAAGGGATATGCAAACTGCAGAAAAGAGAGGAAAAGATTGGGTTTTGACGACTCGCGTAAAGGTAACATCGAAGAAAAATATCGATGGACGGTCAGAAAATGTCAAGACTTGAAACTCAAGAATGGAAAAGCGGAATTACGAGTAATTCCTAGTTTGGGGAAAGGTACGAGGAGAGGGGGAAAGAAAACCGCTTAAACCATCACAAAACCCTCATGCAGAGCAAGGAATCGCCAAGATTGGTTCTCCGGCGGATCCGAAAGCCGCTCGAATCTTTGAACAAGGTGGAAACAGGGAGATCCAGAACACTCATCGAACATCAATTTTGAAAGCTCGAGCTCCGAAAACGATTTCAGGAACAGAGCAGCGGAAGAAAACCGCGCCTCGACCGTATCGCGTCCACGAGAAAAAAATCATCGGATCCCAGCGATCGGGCCCCAAAAGCAGAGAAAGCATTCGACAATCAGCGTGAGGATCGAAAACCGTCGCCAAAATCGAAACATGTAGAAGACGAGAGACTGTCGGGGAAATTCCGAGCATTTTCCGCGCCTGAAAAATGCGAACTTGGAACTGCCGGAACCTTCCCAGATCGCAATCGAAAGCCGGAATCCAACTTTCAACGCCGCCGGCTCGCGCGACCGCGACTTTCCTCGCCGGAACCAGGCGTCCGACGTCGAGATCCACCCCAAAAAGACAAAAAACCGAAGCCATCATAGCACGGAAATTCAACGAATCTCCGCGAGACGAAGCACGGCGAGGCAGGCATGATCCCGGTTCGCCTCTCGACAATGCTTCGCTTCCGCACGCCTGGATTCCGGCAGAGAGAGAACCCCACGAAGGCAAGACGGGACGACCGCAGAATCCAAGAGACGATGCAATCTAGAGAGAGAGAGAGAGAGAGAGAGCCTCAACGGCCACACGTACCGCGCGAATGCCCCCCGGTTTCCTCTCTCGCATTCCGAATTCCCTCCCCTTCTTCAGCCCATGAAATTTTCCCGAGAAAATACGTCGCCTTCCTCGCTTCCTTTCTCTGCGTGCGAGAAAATTCTCTCTCTCTATCTTTTTTGCTTCTCCTGATCACCAAAAACCCTCTGAGAACCACCCAACCCAACGCTTAAACCCCAACGCCCTTCTCTTATGGTTACGCCATCCTCCCCCTCCCGCACGCACGAACATTTTACCAGTTATTTACCGGTCATATCGGTAACCGGGCCCGCGGCCCACCGGCTGCAGCAGGTGGCCGGGGAGCCCCGCGCGCTCGACGACCCGGTCTTCCCACTCCCCCGAGTGAGCTCACCGGTGCCGTGTCGCCACCCCGGGCGCGACACGTGGAAGGCGGGTGGGATCATGTGGCTGGGTGTTGGTCAGCGCGATCGAGAAAAACGTTGAGCCCGCTACTAACAGGAGGAGTTCCTCCTCCTTTTCTTTTTTCCTTATTTTTTTTCTTTCTCTCTTTTTTTAGGGGGGTATCGAGGGATTTATTTATTTTAATTATTTTTGAAATTAGTTATTGGATTTTTCCTTAATTGGGATGCCTCTAGAGACCAAGTGGCCCTTGCTACGGGCGCTATAGCGAGACATTCATGCCTATTTTCGTGAAAGAGAGGAAAAGGCAAATTGTCTTCTCTTGGTGTGTTTTTTCTTGTTGCTGTCTTCAAAATGAATGCTGGTCAGCACGCACGCAACGATTTCTCCTGAAATGGCCCGATTGTCCACGTGATTGATGTGGGTTCCGGGCTCTTGATAATTGCAATTTGACGGATTGGGTGATTAAGCAATTAATCGAGACGTCCCTCGTTTGAAATAACCTTAGAATGGAGTCTGTAGTTTATATATATATAAAACCACTTGTGCTTTTAGCAAAAGTGCCCGAGAAAAAAAGTGAAATCACTTTTATGGTTCTCACGGACGAGGAAAATTTGTGTATAATTGGTGAGAAGTTTTGCTGCAGAAAAATGAAGGAAAGGACGGTATAGGACATTCTTCCAAGGACAAGAGAATCTAACTATGACAAGACATGCGGAAGTCATAAAAGCATGACATTATGGCTCGTGTAGAAAAGCAACACGTCGGTACACCCATGGAACTTTTTTTTTTTTTTTTTGATGAAAGGTACACCCATCGAACTTTTGTTACCCCAAAAATGTGCTAAAAATCGAATTGGATTGTTTGCCTTAAATGGCCAATTATGGGAGAGGACCCAACATTTGAGAAATTAACCTCATAACGCCGTATCCTTGCTCCCCAAAGGAAGGAGGTCGAAATAGGGTAAAAGATTTGGATTTCTTTCCAAAACTAATACATATCGTAATTACATCAAAACAAATATTAAAGAAAGCTATGGTTGAATATTTGGGCTGGACGATTAATTAAACCAGCCGAATTTGAAGACGTAAATTATATTATGTATTGAATCAGAGGCACCACAAGATAAATCTCGAGAGAATTGTATCAAATTTGATTTATAAACGTATTATATTAAAGGTTAAGGATCTATGATTCGGCCTATTTTTGTAGGTAACCAAACGAGATACATATAGGGCTTGTTTGTTAAAAATTGTTTCTGCTCCCGAAACAAAAATTTATGTTCTTTTATTCTAAGAAACAAAAAAAGAATAAAAACGTGTTTGGTAAAATTTTTGTTCCCGATAACAAAAAATATATTTTTTTTGTTCCTGGTAATAAATTTAGAACAAAAAGAACAAGAAAAAAGTAACTTCTTGTTCTCGGGAATTATTTCGAGAATCAATTTTTTTCTCTCTTCCTCTCTTTATTTTCTTCTTCTTCTTCTTCTTCTTCTTCTTCTTCTTTCTTTTTGGCTGGTCACCGGCCTTGGCCATGGCTAGCGCCGGCGACTGGCCAGACAAGGGCCGGCAACCTTGCCTGAGCGTCGCCAGCCCCTGAAGACGCCAAGCCACAACGAGGCTTGTCGGCCCAAGCCTCACCGTGGCCACGTGAGGCTCGACCTCGCCTAGATCTGGTGAGGCCAAGCCTCGCGGGCCACGGCAATACTTGGCCTCCCCAGCCGGCACGAGGCCGAACATCACCCAGCCAATCGCCAGCCAAAGAGAAAAAGAAAAAGGAAAAAGAAAAAAGGAAAAAATAATTAAAAATTTAAAAGAAATAAAAAAAATCTTAAAATTTTACCAAACGCATTTCTATTTCGAGAATATAAATTTTTATAAATTACCAAACGCATTATTTTGCTCATAAATTGTTCCTGATAATAAAAACAGAAAAAATCATTTCTCAGCAAAAATTGTTTCTTGGAATAGAAGCGTTACCAAGCGCGCTCATAGTTGTTGATTTTGGTTTACCTTAATTTATTGATCTATAAAGGTTAATAACTACTATTTTTAGTCTACCTAGAGCTCGAGTCTAATAAGAACTTGATGGCCAAAGCACTTGAAAGAGTTAATCCAACTTGTAAATTGTAACTATACTCAAGTCAATAATGGGATGCTTACGTGATAACGTTGATGTAATATTATATATATAAGTGGCCTTTCTTATAGATGGCCAAGGAACGAGCGTATAGGGGCAGATGTGTCATTTCAATACGGGGCAGTTATCCCAATAAGCATGTCGAGCACTTTATTCAGCGTGTCAACAGCATCCGCATCCGCATCCGTGGGCCCATCCTCTGCCACGTCGGATCGAGCCTCCGGTCCTACGTGGATCAACATGAGGCTCATACTGGTGTCCGTATTATCTCACCTCGGCAGAGAGAATGAAAAATACGTTCTCTCTCGAGCCGGAAAATATTTTTCTCGATTTTCCAACATTTAAGTATCTCATAAAGCTGAGTAAACAGAATAGGCAATAAAATCCATCGAAATATATATGTGCTTTAAATTTTTAAAAAATAAATTCATTTTTATAAATTACAAATTTTTTATACAATATCATTAAACCTCGAACTCGAAACCTCAACACTTGCGCTGGGGTCCCTTGAGATTGAGATTGGGACCCTAGGGCTATTGCCTAGGTTTCAATGGTTGAGCTCAAGATCTTGGCTACCATTTGAATGGACATATGCTTGAAATGAGGAAAACGGAGTTAGTTTCTGCGTGTAGGCAAATTTATTGTTCAAGCCTTCAAGGATAGCCTTTTAACAACAAACTACTCAGAGTTTTAGTTCAAAACATATAGACACTCGGGAGTGTTAGGATGATAACTTTTTTAACTTAGCCGAGCTGCATTTCTTAAAATATCCTACTAGACTGGAGAATAAGAGTGTTTTAGAGAAATATTGAGAATTTTCACAAATACTCACTTTACTTTAGGAGACTCTGTTCAACACATTATATCATTAAGAGGTTAGAGACAAACAAACAAGGATTATGCTCACGAGTCTTAAACAAACCAAGGCTTCGAAAAATCCAATCGATAATTATTCTAGGTGATATGAATAGTGACTGTAAACAATGATTTTCCTAACAAATTACTACAGTACTTTGCTACAATGATCTATGTTATAGTGACCTAGCTACAGGCCTATCTTTTGTCGCTAGCATTATAGTCATAGTCTGAATCATTAGAGCTATGCATTGCGAGATGTTCTTTGTATCTTTGTTCGAGTTCTGAAAGTTTGATGTCAGAGAGGCTTCGGGTGATTTATCTTTGTGCTGTTAAGGCATTCCACGTGTTTATGTCGATTGAGGTAATAACCTAGAAGTCAAGCTTCTAAAATATTGAATCAAGGTTTAGCATTTTGAAAACCTATTGGGAAAATGCAAAGCAGTTTAGTCAAAAGAAGATCATTTGGTAAGTTATGCTTTGAGAAGCTAACTTTAAGAAAAATACCGTTTAATAAAAAACACATATGAAAAGCCCTTTGGATAATTAATATTAGTTTTTAAATTTTTATTTGTTTAAAATTGAAAGAATAACGTATGCAACTTTTTAAATATAATTTGTGACAATAACTCTAAAAAATCAAATATATATAATTTTTAAAAAAGGACCAAACCCTTTGTTGATTCGACAAAGGGCTACGGTCGCCGATGAGCTAGATTCGATGTCGGCAACAATTGGTTTAGGTCACCTAAGCTCAAGCAGCCCTTGCTGGGGTTGCGCAACCCTCGCTAGAGGTTGCCCGACCTCAGGCTCGACCTCGGGTGACGTTGACTGACAGCCATTGGTGACCGTAGCCCTTCCCCAAACCAGCAAAGGGTTTGGTCATTTTTAATAAAATAAAATAAATAATGAAGGATGAAATTGAAAATTTAAAGAATTGGTGAATGTAATTTTGAAAGAAAAAATGAGTTTCAGCATTTGGCCAAATGTCGAAGGCCAAATGCTAGACTCTACTAGTATTGGGTTTCCAACCTTCCTAATGTTGATTTTCACTTGAAAGTTCCTTTTAAATTGTTATAAAAAAATCCAGCATTTTCCTAATGGGTTTTGAAGGCCGAAAGTCCCCACCCATATTACATTGAGAATATGCCTGGAGCCTTAACGGTCGAGCCCATGTCCCTAGAGGATGAGCATATGATCCCTCAAGGCTTGGGCTCACCCCTAACTCGTGAATTTGATATTTGTAGTTTTATACGAGATCTTTCATAACTTTCTATAAAAAGCATTAGAACATGACTTCCATCACAAAATACAGTTAAACGACAAGAAAATAATCGTTTTCCTTATAAGTTCCTTGAAAAGTATTTTCCAATGAAGTTCAGTTTTCGTCCTCGTACTTCCTCTATCATCATTTTAACCAAGTCCATGTAAAAAAAAAATTCTAGTCGACCGACACTTTAGTGTGACATGGAATAAATATTATGTCTGCGAACACCCAGCATGAGACGTGGGTAGTGTGAATGGACTGAGTTTCATAACTTTAATATTCTTTTAGTCATTCTCTATAAGTGTTCAAGCATACAGTATTCAACATACAAATTTTGTGACTTACCTATTTTGATGGGAAAATGATACAAATAGTCATTAAATTTTGACTCAATGTGTAATGTGAATATTAAACTTTTAATTTGTTCTATATGATATCTAGACTTTTTATATATATTTAATGTTATCCCTAAACTTAGATTAATGGAATGACAATATTAAATGTTCTCATGTGGTTTTTGGACTAAATCAAATGTGGTGCAAATCCAATGACCACATTAAATAAATTAAAAGTTAAAAAATCATATTGCACATCGAATCAAAGTTTAATAACCATTCGTCATTATCTTTATTTTGATTTGTTTACATTTAGAACTTCCAAAAAATTCACAGTACCCATCAAATATTGATATTTAAGTTCACACGTAACCCTCTTCATGATTTTGAAAAATTTTGGATCATATTTTGAATTTTGAAGAAAATAAATTTTTTGTATTGACTATGTAAACAAATATGTCCCACGGGAGCACTTTCAAAAGAGGCGACAACCAATAATAATAATAATACGGGAAGTGCAAGTCGAATCGCATTCAAATAAATTTGAAAGAGAAAGGGAGGGGGCGGAGGGGACACCGGTTAATTTATTATCATTGTCGTGTTCGACGGCCGTTAGGGAATCTCCGTCACAGATGAGCGCGGCCTCAGGGACAGCGTGCCGCTCACAGGGCGGATATTCGGATGACGGCGTCAAGGTCCGGGGGACAACGGCGGCGTCCTTCGAGTGGGCCTCGGTGGGCCCCATTCAGCCCGGGAGAATTGACGGGCTCCCTGCAAGAGGGCCCATAACGAGGACACGGCGATTTGGACGGGTTTCGTTTTGGAATTTCCGAGAAACTAAGGGGAGACCACCGTTTTTCTTACCATTGTGTTTGTCGCAGATTCTAGATTCCACTTCTATGTGCTCATAACGACACGTGATTTCTTCAGAAAATACTTACATATTGTTTTTTTGTGAATGCGTCGCTTATTAAATAAAACCGGATGGATATTATTGTGTATGTACTCAAATTTAAAGGGATGGATTTTAATTTCAGGAATGGCCTTCACGAAGTACGTTAAAGGTGAAGATAGCCTATTTACTTGTCAATATTTTTCCCCCCATTTGTCGGGGTTAAAGTCGCGTCGGAGAGCGGAGGTCCGAGCACGTGTCGCTGTAGAAGCGAAAGCCATGGGGGCGTCGGGCCTTCCGGCTTTGACATCAGTGAACGAGAAAAGTGCTCGGAAAGAGGCTTACGGATATGGTCACGCGTGGCGCTTCAAGAGTGGCTCTAGGACCGTCTTTCGCTGGGTTTCTGGTGGTGGAAGTGGAAACCGGGCCAAGGGATTGGATGGGGGCATGTGGTTTTAGGGAGGGGGACTCCACCAATTTTTTAGGCCATTCAAAGCTCCAGTCAAAGATGTCATTTTTTTTTATTATTTGTTATTTGATAATTCGATGTTAATCAGAACCATCGGGTTACTCGTCTCCATTGCAAAGCAAATCAATTGCACGGCATACAGTCGATTGATTGATTTGGCACAACTAATCAATTATTAATCTTTCAAGATCCTTGTTGGGGGTTGAATACCAATTAGAGAGGAGTAAAAAAGCAGGACATATTTACGGGAGGATCTAATTTTCACAGTCCATTCACAATTTACTTCCCATCAGTTCTTTTTCACTCGAAAGAAGCAAAATGATTAGGTAGCGCATTGTCAAAGTGATTGGCCCAGTGATAAATTGATAATATGGCAATGATGATTTTGATTCACTTTGTGATCGAATCTCCAAACGGTTCATGCTCAATTTATGCGACATTTGGTTTAAGCAACAATAGTTCGTCCACACTGATTAGGTGAAGTATACCCTAATCCTGCCCACAGCCAAGTAACGTTTTTAAGTTTGGATTAGATTCAGATTAGGCGGCCAACTACCTGTTCAAATTTACTATATTCTCAACCAAGAATCTCAGCGGAAGTAATTCTTGTCGTCACCCAGGATTTGCCTAAAGGTTGAAGATGTAGTTAACCCAGATAAATAGGAGACTGAGATATTCGAGTTAGTGACACAAAGGGTATGGACAAAATTGAATAGTCAAGCTTATGCTTTCAAGAAGCCTAGGGTTCCCACATACTGTACCGAGGTACACAAGAAATGGGGCGCATTCATTCGTTTGCTGAAAGATCTAGACTACCTCATTGAGTTATCACCAATCTCATGCACTTGATCACCAGGGCATGTCCATAATCAAGTCTATCCTTTGTGCTCGCAACCTATTTTAAGTCTATCTCCCATCCGTTTGCCTTCAGCCTGTAATTGTAAACTCCACATAGATAATGCCTGCCTGAAGCCCCAGAGGTTGCAGCATCAATGCTCTCACTATCATTACAGTAGCAAGGTGGTAAGGAGGGAGGGAGAGAATTTGGAAAAGTTGCAAATCTTCGGGAAACCAGTGTAGTTCCTCGTCACACGAAACCCAACTCTGGCTAATTCGAGTACTCATGCTCTCTCCAGATAAGACTGAAAAGCCGAAGACCATATAGAACAAACACACACGTACAGTTGCTCACACACTTTCTCGAAAAGGTTTCCATAAATTTGGGCATTCTGTTAGTTGGACAATCATGTACCTGAGAAAGATTTGAAAAAGAAGGCGACAAGAATCTTCAGGAACGAATTTCAAAGAGATGGACATGCTGCTATATCAAGGCGATCAGTTGCACTGATTCTCAATTGACACCGACAAATCAAATCATAAATTCCGATTCCAGAGCCCAGCTTCTGGAACTGACAGAAAGAGAACAATAACTTGACCTTGGTGACCACACTCCAGACCAGTCTGTCGTGTGATAAGCAGGCATGAATACTACTGCCCTCAAGCCTTTCGCATGGTATACCAGTGGCCTATGAACGCCCCTACATCATAATGCATTCTCCGCACGTAATAATGAAGTTGGTCTTTTGTCACTTAACGTCAAGTAGCTGGGTCCACCAAGAGCGAGACATGATCAAGCTGAACATATAGTCTTGCTTACATGCATTTCCAAGATGAGAAATCACAAAAACCTTATTGCAAACAATCAATGAGGCTATTCACAGCATCACCGGGAGATATCTAAATCCAACGAAGCACTACTCTTTAGTCAAAGTTGATTACGTTTAGCCCAAAAGGAAATTGATTAATCCGTCAAATATCTCAGTCTCTTCTTCAGGCAGCTTTGTAGCCTCATTCTTGCATCCGTTTAGTACAGAACTGACGATCTAAGTTCTGATCACGATTCTTTCCGACACTTCATTATCTTAATCTATTGATTCTGTTCATCGATCTACAGACAGTTGTGTGATTCAAAGTAGATCAACAAAACAATGATGAAATCCACAAAAGAACATAATAAATTCTAGGCACGAAAGACAAAGAGCATAATAAATTCTAGGCACGAAAGACAAAGAACATAATAAATTCTAGGCACGAGAGAAGCATAACTACAACAATATTTGGGAATAATAAATGAACTAAGATCAAAACAGAAAAAAAGAAAAAGAAAATAACAGACCAAAAATTTGATGTTAACAGGCTACAAGAAGCATTGATCTAACATTTCACACCAGAAAGTTCCATGAACAATCTGCATAGTCCAACAAGCCAAATCTAACACAGGATTACCTTATTCCGTAGATACATCACTATATTGCCACGGATTAAATTCAATGGATGTGACATCAATCTCGCTACTGCTGTCAGAACTATCTGCAGCAGCTTGGTGCTCCATATATCTTCCATTGTAACTGTAAACTTCCAAATCACCCCAAGGAGTAGGTGTGACTTCATCAGTTGGATCAAACCATCTAGGTGTAAACTTTTGATCCTTGGACTCTCGTTCTCTCTTTTCAGCTCTTTGCCTCTCCTCCAATCTGCAAGACAAGCAAAAAGAAAACATAAGGGCTTGGTAAATCACTAAAAAAAAATTTGGAGTGCCTGTGTAATTCAGTTTAAAAATTTGGTCCAAAGAGAGGGGGAGAGAGAGAGAGAGAGAGAGAGAGAGAGACCTGCTCTTCTCAGCACCGGCTTTGGAGAGATCACCCTTCTCAAGTGCATATCTATCAGGACGTAAACGAGAATCTGATGCCAGCAACTTCTTAGGAGCAGTCTGGAAGCTATTCAATTTGTGCGCAAAATGAGTATACTGGAATTTGTCATTTGCTGGAACATCAGCAACATGCCAGACCTGTAGATACCAATAACATTTGGTCAATAGCTTATTAAAAAAACGATACAAAAAATAAACTTTGGTCAATAAGAGCAGTGCTTTTAACAGCTAAGAAGTACTGAAGGAATATACAACACCCACACGGTTAGTGAAAGCTCAATTCTGAGAGCATAGAGGCATAGACAATATAACCTCGAAAAACACAGTAAAGTACTCATGCTCTGGAGCTGCCTCTCACACAGCTTTACCTATAGTCAAATACCTAGGGAAGCAGTGAATTCATGTGCTTTTTTGGCTCATTCTCTTCTCATCTTATCTATTTTTTCAAATTCTTCCTGTTATGTGTATGGCAGGTGTGTTAGGAACCTAGGTTGAAGTAAGATCCACATGCAATAGACAAGATGGAGAGATCCAGCCAAACCCTTTAGTTGCTAAACATATCTCATAAGTAAATTAAACATTATACAAGAACCATGCTCATAATAGTGAGCAATTAGGTAGACAAACTTAACAAATGAGTATTAGCAAGACAACAGTTATGTATAAAACCAACGAAAAAGATCAATTTACAGTATTTTATGCCCAGAGGGGGCAAAGGGAGATTTGTGAAGGCATGGTTGGAAAATGTTAAAAGGACCATGAACTTTCAACTTTTCAACTCTTAACAGATAATAAAAGCAAACAGGAAGTAGCTGAATGTTGCAAACAAACAGATTTGATAGACTACTCTTGTAAAGAAACTCGGTTTGGCATTATTGTATAAACATAAACTTCATTGCTCCTTAATTCAATTCTCTCTCCAGTTTTTCACTCATGTTTTGAGCTTCCATGCTCCATAATTTGACCCTACTTAAAAACAGTCCAAAATGAAGGTATAAGTGCATTGATTGCATGGAAAAGAGACAGGCAGTATTGCTATTTACCATAACAACCTTAACAATGAAGTAGAATAAGGAACAGGGGCAGAGAACCCAAAAAGTTGGCTCATACAGGGAAGTTTTTTTAGATGCAAGACATTTTACTGGTCAAACCTCTTTTATTTCTGAGCCTGGAAGAGGCTCTCCTTCCATGTCGCATGGTTGATAACTCAACGACTCATTCCACTTCCCTGTCATCAAGATTTTTGGTTCTTCGGCGGCATTATAAACATAACCATCAACCTCATAACGACCAGCTCTGCAATGATTTGTTGTAATTCATGAGCAAGACCAGCGACAAGCAAATTTTTCTTTTTTTTTTTTTTTTTTTTGGGGGGGGTGGGGTAGGGGAAGGGTGGGAAGAACAGCCCAACCAACACCAAAAAAAAAAAAAAAGCAGGGGTACAGGAATACAGAGCAGCTAATTACCCAAACCAGCCACATGGTTGGAAGTACAGCACGACTTTGTCTCCAGTAGTCAAATTTGTCATGACCATCTCCCCGGGTGAGTCAACCCATGTCCGTCCAAAAATCAGGTTGTTAACCTTTGTTGGGGGTGGCACCAAATCTAAAACCACACCATCTCGTTTAAGAGTGACACGTGTTCTGCAATCAAAAAACCACTTAACCATCATTGATGGCTTCAGGAGTTTGTCATAAAATGTGCAACAAAGCTCAATCCTCTTCTAATCACAATGGACAATAAATCACTGGTCCTGCATGTGAACAAAAAGTCAAACCACAAGCAATTACCAACTCCAATTTAGGAACAAATTAAGTCCGGCTTGTAGAACACCCCCAATTAGGCAGTGAAAAGGATTCATCCACTGATCAAAGTAATCATCAGAGATGATATATAGGTTCTTCAAGTGTCAAGAATAATGAATGTATTGCACGCCAAATGAAAAAGATAAGATATTCTAATAACTAAAACACTTACATTGAGAAAATTTAAATGGCAAAATTGATATAAAAAAAATTATCCATACCTTCCTACAGGGTAAACATCAACAGAGTTCCCTAAGAATTTGGTTTTTAATTTTGATGTCACATCATACGTAAAATGATCATTTTCTGCATGCCCGGCACTCATGGGAGGATGATGACAGACCTGAAATGAACACAGCACATATTGATTACTGAAAATCGATGTGATGTGGCATTACAAATACAAGTGCAGATGTATTCTAACAATGTGGTCTCTCTCATGAAATGATTCAGAATATGTGAATAAGTAACCATTCAGAAGAAACAACACCGATAAGTCAACGACTGCTGAAACGAGTATATGCGGATGACAAGAAGTTAATAGCTGTTAATGGCAAAATTCTCCCGGAGATAACTATTTTTAACACTGACCTGCTCAGCAATAAAAGTAATACCGCCATGATTCGCCAATTCATAAGTCTCCCCAAGAATAGGATTGAAAGGCTTCCACGTCCTTTGATAGGCATAATAGACTGATATAGCCCATGATGCTGAAAATGTTTTTGAAGAACTCAATCATCTACTAGACAGTATTTGCAAGGGTTAATAAAATGAAATTCCAAAGGACAATTACCCGCATAGACCAATCGCATGTATGGATCCTCACATTCATCTGCCCGATCCAGTAAATGTGAATATTCCATTAACTGTCAAATTAGTGCATACGTTGTGCCATCAGACACAAGGGAGAAAAGTAGAAAAAACGAATAAAACAATAGAAAAAAATGAGTTCCCTCCCAGAAAAAGCAATTCAAACCTCTGCCATTTTCTGGAGCATTGTCATTGGCTCAAAAATAAGAACAGGAAGTGTCACCATTGATGTGACGTCTGCGCCAATATATTTTTGCATCATCTTCCAGTAACCGTCTCGGTCCTAGAAAAAAAGGGGAACATAATGACATTAACTAAATGTTGTAATGGTAAACGCACACGAACAAAGAAGTAATGCCAATTAGGCAGACAGGCAACAATATCTTGATAGCAGAATTATAACTCATAAACACATAATTTCTTTCTTCAGAACTTCACAGCATGAGAAGCAGAACTCAAACTGAGGCTTACAAGAGAAGTTGCAAACAAGAGAAACCTTAAAGATCTTTAGCACGGTGTTCCTTTAAATGCAAAAACCAGCAGACAAAAACAAAGTAGGAACATACCTCCTGCCTCCATCTACCTTTCTGAGCTTCCTCTTCTGCATCTTCTTTGCCTCCCTCTGGATTGATGACTTCTAAACCTTCATAGCCAACCAATCTGGATGAAATAAGAAGGATTATACACAACCCAATACCACATCTCCAATACTCATATCAAACAATTGTATTCATCATAGGGATTACAAGAATAACAAATCGCCAACAAGGTACACCAGCAATAATCAGCAATTTAATCATTTCTCGATCTTATGGCCATGATTCCACTATAATTTTCAGCATGTTAACACATAATCAAGAGGAACTTAAGAAGGTGCTTTAGGACATGTACATTTTCTCCCACAATATGGCTTTGAGAGTTTCAAAATAAAAAAGAAGGCTCAAAAGCAGGTCCCAGAACATATAAGACATGCATATATGTTGGAAATATGCATCACAATGAATAATCGTCGCTGCAGCATAAAAGGACCGAAGCAAACCATCAAGCAAAAGTGAAAATTACGAAAAAGCACTTATTTAAAGCCAGATGCTATATCAAGCCAGTTCATGAAGTTCTTGCCTCTTCCAATCAAGAGCTTGAATAAGTCAATTCAATTTACGTGCATGTGGCACCAAAAGCAAACTGATCATCAGATCATAACCGTTTTGCATAGAAGTCCAACTTCCTCGGATCCATGATGATGGACGTACAAACCGAACTTATGAGCTGCATCCCTTCCATCAAATCTTAATCTCCCTACTTAATTAGAAACCACCGGCCAACCACAGGCAAACGACAGAAGAAAAACGCGAATCGAGCTCGCAGTGTCGAATCCAAAACAGCAGAAGCAAACGCGAACGAGCAGCAGAACTACTTTCGGAAAACTCAAGTTGCACTGGAATCGGCACGCGGAGGCCTGGAATCACTAGATCAAGCACCGAACGCGTCGAATTATTCACACGACTCGGACAAGCAGAGACGGCGAAGGGCGCGAGCACGGGAAGAGAAGGGAGCTGATCGCAGCTCGGGGAAAACGGCCACACACCAACATCGCGAAGGCGAGGGAGAATGGAAGGATGGAGCAAGACGCGAAGAAGTACCCGTTGACGGATCTGTGGACGGCGTTGCCGAACATGGACAGCCCGGAGCTCATGGCGGCGAAGAAGCCCTTGCTCTGATTCTTCTTCGGACTCCCCATCCCTCTCCCTCTCTCCCCCTCTCCCTCTGTCTGTAGCTCCTACCGAACAAACGAGCTCGGCGACTCAACCTAAGACCCGAGATCGGGCCGGCGGGGAGAGATCGGAGACGGCGGGCGGATTCTTCTTCTTCTTCCTCGACGGACTCGCCGGATGCGATCGCGAGTGAAACGACGTTCGAAGAGACAGAAAGAGAATTGAGAATAAATATATAAATAGGTGGAGGGGGAGGGGGGGGGTTGATTGCAGGAACCACACCAGCGAGGGGGACTCGTTGGCGGTTTTGTTTTTTCGTTTCCCATTTTCCTTTTTCCTTGCGAAAAGACGATTTTGGGGCTTGATTCGTGCGCGATTTCTCTCTCTCTTTTTCGGCGAGATTGAAAAACCTTTTTGAAAAAAAAAAAGGGAGGGGGCGAGATCTGCTTCGTTATGAGTAGTAGTCGAGTCTGCGCCAGCAACAACCCGAGACACCCGAAAGCATCCTTGGGGGACGTGTTCTGCACGCCGAGTGGCGGCGCGTGGATCGTGGCTTCCCGTTCCCCCCACTTTCGACTTTCGAGTTCTGGACGCAATGGGACGACGGCTGGGCTTGATGGGCTTGTCGCAATAATGCTTAGAGACTTTAATTATTGTGCAGAAAGAATGATTTGAAAAATATTTTTTTATAAATAATCATAATTATTCAATTTTTTTATTAATAATAATAAATTATGACTGAATATCTTTATGGATGGTGAAAATATTTTTTTTTATAAGTGAAATGAATAATTATATTTAAAAAAATATCTTTCAAATTATTCTTTTTTTCGTGAAATAAATAAAATCTAAGTAATGTCCAATGTGTATTCTATGCTATAGAGTAGACCCTGTTCAAATCCAACCAAATAGGGATTAGGGACTAAGCGAATGTAGATATGGTTTGGTTTGCAGTAGAGTTGAACCGGAGTGCATAAATACATTTTTCAAAATAGAAAAAGAATGGAACCTAATCAAACCAAATCACTGTTTGGAATCAAACGCTACTGCTTTTGCCTTTTAAGACAGAAGGTCTACGCACAATAGGGGAATCAAATTTACAAACAAATCTTAGAATTCACGACTAAGTTTCTATGGGCCTCAAGTAGTGATGGTGTTTTTCTGATTAAGAAGCTTAATCTTTTGACTTTCGATTCACTCATGTCTATTCGACACATCCAGAAAGGTTTAAAAGCAAACTCACGGTCGATCTTAGCTGCGAATATCCTTTGCTTTTCCTGAAACAACAGTTCATGTGTTTAGCTGGCTCACAACGGATGTGTTCTTTAGGTGCCATGTTCACTGTCTATTATACTTTCAATTTAAATGGAGATGATGCTCTGATGGGATGATCTGGATCCACGTGTTGGTTCTTATGGGAATGGAGTGATGAGGAAACTTTTCAAGAAAGCTTTTGCCGACCTGATGATCTAGTCTTAATGACTTAAGGTGTGAATTCGCGACATGTTCAGATGCGAAGAGAATCACTTGGGCAAGAAAGCCTCGAGCCAACACGTTCGAGGAGACAACCTGAGATGGGGGATTTGCAAGCTTCTACAATTTTTCGTCGTGGCCAGCACGTCACGTCTCGTCTCATGTCCTTGGTTAAAGCAATGAATGTGCCCATCGGTTAGTCAACTATGCCGCTGGAGAACCTTCAAGCGAGAGCCTAGGTTCGTGTCCACCTAAGAAGCCGTTCCCTTTCGATTTTTCGTTCGACCGCAAGTAAGCTTTCGCATGCCCAAGAGCATTTCATATGTAGATTCTTTTGGGCTTTGTCCCGTTGCATTAACCCAATAAACGAAGACCACAAAATTTAAAAATCATATGTCTCAGGAAATTCCATCTAATCATCTATAATTTCATGTCCGACTTGATGATGTAAAGATTATTTTTCAAATTAACACAACCGACAAATCAAACCTATTCTAACAAAAAATGAAGAGCCTACAAATTTATGCTCCCCGTCCAAGAAAGAAACCTCGAATCTGATGGCAAAGGTGTTCAGAAAAGGCATAAATAAAAAAAGAGTAGATAATCGCAAAATCCAACTTCAATTTTGCGTGATGGAGAGGAGTGAAATGCACTTTTGATTTTGGTAAATAAGCCTAATTAAAATGGACATAATTACAGAATAAGTTCTAAAACTCGTTACCACAACATAATTAAGTTTTAAAACTTTTATTTCGTGTGTTTAAATTCTAAAAGTTGAATCTTCTATGCATTTGAATCTTTCTGTTATCTCCATCAATTATAAGTTGACAAAAAAACAAAACGTGACTTTCTTTTTATATTTTTTTCAATCTTACTTGGATTTGCTGCCCACTAAAGACATAACGAAACTGAGAAAAGAACTAAAGCGAAATTAATTCAACTCTTCATACCAGTGCTTCAAAATTTTGATGTTCCAGGGACCAGAACACTAATACGAAGGAAAGATTGAACCTCGTTCCGACATATTATTTCCCTGATTACAATTCTGTCCTATAAGGGGCGGCTACAGCGTAACTATTCTACAGTATCAGAAACTGGGTATTTCATACCGCAACTAACAATTGCTCGGTAAGCCAATTTCGACAAACCCTGCCAACCTGGACATAAATGAAGAAATTCCAGCGCTGTACAAAAAGCAATGACAGTTCACATACGCCTTGGAAAACATTTCAGATCCATACTTGGCGCCTGGTCCTGCCTCTCCGAGAAACAAGGTATACACGACCATAAATCCATCGTCTGCCTAAGCTCGAGACAGGTTGCTGCATGATGAAGACATAACAAATTAATCAGATACATCGCAAACTACTCAGAGACAAAAGTGCTGGAGCTCTCAGACTACAATACAGCATGATGAACGATCTCGTTCCTCCTTTTCGCCTGCACATAATGTTAAATGATGTGCTATACTGGACATTTCATCAATTGGTGTTCCCATGGCAAGAAATATCCAATTTCAGAAACTTTGTTGACTTCTGTAAGGGCAAGGCTAACATATTTTCATGAAGAGGAGATTCTTCCTTCTTTACCGAAGATATATGTCCTCTATTTTGCAGATTGCAACCAGTAAGATTTGGGAAAAGGAAGTTAAGAAACCATACAGCAAAAAAGTTCTCTAATCCATTTCTCTTCAATAATCGATTGCAAAATACAGAATCTTTCAATTGGTCATTGGAGCTCAAGTTCTCAATATCATGATTGGACGTGATAGTGATGTATATAGTCAACAATCACTACAGAACATCGACCCCGAATATAGCTGCATATATAGGAAAGCATCAGAAAGTTTTGAGCGCTTATGTGAAACAATCACAGAAATCAAAGGAGTCACTTCCCCACATAATACAGGTTATATAACCCATTATGTTCCTATGTCGAGTACCGACATCTCCAAAGGGACAGACAGAAGAAAACGACCATAACCCAAATAAATATGAGAAGATCAGTTAATATACATGCATGTTAGTACCTCAATCTTGGTGCGGAACTCTAATGTGCATTCACAAACGTGACAATCAGCTCTATGAGCTGAGCTATTTGATTGGTTTGACTTCACGAATGCAAAAACCTGCAAAATGGCACAATGTGAAGCAGTGACTAGATAAATATTGCAAGTTCCTACATTAATTCTGTTCCAAAATCAAGAAGCAGTCTATTGCAGATGTAGGCTTAAAGCAAAGTGAAAAGCAAAGTGACCCAATCAGTTCTAGACCAATGACAGTCAAAAGGCATGCTAAGAAATACCTCTTCTCCACAATTTGGACAAGCCCCTTTCAAAGCTGCCAAGTCTTTCCTCCATAAGCCCTGAAGTACCCCAACTATGAGAAAAGAAAGATAGCGTAAATGATTCTCTGTGCAATAACTGTGAAGGATCTATATTGTTCAAAGAATTTAACAGAAGGATTACATATTATGCAATACTAACAACTGTTTTTCACCGACATTCAAGGAAAGAGGCGCATCAAACAATTATCTTCCTCCAATTGCAGCCGTCAAAGTTATGTTAACTGAAGATGTTCCTCAACAATATATATGACTTCTTATGTTTCTAAGCATTTTGGAAATCAAATCAGGCAGACCTTTAAGCATTATGTGTATATCCTTGGCTCCTGCTCGTTCAAAAATTCATTTACAAAAATAAATCAGTTGTCCTCACATGTCTCCCGTAAGTCCAGTAATCTATGTGCTGACCACAATGACAACCTAATTTTTGTCCAAGTACCCAAGGAAGTACCTCATGACTCATGTTATTGCATTCAGCTTAGTAATTCTTCGTTCATTTCCCATGCCAATAAGCAGTATGTCCAATTATGAGAGTATCATACTCTAGAAGACGATTATAAAATTTTATATGGAGACTTGTTGAGAGAAAAAAAACAACAGAAGAAAGGCAATTTGCTTTCAAAGGAAAAGACAGGAAAAATCCGAAACTATCTCTCACAAACATGAAATCTTAATTAGTACAGCTTGTGGTACTTCATTAAAGCACTGGGCCAAGGAATTTTACCAGAAGCTGAAACAATCGGATATCCGACAACTGATCCCAATGCCATGAGAAGAAAGCCATTAACGGCAGAGAGAAATCCTAGAGCAGAGGCATGGGTGCTGTGGTAAATCCCCGAATGAAATGCATCTTGATAAGCCAGACCGACAGTGTAAACTACTGGCACGATAAATGCCGAGCCTCCAAATGCCAGAAACAGAATCCATATGCTGGCAAGGGCAAAGGCCTGAGACAAATCTTCCTGCCCTAAGTCCATGTCAATCAATCTTGTAGTGAAGAAAAAATGTAAAGTACCTTTTAACAAATTAAAATCTATTAATAGTCCCACAGAAAGATTCTTGATTCCACCGTGAAAGAGAGGTGGACAGGCAAATTTCATAATGTTTCCTTAACAGCAATGGCGCTGGAAAAAAGATGGAGGAAATGCCAAAATGAATGGCAAGATGATTCGTATTGGGTGGCAAAGTCAGAAGAGGATGAAGAAAACAGACATGGCTCGTGCTCACAAATGGCGGATAACCAATCACAGAGTGCACGTGGGCACCCCTGCGTGAATGTGTAATTCAGGTAAGTGACGATTGGGAAACATTTTGGCAAGAACTAATTCGATATCGATTCATCCAAACAAAGATAGGAACTATCGTAGGCATTCCATGCTACATCTAAACATTTTACCTCTGCATCTGCATACACCGATTGTCGCCTGAGACTGCAGCGAGGATACTTCACAACCGAATCGGAACCGTACCGCCGGAGTTTTAACTGTTCAGAATCATTATGTAAGCAAGAGAGGGAGAAAACAAAGATACCGAGAGAAAAAAGAGGACAATTTGAGCATTGCAAATCGAAATGCTGTACTGGTTTTACCTCCACTCTATCAAACATGTCATCGACTATGAGAGGTTTGCCGCTGTAGTACGCATCTCGTGCCTAGGACAAAGACAAAGACGCGAATTCCTCTCAGACTGTCGCGGATTGTTAAAATGACAATAATCACGAAAAAGAAAAGTCCAAGCTGAACGATTCGATTGCGAACAACCGCCCAAGCTCAGAAGCTCAGTACATGCTGATTCTGAAAATTAGCTAAAGCGTCCCAACACCAGTGGAATTAGATACAAGATTTTCACAAGCGAAGAGTCCTACGACAGATGTTAGAGAACAGTCCGATAATGCTCTAAGGACGACCAGAACACGAGAAAAGAAATAGCATCAAGCAAATCACGAACTGAATTAGGACATCGATGAACGAACATATGTACGTGACCACAATTCGATCGGTATCCGCTCCGTGCCATTAATTCGCTCCTCCAGAAAGAGGCAAAAAGCAAACCGTCGCCGGCGAACTCCTACCTGACGATAGAGAGCTTCGAGAGTCTCCTTACTGGCCGTCTCGATGGGGCCGACGAATATGCAGGACGGAGCCTCGGCGGCGAGGCCGAGCTCGCCCTGCTTGCAGGTGGCGATCCCGCGGATCCGCGTCGGGGCCCGGACGGAAAGCGGAGCCGCGGAACAGACCCGGGTCCGCCGGGAGAGCCCGGCGGCCCCGGGCCCGAACGCGCGCGGCGCGACGGAGGAGCTCGTGCCGGCCATGAGAATCGGGGAGGAGGAGTCCGGTTCAGTGGCGCGGGGGAGAGAGAGGCACCATCACGAGAGGTCGGGAATGGGTCGGCGTCTCCCTTTCCGAGAATGGAAGGGCGATTTCGTCTTGGCCACAAGTGGTGAGTGGCGTGGGACGAGGGGCCTCTCTTCCGCCGTCCGGTCGTTGCAGGCAGCGAAAAGACGGGAATGCCCCCCGACGCTGACGGGGATCGGGCTCTTGATTTCGGCGGCCAAGGGTCTGGCTCTTCTTCGTATCGTATCTGGAGGTAATCAATCCTGAATCCATCACATCGAGTAATGCCACACGTGTCGCCTTCCGTTTTGATTGGCTCGGTGATCGGGCCGGTGGATATTTCGCGGGGGATGTGATTGGTTGTGGATTTTGTGCCCAGAAAGGAAAGGGAGCAGAAATTCGGGGACTGCACTTTGTCATTTCTGGCATTGTTTTGTTCTCCTACGACGTCGTCTATACTCAGGGAATATAAATAGAAAAAAAAAAGAAAGGGGATTGCGTCTGCCGGGAGTCGAACCCGGGTCTATTGCTTGGAAGGCAATTATCCTAACCGTTGGACTACAAACGCTTTGATGTTCTATGGTCCGATTTTATTTTATTAATTAAAAAATAAGCATTGCCTTCATCACCCAATTGCTGTTTTCTTGTAACGGTGCGAGCGAGACGTTCGAGACTCCACGATCTTCCCTCTCAGATGAAACCCAGAAAAGGAGGAATAATATGAATATATAACTCAAACGAGAGATCAGACAACTGCTTTGTGGCTGAATGAACAAAACAAAAGCCAATGAAATCTACGTACTCTTTTTATTTGTTGCAGAGAATGGGAGATCCTACAATAGATCGACTGTACAGCAGAATCATGTCTTTCCTAAATGCCAAGAATCTCAGGGTTCCCGAGTGATGACCGGGATTGAATGAAGTTCTTCTAGCCTAACGTCTCGTCTCTAATCCTCTGGACCCTTTCAAGAACACCTTTAACCGATAGATCAAATGCATCTTCATAGTTCTCCAGTTCTGACGTCGGATCCGCATACAGGATAGCCGGAATGAGCCGTATCACCTCCTCTCGCATGGCCAATACATCCTTCTTCGGGATCTGGAGCAATCGTCTCTCAAGTACGACCTTCCCATCTTTTACATGATTTTCCGGTATGAACACGGAGTATTTGGAGTGATCACCCGGCAAATGCCACTTGTACTGGTCATAAGCTGAGCCGCTATGGAAGAAAACGGGAATGCACCCTGCCAACATCGAGTCGAAGGCCGACCTTCTGGTGTACGAATCCCCAGGAGGCTGCAAACAGAAGACAGAACTTTGAAACAGCTTCATCAAGAAAATCGGCTTGTGACACCGGTGTCCCCTGGAATCGCATTCCAATAGCTTGCATTTCCTTCTCGAAGCACGGCATTGGCTGATGATCTTGTCACGGATAGAGTTATACAGGTCTTTCCTCGGAGCACCTGCAAATGAGAACAAGTAACGCCTTTTTTGCCTTCTCATTCTGCTTTGCCATTGCCTTACTTCGATATCCTTCGAAGGGTGGAAGTAGGTGGGGTATGGTATGGCGAAATCGTTGCCTTTATCTATAAGCGAAGACTCGAGTACTAATATGGTCATGTTCATCGATTCGGGCAGAAGCACGAGATTGTTACCCCAGTTGGGGGGTCTGTCATTTTCCCTCCTGAAATCCCAAACGATTCTCCCAGCGACTAAGAAATGATCCCTTCCGCCCATGACTTTCCACTCCTGTCTTCTTCTGAGCCACCGGACTAGATCGGAAGGACCAACATCTCTCAAGCTTCTGTTAGAATCCCACAGGTATCTAGTCACATCGAGACCTGCATAATAGGGCACGAAAATTGCCGAAGCGACCGAGGAATCATTGGTCAAGCACTTGTAACGTCTCATCCTGTTGTGAAAAATGACCTCCAATGAGAACTGATCAGTGGCATACCAACCAGTGTTTCCTAGAACCTTATTGGACTTAGGAAGCTGAGGACCAAGACCGAAGTTTGATAACGAGTCGCACATATTCGTCCAATTATTAAGCGACTCGCAGTGCCTGAGCATGTCTTCATTGAATTGCCTCGGCAGCTTTTGAATGTAAACATGCCGCCCTTTGCAGGAAATCGAATCAGCTTCTCTATATTGCCTAATTGCCTTTCTTCTGCAATCTCCGAACTAGGAAGCGAACTATTAGTCTCCTTCATACCCTCGAACGGTCTTCCAGTCTCGCCTTTATTTTTTGCATGGTCGCTCCGTACAATGTTGTTCTGAGAGTAATTCTCGGCAAGATCTATAGAGCTATAATTTACAAAATGGATAGGATTTGCATGGAACGACAAAATCAATACGAACCAAAGGAGAAAACCAGCCAAGATAACCAACCACAATCGATTCCGACACCTAGCAAGGAGCGCTTTTCCATTGCTTTGCTATCTTTGAGCTCTGCCCGGCATGTAAGATGTAATCATCCTCATGCAGCACCAAAAATCAAGAAAAGGAAAATACTCGTGTTGCTCGAAATGACGAGAGAACGTGTATTCCGTTTAGCTACAGAGAGAGACGGAGATTCATTCCTCAAGGGACAACGAGGAAATCAAGCATCGCATGGCCAACAAGCTGCGCACTAGATTAAAACCGGAGAACCAAAAAGAAGACGAAACGACGAAACGTTCATACCTCTTTGTTCACGTCCCTAGGAAATCCGTGAATTCCTTTATTCTTGAGATAAGAGCCATGAAAGTGAGAGAGAAGTTTCGGTTTCGCTTCTGGCAATGGAACGTCATCTTTGGAATGAGGAAAGTCCGGCATTTGACAGATTAACGATGAACTACGGATGTAGACAGGTAATCCATCCATTGGCATAAGCTAGGATGCTAAATCTGGAGTGCTTAAAGACAAAGAGGTGGTCTTTAGGGCGTAGCAGGGGAATAATAACAACATTTTCATCCACGTATCTTTTTTTTCTTTTTCTTTTTTTAATGCTGGACTTAATTATATTTCAGGAAACTCTTAAGGCATACACATCAACTTGATTGTTACTGCCATAAATGGTTGCAAACTCTAGCTGTACATTAGCCCATCTTCACAGCCTACACGCAAGCTCCTACAACAAGCGTGCATGATCCGCATTAGAAGAATGTATCGAGCGATTGGTTTAAAAACACGTAAGAAAGGAAAAGGAAAAGAGCGAGCGGGCTGAAAAACAGGAGAGACAGACGAAATTAGAAAGCAAACTGGCAAATGGGCTTTAATGGGGAACTGACTGGGCAATCTCTTTCGGTTCAGTTCGTTCAGTTAGGTTATCTTCTCCGACGAGAGTACGTTACGCAGCTCGAATCGAAGAGACCGCTGGGCCGATGAGCATGTCCTTAACAACCTTCATCGCCAGAACGAAGTTGTACCTGTCTTGGGCCTGAAAGAGCAATGCCCGTCATTTTGTTCATTTGCTCCTTACTGAACTTCGAACATTGACGTGCCAACTTTCGACAAGCTCGGCCCTACAAGCAAAGTATTTTGTTGGAGAAAAGTGAGCCCAGCCCCTGATGAGCTCCACATCTTTTGAACGAAACAAGGATAATTACCAAAAGGAAAATCTTAAAAGATGTGAATTTAGTGATAAAATTTTCAACTTAGTTAATTTAGTCTTTTAAATTTTTTGAAGATTTGCAGATATAATTATTTTGGGCTGGCAATCGCTGATTTTTCTGAAATTTTCTCTTTTTACCATTTTGTCCTTTTCTTTTCTATTTTTTTTTACAATATGAAATATTTTAAAAAATGCAAAATTTGTCATACGTCGGCGTTGGTTGGCCTATGTCATGTCACGTAAGATGGCCAGCGTCCATGTTAACGATCCTTAACAAAATTGCTTGAAATGATTACATTACAAATTGTCAAAAGGTTTTTAAGTAAATTGGTTAAATTGAAAAGTTTAGAACTAGATGATAGGTTTAAAACTTTTTTGGTGATTTCCCCAATAAAATATATCATTTCTTAAAACAAAACCAAAGAAAGAAATATATAGAAAGCTTGTGCATTTTTTTTTTTAAAATGTAAAATCTCGCGTATTGCTCGATTTCAATGTTTCGTGATTACAATTTGCACATCAATAATAACGTCAAATAAGCACCTTCAAACAAGATGTTATTATAAATTCAAGAATATGGTTCTGACTCTCGAACATATATCTAGATTCTACTTTAGTGATGCTCACATCTCATGTAAAGAAAGGAACCAATGTAAACTCGGAGCACTTAGATGATCTTTGTATGTCCCACCTTAACAAACTCGTACTACTACGTATTCATTCATTTGACCGGTGAATGATGATGCTGGTCTAATGAGGATACGGATTTCGTTATGGGAGTACGAAGTTGTCAGGATCGGGTTTAGAGGCTTGCGTGCGATTCTTAATTTGGAAAATGGACGTGATGGTTGGTGAGTAATCAAATTCGAGATGGACGAAATCATGATTGGATTTGCGAAATTGAATGCAAAGGCGCGGACCACATGAGAACGAGCGGAGGGGGGGCCCCTTTGATTTTTGGGGTGTTTATTCCTCTCACCTTTCTCCGAGCGCGTGTTAGGTGACCGAGCGATGTGCGCACTCATCAAGTTCCCTCTCCAATAGCACCTAATTCATTTACTCTCCCTGTGCCAAAAGTCAACTAGGGAGGTTTTGTGGTAGTGATTGCAAACGGTCGGGTCGGGTTGGGTTTGCATGGCAAGGCGAATTGCACGGTCCGACCCAGTATGTCGGTCGTCACAACTAGTTACTACAGGCCATAATGGGGGGCCTATGCACATGGTTTGCAGGTCGACACGGTTATGTGCAATTAGTGTTCTAAAAAATTGATTCATTCCAAGTGATGCATGTTGGCACTCGTTAATGCGAAGCCCTTTCCTTTTTGTAGATCTTATAATACAAAAACTCTTTTACTAGAAAATCTAGTATACTTTTGTATTATCTACAAGACACATCTCATATTCTTGTAATCTCATTTTATAGACAACCTACATCTCAATTGATTCTTATATTTAGACAACTTTAAAATTGCAAACAGACTCATTGGATTGTTCGAATGAGTTTACTTACCGACAGCATAGTCCTTAGTTAACACAACATGAGTTGAAACATCATTTGGTCTAACTGAGCATACTCCACTCGAGAGTGTCAACAAGACATAGCGGAAGGATAGGAAGGCTTTCCCTGGGTCGAATGGCATCAGTGAGCATAGTATAAACGTGACTAGTCACTTGCAAATGCCAACATCGAGTTTGCATCCATTTTGTGAGAACTCATGCGCTAGATTCAAACTCAATTGTAATAGATCACTTAATTTGATCGCGCATGGGTTACATGCGGAGAAGTTGGAAAGTGATCGACCGACGCTTAATTATTAGTTGTCGGCATCTTACGAAAGGAAAGCAAAATATTGAACTAGAATTCATCTGGACATTTGGTCCACATAAAGTAAAATAAAAAAATTCCTGATTGATTAGTTGTTATAATTGCTTGTCCTTCTGATCTTTTTGACCCCGCAATTTAATCATGAACTTACTGTCGTTCCTTTTTTTTTTCTTTTCAAAGGCCATGATAAGAGGTAGTTAAGGGCGGTTGTTGCAGTTGTTGGCCCGCCAGAGATTTCAAAGCATCTCCTTCCCACTTAGCATCGAGTGTTAATGGCTTTTAACATGGAGTGCTGGCATTATGAAAAAAAGGAAGGAAGGAAGAAAGTGGGCGTTCTTCCTTTCAGACAGAGAAACCCCGAAAAGCTGTTCCTTCTCTTTTCTCTCTTTCTTTTGAATCTGCGTAAAGTCGGGGGAACCGAATTTTGCCGAGGCGTGCTGCGATTAATGAGAGAATGGGGTCGCGTGTCTTGAGATGCTCGGTTCCCTCTTCCCACCCAAGCGGTTCGATAAAGATCGGGCAGGCGTTCCTGAGAAATCGCAGTCGTTGACCCATTGCATACGATTATGGCCACAGCACTTGGCTAGAAATATTTATCAATTTGCCCACCTCCCAAATCTTAGTGGCGAAGGGTCTTTACCCTTTACGCTACACTCTTTTAAAAAATCATTCCTTGTTTTGTGATTGAGGGGCGCCTAATTGAGCTGCATTTAGGGGATCTGTACACATGGAGAGACGCGGAGAGCAACAGAAAAGATTTAATTGAGGACGTGAGATTCGCATAATAGCTTAGATACGCCCGAAATGAAAATGAAATCCCTTTTTCTAGATAAGATATTCTTTAGCCTTATAGCAAGAGCTTGCCTTCTTGTTTTCCTTTTCTCCTTTTCAATTGCCGAAAATTTGTTGGCTCCATACTTCACTTGACCTCAAATACACACTGCATGAGAGTTGCTTTTTGAAATGAGCATAACGATTGTTTCATAACAAAAGTTTTTTTTTTTTTTGGAGATTTTTATTAATAAAATAATTTGAAATTAATAAAAAAATCTATTATTTTGCAAGTACTCCCAAAAAGGTTGCCTTTTGGGGTTGGACACCCATTTTAAAAATTAGCTTCATAATAGCATACAAAAATACGAATGTGTTTAGTGCAGCTTTGAAGATGTGTTTCAGGGCTCTAAAAACCTTTAAGTGCTGCCAGTTGCTAAGCTTCGGTTTTTTTTAATTATTTAAAAGATATGACTAAAATATTTTGCAAGTATTTTTTAAATAATATTTAAACCGAAATTACTTTCTAGCGCCTTTTACTACACTTTACCAAACACTATTTACATTTTATAAATTATTTTGCATTTCTCCAAATACTCTCCCAAACACACCCAAACACCCGAGAGAGATTGTCTAGGCTCACAGCAATTCACGGGACCAAGATATAAATAGAACCAAAAATTCCAAATTATGCCATGTAAGTATATCATGGATGGTGATCTTAGATGACCACAGGCAAGGAGAAAATTCGATAAAATAAATGAATAATATAAGATTTTTTCATTATTCCCCCAAAAAACAAGGTGGGGACAGATTTATTTGGCCCTTTTAGCAAAATCTCTTGCTCTCACATGCTTATGGTCAAGGCAATCTTCTGCTGTCTATCCGGTCTCCATCTTTCCTCCTCCTCCCACATGCAGATCTCGATAAATTTCGACGCGAGAGCCGCATATGATCTGATACGTCTACGGACAGACCTCATCCGCCCTTCAAAATCAAGTCGATTTAAGGCCGGAAAGGAATTGCAAGTTGATCGAACAAGTCCCAATCTATATCCAATTTTTCTGCATCCCCATATTGCAGTAGTTGAAGATAAACTACATGATGGTGAAGGCCTGCTCATGACAGACCATACACATCACCTATCCGCATAAATTCCCCCCATTGTCTTGCTCTCTCTCTCTCTCTCTCTCTCTCTCTCTCTCTCTATTAATATATATATTACTTTTTTTAGGTATTTAAATGAGTGATACTGCGATACACGTAATACCACTTGAAGTTTCAATGTATGCGGATTTTAGAAGTTATAGACATTTTGAAGAATGCTTGAAATGAAAGCAACAACATGCGAATCAGTGACGGTTGCACGTCGAAGGGCCCTCTTTAAGAGAACGAAGTTTCACAGGCATGGTACTCCATCTCAGAAAGGCAAGCATAGCACAATTATAGGGCAGGGTAAGTTAAAGCATTGATGGGGAGTTACGAGCGCTAGGCCACTTTCATGTCCTGGCAAGAGGGAGAGATCGGTGAAAGGGACCAAAGGGAGCCCCTGCCATTCGGTTAACATCCACTGCCCTATCCGGAAGGCGAGGTCACTTCTCTATCGGCAATTAAGCTCTCGAGTCTCACTGACCTTTGACCTAGGTTACTCCCTATGCCACCATCAATCAGGCCCCAAGCGGGGGCAAACAGGAAAGATCTATATTTAGAGATGGGAAAGTTCTTATGGACAAGGTGATCTCAACCCATTAAATTCTATGTCGTTGAAATTTATTCCCCATCACTCCCGACTCTACTGGAGAAAACTAGAAACACGCTAACAAGTGTCTCTAGAAAGAATACTTCACCTCCAAGACTCGTTGCCAGTGAACAAATTATAATCGCGACTATTAAAACTTGCGAAACACGTGTGGGGCTCGCAATCAACGAACAACTAAGTTGACCTGACCCCTAGGCTGGATGCATTTGGAAATGTTTGCGCAAAAGAGATGCTCTTCAAAGTCAAAATTATAAAAAAAAAAAGGGGTGTTGTTAGGTCACATTATAGAGAGAGGGAGAGACGTGCCAGACCGATAGAGACCAAGGCGCAAGAGGCTAAAACAATCAGGTCAAATGAGCTCCCTTGATAGGCGGAATCAAAGGGGCGTCGGGCAAGAGAAAGAACAAATGAAGATGATTAACGAGGTCGATATTTGCACGGAAAATGCGACGCCCGCGTATATAGCCAAGCGGGAAAATTCCAAGATGCATATAGGTAGATTTCACGTCAAACGCCTTTTGTTATTCATCTGCGCAGTCTATCATATGTCAATACAAGCAACAAGAGGAGTTTGATAAGAATTTGGGTTCGCTTTAAGCTATCCTTCGGACAATGTAGATCGAGAAGATACGACATGGAGAACGGCCAGTTTTGATTTTGGGAATGTCCGCATATGGGATCGAAGTAGTACCCATTTGGGTGCGTTTATCGACTAATAATAAAACAAGCCGTGCGGAAAGGAATCTGCATAGCTAACTCCTAATACGTGGAAGCTTATGATTCTTTGTAAATTTTTTAATTTCAGAAATATTTTGAAGTAACGCCCTAATCACTAGAACGTGTTTGACGTACCCGTGATATCACATTGAGTGCTGTAAGAATTTTGAACAAAACCAGTGATGCTCGAGAGCACAATATGATGCGGTCTTGTATTGAATTCAAATTAGCTATCATGGTCGTGAATTTTCTTGTCTGACTTTGTCGGCGGCAAATATTCTTTGATTAGAGGAACGTCATGGCCACATGCATGGTTCATCTTTTGTGAAGCTGATGTGAACTTTCGTGGAGCACCCACGCGATCGACCGTTCGAATAGATCGGACCCGGGTTTTGGATCCGAATCATTACCCGGTGCTTCCGACCATGTTGGCAATTCACGGAGGGCGGGCTGTTCCTTGCTTGAAGACGAGCGATGTGGCGTGCGGGAGCACATGGATGGGGCTGGCAATGAGAAAACAGAGGAAACTGTGGATGTTTTGGATGTGACAATAGCGCAATCATGCGGCCGAAGCCTCGTGGCCTCGTAGCCCCCCTTGCTTTGTCTCCCGATTGGTTCATTATATCGTGCGCACATGAAGAGCAGTATCATATCCTTTCCAATGATTAGCCAAAACCATTCGAAATCAAAAAATGCACAGTCATTAACTATCGAAAATGTGAAAATTACTTGTCCATGTGATTTTTCGATAGGATTACAAAAGTCAAGCGTCGGTGGACGGCACGACTTTTTACTAACATTCCAAGGATCTCTTTTTCTTTATGCTACTTTACGAAAAAAGTTGGATTTTTGGAGAGTGGATAACCCATCGTAAGTATCACAAGATAAGTAAAACTTACTTAAAACTGTAAACACTCGTTGTTTGATTGCGTGACGCATCTCTACTTCTAAAACTACGATCCAATCGTCCCCGCGCCCACCATATGCTTTATGGTAAAATCTTACCCCATTCAACGAGTAAATGTCATTCAAGTCGAGACATGTCGAAAGGAGAAACAAAAGCAAGCAATGTAGAGCGTGGGAGACAGCTAGAGATGCAAGAAAATGCACCTCAAAACAGTGAGGCTCGCTACCCTCCCTCCCCATCATCCTCCTCAATCATCTCCCCTTCTCCCCAAAACCCTTGTCTCGTTCCTCGTAAAGAAAAGTCCTCTCCTCATCCTCCTCAGTTCTGACGCGGTTTCTCTGCAGCACTAGTCCCTTCCTTTTCATTCCCAACTTTGGCTTCCTCCTTTCTTTAGGCCCCTCTTACCCTCTGCTTTTTAACGTGAAACCGCGCGTCGTTGACAAAAGAACGCGCAGGACTCGCCCTCGACGACGACGACGACGACGCGATCGGCATCCGATGCCCTTCTGTCTCGCACCCCAAAAGCGCACGAATTTTCTATTTCCCAAAACCAGCTACGGCGCGCATTTAATGATTATCGAGCTCGTCGCTGTGTAAAAAAGACAGGGTTAGAAGACATCGATGGCTTACCGAAAACACGCTTAATCGATTCGGGCGAGAGAGTTCATTAGGACGGGTGAGTGGCTCGAGATTTGTTACGGGCCGATGATTACGGGAATTGGGCCCCGCCCCGGGACACCGCACGTTGGATGCTGCTCCGGTCTTCCCCTCCCATAATGAGTGTCGTCTAGCTGTGGTTCGGCTGCCGCGGCATACGTTCTTGTCGGGGGGGGCGTTTGGTCTTACTTTTTGCTCCGTTTTAATTGGGGGTCGCGACTGAATTCGGATTTCGCTGAACATGACCCATGAAATCTTCTGATGGACCCAGAAAAAATTTTCGACTTTAATGGTCCGTCGCGGCCGCTGTTCACGCCACGACTCGCGATTGACCCAGAGGCTGCGTCCGGCTTTAAGCCTTGAATTTTTTTTTTAAAATTTGTTACGTAATTGTTTCAATTGATGAGGATTTTTCTAGGTATGAATTAATTCTGTGTAGACTTTAATTTGCGGAGATGGGAGATCTAATGTTTATGGTCTATAGTCTCTCTTTAGTGGGTTAGGGATAGATCCCTAACCCTTTATGCTGTTTCTCTTTTACGGTACGGTTACTTTAAATTTTCTCTTTTTGCCGGGCGATTGGCAATTAGCAAAAAGAGCACCGCACTTTTGCCGTGCTCTCCAAAATGACCCTGGTGACGTCACTTAGCCTCTGCACTGTCTCGTCATGTGCCGAGGTCATTGATGTCCATCTACCTCGCGCCAGAATCTTGACGAATATTTACCGTGGAAGTGTTAAATTGTGCATGGAAGTCTTTCAACTCATATGATTTAGTTATTCCTTAAAAGACTACGACCACCAAAAAAGTCTAGGTAGAAACAGTTAGGAGTCTCGATAAAAATCCCTTAGCCGCTGGGTTACCTGCGCACAGCCCAACCCCACAAGGGAAGGATACGGGGCCCCACTGGAGCCTGCGATGCCAATCCCCCTGAAACATGGGGAGCAGGTACAGGTGATGAAGGTGCCAAGCAGAAATGTCTGGAGTGCGCGCTCGCAACTTTAAATTTTTCATTCTTAGAACAGAAAAATTTGTTGGGTCGGCAATCACGTCCAAGCATTCAACAGATTAAAAGTCTCAGAAATTCAATTACAACATTAATTATCGTTGGTAAACTGAAAAACAGGGGAAAAAAGAAATTTACCACAGATGAAGATGAGAAGAGGACACGTTGCGCTCTGTCAGGAGAGCGTGAATCACACTGCCCATTGAATTAGGGGAAGCGGGAAGGACGCTTTTCCATTTACTATGGCCCCACCTGAATCCGTATTATTCCTTTTATTTTCTATTTTTCTTTTCCCTTTTTTTTGGGCCTCCTGATAAAACCGATTACGGAAGTTGCGACTTTACAAGTTATTTTATTCGTGCGAGCGAACTGTGCTTTGACTGTAACCGCTGGCTTTTGGTCAAAAAGATCAAGAACAGTATACCAGCCATGACAAAATACAAGACATTTACCCCTCCCCCGAGAAAAAAAAATAAAAATTAGTCCAATGTGGATCTGAATCGACTCGCTTAATCCGTTCAGACACTAATTCACATGCGCTTAAGCTGATGTGTTAACGTGTTGTTTTTTCCAACACAGCACTGCAAGCCGCATCTTGACATATCTGACACTCATTTTGACCCATGAACATATTCATAGGTGCAAAAGCCTTTAACATAAAGATGAGAAATGAGCTGTGTTTTGTAGAATCTATATCCATGTTATCTATGCACCGACCCTTTAGCTAAAATGAGGGGATCAGGGTTAGAAAAAAGGAGAAATTTATGTGCATTATGTACATATTAGGCTTTATATTTGACGTAACTACATCACTCATTGATTTGTTCTCACATAAGTGCAGGAGACAATAACACAAACTAGCTAATGTTCAACGACGGTCCTGAAAAAAGAAGAAAAGGAGAAAAAAAGAAGTCTAGAAATAAGGGGGAAGAGGATATAGATGGGCTCTTTCGTAATTTGAGGACGGCTTTCCGTAGCCCCGCCAAACGCAGACCCTCCATAAGTAGCTAGCCCCACCCTCTCTTCACCTTCGCCCATCCACTACTCCTCGCACTCTCTCTCTCTCTCTCTCTCTCTCTTTCTCTCTCTGCTTGTGAAACGAGCATTTTGCTAGCGAGCGAGGAAGAGAGAAATGACTCGAGCAAGCGTGGTGTTCGCAGCCTCCCTCATCTCATTCTCCCTAATGTGGCTCGCCGACGCCAGGATCCCCGGCGTCTACTCCGGCGGCCCCTGGCAGACCGCCCACGCCACCTTCTACGGCGGCTCCGACGCCTCCGGCACCATGGGTAAACACTAACCCCTCCCTACAAACCCTTCCCCGCCTCCGGCATTGTTCCCCTCCGAGCAATGCCGGTCACGAGAGCTCCCAAAAACTCTCTATCACGCACGGAGCCGGATTTGTTAAATCGAACCGGTCAAGAAACCGGACCGGCCGGTTCACCTAAGCCCGGTCCGGTTTCGGAGACCCTGCGACATTAGGGTCGCGATATACGTAACGTTAGTGCGGCATTCGAACGCGCGGACGATATTAACACTGTTTAAATTACTCTCATTTTTACGCTTCGAGATCTGCCTTTTTCACTCGCGGAGTTAAAAAAAAATAAAATTTGTGGCAGGTGGGGCATGCGGGTACGGGAACCTGTACAGCCAGGGCTACGGCGTGAACACGGCGGCGCTGAGCACGGCGCTGTTCAACAACGGGCTGAGCTGCGGGGCGTGCTTCGAGATCAAGTGCGCGAACGACCCCACGTGGTGCCACTCCGGGAGCCCCTCCATCTTCGTCACCGCCACCAACTTCTGCCCCCCGAACTTCGCCCTCCCCAGCGACAACGGCGGGTGGTGCAACCCACCCCGCCCCCACTTCGACCTCGCCATGCCCATGTTCCTCAAGATCGCCGAGTACCGCGCCGGCATCGTCCCCGTCTCTTTCCGCCGGTGAGATCCCGTCGCATCCCTCTGTTTTTACGTTGGGGAATCCACCTTTTCATTATGCTGATATTTTGCTAAGTCAAAAAGGAGTAGAACGCGTGCATTTAGTGCAATGTACTTACCAGCATGTGTCGAGACGCACCATCGTATGCCCGTGACTCTTTCTTTGGGAAAGGGATGGTAGAACAGCAAAAGATCTGTACCTTTGTTGAAAAATGCGACGGGACCGCGAGCTTCAGTAGCTTTCGGAGTATAGTGACAGCTGTAGATAGATTAATGTGGGAGGTTAGTGAATAATTATTTTACGGAGGGATGAGTTCGAGCTTTTACTGTGTCTCGGGAGTAGCGACACAATGCAGGTTTGTCGGTACAAGCGTTTCGTCGGTTCGAAAGGGGTACGAGGTTAGTGGAAACTCTTAACGACTCTAGATTAACTTAATTAAGCGGTTTTTTTGGGGGAAGGGTGATTTGGTCGTTCTGCATGTTGGTTGGTTGGATTCTGGCAGAGTTTCTTTAATGCCTGCTCTGTCAGACCGTCGGCGGAGTTCCCGTCCTCAAGTCAGTTCAGTTCGCTAAAACGCCCCTCTTCCTTCCCCACATTTACCACCTCGTCTGCCTTATCCGACGCACTCCGTTCCGTTTGAGACATGCAGTTAGTTAGTTGGAGACGACGGTTCGGTATGTTCTGCAGAGATTTGTGCCGATGGGCATACATACAATGCCTTCTTTTGGACCACCCCCCCCTTTGTTCGCGTCTCTTTCGTTGTTTTTGTCGCTTCAATTTGGTAAATGGCTACAAAAACTAAGAGCCCATGTTTTCATTTGACGGAGTATAGATCCAAGCCAAACGACTCTTATTATATTGCAACTTTTCTCCGTCGAATATTCAAAGTCTTGAAATTTCTGCCTCAATATAAAAAAAGACCCCCCTTTTTGGTATCGAGAGGAATCAAAGTTCAGACGAGTGTTCTCACCCATAAATGGACTATACGAAGACCATAATGCATGTCAGTGTGGTTTGACCGTACAGTCAAAACGACAAGCGCTGCGGCTGTGCCAGATTTTGCGCGAAATGAGTGGCGCGATTCGTGGACTAGTGCGAGCAAAGTAAAAAAGTTAAAAAAAAAAGAAAGGAAAAGCTGGGTTCCATCAAACGACTGAAATGCCCCGTGCTGTCTCTGACGTGAATTTGCGCAGGATGCCGTGCCGGAAGCGAGGCGGGATAAGGTTCACCATCAACGGGTTCCGGTACTTCAACCTGGTGCTGATCTCGAACGTGGCGGGGGCTGGGGACATCGTGCGGGTGAGCGTGAAGGGGGCGAGGACCGGGTGGATGAGCATGAGCCGCAACTGGGGCCAGAACTGGCAGTCCAACGCCGTGCTGGTCGGCCAGGCGCTCTCCTTCCGCGTCACCGCCAGCGACCGGCGCTCCTCCACCTCCTGGAACATGGTCCCCGCCGGCTGGCAGTTCGGCCAGACCTTCACCGGCAAGAACTTCAGGGTCTGAGGAGCGAAGCCTCCTCTTTTAATTCACCGTTTTGCCCCCGCGGCGCCATTTTCCCACTCTCCTGCAGAAGATGCCCTGTTCCTTTTTATTTTCTCGTTTTGCTGTTTTAACTCCAAAGGTGTTGGGGAATGTAAAAGTGAACGGAGCGTCAGACTTCTTTTTTGACTTTTTGATTGGTGGGTCTTTTTTTTCATTTTCTGCTTTCCATTTTCTTTTCTTTTTTCGGGGTGAAGTGTTGAGTGGGGGGATTGTTTGGTTAGTAGGGAAGGAGGAATGTTAGAAGACATCCTAGGGCTGAGGAGGCGTCTGCACAAGCACGTGGCCCGCAGCTGATATGGCACCTACGAAGTACTAGTAGTAGACCAGTAACAGTAATGCTCGAGCAAGTTTGAGTATGTGTATCTATAATTTAATATATATATATAATATATATGTATGTGACACGTTATATTTCTCTTACATTATGTAACCAGCAAGTGTAATGTAGTCCAATCTATAGCTGAATTTGGAATGGAATTTGGTTTGCCTCGTCATCCTCCTCCACCACTGTCCTTTCAGTGCTCTTTTCCTTTGTTTTGCTGTCTAATGCTACAACGTCTGCCCCATCCCAGGTGTTCGCACACCTTCGATGCAACTTAGTCGAATGGAGAAGTCGAATTAGAAATTACTAGGAGCGTTCTTGGATATTACATTACAAATGAGGATGGATATGGGAAAAAACTTGGTCTTCAGAGATGTAGAGCACGGGAAAGGATATGGAGTTGGAGTTAATAAAAGAATGGGGGATCCTAAAATTATTTCTTCAAGAATTATTGCTAGTAATAATTATTTTTTCATGAAAAAGTTCCAAACGGGTCACATCAGGAGGAGGACCAAAAAACATCTATGGGGGAACCACAGCTGCACGTGGGTGGGGCCGGGGTCGCTCCCTAAATGCTTTTCTTCGCATGTGAAAATGTCCCTATTTTCTTCCGTATCCTCCTCTCCTCTCTTTTTCTCTCCGTTCAAAAAGAGACAGACCTCCTTCGGATTCCAAGCATCGGATGCCCCCCTCCAACTCCCCGTACCCCTTTTCAACTTTCCCACTATTTCCCCCGCGCCTCTTCTTTTTTTCCCCGATCATCGCGGTCAATTTGGTTTGGCGAACCAACCGAATCCAGCTTTCATGCCCAACTCAAAGACGCACCAACTAATTCGGGACGAGTTGGAGACAAAAACCTCTGTTGCCCGCTCCACGTACCGTGTAAACTAATTTCATAATCCCCGTCCATTCCAACTATCTAGGACAAGACACCTTGTTGGCCTGACGTGCTTAATGGAGCTAAGGCAAGGGGTAACGATAAGGAAAACAAGATCAACTCTAGAAAGGTAGAAAAAAATAAAGAAGGAGAAAAAACCTGAAGCCCGTTGAAGCTACTGAACTTAGCCTAGATATTACATCCGAGGTTCTTTATACGTGGTCCAACCAAAATATAACAGTATTACAAGCATATGAATGTTGGGCTTTTGAGCCTAAAATAAATGTACACTAAAAATATTAATCCACAAATTATTAATATCATTATTATTTTAATTTGACAAAGTCAACTCCGTCCATAAAACTTGGAGTAAAAAACAAACAAATAATCCACATTTTGGACTCATGTATCGGAATGTGTCGAAAGAGAAGAAAAAAACAAACTCAGAGGGTGAATTGTATGTCATAGAAAGCAAGAGTCAGAAAAGAGAATAAAAGAATATTAAGTTTTTCTTCTTTCCCTCTTTATTATTATTTTATTTTTTTACATATTTACATTTTGACTATTCTTTTATTGAAATTTTTTAAAATTGATCTCTCGTGTTTGGAATCATCTGTCGAAATTCCAAACTTACATGTTAAAATTCTAGACTCACGTATCGTAAAGTATTGAGAAAATTGATTAGTCGTTGAAAATCTGATACCCATTGACTGAGTGTCGGGATGTTCAACACAATACAAAAGTTTCCGAAGAGTGTCGATACTTCCTACTATGTAAAACAGCAACACCATTGTGTTGGCAATATCTAGCAAAAATTAGTAGGAATCGTTAAAAGAATTATGACAAAATTGGTCAAATTAAAATATTTAAGACTAAATTAACAAGTTGGTTGCCGTAGAATAACAATTTCCCCAGCAAATACCTACAGCCATTCTTTTCATTTGCTCGGTAACATTGCACATATTTCAACCACAACACCGACAAATACACTCGGTAGCTCGAGTCTTATATTGTTCTTGGAAGATGCGCCCCAGTTGATTTTATTCTCGCTCCAACTTCTTCAAGCGGAGGAAACCATTTTTGTATCTCTTCTTCGGCACAGCAACACCAGCAACCCACGCATCGACATGTTCGGAGCAGAATTGACGAATACTCTTGTCGCTACTCGCTAGTTCCTGTTAATTTTGTCCTCCCACCATTCTTAATAGCCTGATTCCCGGCCATCCTGATTGGGTGCCCATATCACGCTACCAGACATGGGAAAATTCCTGCACGGCATTTAGTGGATTTGCCTGTATCAGCATGTAGGAGTTCCATTTCATCCACTCGCGGATGGGCTTCATTCCCTCCATCTTCCAAATCTATCGGCCAAGACGAATTCCTCCCTAAAATTTTAGAAACACGACAACCCAAGATAAGTAGGATTTTGAGGATTCCCAAGCAGAGCTACGCAGGCCACACTTAGTTTTCACAATCCCACACCTTGCGATCTACCAAGATGAGCGTTATCCGAAAAACCATAGCTAGAAGCCACTCATTTCTAGACAACTTCTTGAGATCGTTTCGAATGGATACGACACAAAAACTAAGAGAACACAGCAATACCGTCATCCAATGAGAATTTTCTTGTGGGTTTGCACATAGCAAAGGATGCAGCCATGGTCGTCTATGAAAGAATCAAATTGTAAATACATCTAAAAAATTCTCCATGAGAGCTCCTGTCAAAAGTCAAAGGAAAGTTCGGTTTCTTACCCTATAGTCTAATTGAACGGAACAGCAAGTACGTCTATTTCGAATGGCCTAATTCTACTTCAAGAATCTAAATTAAGTCAGCTTTAGAAATCAAGTATCTGGACTCAACAACTGCATCCTGAGATGTGTATCCGCAACAAGTAAGAGGATGAAGATGCCAGACTGCCCATCTGAGTACAATAAGAGTCCACATCCAGCAAAAGCACCGTTAGAATGGACCGCATGTTCAAAACAATGCCTATACAAGTGTGTGCTTGCAGTACACATAAGCTAAGCAAACTAAACATCGTGTTAAACAGGCAAGTAAACCATCAATCAGTGTTTCATTAATTCTCCAAAAGAGTGTCCAGTTCAGTGGGTTTTTTTTTTTTTTTTTTTTTTTTTGGGGGGTGGGGGTGGGGAGTAATATTAAAAAATATCACACTGCTTTGACATCTGAATGAACTTACGTTCGCCATAGGGTTAATTGTGGCAATCTGGTGAATAGTCCCCCCACACCATCTCCTATTTTTTAACTGTTTGGATCATAGCTCTTTCATGCATATCAGGTGAACAACTTTCAATGTACGCTCAAGCTGCAGATGCTTCGTGAACACCCATTCTTCATTGCTACTAAAAGATTCATACCTCTAATTCTTCTTCTTCTGGGGTTTCCACAGCTTGAGAAGGTAAGCAACTCCCTCTTTCAGAGATGCTTTTCTTCCTTCTCTAGAATTCCATAGCTCAGGCACGGTGTACCTGCCACTGCCATTGTACTCATTCAGCTCTTCGAGGGCCTTTGATACTGCCTTGAAGACCTCTTCACCATACTCATCCTTAAGGGCTTTTAGCTTTTCATCTTCTTCATCAATAATTTCCTATGAAGCCAAATGATGAAGAGACTTTGAGAAGTAGAAGAGACACCGATATGGACAGAAAAGGCTTCCACACCACGATATGTAAAAATCGTGCCGGGTTAACAAGGATTTACATGTCATGGCTGGGTATCATGAAATGGACACACTACAAAATGCATCAGCATACTTTCGTTTGTGAAATAACAGTGCTTGCCTTAAACCATGACATCAAACTAATCATACTGAAATGCAAACACGAAGTAGTGAGGCTTCTATTATTTGCAACTCTTCTGTTGGGTGACAAATGATCATTCTTGGCATGTGAAATTAGGTTGATCAGAAAAGTTGCATGAACTCTTCAGAATTTAGACTGAAACCTCCTAAAGAACATGGCTTCCATTAATGTACTAAAATGCAGAAGAATGTTAACTGACGTAAACTTGCTATAAATATTGGTAACAATGTTATGTAAGAGATATGCTGGTAACGTTAGTTGGGTGTAAAGTATACCTTGCGATTCTCTCCCTCTGTTATGCCTTTAAAGGGGTACCATCCCGGATCTCTTAGAAGTTTTTCCCACTCAGAACAGAGCGTCACGGCCATTACGTTTGCTTCTTTTGCAGCATATTTTCTTTTTGCTGCTATGAGGAACGGCTTGCTGTCAAGTTCTCCCATTCTTTTGACCCAAATCTGGGCACGACTTGTATTATTCTTGAAAGTCTGTAGAGCAACGGAATTATCATTTCTGACAGCTCAAGATCCATTATCAGATCAAAAGGTTGACATTTTTGGAAACAGGCAATCGATGCGTATTACACTAGCTTTCAAACTGTTTACATGTCCAGCGCAGTAAGTTATGCCTCGACATGATAACAAATGCACACAAAAGGGTCCAAGATAAGGAAATAAAGCAATTACTTTAATCAGCTCCTTGCGAGCATCCTGCAATTCATCATTGGTCCTCCAATGCGTAACAGTAAGCACTTGTCTCAGTTCGTCCTTTGCCTCTAAACTTTCCTCAATCTCCTTCATCTTCTGTTTAAGGTCTGCGTCATCGTCATCCTCCATGTGTTTCATAACTTGCAGCGCACCTCTCAAGCGCTCCATGTCCAATTCCAACGATTGTTTATCATCGAGTTCTCTTTCGAGCTCAATAATTTTCCCGTGAAGTTTCTCCTTTTCTCTCTGCCATCAATAGCAATGTGGAAGTTTAGAAACTATTGAGCCAATAAAGATCTAGCTATTGCTCAAGCTCAAAAAAAAAAAAAAAAAAAAAAAAAAAAAAAAAAAAAGGAAATAAAGAAAGCAAGCAAGTACCTTCTGATCTTCTGCCAGCCGCAAGAAATTATCGTTCGCTTTCCGCTGCTCCAAAAATGCCCTGTCAACCTGAAACCACTTAAACTTGAGTTCTTCTGTGGCAGCGCCAAAAGATTTAGTTCTCCATTCCTTCTAGTGGGGTTCGTTGTGTTTTCCTTTTTTTCTTTTTATTTCCTGGTTCCCATTTGTAGACATCACAAGTTATAGGAGCCTTTGATGGTTAATTTCCCACTTCCCTTACCAATCTAGTCAATAACAAGTACTTTCTGGATTTTTCAAAGCATTAAGTTTCTTGTCTGATACACAAAAGGAATGCTTATAATGGAGCTAACTTCGTTATGTGTTGTTCAATGTTTAGACATGATGAGATCTTATTCCTTGATATTTATGGTAAAATATCAACTGCACTGATCCTTTCTGAAGTCTATGCTCGAGCTGAAGATGAATTAAGAATATATAGATGAAACTTCATACCATTTCCTTATCATGTCTAAGCTTTGCCCTCTTGCCTTCATTTTGAAATTCTCGCAATTCCAACTCTTCTTCCTGCTGCTGAAGCTCGTGTTTTTGAGCTTGCAAATGCTGTGTCACCTTGTCATGCTCCAGGTATATCTTCGCAAGATGATCCCGGGCATTCTGCTGCATCTTTCTTATTTCTAGGCAAAAAGGAAAAGAAAGAGTCAGTTCATAAGCCAATTTCGTTACCAGTACTCATTTCCCAAAAAACACATCACACCTTCAATATGAGCCCTCAGCATTTCATCCTTTTGTGTCACTAAATTGTTGAGGGAATGCTTTGTTTTTTCATACTTGCTCTCCATCTCCATAAGTCGCGAGCTCTTGATCTCCAGCGTCTTCTGTAAGTCAGCAACAAGCATTGACCGTTGGCGTTGTTCTTCTGCCTCTTTATCGGACAAAGTTCGCAAGTGCCCTTTCTTTCTAAGGTGGTCTCCCAGTATGCCTCTCGAATAGTAATCATCATCATGTGCCAACCAACCAAACAACTTGTCTCCCTGTCCCTGGAGACATAAAAGTCCCTCTTCCCACGGCACTCAATCTCACAGCTTTTCTCAAAAGCTATTGCGTTACAGAAGCCCACCCAGTCTTTATTAAACTCAACAACTGCCAGTCCCGAATGACCCCGGTAGTTCCATAAGGCCTGCACCCTCACAGGGTTGAATCCTTTCTTTTCCAACTCCTGCCTGATTTTGGTACCACTCTCCCCAACATATCTTCCATCCTTAACTTCAGTCTTGATGTTCGCAATTACACCCATCCAGGGCCAGACAAACTGCTGATCGTTCTTTGCTGAAGAGAGTGTTAACTGCTGATCGTTCTTAGCTGAAGAGAGTGTTAACTGCTGATCGTTCTTTGCTGAAGAGAGTGTTAACTGCTGATCGTTCTTAGCTGAAGAGAGTGTTAACTGCTGATCGTTCTTAGCTGAAGATAGTCTTAACTGCTGATCGTCCTTAGCTGAAGAGAGTCTTACGTTGGAAGAATTTTCGGCATTAACTTTCCTAGAGAAGTATTTTCTTATGTATCTCTCCAATGCCAAGTGCTTGGCAATCTCCTTAGTACTTGTCCCTTTTAAATCCTTCGATATGCGTGAGGCATGCTTTAAAAGGTCCTCAAAGAGATAATCACGTGCACTTCTGCAGTATGGACACCTATAATGTGAATCTGAAACTTTGATCCTGATATAATGTCCCTTCAATTCTTGATAATAACGATCTTCATACTCCTCCAGCTCAGACCTCCTTTTGCTTGTTCCTTTGTCTTCTCTGTGGAACATTTTCATTCCTACACATGAAAGAGAAAATGAAAAGACAAGATCAAGATGAGCATCGTCTAAGAAAAAAAGCTACTCATTTCTAAAACTCTTGAAATGATTTCAAACAGATATGACACAACGACCAAGAGAAAACAGCAAGAACATCATCCACTGAGGATTTGCCGGTGGGATTGCGCAAAGCAAACGTTTCAGTTATGATGATCAATGACAGAGAGGAATCGAATTGAAAATGCATCTCATAAAGTCTACATCAGAGACTCTGTCAAAGTCAAAGGAAAAAATATTGCCTTTTTCCTCTTTTGTCCGACCGAAGGGAACGGCAAGTATGCCTACCTAGTTCAAATGGCCTCATCCTACATGAGTTCAGTCAAATTTAAAGACAGGTATCGAATACCCAACAACGACAACTGCACTGTGAGATGCGCGTCCACAAAAGTCGGATGGCAATGCTTTCAACATCACTTCCAAGTTGCAAGTTATGATTGACCGAACTAATCATTTATCAGAACTTCCCTAATAGATAATATCTGCACCAGTATTTTTTTTATGCTGATTACGGTGCAATAGCTCCAAATGAATAACTTACCCTGTTTCTAGAAAACAGAGAAACGAACAACTCCTATTTGCGCTTTGGTTTTTTCATTTTCCCATTACTGATTACCCTGATAATACACAGATAAAACTGGAAATCCTTCAGGCAACCACAACCAATACAAGAAAGGACAAGTTCAGGCCAACCGTAACAAGGAAACTCGCACGGCCACCACGGCAAAAAAAAAAAAAAAGGGGCAGGGCGACGGCAGCATTGTCCTAGTTTCTAGCTTTCTACATTTCATCCGGATACAAACCGATCGCCACCACGAGCCGGTAGTAAAAACGCTAAGCACGCAGTCATCGACATGAGGAGAGAAAGCTTTCCGCTTCCTCTCCTCCTTTACGGAATCAAACAGTGCACGCCGACCGAACACGGTCTATAACCAAAAAATCCATCGACGGTAATCCATCTCACCTCGTTCGTCCATAGCGTACGCAGCTACTCGCCACGCCGAGCGAACCGCGAAACCCTAGACCACGCCGGTACGCTGGAGCTGCAATAGATCGTCGGCCCCCGGGGGGGTGGCGCCGCTGCTTGAAGAGAAGAGAACGAAGACGACGGAAGGACGAAGAACGACGTGATGAGACTAAGGACGAAGGACGGAGGACGAAGGACGGAGGAATAGCTCAGAAACGCATCGCGCGATCGTCGCTCTTCCCTGCGATAGCCCCGGTACCGGACGTGCCTGATTCGTAATCTGCAGAAATCCCATGCGCTTCTCCGCCTGTTTCGCCGTTTCAGGAATTGCACCGTCGCCGACTCTCGCGATTGGGTTAAGAGCTCTGTACTCGCTTCCGCTGCGAAGTTGATGGACCGAGCGAGGGGTGAATGGGCCGGTGGGCCTAATGCCGTGGAGGATTTTGTGGGCCTCCGATGCAATATTTTCTCGGGAGAGAGAGGTTTATGGTCCAGCTCTCATCGCCACGTAGGGGTGAATGGGCCCGTGGGCCCAATGCTATGGATTTTATGGGCCTGCGATGTTATATTTTCTAGGAAGAGAGAGGTTTTATGGTCCATCCCATCGACGCCTAGGAGAGTCCCCCCCCAAAAAAAAAAAGTGAAAAATTTTAAAAGATATCCGCCGTCTGTGGGAATCGAACCCACGACCACATGGTTAAAAGCCATGCGCTCTACCAGCTGAGCTAAGACGGCTTTACTGTTAACATGTGTTTATTATTGGTATTCAAAAAACATAAAGGTGTCGCGTCTTATTTTAATAACTAAAGTCCTATGTGCGAATTGTGCACATCCATTACGGCAAATTTTAATGGCATAAGCAAGCACTGCTGTTAGCTTCTCCACGTATAAATCGCATCTAATTCATTCAGAGGAAAATGAAGTGTCCATGTTAATCCGACGAGACATTGCCCAAGCCATCCTATACTGTATATTTCTCGACTTTTAGGTTAGATCTTTTTACTGTCACGGAAAATTTAAGCATGATTCTCGTGGTACGGAGATCGTCGTCCCTACCCTTCCCACATTGAAAGCAATCTCTGACATCCTTAGTACGATTAATGAAAGCCTTCAAAGCTTCGCTTGCTATATAAACAGGCCAAATCAATAATCTCCACACCCAACCTCTCCCTCGCCACTACAAAGAGCTGTCCTGTTTCTCTCCCTCTCCCCCTCCCTCTCTCTAGAACACAAGATGTCCGGCGTTTGGCTCTTCAACAAGAACGGCGTGGCTCGCCTCATCCCGAACCCGACGCGGGAATCCTTCGAGCGGAGGGAGCCGCACCACCCGGGCACCGCGACCGCCCCCGGCGCCCGCCCCCGGGTCCTGGTCTACGTCCCCGCCAACCACGTGATCAGGTCCCACGCCGAGCTCGGGCAGAGGCTCGGCGAGCTCGGCTGGACCCGCTACCACGACGCGGCCGCCGCGAAGCCCGACCTGATCCAATTCCACAAGTCCGACCGCTCGGCCCACCTTATCTCTCTCCCTAGAGACTTCGCCAACCTCAAGACCCTCCACATGTATGACATCGTCGTCAAGAACCGATCCTTCTTCGAAGTCCGTGACCCCGCGAATGTCGAGCCATCCGTTTAGCCCCAGCCAGTAGCTAAAGCTAGTCTCTTGGCGACAATGTAATTACTTTCAGCTGGATTAAACACGTCAATTATGTAGCGAACACAAAGGAGGAAGTTAAGGGCTATTATCATCGGTCTTGATCACAGTGTTTTTACTGATAGTGTCCTGTATGCAGTTTTAGGGCATAGAGATGTGCGGACATGGATAAAGTCATCGGTGTTGTAAGCTAGAGGTTGGAAATGCATGGGGCTGATGCTTGGTTCGCATTTCGGGGTAGATGGTTCGCCAACTTTTCATGGGTTCGAGACGTGCTTTTCTTGTTTTCTAGATGGTTACAGGACCGACCGTGATTCATTTTGACGTCACCATTTGCTCGTTTGTGTCTTCATGCACGCTTTCTTATGTTTGTGATGATGTATAATTAGCTGCATGGCCTCTGCCTAACTATGAGTGAATGTGATTGGTGGTGTTAATTATCATGTATGTATATAAGAGAGATTTGGCTATCATGAATAAGATTACTTCATCACGGAAAAAGCACACGAAATATTGCAACAGTAATGGCAATCGTTGTGCACCACAAAAAATTTACTCCATAAAAAGATTCGTTCTTAAATCTTGAACTCGTTTGTCTCAATGAAATAAAAGTTAAATGCGACATACATGCTATAGTAGAATTGTCTATGACACCGTCTCGCTTAAATATGAGGATATATCGTATCATTGCACATACGATGATTAATGCTAGTTATATATGCACCAAACATTCCGAATCTAATCAAATTCCACTCCTCTCACCCGCTTGCATATGATGAGGCGATTGTTTGCACGAGATATGAACCGACAATCATCCTTACTCGACAATGGTATTGACCTATCAAGACCCGTTTGCAAAAAAAACGGGCATACATAACTAGCATTAATCATTGCATGTGCGATGTTACCACGCAACCAAAAGAGAGCGAGATCAATGGCGGGTTCCCATTCATACCTAGCTAGCCAACGTGTAGCAAAACCCTAAGGCTTGGAAGATCTACCGGTGGGGAGAGCCGAGGGGGTTCAATGACCGGAAAAGGAATGAGGAAAAAGAGAAAACAGTCGAGCTACTACTAGCAGTAGCAGAAGCCCTAGTCCTGAAGACGACGCAGAGGGAGCAGCAGAGTTTGGGGGTGGCGGGTACGAATGTTATTAAAGGGAGGCAGAGAAGGACAGCGTTGGGAATGAAAATTGACACAGATTTGAGAGAGAGAGAGAGAGAGAGAGAGAGCAATGGCTAGGAAGTAGCGACTTGGGTGGGTGATTAGACGTAGCGATGCGAGATGGGGAAACTTTTCTCTTTCTTTGGAGGAGGGGTTCATAGGCATGTCAAAGTCACGTGCGTACGGAGGATGAGCCTCGCTCTGCGCTTTCTTCGCCGGTCAACCTTTGACCTATCCTTCCCTATTCGCTCCCTCGCCCCATTCCTATGCTACCGTGGTTCGTTATCCTTGTCCTTCACTGGTTTTTCTCTGCGCTCCATCGGTGCAGACGCGCAAGGACCAGCTCCCACGTAGTCACGAGCGTGAATGGATCGTGTCGTTGCATGTTGCAGGGGCCCTCTCCCTTCTATCCTCAAAAAACGAGAACACGTCCGGAACCGATTTCACAACGTAAGGATAATCAGTGGTGTCGCCATGGAAGGATTAGTAGAAAATTTGGCACGTCGATGGTTTGGCCGCCCGAGTGATTGGTCCATGGAGTGTTTATCACCGTTTCATAGAATTACTCCTTTCACTTAAAGCTAAAAACTTTCATCTTTAATAATGCTATGGCTTAATTCCTTAAAAAGAACTCTCAATTTGAGGTCTAATCATAATTCTATCTCAAATATTTTTTATCTAAAGAAAATTCTCAATTTTCACTTTATCAAAAAATCGCCATCAGTTTCTTTTCACATCAAAATTAGTTATGAATCTATTATCAAAACTTTGATATTTATCAACACTATCACTTTTATTTGAAATTACAACAACATAATTTTGAAAAAAAAAAAATGTTAGTGATTTTTTTATGTGTGGACAAATTTGAAACTAAAGTGAAAGTTGAGAATCTTTTAGACAAAAAGAAGAAGATCAAAGTAGAGTCAAGATTGGACCTAAATTTAAGAGTTTTTTTAGGAGATTAGCCTCAATACTAGCAAGGCCATAAAAATAAAGCATGGGCTCATGTCCATATAGCATTAACATGTAGCGATAGTAACTTCATAATATTTGATATTCATCCTATATATTACTTTATCATAATTTTCAGATGTAAATGAAAGTATATTGGTAAACTAAAACTATGGATCACCTCGAGGACATCACATGTTTGCAAATTCTAAATATCATCTCGCGATCCTTTCAATTTAATATCAATTTTCTTATAGAAATGTTAAAGCATGAGGCTGCCAATATTTCACTTCTGTGAAATGAATATTTCTATGACATATTAATCAAGTAATGTAAGTAAAAAAGTTAAAGGTTAATCGTGATAAAACCAAATTAAGTTTTACAAAGTTAGGAAAATTATCAACTTTAAGCATTAATAAATGCATAATATATCAATAATCAACGTTGGCAATGAAATTTTCACAAGAGAAGGAAGGATTACGCAAATATTCTTATTTTAAAAGTAAGAATGAAATTTCGTTTAATCAACTGATATAACTACGTTATGGACTGGGATTTAGTTTATAAAATTTCATGTAAGCTCTGGCGGTGAATTTGATTCATGTGAATATTATTTTATTATAATTTTATGCATATTAGTTTACTTGCGAAGATTCATGCCGACACCGACATATAAAATATTTCAACAGATAAAGTCTTAGACCTATGTAACGCACCAATATCTTGCGAGTCTCATATTTAAAGGCAACGCGAATTACGAAGTTAGCGTCACAGTTCATAAGCTAAACTTTCCTACATAAGGCAAACTTCCGCTTGTCGTGAAAAACTTCGTTTGACGGTAGGAGGGCACCCATCGTATATCTCTACTAATTCCTCGATAGAATAACAAGACTCGATTCCCAAAAAAGAGTAATTTTCATTTTTTGTGTGATAGGGAAACGGGGAAAATGATACTTTATATTATGGTAGGCATGAATGAACAATAAGATGGATAAACAAGTCAGCTTTTTGGATGGGCTACACACGTGATGTTTTTGTTTGATCTTCGGAACGAATTGGGCCTCCGGCCCTGTCCTTTCCTTAAAAAGCTTCGCCTCACCTTCACTTTCCATAATTACTTTCTCAAAATGTACACCACTCCAAAATCCATACAAAAAGAAAAGGAAAAGAAAATAACATAAGGGCCATCTATGATTTGTACTTTAAGTTTCAATTGCGAAACCCATAATTTATTTTTAATTTAATCTGAAACACCCAAAAAATATTCAAAATCGGACCTGTATAATCGTATACAATTTCCGGCCATAATTTTCTGATGCTCGAAGCCTCGAACAGTATATTTTTGGCTTTGGAATTCCAGAGGACAAATTATTAACCGAAGTCAAGAAACAACCGGCAAGAGGAGGCGAAATAAGCTATTACCGTCCACTGCGCTCACGCTACTAAAGTAAGAATTCCATCGAGGACCGCTCGAGAAATGCTTATGAAGTTGCCAAATAATTTAGTGTTACAGGCTTTTAATGTACTGACCTTTCTTTAAGCATATTTAATTAGTATTTTTTTCCCATAAACATCCACAGTACTTACTATCGTAACCCCTTGGAAGGACAAAAGTTTAAGAAATCAAGACCGATGGCCACCCACCGCGAAATGAAACGGATCGATGAGTCATGATTCGCTCCCCCCGGGGCAAGGACGGTATCGATGCTCACGCTAGGGCTTTTTTTTTTTTTTTTACCTTATCAAGTATGTAATTGTCGGCAATAATACCCTCTGCTTTTTTTGCATGCCACTCCCGGATGATGCTTGCTTGTTCTGAACTCAAACGTGATTGTCACTGGCCCCGCTTTGCTGAATTTAGCAAAATCGCGCGTCGACCGAGTCCGTCGTCGATCCACTTCGGCAGACCCACGCGGACAGAACGTGGATCTTGAAATTCTTCTTCCTCCTCCTCCTCTTTTTGAAATTCTTTAATTCCCCACGAGAATTTGAGTCTTTTGAGCACGCCATCTAGAAAGAAGAGGGAGGGGGGAGAAGAAAAATGCGTTGCAGTGACGTGATCGGACAAGACCGCTCCACCGTCCGATTCGTGGGACGACGGACGAAGGACCAACGAACAACTCGAGAATGGCTTTTAGGATTATACGAGCGTCGATTTCGTGCGCCATCGCCCAACAAAGACATGGGGTCGATTAAGTAAACCTTCCGACAGAGCTCGTCCCGTAATTTGCCCGTTTTGCCCCTCGAACGAACCACGAGGATGGGCCGGGGGGGCCATGGTTCTGCTCCCAATACGGACACTGGCCCCCGGTCGCATTTCGGGCACTTCCCTTCCTCGTGATCGCTCTGACTCGAGTACTGTTCCCTTTTTCGCTACACGACGCTTACTAGCCTTCCGACGGACTTCAATGCGACCAAAACCAACCACGTTCCGATGCTAAGAAACCATTCCAAATTTACCGAACCCCCACCCCCCCGGCTCACCTACTCTCTCTCTCTCTCTTCCTTCCTTCTCGCTTCCCCTAAAGACACGATTCCTCATGTTCGATTTTGAAATTAACAAGCGATGCTTCCAAAAGATTAGCCAATTTAGAAAACTCAGTTCTCTCGCCTATTTGAATGTCACAATGATGGCGTGATATATTTTAGTCTTTCGATGTTCACCTCGAAGAGATACATTGGATCTAGCTCTCTAAGGATAATGAGCAAGATCGAGCTAAGCGTGTCATGACTCGCTGGTGACACAAAAAAAATTCCAAATGTTAACCGTTGGGGATTGGATTAAGACCATAATTAGGGAGAAAAAAAAAAGAGAGAAGGGCATAAATAATGGCCGCCTAGAATTCTAAATTCTAATGGACAGGCGCGTATGACCCTGCCAAGGTTCGAAGCAGAAGTTCGTTCGTCCCCCACACCTGCTTTGACTCTGTCTCTCTGTCTCTCTCTCTCTCTCTCCTTCCCTCCTTAAATCCTTTCCTTCCTTCTGCGTTGCGCCGTCGCCGGCGACGAGGAGATGAAGTGCTTCCACTTCACCAACGGCGAGCGGCGGGAGGAGGAGGAGGACGGCGCCTCCGCCTCTCGGGCCTCCAGGGTGTCGTGGGCCCGCTCCTTCAGCGTCGCCTCCAGCACCACCGCCGACACGCGGCGGTCCGAGTTCGGCGACTCCGACTCCCGGGACTTGGGCGACTCCCTGGCCTTCTACGAGCTGCTGACCCAGCGCCGCGCCAACGATCTGCGGGTCTTCTCCTTCGCGGAGCTCAAATCGGCCACCAGAGGGTTCAGCAGGGCCCTCATGATCGGCGAGGGAGGGTTCGGCTGCGTCTACAAGGGCGTCGTCGCGGTCCCCGGCGGCGCGCCGGACGGCTCCGACGCGAGGATGGACGTCGCCGTGAAGCAGCTGAACCGCAACGGCTTCCAGGCATGGATTCCCCTTTCTGTTCTCGTCCGCTTGTGATTTCTTGAGCTCTTTCAATGCGCCATGTCAACGACTTGATGTCGTCTGGCGATGGCCATTTCTAGATGCATTTGGGAGTCCTTAGCTCCGTCTGTTCACTCGCTGGCTGAGATTTTGCTCATGAAGATCATTAATGCCGATGTCAAGAGCGTGTTTTTACGAATCAAATCCGCCCGGACATAAAACTAGGAACTGAATTTGCTCGCTTGTCGTAGAAACCATTTGACGAATCTCGTCCTAAATCTATTAGAGAGTCGCTAGTTGCTGCATCTTGTACAGTACCTGAAGCTTCCAAGTTGGAAGTAAATAGTAAAGCAGTTACTGTGCTTAGCGCTAGATGCTGAAGGGATGTGATTTACATTTCTGCTTTTAGAGCTATTTTATGCAACCGGAATAATCAACAATTGTGGGTATTGGCTGATTTTACAGTTGGTCGAGTCAAGAGTATTTTCTCCTGCTGTAGGGCTTAATGGGGTCGGAATGCCTATGAAACTCGTAAAGAGTCTAAGAAAAAGAACTGCACGATTTGACTGAAAGTATATCCAATATTCAGGGGCATAAGGAGTGGATTAATGAAGTAAATTTTCTTGGTGTAGTCAAGCACCCAAATCTTGTCAAGCTTGTCGGTTATTGCGCTGAGGACGATGAGAGGGGGATTCAGCGCCTTTTGGTCTATGAACTCATGCGCAATAAAAGCTTGGAAGATCATCTCCTGGTTCGGGTGCCATCGCCACTTTCCTGGAAAGTAAGGCTGAAAATCGCTCAGGATGCCGCTCGTGGGTTGGCATACCTGCATGAAGAAATGGATTTTCAGGTACATGACTCTTAGAGCAATTTCATTTGTTCATGCTCTCTGACGGCAGTTTTCTTCCATATAAGTTCGCTTGGGAAGAATGCTGTGAGAGGGGCAGGAATAGTTGGGAAACGCATTACCTAGTTAAAGTGTTTTCCTATGCTGGCAAGTACATGTAATTTCGCTGCTTGCTTTGTGCAGCTAATTTTCCGAGATTTTAAGACATCAAACATCCTGTTAGATGAAGACTTCAACGCTAAGCTCTCAGATTTTGGATTGGCTAGGCAGGGACCGGCTGAAGGGCTGAGTCATGTATCAACATCAGTAAGTCGAGCCATCTGTTTGTGGGATGTTCCTATCATTTTACAATGAGCACGAGTATGAAAGCTTTCTTAGTTGTTGTAGCTCTCCCTACACTTTGTCTCAGAAAAACCTTTTTGCTTTGCCACCATCACTGCTTTTTACTTGATTATTTTTTACTCCGAGGATAGCTACACTATATTCGAAGTTTTCCACCGTGAGAAGATACTATTACTTCTCAACTTCAATCTGCATCACTGACATACCCGTTCTCTCTAAGGTTGTAGGAACAATTGGTTATGCAGCTCCAGAGTACGTACATACGGGCCGGCTGACTGCTAAGAGTGACGTGTGGAGCTTTGGGGTGGTTCTTTACGAACTTATCACAGGAAGACGGGCAGTGGAAAGGAATCTACCTCGGAGTGAGCAGAAGCTTTTGGATTGGGTCAGACCTTATGTTTCGGACTCAAGGAAATTCTCCCTTATTCTAGATCCACGCCTTGAAGGACAGGATTGCATCAAGTCAGCTCAGAAACTTGCTTCTCTTGCCAATAAGTGCCTGATGAAGCAGCCGAAATCGCGCCCTAAAATGAGCGATGTGGTGGAGATGCTTGGAAACATCATCAGCGAACTATCCCCACAGGACAATGTTGTTATTTCTGAACCAGTAGAAACTGAAGCTGAAGACGTGAAGGGAGAGGCTGCAGGGGAGACAGAGGTCGATTCTGGTAAGCAAGGAAACAGTAAGTTGAGGAAAGTGTTTGATATTAGAGAGATAGTCAACTTGAGAAACAAGTCCATGGGGAAGTTGGATTGGAGAAATTGGACTCCTGGATTGGTAAAAACTTGGTGACTCAGCGTAGTTAATGTCATAAGATACGAAATGCACATGCATCTGTGCTGCCCCATGGATTTGGAGATTGTGAGGGATGCGAACAATTTGATCATGATGTAGCAGTATCAGAGTTGTATATATATTGGAGGCGAACCCGGTTCTTCAAGTGCAAGCAGCATATTTCAATTTTTCCCTTGTAGATCACCTCAGTTAACCGCTGAATATGACCTCTACTATTGTCTAGCAATAGCATCCAAGGAATATCAATATGAACAATGACTTGGGGATGAGACAGCTCCCGTAATCTCTTCACTCGGACAGACTGATCCAACAAGAAGCAGATGTGCCGTCGTCAAGATCAAAAAAAAATTGTTCACTTTCAAGGATGATACCGTTTTCTTATCTTGGGCAGGTCCGGGCTTCTCTGGATACACAGCTGGTTGTCTTGGGCCAGCTTGTCTCATGTTTCCTTTTCGGCTTATTATTTGAACTTTTGCTGCATTATAAATCCTTCCGTAATTGACTTACGTAAGAAATCCACATCGTTAATTCTGATAGGATTTGCGAGAACTTGGTCGTTTCCCTCAAACACAAGCTGTCGCATTTCGCATGGAACATCACGAAGCATAAATGTCGGAATCATTGCATTTGAGGTTCTTTCTTTCCATATAAAAAAAATTGCAAGATAATATGGAAAAAAGACAAGTTACAAGACCATTACGAACCCATCCCGAAGAGATTGATCGAACGGGATACATCTCAAGCCATATCAAAACAAGCTTTCATATATGGGCATTTCGCTTTTTCTACCAACCGGCCAGCAGCCAAACTGAGCGCTAATGCTGAGACCTGATCTTTCAGAGACACAACATTAGCAGTTGCTTCGTGTCACACTTTTAGCTTAAAAAGGCTCCAAAAATGATTCGACAAATACATTAGCCCAAAAACTGTACAGAAACAGGATGGCGTAAGACAGGTGCTCTGAAGGTCACAAGAGAAGACGTCTGTGCCAGCTCTTACCTTCGTTCTATGCATAAAGAGGCGAAGTGGAAGGCCTCGGGTACGCAACAGCCCTTGTCCGAGCATTCGCATCATCAGCACTTCGTCTGCGCATTCTCTGCCCGCTGCTTGGTCTGCTGTCACCAGCATTTTTGCTTACCTTGGATTCCTGAAGCTGTTCCAGCTCTGTGACCAACCTCGTCCATGGTAGGCCTGAACTTGGCGTCCATGGATAGGCATCGCAGAGCTAGAGTTGCCGTCTTGTAGGCCCCTTCCATGCTGTACTGGCCCTGAAGGCGATTGTCCAGCACTCGGAAGACTTTACGTTTGTTGGACAAGTAGGGCTTGGCCCATTCCACAAGGTTGTGCTCCCCAGATGGACGGTTCTTGTCAACCGCTCTCCTGCCAGACAACATCTCTAGCAGGACCACCCCGAAGCTATACACATCGCTCTTGGTACTTAGATGACCTAAAAGAGGTGAAAAGAAATGAGTAACCAATTATAGTGGAAAAAAAAAGATCAGAGCATGGAATCAATGATGGTAGAAGTTTCCCTAGATGACCAAATTTGTCAAGCAGGTACGAGGCCCAACAGGTTTCTGAAAGAGAATCAATGCAATTCGAAGTTTAAGAAGGCCAACTCTCCCATGATGTGGACGTAGTCATAGCAATTCTGCAAAGGTACTCAATTGAAGATGAAAATGGTAAACAGTCGTCATCTTCACTTATTTTGGATGGCTTGGGGCTTTGACCGACCTTTACGACTTGAAGTCTATACATTCTCTTGATATACTCATTCACATGCAAATGCAGAATTGGCTTAGCTAGTGATGGTGGGGCCTAACTAATTCACCATAAGAGCGGGCAAGTTGCATTTGGTAGATTGACAAAAACGAGAAGCTCGGACTGTACACCGAAATTTGTTACTAAGGGAGTTATGACTTTCAAAATTACCTGTGGCAAGATATTCAGGGGCAGCATATCCATGAGTCCCCATGACTCTGGTCGACACGTAACTTTTATCACCAGTTGGGCCATCCTTGGCCAAACCAAAATCAGAAAGTTTTGCATTGTAATTCTGCCATTATGAAAAATAATGCTTTTCAAATGTTGAGTAACAATTAAGCCATCAAAAACACAAATAAGGAGCAAAAACATCAATTGGCATCAGCCATGCATAAAATATCAAAGAAGACATTAGCCCAGAATATAGTAGCAAGAGACGGTAATTACTAGTGTTCTAAAAGAAGACAGTGACAATCATTTTAAATTCACCTACCGAATCGAGAAGGACATTGGAAGTCTTGAAATCCCGGTATATCACTTTGGCCTGAGCGCTGTGAAGAAAGGCTAGCCCCTTTGCAGCACCAAGCGCGACCTTTAACCGGAGGTTCCAAGACAAAGGTTGGAAGTATGATCCTCCTGATAGACCATTAGTGTTTATGTGTCAAAATAATATCAACAAAAGCCACATTTGCTCAGTAATATAAGTGGGACAGGAACAAATAACTCACTCCTAAATAAATGGTTTTCCAGGCTACCACGAGGCATAAATTCATACACAAGAAGTCGATGCTCGTCCTCCAAGCAGTACCCAATCAACCTCACCAGATGAGGATGATAAAGCTGCCCCAAATAATTAACTTCTGCCTACATTATCAAAATTACCAGTATTAGTGCACAACAGATCTGAGACTTACTTTGATCAACACAAATGGAGGAACAAAATCCTCAACAATATCGTCCTCGCAAAATGTTTGGGAGATGAAGCTTGAAAGCACCACCACTTCCAATGAAGTTGGAATTCGTATTTAAATTGTCCACCTCATTCATATCACCAACTGTGTTACCTAGTTTCTCAAAGAAGGGAAAGCTTGACTCACCAACCACTCTCTATGACCTTGGAAACTTTCTAGGTTGAGCTTCTTCACTGCAATGACCATACCAGTTCCAGCTTTTGCCGCAGAAAAAGAATTCTCATCGATCCACCCTTTGAAAACTGAGCCAAAACCACCTTCCCCAAGAACACTATCAGGACGGAAGCTCCTAGTAGCCATTCTGAGGTCAGCATAGCTAAAAATCTTCACATTTGACGACTGCAAAATTTCACACTCACTCCTCGGAGTCTGAGGCGCCAAAACTGATGAGGCCTTGCTCCCGTTACTGCTCAGATCATTCTCGCTGGTGGCGATGCTTTTCGTATTTGTCCCTGTGCCATGATATATTTTCTATTATATGCAAAGCAATACAAAGTCTACGTGCAGAACTTTCAAGAAAAGTCCCCTGATATTGGAGGAACTACTAAGTGCACATCTGTCTACCGAAGTGAATTCGGCAGGTCTCGACAGGCATTGCGACTTCTGCATAATCGACAATTCCCAGCAAAAATGCTAAGTAAAAAATATTCATCTCTTCTACAAGAGATATAGAAAGGAGAGCAATTTTCCCTATCTTATTTTCAATCAGCAATATGTACAGTTTTAGGACTAGGGTTTACCCAGAACGCATAAAGAAATCCATGTTGTGTCCACTTGGTAATCAACGGGATTAATTGGTCTACAAGGTTTCCCCTATCAACGGTTCAACTCACTTCAACATGAGATGGCGGACAAGTACTTCACTGTTTCGCTCTATTTCTAATAGAACTTCTCAAGATAATATAGGATATTCTAAAGGCTCGAAGCTCACTTTGCCCAAGTCCACAGGGCATTCAAACTATAGGAAGTATGAGGTGAAAAGGAGTATTCAGCATACCACTACCTGCCTAGAAAGAGGAATTGGAAACTGGTCAAACTATACAACCACTCCCACTTGAACTAAATTGGATACATATGTACTGATAGCCACAAATTCCACTATATCCCCACCACGCCGAAATAAAATAACATTAATGGAGAGCACATAGCCTGAAAATTTAGTTAGCAAGGAAAGAAAAGATCTTATAGAAAGTGACGACCAGAAAAGAAAAGGAAGAAGAATTCAGCTGCATCTAGCAGCTTGCAGCAGCTACACAATCTGCACTCAATTGACAACGAAAATGAGAAACGGAAGACAAAAGCGTGCGACCGAAAAATCAAGTACCTGTGTTATATGGGCTCTCAGCCTTGATTCGAGCGCTCAAGCAAATCCCCATCAAAACCCAATTTTGAGAATCACTTCCCCTCCCACCTACAGATGTCAAAAGCATATCTTTACACGGAGAAGGTCAAAAACCAATGGCCTTCAAAGCTCGAGAACGAAACGAAGCAGATCTGAGGTCTGAAAGAGGAAAGGGGGCTTCGCATGCAAACCCAATTTCGAAATTTCACGAGACAAACGAAAAAACTAAACCTTCTCTCACCTCACCTCGACTCAAGTGAACCAAAACCTCAACAACGGGAGACGAGAGAAAGCCACATCACGAACAAGAGAAGGGGCCAGAAAGGAGGAGGAAATTGACAAACCTTTTTACCAGAACTCTTCTAACTAACTGCCCACCACTCCCACCAGACCCACTACGGAAGCAGCTGCGGGAAGAAGAAAACCGTGGGCTTTCTTGTACTATACGATGCTTTTGCAGCTCAACACGACTTCAGAGAGAGAGAAAAAGAAGATGATGAAGAAGAAGAGAAGAAGACCATCGAGCAGGAAAAGCTAGTAAGCTTACACCTCTCAGCTTGTTTTGATTAATGCAGCAGCTCAAGCGAGAGCGAGAGCGAGAGGGAGAGAGAGAGAGGCAGGAAAGAGGGACGGGTTGGGGAGAATAGCATTAATGGCGGGGAGCTGGCCCCGCTTCCTCCTAATCTCTCAAGACTCCCCCCCCTTTTTTTTTCCTTTTTCCTTTTAACTCTCCGTCGCACGCTCTTGCTCGAGAACGAACGAACGAACGAACGAACGAACAGCAGAGTCAAGTCAGAGCAGATAAGCATGCACGGGCTCCTGTCGTCCTCAGCCGTCCGATCCGACTTCTACCCCCGCCCCATTTCATCTCTCCGCTCCAAAAACAAAAAGGAAAACCGAGAATTGCGTCCACGTCTGCTTCGCAAATTCCAAATCAGCCTCAACAAACAAGGGAGACCGCGGTGGGCAAAGACAGGCATTGGGAACACATAACCGACAGCCTCGAAAGACCTTTCTCTCTTGGCTACAGTACGCGAGCCAGTACAGTAGTTTCGGGTTCTCCTAACTAAGAGGTGAATTTGTTAATTATAAAAACGGACGGCAAACCAACCCCCGCCCCCTTCCTGCCTCGTGGAAAAGAACGCTCCTTCCAGCTATCGATTCCGCCATACCTTAGCTGGAAAGCCAAAGCTCATGATGGACGTATTTCCAATGTTTCAACGCGATAAAAGTGGTCACGTGCACGTTTTTAATAGTTTTGCCAGAAAGAAGAAAAGAGACATCGCCGATGCTGAATAGCGAAGTGAAATTTATTTGAATCTCCATTGCCAATGATCGGCAACCATATGTGGTTTGGTACTCGAATAAGTATCTTCTCAAATGGGTCATTAGCTGTTAACTGAACAAAGACTTTAAAATTACCAGCGACGGAAAAAAAAGTAAGGATTCAAAAAACTAATGAAGTTGGTCGATTTGTTTAATTGACAAGTAGGCTTGATCCCGATGCCTTAAAAGTATATGGAAAGTTACTCCTCTCACATATCATTGACACACTAAAAGAGATAAAAAAATGTAATAACTTGGTTTTGGCAATTACAAAAAGGAAGATTAGCAAACTCAAATTGTCCATGCATGTAAAATTTTCATAGAAATTCTGAGTGAATATTTTGGTACCCTTTTTAATGCCACTAAAATGCGTTCGATTCTATCCATGAGTTAAATTAGCAAATGAGAAATTGATAGTCTTCCAACATCCGCAAATTGAAAGGAGATGGATTTCTTCCTTTGCCACAAACAATGCAAGAGTGTTGCTTCGAAATAAGATCTGTTCTCGACATGGCTAAAAGAGGGTCAAGAGCGGTGAGCCTATTTCAAAGCTTTAAGATAATGGCGCAGGAGGAAGGCGAGGAGCGATTAGCGCTTCGAGGCAGCTTCTCCGGATTTGCTTACAAGCAAAGGCTACAAGGCAGTAGTAGCACGTGGGGCCATGCAACAGACAGGGACAGGCAAGCTACGTCGGGAGAGCCCCTTCGTCGTTTCCGGAATCCCGATTCATCACGTGTTTTGGAGACCCTTTTTGTCAATGATCTTCCAGAAACCCAGAACCGAATTCCTCATGATCGGGTACGGCCGATTACTTTACTCATTGGAACGTTCGTTTGCCAGATTCCTTACTCAAAGGACGGCCGATCAACAAACTCAGAGTGGCCGATCAACAAACTCAGACGCTTTTAAATGATGTCGGTGATATTTCTATAGTTAAATTATAAATAATGATCTAAAATGAGATCATTTTCTAAAAAAAAAAAAAAAAAAAAAAAAAACTTAAAGTGAATGCTGTTTTCAAATAAGAAAATAAAATAACAAAGCAAATTTCAAATAACGGCTTAAAATGAATAAATCAGTTTTAAATAAGGGCCAAAATTTGCGAATCAGCATCATTTAAAATTGTGGCCAATCCAATTGTGCCTCCGTTTGGCTATGGTTCATCATTCTCCAACCGTGCTTGATTCTCTAGTAACTGGCCGAGCCTCCTCGAACTCCTCCATTTTTGTTCTCGAGATCTCCATAGCTAAGCATCTTCAATCTTCGTTCTCATCTTCCTCAAATGTTGAGCACCATCTAGACCGAAAGAATCTTGAAGTAGAATGGTCTCACGAGTTTGGCGTCGGAGTAGCAAGCAAGCTCACCCATCCGACCAAGTTTTTGAGCTCAAGCAGTCATGGCGATCGCAAGATTCAAAGCTAGGTCTGACCTTGAAGCTTGCGGCTAAGGTGGACGCTCTCCAATGTCTAGGTGGCAAGGCGTAGCAACGAAAGTGTATGGATGGAGTTTGGCCGAGCGATTGTGAGGTTGAAGATGATAAAGGTATTTTCAAAGAGAATGAACGGTAACTTGCAATTAATAAGTCCTTTTAAAATTTTTACTGATGTGCACCACGCTAATGTTACATCAGCCCAACGTCAAAATTTTCTTTTAATTTTTTATCTAGATTTTGTTTGGGACAAAATTGCCTTATTTGGTCATTAGCAAAATTGTGTTACAGATTTTTATCCGGAATTTTTCCTATTCTTACCGTCAGGAATTACGATTCTTAAAAACAGTAAATTACTTTTTAAAATTCGGTAAAGGTTCTGTAGGAAAAAAGTCGTGAACTTTCCCGAAGCGGGGCTCCCGTGTCGTGTTCCTTTGCCAAGAGTTTGCAAATCTACCTAACTTTAATCATACTTTTCGCCCCCTCAATCAGCGACAGGTCCGCCCAAGGAATGCCCTCTGTTTACACGGCATGTCATGATGTGGGAGACGGAATCTCGATCGGGGTACTTGACCAAAAGAAGATGGTGAAGGTAGTTCTCTCTTGTAAACCTAGTTTTACCCCAGAAGAGCTTGTTCCCTTTATATATATATAATCGTCCGCTTTGTCACTTTTAATAAGGACCACAGTCCTTTTCTTCTTCGAAATATCGTCAGTGATACAGGCATGGATGAATGCGTACATCATCGCTCACCCAACACCGATCTCTTCTAACATTTCTTCATCTACATATACGCACATAAATAAGTTCTTCATTAATTACTACTTGAAAAACTTCGATCAAGATGCCAGATTCCTGTTTGAGCAAGCCATTCCCCATTTAGGCATCCTTCTTAGGTCCCTTTATTTCGTTGGCTCGATTAGTTTGCAAGCATGATTTAAGATTTTACTATGTTTCAAGCCTATCTAAATGAGTATCGTTTAATCTAATGTTTGACCTAATTCGTCCATGCTCATCTACCCATCAAATCTAGTTGAGACACGTTATGTTGTAATTGTGGTGGATTAATGATTAATGAAAGTAAGCAAAATGAGATACGTTGTTTCTCTTCGTGTACCTCCTTAATTCATGTATCTCACAAGTTCATATATCTCTTGGATTCTTGTATCTATTTAATTCACGAATTTCCTAAATTCTTATATCTATTTAATTCATGGTTCATGCATCGTTTCTATACATGAATTCCAAGACTCCATAAATAGATTTGAAATTCCTCATTTGAAAAAAGAAGCAAAAACACCTACATCTCCTCTCTTTAAGTTTCTCTAAGTATGCCGGTTTCAAGAAGTGTTCAACAGAGTCCTATTAATACAGTGCTAATACTAACAAGTTTGAGGTATTGTATCTTGGGAAGCGAAGTTTGTTAAGCTGCTTAGCACTATTAGCAGGGATTAATTGTCTTAAAGAGATTCAGTTAGTTATACCTCACCTCCAATTACTATTACTTTTTGTTATCACTTTCTTGAATTTTTTATTTTTTGATTACAACAAATAGTCTTACATATTCTTCCTCTAATATGTTTCTCCTCCTCCTCCTCCTCCTCCTCCTCCTACTCCTCATCCTCCTACTCCTCATCCTTTATATATTTTCCAACAATCTTAAAATCCAAAAGTCAAGATGGTTGATAATAATGATGTCTGGAATTTCCTAATGTTGTGGCAGCAAATGCTGCGAGCTTTCGAGCTGAAATTATCCATGGTGATATGAGTACGAGTCACTTGACTAATATACTCAGGAATGGTTTTCAAATGACATAAGGTCCAATTTTTGGAGGGATGATCAATGGGCTTTGCTAGCTTGATGGTAACACCTCTAGTAACATTGAATGAGAAACCAAAGAAATTCACTAGCGTGGGCTTTAAGCAATGGCAGTAGAAAGATAATGGGGGTAAGTACACTATCGGTGCCAAAAGTTGTGTACGACGCTCACTTTGGTGCCAAAAGTTTCTGTTGGATTACTTAAGTGCCAAAAAGTTTGAAAAATGATCATTTTAGTGCTAACTCTGATTTGGTTAGCCGGAAATCCAACGTGGCACTTTTTTATTAATTTTTGAAGCTGATGTGGTTCACTGAAGAGTACAGTCAGCATTTAAACAACAAAACGACGCCGTTTGGTGTCTCTCCCCCAATTCAAAACCCTAAATCCCCAAATTGGTGTCTCTCCCCTTCAACCACCCACATCCCTCGCCTCTACCTCCGCCGGCGATGGGCCAGTCGCCGTCCTTGATGGCCCCCGCACTCAGCGGCCGCGGCTCCCACCCCGAACTTGACCTTAACGACGGCCATTAGGCGGCCAAGTCGAAGGCCGTGATCTGGCCGGTGCTCAGGGAGGCCGTCGATGAGTGCGCCGCCCCGATCTCTCCCTCTCCATCTCCGATCTCCCCAATGAGTGCCTAGCCTACGTCTTCCAGTACCTAGGATCCGATGACCAGGGTCGGCGCTCCCTCATGTGTCGTTGTTGGCTCACAATTGAAGGCTAGAGTCGCCAAAGGCTCGCCCTCCATGCCCACTTGGAGCTATTGGATGCGGTCCCAGCGTTGTTCGCGCGGTTCGATACAGTCACGAAGATTGCGCTCAAGTGCAACCGCAAGTCGTTGAGCATTGGCGACGACGTGCTCGTGCTGATCTCGCTCAAGTGCAGGAACTTCATGTGCCTCAAGCTGCGACCGAGCGACGGTGGCCGAGCGAGCTAGGTCGGTGTTGGGCGAGGATCGGAGAAAAAAACCCTAATTTCAATCCCCAAATAAATAAAAAAAAATCCCTAAATGAGTTGTGCGGCGTTGTTTTTGTGAGGCCATCCACTTAGGACGGCAAAACGACGTTGTTTAAAAGCCATGTTTTTTTTATAAAAAAAAATATAAAAACCACGTAATCATTTTGGTCGGAATCTCTCCCCGATGGCACCAAAGTGATCATTTTTCCTCTGATTTGGCACTTAAGTGATTCGATAGAAACTTTTGGCACCAAAGTGAGCGCCGTACACAACTTTTGGCACTAATAGTGTACTTACCCCAAAGATAATGAGAGATTGACTGTTGTGGTAATGTCTAAGGTATCCTTGGTGTTGAACATGTGTTGGTGGATAAACATATGTTCTTGTCTTACAAGAAGGCTAAGGAAGAAAGGAAGCTTTATGTGGCTAACTCTATATGAGCAAATATTGTCGAGAGATAAAAAGTGATCTTGAAGTTCACCTCTAGCAAGGAAATCACATTGCTAAATGTGTTGCATGTACTAGAGATCTAGAGGAATCTCATTTTTGACCCTATACTTATCAAGAAGGGTTTTGAATTGGTATTTGAATTTAACAAGTTCGTACTTTCCAAAATGGGGTGTATGTGGAGAAATGGTACTTGTACAATGACCTGTTCAAAGTCAATGTGGCTGTCATAGATGTAAACTCGAAATTTTTGTACCCAAAGGCTAGTGATAAAGAAAAGTCTTCAGTTTATACTATTATGTCTCATTATTTATGGCATGGTAGATTAGAACATGTAAACTATAGTGCAATGAGAAATATAGCAAACTTGGGGCTAATTTCGAAGTTTGAGTTGGACACCCATTATAAGTGTGAGACATGTGTTGAGACTAAGTTTGCTAAGGAATCTTTCAAATTGTTAAAAGAATGAGTGAACCTTTGTAGTTAATCCATAGTAATTTATGTGACTTAAAGTTTGTAAAAAGTCTAAGGTGAAAAAAAGTACTCCATCACCTTTATAGATGATTGTGCTTGATTTGCTATGTTTATCTATTAACTAGCAAAGATGAACCTATGAGCATGTTTATCAAGTATAAAAATGAGGTCAAGAATGAACTTGATGGACGAATCAAAGTGCTTAGATCTGTTAGATGAGGAGGAGAATATTAGTTCTTCCAACTTAAAAGAGTTGTGTACTAATTTGTGAATAATTATATAAATAATTACACCTTACACTTTTGCAGCAAAATGGAGTTGCTGAATAGAAGAACAGAACTCTAAGTGTGGAGGTGTCTAGTCAAAGTGGCGATTTCTCCTTCGAAACAAACTCAGTTGGGGCCTAAAATGGTGGATTGCATAGTCAACAATTATGCTCAAAATAGCATTGCATACAGATTTTTGATTCACAAATTTGAAAATGTGGAAATGCATATGAATACCATCCTGGAATCAAGGGATGTTGAATTCTTTGAGGACATATATCTTGCGAAAAGAAATCAAGGTGAACCTTATTAGAAAAGATTTAGAGAATTAGAATATGAGAATGATGAAGTCAAGGCTAACTGAAATCAAACTTCAAAGGAGTAAGGCCACGTTTGATCGATCAGATAAAAGCATGGATATGATATGTTTATCCTATCCTGTGTTTGGTAATTATCTAGGACATGATACGGTCGGATATTGATGGGATATAGCTCGGATAAAAAAAATCCTAGGAGGGGTGAAATAGACTTGGATAGTATTTCTCTTATCGATCTATTTAAAAAAAAAAAAAAAAAAACCTACGCTCTCCTTTTCCTTCTCCTTCTCTCACATGCACGACTCCTCTCATGAAAACATCACTCGAAACATCTTTTTCTTAGTAGCTCCAATTTGACTAATTCAAGCACGATCTTTGGTGAGGAGCCATGACGATTCTACTTTCTCACGAGGTTTCGTCTCTCTCTGTGCATTGATTTTCACACACTTTACAAGGTTTGTGAATTTCTTCCTTGGTTTAACTTTCATGGGTGCAGTCAATTGTGGCTCAAGTTTAGCGACTCTTTTTCCATGAAATCTTGCTCTACAGTGGCCTACTTTTGTTTTTCCACAAATTACATCACTTGGTAACCTTTTCTTTTCATAATGATTCGACCTTTTTCCTCATTGCTGAAATTTAAGGGAACAAGTCAAAACTGAAAGACATATTGTCAAGAGTGAAAAAGACAAAACTTACAAAATGCTCAAAAGGCTTCCCATCTTTAAATATGAAAAAGGTAGGTGATGCTTCTATCTTATATTTTTCAGCAATGTTGGGGTATTTGTCAGTATCAATCTTCACAACCTGAATTGTATCTTTAAGTCTAATGCTATCCTCATTAAGGTTAGGAACCATAAATTGACAAGGACCACACTTGGGCACAAAAGCTCGAATGATTAGATTTGGCCAATCAAGTTGCTCAAAGATTTATTTGAACAGGTATCATTGCTCCAAATCTATGGAGGATGTACATTGCCCAATAGCATAAAAATCAACTAATAGTGGTTTCTCAGATTTGGCCAACAGATCATCAAAAGATTTATATGTTTGCTTCTTAGCTTCAACCTGTAAAAAACAAGGGAGACAGGTAAGTGGATGTTTCTAATATACAAAACAAAGATCAAGTAATAATGTCAAATGGTCCAACAAAGACTAAAGGAAGCACATATACTTAACCATATTTTTCAAGTCCAAAAGAAGCTACTCATTAAAGAGGATCATAAAGTTTACTCCATCAAATCAGATGAAGAAGCCAACTATGTAAAGAACATATGCTATTACTAGTGTAAAGGATTATAAGGAGAGCGAAACACATTTTTTCATTAATAACAATAAATAGGATGCGGACAAATAACAAGGGGAAAAATTGCATGACATGTAATGAGGAATAATTGCACTTGCTGATATATATATATATAGATGGTGCAAAGTGGTCTCTTTCACTCCTACTCTCTTTAGTTACATAGATATAGGCCCGTTTGGTTCAACTTTGGGGAAATGCAAGTATCTTTGAATGAATGGGCATTTTGTGAAGGCAAGTGTGTTTGGAAACTTATTTTTTGTGTATATTTTGTAAAGCAACTTTAAGGTGAAAAGAAAACAGAAAAAAAGAAAATAAAATAAAAGGGAGGAGGAGGAGGAGATGCAGTTGCGCGAGGAGGGGAAAATCGTGGGGGAGCGGCTCGACAGTGGTGGTGGTGGTGGTGGGGAGGCGGTTGGTGACGGTGGCGGTGGCGGTGGTGGTGGGGGAGGCAGCTCGCCTAAGGTCGGCGACCTCAAGCGACGCCTTAGGTCGCACAACCCAGCCGCCTGAGGTCGCACAACCTCAGGCGAGGCTTCTCGACGGCCAGATCTGGCCGCTCACGGCTGAGCGCCGCCTGCCGGCTGAGCTTTGCGGTGGAGTAGTAAGTCCAAGAAAGAAGACGATGAATAGTGTTTTTTGAGGGCAAAAGGGGAAAACATGATTATCAGTAAGGGCAATATTGGAAAGAAAAAAATTCATTAAACCTCAGACTAGCATTCTGAAAATGCTAGCATTTGGGAAATGGAGACTCAAAAATGTGAACTAAACGCAAAATATTTTCCCCAAGGGGCTTTGGAGGCCCAAAGCCCCTTGGGAAAGCCGAACCAAACGGGGCCATAGACTTGGATATTAACATACTAGAATCATCTAAGAGACCAACATATATACAACTCCCATCTAGTAGGATAAAGTCTACAATTGTCTGTCGTTATTTGTGATTACAAGTACAAAATCAGCTCCTAGTAAGAGTTCATGTGGTATAGGTTAACCCCCAGCTTGCCCTAAAGAAGCTTTACAAAGAAGCCATTGTAGACCTTACTGCTAACTTTTTAAAACTGTAGTTTATTATAGCTCTATATCACTTTCATAAATATCCTTTTAGATTTAGACGAGATGGTAACATGAGCCTCATACATTAAATGAGAACTCCTCATAATACAGTAATAGGTCGATTTCACCAGTTTGTTTTCTTCTACACAGATCATTTATAGGTTACATTGTCCATTGCAAAATGATGAAACCATCAAAATCTATCTTCTTTGCTTGTGGAGGCATCAATGCATTTGTATGGATTATTGAAATAGGTTAATCCTAAACTATATAAATTAGAAGTAAATGCTAAGACTGTGCTGTTGTTGGTTTATGTGTTGTTGTGATTGCATATCTGCAATTTTATTCATGTGGTGAATGTCATCATTGATTCATTAGTGAATTGTCATCTTAGATTCATTTATTTCCTAATTTCACCCCTCTTGTCATCATAGATTCATGTGTTTCCTCATTTGTTCATGCTCAACTTTTTATGATAATATGTTGATTTGAAAAAGATATCGTGTTTGATGATTTTGCTATCACATAACTTGTCAATTTGTACTTGCCTAATGTCATTGTTTTTTTTCCTTCATTAGAAATGGATCGTGATGATAGAGAGAAAATCTTTAGTATTTTGATATTAAAGGAGATGAATCTACAGATGTTGCTTTAATATAATGTATATGATTGTGGTGTGCACTACTACTGAAAGGCACTACCGTAATCATTTATTAAGGATCGCACATTTGTTAGAAGACAAGCTTGTTTAGATCACCTTGATTGCATCTTTGACAGTAGTGACTTGAATTGTGTGGAACGACTTAGAATGGATAGACATACATTTACTCTACTATGTGAGTTGGCACGTGCAGTTGATGAGTTAAAAGAAGATGGACTTGTGACTATAAAATAACAAATGACAATGTTCCTGCATATACTTGCCCATCATGTAAAAACTCGTGTCATCAAGTTCAAATTTATGAGGCCTAGGGGGACAATAAGTAGGTATTTTAACTTAGTTTAAAGTGTAGTGATAAGAATGTATAGTGTACTTCTTGTCTCACCTGAACCAGTTCCAGATGAATGTATTGGCGAGAGATGGAAATGGTTTAAGGTATGTTTGCTATGCTATCACATGGATTAATTTAATACTTTAAAGAAAATATTATTTCATTAATTTCTTGTTTTTCAGGTTGCTTAGGAGCGTTAGATGGCAGATACATTAGAGTACGTGTTCCAGAGGTTGATAGACCTAGGTACCGAAATAGAAATGGTGAGATAGCCGCTAATGTCTTAGGAGTTTGCTCTCGTGACATGTGATTTGTTTATATTTTACAGGGAGGGAAATGCTCAAAAGCGAATCCTAGAGTGCTTCGAGATGCTTTAGTTAAACCTAATGATTTGAAACTTCATGTTAGTAAGATAAGCCTTTATCAATATGTTGCATTCTTTGTCATGTAGGTTTGATGATTCTAAGACAATTTATAATGTTATCATTTGTTAGTAGATAATTGTTATATTGTAGATGCCAGATACACAAATGGGGAGGGCTTTTTAGCTCCTTATGGAGGAACTCGAAACCACCTATCCGAGTGGACAAAAAAGTTGTATGCCAAATTCCCTTGAGGAGTACTTCAACATGAAGCATTCTCAAGCTAGAAATGTTATAGAAAGATACTTTGGTCTACTTAAGTTATGATGGGCTACTCTTGGGAGTCCATCTTTTTACTCAATTAGAACGCCGGGTCAAATAATCATAGTTTGTTGCCTCATACATAACTTGATAATAAGGGAAATGGCTATTGATCTAATCAAGGCACAGTTAGATGAAGTTGCTAACACTATTGAGGACGTGGAAACAATCGATGTTGTTGAGTCGTCAGATCATTTAACAATATGGAGGCAAAATTGGCCAATACAAATGTTTAACGAGTGGAATGCAAGTAAAGGACATGGAGGAGTTGTATGATTTGATATTATTAAAAAAATTCATTTGTTTCCCATTGTTGCAAGGCTTGTGTTGTAATATGTTTTTATTTCTCCATTTCTTTTAGACGTGTGTAATATGATGCTAGTTTCTCATTATTGAAACATATTTTTCATCTGCTTTATGGCTTTATCATTTTAAATATTTAGTATTCTATTGTCTCTATCATTATTTTTTCTCTACTGTGCTATTCTCTATCATTAAATTTTCTAAAATTTAAACAAGATGTTTAGGAACGGAAGATAGTGATTTCAATCAAAGTCAAGGAAGGGGAACAAAGAAAGATTGACGTGTATGGACAATAGATGAAGAAAATGCACTTAAAAATGGTCTTGAAGAACTAGTTATATGAGGAATGAAAGCCGATAACGGCTTCAAAAGTGATTACATGATTGTATTAGAGTAGTGGTTTGAAGAAAAGTTCCCTAGTCCCGGCATCAAGGGTAATCCTCACATAGAGTCGAAGATGAAAAACTTGAAAAAATTATACAATCATATATATGATTTGAAGGATCAAAGTGGCTTTAGGTGAGATCATGAAAAACATCGTATTAATATCCATTTGGAAGATAGTTGGCAAAAATATTGCAAGGTTTGTGTCATCTCTTCTCATTTTTCTTCTTTAGTACTTATTTCATTTTTAACAAAACAACATATTTTCTTTGTAGGTTTATCCGAGAGCTGCTTCTTTGAGAGGGAAGTCTTTCCCTCAGTATGATAGACTAGCAGTCGTATTTGGAAAACATCGTGCCAAGGGAAATCTCAATGAAGACCCTTCGGAAGCTCATGCAGTTGCAGATCATGAACAAGGTGAAAATAATGATGTTGTGGAAACTAATGGGTAAGTCAAAATTTACCACCGCTATCATCTTCTCAAACACATGTGGTTTCTGATTCTTCAAGAAGAAAAAAGACTAAGGCAAGTGACAAATGGGTTGCTGGGTTAGTTGAGATAGAAGGAACCTTTGGTTCATTTTTGGAAAAAGCTAATGAGAAGATGGAAATAAACACTAGCCGCACCGGACATGCTAAGGATTTGGATAATGACAAGCAAAAAATCAATGAGTAGCTTCTTCAAATGTCTCTACGTACAATGGATAGAATGAAATTATGTGGAAAAATTGTGAAGAATCTTGAGAATATTCATCTTTTTTTGGGATTTCAAGGAGATGGCAGGAAGGCAATTGTGAAACTACTTCTCCAAGAGATGAGAGAAGAGAATGTGTGATGACTTGGAGCGATGAGTTGCAATGGATTCGGAACATCGAACAATGTTCTTTTTGCTGTTTATTTGAATCATATGTTTTTTTTTAAGGTGTTGTTTCTTGTGCAATCCCTCTGTAGTTATATTGGGTCTTGTTCATGACCTTAAGGTACATGAAACATCTTGAACTTGAGAGTGTGTTGCTATTCTTATGCTGAAGTTTGTCTCCGATGGTGGTTAAATTCAATTCAATAACATGATGTTCCTTAATATGTTTGTTGATGGAGTACTTTGGTAATGCTTTTGCTACTTTTGAGATAGACTTTCCATCCACAAAATCTTAAAATCAGATCTCATGACTGTGGTCAAACTTTTTGTTACTTTTCCTTATGCAACTTACTGCGAGCATTACATATATTTGTCATGTATAAATTTGAAATACCATGTGCATCGTAAATCTCCCTGAAATTGAAACTCGAGAGCACAATCCATAGAGTACTTAAACAATATGAAATGAATTAAAAAAATCGCATAAAGAAGCGCATGAAAACAATCACACTAACAACCGAAGCATGCAATATAGGATCAGTGCAATGCACATTCAACAGTGATAATAAGCTTGAGGGCATAGGTTTCCTTAGGTCATCTTTTGCCCATACTTCCTCTACTGACAACCGTCTGCAATTTGGGTAGATATACACATGTTTGAGGACATTGACCACAATTATTAAAGTCGGCCTCACACTTTTTATTACCTTTTTTTTTTTCGTGCAACTTATTGCGAATATTACATATTAGCATTTGTTGTTCGAATATGCTATGATGCAATTTGGTTTCTCATCCGTTCATATTTCTAATGCTCTCGTATAAGTCTGAATTGACTCATCTCATATTAGCATACGCAATATCGCTTTTTGCTTCTTTATGCATTTCATAAATGATGCATAATCTTGGATTGATTTTGTGAGATTTTGTGAGAATCCGTTGATTCGACAAAAAAAAATCCGTTTTGGATGATTTTGCTATAATCTAATATGTTAGTTTGTGCTTTCCTAATTTTTTTTTTAAGAATATAATTGTTCATGAAAATATTTGACTCTAAGTCCGCAGTTCATCAAACAATGGATATGATAGGATATGAGAATATCTGACTTTAAAATCGTAGTTCACTAAACAATAGATAAAATATGAAGAAATCCCTGAATTTCTTATCATATTCTATCTAGTTTTGAAATCCGGACGATCAAACAGAGCTTAAGAGATCACAAATTGAAAAATATTTCAAAATTTTTTAATCTATATGTGAGAAGATGAGCCTCGACCATTTCAAGAGGCAACGTCAACTTCATATGTTCCTTACTGGAAAGAAGCTGTTTAAAGTGAGATTGATTCTATCCCAAATAATCACCCTTGGGAATTGGTTGATCTTTCGTTAAGAAATAAACCAATTGAATGTAAATGGATCTTCAAAAAAAAGTGTAAAGCTGACAGCTCTATAGATAAGTATAAAGCACGACTTGTTGCTAAAAGGTTTAGATAAAATGAGGGTCTAGACTACTTTAATACTTATTTACCTATAACAAGAATGACATTAATTAGGATGTTAGTAATACAATTTGCAGGTACATCAAAAGGATGTGAAAATTACATTCTTGAATGGTGATCTCGACAAGGAGATTTACTTGGAATAGCTTGAAGGGTTTAAAGTCAAAGGACAAGAACACTAACTTGTCAAATTATTGTATGGATTTAGACAAGCTCCTAAACAATGGTATGAGAAATTTGGAGTTTGGGACACCTGGAGTGCCATAACTTGGCACGGAGGGACACTTAAGTGCCATAACTTCGGAAATGTACACTTAAGTGCCAGTTTCGGAGTAAAGTGGAACACTTAAGTGCCATTCCGGCCAAAATCCGATCAAATGGCTGACGTGACAATTTTCCGGCGAGTTAGGTGCAAAACGGTGTCGTTTTGCACGCCGACGTGGCGAGAAAATGCAAAAACGATGTCGTTTTGTGTCGATGTGTAAATAATTAATATAAAAATTAATTAAATTAAATTTAAACTTAATTTTATTTAAAATATTCTAAAAAATAAAAAACTTAAAATTAAAAAAACTTAAAAAATAAAAAACTTAAAATTAAAAAAAAAATTAAAATTAAAAAAACTTAAAAAATAAAAAACTTAAAATTAAAAAAACTTAAAAATAAAAAAACTTAAAATTAAAAAAAATTAAAATTTAAAAAAAAAAAAAAAATTAAAAAAAAATTTAAAAATAAAAACTTAAAATTTAAAATTTAAAAAACTTAAAATTTTTTAATTTTAATTTTTTTAATTTTTAGAATATTTTAAATAAAATTAAGTTTAAATTTAATTTAATTAATTTTTATATTAATTATTTACACATCGATACAAAACGACGTCGTTTTTGCATTTTTCTCGCCATGTCAGCGTGCAAAACGACGCCGTTTTGCACCCAACTCACCGGAAAATTGCCACGTCAGCCATTTGGCCGGATTTTGACCGGAGTTGCACTTAAGTGTTCCACTTTACTCCGAAATTGGCACTTAAGTGTACCTTCCCGAAGTTATGGCACTTAAGTGTCCCTCCGTGCCAAGTTATAGCACTTGAGCTGTTCTTCTGCCGAGAAATTTGACCGTGTAATGATTCAAAATGGTATAGAATCAATGAGTGTGACGAGTGTATGTACATGAAATCCATGTCAGTTGTCTATTTGTTGATGATTCGTTGATTTTTGGAGATAACGCCAACGTTATCAAAATCACCAAGAATGTTCTCAAGAAGAACTTTTTGAGATGAATGACTTAGGTGCCGCAGATGTCATATTTGGCATCAAAATTCTAAAGAATTCTAATGGTTTGGGTTTAACACAATCTCATTATATTGAAAAGGTAGTTAAGAGGTTTAAAGGGTATAACATTAAAGATGTGATTAATAATTTTCTTCCACACTTGACTTTAAGAAAGAATATCGAAAATAATATCAAGCAGCTGAAGTACTCTCAAGTGATCGGAGGTATCATGTAAATCATGAATTGCAATAGACTGAATATTGCACACAATTGAGCCGGTATACAAGTATTCCTGGTTATGAGCATTGGAATGCACTTTTGAGAGTGTTGGGTTTTTGCAAAGAACCAAAGAGCATGTTATACAATATAGCAAATATCCAATTGTTTTAGAAGGCTATTATGTTGTCAACTTGATTTTGGATTAAGACCAATCAAAATTGACTAGCGGATATGTTTTCGCGCTAGGAGGTGCCACAGTATCATAGAAATCCTCAAAACAAACTCTAATAGTATGCTCCACAATTGAATCAGAGTTCGTTGCTTTGAATAAAACTGTTGAACAAGCAGAGTGGTTTCGGCAATTTTTTGAGGATATTCTAGTGTAGCAAAAGCCTGTGCCTTTGATATGCATTCATTATGATAAGGCCACATAATGTGATATATAATGGTATCGTCATGGACATAATACCATAAGATAGATGCTCTCGAATGGAATAATTTTTTTTAGATTTTGTGAAGTCAAAGGAAAATATTGCATATCCACTAACAAAAGGTTCATCGAGAGAGCAGGTAAACTACGCATCGAGGGGGATGGGGTTGAAAGCCTTAACCCAATAAAGAGATTCTAAGGTGAAAATCTAATCTGGCAATTAGAGATCCCATGGACTAGGTTCAATAGGATAATACAAATTTTGAAAACTCTAGCGAGTGCATTGTCTCCCAACATGCTTCCTACAACAATTTAAGGGTATGGTATGCGTTTAATGATTCCTATAGCTTGGATTTCAACATGTTAATAAGGTATGGTAGGTAGGATATTTTTAATAGGAATACACTTATATGTGTGGAGCTAGTCGACTCTATGAAAATCTCTAAATGCTAGATATTTTGAAGCACGCATGAATCTTGAGAGGTTTAAGGCCTCAAAGATGAACACAACCGAGAACCAATCTTGATTTGGATATACTCTGTGTGAGGTCTATTATCTGGGGTTATACCAACAACTAGCGGTTCAAGGTTTTGTCCATCAATTGGTTAAGTATGTACGATAAGCTTTCACTAAAAAGGTTCAAAATGAAAGTGAGCAAAACGAGATCCTAATTTTTCGTTCATGAATCTTATTAACTCATGTATCTCTAGAGCTCTTGGATTCGTGTATCTACTTAATTCATGAATCTCTTAAATTATTGTATCTATTTAATTCATGTTTCACATATCATTTATGTACATAAATTGCAAAACTCTATAAATAGATTTAAAATTCCTTGTTCGAAAAAAGAAGCACAAACAACCTACATCTCTTCTCTTCAAGTTTCTCTAAGCATGTCGATTTTAAGAAGTGTTCGATAGAGTGTTGTTCGTATAATGCCAATACCAACAGATTCAAGGTGTTGTATTTTGAGAGGCGAAGTTCGTGAAATTGCTTAATATTGTTAACAAAAATTAATTACCTTAAGGAGATTCAGTTTACCTCACTTCCAATTACAATTTCTTTTTATTATCACTTTCTTGAATTTATTGTTTTCGAGTTACAATAAACAGTATTAAGTTTTCTTTCATAGTATTTTTTTTTTCTTCTTCTTCTTCTCCTTCTCCTCTATATATTTTCCAACACGTTACACTCATCCGCGACAAGTGCGGACGAATACGCGTCAGTGGAAGTCCCCCTCGACGTGGAAAATTTCTAATTCCACGGTACGCGGGAATTGAAGTTTGCGTAAATTGGCTTTGGCGTGCGCCGCGGGTGCAGCAGCGGTATCTTGTGGCGCTGCAACACCCGACAAACGAACTGGTCATGGACGTGACCTTAGCCAACTTGCGACTTTTTCCGCCTCCGTGGTCCACCCGCGAACGTTGCCCCGCTCTTGTCAAGACTCGACTTTTTTTTTTTTGTCAAGACTCGACTTTGCGGGCAACTTCTTGAGCCATCGGGATACGCTGTCGACGGTGCCTAAAGCCAGAGAAAGTAGTCGAATGCCCGGCCGACAAGACATACTAGCCGCCAAACACATCCCCCGGAGTTTTGAGTTAACATGCAACTGGCTTTACGGTACCTAATTTTCTCAAGAGGACTAATTCATCCTTCTTGCTAGAAGTCCAAGCACAAGAACCATAAACCGAAACGAAATAAATAACATCATTATAAACGACTTGTCAATTTTGTTTTTGGCTTTTGTTGCGTGGACGAAGACTACGACGACGACGGCTTCGATATGGCTCAAGACGCGGGTCAAAGACGGGTGATGAAGTTTGTGGTCTTCATAAACAAGAGTTGGGACCCGAAAGGGGTTATTGGTGGGACTCCGACATGGGTGATCAAAAAACGCGTTCGTCTTGTTACGGAAAGAAAATACAATGATTTCGCTGAATAGATCAAAGGTCCTCCTTGTACAAACCTATGCCGTGCATAAGCGAACTCAAAGGTAATTTTCTACGGGACATTGTGAAACAGGTTTTCATTAAAATCTCTCTTGCTATGGTATGCGGTCCCCAGTCAAGAGAGAAAACCCATTCTTGTTAGCAGTCTTGCTTATGCTGGGCTGGCTTTTTCCCGAAGGTAATTCGAGGACTATAACTTAAACATGAGTCTGACTAAGAAACTCTTTTTTGGCTGGTTTACTGGCACCACTAGAAAGATTTTATGATTTGAAATGGGACGGGGATACTAAACGGCTTCAATTGCTGCCGTACCTACTTCTTTATTCAAGAGTTAAAGGTTGTATTTGAGAGTTAATCCTGCTTGTTTAAGATGAAAAGATGAAATCACAAATAATATTTCTCTTAAAACGGGAAGTTGCTTTAGATATTAAAGCAATCAGAAGAATTTCGCATGGCAAAAAATAAGAACTTTAAGCAGTTCATTTGTTTTATCTTTCAAAGGTAACGTTACTTTCCTTCTAAAATTTGGGGAAAAAAAATTACAATTTTGAAAAGTTAAAAGAATTACCGCCTTGGTGGCCGAGATGGTTCGGGCTTTCTCCTTCTCACGAAAGGGAGGAGTTTGAATCCCCTCTTAGTCGCTTAGGGTCTTAAGCGTGACGTTAGAATGGTGGGTTCTTCGCTAGCGTCACTCCAAATAAAAAAAGAGTAGTTTAGATAACTTGACTAACTTGTTAATGAAAGTCATAAAAAAAGGAAGATTAAACCTAACTCATTAAAATATGCGAGCCCATCTTGAAATGCATCGTAATCAAAAGCTCACATACACGGAATACTATCTAAAAAGTTTCCTATGAAGTCAAAAAATGCCCTTACCTTTTGTTTTTTGTTTTCAAATTTCTCCACATGCGTTCAGATAAAAAGGGTACTTGTCCCTTATCATTCCACGAACACCAATTTTGACCTCTTCAGCTTGACTTGACTTAGACCTTCTCACTCACGTTACCCTCCACCGCACGACAAATCGCAAGACAAGCGCGTTCATCCCACGGCTCCATCGCCCCCGTACACTTTGGTCGATTCGCATCCCGTCCCGAAAATTCTCGGTGGTGGGTACCACCGTCCGTACTCTCAGTCCACTTCCATTGAGCGCGTGCACGGCACTTTCCGCTTAACTCGCTTCCCTCTCTCTGCTCTGCTTCTGCTTCTGCTCCTGCGTCGCTTTAAATCCCATCTCCGTCTCCCTCCCTCTCTTCATCTCCTCCACGAATCGCGCTACGGACTGATCATGGCCAGCCTCTTCCCCCTCACCGCAGCCGTCTTCTTCCTCTCGGTCGCTTGTCCCCATCTCTCGCGCGCCGCGTACACCATCGGCATCAACTACGGCACTGTCGCCGACAACCTCCCCCCGCCGTCCCAAGTTGCCACATTCCTCAAGACCAAGACCACCATCGACCGGGTCAAGATCTTCCACGCCAGCCCCGACATCCTCCGGGCCTTCGCCGGCACCGGAATCCCCATCACCGTCTCCGTCGGTAACGACGACATCGTCTCCCTCTCCAAGCTCCCCGCAGCCAAGTCCTGGGTCTCCGCCAACATCTTGCCGTTCTACCCCAAGACCCTCATCAACCGCATCGCCATGGGCAATGAGATCCTTGCCACCTCCGACAAGACCCTCATCGCGAACCTCTTGCCCGCCATGAAAACCCTCCACTCAGCCCTCCAGCTCGCGAACGTCACCAACGTCCAGGTCACGACACCTAACTCGCTCGGGATACTCGCGTCGTCGTATCCCCCGAGCAACGGCTCGTTCCGCAGCGGCTTCGACCGGACCATATTCGCTCCGATCCTGGAATTCCACCGCCAGACGAAGTCCTCCTTCATGGTGAACCCGTACCCGTTCTTCGCGATCTCCCCCGAGAACCTGAACTCCCTTCTGAACTACTCGTTGTTCAAGCCGATCCCCAGCAGCACTTTCGACGCGGCGACGGGGAAAAACTACACGAACATGTTCGACGCCCAGATGGATGCGGTGTACTCGGCGATGAAGAAGGTGGGTTACGAGGACGTGGAGATCGTGGTGGGCGAGACCGGGTGGCCTTCGGTGGGCGACCCCAACCAGCCGGGCGTGAGCATGGCAAACGCGGAGTCGTACAACAGGAACCTCGTGAGGCACGTGAACTCCGGCAAGGGAACGCCGCTGATGCCGAACCGGAAGTTCGAGACCTACATCTTTGCGCTGTTCAACGAGAACAAGAAACCGTCGACCTCAGAGCGGAATTACGGGCTGTTCAAGCCGGATCTGACCCCAGTTTACGACGTTGGCATCCTGAGAAATTCGGTAAATGCCGTTCCTTTAAATCTTTTAAGTTTTACTAGCATAACAGCTTTTGTTACCCTGAATTATTTGGTATTTGATTTTGTGCTTTATTCTCACAAAAGATTAAAGAGATTAAAGACGGTTACTCAATTATTTTTTAAATCGGGCTTTGCTAGCATAACAATTTTTGGACGATTTAAGAATAATGATTTGTTGTGAGCCACAAATTCTTGATAAAGCAGTCCCCATAATAATTTATAATTATTCATTATTTGATTTTTTTATAATCCAAAATATACTGTTATTGTCACGGTAAATTAAAAATTATCATCCAATCATTTCTCAAATCAAGTTTTACTAGCATAATAATTTTTGGGTTACTTTCTACCAAAAAAAAATTGGGTTACTCTGAAAATAACAGCTTGTTATGAATCCTACAATAATTTATAATTATTTGTTTTTTGTTTTTTATGGTTGAGAACATATTGTTATTGTAAAGATAATCACCCAATCATTTCTTAAAGCAGACTTTGTTGGCATAACATTCTTTGGGCTACTATGATGTGAGCCACAAATTCTTGAAAGAGAGGGTTCTATAACAATTTATAATTATTTATCATTTCATTTTTTGTCGTCCAAAACAGACCTTTATTCTTACGATAAATTAAAGATAGTAGATTAATGTCGTTTATTAAAACTAGGACTTATGTACACGAGTACAAAAAATAACTGAGAGTTAAGTATGCCGAAACCGATAATATCGAGGTTGATTTTGATTATGGCATTAATTAACTTCAACAATTGATGGGACATTTTCTCGATCAAGTTTTAGGAGGGAACGAGGAAGTGTTTTTTTATTGATCGAGCTTGTAAATGATTTGTTTTTTTACCTTGGAAAATTTGGCCATTGTTGTCTTCGGTGGTTTTCAAACCTTTGACGAGTTTAGAGACTGTGTTGCACGTCCAAAATTTGTTATCTTTTTATTTGTATGGAGGGATAATTCTTTTTGAGGCTATGAGTGAGTTTTGGTATTTAAGGGCTTGTTTGGTAACGTACCAAACAATACTTGATTCTATTTCTTTATTCTCCATTAAAAAAAAAAAAAGGAATATAAATCCATTTGATAAATTTTTTGTTCTTGTTTCTAGGAATAGATTTGGAATATAATCAAAAAGTACAAAAAAAAATTCTTTATTCCCGAAAACAACTCTCGCAATCAAGTCATATTATGCTTCTTCTTTTTTTCCTCTCTTTTATTTTCTTCTTTTCCTTTTCTTTTCTCTAGCCGATTGCAAAAATATAATAAAATTAAAATATATAATGAAATAATTTAAAATAAAATAATATTTATTAAAATATTAAAAGAGAAAAATATAATAAAAGTATTAAAAAATTAATGATCGTACCAAATGCATTTTTATTTCGGGAATAGAAATTTTTGGTAATTATCAAACGTTTACGAATGCTCATAAACTTGTCTAGGAAACAAAATAAAAGAAGAATTATTTTTTAGTATAAATTATTTTTATGAACAAAATCATTAGTAAAAGCACCCTCCTCAGATAGCTCTTGCTTCTAAGCACGCGTCTGCCATGGAAAGATAGATTGGCTCCTTTGCTTCAGCTTCACTTTGCCCAGACTGTCCTCTTTCCGTGGCAAAATTTATGCCCCTGGATCCACCCTAGTGGAGGGCAATATCAGTCCATGAAAAGTTTTAATCGAAAAAAAAAAGATAATAAAATCTCATGCCATTTATCAGCAACAGCCCATGTACTTGCTTCGAGATCTAAGCCGACCATTTCGATTAATCTTTAATTATTATTTTTTGTTGGTGTTGATCATAGGCTGAGGGACCCAGTCCGACATCGGCCCCCAGTCCGTCGCCTTCCAGTCCGTCGCCCTCCAGTCCGTCGGCCCCCAGTCCGTCGCCTTCCAGTCCATCGGCCCCCACTCCATCGCCTTCCAGTCCGTCGGCCCCCAGCCCGTCGGCCCCCAGTCCGTCGCCCTCCAGTCCGTCGCCCCCCAGCCCGTCGGCCCCCAGTCCGTCGCCCTCCAGTCCGTCCATTCCCTCAGCCCCCAGTCCGCCAGCCCCCAGTCCGCCAGCCCCGTCGACGAGCTCAATGAAGAAGTGGTGCGTGCCAAGATCGAAGGAGTTGATCCTAGGAGGTTCTTGTTTTTTGTTCGCATACTTTCTGTTAATTTGAAGGAAAGAAAGAGAAGGGAATTCGAACGTCAGCCTCCCTTCTCTTTTTGTGGTGGGAGCAGATCGCGGCTTTTATATAAGGTTGTATTATAGGCTTTTCAGCAACATAGATTGGGGGGTTGCTATTGATCCCCCTTTTTCTATCTTTTTTGGGATCCGACATGGCTTTTGTAGAAGGTTGAGTCGGGTCAAACCGGCTAGAAGTTTTGATGGGGGTTATCCTCCAATTGAATAAGATTTGAGTACCTACAGTCTGAATTACGAAGCACTTCATGGGATGGGAAGTTCCCACGTTTATCATGTATTGTTGTTATACATATTTTGAGTGGGAGTTGAAAGAATGCTTGCTTCCATGTTCATCGTGTGTTTTACCTTTATGAATTGTCACATTATAAGATGTAGCATGACTTTTGTCACATGGTCCTTATTCAGTCAATAAGTTTTTAGTTTAGCGATTTGTCATCTATTAGTCAACATAGATGGTTCCTATTCGATTAGGCTTACTTTAAATATATACTAGAAAAGTGTCAATTTTCAGTATATCGTATGTACTTAAGAAAATTTATCATTATAGCAGTTTTTTTTTGGCCTTGTACTGATCTTAGGCCTTCATATGATGTTTTAAAATATTATAATTATGCAAGTGTCATACTTTTCTCTTGCATCACATCATTAACGAGGAAACTACATATATATTATGATGTCTGCACAAAGCACGGGCTGAACTGGATAATTATGGACTGTAATTATCTCACTTTTGATACGGCACGCCTTAATGACTCCTCTTATTGTTTACGATCTTGACCAATCAATAAGTTTAGAAGATTAAAAAGATTTTATGAATCCCCTTGTTTGGTCTAACCCCCTAAAAAAAACCGAAACTTCACATCTATTTTCAATTCCGCCTCAATCCTTCTTTTTTGTGTAAAATATAATCCCCAACTTTCATCTCAATCCATTTTTGCCTATCTGTCCAAAAAAATCCAATAGTTTTTTCAAAATTATCAACACCAAGGCCTGTTAGAGATTTATTATTGAAACCTGCATCTTCATCAACACTTTCATCTTCGTTTGGAACAGTAACAACCTCATGATGTTCATAATCTTAAAGAAACCAACGGAGATTTTTAGACGCGAGTGTAGATTTGAGACTAGAATAAAAGTTAAAGATATTTTTAATAAATAAAAAAAGGACAGAAGTGGGATTAAATCTTAAGTTGATTTTTTTTTTTTTTTGGAATTAGCCTTGCCTTGGTTGTAAGAAATCCTCAGAATACGGGTGCACGAAAAGCCTGGATTTTTGGGTTAGTTTTCGGTCCAGGCCATTTGTTTTCATTCAGGCCGGAGCACTCTCTGAACCCAAAACCCAACTGTTGATGGATCTGAAGTTAATCTTCACCATCCAAACTTGGGCTCCGGGTCTCAGAGAGGCGGCCGTGCGCCTTCATGGATCGACACCGTAAAGAGTAGCCAGCGAGGTAGTCGCTAAACCGATGCTTAAAACCACAAGGACCGGGTTCTTTTCTAGTTTGGTTCCATTCTAACTTCCTCCATCACTCGGATTTGATGTGTAGATTGCCATACTGTCCAGGAAGGACATTGTCGTACCATAAAATACTATTAACTTATCTTCTAGGTGTTGGGGTTTCATAAATCATGAACACGAGAAATTAACGAAATGAACGCAGCGGAAACAAAGATATATATTACACATGATTCTCCTAAGGCGTTGTTCGTGCGTTTTAGTCAAAAATCTGAACATAAAATGGAGTTAAACGAAATACCTCTCGAAGCGCGCTTTGAAACGAGTCGGTTGGGATGTTCTACGTTCGAGTCCCACAAGCGTCGGACCTCTAGTTCAGACACACCAATAACGAACATCGAACAGAAGAGAGAGTTTTCGGATATTCACCACTTCGATCGTGCTAGCAATCACGTGGAAATAATCCGTCGTATTCTTGATGTATAATAGTCACGGCTCGAATGAGATAATGCTCTTCTTTCTTGCGTCTCAAGGACTCAAGAACACGCACACACTTTACTCTCTATTTTCAGCAAAGCATCTTCTCATTCTCAAAAACAAAACGCACGCCCACACTCTCTCTATCTCAACAGCCCTGTTTTTCTGTTCTTTCTATTTAAAATAAAACCGATCAGCAACGGTTGCTGATCGTCCGCCAAGCACGAACGATCGTGCATGAGTGGTTGCTCATGCACGATCTTGGCATGATGGTCAGCGGTTGCTGACCATCCATGCTTCGTGCATAATGGTCAGCAATCGCTGACCATTACGCTTCGTGCACATGCATGAAGCTTTAATTTTTTTTTAATTAGTTAATTAGTTAATTAATTAATTAATTTTAGGGCATACATCTAACAATCTCCCACTTGCACTAAAGCCAACTTGTTTGGTACCTCAAACCCATTTGGTCAATTCATTGCCATTAATTAAATAATAATAATGAAAGTACACAATTGGAGTATGTTAACATATATCCACTTTGGGCATGCGTGTGCATCATATGCAAATAGGCTCGTGACTATAATACAAATTAAATTAAATCTCATTTAATTTAATTTCAAATCGACTCAATTCGATTGCAGTAATTGCAAACACATTTGCAATAATATTTCTCTCTTGTTCCACGTCATCCTAATTGTTTATGGTGTGTGACATCCCTAGGTTCATCACTAAGCTGGTAGTAAGACTTGTACTAACACATTAGTACTTCCAAAAGAATTAATTGTCCCGATTAATCTTTTAGGTCCTACAAGCCACGATTGACATCTAGCAATATGTCATGGCTACCCGGATAGTGTGAATATTTTAAGAATATAATGAACCTGTCAGCTTTGGTTATAGTGTAATTCAATCCCTCTGTCTTACTATGTCCCGATCAAACAAAGACCATGGAATATTAGTTAAGTCATTAATTCGATCATATGCACAAATCTAATTGACATGCATTTTATTTGAGACATAAATAATTTATTCTCGATTACAACCCCGGCCGAGGATTTCAATGCATGGTCACAATTAGATTGCATAGGACATCATTATCATACCTTGCATATAACAATGAGACAGATTCCATATTGCGCACACGTATAACTTCATATATGAACAAACTATGACCATCAGGTATAAAGACGGATCAATGACCCGGCATTATGTGCACCCGTGAATCATAGTTGTTCAATACACAAATTAACACTGTGCCTCAGGTCTAAGGATTATTTACACAAAACCAAAGCATGAACAATTAGACATTGACCACGCTAAAAGCTTCCATGTCGCTAATCGTTCCATATGCGTCACGTTCAGTGAATTCGTCTAATACAAACACCCGTGTTCTAACTCAGGAATCATAATACCCAATGACATGTGACTCATCATTCCCTTAAGTATCCAATACTTAATGGCGAAGTTAAGAACACACCGGTCTCAACAGGATTATTAATATCCACTCAATAATCCATCGACCGGGAACGATTTAAAAATTCAGTCTAACTATGAATTCGTCACATATATTCTTGACGTCTCAAGAATAGGTCTAGTTGCAACTGATCTTATGGAATCATTCAATGGGTTTAAAATAATTGGACAAATGAATGAATACGTCATCGCCATTAATTAAATAATAATAATAAAAATACAACTGAAATCCCTAATATGTAACTATTACATAGCATCTTTAGGGCATACATCTAACAATCTCTCACTTGCACTAAAGCCAACTTGTCGGTACCTCAAACCCATTTTGTCAATATGTCTTTCAAAAGAAGATTGAGGTAAGGCCTTAGTGAAGGGATCTGCCATGTTTTCTGCTGAGGCAATTTTCTGCAAGGCGATATCACCTCGCCCAACAATTTCTATGATGAGATGGAAGCGTCTCTCAATGTGCTTGGACTTCTGGTGAGACCTCGGTTCCTTAGCTTGAGCTATCGCCCCATTGTTGTCACAAAGCAATGTGATCGGTTGCTCAATTGAAGGAACGACTTCAAGTTCAGAAATAAACTTCTTCATCCAAGCGGCTTCCTTTGCTGCTTCAGAAGCAGCTACATACTCTGCCTCAGTGGTGGAATCGGCGGGTATGCTTTGTTTGGAACTTTTCCAACTAAACGCACCACCATTGAATGTAAAGACAAACCGGACGTAGACTTATAATCATTAGGATCCGATTGAAAATCAGAATCAGTATAAGCTACAACTTTAAATTCTCCTTCTCCATATATCAAGAATAAATCTTTAGTCCTTCGCAAGTACTTAAGAATATTCTTGACTGATATCCAGTGCTCTTATCCTGGATCAGACTGATATCTGCTAGTAATACTTACAGCATGCGCAATATCAGGTCTAGTACATAGCATAGCATACATTATGCTTCCAATAGCGGATGCATATGGTATCTTTTCCATCCGCTCTCTTTCTTCAGGAGTGTTGGGACACATCTCCTTAGAAAGACGGATCCCTTGCCTAAAAGACAATAATCCTCTCTTGGAACATTGCATGTTAAACCGTGTTAACACTTTGTCTATGTACGTAGATTGTGAGAGGCCAATCAATCGTCTTGATCTATCTCTATAGATCTTGATACCTAAAATGTAGGTTGCCTCTCCTAAATCTTTCATGGAGAATTTCTGTGACAAGAATAGTTTTATCGATGATATCATTGGTACATCATTTCCAATCAAAAGTATATCATCGACATACAAAACCAGAAATGCAATTGCACTCCCACCGATCTTCTTATATACACAAGGTTCATCCGGATTTTTGATGAAGCCAAACGATTTGACTACCTCATCAAAACGGATGTTCCAACTTCTCGGAGGCTTGTTTGAGTCCATAAATGGATCTCTTAAGCTTACACACCTTCCGTTTTTCACTATTGGATTCAAAACCCCGTGGCTGTTCCATATAGATGTCCTCTTCGAGAAAACCATTTAGAAAAGCCGTTTTGACATCCATCCGGAATATCTCATAATCAAGGTGTGCAGCTATAGCCAACATAATCCGAATGGATTTTAGCATGGCCACAGGTGAGAAAGTTTCGTCATAATCAATTCCTTATTTTTGACGATATCCTTTCGCCAGCAGCCGTTCTTTGTAAATTCCAATTTGACCATTAGCATTCATCTTTCTCTTGAAGATCCATTTACAGCCAATTGGTACAATACCATTAGGCAGGTCAGTCAAGGTCCATACCTCATTGGAATACATTGAATCCATTTCGGATTTCATGGCTTCTAGCCATTTACCGTAATCGATGTCCAACATCGCCTCCTCATAGGTTTTAGGATCACCGGGTTGATCACTATCATTCACAATGAATAATGGTTCAATATGATCAAGGCGAGTGTCTATAACGAGCAGGTGGGCGAGACGTTCTCGCACTTCTCCTAAGAGGTTGTGTATCGAAGCTCCCACCGAATCGAGATTGGTATCCGAACTCGGTTGTTTGGTACTTCATTATTTTCTTCTTGTAAGACTATTTTCCGCCCAAAGCACCACTTTCTTGGACGAACCGATTCTCCAAAAAAGAAGCATGCTTGCATACCAAAATTCTTTGGTCGAATGAAAATAGAAATAATATCCAAGAGTTTCCTTTGGATATCCAATGAAGCGACCTTGTTCGAGATCTTGCCTCCAATTTTTCAATTTTCAACTTTTTCACGAAAGCTGGACAACCCCAAATCTTAATATGATTAAGACTAGGTTTCCTACTATGCCATATCTCATAGGGCGTAGTTGGAACAGATTTGGACGGCACTCTGTTCAGTATATATACAGCTGTCTCAAGGGCATATCCCCAAAGGGATATTGGCAAATTGGTGTTACTCATCATAGATCGTACCATATCTAATAAAGTACGATTTCTTCGTTCAGATACACTATTATGTTCTGGAGTTCCAGGAGGTGTCCATTGTGATAAAATGCCATTCTCTTTAAGAAAGTCCAGGAATTCAGTACTAAGGTATTCACCTCCTCGATCTGATCGAAGAGCCTTAATACATTTTCCTATTTGTTTCTCAACTTCAGCCTTGAATTCCTTGAACCTTTCAAAGGATTCAGATTTATACTTCATGAGGTATAAATAACCATACCGTGACTCGATCATCGGTGAAGGTAATGAAGTAATTATAACCACCTCTAGCAGTTTCATTAATTGGTCCACATACATCTGTATGTATTAATCCTAATATGTCAGCAGCTCGCGCACTTTGTCCCACAAAAGGCGCTTTGGTCATTTTTCCTAGAAGACAAGCCTCACAAGTTGAGTATGACTCAAAATTTGAAGAATCAATGTATCCATCATTACTCAACTTGTTAATTCTGTCTTGTCCAATATGACCTAATCGGAGATGCCAAACATACTTTTTATTTGGACCGTCTCTAGGGCGTTTATTAGTTATGGCATTTATATCAATTCTATTTTGCTTATTGACATTGGTAATCGCATTACCGGGCATTGTAATGGTATAAAGATTGTTGGTTAATAAGCTAGAACCAACACATATTCTATTATAATAAATAGAACATACATCATCAGCAAAAGAAAATTCATAATTCTCTTTACCCAAACGAGGTATAGAGATGATGTTCCTAACAACATTCTTATAATGCAAACAGTTCTTTAAAACCATTACATGTCCGAAGGCAAACATAAATGAAAAGTCCCTATAGCTAATGCAGCAACTCTTGCTCCATTGGCAAACGTCAGGACAATCTCATTTCGCCCTAGCATCCTGCTTATTTCCAGATTCTGCAAAGACATACAAATATGTGAAGTTGCAGCAGAATCTATAACCCAAGAGCTGGATTCAGCACTAACCATAAGATTAGTTTCAATAAGCATAGACACCATACCTTTATAAGGTTGGTCCATGGGCTTGACCTTCAAGCTCGCGAGGTACCTCCTACAGTTCCTCCTCCAGTGCCCTTTGACACCACAGTAATGACATTTCCCTTTATCAATCTTGGGTTTTGATTGCACAACAGGTTTGGCAGACCTCTTCCATTTATTCTTCTTTAAAACAGTCTTACCCTTTGAAGAAGAAGCCTTAGCCATAGCCACTACATTTGGCCTCGTGTTATGCATTTCCTTCTCATAAACTACCAGCATGCTATGTAACTCAGCAAGAGTTTTCTCCATTTTATGCATGTGGAAGTTTTGGACAAAACCAGAGAAGGAATCGGGTAAAGATTGGAGGATCAAATCCACAGCTAACTCATTGTCCATAACGAGATTCAGCCTAGCCAATTCTTCAATGTGCCAAATCATTTTCAAAGCATGATCATTAACAGATGATCCTTCAGCCATCCTCATACGGTACAATGCCTTAGATATCTCATATCTAGAGGTTCGACCATTCTCATCAAAGTATTCCTTTAAATGCAAAATGATCGACTTAGCATCTTCCATTCATTCATACTTCTTTTGTAATTCATTATTCATAGAAGCAAGCATGTATGACCTAACTTTTAAGTCATCATCACGCCACTTATCATAAGTGACACGCTCCTCTTGGGTCCCACCCTCAGGAAAGGATGTTGGCATCTTTTCATCAAGCACATACCCAATTTTTTCTGAATTGAGAACAATTCTCAAATTCCTCACCCAGTCAGTGAAATTGGGTCTAGTCAAACAATTCTTATCAAGTATAGAAGCGAGTGGGTTTGCGGTCACCATTTTTCAGAGTAATAATATATCTGTTGCAGAAAATAAATTGTTAGCCATTGTACTTTTCATAATAACGATTTCATTTTGGTCTTTAAATGAAATAGATACTCCCACTAAATTTATATTCGAATCCCATACTCCTTAAGATGGGAAGCGGTAATCTTTGTTGGGTAAAGATTACTAGTGGGGATTGGAGTCCCACTAGCCCAAAGTTCACCTCACCTAACAGTTATTGGTGTCCTATGAACTTAGTGAGTGAACCAGCTTGTTCAACGCATCATATGCGAGTCCCAATCATAACTTCGGCCTCTAGACCATGAAAGCCTCACCTAACAGTTATTGGCATCATGATCATATTTAAGTCTAGCCCATCGTCTCATGCAAGTATTGAAAACACAAATGATTCTCTCACCTAACAGTTATTAGAAATCATTTGGCTCCAACCCCACATCATCATATGCATAATGGAGTGGTCCAATATTATAAATGATAATCAACCCCTATGTATCCATAACCGGTTAATTAACCACTATAATATAGGATCAAACCACGACGATGGAAGGCCACGAGTCCGAAACCCGTTTCGACTTAATATTATTAATAAGGAGATTTTGGTAGTTATTAATGGTCTCACTTTGCACATTAACCGGTTTAACATGCACGATAACAAAAATATAATAAATAAATAGATATCACATAACATCTATCCTATATGGTGATCATGGAATTATGGTTCAATGGGTCTCAAGCCAAAAAGACCCATTTAGCCATTTTAATGTTTTAATAATATGGACCTGCTCTTCACTTTTTCTTCAATCTTTGAACTCTTCAAAGACCGGGCCCAGAGAGCTCACTGGTTTAATGGCTTCTCATCTCTTGTAGTATTTACATCAATAATTGAAATACTAAACTATACTAAAATTACATTTTGTAAAAATAAATATAAAAAGAAGGACGCAGCCTCCATTTAATAATTACATCCCCAAAAAGAATACCTGGAATCATCATACATTCATCCATACAACAATCACAACAATTAGGGATTTTTCCATGATCACCACCCTTCCTTATGAGCCATAAATTCAAAATTTAAAGCTCTGGAAGGCATGCATAAAATTCTGCATATCATTTGTAGAATATAAACACAAAGTATAACAAGTTACGGATTTTTGATTCAAAATTGATTTAGTTCTAATTTTTGCTTAGTTGATTAAATTTATCACATAAATTAATCAACTTCTATAGGCCACATAAGAGTAAGAGAACCAATTCTCTTAACAAAAATAAATTGGCCATTAGAATGCAAAAATATATTTGAACTACAAATCAATTAAACGCACGAAAAACGCCTAAGGTTGGCTCTGATACCACTGTTGGGGTTTCATGAATCATGAACAAGAGAAATTAACGAAATGAACGTAGCGGAAACAAAGATATATATTACACATGATTCTCCTAAGGCGTTGTTCGTGCGTTTTAGTCAAAAATCTGAACATAAAATGGAGTTAAACGAAATACCTCTCGAAGCACGCTTTGAAACGAGTCGGTTGGGATGTTCTACAGTTCGAGTCCCACAAGCGTCGGACCTCAAGTTCAGACACACCAACAACGAACGTCGAACAGAAGAGAGAGTTTTCGGATATTCACCACTTCGATCGTGCTAGCAATCACGTGGAAATAATCCGTCGTATTCTTGATGTATAATAGTCACGGCCCGAATGAGATAATGCTCTTCTTTCTTGCGTCTCAAAGACTCAAGAACACGCACACACTTTACTCTCTATTTTCAGCAAAGCATCTTCTCATTCTCAAAAACAAAACGCACGCCCACACTCTCTCTATCTCAGCAGCCCTGTTTTTCTGTTCTTTCTATTTAAAATAAAACCGATCAGCAACGGTTGCTGATCGTCCGCCAAGCACGAACGATCGTGCATAATGGTCAGCAACCGCTGACCATTACGCTTCATGCACATGCATGAAGCTTTAATTTTTTTTAAAATTAGTTAATTAATTAATTAATTAATTTTAGGGCATACATCTAACACTAGGTTCCTGGATGCCGTTCCGTTGAGGTTGAGTTGTGTTAGCTTGGCAACTTTAGGATTGCTTTGATCATACATACAAATTGCTTGAGCTGTTTAGTGTGGAGTGGAGCGTCATGTTAGTAAGTTTGTTTCCAGTGACGAGTCTATGACTTGGGTATGGTCAAAATTGCTCTAGGTGATGCCTGGTCCGTGGAAGTCTTATTTTGCAAACGTGGCTGACTGGAGGAGGAAAACCTAAGATATTTCGCTGGTTTTGTTCCCGTAACAAAATATTTTTTACCGAGAATTGTCCTTTGCTTTTTATTTAATAAGGGACAAAGGTTCTAACCCAATTTTGGATAGAGGATATCAAATGAAATATGAACATTAACTTTCTGATCCAATCAACAATGTACAACACTAGGCTAAGTTGGCAATCAATTAACAACACGGCCTTTCGGACTTGAGATCAACTCAAATTATGTTGGAATTTTATCAACGACACAATTTGCCACTATATCGGAATTCGATCACACTATCCTAGGATAGTGGGATACATCGGAATTTAATCAACAACAACGCACCGGAATAGAAGATACAATGATGTTGCACTAAGGTATAGACACACGCTGAAATTTAATCAACGACAGTAATCCAAAGTTATAACTAGAGAAATTAAAGTGCAAAAAAGTAAAGATAAAGAAATAATATTTGATTGATTTATCGGGAGGGCTTCTCTTCGGATGTCTGGTGATATCAATAGAGGAATTTGGTAACCGTTTAGCAGTTGTAAATTTCTTAGTAACCGCTTTCAACTCGGTCCACATCCCTTTCTAGTCGCAACTCTTCTGTCCATTTCCTTTTCGACTGCTCTGTTCGTGTCTTGTCAATTCTTGATTATCCATAGCAGTTCTATGATTAGGTCTTTAAATCACAACCGCTTCTTAACAACGCACATCCTTGGCGTTTTCTTTTTGAGAGGTGATTTGAACGTTTTTGCTCCGACTTCAACGTGGATGATCAAATAATGCGTTTGTCTTGTTACGGAAAGAAAATACAATGATTTCACCCAAAAAATCAAAGGCCCTCCTTGAATAAACCTCTGCCGTGCATAAGTGAACTCAAAAGTAATTCTCTGCGAGAGATTATTACACAAGGTTTTCAATAAAACCTCTCTTGCTATGGTTAGAAATTTGCAGTCAAAAGAGAAAAGCTATTCTTGTTGGCAAGTTTTGCTTCTGCTGGGCTAACTTTTTTTCCGAAACGTAACTCGAGAACTATAACTTAAATAGTTTTAGTGAGTCTTCCATTGACTAAGAAACTCTTTTCGGCCGCTTAGGGTCTACAAAGTAACATTTCAATTTTTTTCTTCTTTTATTTACCATTGAGGGGATCTATGCTTAAAACTAAGGAAGACTAGGTTAGTTTCAATTTAGCTGCAACTACTCGGAAATTTAGTTTAGAATATAGAGATACTTAAGGATGTTAGGATAGTAACATTTCTAACTTAGCCGAGCTGTATTTTTTAGAGGATCCTACTAGGCTGGAGAAAAAGTGTTTAGAAAGATATAGAGAATCTTCACAAGCACACACTTTACTCAAAGGGATTCTGTCCAACACATTACATCATCTTTGCATTTTATAGGCATTAAGAGGTTACAAAAAAACAAAGACTACTGCAAGATTGAGTAAGGCGGAGTGTGTGTCTCTAGTAAATTCAATCACGGCGCGTCTTCAGTCTTGGACTCATAGATTCCTCTCATTTGCGGGACGCCTTCAACTTATAAGGTCGGTACTCCACTCTATCCAAGCCTTTTGGGCCAACGTTTTCTTTCTACCTTGTTCGGTCATTAACCGAATTGAACAAATGTTTCGGCAATTTTTATGGAAAGGCCCGGCGATGGGCCCTCGAGGTGCTAAGGTCTCTTGGTGTGATGTTTGTCTTCCAAAAAAAGAAGGAGGCTTGGGTATTAGAACTCTTCGGGAAAATAATATCGCTTCTATGCTTAAGCACATTTGGATTCTCTTCTCTGATAAGGAATCCCTTTGGCACAAATGGATCCATTCTACTTTTTTAAAGCGGAAAAACTTTTGGGTTGTCCCATGTCCTACTCATTGCTCTTGGGTGTGGAGAAAGATATTAAACCCGCGAGAACATTTCCAGCAATATTTCAAGTGGAATATTGGGAATGGACGATCAGTTTCGTTTTGGTTCGACCCATGGCACCCAAATGGCCCTTTATATAGGATCTTCTCCAACCAAGATATATACCACTCCGGTATCTCCCGACTAGCGACGGTTGCTGAAGGCTTTACCACGCCCATGGGCTGGTACGTGATCAACATCTTGGCCAATTGGTGGAATCCCCTCCCGGTGTTTAACCAAGAAGATGATCGCTTTCATTGGCTGCCCCACCCCTCGGTCGTTTTTCCTCCGCCCTGCATGGGAGTTGATTCGGCCAAAGGGCAATGCTGTCACTTGGGCCTCCTTTATTTGGAGCACTTCCTTGCCCCCAAGATATCAAACTCATCTTTGGCTTATTACTCGCAACCGGCTGCCAACTCAGGTGTTGCTTATCGCTCATGGTAGAATTTTGCCTACCAATTGCCCCCTTTGCTCGTGTAGACCGGATTCTGTGGATCACTTGTTCTTTGCTTGTCACATTTCGAGTACCCTTGCTTCTTTTTGGGCAGCTAACCTTGTTTGGCAAAACAAGCAGTGGATGGAGAATCTTGTATGGGCATCCAAGCGATTTGTGAGTAAAAGCTTTTATCAAACTATGACTCACTTTAGTTTTGGTGCGATGTGCTACATCAAATGGAAAGAGTGTAACAATGTGCTTTTTCGCAATCAAACCCTTTTTTCTTCCGGCGATGAAGATGCACCTCCAAAAGGCGATTAAAGATAAAGCTATGACGTTTAAGCATGTTGCTAACATTCCAAAGAATAGAAGACTTCAACAGAGCTGGGATCTTCATCCTTCTATCTTTGATTGTGGAAGTTCTTGAGTTTGTTTTTAGTCTTCCTTTCTTTCTTTTCGTTGTTTGTTCTATTTGTTGGGAACCATGGTACCCCTACACTCACTTAGACTCATGTCTTCTTGAGTGTCTGTTTTTTGTTGGTGCCGGGCCTCCCCCCCTTGTATTCTTCTTCGCAAAATCTATACTATACTTACCTTTACCAAAAAAAAAAAAAAAAAGACTATACATAAAGGCTCTGGGAATTCCGATCATGAAATTATTTTATGTTATATGAATAGTGACTATGAACAGTGATTTCCTTAGTATATTGCTACAATACTTTGTTACAATGGCCTATGCTACAGTAACTTTTGCAATAGGCTTTTCTACCATTTCGGGAGTTGTAGTAATAGTATGAATCATCAGATATATGTCGTGCTAGCCGTTCTTCCATGTAGAGTTGCTCAAGGTCAAGTCCATCATTAGAAGCAAGAGGATTGTATGTGTTGTGAGTGGATTCTCTTTGTGATATCAGGGCATTCCACATGTTTAAACTGCTTGAGGTGCATTCCTCTTCATGAGTCCTAGAGGGTCCTGGAACATTGTCTCGATCTAGTCTTTCAGGCATAATGGGTTGGGGCCAATTTGCTATTTGAGCATAATGGGAGACTAAGTTGGGGTCAATTCCAAGGGATAAGGACAAAGGTCCCTCATCATAGTGGTCTTGAGAGAGAGGCCCTCTCCATTGGTCATGGGATGCTTGAGCATAAAATTCTTGAGAGGATTGAGCAAGACATCCGTGTTAGCCATTTCTTGCTCTTATGACTGAGGAGGTGTTCTTGCTTGGTTTTGTGCTTGTTTAGCTTCAGGTGCAAGATAATAGTGGTCCAATGGGACAAGTGTTGAGTAATGCCATATTTCTTCAAGAATGGTGTGATTTTCTTGGCATAAGACTTTATGGAGTTTTCTATAATTGTATTCGACAGATCCAACACAATCGGGAAATTTATTGTAGATACGAGCTTCCTGAAGATGTGACTGAGGCTTGTAGGTGGTGGTTCCTATTATTTTTGGTGCATTGGTGAAGGTATCATTATTTTACACAAAATTCCATGGTCACAGGAAAATACCATTGTGTAACTCTAGCTCTACTCGAGGGGCATCTCTTAGTTCTTGGAGGAAGAGGCATTTCCAATAAGTCGGAAGGATAAAACCAATTAATTAAATATTCAAGAGGTTCATGTCACTTTCATTTCCCTCGTTTTGCCAAAGCGCAATCAGCTTGATTAACTTGACAATGAACTTTCTGGTGGGGAATTCAATAGTTATTAAGTACTTAGTAACAAAACAACCATAGAAGTTGGTCAGGGAAATCATCTTCCTTCTAGATTAACGGATGTATGAATGGATACCTAGAGTTTAATCTGTAGGGATATATAATTGAGCCTTTATGGTATCTCGAGAAGTCTGTATGACATTGGCACATGAGGTTATCAAGATCTTTAATAAGATTGTCGTTCTGGATTTGTTCAACAATCCTCTAGGGATACTTCAAGCTTGGCCAATCTCGCATTCTTTCGATCTTGTGTTATTCTTCCTGAGAAAAAGGATGCTTTAAAATGTACATGTTAATTTTGGCTGGAGCCTATAATCTGGAGAGAAAGTCAGCAAGCACATTCTTCTTTTCTGCAATATGTTTGGTTTCAAAAGAGTATTTCGAAAACCATTCAACCTATCGTAGTAGCTGGGAATGAGGAATTTGTTTCTGCTCGAATTTGGTCATCTAGGGAAAAAATGCCTTATCCAATTCTACTAAGAAAATGATGGCCAATGAGATGTAATTTAAATTTTTTTATTCCATCTTTTACTGCTAATATTTCTTTGAAAGTAGAATGATAATGCATTTCGGTTTGAGAAAACTTTTCATTTCTATAAGCGCAAATGTGTCGCTTGCCCTCAATTTCTTTAAACAATATGGCTACCCAGTACTCATCACTAACAACAATCGAGAGGACTCTTTTTGTAGTAGGTGGTATTTTCAATGGGGGGAAGTCTGCATGACTTCCTTTAGTTTTCCATTGCATTGGTTTAAGTCTTACTCTAAGGTGAAGGATTCTTTTTTAGCATCAACTGCAACTGGATCAATAGTTTTGCAATGTTGAGAACAAAATCCCTAAGATAATCGATTATCTCGATAAATTGCCGAACTTGATTTGTCGTGAAATTTTCTTCTAGAAATTTCAACAATTCTTGGACAATGTGTAGCCATGGATAGTATATGTCTTTATTGAGGTGCATACCAAGAAATCAATTTATGTTTGGGCTGTCATGCCCCGATCCTCGGGCACGCACAAATCCTTCTACTTGGTCGATTTTATAATGTGATATCCTAGGACTAAGTATCGCCGACCCTTTCGTTTATTAAGCACATGTGGAAGCAGTTATAAATCCCCAAACAATAAAACAATGTGATAGAAAAGTAAGGCCATATTTTTCATATTGAAATCCGCAACCAAACTTTTATACATGGCATAATTCAAAGTCTATTCACAAAACTATTCATAACATTCTAGTCACACTCTATGTACACCACACAAGGTTCACAAAAAAGGATGGGATCTCAATTCTCATCCGGGTCGTACTCGGGATCATCTTGATCTTCTTTGACTCTTCTTCCCTAAGCTTGTTTCCCTCAAACTCTTCATCTTTTGCTGGCTCATTATCCTCTTATGGTTCTTCCTCCTCGGCTCATCTACAGGCCTGAAATGTTGTCCCACAATCGGGATGAGACTACGTCTCAGCAAGTTCTATCCCACTAAGACTTGATTAGGAAACCAATATGCTAACCGGGCTGCCTACACACGCACGGGTCAGAGGACTTATCTTGGCCTCAGATTCCACCTGCATATTAGCACAATTCAATAGGCACCCTAGCAATCACATCACAGATCGATATTTCGATCAATCGATCTAGTCGATTACATGTCAATCGGACTATTCAAAGTCACTTCCACTCAATCAGTCAATTCACGACAAAGGATCAATCATTGATCAATCGACCTAGTCGATTACATGTTAGTCGGATTATTCAAAGTCACTTCTCAATATAAAACCTCCCATTTGCACTCTCAGTCACAAAGCTACAGTAATGCTCTCGGGTGTCGTTTTCGCTAAGGTGACATATGTATTGGACAGCACTCGTGCGTTTTTTAAGGCGCCGTTTTCACCAGTGATATTCTTAATCACCGAATCACGTATGTCCATAATGATGCATATAATAGACAGCACTCGTGCGTTTTTTAAGGCGCCGTTTTCACCAATGATTTCCTTATCACCGAATCACGTATATCTATACTACTGCAGATAATAGACAGCACTCGTGCGTTCTTTAAGGCGTTGTTTTCACCAGTGATTTCCTTATCACCGAACCACGTATGTCTATACCTCGTACCTGATCAGTCTTAGCCAAGAGTATTCTTAGTTCAATCTCCCGATTCCTTCCGATTTACAACTCATCAATGCATTATAAATGCTAAATAACCATACTCGGCTATCTACCGATCAATCATTCAATTTCACTCAATTTCAATCAATTTAGGAATAATTCCTCAAATTGCACAATTAATTCAATTCAGCACAACGTAGAGCTCAAATAAATAAACGGACTGCACCACGACGATTGGCACGAAATTCCGGTCATCTACTGTCTCGGTTGAATTTCCGGAAAAAAAAATAATTAATTAATTAATTTCGAAAATTAATAATTAAATACTAAAAATCCAATTTAGGCCCATATTGCCTAATTGAAGCCCGATAAGGGTTGGGAAAAATCTCGAGATGGGTTCTATAAATAGTATAGACAGTTCTCTAGCTAAGTATACTAACCACCTAATTAATATGCAATGCAATTAACTAATAATCACTAATCCATTCTAATCTAACCACTTAACTGCACTTAATTAAATCTAATCAACCCTTAAGCATCATTAGTCTACTAAGCAAGGATTAGTGAGATTACTCACTTGATTAAAAGTGGGGACCGGATCACCGCGATAGTGGCCGAAACCTGAACTTTCGGCGGCGTCGATGGACACTTGGGCCAAGCCTACAAGCCTTGCAAGCCCACAACAAAAGCTGGGCTTTGGCCGAACTTGCTTGGGCCTTGTTGGATTGGGCTCACAGAAGTTGGGCTTCACGATTGGGCTTCGGGTTGCTGGGCCTCTTGGTCTTGTGGGCTGAAAACAGAAGATGGGCTGCACTTGCGGACCTGGGCCTCAAATGGATCAACTGCTAGGCTGAGCTGTTACTTGGGCTTTTTCAATTTAAAGATGGGCCCAAAATTCACGGGGATTGAAGCCACGGACTGAACTGACGTTGGGTTGTAGCTTGAATGGGCCGAAGACGCTGGAAATTACGGGCTTCGCTGGCGTGCGACTTCGGTTGACTCGGTGGCTGGGCGCATGGACTTCAGCTAATCGAAGACACACGCAAGAGGAGAAATGGGTGGACTAACTGCTGCAGGCTTTGCTGGCTTTAATTGGCGCGGCAAAGAGGAGAAGCAGCTTCGCTCGGTGGTCTTCAACTCGGCTTTGTTGACCGAACAAAGAGCTGACGCTGCCAAGTGGCAGCAAGGCAAGGCTGCTCAGTTAACCAAAGGCTTTGCTTATTGCTATTGTTGACTGAAGGAGCCGAGCTTGGATGCGTGGAGAAGCTGAGTGGGTCGGTAGGCGTGCTGGCGTGAGGAATTCGGACAAAGAAGGGGAGAGGGTGTCGTGGATGATGGTAACACAGGCCACGGAGCTACTGAAATTGAAGCAATTTAGTGGCAGAGGAGCTGTAGGTGAGATGGTTTCACTGGCTTCGTGGATTGCAAACAGAGAGAGAAAGAGTTGAGACGGCTTCAGCGAGGAAAAATGAAAGAAAAGTAGGGCAGACCGTGGGACTTTGGGGCGTGCAGATGAGCTGTTGTCGTCCACGCACAAGAGAGACCGATGGGGATAAGGATAAAGAAAAATCAAGAAGATGATCCAAATTCCGTAAATGCTTGCTCCCAAAAGTCTTCAATAATATCTTGTATGTCCCCTAATACTTTCTTGCTCAATAATACCATAAAATAAACCTCCAATTATCCCATTTTTGAAGCCAAAGTTGCTGTCCATGCCTTATTCCGAATTCTTCAATTTAAGCTTCAATTTCCATCCAAATACTTCAATTTAATGTCCAAATTTGATGTAGAAAAATCCCACATAATTTCTACAAGTGCCCCTCGTCAAATAGCTCGGCTTGCAAGTCCAAATTTCTTTTAATTTGGTCCGTCTGAATTTCCGCAACGTCCGAATCGATTTTCCGTGAAAATCTCGGGATCTCCGAAAATTCTTTAGAGGGTGAGTCGACGTTCCTAAAATAGCTCGTGACACGAACGAATTTTCAATTTCTGAAATCATACTCGAATTCACGGTTAATTTCCATTCGACACATTTTTAGCGTGACTTAGGCTACCAGGTAACTTTCAGAAATTTTAGAGCAGTGGTCGATTTTCTTCGAGCCACAATGAACTCACTCGACTCAATGACGACTCTCGATTATCGTGAAAATCTCGATGATTCAATTACGGACACAGGGTACCAAAACGACAGTAAAATCATATTAGTGTCGGTCGATGAGAATTTTCCAATTTAGTGGTGTCACCCACGATTAGCCACACATCTCAATCGAATCAACCTATATCTTATCTCAAATCGATTTATATATGTGCTGTGATGATCTCGATAGATGAGCACGATCGAGAAGCCGATTCCTGGTCGAATTCTCAAGTCTATTTGCCTTAAAATTCTTAATGGTTTCCCCAGATAGTCTACTTATCTCTAGAATGATCAGTTCTAAGAGCAGCCCTATAGACGCGTAAATGAAATGCACGATTTATTCAATAAAAAACATGACTGAAAATCTGGGATGTCACATGGGCAATGTTCATATTTATTTGAGAAAGCATGATTTCATTTTTTTTTACAATAGTTGCAAATTGTTCGAGGAGCCAGCAATGAGATTCTTCATCAGAAATGTAAAGTAATATGTTATCAATCTAAATCACTGCATTAGACATGATTGGTTGAAAAATATGGCACATAGCCTTCCAGAAAAAAGAAAGAGCTACTTTGATGCCAAAAGGAAGAACTTTTTATTGGAAACACTAGTTTGGAATACATAATCCAGTTTTGGGTCTATTTTTAAGATGAATGTCCAGTTGCCAGAATTAAGCTTTGAGGTCAAATTTGGAGTAGATGTGGACTTTGGATAATCCAACAAAAAGAGAATTTCGAGGGAGTAAAGAGAATTTATCATCTTAAAGGAAGAGATTGAGGGGTTGGTAGTTGATCACCAGTCGCATCTTTCCTTGGTTTTGCTAGGCTCGTTTATTAACATAAAAAACTTCACAAGCCAATTGCAAATTTGAGATTTCAATAAGGTGTTACTGTAGTAACTTTGAGCATTCCTTCTGAATAAAAACAAGATATTCTAGGTTCATTCTAATATAACTCGCTTTGGTGATTTATGTCTTCATTCTTTTTAATAGGAGGGGAACAAAAAACTCTTAATTTTTCCTCAAAGGATGAGGATACTTTCAAGAGAAGCCAGAGTGAAATTTCGAACAGGCTTCCAATGATTTTTGCATAATTAGATCTAACAAACTCATTTGAATAGAGAAAAACCTTTGGATATTGACAAATTTAGAGAATTAGTCCTTATACTTAAGCCCTTTTTTTTTTTCTGGGAATAATTCGAAGTTGGGGAATTTAGGTCATGATGTCCAAACCAATGATCAAATTTTTGTTAGAAAGACTAGATCCAAATATTTTAGTTTGGTTATAGAATAATAGGGGAAGAACTGAATGGTTACTGGTGTAGTACGCATATTTATAGAAAAAGTGTCTCATGATGTAGAATTAAAATACCAAGCACAAGAAGTCTAGTATTCTTCATGAAGAATTTTAGTGTCTAGAATTGAAAAACTAGCACTAGCATTTATAAGAGCAATAACGGTGATTGGTTTAGCAAACTTTGAGGTGGAGAGTTTTATAGGAGAATGAGGACAATGAACTTGACTAGAATATATAATAGGGTCTTGGTCTAAAGAGGCGAGGGATATATAAAAAAAATCTTCAGAATCTGAATTAAAATCAGTTTCACTAGGGGTTTGATAGTAAAGAATGACAAAAAGTTTTCTCATATGGATCTTTATTAATGAAAAACAATGATTCAACATCATCATCTTCAAGCGAAACACTAATTTCAATTTCAATGTGGTGTATCAAGTGGTTCTGACATTTTCTCGCTTGAGAGCAATTTTTGATGAAATGATCATTTTTATTGTAGATGAAGTATCGAGTTGATTTCTTGCGGTCTGAGTGATCTTTCTTTTTTTGCAGGAATCGTCATTTCTTCTTTTTTCGGAAGTGCTTAGGTCCATGCTTCGACCTTCCAACTTTGTACTTCTTGAAATGCTTCTTCTTTTTTTTGGAATATTTTCCACAGGTGCCATCACAATCATTTTTAGAACATTTGATCTTTAGATGCTAGTGTGAGTAGGCACTATCAAGCTCTCGATTGTCTCTGATGTAAGTTTTCGTCATCTAGCATCTGAGGCACAGATCACCGAGGCAGAGATGGATTTCTTGTTGTATTTTTCCAAAGGGAATATCCACAATTCTCATTTGTTTGTTAGAAAGGATCTCTTAACTTGCCAGGAGAGCTCTCTACGAATAAAGGCTAGGAAAACCTACTTCAGGTTTGTATTAGTTCCAAGGCCATAAAAGAGTTTGAACATTTCTCAATAATATATGTCAAGATGCCTTTTTTCAAGAGAGTAGTATTTTCTTTCAAAACTCTCTCTCCTTTTGAGCTCATGGAAATCAATGGGTTTGCCAACGAAAAAGTGGTAAATGAAGGCAATAGCCTAACCAAAATCTGTCAAGAGTAGAAATTGAACTTAGTCTTACTTTGGAATTTATTGACACCAGTGTTTAAGATTACCTATAAACCTTGTGACAAATTTAGAACAGACATTATACTTGTCTTGATTGGTGAGAGCTTTAGTGTTTAGCCAAGAATAGAATTCTTCAAATCTTTATGGCCATTTGGAATAGGGGATATCATTAAGGGTAAAGAACTATTTGGAGAAAGTAGGATGGATTATTTAGCTAAATAACATTTGATTCATAAGGACTTGATTCTATTTCTTGATCTAGCAAGTCAACCATAAATAACGAAGATGCCGCTAGTACAATGGGAAAGGATTCAAGAGCGGGGATGGAAAAAGGGGATAATGATGAAAGAGATACCGAATATGGTTCTAAGTCTAAATCTGAATCGATCGAAAGAATCGAATTTGGAGAAAGCTGAATCTTATCTTTCAGGATATTAGGATTAAGTTATCTTTCCTTGTGATTTCTCAGATCTCTCTAGAATGATTCTAACGGGTTAGATAGTATCATTTGATCTGATTTCTCCCTTGTAGATTCTCAAGAAAATTATTCTTTCCCTTTTTCTTTCTTTAGCTTATTCATTTCTTTGAGGCGATTTCTCATCTTTACCATATCAATGTTATTTCATCCGGATTAAGTTTTTGTGATTGTAGCAAAGATTAAAGTATTTGGGGATAGAAGAGAATACTCGGTTTTTAGCAAGGTAGAGAATGGATCAGAAGGTTTGAATCTTCCTTCTTCAGAAAATTGACTTTGCCTTTTGAGTTTCTCTACTCTAGTCTTTGGGCTTTCGAGATAATGATATCCCGGGGGCCATCCAGATTCCAAGGCGTGAAGCCTTTTTTGGAAATCTAAAAGCATTTTCTTGATAGTTTTATCATATCTCTTGAGACCTTTTTGTATTTCAACGATTTTGGAGTCAATCGTTTTGAAAGCATTATTGTGTGTCAAAAGAGTTTCTGATTGCCAATTCAAAACATTTTCAGCAACAAAAGTTCTCTTTTGCCCTCCATATTCATCCTTATCAGTTAGAGTAGGAATCTTTGGAACATGATGATATCTTCCCTATGGATCGATAAATTCTTTAGTGGCTAGGAAAAAAAATCTAGAACTTTCTCGGACAATAGGAAGAAAATCTACCTCTTTGAACATAGAAATAAATGGGTTGATCTTATTTTCCTGGCTGGGTGGTATTTCATTTGGAGGTGCAAGTGGGCATGAGTGTTTCTTTGCCCACTTTTTGCCCACTTAAAGATTAACTTGTAAAATGGGGAAACAACTGATTTTTTATGTGGGGGTGAAGGAGGAGGCAAAGGTGGCAAAGCTAGTGATGACGATGTATATGAAGGTGGTGAAGATAGAGCATAGGAAATCATAAACTAAAATTTATAGCTTTCTCCAAGAGTATCAATAGAGGGATCTCCATTTAAATACCTTTGGTACACACAATCTTTTGCTTTTTGAGGCTTCCTCCCGAGCCTTGTAGTCAGGTCCACCCCATCAGGAGAATTTGTACAATAAGAGCACTAATTGAAAGGATCAAAAAAATAATGACCATAATGATCTTTGTAGTAATTAACAGGATTTCCATTACTCTAGAAATATTTGATAAGCTTTTTTGGATCTAGCTCAGAAATTGAATACGGAACGCAAGATTCAATCATAAACAAGGTTTGGAAGATCGTAAGGTTTTCTTCCTTTTCTTTGCCGAATTTGATGGTAACAATACCATCCCTTTTCCTCACAAATTCAGAATCTGAGGACTAGAGAGGCTTATTGTCTTGGTGCAGTTTTTTATATTTGGTAATCCAAGTTTCTGGAAAAAATTTGGCCAACTTTTCTTTAGAAATTTATTTGGGAACATGGATACAAGATGTTTGGTCATTTTACATGGAGATGGACAAAGCATCTTCATTTCCATTCTAGAAATTAAGATCAAGGACGCGATTCTGCACTCTGTAGACTATTTGGTAGTAGAGGGTTGCTGCTATGGAATCAGCAGTCTGGGATGTTCTAGTAAACTAAATTTAAATCTTCAAGAATGAAAGCAGCTAAAGGGTCTAAAAGAGCAACATTAAAGTTTGGATACAAGATTACAAAGACTATCCCAACATTTATGTGGTTTGGATAGTACCAATACAAGCATGCAAATATTCTAGAAATTGAGTATCTAATAAGGCTATCCGGGCTATCACTGGCAAACTTTTTCGACCATGGAAAGTAAGTGCAAGACGGACTATGAGAATATCCCTATTAGGTCCACTGTTTGGGAAACTCTAGAGGGATTTGAAGAGTAACAAAGTACTCATTTTCGATGGCTGAAATAGGATGTTGATCAAATTTGGAGGACTGCACGTACTTTTTCACTTCTTTAGGAGTTTGGCAGATAAGATGTCAAATTGAACGTATGGGAGAAAATGATGAAAATGGTTTAGCAAAAACAGAATATGAGTTCATAAGAGGAAGCCAAGTTTTAGATATTTTTGTATCATCACTAAAAGAGACTTTATAAAGATAGTTAATCCTAGAAGTATTTGACACACAAAAATCTGAAAGAGAAGAAGAAGATGAGGATGGAGTAAGGATAACAGGAACATTGAGGGTTTCTAAATTAGTCATCATGATAAAGAAATCTTCTCAGCACTGGATTCATCATCTAAGCGCATGGAATAGACTAAGTTACAAAATGAAACCACGACGTTAATATCAATGAGGGGATCTATGTTTAGAACCAAGGAAGAGCAAGTTAGTTGCAATAGATATGTTATCCCCGAAAGAATAAAAATCCGTTTGATAATATCGGGTAATTTTTCTATTCTTCATAATAGAAAAGTGGCTAGGGAATATATTAAGAACAGAAACAAGAAATAGAAAAAAGTAGGTTCTTATTCCTTGGAACAATTTCTAGAAATAAGTCATTTTTCTTTCTTTTCTTTTTTTTCCTTCTTCTTCTTCTAATCGATTGGTGGAGACTCATCACCCGCCGCCTTCCGCCACGCTCACCGCCCGCCGATCATCACCACCGCCAAAGGAGGAGAAAGAAGAGAGGGAAAAAAGAAAAAAAAAAAAAAATCTAAAAAAGTTATTAAAAACTTAAAAGAAATTCTAAGGCACAAAAAATATTTGTGGATAGTACTAAATGTATTCCTATTCTTTTTTCTATTTTGAGAATATAAATTTTATGTAATTACCAAACGCGTTGTTTTACTCATAAATTATTTAAGGAATAAAAATAGAAAATAATATTTCTCAAAAATAAATTATTTTCTAATAGAGATGTTCTAAACGCACTATCAAGCTCACACCATTAGAAAGATTTCTTGGTTTGAAATGAGACGGGGACACTAACCAACTTCAATTGTTGACGTAGCTACTTCTTTGTTTAAGAATTAAAGGTTTTATCTGAGAGTTAATCCTGCTCGCTTAAGATGAAAAGATCAAATCTTTCTTCATGTTCCTTTAGATATTAGAGCAACCAGCAAAATTTCGCATGGCAAAAAAAGAAATTGCAAAGGGTTCTTCTATTTATCTGCAGAAAAGCAACTTTATGTTCTTGCTAAATTTTGGAAAACAGAAGAAAGAATGTACGATTTTGGAAGTTACAAAAGAAATGTAGATAACTCGACTAACCTGTACATGAAAGTCATCGAAGAAGGAAGAGAATTATCGTTAGGGACACTAGCTAACGGACAAGCGAAGAAGGAAGAGAATAATCGTTAGGGACACTAGCTAATGGACAAGGGGTCATAGGGGTAAAGTGTATGCGTGCGCTCGGTGTACTCAACTCATTTAACCATTTGAGCCCATCATGAAATCCACCATAGTTAAGAGATTACACAAATGAAATGCCATCTAGAAAGTATCCTATAGAGTTGAAAGATGGCCTTCCAACTAAACTAGGATGTTGAAAAATGGTAATTCTTTATCGAATAGGCTATAATTCATTAAAAGCCGAAAATCAGATCCATCCAGAGTAGTTTTTATTTTTTACCTTTTGTTTTTTTATTTTTCAAACTTCGCTATAAGCGTACTTTGGCATTTTCTTAACTGCAATTGAAAATCTCACTACACATATATTGACACATATGTTCATATGTAATCTCTTGATGAATTTAAAAAAATTGAAAAATATTTTAAATTTTGATGGAAAAGCATAAACTTAGAAAAAAAAAATTCCCTGTTTTTACAAATCAAAACAACCGGCGGGTTGTGCAAGACAACTCATAGAATCTGCAGAACCTGTAGAACCATCATGACCCAGTAGGTCTTGGCACGCGACAAATTTCGAGCTTTGAAAAAAAAAATTGCAACCAACGAGTACACGTAGGTTCCAGGATTCGTGGTCCTACCCACCTTATACCCTCCACGAGGTATCTTGTAAAATATTTAAATAGTTGTCTCCTTTTTTTCTTTTATCTCATAAGTCTTTTGTGAAAGTGAGGAAATACTATTTGCACAAACTAGGCCAATAGATTAATCTAGGTTTAGCGTAAGTTCATATTGTTATTCACCCGCAGTAGGAGCGTCCCAGTAGCAGAACTAGATCATGTCTACATCGGGCCTTAATCCGGAACGCTGACGGGCCATCGCCAGGAAGCAGTTCAAAAGCGAGAAAAATGGGCCCTCGAAATAAAACCTGCTTCACTGGAAAAGGAATTATAGCCTTATTGTGGCCCCCATACGGCCACCGCTGGCGCTGTTTGATTTGAACACGTTTTCAAATCAAACAGCGCCAGCGGTGGCCGTATGGGGGCCACAATAAGGACCGAAGATCTTCTATGGGATTTTACTCCTTTGTTTCTTTGGTGATTGTGAATCACATGCTTTTGCTTTTCACGGATTCTTTTGGTGGGCTGGTGCTGATTCGCTGGCCCAGCTCAAAAGTGGAGGGGAGCCACTTTTCCAAACCCATCAAGTTTTTTTTTTTTTTTTTTTTTTTTAAGCAAACCCATCAAGTTTAGTTTCTTGAAAAACCGACCGTTACATTATAAGATATCAAATCTTCACCCTTCTTGAATGAAAATTTTCAAAATTTATGTAAAGTAACAACGTTTTATATCAGAAACATGAAAAAGTAAATTAAAATATGACATTTTTAAAATGGCACATCCATCAGCCTCTCGATGAATCATTTAAAACTCCAAAAAGTACTATATCGGTAAATTTTAAAGGTCGGGATATTTTAAGAATACTTTGAGTTGATTTTCTTATAAATTCACGAAGGATTCGTTAGAATTTAATCCAACAACAGGATTCTTAGTAAAAATAGAGATTCTCGGAAGATATAGTAGAAAGAAAAGATGCTCTATATCTATCTTTTCTATATTTGAATTATATATACTATACATACAAAGCAAGAAGGAAAGATGACCTTCGGTTTATTTTATTTGCCTCGCCCAATTTATATATAATTAAAACTTTTGTATTTTACGATACTCTATGTAAAGATTAAAAAGAAAAGATGAAATTATATTTAGATAAAAAAAAAAAGTGTCCCCGAGCACGAACCCGCGCAACAACGAACTGGGAAACAAGAACGACAAAATACCACGTCGGACTGCTCCCAATCACCGTCATTGCAAACACAAACGCACGATCCACGAAAACCAAATTTAAGTTCTTCTTGACCTTAGAGCTTCTAACCCACGTTACCCCCACACCGCGCGACAAATCGCAAGACGAGCACGTTCAGCCCACGGCTCCATCCCGCCCGTACACTTGCTCCGATCACATCCCATCCCGCAGATCTTGGTGGGAACCCACGGGTCCCTACTCGACAGCCCACTTTCATTGAGCGCGTGCACCGCACTTTCAGCTTTACTCTCTTTGCTCTTCTTCTGCGTCACTTTAAACCCAATCCGTCTCTCTTCATTTCCTCCACGAAACGCAACACGGACTCTGCTCATGGCCAATCTCTTCCCCCTCGCCACAGCCGTCTTCTTCCTCTCGGTCGCCTGTCCCCATCTCTCGCGCGCCGCGTACACCATCGGCGTCAACTACGGCACCGTCGCCGACAACCTCCCCCCGCCGTCCCAAGTCGCCACCTTCCTCAAGACCAAGACCGCCATCGACCGGGTCAAGCTCTTCGACGCCAACCCCGACATCCTCCGCGCCTTCGCCGGCACCGGTATTGCCGTCACCGTCAGCGTCGGCAACGGCGACATCATCTCCCTCTCCAAGCTGCCCGCGGCCCAGGCCTGGGTCTCCGCCAACATCCTGCCGTTCCACCCCAAGACCATCATCAACCGCATCGCCGTCGGCAATGAGATCCTCGCCACCTCCGACAAGAACCTCATCGCGCGCCTCTTGCCCGCCATGAAAGCCCTCCACTCGGCCCTCCAGCTCGCGAACGTCACCAATGTCCAGGTCACGACGCCGCACTCGCTCGGGATACTCTCGTCGTCGGAGCCCCCGAGCACCGGCCGGTTCCGCCGCGGCTACGACCGGGCCATATTCGCTCCGATCCTGGAATACCACCGCCAGACGAAGTCCGCCTTCATGGTGAACCCGTACCCCTTCTTCGGGTTCACCGCCAAGACCCTGAACTACGCGCTGTTCAAGCCGAACGCCGGCATTTTCGACGCGGCGACGGGGAAAAACTACACGAACATGTTCGACGCCCAGATGGACGCGGTCTACTCGGCGATGAAGAAGGTGGGTTACGAGGACGTGGAGATCGCGGTGGGAGAGACCGGTTGGCCCTCGGTGGGCGACGCTAACCAGCCGGACGTGAACATGGCGAACGCGGTGTCGTACAACGGGAACCTCGTGAGGCACGTGAACGCCGGGAAGGGAACGCCGCTGATGCCGAACCGGAAGTTCGAGACCTACATCTTCGCGCTGTTTAACGAGGACCTGAAACCGTCGACCTCGGAGCGAAATTACGGGCTGTTCAAGCCGGATCTGACCCCGGTTTACGACGTCGGCATCCTGAGAAACGAACCGGTAAATGCCGTTCCTTTAAACCCTTTTGCAAATCTCGTTTATTAAACTGGCACTTAGGTACGCGATTAGAGAAAACCAAGAGTTAATACGCTCAAACTGTTAGTATCAGGACTGATTTTGATAATGGCATTAATTAACTCCGACAATCAATGGTACATTTTCTGGATCAGGATTCTGGAGGGAATGCGAACGTGTTTTTTATTGACCGACCTCTTAAAAGTTTTGCTTTTTGACCTTTGAAAATTTGACCATTGTCGTCGTCGGTGGTTTTCGACCTTCGACGCGTTTAGATATTGCGTTGCGTGTCGGAATTTGTTCTCTTTTTTCGTGTGTGAAGTGATAATTTTTTTTTGGGGCTGGCAGCGAGCTCTGACAATTAAGACAGCTTTTGCTTCGAATCACGTGTCTGCCGCAGAAAGAGACGTTGGCTCTTTTGCTTCGGCTTTTCTTTTGCTCAGATTGTCCTCGGTCCGTGACGATATTTCGTTTCGTTTCATTCCCGGATCCAATCTAGCGGAGGGTAATGTCTGTCCATGAAAGTTTTAATTGGGGGCAAAAAACAAAAAACAGAGAGAGAGAGAATCTCGCGCCATTTGTCAAAATTACGTTCTGACAAAGACAGGAACACAACATAATCAGCTGAAAATACGGCACGCGTACATGCTTCGAGATCTGAGCCGGCCATTTCGATTAAGAACTTTTTCATTTGTTTTTTTATAGGCTGGTGGGCCCGCTCCGGCGTCGCCCAGCCCGACGGCGCCGACCAGCCCGACGGCGCCGCCGACGAGCTCGGGCAAGAAGTGGTGCGTGCCGAGGTCGGACGCGAGCGACCAGGCGCTGCAGGCGAACATAGACTACGTGTGCAGCTCCCAGGTGGACTGCAAGCCGATACAGGCGGGCGGGGCCTGCTTCAACCCGGAGACGGTGCGGTCCCACGCGGCGTACGCCATGAACGCGTACTACCAGGCCATGGGGCGGCACGACTACGACTGCGACTTCAACAAGACCGGGGTGGTCACGGCCGTCGATCCCAGTACGTCCTCCTCGATCCCCTGCTTTTAAAGAGATGATAAACGACGGCGTTTGGGCTAACGACGGAGAAAATACCCGCTACCTCACCCAATAATATAATGATTATTAAAAAAAAAAAAAAAAAACGTGGGGACGTGGCAGGTTACGAGGCGTGCACGTATCCGGAGGGCGCTGCGAGCGTGAAGTTAGAAGAGAAGAAGACGTCGTCGGTGACGGGAGATGCGAGGAGGAAATCGAAGGAGTTGTTCATGGGAGGTTCCTGCTTTTTGTTGGCCTACTTTATGTTAATTTGAAGGGAAAAGAAAAGTAAAGGGAATTCGGACGTTAGCCTCTCTCTTTTTTGTGATGGGAGAAAATTGCGGCTTTATATAACGTTCTGTTATTGGCTTTTTAGGTAACGTGGATTGGGGGGTTGCAATTGACAATCGATCCCCTCCTTTCATCTTTTTCTGGGATCACGCAACTAACCCCACTTTTTCTCTAACGGATATATTCGGCGATTTCAAAAAATTTCGGATCTATGACGATACCCGCTTGAGTCGGGTCAAACCGGCTAAAAGCTATGATCGGGCCATCCTCCAATTGAATGGATTGCGCTCCCAGAGCCTGAATTGCGAAAAACACTTCATGGGATTGCGGAGTTCCCACTTTTATTTTTTATCGTCGCGTTATATATAGTGTGAGTCGGAGTTAAAAGTGTTTGCTTCAACGTTCGTCGTGTTTACCTTGACTTTTATCGCGCGATCCGTATCCAATCGATGAGTTTTTAGTTTAGTGATTTGTCATCTATTTGTTAACATAGATAGTTAAAATTCAGTTAAGCTTATTTCAAATGTAGACTTCATTATTTTATACTAGAAATTGTCTATTTTCAATACATTTGATGTACGTAAGAAAATTTAACATTATAGCGTATTCTTTTTTGCCCTGTACTGATCTTAGGCCTTCATAAAACATGATATTCTAAAATATTATAATTATACAAATTTCAATACTTTTCTCTTACATCACATCATTAACGAGTAAACTACATATATATAATGATGTCCCGCACAAAGCACGGGCTGAATAATTAGTTGACTGTAATTGTCTCACTTTTGATACGGGTCACACCTTAATGCCATTAAGTTTAAGTTAATAGCTCCTCTTCTCGTTTAAGATCTCAACCAAATGATACGTTTAATAGATGCAAAAGAATTTATGGATCACCTTGATTGGTCTAACTTCCTAACAAAACTTTAGCTCTATGTCCAATTTCAATTTTGCATTGAACATTTTTTGATGTGAAAAAAAAAAAATCCCAACTTCCATTTCAATCCCAAATTTGCCTATCCATACAAAATAGGGGCAGTTTCTTTACAATTATCAACATCAAGACTAGTTAGAGATCCACTATCCGAACCTACCATTTCATCAATACCCCCATATTCAATTGGAACAGTTACGGCCTCTTGATGTCAATCATCTTGAAAAAAAACAAGGGAGATTTTTGGACATGTGGGTAGATTTGAGAGTAGAGTGAAAGTTGAGGATCTTTCTAAACAAAAAAATGGGGCAGAATGGGAATTAAACCTAAGTTGGTTTTTTTTTTTTAATTATTTGGTTCCGTTTATATTGGAATTAGCCGCCGCCTTGATTATAAGAAATCCTCAGACTACGGGTGCACAAAAAGCCTGGATTTTCGGGTTAGTTTTCGGACCAGACCTTTTGTTTTCATTGGGGCCGGAGCCCTCTCGGAATCCAAAACCAATCGTTCATGGATCTCTTGAAAATTTGAAGGATTGAAGTCAAATCTTCACTATCCAAGACTTGGGCTCTCAGATAAAAGGCCGTGCGCATTCATGGATCAACACGGTCAAGAATAACCAGCGAGGTAGTCACTAAGCCGAGGATCTTTTCTAGTTCGGTTCCATAACAACTTCCTCCGTCACTCTCGGTTCTTAAGCTTGTAAGCAACTTGTGTCGGATGCAGCTAAACGGGTCCACATTATTCCCCAAAAGGATTTGATGTGTAGATTGTCATACTGTCCAGGAAGGACGGCGTCATATTATTGGCCAATCTCCTAGGTTTCTGGAGGCTGTTCCGTTGAGGTTGAGTTGTGTTAGCTTGGCAACTATAGGATTGATATGGTCATGTTTAAATTGCTTGAGCTGTTTAGTGTGGATGCGCATATGCTTGCAGTGGAGCGTCATGTTCGCAGTTTGTTTCCGGTGATGAGTCTATGACCCATGTAAAGTCCAAATTGCTCTCGGTGATGCCCTGGTCCGTGGACGCCTTATTTTGCAAATGTCATCGACTGGAGGAGGAAAAACCGAGGAGATCGTTCCTCAAACTGGAATGACATCTGCTCCAGCTTAAATCAAAGCGTCCTAGAAAGGTTTTCGATCACCTCTACTAAACAAGAAGCTGTCAGGTGAATTTCTAGATCAATTCTCGACTCTCCTCATGGCAAGTAAGGCTCGTCTCGTCATTGATGTTGCATAATTCGAATGATAATGTCAGTGGGCGCGTATCGAACAACTTTAGTGAGCTCAGGTCGGTGATGGTTGACGATGTTTTGTGATTGGATAAAGGAGTGCCCTGAAAACACAGTTATTTGATGCATCATCATTTGAGGTTCTGTTTCCGGTCACCTAAGGCTGAGCAACTTTGCGTAAAGTGACCCTGTTCGACTTAACTTGATGGGAAAATTGTCCAAAAAATTATAAATTTATTGCATTTTTACCAATTCAGCTCTAAACCTTTTAATTTTATTAATTCAGTCCTATATCTTTTCATTTCGTGTCAATTTTGGCAAGAAAATGCTAACATGGATACCGGCGGTGCCACGTAGGGCCACCATGCTAACAAAGACAAACTTTATCGTTTTTTTCTGATTTTTTTCTCTTTTTGGCTTTTTATTTTTTGTTCTTTTTTTTGGTGGCTGACCATTGGCCACAATTAGTTGGTTGGCCTTGTCCGCCACAAGTGAGGCCTAGCCGAGCGAGGGGCAAGGGGAGCCCTCGCCCAAGCAGGGGCCCGACAAGGGTCGACCTCGCCCAAGCCAAATCTACCGAGGTCGGCCCTTGACCAAGCCAGGGCAGCCTCATCAATGTTGCCGTCGCTCAATGAGGCCACCGGCTTGGGCGAGGCCTCCCCTCGTTGGGGCTTGTCCTCTCTTGGCCGAGCCTCAATTGTGATTAGGGGTGTGCATAGTCCGGGTGGGCGGTTCCCGACCTAGAACCGGGAATTGCCCGCTAAGAACCAGTTTAGAAAAATTGGAACCGGGAATCGCCCGCTAGTTGCATGGATCCACCTGGAAACCGGACCGCCGGTTTGGTCCAATCCGGTTCCCGGGTGGATCCATAGAACCGGTCCAACCTCTGCGCCTTCCCCTTTTCGCCCTCCCCACATCTACTTATTCTGGCTCTCCCGACCATGGTAGCTTTATTCTTCTCAAGTACTAGCGCGGCGGCGGTGGCGGTCGCGACCCTCGCGCCCCTTCCATCCCAACCACCAACACTTCCCTTTTGAACCTTTTCTCATAACAGAATTCACCAGCCTTCCATTAGCGTTTTCCGAAGATTTACTGGTCTTGTTCAAACCTGCATAACTTGCTGCAGCATGTGCAGCATTTTCCACTGATGTAAAGGTAGCTTCTGACAATTTACAGGACACTAATGAGTGGCAACGAAGAATGAAGAGGAAAGATACACTACCTGGAACTTTCGGTCCTTGTGTATTTTCGATAGAGTTGGATGGCTCGGAGAAGCATTCAACAGCCAAGATCAGAATGGTTTGAGCAGACACTATGAAAAACAACCACACAAGAAGCTTCGTTTTCATTTTGTAACCTCTGTGTGCGCACGCGTGCACGTGTGTATGTCTGCAGAGTTGAGCTAGAAAAGAGTGAGTGATTCAGTGATTTGCATGAGAGAAAGAGAGAGCCTGCTTCAAATACCAGAAGGCTTCAGAGAAAGATGTGTAGTTTCTTTTTGCTAATTAAGAAAGATCGTGTTGTCGGCTCCACAGGATAATATTTCTGATAGAAGTATTAGAGAGAATAAAAAACTATGCCAGGGGGAAAAATGAAAAAAGGTGTGGAGGATGGCCTGGCAATATGCTGTTCAAGGGAATTAAAAGAAATGGTCCATAACCGATTCGATTCGAGTGGGCAGGCGAGCGGATCTGCCCATAGAACCGGGAACTGAACCGATACCCACTAGTTCCCATAAATTGGAATCGGGAACTAGACCGGTTCCCTTAAGAACCACCAGTTTCGGACGATTTCAGTCCGGTTCCAAGCATCCGGGTGGGATTTTTTGTACACCTTTACCTATGACAAGTGAGGCCAACCATTGGCAAAGGGAAAAGAAGAAAGCCCAAAAAAAGAAGAAGAGAAAAATAGAAAAAATAATAATAAATATATAAATTAAAATATTATTAAAAATTGTCAACATTAGCACCGATAATCCTATGTGGCACGATTAGCATCCATGTTAGCATTTTTCAACCAAAATTGGCTAGATAGACTCATTTGACAATAAATGATAAGATTTAAAATTAAATAAGCTAAATTAAAATTGACAAAAGTGCAATAAGTTTGGGATTTTTTGGATAATTTTTCCTAATTTGAAGCACTCATCTTCAGTTACATATGATGAAAAAGAGAATTTGTACATTAGAAAAGTAAATGATGAACGATGGTTCCAGTTTAACGTTAAAACTAATTATGTGAGTTGGTTGTCGCCTTTCTTCAACTCCTTAGTATTCCAATTTCCAGTAGATTATTGTTTTGACAATCCCATTAACACCATAATATAGGTAACGTCTAGGGGATTGGATGATCAAAAAGCTTAGTCGGACATTTCTCACTTATCTTTCTGATCCGCTAGCCTCGATGAAGGAATTCAAATCACTCCCGCCCTCCGGTGATAGATTCGTAACATGGAAGAACGAACTTGGCTAGTTTAGTGTATTTACCAAATAAACCCCGGCTCAAAACTTCATTTTCACCTGTCGTTGTAACTAACAGCGACAGGTATTCAAGCAAAGACTTTTTGGGCTAAAGCTATTGTATTTAAGGGAGAGCTGGCGAAGCCTTGCACAGCACGGCATCGGAGAGCGTGGAAAAACGTATTTGGCTTTTAGAACGACCGATCGAGTGGCCTCCCAGGACGTGCCGGCCGCTATCGCCCAACCACCAAATAACACCCGGTTCAATAGCGTCGCTTTACAGGCCATTATAATGAGCAAAGAAAAATATTCAAGCAGCCGACTTTCTTGACAAGAGCTTTATTATTGAGGAGAACGGAGAAACTCTTGCACTCCACGTCATTGCTGAAGATGACAACTTTAGAAAAGGAAAAGACAAGAAAAGGGTTCTTCACAACCCATCCAAATCCATTTTAACTTCTGATACATATAATCTTGCACAACAGTTGCCTGGCCTGGGATTCACCATCATAAGCACACCCCTAACTCAGGAGAGAAGGGATGTGTATGTACGGCCGAAACCCAGGCCGGCGTTATTCACCACAGAGATCCACTCGATACACGCGCACACCATTTACGACATAATAGACTTTAACATTTAAGAGCTTTTTTTCTTATCAAAGTAGATTAGCAGTTGCATGGATCGCAGGAGCAGTTTGATCCGCACTTGCAGCCATGGCCGCCCTCAGTGCTCATCTCTGGCACCTCACTTTGGATCCTGAGACACATGCGAAAGACGTATGAGCCATATTTTGGAGTTCACACGATCGACATCGAACATTTCAATAACCCCTATAAGCACAAGTAGATGCTGCTGGCAATCTTGCCCTATCTGATACTCACGTTTTCACGGGAGCAACCCCAACGATGATGGTCTGAGACGAGGTGGTGGCCTCTGAGAGACCCAAGCTTGGGTTCCTCTTGCATCTGCACATAAGACAATCGATAACGAACACATCTAAGTCATTGATTCATCTCATATGCATCTACGATGAACTACGGTGCCGATTTGCGTGCTTTATGTAAGCATAGGCACATAGGAAATGATATTTACCCGCTGCCGCAGTTGCAGCTAGAGCCGCAGTTGCAGTTTCCACCGCAGGAAGACATCTTTCGATCAGACAACTGAGGAGTGCAACAACAAGAGTTTCTCTGTGCTTATGGGATTCACTATATTAGGACCGAGCGTGTGAATGTAAGGGCCATGGTTGCCTCCATTTATAATCTCGGTGGGGGAAACGGCGAAGAATATCAGCCGCACACGTGGTTGAATCTCGAGATGATTACGTCTCCCTTGATGGCGCAGGACCATTTCGTTGGTCTCTTCCACGTCATTCAGCCAATTGGGATTCGCACGTCCACGTCCAGAGAAGGCCGACGGCTGTTTCCTTTGTAATTGCCCGGTATGATCTAATGAGATTTGACAAAATAAGGAGGGGGAAAAGGAATCAGAATAGGTGGTAATTTCTTGCAAGATTTGGCCGCCTTATTTCGCAGAACTTGTTTGTCTTCGGATCGGGCTGGTGATGACGGATGAATCGTGCCAATCTGTATGTTAATCAGGAAAGCGATGTATCCTTTCGACATTTCTTTAAAGCCCCCGCCGGATCTTATCTATATCCGTATTCCAATTTTTGAACAAATCCTCCCATTTAAACTCATGCTATAAAATACGTTATGCGAGCATGCGATTTTAAAGTTCAGATCGAGAGGTGGACTTTGAGAGGGTCATTTTCAGTTCATGCATATTCAATCGAAGCGTTGGGCCGACCATTTCACTTAGAGACCTCACGGATGTCGTAGAACCTGCTGGAGTTACCTCCATTTTTCCAGTTTCTTTATGCAGAGGCGTGAAGAAACTCTTTTACAATAGCTGATAAATATCTAATGACGAACGCAAATATCCAAACTTCTAATATTTTAATGAATAATAATGACTTTGACTTTTGGCAGATAGTGGCAGATCGGCCACGGGTTGAGAGCTTGAAAATTCTAATGGCCTGATTAATTATCATCTAATACGTAAATTGACTTATGCATTCAATATGAGTAATCACCATTTCTTTTCCAGAAAAACTAGGCAAGACGACTTGCCTGGTGGAACGCTCCACTGGAGAAATCAATCCAGCACAGGCTACATTGAAGGATCAGTAACGCTGGTTTGATGGCATTTTTCCAAGAATGATAGATTAACTCGAGTACCAATGAAAGGAAATTCTAATGGCCTGATTAATTATCATCTAATACATAAATTGACTTACGCATTCAATATAAGTAATCAGCATTTCTTTTCCAGAAAAACTGGGCAAGACGACTTGCCTGGTTGAAAGCTCCACTGGAGAAATCAATCCAGCACAGACTACATTGAAGGAACGATCTTCAGTAACGCTGGTTTGATGGCATTTTTCCAAGAATGATAGATTAACTCGAGTAAAAATGAAAGGAACACCTCTAATCGATATAAGTGCCTCGGGGTGAACTGTTGTCATTTATGATACATTCTATATATGTTCACAGAAGAATAGAAGTATGAAAGGCACTAAAAGTTATTTTCCTTTCTGAGGCCTAAGCTCTATTGTAAGGAAAACTGTGCTTCGGAGAAGCCTAGAACAATGGATAACCACGCCGGTTGATGGCAAGCTACTCGAGCATAATATCATGCATGTTGAGTCGGTTTGATGCTTCGCCACTCACAAGCATCCTAAGACCGTCTTTTAGTTCTTCTACTCCTTCCTCCAGGACAGCGCAGACGGGATAGATAGGCACACCTTGCACCCTCCTTGTCAGCTCCTCGTACACTTCCTCCGCCCCTGCTTCGTCAATCTTGTTTGCTACTATCAAGGAGGGGCGAGAAGATAATCCCTCCTGATGGTGCTCGAGCTCTAACATCAAATCCCTCAGCTGTTCCCACGGTGGAATTCCTACTCTACCATCCAACCCTGCTGCTAAATCTAATACAAAAGCCAGAACCTTTGTACGCTCTATGTGGCGCAAGAATGCGTGCCCAAGTCCACGATTCTCATGTGCGCCCTTTATGAGTCCTGGAATATCAGCCACCTTTATTGACAAGTCGTCGTAGCTCAGATTTCCTAAACTAGGGCGGAGCGTTGTGAATGCATAATGGCCTATTCTTGGTTTAGCTCTTGATATGGCTCCCAAAAGAGTACTCTTACCAGCATTCGGCATCCCAACAAGGCCCACATCGGCAATACTCTTGAGCTCTAATATGAGGATGGCCTGAGAACCAGGCAAACCAAGATTTAACGAGCATTCCTTTTGGTCAAGATCAGAGGCGCCATCCCTATGTGACTGATGTATTAGGTTAGACTTTCGGGGGATTTTTGGGGTAGAAACATTACCCAGTCCACCTGCTCCTCCACAAGCAATGACTATTCGCTCTCCCTGCTTTTTTAGTTCTGCTACGTTGTACTTTATTTGCTCCTCTTCCACCGTCTCCTCTTCCATGCTGTTCCCTGATGAGCTAGAATCAGCAAGATGACATTCAGCACCAGTCGCTGCAATTTGAGCAGATTGTTCTACGTTTTCTATCTTTTCTAAAGCTGCAGTACGATAAGAAGTGCCAACAGAGGTGTGTGCTGATTCATCTTCTTTTGCTCCACTCTGATCATCTAAAGCAGGTTGGCTGTTAGATTCAGATGGAACATCAAGTGAACCTGGAAGCTCCCATGGATCTAATTCTGAAGAACACTTTTCAACCGTGCAGGGAATTTCCCCCTCCACCAGATGAATAACAGTGCCTAGAGGTACATAGACAACCTGGGAAACAAAAGAGCTGCTCATACTCGCATGTACTTGCTCAAATAAATGTCCAGAGAGAAGAAAATTAAGAGCTGTTTCAGTCAAAGAGATGATAAAGGTTAAACCTTATCTTTTCCCCGGGTACCTATCATGTTCTTTGAGGATCCTTGGCCCCCTCTACCTCCATGCTGCATGTAGCAATAGGAATATCACTAAAATTTCCCAGAGCTGTATATGAAATATCTGTTTCATAAAATTAAAAGAACTTCACTAGAAAGAGTAAGTAGAAGCAAGAGCCACAAACTGCGTGGTGCTGCACACTTCTGAAGTCCCAAATTGCCCGAGAGCATTCTAGAATGACATCTCCACCTCTCCCACCATTCCCTCCTGCAGTTCAATATATGAAAAAGAACAGTGGTGACAAAGCAAATTCCTGAAGTCGCCAACCTAATTTTGTATCTCTCGTATTGATACACACGTGTACATTCCTTGATGATGAAAGGAATGTTGGAATCCATAAACATGACATGGTATAACAATGAAGATTGTAGACATCCCATGGTATGGAGACATACCATCAGGTTGGCCTCGAGAATCACGTCGACTTCGACGAATACTACAACAACCATTGCCACCATCACCTCCCTTAGCAAAGAGCTTAATCCTGTCTCTCATTTTCCTTTCCTACAGAAAAAGAATGCCATGATTGTTGAGGCTAGGCAAATCACATGGGTTTGTGCAATAAGATTACTTAAACTCATTTCGAAACCTGAATGAAGTTTGCAGTATATGAAATTTCTTCTGCAATTATTATAATGTTCATATCATCTGCTAACAGTTTCTTGTTCGAACAGCTGATAGAACCAATGCCCCTAAGCCTCTCCAGACAAAGAAAATTCTACACCAGCCAACAAAATGTCTTATGATGACTTGTTCTTCCTGAAAAGCATATAGCCGACATAGCCCCAACAGAATGCCAACCCAGTTATAGAGCCACAGCCACAGAAAAGTCTTTTAGAAAGATGGTTTTAGGACCCTAAGCATCCTTCAGCTTCCTACTGGAGAATCGTTAGGTTTTCATAATTGGATCACCCTTGGAGAAAATTCAAATTTGAAATCTACATGCACACATCAATGGAACAGTGCACCAAGAAAAACTTACAAGATGGAAAAATATGGAAGCTGCTCCCATCCATTGTCAAGTCACTAACTTACACGACTTATTGAAGTTTTTCCACCCTTAAATGACATATTCAAGTGAATTGGAGAAAGAGAAAGAGAAAAGAAGGGAAAGGGTACCTGCAAAGGAGCAGGTTTAGACTTCTTGTCAGGAGAGTCTGAATAAGAAGACAAAGATAACAAGAGCCATGGTGCCTCTGAAGTTGTCCTCAACCCTTCCGGTTGCCACAGGAGTTTTACACGGCGTGCCCACATGATGTCTCTTAAGCTTATCTCTTATATTGGGGAATATTCCAACGTAACAAGTTGTATCTATCCTCTTAAATTTTGTTTTCCCAACATCTGGAAGGCAGCTACATTAAAATCATACCCCATGCTGCGAGATCTGCACTAAAAGATCAGTTGTGTTACTTTTGTTAAGAGTAGGAAAAATTGACTCAGGAAAATCATCATGAGGGTCTTCAAACCAGTGAACGAATCTTCGTGCCCCACTTTCTAGGGAAACCAAAGGACTAGCAATTTGACAGGGAAAAGAAATTACTACGACAAAACTTCATTATATAACCAATTTGAATGCGACACAAAGGGACGTTTCAGACCCTTTGCGTGTGCTGTATGGATTTTCAGGGACCCTAACACGATGCAAATGAGAGTGAAAAGCATTACATAGACAAGCGACGTGGGACAAAAAACTAAGTGTCTTTGGAGCAATTCATCGAGCACCGTGAATGCAGTCATGATCAAGAGAAGGTGATAAACCAACAAACAAGCATTTCGGTGGCAAACGAAATATTCATTCTTTTCTTCTTCGGCCCGGGTCCAGCCTTGTGTCTATGACGCGTTTGACATACGAGATTTCTTCAAAGACGCTTTGTCGGTGCCGACCGACTAATAGCATGTTTGGGTCGCAGAATGGGGTAAAGTTGGATAGAGTAGAGACCATCTATCGCATGGGAACAAGCACAAAACAGAGCAGGAACTAACAATTTCGCTACGGCACAGTTGGGTTCGCAAAACAGACTGACGTTCCCAACGTATCGCTTTCCTCCATTTACCCAAACAAGAAGTCAAATAATCTACGGATGGGACTCTGCGCACCTACGACACCCCCGGACAACGATGGCATATGTGCCGAAACTTCCATCAAACACATGGTGGGCGGGGACTTTTTCCTCCGCGCGATGCTTCCTTCGCGGCACTAATCACCGCCGTCGTACCACCGTAGCAGCATTTGGTACCGCCAAAGAGTTGATAAAGTTGCGTACACGGCCCAAGGAGGAAAAACAAAAAAAGGGAACCAATGGATCTCAACAAGAAGAGGCAAAAAAATGAGGAGCGAAACCAGAAGCTTGCCTTTGACGGCGACGGCGGCGACGGTGGAGATTGAGCGGGGGAGAGGGTTGAGCGCTGACGGGGTTTAATAAGTGGGAGCGGAGGAAGCTCGTCGAAGGTCACGCGCCCGTTCCATGCTACTGGCTTTGCCTAAATTTTACATATTTGGCACCTTGAAACATGTTTGAGGATGTTGGTGGGATAGAGAATTTGGACTCAGTATTTCAGCTAATATTGTACTTGACTCTTTTTTTAAAGATTAGTACCACAAAAAAAATCTTTGTTTGCTTACGATAAATATATCCCGAATTAATTTTTTTGTTACTATAAGAATAATACACTTACAACAAACTTATCACAAACTAATTTTCGAATCACTAAAAACCAAATCAATACACTTGTGACATATTCCCTTCGTTAACTTCTGTCAAAATGTTTAATGAAATTACTGAACTTGATAACACATGACAATTACTTAATTCCACGTTAGTTTAGGGTGAATTTATCACGGATATACCAATTTGAAATTTTTAGTGACCAGGAATTTATTCAGAGTAAATTTCTCACAAAAATTAATCAAGGTTTTGCATTGCATTAATTCTTTATTTAAAAATTAAATTATACCGGTTTATCAAATATATGGAATGAAAGAGTGTATTCGATAAAAATCGAAGTTGGAATGGAACCTATTCTAAAGCAATACAATGTGCTCGGTCACTACTCACGAAAACAAGTTCGGGTTAATTTTCAGGTTGAGCATATCTAGTTCATTTAATTCAATACATCTTCTGACATAAACGATGCCATATCAATCCCCACTAGCATAATCAACCACCGTTCTTTCTAATCACAAATGATTACATTACCATCATTATCAACTTTAGCAGCAGCAATCGTGTATATGGATTATAGATTAGTATTTCGTCATTTTAGGTCGAGAATTTGTAAAATTTTCGCCGACTTGGTTTTGGGCAGAACAATACTAGAATGATAAATAATGAGACGAAACAAGTCTGTCGGTCCCATGCCCACCATAGGGTCGAAAAGCGAAGCAACACGACAACGGGTACAAATTTTGCCACGCCGGACTTGAAAAGCGAGAATGTCGTTTGGCCTTGTTAGACGACGACGTAGATTCATGTGCAAAGCCGTGGTGTGTGCCACTAATTTGTATGCTCTTTTATGAGATGAGGCAGTACACCAGAGTTTTTCCTGCCACTTCTCGCTCGATTTGTAGCTTCCGCATCCTATCCAATTATTTTGAGACAAAACAAATCGTCGGCACATGCCAAGAAATCAAAAAGGATAGAAGTGCGCTCAATCAAGCAAAGCCGTGGTGCTTGAGATCAGTGTTCGAATCCCATAAACTAGTAATGACTTGCTCTAATTCAGAATTCAGAGTCACTTGTACTTATAAGATGTTTCAACTTAATTGGTTCATGGCGCTTGCAAATGATTCATGTGCCGTTAGATAACCGGGTTTCCACACGTGCACCTATATTCGAAAGATTTGAAAGAACCTTTCGGAAGTTTATCTATAAAAAATTATGTTTGTGAAATGCCCGACATAGAATGTGGCAAAAAAATAAAAGCTGATAAAATAATCACGCGAAGGGAGGTATACTATCACAAAATTGCAACAAACGGCGTGTGTTAAAAAGTCATCATAAAGGCATTTCGGGTAAGTAAAAGTGGAGAAACTCCATCTTCTTCTTAATAATAGTTCATTTGCACGAGTAAATCTTACAACGCAAATGTAATCATAACATACTTTTCATGATTAGGTAGGTACAAAAGGGTTAATCATATAATGTATAAATATAAATCAATAGCTTGTAACTATTAAACAAACTAAATAGGCATCAAGGAGAGATTAGGGAGAGCTAAGCTTCAAGACATCACACTAACAATAAAGTCAATGTCATAAATAAACTCAGTAAAACTTAAGTCCACAAGTGTAAACGACCGCCAAATCTAGAGATGATCATATACCAAATTCATCCATGCGTTTAGCTCGAGTTTTTGTATCAGGTGGAGTTCGTCTGAATTCCGGATCTCAAGTCGGGAAATTCCGGCGGTGCCGCCGTGACGCGGCTGTGCGGTCCGACCTCCGGATAGCGCAAGTGGGTGGGGGGAGCGAGCATCAAATGCATCGACATCAGCTTCAGCTGGCATCATCATCATCATCATCATCATGCTCCACCCATCAAGCAAACAACATCATGCCATTCCCCTCGCCACCATCACATCATCACCATCATCATCATCGACATCAGTACTGGCATCGCTCACGCCCTTCGCTCTCTATCTTCACTCCCACTCTCTCTCTCTCTCTATCTCCTCGGTCTGAGACACAGTCACTGCACTCGAACGCTCAACTCACTCCACTCACTCCCTCACCCCCCCACACCCACTCCCACGCGCACTCTCTGCCTCTCCTCCTCGCAGAGAGTCGCCGCCGCCTCCGCCTCCGCCGCCGCCGCCCCCGCCGCCGCAACAATGGCCGTACGGATCTCCATTCACAAAATTACCCCCGCGACCCTCCTGTACGTGCTCCTCCTCACCCTCCCCGCCGCCCCCACGGCCTCCCTCAACGTCACCGCCCTCCTCTCCACCTTCCCGGAGCTCTCCGCCTTCACCGCCCTCCTCTCCTCCACCATCGCCTCGGATCTGGCCCAGCGCTCCGCCGTCACCGTCCTCGCCGTCCCCAACGCCTACCTCGCCTCCTCCGACCTCACGCGCCACCTCTCCCAGACCTCCCTCGCCGACGTCCTCCGCTACCACGTCCTCCTCCAGTTCCTCTCCTCCGACGACCTCCACCAGATCCCCTCCTCCGGAGCCCTCTTCACCACCCTCTTCCAGACCACCGGCCGCGCCACCAGCAACTTCGGCTCCGTCAACATCACGCGCGACCCCTCCACCGGCGCCGTCTCCGTCCGCTCCCCGGCCCCTTACTCCCCCTCCAACGCCTCCCTCCTCGAGCCCATCAAGGCCGTCCCTTACAACCTCTCCATCTTCACCGTCAATTCCCTCCTCCTCCCTTACGGCTTCGACCTCATGGCCTCCGAGACTCGCCCTTCGCTGGGCCTCAACATCACCAAAGCCCTAATCGACGGCCACAACTTCAACGTCGCCGCCTCGATGCTCGCCGCCTCCGGCGTCGTCCAGGAATTCGAGGCCGACGAGGGCGGCGCCGGGATCACCCTCTTCGTCCCCACCGACAGTGCCTTCACCGAATTGCCTTCCAGCCAGAGCTTGCAGTCCCTGCCCGCGGACAAGAAGGCCGTGGTGCTCAAGTTTCACGTCTTGCATTCTTATTACCCTCTCGGCTCTCTGGAATCGATCGTGAATCCGTTGCAACCCACATTGGCGACGGAGGACATGGGAGCTGGGAGCTACACTCTCAACATCTCCAGGGTCAACGGATCGGTCGCGATCGACACAGGGATTGTTCAGGCCTCGGTGACGCAGACCGTCTTCGACGAGAACCCAGTGGCGATTTTCGGTGTCTCGAGGGTTCTATTGCCAAGGGAGATCTTCGGGAAGAATCCGTCGGCGGGTTCGAAGTCCGGCGGCGCGATCATGACCGCGGCTCCGCCGCCCGACAACACGCTCTCGCCCGAGAATTCGCCCGAGGGTTTCGACGGGCCGCCGCCGGTATCCAGGGAAGAGATTCGGTCGGGGAGCTCTGTGGCCGGCGTGCAGAGACTGATGCTGGTTTTGTGTTGTATAGTAGTGTATTTAGCTGTGTGAGATTAAACACCCATTTTTTCGCTCATTCTTATCTTACTATAATTTTTTTTCTTGCTAAGCCTGTTAATTATTGTTGATTTTGATAATTCTTTTTTGTTCTTCTTACACGGTGGATTGAATTCGGCTTGCGAAAGCTGACGATTTTTTCTTCTCTGCTGAAGAAAAGGAGAAGTGGAATTTTGTGTTGAAAATGTTGCAATAAGGAGCACCAATTTTTGATTCCTGCGATCTGCGTTCTGTTGTCGGACTGATGCTACCTGTCATGCACTCATTGCAAAGTGCCTAACTTGAGAAGGAAATCACAAGGCGTTCTGAGAGATCTGCAATCCATTCGCCCCCTTCTTTGAACGAGCTCGAGGTCTCTTTATCGTCCCTCTAGCGTTTCTCCCTTTTCTTCTGCCGTGCTTTCTCCGCCGAAACTGAAGAGGAAAAGCCTCGGGACTGTTTTTGAACACCCAGATGAAACCCGGAAGCTCCTCCAGCAGCAGGTGGAATCGTGAGGGAGAACGAAGTTGAAGCGATCACGTGAAGTCCTTGTGGATAAAGAGCAGCGGATTGAATGGGGGAGATGCAAGTTAGTAGTAATGCCATCGCCTCCTTCTTTGGTAAAGAAACAAAGCCCCATCAGCACTCCTTATCCTTTCTCACCCCCTTCCATAAAGATCTGCATTTTTTCAGCGACGTCCGTGCTTCAGATGGAACCACACATTCCTTTTCTTTCTGTGTCTGTTCGGTTTGGCTGCTGAGAAAATGCTAGAAAATAATTGTTGGGTTTTTTCTTCTGCTATGGTCCCCGATATGTTGTGATCGGCCCCATCAAGTGGAAAAAAAGAATCGGACCTTGCGTGCACAGGATAATCCCAGCTCAATTTGCTTGGATACTGTTCATTTTCTCGTGGTCTAAATATCTATCCGAAACCGTGAAGATAAGATCATCATGTTTGCCGGTCTGTTGTGTTTTGAGTTCGTGTAGGATACTTTTTACGGCGCTTTTCGAGGACGATGGCAATGTCGTCTCGACGTACAAAAATGTTGTATCAAGAACTGTCATAATGTACATATCCAGTTCTTGCGTTCAGATCGTGCGGACTCTCGTTCAAGAAAGTTGTGACCCTACGTTTGTTCTGGCGCCGTGTACTTATGATCTTGCTTCTTGGGTGAGTCTCTGGACAGTAGTCGCTGTTCATTCGTTCGTGTAGCTGGAAAATCGAATAAAAAATTGAGGATGGAGAAAACAATCCGTGGCAGGTCGGCCGTCCATTCATTAGTTTATTTTCTTTAAAATCATGGGCGCAATTTCTTTTTTCATCCTGCTTTGTTAAAAAGGACTATAAAAATATATTCTTTTATGCTGAAAAAAGGAGAATTCGAGTTTGGAATTCTCTTGACAGATGCGTTTTCTTGACAGCACTTCAGATCTTGCCATGTCTATGGATGACGAAGACATTTCGATTAGATTTAGAAGCATGCATGCATGCATGCTTTGACCACATGCATATAAAAGTGCTTCCCTTTTGTTGGGTTTTTGTTTCCGTGCGCGAATGATAAAAGATTTATTCTAATTAATTATGAAAAGAGGTAATTATTGTAATAATCTTGACAAAGAAGACACGATCCTCTCGCTCTGTTTTGATGACATGGGCCCGGTCTGATTGAAGGAGTCAAGAAACTCGCCAAAAGGGGAGGACAAAAAGCCAGCTAAACGACCCTACAAAGTCGGACGGTTGGTGATGCGGTGGAACTCGGAGGCCCGTCTTCTCCGCCGTTGGATCTCTTTCGGCTTAGGACGAAGGAGGAGGCTCTGGGGGGGGGAATAATCTCTAGTGCGCTAGTTTTAGACAAACGTCCGATCGGACGAGGAGGAAGGCGCTCGGCGTGTGCGATGATGTCATTTTTCATTATTTCAGGACCGTGTATAATGCAATTGTCCCCCCTCGCACCTATTAATGAAATTAGCCCAGAAATATAGGTGGTCCCATCTAAGGGGTCTTTTCCTTTTTTGGTACAGCACACGAGATAATATAATTTATTGGATGCTATACTTTCATGTGACCCTAAAGCTCCTATAGTTCCGTTCGTGACCTAACACGACCCGACCCAATATTTGTGTCTTTCGCATTAGTGTAGTTTCAGCTCGTGACCTGAAATTTTGCGGCCCGCGATATGATTCATGGGCTTTTGTGAGCCCACGATCTCTCTCCCCCGTGCTCCATCTTCGCTGAACATCTCCATTCGATTTTCGTTTTTATACTATTTGTTTATCAGATGGAGCATTCAAACTCGATGACTTCGCCGAAGCGCCCGAACCTACGAACCCGATCCATACAAATGTGTCTCCTCGATTGGGGGAACTGTTGTTTATATATGTCCGTTCATGATTTGCGGAGAAGATGCTATCCGCACGTTCTTGTTCATCGGTCAACTTCACTGTACTTTTCACACGAAGCCCTCCCTCCAAATCGTAAACCGGATACGAGTTGCCCGGTCAAGCAAGCAACGAACCAATTTTGGCGGATTCCAGAAGCAGGGCGCGGTTTGACCGAGCAAAAAGGATAACGATACGACCAGCTTCTTCCTTAGCTGGACGACGTCCACATGATAATAGTTCGACAGAGATGGGACGGAATTCAAACCCCGGATCAAATGGAGTAAATGCGAGATCGTACAACGTATGATGTGTTGACCATGAAAATCAGTGCCGATGCATTGGACTTTCTTTGCCGGGCTCAAACGTAAAAGGAAGGCACGGTTGAGACAACTCGAGTCCAGCAAAGACAGCCCACTCGCCCTCGTCAGAAAACAAGTCCTCATTTTCGCCCACACCACTATTCAATCTGAAAATGCGAGTCGGTTTCGTGATTTCCTTTTTTTCAAAGGTAGAGCCATCTCAAGTCAAAGCTGCACATAAGCATGAGAGGATTTAGGTCGTGGTGTGGATGGCCTAATTGACAAATTTAGCATGGGGAATGCGGTGGCTGCTATCGTCCGAGTCAAACACTCTGCAATTGCGTGTATGCTCAATGGCTGACATTCTATTCCGAGGACGAACAGCGTTCATTGGTTAGCATCGGTTTGCCATGGGAAAGTTCGACTTCCCACCGCCCGTCCTTTTCCTTTACTTATATTCTTGCATCTCGAGCTTTCATTTGGGGAAAAAACTGTTCAATTTAATCTAATCCGTCTCATAAGACATGAATCAGAATGCTGATGCTAATTAGAGATCCGAAATGTGGGTCTTTAGCCTATCGTTCTGAGCTGATGGAGGGAAATAAAGAAAAATTAATCTTTTGCGAATCTATCATGTGTACTACACTTCGTGGAATCAAAGATTAAACGGTACGTGCGTTCTTGTACTTAAGTCTCGCGCAGCAGCTTTCACAACGACCGATGAGTACACGGGACTAATTCTTTTCACACCTTTTTCCCCTTTTACTTGATGATTCTCGTATCATGTTCGTATGCTTTGATTTTAGTACAGGAGCTGCAATAGTTGATGCTGAGGTGGACAGCATTATAAGTCAACCAAACGCATGTAGTGCCAGCGAAGCCACAGGTCCATCGGGTAATCGTGAAGAGCCCACTAAGATGTCCAAAATGGATGGATGGGAGATGACGAGCTAACCAAATATTTAATAAATAAAATTTTATCGAGTCAACCAAAATTAAAAAAATGTACTAACGAAGGAAATCCCTAGAAGTCGCTCCATATATGCATGTCAAACTCTAAAATTCAAATTGAATTTCAAAATATAAAATAATCGTGACGATAAGTACTAAATAAATTTAACGTCAACTTTTCAGTTAACAATGATGGACAACGATCTGATTGATTTCCTCCGATTTTTCTATTGGCTTACTAATGTACATGCGTAGTGGCTTGACCGTTTCGCGGTCTTCTGATAGATCCTTGTAAATAATGTGGGAAAACTGATTAAGTTAATAAGGGGTGGTTAAAAAAAGACAAGAGGGGGGGGGAAATGGTGGAGTGCGAGGTGGGTCAAGCGGAAAAGAAGTGGTGGGCATGGACGAAGGTGGTGGCTGAGCAAGGTTTCTCCACTCGCCCCTTATTAAATGATGGCAGCTTTGAATTCCTCCAAATCGCCTTATATATAATAATTATCATGCGAGTGGGAAATTTGAGCTCCTCTTCAGTTTTTTGTTTATTCCGAATTAAAGTAATCTTCAGGACCCTCGAATAATTTCATCGTTTTTTATTTTTTTTAATTCTCTCTCTACAAGCGTGGTGTGCGAGGTTTGCTAATACAAATTGGTGGCGTTGGACATCATCATCAATGCGTACCTAAGAGATTTTATCAATGTTCCGGTCTCGCGTAGGGGCTAATGCCGCCGGAGGCTTCGAGCTCCCCATGTGTTTAGGCAGCTTCGTCAACGCGTGTCGGGTTTGCTCTTTATTGATTTCTTTTTCGAAAATGGCGAGGAAGGCAAGATGAAGTTTGCTTGCTTGCTTGGTTTTACCCAAAAAAAAAAGTTTGCTTGCTTGATCGTGAAAAGGACAGAGTGAAGCCAATAGAAAGGCCGCCTTCTTGGCATGCAAAAACTTTTCTAAGAAAAAGGGAAAGAAAGAAAGAAAAGAGAGGGGAAAAGGTAAAAGAAATACCAAAGAAATAAAAAGAGAGGAGAAATGACGTACTCTCTACAGCTTATGTTTATATCATCAATTTCCTTGAATCAAATTTGTTAAGTGACAAAAGTACGACTAGAAATAAATCTATACTTTTATACGAAGTAAAACGAACCTTTGACTTTGCAGGGCTCAAATCTTTTTCTTTTTTCCTCAAGTATATTCTAATATACCCGTGGAAAAATGCATAAGTTAATGATTCTACTCAATCTCTTTTGCACTTCAACAATAAAATCTGATCTTCTCCATCGCACAACAATCTCTCTAAGAAAATTTCAGATCTTGAGATTTTATCTCTCTATATACACAATCTCTCGATGCGATTCAACTGTACCAACGTTTTTCCAAATTAAGTATTCAAACCTCCAGCGATGAAATAAACTTTTGCTAGTTCAGCAAATATGAAAAGTATTTATCAATGGAAAGAATAGCCCGAATGCTCTTTGGATTGATCTTGACTTCCAAAGGATGAAAGCACATAAACTTTAATCGGTACGCGATTAGAGGCTGACTTTCTTGCATTGCCAAAGGGGGAGGCCATTCTATTTAGTCTCCCCATCTATCAATTTTTGCACATTCCCTTTAAAAGCAAAAAAAAAAAAAAAAAAAAAAAAAAAAAAAAAAGGTCAACCGAATCCTAGTCAACTTTTGAAGGCTAGCGCTTTAAATAGTCAGGTTCACCTAAAACCCTCGCACTGTACTAAATGTAGTGTAATGAGAAATCTGCAGCCACCCGCCACCTCCACTAACCTCATTAAATAATTCCAAAATATTTTTAATTCGAAAATAAAATCTAAAAGAAAAATGGAGAAAGAGAAAAAGGAAAACTGCCCAATATAAACAAACCCACGAATTCAATTTCATTCACGCCAGAAAGAGAGAGAATGATAGAGAAAGATCGAGCCACACTTTGAGTGCTCCGGGAAACCTCGAGTTGACAATGGACGCTCCGGAGGCAATGGGCGACCGCCACGTGTCGGTCAACCTTGTCCTGGCAAATTAATCCCCGCCTCCGCAAGATCCAACGGTGATTGTGGCACGCTTTTCCAAGGGCGCATTAATGGTTGGGGAAGGATGGGGGGCTTTGATATTTGACTTTTCGAGGTTTTACCCAGAATTTATTGACTTCCCCCCACCCTCCCCGACCCGTCCTCATCCGCCGGCCACGCGCCCACCCTCGGCGCGTGCCGGGTCCTTCCCCGGGCCTTCCCTTCCGAAAATGGGGAACACGCCCTGTTCCAGTCCATGCGCGACCCGCGCGTGAGGTCCACGCGCTCGCAAAGGTCGGCTCTTTGATCCTCCATCAGTCCGCGCGCTGAAGTTCTTTAATCCCTCCACCCGCGAGTTTACTTAAACCCGGAACCTTAGTCAACGCCCCACCCAGAAGGGCACAAAACACATTTCTTTCGTTCCAAAAAAACACGACCACCTAAACCCGAAAGAAAATAAAATTAAAAAGAAGAATAAATCGAAATCGAAATCGAAATCGCTTTTTCTTTCGGGTTCCCCAATTTCAAAAACCCCCCTATCCTAGAAGTCAACGCCTCTCTCTTTCTCCCCTCTTCTCTACTTCGCCCCCTCCTCTTCTTCTTCTTCTTCTTCTTCTTCTTCTTCATCAGCTTCCTTTCTCCATCAGCGGATTTCCGGTTGAGCATGAATGGTTTTATCCCTTGTCATCCACCGCTTGAGCTGAGAGAAGCGTGAAGCAAACCATCGAATCTCGTCCTCCTTCTCCATCCGGTTCCTCTTTATGTGGCCGGGCTTCTGAATTTGTTGGTTATTTGATTCCTTCGATTTTTATTCTTTTTTTTCTTTTGGCCCTCGGATATGGGTAACGGGGTCGGCAAGCTCAGCATCTGCTTCACCGGCGGGAGTGACGAGGACTCCCGCCGGGGGCACGACATATCGGTGCTCGTGGCGGAGCCTCTCGACGAGGGGCTGGGCCACTCCTTCTGCTACGTACGACCCGACCCGACCCGGATATCTTGCTCCAAGGTCCATTCGGAGGAGGAGACCACCACCTTCCGCGCGATTTCCGGGGCCTCCGTGAGCGCCAACGCGTCGACGCCGCTCTCGACTTCGATTCTCGATTTCTACGCCTACGGATGCATCGACAAGTCCTCGACTTTCGAGAGCTCCACGTCTTTCTCTTCGATCCCACTCCAGCCGATTCCTCGGTGCTCCGTCGGCTCGGGCCCGCTGTCGGGCAACTTCGATCGGGTCCCCGGGTCGGGTCCCCTGGAGAGGGGGTTCCTGTCGGGCCCGATCGAGAGGGGGTTCTTGTCCGGGCCGTTGGATCGGGGCATCTTCTCGGGTCCGCTGGAGAACGGGGGCGCCGATCAGTTCAAGAGGAGCTTCTCGCATGCGGGTTTTGCGTTCAGGCACAAATCAAGAAAAGGGCGGCTGATTCGGGGGATCAGGAAGGCGATCTCGAAGAGGCTTTATCGCGGGCAGAACTCGCTCGTCGCTCCGATCAAGGCGGCGAAGGATCACGATTGGATGTCGGCTGCAGAGAAGCAGCATAACCAGCTTCGCAATGAGAACTCCACGATCAGTAGTCTTTACTTGAGCAGCGAAGGGAGCTTAGAGGATTACGATACGTTGGAGGGGCAGCAGAGCGTTCAGTGGGCGCAAGGGAAAGCAGGGGAGGATCGGGTCCACGTCGTCGTGTCGGAGGAACATGGGTGGATCTTCGTCGGGATCTATGACGGGTTCAATGGCCCCGATGCTCCCGATTATCTGTTGTCCAATCTGTACCGTGCCATTCACAAGGAGCTCAGGGGATTGTTGTGGGATGATGATAAGTATGATCTTAACCCTGTTCTGGCTTCTGAAGATTCTACACCTGACATGAAGGAGTCGCTTTCTCGGGATGAGTATGATCTACCGAGGAATCGGGATGGAGACGCGTGTTCTTCGTGCTTTGAGCAGGAGAACTACCCTTGCACAAACATAGATGTTAGTTCTGATTGGTCGTCAAAGAGGAAGAAGAACTCGAATTCGCGGAGCAAGCACAGAGGACCAGGAAAGAAGTGGGAGGAGAATCAGAGGAAATGGAAGTGCGAGTGGGACCGGGAGCGGTTAGAGCTCGATCGGAGGCTAAAGGAACAGTTGAGTCGATCGGGATCGCATGATGGCGGATCGATCAATCACTGTGACGTGTTGAAAGCGCTCTCTCAAGCTCTCAACAAGACAGAGGAGGCCTTTTTGGATATTGCAGATAAGATGGTTGTGGAAAATCCTGAATTGGCATTAATGGGCTCTTGTGTACTTGTGATGTTGATGAAAGGGGAAGATGTTTACGTGATGAACGTGGGCGATAGCCGAGCAGTGTTGGCTCAAAAGGCGGGGCCGGACTATAGGATCGGCAAGGTCCAGCAAGACCTGGAAAAGATTAAGGAAGAAACTTTATATGACATCGAAGCTTCCGATTGGGACCAACCTAGTGGAGTGATCAGTTTGAATGCATTTCAGCTTAGTGTGGATCACAGCACGAGTGTGGAAGAGGTCAGTTTTCTTAACCATTAATTGGCTTCATGGACGATAGATCGGCTGATTAATTGTTGGACAATTTATACTGTCTATTTGCTCATTTTGACATGTTTTTCATTGCAGGAAGTTCAGAGAATAAAAAAGGAGCACCCTGACGATGCTTCTGCATTGGTGAATGATCGAGTTAAGGGCTCCTTGATAGTCACTCGCGCTTTTGGTGCTGGCTATCTCAAACAGGTGAGGATGGACATTCTTGGATTCATGACATTATTTGGCCTCTATTGCCACTATTTTCATCTTTCCATTGAGCATCTAGGTTGTGGATTCACTTTTTGAATCTCCTATGAAAGGGTTCCATGTATTGCCTACCCATTTGATGGGTAAGAAGAATAGATGCTGGGACTTGTTAGGATCAAGATCATGGAAATGGGGAAAGAAGAAGCAAGATGTCGCAGTAGTTGGACTGGGAGAGAGATTATGCACTATGATGACTGTTTCTAGAAATAGTAACAACTAGAACAAACGATATGTTTTCTTGTTTAGTGCAGACTTGTCTGTCTGATGTCCTCAAAGGATCTCCTTGTGGTGGTAAGGTGAGTCCTGATATAGATAATATGATCCCTGGTGCGTCGAAGCAATACATGATGGTGAGAACTTAATGTAGCTATAATGGACCCTAAATGATTCTTGCTAGCAAGACACATTCTTATCAGGAACTTACCATTTTTATAAGTACATTGTTTTTATTGGAGTCAAAGTATTTTAGGGCCAGGAGATCTCAGATGAGATCTATTTGCCTATTATGCTCATCCAGTTGTTGCGAAAATTCTTAGGCCATTTTCAGTTCATATAAAAGCACCTATTTCTGTTTTGGTTTCTTACATGAGATTTTTTTTCATGGTTTGCAGCCTAAGTGGAATGATGCACTTCTGAAGAGGTTCAGAATCGATTATGTAGGAAGCTCCCCATACATCACTTGCTCACCATCTCTCTACCACCACAAGTTAGGTCCCAAAGACAGGTTTCTGATATTGTCTTCCGATGGACTCTATCAATACTTTACGAATGAAGAAGCGGTTTCTGCGGTTGAGCTTTTCATTGACTTGCAACCTGAAGGAGACCCTGCCCAACACCTCATTGAGGAAGTGCTATTTCGTGCAGCAAAGAAAGCCGGTAGGTGTTGACATAGCCAAAACAAATTTGGTAGGAAATTGTTTACTTTCATCCAGGATGACAGAATGATGATCAAAATTTGGCTTTCGCTTTGTCGCAGGCATCGAGTTTCATGATTTGCTTGAAATACCACAAGGAGATCCAAGGCGGCGGTATCATGACGACATTTCCATCATAATTATCTCGTTAGAGGGAAGGATTTGGAGATCTAGTGTATAAAACAGAGCTGCATATAGGAAGATAGAGAGACACGATCTACTAAAAGAACATGAGGCATCTCCTTTTTGCTGTTCCTTTTCCCGGGTCACATCTGTAAAACCAATTCAGATATTCCTGATCTAAATGAATTATTTGTGTATTCTTCTCTCTTCACAATACTAAGTCAAGAAAATAAACACATTTTGCTCTCTTTTAGTGTTCTTTGCCACCGCCTTTCCTGCTGAGAGGTCCAATTACCGTGTGCACGCGTGGGTTTTGCCTGATGGCTTATGCTGATCAAAATCTTGCTTACCAGATAGTGCAAAATGCAAATTCACCGAAATATCAAAAAGTTCATATTTTGAAAAAGACCACCTGACCGCCTTGTGAGTCCTCAGAGCCTGCTACGTAGCGAAAGGCCAGACCTTGTGATGAAGGCAAGATACTTGGGGCCATCCTGGTTGAACTGGTAATAATTTCTCCCGACTGCTAACTACTTTGGAATTGAGATAGTAAATGCAAATTGCAGTTGAGCAGAGTCATCAGGTAATAAAGGCCTGGCCTTTCGTTATTAAAATCTCAGGCCAAGAAAACCAGTCAATTTCTTGCAACTCTCTGCCAGTCATGTCAGTTCCTTTGCTCACACGGAGGGACAATTTTGTACAACTTTCAGTGTCCGAACTTAGCCATTTTCCGTCGAAGTCCATCAACATCATGGCTCACGCGAAATTTCACGGTACACAGTGAAAGAAACCTCGAATGATATTTTTACAAGTTCAGGTTGAATGCATCTTTAGTGGTCCTGCTTATATTGGGCCATAACTGTCTGGAACTAGACAATCGGGGCTAGTCCTAAGCATTTCGCAGTTCGGGTGTTTTTTTTTTTTTTTGGTAAGTAAAAAGTACCAGGAAGTTGCGATCATTCATGGTTCGGGTGTTGGCTCCTCCAATTGTGAAATATTCACGTGTTTCATCCATTGTGATCTATCGTAGCTCCAATACCAGTGCTAAGGGTAACAGGACCTTGCCTGAGATTCAAACCCGATGGCCTAACTCCATTTCAGAAGCGATTTGCATTGATTTGGCAAGTCAAAACGCTTCTCACGTTTGCTCCTAGCTCAGCTAAGATGACATGGTTTCTCCACGCTTTACATTGCCAACCGAAAACTTGACAGACAAAAGTTTCTGTAAAACACAGTAGCCATTAGGTTATCCTCCATTTCGAAAAAGATAGGTGTCTAGTCGAGCGCATATAGATAGTGTACGGAACACTTATGAATCCCATTCCACCGACTTTTCTTAATGCGCTCAGGGCAATGCCAATTATCTGCCGCCAGGTATATCAGGTTCTCCTCCATTTCTAATTTTCTAAGTAATTAATCCACAGTTAACCCCAGAATGGCGCCAGGAGATAGTGATGATTCCTCTTCTTTCTGTTCTACATCCATTAATCTCCTCCTCCGGTTACTGTGTCTCTTCCATGAGAGCATTTCCTCATCCTTATATTTTGTGGGTACAAAGTAAGAGCAAGAGTTGGCTAACAGAGGCATGTATAACTGCTGAAATGAAGTTTTAGTCATATGAAATTAAGAGAACGGATCGGAAGAATACTCAACGAGTTGGAATCTTTTAATGGGTTATTGCCTGTGATTAGCTGATATGGTGTAGGAATGCTACGATAAATCATGTAAAAAAAAAAACAGAAAGAGAGCATGCATGATCATGTAATTACTTGACGCCGTAGTCGATGATGTGCATATCACAAACGCTAAAAGAAATTTCCTTTTCATTATAGGGGCCGGCCAGTCATTTTATGGAGGTATCATCCAAGGACAAAACAACTTACAAGAATACATATGCTTGGTGCCGACATTCGCAGGCATGGACTTTTGCGAAAAATATTCCCCGAGTGTCTATGTCGTGCGAGTATGTGAAAGTGTCTGTTCCACGTTGGTATGCGTTCTGCCAACACCTAGGATTTAAATGAGCAATTATGATCATTATTCCACGCTTTTCTTTTCTTTTCTTTTCTTCAAAGACGATGGACGTCACTTAATAATGAAAGTCCTATATACATGTATGTGTATATATCCATCTCGAAATATATGTCAGATCGCTTGAATGCTAGACCACGAACGACATCACATATGTGTACAATCACTATCCACTCGACATAGTTTTAGGCCTTGAGTTGGAGCTTCCGTCGACCCAACTACGCATCTACTTGGCATATGTTTTGCCCTTTTCTTCTGCGCTTTCGATTAATCTTCAATCTTCTTTCTAAGCACTTTCGTTCTTCACAAGAATGCTGCGCAACCCAGGTCAACCTAGGAGTCAGCGAAGACTTTCATGTGGTTCCGGAAAATTCCTAAGAACTTTTAGGAGAAGATCGGAAAATAAGTTTATCCTTCTTGGAAATTCTATGGTACATTTTACAGGGTCATTAAAAATTTTATCACGTAAGTTTAAATAAGATAAATATCTAAACTCGAGTTAAATCTCCCACTTTCTTGATCAAGTTAAATCAATTTCTTTAGATAATCCGAATTAGTAATCGGATGCGATGTTTCTTCGTCGAAGGAAGGCCAACGTGATACCAGTACAGCAAGCATTGCACGTTCTCGTCGGTCCGATATCTTGTTTTAGATTTGTGCATAACCTTGGGCCTAATTTACAGGGACCAAAACCCAGAAAAAGCCCTCGGCTTCTAGCGGGCTGATCCCTTTATTAATTATGACGGCTTGCATTTAACACATCTTTTGGTGCTCCTTTGCTCCAATTGTTGCAGAAGCGTTCCAGATTTATTCGGGACAGTATAAAAAAGTACTAAACTTATTCCATTGATATTAATTCAGTCCAAACTTTTTAATTAGACCAATTTAGTCTCAAACATTTTTACATAATTACCAATTCAATACATTTGGTCAATATCGATCGGAAATCGCTAATATAGATGCCAACTGACTTACTTGATACAACCAACGTTAACGTGGATAAATTTTATAATATTTAAATATTGTACCGATTAAGTCTATCTTGCCAATTTTGTTTTTTGTTTACATCAATGCTGATCATCTACATAGGACAACTGGCGTCCATACTAGTAATTTATGATCAAAATTGGTGAGATTGACTCAATTAATACATAGATCAAAAGGTTTATGACTAAATTGGTTTAGTTAAGGGATTTAGGACTATTGATACCATTACAAATAGGTTTGTGACTTTTTTTTAATACTTTTCCCCCAAAACTATTTGTTCCAAATCATTGGAGAATGGCAAGAATTATGTTTCACATTTTAGAAGCATCCTTGCACCGAAGCCGATGGATGAAAGATGATGCATGTTAGAAAGTTCCAATCCAAAAGCTTCAAGCCAATGGGTAAGAGGAACAACATATATATATGAATAGCATATAAATTCTATAATTAAGCGACATGAGATATATTAATAATGCATATGTTTGTCAATCCAAAAGTATTTGGCTCTAATGCCATCTCAAGTTTGAGTATGTACACGTTTGTCCTCAAAATTTAAACCATCAAAGGATGGACAAAGATGTGCATTTTAACATTAAGTAATGTCCTTGGGAAAATTGTCTAATTAATTTACGGATGTCAATTTAATCCTAAATTTTTTAACATTACCAAATTAATTCTAAAATTTTATGTGAAATTCCAATACAGTCTATGCAACCTTTTGTTGAAAATCAAGAAAATTGTCTAAAAAGTTCTAAACCTACCGCACGTTGACCAATTTAGTTTCAAATCTTACCAATTGAGTCTTAAACCTATTCATTTTTTGTCAATTGAGTTTATTTAGTCAATTTTAATTGAAAATTGCTGGGGTTGACATTGATAGTGTTATGTAGGATAGCCAATGTTGATGTGGATAATTTTTAATAATATTTTACTAATTTTTGAATTTTCTATGATTTTTTCTCTTTTTTCTTTCTTCTCCCTTTTGCCTGTGGTTGACCGCTGGCCACCCGCCATGGCTGGGCTAGTTGGCCTTGCCTAGGCAACCTACCACATGTGAGGCACGGCCAAGCGAGGCAAGTCCCAACGAGGCTCACCCTTGCTCAAGCGAGACTCAGCAATGGTCCTTTCTCAATTTCATTTCTCCTTTGTCTTCCCAAACACGAGTGGATGCGAAGTGTAACCAGTTAGTCCGAAGGTCGATAGGATATTTTGGCTCTCTAATTCTGAATTTTGCATTAGAGGGGATCGTAGATCGGCTTCTATGCATCGAACCACTACGTCCATCTCTTCTCGTTAAAAAAAAAAAAAAAAAAAAAACCATCCTCATATTAATCGAAAGATCCGGTTACGAATTACTTTCTCATGACTCGACTTTAATCTTGGGAACCTTGCGACCAATAATCAAACTTAGAAAATCGAAGCCTTTCTTTGGGGGGAAAGACTCACTAATGTTACCATTGGAAACCCACCATGGAGTAGCGAGTTCGCTCGTTTTCGACTCGGTTTCCACTAGCGACCCGAGTTGGGGGAGACCGCAATTCCAGACTGTCCAAACTTCAAATTCAATTTCAAACCGAACAGAAGCCTCAGGACTATATAAACACTTCCACATTAATCAAGATGTTGACTTCGTCACCTTCAGCAGCTTACATGTGGCGAGATCTACGCACGCCCCACTTTTCTCAATTGCGATTCCTTCTTTGAATTCGTCATCCAAGGACACCCTTCTTCCAAAGAAAAATTGCCACTTTGTTTCTTTGTTGTCATCATCGTTGACAATTTCCACATCTGATATCACTGGTGGATTAGTTGTGCTTTTCACTTGGGATAGGCACTAACTCCATCTCCCGAAAATCTGATCTGAAGATCTCATTTCCCTCGTCGTCTTCGATCCGAAGTGAGCATGTCGATCTTGAGCAGAAGCGATCCCAACATGGGCAACCCATTGTTCCACGAATTCAAGAAGCAAGCTTCCTTCTTTTTGAAGGAGAAGATCAAGACCGCCAGATTGGTCCTCACGGATGTCACGCCGGCACAGCTGTGAGTTTCTTTCCTTCTCCTTTCCCCAGTTTTCGGTGATCACTCTGCTTATGTTTTGTTGGAATGTTTCGGAGCTTGATCTCCCGTTTGATTCTTGTATCGTCGGATTTTGAATTCTGAAGGTTGACCGAGGACGCTATCAATGGAAATTCATGGAGTTCACCCGACACAAGGACGCTGGGTAGGATCTCAAAGGCAGCTTTTGAAGTGGATGATTACTGGAGGATTGTGGATATATTGCACGGCAGGTTTGCCTTTTTTTTTTTTTTTTCTTTCCATGTTCTTTTACCCATACGAAAGATCCTAGATCGTCCTCACTAACGAGAATGACGAATTGAAATTTCGCTCGTGTAAACTTGGGTTGTGAATCAGGTTGTCCAGATTTGACAAGAAGAACTGGAGGATCTCCTACAACTCTCTGATTGTGCTCGAGCACTTATTGACCCATGGACCAGAGAGCGTGGCAGAGGAATTTCAGAGCGATAAAGACGTCATCGCGGAGGCCGGGAGCTTCCAATACATTGATGAAAAGGGGTGGGTTTTCCATAATAGTGCATCTACTTTTGCCTCTCCGTTGTGAACCGAAAGGAAAAAAGACCTTTGAGCAGGCTCAGGAGATGCAATTAAGAACTAGAAAATACACAGGAAGCTTACTCTTAAGGCATTATAAAGACACGAATTAGGCTCTTTTTTTTTATTTTTTTATGGGGTTTTCATTATCTGAGATGCAGATTGAGTTAAATTTGGTTTTTTCTATTGTTTTATTCCAAGATGTGCTTTTTTTCTTCTTTTGATGGCATGCGCCATAAGCTGTTTCCATGAATGTGTAGATTCAACTGGGGTCTAGCTGTCCGAAAGAAATCAGAGAGAGTACTCAAGTTCCTAGAGAAAGGGCCTCTTCTCAAAGAGGAGAGGGAGCGAGCTCGGAAACTGACCCGGGGGATCCAAGGATTCGGAAGTTTCTGCCAGCGGACTTGTTCGACGCAGAGCACCCTAGAAGATTTTTCATTTAAACCCTATGGAAGATGCAATTCTCAGCCTGAAAACCAGGAAAACGAGGCCCCAGAGGGAGAGCTGACAAAGAATGCTGGAGCTTCAGAGCAAAACACTGACAATGGGAGAGTATTTCCTCGTTCTGCCAAAGCAATGGAGAATTCGAGTGGCGATGATGCTTCGCTCGAGATTTGCCAATCCGGGACGAGTTTCAAAGAGAACATGGAGCCGAGCGAGGAAGCGAATGCGGTGCAGAAACACAAATGGAGCTGCATTAAGGAGTCCAGACCACTTCTGGATGGTAAAGGTGATTATTTCTACAATGCGGTTGATGCAGAGGGTGGTGATCACCCTTTCAATGACGCCGAGCATGAGTCCTCAGACTCCCTTATTCCTGTGGGAAACTGAATTGGGCAGGGAAAGCTACTGAGATTTTGAGGTAATAGGCACCGTAGTTTCGTGCCTGCAATGTCAACTAAATGAAGTGGGTGAAGGTCGTGCATTTCTTGTCATCTTGGCTCGATGTCACCGCTAGTGTAAGCTTGTTCTGCTTTTGATAATGTAAGAAAACCAGCTGCCGCGACTTCAACAGCATCCCTGATGATATTTCTTCCATAGCTCGTGAATGTCTTTCTGCTTCATGTTGCCACTCGTCGGGAGATATATCTAACATCAACTCGACCCAGTTACCAATGAAGACTGCAACAGTTGATGCATATTGGAATAAGAGCTCTATAAGTGACATAACTATATTACAGCGATTTTAATTTTACTATATAAAAATCGTTTACTCGAGTGCTTATGACATTAATTTACTACATAACAACGTTCGACATGGCTCACTAACAAGATGAAATCAGCAAATGAGGAATTTAACGACGTTATTTAAAGATCCATTTGAAGAGCCCAAATTCAATTCAAACCAAATTGACAAAGTAGGTGAAGAAATCTCGCTACTTTCAACCCAAAATTGGGGTTCTCAGAGCAAGTGAGGGAGAGGGAGGGGGGCATTTGTTCGCGTGAAGAACCCTACCTTTGAAAAGAGAGTATCTTACACATTCTCTCTTTAGGAGTCACCATCACCATTTCTTTATTTCGTTTACCAACAGAGTTTGGGCTCTCAGAGGAAGCGCAAGGATAGAGAAGAGAGAGCTACAATGGACAACGGGTGAGGGGCGGCGTCGAAGTCGCGGGACTGCGCTTCCAAGCCAAAGCAAGTGAAAACAAGGCGAGAATGAGCGATAGAGGGAGACAGAAGAAGTTCAGTAAAATTTTTCCTATGGAGTCTACCATTTTCATAGAGAGAGAGAGACTTCTTAAAAAACGTCTGCCATTTTGTTAGCTCTTGTCACGTAGGACGAAACGTAAAACTATAATTTCTCTAAAAAGCCATATTGACTTAAAAAAAAAAAAAGAGAGTTAATACCCTAAAAAATCCAAAATTGGTACACCTGTGATAAATTTATTCAAAACTATTTTTTTGACCACCAAAAACCTTAAACCGGTATATCTTTGACAAATTTACTATAAACTGGTACACTTGTGACAAATTTACTCTCTATTAGTTTTCATTAAATTTTATTATTAAATTATTAAGTTAAATAACATGTGATAGTTGACTAGTATACCAATTTGGGATTTTACGCTCCGTTTATCACAGTTTACAATTTTTTTGATTTTTTTTGCAGTATTAATCCAATTTAGCGGAAAGTATATTTGTTACAAATTTACCAGTTTGAGGTTTTTTTGCAGTCGAATAAATTAGTTTAGGTAAATTTGTCATAAATATACCGGTTTATAATTTTTTATGGTCAATCAGGGTAAATTTGTCACATGTGTACCGGTTTGAAATTTTTCATAATCAAAAAAATAATTTTAGGTAAATTTGTCACATGTGTACTAATTTGGGGTTTTTCAAGGTATTAATCCAAAAAAAAATGATTTAAAATGTCACGTGAAATGAATTGCCAAAATAAGTACTCAATTGAACGATTCATGCCAATGTGCCACTTAAATGAGCATAAATAGTAAGCCCTTAAGGTATTTTTAGGGTGATTTAGTAACAATTTTGTTCCCGAAAATAATTCATGATTAGAAATGATTTTTTTTTAAAATTTGTTCCCATAAACAATTTTCAACCATTTTAAGGCGTTTGGTAACTGTCTAAAATTTCTATTCCTAAAATAAAATTGCATTTGGTACCGTTCTTAAAATTTCTAATCTAAACCATTTTCTTTTAATTTTTAAATAATTTTTTTTTTTTCCTTTTCTTTCTTTTCTTCTTCAAGCATTGGTTAGTCACCTACGCCTTGTCAGCCGAACCTTGACTAAGCGAGGAGCCTTGCCTAGATTTGGGAAGGCTGAGCTCACCTAACCGCCGGCGAGGCTCAACTTCTTTGGGCCATCACAAGGTCAACCTTGCTTTGGCCAAGTGACGCTAACCTCGCGATAGCTCGGCAAGGCAGAGGCTCGGACGGTGGCTAGGCGAGCCTCGACCAAGCCTCACTTAGCTAGCCGAGAGAGGTTTGGGCAAGGCCTGCCTAGCCTCTAGCGAGCTCATTGGACCTTGCCTTGGCTCGGCAAGCTCGCCGAACCTAGACCAACCGTTCACCAACAATCGGCGACAACGAACAATGACGACAATGGAGGGAAGGAAGAAGGACAAGAAGAAGAGAAAAAGAAAAAGTATTAACTTGATTCTAGAATTATTTCCAAAAACAAAAAAAACAACTTTTTTTTTTACTTATTGATTCTCTTCCAAATCTATTCTCAAGAATAAATTATTTTCGGAAACAAAAAATTTACCAAACAAATTTATGTTTCAAATCTATTCCTAGGAACAAAAGAACAGAATCAAATACTGTTTAACAGGTTGTCAAACTCATCCTTAGTGTTTTTATCTTTCTTTTTTTGGTAAATGATAAGAAATATATTAACTTAAACCAAAGAGAAGCAAGAAGCTATACAACAAGAACTCGGCACTAAAAACTTACACTCACAAAGACAAGAACAATAACAGTGAATGGAAGGTGCCAAGGTAAAACAAGACCATCTGCACAAGAATAATGAAATGCAACTTAAATTATACAAGGCAAAGCCCCTTTGCGGCTCCTTACATAGATTTATCTGTATAATTACAGATAACTTGCAACCATACGCAAAATCTAAAAAAATCTCAGGGATAGCAGAGCCACTCTTGAATTGCCGACCGTAACGCGTGGTTGGGAGTGAGATGCAAATGACTAAGCTTCAAGTTGGTCATTGGCGATGTATCGTGGTCGCTGTCCAACCATTCCCGCATAGCTTCTCCTTCATAAGTGAAACCATCCGCCGCAATCTGAGGATCATGCATTATTTCCTGGAAGCAACCATTGAACAGGTAAGCCACAACATGACACTGAAAGATATGCGAAGGATCATGATCAACTAGCACATCTCAAGCTCACACTTTTCAGTGGGGAGCAACAAAGCTCTGCTAAACAAAAATAAATGCTACGTTAACATCTCAATTTGAGATACTCAAACAAAATGCCATGAAAAATCAGGCTCAGGCAAATGGTGACGCCATTACAAAGTTCAAGCCCTTAGGCTCGATTAATTTCGCGAAAAATAATTTCTAAGAAACATTTTTCGGACTTTCCAACATTCAATTCGTGGAAAATAAACTAATCAAGGAAAATATTTTCCACGATTGGAAAAAACACCTTCAAAAGTGGGGAAAATTTTCCATAACTTCTTTCGGCTCACTTTCTTTCACCAAACACATTTTCCTTTTATTTTTTATGTTTTCTTTTTCTTTTTTTAAAAAATAAAGTTTTTAATTATTTCTTTTTCTTTTTCTTTTTCTTCTTCCTTGCCACAAGGCAACTTAAGCCTTGCCATAGGCTGGCGGTGTTCGAGCTCGCCAAATACCGACTAGGCTCGAGAGCTCGAGCTCGCTAGAGCTAGCTTGTGGCGAGGCGAACTCGAGCTCGCTGACCCTCTTGGCCAATAGCTGGGCAATCGGCCATCATCCAAGCACACGGTGGCAGACGAAGGAGGAGGAAGAAAGAAGAACGAGAAGGGAAAAGAGAAAGAAAGAAAAAATAAATAAATAATGGTCAATTAAAAATTAAGAAGTCGATTTTTTGGTATATTTTTTTTCAGAAAATCAAATCAGATAATAGAAAATATTTTGCACTTCATTTTCAAGTTTTAACTAAACACTAGAAAATATTGTTATTTTCCTGAAAAATGACTTCATGAAAAGCATTTTCCGGTATCGTGATATTTTCAGCAAAACGGAACCTTAATGTCTAGATATGCTTAAACTACACCATTCCTGAAGCCCAAACATGTGTCCCCTAAAATGGGAAAATTAACCCAAATCTCTTAAAACAGAACAGAATCTGAGGAGAAGAGATGGTCCGACAAGACCTGGACGCAAATTCAGCAATTCGCCAAAAAGTATGACTCACCTGAAGGATGGGGCACAAGTAAAATGAGGGCACCGGTCGCTCTTCAGAGGTATGCAGCTGCTCCAATTCCCTCACAAACGCAGGTGTTAATTTGGGTCGATTCCTACCGTTAGAATCACAGCATTGAAGACCCAGGTCCACTAATCGCTCTGCTACAACCGACGGCCATTGTCCAGCTGATTGATCCAAAACCGACTCCAATTTGTTGGATGATACTGCTTTATGCACCTCACGGACTAACCCAGTAGGTGGTCCACCAGTGAGTAATTGTAGGATGATCAGACCAAAAGAGTAAACATCAGATCTGGGCGTCAAGTTTCCATCCCTGTAGAACTCTGGATCTGTATAAGGAAAAGCACGCTTTGGCTCTGTGATTCGGCGGAAACTTGGGCAGCGAAGAGTGTCCTCCACTACAAGCCTGGAAATCCCGAAATCACATATCTTGCAGCTAAGATCAGAATCAAGAAGGACGTTTTCAGGCTTCAGATCACCATGAACAATCCTTTCAGGTTTAGAAGAGTGCAAGAAGCAAAGAGCAGTCGCGATCTCAGCAATGATTCGAACTCGAGCATCCCATAATAAGGAGGAACTGTTGCCTTTCCGGAAAAGGCAATCTTGGAGACTTCCATTAGGGAGGTACTCATATACAAGAGACCAGGCTTCTGGGCATGAACCGAGCAAAGTAACCAGATGTGGATGCTGTAGTTTGCTAAGAGCTTGAACCTGTACCATCCAAACAAAACTTTGAGTAAACTGGTAAATAACACAAGGCTGTTATAAATCCAGTAAAGACACCGAAGCATATCCTAAATCAGTATGGGTATGGATAAGGCAGACGAGACAAATAAGCATGAAGAACACCCCGAGAATGCATACAGCTTTAGAAGCGAAGTTAGCATTTTAAAGAGCATTAAAAAGAGGATAGGACAGAGAGCACATAAGGATGCCCCTAAAGTGCCAAAGGCTTGGTATAACAGTTGGATCTAATCTCATCGCCGCCCCCCTCCCGGGGGCCCCCAAACCCCACCCAACACGCCCTGCCCCCTCTCCCAAAATAAAAGAAGGTAAAGAATTTGAAGTTCAATGCATATAGTGAAGCAGTAAAAGCATATAAGTTATATTAACTGAAATAACCAGAGACTTCCGAGAATAGTTGAAGCGCTAGAGCACTCCAAAAGATTAGGCAAAGACATGCTTGAAGAATTGCAATGTTTTATCATGCACAAAAACCTATAATTACAGATCCAGGCACAGTTGAGAAAGTTACCAAGGGATTAAGGTTTTATAACTGAAAAGGAGTGGACACTTTTGAGGTCCAATGAGTATAGTAATCACGACAACATGATCAGAAATACAGTTGAAATTTGGACTAGCTAGTAAATAGAACTCCAGCACTAAACATAAAAATTTAAGCACTTCAAAGAAGGAAAAGACTGCTAGTATTAGAGACAATCCAATTGCATAAACCGCAGAGGAAACTTAAAAAGAAAAGGCAGCAGAACTAAAACGTGAGAATATCTCACTACTGTAGATATCGCAACAGGAGAGTGCTTGTGTGCGTGCTCATGCACAAGAACAGGCACACGTGCACACAGAGAGAGAGAGAGATGCCTACCTCTCGTTGAAACTCAAATTGCCCTTGCATGTTATGTGGATGCAGCTTCTTTATTGCAACAGTTCTACCCAGCATTTCCCCCTTGTATACACAACCATATCCACTCTGCCCAATTTTGAAACTTTCAGAGAAATCACATGTCGCAGATTGGACTTCTGATAATGAAAATTCAGCTACACCAGGCATATCTTCATTGAGACAACCAACAAACCCAACACATCTTGGAGCTCCAGCTCTCCCATGCCCTTTCCACCGTTCAAGCCAACCAACAGCTTCCCCTTTGTGTCTCTGAATCTGCTGCTTTTCCTGCCTAAGGGTAGCAATAGATGCTTCAATTTCATGCAAATCTCCAGCTGCTACATCATGCCTACGGCTAGCTTCTTGAGCACGACTTTCGAGAAGAGTAACGTTTCTCATGGTCTTCTGCAGCTTTCTGACTATCTCTTCTCTTTCTTCCAAGAGCTTCTCTTGCTTCTGCAACACAGTTTTTAATGCGTCCTCTGCTTGATTTCTAAGTCTAAATTCACGTGCATATGCATACTCCCTTACTTTCACCTAAATAAAACAGGCAGAATTTTTACTCACCATCTCTTCACGTGATAAATCAGAAACGGCATACAATAAGTAGAGTGAGTCAGATTACTTATGCTAATACCATTAAACAAATGAAGACCAAAATTACTGGCCACGTGTTTGTGAAAACATTTATGGAACAACACTATCTGAGGAAAAACCAAAAAGCAATATCTTTAAGCAGCACATGTTCATCTGCACAAAATACATCTATGAATTTATATTAGAAATTACTCCTTTTCCTTCCACTGCTTCCCCAATCACAAAAAGGATGATGTTTTGTGCTAGAATCGAGCCAAATAACCCCAAAATAGTTTTCCTAAATGATAATCAAAGCAGAGAAAATGAAAGCTGACAGCTAATGGGGAGCCCCAAAAAAAAGAAAAAAAACAGAAAAAAGGTTGACAGGAAGGTTATAAGCACCTTGCTGGTCACTTTGAGAGCTTGGGCTTCCAACTTTTCGCGCTTTATTGACTCCTCAAGTCCTGCCTCCTTCATTCTCTCAACTTGTATCCTTATTTCATGAAATTGACGATATAAAAACTCTTCATTGCCCCTCACATCAGAATCTAAAGAAACCCTTATTTCAGAATGGATACGTCCAGAGCAAACACTAGTACTTGTAGAACTAAACAAACTGCCAGAATGTCGGGATCTGCTGGGAGAACCAGTTAAAGCCTCTCGTGGAGAAACTGATTCATCATGAAGCCAGTCTATAACCTTGCTGCAACTACCAGTCGAACTAAATGTGGACCAACGAATTTCTGGGATGGTCAATACTGACAGTCTCGGACTTTCTTGGGATGGTTCACAACTTATTACTCTTGCAGATGTTTGTGGTTGACTTAATGAGTCCAAGGTAATGGGGTCTCCATAGGCATCTCTAGTCCATATGCGTCTACCCTTGTTCACAAATGATATCTCACAGAAACCCGGTGCATTTTTTGCGGCATAATTTGCTTTGTTGGAGCTCTTTTTAACCTTTATACAACTGCATACAAACAATGTAGGAGGTAGGAGATTAGGATAAACAACTGGCACATTTATCTCTATCAAGATAAGGACACATCAAGTAGTCAAGTTCTCAACTCACAACAGAAAGCACATCATACAATGCCTGTCAATTAAGGTCATCACCATCTTTTGAGAGCTGAGGAGGAATATATGGTTCTAAGAACATGCATCTCATCTCACTATTGACGATCCTTGTCTAGAGGAACGACCAATCAATCTGAGCAACAGTGTGCACAACATGCTACGCACCACTCTTCTGACAGACTTTGCGTCACTTTGGTTCATATGGAAACTAAGCATGGTCGTCTAGCAAAAGATTTGATAACGACATGACAAAACTCCATAAACTCTTCAGATATATCACTTAAACAAGAAATACCAACTGAATTTGCTATGTTTTAAGGGACCACTTACTTTTCAGGCACAGCCCCCATAACAAGCCTCCTAATGCTACGTTTGATAACCATCTCAACAATGCCCTTTTGGACCTGCTCTGCTTCAGTGATGAGAACAGTGGCTCTCACCTAAAAAGAACATGACAACTTACATTAGTTTAGTAAAAGAAAATAGAAAACTCAAGAATTTCACTTCATTTATGTAGATAATTAACACCTACTTCAACAATCAACCGAAACATGTCTATGCCTATATAGGAGGCAAGCATCATGAAAGATACACATCGCCATTAACTGCAAATATACTTAGGCCACAACTTTAATTTAAATAACTTGAGAACTTTGAAGATGAGGAACAGAGAATTTCTGTTTCATTTCTGCTTTTCTACCCTTTCAAGTGCGGGGCAGGGGGCCAGTCATTCATGTTGAGAACTTAACCTAATTCAAGAACTTGGGTTTCGATATTGCAAAAAATCTTCTACTCATAAGAAAAAGAAAGCTTGACTAATCTGGATAATTTAAATAGTGGAACTATATTTCTGACTCAAAAAAGTTCAATTAGCTCACAAATAACAAGACATAAATAGCCTGCAAGCAGATTGACATTGTTCCTACGATAAGGTGAAGAGGGGATCCACTGCACCTACATATAACCTAACCTTTGATAGTGCTACCATCTCTCTGGCCCCTCTCAAAATGAATTTATAATGGCTCCATGCAATTTAGGGTGCTAAAAGAAATTCATGCCAGTTTTTTCGGAGTGAAGAAATTTCAATTTAAATTGTAAAGCTCCATATTTCTTCAGGCTTTCAGATACCTCATGTTCAGACTGGATGTTTTGCTAGATTTACATAGGGAAAACATATCATAAATGGCTGAAGCTGAAATATCCCATCAAGCAATTAAACACGCCATTGATAACCAATAAAGATGCCCCTTAACTTTCTAGCTTCTCCAAATCTACAAGTCCAAAAAATTACTCCAGGGCAATCGGCGATAAAGGAAATACCCTCATATACTGAAATCAGGCAACCCAATCAAATGAAGAAATGTGAGCTTTGATTGTGGCCAGAAAAATCATACGTCGTTGCCAGGACTTAGATCGATCAATAAGAATGATCTCCATAAGAAAGGTCACAAGATCACAACTACACAGATGACAATCTAAAATGTGTGGCAACAAAAAACAGTGAGTTCCTGCCAGGGTTGTGGTGCTGGTCAGGAGCCATGGCCACTTAATTAGATCACTAAAATTAAATGGTTGGTCAATCACTTAAGTCGAAAAAATATAGGGTAGTCAACAGATTGGTAATGAGGATTATGTGTTGGCACCGCACAAATAAAAGGATGTAGTCACAACACATTTGCAATTCAGAGAAGGAAAAACCTCCCACGGGTGAAAGCTCTACAATCCAGTAAGCAGACAAGCAGACGAATCAATTCCGAATTCACATATATTCAGGGACAGTCATCGTTCCGTATGATAAGAGGTTAACACAATCAATATGAAGATTTGGTAGTGGCACGGCATGGCAGCGATGGGCATATACACGCACCTCAGAAGTAGTAGAGCAGATGGCCAAGTACTGTTGCAAGAGCTTGTCTGTCTGCTCCCGCTCCTCCCTTCTATAAGCAGCAACCACCTCGACGCTAGCTCTACTGGCAGGTAATTTTCCCACTGCACATGATCCCGAGGATTATATCGTGAGCGAGTTACCTCCTCAGGAGAATTGAGGGAAAAAAAGCAGGGGAATATCGGATCTCGGATTTGTCTTCGCCGGCAACATGGAATGATTTTTCTTATACAATCCAAAATCAAATGCCACTTAAAGTATTAAAAGATCCAGCAAAACAAGAGATAATTACAACTCGCGTCAGTCGACAAACAAGTCGACAAACATGAATTGCCGGAAGAATCTGAACTCCTAGAGAGGAATTTAAGCTAAATCGCCATTGCTCTCGCCGGAGGAAAACACCTATGTCTGGAAAGACAACCGGTCACGAGCTTCTCCCTTTTCTCAATCGAGAAATAAAACAGGACGCTGCGGACCTGTAAGCGATCAAGCACGCGGCACGAACTAGAAGAGAACCGAAGCTGATAGGGAACCACGGGAATTCGCGCGACTTACATAGAGTCGGAATCAACGGCGAAGGCTGATGAACGTGCAAGATACAAATCTCCGCGCCGGCGAACCGCCGCAGGCTCCACAGTATCAAGTCCTTCGCCTTCTCCGCCGACTTGCCGACCGCCACGTACACCGTCTCGGGGCCCGCCGCCATCTCCACCGACGAGGAGCGGGACGAGATGGACAACTGTTCCAGCGCGCAACGGAGGCTATCCATCGACGAGATCCGGGTGTGGTGGTCCCTGGCGAGGCCGTTCGTGGGGTGGCAGGGCGTCAGGAGCTCCATCGCGGCGGGATCAGGCGGCGGGCGCGGCCTGCGGCCAGGTCATGCGGCGGCGGAGGGCGGAGGAGGAGCGGGGATGAGGGGGAATCTTCTTCTTCTCCGATCGGGGAAGAGGAAGGCGAAGGGGGCTCGAGGAGGGCTTGACCTTCGGGGAGACCTGATGGAGACTGCGACCAGTGGGCGAGACATCTTGCGGTTCTTTGTAACGGAGTCAGGTAGAGCGGGAAGGAATATGCCGAAATCCTTTTTCGAGATGCAAAACCCCACCTCACCTCTTTTTATTTCGTATTTTGAATCTTTATTTTATTCTATTTGTCTTGTTTAATGTGGGGAGGCACGGGCCCTGGATGTTGCCGGAGGCGGGGGGACGGGGGGAATCGGAATCCCGCTCCCCCTCGAAAATGACCCACTCCGATGACGATGAACTCTTGACTTAAGGCGTCGCTCGCTACCGAAGCGAAATTTTTTTTGGGAGATTTTAATATATATTGTGCGATATTAATTTTATTCTTTGCGATGAAATGGTTAGAAAGCTATTGGTAATGTAAAAGCCTATTATATTGATTTTGAGAAACAAGTGGGAAGTCGGGGGGAAGTATTTTTTTTCTTTGTTCTTGCTAGTACATGAAATAACGGATTTCACGGTTTCTTCTTCTTCTTTTTCTTTTTTTCTTTTTTAATGGGAAATTTTCATGGTTGAATAGTGGGAAAGCAATTTCGATACCCTAGGTTATTTTCGATATATGTTATATAATTGAGAAGAAAACAAAATTGCAACTGAAATCTTAAATAGTAGATTTATCAAAACGGCTTAGGGTTCATTTGATAATATGTCAAACAATATCTTATTCTACTATTTTGTTCCTCGAAAAAAAAAATAATAATAATAATAAATAGAAATCCATTTGGTAACTTTTGTATTCTTGAGAATAAATTTGAAACAAATCAAGAAGTAAAAAAAAAAAGTTACTTATTTATTTTCGAGAACAATTCTAGAATTAAGTAAAATTATGTTTTTTTTTCTCTTTTCTTTTCTCTTCTTCTTCCTTTAATCGGTCTCAAAAATATAATAAAATTATCAAAAGTTAAAATAAAATTATAACATAAAATTATATTAAAAATATAATAAATCTACATAACAAAATTATATTAAAAATATTATAATTATATAATAAATTTAAAAATAAATAAAATTTATTAAAAAATTAAAAGAGAAAAATATAATAAAAGTATTACAAATTAAAAGAAATTTTAATTCACAAAAAAATTTAAGGATTGTGCCATATACATTTTTATTCCGAGAATAGAAATTTTGAGTATTTACTAAATAACTTCAAATGTTCATAAACTCGTTTAGAGAATAGAATCAAGAAAATTATTTATGAGTATAAATTATTCTTGCCAAATGCACCCTTATAGACAAATTTTTTAGGAAATAGATCAAATGTGAAAACCCAAAATAATATATGCATTAAATAAGTTCACAACTTATTTATACAAAACTCACAACTATGACTCTATCTTCACTCTCCCTCGTCCTCACTCTATCTCGCATTTTCACTTGGGCTTTCTCATGTAGGGTTGAATACGAAAGTACTTTAGTAATATGAGTCGGATCATCTTTGATTTGATTCATTCTTTTGATAGGTTTAATAAATAGGCATGGGATTTGAGTTTGACAAAAAAAAGAAGGAGGTAACTACAAGTTGGTCCATATTTCTTACGATTTTTCATTTTCCACATTTTCTGCTTCGCTTGCCGTCCAAAGATGACGTGCGTTTTCCCATTTGCATACTCCAGCCTGACATCACGGTTACCTGAACCCTAGCACAGTATTTTTTTGCCCTTAAGATAATAAATAAAAAAATAAAATGGCCGCTAATTATTGTCAAAAAGCAGAAACGGCAACGGGGCTTTCCTTTTTTCCCATTTCACTGCTCTATTTACATGACTTTATAATATAAAGTCGCGAAGAAAGGAAGAGGAAAAGGCGGGAGCAGTTGAGGCGGCTTTACGAGGCGACATTCAACCTCGACCATGACTTTTGTCCTAAACCCGTTTTAAACGCAGATCATATGAAAATAGGAAGAAAAAAAGTCACATATTTTCAGGTAAGTTTGTTACACGAAATTTAAAAATATTTTCTAAAAATATCATTCATTTCTCTTACAAAAATAAATCAACGAAAAATATTTTTATTATTCACGAATATATTTAGTCCTAAATTGTTACTGATAATAAAAAAATAATTCAATGACTAATTTTTTCAAGGGATATTGATAATCGTTTTTAATAAAATATTTTTGAAATCATTTATTCCTTAGGAATCTTCCTTTAGGATAGAATAACCTTCCACAGTCAACACTTGAATGACGTGTGGAGAGCAATTTTGCTGGAGTGAGACAAAATGGGACCAATTGGTACTCCCTTTTGATAATGCACATTCGGTGCTAGGTTAGACTTAGCGACAAGTTAGGTTACGTTGTTTTCTGTGGTTATTAATTGTTTAGAACGTCATGAAGATACCGACAGTCAAAACCAATCAACACTTTTTGACCCAAAAAAATTAAAACGTAATCAACGCTGCAACTAGGGGTTTTGCAAAAGAACTGGGGACCCGCCCGAACCGCAGGAACTTGATCGGAACCGCCTTAACTGGTGATTCTTGAGGGAACCGGTCCGGTTTCCGGTTCCATGGGCGGATCCGCGGACCGATTATATTATAATAATATATAAACTTTTAATATTAAAATAAATTTCGAAATTACTAATTAGCAAATCTAAATTTTAGGGCTCCATCTCCTCTCATGATTTCCATGTTTTAATAAGAATTTAATAAAGTGTATAAGCTGGCTTTCAACAACTCAACAAATGGCTCCTTCAAATGATACTTTCAAGACTCACATATAACACTAAGTTCAAGAATATATGGAGTACCGGTAAAATTGTTTCTACAAAAAAAATTCAGTAAAGCAAATATTGTAAGAGATTGCGCATTACTATAGGATAAAGGAAAATATGATCTACATATAACAGTCATCCAGAATCTTGAACTTAAAAATATTTTAGATTTCAACTAAAATGATTCAAAAATAGGAAAAAAAAACCTATTTCTCATATTTAGTAGTGTTTTCCAATAAAATAAAATAAAAATGGTACCCTTAATTAAGCTGATTCGATTTAAAGAAAAATATTACTCGATATGAAAAGTACTCACGGTGGGATTTAGAAAACGATATTATTATTGGTGAGACCGGTTCCATTGATCAATCTAGGAACCGGACCGGACCGGCAGTCCAGTTCTCGGGTAGATCCATGCAACAATGGGTGGTTCTCGGTTCCAATTTTTTGGAACCAATCCTTAACAGGCGGTTCTTGGTTCTAGGCCGGGAATCGCATACCTGGACCATGCACACCCCTAGTTGCAACTGCGTGGAAAACTCCCTAAGGTCACAATTCCTTTTAGCGATTAAATACATGATTGAGAAAAAAAAAATCCCACCAAGACTAGCTAAGGTTGAATTTGGAAACGACTTTCCCAAGAGACTTTGGGGTGGTAAAGGCCTTTGAGCCAAATATTTGGTATTTGACAATTTTTTTTTCACTTGCCTTTGCCAAAGGCAAGCCTTCCCTAGGTTGAAAGCCCAAGCAGGTTGGGAGTTGCCTTGAACTTTCTCGGCATGCTGGCTTTGAAGTTAATAAAAAATTTATTCTGAAATTGTCCTTGCTAATTTTTCTTTTTTTCGGTTTTACCTTGATAACTATTCATCATCATCTTTATCTTATTCCCTTCTCTCTACTGAACACCAGCATCTATGTGTGGTCGTTGGCGAAGGTAGGTGGTCTGGCGAAGGGCAGGCGGTGCGACGAAGGACAGGTGGTCCAGCTAAGGTCCCATGATCCTCCAACGAGGGTCGTTGCGTGGAGAACACCGCACGGCAAGGGTCACGGCAACCCAGATTGCACGACCAACCCAGATCGCGCGCAAATCTGGTCGCTGCAACCAAATCATGGGCATTGGCGACCTTTGTGGTGCCGTGGGTCGCACGACCGCTTAGCGAGGGTCACGGCGACCTGGATCTCGCAATTGAGGTCGCCGCAACCGATCGAGCGCAGCCCCAACGACCTACGCACGACAACCCTAGCCGAACGCCCGCCCTTCTACATGCCGCCTCCCCTCGCCGGACCACCTACCCTTTGCCGACAACTGTTAGCTCTTTGCTGACGGTAACCAACCAACTCTCATTTTTTTTTCTTTTTTTTTTTTAATAATAAAAGTCTTTTACAAATTTAATTTATAAAAAAAATACTATTTTACTCAAGGATACTTCACAATGGACTTTCACAAATACCATTTACCAAACACAATTTACATTTTGAAAAACTCTTTTGGCTCAAGGATTTTTATATTTTCTCAAGGATTTTCCCCAAAAAGTCTTCCAAAATGCACCCTAACTCGGGTTACCAACCTTTGAGGTTTAATAATCTATTCCGAAAATTAGAGGGCTCTCGTCTAACGGTGCCCAAGCCAATTGTTTGGCCAACTTAATAATTAGAGATGTCATGACTTCCGAAATTACTGATTTTCCACGATATGAGGAACGAATCATACGATAAAGTGTAAGGCATTTAACAGGCAACTTTGGGCGTTGATTAACACTATCTCAATGCAAAGGCAATTTGACAACTTTCTTCAAAAATGTTTTAGATATTGAGGATGTGTTTGTTTGACAAAAAAACTCCAGATTTAAAAAGCATTTTTCAAATTTTAATTAATTATATAGCTTAGAAAAATTAGTGAATAAAGACTTTTTTCATCGTAGAATACAATTTATTATCGATTATTTTCATAGGTGATGAAAATATTATTAATTTATTTAGTTTTGTAAGCCATGCATGGGATTGATTTTCACAAAATATTCTCCGTATTAAGGTTTCCTTGAAATAAACGTCACCATGAATTTTCACCGCGTCCCCCTCCCGTCTACCCTCTATCGCGGGGTCTTGCCTACATCGAGACAGCGACTACCTACCCACGCCCGTTCTTGTTGAAAAGAAGAGAGGGATGTCTCAGAAAACGCTGACAAGGAGTTCCCATGTGAAGCAGGCGCAAACGCGCACGCGCACGCGCTCGTCAGACGTCCCTATTTCGAAATGAATAAAATAAGGAGGGGGAATGCCACGTGGCGGCGTCTCACCTCAGCACACCTTCGAACTTGCAGTATCGAAAGCAATCTATGGCTTTGAAAATAGGCCCCGACCTGTGCGACCGTACGCGATGAGGAGCTCACTGCGTATGGGCGCGGGGCCCACCGCCCGGGAATATCCGTTCCGAGAGGGAATCTGCCTTTGTCCGGCCCATACGTAACGAAGGTCGACGAACCGAGCCTCGACCGCCCCAAACACTGTTCCGCGTTGACTTCGCTGGGAATTCGGCTACTTGGATTTAGCGTGTCCATCGGGGGGTGAGCGTGCCCCGTAGATTCCACGTTTCGAAAGACGAGGAGTCTATTTAAACGGATAGATTTCGAGTTTTAAATGAAGCATGCATGGAATAAAAAATTATTCACTCTTAATGCTCATTTTTTGAGTAGGTTATATTCAGGAATTAGGTAGATATATATGCAGGCTTGCTTGAGTGGGGAGAGGAAGAAGCGGGAAGGACATGAAGTGAAGCGTACGGCTAGTGCCGAGATGATTGTTGGTGGCGATCATTGGGCATGATTGGCCCCCAATTCAAGGGGGACCGAAATCATTTAAGCTTTCATCGAGCATGGAGAGGCAGCACAGACAAATTTTGCCATGGGAGTTTGTGCGCGTGAGTGTTTGTGTCCTCAACTCTTTCCTTTTCATCTCCCCCGCCCCACCTTTTGCCCTTTTTAACTACGGATGCGTTTCATTATCAAGGAGTGGAAAAAGTGGGGGGGAGGGAGGGGGCCACCTCCATCATTCCGTACCCATCTTCACCTCTTCTTGTCCAACCCTCAAAATTCATACATCAGAGGCTGGCAGCTCCACAACAACCGCGAGACAAACATCCCAAGAACGCGTCAACATCTGAGATCAACGCGGTGACAGTGAACATCTAATTTGACAATTTCGCGTATGTACAGAAAATCCATAGTCCCCCCCCTCCCCTCCCCTCCTTTTTTGTCGTGGTTTAACATCAGGGAATAAAAGTTAAGTTTCGCGACGATACGGCTTAGATTCTGATGTCCGAAGCAGATCGCGAATATGGGAAGATCGTGGGGGAGAGAGAGGTGATTTGTGTTGGAAGATGAGCTCGAGCTGGATGAAATCTTTGCTGATTGAGATTGATTCATTAAATCAATCAAGGATTGGATTGGATTAATCAAATAATAAATTAATCGAGGATCGGTTCGTTCTTTCTTGTCAGTAGCTACTCTCCATGATTGGCCACTATACCAAATGGACGTACACAATGCATTTCTTTATAGGTATCTAGATGAAAAAATCTATATGGATATTCTTCAGGGTTTACAGAAACAGAGTATGTCGTATCCGCAAATCTCTATATGGCTTCAAACAAGCTTCCAAGCAGTGATATGCTAAGTTTGCTCATGCTCACAATAGTAGGTTTCAAGCAATCCAAGTATGATCACACCTTATTCACTTGGACAAAAGGTATGTTATCTATTTACTTGATGATATATGTTAATGACATTCTTATTATGGGGAACAACAAAGCTGCTATAGAGAGCCTTAAGGAGTATTTGAATTCCAGGACTTGGGATCACCAAAGTATTTTCTTGGAATTGAAATCACTTTATCTAACCAAGGGATCTCTCTCAGCCAGTGGAAATTTGTATTGGAAATCATATCAGAAGCCGGACTATCAGGATGCAAATTGGCCGTTATTCCAATTGAGCAGAATATCAAATTAACTACAGCAAAACATGATACAGGGTCATCTCAAAATGAAGATCCTATACTTAGAGATCCGCCAAGTTATCAAAAGCTTGTTGGTAAACTCATATACTTGACTATGACCATGCCTGATATATGTTATGCAGTACAGATGTTGAGCTAGTTTATGCACAATCCAAAACAATCTCATATGAATGCTGTTCTGAAGGTCGTAAAATACTTGAAAAAATACCAGGACTTGGGATTCTTCTTTCCAAAAAATGTAACATGGAAATGACAGCTTATTGTGATACAGATTATGCAACTTGTCCCATGAGTCGAAGATCCATCACTGGTTTCTACATTAAGTTGGGAGAATCTCTACTTTCATGGAAGACAAAGAAACAAGCAATTATCTCACTATCCTAAGCTAAAGCGAAATACCAAGCCATGGAAAAGACCACTTGCGAGATAGTTTGGATACGAGACTTACTTTAGGACCTTAGAATACAAGTGAAGGGACCAACAAAATTGTTTTGTGACAATGATGTGGCTCTCAACCTGCAACAAATCACATAGTGTGTGAAAGAACAAAACATATGAAAGTGGATTGTCATTTCACTCAAGACAAGATTCAAGAATGAGTGATTAAAATAAGAGGAATTGGAACTACAAAACAACCCGCAAATGTGTTCACCAAACTTCTTTGTCAGAGATAACATGCATATATATTGAGCAAGTTAGGCGTCTTGAACATCTACAAGCCATTAGCTTGAGGGGGAGTGATGGAAGATATGCTCGAGTTGGATGAAATCTTTATGGATTGAGATTGATTCATTGAATTAATCAAGAATTAGATTGGATTAATCAAATATTAGATTGATTCATTGAATATATTTTCCTTTCATTTGTACACCTCATGTACTATACTTACATGTTTTGTACGTAGTAAAGGAATCGAATAGACCACAGAAAATTTCTCCCAAAGTTTTTCTCTTCCCTTTACCATTCTTCCCTTCTTCTCTCTTGCTCCTAGTCTTCTTTCAATTCGTGAGAAGATAATAGGACGAAAGTATGCTGAAAAGTGAGCCAGCAAGCTTGTGGTCCTCCGTCGTTAATAGATCTTCATAATGTCTGTGAAGGTGTAACATCCAAGCAATTCCAATTGGGTCCCCGAAAGCTTGGCTCACGGGGAGCATTCATTCAACTTTAGACAGGGGACATGTGAGTGTGTCTTATTTCTCTAGGACAAGCGATTCAAGTCTCGATTGCCATATCTAATCTACCATTAGAGCCTTGAAATTAATGTTTCTCTACGTACAAATACTTCGTATCTATCATTCTATCATCCAGATTTGTGTGTGTTTGAATCACATCTCGAGTTTGGAGTCTCATCCGTGTCACTCAATTTAGCATTAGTCTTGATAGGAGCGCCCCCGATATTGTTATCAATAACCTTTGCTTGAAAAAAAAAAAAAAAGACTTAACTGGCGTATTTGGCTCAAGCAAAATAATGACTATATATAGACGCCACTGGAGGAAGTAACATGTAAATTACATATTGAATATCACACGACTCAACACTTCACAGCTAGTTAACCCATTAGGTGCGTAATGTAATATCGAGTACTTTCATGTCGATCCACAAAATCTTTCACGCGAAATTTCTTTGTTTCGCCACCAAATAGAAGATAATGTGGAATTATTTTAGTTATGTCTCCTAATATAAGGTTTCCCTTTCCGCAACTATATCATTATACGACCGTATCTAGCGATGGCCAAACTCCAAACTATCCCAAACCCTAAACCTGAAGATCGAGATACATTTGAGATCCGTATAAAAAGCTTAGGTAGGAAGTTCCCTGATATACCTGCATCGGATCCTTCTCTCATGGTGGACCTGTATCTATGGCCCCCCTCTCCCTCTCGATTATAGCTTCATAAGTGGGTAAAGTCCAAAGAAGGAAGAATGTGGGTGATGTGATGATTCTCTTTCCCACCTCCCTGCACTGCAAGACCCCTCTTACTATTTCACTGTCAACCCCGTCTTCCCCTTCCTTCGCTTCCGCCTTCTTTGGCCCTTCTCGCTCTCTCAAAGCGTCCCTTTTCTTGTTTCCTTTTCTCCTGTTTCACGCACTTCGAGAAGATCTTCCCCCATCCGCGGGCATGTCCACTTCCCAAGTGTCTTCTGGTCTTCCCGAGGGCGATCTGGACGGCGCGAGACCCTCCTCCAACTCCTCGGAAACTGCGCCTTCTGAGGATGGAACGAACCCCGAAGGGCGCAATCCTGTCGTGATCGATGTGCCCTCCTTGGTGATCAAACTGCCGTCTAGCGTCAGCGAAGAATTCAAGGTGGACGGAGAAGATGACTACAGTGGCTTCAAGACTCCTACGTCCGCGGAGAGCAAGATACTGCCGCTTGCCGAGTGTCCGCCAGCGCCGAGGAAGCGCAGGTCAGAAGAGATTCTCGACTCGAAGACGCCACCCAAAGCGCCGGCCAAGTTCCGGCGAGTCTTGCTCGATCTGTCGAGCGAGATTCAGTCTTCCCTCGCACCTCCTCTGTCGACGAATTTTGGCGGGAGGATAAACCGGAGACCCAAGGAAGGGGATGCAGCACCGACGCGCGAAGTATGAGTTCTTTGAATCGCATGATTAAATTAGGAAAGATATGGAATCATGGCAATACAGGAGATCAGTTTTGTCTTTCCATTGTTATAAGCGTGCGGTGGATTGTGGCGTGACTAGTTTGAAGATTTTGAAGATCTTGAACTGAGCTGTGCAAGGAGTGAGCCGAGGACAACTCAACTCATTCCTTTAGTTAGTGCAATACGACATACAATTTGGTTTCTTATTATCGAAACGAGTCCCCACACGGATCGACGTTTTCCTCGGTTCGCTTATGGATCATCTTCACTAACTTAATGCGTGCATCAGCGCTTGTAGACAATTCATAAGCATTGAAGATTTTAGCCTTGCAGGTGCACGGATGCCAAGCATTGATTAATTGTTTCTCCTTTCGAACGGGTAAATTATAACCGACTTAATTACTCGAACCCAATTCAGTCTCGATTTACATGTACGTACAGATTTAGCTATATACTGCAGGTACTTCATATACTGCATTGTGCACGTAGAATTCACATTGGTCAACTGGAAAACGAAAACCGACCCTCGCCAATGTACTTCGCAACAGACATGTCATGTATTGAGCAGCGAGCAAAGAGGCATTCCTTTATCCAAGAATCTGCACAGTATACTTTGCGACCCCTTTGATCTCCTGCAATTTTATTGTTGGTCCATGGCGTGATGAAGTGGATAAAGGACAAACCAAGTGCACTTGAAACTAGAAAGAGCAGAAGAATAAAAGATAACTGAACAGTTAGTTCTACCCAGGCTTGTGCGGAAGGTTAGGCGCATTGGTTTAACTAGTTGATTCAAGAGTCTTTACACAAAACTACAAACACGTGCACGCGCTCAAAGACACCATAACAACCATTAATGAGTCGCAGACTCGCAGAAAGTGGCTGAGAAGTGGCCGACGATCCAATTCGCCAACCTGTCTAGAGTTAAACTTCAGCATCCACGCAGTTGCAGGATCTCTTTAAGAAGATTCATGATGGTGTCATAACATTCACGCTAGCTATAGAAATGATCGAGGCATTGTGGCTTGACAGGTTTGTCCATCATTTGGTGGTCCTAGACCATTAAATTTGGTCATATTTATGAACCATGACCGGTATTCAGTAAATACGTTGAATCAACTCAATTTTTTTCAGATGCTACGGTGTTTAGAGGATGTTGAACAAGCATTGCAAAGTATGTTATTCTTTTACGTTTTGTTTTGAACAAATTACCAACGTGGTTTTCGTTGCTCCATGATACGTATCATGAACTTGACCCGTCTAGGCAGCAGACGGTAACTTTTTAGGAAACCATTTTGCGCTATATGTCTTGTTTGAGACCTAGAACATCAAATTCTTCACCGAATCGATCGACTTGAATGTGTTATGACAAAGTAACGCATACATCCACTACATGGTACATGCTAACATGGGGAAGAAATTAATCGAGATTGCAGATCTTTTAGGGCTTGTTTGGTAACCAGCCAAACAGTGTCAAATTCAATTATTTTGTTTACGGGAGTAATTTTGGAACAGAATTGTATTTGGTAAAAATTTTGTTCCCGAGAACAAATTTCTTTTTTTTTGTTCTCGGAAGTAGATTTGAAACAGAATCAAGAATTAAAAAAAAATTGATTCTTGTTCCTAGGAACAATTCTAAAATCAAGCCCATATTTTCTCTTCTTCTTCCCTTTTTTTCTTCTTAATCCACCGCCGCGGTTGCCATTCGTCGCCCACCGTCACTGGTTGCCGGCAACCGATCCGGCGAGCTCGCGGGAGGCAAGCCTAGCCCCTAGCGAGGCTCGGCCAACGAGAGCCAGCCTCGCTGAGGGCCGACAACGCTCCGGCCCTCGTCTGGCCGATCGCCAAGAAGAAGAATAGGAGAGAGATAGGAAAAAAAAGAAAAGAAGAAAAAGGAAAAAAAATGATTTGGAGTAGAAATTTTGAGCACGGTACTAAAGACAATTTTATTCCGAGAATTGAAATTTTGGACAGTTATCAAACGGCTTAAAATGCTTAGAAATTGTTCTCGGGAATAGAATAAAAAAAATCATTTATAATCAGAAATTATTTGTGGGAACAGAATCGCGTTACCAAACGCGCATTTATTGATCAGATCAGACACAATGCACGGCAGACATAGAAAACCTTCTTTGTGCGTCAGGCCCATGTGCTATCTCAACAGCATTTGGATTTCTGCCCAGCATGACTCGATGGACTTAACCATCGGCCTCTTACCGGGCCCCCAATGGCATTTTTTAAGCCAAAGGTCCATAATTTGTGGGCTCAAATAAGAACTTAGGTTTGCGCTACTCCTGTCAATAAGCGCTGTAGAGAGGGTCGCATGGCATCAGGATTAAAAGAGAAAATCTGTACGAGGTACTACAAAAGCAGTTCATCATGGGACACAGACTAGACAGTGCTGAGGAAATCGTCTGACGACGCACCGTCCAAACACGTGGTACCTGAACATGAGGCAGTACCAGTTAACCTCATTGGTCATCTTCTTCGTGTACCTAGAAAAGATCAATCAATCTATCAATCATGTTCTTGGGGAAACAGAGGGAGATTTTGGCGGGGTGAGCGTCATAATTGGCCCTGCACTCACCCTTTTTCTCTTTGGACTTTCTTTTGGCAAAATATCTAGCATTGCTCCGTTCCCAAGATACAATACGAGGGGTTGTTTCTTTCCTTTCGAAGTACCTGTATTTGCCGTGGACTGATGTGAGAGTTGCCATGAACATTTGCTTGAAGTAAGGGTGTTCCTTTTCTATCCGCAGAAATGCTCTTACACATGGTGTTGGTGGAATCTCCACGTACATACCATCTTCCATCAAATTCATAAATCAGTTTTTGCGCGTCTAAAATTATTCTGGTGACATGCGAGAATAGTGCTTGTTTAATGCCGACACTATATATCTTTAGAAGGCATTCCGCCATTTCTCGATTGAAATATCTTCCAACAAAGTCGTGATCTAACTTGTGGAGACACATGTCGTATCATTCATGACGAACCATGTACATCCAAAAAAAAATTATTGGATCTTGTACAGAATTTTATGTGGCAGTACTTCTATATCGTCAAAATTGCTTGACTAAGCCATAGGACTAAAGTGAGATCAAGATGACATGGTGTAGTAGAATAAGTTGTTTTTACTATTATAAAGGGAGAGAAGAAAAAGGAAATCAAGATTTAGAATTGAAAAAAACAAGGCTTCAACGCAATCAGCAAGAGATTACGTGCTTAAATTGGAGATGGAGAAAGTGAGGAGTATTAAAATATATTTTTCGAAAGTTCATAGCTTATGGGAAATGACATTGGAAGATTCATCGCGACGACTGGCCTTTTCGAACCCGTGTGTGGAAACGAGGATTATTCGTCGCATGGAGATTGGTGTCTCGTCCACTGCAGTCTGCACGTTGCCAACTTGCCCTCCCTCTCATAATATGACCCGATGAAAGAAGTAATTTCATTCATCGAAATCGACAAGTGGGCAGGAATTTATTGAGGAGTCCGACGGAATGACAGGGACTCGGTCGTGCTTTGACGTCTCTTGATATTCAATCGATTAGCTGAGGGATATACCGTTGTTGATTTGATAAGTGGAGGGTGTTTGCTTGTTTGCTTGTGCTTATCGTGTATGACCCGTTCCTCTTCATCCAGATTCATGTCGTTGGAGCCATTTATGAGAATCCTTAATTATGTGATTTATTGGTTTTTATTTCTCTTTTGACGATATGATTTATTCATATTATTGATCGAAAGCTACTTCTATTCACGTTAGTAAATGTGGAATATTCATCACATCAGCGTGGTAGAAAACAAAGATTCGCTCTTTGTTAGGCAGTAGATTTGAAATTATCGCACATGGCTGATCAAAACTTCTCATGCTCAGCCCGTGATCCTAAACACGCTTTAATTCAAATTTTGAATCCCGATGGTGTTAGAATAACGCGGGGCTTGGCGACCCTTGATAACTAGTCTGGACCCTTGGTCCAAATGGACCACATCGGTCAGAGTCATCAGCTATGCAAGTTCCCCATGCGTAGGTTTCACGCGAAAATGGGATCAATGGACCCGTAGCCGAGTAAGTAGTTCTCGAGACGAAGAGGTCATAATCTTTCCGATGCCAATTTCATATTCTAGGAGTTCGAACAACCCATGGGGCCCAAGTCATGCACGAAAGAAAGACCCAAAAGGAAAGGAAATTACCCTCTTCATGCCTCAAGTTAGAATAATTAATTCATTACCCGTATGCCAGGACGTGATGTAATCATTCAGGCACCGAAATCTTTCATATGCTTTTCCCCTAAATCCGGGCCGTGGGCCACCGAGAACACACTAAAGTCAAAAGAGGCGTGTCGACGTAAGGGGAGCGGTGTAGAAAAAAGGCCCCCATCCTGAATCTGGCCGTGACCCACCTCTCCTGTTTTCATTTCATTTCCACAGAAAGTCGCAATTATAAAAAAAGATAGAACATAACTCAGTCGGCCCTCTTCAGATAGGATAGGATAGGATAGAGGGGTCCGAAGCCAATTATAATAAGCGCCAAATACACGGAAACAAACTGCCAACCGGTTCGGGGGCCCGTCTCCTGTGGGGGCTTCAGCGTCTCTGTCAGAGAAACCACGCACCCCTATACAGTCCACGCGTCAGCATCTTGTCAGATCAATCATCACTTTGCCTTGGCCCCACCCCACTTGATGATGATGATAATTCGTTCATTTTCATTCGTCCGTTCATCGCGTCGGTCAGATCTTTGAGTCCACGAACGAAGCTCGCCCCTTTTAAGTTTTCTCCCGAATTATTGAGACCCGTTTGAGTTTGGAGACAAGACAAGCAAGATCGATATGATGCCCTCGTAAACAGGACTTCCCCTTCATTTTCTTCATCCAATTCCATCTTTTCTTACACAAGCAAGAATAAAAGAAGTAATTACTAATTACATATCGCTGCCAATCTTTCCCCTTTTCTTCCTTTTTAAAAAAGGGGAAAGAGGAGAGACCAGGTGGGGGTCTCAATAATCCTTTTTTGACTCTTTCCAAAGGTCTTTGACACACAACAATCTAAAGTAGCAGCCACCCATGAATGTTGACCATTTCTTCCCTTTGAAAGATCAAATCGTTTCCTTTTTCTTTTTCCCAGTACAGACAACTAACGAGGCTCAAAAATCAGCAATCCAGCTTTCATTCTAGAGTACAAACATAAAGACTACAACAAATTTTTTTTTTAACTGAGATGACAAACTTACCAATCCAAGCCTGCAACTCAATTCTTGCTTATTCCCCAAATTGGCAACAGCAGCAGATTCTTTTGGCTATCTATACATACCACCGCGGCCTGGCGCAGACAAAGAAATTTCTCCTTCGTATTTCCATTTTTTTTTATCCCTCTCTTGGCTTCAAAATAATCTTTTTGATCGCCGACCACAGCCACTCGTAGTCTCAAAGCTTATCAACCCACTCAGTATCGGCCGCGATCCTTCCAGATCCACGGCCGCCCATCTTCCCCAATGTTCCGACGGCCGATAAGCCCTTGAAGCTGCTGCTTCCCTCGCTAAAGTTCCGTGACTTCCTCGACCTTCGCAATTTTGAGGAACTGATGTCACCAACCTCATGATCAGCCTCATCAAAGCCCTTGCTCTTGGCAACGGCTAGCCGTGCTATGCTGCTTCGGCAAAAGGGGCAGACTGGAGGAGTTAGGGATGAGGTTGTGGGGTTGGGCTTGTTGTGGCAGCAAAGAGCCAGCGTGCAATGCGCACACATTTGGTGACCGCAGCCTTGGACTTCAATGGTGCACACCTGCTCGAAGCATATGCAGCATAACTCGGTGTCGCTGGTCTGCATGCAAGATTGCCCCATTAGAGTTTTCACTATCATTAAACCCAGCAGTGTACCAAGCGTCTACATAAACCAAATGGTCACAATCTGGCAGTTGATTGAAAACAATCGAGACAATAACATCAAATGACATGATCAAATGCTTCAACTGTCATCAGGACCTGCAGAGTTTTCCATCGTAGGTCCCAAATATCATGGGAAAGTTACAATGGATCTCAGATACTCAACATCCCCCAGGCTTAGTTCCCACTTGCCGTGAGTCATTAGTTAACTTAATTCACTAAACTGGTCTACTGTCTGTGAAACTGAGATTAGCTAACGAACCAATGCTCTCATAACAAAGCCAATCTACAGTTCACAAACTTGAAGAACGTGAATAAACTTCTGAGAGCAAGATAAATAGGAGACATCAGAAATCCTGCCGCTCTTATAGTAGGAACCAGTACCTCTGAAATATCATCGTCGATCCCCACGTCAGAATGCGATGGTGATGGAAGCAAGTATATAGTTCCCTTTAAAATGCTTTTCTCCCTCTCCTTATTTGCCTCCATCAAGGCTCGCTCCAGTAGAAGTTTTGCATCTTGATCCAGCTCACTAATGAATTTCAAAGGTGATGGCCAGACAAGCGGCTCTGCGGATGACGGATTTAGCAGAGCGGCACACGCTCCATGCTTGTGCTTGAAAGCAACCAGGTATGGGATTCTCCTGCATCATTAGAAGATCAGGAAACCCAGAATCAGAAAGGAAACCAAGTTAACAGTAAACTTCAACAAATGCGACACAAATGAAACCGAAATTTTTTAGATGCATTTGACACTCAGATGGAGTCAATACAATAATTCTTCCAGAATGTGAAACTTCTTTCCCGTTAAACTGCTAGAGCTAAGCTGAATCTACAAAGTTCTTATTTTCTTTTTATGCTAAGTGAACCTAGAAAATATAACGAGATGAGGACACGATATATGAGACAAAAGGAACTCACACAATCCAATTGCATTCCTCCTCTTCCCTTCAAGGTTTCCACTTTCTTTATTTGATTTTTTTTCCCACTTTCTTCCTAAATCTACTTTTACGTGAATTCCAAAGACGTTTTCAAGGCATTCTTATAATTTTCCCATTTAAGATCAACCATTCGTCACATTCTAATAAGATGGTGGATATGCAAAATCAAAGGTGAAAGCGAGAGATTCTACCCAGACGCGTCTCTTTGAAGACGATCCGCACCCCATGCCAGCAACTCACGAATGCAATCGAGAGATCCGCCTCTCGCAGCCAGATGAAGAGGAGTGCTTCCCGGATACCTATAGACAACAAAAATCAATCTCTTGGGCAGCTGAGAACTTAAACTATCAATCCCTCGTGGAATTTAAAGAAGAATTACCCATATCCACCGGTTGATGCGCAAACTAGAGCTCCATTATCCAGAAGAATGTGCACACAATCAGGCCGTCTTTGACGGGCTGCTAGGTGCAATGGTGTGGCACCCCTGCCGTCCCTGATATTCACAAATCGTGCGTATCCCCTAAAATCCATCAAATGACCCACAGGTTATCCACTGATGGCAAGCCCCAGAGAGAGAGAGAGAGAGAGAGAGAGAGAGAGAGACCCACCAAGAGACAGCAACTGGACTAGATTGAGCAGCAGAAAGAATGGCTTTGAGGCAATTAGAATGACCGTAATAAGCAGCATAGTGCAGGCAAGTTCTTCCATTGAGCGAATCAAACTTCAATACCTGATTAACAACAACGTCATCTCCGATTAGCAATCCACGTGACAACTCGACAAACCCAAAAAATAGTAAAAAGGAAAAGTCAGAATTCGCCTTACATTAGCTCCAGCTTCAAGCAGCTTTTCCACGCAGGCGATTTTGCCATGCATTGCGGCTAACATAAGCGGAGTCTGAGACCATATCGCAACCCAGAGAAGGAAGGAAAACAAAAGAGTGAATCCCAGATCGGGAAGAAGAAGCAAAGCCCACTAGATCGAACAGCTTTAGATCACTAAACAAAAGGCAGACATTATACGAACTTCACCTGCTTGTGCCGGTTCAATAAATCAGGATTCAGGGACCGATCCAGAAGCATGGATAGAATCTGCAAAAAAAAAACACACACACCAGAGCTCACAACCCAAACTCACAAGACCCAACTTTCATTGAAGACAAAATGCGAGCCAAGTCAACAGAAAACCACAAATGTAACCAGATTAAACTACCGGTGCCCACTGCCCACCAAGAAAGAGATAGACTTCAGAAAGACGACACAGGACAGAGGCAAAAAGGAAGGACTTTTGGCAGGACGAATCACCTCGATCTGGCCATTCGCAGCGGCGATATGAAGGACGGACTGGCGATCGTAGGCAGTGGTCTGGTGGAGGAGGCTCGCATCTCTGTCCAGGAGCGCTCCCACGATCTCCGCATCCCCAAACTGCACGGCGGTGAAGAGCCCGTGCTCCTGGCTCGCCCCGCAGCTCAGCCCCTGACCCATCTCCTCGCTTCACCCCGCCGCCGCCGCCGTCGTCGCCGCCGCCGCCGCCCACCTCTATGCACGGAGGAGAGGTGGTGGCCAAGGGGTGCTCATTGCGCCTCCCGCAAAAGTGGCTCCCGTATATATTTATATGTGCTCTGCTCCGTGAGAACACTCGCGCAGGGACAGAGGAAGAAGGAGAGAGAAAGGCAAGGACTTTCGATTAAATCGATATTATTTTGATCGCGATTAGTTTAATCGCGGGGATTTAGAGAGAATTCGGAGAGGAGGCGAACGATTTACGGGGGGTTAAACTGAGGATTGGGCAGCCGGATCTGCCCGGAGAGGGGGGAGGGTAAGCTGACCGTACCTGCGACTTTGACTGTTCTGGGCAGCGGGTCAGATATTTTTTCGGGGGCAGTTGGGTGAATTCCCCTCCTCGATTCCGCGTTATTGCGCCAACTCTTCACGATTAAGTCCAAGGTCCCCAGTCTAATTTACTATTGCTGGTCCTTGTCCGAAAATCGGACCGCGCTCTCTAACTGGTTTTCCACGACTAGTTTTCTCTCCTTCCTTCCCTTTTTTGTTAAAAAAAAATACCTTTTATGTGTTTTCAATGGAATTGGGTTTTCTTTATGGGGGCGACAGAAATTTTAATAATAAGAATGAGCATATGCACGACGATGAAATCGGCATGCAAAGGAACCCTGATTTCGTTTGTCAATGGTATGTGGTGGCGGATTTTCGCCCTATCAAATCATGTCTTCGTATTATCATATTTTTAAATTTTCAAACAGTTGGCGACGATACCATAAAATCTTGCAAGATTATCGAAACATGAGGTCAAGTATTAAACTTTTAGTCCCCTTGTCCATCTCCCCTGATAAATATATTCACGCTTAGTTGAGATTGTCTTACAAAATTTTGTGAATACAATTTTATTTCTAAGACTCCGTTTGTTTACGAAAAATAACAAACATGGAAGACATTCTCCTAAAAAATGGTCACTCATGTCGCTTAAATTTTATTATCTACAACAATTTATATCTAAATATTTTTTGTTTATTCATTTTTTTCTAAGAGATACAAACAATCATTATTCAAATTGTTAATTTTTTACGAAACAAATGAACCTAAATTTACCCTTGCTTCTTCCTTTCGTTTGACATATAATGATAATGCTTTTATAATAAGATAAATTTCTCTACAAGACCAAAATAGAGAAACTAAAGTGCTCCTTTCATCTTATTCTTCACTGATCTCTTCCTTTGTTCCTCAAGTTTCTCGGTCCACACGTGCGAACGCATCTCTGTACGCATTTTTCTTTATTAATTATCTGATGGGCATCAAAAATATATTCGGATTAGAGGGCGGGGCCGGATCGGATAAATCGGTGCAGGAGCAGCATAAAAAGCCCTGGCTATTTTATTCGGGGCATCTGCCGGTGGAAAGGCTAGAAATGGGATTTCGGCGGCTCTGCTACACCGAATTTAATTCGTTTTATTCAAATTTGAACGCGTGTTCCTCGGATGTCTGATTGGCTAACGAGGACGCGCCTTTTGGAAGACTTCCGCCTTGGCTGGTCGCGGCGGCGGCGGCGGCGGGGGCCTCACGGTGGCACCACAGTTTCTCCTCCTTTAGATGACCCAATTTCATTTTTTTTTGTCCTTGCGCGTGCCAAACAAGAGCTTGAGAATTAGTACATAAAAATGATGTCATAAACTGGACGTCGGTCGGAGAACTAGTCAACCGTCTCGACACTATAGGAACACAGTATACGCAACGGTACAACTTCCCTCATCAGCAACTTCTTTGTCGCTCGGTATACTGATATTTGTATCAGTGGACGAATTATTGTATCCGGAATTCTTGCGTCCGACATTATTTTGCCCTGGCCCAGGAGTGATGCACGTGGATGGTTGGAGTTTGACCCCATGAGATGAGTTAAAGCGATTTTCAGCAGTACATAGGAGGGGTCTGAGGAAGCCTGCAGACAAAGAAAAACACTTCGAAAAGGAAGTGGGAAAATGGATTTTTCAAGCCCTTGGAATCACACCGCAAGCAAAGCATAATATACCAACCCTACATCGGCGATCTTGACAACGGTTGGCGCTTTCTTGGGGTCAAAAAATTTGCCTTTTTCAGTCCGGCCAAACGCTTGTGTTTCAGCCCTTTCATCTCCTCTTTTTGCCCCACCTTATTTTTTTCGAACGGACTTCAAATTCAAGTAAATGTCATACACCAGCTTTTCTGGGGAATCAGCTGGAAGCATTCTTGTCTAAGCAAACGCTTTCGCTTGGGAATTTTATCTTTTATTACGCTATCATCTCACTTTTAGACGGCTTATAATTAACTTTTCCGTGCGATTGATCGTTGTACTCCTTGTGTCGCATCCTTTAGAATCGCATTTACGGGTTTCCTTTCGTGCGTTGTGTCTTTTAATAAAGTGAAGACAGCTTATAGTTAACTTCCCATTTTATAATGTCACTTTAGGTGTCATGTCCTTTAATAAAGGGAAGATGGGCTGATAATTAACTTCACATTTCACGTCTCCCAGAGTTCCTTGTGTGCATGTCAATTCATCAGCCTTAGAAGATCAACTTGTGATCCTACTATAGTGACCGAGGCCTGCACCATTTTGCTGGACCTATGCATTTAAGCAGACTCCAACGTTCTTCGGAAACATATTAGTCCAATGGTTAACAAGCATTTTCATCGATTAACCAAAGAGAAAAAAATCGTAAGGGTTAATGAGCACTGATCATCATATTAAAGTAAATTCTACGTGACAGTGTTTAGGTGAATTTGTGTGAATCTGGCCATGCGACTGCGACGAGTACGGCTGGGTGTTTAATTATTCTGTAACTTCATTTCATATTTCTTTGAATTTTCTTCTCAGTTTTCATTTCCTAGATAAACCGGGAGGGATATTCAGATAGCGGGTCAACCGAGGCTAGACTTAAAGATAATTTCACTAGGGGACAAGGTGTCGGTGGCAGAGCCGTACTGCTGCGTATAGATGTTAGAGAAGATCAGATGAGTTTTTATCTTTTCTTGTTGCCTTTGATGAGTTTATTTAAGAAGACAAGTGAGTTTCTGCTAGGGTTCAGACATGTCAACAAGAATCTCGTCCTTACCCAGTGCAGTTGAGGCTAGTGCGAGGATTCAGAAAGAGCATCTTTTTGTTGTTTTCTTTTGGCTGTAAGTGTACCCATCCAGGTCCACTGAATGTACCCGAAGAAAAGGTTAGCAGTCCCAGTGCTCGGAGATTATGGATCGAATGTGTTAAACCGACGTTGCGAGCTTAGGTTAAGTATCGTGATCATTGTAAGTACAAATATCTTTGGAACCACCATACTTTGGTCCAGCAAGTTTATACTGTAGCTAGGCTGCAATTCTGTAGCAGATTCTCCAACAAAGAAGCAGAAAAAAGCAAAGTCGCAATGCTCACGAGGAAATGATGAATGACGATGCGACGTAAATTTGCGATCGCATCGAAAGAGGTCTGAGGAGGAGAGAAAAGGATGGAAAATATCTTAGAAGCTATTTTGTAGGTCCCTCTTGGGCAGCCTTTTATCTCTTTTGGTCATTATTTTTCTCTCTTTTTTAATGATGTAAGGTGACAGACTATAATTAAGAAGATACCTACAGAAAAATTAGCACAACAACCCACCGTGATTACTTCTCTAGTTAAATTTGTGTTCTCCAAGGCAGGAATCGAACCTGCAGCCGAAAGTGTTGAACGTCCTGAAGAATGAAGATTGGCTCAATCCTAGAATGGGTTTGGTCTTCTCTAGTTAAATTTGTGTTCTCCAAGGCAAGAATCGAACCTGCAGCCGAAAGTGTTGAACGTCCTGAAGAATGAAGATTGGCTCATTCTTCAGGATTGGCTCAATCCTGGAATGGGTTTGGTTGTCATTTTCCAAAGGCGTGTATGTCTAAAGAGCCCACTAGGTTCAAATGATGGAAAATCACATTCTTAAATGAACCGTACATGAAAGCTAGTACCGTGGAATCATGGGTAAATTTTTCTAAATGAATAAAAGTCACAAAAAAAACCCCGAATTGTATATACTATGACACATTTATCTCAAATTATTTTTATGACACAAAAAATCCGAAACTTATACTCATGTGACATATTTATCCCAAACTTATACAATGTAATATATTTACCTGAACTTATTTTTTATGACACCAAAAATCCCTAACTTTTTTCATTTATACTAAAAAAAACCCAAAAATTTTATCTGCATGACATGTTTATCTCAAAAAATTTGTGTTACAGAAAAAAGATTGTGATTTTTGATGTCACAAATTTTTTTTTGGGTAAATATGTCACATGGATAAAAGTTTAAGATTTTTGATGTCACAGAAAAAAGTTTAGGATAAATATATCATGGCAAGTAAAGTTTAGAGTTTTTGGTATCACAAAAAATAATTTAAAGTAAATATATCACTTTGGATAAAATTTCGGGTTTATTGTGACTTTTTACCTAAAGCGATCTATTCGTTAAAGCAAATTCGAACTAGTTCGAATTGAATGCACGGGAATCAATGTAAATACATCTAGAGTGGTGAGCGATCTTTTTAACTATTTTATATTCAAAGTAGTTTTCATTCATGACTTTCGAATTACATATTAATTATTTCCTTAAAAACGAGAGATGCTATTGATCTCAATACAAACTACTCTAGTCAAGGCATAACGTTGCATATTCATGATTGAAATTTTTGAATTTGCGAATCTTAAAATTCTATTTCAACTCGAAGAATCACCCATAACATACCAACTCACATCAAACACGTTAGGTGCTTTGGTGGGGAATTTAGTACCTCGTGTCTCTCACCAAAGCCTTCGTAGCCTCTTATAATTGCTTGGATTGAAAATGTCTGATCAAACCTAATGGGTTCCGGTTCTAACTTGGCCTTTATTATATTCGCTAATTAGATCATTAGCTAGCTGATAAACACCTACTTCCATGCTTTAGATATCCAAGTAGATATTTTGCCGTTAAGGATATGATAGTCTTTTTTTGTTGAATTATTTGTGGGATTCCGACGCTCTACCTACCAAGCATGGCAAGAAAAATTACACGTCAGCGACCAAAAAAAAAAAAACTAGTTTGACTACGTAATCTTTTAATATTTTATAATTATCTACCGAATGATAAACTTACAGAGGTACATTGCATGACTATATGTAAACGCAAAGGTGACGTGAAGTTCTAGACTAGGTAATTCTATAGAATAAAAAACTAGATTATCAAAATAACAAGTCTGAAAATAAGGCATGCGTTAGGGATGTTAGATCTACCCGGGACGCGGAGCTATTGCATGTGTCCGAATCTTACCATTCCTACGATGATGACAAAACACTCCTTTCATGTTAAAACATGGTTGAACATATCCCAACAAAACCATTAAATTCGATCTTTCTTTTTAGTACCCGTGATGCCATCGTGAGACAACTTGCTTCGTGCAAGTTCATAGTTGCTTCTAGCATCTGAAAGAGGCCAACTTGACTGTAAATTTTATATAAGGTTAGATCTATCATATTCACCTAATGCCTAATGTCATAATCACCCTATTAAATTTACCGAATGAAGGTACCCTTCTAATCCTAGGTACCAAATTTAAACAAACACTTAAATAGATAAGCCATATTCAAGCACCATGAAATTGTCTTTAGCTACCGAACCAAATGATTTGTCACTTGAGTAGTTAGAAGCTCCTTCCCTCAAAGAAGTCACATTCTTGTAGTTTGAGTTATATCTTGTACAAGCCAATTTTGACCCGACTATCGCTTGTGAAAATAGATTCAGTGCCTGGTTTATCATCAAACTACATACCGAGCAAAGGGTACCATTTTGCAACGGCTTAACTCGATTAACATCAGCATAAATTCCTTGGAAAGAGCACATGTTGCAGCCATCATGAATTTTTGTGTTTTTTACTCATGAATCCCTTCGCAAGCTCACTTGTATTTTGAATTTTGCCATTCTAACGAGCAATATCGAGTCGAGACGTTCTATTCAGTCTTCTCAATTTTCTGGACTGAATGATCTTTTTGCTTGAAATCTAAAAGCTGTTATTTTCCCTCCTTCCCATAAGACGGTTCTGGAGCGATTGCCTTGAAAATCGAACTGGAGGGGCAAAGTTCCAAAGTTTCCTTACATGGCGAAGCGAGAGATTGAAGACGCAACCGATTCCGTTTCGAGATAGCCGGACAGCGGAAGCTATGATTAACTTATGCAAGTTTCGCGTTAAAGTGGGATTCATTTGCATATTTCTTCAAGCAAGAGCTTATTGTACGTTGATGAATTGACTGATGAAAGAGACGTAAAGAAGCCACGAGTGCGATCTTACATCAAAGAGTGCGAACTAATCTTTTTGAGAGTTGGTGTTTAGTATCCGATTCGAAACATTCCAACAGAGCATGGGACAGGTAAAGGTCACAAGTGGGCAACTAAGAAACTCAGCCGCTAACTGGTACGCGTGCATTGAATGAGCTCCAAAAAGACTCGGTCGGCTGAATCAATCCGTGCAGCTTGAATCAGTACGTATTTATCAATCGAATGATGAGCTTCCGCATATCATAATTCTGTTGGCTCTTCATGACTCTGAACGGGTGTTATTGACAGTAATTGCGCCGAAACGAATGGAGGGAAAGAAGGGTGGGGAAGGAAAGATCGTGTGGAGTGTCCGTGGAAGCTGCAGCAAGCGATGGATTGTTCCCGGCGGCGAGAGAAGAAATGGACCCACGGTTGGAGTGACAGATTAGGAATCCCGCGGGTGCTTGTCACGATGATTCAGCTTAGATACGCATCTTATTGTCTTTTTTACGTGGAATCTTTAATATAATCGAGTGATTCCTTGTGGAACCTACGCTGTCCCCATCTCACGCAGCCATTTTAAGCGAAACATTCTCGATTGCTTGCTGAATCTGCTGATTGCAGCTATGAGGAGCGATGGTCGAACACGTTTCCGCGCAGAGAAAACATAAAATTTTGCCAGTTGCGCCCATAATTGGTGAGTCAGATCGCTTTCTCAGGTTTGGGTGGGTTTATAAGTCCCATCACAAAATTTCGAAAGGTTATGCAGCTGGGACTTCTCTTTTCTATCCGTGTTCATGGAGCTTTTAGCAGCAGATCATCAGAGTTTTTGATTTAACATAAGCGAGTTAGAGAACTCCATCATAAAAGCCTGAAAAGTTCCGTGGATCAAATCTGAACTCAACTTACGAAAAAAGTAGCTTATTCGCTCACTCAGCTACGAGAGAGAGAGAGAGAGAGAGAGAGGAAGTAGCCACTGGGTTGAAAGATTGAGTACATTGTTCAATATGACCTTGATGACACGCTATAAGCAAACCCATCATATGGGCAATAGATCATCAAACAGGCAAGTAGGGTTGAGTCGAAATTGATTTTATGCAATACAAATCTAGTGACCCATATTTGACCCGACTCATACTCTACCCAACCCACATTACTAATATACTTCCACATTTAATCAAAAAATGAGGTAAAAGCGCAGAGTAAGCAAGTACGAAATTGAATGAGGACGAGAGTGAGAAGAGAGTTATAGAGATGCATTAAGTCTAAATAAGTTATCAATTCATTTAACATCCACAAAATTTTGGACTTTATCATTCTGAACAAATTTATAATCTATTTACTGAAAATAACTAACCCATAAAACAACTAGCCCATCAAATATGGATTAATAAATGGGCCTTGACCCATTTAACAGGTCCAATTGGGCAGGCACGGACAAATAGTTGACCAGACAGGCCCATCAAGACCCACTTAGAGCAATAGATTGTGACTTAATCGTTCTTAATTAGGCTAGAGAAAGGATTTAAGGCCTGACACTGAGCCCAAACTATCCATTGATCCATTACTTTCAGGGGCCTATCACAACCTCACCTATTGATTGGGCCCATTTGATTTGCCCGAAGTGTTACCTAGGCAATATTAATATCGTTGCTTCATGCTTCGATGTAATTAACAAGAAAACCCACAAGAACAGTTTCATTTCCGAAAGAAGAAAATGGAAAAAATTCGTTAACTTTACAATTTTCTGGAAGAACTTTGTGCAGCGCTAACAACCTTTTTAAGTTAGAATCAACACGAACTTTTCGTTTATGTTAGGAAATTGCAACATATAAATTTTGTGTAACATGATATCGGCTCGTAAGCCAGTAATTCGAATTCTGACATGCTCCCGACTTTGTTCAATTGAAACTGCTCTTCTTCACACTCTGTATGTCCTCCTGGCTAACGCTTAAGTTCTTGACAAAGAACCGTTGATCAAACATTTTATTTGCCCAAATGAACGTAACATCTTTAGACTCAATTTCCGCATTTTACAATATATAAAGTGGCAATAGTACTAGCGATTGGCAAAAGCAACAGATGGCCAAATAACAAGCGGTCCAACAATATATATCATCTGAGATGCAAGTGAAGAAATCGACGCCTTCTGCTGCAGTAAAAGTAAATAATTAAACATAAGCTACAAAGTAAATAAGAGTATTCGTCCAAGTCCTGTGCAGAATGTTTCACTCGATATGGATCAGGACTAGGAAAAGAAAAGAAGCATCGCGAATATGGTGGAAGGTAAGAGAGTCTCGAGGGTCCATTATTAGCGCCACTTTAATTTGTTGATAAGGTAAGAGAAAAAGCGACTTGAAGGCGCCAGAGTTCTCCAATGTCTCTTTCCATCTTTCCACCAAGACCCAGAATACTCTTCCCAGCTCTATATATAGTCTACGGGTCTTAGCTCACCTCTCACCAGAAATCATCCTATAACGTCCATTCATACATACATTGCAGATCATCTCAGTTTTCCCGAATTCCCTGATCAGTGATCACAATGTCACTCATTCCCAGCATCCTCGGAGGCCGCCGAACTGATGTCTACGACCCATTCTCACTAGACATTTGGGACCCTTTCGATGGCTTCTTCACCTCCTCACTCACCAATGTGCCCGCCACGGCTCGCGAAACTTCGGCATTCGCCAATGCGCGAATTGATTGGAAAGAAACTCCAGAGGCCCATGTGTTCAAAGCAGACGTGCCAGGGCTGAAGAGGGAGGAAGTAAAAGTTGAGGTGGAAGAGGGGAGAATCCTTCAGATCAGTGGGGAGAGAAGCAAGGAGAATGAGGAAAAGAATGATAAGTGGCACCGGGTTGAGAGGAGCAGTGGAAAGTTCCTGAGGCGGTTCCGCCTCCCAGAGAATGCAAAGACGGACCAGATCAAGGCAAGTATGGAGAATGGGGTGCTCACTGTTACTGTGCCTAAGGAAGAGGAGAAGAAGCCGGAGGTGAAGTCCATTGATATCTCTGGTTAATCTCGGAGTCTGTTCTCCTGACGAAATGCAATACGCAATTCCCAGAATACAACTCTATGAGTTGTGAATAAATGGTTTGCTTCCGTTTTGTGTCGTTGTGTGCTTTTTTTTTTTTTTTTTGGTAAGGGGTTGTGTGCTTTTGTGTTCCAGTATATCCAAAAATATGTAATCAGCTCTCACTTTGTCAGTAAAAATAATTCAAGCTGAATCGTTTGAGTTCTTCGAAAGTTCGTCATATCTTTGTCAGTTATTTAGTATTAATGCAAATATGCAAGCTCAATAAAACAGACAAAGTAAATGGAAAAGGGGGGAAATTGGAAAAAGGAGGTTCTATATTTTCAGAGGATTGTTGGAAATTTCTTTTCTTGCCTTCAGCTTACTACAGCTTGCTATTCTTAAGTTCATATTTAGATGGGTCAGACTCTAAATAAAAGAGAGAAAAATCTCCACATCAGCTCTTCCTTCTTACTTCAAAACTCTGATAAAATAGTAAAACACCACCAAAACTCTAGAAGAGTGCAAATATACTTTCACTCTATGCTTACATGATCTGAGAGATCAGAAGGTGAACCTCCGATAAATATCCTTCACTATCGGTCGCAGTGATGGCATCGTAATAAGCAGGCACAGCTCCTTATGTATCAGAATCACTGAAAGAGCAACGAATTCAGATCACTTACGTTGCTGTGCTTCCAGCGTCGGGGGAAGCATAGGTTGGTTCTTTTTATGATAGGAACTCTCTAATGTTCCCCAGGATGCCCTTGTCATATGGGTTCCAGAACGTCAAATTAGTAGAACTTTGCCCTAGATAACCAAATGACGAAACAGTTAAGACAGAAAAAGAATCTGTCTATAAAATTGTGAATAACCATTGAGCTGATGGAATAAGAAAAGCAAGTAAATTTACCTTGTTCTGATTTAACTTGGCGTTGAAACTCTGGATACTTCAGCCAATTTATCTGAAAAAGATGCATGCCAGGATGATGCGTACTCCAGGATTCATCCAATTTAAAATATATATATATGTTCAAGGGAAGGTGCCCAACTGAGTGTGCACTTACCCACTCATCAGTTCTAATGTTGAAACATATGCAGTATATGTGCCACATGAAAAATATACCCTGCACGACACAGACAAATTTTATGCTCGCACAATGCCGCTATATGTTACAATAAGTAACTTATAAAAAACTTGTAAACAAGAAAAAAGTTAGACCTGCCATAGCAATTGGAGCAGAGAAAACAGCAATCCACCAATGACCAAGTCTGCAGCCATATTACTCTGAAGCCATAAAAAAGATGGTTTTAGAAGGTCACTAGGTCAATGGACGACCCAATTGGACTTTATATACTTCAAATGATTTTCAAACTGCAATTACTAACCTCCAATCTAGTTTGGTAAAGAATTGAAGATTTAGAAGCAACTGACAGTCAGCAGACAGATGCAAAAGACAGGAAAAAGAACACGTGAAAGGCTGGAAGATGAATCATTTCTAACATGTAAAGCATGAATAGCGGAGTTAAAGATCAGCTCCCAGCCTGGAAGGTAAAACGAAGGAACGACCTTTGCCCTTTGACCAAAGTAATGAATACAGCATGCGGAACTATTTATCCAATTCTTAAAATGTATCTAGCAGTCAACTTCTAATTGTCCTACACACTGATCACAGCTTTGGAACATTTCTAACATGGAAACATGAGCAAATACAGTTTGCTGTGTCATTTATCCAATCTCTAAGATACAAACAGAAAAGTTACAATTGTCCTTCAGGAACCTATACATTGATTAAACCTTGATTGGATGAAGATGGATGCCTCCTCAAATACCCTAATTCATTTAAGACTATCTCAGCATTCGATGACCAATTTCTGTCTGTTCATCAATTCATCTGCAGATAATTATTGCATATCTGCCAAATAACGAGCAGTACCAGCAGTTATATGGAGTAGCATTGGCAGATACATGGACGCAAATGATTAGCTTGGGAAATTTAATGCCATATGGTTTGGTCGAATATCAAAGTTTTTTCTTTCATAATCTAGGCTCATCTCACCCGCAAAATCATTCTGACCCCCGCTCAAACTCCAGGGGGAATGTCCCAGTGCTAATTTAATGCTTATAAAGAGTTGGATGAAGTCAGGCAGCATAAGCCGAACTTACACTTAGATGAGCAGGCCACAAAAGAAGACTCGGTGATAAGAAATCCAGCCAAAAGAACCATGAAAAGGAAATAGTTATTCTGACCTGCATAGTGATGCCACACACAATGTGATGGGGAGGAAACATGCTTGATGGTTACAAGTAAGACTGATGAAGAATTAACCAATTGTAATAAGGAGTCTGTTTAAAGTTCAGTTGCCAAGTAGAGCTTACCATTACCTATACAATTTCCAAATGCAGGGCAATGGTGGTCGAACCCTTTTATATATGCCTCGCAACTTCTACAATATCTGACTCTTCCCATCAAAGAGTTAGTCTGAAAGGTAAGAAGGGCAGACGGCATTTGAATAAATGATTCTTTTAAGCCCTCTGCACGTATGGGATTGCCAATTAAGTGATAACGACATGTTTAGTCACTTCCCAATATTCAGTACCTCACTGACTTCAGAGACAGAACCATCACAAAGTTCGCTTGACGAGGAAGGTCCAGGGGTTACATGACCGGGATCTCTTTTAAAAATACTGCAACCATATACATGAGTATTAGCATAGAACTGGTCACCACAGAGATATCAGCAAAAGCATCTAAATAAAAACAGGTCAGGATGAATGGATTTATGCAGGTGAAAAAATCGAAAGTTGGAGGAATGGAGAGGACCAACCTGCAAAGACCGATTATAAGCATGGCAACCTCTCCATGGAACAAAACATCCATCAACAGTGGAACCGCTGCGATGGAAAGTAAACAGCAATGAGCCAGGATGTTGTTTTCTTTTATGTTCCTACCTAATTTAGATTGCAGAAAATCCATGATGAATGAGTGAACAACACGAACTAAAACGCCTTCCTTTGGATTAAGAGAGCGACTGCTATTTGGCCTATATCTGTTTGACTTAATGGCGAAGCAACTCTATTCCATCGGAATCACGGAATCTCACCCCAACAAAGAGGCGAGCCAGTAACGAACTCGGCATCGATTTAGAAGAAGCTCATAGAACCTCTTTACAGCCTGACGGATATGATAACTGCTAATCGCAATGGAGAGTCTCGTGCCGTGCACCGCTCGACCATACTCACCGGCTGCCGGCCATATTCCGATCAGGACGAACAAATCCTCGGTGAACAGTGGACGATCACCGGCGTATAATTATCGAATTAAAGAGTACATAAATCTCGACGCTACGCGGGCGATTATTTACGGAATGAAGAAGAGAATCACCTTCTCTGACGACGGTCACGTAGACGACCCAAATGTATACGATACTTAGGACAACGAAGGCAGGGGCTGATGCGTAGACTCCGAGAGCTCGCCTGCACCTCCCTGCCACTCCCACGACCGCCACGAGCACCAGAGCTGCACGGGACAAGCCAGCATGCGATTCGCATCTCGCGAAATTCGAACTATGCAAACACAGAGAGAGAGAGAGAGAGAGAGAGAGAGAGACCTGAGAGGGCGAGCTGAATGAGGAGTGGAGAGGCGTAGAAGAAGCGAGGGATCAGAGCGAGGACGAACTGAGTGAGGAAGACGGAGACGCAGGACGCGATGCAACGTCCGATTGAGCTCGCGCGAGCTTCGCGTGGCGTCCTCTGGTCGTCGATTTCGGCCATCTTCTGCTCCGATCCTTCATCCCTCGCGCAACTGCTCGCGCCGGATCGGCTCAGACGCCATTTCAATTTTCAACAAAGCTAAGGTCAGAGAAGGAAGTCGAGCTGCGGAAGGCAAACGAGCAAACGACTCTCCTTTTTCACTGGCAGAAAAATTGGGACTCGCTCCCCGACCATTTTATAGCGCTTGCGCAAATCAAATTTTATTTAAGGAGACGAGTTTTCTTGAAATAATAAGAGATAAGCACATCAAAATTTTAAAATTTATCATAAAAATGTAATTAAATTTTAAAATTTTAAAAAATATAATTAAATATAAAAATTATCATGTAAGTCAAATCGAGTTTTAGAATTTTCAAAAAAATAGAATTAACCAACGACTTAATTAGATTGATTTGATTATTTTTAGGGTTAATATCCCGAAAAACCCTAAACCTGGTATATATCTAACAAATTTATCCTAAACTATTTTTTGACCACCAAAAATCCAAAACTGGTATACCTTTGACAAATTTACCCCAACCCAGTATACTTGTGACAAATTTACCCTCTGTTAGTTTTCGTTAAATTTTATTATCAAATTATTAAGTTAAATGACATGTGACAGTTGATTGGTATATCAATTTGGGAGTTTACGATCCGTTCGTCACAATTTACAATTTCTGTGATTTTTTTATAATATTAATTCAATTTAGCAAAGGGTATATTTGTCATAAATTTATCAGTTTAGGGTTTTTTGTGGTCGAATAAACTAGTTTATGGTAAATTTGTCATGAATGTTATCAGTTTATGATTTTTTTATGGTTAGTCGGAGTAAATTTGTCACAAGTGTATCAGTTTGGGGTTTTTCATGGTCAAAAAAATAGTTTTGGGTAAATTTATTACAGGTATACCAGTTTGAGATTTTTCAGGATATTAATCCTTATTTTTAATATAAAAAATAATCTTGTTTAAACCCACCCACTTTATACTTTTGTTGATCGGGCCTAAACAATTGTGGGTGGGAGGAACTACACCATTTGTCGGCGAAACCCTTTCGAGTCGTTGCCATTGCCTCCGACTCCATCATGTTCCCGCGGAGGATGCACTCGACCAGCGGCGAGCTGTCAGGGCTTTCGGCGGTGAGAGCCACGACACAAGAATTAGTTGTTTGTCAACGTGCATGTGAGCAAAGGGCGGTCACCAGTCAAGAGGAGGCCACAAGCATTTTTTTTTTCCTTTTTTTTTTTTTAATAGAATTTGACCTCCTCACAGGAGTGGTTTGGTTCAGTTTGGTTTTTCCAGAAACTAACCGAACTATTAAGGAAAATTGCCAAACTCAATCGAACCAAATGCGACTCAAATCGAATACGAACCAAACGAAATCGGGAATAATTGAACCGAACCGTTAAAGAAAATTGATAAACTGAATTGAACCAAATGCAACTTGAACCAAATACAAACCTAATCAAAACCCCGATTTGGTTCGGTTCGGGGGAATTGACTGAAAGACAAACAAAGGCACAAAAGATTTCCCCATAATGTAAGTTCCACAACTTCGATTACTTCTACGATTAGTCATTTTTACATATGTGACATAAACTCGCAACTTTTTACTCGCCGGCAACCACAATTAAACGCCAAAGGAATTATCAAAACCAATAACAAAGAAAAACATATTCAAGAAGGCATTTCACAATTGCTCAATATATTAGAAATTATGTGCAACAATTAACAAAACAATCACTATGATATAAAGTGGGTTGATTCAGATCAATAAAAAGAGGCAAATCTAGATGGATCTCGTTCTATAATTTTGTCAAATAAGTGGCATATAATTTGAAATCAGCGTATAGAGGAAGGTAAGAAACTCAGTCCGACAGTCACAGAAGAATTTAACCAGATTACTAATCAATCTATATTTCAGGGGTGATTTTTATATATATATCTCATTTAGGAATTGATTGAAATATATACGAATGTACAAAAAGATTTGAACTTACAAAGAGCCTGAGCACAAAAAAACTTAAAAATGACGAAGATAAAGGTTATCGCACGCAATCTAATCACTGTCGCTTACCCATGTCAAGAATCAAAGAGCCAATCCTCAAATCCATCATTCACATGCCGTGGCTCAGCCTTGCCTTTATGGTCACGTACAATCCAATCGCCATCTCTCAATCTTGCTTCCCCCTCCCTCTCTCTAAAAGTCTCAAGCTTAGAGTCGAGCGAGCAAAGAAAGATCCATTTTAGTTCGGGGTATTAAGTTTTAGTGGTTTTGATCGGTTTATAAACCGAATTGAATTGAAAAAATTTGAACTGGCAAAAAAAAAATATTATCTTTTTATCATTCAAATCGAATCGAGGAGGTTTTCCTCATTTACCTCCATGAGCAGTTTAAGGACCTACTCAGGTTCAAGTCTTACGAGAGATTATCCCAACCACTATAAAAATTTGAAGTGGCAAAATAAAAGATTATTTTTTTATTATTCAAATCGAAAATCAAACTGAACTAAATAAAAAATGTAAGGAATTTTGATTCGATTTCCATTTCGATTTCAGTTTTCGATTTGATTCTGACACCCCTAACACCCCTATATGTATCTCATCATCTATAGATAGACAATTCTCTTTCACCTCTTTTTTTTAAAAATAATGCAGGTCCATAAGTTTAATTTTATTTTTTTTTCTTATTTTAAGCGTAAAGGGTGTAATAATTTGTCTCCGTCCCAATCCATCTTTGGCTTGAAAAGGTCAAGAATTTCGGCAGGTAGCAGTGATTTTTCTCTGCACTAGCTTTTTCCAACGAGAAGCAACTTTGAGGCTTCCAATATTGCCCCGGCTTACAAGATTGCCCCAAGTCGTAATCTTGTGAGCTGTGATCCTGTAAGCTGTGAGCGAGAAGTTTTAAAGCTTCGGCTATTGTGAAGGTTACTTCGTGCTTTCTGGCTTTTCAAGGGGAGACTGCCAGTGGATCTCTCCTTCCATTTTTATTTTTTTTAAATGAAATCCCTAATTATGGTTGACTGAAGGAATTGAAAAAGGAGAACAGAGGAAGAAGAAGGAAAGTAAAATTGGTAAAAAAATAAAAATAAAAAATGATTTTGGACAAAAATGCCCCAATCATAACTTGAAAAGTAGCATGTGCTCAAGAGGTCCTTATTTGAGACTATGTTGGATACTTTAGACATTATTTGAGATAAAGTTCACCTTCAGCCACACTTCATTCTCTTATTTGGAATTTTCCTAAAATTTATTATATAAAAAATTAGTTATGAAAAAAAAAAAAAAACAATAACCTATTGGCTTAGAGCACAAATGATCAACAATAACCTATTGGTCGGCGAGTGATGGTGGGTGCGGCAATAGTGTACAGACGGCTAGTAACAAGAGTGAGCAATAAGAAAAATTTTTATTTCTCATTTTAATTTTAGAAATAGAAAAGTAGATAATTTTTACTTATCATTTCTATTTCAAATCTATTTCTAAAGTAAAAGTTTGTTTCAAAAATAAAAAATAAAATAAAATTGGGTTATCAAATAAATTTCTGTTCCAAATATATTCTCAAGAACAGAAAAATAGTTTTGGCCAAAAATAGAATAGTTATTATTGCGCCCTAATTTCTATTTTTTTTTATTATTATCAGTAAAGGAAAATATTATTTTGTTAATTTATGGCACCGTCATCTTTATGAGTGGTCTCAAGTTCTCAACCAGGAAGCATCCTAGTACTCGCTGGACCATTTCTTCGTCTTTTGTTTCAAGCGCGTCACCAAATTCTTCAGCGTCCCGACGTCAATGTTAGAAAGTAAATGATAAGAAGAAGTGCGTCTTCTTCTCCGCCCGACCGGGAGAGCGAGTCATGGAGGAAAGCAAAGGAGCATTGGCTCAGAGCATGATCGATGCAGTCCACGAGATGGCTTCCATTTCGGGTTACAGGGGCACCACCAAGAGGCAGTGCGGCAATCTGGCCAGAAGACTGAGGCTGTTGACCCCATTGTTCGAAGAGATTAAGGACAGCAAGGAGTCCATGCCCGAAGGGACGATCGGAGCTCTTGCCTCGCTCGTGGAAGAAGCCTTGAGCTCCGCAAACGAGCTGCTGAGGTTCGGCACCGTGGGCAGCAAAATTTATCACCTGGTGCGTGCCGTTCAATTTCGCGCTCGCAGTTTCTGCGTGCTCCTCTCTTAGAGCTTTTTCGGTTTTTGTTGCCGAGGAACTTTCAGGTTTCAATGAGTGGTTTGCAGGTTACTCTTGCAATCCCCATTCACACTGTTTTGACGTTAAATTTCAGTGTTGTTACTTTTTCTGGCGGGCTTCTGATAAACGAGAGGCTAAAGTCAATTCTGTGAAAAAAGTGAATCGAGAGTCTGCAATAAGGGCGGAGTGTTGCTATTTAGCTTGAAGAGGGAGATCCTAGAGGTAGAATGGATGGTATTTAATACATTTTTGCAAGGCAAAAGCAACCAGGCACACATGGACGAAATGGCATCGTACTATCTTGACGACAGAGCAGGCAAAAAGCAGAGCATTGGTCCTCGGCCTCTTTAGTAACACCCTAAATAGTGTCTGATTTTATTCTCCAAAATAAAAAAAAAAAAACAGAAATTTCTTTGGTAAGTTTTTTATTCTCCAGAATAAAAATCTATTTTTTGGCTCTTGAGAATAGATTTAAAATAAAATGAACAAATAAAAAAAAATTGCTTCTTGTTCCTAGAAATAAATTATGAAATCAAGCCAAATTTTCTTTTTCTTTCCTTCTCTCTTCTTCTTCCTTATTGCAAGTCGTCAGCCACGGCGATGACCAGCGATTGGCTAGGCAAGGTCCAATGAGCTCACCCGAACCCACCGTGGCTGACAACCAGTTGAGCGAGGTCCAGTGAACTCGTCAAAGCTTTGCTAAGGTAGGGCGAGGCTAAGCTTCGTTAGATCTGGGTGAGGCAAAGCCTTGCTGATGGCTAGGCGAGCTCGCCTGGCCACCGAAGTCAACTTCACCCTAACCTCGTGCCAACTAGGTGAGGTCGAGCCTCATTAGTAGCCAAAGAAAAAAAAGAAAAATATAATAAAAGTATTAAAAAAATTAAAAAAAACTATAATTTACAAAAAAAAAAAATTGAGTTTTTATCAAATGCATTTCTATCTCGGGACTAGAAATTTTGGATAATTATCAAATGCCTTCAAATGCTTAGAAACTCATTTAGGGAACGGAATCGGGAAAAACTATTTTTGATAAAAAAATTGTTATCGGAAATAGAATAGTTACAAAACATATCCTTAGTTATCATACATTTGGCTGAGTTTGATTTGCTGATATATGGTTCTTGGTGTTTGGCATTGAAAGACAAGGGGGAAGGAAGAAATTGATTATTCTTCAATAGCATTGAAAGACGCATGATGCTTTTCATGAATTTTGGCTGTTTCATCTTTATTTCTTAAACTATATAATTTTTTTCTTCCGCTCCTCCTGCAGGTCTCAGAAAGGGAACAGATTATGAATAAATATCATGAGGTCACCTCCCAACTGGAACAAGCTCTAAATGGAATTTCCCATGACAACCTGCACATATCTGATGAAGTCAAGGGACAGGTAAGATGAAATCTTTGAAAGCTTGTTCTTTCTGGTTATCCGGGCATGTTTACGGTTTGACCGCATGGAGTGTGTTATTTTCTTGGGGATGCTGACATAATTTTTGTGCAATATAGTTGTTGCATGGACCCTTATTACACACGTCAGGTCCTTAGCAATACCTTAAAAGGCTATGACGTCCAGGAAAGACTGGATAGAGGTTGGGATCTGGGCCTCGATAAAGATACCAACCTCATTGCCAAACCCGGCTATAACCCCTCGGGGGTGGGCTGGCAGCTCTGATCCCTACGATGCCTTCCCCCTTGAAACACAGGGGCGTGGTGCAGGGAAATGATGGGTCTCCCCCGGATGAAATCTTTGAAAGCTTGTTCTTTCTAGTTATCCGGGCATGTTTACGGTTTGACCGCATGGAGTATGTTATTTCTTGGGGATGTTGACATAATTTTTGTGCAATATAGTTGTTGCATGACCCTTATTACACACGCCGGCCAGTACCGGTGAAAATACACAGCCAAAAATACCTGACTGAAAAATTAGCCACGGAAGAGTGGACTTTCATCTATTTCAAACCGTGTTCATCCCCAATTCGTACATGTTAATAATACTTCTCTTCTAAGGCATTGGAAACCTCAACCTTGAGTTTTTAGTTTCAATACTTCAATCAAGATTGTCTAACATTTTGGCTTCCAGGTTGAACTCGTGCTTGGGCAACTTAGAGGAGCTAAAGGAGGAGTTGATTCACCTGATGTCGACTCGAATGAAGAGCTCCTTGCCCTTTATAACCAGAGTAGTAACACAGCTCCAGATCGAGCTGTCTTAAGGAGATTGGCTGAAGAACTAGAGTTAATGAAGATTAAGCAGGAGTCACTGGCTGAAAAGCTAGAGATCTTTGCCCTTTGTGCAAGTGGTGGAGATCCTGGTGAGAGCATTGAGAGGATATCGATGTTGCTGAAGAAAATTAAGGACTTTATGAAGACAGAGAACCTTGACATGGATCCGCCTCCTGGCAAAAAGAATGTTCTTCCCAGTTCCAGTGGGTCATCAGTTGATGGCAATAAAGAAACACCGGTCATCCCAGATCTTTTCCGTTGCCCAATATCCTTGAAGTTGATGAAGGATCCCGTTGTTGTGTCAACAGGCCAGGTATGTGCATTACTGGTTCTTCCTGTGCCGTGGGGTCATGACTTAGGTAACTAGGTTGCAGTTGCACTATTATGGGAATCCAACCGTATCTTATGGACATAACAAACCAAGGTATTCTAAGTTTGACAGGGAGATAGTTAACTCTGGACAAAGAGTCCTTTGTTGCCATAGCATATTGCATTCATTAGCTTATTAACCTTAGTATTTTAGGCTCTTGCTTTAGCATATGTTAAAAAATGCAAAAACTTCCTCCTTTGAGAAGGCTAACACAAATTTTTATAGTAATACAAAGACACCTGTTGCGCCCCCCCCTCCCCCCTGTGGGCAAATGCCTGGATATGTTTGTGCATATTCGGTCCTTATGTACTGATCATTCTTTTCCCTGCTGCAGACCTATGAACGCTCGTGCATTGAGAAATGGCTGGAAGCGGGCCATAGGACATGTCCAAGGACACAGCAAACCCTTTCCAGCACAACTCTTGCACCCAACGGTGTCCTTTGGAGCCTTATAGCTCAATGGCGTGAGGCTAACGGCATTCAGCCACCAAGACCACCAAGCAGCTCTCGACCCACCAAAACTATCTCAGCCGCCTTCCCTGCCAAATGCGCTAAGATTGAACAACTTCTGCGCAAGCTTGGTTCTGGGAATCCTGAGGATCAGCGGTCAGCTGCAGGTGAGATTCGCCTTCTTGCGAAGTGTGATTCACATAATCGTGTTGCCATCGCTGAAGCTGGTGCGATTCCCTTCCTTGCACGCCTCCTTTCAACTCATGACTTGCGCGTCCAAGAGCATGCCGTCACCGCACTTCTCAACCTTTCAATATGCTATGAGAACAAAGGTAATATTGTCTCCTCTGGAGCCGTTCCAGGCATAGTCCATGTTCTGAGGAATGGGAGTATGGAAGCACGGGAAAATGCAGCGGCCACTCTCTTCAGCCTCTCCGCTGTTGATGAGTATAAAGTGACAATTGGTGCATCCGGTGCAATTCCTCCACTCGTGTTGCTTCTCGACGAGGGAACCCAAAGCGGGAAGAAGGATGCTGCAGCAGCTCTTTTCAATTTGTGCATTTATCCAGGTAACAAAGGGAAAGCTGTTAGGGCTGGCATCGTACCTACACTGATGCAGCTTCTAACTGAACCCGGTGGCGGTATGGCGGATGAGGCACTGGCTGTACTGGCAATATTAGCCAGTCATACAAAAGGGAGGGCCGCCATCGGTGCTGCAAAGGCAGTGCCGGTTCTTGTAGAGATTATTCGTGTTGGTTTTCCTTGGAACAAGGAGAATGCTGCTGCTGTACTGGTGCATCTTTGTGCTGGAGGCAGCATCATCTGTCGGAGGCAAAGGAACTCGGAATCGTGGAGCCACTGGTGGATTTGGCACAAAACGGCACAGACAAAGGGAAACGAAAGGCTGCTCAACTGCTTGAGCGATTGAGCCGTTTCGTTGAGCAGCAGCAGGAAGGCTCGGGCACAGGCCGAAGCCGAGGTCGAGGTTCAGGTACAGGCCGCAACCGAGGCTGAGGCTCAGCCAAAAGGGCCGCCCTCGGCTGCATATGTTGTCGATAATGATAGCTGAAGCTTTTCGCCACCTCCTTGGTGCTTTCTATTCGTGTTTTTTGGTTTGATTTAGCTTGTTCAGAAGTGTTCGGCATGGAAAGGGAAGGCGGACAATAGCCTGCCCACCTGCGAAGCAAGTAATTCGTCGGTCTGAATGGGCTGTGAAAGAAAAGCGGCGCCGGCGAGGTACATACAGATTTCTCAGAATGGAAGAGATGTACTATTGAAGATGTAAAAAAATTCTGGTCATCCACTGCCTTCTTAAGTGGAAGACCCGTCACATTATTCAATTCAAATTTCTTCACGCGGAAATTGTATTCTTTTTGCGGTGTCGTGTGGAAAGGGAAAGTTGAACACTGCTCCGACTCTCCTAGATGGAGCATAGAATAGTAATCGAATTAAAGAGCACATGCATTGACTGCCGGCAGCAACTATAACTATACCATCTCGAAAGCTATGTGGAGCTTATTTTACAAAATGAAGAAGAGAATCACCGCAAAATCCGAACTATGCACACTGAGAGAGAGACCTAAATGCTGCGTTTGGTGGTCGAGATAATAATTAGGATAGGATAGGATAACGTAGGATATTAAATCCTCTAGATAATAAAGGCAGACATATCTAATCCTATTAAGTGTTTGGCACACTTCAGGATAAGATTAAAAAATAAATATGATATTCAATTAAATTTAAAAAATTTAAAAATAGAAAATTCAATTAATTAAAGGCCATGGAAAAACCCTAGATTTAGGAATTATGGCCACCGCCGCAATGGCCACCATTGAAAATGGCGAGCACCAACATCGCCGTGCAATGGCGACGCAAATTGGTAAATCTTAGACTATGACAGAGAGGGTGGGTGGGGGAATTTTAGGCAACCACCGAAGTAGTCTTTGCATTGCCTCAAATCGATCGAGGTCCCAAGTTGTCAATGATACCAAAGATTTACAGTTGCTCCATCACCATCACCATCACCATCACCATCACCATCTTCCCCTCTTCCCTTGAGACGTCCAACTTACTTCGTAAGGATTCTAGCATCGTCAATGGAGTGGTGCAGGTGGAGCCAAAGTTCCGATGTTTGAGGTGGCACAAGCAATGCTTCAATTAGTCCCACAGATGCCTATGAGAAAACTTTTTCCCTATTTGTCTCAAAAAGCCACTCTTGGTCATTAGATTCGGCAAGTCCATGATCCAAAGGAAGGGGCACCCAATTGCTGGCATACGAGAAGCGAAGATGGGAGAAGAAATGGAAGAAGAGGGCTGACAATGAATCGGAGAGGCGGAAGCATCCATTTGACATAGATGCTTACAATATCTTCTCTTTTTGTTAAGTTCTTCCTTTCCTTAAAAAAAAAAAAAAAAAAAAAAAATTCTTATCCAGTCCGAGCTTATCCCACCCATTCCCTTGGATTTTTTCTTTGGCATTTTATCCGGATGTATTCGAGTTTGTCCGATCCAGTGGACATTCCCAAACATCGGATAGGATAACAAATTATCATATTCGGACTCAAATCCGGACTACCAAATGCAGCCAAAGGGGATGAGAAATGGAACTTCTCGTGTTCCGGTTAAGTGGAAAAGAGAAGACTTGCTTTCACACCTTTTCGCAGCGCTTACACAAATTAAATTTTAATCAAAGCAGGTGAGGTTTCCTAATATAATAAAGAGTAACGCATAACATCAATTTCCTATATAATATTTCGATGTCTTTCTAACATTTAATTAATATTTTAACTTTTGACAAAAATGAAGTATAGGGCAACTTTTTTCTTTGAATAGTTAAAATAATCTAGCCTTCCTTCTATCGATATTAAGTTCGATATGAGTAATTTTGTGTAAGATAGAATTATTTTATTCAAGTGAAAACTAATCATTTTTTAGCAAGCTTTTTCATATACATAGCAACTTTGCATGTATATGCTAGACTAATCAAGCGAAACTTCTAGTGCTCATGTTGCAAATGGTGCCGTGTTGAAAGTGTCATAAAAAAATTGATAATCGATAATCAAAATTGGAAGTGTTGACTATTGAAAGTGTCAACTAGTTAGCTTTTGATTTCAATTTGAGTATTTATATTAGCTTATTCAATTTATAAGTTTGGAAAATTAATCAAAATGATGAGCTTAATAGGTTAATCGTATCCTCTTGTTGACTAATAAAATTTGTGGTTAACCTATCCAAATAAACCCTTCTTTATCCAAAACTTCTCGAAACTAATGACTTAGAGTTCCCATTTACTACATTACTAGTTTATAGTTTAAGAAAAATTCACAAAAAACATTTAAACTATATTCATTCTGACCCATTTATCATAAATTTGTAATATAAAAAACTCTAAACTATCTTTCTTGTGACTTTACCTTGACATTAGATTTATATGTATGCGACATATTTATCCTTTTTTATTAAATGATTTTTCAGTTAAAATAAGGTCCTTTTTCACTTAAGTCATGTGTATATCATGTCAACATTGTTTGTTTTATGATGTCTATGTAGTCACATCTTTAACCATTCTCATCAAAAGAATTTTAATGGAGGTAAAAATGTTATTGTGTCAAAAAAAGAGTTTCCAGTAGTTTTGAATCTCCAATAATGCACGTGCTCTTTTTTATGTTTTTTGGTCGGTGTGCTCTTCTTAGTACTTTTCCAGTTTTTCCCGGTCAAATATAGGGCGGCCCGGTGACCGACGAATCATTGCCAACATTACTCGTAGAGGTACTTTTTAAGTATAAATAATCAGAAAAAAATAATGACGTCTTCTTTTACTGTACTTTTCGAATTTAAAACCGTACGGAGACTACAGTCCAGAGTGGCTAATCAAGCCGGCGCGGGCTAAGCTGGGAGGAGCCGAGCCGAGCGGCAAGAAGAGTCGCTCGGACCGAGTCATGCTGACTGCGAGTCTAGGGTCAGACGGACGAAGACCGAAAGACGGGGCTGTTAACCCGCCACACATACTCGGGCCAGCGTGGGCCACGTGTCGACAAGGTGTGGGCCACCATGGCCCACTACAGTTGGCGCCTCGCGTGTCTCCTGGTTCTGTCTACTCGATTCCCCGGCGTGAAATCCGTGAACGCGTGGGACGGCCACTCGCGTCTGAATTATCTTTGCTTGCCTGTTTAATGCGCACGCGCGACACAAGGAAAGCTTGTGCTTGGAAGCCATAATTTTTTACATCAATACAAAATCGCAAGGCAAGAGCACCAATTTTTATTTTTATTTTTATAATATCCTATGTTCTTTTAAATGCTTGACTTCTTAAAATTTAGCTGCACGTAACACATATATATACTCAACAAAGCCACTTTAAAATCATGATACTTTGGATTAAAATTTGATATTCTATTACCAAAACTATGTACTTTTGATTTGGAGTTTAAAACTTTAAACTTCGCATCATGATTTCTTCAAAAATTTGCTCATTGCATTGCATCTTCTGCAACATCTGCAAAATGAGTTTGCAAATTATATGATGTTGACTAATCTTTAAAAATCATGTCATGAATTAAATAGGTCACTCTCATCTAATACCTTTTAGATATTTGATTGATTTGCACATTTTAAATATGGTTCTATCGTGTATCACCGAGTTATCATGCTTGATATCTAATATGGAGGATATTAAATCAAATATTCTTAAAAGAGAATTTGTAAAGTTCTATTATAAAATTCTAGGATGCAAAAGATGGTTGAGAACAAAAAAAAAAAGTACTACATTTATATGCTTTTTGCTTGCCATGATTCTTATGCCTCCCGAAACCATTTTTTATTCATTCAAAGCACAACGCATGCAATGGTGAAAATAACGACATGAAGTATTCCAAATTTCTACCAAACTAATTTCACGTATACATGCAAATTATTATGCCAAGGTGAATGTAGTAAGAGTCTTATTGTCACATAAGATGTGAAAGTCCTAAAATTGCCCTAAGCAAAGAATATTATAACTTGAATATAGATATTTTCTATTTGGATTCTAAACCTCGAAAACTCTCTTTCTCTAAGCATAACATTGACGATATTTCATTCGACTGAACAAACGAATCAATGTGTCATGAAAATTAAATGATTTGAAAGTATTTTCCTAAAAATAAAAATGAACGAAACATAAATTGTTGTTCAAAATGAAAAATATTTTTTTAGTGACAAGCAATACAAATGATAATTTTTAGGATAATATTTTTTAATTTTTTAAATTTTTTAGCGAAATAAATGTGGCCTAAATATTAAATATGAGGATGCTCTTGCTTAAATGAAGAGCAAGAAAAAATAGTCTTGGTTTCCTTTTTATTTTCTTTTTTTGGGGTCGGTATAGTCTTAAACAATAAACAGGCGTGGGTGGGCCCACCTCCAGACAGCACGCCGTAGAAATTTCCGTACTTGAGTCGCTCAGGCTCTCATCAGTCCCTTCTCCCCCCGATTAGTTTAACCCGTTCAACTAACCCACCCCAACTCCAGTCCCCTTCCACGTCCTGACGCACGTAATAACCTAACCTCAGCCGAGCCGAGCCGAGCCGAGCCGACTACAGTCGTGAGCTCCGCACTCGGCTAGGAGCGTTTACCTTTATTTTATTTTATTTTCTTCTTTTCTTTTGGGGGGCCAAAAAGCAGGTCTTGCTTGATTTTGTCAATTTTTCCAAATTTCAGACCGAAGGAGCTTGGCTACTTCACCTTCTCCGGCATGGCCTGCGACAGCGACGCCCTCCCCTTGCTCTGAACTTAAAGTCAACAGGTGTTCATCATCATCCCCCGAGGACCCTCGCCGGAAGCGCGCTCTCTCATCTCCGCCCGATTCGGAGAGCGAGCCATGATGGCGGCGGCGGGGGCGGCGGCGGGGGCGGCGACGGAGGAGGACAGGGGGCCGCTGGCTCAGAGGGTGATCGACGCGGTGAACGAGATAGCTTCCATCTCCGGCTACAGGAGCGCGATCAAGAAGCAGTACTGCAACCTGGCCCGGCGACTGAAGCTGTTGACCCCGCTGTTCGAGGAGATTAAGGAGAGCAAGGAGTCGATGCCCGAAGGGACGATCGGAGCTCTGGCCTCGCTTCTGGAGGCCCTGGGCTCCGCCAAGGAGCTGCTGAGGTTCGGGACGGAAGGCAGCAAAATTTACCTGGTGCGTGCCGTTCATTTCGCGCTCCCAGTTTCTATGTGCTCCTTCGGTAATCCGCCCCCTTTTTTGGGGTCTATTGGATTCCGTGACTCCCCTCCCTTAAAGTTTTGATTTTTTTTTCCGGGGAACTTTCAGATATCAAAGTCATTTTAAGTGGTTTGCAAGGTCACTCTTACACCCCCATTCATATTGTTTTGATGTGAAATTTTAGTGGAGTTTTGCCTTTTCTGGGGTCAATTCTGTGAAAAACATTCAATTGGTATTTAATACATTTTTTTGTTAAAAAGTAGTTAGGCGCATGTCGACCGAAGGTGTCGTACTGTCTGAGGACGGAAGATGCAAAACCGGAGCAATGGTCTTGATATTGTCAGTAGGATCGAATTGCCAAGAGGAGCGTATTATAGATTTGTTGTCGACATCTATGAGCTTAGTAGCTTGTGATGATAGTAGAAATTGCTGACTGTTCTTAATGGCTGAGGTTGATTTATGGTTCTTTGGCGTTTGGCACTGAAAGACCAGGACGAAGGAAGAAGTTGATTCTCCTTGCATTTTCAGTGGCTTTGCTTCTTTTGATGCCTTATGCCTTATATGCCTCTACTGCATGAGAATATCCTGCTTGTTGTAAAATTTTGCAAAGATTTAAGCTGCTTTCCAGTCATTGTGTCTGAACACTATATACATGTTTAACTTATAGTGAATTGGCATTTGGGAAAGGAGGATCGCAGGGTTGGTAGTTGGAGTATCCATCACTGAATTGTGTTGCCTCTGTAAATTTTATTAAGTCTCTTACCGAATGGAGGGCAACCACATTTTGCGTTGGTACCAGTGCAGCCCCAAAAAACCACTCTATTTCTCTCTCTCTTATTCAACTGGCGATGCGAAGTGTCAACCAAATGTGACTTTTCTAATTGCACTACAACAGGGCTTGCATACACAGTATTACACTTATCTGCTGCTAAATTAGTCATTTGATTTCTCTGGAGGAATAAAAAAAGAAGGGCCATTAGTTAAGTGTAAAGCATGGCTCTTTCCATGGATTACATCTGTTTAATTTTCATTTCTTAGACTATTCTTCTTGTTCCACTCTCTTACAGGTCTTAGAAAGGGAGCAGATTATGAATAAATGTCATGAGGTGACCTCGCAACTGGAACAAGCTCTAAGTGGCATTTCCTATGAAAACCTGGACATATCAGATGAAGTCAAGGAACAGGTAAGATTTCATCCTTGAAAGCATGTCCTGTTCAGTTGTTGGGATGTGGTTACGGTTAAACTATGTACTGTGTTAATTTCTCGGTGATGTTGACATAATTTTTGTGGAATCTACTTGTTGCATAGACCCTTGTATATGCCGGTTAGTACTGATAAAAATATAACCGACTAGAAAATTGGCCACATAAGAGTGGACTTCATCTATTCCAAACCTTCTTTATCCCCAACACATTAAGAATACTTCTCTTGGAAGGTATTTGAACTCTTTAACTTTGAGTTTTTGGTTTCATGAAGAGTATCTAACCTTTTGACTTCCAGGTTGAGCTTGTCCTTGGACAATTTAGAAGAGCCAAAGGAAGAGTTGATTCACCTGATGTTGAGTTGTATCAAGAGCTTTTTAGCCTTTATAACCAGAGTAGTGACACAACCTCGGATCCAGCTGTATTAAGGAGATTGGCCGAAAAGCTGGAGTTAATGAAGATAGCTGACCTTAAACAGGAGTCACTGGCTTTACATGAGATGGTTTGTGCAAGTGGTGGAGATCCTGGCGAGAGCATTGAGAGGATATCAATGTTGCTGAAGAAAATTAAAGACTTTGTGCAGACGGAGAACCTTGACATGGATCTGCCTGCCAGCGAAAATAATTTTCTTCCCAGTTCCAGCGGGCAATCATTAGTTGATAACAATCAAAAAACACCAGTCATCCCAGATGATTTCCGTTGCCCAATATCCTTGGAGTTGATGAAGGATCCTGTTATTGTGTCAACAGGCCAAGTAAGTGTATTAATGGTTCTTCCTCCATTAAGTGTAGTAATGGATCTTGTTGCAGTTACACTATCATGGGAATGCAGCTATATCTCATGGACATAACAAACCGATCTATTCTGAGTCTGATGGGAGATTGTATCTAACTATGGACCAAGAGTCCTTTTTGGCCCCAGCATGTAGCATTCTAGACTTTTTGTATTAGCATATAATCCTTAGCAACTCTCAGATCTTGTGTTAGCATATGTTAAAACCAACAAAATGCAAAAACTTCTACTTTTGCGGGCATGCGCCTGGGTACGGTTTGCACATAATCACAGTCCTTATGTACTGATCACTGTTTTTCCTGTGTGCAGACCTATGAACGCTCATGCATTGAGAAATGGCTGGACTCGGGTCATAAGACATGTCCAAAGACACAGCAAACCCTTTCTAGCACAACTCTTACGCCCAACTATGTCCTTCGCAGCCTCATAGCTCAATGGTGTGAGCTTAATGGCATTGAGCCACCCAAACCACCCAGCAGCTCTCGACCCACTAAATCTAAATCAGCTGCCTTCCCTGCTGAATGCGCTAAGATTGAACAACTTCTGCGCAAGCTTGCTTCTGAGAATCCTGAGGAACAGCGGTCAGCTGCAGGTGAGATTCGCCTTCTTGCGAAGCGTAATGCAGATAATCGTATTGCCATCGCTGAAGCAGGTGCGATTCCCTTCCTCGTACGCCTCCTTTCAACTCGAGACTCACGCATCCAAGAGCATGCTGTCACCGCACTTCTCAACCTTTCAATATGTGATGAGAACAAAGGTAATATTGTCTCCTCTGGAGCCGTTCCAGGCATAGTCCATGTTCTGAGGATTGGGAGTATGGAAGCACGGGAAAATGCAGCGGCCACTCTCTTCAGCCTCTCTGTTGTAGATGAGTATAAAGTGATAATTGGTGCATCTGGTGCAATTCCTCCACTCGTGTTGCTTCTCAATGAGGGAACCCAAAGGGGGAAGAAGGATGCTGCAACAGCTCTTTTCAATTTGTGCATTTATCAAGGTAACAAAGGGAAAGCCATTAGGGCTGGCATTGTACCCACACTGATGCAGCTTCTAACTGAACCTGGTGGCGGTATGGTGGATGAGGCACTGGCTGTACTGGCAATATTAGCCAGTCATACTGAAGGGAGGGCCGTCATTGGTGCTGCAAAGGCAGTGCCGGTTCTTGTAGAATTTATTCGCATTGGTTCTCCTAGGAACAAGGAGAATGCGGCTGCTGTTTTGGTGCATCTTTGTTCTGGAGATCAGCATCATCTGTTAGAGGCAAATGAAATTGGAATCATGGACCCACTGGTGGAATTGGCACAAAATGGAACGGACAGGGGGAAGCGAAAGGCTGCTCAATTGCTTGAGCGATTGAGCCGTTTCATTGAGCGGCAGCAGGAGGCTCAGGCACAGGCCGAAGCTGAGGCCGAGGTCGAGGTTCAGGTACAGTCTGAGACCGAGGTCGAGGTTCAGGTACAGTCTGAGACTGAGGTCGAGTTCGAGGTTCAGGTACAGAACGAGAACGAGTTCGAGGTTCAGGTACAGACTGAGACTGAGGCTGAGGTTGAGGAACAGGCTGAGACCGAGGCTGAGGCTGACGCTGAGCCTTCAGAGCCGCCCTTGACTGCAAATGCAGTTGATAACGATAATTGAAGCTTTTTGCTGCCTCTTCTATGCTTTTTCTTCGTGATTTTGGTCTTATTTAACTTATTCGGAAGTGTTTCACGTCGAAGGGGAAGGTGGAAGATCACCTGCCCACTTGTGCAGCAAGTAATTCAACGGTCATTGTCGTCTTGACCACTGTAGGGCTTGTTCAACGAATGGATGGTGGAAGAAAAGCCGCGAGTTTTAATGTCTCCGAAATTGATGCAAGTGTACTATTTAAGATGTAAAATTGTGATCATCCTCTGCCTTTTTAAATGGAAGAGATGTCATGTATTCAGATTTTATTCCTTCACACGGAATTTGTATTTCTTTTGCGGTGGCATGTGCAAAGGGGAAAATCTACGTAGCAACCGAGATGGTGACATGCAGCATAACAAAACACGCTATGCCTTATTCCTAAAAATATAGAGAATTTCAGTATATTGAAACACGTTGTATATTAAATATATATTTTTATATATACATGTTATTAAATTAATTTGATTCAAATTCACAAATAAATAAATAAATAAAAAGAGTCTAGAATGAATTTACACTAAAAACATTAATGCATCATTTGTTAATATTATTTATTATTTTAATTTGACAAATTCAATGCGATTCCAAAAATCCATAAAACTTGAAAAAAATACAAGCAATTCATATTTTGGACTTGTTGTTAGAGCGTGTTGGAAGAGAAGTAAAAAGAAATTTTGGGGAGTGAATTATATGTCATAGGAAGTGAGTCAAAATAAAAGAGAAAATTAGGTTTTTCTTTTTTCTCAATTTATTATTATTATTTTTAATAACTCCTTATTTATTGAAATTTTTTAATATTGACCTCATACTTGTCAGAATTCCGAACTTGTAAATTTGAATTATAGACTCGCGTGTCAGAGAGTATCGAGAGAATTAATTAGATGTCAAATTTTCTGGCACCTGTTGATCGAGTATCAGAGAGTGTCGGACACGTGTCGGAATGTTCGATACGATACGAAAGTTTTCGGAGAGTGTTGATGCTTTTGAGGAAAATCATGTGGAAAAAGTGAAATGGAGTTTTGGTCGAGCAGGGAGATCTTCATGTCGTGCAATTTGGAATGGATAGATGGACGCCGTCCAAGGATAAAGGCCGACCGCTGCGTAAGCCGCCGACGGAGCCGAGGTTCCCGGTCTTCGAGTCGGCCTGGGCTCTGTGGAAAAATCCTGCTCCCCCGGGCAAAGATGGAGTTTCTAATCCGAAAAACCTTATTATTGTTTTTAGGCCCATGGTCTATTTACTGGGCAAGTAGGCATACATTTTCCACCACTTTTTATCAAGTGGCATTCATTCATATTCTAGAGTTACGAATCGAAGGTCATGTCATGTTAAAGGAATGGCATCCGTTCAACAGTGAATAGAGATGCACATTCGTTATGTCGAGAACCCCCTTCTGATGATATCCGATCACAGTGAGTGAAGTGAACTAATGGTAAAAAGTTGCGAACAAAATGCCTCATGAATGCCAAAAAAAGATAAAAAGGTGGGCCCGATCAAAACTTCTTTATGTATTTAGTCGTCGGCTTCTGGTTACAATGAGATTGACTAATAGTAATTTATACGTACTTGTGTTGTGTCGTATGTGTATATCCTTTTGATGATGGAAAACGCATTATATGCTTAATCTGAGGATCATAGAATAACAAAAATCAGCCTAATTTTCTAAAAACCCTCAAAACTTCAAATCTAGTACTGATTTTGTTCCAAACTTTTCTTCATAAAAAAATATTTTTTCACTTTAATCATAAATCTGTCTACTAACTCTCTATTAAAAAATCTAAAGGTCAGTTTTAGCTACGTTGTTTCTTCGCTAATGACTCACTTTATGGACCCCACATCTTAATTAAAGAGGATTTTACATAAATTTTGGATGGAGGGTAACGGGAGCAAATTTGAAGCTAAAGTAAGAGTTAGTGATTTCATTTTAGGCAAAAAATAAAATAAAAATGAAATAGAATTGAATGAGGATCATCTTAAGAAATAAGACCAGGATCAAATACTTTTTTCCCACCACTAAACCTGCTCCAATTACGAAACTGAGAATCCCGATTGCGTCTGCATGGCATTCTCTTTTCACCGCTTTTGGCCAAGCACGTCATGTCAAAAATGGAATTTGTCGTGTGCTGACCAAATTGAAAAAGAGGAGATAATTGGGAAGCACTATTTAATCGATTTCAAATCGATTAAAAAATTGGGGGGAGCGTCTCATCTGCATCTTATTCGGTGCGGGAAATTGGGGCTGCGATTTGGAGGTCGCGCCGAACAAGGCGGCGCTGATAGGTGGCGGCACCTGATCGTATTCATAACGCCGTAGCAACACGACAAGGCTACGACCAAAACCTCAAGCCCCGCTCGCCACCCACCCACCACCCTCCTTCCGTCCTTCCATTATTCATTGACTGAGAGGCAAATGATCTTTTTGCTTTTTCAAATCTTTCCAAAAAAGAAAACAAGGAAGAGGCAGAAACGCTGGCGGCGAAGCGTTTGAGCTGCTCGCATGTAACGGCGCCTTCCGCGTCGGAATCGCGATGGCTCACCCACTCCACCTCCTCCGTTCTCTTCTCCACGCGACGGCGATTTGTGATCCTCCTGCTCCAAGCACGACTGCCGATTTCATTCGCTCACAGCGCATTAGATTGCACGTAAAGTAACCTCCAAATGGACGAGAAAAATCGTGGAATGTTCGCCTCTTTTTGAGGGGAGCTATGGAACACCAATGTCCCTAACAGGCGATGAAAGTCAATTTTAGTCGTATAAACAAAGTCATTTGCATCGCATAAATTGAACTTAACCCGACTGCACTGGTAGAAAAAGTGATAAGACAATCGTTCCGTTCTGTGTACTCTATATTTACTCTGGAAGTTGCTTAGGGTGCAAACCCATAAATTTTCAAATATTTCCTTGGAGGCTAAGTTTGAAATATTCTCTTCACTCGTTCTTCAAGCATTTCACATTGATTGCTTAAATGTCTTCTCAATCCTTACTCAGTAAAGTTGTAATTTTGTTTGCTTAGGGTAGTGGTTGTGGCGATGTTTCACTATAATCAACAACCGCCATACATAGAATTCATGCTTACACTGTAAAATAACATGATTTTTAGTATATTAAGATTGAAATGAGTGTAATTTTTTATCATGAAAGAGCGGTGTGGCATGCTCATATGTTATTATACGTAGTTGAACCATCAAAACAAATACTCTAGGTTTTCATTCAAATTTGTCTAGCAATGTTAACACGAGCTGGGCTGATCGGACAATTTTTCTCTAATACCTAGGTTATTTTTATTAATTATAGATTCATTGTGATTTCAGATAGACCGTTTAAGTAAATTTCAGCAAATAATCCGAGTCTACAATATGAAGGTACTGCAATGTATCTTTGCCAAAAGAAGCCTAATCTGCGCTCAAAATTACTGCTAATGTATCTGGGAACTACACAGCATTGCTCATCTGAATTCGGATGATTTGTATTTCCGAAAGAAGATCGAAGAGAAGTCACTATAATGCAACCTTATGCATATAAAGAATCTTTCGTGCGAATTGATCCACCATAGGAAACCGAAAGAGCCACTGTATCGAGTAATGGCAAAGAGTTGAGAAGAGTTGCCATGCTTGCAGCTCTGCGTTTCTTATCTTCTTCTTCGAAGGCAAATGGAACGACCTGTACCATCGAATATCTTCATAGTTCTAACCGACAAGCGACGAAGAAGGTTTGAGCGCTGAAAAGGCAACTCAAGAAGGGTGGTTGAACATGACAGAGTTGCTGTCAAGAACTTGGAGAAGGACGAGGAGAAGGCCAAGAGGCACCCACAAAGAACCGAGGGCAAAGACAAGCAGCTGGACCCAGGAAGACGTTTCAACTCCATCTCCATCTCTGTATCTCTGCTCCAACTTCTTCAATTCCCAAAGCCCTAGCCCTAGCCCTAGCCCTACTTCCTTACCGCCCAACCGGCTGTCCTTTTCCCCCGGTATTTACCCTCTTGCCCTTGCTTTCCTTCAATGGCGTGACCTATGTTCCCTCTCTGTCCCTCTGTCATTCCCGAGACCTACATTTACATGGAACGATCCCACACTACCACTACCTCCCAAACTACTTTACCCAAAGAAACAAAACCCGTAATTTGTTAATAATTCTCTCTCTCTTTAACACATACATATTTTTCTCCCAAAATCACGAAACCTCCTACGTAGAGAGCCTCCTCCTCCAGCCGCTACCCGCCATGTTTTCAGAGATTTTCTGCACAAAATACAATACGCATGTCAATGCCCTACATTTCTCTCTCTCGCCTTTTGTTTGACCCTCTCTCTCCCCCCCTCGTTCTTATTTATCTCTTTCTTCGCTGCGCAAGAGTACAAGAACCATGCAACGAGCATGTGACACTCCTCTCCCTCTCATTATTCTCTCTCATTAAAGGTTCACATTCTCCTGCGCAACAGCACATCTCTAGCTTGCGAAGCGTCCGTTCGTGTGAACCCTAGACCTCCATACAAAGGCTGAAGGAAACGCAAAAAGGACTTGCGAGTTCATCATGGAGATCGGTACTGAGGACCATCATCACGCGGAAGCCATGGGCGGCTCCGGAGGGGGCTCGCCGGCGAGCTCGCGGTGGAACCCGACGAAGGAGCAGATCGGTATACTGGAGAGCCTGTACAGGCAAGGGATAAGGACACCGACGGCGGATCAGATACAGCAGATAACGGGGAGGCTCAAGGCGTACGGCCACATCGAGGGCAAGAACGTGTTCTACTGGTTCCAGAACCACAAGGCCCGCCAGAGGCAGAAGGAGAAGCAGGACAGCCAGGCTTACCTCAACCGCTACTTCCACAAGTCTGCTCGTACCGCCTTCCATCCTCCTTGCCCAAATGGTCCGTCCTAATACATTTCCTTTTGCATTGCACAGACAAATTTCTCTTATTATACGCTTGGCCTGTTTGGCATCTGTTTCTCAACATTTCGTTACCAGCAAAAAGAGAATGTCATGAAGTAATAACGCTGTTCGCATTCCGAGTCGGTCTCTCTCATGCGAGGCTTGCTAGCCCTTTGGAACTCGAGCTTCATATCGCAATTCCTCCTCCTAGTATTATGTTGTACCTTCTTTGCATTGTATACGGCCTTCGCTGCTAGCGAGCTCACTTTTTTTCTACTTCTGCGGCAACATACACGTGGGGTCCCTCGTTTTGATATCGAACGATATTCTATCAACTTTCTCGATCGCACCACAACCCTCCATTTTCATTTCTGTCTTTGGCATTGTATCTGACACATGCGTGTGGACATGCAAAGCTCTTTATTTATTTATTTATTTTTTTGTTTGCTTTCACGCCTCTCTTGCTAACGGCGTCAAGGCCACCGAGGTTTTCTGGTCACAAAGTCTACCGAGTTTGATTAGGTTTTGCTTGTTTTGGTGTCAGCTGTTTGTGGACCGTACTTCGTGCCGCAGAGTGACATAGGGACGATGTACCCACAATGCCCGAAGGTGCTTCTTCCTTGTGGCATCAAGAGGAGACAGAGGACTGACTTCGTGGAGAGAACAAAAACATTCTGTCGTACAGGTTTTGCGTACCCCGCGCACCCCCAAGGACATCATCATGACGTGACGTTCCACCAAACAGCTGAGAGCAACAACGACAGCACCGTCGAGAGAAATCAAGAAACTTTGGACCTCTTTCCTTTGCACCCAACAGGCAGGGCGGTACAAGATACGTCAAAGTGTTCTCAAGCTGATCACGACTGTTCTCGTGCTGATCAAGACTGTTCGGCTACGACCTCCACTTCTTCTTCTTCGGAGGCTCGAGATGGTGGTAACAACGGTGACCAGCCTTTCTTTGATTTCTTCTCAGCAAACGGATGCTTCTGCGAGAGAGACTAAGATCATCCGAATGGTGGATGGTAAAGATGGGTTTTAGTTCGATTGGCGTTCTTATTCTTGTTTGAAAGCTAGTATGATGGCGAGTAGGTTTTGATGGATAATAAGAGGGTTATTATGAGAGGAAAGTCATCAACAATGTCTCTTTTTCTCATTTTTAATTTTGGGAATGTTGAAACATGGAAATACTGCCTCGGGTGCGAATGTAGAGATGGACTTCTCAGTCGTTATCTGCGTGTCTTTGTTTACTTTATTCGCAATGTTTCGGTACAAGTGCAAGTGCAAGTGCAAGCGCAATGCAGGTTTTCGACATGCTTGTGTGATTGGCGATCCGTTGAGTTGAGTAAGTACGTAGCACACGGAGACAAAGGGCGCCAGATTGCTGAGGAGTAAAAATGGCATTGGCGCAATTCTCTATTCGTCAATTTAAAGTTCTGAATCTTCGTGAAATTCGAGGGATATACGTTCATCTATAGACTTCCGAGCATCGGTATCCTAAAAGCACCATTCGTCTTCACAAGTAAATGCTAACTTGTGTAAGTGATTGATTACGTAAAGGGCTTAGTTTGTTTGGTGAATAAGGCTAGAGAAGTACGAGATTTTTTGTTATGTGATATTACAGCCAAGAAAAGAAGAATGTAAGGTACAACGTGCAGCAATTTCGACATGCTTGTGTGATTGGCGATCCGTTGAGTTGAGTAAGTACGTAGCACGCAGAGACAAAGGGCGCCAGATTGCTAAGGAGTAAGAATGGCATTGGCGCAATTCTCTATTCGTCAATTCAAAGTTCTGAATCTTCGTGAAATTCGAGGGATATACGTTCATCTATAGACTTCCGAGCATCGGTATCCTAAAAGCACCGTTCGTCTTACAAGTAAATGCTCACTTGTGTAAGTGATTGATTACGTAAAGGGCTTAGTTTGTTTGGTGAATAAGGCTAGAGAAGTACGGGATTATTTGTTATGTGATAATACAGCCAAGAAAAGAAGAATGTAAGGTACAACGTGCAGCAATTTCTTAACGTTGTTTTTTGGGCCAAACTTGTGTGAGTTATTGAGTACGTAAAGGGCTTAGTTTGTTTGGTGAATAAGGCTAGAGAAGTACGAGATTATTGGTTATGTGATATTACAGCCAAGAAAAGAAGAATATAAGGTACAACGTGCAGCAATTTCTTGACGTTGTTTTTTGGGCTAAACTAGTGGTTAAAGGCGTAATGGACTGGACAATATATTCTTGTCGGAAATGGGCAGTGTGGTGCTGCGAAACTTCATGAAATTTTCAGTATGATTTTATTCGCTAAATAACATAGGCAAGACATTTATTTACTTTATCTGTATTTGAAGAAGCTAGATCTGGCGCATTATGGAATGTCATGTCGCCCGAAGATCAAACAAATTCAAACAACCATGTTGGGTATAGAATATTTGATAAGTTAACCTAACTGTAATAGACATAAAAGTATTGGTGGCCTTCGGATCCTATAGTGTAACTAATTCGATTATAATATCTATTAGATGAAATGAAAGTCTAACAGAAGAAAAAAATAACCAAGAGGAAAAAGTGATAGTTATGCTTGGAGTTAGCTTTATAATTAAATTAGGTCCACATGCAAATCACATCTATCAGCGAGTGCGTAACTTATCTTTCACACCAGTAATGGACCTAATAAAAATCCTACTTTCAAATCTAAATTATTTTAAAAAAAAATTGACAGAAACGATAATATTTTTTAGAAGATGATGATAAATAGAATTATTTGGTTCATCTATCAATAAATGTAGAGTAAGAAAACACTTACACAACGGAGAAAAATCAAAGAAAAGGGAAAATTTGAAAAATCAAAGAAAACACGAGGAAGATAAATAACGAAAAAAGCGTAAATGTAAAGGCAATCCTCAATCACATCCAAGCAATACTTTTTTAAAATAAGATACGAGAAATATACAAGGATTGTTTTGGAACTTGAATAGTTATTGCAAAATTAATCAAGCAGTTGAAAATTTTTTAAAAAAATTATAAAATGATAATCATAAAACCCATATGAGTAGGTTAATTAGGAAATACAAAATAACAAAGCACAGCGATAGCTTCAACGGTTAAATTGAAGAAATAGAACAAGGTACAATTGAATTTAATTAATTAAAAAAGAAAAGCAAACAAAGAGAAACAAAAAAAAAATGCAAAATCATGGAAAACATAGATTTTATCTTAACTCAAAGCAGTATAGAAAAATAAAATAAAATTATCATTAATTAAATTGAAAGGAAAAAGAAAATGAGAAAGAGGAAAAACCCAAAAGCCCTTGTGGAACGCTGATGCTCCATTCCATGTGTGTGTGTGTAATACGAATCACCCTTTGATATGTGCCAAAACGTGATAGATTTCTAAGCTTTTCTCTCTTGGAACACCATTTTAGTGTTTTGAAAGATAGACAAACGAAGATTATTAAACTGCATAGTTAAGAAGAATCCTTTTATTTTTAAGATGGCTAAGTTGTTTTAAATTTCTCGTAGCTGAGATTTCCGGCTTTTTTCCCTTTTTAGTGACATTAACTCACAAAAAAAGTCCAATTACCTCATTAAGTCTTGAATTTAAATTCTATTTAACATCAGGCACTTTAAATGATCATAAACCTACATATGTGGACAGTTAAATCCATTTTTGAATTGTGTTAATTTTATCAAAGCTTTTAAACATTAAAAAGGACATTTTGGGGTTACCAAAAAAAAAAAAGGACTTTTTGTTGTTCACGAGAAGTTGAATAATTAGCTTCTGCGCGTTATATATATTGGAACAAATATAGAATAAATTGGAACAAATCACAGAATGGACAATTTTCCTTTTTTACTAAGGAAAATGACACAAACAATTCATAATTTTGATTTAATGTGCAATGTCATTCTTCAACTTTTGATTTATTTAACATGGTCCATGAATTTTAGTTCAACGTGTAAGGATGTCTTTGGATTTTTAATTTGTTCCATGCAATCCATGAAAATATTCAATATTATCCATTAATTTGAATTGATAGAAGAATAACATCGAATACTTTCGTATAATGAAGTTATTAGATTAGACATTTACCAAAAATTCATAAATTATATTTCATATTTGATCGAAATTCAAAGATAGATTACAAACCAATATTTAGGAACTACTAATGTCATTTTTCCTTTTAATCACGTTGCCTACAAATATACACTCGCGTCATAATGACTATTTTCACCGAGCTTATCGCTTTCTTTTGACTTATTTTCTCTTCTCCTGAAATTCAATTCTCAAAGCATCCCAAATATTTTAAGTCTCATTCAATACGAAATATCTCAAACATTTTAACTCTCCAAAATACCGAAACAAATAGATATTTTCTCATAATTTCTCAGATCTCAGAGTTTCCCCTTTTTTTTGTTTCAAACCAAATATCCGAAAGCGGAAAAACACTTATTATTATGGGAAAAAGAATATGCGCGGAGGAGCTCATCGATTGGCCGAAACGCGACCAGCGATCTTCCCCCGCTCCCGCTAATGGCTCCATCCCAATTTTTCCCCAGCGAATCACACGGGAAAAAAAAGAAGAAACAAACTGCGGATAATACCGGAAAAAAGAAAATACGTAACAGAAAAGGAATCCAGACCTGAATCCATCGTCGTCGTCGCTCTTCCACTGCCTCTCATCTCCACACACGTAACTGCCTCCCTCTCCATCATTCCTTTTCCTCCTCCTCCTCCTCCTGATGAGAAGCTGAATTTCGACTCTTCTCCGCCTCCGCAAATCTCCATGGCGAGAACCCTAATCTCATCCCCGCAGTTCCTCGGCACGCCCCTCCCGCCGCCCCCTCGCCGCGGCCTCCTCCGCGGGCCCCCTCACCTCCGCCGGCTCGCCCCCCACACCGCCGCCACGAGAGTGAAATTCAGCTTCCACGAGATCCCTCCCGTCCACTCCTTCGGCTCCTCTCCTCTCGATCTGAGCTCCGCTCTCGGCCGCGCCGAGGGCTTGCTCTACACGCTCGCCGACGCCGCGGTCGCCGCGGCGGATTCGGCCGCCGCCGGAGCTGATCCCGGCTCGACGGACGTGGCGGCGCAGAAGAACGGAGGATGGTTCGGGTTCATATCCGATGGGATGGAATTCGTTCTTAAGGTAATGCTTACGGCGTGCTCAGAGGTTGTTTTGTGTCGGGCCGGTCGTTGATTGAGGAGAATTCGGTTGCAGAGTTCAATTTTGATGCGTTCAATTTCAAAAGCACGAGCACATGTCTAAAGGATGTTGGATTTGAGAGTTTTGCTTGAATATTTGGCAAACTCGAGCTGTTGCGGAAATGAACTACATATTGTGTGCTCTGAAATAGTTGTGGTTACAGTAGCTATTTTAACTTGGAATGATTTGATGTGGATGTGAACAGCTTCATTGTCATAAGAGGAGCGTATTCATTACAGTACTCTGATAGTCGCTACTTCGCAGGCTTTTGCTGTTATTAAACTGAAATATGGTTTTTCGGTGCTTTAGTAAGTGTAGAAGCAGGGATATCTCTGGAAATGTGTATAGGAATGATCGTATCTTGCGGAAAATTGGATAGTTTGGTCCTTTTTGATATGGTCAATTAGAAAAGCAGGCAGGGATAAACAAATTCCTCTCATTTATTATTATTATTATTATTTTTTTGTCAGGTGTTGAAGGATGGACTCAGTGCGGTGCATGTCCCCTACGCATACGGCTTTGCAATTATATTGCTTACTGTAATTGTAAAGATTGCCACGTTGCCTTTGACGAAGCAGCAGGTAAAGTCCTGCTGTCAATTTGGAATACCTATGTTGGATCTCAGAGATCTTGTATTTCATCAATTAACCGAAATGGGACGTCCAATGTGAATGGACTGTAATCGAGTATAATATCTCTTCTCCCTTTTGTTACTGTTAACTATATGTTTTGGACCGACTTTTGGAAATAACGGTTTCTTAGCTTAGTGAAGAAAAGGAGTCTCCTTGACATTGTTGTCAAATAGTTTTTTCATCAAGTCTTTCTAGAAATGATGGTAGCATTTCGCTTTATTTGTGGACATGCAGGTGGAATCTACTTTGGCCATGCAAAATCTCCAACCTAAGATCAAGGCTATCCAGCAAAGATATGCGGGGAATCAGGTGAGGCGCATTCTTTTTGGCTTTATCTAATTAGAGTTTCCCTTTCTTGGTTCCTTATTTATCTTTTTTATTGTTGTTCTCCTAAGGAAAGAATACAACTTGAGACATCACGACTATACAGGCAGGCTGGGGTCAATCCTTTGGCAGGTATGGAATGACAAGGAAACTTTTCTCCCTTTTCAGATCAATTAAGCAATATGCACACACCTATTCACATAAGTATACTCATATGTTAAGTTGGTGCATCTATGTTAACATTGGGACAAGATATTCAAATCTACCTTGTTCTGCAAGGCACATGCTGAAAAAAAATGTTGCCATTTTATATGCCAAAGACATCGTGTTGGCTTCAGCGGTTACATAATTCTGGTTGTACAGCATTACTGCATGTCGTCACTCATTTACCCTAAGAATTAATGAATGATAAGCAAAGCAATTCTCGTGTTGGGAACCGCAGGTTTCAGTGTTTTGCTCTGTCCATGTATTAACAGTTGTCATGAAATGTTCATTTCACTGTCTCTGTTGTGTAGACTACTGATATGTTCATTTCAAAGTAGGTTTCTTTTTTCTCTTCTTTCTTCCATTGATAGTCACTAGTGTCATTGTCCTTGCTCCTTAATTTTACAATGCATTTGACGTGGTTAGTACATTTATTCCTCTACATTTTTTTTTTTTTTTATATCTACAGGATGCCTCCCAACTCTAGCAACCATACCTGTCTGGATAGGTCTATATCAAGCTCTCTCTAATGTGGCAAATGAGGTAACCACATAGGAGAACCTTTCTATATCCGTGTCAATTATTGTACAAATCCAATCAGATGTCAGTGATAGCTGTTTTTGTCATTCACAAGTTTCTGATTGTGAGATTTTCATGCTTTGAATTCTAGGGATTATTAACAGAGGGTTTCTTTTGGATCCCCTCTTTGGGTGGACCTACTACAATTGCTGCCCGACAAAGTGGATCTGGCATTTCTTGGCTCTTCCCATTTGTGGTAACCAGAATTTTATGAGCTTCACCTATTCTATGTTTAGTAGTCATTCCTCTATTATAGATACAATAGATTGATGTATAGAAAAGTCATTGGTCATATATGCACTTTCTCTGGATATTGACACATTATACTAGTTATGCTGGCGTAAGTTTGTCTACCATATTTTAACTAGGCAAGCCATTGTCAACAGTAGCCACCATAATTCAGCTGGCTTTGCTCAGATGCAAGTTAAGTTGTATGCCGTGCTACTCTTTCACTTTAGTAGGAGTCCGACATGAAGCATCTCCTCTTATAGCATTCTTTAACATGGAATTAGTTAGAATCGAGATGTCAAAATTAACTCGACAGACTTGTCTTGTCCATATAAGGAATTTGATGATAAAATTTATGTGCAGGATGGTCATCCTCCATTGGGTTGGAGTGACACTGTGGCATACCTAGTTTTACCTGTCCTTCTTGTTGCTTCTCAGTACGTGTCAATGGAGCTTATGAAACCTCCTCAGGTAAAAGAATGAGTCTCTTCTTGCTTCTCTCTAAATTATTTACTTCCTAAGCAATTAGAATCTTATTGACTTTTTCTTTGCAGTCGGATGATCCAGCTCAAAAGAACACACTACTTGTTTTCAAATTTCTTCCTCTGATGATTGGTTACTTCTCCTTGTCCGTCCCATCAGGATTATCAATTTACTGGTTGGTTTCTTATCAGCTGATATATCTGATGCAAGTTGTTTGAGATTTGGATGCTTGTTTCTCTTTTTTTCTTTTGGCCTTTCCAGTGATTTTCTACCAATTGTATTGATTACATGCAGAGGAAATAAGTTTCTTGACGTTTAAGTTTGATATATGGCATCCCCTAGATATTGCATTTTTTGTCAGATGGATTTTTTTTCCGGAAATACTTTGTGTTTGTATGTCCCTATCATAGTTATTATTTTAATTTTTTTTTTTTTAAAAGAAGCTTTTTCTTCCCATTTCTTCAGTAGCATTTCCTCTCCTTTGAGTTATTCTGTCTATTGAGCTGTGCGGAATGCATTACTGGTTTTAGGTTTACAAACAATGTCCTGAGTACAGCACAACAAGTGTGGTTACGCAAATTAGGAGGGGCAAAGCCTGTTGTGACTGAAAATGCAAGTGGCATCATCACAGCTGGGCGTGCAAAACGATCAGCTGCTCAGCCAGCACGGCAAGGAGAAAGGTCATTGTTGTGTGCAACTAGCTTTACCACCTTATTTTATAGATGTCTCACTGGAAAGGAATTGCAATTGGCAGGTTTAGGCAATTGAAGGAAGAAGGAAAGAAGAAGTTAAGCAAGGCACTACCGGCAGAAGACATCGATGTAGCGACTGGATCAGATGCTGATGAAGATGGCTCAGATGAAGATTCTCCAGACAAGGTAAATCTATGTAAACCTATGCATGTTTGAACAAATTCCTGATTGGAGAACTTTTATAAAAAAATTTAGTTGGGGCAAAAATGCAAATTAGAGGACCTAATAATGAATCTGTTCATGGAGGAGTGCACTTTGCAAATGCACTCTCTGCTCTATGGTTATTATTGAGATATAGGAGGTGATTCAGAGTTTCTTGCAGGGGGATGAAGTCTTGGAGGGAGCTTATGCTTCTACTGGCAGCAAACAGACACCAGAGCTTAATCGGCCGAGGAGAAGCAAAAGGTCGAAGCGGAAACGCGCCGTATGATTTTGTACTGTTCAATATATTTTTGTAGTCTACAGTGAGTACTTGTATATCTGTGGAAGTTGTATTTAGCTAAATTATAGCCATTTTTTTTTGTACTGGTGCCCACACGTTCATCTCGTGAATTAATGCCATCAACAAAAGTTAGCTACTTGCTTGACTCACCGACTCTCATATCCCATGATGCATCGGAATGGTGTTGCACTATTGCATTGCCTGTACACATTGACATATCCATTCCTTTTGTATGTGAGTTTTCAACAAGAGGTCAACAACTAGATGATTGAGCAGCACTTCTATACCGAGAGCGAGTTCAGAACTAAACGTGCCACATACTCAATTCTTTGGGGAACCCTGTTGACTTATTTCTGAGGTCAGTGAGAAGCTGCCATTGCGATGAGCATGCCCAAAGAAATTCTCACTTTCATAAACAATAATTTAAACTGAAAATAAATGTCCACAAAAGCAAAACGTCTTTGGGGCTTTCATGTTTCTTGCTTCCATTAACAGTGCATGTCATGGCTAATAGCAGATCGTGTGAACATGGATGTTCCATCTAATCCAACTTCTGTACAAGAACATAAGGCTGACCGTACTGATCTCCTAACCTACCTGACTATACCAAGCTCCCCTCTACTCGATCCATATTAAGTTGCGGTTGTAGTTCCTTTCATGTGCTGTAGAAGCGCATCGATGGTTTCAATGTCTTGTCGGGGGCCGATGGTTTCCGGTGGGATTGGGGCCCGATGGAGTTTTTCGCGTCTTCTTTTCTTTGCCCTGTTCATCAGGAGTCAGAAATGAAATGCATAACAGGATAGAGGCCCAAAGGCAATGAAAACTGTTTGGGTGCCTCGAGCATGGGCCAATGAAGGTTCAAGGACGTTCATGCACTCACCAACGTAGGTCCCATGTTTCCAGGGTACAAATGGGCTGTCTCTACTGGGGATGGTCTCGCCTTTGGACGAACTGCACGCATAACGTGGTGAATGTTTTTATCCAGATGAGGATACCAACATATAATTTAATCAAGAGCATTTCCCTTCATCAAATGTTTGATGTAACACGAACTAGATTAAGAGCATTTTTCCCGAAGTGTAGCATGAAATAATAGCATGTATCCTGAACTGAAACGAGAGAAGAAGACTTGCGGTGCAGCTCCATTGGTTAACATGCCGAAAATGTATCAGAACAGAATAAGTTCATGAAAGCGAAGAGCAATGACTTGCCTGATTCAACTGCTTGAGCCTGCACAGTGGGAGAACGTAGAGAGAATGCCCAGAGAAGGCATGCAATGAGAAGACGAACAAGTACCGGTACTGCCTGTACCTGCCTTCTCATTCTCGGAGCGGCCCGGCACATTTTCGCAAGGGGGGAACAGATTAAGTTCTTTCACTGACACTTGTGCCTTAATATATATCTCGAAGCAGGCACGGGCATGCCCATGTCTATGTGACATGTCCACAGTGATACAGTAATCATGGCCGAACTTGACAAAATTTGTGCGAATGTCTGTTAAAAAGCGAATGGGGAATCCTATGCCTTTTTAGTTACCGGGCTCAAATAAAAAGCTTAGAAGGGAAAATTGAAATCGCACTTCATTGCGCGTTGACTTCTTCCCCCGTCATGATTCCTCCGTTAATCATTACTTCCATCATATGTGTCTCGCCGGTACTTTCTATTATTTTCTGCTTGAGTGCTCTCGTCAGATTCTGTCGTATTCTGTCTGCTACTTAACCGAATGATGACCGCGTGGCCACCCTCCTCCCTCGTGTCGCACCAAACATCATAAACGACCACACATGGTGCAGTACTTCACTTTCCCTCCATGCGCTCTGAAAATAGGTTTGAATGGATGAGCGCCACTCTCTTGTGAATATTCGAATGACCGAATACTAACGCGAGTAGTGCTCCCAGCATAACAACATCCTCGGGCAAAATCTCTCGAGAAACTCGATTAATGTCCAAAAATTTAATGATTGGAACTCAGAAACTCGAGAGGAGACCCATTAATGAGGTCGAAACTTGAAAGGAGAATGAGTGCGCGAAGATAGCCTAAATCATTTCTTTTGAAGTTTAAGCCCACTCAGATCCTACGCACTTCACCTTTTTCCTTTCATCTCAACGAAACCATGGGTACTTACCCGTCCCGGGGTTTACTCTTTATCATATTTTGTCACCATGCTGTTGCTGGTCAGCGAGAGGTCTTCGCTCTAGAGAGAGACAAAGAAAGAAAGATGAAAAGTTATTCAACAAGGTTAATGGATTGGAAATGACTTACAGTTCGGCGCGCATCATGAACCAAGACACGATCTCCCCACAAATTCAAACGTGGAATGATCACTACTTGTTTCGGCTCAATGATTAGCATTTAATTCGGCGAATCCCATCCACGACAGTGCCTACATGGCCGTATTATAATTCCTCCTAATCGCATCATACACGGTCTTCCCGCGGGGTCCAAACATGATGATTATCACTGATGCAAAAACCTTTTGGAGGGACCTCTTTTCCTCTAAATACAGAACGCATTATCAAGCACTGCGCAGTGTGCAGAGAGTATCAAATCTCGTGAATTCTCGGCTCAGAATATCGATCATACTCAAGATCAAAACAATCAACAAAACCTTTCCTTTCACACCCCTTAATAAGGAACCTACTTTTGACGTCGATATTAGGTCGATACCAAGTCATTGCTCCTCCTCCTTGCTCGAACGCTAGCTCAGTGTCTAGTCGTGATGCGAGCTCGACGTGCGCATGCATGGACGATCCTGCTCTCTTCACATTGTAAACATCTCCAAAGTACAATCAGATTCACCTAACGAGACCGAGGCCAAAAGCGCAGCTGCATCTACGCGCATCCCATGCGCTCTTATACATGAAACCAACTGCGGAAAATCGGCATTTGGCATCTTATTTTTTCAGAAAAGTAGACTCAGTCTCATGTCCTCAAAATATGGGAGCATACAAACACGTAGAAAAGAGACTATAAGGAGGACGGAGCAGATCTCATCGAAAGTTTTTAGTCTTGTTTCGGCGCTTGAACGTAGCTCCCCATCCTGATCACGATCCCGTCGATGTCCCGGACGTACCCCACTTTCTGTCCCCATTCCTTCTCCTCCGGCTCGCTCACCGGCTCGGCGCCGCTCTCCACTGCCCTCTGTTCATCCAACAAGCATACATTCAAGGCAACAAAGGGTGAGCAAGAAATTATTTAATTCGACGTCGTGAAGGATGATTAGCTCATCAGTTATTATATGGCTCACATGGAAGAAGTTAGGAATGCAAAAGCCGACCCTCAATAGTCATAGAAACTTTCAGATCAGAGCATGGAGTAATCACGAGGCTTAGAAGAAGACTTCTATATTTGAGGATCCACATTTCTTGATTAAGCTGGATGATACCATTCAGTTAACTAGTAACAATCGTATCGCATTCAAAATACGAAATGTAGCATGTAGCCATCTTGTTTCTGAGATCGATAATGAATCGCTCCTAAAATCAAATGAAAAGCAATCAAAACCTTGTATGCGGCATCGACATCTCTGTAAGCAAAGCAAACCTCGACCGGGGGGCGATCGCGGCTGGACTTGGGATTTTGGACCACCCCGGTCAGATCATCGGTCTCGCGTTGGTGCAGCGGCGTGAACGCTATCGTGGTCTGCCCACTCTCTAGCTCTCCCCACCTACGTCAATCACACATTGTTTGAGCAAAGAAATGCTGTCATTCGAATTACCCAGTTAGGCAAATCCAAAAGGGCGGAGCAGACTTATCCTCCACCCCATCCTAATTCAAGAGCAAGATTAACATGAAATTTCCTGGATTATGTACGTTCGCAATACACAAAATCAACTACGAACGAATCGACACCAAACATTAAGAGTGCGCGGATCACCGACCGGTGAGACTCGTCGATGCGACGGACGGTGTAGCCGAAGGCTTTAGCATAGAAAGCGACCGACTTGGCTACGTCCTTGACGTACACCACCACGTACGCGAGTGCCGGATTCATGTTCCCTTCTGCTTCTGCCTTTTTCTTTCTGCGACGACGACGGCGGCTCTGTTCACTGATCACGAGCTGAGTGTGGTGTCGAACGGGGCCCGATTCTCGGATCGATCGAGATTAGCTCTCCTTGTTCGGTCTTCCGTCGTCCCTTGAATTCAGGGGGATGTTATGGAGGTCGAGGGAAGAATTCACGGGAGCTGCTACACGTGTCTTGGCAAAGTGGCACGTGGACTTCTTGCGTGTTCATTAACTGATAGCAACTTCTTCTTAGGCGGCAAGAACAAAAATAGACCTAAACCAGTGAAATATTTTGAGATGATATGTATTTGGCTGAAAAGCTTTAAAATTCTCATTAAAGAATACATAAAATTTGCTTAGGAAAACTGTAAATTCGAAAGGATAAGATGGACAAAAGACCCAATTTGAGGGTAAGATTTTATTACGATAAGTTTTAGTGACTCAATCCATAATATTATTATTCTCTCTTGCAATAAGTTTTATGGAGGTATAGAACTTTTATGATGTGATATTAACTTTTATCATCTTATGACTATACCTATAATATGGTGATTTTAGTAAGATTGTGGTTGCATTTGTCTAGAATAGATTTAATTATAGTTTTCAAGCCAAAAAGAAAAAAGAAGGGAATCGAAGTGTTTGTACCGGTCTCTATCTATTCATTGCAATTTCTTCTTCAAATTCTATAAGCAACACCAATATATTATTGAATTTTAGTTTAATTTCTCATAAATACTTTGCACTTTTGCCCTTATTCATTAAATAGATAAGTCTTTGGATTTATGAAACAGTAATTAAATATCTTATCTTAATCACTACTGATCTTTTTTTTTTTTGGGTATATTATCGATGTGAAGTGTGACAACATAAATTAAATTTCATTTGATATCTTCAAATTAAGATGTTAATTAAATCGTTTGATGTTTGTAAGCCGATAGACCAAAACAAGCATATTTGGTGCAAATTTCTGGTTTTACTCGAGTGATTTTTCTCTTCAAATTTGTAAATCGAAAATATTTTAAGTGGAAAAAAAGTAAAAAGTCATATGACTATACACGTCGAAAGTAACATATTTTGAGAGTCAAGTCGCAAAAGGAAATTACTAAGAATGAATCATGATAGGCGGACAACAGGACAAGAGAGTGACTTGTGCCGAGCCTTAGCTTTCCGTATCATAAACTTTTTAAGGGAGCTAAATTGCTATTGCGCATCTAATTCTAGAATCCCCTCCGTTCAATAGAACCCCAAAAACGATATCGACCGAACACGTGTGGCATGCGGTGGTGGCGAGACTGAAGTGAGCTGTCAACGGCGCTCGAACCCTCCCAGGTGGGCCCCACTTCCTCCACCTACTCCTCCTGCTTTGTCTGCCTCCCCCGCCTTCCTTCGGCCATTGACGTTGACGGTGGCGAGCTCCCCCATCGAGAAACTGCGCCGCCGCACCGGCGCCGATCGAACGCCGGAAGCGAAAGGGCGTTCCGAGAAGAGCTTCCTGCAAAAAGATGGCCGCTTCGCTTCGACGGAGATTCTCTCCCGGGTAAAGCTTCTTCTCGCTCGATTTTTCGCGGATTCGGTTCGAATTCCTACTCCGATCCCTAATCATCGGTCCGATCTGGTAGCCGTACCTAGCTAGCTGATTGAACCTGGATAAGTTCCGCATTCCAAATCCGGTCCGACTTTCGCGACAGAGGTGATCTCTCATTACGAGACCTCATCTCTTTGGTCCTTCAGTTTAATAGGCAAGTTTATCGCGCGGAAGAGGATACTGCAGAACGAGAACGACCGTGTTTGTTCTTTTTGCTTATCCTGAATGGTCTGGTCTGAGCTATCTGGTGTCGGAAGTTGTTGATGCGAACCATGTGGACTGATCCCGACGGAGGCCGCCGATTCAACGCATCCATGATTTGCCGACACATCGATGAAGTTAGCATAACGCGTTTGGAAATTACCTGCACTTGCTAAAAATGCCAATGACGAATCTCTGATTTTAGTTGGCAGAGTTTTAGAATTTCGCAATGGAGGCATGCGAGCTGTTGTGTCATAGCGTCTAACTTGTTAAGGTGGTCCCTCAAATGTTATCGCGGGAATCTATTCCCGAGTCTTCTGTGTATCGAGTGTCATTTTTAGTTGAGCTTTGGGATTATTTTCTTTTCCCTTTGAGGATATTGTGAATGATGATCCAGTGTAGTTGTGTCGCTTATTGACTTGGGCAGGTTGATGTGTTGACAAGAGTAGACAGTTCTGTCGGAAGCTGCGAAGGAGTTGAACAAGACTGGGCAGCTTGTTTAGTGATGTATGTAGGAATTACTCTCGGTCTTACCCGTTAACTGGAGCCAGGTATCTGGTCGAGGCATCTCGATGGAAGACTCGCGGCATAATTCCACCTTGAACAAAAACCCTGAAACCGCTAGTTTCGTTCCTGGCAAAAAGGTTTCTCAGAAGTCTCTGGTTGCATCAAGGCCAAAAACATTCTCTAAGAATAAATTCAGTTACAGGCACATAGCTTCCCTGGGACATGGCAGAATTGGTAGCGGTGTTTTTGGTGATGTAGCATTCTTTTTGCTCAAAGTTGCAGCTCTAGAAACTGTGAGGAGGTTTTCCAGGGCCAAGTGTCCATTTGCTTGGCGCGGTCTTCAGGCTTTACAACTTCTCTGTTACCCACCGTTGAAGTGGCTACAGAGATGGGCTCCCTTCAGGGGTTTGATAAAAGGCATGCAGGTTTGTATGGTCCATTATTGATCTAGGTTGCTTTTTTTAAGATGGAAAATTTCAAAAGAAAGATACGTAAGGCATATTCCTGAGACTGGAGAGAAATTTATTTGCAAAAAACTCATGCATTCTTTTGGAGTCTAATGCAATCATAGAAGTGGCTGTGTTTTTTTTTTTTAGCTCGTTCTGTTGTCATTTGGATATAATTGACATATTTTAGGAGGTGTAATATTATCTCCAGATGCCTAAATTTGCTCGGAGATTGTTTATGTATGTATGGTTGGCCAGTCCAGTCTTATCAACTCGATAGGGCAGTTTCTAAAGTTCCTTTATGGGCACTGAAGGCATAGTCTCAGCTTGTTAACAATAACATCGCAGACTTAAAGATTTAGCTTAATTTAATGGGTGCAATTTGTTTTCATCTCATGCTTTCACTTCATCTCATTAAATGTCAATTATGTGATTTCATGTTGTCAGACGTTGTCCAGGCCTCTATTAGTTCTATCCGTAGCTACAGCATTCTCTGATCAAGATGAGCCTACCACTGAAAGTTTGGATGCCGTTAGTGATTCCCAAGCATATTCTAATGTACGTTCAGATCTGGCTACTTTGCAGCATACTTCAGATACCAAGTGCACGTAAGGGACCAAACTTGAGATTGACTTCAAATGTCTTTCTAGATATTGCTTGAAAGTTAAGGAAAATTATTTGTATAGGCATATTGATTAACATGCTCATTCTTATGTGCCAATCTATGAATGGATGTTATTTGTGTTGAATTTTGTATTGAATTTAGTGCCTGTTCATAAGGTTATCTCGAAAATCAAATTTACTCTCTGAATATCCGAGATAAAGAATTTGTTGAGACTTGAGTCGTGACTTATACCCCTACCTTGCTCTAAGCAATGATTCAATCCTCTAGTTGATCTCCCATTAGCAGCGAGAATAAGATTGGGGTCACCAATATCAAATTGCTTTTCTTTTGCTTTCTATTTATGTTCTTCTTTCTCTGAATTTGTTGCAATTGTGCATTTACAAGGTTGACTTTCATGGTTTTTTTTAAGTTCCACCTGAATCCTCCCTTCCTCTAAGTCAGATGTGATGTCTCCGCTGTTGATGCATTCACTAGAATATTTTCTCGTTTACAGGATCTGCGATGAAGCTCCTCAGATTCTAGCATCAGAAAATTGGTTAGTCCGTTTGCATAAAGAACTGGAAGATCAAGGGATTACCTTGCCAGATAGGTAAGTTCACTAACTATGTTCAGCACCGCAGCAGAGTACTTTAATTGAACTTTCTGGAAGTCTCAGATTATAATATGAATACTTGATGACAACTTTTGTCGAGCAAGGAATTCATGGTTATTTCTTTATATTCTCACTGATTGATTCTCCAATTACTCATACTTTCTTTCTCAATTTTGGGTTGCTTAAAGTATCATTGGTTTGATTGAAGCATGGTAACTTAAGGTAATGCTTTTGTAGAATGGATGAGGATGAGCTCCATAGATTTCATGTTGCCGCAAATGGTGACTTCTCATCCTTGGTGTCCTCAATTAAGAGGACCGTTCGTTGGAGGGAAACTTATGGACTCCTCACTGAGGAAGAACTTCGGGCTTGGTCGAATTTACTCTTTTGGCATGGATTTGATTTGAGACATAGACCATGTCTCATTGTGCGGCTTGGCTTAGCTTTCATCACCTTGCCATCACACGAGAGACCTCGCTTCTCTCAAGCTATCAGTATGTTTCGCTGCTCTCTTAAATGCTTGTTCATTTTTTACCTTCTAGCCCTTTCGGTAATGCATTTAATAATTGTCTTTTTTTTTTTTTTCATTTGAAGTTGCGTGTATCAAATCAAGTATAAGGGTCAGTCATAACTTTTTGACTACATTGTCTTTGTGACCTGCTTTTGTATTTTTATCAGATGAGGATTCTTGACGTTGAAAAGTATAACTATAACAAGATTTGTCAAATCACTCGTTCAAGTAATTCGTACTTTGATCTAGTTTAGATACGAAACATTCTTTTGTAAAACCTGAAATTTCATGCAAGAGTTGCTCTGATCTCAAGTATTTGTCCAAATGTCGTGATTATGACTGAGGATATGCAAGTCAATCACTATATGGCAGTCTTTTTGCTCTTTAGGATATCTTAATTTGCCAAGTTATGATATGTGTGCTTATGTTTCCTCAAATTAGCTGAACTTTGAGTTTAATAAACCAGTCATTATTACTTCAAATTTACCTTTACTGTACTTTTGCTTTTCGGATGATATATTTATGGGTGGAAATGGTTGCCATGCAGTATCTCAGGTGGAATATGGAGTGCTTCACTTGGTTAATTCTGAAAGTTCCCGAATTACAGTTGTCGTTGATTGTCACGGTTTATCTCCATATAGAATTCCCATGCAAATAATGAGATCTTGTTTAACCCTTCTGCAAGATCATTACCCAGGCCGGCTTGGTTGTGTGTTTGTTATACGACTTTCCCCTGTTTTGCGAGTTATTGCCCAGACTCTACTACAGGTAATGTTGACGTATCTGAGGGTTTCTTTAGCACCAAGTTTTCCTGCTGTGCTATTTGTAGATACTTTCGAAACTTGCTCAAGTACATCTCTTTCTCTGTCAGGTTCTGAGACCTGCTACCCGAGAGAAGCTGAGGATTTATGGAGGGATTTATCAGAAGGTTCTTGCCGAGAGTCTTCCCACACTCCCTTTGTATCTAGGTGGAAGTTGCAATTGCAAGAAGTGTAGAATCATGAACAATTGCGATGTGCTTCAGCCTTCTGAGACCGAGAGCCCAAATTCTGGGGCTGATTTTTCTGTTGTTGAGGACAGAGAGGAGCAATGTAATGTCCATAATTATGAGAGGCTTAGAGACGGCAACACTAACTGGGACATGGCGGTGAAAACAGCGATGCTTGTCATGCTCATGTTCCTAGCCCTAGTTACTCTGCTATCTGACCCAGAGAACCGTCCCTTATAGTTCTCATGAGATATGCGGCCGGTTGTCTCTGTTATGGGGACACTTTTTTGAAACTAAGGGAAGGTCCTTTAGGCAAATTTGTTTTAGCATTCATGCCTCCTCTAGTGGAGATGAGTCTGTAAGCCAAGAGTTTATGTCAGTAGAGATTTGTTTTGGTCCTAGTCTGTGTAGATTTCCTGTGTGGTTTCTTCTGGCAGATTGCCAGAGTCAGAACAGTTTGTTCTCGGTCATTGTTGCTTCGGATTTTGAGAGTTTTTAATGTGGCCATGATGGTATTGCAGTGTCAAGATAAAAAATACAAGAGCCAGAGCAGTAATTGGGTTGTAGGGTTTGTAGGTGAGACGAAAGAAAGAAGCAGAAAGAGAGAGTGCATAAGAGAGTGAAGAACACTAAGAAGGAAGGAAACGAGGAGGGAGGGAAAGTGGAAAATTAAGTTGTGGGCTAGTCGTCTGTCAATAAGAGCAGTAGCATGCACTTATTATTTAAGGACGCTTAGGTGGTGTTCACAGAGACATATGTTGCTGCCTAAACTGAAAAAGCGGAGTTACACGTGCAAAAGTGGGCATGATACTGCAAGGTTGCAAAAGCCTCTCCTTGTCATGTCATGTGGTTGGTGGTATAATCTCTCTTTGACCAATTTGGCCTCTGAGATTTACGTGATATAACATGAATTTTTCCTTTCTTGGGCTGCCAGTATATATGGTCTTTAGTGTAATTATAGAGCAGCGAACCCCAGGATAGTTCGTTTCCAGTTTCTGGGAAGCATTGACTCTTCTTATGCTCATTGGGTGACATTTTTGACTTTATATTCTTGGAAGTGGCTGTAAAATTTTAAACGCTCGTAAGCGAAGGGAAGTATAAAACGAGAATGAGGCTGATATAAGAGTTGCACGTTCACACTTCCAACAAACCGCCCTTTTGAAAGAGACCTGGTGGTGCAAATTCACGGGTAAGCTGTTGCGTCACCGAAGGCCCCTCAATTGCCACCGATAGGCCATAGCCAACTTTCATGCCACTTGGATCTCAACGTCACGTTTTTCTGGTATGTGTCACTTTTTTAATTTCTTATGCTCTTTCGAGTAATCTCGGGTGACCTCTCTCATCTCGAACGGATAGGGCGGCTGAAGTACGTGTTTGTGCAACTCTGAAGCTTCCTACGGCAACAGGCTATCTTCTTGTAGAAAAGGGTCAGCATAACTCAAGTCGTGAATAACAAACTCTGAATTAACACGTATCGTACCAGCTTTGTGCGGAAAGATCCTTATTTGCTGCGAGTGCTCCCGTAAAATGCATGCAGTAATTCTTATCTAGTCCTGCGTTGGAAACCAATAGGTTATTTTGTTTGTGAACGGTTCATCATGTCTGCCATTAGTTATATTCAGGAATAAGGTTCTCGAGCCATCTATAGGCCATTATGAGATCCTTAAGAACAGTAAAAGATGTTGCAGATTTCACTGGTTAACGCAACTAAATGAGCATGACTAAGTACAGTTCCGGTACAAGCTTGGGTGGATCGAACTAACGATCGGAAACTAATTCGACAATTGAGTTCCGATATTGAATGCACTCAACATTTGGGCTGAGAAACTGAAAAGAAGGTGGGGGATGCTTATCAAGTGAAATTGCGCTGAGTCATTCCACTTGTGTTCCACCTGCCCCGGCAGAAACGAGAAGAGCTATCGCATCTCGTTCTTATTTCACTCTATGTTAGGTCAAATCCTTGGTGCTCATGGATAAAGACAGAAGGGAGGGAAAAGAGAACTAAACAAGCTTTTCTGTTCCGAACAAGAACCACCCAATGTAGAGCCCTTCCGAGAGCTCCCTTGTCGTATTGTCTCGATGAGGAAAGTCGAAAAAGCCTTCTCGCGAAATACATCATTTGTACCATTTAACAAGAGGGTCGTAATTATAGAACGAGTGTCGCCAAACGTACAAGTCAAAATGCGACAACGGTATTCTGACTTGGAAGGCTAGGACCTAAACTGACGTCACCCCAGCATTCCTGGTCATAGAAGAGCGGCTAGCCAGTGGCTATTGAATTCAAAACTGAACTTTTGGAGCTTCTTTTGATGACATCAACGAAGAAAGAACGGAGTGGGGGCGTCTGTGAGTGCCTGGGAACGCAAAATTTTGTCCTTGTCCGACCCAATTGCAGCGATGTGGAGGTGATTGCAGATTCTGATGAGTGCCCCTCGCTTTTAACCGACTTTTGTGGATCGAATGTACTAAATTCGTTGGAAAGAGATAATGATGAAATAAGAAGAGGATGATCCGCATGTGCGACTGCTTTATCGAACTCGAGGGAGTAATATAATTTCTTCAATGAGCGGATCGACCGCGTCCCATGTGACCCTTCCTCCTTCTCAAGGAGCAGATTCTAGGAGAAACAAAAAGTTTGGAACATGAGATTGGGTAAGTGGAAATCTAGGGAAATCCCACTTAATCTCTTTCTCTCGAGCATTAGTTTAATCGATGACCTAGGACGCTTGTCCGGAAAAATTTCGGAGGATGCAGTTGGTTCCTTCTATGGGTCCATGCCTTGTCATTCACGAGTAAGCTCCACCTTGAGCCTTGATTCTAAAGCTTTGTTGTCATGAAAGTTGGACCCATATTATGACGAGGAAACAGTTTGTATGCTTGATCTGGTGCTAGGGAATCAAACTTTTCTAGTGTCACCTCGACCTCCCGCAACAGAATTTTGTTGTACTTGTTTCAGGTAGGACTTCGCGTGCTAGTTGGCATTAAAATCATGGGTCGTGCGTTTTCGACCACAACTTTATTAACATGTTAAAGTATTCGTGACCACAACTACCTCGACATGTGCTAGTGAAACTGCGAGTTTACGACTATGGGCACAAGGCAAGATCTAGAAACTTAGATTTTCACTACACGAGTTTTCGCAGATTTTTTTACTGTTTTCATTTACACTGATATCATTGTTGAAAGGAAAGTTTGATATCATTATTATTTTATTAAAAAGTTTGATCGTCATTAGATCTATAACGCATGTAGAGTCGAGATCTCTTAGACATCCAATGATTAATTTCCAATGGGAAAAGCGAGGCATATGAAAGGATCTGAACCTCCTGTTAAAACTTGTTTTAGTGGCTCATCATCCCATATTGGCATCTCATGTTCTTTTAGCTTAGTAGTGCTCGTGCTCTCAGCTCATTCGTAGACCCGCCGAAGCACTCGGGGAAAAAAGCCTGCATCTTCCGTCGTGGAGTGTCCTTAAAGGCGGAGCAGGTCCTGGTCTGAATCTTCCGAGGTAAAGGAAGGGCAGCGAATGAAACTCGCTCGTTGTGCAGACAAGGAACGTGCTTTCGAATCGAGAGGAGATGGTAGCACGACAGCCCGCCGGAATTTCTAGGGGGATTTGACCGAGACCTCCCGACCGCACATTTCGATTCGAGAATTTGGGGACCCGGACATGCTGTTGAGCAACGGCGGAAAATAACCCTCTTGCGCCGAATGCAAATGTCAGTTTCCCAAAACATATGAAAGATCAAACTCTACACAAAGAGCGGCTTTAATATAATCTCTAGCTAGGTTCCTTTCCTCGTTCTTTACATAAGTCCATCTTCGTAATCTCTTTTAGCTCGACAAATTGGAGTACAAGACAACCTGTCGTTTTCCATCATGTTTACTTTTCTTTAGTTTAGACATTAGATCGAATTGGCATAAAATCTTCAGTTGATTTGAACATGATGAGATATGCTGATTGTCTTAAAGGAAAAATAAGTTCCTTGGAATAGAACTCGTCGACTTCTTTCGAAAAGGAAGGAGATAGGAACCAGCCGCAAGTAAGGCTCCAGCAGCAATGACGTTCGACTTTGAGTCGGAAGCATCATCACTAGAATTGCAAAAGTTTGAGATTGAGAAGTCCATGATTGCAATCCGAGCGAAAGAAAAATAATATTGCCCAGAATGATATATAAATTGTGTCTTTTCGCATTCGCAAATACCTGTTTAAGGAGAAAAAAAAAATTAGTGAAGTTGATATGTAAACGGCTGCTGTTCCAATTAACAAATTCATTGCAGATCTCTCTGCGTACTAATATTCCTTTCATTTAAGGGCACAGTGACATAGCTTTCCATCTCCTTGGCAACCAAATAAGCAAGTCATAAGCAAGTCATCCCATTTTAAATAAATAATTTCATGGACTTGTGAAATCACTGTTGACGATTTTAAGAATTTAAGTTGTTAGATGAAGGTATGATTTATTATTTACCATTTTAACACTCCCCCTTTATGCTTAGTTTGGTTTTTTTACTTAGTACTAAGTGTGGACATATTAAATTGATGAGGTAAATGGAGCTTGGAAAAAATTGAATTCAAGACCTCCTCATGCTCTAGTACTATGTTGAGAATAAAGTGGAAAGTAGAGTCGAGAAAATTATGTATGTTTTGATGTATATATTAATGAAAAATACATAAGTCTACTTATAAGTTTTATTAGATAATTATTTTAGCATTATATCTCAATCAAAATATGCACAATTAAAGAAAAATGTACGTGTAATCTTAAGAGATACAAATAATCAATGAAATCATTAATATATCTATAACATAGGAAATTATCCTAGAAAATTCGTTAATTAAACTAACATCCCTCCTCAAGCTTCACCTTGAGTTTGAAATCAAATGAAATCGTGTCCAACGGCCCAGACTTGGCAGATTAAGTGGTGTTCAACGACTGTTCATAGCAAAACTTTTGGATCTATAGCTAGTCTAAGGGCAGGAGTTTGGTGGTAGTGTTGGCTTCTCGAAAAACGCGCCAAAGGGCGAGAATTAGAGGAGAAATAGCAAGTGGCCGATGTAATTGGCTTATGAAAAAATAGTTGAGTGATGCGGCCAATACAACTGTCTTGTAACATTAAGAGACCTATACCATTGGCTTGCGAAAATAGTTATTGAGCGATGTGGCTTGTGCAGCTGGCATCAAAAGAAAAGCCGATAGACTTGGCTAAGCGCTTCCTCATATAAGATTTGTGCTCACATATCGAACACTATTGAGTGGCGGAGATTGATTTATTTGGGTGCATGGTGGGGTGCTTGGATTTATTTGAGGGTTTGCTTGGGGTGCACCGGGTGCTATGTTTGCTCAAGGTACACTAGGTGCTGTATGCACTTAGGGTTTCTTCAAAAACAATGGCTCCGATGCTGAGGGTTTCTTTAGCAATGACGGCTCTAATATTAAATGAGATTTTATAGAATTACTGCCGAATTGTTCTAAAAATTTAAATTATTTAAAGAAATGCATGCTTTATTATTTACTATTCTAACAAATTTTGTGGTTAAAATCGGTCGGTCACCTTTTGAACATAACGGAACCCTCCGCTTCTCATTTTATTTCCATAAGTGGCCAGAAAACTAGTATTGTTCCATAGGATGTGTGGGAATCTCTCCCGCTCATATCTATGCACTTTCCTTTTTTTGTGCAACGTTAAATATTGCATCTTTCCTGGTGAGTGCACTTAAAGAAGATCAAGTATCATTTTCCGTACGGCGATACAATTTTAGTCATTGATTTGTTTGGAATAAGCATCTTAACCTTTAAAACTTTAACAATAACTTCAACTAGGGAGTAAAACATCTTTCCAATCGTTTCAAATCTCTACTACAGCCAAATTGGAGAACAACGTGACGACCGACGACCGTACGACAATTACTTGACGGTCGTCGGATAGAGATGCGCACTTACATGGAGACTCCTCAGATACCCCAAAGGCGCCTGACCTTTGATCAGGAAAGAACAAGGGATAAAAAGATTAGGGAAAAAGCCACCAAAAACCCCCAACTTTGCCTCGAGTGACACATTTACCCTGAACTTTGTTTTGTGTAACGTGAAAAATCCCGAAGTTTTTGCTAATCGTGACACATTTACCCCAAACTTTTATTTGTGACACAAAAATCCCGAACTTTCATTTGTGCGACACATTTACCCTAAATCATAAGGATATTTTGGTCTTTTTACTTTTAAAAACTTTTTTCTTTTTTTTTTTTCCTTTTTTTTCTTCTTCTTCTTTCTTCCCTCCGCCGGCCATGGCGGAGGGAAGCCGGCGTCTGCCCTCGCCGGACGCCGGTGAGGGCACCCCTCGTTGGATCTGGTGAGGGCACCCTCGCCCGACGCCGGCGACGGTATCCCTTGCCCGACGCAGCGAGGGCGGCCCTCGTCGGCGTCGGGCGAGGGCACCCTTCGCCCGGCGCGCAGCGAGGGCGGCCCTCGTCGGAGTCGGGCGAGGGCCTCCCTCGCCCGATCCGGCGAGGACACCCTCGCCGACGCCGCCGAGGGCACCCTCGCCGAGTCCGGCGAGGGCACCTCTCCCGGGCCCTCGTCGATGTCCGACGAGGGCCTCCCTCTCCCGACGCCGGCCGGGGCACCCCTCGCCGGCGTCGAGCGAGGGAGGCCCTCGCCGGGGTCGAGCCGAGGGCCTCCTTCGCCCGACCCCGGCGAGGGCGGGCCCCGGCCGAGGGCGGCCCTCGCCCGACGCCGGCGAGGGCGGCCCTCGCTGACCCGGCGAGGGCGACCCTCGCCCGACGCCGGCGAGGGCAGCCCTCGCCCGACGCCGGCGAGTGCAGCCCTCGCCGGACGCGGATTCCCTCCCGCCATGGCGGCGGGGGAAGAGAGAAGAAGAAAAAAAAAAAAAAAAGAAAAAAGAAAAAAAAAAAAGAAAAAAACAGAAAGAATAAGACGAAAATACCCTTAATGGGGTAAATGTGTCACAATTAGCAAACTTCGGGATTTTTCACGTCACAAAACAAAGTTCGGGGTAAATGTGTCACTCGAGGCAAAGTTTGGGGTTTTTGGTGGCTTTTTCCCAGAAGATTAATAATTTGAGCGCATAAGCTTTTCATATGCCGTAAATAGATTAATCATAAAGAGTGGGCTGGTAGGTAACTTTAACATCGTGGAAGTCCCCACTTAAAACCTTTTAGCTAAAAAGATTAATTCCTCTTCTAGGACCACCCGTTTAATCAAAATTTCTTTTAGCTTCTAATTTTAAAACCTTAGTTTCCTAGGACTAGAAAATTAAAAAAGAAAGGGACTTTACTAGCATAATAGTCCTAGAGAAACTTGTGAGAATAACAGTTTGTTACGAGCTTCCCACAATAATTTATAATTATTTATGATTTAATTTTTTGTGGTGCAGAATAAATTATTATTTTCACAATACATTAAAGATTGTCATGCAATTATTTCTTTTTAATTTTTTGTGTTGCAGAATAAACTATTATTTTTACTATACATTAAAGATCGTCACAAAATCATTTCTCAAAAGAAAATTAATGATAATGATAACGAAAAAGTGAGATTATTGGCTCGCGAAGCTGAGCCGCACCCCCCTCACAAAGACGTTTGTGCTTGCGGGTTGCCCCTTTTTCTATCCACCGATTGCTAATTAGAACTAATCAGCGACGCTCGACAAGGCATAAAGTCGAGCTGCGTCAGTAACGCACAACACCACACTACGCCCCCATATACATCCCATCCCCACATCCACTCACATCATCATGGACCGTCCCCTGTCCCTTCTCCCTTCTCCCTACAAAACGCCCCTTCCCTTCGCTCGCTACGTTCTCGAACCAACCTCGTTATAACTTCCGTCGCTCCCTCGAACAAGCACGCACGAGGAAGGAAGCAAGAACCGCAGTTACCCGCTCGTTTTTAAACCATGATGCGTGGGATTCCGGGTCGGCCAGAGCGAGCGCGAGCCCTGTGGCGCGCGTGCCTCGCGTCCGCCCTCCGGACCGCGCTCGCCTGCGCCGTCGTGGCGTGCGCCACCCTGTACGGGCCGGCCCCGCTGCGGCGCGCCGTGTCGCTCCCGGCCTTCTCCTACGTGACGGTCATCCTGGTCGTCACCGACGCCTCCCTGGGCGACACGCTGCGCGGGTGCTGGCTGGCGCTGTACGCCACCGCCCAGAGCATCGGGCCCGCGATACTGAGCCTCTGGCTGATCGGCCCCGCGAGGCTGTCGGTCGGGACGTCGGCGCTCGCGGTGGCGCTGGCGTCCTTCGTGGTGGCGCTGCCGGGCGCCACGCACGGAACGGCGAAGCGGATAGCGCTGGGGCAGGTGGTGCTGGTGTACGTGATCGGTTACATCGAGAAGGAGCGGATCGAGGCGGTCATGCACCCGCTCCACGTGGCTGCCAGCACGGCCGTCGGGGCCCTCGCTTGCCCGCTGGCCCTGTTGCTCCCCTTCCCGAGGACGGCCTGTCATGAGGTATGCCAAAATCAATGCATGCAAGATACTTTCTTGTGTAGAGATGTGATCTTACTTTAGCCCATAATCCCTGCAAGTAAGCACTACTTGGCAAACGACCGGAAGACGATGAAGAGAGATATTCTTGCCTTATCATGAGAATATAGGTTAATCATGTCTACTAGGTTGTCGTGACAAATGACTACTGGTAAATCGGATGACATCCATTTTATTTGTCCTGAATCTGGCTCTGTGGTGCATGTTGTTCCCCCCGGTCAACCGCAGTTAAAGAAAGAGTATTTTTATACGGGAAATGTTCTGAAACCTACGTACTCTTCACACGAAGTTCACATAGATTTGGGTTTGCATAGAGACATGACGCTCTGCGTACGCAGATTACGTCAACCACGTGAAGTTCACTCAACCGAGGCTGTTGGTGGACTTTACCCATTGCAGTAGGTTTTCTACCACGTGGATTTTCTGGAACCGTGGAGCTCTCTTCTTTCTTTCTTTCTTTCTTTTTTTCAGTAAGCTTGACATATAAGCATGCCCTCATAAATTAATTGACGATGGAGAATTCTGCATGCAGATAAAAGAGAACTGCAAGGCCTACGCCGAGAATGCCTCGAACAGGTTGAAGCTCTTTGCCGAGGCGTTCCTCGCCGAGGACGAAGAATCCGCCCTCGCCCTTATCTCTCGAGCCAAATGCTTGTCCCGTGCTGGGAACATACTTCTTCGGAATATCAAACGCCATCAGGTGATGATTTTGAAAATATACAGTGATCAATCACAACCCGTCCGGTCCCCTAACCGCTTCATTATCGCATATTTAAATATTTTGATATTTGTCTTGGAATACCAACAAAAATCTGACTCCAAAAATAGGAAACCAAGCACTTGCTCGATCATTCTGCGATAACTTAAAATACGAAGCTCACTGCTGAATCTCCTTCTCCAATAGTGGAAGCTAAACGACTCCGTTTGAACCACAGGAAAGTGCGCTTTGGGAGAAAGTTCCGTTCACGTCCTCGAAACCATACCACATGAGCCCAGGAGACAGATTGCAGGAAAGTTTAGAAACACAATTGCGTGGGATGGAGACGGCAATAACGAGCATCACTTCGTTCCCAGTCACATTGCCCGATGATGATGGACCGCTCAAAAATTGTAAACTCACTTTAGACGAACACATTGCTCTGATCATGAGGCAATCTAAGAGCTGGCTTTCCCCGGGCGATTCTACTTCAACCGTCCCTGAATCAGTTTCCGAAAACATAATTGGCTTCTTCGACTCTATTCTCAAAGTACCGACCTCGCCCGAGCACTTGCCCTCCATCTTCTTCCTCTTCTGCATGAAACTCCTCCACGGCAAGACCACACCATTGACATCACCCCAAGATGATCCTCTTAGAAAAGACGAAAAGTCAACAGGAAAAGAAAGCGGGCTTTCTCACTGTTTCAGAAGAGTCTGGAACGAGTGGGGCTTCAAAATGAGCCCCAAAAGGCTCGTCCCCGCGCTCAAGTGCTCGCTCTCGCTGGGCCTAGCGGTGCTGTTTGGGCTTATGTACAGCAAGGAGGACGGTTATTGGGCCGGGCTTCCGTTAGCCGTCAGCTATTCCTCAGCCAGAGAGGCCACTTTCAAGGTGGCCAACGTCAAGGCGCAGGGCACGGTGCTGGGATCCGTTTATGGAGTCATAGGTTGCTTTCTTTTTCAGAGGTTCTTGCCCGTGAGAGTCCTTTCTCTCGTCCCTTGGTTCGTCTTCTGTAGCTTTCTTAGGAAGAGCAAGATGTACGGCCAAGCAGGCGGCATCTCGGCTGTGATCGGAGCCGTGTTGATACTGGGTAGGAAGAACTTTGGCCCGCCGAGCGAATTCGCTATCGCGAGAATAGTCGAGACCTTCATTGGGTTTTCTTGTTTGGTAGCGGTGGAACTTCTGATGCAACCCACGAGAGCTTCTTCTCTGGCTAAGCGTCAGCTCACCGATTGTTTCATGGCATTACGTGAGTGCATTGCCACGGTCACGACACTGGGTGGACTCGACAACACCAAGATGTCTAATCTTGAAGAGAAACAAAAGAGGGTCAAGATGAGTGTGCTTGAGCTCGGTAAGTTCATCGAGGAAGCCGATGTAGAGCCGAATTTCTGGTTCGTGCCCTTTCACAGTGCTTGCTATGGTAGGCTCTTGGGGTCTTTGTCGAAGATGGTGGACCTCTTGCATTTCTGTGGCCATGCGCGGAAGTTCCTCGAACAAGAATTGTCAGCACTCGAGGCTGCGGCTGCTTCTTCAGAAGAGGCCCTGAATAAGCTTCACAGCGACCTTGAACTTTACAGAGATCTCGCGAGCTCTTCGCTGAAATGCTTCGAGGAGATCAACTCAATCAAATCAGTCTCGCTTCTCGAGAAGCAGCTTCGAGAGACCAGCGTTTCTTGTGATCTCGAGTTGGGGAAAGCAACAAAATCCAACCTGCAAAGGCCACGTTTTGATGAAGGTGACGTCGAGAAGATGGCGGGCTCTTATCTTCAGCATTCTCGAGAGGTGCTCCATAAAATCAGCAGTGGCGGTGATGGCGTCGAAGCCGAGAACGCGATCAAAAGCGAAGTGGTCCTCAGTTTGGGTGCTCTAGGATTCTGCATGAGTAGCTTGCTAAGGGAAGTGAGAGAGATCGAGAAGGCCATGAAAGAACTCGTGCAGTGGCATAATCCGACTAGCCAAATCGCGAACTTGCACGACTTTTCTTGCAAGATTCAGGCCTTGCGCGGCTGAGAGACTTGAGGACATCATCTGTGTATAAATGCTGAATCATTCATCTAAAAAAGTTTAGTTCCCATCGTGGAGTACAAGGCAAGAATATATGGACCGTGAGAAAAGTTTCACTAGCAAGGGGAATTCCTGTTTGTAGCGTAAAACGGATTGCCGTCTTCAAATAGTTGTAACGCTTCAAAGTCATATATCCCACAAAGGAAAAATGTAAATGTGTATGTATATGTATATAAAAAGGGGAGAAATGTGGCTGCTGGGATTCGAGCCCAGGTCTCCACGGCCACAACGTGGAATTCTTACCACTAAACTACAGCCACTGTGTTGCCTCTTGTTCCTTCGAGAATTTATTTAATTGTTAATCGGAATTGGAGCTCCCAATCCAAACGCGCGACGCAAACTGACAAGATCGCTTTCTTTATTTTCTCGCCAACGTAGCCAAGGGCGAGACGGGGCCCGAATGACGTATAGAAAACACAAACGTGTCGAATTTTTTTTGTTGCAATTATATAATTTTTTTTTTTTTTTTCACGAAGAAGAAACAAATATAACAGGATAATATTGTCCCCCAGAAAAAACAGGGAAAAAGGGCCGTCCGTCCGTCCGTCCGTCCCCACGTCCCCTTCCGTCGCATCGCAGTCAAACGGCAAGTGGGCCCCACCCGCCTCCCTCACGCACACGACACGACGCACGTCTTCGCACTGGCGATGGCGACCCGGACCCGGAGGGGAGACCCAATCCCATGCAACATCTGCAAATGGACAGCATCTTTCTTTTTCTTTTTTTCTTTTTTCTTTTTTTTTTTTTTTTTTTTTTTTTTTTTTAAAGAAATTAGGATTTTCATTTTTTTTGACGAGCGAAGAAGACGGACGAGGAGGAGGAGGAGGAGGAGGGAGGAGCGAACCTTCTCCTCCATTTCCCCCACTCCAGGAAGTTGATTCCAATGCATATGCCCCCTCCCCCTCCTCTCCGTATAAATTCCCTCGTGACGCGTTCCCGCTGACGCTGCCCCCTCCGTCTCTCGAACTTCTCGCGAATCGCCGAGCAGGAACCCGCGACGTCGAATCCCGAGATTAGCTGGAGAGGCAATCGAGAGCGCGTTTCGCAGGTTCCCTCTCAAGCTTCGAGCTAACGATTTCGTGATGGGAATGTCGTAGCTGTCCGTTTGGTGAGATCGGTCGGGCTTCGGTTGTTGGCGCGATGGAGCCTGTCAGCGGTCGCTCCGCCTCTTTTGCTTGATCGCGAAGACTCCTTTCGTTCTTTAATCATTAATTTCGGTCCCTCGCTCTCCTCCTTTTTTTTCTTTTTTTTTTTTACTTTTTTTTATGGTCAGTCTGGTAGTAGAAGCTTCGATGCGTGTAAATAGTCTTTTGGCTAGCTGGCTGTATATATACCGAGTGACCGATGCCCGAGTTTCGTGGATCGAGTGAGGACTAAGGCATCGCGGTGCGAGCGTCTCGTTGTTCTCGGTGTTTTGTTCGATCTGTAAGTTGCGTCGTGCCTTCCTTTCTTCTCGCTTTGGGTTTTGCCAGTCTTTTGATTTGACTTGGAATGGTCAGCTGCTCTTTGCTTGATGTGCGACCTTCGGTCGTCTGCATTTTGACTGGGAGTCATGCGATTCAGAGTTTTTGCACGTGTCGTCTGGGGGAAAACTGAGTGATCGCGTCGTAAGTGCTCGCGCGAGAGAGATCACGATCGATGTTCAGTGAAGCGCGATCTAACGTCTGGCGTGATTTTAGCTGGAAAAGTATTTAATGCTGGCACTTATGAGTGGGGGCTTCCTCTGTCGAAATCTTTGCAGATTCCTAAAGCGTCGAGGATCTAATAACTAGGGGGGACACGATGGCCAAGAATGCGTCCAACGGGGAGCACCAGGCGACAAAACCACCCCCGAGCCCTTCGCCTTTGCGCAATTCCAAGTTTTTTCAGGTAGGAAGCTGTTTTCCCTTCTGCTTACTCGTGATATGATTATCTGGGGTTTATACTAGCTAATTCTTTGGATATTGATGAAAAATTGACATAAGTCATGCTTTTGAGGAGCTGCAAATACAGTAGTAACTAGGGAGCTCTTCTTGTATCGTATTGGCATGCATGGACTCCCTTCTCTTCATGCGTCTTTTCGTTGCCAATTCTTGTTCGGTGATGCGATGGGCCATTTTGCGGGAGGTAATTGTCTCGCCAGAAGGTTATGTAATTCATCCCGTACAATCTGTGAGTGATAGATCTGACTTAGTTGATCCAACCGTCTGATCTATCTACTTGGATCTCTCATTCTTGTTCCTGCTCTACGATCATCCTCATTTTCATTCCCATCCCCGCTCGTACCTATGGGTTTCTTGCTTTACTCTTTATTTTCTTTCATCTAAGGATACAAATGTGCTCCCCTGTTTTATGTAGAGCCAAGATTAGTCCCTCTACCATTGTCTTTAATTTTTTTTTTCCTTTGACAAGGAATTGTGCTTCCCTGTTTTGTATGGACCCAATTTTTATCTAGCATTATTTCTCAGTACCTGGATTTCGTCAATCGTGAAGACCATGGTCACTATAAGTTGACCGTCTCTCTGCTCTTCTTGTTCTCAAAATTTTTTGCTACTGTTGATGATGGCAGTCCAACATGAGAATCCTGGTCACTGGAGGGGCTGGGTTCATAGGCTCTCACTTAGTGGACAGGCTAATGGAGAATGAGAAGAATGAGGTGGGTGCCTTCCCTAGTTTTGTCATTTCATGTCAAAAGAATTTACTTAGGACTAGCACCGGGCACTGGCACGTTTAATTTTCTATCCTTAGAATTCATGTTTTCTTATCCTCAGTGGTTTTGTATGTCAGGTAATTGTGGCAGATAATTACTTCACTGGGTCAAAGGACAATCTTAGCAAATGGATCGGACATCCAAGATTCGAACTTATTCGACATGGTACTTTTGATTTGTAGATTTCATGATCTACAGCCCTCTGTGTGCAAGCGCACGCGTGATGGTCTTGTGAATCAAACTACTATTTTCCTCTCTACAGATGTCACAGAGCCATTGTTGGTAGAAGTTGACCAAATATATCATCTTGCATGCCCTGCTTCTCCAATCTTTTATAAGTACAATCCTGTCAAGGTGATTACTTTTGGGATGTGCTCTTTATTCAGTTTGGCAACATAACTAGTATAAGGGCCTTTACTTTGAATGCATTAGTTCGTCAAACTGCTCGCCAAATCTCTCATTTTTCCCTTCAAAATCAAGCAATCAGTCAGTCTATTGCAGGTCTTGCATATTCATTAGAATAGCTATTTACTGCAGCACGTTATTGTCTCTCCCACTTTCTTTATGTTAAAGAACCTTTGTTCTTCAATTTATGGTCGCCAAGAGAAGATCTACCGTCCTTTGTGACGATCATCTTATTTGGTGCACATCTTGCATTGTATTCCCTGAGATTTCTTGCTCTGGCTAAATTGTTTGGCAATATCGTTGTTTGTTGCATCTTTTCAGCAGAATGCATGTTCATGATTTGATGAATGTTTGAACGATAAACCCTTTGGACACATATAGCTTATTATCAACTTTTGATTGGAAGCATTCTCTATTAAAAAAATCACTCATTTGATGTTTAAAATATAGTATTTCGTTCAATTTTCATTTTTTACTTATTAAACATACGAAATATTAAATGATACAAAATTTAATACATGGACTTTTTTCCACATATTAGTTGGCATAACATAGTTATGCAATTTGAGCTATTTCTAATGTTTAACGGTATAAATTGGCAGACAATCAAGACTAATGTGATTGGCACACTGAACATGCTAGGACTTGCCAAACGAGTGGGAGCAAGGTTAGTTTATTCAACCTTGTAACTATAAGTCTATAAACTTCAGTGTAATTACTAAAATTTGATTGTGCATAAACAGGATTTTACTCACTTCAACATCAGAGGTGTATGGTGATCCTCTTGTACATCCCCAGCCTGAGAGTTACTGGGGCAATGTCAACCCAATTGGTGAGTCACCTAAATTTGCAGTTTGTAACTACTGAAAAGTTCTGTTCATCTTGCCTTGATTAACGATATCTCTATGGGCTGTGTGCGCTAACTCACTTCTTTATATGGGGAGAAAAATAAGAAAGGCTGCATACTTTGTCTGTCTAGCATTTCTTAGTTAATTTCATGGATGCCCGTCATTTCTCTTGCACATTCTATGAAATTTTACTGGTTTTGTCATAGACTGCTTCAATCCACACAGCTAATAAATATCGCTCTCTGCCTTATTTTAATCAATGTACAGTATTCTATTATTTACCATCCTTTGTAATATGCATGCACTTGTACAAAGGAAGGAAATGATTGCACAAAGTATATGAGACACATTGACTGTTCGTGCTAAGTACAATGCTTGGCTGCTGTTTATTGTGTCATGCACTGGAGACATGTGGAAGAGTGAGAATTATCTATAATAAAGCTCTAAGGCTATTCCCTGACAAATCTGATAAAATTTAACCTCAGTAAGGATGTCATTTTGTGTTGCAGGAGTTAGGAGCTGTTATGATGAGGGAAAACGTGTTGCTGAAACTTTGATGTTTGACTATCACAGACAGCATGGCATTGGTAAATGCTCACTTATTTATAGAAAGTTGTCTATTGTAATTTTTGAAAGTTGATTCATTTTTACCTTTCAAGCAGAGATCCGCGTTGCTAGAATCTTTAACACATATGGACCACGGATGAATATTGACGATGGGCGTGTTGTCAGCAATTTCATTGCTCAAGCACTTCGGTAAGTCCTCAGTACTTCAGTTCTACTAGCTGTCTAGGAACTGAATATTGACTTTAGAGATGAATTAATCATGAAAGATGCATTACAAATTGACCATGTCATCATGCCAATGCAGTGAACTTAGGCAGTTTTTGGCTCATCTAAATGTACTGACATATGTTCAGGCCACTTCAGTGTAGATGTAAATTTCATTTTGTATCTTTATATGCAGTGGTGAACCGTTGACAGTTCAGATGCCTGGAACACAAACCCGCAGCTTCTGTTACGTCGCTGATTTGGTAAGTTACATGTATACATACATATTGATCGTCTTATTGCAACATTAGGTATTCCCCCTTTGAATACCACACTGACTATATGTTTGAATGCTGAAGGTTGATGGGCTCATTAGGCTCATGGAAGGAGAAAATACTGGACCTATCAATCTTGGGAACCCAGGTTAATAATGGAATATTTACTGTTCAATACTGATCACAATGGGCTGCCATGAACCTGCATTTGCATCTTCATCAATCAGACGGGAAGTTACTGACCTTGATGCTTATTTATTCTTCTTTCAGGGGAATTTACTGTGCTGGAACTTGCCAAGACAGTGAAAGAGGTGACCTCTTGATACTGGATAACTCCTTTTAATATTTTCTGCTCAGTTAGGAAGATATTCTTGTGAAGAATGCAATATATCTTAGAAAAATTGTGAAAAGTGCACCTGTAGCTCAAGAGTTGGAGCATACCAAATGTTACAATGCCTACTTGGTGGGGACACCAAGTGCTTTTTCTTATAGTCTTGAATGTACCGCGTTCGCTTAAAGTTTCTAGGCACGTTCTTGAGCTGTTGCAGTTACTGTCAGTCATTTGCCTTTTTTTTATGATCTATTGCAGCTCATTAACCCTGAGGTGGAGATAAAGATGGTGGAGAACACACCCGACGATCCACGGCAGAGAAAACCAGACATCACAAAGGCCACGGAACTGCTGGGATGGGAACCGAATGTCAAGTTGCGAGATGGCCTTCCTCTAATGGAGAATGACTTCCGAACCAGGCTTGGCATCGCCAAAAAGATTTGATTCGTTGCTGAAGAAAGTTATCAATGAGCAGGAGTTGTCCCTGCCTAGGTTTTTGCATTGAGTTGTTGGCGTGATGCCAATTTAATACACTTCTTCTCTGCTTTGCTGAAGCTATCTTCCTGTTATTTAGACAATAAGTGGATATTGTCTCTTGTTTCTCTCTTGAAATTGTATACTTTTTCTGTCTATGATTACCCGAACCGAGAAAGTGCAATGTAATTTTGTCTTGTTCTGGATGACAAGTGCATCATTATGATATTCAGCATTAAACGCCATGTAATTGTTGTTCAAAACACCGCTCCTACATCGGTGCCTTCGGCAGATTTGCTCTAATTTCTGTGCTAATCGTGTATGATTTACGAAGTTATGCTACACCCCTATATTATTTCATAGGTTGGCTTAAAGTAGGTCGGTAGCAATTAACCGGAGAAAGGTAATGGTCTTTTTTCGTGCCTCTTTACTCCCCCAAGAGACGAGGAATACCTGGGACCAGTATTCAAGAATGGCTACCGGCCAGAAAACCACCATTCACTTGGCAGCGCATTTGGAAATGATGATTCAAGAACATGAGTTGAGCCTCAAAATAAAAACTAATTAAGAGAGTATTCGGTAATCATTCTATTCTCAGTAACAATTTCTGATTATAAATGATTATTTTTTATTATATTCCTAAAAACAAATTTCAAGCATTTTAAGTTGTTTGGTAATTGTTGGTACCGTTTTGAAAATTTTTAATCCAAATCATTTTCTTTTCATTTTTTTATATTATATATATATTTTTCTTTTCTTTCTCTTCTTCTTCTTCAAGTTTTGCCAATTGCCAATCTCGGGAAGACCAGTGATTGGCCAGGTAAGGACCGGCGACTTCGCAGGAGCATCATCGGCCCTCGGCGAGGCTACGCCTTATCGGTCGAGCCTCATCGGTGGTTGGGCGAGCTCAGCCTCCCTCGGCCATGGCTCAACCATCGGCAAGCCTCGCCTCGCCGGATGTTGCCCAATTGGTGGCTAGCGACCGACGGTGGCACTAGCTAATGGCGGCAACACTTAAAGAAGAGCATAGAAGGAAGAAGAACAAGAAGACAAGAAGAGAAAGAAGAACAAGAATAAAAAAGAGAAGAAAAATGAGTTGGCTTAATTCCGAAATTATTTTCAAGAATAAAGAGTCAATTTTTTTTCCTACTCTTTGATACTTTTCCAAATCTATTCCTAAGAGCAAAAAATTTACCAAATGGATTTCTATTCCAAATCTACTCCCGAAAACAAAATAATATAAATTTCTACTATCTAGCAAGTCGCTAAACGCAGCCTAAGCCAATAAAATCCAGTCCGCATTCCATCTTCAACAGGCTCATGGACATGGCGCATCTCCATTGATTGCGTAAACAAAGTATAATCATTCATAGGCAGCTCGTGCTTGGAATTGCTCTTGATGAAGCAGCTTCCGACAGATGAATGGTCTACAGGCTACAGATAAGTTGCCAATGCCGATGGCATTATGGACGGACAAAAGCATTAGCATATCGTATGGCCTACGCCTATACAAAATCCTGATTCCTACTCTCCTATTATTTTCACCATTACTTCTTAGAAAGTACACTATCAGTGCCATAAATTGAGTACGGCGCTCACTTTGATACTAAAAGTTTTTGTCGGAAAACGATCACTTTGATGCCATCGACGAGAGATTCCTGCCAGATTAATTATGTGACTTTTATATTTTAAAAAAAAAAGTTTCGATTGCTTTAAAACGATGTTGTTTTACCATCCTACGTGGATGTCCTTACAAAAACGACGTCGTTTAACTCAGTTAGGGATTTTTTTTTTATTTGGGTATTGAAATTAGGGTTTTTCCGACTTAGCTCGCTCGACTGTCGTCGCTTGACCTCCGCCATTGCTGGACTGCTGTCGCTCGCTCGGCTGCCATTGCTTGGCGCTTTTTAGACGCCCTCGACGGCACACGAGGGAGCACTAGCCTCGGTTGCCGGAGCCGCTTGACCGCCATTGATCGGCGCTGTTTGGACGCCCTCGACGGCACACGAGGGAGCACCGGCCCTGGTTGCCAGAGCCTAGGTACTGGAAGACGTAGGCCAGGCACTCGTTGGGGAGATCGGAGATGGAGAGGGAGACATCAATGGCGGCGCACTCGTCGACGACCTCCCTGAGCACTAGCTAGATCACGGCCTTCGACTTGGCCGCCAAGCTGTCGTCGTCGGGGTTAGGGTCGGGGTTGGAGCCACGGCCGCCGAGTGGCCATCGTCGGTCGGGGTAGGGGTCGGGTTAGGGTCGGAGCCGCGGCCGCCGAGTGGCCATCGTCATGGTTGGGGTCGGGGTCGGGGTCGGGGTCGGAGCCGTGACCGCCGAGCGCGGGCCATCAAGGACAGCGACTAGCCGGAGATTTAGGGTTTTGAATTGGGGGAGACACCAAACGGCGTCGTTTTGGTGTTAGGATGCTAACTATACTCTCCGACGAGCCACATCAGCTTCAAAAAATAATAAAAAAATACCACGTCGGATTTCCGGCCAACCAAATCGGAGTTGACACTAAAATGATCATTTTTCAAACTTTTTGGCACTTGATCCGACAAAAGCTTTTGGGCACCAAAGACAGCAAGTGCCGTACACAACTTATGACACTGATAGTGTACTTATCCCCACTTCCGAGGGTATCCTAATAGTCCATGAAAAACAACACGAAGAGATGACCCATGGAATCACCTTCGATAACAACCTCCGTTCACAATAATAGTTCCATATCACAGGAATCGATTACTAATTTGCTGCCAATGCTTGAAAATCATTCTTCCGCTTATTGAGCGAGTAGACCCTTCCTAACCCTGACAAGAATCGTTTATACCAAATTAACTTAAAGATCTTGCAATACTAAGTACTTGTTCCTTCTCCCCAGTTTTCCCATCACTAAAATTGGCAACTAGAAGGGAAATTGGTGTTTGTATTGATGAATTAAATAATCTAATTTCCTGTTTCAAAGCCCTAGAACCCTTGTAAGAATTCAAAGCGGTCTAGGCTCAACCAAATCCTCCACGTTTTTGTAACACAAAAGAACTCCCAAAGCAGGGTTTATTCAACGAAAATGGATGCTCGATTGCTTCATATCAAAAGTATATGAAATCCACAGAATCCAAAAGAAGCAAAAAGACAGAGAATCCCAAACAACTTTCTCCTGTTATTTTGTCAATTCGAACAAAGGAAGCAAATCTCTCCTTCCATAATGCTCAGGTGCAAAGGGGGCAATGCGATTACCATCCAAGAATTCACCTACAAAGCATAAGCAGCATCCACATTACTCTCAAAGGAACAAGGATGTGGGGATTTGGTCAACACCATAGATGCAAAATTTACAAACTATAATTATAAGAAAACAACAGGAAGATGAGTAATATGCAGTTGCCACGTCAATCTTCTATTTCCATGTCGTTTTCCGGGCTGCACAAACTTAATATTATCATGCAAGACAAACAAAACAGTAAAGACACAACCATACGACCATGACACATGTATTTCTTGACAAAACCAGCAGTGATTCAGGTCATGAACAGCAATAGAACCATGTAACTAGCAGTCCCAATTGCAAATAGCTCTCTCAGATATAGAGCTGAAAACAGAATCAATGCCATATCTATTTAGAAGCATTTCACAGCTTTAGCATCCACTATGGCCAACCAATCAGCAATATTGAAAATGAGCAACAACATTACTCCCTTAATCAAAGATTATGGAAATTAAACAAGTTGACCTCTTGCATGCATCACGATCTAGGAATGGCACTCACTAAATCTTACTTAAAGATCAAAAGTGGTGGTGTCATCCCCAATCCTAATAAGGTCATAGGAAGTCTTGGGTTTATATCATACATAACTACTGACCAATTTTGGAAATTAATTATTCTTGATGGGTTTCCTAAGATTGATGAAGTCCCCATAAAGAAATCAGCCTGTAAGATATTTATATCTCATAACTTGTTGTGAATCATCACTGTTCTCACTTGTTTAATTCTCTATATTCAGGTCATGTAAACTTGATTTTCATATATTTTGTCAAGTTAATTGTAGATATTCTCGTGATAATGCATCGTCTCCATCTAGGTATGTATTTTAGAAATAGTCATCATATCATACTGAAAGTGAGCAGGTTAATGTCATCACCTACCCTGACACATCTGATAATCAGCTGTCAGCAAGGTCGTAATGACAAGGAAGGGGCAACAGTGGAAAATGGACAAGGATGCAACTCAATCCTTGCCCAATTCAAAGAATTTAGTGAGACCCCGCTAAAATTGCACAAGAGAAAGACACAACATAAGTGCCTCAAGCAAACAACATGCAAAGATCACTCAAAAAGATGGCAAGGCGAATGCCAAACACCTTAAACACAGTTGCTTGCTAGCAATAGGAAGACAAATGAGACCCTTTTTTCATACATCAAGCTAATACAAGTCAAACTACAGCTTTTTGGCTCCTCTCAAGATCAATCGGCAAGTTCCATAATGAGAATCTCACGTCTTAGCTTTAATCCTTTTTCTTTCTTTTTCCCCCCTTTCTTTGCCCAAACGATGTCATAACATTACTTGATAATATTAAACCCACGAACATTGACACACCAAGCATTTCGATACAATTCATATCTCACAGATCACAAGAACCTCTTCGTTCGCATCTCGGGTTTATTCAAGAAGCAATGCCGATGCCAAAAATCAAGGCATGCCATACATTATGCAACGGACACCAGAGACGCAGTAATTAAGCATGCTTTAACTAAGATTACATCCCAATGGACTCGAGAGAACAAAATAAAATAAAAAATAAAGAAAAACCCAAAATCCAGAAATCGTGATTAGGGTTATCGAGATCGACCGTTACCTCTTGTGCTGCTGAACGAAAGGCGATTTCTTGGCGTCTTCCTCTGCGAAAAAGACACAAATCGCAGGATTGATGAGGGCAGCGGCGAAGGATTAAAACGAGAGAATCGGAGGAGATCGGAGAAGAAGAAGAAGAAGGAGAAAAAGGATTACCAGAGAGGCCGAGAGAGAACTTGGTGATGATGGCGCCGGTCACGGCGAAGCCGACGAGGAACGGCCACGTCCTGCTGAATTCCCTCTTGAAGAAGACGGGCCATGGATCGAACTTCCTCATCTCTCTCTCCTCTACTCGATTTGCTCTCTCTCTCCTCTCTCTCTCTCTCTGCACAGCTTTTTGCCCTTTGCTCAGTGATGGATTCTATGCTCGATGGAAGTGAATACCCCTACTCTGTGGCCCCTTGCAGCCGTTGGATTTGCTTGGCTGTTGGCCGTTGGATCGGGGAGAATGGGGTTCGGTTGAAATGGGCCCATGGGGCTTCGCTAAAAGGCCGAGCCCGTTCTGTTGACCCGCATGGCTCGCTCACGGCCTCGTTCTGTGGGGTGGTCAGCATTACTATAACTTTTATCTGTTATTTTATTTAAATCTTTCTTTAAAATGGCTTCTAGGGATTGAAATAAGAATGCCAAATTTTGGAGCGAATTCAATAGGAACGTTAAAACTGTGGGTGAATTGATCACGCCCGTTCATATATACCGGTAGGTTTAGGTACTGTAATATCTAGGGCTATATAAATGTTTGATTAACTCTCGTTAGATGCGTTAGTCATTTAGCATATGATCTTTAGCATATGATCTTGTATCAATCAATTGTTGGTAAGGTGCTTTAAGAAAGAAATGATCTGACACAATGATCGGAAGTTGTCGGCTGCACTAGGATGATGTTTGATTAGCTTTTGTTAGCTATTGGCTAAAGGGCTCCGGATATTTCTTTTCGTTGATGATTACGAAGAGACAAGAGCTTCCAAAGATTATTGACGGACAGAATTCTCGCAACTCTTAGTGGGAACAATACAAAGAAAATAAATAAAAAAAAGAGAGGAGGATCTTTTGTCCCAAGCAGCATGATTGCGAAGAGTACCGTCGGGATTTTGTCTGGATTGATAATACATTTTGATACAGCCTTCGGCCTCGCCCGAGGGCTGCTCCTGTGCTTCTAGTGCTGATGTTAGCTTCTTGTCCTGCTCCATGGCCGTACTCGTTTTTGGCCTAATTGTCTTGTTACGGCCGAACCCACCTCTTCAGCTGTGCCTACACAGCATCGGCGAGACGGTCAGATAGCCCGGAACTACAGTCTTTTTCCGGGCGAAGCAGCGTTCAGTTTCTCCCCTCTCTCTCTCTCTCGCTCGCTCGCTCGTTCTGTAAGGAGTGTGCTTCAGTTCGAGTGGTCCTGCTCTTCACGTCCACACATCATGTTCCACCAAAATGACCTGCTCTTCGTTCATCCACTTGGCCGTGAAAGAGCACCACCACCATTCGTTTTCGGCACACGTTGTGAAGCTGGAAAAGGGAAAAATATAATGCGAATTTGCTTTCTGCTCAACTAACATGTTTTAAGATTTTGCTCAAATTATATTCGAATTTTGTTATTTGCAAGGTTGCTTTGGGGGCGATCTTGAAAATACGCACCTGATATTTTCGACCCGTTATCGAGTGTTTCGGGGCGAGGGCGATCGTCCCATCCGGCGAGATTTGCATTTCGGTGCTGAAACTATCATTTTTTTCTCTACCTCCAAGAGAATATAATTGGAAGATCCTTGATCCTGTGGCCAAGAAACCGTGTGCGCACGCAGCAGAAGCAACTATTTTGCCGGCAGCCCGACCGAACGACGTACTTACCAGAAAAAAGACAAGCTTTCGAAAGCCGGCCCCACGGACGCCACGTGTAAAGATCTCCGCCCTCCGATCGCCCGACCTGGGGTTTTACTGACAGTCCCCCACCGGCAAGCATTAGCTGCACCCGGATACACACGAACCTAACATAACGTATCGTCCGATGAAGCAGGCCTCAGGTGGTAATCTACATGATCTAGCGGCGTACATAAGCCGGGCTCACGTGATTCGGATGCACCCGATACTCACTCCCCGTCCTTCCCGGGCTCCGCCACCATCGGATCCAACAAACGCCTTGTTCTGTCGCCCCCTCCGACCACCACTTCTTTTTATCCTGTCCGTCTTCTCTGCATCTCTCTCTCTCTCTCTCTCTCGATTTCTGTAGAAAGCTGCAGAGATTTCTCTCCCGGCGCTACATCGCGGGAACACTCGCCGGATACTGCAAGCTTCGTGCGAGCGCCGCTCGGCGGCGAGAGCAGATTCCGACCGTCGATCGGCGGTCCGCGGCGATGGGGGTCCCGAGCCACGACGCTGTGCTAATCCAGAAGCCGAAGAAGCCTGGAGAGCCCCGCGTCATTACTGTGAATTGCCCTGACAAGACCGGCCTCGGATGCGATATCTGCAGGACCATCCTCGACTTCGGCCTTTGCATCACCAAAGGAGGTATGTACGAACTCGCACAATATGATTTTTTTTTTCACTCCTGGTGGTTATTTTTACCTTCAGCCATGAGAATTGCTTACTGAATTGCTCGGTTTTACGTCTGCTGAGATTCTTTTTGCTGCCATCGTTAATCCTTTCGAGGTGGCTGCAGCTCGCGTCTGCTGTTGTCTTTACATTTTAGTTCAGAGAAAAATTTAGCAGGAGTTTCCTCAGAATCTGGGTGATGTGTAGCTAGCGATTTGCATTTTTGTCCTTGTTCTGTCATTCTCTGGTAGCAGTAAGAGATGAGAAGGGGGTTTAACTCAGATGGTTGAGGCAGTTAGAAATTGAGTCATAGAAGTAGTGTGTTTTTCCTTTATTGGTCAGAACAGAAGTGGTGTGTATAATGCTTCAAACTTGTGATTTCTCAATAGAAAAGTGAGGTGAATCCTGCTGTTTAGCTCCTCTATGGTTTGCCAATTTGGTGGTGGAGTGATGGGGCTTTATTTTTGTCGCATATGATGCACATTTTATTTTCGTGAGCAAAGTGGATTTACTAATGTGGGAGAGCTATTTCTGCGTGCAGATATTTCGACTGATGGAATCTGGTGCTACATTGTATTATGGGTGCTTCCACATACCAGCACACTCATTGTGAAATGGTCGAATTTGAAAGACCGTCTTATGTCTGCATGCCCATCATCCTCAGTGCAATTTTACCTCGACCATCAGCCAGCACATTCTACATCATCTCCAGTGTATCTATTGAAGTTTCTCTCTCTTGATCGCAAGGGTTTGTTACATGGTAATCTCAGATACTACGTAATATAAGATTGCTGTTTGATTTATCTTTTAAAACTGTATCCGAATGAATTTGAGTTTGTTTCAGATGTTACTCGAGTTCTCTGTGAGCTTGAACTCACAATTCAAAGGGTGAAAGTGATGACAACCCCAGATGGAAAAGTCCTGGACCTCTTCTTTATCACTGATAACATGTAAGAATATCTGACTAAATTATATTTGAGTATTTAATGTAGTAAGTTGTCCAGATTTTCCACACATCTAGATATACAGCTTGTTAATACAGGATGGTCATTACTTGCAGAGGCTTTCTTTTTAATTTTTTTAATGCAACCATATGTGCTCCCTTTCGATGACTTTCTGTAGTGTTTTTGTGAGGACATTAAAAGATTATCCAGCAATGACAACAAATGGCAAGATCAGTTGACTGTAGTAGGTTTTTTTTTTCACAGGGACCTTCTACACACAAAAAAACGGCAAGATCAGACATGTGAACAATTGTATGCAGTTTTAGGTGAATCGTGTATCAGCTGTGAACTCCAGTTGGCGGGCCCTGAGTATGGGGGCCATCAGGCTATTTTAACACTCTCTCCTGCAGTCGCTGAAGAACTTTTTAGATGTGAACCACTTAAGGATGAGACTTATTCACGAGCCCTTACTCCAGACTTGACAAAATTGAAGAAGACCACTATCAGTGCAGACAATACTCTGAGCCCAGCTCATACACTGCTCCAGATCCACTCTGTCGATCACAAGGGACTGCTGTATGACATTATGAGAACCTTGAAAGATTGCAGCATTCAGGTACATTTTTGATAATTTGTCTATGCTGTTGCCCTTAATGTTGTTTCTGGCACGTTTTTGTGATGCAGCCTGAACTTCTGCTTGTCAACCTACCTAGGTTGTATACTAGCAATTCTAGGAAGATGTATGATCCCCCTAGCTTATCCATTCATCCTTTCTGAAAGGACAAAAGAGAGAAAGAAAAACCACTTCATCGAGTATTTGAGTTGGTTATTTCTGGGCTAAAGTCTATAGACTTCTAGTTAATGAATGGACTGGAGCACTGTTAAATATAGTAATGAGGAAATGTTTCAATTTTCAATGTATTGATTGCATATAACATGAGAGACGCCATTTGGCAAAATCCATTTGTTATTCCTATTTCTTTGGAGCAAGAGAAGCGAGCCTATCTAGATCAGTAATTCTTTCGGTGCTTTGTTTCTGCCAATAGATTGTCCAGAATCCTTATCAAGTGCATGAAACATTTGTGCTTAAAGATGTCACGTTGCACAAAGTTCCGGTCATAATGTTTACGCACAATTGCCTGTATGTTCTTTTATGTCATATTACCCCTGGGTTAAGGCCTCTGATGCCTGAAAGTTGCAGCTTCATAAATTACATTGGTCAATTGTTTTAAGTCCATGGTAAAATGTCATTGGTTGATTCTTTTCTATTAGTAATGACTTAATGCTGTAATAATTACTCCCCTGATACAGATAGCCTATGGTCGATTCTCGCCAAATGTCAACGGGCATCGTGATCTAGACCTTTTTATCCAGCAAACAGGTGGGAAAAAGATTGTTGATCCTGAAAAGCAGAGTGCACTTATTTCTAGGTTGAAATTGGAGATGCTCCATCCACTACGAGTTATCATTTCCAGCCGTGGGCCGGACACCGAGTTACTAGTAGCTAATCCTGTTGAGTTATCTGGCAAGGGAAGACCACGAGTTTTCTACGATGTTACCCTGGCACTAAAAATGTTGGGCATCTGTATTTTCTCGGTAAGCATGACTGCAATGCAATATCTCTGGTAATTGTTTATGAAATAAAGTTTATCTCTGGTAAAAGACAAATACTATACTTCGTCAAGGAGGACAAATATACAAATACCTGGTGAATAAATACAAGCAAGTGTATCTGGACAATTTAAGTACAAGGTTTGTTCTTGTGATGGATGATCACCAGCTTACATTCCATCCTATTTCAGTTCTTGTATTGTAAAACCACTTTTCTAGATTGTTCAGATTATAGAGCTGACAATTTGCTTTATCAGGCTGAAATTGGCAGGCATTTTGCATCAGATCGAGAGTGGGAAGTATACAAATTTCTCCTGGAAGCTAGTGGTGAATTCCAGTTCACAAATGCAATGGCTAAAAATCAGATTGTGGATAGAGTTAGAAGAACATTGATGGGCTGGTGATTATATTATTGACCTCTGTGCCTCTGCATCTGGACCCTCAGTCTTTCCATTTGGTCTGTCACCCCCATTTTCCTTCTACCATAGAGTATGTATAACTTGTTTACACAGTGCATTTCTTTATGGCACAGGCTTGTATTATTGCTTTGTCCTTCTCTGTCTGCCAATTCTCGTATGCCAAGCATCACTTCATTGTAGAGAAGATAGTGGGCATGTTGGCTAGTTTCTTGACTTATGATAAAGTAGCTCGATTGCCTTTTTGTTGGCTTCTGGTGTCTAGTCATTGGATACGTCTGAGGCTAGCCATAGTGTACTTGTCTAGTAAAGCGATGAAGTGCACGGACTAAATTGCAATTTCCGGAACCAACTGGATAGAGAAACAAGGAAAAAAAATCACAGACAGAGGTGTCGGCAACAGGTTAAACCTGATTGCATTCCTCAGAACCGGTAAGGTGGACAGAAACCAATTTGCAGTTGGGTCTGCTGTAGCTGACCGGTTAACCCTATCTAACTTAACTTCAGGTTGGCCTGGAAATAGATGATGCTCTTTTGACTCGTAGCTTCTTTTATGCCGCTTTTTTAAGATGTTTTACTACATATTCTTTGTAAAGCGGATCGATGTGAATGATTATAGTCATTTTGCTTCAAAGTGCATTGACTGCAGTCTCTTCTTTGTACATGCAATCAGGTGACTGGTAGAGATGCCATACGAAATAAAGAAAGTAGTGTATCCACTTTCATGTGCTAACTACGTACACACGTGCCTGAAAAGAAGCTGCATCATTATCACAGTTTCTTTGTCTTGCCTCTTTCAGTTTCTTAAGGGCTTGTTGCACTGATTGTCTTAAGATATATAAGTTTCTTGATCTTTCATTGGGCTATGACGATGAATTGGCATTGTTTTATTTGCTAATTTTTTGGAAAAGTTGTGGACAATCTGCTCAATGAAGTGATTTCTTTCTGCATCTGCCTGCGTGTGTCGGATTTGCCCTTGCTTTGCGTGATCGGAGTCTGCAGCGGCTAGACACTGCAAATATCAGATACATCAGCGAATCGATGTACATCCCATGTGCATCTGGCTAGTGCTGATCACTCTCCTGATGGGTAAAGCATAGGGAGATTGGTTTTGCAGTGAGCGGCGCTCTTTCGCAACGCATCTGGTCGTGTCAACACGTTCACGTCTTCTGTGAGTAGCAAAGTAGAATGCACAAATTATGTGGTGAATCTTATAGATCGTATTCGAACCTTCGGTGATGAAGGAGGCATATATGCATGTCTGCGAGCGTGCAAGGAAGGAAGGAAGGAAGAGAGAGGGAGAGAGAGCATTGGCGTTAGTTCCTATATGCGAAGAAGAACGGGCATCTTCGCTTGAAACATTATGGAAGGCTTTCGCATGACAATAATTGCATTTCGAGCTTTGCTTGATGCCTTTTGTCCTCTTGAATTGAGAGGCATCACTGAAGTTTATGAGTTCCTATGACATTTAAGAGGCTTTCTCATTTTGTTAACTAGTTTTGGCAATCTAAAATGGAGTGTGACATGACGATTGTAGGATTAAAAAATAAAATAAAAATAAAAATTCAATTGAAGGCGTGCTACACAACATTCGAATGACCACATATGATATGGAGACGTTTTTTATTTTTTATTTATTTTTATCACATGATGTGAAGTAATTTTATTTTCGGGGTTGCTGGTTACGCGTGAACATCATGTGATTAAACAAATCAAAATCATTCGGGCGTCCTTGTCTCCGATCCAATCCAATCCAATCCAGGAACGATTAACACGTGGAAAGTGTCAGCAACACGCGTTCCACACCTCCCTTCCACGCCATCGAGCCAAATTCCTTTTTCTCTCCCCCGCCCCTCCACGACCGCCGCCGTCCCCTCCTCCTCCCCCGTCGCCTTCCCCCGCACGCCGTTTCCGACCTCTCCTCCGTTAGTCACCGTCCGATCGCGCCGGCGAGGTTGCGTCGCCTCCCTCCGGAGCCGAAGATCGTCGGTACGCCACGCCGTGATCCCCCTAACTCCTCGCCGTCGCCGTCGCCGTCGCAGGGACGGCGAGGAACTGGAGCTGCTGCGGGCTCGGTTTCCCTCTTCATCGAGTGGAGAGCGCGCCTAGGGTTGCGGATTCGGAGCCTCGCGTCGCGACTCCATTGCTATGAAATTGGAGGTGTCGCCGTCGGAGGGAAAATGCCGGAAGCTTCCTCGACGCCTCGGAGCTCTGCCTACCTCAGCGCCCTGTCTCTAGAGATCGAGAAAAAGCTCCAGCGGGTTCGTTCTTCCTTCGATTTGGCCTCTTCGAAGTAGTCCGATCACTTAATTTTGTGCCGGGATTCTGTATCTGAGATTCGCCGAGATAGTTGGATTTTGTGTTCGTTGGATTAGCTTTCCTTTTCGGTAGCACCGATGCTACACGATGACGATTTCGCTGGGGTCTGAGAACTTGCTTAATATGGCGATGTATCGGTTGATCTGACATCTAAGCTGTGGTTTAACTGTGGAGTCTGCAAGTACTATGTTGTGCTTTGAGTTGCTAATTCCAGGTTTAGATTGTTGTTTTCGGTGTTTAAGCTTTTGCCTTGGAGATTCATGCGTTTACATTCCTCTCCAGGCTCTAGCTTCCGCATCACAGAGGCGCAACTTGTTGCAAGAGCTGTTTGCCGATATAGCATTGGAGGTTGACGATAGAGCAAAAGGTGAGCTGCACTGAATTTGAGTCTGGTTTCATGTTCAACTTAAACATCAGAGCAAAGGTAAAAAATTAGAACCTATAACTATCATCGTCACTATTCAGTGATAATCATAGGTTATGGTGTCTTCTACATTGGTTTAATTTGCCAAAACCTGTCTGAAGATTTTGCTAATGCCTAACTTGACAATCTTGGGGATGCATAGTACAATACAATCCTAATATGGCAGTGTAAGGATCACAATAAATGATGATATCATCAGAAATACGGTGTGACCAGTAACGAGTTTGCCTCAGGAAAAATCAGTGATTATGAATTCATGTGGCATGAGTTTATCATGACTTTGTTTCTGGGAGCAGTCTGTTAGAACTTAGAACACACAATGCATGTGACCCAACATTGATAGGTTACCTACCCATAATTAAGCATTATGTGAAAGCGGATCAATACATGTTTTGGCAGCTCAAGATCTTACATTCCTGTTTCTGGCATACAAATGTCCTAGCTTCTCATTTTCCTTAATTGATATTGAAAACAGATATAATTCTCAGCAGGGAAGAAGATTCGATATTGCCTGCTGATGATGGCGTTTATCAACTATGCTACTTTGACATCCTTGCCGATTACTACGTTCGCTCGCCGGAGAGTGGAAAACCAATTCTTGATTTGATTGTGCAGCTCTGGAGTCAGTCATTTGCATCTCATATTTTCTCCCTTTTGTTCCACAAATGGGTAAAAGATCTTGTCCTCTGCTCTTCTACTATCTCCATGAAGTCTTATGACATTGTAATCATAATGCTTTTGATCGGATAGGACAGCGAGTTGAATAGTTTAAATATTTGAAGAAATAATGATGCTTGTGTTTTCTGACTCATCTTCCCTTTGGTGAAACTTAAATTCATCAATCCTATATATTACTACTGGTACCTGCTCTTGGTTTTCAATGCATAAGTAATCATACTGTCTTGCTTCCTTCAAAGCATATATCTCACAAACCAGTTCTCTTCGATGAGAGTTTTGATGAAGCATCTGGCGTGCTTTGAGTTCCTGCCCTGCTTTTATTGTGCTATTATATATCTTTTTCGACACTGTGCTCAGTGGGAAAATGGTTTAATATTTGCATGTTTTATTACTGGCAAAAACTTTTTCGATGGGTTTGTGGCATTAGTCAGCCTTTCTTTTATTGTTAAACCTTGAATATAATGAGATTGCATGGGAATAGGGGATGTACATCTTAGAGGTGGTAGGGGACTTGAAGAAAAATAGGTGGTGTTTGACAGCATTCGTTTACATCAATTCTCTTCATTGACAAGGGGATCTTAAGAAATCTATGCCACCCTTTAAATTTTTACACAGCGTCATGGTTATTTATTTTCAGCTTTTCCGCTACTCACTCAGAGGCTCAGATGCTTTTCCGGTTCCTGATAAAAGCTAGGCTAAAGAGGATGCCATTTTGAGAATAACCCAGGCTAAGTAGTTCATAGGAACACCTTCTGTATGTGTTTTTAAATTAGTTCTTGAAGCAGCGTCAATGAGCTTTTCTAAGAACTGATCTCGACTCTATGACATGTCTTGAATTATCTTATGCCTAATCTTGTTGAATATCTTTTTGAAGTGTAATTTTACCTTCATTTATGAAGCTTTTTGAAGCTGGAGTTGAGAATCCAGAGGTGCTCCTGCGTTACTCATCAGCTCTTGTTGAAGGTGCTACAAATGTTTTCTGGTATGAAAAATAGCAATTACTTGCCAGTTGGTATTGAGTGGTTACTGGATTTGCTGTTCTACATAGGAAGGGTGCCACCGTAGTTGTAATCGTAGAATGAATTGTCAAATCAGAATGACAGAAAACAAAGTGAAAATTGTTCTTGAATTTCTTGCAAGTTTTTAGTTTGTGTGGTTTTATAACCTTAGTTGTTTGTTTTTACATGGTTAGCCAAAAAAAAAAAAAAAAAAAAAAAAAAAAAAAAAACATTAAAACTATTTTTTCAGCTTTGAATTTCTACATCCTTTTGATGATTTCTTCCAATGTTTGTAATGGTCTGTCTTTCAAGACTTGCCATTTTATCTGTGAATCAGTGCCTAGTGGGAGATTTACATTTGGATATTGAAGCTCAGATTAGACCTGTGCCCATGAGAGAGAAAGATAGTTGCAATGACGCGATAGCAAGTCTAAGTTTTGTTAATTTCACTAGTGATAATATCTGTAAACGTTTGGCTGTGGGTGGTAGGATACCCGCTAGTTAGATTAAGAAAACAAGGCTTTGTCTTGCTGATGGATTTGGCCTTTCCACAGGATTGATATCCAGACAAATACCAGGCGGTTTCAGACCCTCTTTTGTGTAAGAATCATTACCCTCAGTAATTTGTCTCATTCAATCAGCATAATCCATTTGAGTTCAGTTTAGAGCCGGTGTTTAGATTGGCAATGATTTGATGGTCGTCCATGTTGGTTGGGTGTGCAGTATCTACTTGAAGAAGTTGTATTGGAGCCAACACGGCTAAATAGAATTGCTGTGCAGGTGAGGAACCATTGCACGAATACTTCGTATGTTATTAGACAATACTTCACAGTGATACTAAAGTAGTGTCCTCATGATAGGTTTTGTTTACTCCACTAAGGCTTGGTTTTAATATGGAAGCCTCTTCATGTTATTTCAGGCCCAGCGTGATCTGTATCTGTTACTTTCAAGATTCATGTTCTTCTACAACTCAGGTAGGCTTGCTTTTCAGTGAGTCTGATTCTTGCAATTATGATGCAGTAGCTTATATACTGTCCATTTGTGTAGTTATTCTCCATATGTTGTCCATGCAGCTGATAAACTCAAAAGCTTCTTGAAGCATTGCCCTGCTTTTCCAAATGCTTTCCTGGTTGGTGGTCCGGCAGATGTATTTGTCATTGAACTTGCAGACCAGGTAAAACTTGGCATTGTAACCTAAGAGGGAAATTTTGAAGCCTGTATTGCCTTTAATGCTTTTCCATAGTATTAAAACTTTTTTTAATTTGATCAGCTTCAGAAATTGAAGGTGGAGCCTGTGCTTATCCATTATCTATCGCAACTCAAGTATCTTCAGGGTAATCACTACTAAACCTGTGTACTGGTTATCTTTGGTTGGATACTGATGTCATATAATTTAATTTATGCAGGCATGGAATTGCGAATGGCTACTATTACAAGGTTAAAAGCTTGTTTGTATAGCTTCACCTCTCCTGGAGGTCCAATGTATCCCACAAGAGCTGTTCGCCATGCCGCTTGGGATGCACTAGATCTGCTTTTTCCAGTAAGCATTTTAGTTTATCCAATTAAAAGCTCCATGTCACAGTCATAGTTTTGCCAAACCATGTAACTTTTCATATAGTTAGATTCCTCTGGGACTCGTAAAAGCAAACAGTGAAAACTTAAGCTGATATTTGTCTTACCTGAATCCGCTTTTAGGTTAATTTCAAATACCCAGAATAGCAATTGCTTTGTTCTCAAAATTTGCTCTCTCACTTTGTGCTTTAAAAGATTGCAATACCCGACAAATTGACAATATATTAGATCACATAGAAATGCATGTGCACACGGAAAACAGAACGTCTGGTTCTTTCTCTCAGTTATATTATAGATGTGTTCTAAGATTTGCCACTATATCGTTTCACAGGTGGGCCGGTACCCTCGACATCTCATAAGTCTATTTTTCCGGTTGCTATATCCATGGTATTGGCCTTCTTCATGTTGGCACTTTCTAGTCTCGTGCATTAAGGGACTTCTGTATGCTCTCGCGGGGTTTGTATATTCTAGCTGGGAAAGGATGAAGAGGCCAAAAATGGCTTAAGTTGTGCATTAGGTTTATATGAAAAGGTTGAAGGGATCATCTTCTTTAGATCATAGTGTTGTGCATTTGCTGAACTTTTCCATTTGTAACCTCTCCATCCGAATGAGTTGTGAGTGTCCATTATCAGTGTCAAATTCAAAGCTCTGCTCCGTTCATGTAAACGCCCAAATCTGAAGTCATGGTTACCCCAAAAGCCATGTCGACTGTCGACTGCACGTATTGTTTTAACAAATGGTGCTTCCATTCGAATGTCTCTCCCCTTCTTGCCCGACGTAGGTGGAAGGCCAAAGAACACAGGAGCTCTTCCTGCTGATGCTCGAAGGCTAGAGGGCCTGATGGCTTTTGCTTCATAAAATGTGTGTTGCAACTGGTAGATGGATCAGTTGCGTTTTACCCTTGTCTTTTCGGTTGTAATTTGAAGAAATGCTGAGATGGAATCGTTTGAATATAGAGCATGTCCTGCACCCCAAAGGTTCCGTTCATCTGTTTGTGCCCTGAGCCAGCCGGAGCAAAAGAGGGACTACGGGCTAATTAAGAAATGAGGACAGCTGGTCGAGGGTTGCGCGCCATTTGAGCCTGCCTTAGGAGCCCAAGGGTATCTGAGCCTGATGTTTCTTAACCGTTCTGAGTTTTAACGCATCAACACAATCGAGTCTAATGTAAAAGATGCTAAAACGCTTTTAAATATGGTCAAGTGGCGTAGCCGCCAGGATGATAGAAACGTTCGTTTTTTTCTGTATGGTCTCTAGGTGTTATGTATCGTAAGAGGTTACAGAACCCTATTCCATCACTCTTTAAGTGTATCTATGAGTTTCTATGTCAACCCTCGTGAGTGAGAAATCAAATTCCCCACCTTACTTTTCTCAAGTGGGTGAGATGATCATTAGAACCTACAGTGATACCTCCCGTGGTTATATTGTTATGATCGTTAAATTTCCTTTAAGGGACAATTTACAATAGTTATTTTCATGTTTCTAATATCTGCTACGGTGAAGCGCACAAAATCTATCGTCTCTAGTCATGCAGACGGGATGCTGAGCTTAAATGCTGTGTATGTAGCAAACAAGTAATCAATGCATGCCACAACTCGCCAGCATCGTAACCTTACACAATTACCATTCTGATATTATGCCACCCAAGCCCTGCCACCTTTTGATCATAGCCCAAGCGATGCACAAGACAATAAGTAAACAACATCAACAGTACACTTCTAAACGAAAGCTAGATAATACCCTGCAGATTCCCAGAGAGTTCTATCGAGTCCGTTCTTTTTTACCCTTCTTTTCACCTCCTACCCAAACAGCAACACTAATCAAACCTCAACTGAAGAGGGGTGAAGGGGGGTTGGGGGGGGTGTGGTGGAAAGCACATTTACATCATCAAACAACGGGGAAATGAGAGGACAAGGGAAAAAACAATGTGCGTGTAAAATTTGTTGGACGTAGATCCTGCTTAGGCATTATTCCCACGGCAAGCTGTCATCAAGATAACTGCAAGAAGACTCGCATGGAAGCTTTGAAACATCCAGCTTCGCAGCATAGTCCGTTGGATCAGGAAAAGGTGCTAGAAACATATCAGCATATTCCCGAATGACATGTCAAAACACCATCAGCGTTAACCAGTCTCAAGGTCTGTTGGAACGACATGAAATTCCTTGTACCTCAAGATCAATGGGTCAACACTGGAAAATGAACTGATCCACGCACCAGAAAATCCGAGGCCCCTGGTCAAAGTTCATGCTATAGATGGCCAGGACCTTTCCATGCTGCCATGTTAGTAACTTATCTGCTCATTTCGGATCATACAGAAATTAAGTTTGTCGAGTACTCATGCAGTAAACCACAAGGTTGTGCACTGGAGAACTAACAGGCGACCATTCAACCGAGTCAATGGAGAGAACACATGAACAATCTCCTGCCTCATGAAGGAAAAACCTTTTAGCTCCATGCCTTAAATGCCAACACCATACAACCAACTCGCCCTATTTCACCAATTAGATTTGGCAAAACTTGGAAGAAGACGGAGAGCAAGCTACCGTAAGCCACAAGTCACTATCCTCAGAGAGAAGTGCAAGCCAGATAACCATGACATATAAAGCAGTAACAAGTTAAAACCATTTAAGATCCTCAAATCAGTCATCAATCAACTTTCAATGAACTACAAAACAAAAAAATTACAATATAAAGCAGTATCCTCAAATCACTAAGCTGCCTGGTGCTAATCGATTATAGTTGATAAAGACAACTAATAATTGACAATTCCGACTTGAAACAACTACCCACAGATTCAGTATAACTAACAGTCAACCAAATCCTCGAGCCCAATCCTTAATACAGAAAAGATTACTGCAACAAATTTCTCCCAGAAAGGCATATAAGAAAATAAGCAGGACAACATTTCTGGTCCTAAAACTCTAGACACCAAAAGCAAGGGAAAAAACAAAGTCACAGTGAAACCTACCTTTAATGTCCAGCTCTTAATGTGATGCAGTAGAGCTAAGAAAAACAGCCGCTGCAGTTGATTTTCATGCAAGTTTACTAACTCCGCATCTCACAGCAACCTCCTTTCCATATGCTTGGGCAAGAGTGACATACGAATGTTGCATAGGAGAACGGCATTGGTCACACTAAAGAAGCTGAAGGAACCGAAAGGAATAATTGCAGAGTACATACTGAAGCTGTCCATAAACCCTCATAACTTATGTCTCCAAGTCACAGAATAAAACCCCAAACTCCATAAACTAAGGTTCAAGAATTCACTTTATCCTCCTCTAGACACACTTAATAGGCAAAGTGGTCGCATCATCACAGACATATCACTGAGAACATAAAAGACACCAGGTAAGTAGAATGGCACTCAATTTGTCTCCATCGCTTCTGAATGGTACTTCTCTAAATCAGCGTCAAGATCTTCAGCTGATACTTTCTCGCTGCTGCGACCTCTTCCCCGTCCACGACCCCTTGCAGCAGGCCTACGGCCACTGCCACTGGCACCACCGCGTGGTCGTCCAATAGCACCTCCCCTAGCTTGTCCCCTGATTACATACATTATGAAGACCACTGTATCAGCAAAATGATTGACAAGCAACACTAGACGAAATTCTGACTTGTTACAACTTATAGGCATAAGCAAGTTCAATAAGCATTAACAAGTGCAAAGGTTGCAAACACGAACAGAATGCTGTAATGTTACGGAGGGATTGCAACAACATGCCACCAGTATAACATGCAATCCATACTTTCCATCATCCATGCAAAAGTGATGTTATCAAGGAAATTGAATCAGCATCACAAAGAAGCATTGCTTACACAAACACATCAGAAGACTTGAAATTAGAAGTACAATGCATTACAAGAGAGGCAAGCCAAATTCCTACCATACCACACTGACCCAAGAGAGAAAAGTAACAAAGTAGTCTCTTGCTACCAACATGTTAACAATTTCAGCCTTGGAATTGATAAGAAAGATGGTAAAGCATTGTCCAAAATTTAATCAGAGACCAAAAGAAATCTCTTCTTAAAGTATAGATGGATACACAAGCATATTGAAGTAACCAAATCTTACTTTCACATAAGAAACATTTAAATGAATCAAAAAAAAGTTAAATCAATTTTGCCGTGCATTAAAAAAAAAAAAAAAAAACAGACGAACAAATCCAACGGAAAATATATCAAGGGTAGAAACAACCATGAAACCTATCGATGGGCACAAAAGACACAATACATCTAAGTTCAAGGACCCGAGCATATTTGAAAACTTTGCTATCTCTTTAAATCTCATGCAAGCTCCATAGGATGATATGAAGTACCTGCCCTTGGTTTAGACACCACAGAAAAATTATCTGTTCAGAGGGCAAGTCATAATTTTTAGAACATACCCTCTTGGAAATCCATTCAGGTTTCCGAAAGAACCATTTGAAATGACAGGAGTAGCAGCAGGAGTCGCAATGTTTGTTCCCACGATCTCTATTTTCATCGGCTTTCCATCAAGCTGAACATTGTTGTATCTCTTAACAGCTGCCAAGGCATCAGTACGGCGTGAAAAAACAACTTCTGCCGTTCCCTGAATGAAGAAAAGGCTTTCTTAGAATAAACCAGGAGAAATATTTTTTTTATTACAGCAACAGTCAGGCAATAGCTTGACAACAATACCTTGGATCTTCCACTCCTATCGTAATGTACCGCATGACGTTTTAGGTCACCAACCTCAGAGAATAGTTCCTGGATGAGAAAATCCCAACAGAAAAGGAAAATAATTAACATTTACCGCAAAATTCCCATAATTGCTCACCAAAGAGAACATAAATGGACTTAACTGCACTCTAAGTTATGTAATATTTTACAGAACATGACAGAGAAGAGAAACGGATTGCCTCGCACAGACTAAAATGCAAATTTCGTAACTGCTAGGCACTGGAAGCTAGACACGGACAAGTTACACCTCAAACTATTAAAAGAATTCCATAGGAGAAAAGCATGCGAGCAAGAAAGAAAAATAAGAATTAGATTGCTAATTTGGGTTGAGTTTCTCTGGCTCTCAGTAAAACACCACAGGTTAAACTGACCAGCTGAAATGAATGCAATAATCACACAACAGCAAACCACAACAAGAACATTCTTTCCATGAGAGAACAAACAACATACATGGACCGAGACATCATATCAACTACATGGATTAAATCATACTTCTTTAGCAATGAAGTACGCTAACCTTGGTTTAATCAATAAGCACAGGCAATATACTTCAATTAACTAGGGCCAGATGATAAACTACACATCTCTCGTACCAAATCCCAAGCACGAAAGCATCGAAACACTCTGACACGCGACTGCGACAGTAGATCCACACAATTTCAACTAGCAAGCGTCATAATTCTCCCAGATTTGCGACAAGCTCGACAGAGAAACAGCCATAAACGACGAGATGACGAACGGTTTCAGCTTCAAGTAGCAGGAAAAAAAAACAAAAATTGAAAGCCGTTACCTTGATATCTTCGTTCGAGACGCCATAATCCAGGTTAGATATATACAGCTTCGTTCCAGTCTCTATGGCGGAGGCCCGGCCGGGTTGCCCCTGGAACGCCAGTCCCTGATCGGCGAACATGTCGTGCTGCCACGTCGTCTCCGGCGCCTAAACCCCCAAAAACAACCAAAACACGCCCTTCAGAATCGTTACGAGGCATCGAGTCGGGGGCTTTGACAGGGATGGGAACGGAACCGACGACCGAGATTCTCGGCAACACAGAAATTTCGCAGAGTTCTAAAACAGTAGGGGAGAGCGGATCCGAGGGGGAGGAACCGTGAGCTGACCTTCGGGGCGGCGTAAGGGTTCACGCGGGTGGCGGCGCGATTCGGAGGGCGGCGGGTGGGGCCGGGCCCGGAGGCGGCACCGCCGCCGCGGCCGCGGCCGCCTCCGCCTCCGCCTCCGGCTCTGGGGGCGCTGGATCCGGACTTTTTGTTGCTCTTGATGATGTCATCAAGAGACATGTCGAGGGCGCTGGACATGATTCCCGGATTCGGATCGAGATCGAAACCCTAAAGGGGACGGACAGAGAGAGATCGCGGAGAGACGGAGGAGAGAGAAAGAGGAGGAAGTGACGGATTTTTACTCGGGGAGGAAGGGAGGGTTTCGAGCGACGAGAGGAAGATAATTTTATAGTAGGACCGGAGTCAACTGAAAACGTTTTACTAAAATGATATGTCGCTTGCATGCCGCCGAGGTGTCGTGGTGTAGTTGGTTATCACGTCAGTCTAACACACTGAAGGTCTCCGGTTCGAACCCGGGCGACGCCACTTACGTCTTTTCTATTACCTTTGTTGTATTTTTTATTTTATTTTTCCGCTTTCCGAGAAATCAACTCGACCACTGTTCGCTCGCTTTAGCATCTTAATACGGAGAAATGTTTGCCTTGATTTTATGGGACCCACTTGTTAAATTCTTCTTTAAAAAAATTTAATCTACTTCAAATTCTTTTGCTAAATAAGATGCTTACTTTCTGCTTAAGGAACTTATCATTCAGTTCATAGATCCCATTTATTTTTTGACCTAATAAAAGATTGTCTATTCAATTGCGGAGGGATTGATGACTGGAGTCATTAGTTGTGTTTGCCCTGACTAGGGCCATCCAATGAATGGATTGGGTTTGATCGTAAATGATCCAATCCATATTCACTATCCATATTGACTAACCCGTTTTAACTAATAATTAACCCGGTATAGGAAAATTCATACCTACTTATTGAACCCACTTGAAGCTTTTCACATAAGTATGTTACTTGAATAAAAATTTCACATCAAATTAAATAAAAAAAATAGTAAATAAAATAAAGAACATAAAAAACCATAAACTGTAATGCTTATAAAAAACTTAGGGCTGGCAAAATGGGTTCCATATCCATTTTGCAACTCAAACTTGATGAGTCCAATTTCGTACAACTAGCTCATTTTTTTAAAAATGGATTGAGAAAAAAAAAGGGTCAAAATGAGTCAAAAGCCCACACCCACATCCATTCAAACAGGTGATTAATGATTTAGCCATCAACATGATAATTTAGAGTCAATTATTAGCTACAGTCAAAAGATAACCTCAATGTGCACTCGTTCACATTGCCCAGCGAACAATCCTCAGTGCGAAGCGATTCTACACCTCTCAAGTACTGTATTATTATCCCCTAATGAATTTGAGGAAAGACATAAGAAATAGTTTATTATTCCCTAGTAAAAACTCATTTAAAAGAAAAAGAAAATCCCATTTTGAACGCCAAAAGAAGTAATCATTGGGTTTGCTCCAGTGACCATTCTTTTAACTTGGAAGGGGAAGGTGGGGGGTTCAAATCCCTACATTCTTAGGGAGTTAGGATGGGAATGCTATAGTTTCGAGAGTGGGTTTCGATTCCCACGTCCTGTAAGAAGGTAGGACAAAAGTCTAAGAGTGAGCGTTGGAATAGAAATAAAATAGGACCAACAAAAAAAAACAAACGCCAAAAGAAGTCACAGCTCGCTCTCTCTCTTGTTCACAAGCTGCACTTGATAATTTCTTAGAGCTCCGTTGTTTTTCTCTGCTTCTTCCAATCATTCTCTCGCCCTTCTTTTTCCCTCCATTTCTTCCTTGATCTCCTTGTTGTGCTTTTGCACTAATTTAGTCGAGCTGAATTGTTGATCCCGAGTCATGCTCTTCACTTAGCATGATCCTCCCCCTCCCCCTTGTGTTCGTGATCCGTGCGAGGTCGAAGCCTAGGGAGGAATTTTTGGGATCAAAATAAGAGTTCAAGGTTGGGATTTGATTTGTGTACAGAGTGTTCTAAAGTCTATTCAGCCAATCATTCCATTAGATCACTGGTAGGAAGGCATCGAAATGGCTAGACCGGTCTGGTCTAGGCTTCTGAACTCGGAGGACAATAAATTCGACACAATTTGCATCTCAAAGAAGAGTGACGGAAGCAGCATCAAGAGTCTTAACTATTAAGGGCGCATTTGATAATTATTCTGTTCATGGGAACAGATTCCGACCAAAAATGATTATTTTTTATTCTATTCTCGGGAACAATTTCTAAGTATTTTAAACCATTTGATAACCGTCCAAAATTTCTGATTCTAGAATAAAATTGCGTTTGGTACCGTGCTCATTGATTATGTTCCAAATTAATTTCTTTTAATTTTTAAATATTTTTTCCTTTTTCCTTTTTCCTTTTTTTCTTTTCTTTTTTTCATTTCTCTCTCATGTTCTTTTTCTTCTGGTGGCCGACAACCTCACCGGAATGTCGTCGGCCCTCGGCGAGGCTATCCCTTGTCGGCCGAGCCTCACTGGGGCTGGGCGAGGCTCGCTTGGCCACTGGCGGGGCTGGGCGAGGCCCGCTTGGCCACCGGCAAGGTTCGCCTAGCCTCGCCGGTGGCCAGGACGGCCTCGCCGAGGCTGGGCGAGGCCCACCTGGCCACCGGCGAGGCTCGTCTAGCCTCCTCGGTGGCTAGGACGGCCTCGTCGGGGCTGGGCGAGGCTTGCGTGGCCACCGGTGAGGCTCAGCCTCACCAATCGCAAGGCTTGCCCAGCCTCGGCGAGCCTTGCCGGGGCCAAGTGGGCCTTGCCTAGCTCTCCGGCGAGCTCATAGGTGGTCAGGCGCACCTCTGGCGAGCTCGCCGAACCTGTTACTGGCGACCGGCGATGTACGGTGGCAGACGGCAACCGCAGGATGGCAATCGATAAAGAAGGAGAAAAAAGAAGAAGAAGAGAAAATGGAAGAAGAAGAATTGGTTTTGATTCTTAGATTTATTCTCGGAACAAGAATAAACTTTTTTTTTATTCTTGATCCTGTTCTAAATCTACTTCCGTGAACAAAAATATAGCAATTTGTTCCCAGAAACAAAAATTTTACCAAACTCGATTCTGTTCTCAAACTGATTCCAGAAACAAAAAATCATAATCAGGCACTGTTTGGATGGTTACCAAATAGTGCATAAGTCATTTAAACTGTTGATGTGGGTGTGAACTTTGGAAAATGGGTTAAATAATGGGTCGTTATAAAGTGACCCATTTATTTTGACAAAAAAAATGATCTATTCATGACTTTTTTATTTGGGCTTTATTTTTTCTCAACCCATTTATGATCTCTTTTGAAAAAAAGAAAAAGAAAAAAGAAGCAAGTTATCCACACGGAATTGGGCACATTAAATCCACCACAACAGCAATTAAGGATTAGTGGATGGCTTCGCAAAGTTTAGCTGCGTAGATGGAAGCAGTAGCCATGGTCGAAACATTAAAGTTTCTGGCCGCACGAACTGAAGGAAGCCTTTCAGTTGAGTCTGATCACTTAGTCTTGAATCTTGACAAGGATACTTCAAGGAGCAAATCACTTTATGTGGGAAGTAGATGCCCTCATCATCGAGGCCAAAAGAGTTGCTTCCGGGCTTCACGAATATGAAATTGGTTTACTAAAGCAGAGACAGCATGGTTGCGGACTAAGGGCCTGTTTGTTTATGTTCATTTTTTATTCCTCAGAACACAATTTCTGTTCTTTTGTTCCAGGGAACAAAAAAAGAACAGAAATGCGTTTGTTTACACTTTTGTTTTCGAGAACAGATTTGGAATAGAAACAAGAAGTAGAAAAAATTTGTTTCTTGTTCTCGAGAACACTCCCGAGAAATAATTTTTCTCTCCTATTTTTTTCTTTTCTTTCTTTTCTTCTTCTTTTTTCTTTGGCCGGCAACCTCACCGGAGTGTCATCGGCCCCCGGTGAGGCTCGGCCTCGCCGTGGCTAGGTGAGGCCGCTGGCCCTTATTGGCCAGTTGCCGGCCATGGCCAAGGCCGACGACTGGCCAAAAGGAAGAAAAAAGGAAAAAGGAAAAAGGAAAAAGGAAAAATTAAATTAAAATATTAAAAAAAAATTATACAAGCTTACCAAATGTGTTTCTGTTTTTTTTTATTTTATTTTAGGAACATAAATTTTGTGCAGTTACCAAACGCGTTCTTCTATTAAAAAATTGTTCCCCAGAACAGAAGTAGTTTTTTCTATTTCCGTTCTTTAGAACGATTTTTAAACAGAAACGTTACCAAACGCACCCTAAATAGCCAAAGCCGAAAGGAATGGGTCGGAGGGTTGCTTTGGGCATTATTGTGTTAGCAATCTTGTCTTTTGTATTAGAACGCTTGTTGATATTCTGTAGGATATATAGAATTCCTTGAGCTAAAATTTCCAGCGCCTTTTTGTATGATCAAGGCAAAGCCTCGACACTTATCCTTACTGCCCTCAATATGTGATTTGTTCTGCATTGGCCCTCATTGAGTCATCTTGAGATAACATAGTTTCATACGCTTAATATGAATTTGGAGTTTCAACTTATATATGGAACTGCAGAATGTTTTGCCAAACCTGCACATCTCTCTCTCTCTCTCTCTCTCTCATATTTGCGGCCTGTTGCATGACCCATCTTTAGCTTTAGACTCAGAGCAAATAAGCTTCTTACGAGCCATCCATGCCAGTGCACTTTGGCTTGTAGCCTAAAAGATATTACACACGCATTATTTGGCATAGCTACTTTCCCGGTGTGTTTTTGCAACGATGAAATCCCGAATAATGGTTTTCTGCTGGGACTTCGGAGTTATTCCTCTCTATGTTCAGAGGACAACCGTGGGCTATTGTCAATATGACCTTAAAAAACTAGATCCGATCGTCGGCCTAGCATGGGCCCAAGGCCTGTCTCATCGTTTGAGCAGGTCTAGTGGTTATAATACGATCATTGGGGAGGCACTGGGCACGGTCCCTCCTCTAATAAGATTAATCCATTCCGAGCGCTGCAAGGAAGGAGATTGGCTTCGAAACGAGAATGCGTAATCTGTGAGCAGCGAGCTGATCCCCTGATGGCTCGTGCCCTGAACTTGGATTTTACGAGCAATTGATGTGAAGCACATAAAATTGAAGAACAGTCCCTTGTGGGCTACAAGTTGATGCTGCGAAGAACAACTATGTATCTCATAGAAACGAAGTTATCACATCAGGTCTAAAGTTTGCTATGTGAACCAGTCAGCCATTGAATCGGTGATCGAGACCGAGCAAACATGCTCAATGGATGGCTCTGGATATTTGTACTGATCAGAAGAATCGGAAGCGTTACCAAAAAAGGAAGAAAACGACTGGAATCAAGACGAATAGGCAAAAGACTGTAAAAAGACAACTGTGGTCCTATGAAACATAAATAGTCCTGAAGTTCAATACTCGAATGATGATGCTTGAGTTTACATGCTCCTCACAATACGCACTGCCAAAGGGTCCCCGGTTGCCCAATCTATATAAACCCGACAAAGGGTCAACGGCCACGATCTATCCAATCATCACTGCCTCCTTCATCGCCAGCCGGAGTGCCAGAGGACTCCATTGCAGTTGCAGATGCAGCTTCTATCACCAAAACTGAAGCCACGAAAAAGTAGAGAGAGAGAGAGAGAGAGAGAGAGAGAGAGAGAGAGACCGGGAGTTTCCAAAGTAAGAAAGGAGGAGGGATTTGACGATAATGGAGAGAGTATCTTCCAAGCATATACTCGGAGCATTATCTTTGCTCGATCCATTCTCTCTCGCCTGTACTTTTCATTATTTTATTTGGTAACTAAAGTGGTTGCCATTGATTTTGCAACTTTCGATTCTGCCCCTATGGAGTTTTTTTTAGGTCTTATCTTTATGTTGTCTTCCTCAATGCACTGGTTTAAGCATTTTACTTGGTATTTCTTGCATGTTGTCATGATAAGGTTTCACCCCGTATTTATTTCGCGTGTGGAACTAATTGTTTATCAACTCTACACGCTGTTCTCAATTTGATTTGCATCTAAGAAGGAATGTTAAAATTTCCCATTTTGTGTTTTCTATGGATTTTTATGAATTTTATACTTATATTATATCATTTCACCAATTAATATAAGCTTATGGATAAAACGTAATCACGTATTTGCACTGATCTGTGACCTCTCTTCATCAAACGGAGATTAATCTTTGCCACTTTATTGGAAACATCAGCTGTCGGTGAGCGAGACTTTGCGAGTTAAGGGGTAAGAACTTGTCAGAAGATGCACTTTCGGAATCCCTCACAAGTCGCGCGTAAGGCTATAACTACTTTGAACTCTTGATGTTTTGTGACTAAACTAATCAAGATCTTGAGCAAAGCCTAAAGGATTTGCAGACTGGGCATCGTCAGCACCAATCTCTACTCAATGATCCATCTCACAGATTGCACGTTTTCTACCCAAGGACCGAAACCTTTTTTAAAAAAAAAACAATGATATTCAAGAATTTTCATTTCACGTGCATATTTATGAGACTTAAAAATAAAAAATAGTTTCCATTCACCCTTGCATTTGACATTAGGTGCGTTTAGTTAGATTTTTGGGGAAAACCTTTAAGAAAATGTAAATGATTTTAAGTTAGAGGGGTTTTCCAAAATATCTTCGCCTTGTTTAGCTTCTTCTTTCGCTCATTGTTATTGTTTTTCTTCACTTGTTGTGATGAATAAATCTGCTTGTGATTGAAAATTTTGTGAGAAAGTCATCGGCAATCCAACCAACAGGATGTCCAAGACATGGTTATGACTTCTTCGATATGTGGTTGTTCAATATGTTGTTGTCTCCACATGGCGATGGTGTTTAGAACACCGAACTTAGGCACGCACGACAAGCCATAGTTTAAAGAGGGAAAGATCTCGGCATGTGTCCATTACTAGCTTTAGGTTGTGCTATTTTGTTTTCTAGGGTTTGTTTTGTTTTGCAGCTCTTTTGGAATTTGCACTATTTGGAAGCTTTTTAAGTTCCTTTCATGTTTGATTATGACGGATGAATGAAATTTTCTTTTGATCAAGAGAAGAACTCTCTTGCTCATTAGTTTAAATAAGGATATAGTTGATAATTTCAATAAGTGTTGAAAATTAAAAATTCTTCACTTAAATATTTTTAGTTTGTTTGATAACCCTATTAGTATTGCCTTAGGAGATTCAATTGAGTGAAAAAATTTACTTGATCTAGTAAGGAAGTGGCTACTTAATTCACTAAATAGAAAAGTAATGGACATTAACTAGATCCGTTTCACCAAAAACGTGAATCGTCATTACATTGATGGATTGAGCGAATTAACAATGTGTGAGAAGGCTCCTTTATTGATTTTGGATAGGATAGTAAATGAAAAAGAATTTGAATATACAAAGGGCGTGAATGATAACCATTCTATTCTAGATATCTTTTTCTATTTCGAGAATACATTTTTCTATTTAAATTCCCTGGACAAGTTTTTGAGCAAAAATAGGTTTTGATAATGACACAAATTTTTTGTTCTCAGAATAGGAATTCATTTGATAACGACACAAAATTTCTCCATTTTGGGTGGTAGTGGCGAACGATGACAGTGGACAGCGATTGACGGGTGGCAGCAGGCAAGTGGCAATGGGTGGACGGCCAGCTAGTAATGAAGATGAGCGATGTGAAGAGTTTTATTTCTCATTTAGTTCTAAAAATAGAAAAAAAAATTGCGTTACCAAATGGATTTTTGTTTCAAATCTATTCCCAGGAACAAACAGATAGTTTTGGTTAGGAATAAAATGGTTATCATGCGTGTACTAGCACTAGAACGAAATGCTATCAACAAAGTAAATGATACTAGAAAATAAAGGATTGCAGAAAATATACAAAATTGAGTGTTTGTTGATCCACTGGGCGAACCTTTGCAATGAATACATTATGGGTTTGTATCGCTCTTAGTCAATGGTTTCTTACAAACGGTTACTCGTAGAATCGTGTTCTTATTATTGACCGATGTCAATCTTCCATCTCAATCCTCAATCAACAACCCGGCAGACCTTTACTCTATTCATTGATGGCACCGATTTAGTGCTTAACCCAAAGTCTGGGATAGCTTGGTGTTAATGATCTGGCGATCAACTTAGTATCTCAAAGGCTCTTGTCGATGATTCATACCGTGCTGTCAACTCTCTCCATTACCGACAAGCTTATCTTAGCTTGATCAAATTTCATTTTCGTCAATGGAGCCTGTTACAGAGTTACTCGTTGACTTCATGACTGGGTATTTTTTTTGGCTGTCAACTGAATTCTGCCATTATACTGTTAAATCCTACTAATGATGATTTCAGTTTCAAGTTGGTGCGAAATTCGGAATATTCTGTCGTCCATTTTCAATTATACTGGTAAATCCTAACTCTTCTATTTAATTCTTGTCCGAACGAGTATACCTCCGAGGAAAACAAAGTTAATTTTTATAAGGATTTGATACGTTCATTGATGCGGAATTAAATAATAGAGTCTGTGCGGTGAAAAATGTGATGTCGTGATCATGAGCAAGTGGGCATCCGACGTTCCAGCTAAACACGAAGGAAGATAGAGTTGTAGACAAATCAAGGACAGCTCGATTTCCACTATTGCTCGAGAAAGTATTTTAACTTCATGTGCTTTTCCACTTAGTGCACATGAGGATTTTGCCTCCAAGGAAATTATAAACACACATGAAAATCATCGGCAGATTCTCTCGCGAAGGAAAAGTTACCCAATCTTTAGGACAAAGACTAAAGTAACCATACGAAGGTTTGTCCAAATTATCATGTGAAATGGTTTTTTTCTTCTCTCATCTTGATGCATTCTCGTTCTACCCCAATCATATCGTCTCGGATTTCAAAACATAAAATCAATGGCTATTAAAATAATAGCGCAACACACCAGGAGTTCATACAACTTTTGCTAATTATCTGCCATCATTATTGATTTTTTTATTATTCAACGTGATTCCCGAACTTTTTAAAAGCCAGATCAATGTGTTCGTTATTGATGAAATCATTGCTAGAATTTGTTGACATGAATATATATTTTGTTTAGTTTATGACTTATTATTGTTTTTGTTCAATTTCATCCCCTTTTGTTTTTTATTCTCTCCTCTCAATTACACTGTTTCAAATTTAGATTTAATCCCACCACAAAATCTTTATTAATCATGTCTCAATGTTAAAACCCAAACACATCACATTAATTAAATGGATTACACTACATGAAACATTTAAGATATGAATCCTTATACATATAATGCTTACTTGTGATTATATGTTGCAAGTATTTCTATATATCTAGACATGTCCTGTTAACACAAGAAACATTTTAAATTTCCCACTAAACGAGTGTAGGCAGGTTGTAAGTAAGGAAAAAGGGTAAACTCACCCCAACATGTTTATTATTCACCACGATCAAGCTTATATAAACACATCAACACTCGTAGTATGTAAGTACCGTCAAGGGGTTTGTTTCGAAAATTACCGATCCTTCATAAGGGTCATCGAGGTTTATCTTGACTAATAGTTGATGACTCTCAACATTTTCATATGGAGACTGCTGTAGAGAAAGGACCAAAATATAAAGGAGAATATATAATGAAATTGATAATTTAGTAAGTTTGTAGATCATGTCAAATCTTTAGAATCATGTTGAACAAAAGAAAAAAAATTTAAGGACAACAGAGAGAGAGAGAGAGAGGGTATTGCAAAATGAGTAAAAATCTAAGGATTTTTGGTGTCCTTTACCCCTAAAAAACGACACCAATAGCCCTTGAAATGGAATTAGATGCTGCTGTTTCAATGAAAGCCTCACATGATAAAAAGAGCTTGAACAGAAACTAAAATTCACTTTGCATGAATGCAAAGAGTTGCAAAATCTACTAGAAGATTATAGAGCCAATCACATCTACAGAGAAGCCAATAAGAGTCGGATAAGCCGGCTAAGACGGGGATTGAACGACCTCAAGAAGTTGTTTTTCTCGATCATAGACCTGATGATGATAAAACGGTTTCATTAGATTATAAGAATAGGGCCATTACTGCATAGCCCTAGGAAGTACCGTCTTATAGTTGGAATTTGGGCTTCTTATTAGTCTCTGGATGAAATCCTCTATTTACCCGAAAAGATGATTTGTAAAGCGATTTGAAGACTGGTCATAAATAAGTGGCTCGTTAAGAATTTGACAAATTTTATACCGATTTAGGAAGAGAGGGCTTTGATGCCCATCTACCATGTTGCGTAGGGTTGAATTCGTGTTATAGTACTGCGTGAATACATGTTCCTGAAATTACTACCGACCTAAACATATTCCTCTCTGTACCACCGGCTACTTTCTCCTTCTATTATGTGTGTTTCACCGTCCCCACAATTGACAAGGACTTGAAGATGGGGCCTTGCCAACGCCGACGACAACTCTCTCTCTCTCTCTCTCTCATCTCAAATTGTAGCAGATTACACGTCATAGACATCGAATCACGTCGATGGCAGTCGACATCGGAGCCTCCCCAAATCGAGACCCATTGGTGAAGGGATGCAGCCAAAAGGGGGAAATGAACAAGACAGACTAGCGTACGACACAAGAGAAAACGATGGAGGTGTGTGGCAGCAAGCCGGGTGGCCGGAGAAAATCAACAACAGGGTGCCGCGTGCTTCAGCGCCTGACGAGGCGAGCTAGCCACAAGAATCTGAGAGGATGATAGAGACTGAGTACGAGGCTATAATTTTTTCCTTTCATGGACGTAAGGCGCGTATCTAATACCTCAATATAGGGAAAACGGAAAATGGACCAATGATCGCACGACTTTTATGACTTGTCCGTTCCTCGAAAAAGATCTTCCATCAAGTTTTTGTGGTTGGCTTTTTATTGCACTTTTATCATCGGTGCCACGTTCAATTCCTTCTGCAGTATATGAACGTAAATAGAAGAAAATCTTGCCTTCGAAGCCCTCGTACGTAGTCGTATCGCTTACGTTCAGTTCCAAATTGCCGTTGTCATTACACAGAGCACACGCTTTGGATGTTAATCATCTTCGGTTCAAACGAAGAGGCCAACAAGAAAAAGTGCAACCGCATACGTACTCGCTGGCCTCTAAGACTCAGGACCACTAAAACTGCAGAACCCCCTCATCTCGATCAAATACAATATGCGTTCATGAAACAAATTAATATCGTTGCGAAATACAGTCTCTGATTCAAAATATCAATCAATGAATACAAAATAGGGAAAAAAAAAAAAGGAACAGTTGGGCACCGACTAAAAACTGCTCTGTACACAATCTACGTTCTCTAAGGCCTACAAAACGAGATCTAGCACCAATGGCGGCGCAACCTTTCCTAAACGCAAGGTCAAGTCGTCCTCCATTGGCGACGAGTTCAAATCGAAGCCCATGACTCTCTTGCTGTTTGATTTCTTCAACACTGGCACAGGCTTTGCGGCCGCTGTTGCCAAGCTTTCCAGCATGGTCGCCCTGTGCCTCCTCATGTGACCGCCGAGGGCTTGGCCCATCGGGAAATCGAGGCCGCATATCGAGCACTCGTGCGTCTTCGGCTTGGCCGGCGAGGAATCTGCTGCGTGGCCGAGGTGGAAGAGGTCGCCGGAGATCAGCTTCGTCTTCTTGTGGCTGGCTTTGTGCCCTCCGAGCGCCTGGAACGAGGAGAACTCGCGGTTGCAAGTCTTGCACGCGAACATTCGCTCTGTAGGTCGCGATTTGCGGTCCGGCGACGCCGAGTCGGTGCTCTCGCCAACTCGGGAGGGGAGCATCAAGCAATTGGCCCTGGCCAGGGCTTCGACCTCCGTATCCTCTCTGTCTCTCTTCACCATCTCTGGAAGTCTGTAGTAGAGAATGTGAAATCGGGGTGTCTGATTTTTCTGGTTTCTTCTTTTGCTTGCTGAGTCGAGATGAATGGTCTGACAGTGTGTGGAGGAGTGCGAGTCTTATATATAGGACGAGAAGCGAGGGGCGGATGATGACCTATCCGCTCACGCTTAGATGAAGTGACGAAAAGGCCCTCGAGTTTCTTGCGGAATAAGTAGGAAGGATGGGGATATTGTGGCGGTTTTGCGTGAAGATGAAGGGTAAACATGGCAATGTGAGCCGCCGAAGGAGGGAAAGCGAGGATAGCGTGTGAACGCGTGTGAAACTGGGGAAAGTCGTGACGAGTGAGCGAGGCTGAAGTTTCTTTGTCTTTTCTAGAAGCTTTTTCGCTCGCGCTGTTGGAGTTGTCCGACCAATCAAGGCGCGTGTGCAAGAATATCGGGAAATTTAACTCTTTTTCATTCCCTAAAATTTTGTGACAGCAAATCAGACTATTCCGAAGACCTTCTAGGGTCTTCTAGTCTAATATGACAGGAGGAAATTATTTCCTCCTCTCAGCATTGGCTGGATTTTGACCTAAAACTACTTATAAAAATATATAACAGATAAAAAGTGGGACTTGGAAAATTATGAATTCAATTCATTCTAGTTTAAAATTATGTAAAATTTTATGAGATCATTATTAATTATTCTAAAAGCTCAAATTAAATGAAAGTTGTGCTTAATATTTAAGCATAATGATGCTTTCTACTTCTCATTCATTGATTCCCATGGAATACATTAAGGCACATGAAACTAGGCCAATATTTCTCTCCCATTGCGATGAGATGAACTAATCAATGTATTTTGGAAGGATGTGGAGAAAGTATGATGGGCACCTGAGGCCAAGACCTAAGGAGCACGGTGTATATCAAAAAGCTAATTAAGTAGCTAAAGACCTTAAAAGGCGGTCTACATGAGTGCGGGGTACTAGGAAGGAATTAACTCACGCGCCAAGAAAGAGCGTGGACGGTGCTGTCGCTTTGGAATCGCAACGTTTAGCGAGGGGCCGAGTCATCCGAGACGTCATCCGACAGCAGCCAGGCGAATCGATGACACAGAGGGAATGGGGGAGCGTAAGTCGTGACGTCACCGCACTTTTTCAATAGACAAACCGGCGATTAGATGGTCCGTTGCTACAAAAATAGAATGCAAGGCTAAATTCACACGTATCCGAGATCACCTAACACAAGTCCCCGAACACTTTTAGCAAATCTCCAATTTTGTTGTGTGAACGGTAAGAGATTGACACTTTCCACCATGAGTAGTTGAGTACAGCGTCAGCACACTCTTCTCATTACATGGCTTCTTCAATATCTTGTACAGGGAATTCCACCTTGTCTGCGCATCTAGAGGAAGTTCCCAATTTGCCTTCCTTGTGTCTTGTAGAGGATCCCTAACTCTTGATTCCCAAATATGGTGGATTCAACGTATTGAACCTGCCCACGTATGGTGGCAATAGATTAATAAAACTAGCTTACACGCACATATTACCGCAATAGTATTGGCACCTAAATTTACAATTATTTGGAAATTAATCATGGCAAGGTTATGATTTTGTTTGCTTGAGGTATTTGTGTTCTCCATATCTCTAGTTTTATTAATTACTTTGATTTGTCGAGTGTTACATTATTAATTGTGTACTTGCACGATTACCCATTGCATGTTAATGGCTTAGAACGAAAACTGGCCAACGCTGCCTACAAAATATTTTCGAAATAAAGAGGAAAGGCTCCGACATGATGTTCAATTAATCTTGGCATAGCCAAATCCCCGTATCCATGAATCTTTGGCTCACATAGGTAAAGTGCTCTCCCACGTTGATTAGTGACAGTATCGATAATTGATTAGTGACGACTTCTGAATAAATTGATTAACATGTTAAGCTAATTAAATTAAAAGATGAAAGTTGTGTTTGGTATGGGTTTGGAAGAGTCCATGCTATGTCTTTGGGAGAGAGGCATTGCACTTCTCAATCTTAAATAGTTAAATAGTGCAATTAATCCGTTGTTTAACCCCTTTGAGCCTAGAGAATTTCTTTTGACTTAACCCTGTCAAAAACCACCCCACATTGGGGTAGAATTTAGTTAATGTTGACATTATGAAATGAGAAAAATGGATAAAACTTTCTTTGTCTCACTCGCACAAATCTTCAAATGCCTTATCGTAGATAAACTCCAATGAAAATTTAATTGCCTTATGATGATGAATAGCATTTCTTTCGCTATCATATACACTTATATCCATTGTATAGCTCAATTGAGCCCGCAAATTCATATTTAAACCCAATTGGTGATCATTCCCCATATTAGGGCAGAGTAGTTGAGTTACCGCATTGAGATACCATGGTCCAAAGGGTCGACTAGAGATGAATACCCTAAGAGTTTAGAAATGTTGAATTGTTCAAGAGTTTACGACACCGTAAAAGCCCGAGTCTAACTAGTCATTGAGTATAATGTGTTGAAAAAATCCAAAAAAGAAATTCACGAAAAGAAATGATCGGCCAAAGGCCCAATTATTGGAAAAGAATGATAGATGAAGGCCAAGTTTGTAAAAATCATCCCCAATGGAGAAGCAATGATCTCCCCAGTTGCAAAAAGCAAGGTAGGTTCTTCATCTTTAGTTTTGGGTTCCAAAGTACATAAGGTAGGTTCTGTGTTCCAAAACTGAAAAAAATTATTTCAACAGGTAAGTTCCAGATTTTAGGTAGGTGGAACCTGGAATCTAAAACCTAAAACTTGGAACAATTTTTTTTATGTGCATGTGTGTTTTTTTTCTAAGTCTTCGCATGATCTTATTCCATGATGTTTGATGATAAGTGTGTAATTTGAAACCACTAGTTTAAGCTTCAATTTTATGATTGAAATTTTTATTTTGTTAATGTTTTATATTCTTCGTGTGTCAAAATATTAGTTGTGATCAGTGGATTGTAGAAATAAACAATATAATCTTGAAATCGATCTTGGAACTTGTGATATGGTAGATTTTAGGTTCAGGGTATGCAAAGTAGGTTGTAAGTTCCGAAAAATTAGGAACTCGTTCTAACGAGTAGGTTCTGAGTTTCACTTGAAACCTGTACAGAACCTAAACTCACTCACATGTAGCATCTACATGAGAAGATAATCCCCAACGAAGGAGAAGATTGGTAACGATGCCAAAATGATTAAAAAATCTTTGAGGTAACGAGTCCTTTCGTTTTTCAACTAATTAACTAAGCCTACAAAATGTACCTTACAAAATTTCTTTGGCAGATTATGACACTTAAATTAACATAAGAGATTCAAATATCAAAAACCTAACCCGAAAAAGTGTGTTTTTATCTCATATAATTGTTGCTATGTCATTTTATCATCTTTGACTTTTCCAAGTTGAAATACTATATAATCTAAAATTGCTGAAGTATTTTTTTTTTCATCTCCTCTTTAGCCATTTCTAATTTCTAAAACTTAAAGGTTTTTGCATTATCCAGAACATTCAGATCACCAGTGGTGGACACCATTCGGATTCTTCCACAACATCAATAGGTATAATTAAGTAAATAACGAATAGCATCAAATCACATCGTATGTCTAGCAGCTCGATATAAAGGTTTTTGTATATTGATGTTTTCAGTGCTTTAGCCATTTATATCCATGGCTTTTCATTTCTTCCTTACTGTTCCTTAGCTGGCCACACTATGGAAACATTTGTTACACAGAGCACACACTTCAGATGTTAATCATCTTCTAATCAAACAAAGAGGCCAACAAGAAAAAGTGCAGCCGCAAACGGACTCGCTGGCATCTAAGCCTCAGCACCACGAAAACTGGAGAACGCAATCTACCCCTCACTCCTCTCGTTCAAATACAATATGCGTGCGTGAGACAAATGAATATCCATGCACAACCCAGTCTCTGATTCAAAATATCAATCAATGAATACAAAAAGGGGGAAAAAAACGGAACTGTTGGGCACCGACTAAAAACTGCTCTGTACACAATCTACGTTCTCTAAGCCCTACAAAACGAGATCTAGCACCAGAGGTGGCGCAACCTTCCCTAAACGCAAGGTCAAGTCGTCCTCCATTGGCGACGAGTTCAAATCCAAGCCCATGACCCTCTTGCTGTTCGATTTCTTCAACACCGGCACGGGCTTTGTGGCCTCCGCCGCCAAGCTCTCCAGCATGGCGGCCCTGTGCCTCCTCATGTGACCGCCAAGGGCTTGGCCAATCGGGAACTCGAGGCCGCATATTGAGCACTCGTGCTTCTTCGGCTTGGCCGGTGAGGAATCCGCTGCGTGGCCGAGGTGGAAGAGGTCGCCGGAGATCAGCTTCGTCTTCTTGTGGCTGGCTTTGTGCCCTCCGAGCGCCTGGAACGAGGAGAACTCGCGGTCGCAAGTCTTGCACGCGAACATTCGCTCTGTAGGCCGCGATTTGCGGTCCGGCGACGCCGAGTCGGTGCTCTCGCCAACTCGGGAGAGGAGCATCAAGCAATTGGCCCTGGCCAGGGCTTCGACCTCCGTATCCTCTCTGTCTCTCTTCACCATCTCTGGAAGTCTGTAGTAGAGAATGTGAAATCGGGGTGTCTGATTTTTCTGGTTTCTTCTTTTGCTTGCTAAGTCGTAACGACTGGTACGACAGACAGTGTGCGGTGGAGTGAGGGCGAGTCTTCTATATATAGGACGAGAAGCGAGGGGCGAGGGATGACCTACTCGCTTACGCTAACTGAAGTGGCGAAAAGGCCCTCGAGTTTCTTGGGGAATGAGTAGGGAGGACAGTGATATCGTGGCGGCTTTGCGCGAAGATGAAGGGCAAACGTGGCAGCGTGAGCCGCCAAAGGGAGAGCGAGGATACCGTGTGAACGCGTGTGAAAACTGGGCAAGTCGTCACAGGTGAGCGAGGCGGTACTTGCTTTGACTTTTCTAGAAGCTTTTCGCCTGCACTGTTGGAGTTGTACACGCCGTCGAGGCGTGTGTACAAGAATATCCGGACAATTGAACTCTTCTTTATTCCGTAGAAATTTGTGAGACGAATTCAGACTGTTCCGAAGACCTTCTAGTCCAATATCACAGAAGGAAATTTAACTCCTCCTCAACGTAGGCATAAGAGATAGAAAAAGGGACTTGCAAAATTATGAATTCAAAACATTCTAATATAAAATTTGTTCTAGTCCAAATGAAAGTTGTGATTTAATAATTAAACATACTAACGTACTCTACTTCTCATCTATTGATTTCCGTAATATACATTTGGGAACATGAAATTAGGTCAATAATTCTCTACCGTTGCAATGGGATGAACTGACCAATGTATTTTGGAAGGACGTGGAGAAAGTATGATGGGCATCCGAGGCCAAGACCTATAGAACACGGTAAATATCAAAAAGCTAATGAACTAGCTAGGAACCCCAAAAGGCGTGGACCGTGCAATCGCCATGGAATCGCAACCTTCAGCTAGGGGAGCGAGTCAACGTCACCTGACAGCAACCAGGCGAATTGATGAAATAGAGGAAACTGGGGAGCGTAAATCGTGAAGTCATCGCGTTTATTCAATAGACATACCTGCGAATTAATGGTCCACAAAAATTGGATGTAAGGCTCACTTGCTTCCAAATTCACACGTATCCGAGATCATTTAACACAAAGCACGGGTTACATTATCGAAAACGCGCAACAAGTCCTAAACACCTTAGCGGATATCCAATCTTGTAGCGTGAACAGCAAGAGATTGGCACTTTCCGCCATGAGTAGTAGAGTACGATGTCTGCACACTCATCTCATCGCATGGCTTCTTCAACATCTTGTACGGGGAATTCCACCTCGTTCATGCATCTAGAGGAAGTTCCCAATTTGCCTTCCTTGTGTCATGTAGTGGACCCCTAACTCTCGATTCCCAAATATGGTGGATTCAACGTATTGAACCTGCCCATGTATGGTGGCAATAGAATAATATAATTAGCTTACACACACAAGTTAATGCGGTAGTGTTGACACCTAAATTTGTAAATATTTGAAAATTAATCACGGTAAGGTTATGATTTTGCTTGCTTGAGGTATTTGTGTTGGTCATATCTCTAGTATTCATTTATTACTTTGATTTCTTGAGTGCTACATTATTGATTACGCACTCGCATAATTATCCATTGCACGTTAGTGGCTTAGAACTAAAAGAGGACAAACACCGACATGACATTTGATTAATCTAGCATAACCAAATCCCTGTATCCATGAATCTTTGGTTCACATAAGTAAAGTGCTCTCCCACATTGATACCGATAACTAATTAGTGATGACTCTTGAATAAACTGATTAACATGATAAGCTAATAGCATTAAAAGTCGAAAGTTGCGTTTGGTATGGGTTTGGAAGAGTTCATGCTATGTCTTTAGGAGAGAGGCATTTCACTTAGGGGCGAGCAAAAAGAACGCCCGAACCGGGAACCACCTAAACCAAACCGAATCGAGCGGTTGGGTCTAGTTCCTAGAGACACCGGTGATTTTTTGTTCGGTTCCTGATTCTAGGAGTAGAACCAACTAACTGGACCGATGATTAATTTTTAAATGTTCAATTTTTTCTTAAATTCATATAAAGATCTAATTTAAACTAAAATATTCATGAAATGGAAAAGTGCTCTGATTCAAGGCCTTCCTTGGTACTATTGAGACAACAATCTCACATGTGGCCAAGAGACCACCAAAACCCTTCCTTGTTCCTCACTATTTAAAGAGAAAGCCTACTTATTAGTTTCTTTTTCCACTTGATATGGTACTATGGCTTCAAGAGCCACACCCTCATTCCTCACCCTCTCTCTCTTTCTCTCCCTCCCTCCCCCACCCCCTCCCTCACCTGCAAGAGACAAGGCCCTTCAAGCCTTCAAGAGCTCCACATCGAGCAAACGCTCCGAGAGCATAAGAGATATTGTTTATAAAACCCAAGCCAGGCAACACCTTTAAACGTGTTGTCAACGGCCTTCTTAGCCAAGATTGAACATGAAATATATGAAGTGTGATCGATGCTCACACAAGTGCAATTAGATTTTTTTGCACATGGGAACATGTGTTTCAAACACATGCAATTGGTTCCATTGGACCTCTCAGGAACCAAATCGAAAGATTGGTCTAGTTTCATTCAGTTCCAACTTCTTTCGGTCTAATCCTCGAGTCTGAAAATGGGGAACTAGTCCGGTCCCTAGTTTCAAGTGGGAATTGGACTACTCGGGAACTGATCAACCTTAATTTCACTTCTCTATCTTAAATAGTGTAGTAATCCATTGTTGAACCCCTTTGAGCCTAAATAATTTGGAGAATTTCTTTGGACTTAACCCTGTCAAGAACTACCTCACATTGAGGCAGAATTTTGTTAAAGTTGACATTACAAGGTGAGAAAAATAAATAAAACTTTCTTTTTCTCACTTGCATATCGAATGCCTTATTGCAGATGAACTCAAACTAAACTTTAATTGCCTTATGATGAAGAAGAACATTTCTTTCACTATCATATATACTTTTATCCATTGCATAGCTCAATTGATCCTGCAAATTCATATTTAAACCCAATTGGTGATCATTCCCCGCACTAGGGCAGAGTAGTAGAGTTATTGCCATGGTCCAAAGCGTCGACTGAAGATGAAGACTCCGAGAGTCTAGAAATATCGAATTGTTCAAGAGCTTATGGCATCGTAAAAGCCTGAGTCTGACTAGTCATTGAGTACACTGAAAAAATGTGTTAAAAAATCGAAAAAAGAAATTCAAAAACAAAAAAGATCGGTGAAAGGCCCAATTATTGGAAAAGAATGAAGGATGTGCTCGAAGGCCAAGTTTGTAAAAATCATCCCCATCGGAGAAGCAGTGATCTCCCCAATTGCAAAAAGCAAGTGTTGGATTCTCATAGCCAATAGAGCATCTACTAGGGGTGAGTATGATTTCAGGATAGAACTTGAAACTGAAGAAGACTAGTGGGAATATGTCCAATACCAGGTTCCAAGGTACCCAAGGTAGGTTTTAGATTCCAAAAATTAGAAAACTTGTCTTGACAAGTAGGTTCTAAGTTCTATCTAGGTTCCAAGGTGTGAAAAGTAGGTTCCAAATTCCAAAAATTAGGAAACCTATCTCTACAGGTAGGTTCTAATTTCTAGGTAGGTGGAACCTAAAACCTAAAACATAGAACTTGGAACCAGTTGTATGTGTGTGCGCCCGCGCGCATGCGTGCGTGTGTATTTATCTATGTCTTCACGTGATCCTATTTAATGGCATCCGATGATGAGTGTATAATTTGGAACCACTAGTTTAAACTTTAATTTTATGACCGAGACTTTTATTTGTTAATATTTCATATTCTTCACATGTCCAAATATAAGTTGTGATTAGTAGATTATAGTAATAAATGATAGTTATTAAAAAAGTTGATAATTCACTGTAATTATTTAATTAATAATATAAGTAGAATTTGGGTAAATCTTGGAACATGTGATAGGGTATGTTCTAGATTTTAGGGTATGCAAGTAGGTTCTAGGTTCTAAAAAATGAGTAACTTATTCTAACGGATAGGTTCCAGTTCCAAGCGAAACCTGTACGAAGCTTGAAACCGATCACCCTTGGCATCTACGTGAGAAGACAATCCCCAATAAATGAGAAGATTGATAACAATGCCAAAATGATTACCAGCTACATACCCTACAATGAAAAAAACCTTTGAGCTAACCGTACCTTACAAAATCTCCTCAGCGGATTATGACACTTGAAGTAATATAGGAGATTCAAATATTAAGAGCCTCACCCAAAAAGTGTTATTTTTATCTCATATAATTATTGCCGCGTCATTTTATCATCTTTTGACTTTTCCAAGTTGAAATACTAGATTATCTAAAATCGCTAAAGGGTATTTTTGTCTATCTCCTCTTTAGCCATTTCTAACTTCTAAAACTTAATAGTTAAGCAAATCACCCGTCGTGGACAGGCTCTTCCACAACATCAACAAGTATAGTTAAGCAAATAACAGTAGCATCAAATTACAAATGAATATCCATGCGAAACCCAGTCTCCGATTCAATGAATACAAAAAAGAAGGAAAAACAGGAACGGTCAGGCACCGACTAAAATCTGCTCTGTACACAATCTACGTTCTCTAAGCCCTACAAAACAAGATCTAGCGCCAAAGGCGGCGCAACCTTTCCTAAACGCAAGGTCAAGTCGTCCTCTGTCGGCGACGAGTTCAAATCCAAGCCCATGACTCTCTTGCTGTTCGATTTCTTCAACACCGGCACAGGCTTTGTGGCGGCTGTCGCCAAGCTCTCCAGCATGGCGGCCCTGTGCCTCCTCATGTGTCCGCCAAGAGCTTGGCCAATCGGGAAATCGAGGCCGCATATCGAGCACTCGTGCGTCTTCGGCTTGGCCGTCAAGGAATCTGCCATGTGGCCGAGGTGCAAGAGGTCGCCGGAGATCAGCTTCGGCTTCTTGTGGCTGGCTCTGTGCCCTCCGAGCGCCTGGAAGGAGGAGAACTCGCGGTTGCACGTCTTGCAGGCGAACATCCGCTCTGTAGGCCACGATTTGCAGTTCGAGTCGGTGCTCTGGCCGACTCGGGAGAGGAGCATCAAGCTGTTGGCCACGGCCAGGGCCTCGACCTCCGTGTCCTCTCTGTCTCTCTTCACCATCTCTGGAAGTCTGTAGTAGAGAATGTGAAATTGAAGTGTCTGATTTTTCTGGTTTCTTCTTTTGCTGCTGAGTCGGGATGAATGGTATGAATGGAGAATGGTATGACAGGATGCGGCGGAGTGCGACTCTTATATATAAGACGAGGAGCGAGGGGCGAGCGATGACCTATTCGCTTACGCTAACCGGAAAGACCAAAAGGCCCTCGAGTTTCTTGGGGAATAAGTAGGGAGGACAGTGATATCGTGGCGGCTTTTACTGAATATGAAGGGCAAACAAAGAGAGAGCGAGGATACCGTGTGAACGCGTGTGAAAACTGGGAAGTCGTCACAACGTGAGCGAGCGAGCAAGGCGGCACTTGCTTTGACTTTTCTAGAAGCTTATCGCCTGCACTGTCGGAGTTGTACGCGCAGTCAAGGCGCGTGTACGGGAATATCCGGACATTTGAACTCTTTTTCATTCCATAGAAATTTGGGACAGCAATTCCAACCGTTCCGAAAACCATCTAGTCTAATATTTTGCGGAAATTTAACTCCTCCTGAACATAGGTTGGATTTTGATCTAAAGCAACTCGTGGAAATATATTATAAGAGAGAGAAATGAGAGATTTGGATAATTTTGAATTTATGACTTTCTATTCTAAAATCATGTAAAATTTTAAAAGATCACTATTAACTATTTTAAAAATTCAGACAGTTAAATAAAAGCGTGATTTAATATTTAAATATATTAACGTACTCTACTTCTCGTCCATTGATTCCGGTGAAATATATTAAGGAACGTGAAACTAGGCCAATATTTCTCATCCGTTGCAATGAGATGGACTGACTAATGTATTTTGGAAGGACGTGGAGAAAGTATGATGGGCATTTGAGGTCAAGGCCTAGGAACACGGTGATATAAAAAAGCTATTGAAGCAGGTAAAAACCCCAAAAGGTGGTCCATACTAGTGCGGCGTACTGGGAAGGAGTTGATTCACGCGCTACGAAAGAACATGGACATTGCTGTCGCTATGGAATCGCAGCGTTTAGCGGTGGGAACGAGTCATCAGAGACGTCACACGACAGCAGCCAGGCGAATCGATGAAATAAAGGGGAACGCGAAGCGTAAGTGGTGACGTCACGGCACTTATTCAATGGACAAACCTGCGATTAAATAGTCCGTTGCCACAAAAATTGAATGTAAGGCTCACTTGCTTCCAAATTCCCACGTATCCGAGATCATTCAACGCAAAGCATGAATTACATTATTGAAAACGCGCAAGAAGTCCCTCAACACTTTAGCAAATCTCCAATCTCGTAGCGCGAACGGTAAGAGACCAACATCTTCCGCCATGAGTAGTTGAGTGCAGCGTCGGCACACTCATCTCATCGCGTGGCTTCTTTAACATCTTGCATAAGGAATTCCATCTCGTTCTTGCGTATGGAGAAAGTCCTCAATTTGCCTTCCTTGTGTCATGTAGAGGACCCCTAACTCTTGATTCCCACTTATGCTGGATTCATCGTATTGAACCCACCCATGTAGGGTGGCAATAGAATAATAAAACTAGTGAAAAATGTGTGAGCATGGTTTTAGAGTAAAACCTGAAATCCAAGATGGACCGATGGAGACCTATCCGATTCATGTTTCAATGCATATAAGATAGGTTCCATATTTCAAAAATTGGGTAACATGTTTCAATGGATAGATACCAATTTCTAAGATATAAAACCTGGAACAATTTTTTGTATTTTCTTGATTTCTATCTTTGCGCGATCTTGCGGTATTCCTTAGCATTCGATAATGAGTGTATAATATGAAACTACTAATATAAACTTCCATTTTAAGACTAAAACTTTTACTTTGTTAATTTTTCATATTCTTCGCGTGTCTAAATATAAGTTGTTATCGATGGATTGTAATAATAAGTGGCAGTTATTAAAAATGATTTACAACAATTGTTCAATTAATAATATGGATGGAATCCAAGTAGACCTTAGAAGTTGTAATAAGGTAGGTTTCAGATTTCAGGATACGTAAAGTAGTTTTAGGTTCTAACAAAATGAGAAACTTGTCCATATAAATAGGCTTTAGGTTCCAAAAAATATGAAACCTGTAACCATTCATCCCTAATGAAGAATGTCTTACATGCTCAAGTTAATGCAATAGTGTTATAAGCGTTAGTTATCCTGGTGGACCCAGCGAGTTTCCTGCGACCACGACGTTTTTCCAGACCTTCTGGTGCTTTCGTCCAGTTCCCGAAGGGTCTCTCAACGTCCATAGGTGCACACCGGTCCTGCCATCGTGACCAGCACCAGTCACCGAGCCTTTTGCCGAGTTTTCCTTGCTGGTTTAGGCGACTCCAGCAACTCCAGTCTTCAGTCCAACCGCTGGTCTTCCAGCGACGTCCAGGCAGTCTTCAGGTTTCCTGATGATCCTCCTGCATCGATTCCACAACACCAGCAGCCTTCGGTCACGTCCAAACAACTTTCAGGTGAACGTTCGGCCAGCTGCTTTCAGCGTCGCGTCTAACGAATCCTTGCCGTGCTCAATCTATCTTTCTGCTGCATCTGAACTTGTTTTTGCAGGTTAACAAGAGACCAATATATACGCCACCCACCCCGCTGTGGGTGCGTTGATTCGGGCGTTCTCCCCATCCCGGTTGGGGGGTGGTTCGAGTCACCGCGTGCGCAATTGCGCGACTTAAGTGCGACACCATGGAAGGTGGGTCTCTGCGCTAGCATCATCCTGGGTTTACGTCGCCAGCTGCCGGTTGTACGGCGGTTCCCGGATCATCAAAAAATATATATACACACACGCCCATCAATTGTCGACGGCATTAATAATTCCGACAATGCCCACTCGTCGAACCACCGCGTACGCTGCCACACCGTCGTGCCTTGATCACTTCCCGTGATTCTGGGGACATCTCTATTCTGACTTCTCGAGCTTGACCACACCACAATGAAGCTTACATACCTGATTGGTCCCTCTCTCACTCTCATCTCCAGGGGGAGAGCCTAAAAGGGAGGAACACGCAGCACAAAATCCAAATGGAGTCAAGGGTCAAAGAGGTGGGTCTTACGAGAAAGTGGAAGAGTGGTAAAAGAGAAAAGAAAACGAGTGGAGGAGCAATTTGTTGTTTTCAGGCGGTCTTCCAGTCAACAAACGAAGCACCATCGAGGGAGCCGCCAACATGTCCCTCGAGAGCACCCCCGGTTAGTCCACACCGATATAAATAGTTTCCTAATTCTTTTGCTTAGTTGAATTTTCAAATTGCCTAATTTTGAATTATTGAAATCTAACATAATATTCTTGAGATTTTTAGGCATGCCCCAATTAAAAAAATTCCCATATTGAAAATCTTAATAATCAAAATTTCGAGTTGTGAGACAGAAGATTGGAATTTTAATTATTCCGATTGCCTTTGTTTCCTAATATGGATAGGGTGAATATATGGTTTATATGGGCATATTATATTGCATTTTTTTTTAAAGAAATTTTTTCTACTTTGGAAATACAAAAAATTGCATTGCATAATTGGATAGATTGCACTCATATTTAGGAACCATGTAGTTAATCAGAAAATTAACGACCAAAAAAATTATAAAATTATCTAATATAGAATAGGATTTAACATAAATTATTTTGTAAATTTGAATTAGGTAATCACATATTTTAAGTATTTTCATATTTTAGCTTTAAAGAAAACCACAAAGCATAAAAATGTCATATAGAAATAGTTGCATCAATTTCATATTATCACTTACTACGTCATCATTGTTGCTATGTCATCTCATGCCATGTTATTGCCATGTCATCATTGTTGCATCAAATTCGTGTCATTACCACATCATCCATCTCATGCCACACATCACCCATGCGATGTCCTTTATGCCACATCATCATATTTTCATCTCATAATTTCTACGGTATTTAGTGATTGCATGATTAGGGTCATTTAATTTAAAAACCATGTTAGAATAGTTTTCAATAATGTTACTTAAAGATAGAATTAGAACATTTATATAAATTGCATATCACATGTCATGTCAAGTTAGTCACACGAACATAACTTCAATTAAAATTGCATCTCATGCATTGTTTAGTTTCCATAAACAAAAAAAGTGAAAAAAGAATTGATTCAAATTACACAATTTTTTTTATCAACCTTGTTTAGGCTACACATGCATTTTTTTTTATTGACACTTTGCAAATATTTGGAAATTAATTATGGTAATGTTATGATTTTGCTTGCTTGAGGTATATGTGTTTGTTATATATCTAGTATTTATTTATTACTTTGATTTGTTAATTATGCACCTACATGATTACCCATTGCATGTTAGTGGCTTAGAACTCAAACTAGCCAACAGTGCGTACAAAATATTTATGAAATAAAGAGGAAAGACATTGAAATGACATAAGATTAATCTAGCATAACAAAATCCTCATATCCATGAATCTTTGGATCGCATAAATAAAGTGCTCTCCCAAGTTGATTAGTGGTGATACCGATAAGTGATTAATAGACTCTTGAATAAACTTGAATAAACTAATTAAATTAAAAGCCAAAAGTTACATTTGGTATGGGTTTGGAAGGGTCCATGATATGTCTTTGGAAGAGAGGCATTTCACTTCTCTATCTTATAGTAGTGCAATTAATCCATTCTTTAACCCTTTGAGCCTAAATATTTTGGAGAATTTCTTTTGACTTAACCCCGTCAAGAACCACCCCATGTTGAGGCAGAATTTAGTTAAAGTTGATGTTACGAGGTGAGAAAAATGGATAAAACTTTCTTTTTCTCACATAAATCTTCAAATGCCTTATTGTAGATGAACTCAAACAAAATTCAATTGCCTTATGATGATGAATAGCATTTCTTTCGCTATCATATGCACTTTTATCCATTGTATAGCTCAATTGAGCTCACAAATTCATCTTTAAACCCAATTGATTATCATTCCCTACATTGGGGTAGAGTAATTGAGTTACCGCATTGAGGCAGCATGGACCGAAGATGAAGACCTTGAGAGTCTAGAAACGTTGAATCTTTCAAGAGCTTATGGCACCATAAAAGCCCAAGTTTGACTAGTCCATGAGTGTACTGAAAAATGTATTGAAAAAATAAAAAAAAAAATTCACAAAAAAAAAAGATTGGACAAAGGCCCTATTATTGGAAAAGAATGAAAGATGTTGTCGAAGGCCAAGCCTGTGAAAATCATCCCCAACGGAGAAGCAATGATCTCCCCAATTGCAAAAGGCAAGTGTTGGATTCTCATAGCCGATAGAGCATCTATTAGGGGTATGGTTCCAGGATTGAATCTAGAATTGAAGAATCGGATTAGTGGGAATTTATCTAATTTCAAGTTTTAAGATATGCAAGATAAGTTATGAGTTCCAAAAATTGAGAAACCTTGTAGGTAGGTTCCGGGTTCTAGCTAAGTAGAACTTGGAACCTAAAACTTAGAACTTAGAATAAGCTTTTGTGTTTTTTTTAATCTATGTCTTCGTGCTATCCTATTTCATAATATCATATGATGAGTATATAATTTAGAACCACTAGTCTAAGATTCAATCTAAATGTATGACATTTTTATTTTGTTAATGTTTCATATTCTTCATGTGTATAAATATAAGTTGTGATCAGTGGATTATAACAATAAGTGGTGGTCATTAAAGAAAATGATAATTTAGTATAATCGTTCAATTAATAATATAGGTATAACTTGGGTATATATTAGAATTGATCATGGAACCTGTGATAGGATAAGTTCTAGGTTATAGGATATGCAAGATAGATTTCAAGTTCCAAAGTTCTAACGAGTAAGTTCCAAGTTCAAATAGAATTTCTACAAAATCTAGAATTGCTCACCCCTGGCATCTACATGAGAAGACAATCCCCAGTGAAGGAGAAGATTGGTAATGATGCCAAAAATGATTACTATCTTCCAACCCTACAATGAAAAAATCTTTGAGCAAATGATCCTTTCGTTTTTCAACCCATTAACTAAGCTTACAAAATGTACCTTATAAAATCTCTTTGGTAGATTGTGACACTTGAATTAACATAAGAGATTCAAATATTAAAAGCCTCACCTAAAAATATACGGATAAGATTGATATCAATTCAATGATAAATCTTTTAATTTGATTAATTTAATTTTAAACATTTTTCACATTGGTACTAATTCAGTCCATCCGGGTCAATTTAGGCTGAAAATTGCTAATGTGGACTTTGACTGGCTGAAGTGGCGAGTCCAACATTGATGATAATATTTTTAATAATATTTTAATATAATTTTTTTTGAATTTATTGAATTTTTAAAATAATTTATTGATTTATTTTTCCTTCCCCCTTCTCTTGCTTTTCTTTTTCTTGTGACTAGAGCCAACCACAACCATGGCCAACAAGGGTCGACCTCATCAGGCTGAGGGCGAGCGCCAGCCATTTGGGCATTGGCCGTGTGGCCAGGCAAGGCCCCCCTCATCAGATCTAGTGAGGCCGACTCTTGCTTAGGCTAGAGTGGCTAGTAGCCTTGCCACGCCTCACTTGAGCAAGGGTCGGCCTTGCTTGGTCTCGCTTGGGCAAGGGCGAAGCCCGACAAGCCTCACCCTAGTCTAGGCGAGGGTCGGCAAACCATAGCGAGTCACCGTCAATGTTAATTTATGACTCAAGTTTGAGATTCACTGGACTTTTGACGGATTTACAAAAGAGGAAATAATTAAAAGAAGAATTTTTTTTTTCTTCTTTGGAGTGAAGCTGCGGAAGCCCCATGCTTTGCCGAAATCTTTTAGGATGAAGCCTCTGTACGCGAATTGAAAAGAGGTGGGCCCAGAGTCAAAGTGTTGACTCTGGGCACACACACACAAAAGTTCAGCGTGAAGCCGAAGCAAGGAGCGTAGGTGGGCCCTCCCTTGGGCACACACATATATACAATATATTTCCTTCTTTGGCGAGTCCCTTGCACACGTCCTGCACACCCACGTATAAAAGCAGATCTTTGTAGGTCTTCTTGAGGGCTTCTGAAAATTGCCGCTAAACCTTACGTACGTAGCCGCACGTTCAACAATCAACGAAGCCGAGCCAGATTCCGCGCGAAGCTTTGAAAAATATATAGAGTGTATTGTTTGAGCTTGAACGCGCGGTAATTTGTGCCGTGAGTTGGGTTTGGGATTAAATTGGGGTTTGGGAAACACCGAGAGAGTGTTTGAGTGACTTGAGTGTGTAATCTCCTTGTATCGCTTGATCTATAGTGAAATTCGCTGCTACTCTCCCCGTGGACGTAGGTCTTTACGATTGAACCACGTAAATCCGGTGTCCGATTTATTTTTCTTCTTCCATCTATATTTTGTTCGATCGCTCACCCCATCGCAACCGTCAACACACATGAGCCATGGTGAATGACCCAACCTTGTCGTTGAAGCCTCAATCTTCAAACCCGATGGATCCATTGGCCTCAATGGCGTCAATTCCCCAAAATCCATCGTTGAATCCTAAATCCAATCCCAATCGCCGCTCTCTCACTCCTCTCCCTCAGATCTCATCCCCTCCTCTGCCTCATTACCCTTGGTAACAGCAACAATAGACATAGTCGCACCCTCAATCACTCACCTAGGCACTCACCCTCAGCTCAACAAGGCTAATCCTCGCCTGTGGCCAATGAGTGAGACCTTGCCCAAGCAAGGCCAGCCCTCGCTGGCCATGGATGTAGTTGATGGCCGACGCTGGCCACCGGAAAAAGAAAAGGAAGAGAAAGGGAGAAGGAAAAAAAAAAAGAGAAAAAATTAGAAAAAATTTAAAAACTCAATAAATTTTTTAAAAAATGTTAAAATATTATTAAAAATATCAACGTCAACATCGGTCATGCCATGTCAACCAGTCGGCATCCACGTCAGCAATTTCTAACCTAAGTTGGTTAGATGGACTGAGTTGGTAACAATGTAGAAATGATTAGGACTAAATTAGTCCAATTAAAAAGTTTACGACTGAATTGGTACCGATGCGATAGGTCTATGATTTTTTTGGGTACTTTTCCTGTTTTTATCTCATATAATTGTTGCTATGTCATTTTATCATCTTTAACTTTTGCAAGTTGAAATACTATATTATCTAAAACGCTAAAGAATATTTTTGTCCATCTCCTCTATAGCCATTTCTAACTTCCAAAACTTAATGATTTTTGCATTATCCAGAGCATTCATATCCCCAGCAGTGGACACCGTTCATATTCTTCCATAACATCAACAGGTATAATCAAGCAAATAACGAGTAGCATCAAATTACATCGTATATCTAGCAGCTCCATATAAAGGTTTTTGGATCTCGATGTTTTCAGTGCTTCGGCCATTTATATCCATGGCTTTTCATTTCTTCCTTACTGTTCCTTGGCTGGCCACACTATTTAAAACATTTGTTACATAAACCACGCACTTCAGATATTAATCATCTTCGGAACAAACAAAGAGGTTGACACGCGAAGAGTGCGGCCACAATCGTACTTGCTGGCTGGCATCTAAGACCTCAGCACCACGAAAACTGCAGAACGTAACCATCGTCTCCCTCATCTCGTTCAAATACAATTTGCGTTCATGAAACAAATGAATATCCATGCGAAATACATTCTCTGATTCAAAATATCAATCAATGAATACAAAAAAGAAGGAAAAAAGAAGGAACGGTCAAGCACCGACAAAAACTGCTCTGTACACAATCTACATTCTCTAAGCCCTACAAAACGAGATCTAGCACCAAAGGCGGCGCAACCTTTCCTAAACACAAGGTCAAGTCGTCCTCCATCGGCGACGAGTTCAAATCCAAGCCCGTGACTCTCTTGCTGTTCGATTTCTGCAACACCGGCACAGGCTTTGCGGCTGCCGCCGCCAAGCTCTCCAGCATGGCGGCCCTGTGCCTCCTCATGTGACCACCTAGGGCTTGGCCGATCGGGAAATCGAGGCCGCATATCAAGCACTCATGCGTCTTTGGCTTGGCTGGCGAGGAATCCGCTTCGTGGCCAAGGCGCAAGAGGTCGCCGGAGATCAGTTTCGGCTTCTTGTGGCTGGCTCTGTGCCCTCCGAGCGCCTGGAAGGATGAGAACTCGCGGTTGCACGTCTTGCACGTGAACATCCGCTCTGTTGGCCGCCATTTGCGGTTTGAGTCGGTGCTCTGGCCAACTCGGGAGAGGAGCATCAAGCTGTTGGCCACGGCCAGGGCTTCGACCTCCATGTCCTCTCTGTCTCTCTTCACCATCTCTGGAATTCTGTAGTAGAGAATGTGAAATGGAAGTGTCTGATTTTTCTGGTTTCTTCTTTCTTCTTCTTTCGCTGCTGAGTCGGGATGAATGGTATGACAGCGTGCGGCGGAGTGCGAGTTTTATACATAGGACGAGAAGCGAGGGGCGAGCGATGACCTACACGCTTACGCTAACTGGATTGACAAAAAGGCCCTCGAGTTTCTTGCGGACTAAGTAAGCAGGACGGTGACATCGTGCCGGCTACTATGCGTGAATATGAAGGGCAAACACGGCAACGTGAGCCGCCAAAGGGAGAGCGAGGACATCGTGTGAACGCGTGTGAAAACTGGGAAGTCGTCACAGGTGAGCGACGCGGTACTTGCTTTGACTTTTCCGGAAGCTTGTTGCCTGCACTGTCGGAGTTGTACACGCCGTCAAAGCGTGTGCACGAGAGTATCCGGACGTTTGAACTCTTTTTTATTCCATAGAAATTTGTGTGAGCAATTCCTACGGTTCCGAAGACCCTCTATTCTAATATTTGAGGAAATTTAACTCCTCCTGCAAATAGGTTGGATATTGATTTAAATCTGCTCATGGAAATATATTATAAGAGGGAGAAATAAGGGATTTGGACAAATTTGAATCCAAGACTTTTTATTCTAAAATCATGTAAAATTTTGCGAGATTACTACTAATTATTCTGAAAATTCAGGCTTAATGAAAGCATAATTTAATATTTAAATGTACTAGCACGCGCTACTTCTCACCCATTGATTCCAATGAAATACGTTAAGGCACATGAAACTAGGCCGATATTTCTCACCCGTTGCAATGGGAGGAGCTGACAAATGTATTTTGGAAGGACGTGGAGAAAGTATGATGGGCATCCGAGGCCAAGACCTAAGAACACGGTGATATAAAAAAGCTAATGAAGTAGCTAAAAACCCCAAAAGGCGGTCCATACTAGTGCAGGATATTGGGAAGGAGTTGACTCACGTGCTACAAAAGAACGTGGACAAAGCATAAATTACATTATTGAAAACACGCAAGAAGTCCCCCAACACTTTAGTAAATCTCCAATCTTGTAGCGTGAACGGTAAGAGACCAGCACCTTCCGCCATGACTAGTAGAGTATGGCGTCGGCACACTCATCTCATCACATGGCTTCTTCAACATCTTGTATGGGGAATTCCACCTCGTTTCTGCGTTTGGAGGAAGTCCTCAATTTGCCTTCCTTGTGTCATGTAGAGGACCCCTAACTCTTGATTCCCACTTATGCTAGATTCAACTTATTGAACCCACCCACGTAGGGTGGCAATAGAATAATAAAACTAGTGGAGAATGGGTGTGAGCATAATTCCGGAGTAGAATTTGGAATTGAAGATGGACCAATGGAGACTTGTTTGGTTCAAGTTCTAATGCATACAAGGTAGGTTCCAAATTTCAAAAATTGGGAAACATGTTTCAAAGGATAGATACTAATTTCTAGGATATAGAACCTCGAACAATTTTTTGTATTTTTCTTGATTTATATTTTCGCACAATCCTGCAATATTCCTTGACATTCGATGACGAGTGTATAATCTCGAACCACTAATATAAACTTCCATTTTAAGACTGAAGCTTTTATGTTGTTAATTTTTCATATTTTTTGTGTGTCTAAATATAAATTGTGGTTCATGGATTATAGCAACAAGTGACAATCATTAAAATGATTCACAACAGTTGTTTAATTAATAAAATAGGCGGAACTTAAGTAAACCTTGGAAGCTATGATAGACTAGGTTTCAAGTTTCAGGATATGCAAAGTAGTTTTAGGTTTCAGAGAAATGAGGAACTTATTCAAATGGATAAATTTTAGGTTCAGATTTCGGTGGAACCTATAAGGAGAATGTCTTACATGTACAAGTTAATGCAATAGCGTTATACGTCCAGGTGGACCCAGCGAGTTTCCTGCAACCCCAGCGTTTTTGCAGACTTTCTGGTGCTTTCGTCCACAGTTCCTGAAGCGTCCCTCAACGTCCATAGGTGCCCACACCGGTCCTGCCGTAGTGACCAGCACCAGTCACCGCGCCTTTTGCCGAGTTTTCCTTGCTGGTTTAGGCGACTCCAGCAACTCCAGTCTTCAGTCCAACCGCTGGTCTTCTAGCGACGTCCAGGCAGTCATCTCATGCCATGTCATTGCCAAGTCATCATTGCTGCATCAATTTCATGTCATTACCACGTCATCCATTTCATGCCACACATCATCTATGCCACGTTATTTATGCCACGTCATCATATTTTCATGTCATAATTTCTATGTCATTTAGTGATTGCATGATTAGGGTCATTTAATTTAAAATGCATGTCATGTATGTCAGAATAATTTTCAATAATTTTACATATAATCAAGAACCACTAGTCTAAGCTTCAATATTATGACTGTGACTTTTATTTTATTAATGTTTCATATTCTTCGCATGTCTAAATTTAAGTTACAATCAATGAATTATAACAATAAATGATGGTCATTAAAGAATGTGATAATTCAGTATAATCATTCAAATAAATAATATAGGTAGAATTGAGTATATCTTGGAACCAACTTCGAAACTTATGATATTTGTGATAAGATAAGTTCTAGGTTTCAAGGTATACAAGGTAGATTCCAGATTCCAAAAAATGAGCAACTTTCTTCTAATAAATAGGTTTTAGATTTTAGTGAAACCTATACGGAACCTAGAATCGCTCATCCCTAGCATCTACATGAGAAGACAATCCCTTGTGAAGGAGAAGATAGGTAAAGATGCCAAAATGATTACTAGTTTCAAACTCTGCAATGAAAAAATCTTTTAGTTAACGAGTCCTTTCATTTTTCAACCATTAACTAAGCCTACAAAGCGTACCTTACAAAATCTCTTCAACATATTATGACACTTGAACTAACATTGGAGATTCAAATATTAAAAGCCTCACCCAAAAAGGTGCAGATAAAATTGTTTTTATCTCATATAATTGTTGCTATGTCATTTTATCATCTTTTACTTTTCCAAGTTGAAATGCTATATTATCTAAAATCGCTAAAGGATATTTTAGTCCATCTCCTCTTTAGCCATTTCTAACTTCTAGAACTTAATGGTTTTTGCATTGTCTAGAACATTCAGATCACCCTTGGTGGACATCATTTGGATTTTTCCACAACATCAACAGGTATAGTTAAGCAAATAACTAGCATCAAATTACATCGTATATCTAGCAGCTCGATATAAAGGTGTTTGTATTTTGATGTTTTTAGTGCTTTAGCCATTTATATCCATGGCTTTTCATTTCTTCCTTACAGTTCCTTAGTTGGCCACACTATTAAAACATTTGTTACATAGAGCACACACTTCAGATGTTAATCATCTTTGGATCAAACAAAGAGGCCAACAAGAAAAAGTGCAGCCGCAAAAGTACTCGCTAGCATCTAAGACTCAGCGCCACGAAAACTGGAGAACGGAATCATCCCCTCACTCATCTCGTTCGAATACAATATGCGTGCATGAAACAAATGAATATCCATGCGAAACCTAGTCTCTGATTCAAAATATCAATCAATGAATACAAAAAAAAAAGGAAAAAAAAAGAGGAACGGTCAGGCACCGACTGAAAACTGCTCTACACAATCTACGTTCTCTAAGCCCTACAAAACGAGATCTAGCGCCAAAGGCGGCGCAACCTTTCCTAAACGCAAGGTCAAGTCGTCCTCCATCGGCGACGAGTTCAAATCCAAGCCCGTGACTATCTTGCTGTTCGATTTCTTCAACACCGGCACAGGCTTTGCAGCTGCGGCCGCCGCAGCCAAGCTCTCCAGTATGGCAGCCCTGTGCCTCCTCATGTGACCGCCAAGGGCTTGGCCTAGCGGGAACTCGAGGCCACATATCGAGCACTTGTGCGTCTTCGGCTTGTCCAGCGAGGAATCCACCGTGTGGCCGAGGTGTAAGAGGTCGCCAGAGATCAGCTTCGGCTTCTTGTGGCTGGCTCTGTGCCCTCCGAGCGCCTGGAAGGATGAGAACTCGCGGTTGCACGTCTTGCACGCGAACATCCGCTCTGTAGGCCATGATTTGTGGTTCGAGTCGGTGCTCTGGCCGACTCGGGAGAGGAGCATCAAGCTGTTGGCCACAGCCAGGGCTGCGACCTCCGTGTCTTCTCTGTCTCTCTTCACCATCTCTGGAAGTCTGCTGTTGCTTGCTGAGTGGGGACGACTGGTATGACGGTGTCCGGTGGAGTGCGAGTCTTACATATAGGACGAAAAGCGAGGGGCGGGCGATGACCAATTCGCTTACGCTAACTGAAGTGGCGAAAAGGCCCTCCAGTTTCTTGGGGAATAAGTAGGGAGGATAATGATATTGTGGCGGCTTTGCGTGAAGATGAAGGGCAAACATGGCAACGTGAGCCGCCAAAGGAAGAGAGAGCATACCGTGTGAACGCGTGTGAAAACTGGGGAAGTCGTCCCAGCAGGTGACAAGGCGGCAGTCGCTTTGACTTCTCTAGAAGCTTTCAGACTGCACTGTTGGAGTTGTACACGCAGTCAATGCGTGTGTACAAGAATATCCGGACATTTGAACTCCTCTTTATTCGGGATAAGTGTAATAAAAATCCTAAAATTTATTACGAAAATACAATTAAGTTTTAAAATTTGTAAAAAGTGTAATCAAATCTTAAAATTTGTCAAATTGGTTCAATTGAGTCCCAAAGTTAATACCGCCAGACTTGCTAACAAAAAATGTTTATGTGGCATTTTAAATGATTTTTTATTTTTCACGTAGCTTTCTAAAATTATTTTTCACGATCAATCCGCACCGTGTAGATGCCATTCATTTTCCATCATATTTACAAGAGAATAGTACAGACGGAGGTCTATCTATCTAAGCCTAAGTGACATATGAAGTTTGAAACAAAATCAGCCAGGAGTCTTTTTATGTCCCTATTCTCCTTGCTGGCTTGGTGATAGGCGAGATGTTTGCCCTCCAAAATTGACTCTGTTCTAGCATTGATCTCGTCCAAGTCCACAGGACATCTTAATATGCCTGGACCCTCTTTCCAAGGCTCATCATTATCTGTTGGCAAATAACGATATCCTCTTCAAGAATAGTCAGCAAACTGGGTATCCCATGAGGCACAGTGTGGTCAGGACCCAATGCTTGGATTCTCGCTACTCACTAGCTGCATTGTCCCTATAAACTAGTATCCACTCCATCATCTTTTGGATGTCATCCTTGACCTGGCGCCACCCATTACGAATCTTTTGAAGGTGTCGATTGCAGTCGACACCCCTTTTAAGCTATTCTTCCAACTTATGAAAAGGAGATGGTACTCCAATTCTTGATAAACGAGTCTAGCGCCTTGTAGAAAAAAAGGCGGAACTCGTGGAAGTCTTCCCTGAAGCGATGCGTGGGAGGAAGGTGTGTAGGCTCGCCATCATAGACGAGCATGATGACCTCCCCCGAGGATTTGTAAGGTGGTCAATCAAGAAAGAGAGGTTCAGAGCAAGCTTTGCGATCAACTTCCTCTAGAGGTTCAAGCAAGCATCCCTAGAAGACGCAGTGCTAGAGGAAAAGGAAGAGGAGTTTGCCATGGGTGTTGAAGTTAGGAAGTCTTCAACCAGCTCTAGTTAACACTCTCAGCGATCAAATTTTGAACGGATGAAGAGTTTCACAAACACTTACTAGGGTTTATATAATGGAGAAAAGGAACTTCAAAGGTTAAAAGTTGATGGTGGAAGCGTATGAGATCGTGGCCAAATGAAAAGTGAAGCGTCACAAGTAATGCGTGGAGTTATTATGGGAGCAAAATGATGATGAGAAGCCGCCAGTCAATAGCAATATATATTTGCTGTTTTACACGTGTCTTAAAATCTTTATTATGATGAAAAGTACCAAGACAAAGTGTGAATCAGAGCGCCGGTACAATTCACCGAGATTGAGTTCCCAAGCATCATGAGATATGCCTTAGATACGGTGAGAGTTGTTTGCTGAGGATCATAAATGAAGATATTATGGCTAAGGATTAGATGCACAGTAGATGACATCATCAAGCAACATATCAAAGGGAAAGTCATACATCAAAGGTACATACATTAGTGATTATTCATTGGAAAAGAAAACATAAAAATGGATAACGTGTAGCCTGCAAAGTTACATAAAGTGCTGCCGAAGCCCCGAAGTGAAGTTATGGAGCTTTTATTCTTGGTTGCAATTAGCTTTGTAGAGCTTGTCTTATTGGACACGGTCATCAGAAAGGGTCCGCATCATCGATTCACATGTAGCCTCGACTTGGAAATTAATTGGCATAAGTTGACCAGAACTTATGATGAAATGCTAGTGTTATCACGATACATCTCAAGAAGCTTATAGGACTGCACCAGCTCCTTCTCCTTCAAGAACAATGCTTCCTCTCACTTCTTGATGGCCTTGATGGATTTCACATTTGTCTTGTAAGCTTCCAGGGCAAAGTCGAAGGAAGTAAAAAACTCATTAATGGCAAATTCCAATGCATGACACAGCAGGGGGTAAGGCAAATTGGTTAAATATGCAAGCAAAGATTTGATCTCATGCTCAATCTCGGGAGTCTCGCAGATGGCCTCATACCCTTCTTGCAACAAATTATATAACCTGACCTATTTGCTCTGGATGTCGCTATCATCGATGGATGGGAGAGTCTTCTCAGCTAGGGGATTGCTCATCCCAAAAGTATAAACGCCGTTGATAGATAGTATACCCGAAGAATGAGTATTGTAAGGAAATTGCAATTCACCCATTGAGTCGTCAAAGTGTTCACTGGGTGAAGGTGAATTCCCTACTGATGTCGATGATATATCTAAATAGTGCAGGTTGGCTATCCGAAACCTTCTAAAAGGATGTAAAATTACCATCGGACACTGAATCATTCTTGACAATAGTAAGCCCGGGTTACAAGGAAAGATGAAAGTCCTATAGTCTTTCCACCATTGATCAAAAGCTTCAGCATTATGAGGAACCCTAAAACAATTAAAGCATTTGAACCTCTTTAAGATATGTTGGCTGATCTCATTATAACATATGGCGGCAGTCTTTTGTTCAACTAAGATGGGAGGAAAATTCGTGGAATATACTATTGGCATAGGTATACCTTGTGTTAACCTAAATTGGTGAGAGCAAAAGTGGGGATTATATGCTTCAAAGCTTGAGGTTCGTTGCTCCTCTAAGTGGAAGTCCAGCATGAGGTCAATAAAGACAAGAACACTCATTCAAAATGCTAACATATCATGATGGAGTGAGTCAAGGCTATATAAGAAATCGATACCAGACCTGTAAAAGGTAAAGCTTTCCAAAGAAAGCAGGTAGCTAAGTAAACACTCAAAGATAGAGAATCCCTCGGGGGCTGGTAGAAATGTGCTACAAAATTTCTTAAGCCCAAATTGATTCTCAACTGGAATCCTATGCGCCTCATGCTAATGAGTTGGAGGGGTCTTGTCCTCAGAGAACAATTGAGGAAAGTATGTGTGCAACCACCCATGCACGATCCATAAAGATTCAAAAAATGGTGTAGGGTGAGCACTAAATAGGGAAGATTGTGCATTGGTGAGCCCTTTGTATGGTGTACTAAGTGCCATACGGCCAAGACCCACATCAATGCCGTTAGAAAGGGCATATGCTATGTCAACAAAATCCTAAGACACAGAAGCAGTGGGCAAACAGAAGATATAATGGGAAAGCCAATATAGAAGGAATGCCACATGCTCTTGAGAGGAAATAAGCCCAGTTCACTTGGCAAATTTGTCCATAAATTCATCAAATGACAGGTTAGTAAATGTAGTACCATAAAAATCTGGACAAATATATAGTCATTGACCATAAAAATCTGGACAAATATATAGTCATTGACTATAGAGATGCTAGTCAAAGGCCAAATATCAAATAGAGTAATCGTTACCGGACCGGTTGGCAAGAAGAAACAATTGGTCGATGGAGACTAAAAGCAGCAAAAACTCCCAATGAACCCATACACGACTGGATTGATCGCTATACAACTAAAGGAAAGCGCTTCTCCAATTTTGGCTTTTTCCTATACATCAGACATTTCTCGTTTCAACCTCTTGTACCACTTAAAGAAACGTTTGTCAAAGGAAAGGTATGAGCTGAAGCGAGAGTTGGGTGACGGCCACGCATGCATACAAATATGTGATTGGTTGATGGGAAGAAATTATTTATAATGACGAGTGAAGTGCTCGGTAAAGGTGTATGGTGGAGGCGTCGACTTGAAATGTGGACCCAAGATAACACGTTGAGTATCAAGGTGATTATGAACGAAAGGGAAAGTCACCCTTGAGCCTCATATGGTTAAAGACTCTTTAAGCGATGAATACAAAGAGCGACTTGGGCACTAATTGCGGAAGAGCAAGAGTTGACCATGATGGATAAAAATGTTGTGAGCGTCAACGTATAGAGGCCAGATATATATAGGTTTAGTCCAATAACTGTTTGCCACGTTTCAAAGATGTCCCGCAAATGTGGGTGCATGGAAATAGGAATCCACTTGACATAAATGACGCGAATTTCATCAGAAGTGGGGCGATAAAAAAAAAAACTCATTTTATTTATTGGATTGTTTCTTGGGGTACAAGAAAGATGTTATATTATTCATAAGGAGGAACATTCAGGATTCAAGATCACTCATCTACGAAATATGCTCATTCTTGTGAATTCTATGCTATACTTTTCAATCCATCACCTAGAGATGTTCTTTCTTCTTCAACTCTTGGAGCATCGATACTTGGGAATTCAATTTGGCCTCTATTTTTGTTTGTTGTCTAAGCTTCATCTCTCTTTTCTAGTGGACCTCTTGGAGTGTTTTCATGAGACGAGCTTCTTCTTCATTAAGCTCAGCTATCTCTCCTACTACCGTCTCAAAGGATTTGTTGCATTCAAATACACTCAAGACTGAGTTCGGCCAGGGCATTGTTAGGCTTTACATCACTACTCTTGAGAAGAGTCAACTTCTCTACTTCATCCAAATCATAGTGATATTTATCAAATATATCGTAGCAATTGGATAGTCTATGCTTCGAACTCAAACTATACCAAAATTTAATCTACAACATAGCTTGTTTTAGGCATAAAACTAGAATCTAATCAACAGCAATACTCCTTGATAGAAAATGCAACGTCATAATTTAATCAATTATGCCGGGCTTGTGGAGCAACACCGGAATTCAATCAATGGTGTTGGACTAGATAAAGAAGCACGCCATAATTTAATCAATGATGGGAATCTTGAAAACTACAGTTAAAATGCAATAAAATAAAGATAAAGCAAAGATAGTTGTTGTATTAATCAAGGGGACTTCTTAGTTGAACAAGCTGTGGTATTTATAAGACTAGCTAGTAATCATCAATCGATTTCTTTTCCTTAGGCGCCACTCTTAACATTCTCCACGTTTTCCAGTCCCTCTTAGCACCCTTATCAAGTAAATAACCGCTCTTTATTTTTATACACATTTCTCATGGAAATTATTCTCACTTGAGTTCTAATAATAATTTCACTTAATCTTCAAATCGAGTACACTATCCCCATAGCCTGACATTTGGCAATTATTTGCTTGGCCATCTACTCTAGAAGGAGGCTCAGCTTAAGTTGTCTACACAAAAGTTGTTTGCTCTTAACTTTATGAACCAAAATGGAACGTTTCACCTATTATTCTATCGTGGCCAGCACATGATACCGGGGTGACAGAAGATGTAGAGAAGCAAAGAACAGAGTGAAGAAAAGAGGAGGTCGTAAAGGTTTTGGGGAATTTTCTGTTTTTTTCTATGTATCTTCAATGTACATTGCACTGTAATTATAATACAGGAGATACATGAATAAAAGGAAAAGAAATATCTTTACAATCGAATCGATATCTTAATCTAATCAATCTAATCCCTAATTGATCCAATGCATGATCATAACCAAAAATAGATCCTGCATATCTTCCAACACGGGGGTAATTTTGGGTGTCAATACGTTCTAAAAATTTAAACTAATAAATGGGAAGTCATACTTTAAAATTTAAAATATGCTAACACACTCTACTTATCACCCATTAATTTAGGCGAAATACATTTTTTTTTTTTGGGTCAACATGCGAAATATATTAAGAAATGTGAAAACTAGAACAATATTTATCACCAGTTGCAATGAGATGAACTAAGCAATATATTTTGGAAGGACGTGGAGAAAATCGGAGGGCTCATGTAAAACCCCAAAAAGCAGTCCATACGAGCACAAGGTACCGGGAAGGAGTTACTCACGATACGAAAGAACGTGGACGGTGCTGTCACTATGGAATCGCAACGTTTAGCGAGAACAACAAGTTCAATAAAACAAATGCCAGGGAATAGGTAAATGTCATCCTCGGCAAAGCATTGAAGAGAGAATTCGGTGCAAAATCATCATACCTCATGTAACTCATGTTTTCTCTACTGTGTTTCTTGGCGTTGTTCTCACAGTCGCGTGTTTCTGATGTCTTCTTCATCCAAAATTCCAGTACCTGATGGGAGAACAGCGGCTAGTTGACCAATACAAGGACGAGGAAATCAGCATAAGTGTTGCGGCCCACAGCCTAAGAGCAGCGCTCGCATCGCTAAACGCTGTTAACATAGCCTGGAACGGCTACAGCAGGTCGTGCGGCATCCAATCACAACAACCCTCCCCCATGACTGCCTTTGTCTATGCAAGCCCCCGCATAGGAAATCTCAAGTTCTGCAATATTGCCAACTCCATCTTAAGCCTGCGCCTCCTGCACACTGCCAACTTACCCAACATCGTCCCAAAGGTCCCAATGACAGGGTACTCCAACGCCAGACAAGAGTTGCTTATCATCACTCAACTGTCTAGGTACCTGAAGTACACCGGGAACATTTGGAATTGGCTGTTAAAAATTTTGGATATGCGCATTGCGGAAGCATAGTTTTTGGTATTAGTTATAATTTTTGGTTAGTGATATGTGCAAGTGTATGGTATATTTTGTAGAGGATGGACAAGGGATAAGGTATAATAATTGAAGGATATAAGACATGAGATATGGAGGAAAATAGTTTCATTAGTCGAAGGAAATAATTTGATGGAGATTGGTGGAGGTCTAAGACCTCTCACGGTGGAGGATTTTCCCACCCAAGGTGGACCTCTCACTCGTGAGGTGGAGGGTTTTCCCCCTCGCACACTCTCAAATGATCAATTACAAGCCTATTTATAGGCGTGAGTTCACCGCCTTTTCTACCGACTTTGTGTACAAGAAATAATATAAAATTCAGCTTGCTTTCTTTAGCTTCGGCTCGTTGCGGCTTCTTTTCTTCTTTCTGCCGAGCTTCTCGTTCCTTCTCCATTTTTCTCTAATTTTCTATTCTTGCTGCCCACGTACCCTAGATCATTCTTTCTTCATGGTGAAGCAGCCATTGTTGACTTCCATTCAAGATTTCCCATGCACGAGACTTCTCTAGTTCCTTCAGCCGCTATCTTTGACTTTCATTTTCCTTTTGCATGAAGCAAATTGCTGCTACCGACTTCTAGCTTCTCCATTAAGTTAGTAATTTCTAGATTTTGTTGAAAATGGATCACCAATTTCCAACACTCCCCCTTAGATCCATTTTCGGGATAATCCGGACTTGTGTTATTAAGCCTCGGACGTACCTTGAAATTTTCTTTGTAGTTTGTCCCATGCCTTTTATGTCGCCTTCGTTGATTCTATAGTAGTAACAATAGAGTTGTATTTTCTAGTGAGTGTCACCAATATTTTTTCAACAACCCTTTGATCAGTGATATCATCTCCATAAGATCTCATCTGATTTACTAATTGTTTCAATCTACCACAATATTCTTGAACAGTCTCATAATTTTTCATCTTAGAATTCTTGAATTCCCTTCTCAAAGTTTGAAGTTGAATAGTTCGTACCTGTTCAGTGCCTTGAAATTCTTCTTGTAATGTCTCCCAAGCCTTCTTTGCAGTCTTCACTCCAATTATTCTCGGGAATACTGTTTCCGAGAGTGCTTGTTGAATAAAGTATAGTGCCCTTGCATCCTTTTGTAGTAGATCCTTTGGAACACTTGCACCTTCTTGCGAAGCCTCATAACCACTTTCGACGATGTCCCATAAGTCTTGGGCCATCAAGAACGTGGTCATTTTGATGTTCCAATAATCATAGTTATTCCCATCAAAGATAGGAATAGGAAATGAGGATGAGGTAGAATTGGCCATAGTTTAGTTGTTGGAGATTTGGATGGATAATTTTGGGAACGGATGGTTAGGACAAACGCCTTATACCAACCAAAAACGTGGCTCTGATACCATGTTAAAAATTTTGGATATGCGCATTGCGGAAGCATAGTTTTTGGTATTAGTTATAATTTTTGGTTAGTGATATGTGCAAGTGTATGGTATATTTTGTAGAGGATGGACAAGGGATAAGGTATAATAATTGAAGGATATAAGACATGAGATATGGAGGAAAATAGTTTCATTAGTTGAAGGAAATAGTTTGATGGAGATTGGTGGAGGTCTAAGACCTCTCACGGTGGAGGATTTTCCCACCCAAGGTGGACCTCTCACTCGTGAGGTGGAGGGTTTTCCCCCCTCACACACTCTCAAATGATCAATTACAAGCCTATTTATAGGCGTGAGTTCACCGCCTTTTCTACCGACTTTGTGTACAAGAAATAATATAAAATTCAGCTTGCTTTCTTTAGCTTTGGCTCGTTGCGGCTTCTTTTCTTCTTTCTGCCGAGCTTCTTGTTCCTTCTCCATTTTTCTCTAATTTTCTATTCTTGCTGCCCACGTACTCTAGATCATTCTTTCTTCATGGTGAAGCAGCCATTGTTGACTTTCATTCAAGATTTCCCATGCACGAGACTTCTCTAGTTCCTTCATCCGCTATCTTTGACTTTCATTTTCCTTTTGCATGAAGCAAATTGCTGCTACCAACTTCTAGCTTCTCCATTAAGTTAGTAATTTCTAAATTTTGTTGAAAATGGATCACCAATTTCCAACATTGGCATTCGGTAGAGGCGTATTTGCATGGGTTGGCGGGGACGCAAGGGACGAAAGGAGGATTCAAGCTGGAAGTGAAAAGGGACGTGGCACTGGTGAACAAGCACCACTCGTTCCTTAGGGATGAGTATCTGCTGCCGGACAAGTGGTGGGTGATGAAGAACAAAGGGATGGTTCAGATGGAGGACAGCTTGTGGCAGCTGGAGGACCATGAGATGGACGACGATTGATCCGATGATGAGTCTTGAACTCGTGATCCTCCGACCATTTGCCATTGCCATTGCTGTAGCCGGAAATGAATCTCTCAAACCCAGGCAAGTTAAGTGCTTGACTGCCTGCACGGAGCTAGGTTCGAGACACCTATCCTAATTCCTTATAGAGCGATGTTTGTGAGCAATGACAAGATAGTTGATGATACAATAAAGAGACTCTTGGTGGCGAAGGATTCCAATCAAGCGTGGAGAAAATTGGTGCTTGCAAAAGGCAAACTATGCTGATTGATACGGCGTTCAATCATCAATCTCTTGTATGTTCAATCATTAATATCCACAGGCCAAATCCTTGTACTTTGACATCAAATAAAAATTCTCACTGAAAATGTGTTAAAAATTCTTATTGCTTCTGAGTCCGCTGCTGTTGTTGCGGCAGGATCATCTGGCTGCTTCTAAGTCCGCAGCAGCTGCTGCTTCTTCGTCAGCTCTCAGCTTGTTATATACCTCTAGACCTTGCTCCATGGCTGCAAATGTCTCCATGGCTTTCTTTTCATATGTCATCTTCTCCTGCATAAACAATAAAGTGAATCAATATTGATTGTATTCAATGGAATTGGTTTTTTTCTTGGGTTTACAGCTTTTGCAAGCTAATGTTGCATTGACAAGCAGTATCGTACCTTGATCAGATCGACTCAATTTAGTGATCGAGAGCTAAGAAAAATTGGAGTCCCGAAACTCACCGCAGATTCGAACTCCTCCATAAAACGCTTCCTAAAATTCTCCCTATATTTAAGGACAAATGGCCACTTAAAATCCACACACAAAAATTAAAAAAGAAATCGATCTATTAAAATCAATCCAGTGCACTCACAAGAAAAGGGAAAAAGCTATGGGATTAGGCTTTCTCAATGAAGGAGAGCTGCCTGTGCTTCCTTCCATCTTCGATTTCCTTGACAACGAAGAGATACGAGCGATCGAGATTGAGACGACAGAGTAATTGATCACATAAATTCTACCTAATAAAGCAACATCTACAAACGAAACGAAATGAAACGAAAGAAAGAGCCTACCTTGGGTGATTGCATAGCTCCATGGGAGGGACCATGACCACCTAACACTCCATTGCTTGCTCTTGGAGGGTTTTTTACACAAATCTACACACCAAATATGGTTGCTGTGTTCAAGTCACAGTTTTGAAAAGCACAAATATATCCTAGCTAAAGGGAACATATCCAATTACCACCACGCTTTTCAACCTACGTCACAAATATTTCTATCATGTTGTCACTGACCTGCAAATTAGCTGCTACAAACCGTATCTTACCTCTTCAAGCATGGAATCCCACTCCTTTGCAGGTTCTTTTTGGAGCTGCATGTCACTGAGAATTGAGGTTTGATCAAATCGACTAAATTTAGTGATTGAGAGATAAGAAAAATTAGAATTCTGAAACTTACGTAGATTCGAACTCCTCCATAAAACGCTTCCTAAAATCCTCCCTATATTTAAGGACAAATGGCCACTTAAAACACACAAAAATTAAAAAAGGAATTAGGCTTTCTCAATGAAGGAGAGCTGCCTGTACTTCCTTCCGTCTTCGATTTCCTTGACAACGAAGAGATACGAGCGATCGAGATTGAGACGACAGAGTAATTGATCACATAAATTCTACCTAATAAAGCAACATCTACAAACAAAACAAAACAAAACGAAAGAGAGAGCCTACCCTGGGTGATTGCGTAGCTCCATGGGAGGGAGCATGACCACCTTACGCTCCAGTGCTTGCTCTTGGAGGGTTTTTTGCACAGATCTGCACACCAAATATGGTTGTTGTGATCAAGTCACGGTTTTGAAAAGCACAAATGTTTCCTAGCTAAAGGGATCAAAATCCAACTACCACCACGCTTCTCAACCTACGTCACAAATATTTCTATTATGTTGTCACTGACCTGCAAATTAGCTGCTACAAATAGTATCTTACCTCTTCAAGCATGGAATCCCACTCCTTTTGCAGCAGCTTTTTGGAGCTACGTGTCACTGAGAATTGAGGCTTGATTAGATCGACTCAATTCAGTGATTGAGAGCTAAGAAAAATTAAAGTTCCCAAAACTCACCGTAGATTCGAACTCCTTCATAAAACGCTTCCAAAAATCCTCCCTACAATTAAGGACAAATGGCCACTTAAAACACACAAAAATTAAAAAAGAAATCAATCTATTAAAAATCAATTCAGGAAAAGGGAAAAAGCAATGGGATTAGGCTTTCTCAATGAAGGAGAGCTGCCTACCTGTGCTTCCTTTCGTCTTCGATCTCCTCGACAACAAAGAGATACGAGCGATCGAGATTGAGACGACAAAGTAATTGATCACATAAATTCTACCTAATAAAGCAACATCTACAAACGAAACAAAAGAGAGAGCCTACCCTAGGTGATTGCGTAGCTCCATGGGAGGGACCATGACCACCTTACGCTCTATTGCTTGCTCTTGGAGGGTTTTTTGCACAGATTTACACACCAAATATGGTTGTTGTGATCAAGTCATAGTTTTGAAAAGCGCAAATATTTCCTAGCTAAAGGGAACAAATCCAATTATCACTACACTTCTCAACCTACGTCACAAATATTTCTATCATGTTGTCACTAACCTACAAATTAGTTGCCACAAACGGTATCTTACCTTTTCAAGCATGGAATCCCACTCCTTTGCAGCAGCTTTTTGGAGCTGCGTGTCACTAAGAATTGAGGCTTGATCAGATCGACTCAATTTAGTGATTGAGAGCTAAGAAAAATTAGAGTTTCGAAACTCACCGTAGATTCAAACTCCTCCATAAAACGCTTCCTAAAATCCTCCCTATATTTAAGGACAAATGGCCACTTAAAACAGACACAAAAATTTAAAAAGAAATCGATCTATTAAAATCAATCTAGCGCACTCACAGGAAAAGGGAAAAAGCTATGGGATTAGGCTTTCCCAATGAAGGAGAGCTACCTGTGCTTCCTTTCATCTTCGATCTCCTTGACAACGAAGAGATACGAGCGATCGAGATTGAGACGACAGAGTAATTGATCACATAAATTCTATCTAATACGGCAACATCTACAAACGAAAGAGAGGGCCTACCTTGGGTGATTGCGTAGCTCCATGGGGGGGACCATGACCACCTTACACTCCATTGCTTGCTGGTCTTTTGCACATATCTGCACACCAAATATGGTTGTTGTGATCAAGTCACAGTTTTGAAAAGCACAAATATTTCTTAGCTAAAGGGAACAAAATTCAATTACCACCACGCTTCTCAACCTACGTCAGAAATATTTTTATCGTGTTGTCCCAACTTGGGAACCCGACCCGGGTCGCTTTTAAATATATTAAAAAAATATTTTAATAAAAAAAAAAAAAAAAATTATTTTTCTGAAAAAAAAAAAATATCCATATTTTCCCAATAAAAATACCAAAAATACCCAAAAAAAAAAAAAATCCAAAAATCTCTTTTTTGTTAAAAAAAAATAGAATAATGTCCAAAAAAAATGTTTTTCTTCCACAAATGCATGGAAAAACCCCTTAAAAATCCAAAAAGCCTTAGGATTTAAACAAAATTAGGTACCGAAAGGGCATTAGTGATTAACTAATGTAATCAAGCCCCCGATCCTAGTTTCTTTGGTTGCACAAGAGCGAGTATTTCTCCCGATACTTCGCTTAGGTTTTTAATCGACCCACCCCAAATTGATTAGTGGCGGCTCATTTTTAAATTAACTTATAGGTTAAAAACTTGGACTATCAAGTCGTGAATTGGTAGATTTGGGAGAGTCCGGGCTAATCTTAATAAACCTAGCCAAACCATTAGTCTCTATAGGCGCTCGACCCTAATCGGGCGCCCAAAAAAAAAGAGGTTGCAACATAGGTCAATCTCAAGAAGATAAACTACGAAGAATAGCATGAAAAGTTGGTGAAGCAGATATCGCATTGGCATTGCAGGTATTGGAACAATATGCTTTCCTCGTCATCTTACCTATAGCTTCTTCCTCATGATATTTCGAAGTGCAACATTCACAAACTTTTACTATATTATGAACAGGGAGTTCGTTTCTTCCGAAATCGTCTTCAGTAGAGCTACGAACGGTGGCCACAGACTCATTACTTATCATCTTGTAACTCGAAACTCTATCGCTCTTCAGTTATCTGGTCACTCTGATTTCAAGGTTAGCATCAGCTCTTCAGGTTCCGTTATGAGAAGAAGAAATTGCAACAAGTCGAGTTATGGGTAGTGATCTTAACATATCGTGCCAGCCACATCGTCTCCGGCGCTTAAACCCAGAATTTTTCAGGGAAAAACAACCAAAATACGCCTTAAAAATTTTAACGTGGCACCGAAGCTTTGACAGGATCGAATCAACGACTGATTCGTCACACAGAAATTGCGAGTCTTGAAACAGTAGGAGCGGATCGGAAACGGCGAGCTGACCTTTGGGGCGGCGTAAGGGTTCGTGCGGTTGGCAGCGTGGTCCAGAACCGCGGCCGTGACCTCCAGTGTTGCCGGATCCGGACTTTTTGTTGCTCTGGATGAAGTTATCGAGAGACATGCAGAGAGCGCTTGACATGTCATCTCGGGGTGGAGAGAGGGTTTCCAGCTATAAGAGGAAATGATTTAATAAGGCGACCTGATTAATATATAATCGAATGTCCCACACATCATCGAATGGTGTCGTGGTGTAGTTGGTTATCACGTCAGTCTAACACACTGAAGGTCTCCGGTTCGAACCCGGGCGACGCCAAATGTGCCTTTTGGAAATATTTTTGCCTGGTAAGGTTGGTAATACTTCACCGTCTGCTTAAAGAAATTAATCATGCATGGATCCGATTTGATTTTAGATCTAACAATTGATTACTTAGCAAAAGAGTTTTATATAGATTTTCTGCATTGGCCCTTGTTGAGTAATCTTGAGATAATATATTGCACATATGGAACTGCAGAATTTTATGCCAAACGTGCATGTAGCTATTGTTTCTCTCTCTCTTACTCATATTTGAGGCCTGTTGCGTTACCCATCTTTAGATTTAGGGCGATTGAGCTTAGTATGAGCCATCCATGCTTAAGCGATTTGGTCCAAAGCCTGAAAGATTTACCCATGCATTAGTTGGCATGGCCATTTTCCCAATGTTGTATAGATGATTCCCGAATTATCGCTTTCAAATGGGGATTTGGAGCAATTCCCTCTAATTGCAGAGGACGGCCATGGGCTATTGTCAATATGACCTCACCGGCCAAAGGCCAGTCTCATCATATTTGTAGGTCCAATATTGTCATACAATCATGTGGGAGGGCACTTGGCACGGTCCATCCTTAAATGAGATTTATTGATTCCAAGTGTTGTTAGGAAGGATGTTTTAAAATCATTTTAATGAGGAAGATTTCTTTGTAAAGAATGGTCCAAGTTGGCTATGATGGGATCATAGCACTTCAGAGCGTGGAGCTTCTGTTCAATCGTCATCAAATAATTTCCGACTCCTTGTAGAGTGGCCAATCCATCCTTCAAGTCTTGCAAGGTGGCCGATCCATTCTTCAAGTCTGGCAAGGTGGCCATTCCATATTTCAAATCTTGCAAGTTGGTCATGCCTTCATTCAAGGTTTGAACTTGTCCCTTCAGCTCCTTCTGATTTGCACGCACTTCCCTCATCGAATTGACCAGTTTACAGATATTTGAATCTCATCAACAACTGGGTTGGGCACTGGCTCTAGCTCTTGCATGCCTGACTCCCCTAAGTCTGAGCCATGTTCTCATCTTTTGTTTCTTCTTTTTCTTCTCAACAGCAAGAACCTTAATCAGTTCTATTTTTATCTTCTTCTCTCTTTTCCCATTTCTTCCTCTATCTCCTTCATAATTCTGTCAACCTCAGATTGATTGACCGTTTGTTCTGCTACCTCTGCAGCTTCTATCATCTCTTCTTCTGCCATCTCTTCTTCTGGCGGTTGTACCTCTGGTTCCAGTTCCTCCTCAGCAACTTTAGCTTCTTGCCGAATCTCACTTGTCTCCCTTTTTTTCAATGTTCTCATCGTCCATTTCTTTTGTAGGCTCCTTTTAATCCCTTTCTTTGCATGAATGCAAGGAGTGTTAAATCTGCTAGAGGATTTTAGCCGATCATATATAGAGAGAAGCCAATTAGTATATGAATAGGCCTGCTAAGATGGGGATTGAAACTCCTCATAAAGTTGTTTTTTCTCCATTATATACCCAATGAAATTAAAAATTGTGCTCTTAGCTGATAAGAATAGGACAGGAAAAGTGTAAAAAAAATCTTAAACCTTTTGTAATTATGCCAATTTAGTTATAAACATTTTTATTGGTGCTAATTTAGTCCTAAACATTTTATTAGTGCCAATTTAATCTTAAACCTTTTGATTTGGTGCCAATTCAATCTTTCCAACTAATTTTAACATGATTTTGCTGACTGGGTGCTGGTCAGCAAACATGACATGACCAGTACTAACGTGAATAACTTTTAATAATATTTTAATATTTTATAATTTTTATTTTTATTTTTATTTTTATTTCTATTTCTTTTGTCCCTTCTCCTCCTCCTTCCTCCAACCAATCGATAAAATAAAATAAAATAAATCGAAAAATATTAAAATACTATTAAAAGTTGTCCCCGTAAACGCCAATCGTGCCACATCAATCGACTAGCGCGCCCAATCAACAAAATCCAGCTAAAATTAATCAAAAAAGACTAAATTGGCATCAAGTCATAAGGTTTAGGGCTAAATTGGCATCAAGTGAAAAGATTTAAGACTAAATTGACACCAATAAAAAGGTTTAGGATTAAATTAGCATAAATGAAAAAGGTTTAGAGCTTTTTTGACACTTTTCCTAGAATATGGCTATTACAACATAGGCCCTTTGTACTACTGTGTTATAGTTGGACTATATGCTTCTGATTAGTCTTGAGTGAAATCCTCAATTTACCCAAAAACAACATGATTTGGGAAGCGATATGAAGATTGGTCATAAGTAAGTGGATCGGTAAGAATTCGACAAATTTTATAAATCAACTTTTTATACTGATTTTAAGGAAGAGAAGGCCCGATCCCCATTTGTCATTTTGCATAGAGATGAATTACGCGTCACAGTTCTACACGACTTCATGCTTAGAAATTACTACCAACCTAAACATCTTCCTTCTGGTACCACCGGCAACTTTCTCTCTCTATTATGTGTGTTTCGTAGCCACCACAATTGATAAGGACTTGAGGGTAAGCCCTTGCCAACACTGACAACTCTGTCTCAAATTGTAGTAGATTACATGTCATATCCCTCGAATCACGCCAATGGCAACCGACCCTGGAGCCTCCCTGAATCGAGCCATCAACGAAGGAATGCAGCCAAAGGGGTTATTGGGAGAACAATAACAACCCTGACAATATCATATTAACACAATGAAAAAAATAATCACTTCTTTTGTGCAAACCTAATAGGAAACAATGCAGTAGAGCAATTACCAAGCATGCAAATAGAAGGTAATTTTACATGGAAAACCTCTTTAGTACAATGAGGAAATCAAAACCACAAGACCATACTCCATCCAAAATCTTCACTATTAACAAAATTAGGTGAACAAAGTTCTTATCTAGCTAATACTAAAGGTACATAGCAATAACAACATCAAGAATATCATTCTTGGCAATACACATAAACTTCACAAGAGATCAAAGATAAATTTCACTAAAACAAAGGTTTGATTCAACCCATGAAAAACTCGATGCAGGGAACACAAATCGACCTCCGATCGTTAGCTTGATGAAAACTAGACAACACCCTTATTTCTAGATTTTCTATTCTCTCTCTCTCTTACTATTGCCTCACTTCAATCATTCCTTTATGGCTACCACATAAAAATAGAGAGAAACCCTATTTATTTAGTCCAATATAGCCTCCCATTATTTCTAGATATGTATTATTATTTGGGCTCAAAGCCTTTGGGCTTCCTTCATATGAAAGTGAACTCAGCCCAACAGGGAGACATAAAGAAGATAGACCAGCGTAGACACAAGAAAAGACGATAAAGATAGGTGGCAACACGCCGGGTGGCCGGAGAAAATCAACAACATGGTGGCCGCGTGCTTCGGCGCCTGATGAAGCGAGCTAGCCAGAAGCAACCGAGAGGATAATAGAGACTGAGGAGGCTCAAATTTTTTCCCTTTCATGGACATGGGGCGCGTTTCTAACAGCTCAATAGAATGTAAGCGGAAATGGGACCCATGATCGCACGCCTTTCATGACCTGTCCGTTTCCTCGAAAACGATCTCCGATCAAGTATTTACGGTTGGCTTTAGATTACGCTTTTATCATCAGTGCCACTGCCATGTGCAATTCCTTACGCAGTACATGAATGTGAATAGAAGAGAATCATGCCTTCAGTACGCATATTCGTCACGACTGGACTCCGAAGAAGCACTAGTATGCAGTCGCATCGTTTACGTTCAGTTCGAAATTGCCTTTGTCATTACATTCAGATGTCAATCATGTTCGGATCAAACAAAGAGTCCAACAAGGAAAAGCATAGCCGCATATGTACTCGCTGGCAAAATGCAGCGTCTGATTCAAAATATCAATCAATGAATCCAAAATAGCAAAAAAAGAAGAACAGTAAGGCACCGACTAAGAACTGCTCTGTACTCAATCTACGTTCTCTTAGGCCTACAGGAGGAGATCTAGCACCAAAGGCGGCGCAACCTTTCCTAAACGCAAGGTCAAGTCGTCCTCCATCAGCGACGAGTTCAAATCCAAGCACATGACTCTCTTGCTATTCGATTTCTTCAACACCGGCACAGGCTTCGCCGCCTCTGCCGCCAAGCTCTCCGCCATGGCGGCCCTGTGCCTCCTCATGTGACCGCCGAGGGCTTGGCCCATCGGGAAATCGAGGCCGCATATCGAGCACTCGTGCGTCTTCGGCTTGGCTGGCGAGGAATCCGCGGTGCAGCCGAGGTGGAAGAGGCCGCTGGGGATCAGCTTCTGCTTCTTGTGGCTGGTTCTGTGCCCTCCGAGCGCCTGGAATGAGGAGAACTCGCGGTTGCACGTCTTGCAAGCGAACATCCGCTCTGTAGGCCGCGATTTGCGGTTCGAGTCGGTGCTCTCGCCGACTCGGGGGAGGAGCATCAAGCAATTGGCCATGGCCAGGGCTTCGACCCCTCCTCTCTGTCTCTCTTCACCATCTCTGCAGGTGTCTGTAGTAGAGAATGCGAAATGGAATGGTCTGGTCTGCTGTTTCTGGTTTCTTTCTTTGGCTTTGCTGAGTCGGGATGTCTGGGATGGAGAGCGAATGGCGGAGTGCGAGTCTCTTATATAGGATGAGAGCGATGACGTGTATGCCCACGCTAAGTGAAGTGACGAAAAGCCCCTATGTTCCTTGGTGAGTAAGTAGGGAGGACGCGTTAATGCGAAGGACAAACGTGGCAACTACTGGCCACCAAAGCGAAGCGAGGATGGCGTGACCGCGTGAAGTGTAATACGGGAAGTCGTCACAGCTGAGCTTGGTGGTAGTTGCTCCGAAGTTTCTAGAAGCTTTCGCTTGCACTGTTGGAGTTGTCGAGGCGCGTGTTCAACGATATCTGGACATTTTAACTCATTTTATTCCGTAGAATTTTGTAAGAGCAATTCCAATTGATTTTTTTTTTCTGAAGCATTTTAATACTCCATTAAAATACTCATGGAAATATTATGAGAGACCCAAAAAAGGGATCTAGAAAATTTTGAATTTTGAAATCGAGACCTTCAATCTCAATTCTATATAAGAATTATTGTCAACTGTTTTAAATATTTAAATTAAATAGTGATTTAGTATTCAAATAGACCGATTTATTCTACTTTCTCAATGCTACTTGCCGATTGATTTTGGCGAAATATATAAAATTGGGTCAACGATTTGTCGACCATTGCAATGGGATGATTTAATTGATACATTTGGAAGGATGTGAAGAAAGTACGAGGAGGGTTCACCCGAATCGATGATGATGGCAACCGAGGCCGAGGCCAAAGGACGCGGCTAATGTCAAACTTGTAGGAGCCGGCTCGCGTTCTTACTCGCTCCGGAAAGCTCGGAAAGGAAAGCGAGGGGAGCGTGGCGAAAGCGATGCCATAGAGGAAACGGTGGAGCGTGAGTTGTGACGTCACCCGCATGACACTTGTTGAATCGACAAACTTGCAATCAAATGGTCCATTTCCTCTAGAAAACATCGAATGCACGGCGTTCCCCTCACCGGCGTCCTCATTCACACGTATCCGAGAACATTTTGAATCGGACTAATCTCTACGGATGTACATAATGATTGCGGGTATTGACAGGGTTTTGACATGGTTGGGTCGACCCTTCTTTAATGTGAAACTTAATTTTTTTCAAAGAAAAAAATTAAGAAGAGTTTGATTTGCAAATTGCAATACTCAATAAAGATCACAAGAAATGGAAATATAATAATATCTAAGATATATAGGAAAATACGTTTGCATTTAAAACAATAAAGCATGCGTTGCATTACTGAAAACCTTCAAGAAGTCTCTTGACATTTTAACAACCCTCCTGTATTTCTCACTGCATGCCTTCTTCCACATCTTGTCCGTGGAATTCGACTTCATTCTTGCATCTAAAGGGAATTTCTTAACATGCCTTCCTAAGAGAAATTTGTTCAAAAAGTTATAAACTTATTGTACTTTTAACAATTTAGTCATAAACATTTCAATTTTACCAATTTAATCATTAAATGTTTTCACTTTTCATCAATTAAGTCCATATGACTAATTTTAATCAAAAATTGCGATGTGGAAAGCCAACATTACCACATAAGATAGTAAATGCTAACATGAATAATTTCTAATAATATTTTAATTTTTTCAAAAAAATTCATTATTTTTCTAATTTTTTTCTTTCCTTTTATTCTTTCTCTTGACTTTTGCTAGTCGCCGGCCACTAGCAATAGGCGATGCATGACTTGACAAGGCTCACCTTCACCCAAGCAAGACCCAACAAGGGTCGGGCCTGGCCAAGCCAAATCTAGCGAGGCCGGCCCTTGCTTAGGCCAAGGTGGCCTAGTCGGTCAAAGGCAATGCCAGGCAAGGCCACTCTGGCTTGGGCAAGGGCTAGCCTTGGCACAATCAACCCTTGCCAAGTCTTGCTTGGGAGAGGGAGAGCCTTGGCGAGGGCTCCCCTCAATAAATCTGGCAAGGTTGGCTATCGCCTACACTAGGGCATTTTCTCCGAGCAGTGCCTAGGCAAAGGCAACACCTAGCAAGGTTGCTTTGGCTTGGGCAAGGGCTTGCCCAATTAGGCCTCACCTGTGGTAAGCGAGGCTAGCCCACCTTGTCATGGTTGGTGGTTGTCCATTGACAAAAGGAAGAAGAAAGGGAAAAATAAAGAAGAAATAAAAAATAAAATATCATCAAAATTTGTCCATGTCAAAACTGATCGTGCCATGTAGGGTGGCCTACGATCCACTTTAGCAAATTCCAATCAAAATTGATTAGATGGACTCAATTGGCTAAATCTTTAAAAAGGTTTAACCTTTTTTGGGACAATTTTCCCACATTCCTAGTGTCATGTAGAGGACCTCTATTGCATGACAACAATATCGTGTGTGCTACGCCCATTGTATTCCCCCACTTCACCGAAATGAGATGATCGCCCTTTTTGTTTGAAATTTGAAATTCGAGAAATGGCAATATCTGGGTCATCGCCATATAAAATAGTTTGTTTCTTTTACGTACCCAACACTTTCTACAAGCGACTGAGCTTTACGAAACTTAGCTGAGGAATCTTGCGCTGCTTCCTCACCACTCTTCCTTTTCTTCTTTAGTCTTGTTTCCGAAACGCGGATATAAGTTCCTCGTGTGGTCCGGTCATATGGAGTTGAGGAGCGAAACTTCTTCGCAACTGCCAAACCGCCTTCGAGCATTTGGTTTCCCACTGCCACTCTCACTCTATACCTCGTCAGAAACAATATTGTATGAATGTTAGATCACATCACATGAATTAAAGTCTACCTAAACTATTGATGAGCTCAGCGGAAAACAAGAAAAATGAAGGGAAACTTCGTGCACGCGCATACTTGTGTGTTACAACTCAATCAGATAGGATCCCTCAAATCTGTACATTGACCTTTAATACATTGTAAGTCGCTTTCTTGTTTTGCTTTTGTAGGTTCTGATCGAACTTGTGCAATGTATTGTCGCCGTCACCTATAATGTTTTCAAGTCTTTTATTGAGTCCCTACTTCAAAGGAAAGGAAACACTGTAGTGTTTTTGACAAAGCGAACTTTTTATGCCGATTTTAAGGAATTGAAGGCCTGATTCCCATCTACCATTTTGCATAGAGTTGAATTCGTGTCACAGTTCTACATGACTCCAAGTTTATGAAATTACTACCAACCTAAACATATTCCTTACCAACGGCAACTTTCTCTCTCTAATATGTCTGTTTCACAACCACCACAATTGACAAAGTCTTGAGGACAAGCCCTTGCCAACGGTAACGACAACTAGGGTCGTCAAATGGATGGGTTGGGTTCGGTTTGGGTCAAGTCAAAAATGGTCCGATCCATATTGACCCATTAAACTTGTTTTAACCCATTTTCATGTAGTGTAAATTTGATGACCATACTCAACCTTACTCATATTATCGAGACACAATAATATTTAACTCCATCAAGAAAAACCCACTCACACATATTTAATCCACTTTAAGCTCTTCACACACACACGCACGCACACACGCATGTGTCACGGGCCGATCGATTCACTCTCGATCACTCCTCGACTTACCCGTGCGGCCTTAAGGTTTCACCCTAAGCAGCCTTTCAACACTCGACTCACAAGAGACTTTGTAGAGAGAGAAACTTCTTAGAGAGAGAAGCTCTGCTTTTCATATAACTTGTTAATGATAATACAATGAGGGAGGAGACCCCTTTATATACAAGTATAAGGCAAACCGTATCCGTAGATCTCCCTCAGATCTAACGGTGGAGATTGCACCTCCCCATCTACCAACTACCAGCATTTATAGCCAACTACCAGTTATTTGCATTTATAGTCAACTACCAGCTACTCGCATTTATAACGTATGCGTACAAATACAGTATCGTCCGCCCCTAGGAGAATACTCTAAGTCTCGGGGTATCAGCCGAGGGTCTTTAATGTGTCACGCCTGTCTTCAAGAACCTTCTTGGATCGTTGTTCATTCGGGCCGTGACACATGCATGTTACTTGAATAAAAACTTCACATCAAATAAAAATGTAAATTAAAAAATAAAAATTAGTAAATAAAATAAAAAAAATGTGAAAAACCTTAAATTAAAACTTTCGAAAAATTCTTGGTAAGAAAAAGTTTGATTAGTTAATGATTGACATGAAAAATAATATTTTTTTGTAACAAATCTTCTCGGATGCAAGAATGCGTAACTTCTTAGTTGTGATTTATCAAATTAAAAATTATATTGTAATGTTTAGAATTTCTACTTCAATATTGATTGAATTTTGATGTGGACAACATCGAGCTTTCTCTAAAAATACTTCTCCGGTATGTATATGGATACATATCTACCAAAAATATTTTAAAAAAATAGAATTTGTAATTATTTTTAAAATTTTGAATTTTTTATTATTATTTCTTTTCTTTATTTTTCTTTTCTCTTTTCTTTTTCTTCTTCCTTCTTCTTCCCCCTTGTTCCTCCGTCAACGGTGACCAACCCGAGCCTTGAGTTTCACCAAATTGATGAGGCTCGAGTCTTGCCAATCGTCGATGACCTAGGCGAGCTCAAGCCTCACCTAGTCGGTCATCGGCTGTCATTGCACTAGCCACTGGCTAAGGAAAGAGGAAGAAGAAAGGAAAAAAAAAGGGAGCTTGCCTAATCGGTCATCGACTGTCATTACGCTGGCCACCGGCTAAGGAAAGAGGAAGAAGAAAGGAAAAAAAAAAGAAAAAAAATAAAAAGAAAAAGCAATTACCAAGTATGCAAACATAAGGTAATTTTATGCAAAAAACCTCCCCGGTCACGAAACTGGACTCCATCCAAAATCTTCACTATCAATAAAATCGGGTGAATAAAGTTTTTCCTTAACTAATACTAAAAGTACATAGCAACAACAACATCAAGAACACCATTATTAGCAATACACACGAACTTCAATTTCTCACTAAAACGCAAATTCGGTTCAACCCACGAAAAACCTAATATTTGGAGCACAAATCGACCTCCAATTATCAGCTTAATGAAAACCAGACAACACCCTCTCTCTCTTGCTACTACATCAGCCTAATAATTCTTTTGCAGCTGTCACATAAAAATAGAGAGAAGCCCCTTTAATTTAGGCCAAATAAAGCCTCTCATTATTTCTCCACATGGATTATGCATGAAAGTGAACCCAGTCCAATACGGAGACATGAAGAAAACTGATTGGAGTACGACACAAGAAAAGACGATAAAGGTGGGTGGCAATATGCTGGTTGGCCGGAGAAAATTAACGACGGGTTGCCATGTGCTTCACCGCCTGACGAGGCGAGCTAGCGAGAAGCAACCGAGAGGATTATAGAGACTGAGAATGAGGCGAGAATTTTTCCCTTTCACATGAGGCGCGGATCTAACAGCTCAATAGAAGGTAAACGGAAATGGGACCCATGATCGCCCGTTTTCCAAGACTCGCCCGTTTCTTGAAAACGATTCCGCGTCAAGTATTTTTGGTTCGCTTTTGATTACCCTTTTATCATCAGTGCCACTGTACAATTCCTTATGCAGTATATTCATGTGAACAGAAAAAAAATCTGCCTCCGTTACAAATATTCGTTGCGACAGGACTCTGAAGGAGCGATCGTACGCAGTTGCATCGCTAACGTTCAGTTCCATATTGCCGTTGTCATTACATCGAGCACAACCCAGATGTAAATCATCTTCGGATATAACAAAGAGGTCAACAAAGAAAACTATAGCCGCATATATGCTCGCTGGCACCACAAAAACTGCAGAACGTAATCATCCTCTCACTCATCTCGTTCAGACATAATATGTGTTCATGAAACAAAAAAAAAAAAAAAGTCTATGCAAAATACAGTGACTCAGGTTCAAAATATCAATCGATGAATACCCAAAAAAAAAAAAAAAGGAACAGTCCGGCATCCACTAAAAACTGCTTTGTACACGATCTACGTTCTCTAAGGCCTACAAAACGAGATCTAGCACCAAAGGTGGCGCGACCTTGCCTAAACGCAAGGTCAAGTCGTCCTCCGTCGGTGAAGAGTTCAAATCCAAACACATGACTCTCTTACTGTTTGATTTCTTTAACACCGGCACAGGCTTTTCGGCCGTTGCCAAGTTCTCCGCCATGGCGGCCCTGTGCCTCCTCATGTGACCGCCAAGGGCTTGGCCGAGCGGGAACTCGAGGCCACATATCGAGCACTCATGCGTCTTCGGCTTGGCCGGCGAGGAATCCGCGGCGCGGCCTAGGTGGAAGAGGTCGCCGGACAGCTTCGGCTTCTTGTGGCTGGCTCTGTGCCCTCCGAGCGCCTGGAAGGATGAGAACTCGCGGTTGCATGTCTTGCAAGCGAACATCCGCTCTGTAGGCCGGGATATGCGGTTCGGCCACGACGAGTCGGTGCTCTCGCCGACTCGGGAGAGGAGCATCAAGCAGTTGGCCATGGCCAGGGCTTCGACCTCCGTGTCCTCTCTGTCTCTCTTCACCATCTCTGGAATTCTGTAGTAGAGAACGTGAAACCGAGGTGTCTGCTTTTTTCTGGTTTCCTCTTTTGCTTGCTGAGTCGGGATGACTAGTATGACAGTGAGGGTTGGAGTGCGAGCCTTATATAGAGGACGAGAAGCAAGGGGCGAGCGATGACCCGTACGCTCACGCCAAGTGGCGAAAGGGCCCTTGAAGTTTCTTAGGGAGCAAGTAGGGGGGATTAATGTGGTGCCTTTTGCGTAAATGTGAAGGGCAAATATGGCAATGTGGGCCACCAATGGGTGAGCGAGGATAGCGCGTCACCGCTTGTTAAACTGGGAAGTCGTCACAACTCACAAGGGAGCGATGCCGTAGTTTCTTTGACTTTTCTAGAAGCGTTTCCCTTGCACCATTGGAGTTGTCCAGGCGTGTGTTCAAGAGTATCCGGATATTTTAACTCTTTTTATTCCGTAGAATTTGGAAGGGTGAGGTGGGGGTTCAAATCCCGATCTAAAACTAATCATAAAAATATATTATAAGTGAGACAAATAAAGAGTTTGAAAAGATTTGAATTTCAAAATAAGAATTTTTGATTTCAACACTACTTAACATTTTATGGGACATCTACCATCTATTTTGAAAAACTTAATTTATTAAAATGAATGCGTGATTTAGCATTCGGATATGCTAACACACTCAACTTTCTCAATGCGACTCACGAATCAATTTCAGTGAAACAAACTATCGAATATGAAATTAGGTCAACCGTTTGTCAACCACTGCAATGGGACGAAACCATCCAATACATTTCGGAAGACCGTGGAGAAAGTGGAAGGAGGGTTCGCCCGAATTGATGATGATGATGGGCATCCGAGGCCGAGACCTAAGAACACGGTAACACCAAACTCGTAATGACCGGCGTTCATCTTTTACTCGTTCCAAAAAGCTCGTAAAAAGTAAGAGCTAAAATCAAAAAAAAAAAAAAGGGGGGCGGACCATTCGACACGAGGGGTGGGTACTGTGAAGGAGTCACGCACGCGCTATGATTGCGTCACTACGAATCGATCAACAACAAATCACGACGCTTCGCGAGGGGAACGAGTCACCAGAGACGTAAACATGACAGCAGCGGGGCAAACCGGTCCGATTGGGGAAACGTGGACCGTAAGTTGCGACGTCGCCCGCACTCATTGTATGGATAAACTTGAAATTAGCAGTCGATTCCCAGAAAAATTGAAAGTACGGCTCACCTGCTTCCTGATTGACACGTATCGAAAATCATTTAAGTCAGATTAATCTCCATGGATGTACGGAAATTGCCCGCGGAATAGGTTAGATACGTGAGGCAGCGGGAGTGATAAAACTGGTGGCGAGCGTTTTACACACACAAGTTAATGCAATGGCCCACGCACCATCCACGGAAAGAAAATCCTATTGCAAACGGGATTTTGTTGTTAGATCAGATTCATACCAGGGTGACGCTAATGATTTTCTCGGAGTTACCAAATTCATTGACATTTCTCGTTATTTCGGCAGCCGCTTTTCAGTAACCATATGGGAATATTGACTAGGTTGTGCTTAGCGTGATGCTAGGCCTAGATGCGACCTTCTAAATAATTCTCAGCGGGTGAGCTGTAATTTGAATTAAAGAAAATAATAATGCACTTAATCACTTGACCAAAACTTTCGGAATTTAAAAAAAAAAAGAAAAAATCTAGCGTATAATGAAATCACGGGTGTCGTTGATGTGGTCTAATTCAACCAATCAAACGTCCCCAATTCGCTCCAGTGATGATTGCCCTTTCAAGAAGTACGAAAATTTGGGTCATGGCCGTGTGAAATACTTTTGTTTCTTTTTACTCACCCAACATTTTCCACAAGCAGCGACTGAGCTCAATAAACTTAACCGATGAATGTTTGTGGGGCTTCCTCACTCGTGTTCCTTTTCTCCTTAAGTCTTGTTGTTTGAAACGCGGATATAACTTCTCCTAAATGTCTGGTCGGATGGAGCCAGGGAGGGAAACTTCTCCCCAGCTGCCAAACCGCCAAATGAGATTTTGGTTTCCCACTACCACTGTTACTTTGGGCGCGTTTGGTAATATTTCTGTTTAAAAATTGTTTCAGGGAACAGAAATAGAAAAAAGTATTTCTGTTTTGGGGAACAATTTTTTAACAAAAAACGCGTTTTGTAAACTTGTTCGGGAATAAAAAATAAACAGAAACACGTTTGGTAAATTTGTGTTCTTTTTTTTTTGTTTCTTTTAATTTTTTAATTTTTTTTTTTTTTTCTTTCTTTTTTTTTTTTTTTTTTTTTTTCTTCTTTTGGCCGGTCGCCGGCCATGGCCAAGGCTAGCGACCAGCCAAAGAAAAAAAGAAAAAGAAAAGAAGAAAAAAAAAGAGAAGAAAAAGAGAGGAGAGAGAAAATTTGTTCTTAAAAATTGTTCTTAAACAAAAACACGTTTTTTCTTATTTCTTGTTTCTATTCTAAATGTGTTCTGGGAATAAAAAAATATATTTGGAACAAAAACGCAAATAAACGCGTTTCTGTTATTTTTTTGTTCCCTAGAACAAAAAAACAGAAATTTTGTTTATAAACAGAAATAAAGAACGTTAACAAACAGGGCCTTTATACCTCGTCCAAATGAATATTGTACGACTATTCGATCAGTTAGCGTATCCAAGGCATCGATTGGGCCCCGCGAACAGAATCAGGTCGTGGCTAGTGGCAAATGCATTCCCAGTCACTTTTGGAGGAGCGGAAAGACAGAATAATGAAACGGAAGGTTCGTGCACGCGATTGCTTAATTTGCTTGTGTTTTACTTTTACAACTCAAATCAGATGAGATCCCCCCATGTGATGCATAGGATGCCGCCTTGCGTTTTGGTGTTTGAATGTTTCTGGTAGACGGTCACCTATAATGCTTTCGTCTTTATCGAGTCCCTACTTAAGAGGGAAGGAAACTCTCTTGTGTTTTCTTGTCAGAAGACTGTTCTCCTGCGCGTAACTTAAAGAAAAATGGTTGACCGATCTTTGTATGCACATGCTGCGGGCGCCGCCTAACACCGACCCTTCAACTCTCTCAATCTCTCTGTGACAGCGACTTGGACTAGTCTTTTCTTTGGCTCTGATTTGGCCTTCCTCGTTCAAAAAGCATATGGCCTTTTCATATGGATCTCATTTCTTGGTGTTCTTTTAAACGCGAAATGATGAAACTTCTCCTGTGTATCTTTCAACGGGAACGACTTCTACTACTTTTACCTTTCGGAGAAAGTGCAAATGAAATGTGAGGTTCTTTTCGCTCTCTGAAACATAACGCCTCTCTCTCTCTCTCTCTCTCTCTCTCTCTCTGGCCATGCGTGTTTTATCCACCTTAGCCTTATTATCCTCGACGTGACATGGTTTTTCTACGTCAAACATTTCAGGAGGAGAAGCTAAGTTCCTTCCTCTAGGTTAATTCAACTAACAAATAAAGCTTTAATATCTGATTCTGATTCCAGCAACATCCAAGCACGTAATTTTGACTCGGATGTATCGGGGTTGGAGAGAAGTTAAGCCTCATCAACGAAAGTGTAACTTCACACATTCCGATTTCGATTTCAACAACATCCAAGCATGAAGTTTTGATTCATACGTATGTTGGGGTTGGGGGGGGGTGAATGTTTAAACCCAATCAGTGAACGAGCCTAACTAACCTACTTTGGTTATCTATGTTCTCGGCAAAACCTACATTCGATGTCATATATAGAGTCCTTCACAAATAATCATGAGTATGGTCACAATAGCACGGTTCGACAATTTTGTGCACATAAACTTTTTTTTTTTTTTTATGGTGGGCTTGAAAACAAATTAGGCTCAACGAAAGAGCCGTCTTAGGCTCACCCATTGATCACCTCAATTTAAAAGTATTGTAAAGAATTTATATTTTTTCTATGTCTATGTCGCAGTGAGTCTAATCCATCAAAACGAGATAACCGTTAAAAAAGGGGCGCAAGAGGCGGCATGCGGTTTCCTCAACATGAAAGTAATGAAAACGAGTCTATATCACCGGCGATGCTATAATGCACCCCAAGTCTTGAATGTATTACTTTGCACCAACTACATATGGCAACTTCATACCACATTGTACTGAAAAAATTACCAAAAAATGTCTTAAATCTATTGTACAAATGTCAATTCAAATCTAAACTCCTCAATTTGGCAAATTTAGCCATAAACCTTTTAATAATTTGCTAGTGAAATCCTAAGCCAATTTTGGCCGGCAATCATTGACATGGACGATTTTTGCAATTTGTTTTAAAATTTTCTGAATTTTTTCTTTTTTTCTTTTATTTTCTTTCCACTTCAATGATATCCAACCAAAATAACTACTTTGGCAATTTTTCAAAAAGATTTATAATTAATTTGGCCACATTAAAAAGATTAAGACCAAATTGTCATCCGTGCGATAGATTAGATTTTGTTGATAATTATGCCCGTCGTGCTTTCACATTCTTCTTGCATTGCTGAATGCCCAAGTCCAAGATCTTATGGAACAAATCTGCATTATCTGGAGTCAGTCAACTTACGAGTGCCAGATATGTCAACATGCATTTTCCACATAATACATGGTTCACGCATTTTAATTATTGTAGGACCCCGACCCACTGCGTTGGGTGAAAACGTTCTCTATTATATAATAGACTAGCTTTGGAAACAATGCGCGGTCTGCAGTTTGCATCCAAGCTGTGTTCGGCAAGTTCTAGATGGAAAAGAACATGTTTTCTTCTGGATCTATACTTGGACCAGTCGAAACGTTGAGCCTGACTTTTCTTATGTAGCTTTAGGAAAGGGCAATAACTCATGCCAGTTTCGCAGAAAGTGAAGCCTAAAGGATTAGGATAACGAGGCTTCTGAAGCTCAATGTTTGGTGTTAGATACTCGTGAAAATGTTCGTAGGCTGGTACAGCATCGTTACCTTCGTGGAACCTTTACTGGCAAATGTAAAGACTTGGATGACCAACCGGCAGCCTACGTATACAAATTAAAAGAAAAAGGTTTCGAAAACTCAAAACAACGGGAAGAAAGCTCAAAACCAGGGGTACAAGACCGACAAATCAGTTGAGAGACATTGTCCAAAGTATAAGTCGACCTTGCAGTGAGTGTTTCACCCACTCCTCCACCTTCACCAGCGCAAGCGGCTACTATACCGATCTACCAATTCCTCCAACACCCCTTATTAAATGTGGTGGAGTCTATCCTCCCCACCTGAAGGGCCCCCTAATTCTTAAATTTTTTTTGCACCCAGAAAGGAATACTCCCGATGTTTTACGTTCTAGAATTCAGACGAAATAGTTTTAGGACATACTCAAGTCCACAATCGACAGCCTACATATACAAATTAATAGAAAAAGGTTTTGAAAGCTCAAAACAACAGGAAGAAAATATGACAGTCAACGATTGTGCCAAACTTGTAGTCTTAAGCTCCCCAAAAACCTTAATACAAGGTTTATCTCAAGATGTCACGTGTTTTGCATAGGATTAATGAATGATAAAGGTTTCACTATTCTAATAAATCAAATCAGTTGACATTGCAACAAACTGGGAAGGATAGGACCGGACTTGTGTATTGAGTGGTGGAGGCATTTTCAACCGTTTTGAATACTTCAACTATTAGATAAATATATGATTTAATATCTAAATATTGTAATTCCCCTTCTTACACATAGATCAAACTTCGATGTAAGACTAATCATAAAAATATTTAATAGATGAGACGAATAAGAAGTCTGACAAGCTTTGAAATCAGGATTTCATACTCTATTGTCAAGTAAAATTTGGTGAGGTCATCATTAGGTGTTTTGAAAACTTAAGCCGTTGAAGGATGTGGAGAAAGTAGGAGGAGGGCTCGTCAGGATTGAATTGATGATGGCATCCGAGGCCAGAACCTAAGAACACGGGTATATCAAAGCTACTAAGTACAGGCTCGCGTTTCCTACTCGGTCCAAAAAGCTTATAAAGTAAGGTAAAATACCAAAAGGTGGTCCATACGAGGGCGGGCCCGAGGAAGTTGCATTAACGCGTTATGGAACAACGTGGCCGATGCGCCGCTATGGGAACGATTGACAAATCAAAAGATTCCCAACGTTTAGCGACAGCAGCCTAACGAAAGCGAATTCAATAGAAGACACGGCAGAGCGTAAGCTATGACGTGACTGCACTTTTTTAAATGGACACACTTGAAATCTCAATGGTCAATTGCTAGAAAATTGAATGTACGGCTCACCTGCTTCCTGTTTCCCACGTATCCGAGATCCTTTGACTCCGATTAATCTCTATAGATCTATCGTGAGATTGTCCTATATTGATTTTGGAAGAAATTAGTTATCGATTTATAAGTATAAGAAAAAAATTTATTTATTAAGCTAATTTTTAAAGTGAAAGAGATTCAAAATTGTCACCGCACTTATCAAGTAAGTTATTTACATGACATAGCAGGCATAATTAGGATTAGCCATCCATGTTGGCCGTGGCTTTTTTCGGACATAAAATTATAAATTGAGGAAGGCCAATTTCACCTCATGAAACAGTAAATCATGATTTAGACTTCTGCTGCGTCAGCACACCTATCTCATCACCCAGCTTCTTCAACATCTTGCACGTGGAATTCCACCTCGTTCTTGCATCTAGAAGAAGTTCTCAATTTGCATCTCGTGACATGTAGAGGACCTCTAACTCTTGGTTCTCAAGTCCTGTGGATATAACGTATTGAGCCCTCCCAAGTATGGTAATAGGACCATAAAACTAGCGGAGCGTCTTACACGAACGAGTAAATGCAGTAGCACCTGCACCATACGTAGAAAAAAATACTATTTGCAAACGAGATTTAGCTTATTAGACTAGATCCTGACTAGGGAAATGATAGCGTTGCATTATCTAAGGTGATGCTAAACTAATTGACATTTCTAATTATTTCATTAACCACATTTCAGGAACCATACAAAAATATCAACTAGGCCCAGGGCACGGGCTTAGGCGTGATCTTCTAAATTATTCTCAATAATGCAAGCTGTAAATTGAATTAGAGATCCACCGCATCCAAACCAAGATAATCGTGATAAAAAATAAAGTAAGCACTTAATTACTTAACTAATTATTTTGTTTACAAAAAATATAGTGTAACGGTGATGTGATTCGACCAATTGAATTTCCCTACTTCGCTGACGTGATGATCACCCCGACAAATTTCAATTTTGAAATGCAAGAATATTAATAAATAATATATAAATTAGAAAAAGGTGAATGTCCGAGTCATCACCGTATAATATACTTTTCTTTCTCACTTGCCCAACACTTTCCACCAGCGACTGAGCTCAGGAAACTAAACCGAGGAATGTTTGGGGTGCTTCCTCCACTCGTGTTCCTTTTCTTCTTGAGTCTTATTGTTTGAAACGCGGATATAATTTCCTCTTGTTGTCTGGTCGTATGGGGTTGGGGAGGGAAACTTCTTCCCAATTGCCAAACCGCCTGAAGGCTTTTGGTTTTCCCGCTGCCACACTCACTTTATACCATACATGGAACCATTGCAAGTTGATGTTTGTTTTGTAAGTTCTCATCGCAAGCGTGGGACGCACACCTATGATGTTCCTTTTTTTCTTATATTGATCTCTCGACCAGAACGATGACTACGAGTTTCTAGATTTCGCAAAAAGTCCAAAATGAAACGTGAGCTTTTTGCTCTCTGAAATTTAACACATCTCTCTCTTCCCGCCCATGGCGTTTTATTCGCTTCGGCTTTTTGTTAACATGGTTTTCTACTTGTAACATTTCAGAACGAAAACATCATTCTTTTCCTCTTGGTTAACTTGACCAATTATTAAACCTTCAATTATGATTAATGTATGCGTGGGCAAATGTAATTAAATAAACCTAGTCAAGATCATGCAACTAACCTGCAACAGCTTACCTAACCTAGAATCTATCTTTTATATTGCCAAACTTAAATTCGACATCGTATATAAAGTATTTCGCAAGTAGACCTGATCATGAGTCTGGCGGTCTAATTCCTAAATAAAATTTTTTTGTCATGTGCAAACTTGGACAATATATTAGGCCCAACCTATGAGTCCAACTAGTCTTAAGCCGGCCCGTTGTAAACATGAGAATAACATCAGCAACGAAAGGTGGGAACAAAAAAATACAAGTGTAGAAAGAGCCATCCGGAGTGCCCCTTTGGCAAGAGCATTTGCCGCTCTTTTGGCAGCGCGCCGGATCCACTGAAACGAGACCACTGCAGAATCACTCAAAACACATTGGGTCGCTTAAGACACGAGACTAATCCCATGTTACGTCCACCGTTGCGATCCCAAGAACGTCACCTTTCACTGAGACTCGCACCCGTGTTTTCTACGGTGTTACTTTTCGTTCACTTGGCCCCCTGGTGTTCAAACCAAGAAAATTGCTTTTGCTGAGACCCGAGCGCAAGTCTCATGCGTGTTTACCTTTCACCCGCAACGGACGGCAGCTTCCTACCACGGTCGTGCTTTTACATTCTTCCCGTTATGCTGAATGCCCGAGTCTATCTCATCGAACAGATCTTAATTATCCTGGAGCAAGTCAACCTCCGAGTGGCAGACACTTCCACGTTCAGGATAAACATAACACGCGGTTTGTATATTTTAGCCATGATGCGTGCTCTGCACTTTCGCATCCGAACTGTCGGAGTCCTGGACAAGGTCTAGATGGAAAGAACCGTGTTTTCCTCTAGACTTGAGCTTGGACCAATCAGAAAAGTTATCCTAACTTTTCTTATGTAGCTTCAGACCAGAAAAGGAGCAACAACTCCCAGCAGTTTCGCAGAAAGAGAAGCCTAAAGAGTAGGAGGACAACGAGGTTTCTGAAGCTCAAAACGTTTGTGCAAGATACACGTGAAGATGGTCGGAGGCCGGTACAGCTTACCTTCGTGGAACCAAATCAAGGGAGAGGGAGAGGGAGAGAGACTTGACGGGTCAAAACAACGGGAAGAAAGTATGATAGTGAACGATTACGCGTTGTTCCACTCCTAATCTTAGGCTCCCTGAAAATCTTAATCCAAGGTAAAATTTCAAGCTATCACATGTTTTCAATCGGATTAATTTATAATAAAGATCTGGCGATTGAACTAATTTCGAAAGCGAAAAGGTTATTGGCTAGGCTCATTCTAATAGATCAAATAAATAAATTATAGAGCCAGAATTACATATTGATTGTTGAGGGCAATTTCTCTGGCAATTTCTCCGAAATAACTTGTATGCAGAATATCATTGTATATTCTTCAAATTTATCAACAAAGCTCTCCATTTATGTGCTCCCACGAATTTCTAAATATGAACAAAACAAAAGGAGATATGATAGACGCACTTTTGCAGGTTCCTCCAAACAAAGAAAACGTAATTAAGAAATGATATTATTGCGGCAATACAAGTGCTATCGATCAAATGTAACACTTGTCTGAACAACCATTCTGTGCGGCTATCGTGTCGATTCATTTACATCTTATTTTTGAGTTTCTTCACTTTTTTAAGAATTAAGGGATCCTTCCGAGGCAATGGAGGAGCGATTGAAATCAAGTAATTCAAAACGTCATGTTGAACCGATACGTAAATTATTGTAAAATGAATGTTAAAAAATAAAAATCCTTAGATATATGAACAATGGAAAGACGTAGGCATGCTGATGGGGTTGAATTGGAATGGAAAGATTTGACGTGACAAGCACCCCGTGGGAGGGTCCGCGGTCAAACGTGCAAAGCACGTCTGTTGGGCCGTAGTGCACCAACTTGTGATAATTGACGAAACGAATTTATTCGGTGGTGGACCTGGGCCGGGTCCCCAATTTTACATTACCCGCTATAGCACTTAAAATAGATATGATCACCTTGTCATGACCTACCAAATAGAAAATCCTGTCACCTAACATCTAAAGTCACATGGATTCTTCGACCAAAAAAAAAGTAAAGTCACAATGGATTTCTTCAATAAATTTAAAAAAGAAAAAAGAAAATTTGTTTAGGCAAGAAAGTCGCAAGCATTAATTTTTTGCTGGTGTCATCTCAAATAGCTAGAATCTTAGCCCTATTTGTTTATTATCCGACAAAAGCAAAAGGTACTTTTTCCCTTTTATGACAAAAAACTATATTATTACATACATTTATAAATATTTTGAACCTCATGTGTATGGCTAGATTTTGATCTAAACTCAAAGCGTGGAAATATATAACTAAGAAAGCAAATAAAAGTCTAAAAATATTTGAATTTGGGATATCATCCTCTAATACCATATGACAATGTAATTTTCTTGTATAGCTCATTGAGGTACTGCTTAACAGAAAAGGGAAAGGAAGAATCTAGCAAATATCTGGCCAATTATAAGAGATATACCGAATATTATTTAATTAACAAATAAAAAGCAAATCTTAACTAATGACAAAAGATACTCCAAATATTAAAAAAAAAACACAAACTAAATCTTCATTAAATCTTCCCTAATACTCTCCAATTGACACATGGAGGTCATGAAAGCCCAACTTGTGTAGCCAGAAATGTAAACCGACCTCGACCAAACGCCTTGGTAAGAAGGTCTATCAATTGAAGTCAAATAGATATGTACCCAATTCCAATGACAATGGATTGCACATGTTCTTCAAAATAGCGACAATCAATTTTGATGTGTTTTGTTCGTTTGTGAAGTGTATAAGGCAACTCGATTGTCCCAATAATAAGCCATTGCTTTGTTCTGCAATATCCCAAGGGATGCAAGTAAAGTGCTCAATTGCCATATTGCCATAGTGCAATATTTAGCTTCGGCAGAGTGACAAGTAATTGATCACCAAGTGATTGGATAACTCACCAAATCAAAATCACAAAAAGGTAGTTAAGTGAAGTGAAGCCAAGATCTCATGCTTTAATACTATGCAAGAAATCATGATTTGCTTGTATTGCTCATTGTACAGTACAAATATTTATACATGGTGAAGATTCACTTTGGTTTTTTTTTTTAATAGTTGGTGTCTTTCTTATCGTTAATTAGGATTTACTTTTTGATTCTTAGTTAGAATAACATTTTGTAAATCTCTTATAATTAGTCAAAGATATTTGATTTTTTATCAAGCAATACCTTGTATAAATATTTATATTGTTCAAGAAAATCACACTCTCACATGGCAATAGAGCCAAGGTTCCTAGTTCACATATTTGTAGGTCTCTGTTTGTCTCCTTAATTACATAATTCTACATGAACATTATGTCACAAAATCTCAACATGGTATTAGAGTAAAATTTCATAAGTTCAAATTTTTCCATACCCTTATTTACTTCTTCTATTACATGTTTTCATAGGTCAAAATCCAGGTTAAGTACAAGGAAATCGTCAGAATATTTAAACGCACATCTTCATTATAACGGTGGTCCCCTATAATTTTACCGCTTAAAAGAATTATTATGCATTGATAAGAGTGCACGCTCTGTATCAATAGGTCTTTTCAACAATGGTACCACTGCTCAGAGGATTATCACGGTCCCGGCCATTCCTCGATCCTCATAAAACTGACTCCGGGCGAGATGAGTGCGAGATAATGTTTCTTGAAGAGACACATGATATCTTGATACTCAAAATTTGCCATGGAAACTCAGTTCTCTCGGGACGGTGAACCTTCTCCTTCTCCGAGCTCTCTTCCTCGATTTTCAGGCGCTGTACATGGAAATTAGCACAGCATTCTCCCCAATCTTTGCTTTCTTTAACCTCGCACGTGAGTGCTCAAAGCCCCGTTAAAAGTCAAGAGGGGGATGATAAAACCTAGACGCACCCACGTTGCAAAGTCAAATCATCAATCCTATCATCAAAGCTTTAATGGCATTTGCTTAGAGAAAAGCTAAGGAAACGAGACTAAACGCCAAAAATTAAGGTACCAAGAGAGCAAAGGTTAGCGATGACCAAAAGTTACAAGTTGAAAACGGACAAGCATAGACAGACAGATATACATATATATAGAGAGAGAGAGAGAGAGGCTTTTCTTTATCAGAGTCCATAGCACCATCACCAACTTTTGCGCCTCTGTACACGAGCCTGCTGTGCTCGCCGTGCCTTGCAAATTGCAATGCGCAACGCCCAGCCTAGGTCAACCCTTAGATTTCGCCTTAGTTTCTAGGGTTACATTCCCTTCTCTTCGTTTTTCCTTGTACTTTAATATGGATTTTATACGAAAGACTGTTTAGTGCATCCATCACAAGTGTCCTTGATCTCTTTACCTGTGTCCACTGTCCAGTTTCAGTTTAGGAAACTATTTAAATATACAGACATATCTTGTGATGAGGTGCAGATTTCCGCACACCGATGACATATAGCGACAATTATCACAATTTTATTGGTTTTCGCTTTTCCTCAAAATCTACTATTCTTGTTTCGCACTTGTTTGTGGCCGAGAGGAAATCTAGACAGAGCAATCCAGCTCTTTCTCAATGGTTTGTAAGTCTCGCCATGCATTTCGCCTCCACTTTCATTTAACCCTGTTTCAGTCATTTGCATTTGCGAGATCCCCTATCGATCGGAAGTCTTAAAGGTCATGTATGTTCAAAATACATGAGAATTATCCGAAATGAGAGTGGACAACAAAGTTAAAGAAGAAAGATATCAACTAAAGACATAAAACCCAGTGCCGTATGTTAATATAACCTAGCACTTTTCTTATCAAGTGAAAATAAAATATCAACTTCTAGATTCCTCCGAGGAGCAGCAAGCGAGGAACATTAGATCTGCGTCATTAAAGAGGGATGGCATCATGACGGCCATCATTTATTGGCCTGTTAATCGTATAAAAGACAAGTCGAAAAGGTAATGTGACCGCACCAACGCAACCAGGCACAGTACATCCTCGGTCCAAGATTTGGCAACGCAGTAAAGCTAATAGCTGGCACGATGTGAGACCCTTAGTACGAACCCGGCATCGAGACGATTAGAGTCCAAAGCAGAGGACAAAAGGGTCTCTCGCTTCATAGCTCATTTGATGCTAAAGGGAACAAACACTTGCTCGACAACCAAGAGCGAAGCAGGAGCAAAGGCGTCGTGACTGCACAGTGTAGCCTTGGATTATTCCTACAGTTCTCTGTCCTAATGCTGACTTAAAACAATAAAAGCCAAACTTCAGACAACATGCTCCCGCAATAATAAAACCATTTTCCAGATTCTTGATCGGAGGCCTGCGCAGATCCTCCTCTTCATATGCCATTAGTAATTGCTATCTATCATGATGTAAAATATACACATAAGTTAGTATTTCTTGCAATAGAAAACGACTAAGTAAATGAGCCGAAAACGACACATTGTACCACTGTAAACGTGCGTTACTCATAGAGTTCCGAAGAGTTACACCGACCCTAAGATTACACTAACAAAAACAACTGAAGCTACATACACATGACAAAAGACGAAGAGGGCCCTGACCAAAATGCTTTAAGCTGTAATTCTAATCGAGTTTGCTCGGAAAGATAAGGAAGAATAAAGAAGAAGAAGAACAGTAAATATGAACACGAGAGCTCCTCGGCTCCTCACCGATCGGCATTGTAAGAAGACGATCTCTTCAATGCCGGACCGACCGCCTCCTCTTTTGTCTTGGTCTCGATCACGCTGCCGCTGAAGTACTCCTTATCTTCCAATCTTACCCCCGCCAAGTCCGGGATTCTCGCCGAGGCCCCCGTCGCCTGCTTGCGGCCGTTATCGGCTGCTCCTCCGCGGGGCAATCTCGTCTTGTAGTGCCCGATCAGCGACAGCCCTTGATCTTTTATGTACGTCGCTCCGCAGTCCTTGAACGAGAGGGAGCCGCACGATATCAGCTGCATCAGCACCGACGACGCCTTGATCTTGCCACTTGGGAGGTTCCCCGCCGCCCGATCCGGTCCGTCCTCTTTGCCTCCGCCCGGGCCTAATATCAGCCGTCCATCGGCCTTCATCAGGGTCTCCAGCGTCTCGGGGCTCGAATCCGACGGTGGCGGTGAGATCTCGTCCCTGCTCAGCTCCGTCGTCTGATTTTGACCTGGATTTTGACTTTGACTGTGACCCGCCTCGTCGGCTCCATCTCCGTGGAGCTCACGAATCTCGCTCTCCCTCTCCTTGACGTGTCGCCTTCGCCTCCTCTTGTCGTCCGTCTGAGTCGACGCGTCCGCCGCCGCTTTCGGCGTCGACTCGCTGTTGGAGTCGGCCTTGTAGACCTTGTACTCGTGGAGGTCGATCGAGCTCCACGACTGGTTCCTCCGACGAGCGACGACCGGGAAGTCCGACTCGTCGCTCGATTTCGGCGTGTTGATCGGCTTCGGGGAGCGGAACGACACCGACTCGAGAGGCCTCGCGGTCGAAGAAGACGACGACGGAGAAGGCGATTCGAGGAGCTCCGATCCCTTGAGCACGTACTCGTTGCCGTGCGATGGGTAGATGAAATCGTTCTCAGCCAGATCGTGCCACACGAAGCCGTTCTTGTAGCTCCTGCAAATTGCATTTCGGGGAATTTCAAGTTGTGACGAGTCCGCCAGGATCGATGAAACAGGACACGCGGAGAAGATCAGTCGATGTTGTACTGCATATTTTCTCGAGAAAACTAACCGTTTGGAAGACCAGGAATACATGGCGGCCATGCCTTTGCCACGGAGGAGGTTCAAGCGGTTGATCACATCTGAGAAACGAAACAGAGAAACACACTCGTGAGCGTATCCTAATCATGCACGTTTCTGAACTGAACGAAACCGGAAGGAAAATCCCGCTCGATTACCGAGAACATAACTTCAGATGAACAAACCAAAGAGAAAATTTCAATTAAAGAAGCGCGCGTATCGCCGATGTAAAACTTCCAAAGAAAATAGAAACTGGGTAAGCGCCTATGTTTCGTGTGTTTCACTCGCGAATGTCGAAGTTCAAACGGGGGTTGAAACATTTGCAATTGCCAAGTGAATGTAGACAAACAAACTGTAAGAGCCAAAAGCTGCCGCCGCTACTCAGAGCCTCAGACTCACCCAAATGCTTTCGAATTCTCGTTTCTCTTCCAATAACATCCGCAATCAAAGCGATGACTAAAGGACAAGCGAAAGGAGACAAGAAAGAAACCAAGTAAATTACCAGAGAGAAAGAGTCCTTCAGGGGAAGAGAGAGGAACTTCCATGAAGTGGGGTTGCTCGAGCTGGCCGTTCCTGGAGAGGTAGTACACGACGGGGACTCTTCTGTCGGCGCTACCCTTGCTGGGCTTGGAGGGTTCGGTCCAGACCTTGGTTCTCTCCGGGCTGGTCTCTCTATCCTTCCATCTCTTGGGGATCTGAAGCTCTGACGGCGGTGTCGTCCCCGTCGTTCTCGTTGCCCTGGAAGTGACGGCCATTGCTTGTCTCTGCATGTTAAGGAAAGAAGGAACAGAAAGCGCAGAGTAAGGTCGCTATAGGAGGAGGAGTCGAGACTTAAGACCCGAGGACCGTGTGTGGGTAGTGTAACTTCTACGCTCTGTTACAAGAAAGTGAGCCAGAAAAATGCAGAGAAAAAGTCATGTACCCACCCAGGGAGAACAGTGAAGAGGAGGACGGGAAAAGAGGGGCAGAAAGTGTTTTGGTTTTATAGTCAGATTCAGAGAGAGAGAGAGGGAGAGAGAGATGTGAACGAGGAAGGAGAGGAAGGGGGAGAACACGGGAATTCAAAATGGGGATGCGGCAGACAACAGCTACCGAACAAAAGAATGGTTATTTTGGTTTTCAGCAATCGCTCTGTCCTAAGATCCTAAACCTAGTTTGTACATACTCGCTTCATCTTTTTAATTTTTAGGCTCTTGCAAGCAAAATATACGGGACACTTTTTGTGAAAATATTTCACAAGGTAAGCATTTTAATTTTTAAAATATCAGATTACATACATTAGTCAAAAGTAGCCACATAAAAACGTACGATGTTTTCAAACTTAATTATTCAATATGTCGATACTTTTTGACAAATGCTTTCAATGATTTTTAGTAACTGAATTTTTTTTTCGAATTGTACATTGACTTAAGTGCAAATAAATTGCATCCATGGAAATTTTACCATGTGATAATTGTTATCAATGTGTCATCAATCACGGATAATGTGTGGTTAAATGTTTTCAAAAGATTAATTTTAGTTACAATGTATGGTTGCTGAATAGAGGGAGTAAGATGAGCCACTAGACACGTCTACTTTCAAGGTTAGGGACAGAGAAAAGCATTGGAAACAGAGATCCAATTTGCATGAAATAAAAGTCATCAATGTCACTGGAGTTTCATGGTAATGGGAGTTGCCCCAATTAGACCGGGTCTTAGTTTTGACTCTTCACTTATGGTTCGGGGAGATCCAGAAGTTTAAACCAAGAGAAGATTCTCAAAGTCCCAACATTCAAAACTGTTGCGCACGTAGGCAGAATGGACCGTAGAAGGATCGCGTCTTAATTCAAAATGCTCTCACATTTTTTAATGAAAATCAATACCTATTTGAAAGGGAAGAATATCGTCGCTTCCATGTGGGGTTTAGCAGCTAAGCTGGATGTGACATCTTTCCCCCTAAATTCAAACGCTATCAAGAAAGAGTTGACCGCGGTTTGTCTAAACACGTCAAGCACTCAACACCTAACTTCTGACCCCCTAAATTTGCGATGATTGCGTCCCTTCCTCTCTCTCCCTCTCTCGGCTCGAAATCTCCCTTTTTCTGCAGCTTCGACTTTTCAAACTAAAAAGGAGAGATTTCGAACTAAGGGGAAAAAAAATAAGAATAGGGGGTGGACCCCTACAGTCAATGTGGAAAGCCTGCATATTAAAAAACAAAACATCGTTGACCACATCACTCCCCTACCCTCCCCTCCCCTTCCCCCGCCATCAATCAGATATCCCATTCTTCCTTTTCCATCTCGAGACTGACCCATGACAGCTCGGACAAAGATAAGACAAGGGGGGGGAGAGAGAGAGAGAGAGAGAGAGAGAGTTCCCCCCAGTGCAGGTGCAGGGAGATTATACGTCGTCGTCCAATCAGGGTCCCAGAACGATCAGGGGAGAAGGTACGGGACGAAATCTTTTGCTTGGGGAGATCTGCACGGTTCCATTCCCATGTCGCAAAGCGGCAGAAAAGTGGCTTCACAGCCTCGCGGCATGAGCGAAACGTGAAAAAGGGTAAAAGCGAGAGGGGGGAACGAAAAGAGTTGAAAGGTCGTCAGGGGTCCAAAAGCGGCAAAGCAGAGAGAGGCCCATCGAGCGACATGGGCCTCCGTTTTTCTTTCTGCATCCCGAGACCGAAATCTGACAAAGTTCCCGTGTCTTGATTCTTTCGGAGGAGTCGGTAGTCCAATATATCGGCGATCCGGTCGCGGAGACAGGGAATCGCCCCCCCATTCTCTCCCGTGTTCACATGGTGTCTTTGTATGAACGCGCGATCTGGAATGGGGACGGTGGACGAGCACGTGGCGTGGCGTGCCGCGCTCGCGAGCACGTCCCCCTGAATTCCTTCACCGCGCACGGGGTCCATGTGGAGTAAACGCTGGACCGTGGCGAATCTCAATGCTATATAGTCACTGCTTGATCTGATGGATCAGATGAATCCGACTATCACGACGAAATCTCACGAGCATTTGTGAAGTGTCATAGATTATCGCGATTTTTTTTGTTTTTGGTCGCAGTAGGTTATCAAGGATTAGCGTATCATATTTACGGTGTTTTATATTGAGTTATGATAGGACATGATAGGCGAATAGTGTGAGATTAAAAACAACAGAGTTATGTTTGGTTATTGGGATAAATTTTAGGATAAGATATTTATCATGTCTAATATTTAGTTAAAGACGATATAAAGTCGAATATAAGAGGACTATAATCCATATAAAAATATATCATAGCAAATGTGGTATAAATGTAGATAGAATTTCTAATTTTCATTATATAATAATTATTTTTCGAGAATAACAATTTTTTAATGAATAAATTAAAATAATATTTGAACTTAAATAGATATTTGAATTCTAATATAAAAAAGAATATCCAAAATAACAAAAAAATCAATTTCTTATTTATTTATTCCTATTTTTATAAGTATATTTGAATTTCTTTTTATCTCGTAATACATATTCAATATACATCAATATATATTTAATATTTATATTCATTGCGTATTTTACTTATTTCAGTATTTTAGCCATATTAATATGGTTTAATACTTAATAAGTTTGTATTAGAGAATGATGGAAAGAGAAAAAAGAGATAAAAAAAAGGGAAAAAATAAGCAAATAAAAATGAAATAAGTAAAAGTGTCGTGACAAATTTTTATTATCTTCGTTTGTGCAATTTTAAGGTTTGTTTACATCAATATGCCATTCATATCAAACAATGAACGTGATATGATGCGAAAATATTCAGTTTTAATACCACAAATCATCAAAAAGTGTATTGGATATAATAAATTCTATGAATTTTATATCTTATCATGTAAAATCCTATCATGATTAGAAATTCATACAATCAAATAAAAATTAAATGATTCAACAAAAACTAATGATGTTTTGTATTAAGTTAAGACATTTAGAGTTGCTTTACAGTGGACGCACGAGCCCTCATGGGAAGGTTGCAAAATATAAAAATGGCTATTTTGTTCAGCAAGTTTTCAACTCAACGATTCGTAATTGTTTTTTTTTTTATTTTTTTATTTTTTATATAAGTGAATTGAATGATCAATTCACGTAGAGTATTAGAGTACCTAATCTCGTCCTATAGCAAGACCAGACGACGGAAAATCTCTTACGAAATTAGCAATGACAGAGAAGTTTGGAAAAATCTAGTGAAATGGGGGTTTTTGTTTATTATTTGTAAGTTGAATTCCATGCGGAACTTTCGCAGCTTATGTGCGGAGTGGACTTCCTGGGCCGGTGAACAAGCTCGAGTCGCTGTCGCAGCGAGCACGGACAATGCCCCCTCGATTCGAGAAACCCCAACTTTCATTAAGTTTGACCCCAAAGGAAGAACGCGGTCCAAAAAGAACTTAATGCGTGGGGGCACCGGTCTTTTTTTTTCCCCAATCCTATGCGTTCGTTGCAAAAAAAAAAAAAAAAAATATATATATATATATATAATTTGGAAAATATTTTTTTTTAAAAATGATTACTCACGTTGTTTAGAAAAATTAATTAATGGAAAGTATTTTTATCATCGCTTATAATCTATGCCTAATTATTTTCATGGGTGATAAAAAAAAATTCAATATATTTTCCAGATCATTTATTTTCCACGAAACGAATGCATGGGAGTCGAACTCTGTACAAATCATTTAACTCTCAGATTTTCGTTTTGTCTCGTTATAAAGCATGGGAGTCGAACACTGTACTTATAATTGTAACGTCCCCATCTCCCAATTCCCGTACCATTGAGCCGTGTGCCCAGTGGTGGGGGGCACTGCCTTTGCCAACCACTTCTGTGATGCTTTACATGAGCTTTGATCATCAATAGACTTTAGCCATCTGGGACCCCCCTCTCTTCCTTACTTTACTAATCTAAAGACTAATGTAAAAACTAATGTCAATATATCATGTCCTCTCGAAGCCTGTTCTTTCCATAGGACTCGGGTTTCTATTTCCACTGCGGCCCAAAAACATGAGGGGCTTATTTCTCTTCTCGTAGCAGCAGTGGGCCGGTCCGGAAGCGCCACATCAACCGGGCTTCATTATGGGCCGGTCGCACGGCTCAAGCCACGTCGTTTTCGAGCTTAGTATCTCTTTCGAACCTTTCCTTTTTCTTTTTCCGCTTTTCCTTTTGGTTGCTGATTCGAAACACGGAGCATCCTAGAAAGGAGTACTCTTGTCCCGCGCCCTAGTACTTCCCCTTGAATTTTCTCCTCTTACTCCTGGTAGTTTTGCTTTTCCGATTTCAGGTTTCGACTTCTCTTCCGTTGCTCTCTAAAAGAAGTTAATGCTACGACGTAGTGCTCGACTGTCCGTGAAAGAGAACAAGCTTTTTCACTACTAATAGAAAGTTATGCTAAGACAGACCGATCCAGCACAAGTTCTTTTTTTATTTTTTTTGGTCGAAACCAGCACAAGTTCTTGCTAGCCTGCTTTTGCAGCAAAATTCTCTTTGTTTCTTTTGTTTTTTTTTTTTTCAGTGGCTTTGAGTTGTCTCCTTGTTTTGGGGTGACGGAACACGACTTCGAATTGGACTTTAGGGGGGATTCTTGTTCTTCTTAATGGACAAGCATAGAGTACCATCCGATTGCGCAAGGAATCTACAGATGCAGGAATTGACAATCATCACGATAATGAGGCAGACAAGGAAATGCCCATCAGGTCCAACTATCGCGCACCGAAGTGCATTTTCTGATAATGCTTGAATGGGAATCTAGAGAGAAGTACGCCAACGAAGGACGAAGGGCTTTCTCCATCTAGCTTAAGCCGATTCGAGCCTTTATTCTCAGTGGTGGCGGTAAAGGAAAAGATAAAAAGACAGCCATTTCGCTAAAGAACAATTTCAAGAGTACTCTTTATGAGAATTACCCAATGGAAGCGCACCCACTACTCTACAGTGAAGGGTTATCATGACTATAAAAGATGTCTGATTTCACAGGCATCAATGTCGTACGAGACACTCGTTCTCCGCTTTCATGATTACGATCCTCACCAAGATAAAATCAGATTCTCTGAAAATTGAGTCATCAAAAAGGTTCGTAGATTGTAATTATACCGATTCAGTTTTAAATTTTTTAATTATATTAATTGAATCTCTCATTTTTTGACGAATTACTAATGTAATTCATGTTGAGGTTGTCCTGCATCAATTGTAAAAAGGGTTGGTGATCGATTTTAAGTATGAGAAAAAATCTTATCTTTTAAGTTAATTTTTGAGGTGAGAAAGGTCCAAGACCACCCAACACTAGTATTAGAGCTTGGATTTGCCCACAAGTTTGGATCTAACGGTTACACAAGAGAATTATAGGTTGTTGCGCTTTAGACTTAGGACTCGATGTGTGAGGGAGAGATTAAGTATGAGGGAAAGTCTTATCGTTTTAGCTAGTTTTTAGAGTGAGGAGAAGCCCAAAATCACCCAACAATTTTAGTTGAAAATTGTTGATATAGACATCACCTTGTGACTTAACTGGAGCTAATGCAAACAAATTTTACATTTTTTTAAAAATTTTTTTAATGAGTTTTTCTTATTTTTATTTTTACAACTCGAGTTGCACAAGGTTGCCATCTCACTATCGCTAGCCATAGGCAAGGGTCGCTTATTCTAAGCAAGGGTGTCGTGGGCAAGAGCCTCCACACCTTCACCTAAATCCAAGCAATGGCCGACATTGTCACCTATTGGCCAGCAAAGGCCTCTGCATCCTCGCCAAGATCTAGCAAGGGTGTTGGGCCCTCACCAGATCCAGGCAAGGGTTGCAACTCCCTTGATGGGCGAAGGGCAAAAGGTCCTACCCACACCTTGCTTGTTGCAGGTGAGGGTCAGCTAGTGGCCTCGCTAACCCATAGTTGGAGAAACTAACAAAGGAATAGAAAAGAAGAAACAGAAAAGAAAAACAAAAAATGTAATACAAAATGCTAAAAAATCGAAAAAATTATTCTCATGAATATTGACTGTGTCATGTAGGACAACTGATATCTAAGTTAATTATTTTTTACTAAAATTAACCGAATGAATTGCATTGGCAAATTATCACAAGGTTTAGAACTCAATTAATATAATTGAAAAGTTTAGATTTAAGACTTTTCTTGTACTTTTTTTCCAAAAACGTTATTAGACACTTCATAATCTCATTACTATAACGATTCTCGTATCATTCCGAATGAACATAGAAACTCAATTATGAAGCTGATCCATCAAAGAAACTGCCGAGGTGAAACTACTTCCGGAGACATAAACTCTCCAAACGGAAATGCTTTTGTTCAAACAATTATCTAATAAAACTGGATTTAAGCCCTCTTTATCATTTTGTTTCGGACAGTTCCCGGCACTAAAGAACCAAATATTGAAAATCACAGATCAAAGGTTGATTAATTGGCAACAAGCCACGATCATGGATTCCAACAACGGCAAGGCTGCAAAGCTAGTATAAATAATGAGCTGAATGGGTGAGCTTCTCTGATCTAACTGAATGGGAGAGCTTCTCTAATCTAAAGCACGAGATGGATTGCAGATCTCCTTCTTCTTCCGGTAGCTGCTCGGACAATAAAGCAGGAAAAGCAATGAGGATTTATGCGCTTTCCAGTACTGCTTCTGGTATAAACTTAGTTTGTCCTAAAGTGAAAGCCATTGCATCGGAGGACTTTACACGTTCATGCCACGATCGTACTGGAGAAGACCGAATCCTTCCTAATTTTGGAACCCTATGACCTACCCTTCCTCTTTTTTTAATAAGAAGGACCTACTTTGTAAAGGGAAACGGATGGGCCACAATCAAAGCAATGCATGAGCAGACCAGAAAATGGGGTCTATACTCTCCATGCCATTGGATAAATGTTGCGAGCACTTCCACTCCCACCACCAAAACGGGAACATAAACAATCGGTCCTTCTAGTCCTCCCATTGAGGTCATAGGGATATAAAGTAACCAGTAAATTAATCTTTTTTTAAAAAAAAGAAAAGAATCATAAGATCTTATCGTATCATATAATATAATGGCACCTAGAACCATTTAGTCCAACTCTACTGCCCAAAGATTACGACGAATGAGTGATGCATGGCTACCGCAAGTGGACAAAACGTTGGGGTCCATAAAACAAATTTGAGCACGGGTCTTGGGCCTGCGTGCATCCGTAGAGTTAGGGGTGTCAACGGTTCGGTTCGGTTCGGTTTTTCAAAAAAACCGAACCAAACCATTAGGAAAAATTTTCGAACTGAACGAGATCCGAACCGAATACAAACTGAACCGAAATTTCGGTTCGGTTCGGTTTTTCGGTTTTTGGTTTTCAACCTATAATTTTCGGATTTTGCATTTGTTTTTTTTTTTTTCATTTTTTTTTTAGCTGTTGTATTGCCAAGAAATAAGCTCTTATCGGTTTTTGGTTCGGTTCGGTTCGGTTAACCAATAAAAACCGAACCGATAAAAAAAATTTCGATTTTTAATGAGAACCAAACCGAATGAAAACCGAACCGAAAAAATCGAATTTTTCGATTCGGTTCGGTTCGGTTTTCGACGCCCCTACGTAGAGTATTGATCAACATCTAGAAGGAGAAAAAGCAAAGGACACAAATCCACCATTGTCAAATTGATCTGCCCTGGAAAAACATATACCACTGAGAACGACTCACCCCACCAGATAAACAGCTCCTAGTATCACATCCGTGCAAGACGACCACCGCATTATATTGGTTAAGCAGGTATTCATGGACATGCCTCACGTTTTGTACGGTGGGTACTGACTGACTCTCCACTATATCCCTATTTGACAATCTTCAGTGAGAAAGCTTTTTGCCCTTCCTGACTTGGTAATATATTATACAATTACGTAGATAACCTTATATAAATTATTTAGAGAGAGAGAGAGAGAGAGAGAGAGAGTGAGAGTGGAGTGAAGTGGATGGCCATAAATTAGTGGCATCCACGTCATAGTGGTATATCTTTATCTCTAATCTTGCAGATTAGACTGTATCCTCCACTATAAAGAGCTCTTGAATCCGAAAGTCACCGAGCCGTTCATTTTCTACACAAAATGCTCCTTGTGGTATAGATCATATTCACGCAGGATATCATTAACACCAAGGCCACGACTAAATTTCTCTTAGCTTTAATAGGAGCATATGACATCACATCTCACTTTATGCAGATATATTATTATACTGTTCCTAGTGGCACAGTAACTAAGCACCACTAGTGCTGCAGCAACTAAGTCCTGCTTTAGCCATGTAGAGGAATCACATCACTGAAGATAAGAAAGTAGCAGTAGCCCAATGGATTTGTGGCTCTGCAACCACCTGTCAATTTATAGCATGACACGTAAACAGCGGAGTTACCTTTCCAGCCTCAAACACGAGAGGTATCTGGCCACCCAATGTATTTGTAACTCATTTTCTCACCATTGCAAGGGAGAGACGGTAACCTGCAAAACCGAGTAATCACTAGAATTAGCTCAAAGACAACTAAACCATTTGTAGGAAGATAAGAGATACAGATTATTTTTTGAAAGATGATAAGTCTAAACTTTTAACAGCTTGAAGAACAGTAGAGAAAAGAACCTTGAAGAATTAATATCTACTCATCCTTCAGAGTTGCAGATTCTCGGGTAGATCCAGCTTATAGTCGCTATTTCCTTTTTCTTGGAGGCATGGCCCTTTGATGCAGACGAGATACTCCCAATCCCAAAACAGATAGAAGAAGTTAGATCAAATAAAACTCCATTTTGCAGTTGTTCCATGGTTGAAGTATATCTCCAAGCATTTACACTCCGATGAGAAAATTCACACGGTTTTAGCAAGTAGGTGAGGGAGAAAAACCAGTTCCCTGTCGACAGCTTCCCCATTCAGTCTGAGAAGTTGGCTTGTTATGCTAATAGCAATTGTAACAGAGAACATGGTCATATCAAATAGATTTGAAATGGTCTATCTGACTTACTTAAATCCACAAAGACAACTCAAATTAGGAAATAGCTCTCTTAACCTGCCAGTGTATGTAGGAAATTTGTCTAGCAAGCTCTTGAACATAAAGTTTGTAGAACTAATTCTTAGGCCATCTTCTCATTTTTTTATAGAGTCAAAAGTCACTTTACGTACAATCTAAAGGTTCCCTCCCTATCCCTGGTTTTCAAATCTTTTTTTTTTTGTTTAATCTTCCCTTTTCTTTCATTTACCTTCTATAACGGCCTTTAAGAACGCCAGGGACAAACCGTATATTTTTCCACACAATTGGAAGGGATGAACATCTTGCGAGAGGTGACTTCCATTTCTGAACTTCGCTGTGGTCCAGTTTGTTATGGGCCCATGTTGTGTCCTGAAACCAATTATTGCACTCTTTTGCCAAGATAATCGACAAAATAATACAGTACTATTGACACTGTATTTTATGTGAATGGATCCACCGTAGCACTTTAGACTTTGAAGTAACACTATTGAGTTAACCTCCTCTTTAAAGTAAATATCAACAACCATCTCAGGTAGGATCAAACAATCATCCTAACAAATACAAGTAGTGAATTGAGGATTATTAATTTTCAGAAACAGAAAACATGAAGAACAACTGTTCACTGAACTTTATTCGTGATATTCTCTAGATTATACCTTTGTGATTAACACCATCGAAAAGAGAACCATGCTGAAAATTACATCTACAGATCAAATCCCTTAATTTGGTTATTTCGGCGTAATGCCTGATGTCATATGCCTAAGGGTGCCTATCTAGAGATGAGCATGTGTCCACCATCTGTGTGGTGGTAAAGAAAAGCAACCTTTTCATAATGATAATGAGTTATCAAATGGTCTTTCAACAACAGGCACTGGCTTATATATAAATTGCAAGAGTACTCATAGGTCTTCAAGTTCTAGTAAGTAGGTGGTCTTGAGTTTCCTTTTCAGGAGAAAGCAAAGAGCTGTAGAGGAATTGAAAATGGTGCAAGAAGTCCGAAAGGGTCCATGGACAGAACATGAAGATTTCCAACTGGTGTGCTTTGTTGGACTTTTTGGAGATCGCCGATGGGATTTTATAGCGAAGGTATCAGGTTTGAAGGTGGCGGGAGAAAATAATAGGTATGTTCGTTTTAAAGCCTGGGGGTTTCTTGGAAGGAACTACTTCTAACCGCCCAGCTTTATTCCAGGATTGAATAGAACAGGAAAAAGCTGCAGACTACGCTGGGTTAACTACCTGCATCCTGGCCTAAAACGAGGGAAGATGACGCCTCAAGAAGAGAGACTGGTGCTCGAACTTCATTCCAAATGGGGAAATAGGTTTGTTAACTTTTGTTAACATTTAAGTAGAGAAGTGATTTTGCTATCCAATAGTCTTTCCACATAACCTGCTTTTATTGGCCTATTCACAAGGAATTATTACGTGCAGATGGTCGAGAATTGCTCGCAAGCTACCAGGGCGAACGGACAATGAGATAAAGAACTATTGGAGGACTCATATGAGGAAAAAAGCTCAAGAAAAGAAACATGCCCTTTCCTCATCATCAGCGTCTTCGAATATTTCTTCTTCCTCATCGAACAACCCCACAGTGGATTCATTAACAACTCAAGAGACTGGAAAAGAAAGCTTCTCCGATACAGGAGGTCCTGGTGATATGTTAACTTCAACTGAAAAGAATATTGAAGAACAGAGGAAAAGTGAGAGTGCCTGTTCATTCGATGACATATGGAAAGAAATTGCTTTGGCAGACGGTTATGGAATACTACCTGTTTATGATGGCTACAGTGAAGAAAGCTGCAATTTCTCTTGTCCTCCTATGGCTTCGCCAACAATGGAATACAACTCCGATCCACTGTGGCTGACTGACGAAGAAGAATCTAATCTGTTTCCCGTCAATCGGTTTATTCCCAATTATGAGAACGGAGGAGGTTACATAACTGGTTGACCAAATATTCATTCTTTATCATTTGTTCATATATGTACTGCATCCCCAATGAGGCTGTAACATCCAGGAATTCTCTTATAAATCTAGGGCACTTAGTGACCCAGAAACCGCTGCAGCCACTCCATGCCCCTTGTAACGTGTGCTTTTACTTCTCAACAAAACAGGAAAAGAAGACAAGGTATCTAGTGACAAGACTAGTTTGTGTGTGGAATCAGTGTAAACAACGTGTTTATGAATATCAGTCTTGCAGTTTGTTTCTCTGTATGATCATTCCACATTTACAAAAGTGTCCCCAAAACCCAACCACAGAGGAAACAAGAACGGAAAGATCATAGAAGGACGAAGTACTGCAAACATAAAGACAAAAGGGAAGTTACAAAGGCTTCGCCTGAGCTAGAGATATTCAGTGGCCTAGCTTTAGCCACCAATTTGGCTTCAGAAACTAAGTCTTCAATGGTCAACAGAGTTCAGGCAAAGCCCAGGAGTCTGCTCTTCTTAATGTTCTAGCAGCTCATGTATAACGGTCTGCACAATAGGGAATGAGCCAGCGATCAACTCATGTTACTCTGAATTGAAATTTTAATCTATAGATACTACACGGCTAAGATGAAAAACACTCTTCAATCAAGGTGCATCCTCCACACTATCTCAAGGCGATAAACTGGGAAAAAGAAAAAAAAAATCTTGCACCATTCTTTTTCACTATATCAATCAGCCATTATTTTCAAATGATTTTGTAAGATCTTCAAGTTTATTCGTAAATTAGAGTCTAAGGAAAAGCTACTGGAGGAGAGACTATAGCTATGGTTGTTGGGTACTGGAAAGTAAGGGACATACGTCACTTAATTTTTTTTAAAATCGATCATGTATAGGTTAAAACATTTCAACAAGGCGTATGGTTGTTTATCTAAAACAAACAAGTGGCACGCTCTTATTAAAGTGGAAGATCTCTGCTTTTCAAAGGTGTCGTGCTTTAGAAGAAAATCTTTAGTGACATGGAAGTAAAATAAACTAGTGGATAGCCGCCCAAAATGTATTTTTTTATTAATACGTCGCATTCGATTCAGAAGGACTGGACGAATATTCTGCCAGATGCATCCCATTGAAGGAACTTCTTTTTAACTCACATTAGAACTTCTAATACATTTAAGTTTGAGGCACGAATCTGCACATGGCCATTGCTAACCTACGATGCAGGCCAAGCTATAAAATTTTAGTTCCAACCTTTCAGAAGAAACTCGGTTACTTCTCAGCTGAAACACATTAAAATCTTGAATTCAGATTCTGACAGAAGTTGGGCGGCATGTTCTTAGCAACCAGAGTGATGATGGTACAAAGCTCCATAAAAATGCACCATGACAGTTATTTGAAGACTCAATTATGAACCTCGACATTGTGAACGGCTCCAGAGAAGGAAGTCGTTGATGACATCGAGTCATAAATACAAATAACTTGTATCAATGAAGATTGACCTAGCTTGACAATTCATGATGATGTTTCAGTCCAACTTATGACTTGTGCGAGTTCTGAACAGAATGGGAGTTCCGGAACTAAGAAACTAACGAAGCTGCCCGATTATAGGTTCTTCTCATCCTCTAAGGAAACTTTTATTTGTCTCTTCCACAATTGTGCAAACATCTGGGTCTTTAATCTCAGCTCAGTTAATTAATGACTTGACATCGATAAAACATGATCTACAACTGAATAATTTAGTTTCCTTACATGTAAGAACAGTTAACCCTAGTGAACGAGTTATCCAGGAGAGTCACATACTTGAGAAGCTCGAGAAGTTTACTTCAAGAAGAGTTCGTCAAGCATTGTCGTCCTAAACTCCCGTAATACAATAACTGGAACAGGGAATCACTAGCTGCTAAAACGCACACTATGCTGGGGTCAACTTAAGCATGATCTATGAGGTGATGTCATCTCTCTATCTTTATCAAACAGAGTTATCGGAGGATCCCTCGATTACCAGCAAACCAGTCTCCATAAGCCGGTAATATATCAAATTTTCTGAAATAAATTCCGAATATCTAAGATGCCAATATCAAATTTATCCACGGTAAGCATAGCCATTTATAAGTAACATATCTCCATCATTTTCAATTTTCTGAAACTTACAGCACAAGCCAAGCATCCGTCCTTGATCTCGCACGTAGTCCTCGTACGTCTCCTCACCTCCATACCATCGCTTTTTCTCCTCGCCAATCTGCCGGTAAAAGAATTGCCGGCATACTACTCTATATTTTTGGAATGATTTTCATGAGCGCATCTCCTCAGCAGAATTTCATTTTCAGTTGCCACCGACAATGCAACTGACCAGCACAGGTGTTATCCGACTACTCAGTCCTCACACAGTAGTTTCTGAGGTACCGTCATAGCTAAACCCTTCCCATCCTTAATAACCAGATTGCGGATCAATGATCACGTCGATCACGACCATGAATTTCATCCGCCTCTCCATCAGCAGGACAATCCTCGTTTAGAAACTCTTCGTGTGTTTCGTGCCAGATAAGAGCCAGATAAAAAATCCTGGAATCACGCTATAGGCAAACGTGTCGAATCAAACGAACAGATCGATCATGCCAAGGTTCTGTCGAAGTCACCTAAAACAGCAGCTAGAATCCTGGCCGAAACAAGTCACCTGCGTAGAATCCCCCTCGAAGTACACTCAGATCCCTGACAGCCTGATCCATCGGGGGAAGAAAGTGAACCTCCGTCGATCCTGTAGGCTCTCCTTCGATTCATTGCAGGATAGAACGAGCATAAGAAGCGTGATCGTTTGGCTAGTGTGCGTGCCTGAAACTGCCTGGCGTCGAACGAGAGAATCCATGACTTCCGACCTGATAGCGGCGCACTCGATTGACGAGGAGCAATTGCGGGATCAGCATTTCCATTTTCAGAATCTTTCCCGCGCTAGCCCAGCAGGAATTTAAACGACGAGCCAGAAAGGGCGAGCGTCCTCCCGTCCTGACGGGGAAATACTTAGCCGGACCTTGACCCGATCCATTTTAGTCCTTTTTTTTTTAGTAACTTGTGTGACCGAATTGCTTGTATTGGATAAGGATAATTAAATTGTCCTGGAGAGGTGACTTGTTTTCCTATTGCCATAAATGCCACACAATCATTCCAAATGTTATGCTCCGTCATAATGAAATTTTGATCACCCTTAATAGACAAGATTTGAATTCATTAAGAATAATTCTTTCAGACAATGCAGAGACAAATTGAAAGTCATATCTTACGAATAATTCAAAAATTTCTTAGAGCATATAGCATTGTTTCCACATAAAACTCACATTTCAACCAATACTCCTAAGTCGCAAGATATCTTCGAATCATAAGTCAAAAGTCGCCTATGAAAGACTAGTCAAAGGAAATGTGTTTAGGCGCTTTTCACTTTAATATAATATCAAGTTATGGATTATCTATCCTATTGATCACCTTGTACGTTGATTTAATAGAGAAAGAACCACTTTCAATATGAGTTCAAAAAATTTATTTGCTTCATCAAAAGTTAAATGAAACCTGATGACCCAAATTCGAAATGTTATATAATCTGATAAAATTTTTTGGAATATTCGAAAATTTCAACTTCCACTTATCATATGAGTGCAAGGGTTTTTTTTTTTTTTTTTTTTTTTCATTTTTAAAAGAGATAATTGTATTCCTACCTAAAATTATAGGACGACTACTTTCCGTTCAAACCTGGCATGTTTGCCATTTTCCAAACTCCACAATGCTCCTTCGATTGTCCCTAGGCCTGGTGCTTCTGCATCTGTACGCACCGAGTAATTATGTGGGACACGTGAATTTATGCGGTGGCAATTACTACTTTCGAAATTAATCTCTCTCGCTTTAGTGGCGAGGCCCAACCTGCGTGGGCCAAAAGCCCAGGCCCGAGGGATCACGAAGGGCGTGCCCGTAGCAAAGAGGGAGCGCCTAAAGCAAAAAAAAATGAAGGGTCGAGGAACGGACATGGAGGATAGCGCGCGAAGGGGAAAATACCGAACGGTGGAGGAAAGCGTGAGCAGAAGAAGCATGGCGGCCGAGCGCCGCAATTCCCGAACGTCTCAGCTGTCGAATCTCTACCTCTTCGGTTACAACTCCCTTCAAGCCTTCGGATGGTAATACATACTGCCTCTCTCTCTCTCTCTTGCTCTCCCTCCGCGCGTGCGCAATCCGCACGTGCCTCAATGGATGCAACCGTCGCTCCGATTCACTTCGTTCAATGCAAAATGCAGGTCGGTTTCCCTTTTCCGGATTCTGAGAAGCGTGGTCATCACCAAGTCCGTCGACGGCGCTTACGCCGCTGCTGGAGAGCTCATCTGTGAGATTTTAGTTCCTCCCGTTCTTTATCGGGTTTGCTGTTCGGTTCGTGATCATGGGTCGGGGGATATGGATGAGGCAAAGGGCAGGGGCGGGAGTGGCGGAAATTGTTAATTGATAGCTTGGTTTCCTTTCTTAGATTTCGGTAATGAGATACGTTTTGAAGTGTTTTGCGCTTCTTCCTTCTAGGTCTGCTTCAGGCTGCTGCGTTCCTTGAAGTCCTCCACGGAGCATTAGGTAATTTGTTTTCATGAAATTCACGAATTGGTTGGGGCCTCCTTTTTCATTTTGCCTACCGGCGGTGAACCTCTTCATGTTTAAATGAAAGTTCTGAAATTTTAATCGTGGGATTCCGCAAAAATTTTCCCGTGTTTTTTATTTTTTATTTTTTAGGGGAGGGGGTGTTATGCGTACCATTTTCTTGGCTATTGATAAATTCCATGTGAAAAGCACTTGATATCTCTGGCCAAAATCGCTGAAAATGTTAACATTTTGCGTGGAAGCAAAGCTGAAATGGGTTGTTTGTGAGTTATTAGAAGTTCGAGAGGCAATCTGAAAATGGGTCTTTAGCTAGGTAGGTCATTTGTAAAATTTGTGTTTTGCGTTGTCACCCTTTTTGCCTTTTGTCATTGCTCATATATATTGGTCTGTGCATCTTAAAAAACTAAAATTTAAGGAATTGTTCCGAGCGGGGTGCTGTTTCCTCTGATGCAATGGGCTGGAAGAACACATTTTCTGCTGGCAATTGTTCGTCGAATCAGTGAGGTCAGCTGTATACTTCTATTGCTCAATTACATCTTTTAAGACTGGCAAACCTGGATCAATGATGAAACATTGCTGATTTTCGTCTAATTAGTTGCTGATGGGAAAACTGCGTACCTTAACTAATCCTGCTTTTCTATTCCTCTTGTCATCTGCAGATCCAAGAATCACCATCAGTTTTCATAACCTTCATTGCCTGGTGTCTAAGTGATGTAAGCTCGCAGACATCTTTGCTTTGCTACATATAAAATCTGATAGACTCCTTATATAAGTTGCCTGACATGGGAAACTGAGAACTTCAATTGTATTAATCTCATTTTATTAGATTATCAGGAGTTTGAAAACTTAAATGGGTTTTTACCATGCTGTTACTAAAGAAGAAATATTAGATCTTCATGCCATGTGCTTAAAGGTGGAACTCGGATGAGAATGGCACGATTGAATGGATCGAATGCAAACCGAACCTATATTATTCCGTTTAACCATCGTTACCCATTCTACATACTATGTACACCAGAATGAACATCTGCAACTTGCCATGAGTTCTTGCAAACTGTCCATTTCTGTAGATGATGACTGACTAATGGAATGGAATGATGTATTGGGTTGATCTAAGGTTGAGAGTGATATTAAGCTTATGTATAATGATGATAGCAAATCTTCTTGGAATCCGAGCACGTACTTTCCTTTCTTAGAGACACGGAAAGATGTATCTAGACATAATTGAACTCTGTGTCAGTTATTATCGTTATCATATCCATTCTATTTGGCTTACAGACAGGGGATAAGGTTTGTTTCCACTTCATTTTTTGGTCCAATTCCCTGTGATTATATTCCAGAATCACATGCTTTTAATTTTGCCTACTGCAAGATACTAATGGATTTGACATTTATTCGTCAGTTATAATTTATTACTTTACTATGTACAATCCATTTTGCACTTTCACAGTTTCACCTATATAGTTCGGACCTTGGAGGGTAATTGGCAATCATAATTATGCATGCAGGTGATCAGGTACCTCCATTATGCTTTGAATTGCTTGAACTGTTGTCCACCTTGGATTACCTATCTCAGGTTATCTTTTTGTCTGCATTCAAAAAAATATCTACTGCTTTGGCACTCATGCTGGTGATTCTAACTGCTTGTGCATTTCACTAGGTACACTACATTTATTGTGCTCTATCCATTAGGAATGGCTCCTGGTGAAAGTGAGTGTAAATTTCGGCATAAAGATCTTATAATTCTCCTCTGGAGTAATATTGGATTCCATTGTCCACAAAAGCAAAAGTCAGATGTGCTCATGCTTATGCATTTTTATTGTTCTTCTGTTATGATGCAGTGTGGCTCATGTTCCAGGCTCTTCCTTTCATTAAGAAGACTGGCCTCTATGCGGGTTTCTTTTCCAGCATTCCCTTCGATTATTATGATTTCGTCCAGGTATGGTTGGAACATTTTAATCATGTCTGTGACTCTACCTTCCCATTTCATATAATTTTCAGTCTCTACATAAATGACAAAGAAGTGCATTATGTTGCCTTGTGAGTGTCTGGTTGCTTTTTGACCAAAAAGTGTCTAGTTGCTTCCAATCCTTTGCGGGAATAGAGGGACATATGTGTTTGTTGATGTGATATCATGTCTCCGCAATATGTTAAACCCAAGTTAAACCAGGTTTTTTTGTTTTTCCACTGAGAAAGAGACAAAAGTTGATGGTTCAACTGGAGCCTTTGCTAAACCTGTCATTGTCCAGATTACCTGTCCTCTTCATATGGGAGTCGATGGCCAAAAAGAATTAATATTGGTGTTGTGAAATGTTCTATTTTACCTTGTGTGTCCACTTAAAGAATCATTTAAAATATCTTTGAAATTTTGCTGGACAAGAACATTCGCTAGCATCTTTAGGTAAATCAGTATCAACATTTTCCTGGTTGGTATTGCTTGATTTTGCTACTTTAGTCATTCTGGGAGTATATATATATTTTGCATAGTCTATTTTTGCACCTTCTGTTGTGTGACATTAAATTACAATGGAAGCATATATAAATCAAATGTTATGTGGTTATTTTCTCACGAAGCTTATGAAACGTTCCATCTGAATGTCATGTCAGGTTCTGCTTCTTTTCTACCCGTTCCTATGGTTCAAGCTTTATCTGCATTTGTTTAAGCAAAGGCGGTCAAAACTGGGGAAGCGTCATGAGAAGAAAAAGAACTGAAGCTAATTCCTCCTTCCGACACCCGCTAGTTGTAAATTCTTACTTTTGGCTATGCTAGCTAAGCCATTCGTTGTCCTCAAGAATCCCATTCGTCTCTTACCATTTGTCACTGTGGCCTATTTGATCATCCTTCCTAACTGTGGTGGTTTATTACTAGGTGTGCACAATTTTGTATAGTTTCTTCTTTAGGCAAACTCAAATGCCTGTAATTCTCCTGAATCAGGTATGAAGCAGACACATTGATATAACTATAACACATGATTTATCTGAAGGTTTGTGTTGTAGCAATTAATATATTTCCTGCTTTCTTGAAGAATGAATTTACTTATATGAGACCCACCCCGCGGTGGACGCGCTGGTTCGTGCCCTGCCCCCTCATCTGGGAGGGGAGGGGTTCGAAACTCCGCGCCCCAATTGCGCTACTAAAGTGGAGTGCCGTGGGAGGTGGGCCCCCGCGCTAGTGCTCCCCTTAGTTTAGGCCGTCGGCTATCGGCTATACAGTGGTTCCAAGGTCAAAAAAAAAAAAAACAATTTTTTTTTTTACTTATATGAGTATAATTTGCCATTTCAATTCTTACATGGAGTATTAGAATGGAAAAATTGCAGTAGATGGAGAATCGTTGTTGTAAGCCAGCACACCTAACCTTTGACAATGTAGTCTTTCGAGAGATGTCTCCTTTGGGGCCTGAAACTTTTCCAGCTTCAATTGCATTTTGAAGAGCATATATTATATAGCACTGACTTTTGGTTGAAAGTTGAGGCCAAAGCAAAACACTGTACTACGTAGCATTGACACTCTCTGGTAGTTTTCATATAGTGTCTGACACTCTGACACGTGGTCAACGAATGTTGAAAAATCTGACATATGGTCAACTCTCTCTGGCACGCGAGTTTGAAATTTTGACTTGTGATTCTGATAAACATGGGGTCAATTTTTAAATTTTTCAATACTCTCAAAATGTAAATATACAAAAAAAAAAAAAAAAAAAGAAAAGAGGTAGGGCGCCCAGCCACTGTCGGAGGGGGGTCGATGACCTCGCCGGCCCCAAGTGACGAAGGGGGGTAGCCCTCGTCGACCTAGGTGAGGCCATCGCTGGCCAGGCAAGGGCTAGCGAGGCTCACCCAGATTTGGGCGACACCGCACCCTTGCTTGGGCCTAGCAAGGGTCATTGGCCCTCGCTTGGGGGTGAGGAGGCTCGTCGGCCCCAGTTGACGAATCGCCTAGATCTGGGTGAGCCTTACCCGGGCGCCTTGGTTGGCGAGGGTCGCCCCCCTCTAATGGTGGCTAGGCACGCCGCTAACGAGGGTAGTGGCATGCCCAGCCATGATCGTGCCTCTTATTTTTAAAAGTATTTTTAATTTTTTTAGAATTATTTTAGCTTTTTAAAAAGTTTTTACTATGAAAAAAATAATAAAAATACCATGTAGGATAAATATATAAATTTAAAAATACCACATCAGCATCATCCTTTTTTTTTGGTCGGTTCAGCATCATCCTTTAAACAATGTTTTTTCCCTCTAAGTTTTATGTATTATTGTAATGGAATACAATTGAATTTATTAAACTAAAATAATGAATGATATTAACAAATGTTGAGTTAATATTTTTAATGTAAACTAATCCTAAGCTCTTTTTATTATTTATTTATTTATATACAAAAATATATTTAATATATATAAAAAGTGTCGAAACGTGTCTGAATTATCTATTTTTAAGAAATTACGTGCTAGCATGGTGTGTGGTGTCACATGTCCCGTGTCCGTATCGGTGCTACATAATATACCCGATCCATTTGATATTTATATTGTGATATTCTTGTCTTCATCTGTCCTTTCTTTTGTTTAAAGAATGGCGTCACAAAAGAGCAGCGGCTTGGCCCTTTTATCTTAAATTTCTTGCAATTTTTGTTATAATATCGGTGGAGTTGTTGAAGAGTCCATAAATTCATGAAAATAAGTGCTTGTTCAATCCTGTGACTTGTCAACTGAACAGGAAGGGGAATAGCTGCACAAAGGTACAATTGACGATGGAAAGATACAAATAACACCCAGAACACCAACGGAACCCAATGACCTGCAGGCCACTTTTCACTGCTTAAAAGGAAAGTAATATACTTTAAAAATCTGCTGATGGGAGCTGCTCATGTGTGCTTTGGTTGATGAAGAAGGTGTCATAGACAACTGCGGCAATACCGGCGCCGACGAAGGGGCCGAGCCAGTACACCCAGTGGCTGTCCCAAGACCAGCTCACGACAGCAGGCCCGAATGAGACTGCCGGGTTCATGGATGCTCCATCGAAGGCTCCACCTGCTAAGATGTTGGCACCCACAATGAACCCAATCGCAATTGGCGCAACGATCCCTATATTCCCCTTCTTCGGGTCAACGGCAGTTGCATAGACTGTGTAGACGAGGCCGAATGTCATCACTATTTCAAAGACCAGTGCATTCCACACACTGACATCGGATGAAAGCGAAAATGCTGATGTTTCCTGCATCATAATTGAGACATGTAAGTTATACTTTCTCCTTAGTAAGTCGCTTCTCTGTTTCTGCGAAATGTTTGCTTCTATGCTCTTATGTCTTACCATTCCCCCGGTTGAGAACTTAAGAAGCAAGCAGGCCACTACCGAACCAAGCAACTGAGCGACCCAATACACGACACTCCGAGATAGTGTGATGTGCCCGCCAACAAAGGCTCCGAATGTGACCGCCGGGTTGACGTGTCCACCGGAAATGTTTGCACCCACTGAAACAGCGACAAAAAGTGCAAAGGCATGAGCAAGGGACGCCGCCACGAGGCCTGCTGGAGTCGTCGAGCCATCATCCGTGAGCTTATCTGTCAAGACACCAAAAACATCTCACTTGGCAAGCTTGCACCTTGTTGTATATACCGAGCTTCCCATATCATTACAGATCACATATGAACCCCGAACGAGCTTGTCATGACTTTTCGAACCATAAGAAATGTCGAATTTAAAAAAATCACACAAAGCTTAGCGAGGATAGTCTGTTTCAGGAAGCCCTCAGGACTTTGTTTTTGAAAAATGTAGAACATGCTAGACAAATGACATTTCCGAATTGATGTCGTGACACTAAACTAAAGTCAGTTTCTTACTGAATGCCATGCCAGAGCCTTCTCCAGCGAAAACAAAGATGAGCATTGAAATGAACTCAGCCAGACCAGCCTTGAGAGCATCGACTTGGCCAAATTCGGCCGGAGATCCAATGGCGATCCTAGAAATCGGCATTGTTTATGCAATGTGTGTGTGAGAGAGAGAGAGAGAGAGAGACTTTTTTGTTTCTTTCTGAGCTCTGAACTCAGGAGCTTGGAAGAAATGTCGCTGTTTTCTTGCTATTTGCATGGTGTTTAGAGAACTATATATAGGGACACCAAAATAAGGTTAATACGAGACCAGAATAGCCGGTTCCTCTCCGGTAACCCATGAAGTCCATAATTTTTTTGCATCTATGAAACAGCAACATCCCCTTCGGCAATCCACTCGTCGCTGTCGACGAAGGGCTCTTTCGTGGGCCCCCAGCCGTCCCCACACGACACGTGGCCGGCGGATGCAGCTCTGACGGGCCAATCCAAGGGCTAGGAATTCCCCTCATCACCGACCCGATGGGTGTGCAGGTGGGTCCAACTCCAATGATAATCTAAGCTTCGTCGCCTGACCGACCATGGAATTGTTTATGACAAATGTGGGAACGGAGGGTGGTTAGCTACTGGGCTGGCCTCATCATCCTGCACAGACCAAATGCAATTAAATTGTTATTGAAATTTGCATTTTGCTTAGTGGAGATCACGCACGGTGACGAGATCCAGCACGGGCGATGTTGCGAGGGTCTCAATTTACGACCCCGTGATTTTACAGTGGTTGGTGGACCGACCAGGATGGGATTCTCATTCTTGCTATTTAGACGTGAAGATTTCCTATTTCCTATGAGACGAGAACCCTTGACGAGCTAGTGGCTCTTTCACATGCATTAGGCTTTTTTTCTCTACGTATTAAGGTCATGTGATATGTTGCATCCGACACACAAAGCTCACATTAACACTTACAAGGCCAAAGTAACACACAAATAAAATAAAAAGATACATGAAATGCAGTGCCCGAGGACATACATGTTCCGATTCTTTTGCTTCCTGGCAATTCAAATATATAATTTTGTAAATCGCATAAGAAAGCTTTGATTAATCAGATAAAGCACCATTTCAGTCCATAAGTTATTTATATTGTCAATTTATCGTGCAATATCATTAGACAAATTGTTTCTCCTAAAAGTTTAAGTTGTTAGGAAGTGGGTCAATAACATATTTATAACATATGACTTAACACTCTCCCTCGCTCATGATAGCAGTCCCTATACATGCAAGACAAGTCATGAATAGAACCGCATTGACGGAATAATCTGCAGTATAAGAAAACGGGCAGAAGAAAATTTAGAGGGAGTGTTAGAATTCTAAACTCTCAACATGTTCTTTGATATTATGTTCGACAAATCATTTCTTTAAAACTTAAGTTACTAAAAAGCAGATAAACTATGTATTTATAACATATGACTTAATAAACATGATTTGACTAGCGCGCTTCCCATCCCCACCCCCATTCAATCCAATGTTACGGCGTCGAATGCTCGGTATGCTATTTGTGTCCATGGAAATAACCTTCCATGCACGATTAGTGAATGAAGTGATATGGAGTTGCCTTCTTTTTGCTCTTTGGCATCTTTTGTCGCTGCCTGTGCGTAGGCATTCCCCTTGAAGGATTTTTATTGCTACTGAAATTACTATCTTTTCGTGCAATGATTGGTGAAAGAGAGAGGGGGGCATTCCAACAAAGGTGATGTAAATTCGTCAGGACGAAAATAGCAATTCATTGGACTGACTTTTATTGATTATGATCATGGTGATAACAAGTCAAAACCGAATGACACCAGCCAATCAATTTCATTAAGCTTCTAAAAGGAATGTCTTTAACTTAACCTAATAAAGTAAATTTCATTTTGCATGTACTTATTCTACGTACTTATTTTACGAAAGGGCTGGTGATGACGAACCTCACTGAACTGAACGATAACATATGTACTTTCTCGTGGTTCGAAATTATCTAGAACAATAATGTTTTGGGCCAAAGCTCTTTCCAAGTTTAATTATGGGAAAGTGAAAAATTGTTGAGATGATGACATAACTTTAAAGTGTATTAGGTGAGGAAGCAGAGCTGGATGTTAGTATTCTTAGATCGGATTAGATAAGCTTACGTGGACTCTCATGACCGACCATATAACCAAAGCATTGTCTCCCTTTTCATTCAATTTAAGAACATGACTTTTCGGCGTTTGTCAATGTTTTATTGCATTTTGTATTACTCCTTGTCTGAGAATAGTTGATCAAGCACCATTTCTTTATCAAATTATGAAAGTCGGATACATCAATTTTCTCTCTTTCCTTTCCCCCTCACTTTGTTTTTCTCTCTCTCTCTCTCTCTCTCTCTCTCTCTCTCTCGATGACGCAATTTGTCCTTGTCTTTTCATATTAAACTTTGGACGGCTGAACTCACTCCCTGGCAATTATTTCTTATTAAAGGCACACCTTATTCTCTTCCTATTTCAAGGTATTATCTTGGGCGGACTGCAATGGAGAATGCGACTGCACGAATTGCACATTCAACAAGTCCACTCAATCAATTAGAATCAATAGATACTTATCTCGTGCTTTAAACCCACAATGGATTGTCTTGAGTTTGCTCTTTGAAAATCTTGGTTTACCTCTTGGTTTAAACTACTACGTTTGAACTTTAGTGTACTTTGTATGTTAGAACATTCAAATAACAAATCATGTCTGTATCTAATAGCTTAAATTTAGAACAATTAGTGATTGTTTCATAAAATCTCATTAGTTTAAGAGCCAATGTTATTCCTTTTCGTAAATGTGCCCTTATTTACCTTCCCAATTATATATTTCCATGTTTTTGATTTAGGCTTAAGTCCAGCATATGCATGAAGGAGAACGTTTGAATATTTAAATAATAAACCACGTTTTCATTTAATAGCTTAAGTTTTTGGGATGGACTTTCCTAATAGAGCAAGGATCCTAAGTTTGAATTCTTCCAAACCCTTGTTTGCCTCCCTAATGCATATTTCCATGCTTTAGGCTAAGGCCAAAGTCCAGCCTACGCGAGAAGGGGAGTGTTAAAATATTTAAATAATAAGTCATGTCTTCATCTATTAACTTGAGCTTTTAGAGTTGTGATCTCACAAATTATTCTTAAGAAACGGTAAGTGCTTGGTGCATCCAAGCACTTCATCCCGCCACTCAACAAGTTTTACTCTGTGCACACCAGTCTTTGAGGATGGGCTTAATTGAGTCTATTCCACGATGGTCATGTCTCCACACACATCGCATCGCCTAGTCGAGTCTTTTTTTTTTAATTTTTCACGGATGTTGTTTCTTTTGATGCTAGCCGCATAGTCTACATTGCTCAATCGGCCGTGTAGATTGCTTGATGCTGTGACGTCGGCTGTATAGGCCGCATTGCTTGATCACTATCTTGCAACTAGCCATGCAAACTAGTCACACTAGCTTCTTGCTGTTTGCCCTATTATTCTCGACCTTTTGCATGTTGTTTCGAGAAGCCAACACCACCATTAGACTTGCCGCTCTCAAACTAGCTATATATGGAAGTTCTACCAAGAATAGCCATTGAAGGCCACCTCATCCGCCATGTCTCAACTACTGGATGCTATTTGACTTGAGGGATGTTAGAGATAATTAGGGATTTCTCACAAATAAATTTCTATGTTAGAGATATTTTGATAATTTTATTAATTATCTGCATCTTTCTAGATTGCACGTGTATTACATGTTTTTCTATATTTCATTGTGCATATCTTAATTGAGATATTATTTTAGGATAGTTATCTAATAAAGCCTACATATAGATTGATCTATTTTTGTTATATGCTCTCTCTTTCTAAACATTTAGCAAGTAAGTCGGGATTTTCCGGAAAAAAAAAGTGATAAACATTTGGGCAAAATCGGGATCTCTGTGCTTTTATGTTCCTTGGGCTCGAAAGAAATTAGTTTGTAAGCTCGATTGGTGAGTGCGAGCACTGTAATGGAATGAGTTCAGGCGACTCCTGAGCAGCTTGACTGATTAAGCTCCCCCCGCCCCAAATGAAGGTCCAACCATCTTATACGGAAACGGCTCAAGTAATGAAGCCCGGTTTAGGCTGAACTAGGCCCATCCATTCTCCATGACAGACAGCTTTTGTTTATTCCTTTTGCTACCTCAAGACAAGGCCTAGCCTATTAAGTCTATGGTCTGCCTTCACAAATGATTTCTTTAGCTTGAAAAAGGAACGCATGAGAGCCCGTACGTCTTTTCTTCTCCGATCTTGGCCCAGTGAAGTTAGTGGAAAAAGACAGGCTAGTGCCGAAGTAGGATGCTTAATTTGAGCCACAACTAATTTCAGTCCATTCCAAATATAGGTCTGAGGCCAATGAGCACGTTACTAAGTACCCATCGATATACCAAAAGGCATATGATCAATATATGCTCGAAGTATTAACTTTCCTATTTCGAGTTGATACGATGGCAGAGTAATATAACCTTAGCAGCCATCATGGCTATGAAACAAAGAACAATCGAATTGAGCATGAGAAGACTATTGTCCTTTTTGCTCTCTCTCCCTCCTTGCACGCATGTATGTAAAGGCTTCGTTATCTTTTTTGCCTTTTTGCGAATTCTAGTGGTCAATAATGGGTATAGCCACTAAAATCCTACTATCAATAGAACCAAAGTGGGTTAGTCAGATCTTGTTAAATCTAATGGTACATTTTACAAACATAGGAAAAAGTGAGAAGCTTCAGTTTAACCACTTGCATGTACCATCTTAAGCTGTGAGTGAGCGCTCTGTTCAACTAAGTACCTGCTGGTATCATTATGGCGATGATGATCCCGCTGAAAGAGACACGACTTGAATTTTGCTGACCGAAGAGAAAAAAGTTCCTCCGATGGTCCTCTTGAAAGACCCCTTTTTCGTTCTCATTGAATAAATAATGTCCAAGTTAGGTGATAACTTCATACAAACTGTCGAGCGTGTCTAGCTTTCTTTGAAAAAACCTTTTATCTTTTGCGAGGAAAGAGACAACAACTCCACCAATCTCTCATTTCTCTTTCTCTTTTGCCGTCACACCTAACACTAATAAACTGAATCGCCCTCCACGACTTTTATTGTGAAAGAGCTCTTGCCTGCGGCAACAGGAACTCTTGTTCAAACTTTTGGACCAAGCTTCTTTTCGATCTGCTAATAATTAAGGGGTCTCAGCGAACTCCAACGACCTTTTATGACCGGTCAAAGCAAATTCATCTTGAAAAAGGAGGTCGCTTCAAGCGCGACATTATACATCGATCATTGATAGCTTCACTCGAGTCTCGTTTATGGTGAAGGGTTAAATTTCAAAGAGAGGGATCCTATGATTAATTCCAGTTATCATATTAGTGATTTTACTGCGTGTCTAGGAGACATGACTTGACCTTTGCCGACATTTTTCAGCTGTATTTCACCTGCATATCTGACCCTAACTGGGGTTTGAAAGTGGGGTGTATGTCTTGTCGAACTTCATTTTTCATGTCTAATGTGTTGAATCACCGAAACCGTCTATTACCACTACAACACTAGCTATACACGACCACACCCGTCTCTAGGACCTTCTTAAACATGACATAATATGATAAACACGTGATTTTAAAATGGCAAGTCTCATGTAACATCCACCTAAATTGATGAATATGCAATATCATATAATTCGATAAATTTTAATAGACATATGAGTATAAAATCACTCGTCATTGTTTAAGAGAATAGACTTCATGACTTCCTCGGTGAATTGAGTTGTGAGAATAGCATATATGAATGCTTTAAGATTGCACTCGCATATATCCAACTCTTCATATTAATTATATGAACAGAACATCTCAATTAGTGATTCATTAATTTCTTTTTTGGATAAAGTCAATTGAAATGGAAGTATGAAATCATCGTTTTAAAAATGCTATAACCCTAATCAGTACCTAGACATAGCCAAAGACCGGGTGAATGAACTGCCAAATTCAAGATTCAGTACATTATTCGAATGATTCGGTCATTTGAGTAACCCTCAAAACACCAATTATAATCGCACATGCTAGTGGCTATGGCTACGTTAGAAGACTTAACTACTAGGGCCCGTATTTAAGGATGGGTAGCGCTACAGGGAGCGGAAAAATAAGGGAGAAGTGGGGGATTGGAGAAGCATTGGAGTAAGCCCAAAGTAAAGAACGACTCAAACTGAAATAAGAGGAAAGCGGAAGAAACACGGTCCCAGGATCCCTCTAGAGGATCACAAGTTTGGCCTGGCGTATAGGTCAAGACATACATCAACCCCCATACGTACAATTCAAACATCTCAACTGCCAAAATGAATTTTGTAGATGCCCGCAATGGCATGCATGGTGTTGACAAACTTTTCAAACCCTAAAGTTGCCAAACCATCAAGCGGCTTCTGTTTCATTCAGAGTCAAATAGTCCCTGCCGAAAAGTATGTTGTTGTACCAATTTTGTCGCCTTTTTCTCTCTGAAAATCGTGGTGCAGGTCCCCGCACCTTTCAGAATCTTTTTTGGTTTCGCGAATTTATTAGCCGGACTTGGATCCTTCTCATTTAGTTGAGCGAATATTGGGTCCACATTTTAGTTTGAAATGAAAGTCGTTGTGTCATGAGATAGATTCAATTGAAGTACACCAGAGTCTGGACAACATGAATCCTCTTAACTCCAGGAGAGCCATGTTGAATTAATCGTTTGAAATTTTTTTAATCCTCGAGCAGGGTTTGCCTTAAATTACGAAATTGAAAGCGAATTGCATGTGCAAGGAAAAGCGGTGGAGCAATGCTGAGCATACTACATCAAGAGTAAAACGCTAAACGGCCCAGCGCCATTCGAATAGGCGTTATTCAGAAGTGGATTAGAAGTGGATTAGGAGTACGGTCGCTTTAATACATGCGCTCGTATCGTATTCGCCAGCTTCGGTTTGACTTTATATTCGATCCGTTCACTTAAATTCCGGCGCATGCGTCTTATCTCATCAATGAAATCAGCAATACGAATCATGAGGTCATGTATCTAAGATAGACATCGCAATAAGGTAAAGAGTAAATAATCCTCGGGGGACAAGGAGGCCGTGTATAGATTTTCTTTTTTGGGCTCGGGAGGAGGAGGAGGAGGAGGAGGAGGAGGAGTCAACGTCCTTCGTTGCCGGGCGTGGGAACGACGTGAGACCCGGAGCACGTGCGGCATACCTCCCTGCACATGCGCGCGAGAGAACGTTGCCCATGTGCTCCCGCCGCACCGCCTCTCGCTCCCCTTGGGACAAGTGTCGCGCAGCGAGGAGGGGAGGGGGGAGGGGATGCGACGCGCGACACGTGTGGGAGTTGGCCGGGGTACTAGATTTCCTCCACGTGTCCCGCGACCTCGACCGCTCCCACATGTGACTCGCACCTAATCGCCCCCCCATGTGCGGCTCCGCAACGGGACAAAACCCCGTTCGGCCCCGGCGGACATTGAACATCGACGTGCTGACAAATGCGCTGTTTGCTTCTGGGAACGTCCTCTTCGGTCTTCCGTTTCGTGTTTGTTTTTGCAACGAGTTTTTGGCTGTACTTTTCAAACGGATCGCCTAAAGCCTACACCGCCTAAGCCCCGTCCGACCACCACCGTTCATTAGCGAGTTCTGCTCGCGAATAATGTGTTTTTTGTTTTTTTTTAAGGGAGCTTGAAGCACTCTAGTGGCCGCTAGCTCGAGAGAAGAAAAAAGGGGGAAAGCATTCATATTTCTCGATGAGTTTTTTTGTTTTTTGTTTTACTGACTTTGTCATGTTGATGTCACAATCTAACAATGGTATTTTTTTTATTTTTTTTTATGTTGGCACTAGTTCTCTCAAAAGTAGCCGGCTCCATTTTTCAGTTTTGGAGTTCTAAAGATTTCATTGCCTAGAGTAATGGTGCAATCTGCATCCCACAATTTGCCAAGGAAACTGGATGACCTTTTTGTTCAGTTTCCCTTGGGAAATAAAATCCCACATAAATAACGAAATTTTGCTAAAAGTAAGTTTAAAGGGAAAATAATCTAAAGAAATGAGACTTTATACTTGATTTTAGCATATATTTAAAAAAAAAACCACAAAAGAAATTTGACCTGAAGAATTAGATAAATTTTGCGGTACACAAATTGGGCGAGCAAGAAAGAGACTTTAGACACTACTTCGCATACAATAAAGAACCCCCAAAAATAAAAAAATAAAAAAAACATTTTGACTTGAAAAATTGATATTGGTTAAAGGGTAATGAAACGATTCTCACATTTTGGCCGCCAAACAATATTTTATTATTTTTAAAAGTTGCGATAGAATCCTTTATAAATTATTTACTGTTTGCATATTATTTACTTAGATTTGTTTCTTTAAATAATCCCTTGGCCTTTCAAATTTTCTATTTATCTAATATGGTCTTTAGCCGGCTCATATTTCCTTCTAAATAATCCTGTTGCCCATATAACATAATGTAAGAATTGTGGTCAAAAGCTCATTGTTACAATTTGACATAGACCGTTATGCAAGCTGTATTCCAATGAAAAATGTCAATGTAATTGCCATGCGGACCATTTTAAGAAAATTATTTTTCAAAAAAATAGATAAGAAAAGTGGGGTAGATTCTCTTTGGAGCAAGGTCCATGAATTCACTGATCTCATCGCCTATCGAAAGTTCATGCGTCTCCTTCTATATTCTAGCATGCGACCAATTCCAGAACAGCAACTTAAGATCTCTGCACCCCCCTCACTGGGGCAAAAACAAGGAGATAAACACAGAAAACAGGAGTTGCGGAAGAACCCCACGCAAGAGCTGGTGAGGAGCCACGTGGCACCCACCCATTATTCTTTTGCACGAGCTCGCATGATTAGGCGGACAGGTAAAGTCGTTACAAGTTAGGAAGCTCAGGAGGTAATAGGGGTAACTGGTCTCCACTTTTATGGACCGTTCTTCAATGGCCATCGGCCTCGTATTTACCGCAATGCCCCTACCTTGCGGCTACCTTTTTAGCCACCATCTCCCCCTACCAGCATAGCATAGCGACGTTGCGGAATAGTGGACGAATTCGACAAGCGAGTTATTTTCAGTTTTCACGTCCGCTTTCGCCTTTGGACTTCGTGCCTAGGCCTCAGCACATGGTCCTACAGTGAGAATTAAGTGTGGATCGTGGGGCCGGCTGCATGTGCGTCTTTAGGGCGCATTAGACAGACACGAATGTCTCCGTTTTCTTGCTAATGTTGTGATGAACGAGTCTTGATCAAGACGAGCATTGGATGACACGGGAAGAATTGAGGGGACACCGCACATGCACCTCTTGATCCTGGATGCTGCTGGGACTTTGTGAAGCACAACTCGTTATTCGAGAAAGGACCGATGTGTGCCACATCAGATTGAATCTTATCTTAGATTGTTGCTTCTTGAGACTTGTGTTACATGGACATCTTTTCTAAGGTGTATTTGTTAGAGAAAAAGAGTTGTTTGCAAATTAGTATTTTAGATTTTCATGCGTTTAATTTGAAGAAAATGATCAATTAACGGAAAATCATTCACGTTATAAAAAATATGCATATTTAAAGTTAAGAAAGTCAAGTCACATATTTACTTTTTGAGCGTGTAATCCCTAACCTTATTATGATGATTTATCTTATTTATCTAGAACTTGTTTATTTTGAATTTGTCTGTGAATTGTCATGGTTTGCAGTTGGACTGTGTTTCTCTATTGTATATCCATAAAAATGAATGAAATGTTTATATGACAAAAAAATAAAATAAAATTCCTTGACCTAAAAAGAGGAAAACATTTTCTTGAAAAATGATTTTTGAAAAAGTATTTTACTTGAAATAAACACACTCTTGGACATATTTTGTTTTCTAATTTCTCTACCTCAACTGAAAATGGATGCATGCACAAAATATCAAAGCTGCTTCAAGAGATGCTTAAATTATGCCAGTAGCGTGAGGTGTGAGTTTATCTTTAATCATGTCTCATGTCAATTCGAATAGATATTGCCTGTCCCTTGACTGTCGGCCCGCAACTTTATAAAAGCTTATTGCGCCATTTCCAAAAGATCAGCTTAGATTTACAAGCCACGCAACCAATCACGGGCTCTAGGTTTTGGACCTGAGGTGCATATATCACGATCATAGGTATCCGGCACATATTTAAAATGGCATTATTCGATTAAATTCTCGTGAAATTGGAAAAAAAGAAAAGAAAAGAAAAGAAAAGAAAAGAAAAGGAAACGAAGACAAAGTATGTAGCTTTGTCAATGTGACCGCGGTATAAAGCAAAAGATAGGAGAACATGCACTCACCAACTTGATTAATGCCTAAATCATTAGATTATGTAGAAAGAACTCGAACATGCCATTATTATTGCGCTCGTACAAACTTATATAAGCTGTTAGATACATTGAACTCTTAGAGAGCATTAATGATTTATTTTATTCTCAATAAGCAGCTTTTGTCGTTTATGAGGCCACCATTTAAAAATTTAGCGGCTTTGTCCGCTTCCTACTCAGAAGAGAACCGGCAATTATATATGTTGGGAAACTATTATAATGCTAACGAGCTTATATATATTCTTTAAACGCAAGATTATGGGGTAGATGCATGCTACTACTATTAAGGAATAGTTACATAATTTTCTAATGCATATATAGCATCATTATTAGGAGATCAATACGACGGAGGTTGAGGCTGTCACTGTACTTGTAACGACACTGCGAGTTGTCGTTTTGCCTCCCATGTGTAAACAGAAACTGTGTGCTTGAGATAACAGGATTAGCATGCAAAGTTCCGAAGCCGCTCGTGGTGGATTAAATAAATAAATAAATGTTCAGTTTTTTTTTCTTTTTCTTTTTTTCTGTGTATGGAATTGTTGATTCATGTTCATGGTCTGTGTCAGGATTCCTGTTCATTGTCCGTCTCGGGACGAGGTTTAGGGCTCTTAATTTATAGTTAAAGAATAATTATATTAAGGATGAAGATAAAGCGCAGATCTAAGAGAGCCAGAAGAAAACTTCTCTCGCGACATGTGGATTGGAACCACCTTATAAATGGCCAAAAAGATGGCATAAGCTCATTAAAAAAGAAAAAAAATTCTAAAGCGTTCGCCACTGCCAAGATACATCTGTATCTTCGTTTCCTTTTTTTTTTTAATGAACAGATGGATAGATTGATATAATGACTTGGTGTAGCCAAGAAACTAAAGTATTCTCCAAGTCATCATAAATTTCTGACTCACAAAATGAATTTTCAATTTCTTTTTTACAGCGGTCAACTCCAAGTTGAAATTTCTCGAGGTAAAAAAGGCTACAAAGAAAGGGAAGACGCATGGGAAAGAGTTATGGAATGGAGTAGGATAGCAATATATATTATGTAATAAGGTCTAATAAGTCAACCATTTATACGGTTGAGATCAGTTTTCTTGGGCAGTTCACAGGCAATCTAGCCCCGCCCTAGATGAATTAACAAGTATAAACAAATGGGTCCAGACTTCTAATTAAAAATTGTCAATCTCTAAGTACTTTTCATCTTTAAAAAGAATCTCGATGCTTCAATTCAATTGGTCCAAAACCAAACCCTAATGATGGATCGAACTTATGAATGCTTTACTCTTTCTTTTGACCCAATGCTTTGCCTAAACATATAGATTTTCCCATTAAATCATTACAAGCCATTAAAACAAAATTTGGATCGTCTACATTCAACTATATATAGACGTGGAATTCAAAGCAATCCACAAACAGGACAAATCATGAAAGTTCTTGCAAAAAGGTCGCCGAAAGGAAATAAAATTTGAAAAAATTGGTTATTAGTGGAAACCTACTGTAACAAAACCGCATAGCAAGAGAACAGCTAAGCTCTCTTAGGAGAGGCTCTTTTGACCGAACCGGCCGTTACGTTTTCTAATGGCATTTCCACACAAAACACACAAAAAAAAAAAAAAAAAAAGTTGAAGAGAAAATATACACAAGGAAAATCTAACAGGATTTGGTCATTGACCCATTATACACAAGCTGCATATACACGATTACACTATATTTATGGGCATGATTTGTCTTTTTTATGGCAATAAGAGACAAGAGTCCTTAAAAAGTGGGGTGGTTTCCAATGAAATTCCATGTTTCACAGAGAGTGGAAAATGGAATCTGGGAATTTTCTTTCCCCATCTCTTATTCAATGGGAAGGTTTTGGGCATTCCTTATTTAATTTAATTTCATGCTTGGATGTGGACTTGGTTCCCTGGACCTTTATGGTAAGGCCACCTCCGCCGCTTGTCTTATGTGCCTCATCTTCTTATAAATGAGTCACTGGTCACATTTGATTTAACTCCCCAAATTCCTCGAATTTCCTCCATCCTTCCTTCCTTCATACTGCTCCTGCGAGTCTCTATCTGCATAGGAGAATTCAAACAGGAGAAGGGAGAAAGGAGAAAGGAGAAAGGTCGCAGTGGAAGACATGGATGAGTTGGGTTCCTTGTGGAGTTGTCAAGAGGTTTGTGTTTCCTCCACAGTCCTTGCTTTCCGGCATTCAAAGACTTGTATTTGATTCATGCGTGCATTCCATCGCCATGTCAAACTGCTTTCTTTTGGTTCCCCGGATGAGTGAAAGCCGTTGATTTAAAACTGGGATATTCTGAATTCTCGACCTTTAATTGAATTTTGTCTTCAATTGCTTTCCAAGGTCGCTTTGAGACAGTTCGTGGGCATGATTTGCGTTCTTTCTTCTTGGGTTTTCCATGAACACAAAATGCTTGCGCTTGCATATGTTTCCCTGCGTAGTGAGCTTGGAATTGGAAGTGATTCGTTCTCCTGAAGATCTGCCGGTGGCCCTTTTTGGTTGCAAATTGAACAAGTGTTTAATAGCTATTAATAAGAGCCATGTTGGCTTTGATGTCTACCAGAGATTTTTTCAGGCTCTAGCCTAGTAAAGCCCACCCCACATTTTTTCCCCTTCAAAGATCAATGCTTTTCTATTTTCTGTATTTCCTGCGAATGGATGAAGCCTCGATAGATAGAATCCAAATATATTATGGCCAACGAAGACTTTTGAACAGTTTTTCTGGTGCAAATCCAAAAAAATTTCGTGAGGTCGGTGTAACTACCTTTGTTTAAAATGGTTTTGATTTACCGCAATTATTGATGTATAGCTTCGTAGTCTTTCATTCAAAGTCCTCTAGATGCATCTTTCTTCTCTTCGTTCTATTCCCTGGATCAGCTGGTTTTTCTGCTTCTTTTTTCTGTACTTTCGGTTTCATGTTAAAAGAATTCATTTCGAACCGACAGAACATGGAGGAGTTGAAGCAGAAGATCCTATGCACTAGCCTGGAGCTTGAGACAGTGAAAATGGAAGCGAGCGAAGAACTGGAAAAGTACAAGGGGGATGCGAAGCACCTGCTCGACCTCCTGAAGACTGCTTACCAAGAAAGAGATGAAGCCAGAGATCAGCTTCAGAAGCTGACCAACAAGCTCACTTCTCAAAGCATCAATGACATATCATCCTTGTTCTCTCAACAAAAACACCCTGATGGCTTTCTCATGCCAGTGAAAGCGAACTCGGGCTTAACTGAATCTAGCGGCCTCTCCGATACCTATAACAATCACCGCTCGCATGGCTCATCCCCTGTGAATTCATTCCTGGATGCGGTTTCTTCACCTGACTTGTCGAACATTAACGTGGTTGATTCCAGTAGCATGGGCTTCATCAATCAGCCTTATGGTCAGGAATATAGCGGTGCTATGACTAGTGGTTCGATCTCCTTTGTGAATGCTAAATTCGACCGAGCATCAGTCATTATCGATGACCTTGTCAAGGGAAAAGCCCTGCCTCAGAAGGGCAGGCTCTTGCAGGCCGTGATTGGGGCTGGTCCTCTACTCCAGACGCTCCTCGTGGCAGGGCCGCTACCTCAGTGGCGGAATCCTCCTCCTCTCCAACCATTCAAAATCCCACCCGTTTCAGTGAAAAGTTGTGACCTGGCAAATGCTTGTCTCAAACCTGGTGCAAATGCTAGCAACTACCTGCTGACGACTATGAACCAATCCCCACATCCTGATGTTTCTCGCGTGTCGTCACATATGTGCTCGGCCTCAGTACTGAACTTTACTGGTGGGGCTGGCTTGTATCAGGGTCATGGGTGGCTATTGCCTTCGGTCGGCGGTGTCGGTAATCAGATTCCAGCGGGAAAGAGGCAGAGGTTCCAATGACGGGAGGCATTTCTTTCTTTTGTTTAGGCAAATCCTGGTATAAGGTGTAAATGCATAGCGCTGTTTTTTTGTCCCGGTGTGAATGGTATGTAGTTTCCTACTAGTTAGTTTGTGCATATGGAGGTGTCCTTAGTATATCAAACTCTCATGCATCTGATTCTGGCTGACATATCTCTGAATTTAGACCAGAAAGCTGCTCCGATTTCTTGGTCTTTTACTTGACATTGCTTAAACGAATACTTGTCAAGATAGAACAGATGACGATGGTTGAATGTTAAAGTTTGCCATTTCTTCCTAGAACTTCTTTGTCTCATGAGTTTGTTTAGTACGTGTCACTCTCCCAAAGATCCCGTGGTCACTCTTCGCTTCTAGAAATAAGAAGCCAAGCGGTGAGGGCGCGCCATTCATGTCTAAACGATGACAGGCGATATGGCCAATACAAATGTCTGATGTTTGTTGATGTGCACCTCAACTGATAAAAAGGTATGATTTACATTATCTTGGATTGTTATAAATTGTATCTTTGATATCATCTACACCAAAGACAAACAAATGCATGCACCGATTTTCATAATCACGACTCAAACTGCGTTGTTGTTACCTCGGTGCAATCGACTCATCGTGAGTTCACTCTTGGCCAAAAATGAAAACCTTCATTGCTTCAGAGAATGTTTCACGGCATACAGAACTCGGGACAAATAATTCCGACGCGATGAAGGCGAGCCAGGAAGATGACCATCCGTAAGCCATCTGAGCATGATAATGCAGCAATTGATACAATTGATTCAAACTTCACCAGCAGAAGATGTCTTCAAGTCCTGGTTCAATCTCACCCACGGCACTTGATGGCAGCTACCCTCCTCACGAAAATCCACTGGTGATCTTCCCGGTTGTGTTCTTATGCACCGTCTTCCTCCTCTTCAGCTACTCCTCGATCTTGCAACGGTTTCATCTCCCCACCTTCTCAAGAAACCGGGCCCCAAGGCCGCAGCTCCTGAATGACGCCAACCCGGACGATCCATCCCTTTGGTCTCAGTTCCGCAGCCACGGCTTGGACTCCTTCACCTTGCACAACCTGCCGACCGCTCGGTTCTGCAAGAAGGAAGCGGAGATGACGAAGCCAAGCACCGGCACTGAGTGCGCGGTTTGCTTGGGTGAGTTCGAGGAAGGGGACTGGTTGAAGCATTTGCCGAACTGCGCTCACAAGTTCCATGTTGCTTGCATCGACACTTGGTTTCGGCTCCACTCTAATTGTCCGCTGTGCAGGGCTCAAGTTGTGTGCCATTTGAACGTCCAGAGCGAGAGCGTCGTGTCTGTGCGGAGTCTGATGGAGACGCTCGATAGAGAAGTCTTCGTCAATGAGAGGGCAAGTAGCCAAAGCCATTACCAGAGCCTGAGGTCTCAGATCCTGGAGAACTCGGCAACGATGAGAGACGCGCTAGGGAACCCAACTTCTGAAAATGTATAGAATGTGATCAGAGAGGTACGCCTTCTAGCTGTAGAAGCAGAGAGCGGCGGGACTAGATCGGAGAGATGAAGGACGGGACGGCTTTTGAGATTGAGGCAGAAAATTTACTTCCTTATTGTGAGACATTGTGCCGGTAGGGGAAGGACTCGTGCGCTGTACATTGTGCAATTGATATAACCGCAAAGAATTTGTCTTTCAGATTTTCTCTTTTCCCTTCATCAATCAAATTATCATGCAAGCCCACATAGTCGCATCGAGGATGCACCAGAAAAAAAGGCTTGACAAGGGAGGACGGATCGGCAATATACTTAGGATATGAAAATTAAGGATTTTACAATCCACTAAGAAAATTATCTAAAAATTTATTATACTTTTATCAATTTTGTTGTAACCATTTAATTGTGTCAATTGAGTCCGAAATCATTTTACATTTTATCAATTGAGTTTATTCGATCAATTTTCGTTGAGAATTCCTGACATAAACACTAATTGTCCTATATGACATAGCTGACATTAATGTGAATAAATTTTTATCAATTTTTAATGTTTTTTTCGAATTTTTTTTTCGTATTTTCTTTTCTTTTTCTTTAATTCTACCCATTGCTGGGCCTCGACGATGACCAGTGATTGGCCACAGGTGACGATCGGTGAGGGGCGACCTCGCCAGGATCTAGAGAAGGGTGACCTCGTTGGGGCTGCTGAGGTCGCCCTTCACTAGCTTTAAGTGAGGCTCGACTTCATTGGATATGGCAAGAATGAGCCTTGCGCAAGTTCGGCAAGGTTGCCACTAATTGACCCTTAGCCTCTAGTGAGGTCGCCTTTCACTGCTCGTCCCTTGTGGCCAGTCGCCACCCATCGGCTAGTCTTGAAGGCCGACAAAGAAAGAAGGGAAGACAAAAAGATAGAAAAGAAAAGAAAATTCAAAAAATAAAAAAAATATAATGAAAAATTAATAAAATTAGTCTCTGTCATCATCGGCAATACCATGTAAAATAGTCAATATCCACGTTAGTTATTTCCAGAAAAAAAAATCGGTTGGATAGATTATAATGATAAAATGTAAAAATATTTAGAACTCATCCTATCTCAAACGTGACTCGTCGATAAATCGAGACCATTGTCTGATCTATATTAAATAGAACTGACTACAATCTAAAACATTTTCTTAGTAAAACAAATAAATAAATAAAAATGTGTAAAAAGTCTAGTTAGTTTTTCTCTTCCTATTATTTAGAAGACACCATTTCTTGAATTTCTCTGATCCTGGGATATATTCACCGCCAGTTCGGACTCATTGGCCACCGTAATTCAATGGGCCCTGGCCGAGCTAATCAACAATCCGAGGATGCTTGAAAAGGCGGGGGACGAGATAAGTCCCGTCGCCGGTGATAACAGGCTAGCGGATGAATCTAACGCGGAATTGCTACCGTACGTCCAACCCATCACAAAAGGAGGCGCTCTGTCTCCGCCCTACGATCCCGATCGGTCGCGCAAAAGTTGGTCCTGGATTGCCGCATCAGAGGGTACGTGATCCCCGAAGACACCTTGCCGTTTGTGAACGTTTGGGCCGTAGCTAGAGAACCAAAAGTGTGGGCCAACCCTGTAGTTCAGCCCAGAGAGGTTTCTCGAGCACCCGAACGGGGGGTCATCGGCGTGAAGGGCCGACATCGTGACCCTGTTGTCATTCGGGTCCTGTCGGAGGGGGTGTCCAGGGATTTCGTTTGCGATGCAGGAGTCGCCAACGACGCCGGTGGTGATGATCCAATGCTTCGATTGGCCACCGTGCAGTCAGGACGGAGGGCCCAGATTGACCGATCCCAGGGCTAAATGCGCTATTCCGTTTGCCAGTGTCGTCGCGTTCGGGTTCTCTAGACTTCTTGAGCCGCTGCCAGCTAGAAAATCCATAAGTTTAGCAATTGGGTCCAAAATGACATTGTTGGGCTCTCTCGACACAAATGAATGTTAGGCTTGTCCAATTTCTTTGGATCTGAAGTTCGATTAGATTAAGTTTCGCATTTTGTGTAATCCTTGCATTTTTTGGATGTCAATTGAACATTCTGAGTACCGCCAAATGAATAATTTTCGCTCTTCAGGGAGTACACAAGGTATAATTGCTCGGGCAAAAACAGGATATTTATAGGATAAATAGGTTGACAGAAAGCTGGAAATATTAAGTAATGGTTATGAGAATGTATGTGAAAATGGTCGACGGATCAAATGTAACAATAGCTAGTTCGGCTGATTTCGCACGCTAACAGGCGAAATTCTACTTTACCCTTAGTATGGTGCAATTTCATCCGGGCGAACTCAATACTCTTTTTTTTTTTTCTTTCCTTATCAAGTTAGTAAATTTAACATATTAATAAATGAACAAGAGAGAGCTTCTTAATTAACCCGGGTGAAAAAAAGAAGGTAAGAGGAGTAGATTTTTTGAAATACTTTTCTACAGCATTTCATGTCGCTGATTGTTCGTGATTTTAGATGCTTCGTGATGTTGCTCTTAAATGGCCAGGACATGCTAGCTATTAAGAACTTGCAGCATTTCTTAGAGGACTTTTCTTTTTCTCGATATTTATAAGCCAAGAAGGATTGGACCTTGATATGCTTCATTTAAAACAATTAAGAAAGGAAAGGGGATGGGATGAAGCCATCTAATTCAAAGCACAAATCTTCCTGGGAATCTAATTGGCAGATTTATTACACATGCGCGAACAAGACTATAGCCCGTTCGATATAGCCATAAGCTCTCTTGTTGCGGAATATGGACCAGCGAATCGGATAAAATAGTTGGAATGAAGAAAAGAAAAATCGAACACCTAATTTACGTGATTCGGTCCGAATATTGGAACCTATGTCTACGGGGAGAGCAGTACGGAATTTCACTATTGAAACAAGCGATATATCGGATATTACAATCACTCAGAGCACTCAAACACACTCTTAGTCTTTCCCAGCCTCAAAATACACTCAAATAACTTACATAGTGTTTAGCCCCTCATAATTCCTAATGAAACCTCACTCAAAGAATTAAATAAATTCTACTCATAAGAATTTAATTGGCTAAAACACTCGGGTATAATTAAATAAATTCACTCAAGGATGGCTACCGTCTTCCAAGATCATGTCCATGACGTTCAACTCGTTCAATTAATATTTTACCCTTTATTTCCTTTTCTGGCTGCAGCAGAATGAAATAGCAAAAGAAAGAAACAAGGAGTTAATGAAAGAAGACACAACAAGCCTACACCCTTTTACTTTTGCCTTAGCCTTCAACGTCCATTTATCGCCATGCATGCACATGATGTGCATGCAATTAAAGAGGTAGAAAATAATGGACTTGGGAGGCGTGCACATCTTTGACAAATATACACATGTGCAGAGGGCGTTCATGCTTTGCTTCTTTATTGTCAATTTGCGCCGGACTTCGATCAACAAATGCTCCTCGTGTGCATCGAATCTCATATTGAGCTCAAACTCGAGACATAATTTTAACAATTGTGCATTATGTGTTTGGTAATACATGTTTAAATCTGCACCACTTAGAAGTTATGGAGGTGTTACGATTTTAAGATGCTCGCTAAGGATCTTATAAAAGTTACAACATCCTTTTTCGTAAGGAAAATATCGTAGAAACCATGTCAAAATAAACACAAAAAATCAAAAATAGGCAACCATTTGTCGAACAGTTTCAATAATAGATTGGAAACTCCAATCTTAGGTCACAGTATCTTTCTTAGTAAAGAAGATCCTCTTGATTAGTAATGGAGTAATTAAATGCCAAAAAAAATTTGTTTGAATAAATAGACCTTAAAACAATGTCTCAATACAGATATAGTTAAATACTATTTTCAATAGAGAAGTCCCTTATGGTAAAATTATACTAAAGTCTTGTTGGGTAATTAGCCAATTCATGATTATTTATGTTCTTTTGTCCCCCCAAAAAAAGAATAGAAATCCGTTCGGTAATGTTAGCTAATTTTTCTATTCTTGGGAGCAGATTAGTGACCTGGGAATAAATTTTAAAAAATAACAATAACTAAAAAAAAAATACTTCTTTAATTTCGAGAATAATTTCTGAAACTAAGCTCTCTCTCTCTCTCTCTCTCTCTCTCTCTCTCTCTCTCTCTCTCTCTCTCTCTCTCTCTCTCTCTCTCTCTCTCTCTCTCTCTCTCTCTCTCTCTCTCTCTCTCTCTCTCAATTGTTCTTCTTTTTCTTCTCTTCCTTGTCTAGTCGGTTGTTGGCCTCAGTAATGGCTAACAACTGGCCAGAGATGAGGTTCGACGACCTCACCAAAGCCTTGTCGGGGGCTTGCGAGGCTACCTTGAGGCTTGGCAAATGGCGGGAGGAGGTAGAAGAAGAGAGGAAAAAGGAGAAGAGAAAAAAAAGAAGAAGAAAAATCTCAAAAAATTATTAAGAAATTAAACGTCACAAAAAAATTTAAGAGTCGTACCAAACATATTACTATTTCTTTTCTATTTGGGAAATAGAAATTATATACATTTATCAAATGTGTTCGAATACTCGGATAGAATAATAAAAACTAATTTTGAGTAGAAATTGTTTATGGAAACAAAATGCTTACCACATGCACTCTAAGTATTTTGTTAACAAGTGTCACGGAGGCCATTGAGAATACAATAAAGCATATCAATGTGTTTTGGATATTGAGAGATATAACACATTTTGAAGAATCACCCACTTCAAATGGTAATTCTTATGTTTATAAAGCACAATTGTTTTTGCCTAATTATGCTTATAAAGCACAATTAACGAGGCTTAACAAGCCCCTTAAAGGCATTCTTTAAGATTTTTCTGATACAAATAATTAATTTTTTTTATTGCTAAAGTCGGTCATAAAGGCAGATCTAGAATTAAATATAATCATTGTGGAGATAAGATTTCATAAATAAAAATGATTATATCTCTACATTCTGTTTAGAAGTAGCTTTTATAATGAAAGTCTAACCACAAACAAATATGAGGATTGGAATTAGAAAGCTTAACTTGAATTGAAATTCAAATTCAAATTCTAGGCAAAATATAATATGTAATGACTTGGTCCATTGAGGCTAGGGAGTGGTTATTGGAACCAAAGAGCTTGCAAAGGAACGAGTCCTAGCAGGTATCTAGGATGGCAAAAGGGACAATGATGAACCAAATTTCACACTGAACGGGAAAATAGCGTGCTTGGGCTGTGTGGAAAAACTGGAATTAACTTACGAATGCACCTTTTATATAACAACATACTTAGATTTGGAACTCCAAAATTAAGCATGCTCGAATTAGAGTACTACCAAAATAGAGAACCTCTTAGAAAAGTGTTTGTCTGTATGTCAAAAGGATAAAACTGTGAGATTTGATATAGGACAGAACAAAATGAATAATATATCGAGTGACTTAATTCAGGAGTGCCGCAATATGATATCAAAGTGGGACCTCTTCGATAGGTGTGTCATGGGAAGCTAGTGGAAATCATGTGGAAAGGAGAGGGGGATTAATTTGCTAGAAAAAATTGCTAATGGGGCGTCGTTTCGGTGGGTAGTAAGCGGGCCCGTTTCTGATGGGTCGAGTAGTGGAAGAAAAGACTGATTACGGGGTGAAAATTGGGGGAATGGAAAGGGACGATGCACATGATGATGTACTCCTCCTATTGGAGAGGTCTTTTCGTTTTCTCAAAATTTATAAACCAAGAAGAATTGGACTTTGATATGCTCCGTCTCAAACAATTAAGAAAGGAAAGGGGTTGGGATGAAGCCATCCAATTCAAAGCACAAATCTTCATGGGAATCTAATTAGCAGATTTATTACACATGCAAACAAGACTATAACCCATTCGGTACAGCCATAAGCTCTATTGTGCATTATGTGTTTGGTAATAAATATTTAAATCTGCACCACTTAAAAGATATGGAGGTGTTACGGTTCTAAGGTGCCCACTAAGTATCTTATAAAAGTCACAACATCCTTTTTTGTAATGAAATTATCATAGAAAACATGTCAAAACAAACACAAAAAATAAAAAAATAAGCGACCATTTGTCCAACGGTTTCAATAACAGATTGGAAGCTACAATCTAAGGTCACACTATCTTTCTTAGTAAAGAAGATCCTCTTGATTAGTAACGAAGTAATTAAATGCCAAAAAAAAAATATATTGTTTGAATTAATAGACCTAAAAAAAAAAACTGTCTCCATGGATATCTAGATCAATACTATTTTCAATAGAGAAGTCCCTTCCAGTAAAATTATACTAATGTTTTGTTTGGTAACCAGTCGATTCTTGATTTCTTATGTTCACTTGTTCCCAAAAGAGAAGAAAAGAAAAGAAATATGTTATGTAACTTTAGTTAATTTTTCTATCCCCGAGAGCATATTAGTGACCCGAGAATAGATTTGAAAAAATAACAAGAAGTAGAAAAAAAAATTATTTCTCTATTCTCGAGAATAATTTCTGAAACCAAGTTATTTTCTCTCTTTTTTTTTTTTTTTTTTTTTTTTTTTCTTTTCTTCTCTTCCTTCTCTAGTTGGTTGCCTAGCTTAGACAATGGTCAACAACTGGCCGGAGACGAGGTTTGATGACCATGCCAAAGCCTCGCCATGGGTTCACGAGGCTACCTTGAGGCCTGGCGAATGCGCGAGAGGAGAAAGAAGAAGAGAGGAAAAAGAAAAGAAAAAAAAGAAAAATCTCAAAAAATAATTAAAAGATAAAATAGATTATACATCATAAAAAAAATTGAGGGTTATAACAAACACATTCATGTTCCTTTTTCTATTCGAGGAATAGAAGTTGGGTGCTGTTACCAAACACGTTCAAATACTTAGATAGAATAATAAAAACTATTTTTAAACAGAAAATATTCCCGAAAACAAAACGCTTACCACATGCATCCTAAGTATTTTGTTAACAAGTGTCATAAAATAAAGCATATCAGCGCATTTTGGAAATTGAGAAATAAAAAACATTTCAAATAAATCACCCACTTCAAATGGAAATTCTTATGTTTATAAAACACAATTTTTTGCCTAATTATGCTTATAAAGCACAATTAACAAGGCTTAACAAGTGCCCTAAATACATTCTTTAACGTTTTTCTAGTACCTATAATTAATTTTTTTGGTTGCTAAAATCAATCATAAAGGCAGATCTAGAATTATATATAATAATTGTGGAGATTTCATAAACAAATGTGATTATATCTCTACATTCTGTTTAAAAGTAGCTTTCATAATTTGAAACAAATATGTAGATTGGAATTAAAAAACTTGACCTGAATTGAAATTCAAATTAAAACTATAGGCAAAATCTAATATGTAATAATCCGGTCCAATAAGCGTAGGGAGTGGTTATTGGAACCAGAGAGCTTGGACAAGGAACGAGTCCTAGTAGGTGTCTAGGATAGCAAAAGGGACAACAATGAACCAAATTTTACACCGATTGGGGAAAGAATGTGCTTGGATTGTGTGTGAAAACTGGAATTAACTTTCGAATGCGCCTTTTTATAAATGACATACTTAGATTTGGAACTCCAAAGTTAAGTGTGCTCGAATTAGAGAATTACCGGGATAGAGAACCTCTTAAGAAAGTGTTTGTTTGTATGCCAAAAGGATAAAATGATGAGATTTGATATGTGACGGGCCAACATGAACAATATATTGAGTCAGTTAATTCAAGAATGCCGCAATATGATTTCAAAGTGGGACCTCTCCAATAGGTATGTCATGGGAAGCTAGTGGAAATTATGGGGAAAGGAGAGAGGGAATAATTTGCTAGAGAAATTGCTAATGAGGCGTCATTTCAATGGATAGTAAGCGGGGCCGTTTCTGATGGGTCGAGTAGTAGAAGAAAAAATTGGTTTCGGGGTAAAAATTGGGGGGATGGAAAGGGACGATGCACATGATGATGTACTCCTCCCATTGCTTTTTGCTTTTGGTGGGTTGATGTGATACGTGACGGGGGAGAGAATGTGTGGGTTTGGGCTTTTCCTTTATTGGATGCGAGGTGAGGGGGCGATTTGCATCGAGATCTCGTTTGGAACAGATGCTGTGGGATGATGATTGAGTCTACTTGACTTTTTTTTTACAATATGATATTAAAGTGGAAACCCTTCCAATATTTGTAATTAAGGATAGTTTGTTTGTTTCCCAATTCCTTAATTGTTATTTCTCGATCGTGGAAGCTCCTTAACTCAATCTTCAGTTTATGTGCGTGCTTCCAGTCAATTAGTCCTCACCACTTGTCATGTGCTTCATCTAAACTCGACCATCGAGAACTCATCTATCAAGTATTCGTTCGATGGGCCTTGTGGGCCTTGGGGGTCAATTGCATTGTCGAGTCTATTCGACTTTTTTTATGTTTTGGCCCAAATTTAGTACCCGAGTCAAGAGGTATAAAAAGGTTTTGGATATCGTCTTTAATACATTTGGCAATTTATTATTATTATTTTTCTTTTGAAACTTAAGATGATTTTCATTTGTAAATGGGATAGCTTAGCTGGTGGGTCTCGGTTTATTGGAGCTGTTTCATTTGTCTTGCCAGTGGAACTAGTGGAAGATTTATCCATCTGACACCCTGAAAAAAAGACTCTTTCTAAAGATTCTTTAAGTTGCTGTGATGTGTATCCATAAGACTTGAATATAGCGTTTCTTTCTTGCAGGATACCATTAATCCTTACTTTTGAAAATTTTAAGGAGAATTTATTAACCATATATAATAAAAGTTTTTTAGGTGTTATGATTAGCCAAATATATTACTCTATTATGAAATACATAAATGAATATTCATTATATTCATCTTATCTAATGTACTCATTATGGTACATTTGTATCATACATTCTAAGTACATCTCCTTATACAATGAACGTTCATCTCCCTATCCAATACATGTATCATTCGATATATTGATATTTAATGATAAGTGCATTCTTGTTTTCCTATAAATATGAGCTTAGTTTTTGTTGTAGACATAACAGTGATACATTAAAAATAAAATTATCTCCTCTGACTTTTTCTACGATCTCTGGTGTCTGATTTTCTCTACTCAATCTCTCTATTCTCTCTATTATATATTTGCAACGCAATATTTTACAAGACGTTATCAGCACGAAAATTTACCGACTGAGTAAGTAATTTTTGTAAGGTAAGTGTTCTTTTTAGTAATCAACTTATACTTCATCTTCTTCTATTAATTCTTCACTTTTATTTTTATTTCAAATTTAAAAGTATCATTCTGCTCCTGAAGTGGTAGTGGATGAAATCCTTTTAATTAATTTAAGGATTTATTTTTGCAAAGATTATGACAAATATTAAAAAGGCCAAATTCCACATCCTAGAAGTGAGTGGAAAAAATTATCTATCCTGATGCCTTGACATGGAAATGCACCTTTAAGAGCAAGGTCTCGCTAACGCAATTACAGAGGATAGAACCTCAAATGTAAAAAATAAAATAAATGCGCTGATTTTATTCGTCGTCATTTGTATGAGAGCCTGCAGACTCAATATTTATCCGTTCGAGACCCTCAAATCTTGTGAATGAGGTTGAAGGATAGGTATAATCATACCAATATTGTTATCCTCCCTTAAGCATAATATGACTGACAAAACCTTAAACTGCAAGATTTTAAATCGGTGTCTGACTATAATTCCACTTTATTTGATATTGTTTCTCGGCTTGAGTTATGCGGTATCAAACTCGTTGATTGAGAATTGTTAGAGAAAACTTTCTCCACCTTCCATGCTTCGAATATTATATTGCAACAGCAATACTAGCATCGTCAGTTTACCGCATACTCTGAATTAATTTATGTGCTTCTTACTGCCGAGCAAACTAATAAATTACTGCTCAAAAATCATGATCTTAGACCTGCTGGCTCAAAAGTATTGCCTGAAGTACATGCTAACTTTGAGAAAAATACAAGCCATTTTAAGGGCTATAAGCGTAGGCAAGAACATAATCCTAGAAAAGATGGCATGAAATTTAACCGCTATAGGAAATCTAACTTTGGCCCAAATCATGACAAAAAAAAAAAGCCAAAAAAGGTGATTAATGAAAGTATTTGTCATCGCTGTAGCATAACTGGGCACTGGTCACGTACTTGTCGTACGCCAAAGCACTTTGTTGACCTATACCAAGCATCTTTAAAAAATATGGGCAAGAATTGTGAATCTCATGCCATTGAAATCAATCCTACTGCCATAACCACTGTTGAGGCCAACAATATCTCCGTTGGTGGGACTTCTCTTGCTCTTGAAGTAGCAAATGCATCCCTGGATGTCTCTGATTTCTTTGAGAACCTCTGATCACTTTAATGAGGCATCATATTGGTGGATAATAATTTGAACTTCGAATTCTATGATTTTAATAATTTATTTTTTAGTTGTATTGCTTTTTATTGTTCTTTAATATGGTTATGAAATATTTATGAACCTTATATAATATTTATTTTGAAATTTTATTTGACTCTATAACTAATATGCAAATTTTATGATACTTAACACTTGAAATTGTCAATATAAATGCAAATGGAAAATACCGAGAAAAAATGAAGATGTTTGTTTGTTTGATAGTGCAACAACACATACTATATTTCGTAGTAGACACTTTTTCTTGAGTATGACATTACGTAAGGCATAAATCCATACAATATTAGGTCTTATTTTGATTATTGATGGTTTTGGGAATGCCACAATTGTTTTGCCAAATGGCACCATCCTGCACATTGAGGATGCGTTTCTAAGCATTAGATCAAAAAGGAATCTGTTCAGTTTCAAAGATGTATGCCATAATGGATACCATATTAAGACTATTTAGGAGCAAGATAAGGAATATATTGGCATTTCCTCTTATAAGATAGGCCTGAAGACCATCCATGAGAAGCTAGAAGTTTCTTTTATGGGTTTGTATTGTGTCATAATTAAGGCTGTTGAAACCTACGCCACCACATCCTAGAGAGTGGTAAACCCTTATCAGTTTGGACTGTGGCATGATCGCCTCGGTCACCTGGCACTTCAATGATGCATAGAATAATTCAAAATACAAAAGGACACCCTTTAAAGAATACAAATCTATTGTTGTCCAAAGATTATAATTGTGAGGCTTGTTCACAAGGAAAGCTCATTATCAAACCTTCTATAACAAAGGTTAATCTTGAATCTCCTTTATTCTTGCAAAGAATTCATGGTGATATTTGTGGACTAATACAATCATCAAGTGGACCATTTCGATAATTTATGGTACTAGTGAATGCATCCTGTAAATGGTCACATATTTGCCTATTATCTATGCGCGATGTCACATTTGCACGTTTACTTGCACAGATTATAAAACTCCGGGCACAATTCCCTGATTATCCAATTAAAATCATAAGGATGAATAATGCTGGTGAATTTACATCAAAGAGTTTTGATACCTATTGTGCTTCACTCGGAATCAAGGTTGAGCACCTAGTTGCATATATTTATACTCAAAATGGATTGGTAGAATCGTTGATTAAACATATCCAAATCATTGCCCACACTCTATTATTGAGATCTCAACTATATAGCATGGGGTCATGCAGTTTTGCATGCGGTAGCTCTAATAAGATTACGCCCCACTGCTAGTCTTTTACAATCTCCCCTTCAAATGGTTTTTGGTTATGAACCAGATATTTCACATTTACGTACCTTTGGTTGTGCTATACAGGTGCCTGTAGCATCGCAAAAAAGAACGAAAATGGGTCCCCAACGCTGTTTTAGCATTTATATTGGGTTTAATTCATTGTCTATCATTAGATTCTTGGAACCAACTACCGGTGATCATTTTATTGCCAGATTTGCAGATTGTCATTTGGATGAGACTAGGTTTCCATCAATTGGGATACCTACAACTTCCATGACTGCAAAACAAAAACCAGCTAAGTTTTCTCCTGGAATGAGAAAAATTTATCTCAATTAGACCAAAGACTCCTGAATGTGAAAACGAGGTGCAGTGTATAATCTATTTACATGTTATGGCCAATACACTTCTTGATGCATTTAATGATGTTATTAAGGTAACGAAGTCTCAAATTTTAGTTGCAAATGCTCCAGCTAGGATAGCTGTTCTCGAAGGACAGGCTAAAATGGATCAAAATCTCTCGCACTTGAAGCGTGGTAGACCAATAGGATTAAAAGATACTACTTCTCGAAAACGAAGGAGAAAGAATTAAGAATCCGCTCCAAAAGAGCCTAGCGTTGTGCTTGCTCTCAAAGAGCTTATTGCTCCTGAAGAGGCACAAACCCATGATATCAGAAACGAACTTCCATTTACAGAAAATCATAAATAGGGGTGAACAGTACGCGGTGTCGGGATTTTGTGTCCCCGATCGACTGATGGCGGCTTTTCACGAAATTCAGCCGAATTTTTTTTTTATTAACATGAAAAAGGGGATCGGGAAACATGAACAACGCTCTGATACCAATGTTGAGAAAAACGGATTCCCTAAAAAGCGATACGACACTCAATCGAATCTCAAAAACGACGAATGCGGAAAGCGAGTCCAGGAAACACATGTATCACCGATCAAAAAGTACATTATGGAGTCGAACGTACCTTATTTTTCACATATTAAACACCAATGTTGAAGTTTAAGGAAGAATCCTGGTCCTGTTCTACCGAGGAGCGTACTGTTGGTTGTTTGGGGAAGAAACTTCATCTCAGCGTCGCTCTGAGAAAACGTAATTTCTCTTTATATTAAAACGCCCATTCCAAACAACGTAACCCTTCATATCTAAACAACGCAACCTTTCACATCTTAACCGTTCCTCCATGGGCCCTTAACTTGCGGGCCGGGTTTTTGGGCCCAACATGGGCGGACGGGCCTTCTTATGCCCATCAACATATAGAAAAAAACCCATCATTATCTAATTTCGAGGGGAGGATTTATTCATCCAACAGGTCTGAGAAAAGACCCCTTCAATAGATTCTCTTAAGTTGTTGTTATGTGTATGTATAAGATTTGAATATAGCATCTCTTTCTTGCTAGATATCGCTAATCCTTACTTTTGAGAAGTTTAAAGGAGAATGTAATAACCATATGGGGTAATAATTTTATATGTATCAATGTCTTATTAGCTAGATATATGATTCAAAACTTTCATCCAAAAGAAGTTTCCCCATTGCACTTCTTTATTTTACATAATTAAGATCGAATTTAAGAAAGCAAGTCAAAAGTTAAACGGATATAATAATGCAACATTGTCTACTTTGTTTCACACGGCCGCTCCATCAGAACGAAGTTGATTAATGCTAACAACCACTAACGCAAACCTAGAAATCGACGATTCTTTCTAAATATCTTCCTATCTACATTTTTCCGGCCCTATCCCAACTGAGGAAGGGCAGCCGATTAGTATAGGGGCAGGCAAAATTTCATATTAAATTGTCAAGTTGTAATTTCTACTCCAGGATTGATCAATTAAACTTCACAAACTGGATCCATCATCGAAAGGAATAGTGTCGACTATTGGATGTCATAAGAAATTGCAATCGGAAGATTAGTTGGAAGAAGAGTCCTCCCACCCGGAGCTGGAGGAAAACACTGATGTTAACCGCTTTGAAAACTTGTCGAATTTGTATATGGAGGATGTTATCAACTCGCGACCTTTCAACGAAATGTATGGTTTCAGAAAATATGTCCTGGCCAAACATACATAAAGAGGGAATTTAAAAGAGTTTGCTAAACCTAACAATGTCAAAACATAAATCGATGATTAGGAGGATGACTACGACACCGGACTCGAAGAGAATCGGAGTTAGGCATTTTCAGGAGAACATGCTCTGGGTTGTTGCATGGCATGATTCGTTGTTCCACAGATCTGAAGCCGTCAAACTCCAAGGCCTTTCTTTTATTTACTGCCTAACCGAAGGACAATGCATAGTTTAACCGAAAGACCATCATGAGTAACTTGGCAGCTCCCCCAATCACGTTTCTGCCCTTTACCCATTGAAGCGCAGTGCGTAAGTCTCAACTACCAAGACTCTGCATTGTAACATTTCCGTTCTTTAGGATTTCTGTTCTTTTGTTCCTCGGAACAAAATAAGAATGGAAATCTATTTGGTAAAACTTTTGTTCTTGGGAACAATTTCTCTATTTTTTTTTTGTTCCGGGAACAAATTTGGGACAGAAATAAGAAACAAAAAAAGTAACTTCTTGTTCTCGGGAATAATTTCTAGAAATAAGCCAATTTTCTTTTTTCTTTTTCTTTTGTTCCTCTCTCTTACGGCAGCCACCTCCAACCGCCCGGAGCCACCGCCGCCCGCCATTGCCACCTGCCGCCCGCCATCGCCGCCCGCCGCCTGCCACTGTCGACAACCGGCCGCCGCTCGCCACCCGCCACCCGCCATCGCCAATAGCCCGCTGCCACCGCCTGCCCTCCGGTGATTGGCCGCTGCCACTCGTCTCCGCCCGCCGCAGTCGTGCGGTTGGCGGTGACGATCAGTGGCACCGGCGATCAGCGGCGGGCGGCGACAGCTGGCGGTCGTGCAACGGCGGTGACGGGCGGCAGGCGGCAATCCGTGAGCAAGAATAAAAAACAAAAAAATACAAAAAATACAAAATCTTGTGTAATTACCAAACACATTCTATTCTTTTTCTATTTCAAGAATAGAAATTTTATATAGTTACCAAACACCTTATTTTACTTAGAAATTGTTTTCCGGAATAGAAATAGAAAAGAATTATTTTTGAAAAGAAACTGTTTCCCAGCCAAGAAACGTTACCATGCGCACCCCAAATGTCCAACTTGACCACTGGGGGTTTGGAGTCTGAAACACCACACAACTATTAAGCAAGTTACATGACGCAACCCGTTTGGAAGTACAAATTTCTATATATAAACGTAATTTAAACGTTTGTGAAAATGTGTAATGTACCTAAACATGTCATGTTGATGTGGCTAATAAATTAAAATGCATCATTAAACGTGTTCAAGTGTGCTGTGAATGAGTTCAAAGGATCAATTCAAGTTGACATAGTCAATATTAAGATTTAAACAGGACAACCAGTCTATGAAACAAAATCGTTTTAAGCTTGATGCCGGCGCATTTAGTTAATTAAGATTTCAATAGATTTATAGACAAAAGAAAAAAAAAAAAACTGTGTTTATCTCCGAAAACGCGATCATTCCGATGTTGATGGTGTGGGTTCGTTAGAAGTAAGAGGGAGGTAACTAGAGATAATCCATGACATCATCGGTGGTTGGAAAAATATATGAGGGTAGAAAAGTGATTGAGCATGTAGCCAGTTTTTCCAAGAAAAATAATTTTAAATCATTCATTTTCTATAAAATAAATGGAGTTAAAAGATACATTAAATTCTCAAGACACTAGCAAAAAATGATTGCAATTTTCTTTGTAAATTTTCTGAATTTTTTAATCTTTTTTTTTTTCTTTTTTTCTTTTGTTTCCTTTTTTTTTTCTTTCCTTTTCCTTTTTTCGCTTATGGCTGGCCATTGAAAAAATAAAATAAAATATAAAAGAATAAAAAGAAGAAAAATCAGATTACTTAAAAAAATTGCAAATATCATCTATTTAAGTGCCAGCCATGTCATGTAAGTTAGTCGGCGTCTACATTAGTAAATTTTAAACAAAAAAGGCTAATGAAATATATTGCCAAGTCATCAAAAAAGTTGAGGACTAAAATGACTAAATTAAAATATTTATGATTGAATTTAACGCTGTAAAATATATTTAGAACTTGCTGGACAATGGTTATAATCGTTCAAACTATCGAGCGCTTCTCAACTCTTCCCCGCATCACATTACTTGATCGATGAATAAGTCACCGTGTATTACCTCCCGACCCGAAACATTCACGTTTCCACGAATAAACCACGCTTCAATCCGAGCCTTTGCGCACTATAAAAGGACTCCGGGGTCGGAGCTCACCGTAGAAGCCGTCTCTCAACTTAATATTTCCTTCGAATATCTCGCTTTTGAAAGGCATGACGACATCCTTCGAGGCAACTTCCCCGTTCTATTTCATCGCCCCCGTCTTCGTCGCGACCGCCCTCCTCTTCATGATCGCGCTCAAGCGGAGGCCCAATCTCCCTCCCAGCCCCAAGGCATTGCCGGTCCTCGGCCACCTCCACCTCCTCAGCCCCCTCATCCACCGCTCCTTCCGCGACTTCGCGGCCCGCCTCGGCCCGCTGTTCAGCCTCCGCCTCGGGTCAGTGCTGTGCGTCGTGGCCTCGACCCCCGACCTCGCGCGGGAGCTCCTCAAGACGCATGAGTTGACCTTCTCGGCGCGCAAGCACAACGCGGCCATCGACCACCTGACCTACCAGTCGGCCTTTGCGTTCGCGCCTTACGGGCCGTACTGGAAGTTCATCAAGAAGCTGAGCCAGACCGAGCTCCTTGGGGCTCGCACCCTCAACCAGTTCCTCCCCATCCGCACCAGCGAGCTCCAGCATTTCATCAGTGTCTTGCACGATAAATCTCTACGCCGCGAGAGCGTCAACGTCACGCAAGAGCTGGTGAAGTATGCGAACAACATCATCTCTCAGATGATGCTGAGCATTCGGAGCTCGGGCGTGGACAGCCAGGCCGACGAGGCGAGGACCCTCATAAGGGAGGTCACTCAGATCTTCGGCGAATTTAACGTGTCCGACTTCATCTGGTTTTGCAAGAACGTTGATTTCCAGGGCTATAAGAAGCGGTTCGAGGACATTCACAGGAGGTACAATGACGCGCTATTCGATTTAAATTTATCATATCGACAAATACTCATACATGCCTACACATGCATAATTTTGTAACGCGTATCTTGTGATCGATGAGAAGATACGATGCGCTGTTGGAGAAGATCATCAGAGATAGGGAGGAGCTGAGAAGGAAGAAGAGGATGCAAAGAGCGGAGCAGGGAGGAGGGAAAGATGAAGTGAAGGATTTTCTGGACATGATGCTTGACATCTACGAGGATGAGAACTCGGAGATGAAGTTGACCAGAGAGCACATCAAGGCACTAGTTTTGGTAACGGCAAACTCATTCCTTAATTAGCTCGTAATTACCTCTTTTGGATTCGAAAAGCCAAGAGTTAATTGAACTCCTCTTCTTTTTTAATTTTTAATTACTAACACAATTACATGACAAGCTCATAAATTTTTTTTTAGATGACATACTAAGGGGATGTTATTTGATTTATCAACTGTATTATATTTTAGGTTTTTCTTAAAATGCTCGATTAGATGAGTGACATCACGTTAGTATGCTCACTTTATGAGAAAAAATGTTTAGACTATCTTTACATAAAACTTATAGAATTATTGACGTCCTTTTCCCCATATTTCTCGAGCTTTGAGATGGAAGGAAGGCGTCCTAGACGATTCGGTCTAAATAGTGTAGGGTTTTGGTCATAAAATGAGCAACAACATCAAAGAGAAAGCTTTACTAGAAATCTAAACTTAGGATGGCGAAAGTAAAGTAGTTTCAGGAAATGACTTTTTCTAGTGAGAAAGCAGATGGCATGCGTCATTTGCTGAGTCCCTAGGACGTCCTTAGATATGCCGATAAGTAGCGAAGCTTCTTTTGCGTTTTGAGCTAACTTCACATGTATTGCGGGGAGCATTTTGCGAAGCACGGAATGCGTGTAGCATATTCAGAACCGGGTCGCCATCTTGATTTCATGCGTAGCTGAGTTTAATGCAACAGATGGAAGCCATTAGAGTGTTCCAGGAAAAACGAAACTGGTTAGAAAAATCATGTACTTGCTGGAACCATACAGTTTATCTATACGAAGAACTCATTTTGAACTAACAAAAAGTGAAATATTTTTGCAGCTTTAGAAAAATTTTGAGACGTTTGACTTTAAAGAAAAATCACATTATATAGTTTCTAAATGTCTATTCGAGACAAAGAATCATTCCAGCTACCAATTTGGCCTTGTACCGTTAAGTCAACAAATAGAAAAAAGTATTTGTATGAACATAAATTTTGGAAAAATAGAAATAGCACACAAAGATACAAATATAATTGTGAGGCAATTTAACATCACTCAATTTGAAAAAAAAGGGAATTATTGACAAAAATTATGTAGTAACCTTGTTTCATGCTTGACTTGACGAAAATTAGATAGAGTTGCCTAGAATCTAAGTCATTTTCTCGGTACTACCTGTAAAAGAATAGAAAAGATGCCTAAAATCTAGTCACTGATTAAAGTCTAGTAACTTTTCTTCCCCTTTTTAGGAAGCACTATTTCATGAATTTTGCTCCCATCCTAGGATATATTCACCGCTGGTACGGACACGTCGGCCACCTCAATCGAATGGGCACTGGCTGAGCTCATCAACAATCCGATGGTGCTCAAGAAAGCAAGGGAAGAAATAAGTTCTGTCGTGGGCGATCAAAGGTTAGTAAATGAATCCGACGTGAAATCGCTGCCGTACATCCAAGCCATCATAAAGGAGGCGCTCCGTCTGCACCCTCCGATTCCGATGGTCGCCCGGAAGTCGGTCCAAGAATGCCACATCAGAGGGTACGCCATCCCCAAAGACACCTTGCTGTTTGTGAACATTTGGGCCATAGCTAGAGACCCAAAGGTGTGGGCCAATCCCCTGCAGTTCAGCCCGGAGAGGTTTCTCGAGCCCGCCAACGGGAACGTGACGGGGGTCATCGACGTGAAGGGCCAGCATTTTGAGCTGTTGCCTTTCGGGTCCGGTCGGAGGGGCTGTCCAGGGATTTCGCTCGCGATGCTGGAGTTGCCGACGGTGCTGGCGGCGATGATCCAGTGCTTCGATTGGAAGCCGTGCGATCAGGACGGAGGGGAAGTCAAAGCAGTCAGCATGGACGAACGGCCCGGATTGACCTGTCCTAGGGCCAATGAACTGTTTTGTGTGCCCGTGTTGCGTTTGGGCTCTCTACAGTACTTGGGCGGCAGCTAGTAACCCAAGGGGTCAGCAATTGGGCCCAAAATGCCATAATTGGGCTTTCTTGAATCAAATAAATATAAGGTTGTCCATTTTCTTTTGATTTGAAGTAAAAACCGGATTTAGTTTCACACTTTGTCTAAAATTCTTGGATTTTCATGTTGTAAATTAATCCCAGTTACCATATTGAATGAATCATTTCCAGCCTTTCTGAGATTGTAGAAGATAGAATGACAATGTCCTTCGAGATTCAACAGACCTTCCAATTGGAGTCCACATCACCAAATAGAAAGGACAAGAAATGCAAGACCATTAGAGAGAGAGAGACAGGAGAAATTTTAAGGAAATTAAATCAGAGAATTTGAGAAACTTTAATTCTCTCGATCGTATTTTAAACCTGTGGTCCACCTAGGATTATCTTGGAGCGCCCTCATATTGGCTATGCTCCCTGTATGCTCAAAACTATGTAAGAGGAGAATCTATGCACCTAGCATAAAATCCAATTCCATCTTTCTTCTCTTATAGAGTTAAAAGCCATGCTCAAATGCTTGCTTTTTTCTTTTTCTTTTTTTCCTTAAACCATTTGAGGTGAGTGGAATGTGATATGTAGTCCTAGGTGAACAGGTCAATCTGTGCTATATCCACAAGGAACAGTGCAGGTTATAAAGGATAAATATGCAAGTTTGGTAATGTATGAAGGCTTATATACCGCACAAGAAAATAATGGCCTAATCACGCTCCACATGAAACCAATGCCCTATTAAAAAATATATATATCACGACTGACCTGACTCATGAGAAAATATATGTTGTGAATATTTTGTATCACGGTAATTAATTTCGTCAATTACGTTATACCCGAAAATAAGTCTATATGGTGTTTCCCTTCAACTGGTTCTCCTGAAACAGGCTCTGTGCTTGTGAACGTATGGGCCATGGCAAGAGGTCCAGGGAGGTTTCTTCGGCCCATCGATGATGGGGATTGAGTGGGCCCAACAAGCCTGGGGCAGCACTTTCCGTTGTTGCCGTTCTGGTCTGGTTAGGGGGGCTACCGGCCAAGCTAGAGTTGTCGGCGGCGGCGGCGGCGGCGGCGGCGGCTACAGTCAAATGCTTCCACCGAAAGGTGTACAGTCGAGATGGACCGGAGTGGACGTTAGAGTGGTCAAGCTCGACACAGATGAACGGGTGGGATTAACTTCTCCTGGGGCCCCTGCTCAAGTTTAGCAATTGGGTCTCATCGCGGGCCCAATTCCTTTTAACTTGTTTACATTTTCAAGTTGTCTGCTATTCATTTGGAATTCGGTCCAAACTTTGCTAGTTTTGACCTTAGTATGTTTACAAGATATAGATCAACAGAGAGCCCGCTCCTCTCAACTAGTGGTATATAGAGCTGAGAATCGCCATGAATTAGAGAAAGCTTCGAGCGATCTGACTCTGTTTGTGGCATGGACGAGTGAAGGCATTGAACAAACTGGTTTGCTTGTCCGTAGAAGCAAAGAGATAACAATAATTTGTAAAAAGTGTTTTTTTTCCATCTGGTGGTAAACCAATAATTGAGTAATTATTGGAGTATTAAATAATACAGATCATAGTTTTTAGGATTCTCTCCTGTCGTTACCTCGAGACAAGACAATTCACAAGATCAATATGCCAATTGACCCCTAACGTTATCCCCCAATCCAAGACTCAACAGTTATCACAATCTTTACCTAAGGAAAAAAGAAGAAGAAGAGAAAATAGATGAGCAATAGCGGTAATAATTAATGTCGAGAAGGGATGAATTTGTGTTTCAATAGCACCGTGAATCTATTCAATTAACTTACAATGTTATGTCAATAATAAGGAATGGTCATGGAAAGTTGAGATTGAATTAATCCCTATTTACATATCAATCGGCATATGAAAAGTCTTACTTACATCGCTTAAATATAAAGTTTTATTATGTATCCTCTTTTCTAGATTAGTGGCTTAAAGTTTTAGGTTGAACTATCCAAGACGAGATGTTCGGCTTGTATTACCACTTGTTACAATATTATTTTCGAGTCATATTTTATAAGTGTAAGCAGAAACATAGGGATGCGAATCTTTGAAGTGTCGCATATGTTCAAGAAGGTCCATCCATGGTGGGCGACCATAGTGGGTGGGCTGTCACAAATACTATGCTTCTCTTCGTGGCTCCGGTTGTTATGTAGAGTTCCTTTTTTTTTTTTCAAAAAGGTTTCCAATCATAATGAGATTAATTCACATCGTCCTCAATATCAACGGTAATTGGTAAAGTGCATGATGGGATGGGCGTGTTTCTTATTTGTCCGCAAAAGCGGATGAACCCGACAAAAAGCTTTTCCAATCATATTTCGTTGTCTTATCTTGAAATTGAAACCCTCGGGAAGAAGTTTTTTCTTTGGACCCTCGCGTTCGCCTTTCCCTTTTGATTTTTACTTTATTTGGCTGGTTTGGACGTCGCATACCTGTGGTTTCTTTTTGACCAACAGCCCCTCCCCCCCCCTCCTCTCCCAAAAAATAAAAATAAAAATATGGATAGATGCAATTCCAGGGTGCAACAATGGCCGTTCTTCAATTAAGATTAATTTCACAGATTAATTTCATTGATCCGCACGAGGAACGATATCCAGAAGGCTTCGTTTGAGCTTTGAAGCTTGTGATTTGGTTCTAAACATGGCTGGTTTGTTGTTCTTAAGGCAATCGTGTAATGGATTCTCTAATCAATTTCATTCTTTTTATCAAACACCGGTTAACTTTTTCTTCCATGTCATTTCCAACGCAATCAAACGCAAGAAAATCACTAGGTTGACTCGTGCGATGTGTGTAATCATAGCAAATTTTTTTAATCATAGTACCGACATATTTATTATGCCAAATCGTAACTCAGCATAAGCAAGGAAAATATCCCTCGAATTTTGAAAAGAAGAAACAGATTAGCTACTTATAACTTCGAAATAATCCTTTTTGGCCAAAGGGCAAAAAAGAGAAAAAAATGAAGATGTCCAAATTGGGTCACTCAGCCACAAAGCATCAGCCCCAAACCAAATCACCATCCATGCTCCGACCAAAAAAACAAAAAAACAAGAAATCAAAAGAAACCCTAATTTTCTGATCCGGCCAGTATTATCCATAAGATCAATTGAGGGGTGGATCTCTCCCCCCTTTTCTGGTTTTTTCCCTCTTTTCTTCCAGCCGCCAACGTCATAGTCAAAGAAATAAAGGGTAGGCAAGTGAGAAATAAAACAAAACCAAAGAAGGCAGAAAAAAAACCATGAAACTCATCAATGAGTTGAGAGAGAAAGAGAGAGATACTTGAATTGCTGGCTTTTTGTTCTTTACCGACCAACTCAGGGGTTTCGTGTCTCATTTGAATCCTGAATTTGGTTAAAGATGACCCAAGTGTCAAAAAGCAGGAAGTAAAAGAAGAAACAGAAAGATGGCAAGAAAGATGATGATGATGATAAAAGAAAGGAAGGGAGAAACAGAACGACATGCATGTAGCCCCCACCATCCCCTCCATTATTTAGAATTGAGTCGCACCCAAAACGCATTTGATGTTCGTGGAAAAAATTAGCACATGGTCCCAGAAGATTACCTGTTAACATTGAGTCAAGCAAGCGCGAATCAACTCAAGATATTTTTCCCAAGCTAAAAACTAATTTCCTATTGACTTTGCACATTCTTTTATGGTCGCAAAATATATCCTTCAAGGAAAAAATAAATCTTATGTTGGACTTGCAATCTCTTACCACAAGATTGGGTCAATCAAGTTGTGGTCAGGGCTTCGATAAATGTTGTTTCATGCGCTCTTCTTCATCAATAATAATCACTCAAGGCAAAACTCAAACAAATTAACCTGGGTTTTCCTAAGTAATTACTATTTCAATGGGAGAAGCTTGATGGGGAAGCTCCTTAATCTAGGGTCTTATTTTTTAGACTGTCCTTAGTAAATTCAAATTGTATTGATGCACGCGTGCATTGGAATTTAAGGATATATACTTTACATTCCATATGGCTGCGATGCATTTCCACACGCACGTTCTTTGTGGAAATCAAGGACTATTACAACTTGGAGTGAATACGAGAAAACTCCGTCATTAATCTCCACGCTGCGCTCAATTTTAGGCGTATGATATAAGTTGGTGATTTTTTTTTTTAAATCTCTTTCTCCCAAACGTAGGAACTACTCATATCATTGAAGGGCACGCCCAACAGATTTGCAGACAGGAAAAAGTGTTCTTGTCTCCGGATACACATGTGACCGCCTCAGTCATGATCAGTGACCACCTCCATCGTCTACATCATGATCATACATGGCTCATGTACGCTCTACAGATCCGCATGGAGAGCTTCAGGCTCTGGCTTATCAACAAAATGATGGAGCGCCTCAGGCTTTGCCATTAGGCAAAATTTTAGAACCAACTAAATCCATCTTTTCCATCCTATTCAACTGATTAAGCCAGGAATTTTAATGATTTAGTTGGAATTATTTCATTAAATCGATTAACTGTAGCTTAGTGGGTTTATTCGAGACCGGATTAAGAATGACGAAGTGTGCAGACAATTGCTGGTGGAGGTGGCGTTCACAAGTTTCTTTTTTCCGTTGGGTCCGTGCCGAGGGTTTTTGATCACGCGATCATCTTGCAAAAAAGCGACGGATCGGAATTATGTGCGTATAAATTCTGACAAGTATTCTTTAGCCATCGACAAGACTGAACACGAGAACACATGTTCGGAATCGCCAGCTGAGCAGGGACTTTAAAATTCGAGTAAGGAAAAGGAAATGAAAAATAAGATGCTGCAGGAAAGGACATCATTGTTCGTTTCGAGAAAAAATAAGATATCGGATCACGCCAATAACCAACAGAACTCTCCGTCTTTTTAACTATCTTTAATTCAAACATGTACATAGATCAAGATTCTGCTCATGTGGACACAAAATGTTTCTTTCAAATATAATTTACAAAGCACAGCCATACATGTTTGAGATTATGAAAGATACACACACACGGGGCTCTTGGAACTCTAACCTGGGAATCCATTCAGACAGAAAGGGAAATATCATTATAGACTACAGCAGTCGATTGACTAAGTCAGGTAGATCATGAAGGCGAAGAAGAGGCTGTTGAAGATGGCCAAAGCTCAGCATTCTTCACCCGAGAAACGCTGGTCAGAACACCTAAAGGTGTCACCTCTCCTTTCACCGTCACTTTCTTCGTCTCCATGTCGATGCTGAACGACGTCACTCCTGCACAGAAACCGGCGAACGCCACCGCATGAACCCATTAGAATTTGTGGACTTCACTGATGAAATGAGATGGATTATATTTTTATACTCGGGGTTCACTGTTCGACATGCGTTGGGAAATCCCACCTTCCATTTTTGACAAGTGTCTCCTCACTTTGCTCTCACATCCTTTGCAGTGCAGTGACACTCTCAAAACCACAACCTGCAAACCAAGAATACTGCCAAAATGAGCAGCACTTTACATAATTCACCGAGTAGTTCTTTCTATGAGCAATTGTCCAGGAGATTTTGAATTAAGTCCTTCCACCACAACAAGATTACGCAAGAACAGAGGGGAGACTATAAGACGAACCAAAATGGCATACGAACCTGGTCGGAAGAGCGAGCCGAATAAGAGGCTTTGAGCGATGGAGAATTATTGGACCCGACCTGGCACTTTGTTTTGTTATCGACTTGTGGAACGGGTACCAACGCGGACGAGACCCGACCCGACTCGGAAACCCAGTCGACGAAGGGCTTGTCACTCAGTAAATACCTGGCCGAACCATAAGGGGTGCCACTCGCAAGGTCATAAACGTCAGCGGAGCTTCTCCTGCGGAAGTACTCGTGGTGATCGCTACTGGTGATTAGCTTCGTGGACGACGAGCAAGTGCTCTTCCTAGGCTTTTCGGAGTAAGGCCTGGGAGTGAAGGGCAGTTGGTGGGAGGAACAAGGGACGTGTCCGGTGATCAGGTGGTGTTTCCGGCGATCTCGAAGCTGGTGGTGGTGGTGGTGATGGTGGCTGTGGCGGTCGATGGGCCTAGTGGTTCCGTGTCGGACCATCGAACGTTGTTCCAAGCTCGTGCATATCGCAGTGGACGCTGGCGATGCACAGAAGAGATCCATTTTCTTCATTTTTTCTCTCTTGGGTGTGTATATGAGCTTTTGGTGGAGAAGAAGATGATGAAATGTGGCTTCAGATAAGCATGTGAGACAAGTGATACTAGGATGAGAGAAAGAACTTCTTGGTGAGGGCAGCCACTCTTGCTTTTAAAGTTGGTGGATGCGTGAGAGAGAGAGAGAGAGAGAGAGAGAGAGTGAGTTTCAACCTTTTCTTTTTTTCTTTTTCTTTTTTTAAATCGTAGTCCCTCTCCCTCACGGTAAAAGAGTAAAATGAGGCCGTACTGATTTTTATAAGATCGAAATCTTACACAAAATATGTGAATCATAAGATTTATGTGCATTCGCAAGTTAAATCTCATAAAAAAATTCTGATATTACATAATGATTTGCGTTAAAAGGATTGTCAATGTAAAATGCTTTTTTTTTTTTTTTTTTTTTCTGGTAAATGGAAGAAACTTCTATCTAACTAAATCAAACTGAGTACAATAGTTATATTTAATCCTGTTTGTGGATAAACTTTTTACACCATCAATCTAACATGTAAAATTCAGGTCATGAAATTTAAAGAAAGGGTAAAGTAAAAGAAAGAAAGAGATGGAGAGAGAATAGACCCACCTGGGTGGGGGAAAAAGATCACCTTGGAAGATCGTAGGATCAATCTCGACCTTCAAAGTTGTGACGAACTTTTCCCGGGGAAAAAAGGGAGAGAAGTTCCTTTTGTTATTTTAAATGAAAGGGATATGACAAGTTGGGTTGGGCCATCGTCTTTTTGGGTGTGGAATGATTACAGGCACTAGCAAGAGCCGCATCGAGCACAAGCAGTTCACAAGGTCAAGGAAGGAGGACCCCTTGTAGCGCTGTACCTATCTTATTATTGTCGCATCATTGTTTTACCAAACGCCGAGACGATTATTTCATAGGTCGCAGTGACCCCATGAGCTAGCTCTTGATTCTCAGCAGATCATCCAGTGAGTAGCTACTCGATCGTACAGTCTGCGTGAGATTACTATTGCACGACCCATGTGAATCTGTACAGAGAACCGAAACGTTTCTTGTTTGATTGTCCTGTGGATGGAAACCCTAGAAATGCGTTGGAAGGAGATCGACATTGGCTGAGCGGTGGAAGCCGCGATGCGATTTAGAGATGAGACAAAGCAACGGGCAAGAAGATCAGAGGCACAACTCACGAACTTGGTCGCATTCATTACATTTACGGAGATAATTAAATTGATCAGGCCTTGAATCAGGACAAAAACCCGTGTAGGAATGACCCGAGTGGGGGGCAGATTGCGAGCACATGCAGGCGGCTTTAATTGGCGCGAGAACTGCAAGAGCAATGATCCAAGATTGTGGAACGAGGCCATGTGCTCCTGCAGCTGACGACTCCATTTTTAGATCTGTTTACTGTCATTAGCAAGCTGCTGACTCTAGCAGATCTTCAAGATTTTCATGTCAAAGTTTGAGATATTTCAGATTCACGAATTGATGATTATGTCGTGTGCTTCCCTACAATTAAGCTTCCCATGCACTGATATGGAGAACACGATGTATAATTTCACCATGATATTTTACGTAGTGATCATTTAGTTATTTGTAGATACAAGCACCATATATTTGATAAATTTGGAGTTGCAGAGAGATTAAAACAAACTTGAAATTCTGCAGACGGATTGAAAAATGTCACTTACTCTTGCTCACCAGGGGTGTACAAAAAGGACCACTAGAACCGGAAACCGTCCAGATCCGATTGAACTAGCTGGGTTGGTCCGATTCTTGAGAGTGTCGGTCCAAAAAAGATAGAACTTATGTTTGGACGGTTCGATTCCTAGTTCTAAGGGAGAGTAGGATTGATTACATATGTATATTTTAAATTTTCTTCAAAAGAATAAAAGTGATAATTTTTTTTTTAAAAGTTCTTCATAATAGGAAACATCAAGTTAAAAAAAAGAGAGAGAAGTGATTGGTTCTATTGGACTAGACCAAGAACCGATCACCCCTATTGCTTACCATTAGATGGGCAAGTGATTTTGCATTCGCCGTTATGAGACTAATATTACAGTAAAATCCAATTGATCAATAAACTTGGTTAGATACTGAGCTCAAAAATTTCTAAAAAAAGGAAGCAACTTCCACAACTCTGTACATTTAGACATAAGGCCTCTATACTCACGATGAGCCGTAATTATAATACTCGAAGAAGTGACATGAATGTGATTCTCGTAATTCATCTTAGACTTTCAATATATTGAAAAACGCTTAATAACGCCTTTACTATTGAGAAACAACATTAGAATAGGGGTCAAGATGTAAGTTGATCTAAAATATTGTATATGCAATTTACATTAGGGGCAAGTGGTTTTAGGGCCAATCTAGATTCCACCTAAAACTTATTTGTTAGAACTGGTTCCCAATTTTTTGGAATCTAGAACCCACCTTACATGGTTTGGAATTTGAAATCTATCCTATCAAGATTCCCAGAGTTTACCTAGGTTCTACCTATATTCTTAATTGAACAATTGTAGTAAATCATCATTTCTAATGATTACTATTTGCTACTACAATTCACTAACCACGATTTATATTTAGACACACCAAGAATATGAAATAATAATAAAGTAAAAGTCTAAGTCATGGATATGCCGAAATTGGAGGCTTAGACTACTGATTCAAGAGTACACATTCATAATTAGATGCCATGAAATACCGCAAGATTACATGAACACATAGAACAAGAAAAAACACGAAGACTTTTTTCAAGTTCCTCAATTTTTGGTACTTGATATCTATCCTACATATTCTAAAACTTGAAATCGGTCTAGTTCTCATATGTATGGTTCTCGGGTTCTTAGTTTTACCCTAGAACCATGCTCACCCTAATTTTTATCTATAAGGGTTAAAATCAATTTTCTCATTTTATATTTGAATGTGTGTTGACTATTCGTTCGTTTGTTTTTTCCCAGGTCCATGAGAGAGCAAAGACTACAACTCAATCGATTGCTCACTCATTACTGGTGACTCATTGCGCCAGACTTTTTGACAGTAATTAAAGCGTGATAAAAGCCAACTAATCTCAACTGCCCTCAACAGTCACTAGTAATTAATCTCCTTTCACTAGCTTACTCGACATGAAAATGTCCTCTTAATGATCACTCTCGCTCATTGACCATAGTTGTTGTCTTGCTCAGCAATCGACATAACTCCATTGCTATCAACAAGGTATCTTTGCCTAAATTACCCGGAACATTATTAATCATGTTTGTTTTTCTCATCAAATGCCAATTTTTAAAACAAGGGTAATCTCTTCTTTTTGAATTGGATGCTAAATTTGAGGCGAGACAAATATGATACAGATTCCAATTCAGTTTGGAATTCCCTAACATGGTGGTGTGCTATATAGAGTGGGCTGTTGATGACTAGACTGCATCATTAGAGATTTTTATGGAAAATTGATCAAAAGAGTTGCATTGGAATTTCTAGAAAGATTTAAAATTGAATTGATAAAATTAAAATATTTAGGATTGAATTAACATATATTATGACTGATTAGATATTTTTTCCCTAAATAAGGATACAACATGAGGCGCATACAAATATGACCGATTGGACATGTATGGCCCCTTTAAAAAGTATCCTTTTTTTTTTTTTTTTGCCTTATATCATATAAAATTTAAATTATTCCGGCAATAACATAATGACACGAAATGGAGGCTTCGTTTGCTTAACGAAAAATAAATAATTTGAAAGATATTTTCATTAAAATGACCGTTTGTTATTAGAATAATTAGTTAATGGAAAATATTTTTATTACCGACAATAATTTACTTACAAACATTTTCATGGAGATGAAAATATTTTTCATTTATTCATTTTTGTGAGCAATATAAGTGATTATTTTTCGAAAAAATGTTCATTTTTTGCAATACAAATGGAGCCTTAGTAAAAAGTATTAAATTCTGCAGAAATAGCCATTAGCCCTTTTATTTTATTTTTTCCTAAAAGCTTTGGTTGAATTATTGATGAATTCACATAATCAATCACCTTGGAAAACCTCCTTAAATACTCTTATCTATCTTTCTCTAACTACCAACTCTATAGCAACTTTTATCCAGTCTTTAAATTAAAATACATTAAAGAAAGTCGTGGGTCTGTTTGCAATAATTTGTTTTATGATCACGCGTTTAAAGATGTGGGGCTTTCATTAGCCAAAGGATTCTCAACCTTACTCCTTTTTTCTAAAGGCGTTTATATCCCCTTTTTTTAGAAGTTATTAATTCTTTGATTAGGTGGAACTAATTCTCTTTAAGTTTTTCCACATAAACAATGCTCTCTCTCTCTCTCTCTCTCACACACACACACACACACACACACGCAACCTTAAAGCAGATCATCGACATATGTCAACTTCTCCTCTGACATTCTTTATTTTAATCTTAATTTGGCATTAGTAAATTTGCAATTTAACATCTAGAGAAGCGAGTCACTAAAGACAAGAGACTTCAAAATTAGATGGAAAACCGGTACTATATGGATGCATTGCACCATGTTGATCAAGTCATGTAATACTTCCTTCCTTTCATAAAGCTGTTCAGACAAAAGGCATTCCTAATCTTATCCTTTATAGAACTTTAAATTGTACTTTGTCCACTTTATCTTTATGGTCTACTAATGTCTTGCACCTTCTATCTCCATTCTCTGGAAGCAATGATACAGAAATGATGAATGCAAAAATAGAACATCGGTTGAATATAATCTTTCTCGCGAAACCTGTAGGCTGTTGTCCATCTTTGCTCACATATCTGCAATCATCAAGTAAAATCCCCTTAATTTAATTTTATTTAATGCATTGACAGTGTGAAAAATCCTTATTTATTTGTGTTGGGTTGGACTTTGCTGTTCTCCAACTTGAAAGATCCGAGAGCCCACTGTTGGCCCGGGGCCAGATGTTATGCACTCGTTATCTTGTTGGATGATCTTGAGCCCATCATGTTACTTCTAATTCAAAGGGCTGTCTTTTTTATGCTACTAGCCCAAAGATCGATATTGACTTGGGATCGAATAAAAAAAGTGAGTGGGCAGTAATCAAATTCAACCATTTGATTATTCTTTTAAATTGAGATATGTATTCAGTAATCTCAATCCGTGTGGTGTAGAAGAGTTGGATAATAATATAGAAGTCGTGAATCTGGTGAAACTGTTTTTTTTTCATGTCTTAAGGCAAGTGATAGATATGTTGCATGGTTACTTTAAATGAACTTATGATGTTACAAATAGTAAGATTGATTTATAGTATCGAGATACCATATGGTGCTGCAAACTTCTATTAGGTTCCCAATATTTCCCATTTGTTGGATGCCCATTTGCTACTTTGACACATCGCTTTGACATATTAATTATGTGAACCGGTCTTAATGTACATAACGCTAGCATCGCTCTAGTATTATGATCATCATTCGTTGACTAGTTACGCGGTGTGAAGAATCGCAGAATAATCTTGCATGGAATTCTAGACCTCTTTTTCTTTTCGCCTAAGAGAGAAATTTCTTCTTGCCTTTTTTTTTGACTAGTTGATGAATTGTCTTCTAATTATGCCATGCTATATCTGCGTGGGAAAATTAGGAAAGTCAGACTTTCAGGCGGTACCGGTCCCAAACGCGGCGATCACTTTCAGTTACTGGCGGATGCTTCCGAGCCACTCGAAAATCAATCAGAGTGAAAGTGACGTGGAACGAAGACGCACTTTTGCTTTGCTTTGCTTGTCCGAATTTTCATTCTAACATCTCCTCTAACGTTGAAAGGTCCAACATGCGAGCAAACGGAAGAATCGGATCGTCTTCTAAGTTTTCATGCCTCAAGTCAACCCACTGAATTTTAATGCATCGGGAGGAACCTCGGGTGTCTTATGGTTGACTTGAATGCATGCATCTGCGCGGTGAGCATGTGTGGTCTTTTTCAAGTGAAGTTTAAATTGCATGCGGTCACACCAAAAGTAGCACCGATGACGCGGTGTGATCCCATGCGTTAGAGCTTCCAGATGGGGCAATAGAGCGTGTTCATATTGATCCGCGTAATCGTAGTCCGGATCAGTGTGCCCTCCCATCGATTGTCGGCCTTTATGTTTTCACGGTCTTTGTGCTTCGAGTTGATTTTGTGTGTGAAAGAGAGAGTCCACGGTCGCTTAGGTTCGACCTATGTAGATTCTGCATTCGATCTGCCATTTTAGGTTAGGTTAGGTTGGGTTGGGACTTGGGATAATCAGTACTCCTTAATCCCAAGTTGGGCCTACAGGAGCTTCCCACCTAATGAGCACCAGACTTATAAGTGGTATCATTATTCTAAATCAGAGAATTTCTCTATACATGATACTAAGTTCCGTGCAGTTGCCTAAGGAAATGTATCCTGCCTTTCCGATATATGTCTAGAGTGTCACCACAAAAGTGAATCAAACTACGTTGGATAATTATGCAAATAATCCATGAACTTTGTTTAATTTATAATGTGGTCTTCAAACTATTAATTTGTTCAATATAATTTATGAACGTTGACCCAATGTGCAATGTGGTTCATAAACTATAAATTTGTTCAATATGATTCATAAGCTTTTGGTACAAGTTCAAATTTAGGGACAACACTAAATATTTTATATAGTTCAAGGACTAGATTGAATATGTAACAAAAAAAATGAGGGACTACATCGAACAAATTGAAAGTTTAGAGAATTACATTGCACATTGCATCAAAGTTCAAAGAACACATTGAATAGATTAAAAGTTCAATGAATATATTGTACAATGGGTCAAAGTTCATGGGCTATTTGTGTCATTTTCCCAATCATATTTAAACTAAATTAACCTATCATATTTGGAAAGAGATTATGATAATCCTATTTGAAAGGAATCTCTTTCTTTTGTTTCCCCCTCAAAATAGACAAAGAGAAACGAATAATTGCTCAAAACCCACTTAGGACTTTGGCAGCACAAGTACCCTCTAACTTTGAAAAATTACAAATTATCCCCCTCTACTGCATCATCACACAGTAGCTCCCGAATTTTCGTAATACCCGAAAATCGGTCTATATGGTGTTTCCCTTCAACCTGGTTCTCCTGAAACAGGCTTTGTGCTTGTGAACGTATGGGCCATTGCAAGAGGCCAATTCCCAAGGTGTGGGACTATCCCCTGGAGTTCGGCCCAGGGAGGTTTCTTCGGCCCATCGATGATGGGGATTTAGTGGGCCCAACAAGCCTTGAATGGGGCAGCACTTTCCGTTGTTGTCGTTCTGGTTGCTACAGTCAAGTGCTTCCACCGGAAGGTGTACGGTGGAGATGGACCGGAGTGGACGTGAGAGCGGTCAAGCTCGACATAGATGAACGGCTGGGATTGACTACTCCTGGGCCCCTACTCAGGTTTAGCAATTGGGTCTCATCGTGGGCCCAATTCCTTTTAACTTGTTTACATTGCTCATTTGGAATTCGGTCCAAACTTTGCTAATTTTGACCTTAATATGTTTACAAGATATAGATCAACAGAGAGCTCGTTCCTCTCAACTAGTGGTATATAGAGCTGAGAATAACCATGAATTAGAGAAAGCTTCGAGCGATCTGGCTCTGTTTGTGGCATGGACGAGTGAATGCATTGAAAAAACTGGTTTGCTTGTTCGTAGAAGCAAAGAGATAATAATAATTTGTAAAAAGTTTTTTTTCCCTCTGGTGGTAAATCAATAATTGAGTAATTATTAGAGTATTAAATAATGCAAATCATAGTTTTTAGGATTCTCTCCTGTCGTTGCCTCGAGACAAGACAATTCACGTGATCAATATGCAAATTGACCCCTAATGTTATCCCCCAGTCCAAGACTTGACAGATATCACAATATTTACCTAAGAAGAAATAAAAAAGAAGAGAAAATAGATGAGGAATAGCAGTAATAATTAATGTCGAGAAGGGATGAATTTGTGTTTCAATAGCACCGTGAATCTATTCAATTAACTTACATGTTATGTCAATAATATGGAATGGTCGTGGAAAGTTGAGATTGAATTAATCCCTCTTTACATATCAACTAGCATATGAAAAGTCCTACTTATATCGCTTAAATATAAAGTTTCATTATGTATTCTCTTTTCTAATTTAGTGACTTAAAGTTTTAGGTTGAACTATCGAAGATGAGATGATGGGCTTGTATTACGGCTTCGTTTGCTTAACAAAAATTAGATAATTTGAAATATATTTTCATTAAAATGATCGTTTGTGCTTAGAATAATTAGTTAATAGAAAATATTTTTATTACCTCGGAAAACTTCCTTAAATCCTCTTATCTATCTTTCTCTAACTACCAACTCTATAGCAACTTTTATCCAGTCTTTAAATTAAAATACATTAAAGAAAGTTGTGGGTCTGTTTGCAATAATTTGTTTTATGATCACGCGTTTAAAGATGTGGGGCTTTCATTAGCCAAAGGATTCTCAACCTTACTCCTTTTTTCTAAAGGCGTTTATATCCCCTTTTTTTTGAAGTTATTAATTCTTTGATTAGGTGAAACTAATTTTCTTTAAGTTTTTCCACATAAACAATTTTCTCTCTCTCTCTCTCTCACACACACACACAACCTTATAGCAGATTATCGACATATGTCAACTTCTCCTCTGACATTCTTTATGTTAATCTAATTTGGCATTAGTAAATTTGCAATTTAACATCTAGAGAAGCGAGTCACTAATGACAAGAGTCTTCAAAATTTAGATGGAAAACCGGTACTGTATGGATTCATTGCACCATGTTGATCAAGTCATGTAATACTTTCTTTCTTTCATAAAGCTGTTCAGACAAAAGGCATTCCTAAGCTTATCCTTTATAGAACTTTAAATTGTACTTTGTCCACTTTATCTTTATGCTCTACTAATGTCTTGCACCTTGTATCTCCATTTTCTGGAAGCAATGATGCAGAAATGATGAATGCAAAAATAGAACATCGGTTGAATATAATCTTTCTCGCGAAACCCGTTGGCTGTTGTCCATCTTTGCTCACATATCTGCAATCATCAAGTAAAATTCCCTTAATTTAATTTTATTTAATGCATTGACAGTGTGAAAAATCCTTATTTATTTGTGTTGGGTTGGACTTTGCTATTCTCCACCTTGAAAGATCCGAGAGCCCACTGTTGACTTGGGGCCAGATGTTATGCACTCGTGATCTTGTTGGATGATCTTGACCCATCACGTTACTTCTAATTCAAGGGGCTGTCCTTTTTTATGCTACTAGCCCAAAGATCGATATTAACTTGGGATCGAATAAAAAAAGTGAGTGGGCAGCAATCAAATTCAACCATTTGATTATTCTTTTAAATTGAGATATATATTCAGTAATCTCAATCCGTGTGGTGTAGAAGAGTTGGATAATAATATAGAAGTCGTGAATATGGTGAAACTGTTTTTTTTTTTCGTGTCTCAAGGCAAGCAATAGATATGTTGCATGGTTACTTTAAATGAACTTATGATGTTACAAATAGTAAGATTGATTTATAGTATTGAGATACCATATGGTGCTGCAAACTTCTATTAGGTTCCCAATATTTCCCATTTGTTAGATGCCCATTTGCTACTTTGACACATCGCTTTGACATATTAATTATGTGAACCGGTTTTAATGTACATAACGCTAGCATCGCTCCGGTATTATGATCATCATTCGTTGACTAGTTACGCGGTGTGAAGAATCGCAGAATAATCTTGCGTGGAATTCTAGACCTCTTTTTCTTTTCGCCTAAGAGAGAAATTTCTTCTTGCTTTTTTAGTTTGACGAGTTGTTGAATTGTCTTCTAATTATGCCATGCTATATCTGTGTGGGAAAATTAGGAAAGTCAGACTTTCAGGCGGTATCGGTCCCAAACGCGGCGATCACTTTCAGGTACCGGCGGATGCTTCCGAGCCACATGAAAATCAATCAGAGTGAAAGTGACGTGGAACGAAGACGCACTTTTGCTTTGCTTTGCTTGTCCGAATTTTCATTCTAACATCTCCTCTAACGTTGAAAGGTCCAACATGCGAGCAAACGGAAGAATCGGATCGTCTTCTAAGTTTTCATGCCTCAAGTCAACCCACTGAATTTGCATGCGTCGGGAGGAACCTCGGGTGTCTTATGGTTGACTTGAATGCATGCATCTGCGCGGTGAGCATGTGTGGTCTTTTTCAAGTGAAGTTTAAATTGCATGCGGTCACACCAAAAGTAGCACCGATGACGCGGTGTGATCCCATGCGTTAGAGCTTCCAGATGGGGGCAATAGAGCGTGTTCATATTGATCCGCGTAATCGTAGTCCGGATCAGTGTGCCCTCCCATCGATTGTCGGCCTTTATGTTTTCACGGTCTTTGTGCTTCGAGTTGATTTTGTGTGTGAAAGAGAGGGTCCACGGTCGCTTAGGTTCGACCTATGTAGATTCTGCATTCGATCTGCCATTTTAGGTTAGGTTAGGTTGGGTTGGGACTTGGGATAATCAGTACTCTTTAATCCCAAGTTGGGCCTACAGGAGCTTCCCACCTAATGAGCACCAGACTTATAAGTGGTATCATTATTCTAAATCAGAGCATTTCTCTATACATGATACTAAGTTCCGTGCAGTTGCCTAAGGAAATGCATCCCGCCTTTCTGATAATATGTCCAAAGTGTCACCACAAAAGTGAATCAAACTACGTTGGAATAATGATACAAATAATTCATGAACTTTATTTAATTTATAATGTGGTCTTCAAACTATTAATTTGTTCAATATAATTCATGAACGTTGACCCGATGTGCAATGTGATCCCTGAACTATTAATTAATTTAATATGATTCATAAAATTTTGGTACAAATTCAAATTTAGGGACAACACTTAATATTTTATACAGCTCAAGGACTAGATTGGATATGTAACAAAAAATGAGGGACTACATGGAACAAATTGAAATTTTAGAGATCACATTACACATTGCATTAAAGTTCAAAGAATACATTGAATAGATTAAAAAAAGTTCAATGAATATATTGTACAATGGGCCAAAGTTCATGGGTTATTTGCGTCATTTTCCCAATCATATTTAAACTAAATTAACCCATCATATTTGGAAAGAGATTATGATAATTCTATTTGGAAGGAATCTCTTTCTTTTGTTTCCCCCTCAAAATGGACAAAGAGAAACGAATAATTGCTCAAAACCCACTTACGACTTTGGCAGCAAAAGTACCCTCTTTGAAAAATTACAAATTATCCCCCACTACATTGGCATCAACATACAGTAGCTCCCGAACTTTTAAAAATTACAAATCCCCTGAATTTTGATATTTGTTGCAGTCGCTAGTTTTTCTATTTATATAGCCATTAAGTTTCACCTGACAATTAGACTTATTCATTTGTTTTACCAAAATTATCTCTATTACTTGGTTCATGAAGTAACAAGAGAGAGAGAGAGAGAGAGAGAGAGAGAGGATGGAATGATTGATGAACCTAAGAAAACCTAGTTGAGATTATTTAGATTAAGAAAAATGAGTTAGATCATTTTCAGACAACACCCGTACAGGTTAAAAACAAGCACCTACAAAAATCAAAGTTCACGAATGCATAAATTGTGACTTTACAAAGTTTGGAATTAATTGTGCAATGTTGGCAAAGTTCAAGGGGTTCCGAGCAACCTATCCTAAAAAAAAAAAAAAAAAAAAAAAAGCATTTGAGATATGGTCTAATGGGGAGAAAAAGAGCAAAGCACGAAATAGATAAGTCAATGTAAACGTGAGATAATTAAACAACAATGCCGTGGCCGGTGGATTTGCCCCCTAGTCGCTGGCGGATCAAAACGTAAGTGTCCATCAGAACCGACATAGACTAGAGTTCTCTCTTTGGATTAAAAAAAGAGACCATTTCATCCTCTATTAGCCCAACAAATAAAAAATAAAAATAAACTATTACATTCTCGAAGGTTGGACTGTACTCCCATCCTAGTGCTCACGGAACCTACCAAAAAAAAACCCTGGAGAACATCCCGTGTGGAACCCACGAATTAATTGCTTCATTGCACAAGAAGAATGAGACTCTACTAGGTAACGATCACACATCACAAAGTACAAACTATAGTAACCTTCCAACCTTGTATTTTTATGGAAAACTACAAAAACATCCATGTACTGAACTTAGCATCACATGTTCACTTTTTACTTATTTTATGGAAAACTACAAAAACATCCATGTACTGAACTTAGCATCACATGTTCACTTTTTACTTATTTTATTTTAAATTTGTGTGAATATAAATCAAATATGAGTGGCAAACGCAATTGTACAATCTTTAAAAGTACACAAACTAGAACCCCAACTCTTAGGGCTTGCAACTTGCAAGATGCAACAATCGCATTATGTATCCAATCAACTTGCTAAGAACTACTAAGATACTGGTTACGTACGAGCATCTTTTTTTTTTTTCATCTGACAACAATAGTCTTGCTAATTCCATATTTCAACCCCACCATAAATATTGGCCTTTAATTAGTGGTTGTTCAAAATGTGCTAAACCTATCACAACATTTTTGCTAGTTCATTTATAAATTTTAAAATTATGTTAATTAAGTTTTAAGCCTTTTCACATTTTGTCAATTGAGACAATTTGATCAATTTTGGCTAAAAATCGTTAACGTAGATACCAGCAATCTCATATGGTATGACTGATGCTGAAGTAGATGATTTTAATAATATTTTAATATTTTTTGGATTTATTTATTTGTTTTATTTAATTATTTCCAGTTCTTTTTTTTTTTTTCTCTCTCTCTCTCTCTCTCTCTCTCTCTTGACGACCCTCGATGGCCACGGGTGAGCGCCTCCTCGCCTAGATCTGACACCCTCACCTATTGGCCACGAGGCAGACCATCACTGGCTAGAGTTGTACCAAAAAAAAAAGTGAGAAAACCTAGAGAACATCCCCGTGGAATAGGTAAGACGCCAAGCGTCTCCGCGATGAGTCGAACCCTCTCCCTCCTAGGAGGGGTCAGTGGGTCCCCCCACGGTGGGGAAGACTTACTAGCGTAGCCACTGCGGCCGGTGGTTACAAACTATGGTAACATTCCAACCCGGTATTTTATGGAAAACTACAAAAACATCCATGTACTGAACTTTGCATCACATGTTCACTTTTTATTTTATTTTATTTTAAATGTGCGTGAATATAAATCAATTATGAGTGGCAAACGCAATTTCACAACGTTTAAAAGTGTACAAACTAGAACCCCAACTCCTAGGGCTTGCAACTTGCAAGATACAACAATCGCATTTTGTATCCAATCCAACTTGCAAATTCCATATTTCTACCCCATCGTAAATATCAACCTTTAATAAGTGGTTATTCAAAACGTCCTAACCCTATTAAAACATTTTTGTCAATTAAGTCATGAATATTTTAATTATGTCAATTGGGTCCTGAGTCCTTGTTTTGTCAATTAAGTCATTTTGGTCAATTTTGGCTGAAAATTGTTGATGTAGATGTCGGTAATCCCACGTTACACCAGCACTGATGTGAACGATTTTTAAAAATATTTTAATATTTTTTGGATTTATTTATTTGTTTTATTTTATATTTTCTTAGTTCTTTTCTTTTCTTTTCTCTATTTTTTTTTCCCGATCCTTGCTGGCCACAGGTGAGGGCCTCCGCACCTAGATCCAACACCCTCACCTATTGGCCGGCTAGGTGGACCATTGCCGGCTAGAGTTGTAAAAAAAATGAAAAACAAAGTGAGAGAAACATTCATTTCGCTGCTTTTACTGATTTATGTTTTACAATCATTCTTTTAATCAATATAGAAAGAACTGAACAATTTTAGTTTAGATATAACGCTAAAACAAACACCGATATTACTCATTTGCTAAATGTCCATTTGCAACCTGTCATGTGGCTTGACATATTAATCATGTAAACGTTCTTATTGTATATAGACAGCATTGTCCTAGCTTCCGTGGAATTTTAGACCTTTGTTTTTCTTTTGCCTATGGAGGAAATTTCTTCTTTTTTGATAAGTTGCCGAATTCTCTTTTCATTAGACCATGCTAAATCTATGTGGGAAAATTAGGAAAGTCCCGGATCTTTAGATAGTTTCGGTGCCAAACGCGGCCATTATTCATAAGCGGATGCTTCCGAGCCAATGAGACAATTCTTCAGAGTGAAAGTGACATGGAACAACCAACCCAAAAAAGAAAGAAGATAGTGACATGAAACAAAGATGCACGTTTACCCAATAGCTACATGACGCCCTCATTGTGGTTGGCAAGGGCATCGGGCAAGGCCATCAAGCCCTCGCTAACCCTCAATCCAAAAAAATATTAGAAAGTTAAAAAAGGAAGAAAAGAAAAAAAAATATAATAAATAAAAATCAATGTTAATGCTATCCATGACATGTAGGATCGCGTTGTTCACGTTAGTAATTTACAATAAAATTGATCGGATAGACTTAATTGATAAATTGCCAAAATGTTTATAACTCAATTGATAAATTTGAAATATTTAAAACTTTTTTGGATAATTTTCGTGTCTAACATTCGAACAAATTGAAGAGTTGAAGTGTGTTTTCAGTTTTCATACCTCATGCCAACCTACTGAATTGCATGCATCGGATCGAACCTCGGATTCATAGGGTTGATAGCATGCATTTGCACGGTGAGTATGTGTGGTCTGACCTTTGAACTGAAGTCCAAATGGCACGCGTTCCACAAAAAGCAGCGACGCGGGATGATTCGAGGAGAACTGAGCTTCCAGATGGGGTCCGAGCTTATTGATCCGCGCAATCCCAGTCCAGATCAGCGTGTCCTTTCATCGATTTTTGGCCTTTATGTGACGTTGATCTCTGAGCTTGAGTTGTTTTGAGAGAGAGAGAGAGAGTCTCCCAAGAGTCCGAGGTCGCTTAGGTTCGACCTATGTAGATTGTAGTCTAGGTTAGGTTGGGATGGGACTTTGGAATAATAAGAATTCCTTCATCCCAACTTGCGCCTACGGAAGTTTCCCACCCATTGACCATCGGACTTTATTAGGACCACCATAATTATTAGAGAAACTACAACTTTTCTTTATAAATAATGTGAATATTTATGGGACCACTAACTTAAATATTCTAATATTTTCTCACATGCGTAAACTAGACTTTAACCTAAACTTTAAGTGTCAAAATATGTAATAAGAAGGGCAATTAACGGTCTTGAAAGATCAAGGACTTGGAAAGCTTCCAACACATAATACTGAGTTTTGCATAGTTACTTAAGGAAATGTATCCCACCTTTCCAATAATATTTTGGGGGCATTACCATGAAAGTGGATCAGATTATGTTGAAATTGAATTAATCTATCATATTATGGAAGAGATATGGATCGCCCTTTTTTAGAGGAATGTCTTTCTTTTATTTTCCCCTCAAAATGCCATCGACAACTTTTTCCTGCAAAATACATATAATTGCTCAAAATCCTTCTGAACCTTGGCAGCACAAATGCCCTGCAACTTTTGAAAAGTTACAAACTGTCTCCCTTGACATTAGCATCAGTGTACAGTAGCTCCCGAACTTTTGAAAGTTACAAATTGCCTCTTAATTTTTATGTTTGTTGCAGTCCCTAGTTTTTTGTCTACATAACCGTCAAGTCTTACCGAAAGATAGACTGATTCACCTTTTTTTTCAGAATAATTTCTATTACATGGTTAATGAAGCTACATAAATTAAAAAGAAAAAATGAAGGATGCAATGGTTGATGAAGCTGAGGAAACCTAGTGGAGATTATTTGGCTCAAGAAATATGAGTTGAATCATTTTCGGGTAACACCTAATGATTATGCAAACCGAAAGACCTAGCAAATGCAAAATCAAAGTTCAAGACCGCATAATTGTAATTTTTCAAATATTGGAATAAATTATGCAACGTTGCCAAAGTTCAAGGGGTTTTGAACAATTTATCCTAACAAAAAAAAACACTTGAGAAATGGTCTAATGGGGAGAAGCAAAGCACGAAATTGATAAAGTCAAAGTAAGCGTGAGAAAAGTTAACAACAACACACCCACCCGTGGGTAGCCGCGTTGGTATTCATTCTTTCCTGCTTTGATGCGGTCGAGAGTTCGAATCCCCACGTTGCTATCGCAATTTAAGTGGGGGGGTTCTAGTAGTGGGTTGTTAGGCCAGCTTCTCCCGAGGTATAGTCGTCCAAATAGTTTCGACGAGGTTTGCCATTGCCACCGAGTACCGGAGGACCGTGTGATCCTGACTAGCGTACGCAAAAATGGGCTCAGGTGAATCCTCGGTTACCCAAAAATAAAAAAAATAAAAAAGTTAACAACAACACAGTGGCCGGTGGATTTGCCTCCAGTTGCCGACGGATCAAAACGTAAATGTCCAACAGAACCAACAAAAATTATAATATTTAGGGTTGATACCCTAATAAAAATCCCAAATTGGTATATCTGTGACAAATTTACCCAAAACTATTCTTTCGACGACCAAAAACCCCAAACTGGTATGTCTTTGACAAATTTACCACTGGAACATTTGTGACAAATTTACCCTCTATTAATTTTCGTTAAATTTTATTGTCAAATTATTAAGTTAAATGACACGTGACAGTTGATTGGTATACCGATTTGAGATTTTACACTCTATTTGTCACAGTTTATAATTTTTGTGATTTTTTTGTGGTATTAATCTAATTTAGCGGAGGGTATATTTGTCATAAATTTATCAGTTTGAGGTTTTTTGTGGTCGAATAAATTAGTTTGAAATAAATTTGTCATAAATGTACCAGTTTAGGGTTTTTTTTTATGATCAAATGGGGTAAATTTATCATAAGTGTATCAGTTTGAGATTTTTTATGGTCAAAAAAGTAATTTGGGGTAAATTTGTCACAAGTGTACCAGTTTGGAGTTTTTCAGGATATTAACCCTAATATTTATTTGTCTCTATACTGAGGGCATTAAAATTGTATCTTTTAAATAAATAAATAAAAAATAGAGCATTTCATCCTCTATTAGCAAAAGAAGAAAAAATAAATTATTGCATTCTCCAAGGTTGGACGGTACTCCCTATAACAGTGCTCAAGGAACTTTTCAAAAACCCTGGGGAATATACCATGGGAACTCCATCGAATTGACTGCTCCATTGCACAAGATAAACAAGACCATAACTAGTTAATGATCGCACATCACAAACCATTGTAACGATGCCAACCTTGGATATCTTGGGAACTATGGACCTATCCTTGTAGTAAACTCAGCATCATATGATATTTCCATTTGCGTGCAGATACATCCAATATGAGAGGCAAATGCAATTGCACGATGTTTCAAAAGTGTACAAATCTCAACTTAACTTTTAGGACTTGCGTTTTGTAAGATATAATAAGATATAATGGTTACATCTTATGTGCAATGAACTTGTCAGAAGTAATTATTAAGACATAGTCGCATGCAAGTAGTTCTCTTTTTATCAAATAATAATATTCTTGCTTACCCCACCATAAATCCCAGCCTTTGATCAGTACTACTACAAATGCTAGCAATCATGGAAAAAAGGTCCACTATTTTAACTCAATCCGTGTTACTTTTCAAAAGTTCAGTTTTGAAAAGTGGGTCATACGTTGACTTTGTATTGATTGACATCGAAAGAAAACCCAACCGCATGGGGATCTCTGGTTTTTACCCAGAAGAATTTACGCGCTATTAACTCTTGTCGAAGTCGAAGCATCCTCTGTTCTATGTCAATGTCAAATGGCGGGCGCCGTGATTTGGAGACACGGAAGCCTTTGCCTAAACAAATTTCACGTGGTGAAGCATGAAATTCGTGAACCTCATTATAGACAATTGACTTTTCACCGGCTTGCGTGCCGGAAGGAAAACATTATTATTAGCTCATGATTAATAGGCCAGTTTTAGGCCGTACATCTCAAGTGACCTTTCGGGCCATAATTGGACGGCGATGACAGGTTGGAAGTTAAACGGCTTTTCCACTAATTAAAAACTTGGAACTCGTGCGTCCCCTCTTTTGCAGATAATCTCTGTGAATAAATTAAGAAAAAAAGTCCATAACAATGGTAGCTCGGGAGAAATAGGTTGCTTGAGTTCCACGGAGCGGCAAATTCAAGCTATGCCATAAGTAAACGAAGGGCTTAACTATATCTTTAGAATTTGTTATCATTTTACTGGACATAAGTATAAAAAAATATAAATCTATCATAGTAATATCAATTCAATTTTAAACATTTCAATTGAACCAATTTAATCATCAACCTTTAGTATTAGTGTCAATTTACTTCATTCGATTAATTTTGACCGGAAATCGCCAACGTGGATTAAAGCTGTTTTACATGGCACAGTCAGCGTTGATGAGAATAATTTTTTTTATTTGTTTTATTCTTTGTTTTCCTTTCATTTTAGTCGAGAGGGTCAATAAGCCTTAGCCAGCTGTTGGGAGGGTTAGGCCCTCATCAAATCTGGGCGAGGGCCACCTTGCCTACAACTGCGAGAGCCATGAAGGCCCTAGGCAAGGGCCACAACCCTTGCCAGCCAAAATCAAGGAAAAAAGAAAATAAAGAAAAGAAAGGAACAAACAAATTATTAAAATATTATTGAAAAAGTTAACGTCAACATAGGTCATGCCACGTTTGATGGTTAATGTTCTTGTCAATGATTTCCAGCAGAAATTGGGCGATGAATTCAATTGTCACAACTGTAAAAGATTTAACACTAAATTGGTACAATTAAAAAGTTTATGATTGAATTGATACACATACAATAATTTAATACTTTTTTTTAAGGTACTTTTCTCCCTTTTCTGTGGCACGGTAGTGGCGCATTAATGCGCCGTAATTTTAAATCAAGAACATGTCCATTTGGAAAGAAACTAAATCAGATCCACTGATACCCTTGCTATTGCGGTGGCAGTACACCAACCTACTTGTCTCAAACCTTTGAGTAATAAATACGATTGCTAGTTATAATCTTTGTCGAATATTTCATAACGAATGTTATATCATGATGATGCCTAGAGAGAGTAACCGTGCTAGTTTACCCATATGTCATTCTACCTGTTTTTCTTATAAAAAAATCAAGAAATAAACAAACATCAGATGTATAATTATGGAGGATATTAAAAAAATTCTGCATACTTATCTTCTCTGCATACTAATCTTCTCTATGTTTGGTCAAGTTCATGCCGTATATTGAAGAATGAGTCAGCAGTATACCGTAGCAACCAAAAAGAATACGGAACGAGTGTACTCGACAATCACGAAGCTCCCCCACAAGACGCTTGTCCAACTTCTAGAGTTGACATTTCCTTTTTCCCTTCTTTTGCTGAATAAATATTTTCAATCACTACCGGTATTCAATTCACCATACTAATGAAAAATCAGTATAAATGGTTTAGAAGCATGCTTCTTCATTTCTCATTTTTTTTTTTATGGTGATTCACTCCATCATTTGAGGTAACCGACAATCACGAAGCTCCCCCACAAGACGCTTGTCCAACTTCTAGAGTTGACATTTCCTTTTTCCCTTCTTTTGCTGAATAAATATTTTCAATCACTACCGGTATTCAATTCGCCATACTAATAAAAAATCAGTATATATGGTTTAGAAGCATGCTTCTTCATTCCTCATTTTTTATGGTGATTCACTCCATCATTTGAGGTAACCGCAGGTCCACACGAGTGTTGGATTAGGGCACACGGCAAGAGGGATTTTGTCATTAGTGCACGAACAGTTCATGATAGTCTAGCCCAGCACGAAACGATCATGTTTTATATATGCACGTTCCTAGTTCAAACTTCATTCGAAAATAACGTTCTCTCCTTTGACTATTAGGCCAGAGCTAATTAATCTTCACGATCTAAGAATCTCTAACAGAGAAAGAAGATAAATATGCTGTGAGAAAGAGAGCTAATATAGGGGCATAGATGTCATTGAAGATATAATATCATGTAACGGGACTTGATGTCATCGATGATATAATATAATTCAATGGACTTGATCAACTCAATAAAATATTCCTAGACCGGCTTTTTGACATGTAAGTTAGGCGAAAGAAGATCGCAAGGCGAAACAAGTCTTTATTTTGGGGGTTGACTTTGGCAAAGTATTTTACCGGCTCTTCCGAGTTGTAGTCGCCTTGTCCCAAACGCTGAATACATTGACGAAAACGACCTTGATAAACACATTGATTTTATACAAGGCGACAGTGCTCAAGAACCAATAATAGCTTCACACGTCATTTAGTAAATTGATAATTGAAAATCGGTTTTAGCATATCTATCAATTTCCTTTTAGTATCAAGTGTTAATTGGGCGGCCTCTCTCTCTCTCTCTCTCTCGATAATTGAAAATCGGTCTTAGCATATCCTCTCTCTCTCTCGATCTCGATAATTGAAAATCGGTCTTAGCATATCCTGTGGAGGAGATAAAGTTAGTTGCCATATTTACTCATAAATAAAGATTAGTATCTGAATCTTTGAAAATGGTGTGTTTAATTTAGAACAATTCGATGGGCAAAGATCAATCTATTGTTATTTCGACACTGGAAGAGCTGCTTGTTTATTCACAATACAAAGTAATTCAATCTTTCGCCCATTTATTTTCCATGCGTGTAACGAGAGTAAAGCTCGATTCACAGGGCAATGGGTATGATCTATGAGCTGCTTTGAGCAAAAGAAAAAAGAGCTAGAGACATACCTTGTTAAAGTTCTTCTTACGTTGTTTTTTGCTATAGAGGTCAAGTGGTGTACGGGTTAGATTTTGCTTGAAAGAAAACAATACGATGATTTGGGATAATAACTAGGCCATATACAAAGTATCTGGTCTCCTTGAAAGGAAAGGGCGCAGGGGACAAACCTGCATGCCACCCACTCCTACGGGCTAGTTTTCATTTGTATCACTATGTATAGTGAAAGAAGATGAAAGAAAACGGAAAAGAAAGAGAACGAAGGGGAAATTTTATTTTTGTATTTCTGTGTGTCTAAACCAAATGTACAGAGTGAGTATTAAAGTACAAATTGTATGTAAAGAAAAGGCAACAATATAATATACAAAATCAGATCTGGTATTAATTGATCTCGACTTATCCAATAATATCCGAAGGATTCTTGTAAATATTCTTGTGTATCTTCAACATATAGTTCGATGGCTGACCGGGTCATTTCGAAAGGCTCCAACAGCTTGGACCCAAAAGGAGGTTCCATTCCACGGACAGATTACTAATTAAAGACTGATTAATTAATTAATTAGTTGAAAGGATTAGCTCGCCAAGTCATTGACGCACTTTCGGCTGGTCTATGGAGGAGCATTTATGTGTTAAATTAATATTTTCGATACAGAGGTGTAGATTATGTCCGAAACAATGAAGGCTGTGTGCTTATGCTTCGTAGAAATGGTCAAAATGTCATAATAAAACCGTTGAGTGTCCACTGTCGTAACCTCAGGTTGTTGAATAGAGTAATTGTGCTCTCAATCTCTCTATGGTTGGTCATTTAGAATTTTTCAAAATAGTTAGCTATGATCTCATAAAACTCTACTGAAACAATGTCTTCAATAGACGTGGTACCAACAATGAATGTCGTGTGCATGAGATACACTTACTTCAAATGGTTGAATTATTGCTGGTGTTATTTCCTGTAATTTATGAATGATGCGAGTATATACACTCGGTGACATTCACCGACACAAATTAAAATTTGTAGCGATTTGGCATTCAGTGGCTAGAATTATACTCTTAAATGGAAACTTAGAAATGCATCCAAATACCTGACCCTGTATTCTAAACTTGTGGACCCGAACTTTCGCAATCAATGTATCCCCCGGATTTTGATTTGAGATGCAGCATCAACGAATTCGAAAACCTAAAAGGCAATTCTTAATATTATGTGTGCACGTAGCAACAAGAAGATAGAGAGCATCATCGGAACCCAAGACCCGCGTCTGAACTGAGTGGAACGAGTCACAAATGCTTCCAACGACATTCATTCCTGAAACGGTCCTCACGCATGGAAATCATAATCTATCCCATATTGAATTATTATAAGGTGCGATCTGACAATAGACTTAGTAATTAATACTGTACACGCGAAGGAAAGGTGCGAGAGTCGTTGGTGCATTAACGTAATTCGAGAGCCGGACATAAATTTTTTTATATCGTTCTTGCTCTCGACCGTTTGCTCAGTCGCAATACCAGCCAAATCTGTAGTCTTGACCTGGAGATAAATAATCAAATTGCAGAGATCTCAGTACATTCCCAGGGCAGTCAACAACTAAAGCGCCATGATATGTTTTACTCGTTCACAAAGTAAGTTCTACATTTGTTTATGGAATATGGAATTTATCACCGTCCCTTGTGGTGGTTTTAGCTAGAAGCGACAGGGAATGAGATGGAAGCAGACAAAAACTAGAAGACCTGATGTTGAGATGGTCAAGCTATCTCATATATGATGCTAATGGAGTAAAGAATTCCAGACGATGATGTGGTGGATCGAATCGGCCGTGATGTAAAATCTATGCCAGGGTTTGTGTTATTTTGGTCGGATGCTCAAATTCTATCTAGACGGTCGGGGCCAAATACTATGACGGGCATGCTCTTCAATGTTGCATGGAAAAATCTTCATTTCGGGCCAAGCACTTCGATTCTAGTACCTTCGACAAGAAAAGGGCAGTTTCCTAGGGTGCTTCCTAGATGTGTACAAAATTCATTTTACTGTCCGCCCGAAAAAACCTTGGTCGCTCTGACTTCGTGATTTTCACAAACCGGGTGTCGTCAGCCCAACCACAAGCTGAACACCGCGTTCCTTGTCGTCGCCCGACTCCTGCAGTCTTCGACGTTCAGACGGACTTAGTCAACCTTTTCGGAGAGGAGGCTTGCAAGAACTCTCTCACGCGCTCACGTAACTACGTCGTCTCCTCCTCCCCATTATAAAACCAGCCCCATCTCATCACCATTCTTCCCCACAGTCGACACCCCCAAGCCCTTCTCTCTCTCTCCGGCGAGAGAAGATTCAGATTTGCTGGAGATCACTGACCTGCCCTAATAACATCGTTTGCTCAGAAACGAAAATCGGAAGCTCAGCTTGACGCAATCGCCTTACGACAGCGAGGACAAGGACAGAAACCATGAGGAGTCCCTTCTTCAATCCGTCACCTTCCCCTTCCCGCTCTCCTCTCAGATTCACCCCAGCCTCCTCCCCCATCCAACACACCTTGTCCGAGTCCCTCGTCGAGGAGAACATCAACAACGCCGAGTCCCTCATCGCCAAGTGGGACCTTTCCCGCCACTCCCCCTCCTCCTCCTTCTCCCTCTACCGCAACTGCCGCCCAGAGGCCAAGCAGTTCCTCAAGTCCGTCAGGGACTTGCAGGCCGCCATGCACTTCTTCGTCAAGCAGGACTCCGCCTCCGACAAGCTCGTCCGCCCCCAGTCCCTCATGCAGACCGCCATGAAGCGGCTCGAGAAGGAGTTCTACCTCATCCTCTCCACCAACCGCCAGTACCTGGACCACGAGTCGGTCTCGGCCCGCTCCTCGAGTGTCTCCGAGGGCTACGAAGATGATTCGGAAGACGACCTGAACTTCGCCGGCGACGGCTCTGAGTCGGCGGGGACGCCGGAGAGGACGTCTTCGTCGGCGACGGTGATGGCGGACTTGAGGGCCATCGCCGATTGCATGATCTCTTCGGGCTACGGCAAAGAGTGCGTCAAGGTGTACAAGATCGTTCGGAAGTCGGTGGTGGACGAGGCTCTGTACCGCCTCGGGCTAGACCGGACGCTGACTCACTCGCAGATACAGAAGATGGACTGGGAGGCTCTGGAGACGAAGATCAGGTGCTGGCTGCGATCGGTCAAATTCGCGGTGACCACGGTGTTCTACGGGGAGCGAATCCTGTGCGACCACGTGTTCGCTTCCTCGCTCCCCATCCGAGAGTCCTGCTTCGGCGAGATCACGCGCGAGAACGCGATCGCCCTGTTTGGTTTCGCGGAGAGCGTGGGCAAGTGCAAGAGATCCTCAGAGAAGATGTTCCGCTCGCTCGACTTGTACGAGGCCATCGCCAACCTCTGGCCCGTGATCGAGTCCATCTTCTCGTACGACTCGTCCTCCGCCGTCCGATCCCAGGCCGTCAACGCCCTCGTGAGGCTCGGCGACGCCGCGCGCCTGATGCTCGCCGACTTCGAGGTCGCCATCCAGAAGGACGCCTCCAAGGCCGCCGTCCCCGGCGGCGGGGTCCACCCACTCACGCGCTACGTCATGAACTACCTCAACCTCCTCGCCGACTACAGCGAGATCCTCAGCGACATAGTCGCCGACTGGCCAGTCGAGGCCGCCGTCCCCGAGCTCGGCAGCGACACGTCGCCGATCTCGGCGCGGTTCGCGTGGCTGGTGCTCGTGGTGCTGTGCAAGCTCAACGCGAACGCCGAGCGGTACAAGGACGTGGCTCTGTCGTACCTGTTCTTGGCCAACAACCTCCAGTACGTCGTCGTCAAGGTCCGGCAGTCGAGGCTCCGGTACCTGCTCGGGGAGGAATGGGTGGCGAAGCAAGAGGCGAAGGTGAAGCGGTACGCTGCGAACTACGAGAAGATGGGGTGGAGCAAGGTGCTGGCCTCGCTGCCGGAGGCTCGACTGCCGGCGGCGGCGGCGGCGGAGATGCCGGTGGACCACGCGAAGGACACGTTCCGCAGGTTCAACGCGGCCTTCGAGGAGGCGTACAAGAAGCAGGTCGGGTGGGTCGTGGCCGACCCGAAATTGAGGGACGAGATGAAGGTGTCGCTCGCGAAGAAGCTGCTGCCGAGATATCGCGAGTTCTACGTGACGCACGCGGCGCCGCTGAGGAGGGACACGTTCAGGGAGGGGATTGTCAGGTTTGCCCCCGACGATTTGGGGAATTACCTCTCGAACCTACTTCACGTTCACGGGGCCGAGGGCTCGGGGAGCTTTTCGTCCGGGCACTCGTCCTCGTCCTCAACGGGCTCATCGAAGAAAGGGCGGAGTCATTGATCCATTGTTCTGACGTGTATACAAACGCTTGAGATGTATAGAGACGGAATAGTTTGTGAAGAATTCATCGATCACTCGAATTTCCTATTTTCCCAGTTCCCTTTTCTTTTTTGTCAATAAGTCAGGTTTTATTAACAAAATACCTGAAAAATGAGAGAGCAACCCATAATACGTACGCAACGAATCACATACTAACCACTCAATCCCCAATTCCAACATGAGGTTTATATATCAATTGATGCACACTTCCTTGTTGATATTGAGCGACTACTGAGAGAAGAGAGAGGCTAGTTTGGTTATTTCTTCGAAGATATAAGGAGCCATTGCTTGAGGTAGGTCTAAGGTTTCTAATTCTAAAAACATTTAAGTTGGCATTTAATAAAATTTTGAGGGCAACAAAGACAATTAACAATACTTCATTAACTTGTCCAAGTTGTGCATCAAGAAAGCATAAAAACTCAAAGCACCTTAGGACTTGTTTTGGATTTGCAGCTTTTCCAAAGTTCACTTTTGTCCGGTCTGACCAAGATACGACTTATTTGAAATTAATTGAATGAACACAACGCATAAAAAGAAATCTTTCTGTGGTATTGATAGACTCTATAGTCTTTTCTTGTTGCTTGTCAATGTAGAATCATGCATGCATTATTCAATATCGAATTTCTCCAATTTCTATAAGGTTTCTTTCTATCCATTTTTTCCACAATTCAATTCGATGCAAAAACAATTAGAGGGTTTAAATTGATCCTTTCCGGAGAATTAGATGGTCTTCCTGAACAAGCCTTTTATTTGGTAGGTAACATCGATGAAGCTACTGCGAAGGCTACGAACTTAGAAATGGAGAGTAAATTGAAGAAATGACCTTAAATCTTTGTGCACTAACCCCTAATCGAATTGTTTGGGAGAAAGCATAAAAACTCAAAGTACCTTAGGACTTGTTTTGGATTTGCAGCTTTTCCAAAGTTCACTTTTGTCCGAGATGATTTTTTTAAAAATCTTCCCAAACACTCAAATTTTGGCCTAAGGAGCTTTGGTGGGAACTCCTTTCCCAAACGGACCCATATAACCCATGTAATTTGAGCATTCTAATCTCTGAGTGTATAATCAGTCTGATGAAGCTTCAAAACAGCAGTTGGGGAATCCTGAAGTTTCCACTTGAGCATTTTGTACTTTCGTCGCAAACCCGTTATGCAGTGCCAAGGAAGATAAGAAAAATGCCGGAGGACACAGGGGCTCTCACGGCCTTGTCTCTAAGCTCATCCCAAGCACTTGCACCAGGGAACGCTCCAATGGGTGTCAAAAGTCAAGAGCACTCTGTCAGGAACAGAGGAATAGGCTGCTGAACATGACAAAGGCTAGCCATCTCAGTGTTTGAGAAGAGGCCCTAAGGGATGCAATTAGCATGCCAAAGAAAGGAACATTTAGCACCCCCGATTACATGCTTCATAAGTTTCGTAAGGATCTCTAAGCATCAAGATTTTCCTCCAAATGAAGGATGATGAGTCAGCTGAAATTGGCAGAGTCTAAAATGATTTTGCCCTGCTGTCCGTAAATTTCCAACCAAGCAACCCGTATACACCCACCAGCTCAAGCAAAAATTAGCCAAGTACAATGCATAAAACAAGTTTCATTCCACCAAATGATCCTTTGAAGACCCAATCCTCCTTTGATCCTTTGAAGACCCAATCCTCCTTTCTTTAGGAAGATAGATAGTGGTAAGACACGCCTTAACAACTTCGGCAGATGTACTATCACCCGTAAAAGCTTGTATTTTCTACTCAATTATCTTGATGAATTTTTCCAGGCAAATTGAAGACATTGCACTAGAAATTCGTAATGCTTTGGGTAACGGAAGTGTAGCAGCAAAAGACAGTTTCCTAGTAATCCAGGTTTTAAACATGTTACTAGTCTGTCTATCATAGGCCTACATTCCTTTTCAGTCAATTTTTCAGTCACTAAAGGAACTTCCGAGTATCTCACAGGGAGTTGGCCAGCTTTAAAACGTGAAGCATCCAAACATTTCCATAGGTAACTCTTCAAAAACACTAGAGAAATGGATCTCGGTCATGGCAGGATTCAGAATTTGAAACCAGAAAGAGATCTGAACTTGTCAAATACGAATCATAATGAAAGCATCGACTGCTTGTCACCATTAGTAAATATCAGCAAATCATCCGCAGAATAGTACCGAGTCAAATGTGCCTTCCGGCATAAGGATCAGCAAGCGGACAATCTTTTTATCTCCCACTTTCGTTAAACTGTTCTAGATATTAGGCCTAATCTTCGAAGAAAGCCAGCCCATCTAATCTAATCCATGTGGGAAATTTGTGGAAGGATCCGTTAAGAGGTTCCGAACTCGAAGATCTCTTTCCAATCAGTAGGTAAATATTCTACTGAAAGTTGTATCAATTCCACGAACTCGGTGTTAGATTACCTGACGTCCGTAAAGAGTCTGTCATCTTTTGCAGTGGCGGTGGATTTGATTAGCGCAGAATATGATCCAGGCGAGTATGTAAGGGCACATCATGCAGTCCCTTCAGGTTTCCGGAATCATGAAGCTGAAGAAGACTAGAGAATCTATCATTTATCTGGGCCAACGAGCTTGTGGTTTTGTCATTTCTGTGGGTCTTGTGCATTTTTGAGTGATGGATGGGCTCCCAAGGAAAACCAGGCCCAACATGCTCAGATAATATTTGTTAATCTCAACACCTATCCATATTCTTCCTTGTCGTTGAAAACTATTCTCAATTTTTATCACCATAATATCTAAATTCTCAGCTAGATCACTTCCATTATATGTCTACATTAGTTCAATCAAGTTTTTTGCATCGACCCATTTGTTGGGATAGTAACATTGGTTATTTGACCCGCCATATGATTTATGTTGCGTCTCTCTTTCTCTCTCTTCGATGTGAAAGAAGAAATGCTTTTGATATAAGAATCTCTGATATTTGTGAAGGACATTTCAAAAATCGAACAATGTCATAGTCATTTTCCTTTTATCTTATTATAGTTGTGATAGAGTGTACAATCATTTCTCTATTAAGAAGATTGAAATTTGTTATTCAAGTTTATGATGTCTAGTCTAGATATTCAAATGAGATGACTCCATTGCGCTGTTTCCCAAAGAAGAAAGGTTGCTTTCTGTGTTGGTATATTCTGAAAGAGTTATTAAGTATCAAAAACTGTCAATTAAAAAAATTAACCATTTGACTTTCCAGTAATTTATCGATAACTCACTGACACATTTAGCAAATTACCAGCTCTTTTTGATAGTTTGTAGAGTATCAACTTGTCTTACATTCTATCAATTTTTATTTACTTTTTTCATTACAGCTTAAATTAGCAACTATTATATGAATTTACTGATCTTTATTTAAATGATTTACCAACAAGTTTTCTATTAAATTACCATCTAACTTTTCGGTTATCAACTTTTGTGTAAGTTACTTCAATTTTTATATGATACTTTTGTGTATCAGCTTTCTTATCGCTTACCAAAATTAATCTATCATTTCTTATAAGAGATAATAAATTTGAAGTAGTAGTAAGTCATGCAACTGGTAAGTTAGTAAAAAAGTTGATAATTTGCAAACTACAAGGAAAATGTCTAACTCATCAAACATTTTGTTTTTTCTTACTAATAGTTATCTAATACTTATCAATATCGATTAAAATTTAAAAGCGTAACAAAAAAAAAAAATTTGGACACGGAACAATAAAATTCAGTCGATCCGGTGACATCATCTAAGATTGCATTCTTAGAATATTAATGCTGTTGGTGACACTTCATTGATCTTTTGGAGGAAAGTGAAAAAACAACGGAAGGATGGAGAAGAGGAGAAAGCTTACCAAAAAAGAGAAAACTGTGAGAAGATAATAAAAATAGACATGTATAACAATGAGGTCACCATATTAATTCATCATTTACTAACCATGTCATAAGGAAATTAAACTAAGGTGACCACATTATTCCATCCATTTTAATTAACCGTTTTGGTGGTTGAATACTATTTTTGAGTGCACATTTATTTCCATCCATTTACGTGATGATTCAATGGACAAAGCATCAGCAAGTAGCTCGTGCCCTAGCGCGCACATGTCCCAAGCGATGATTGCCGTCCATTAATCAACTTAACTATAATTGTGCAGATGAATCCGTCCTGCTCGAATAGTCGGTTTTCATAATCCAATGCACTGAAGTTGCTCTTACTAGTCAAGGATCAGTTTCGTTTTGAATGTTAATGGGTCTGTATAGGTATTATAGGGAATTCATCTCCTCTAAACTTAGTCTGATGAACCAACTGGAATTGTACGAAAATTAAGTTGAAATTTAAGCTTAAGTACACAAACCCTAGTTGATATAACACAACGTGTCAAATAATTTTCCCTCCCATGAACGGAGTATCCAATTCATTCAAAAAATTGGTGCAGAAAATAAGGGTGTGAATGATAATCGTTTTATTTCCGAGTTCTATTTATGGCCAAAAATAGATTTTTCTATTTTTATTCAACGGATGGGTTTCTGAGCAAAAATATACATTTGATAACGATATAAAATTTCTGTTCTTGAATAGAACTTCATTTGATAGACCTTCTTAATATCTCCCTCTTGGGTGGGTGGTGGACGGCAGGCGCTGGGCGAGCGGCTGACTAACAGCAATGAAAGCGAGTAATGAGAAGAATTTTTATTTTTTTATTTTTGATCCATAAATAGAATAGTAGAAAATTTCTACTTCTCTATTCTATTCCAAACCTATTTCTAAGCTAAAAATTTGCATCAAAAATAAAAAAATGAAATTGTGTGTGTTACCAAATAGATTTATGTTCCAAACATATTTTTGAGAATAAAAAAATAGAATGATTATCATTCGCGTCATAAATGTACAAGAATATTTCCTTCCTCGAAGTTAAGTTTGTTATGTAACTTCAAAATTATTTAGTCTGTCTATAATTTCAAAAAAGTCATAAACCTATTACATTAGTACCAATTTAGTCCTAAACATTTCAATTGAACTAATTTAGTTTTAAATTTTTTTACATTGGCACCTATTAAATCCATCCGACCAATTTATGCTAGAAATTGCTGATATGGACACTAGTCATTTTACATGGCAAGACCGACGTTGACATAGACATTTTTATTTAATATTTAACTATTTTTTAAAGTTTTCAATTAATTTTTTCTTTCCCTTTTTCTTTTTTTTTCCCTATTTTCCTTATTACCTTATTTTCTTTCATTTCATTTATTTTCTTTCTTCCTTATTGTCCTCCGCCAACCTCCAGGATAGTTGGCAAGGGATGGGCAAAGCCGCCTCTTGCCAGACTCGGCGAGGGTTGGCAAGCATGGGAACACCCTCGCCGGTCTCACTTGGACAATGCCCCTCGCCAGATATGGGGAGGGCGGCCTTGATCTCTTCATCGAGCAACTTTTCCAGCTACTTGCTCCCTATAAATTTTGCAGCTCTTGTTATGCTTTGAAAGCTGGCCAGCTCATTGATTATTGTCTTCTTTGGAAGCCAAACGGGTAGATTTAAAGCTGTAGCTCGATTGTTGCTTGATGAGAAGAAAAAAGGCTCAAACTACACTAAAGGAGCAGGAGGCTAAGAAAATTGATGTCCATAGAAAATTATTACACGGACTTGTTAGTTGGATAATACGGTGAATAGAGCCAATCACACAATAAAGAACTTTAATCTTTCTAGTACATCTAGAGTCTCACTATCTTTTATCACGTGATTAATCTGGTTAGAAGCCTTATTCTAAACTACATAATACCTCCGCTCATATCTTGGCAAAAGCGTTCTCTGATCAAAGGCGATCTCTTGACTTTGCATGGCCATCGTTTGGGTTGTGTGATTGGCATTGGCATGCACCTTTATTGGTGTTAGTTGACACAACCTCTTTCGCGCATCATCAATAGCCCTCACGCATTCTTTTTCCTGGTACAGAGACGATGATACGTCTACCAATAAGGGATGAAATAAAGGTTCTTTTGTTTTGCCGGCCAGCGGAAGAGACATAATGATATATAAAGCCAGGCAACGTTGACTCCACGCTCGTGAACCTTCAAGTTAGTTGATGACTTGACAGGAGATCGTCACGCCATATCCATCAAGATCCATCTAAATCATGTCCTCCCACCTAACTCTAAGGTTTCTGCGGGCGATCCTCCCTCATTCAATGCATTCACACGTTTAATGGAGAAACAACTGGACTCGAGAAGCGTAGAATCCACTTGCAGAAGAAGCTCAGATTTGGTGACTCTCGTCAAGAACAGCTTATGATTTGATGGGATGTCATTAGAGACATAATTCTGTGTAGATAGAGTCAAAGAACATGCATGAATCGCGTCGAGGACAGAGACATGTTCTTCTACGTAGGGTTTGGCCAAGTGGGTCAATTCCCCAAGAGTTATCAAGTGCCTTGTTCCGATCACAATCTTTTTCCAAAAAATATAGGATGGAGAAATAGCTGCATATTCCATGCATGCATGAACAGTAATTAAGCACGAGAGAACCGGGATAGGCACAATACACACAATTGTTAAGAAGCAGCTGAACATGAAATCACCTGAGACTTTACTTATTATATAGATTATAATGCCTTCTTTTCATAAAATATATCTAGTTGAATGCCCGGTTGATATAGTGAAGGTGTTTTAGAGTGAGAGAATCGACACTTGTTCAGCGTCTAATTTGTTAACCAGTGCCATTCGGAAATTTTATCTAGCATAACTTCACTAGCTGATTATGCTCATACATGGAATTATTCCATCCTACATATGTGTAGACCAACCACGTTTCGTTAACGAGGAGACAGCAAAGCAGTGGGGTTGATTATGCTTCCATGAGCTTATTTATAGCATTAATGGTATCATGTGATTGGCTCGGCTTGTTCGGTTCCATCTAGAATAATTCAATGGAGTCAACCATACTTCCAACATTGATTGAGGTCCCGCTTATCATTCTATGGCCAGCAGCAGCCTACCATTTCCTGTGGAGGGAAGAGCTTCAATAATTCGTGCATACAACAACCACCCAAACCACGGGGGCCTGCGGCGGGGTGAAATTACCCGCTGGTCATCTGTACTTGACAACATTAAATAGTGCAGCTTCTTCTTTAGTCTTATTTCATAATTTGTCACATTATTTTGCCAGAGGATCTAGCATGTTTCATTGATTGTAGGGGTGTGCAAAAGAGTGAGGAATCGCTCAAATCGCTTGGAACCGAACCGGACCCTACCCAAAAATGGTGGTTCCTATTAAGGACTGGTCCAGTTTCCTATTCTAGGTGTGGAACCACCCATCCATCCGAACTGAATCGGTATATATATCTCATTTTTAAGTTTTAATTTTTCATAACAAAATTCTAGTTATCCTCTTCATCTCTCTCCGCCTCTTGCTTCACTCATCTCGTGCCCTCGCCTCCCTCTGTCACTCTTGCTCTCGGTGGCCTTCGGCCTCATCGATCCCTTCCTCACCCTTGCTCTAGATCACCTTAGGCCTGGTTGATCGCTCAATCACCCTTGCTCTTAGTTGTCTTTGGCCTCCAATCTCATTGCTTGCTCTCAAATCTCATGCTTCTTTCGAAGTGAGCACATTTCGATTGGTTTCATGGACCCACCTAGGAACCGAATCCCCAATGGGCAATTCCCAGTTCTAGAGTGGGAACTATCCACCTTAGAACTGATTACTCCTAGTTAGTTGAATTGAGATGACTTCTTTACTTGATGAGCAAAGGTAGGAATACTATGTTTGATTTCCTGAATTTACATATTAAGTGATGTCTTAACTGATACTTTGTTACTTAAATAAGTAAATCATATTCAACATCTAATAAATGACTGTCATATATAGTTTATTATTATATTAATTTAAATTTGCCTTAATAAAGTAAGCATTATTAGTTTTCGATAGTGTTGAGCCAGTTAGTTTTCGATAGTGTCGAGTTGGTTGACACACTTGTGACACAAATGTGATCTATAACGTAAACTGAAATGATTTGAGTTGGAGTTATTTAATCCTTGACTCGTGTCATGTGGTGTTGTGATCAATTTAAAATCGTTTCTTCACACACCTTATAATAGTGCATGTTGAGTATATGTAAGAGATTAATTCATGCTTTGTCAAGAACTTTTTATAAATTTAGCCGTTGAACTTTTTATTAGGCGATGGCATTGGCATGAAGGAGATGACATTTCTAATCCAAACCAACCAATAAATGCGAGTTCTTATGATCAACTTCTAATTAGTTTCCAAGTCGATAATTTTAAATAAATTAGCGGTAATTTTTGGACGTGTAGACAGATTTGAGATAAGAGTGAAAGTTAAGAATTTTTTGTGACATAAAAGGATAATTCAAGACTTGGAATTGAATCCAAAGTTTGGAGTTTCAAAGGTTGGACCAAAGAAGTCGGTTATAAAGAGGAGAAATTTCTATGATTCAATTTCAGTGTATTGAAATATTATATTCGTCGACAAGACAAGTCAAGCCGTGGGACTCGGCCAGTCAGCACTCTGTCATAATCTGACTCATTCTCCAATTTGATTGCGAGTCTACGTCAATCCATTTTGCCTGCGGAAATCTGTTTTTGTCAACGTAAACCCCACTGAGCCAGGACAAAGACTCCGTCCCAAAAAAAAAAAAAAAAAAAAAAAAAAAAAAACGTAGGAAAAAGACAAATGAAAGAACTGAAACCCGAAGCTGATAATAGAACAAGCAACGCACAATCCAGATTCAAGCGACTCACACTTACGTGATCAGATCAATATCAGTTCCGTTTGAAAGCTAGGGATAACTCAAATTTCATGTATAAATCCGGTCTTGAGCGGCTAAGAATACAAAGCAACGTCATAAGCTATTTAGACAAAGTGAGTCGCATGTTCAGAAATCCGATAATAATATTTGCTCTGGTAGGTAAGTTGGTTTCACAAAACCAACCTCGGCATCAGCTAGCATCATTCAAGAAAGTTTTTGTGCTCGTTGCAGCTCCTCGATCACTTCAGTACATTAACATGAGTACTTGATCGTGGATATTATCAAACTAAGTTCCTACTTGAATTGACCTAAAGAAACAAGTAGCGGGAAGACAGTTTGTAGAATTCGCAGGTCTCTTCAATACTAAATTCAATCGAAGTGAAACCCAGTCCCACATTTAACTGTGCATTTGCAGCAGTCCGACCAAGTTGTGTATTTTTCTTAAGGATACCGTTGCTATTTAGCCTTTCCCCTAGATATAAACTGCAAACTTTAATAACCTCAAATAGAGATATTTACTGTAAATTTTCAATGACAAATCTGCAGTAATTAACTTTCGCAATATGGTACGATCAGTTAGCATTATGATCAAAAGAAAAGTTGGCGTATGTCCACATACAGAACCTAATTTCCAGAGCGTTTGGGTACTCTGGGCAACATGGAAATCGCAGCGGCAGCTGCTTTTGCCGAACTTTTTATGTCCTCCTAAGTAATGCGTACATGGGAGCTAACTTTGCGATTGCAACACCTACCTCCATCTTCCAATAAATGAGGATACCACTTCTTGATAAGACGCTAACTGTGAACCATAATGACTTGCTATTTAAGTTATATTTGGCTTCGAACTGTCTATTGTGTGGAAAGCTGACCCGCACTGTTTTCCGGCCCCGCAATGAAAAAGAAGTATCATAAGGAAGTCATCAGTGAATTCAGATTATGTTATTTTAATGAAGGCTCCAATTATGCACATTAGTGTTCTGTTCTTCAAGTTGAGAAGAGGATGTCTTAGGCTTGCGCTCTATATATATGGGCAAGCTTTCTTGCTTATCTTGCCCAAGCATTAGTCCGCATCTTGATTGCTCTTGAAGCGCTCGAGAAAGCTGTGTGACCTTTGATGGGGTTAATGTGAAGTGCACTGGCTCGTTGACCACTGTGCTCTCACACGCACTTTGATTTCTCGCCATTCTGACAAAAGTAACGCGATGTTTTTCCACTTTCATCTTCCTCATTAAGTGCTTCCTTTAAATTCTCACCTGACAATTCGTACGTCTTCTCTCTCCTTTGGCCTTCTGCATCTCTCTCTCTCTCTCTCTCTCTCTCCCTCTGGTTGTGTGAGTGAAGATGGAGCTTCTCTTGATGCTTTACCTTGTCCCTATTTTCTTCTCCTTGCTCATCTTATGGAGAAAGATTGATGAGAGGAGGGACAGAGAGTGCTACATACTAGATTACCAATGCTACAAGCCAACCAACGACCGGATGCTAGACACCGAGTTCTGTGGCGGGATCATCAAAAGGACCAAGAACCTTGGCCTCCTCGAGTACCAATTCCTCTTGAAAGCCATTGTGAGCGCGGGCATTGGCGAACAGACCTATGCCCCGAGGATCATGTTCTCAGGCCGCGAAGACAACCCGACGCTGGACGACAGCATCTCCGAGATGGAAGAGTTCTTCCACGATAGCATCGGCAAGCTCTTGGAGAGGTCAGGCCTATCTCCCACCCAAATTGATGTGCTTGTGGTCAATGTGTCCATGCTCTCTACAGTCCCTTCTTTATCTGCTAGAATTGTGAATCACTACAAAATGAGGGAGGACATTAAAGTGTTTAATCTCACTGGAATGGGGTGTAGCGCCAGCCTAATATCGGTTGATATCGTTAGGAACGTCTTTAAGTCCCAAAAGAATAGGTATGCTCTAGTCGTCACATCGGAGTCATTGAGCCCCAACTGGTACTCGGGCAACGACCGGTCCATGATCCTAGCCAATTGCTTGTTCCGGTCTGGTGGGTGCGCGATCCTGTTATCGAACAACGGGGCCTTGGCAGATCAGGCCATGTTCAAGCTCAAGTGCTTGGTAAGGACCCACCACGGAGCGAGGGACGAGTCGTACGAGTGTTGCATCCAGCAGGAGGACGCGCAAGGACGCTTAGGGTTCCACCTCGGGAAGACCCTCCCGAAGGCGGCAACCCGGGCACTCATTGACAATCTCAAGGCGATCTCCCCCAGGATACTGCCGATCAGAGAGCTTGTCCGCTTCGCGGCAGTCTCTATGTACCGAAAAATGATGAACCAGAACCCGACCAAAGGATCAGGGCCAAGGCCAGTGTTGAACTTCAAGACCGGGGTGGACCACTTTTGCATACACACAGGTGGGAAGGCCGTGATCGACGGCATCGGGGTAAACCTCAATCTGAGCGAGTACGATCTTGAGCCAGCTAGGATGACGCTCCATAGGTTTGGGAACACATCGGCGAGTAGCTTGTGGTATGTCCTTGGATACATGGAAGCAAAGAAGAGGCTGAAAAAGGGTGATAAGGTGTTCATGATAAGCTTTGGTGCTGGATTTAAATGCAACAGTTGCCTATGGGAAGTGGTGAGAGATTTAGGAGATGGTAACGTGTGGAGTGATTGCATCGATAGTTACCCACCGGAGTCCATTGTCAATCCTTTCCTGGAGAAGTACGGCTGGATCAGGGACGAAGACCCAAGCACCTTCAAGACTCTTTAGTGATATCGAAGTCCTATGGTCGTCCTGAAACTTTCCATATGTTCTTTCTTCAATCTCGCTTTGCTCTAATTCTATTCCTGGTACAACGTTCTATTCTTCTTGGACGTTTTTTATTTTTCCATATGGACGATCAAATTTGAAAGGGTTGTTTGTAATACCAAAACTATTACTATTCATTTTGGTGAAAGAGAATTTTAGAGAAAAAGAAAATGTAACGTTCATTCGATAAATAAATTACCATGCATGCTAGATCAGGATATGTTGTATTGATAAGTTGCCATACATGTCAAATCGGAATATGTTGTATCGAGTGGTCAATACTAGAAAACAGGCACAAGTGTTTTCTTTCTCTGGGCTCGTGTTTGCTATACTACAGGTTCTTTTTGCGTTTCAAGAAAAAGAAGTCCCTCCATGTGAATTCTGCATGATTAATCCCTAAGGACCTTTTGTTACTCCCAATAGAGAACCGATCAGAGCAGACGGGCTTGAGCGAGCCGGACTGCGTACTGCCTATTGGGCCTCAAAGTCCTTGATCAAGTCCCATCCAGTCTCGCCCAATTTTACAGCAACACTTTAATCTTATTCACGAAATTATCGGGTTCAAGACGGCCCGAGCAAGCGGACTTTCCGGTGCTCAAAGAAAGAAAGTATTTGCATAGACTCGTACAATTTGTGTCACCAATAGGCACTTGGGCCCATTGGTTGAGGTTCAGTTTTAGAAGCGGCATCTCGGATCTACCGACGAAAGGGACAAAAAAAAAAAGTAGGACAGGAATATAATTTTTTTAAATAAAAAGGAAATAAGATAGTAGTAGTAAAACATGGATAGGATGATTAATGGAAGGGGCCCAATAAGAGAAATGGGCTTCCTGGGGGCGATTGAAGCCTTTCTCTATCACAAAAATGGGGCCCACCACGAGCCCGTACATGAGTTGATGGGCCGACTCTGTTCGGTCGCCGTCAAAGGAAAACGACTGGGACGAACGAGCATTTTGGCTGGCTGGTCGGAGCACTCACTCCTTAATTCGCGTCTCTTGTGTTGATCCATAGTATTGCCTCTTTAATTACGCACGCAATAAATGGAAAATAGATCCATCTTATTATCGTTCAACTACCTGAATCTTTTAATGTGTAGGGGGGGACATATGTACTGTGTCAGAGACGGGGACCGGAATTTAATTGGGGGAAGGTCCCGAACCCGGTGAAATGAAGAAAAAATGAAGAAAAGTCCGCTTCCCTTCTTTTATTGCGATGGAGACTCATGGGCGTGGGCGTAATCGGACATGACTACGTAAGGATACTCAAACCGGTCTGTGATATCATGGTAATGTGACATGTTTTAGACACTATGTAACCGAACTAATTAACTTTGTTTTACTGAAATTTCTCCTACGACGAGATATCCTTTGTCGAAAGTTGTTCTTTGATTTTTTAATTGAGGGGAACAGGTTCTATGGCAACTCTGGAAAAAAAGAAAAAGAAAATCCAAGTAAAGAAGGATACTGACTTGAATTCGAATGGGATTGTACAACTACAAACGACAAGACTTGGAAAATACAAACTCTATAACGACGCAACACCCAGGATAAAGTACACGTCCAAAATTAATTGACGAAGTGAATATGGAAAATAAAAGTATAGTGCAAGAACGTAAAAATAACTGAAAAATAGTAAATTTATTTGATTTGTGTAGAGGGTTTTAATAGATAGGCCGGTATTTATAAGGGTGGTGCCATAATTGCTCTCAAGCTATTATTCGGCAATTATGCCCGTGTTCTTCTATCTCAAAATTTTCGTGCCTATGTTCCTATGATGTCACCATATTGTTTTCAAGTGGTTGTTCCTATAGAAACACATGCTATTTGATCCATGATCATAGTTGCTCCATTCTCTAATGGTTTCAAACTTACAACCATATCTCAATGCGTTCTTTCCAATATTTTGATAGCTCATTGATCTTTGTCAATCAGTTTTTTTTATCGATTATCCTTATACGTTCATCATCATATATCCACAACATATTTGTGACAATTATTTATATGCACTAGCATTGATATCGATTGGTCATGTGTCTAACAAGACTTACTGCTTTATTTAAGTATCGACAACCCGGCCACTATTTTGGTGAAAACAAACTTACATGGACTTGCCATACAATAGTCGAAAACTCTAATAATTGAAGTACAACAAAAGCACATGTTCAGTTCGTTCTGAGCTACAAGTTAGGCGACTTGGTAAGTTGTGGTTAAAACGATGTTGTCTCTCAAGTGGATGGATACTTGATCATTAACTCAGAAGTACATAAAGTTAATGTAAATTGCGTGGAAGAAACGCATGACCACAGTCCGACCAACATGCATTTTCAGTTGGTTCTCTATTATCGTGTCCAAAGCGTGAGATATATCTTTACAGGTCATTGGCTCGGCAATGAATATAGTTGGTGTAAATTGCGACGAAGAAACGCATGAGCGACAACCAGATATGATCATCATCTTTCGGTAATCACTTTCGTCTCGAAAACTACATCCTAACGATCCCTGACAATAATGAAGATTATGTACGCAATGCTGCTACTCCTGTTGAATAGAATAAGGTTTGTTTAGTCCGTGATCGTGACCCATCGCAAGTCCGTGGAGGGAACTGAATTAGCGTTGGTGTTTATGGTTGACCACAGCCTAATAATGATCTCTACTGGTTTTAGGTTCCCTAGTCACTTATTAGTGTGCTGCCGTGGATAGTGAATTCTCAGCATGAAAAGAGATCAAAGCGCGAAAGAAATAACTCTCGGGATCGCATAGCAAATCAGTTTTAGGAGATCACGCTCTAAAACCCAATGATGAAGAGCAAAAAATCGTTCGGATATTGATTAACGTGTTAGAATTAACTTGTTTCTAAGAAAGAGAACAAACGTTCCCTCGCTTTCATTCCAGCTGGTTTCCATTGACCATCACGAGGACATCAGTGGAGTTTTGTCTTTCTTGGGAAGATAAAACAACATTATCCCCGTGAGGAACCACATTTCAATCTTGGTGATCTAGCTAAGGTCATCACAAGTTTTATATGGCTGGTGAGTTCAACAAAAGAGAGTTGTTAATTTCTGACCGCATTTAATCATGAATTGCATTTAATGAGTACAAAAAGATACAAATTGATTGCAATAACATATTACGATAGCTTGTATAATCATCGGGAAATTTACCCAAAAAAATCATAAACATATTGTAATTATGTTGATTCAGTTATAAACTTAATTTTTGTCTTCAATCCAAAACTTTTAGCAATGGTGCCGACTTAGTCCATCCGACCAAATTTGGCCGGCCGGCACCGACGTGGACGCTCGGTGGACAATTTTTTTTTTTATCATTTTTTAATTTTTTGAATTTTCAATAATTTTTTTTGCCTTACTTGCGACATCGTGGGAGGTGGGTCCCTGTGGCACCACCTCAGGTTTACGTCGACGGCTGCCCGGCTATGCGGCGGTTCCGGTCAAAAAAAAAATAAACAAATTCTTTTATTTTTTATTTTCAATTAATTTTTTTTTTATCTTATCTCTCTCTTCTCTCTCCTCCTTCTTTCGATGACTGGCCAGAGGGGAGGGTCGGTCGATCGACTCCAGTGGCTAGCCAATGGCTAGCTTGCCTCACCATAGTTGGCGAGGGCGAGCTCACCTTGCCAAATCTAGTAGGGGCTTGCCCAACCACCCTTGCTTGGATCTAGCAAGGGTGAGCCTTGCCATCATTGGGTGAGCTACAGAGAGAGAGAGAGAGAGAGAGAGATAGCAAGGGTGAGCCTTGCCATCATTGGGTGAGCTAGAGAGAGAGAGAGAGAGAGAGAGAGAGAGAGAGAGAGAGATGGGGAGTCCAAAGAAGAGTCAAAACAAGGGCTTCTTCATTGTCATGAGCTCAAGGCTGTCCATGTTCGGCAATGTTGTCCACAGATTCATCAACAGGTACTCCTCACTCCTTCTTTATCTTCTTCGTGTCTCACCCAACGATAGTGAGGCTCACCCTTGCTAGTGGTTGGCAAGCTCACTCTCACCTAGATTTGGCTAGATCGAGCTCATCCTTGCCTAGTGACGGTGAGGCGGGCTTGCCATTGGTCGATTGCCTAAATCTGACGACCGACCCTCCCCTCTGGGCAATCACCGAAAGAAGAAGGGAGGAGGGGGGGAAGGAGGAGAGAGAGGGGAGAGAGAGGAAAAAGAAGAAGAAAAGATTTTAAAAAGTAATTAAAAATAATTAAAAAATTATTGGTTTGCATCGGCCAACATCCATGCTAGTGGGCCAGCCAAATTTGGCTGGATGGACTAAATTAGTACAACTACAAAATGTTTAAGATTCTATTGGCTAAAAGAATAAGTTCATGACTCAATTGACATAATTACAATAGATTTAGGACTTTTTTGATAATTTTCCGAATAGTAATCAGTGGACACTAGAAGTTTACTCTACATTCTTCGCTAAATGCAGCGACCAATGCATCTTGAATATGGTGATTAGTTACTCAAAAATTAAGACTGGAAGATTAGTCAGCTACTTTCGAGAGGATTGAGTTCCTCCGGAGAGATATGCGCTGACTTGGGTCGTAGGATTAGGAAGCATTTCACATTTTTTCGTCAAAGTTTTGTAGCCTTAACTATTGATAACCATTATGGTCATTATCTAATTAATATCTAGATAAGCGTTGGAGAATATTTTTAAACTAAGAATTAAGGCTAACGATTGTCTCCTTGTGAAGACAAGGAACTGTTTAGCAGCTTTGTCCATGTCGGGGTAGGTTTGGACCCTTTCATGTGCACCACGGGGGGAGATTTGTTTTAAAGAATAACCTAAGCTTAATCCTTCTTAGATTCTTGATTATACTTAGGCGACAAAATTAGAGCAAGTAGTCATTCTTAACCATTCTTCCACTAAGTTGTTAGGATAAATCGAGGATATTACCATGAAAGTCCTATACCTATTGTACTAATTTAGTCTTCAATCTTTTAATTTTGTCAATTTAGTCATAATTTTTTTACGATTTGCTAATGTAGTTCATTCGGCCAAATTTAATTGAAAATTGCTAACGTAAATGTTAGCCGTCTTACCTGACACAACCAATGTTAACGCGGATTATTTTCTTATATTTTTTTTATAATTTTTCAAAATTTTCTTTTTTTTTTTTTTTAATCTTTTTTTTCCCTTTTCTTTTCACCAAGGTAGATCACCTGCTGTTGGCCACAATCAATGGCTAGCCTTGCTTGGGTGAGAGCAAGCACCAGCAAGGGCCCACCTCTCCAATTTTGGCAAGGCTAAACCTTGAGAACCCAAACGAGGCTTTTTGGCCATTGCCTATGATTGGGGCCCACGATCAGCCAGTGGAAAAAAGAAAAGAGAAAAAAAAAAAAAGAAAGGCAAAACAATGAAAAGAAAGAAAAAATCAGATAAAATCAGAAAAAAAATTTAAAAATTCAAAAATTATCCAAGTCAATACCGATCATATCATATAAAATGCCTTGTGTCAATGTTAGTGATTTTTAGTTAAAATTAGCCAGATCGACTATATTGCTAAATGGTCAAAATGAGTAAGATTAAATTAGCTAAATTAAAAGGTTTAAAGATTGAATTGGTGTAAGTGTAATGTATTTAAGACTTTCTAAGTATTTTTCTTATGATAAATCTATGCTTACTTATATTGATATTCTCATTAATCTTGGTTTTAGCCAGGTATGGCTAAACTAGAGTATACATTATTTTTAGGCTCCATTTATATCACGGAAAATAAATGTTATGGAGAACAGTTTTTCCTACAAATAATTACTCACATCACTTAAAATAATTAATTAAATATATTTTTATTGTAGACAACAGTGTATGTCTAAACATTTTCATGGACAATTAAAACAAATTTCATTATTCATTTCTATAAGTGACACAAGTGATTATTTTTAGGAAAATATTTTTCAAATTATTCAGTTTTCATTAAACAAACACAACCTTTAAAGTTGTATGTTTCTTCTTGGAGAGTGTCAATTGTAGCTCGAATTCTTGAATGACAAGTTGTGCCCCTATTAATTAAGACTTCAAATCAAGGAATTTTTTATGTCCTCTTAAATTCGTGCGTGCGCTATGGTTGGTGAATTCTATTGATTCGTGTCGAAAATACTGAGCTTGTCTACTCTGGTGAATTTCAAAAAACATCGTCAAGTATAAAAAAATTAGTAAGAAAGGAAAATAAAAATTAATAAAAGGGAAGACAAGATGATAATTTTTTAGTAAAAAAAAATTTGAAATTCTAAAAGACTAACGGTGGTTACCAATAAAGTTACAGGGAAATCTAGGGGTCGATAAGTTTTACCAATGGTTCTTTCTTTTACATTTACCAATTCTTTTAGAAATTTACCAATTCTTCAAAATATTTACCTGCATTGAAAAAGAAAATATTAAAATGGAATAGTAGCGTTGTCCTCGGTGGATAATATGTCGGTGAGAAAAAGCTGTAATAAAGTTATGTCAACCAAAATTTCCGGTTAATGATCGTGACCGAAACCTTTATACTATTGGGACTTCTCTTTCCTCGATTTTTTAGATCCTCATACGGACACTTGGTCCATTTTTTTTTTTAAATCCTTCGGTCAGCAAAAGCTGCATGTAATTCGCTTGAACGACTGGTCAATTTTGACTCCATACTCAAGAAGTAAATTGACACTAGTCTTTGTTACATTGTCTACTCCTCATTGAAACCATATAAATTACATTATACTCGAGGAAGTAATTGTGAGAGCGACATTAGAGGCCTTACAATATGCGGAGCAGCATGTGCGATGGAGATTGCTGCCTCTATATATCACCATAAATTCCTTTCTTTCCCCTTTTAAAATCATGTAAAAACTGATTTGGCACAAAAAAAACGAGCACGTCTATATAAATTGTCAAAAAAAGAAAAATCTCATGTTGAGTTAACCCATTCGAGTTTTAGCACTCTCCTTAATTAACCCATGTTTTGGTGGAGCATTTTAAGAGCTCGGGACTTTTTATCTACATAGGTTAGTGTCTTCGTCTTACTTACCACGGCATGTTTTTGTCGAGTTAAATTGTCTGCATGTGACCTTTATGGCCAGTGCTGGCATCTTTCAGTTGGACTTTGTAAAAGGAGATTTGAATGCTTTTGTTCATGCTGAGGCAATGAGAATCCCGAAGACTGCGACCGCAACTTTGCAGGAGAAAGCGATCCTGTGAAAGTTGGATCTACGACTTCTTTAGACCCCCCAGCTTTAGTTTTCCTCATATAAATAAGCTTCCTTCAACGCTAAGTACCTCCTTTTTCTTGTGAAGTAGAATCCAAACTTTCTTCATGGCATCATCATCATCCGATTAAATCTAGTGCTATCTAATCCATGCCTGCCTGTCTGCCTTAGCCCTCTTGATCTTCTCCCAATAATATCTGTTCTCGAGGGGTATCATTGATCTCCAATCACAAACGGGAGTTTGCTTAAATCAAGGGGGACAAACCGAGTGCGTCTGCATGTTCCTAGCTATATTATACTGCACCAACACGCATATTATAGTTAAAAGCAGACCGCTAAAGGACTAATTTCAATTGATTAATTACGTGCCATGAGAGATTAGCATTCCATTTATTTAGTGGAAAATGAATGGTTTGAAAAATATTTTCTAGAAAATGATCTCTTGTGTCGCTCGACATAACTAGCCAATAAAAAATGTTTTCGCATCTATTTCGCCGGAATTGCTCTCACCATGAAATATTTTTCACTGAAAGTTGTTCTTCGGTTTTATTAAAGTAGACAGGGGTTTTGCGCCAATTTCGGACATAGGATATCTCATGCAATAAGGAATCAAACTTCTTTAATCCAAAGAGCACTATACAATCTTAGACCAAGTTGGAATTTAATTAACAACAAGACCCCAAAATTACAATATCAGTCTTCAACTATGTTGGAATTTAATCAACGACACATGTTGAAGATAGTAAGATACAATACCGAAATTTGATCAACAATGAGGTATTAGGATAAAGAAACATGTCGAAATCTAATTGAAGACAGCTATAACTAAATTAAAGTGTAGTACATGAAAAGTAAAGATAAAAGATAATATTTGAGTGATTTGTCAAGCTTGTCGGGTGATTGTGAAGATGTGATAATCACTCAGTAGTTGCATCTTCTCCAGTATCCTCAATTGGCTTTACCCATATTCCTTTTATTCTCGTAAACCCATTTCGCTCATGCTTTACATATTCGTCCTCATCGTGTTTCGAGAATTGCGCAATTATCGATGACCATTCCATGGCTAGGTCTCCGAATAGCAATTGTTCTTTCTACAACATGCGTCTTTGATGCCAACTCTCTTGGCGCTTGAAGTAATATCTAAAGCGCCTCTAATCAGAAATTGCCATTAGTGTTCATACAAGCGGCTACCAATCGTTTGTCATTGCATTTCAAAAACTGGACATATGTCATTTCTTTAATTTATTGTCGATCACCGTGCATTTGCTTTGATGGTCCAATATATATAAGATGGCATCCGTATGTTATGCATGTGATTGTAACTTATTTCTACCCAAATGTTGTATATTTCTTACCCTTGTTCCAAACACGTATCAACCAGATCAATGATGGGTGTAGACAGCATCGACAAAAATTTATGCCCAAACAACTCAATGGGCAACAGAGTATTCTTTGTACATTAATTTTTTTTTTTATAAGTGATGTAAGTGATCAATTTTAAGAAAAATATTTTCTAAATAATTTATTTTTCACAAAACAAACTGACCTTAGACATAATTATTTTGCCCCCCACGAAAATTGTATAATGGCCACTCCGTAGATGAAGCATGGCCAGCCTTTGTATCAAGAACACTAAGAATGACTTGTCGAGGTCCTATAAGTTAATCCAATTCTTAAACCACAATCAATTTAGTCTGACGCATTGGCAAACATTATTCTAAGAATATAAGAAGTTGTCAATCAAGCACGGTTTAGACGATGCGTGCGGTTGTGTCTGAGGATTGTGAATAATTCCGGATGAAGACATATACGTATGGTGTGCAGGCACCATGGGAAATTGGCACATAAATTAAAAAATCTCTCATCCAAATTATCTACATAAGTCAATGGTCTCCGTCGGCTAGCTCTCCATATCTTATTCAGAATCCTCCATCAGCATGATGCATCACAAGACCCCAATCACACCAGTCAGGTCCTCTAGCTTTGGTCTCTCCTATTGATTCCAAGGACAAATATATTTTAGGGAATCCCGATTAGTAAATAAACCTAATTTGCTTAAAATTCAAAGTGGGTTTTGTTAGTTTGATGCATCATAGCACTTGTCAAATCCCGTTTGATTTATTTTGAAGATGTAATGACGTGTTCACTAATCACATTTGGCTCCTTTCTAAAATCTTACAATTTTACATTTACATTCAAAATCTACAAGGGAATACCCCCCCCCCCTTTTTTTTATAGTGATACTGTGGTCATTAAACGTAGCAAGAGTTACTAATACTAGAAATTATACTAAAGCTGCAGTTATCGATTCTTTCGAGAGGCCACGATCATCGCCGACGAAGGTATTTCCGATTAAAGAAAAAAGGGTTTTCGAGGCCCGGGGATTCAGGCAATCCCGTTAGTTTTTCGGGTCGTTTATTTTGTTGGATCTCTGCGGAGTCATCGTCATCAGTTGCCGGATAAAAACGGCATTCATCCACGCGCGCGGGATCGGCGCTTGTCTTGTCGGCCAGCTCGTCCCGCCCGAGTCATCATCATTCATCACATCACCTGGACGGGGACCCAGCCGCGAGCGCGTGGAGCGCACCCTCCGGGGCAGGAGGCGGTCGATTACCGGCGAATCGGAAGGATTCGCGTGGGGCCCGGCCAGGCCCGGACCGTCCCGGCTTTTGTCCGGACGTGGAGATCAACGTGGGGGCGTCCCGACTCCCCGTGTCCGTCCAAAAGCCACTCGCGGTCCACTTGCGTGGACGCGGGGCCCCTAGAAGCTTGCAAACACGTTTAATTTCTGTTTATATTTATTACCTTATATATTTTTAGTATTTTTCCTCCTCTTCTTCCCCTCATATAATTTATAGGATTGATACTCTGAAAAACCATAAACTAGTACATCTGCAACAAATTTATCCTAAACTAATTTTTCGACCATTAAAAACTTCAAACTCATATATTTTGACAAATTTGTCTTAAACTGATATACTTGTGACAAATTTACTCTCTATTAGTTTCCATTAAACTTTACTGTCAAATTACTAAGTTAAATGACACGTGACAGTAAACTGATATACTAGTTTATAATTTTACTATCCGCTTGTTATAGTTGTACCATTTTTATGGTTTTTTGTGTTGTTAGTCTAATTTAACAGATGTTATATTTATCACAAATATATCAATTTGTGGTTTGGGGCAGTCGAACAAATTAGTTTAGGATAAATTTATCATATATGTACTGGTTTGGTTGGGGGTAATTTATCATAAATGTATCAATTTGAGATTTTTCGTAATTAAAAAATTATTTTTGAGTAAATTTATTATAAGCGTATCAATTTGGGGTTTTTCAGGATGTTAACCCTAATTTATAAAAACAAATGATTCAAAAAAACAAAATTTGATATACTTGACTTTAAAATTACCAAAGTAATTTTGCGGGTCGATAAGATGCTTCGTTAGGGTTGAAGAGTAAAATCTATTAAGTTCCACTGATCCCATCATTGCACCCACCACGACCAAACCTCTTTTTGTCACAAAAATGGCGCACTAGTAAAGATCCTAATCAATACCCTTTTTCTTCTATCTTTATTCGACTCCGAGACCAATCTCTTTGTAAGCCATTTATTTATATACATAAAGCATGTAAGAATGAAAATCGCTTTTCAATTATCCAACTAAGTGGACGAATCGATGGAACTGGCCTTGCTTTTGCGTAGGTGAATTATGGGTAGTTGAACTTAGGGTTTTTTTTTTTTTTTTTTCCCTTTGGCTTTGTGCATACATGGTGTCATAGCTGTGACCCACTAAAAATATCGACGTGGTGCTTTCTGGCCGTCCTCAATTTCATCTCCGTCCACTATTTATAACACCCCATCATTCTCTTTTGGCTTTTCTCTTCCTTAGCTTTTTCACTTTAAGGTGGGAGAGTTGAAAAGCAGGCAATAATTGCGATTATGAAACCTTTTGGTACCCCCTCTCGCGATCACACCCTATCGGCTCTTTGATGGTGGGACGTACCATGAATTCTTCAATTTTTCAACTCGGCCTATTCAAGCGTTCACACCATCTAGATGCATCCAGAATTCTTCGTCTTGCTAATTGAAAAAGCAAATGGCGCCTTGGATAAAGACAGAACGAAAGCTAACCCTAAATAGTTATTGTCACCATCCCAGGAGTGACCATATTTCAACGTTTTTGTAAAGTGGGGAGGGTTTGTCGTGACATTACTTGAGACTTGAAAAAATTGTACATGTTGATCCATGGCAATGGAGGTGGAAGAGAACAGTTCTCCTTTTTGGAACTATATAATTTTGATAATACTATACAATCAGTAAGAATTATGACCTGAGTAAATTATGTGATTGGTTCTCCTTTCACTCGATAAGGAGCGTGTAGAGATTATCTTTTCAATGTCATGTCATGGATCTAATAAAAATGTTCTAAGTTATAGAAATTTCTACGATATCTTATGCTCTCGTACATAAAGTATGAAGATTTGTTGAATATGTGAAAGATCGACTTTCAACAACGTATGAACATATCGACAAAGAAAGAAAAAAGGGAATTTAGATTATCGTCTCTGTCGTGTTACATCAACACACGTTGAGAACGGGATTCGTATTTTCGCGGACGAATTTGTGGCCTTGAATTTCCGCATGCTTGCTCTTACGTCAAAGCCAAGGTGAAACCAGAGCCGTTGACCTGCACGCGCACGCCAGTTGCGAAGGCGCGTGGTTCTGTTATTTCTGTTAGTTTTTCTTTAACCTCACACCCACCTCTGGTTTTTTTTATTTATTATTATTTATCTCTCTTCCTTCTCCCCCATCTTCTTGCTGTTTCCTCTGCAAATCATCTTTATTTTTCCCTCACTTTTCATTTCCTGATTTTCGTTTTTTCCCATTTGGCCCGTGAATTCAATCCTGTGGCAATCGTGGTCATCATCACTCGCACATTTAAACAGAGGCCTCGCCTTCTTTTCATTGGCTCCTGGAGGTGCGATTCATATAAAACCCCAAGCGATCCACAACAAAAGCCGTTGCGAGCATGTGTTGCACATTCGTTGTTTATTCCCTATTCCGTCTTTTGAATCCGTAGGAAAGGACGCTTGAAAAGGTTTTCTTTCTGGCGGTGTGGTTCTTCCTTCTCCCGAGAAATTCCTCTTGCGCAGGGGGTGTGTCTTGATGATCCTCCCCTGAGCCGCGTGGGTCTCTCTCGGCATCAGCTGCAAGGGGAAACGAGAAGCGGGGAGCTCGCTTATGTCTGACCCAGGTATAAAAAGGAAGACCCTTTTTCTTTTTCATGGTTCTTTTTTCTGAATTCATGTTCTTGATCAATAATGAAGAGAACTGCAGGTTTTTTCAGCTCTTCCGGTTTCTGGGTTCTTCTTTGTCTCTCCCCTTTTTTTTTTCCTTTTTTTTTTTTAAATGAGCATTAAGATAAGCGTAAATGGTTCTTTTCATGCGAGTTTGGTCGTGTTCGATGGAGAAAAATGGATCAATGAGAGCTTTGGTTATGATGTTGTGGGGGCCAATCTAATCTGGGGGTGTTTATGGATGAACAGGATGTTGATGAGGATGCGAGATATGCCAGAACCAAGACGTTGTGAGATCAAGAAGTGAGAGAAAAAAGGGAAGGTTTCTTGTGTCGTCACGGTGCTCCTTAGAAGTTCTCATTACCCATTCTGAGCTCGGACTGCTGGATGCGGATTACCCTGCTTTGCGGGTTGAAAGCGCGATTGTCGTCGTGTTTGATGGAAGGAGAGGGAAATCCATATTGCTGAGCGAACCAACTGAGGACAGGGATTTTTGCGCAATTAAATAGGCATGGAGTCACCAGCTGGGCAGCCAAGCCAGCCGAGGAAGAAGATGACCAAGCAGTTAACGGGGAAGCGGGATGATACGGCCCTGCATTCCGCGGCGAGAGCAGGTCATCTGGCTGTGATAATGGAAATCATTTCTAAAGCCGGTGAGGCAGAGGCAGAGTTGAAGGAATTGCTGGAGAAGCAAAATCAAGCCGGCGAAACTGCCCTTTACGTTGCTGCCGAATATGGCTATGTTGATGTTGTGAGGGAAATGATCAAGCACTATGATCTAGCCGATGCAGGGATCAAGGCAAGAAATGGTTTTGATGCGCTACACATTGCTGCCAAACAAGGGGATTTGGGTATGTATCTGCTGTGTAATGATCTTTTAGCTATCTGGGGCATTTGGTTTGTCATTGTAAGGCATATTAGAATTGATTGATTTTTACCCTCTCTCAGAAATACTAAAGGTACTCTTGGAGGTGCATCCGGAATTGGCAATGACGGTGGACACATCAAATACAACGGCACTTCACACAGCCGCAACACAAGGCCATATTGATGTGGTGAATGTGTTGTTGGAGGCCGGAAGTGGGTTGGCAACAATAGCGAAAAGTAATGGGAAAACAGCATTGCATTCAGCCGCAAGAAATGGGCATTTGGAGGTGGTAAAGTTACTTCTTGACAGAGAGCCTAGCATTGTGACTCGTGTAGATAAAAAGGGGCAGACGGCATTGCACATGGCTGTCAAGGGTCAGAGTGTCGAAGTTGTGGATGAGTTGATAAGAGCAGATCCATCCTCAATCAACATGGTAGATACTAAGGGCAACACCTCATTGCATATAGCAAGCAGGAAGGGCAGAGATCAGGTAAATTTTACTGCTTCTACTACGTTTTGCTGATCCAAACATCACAACTGGTCGTGACAAAGTATGTTTCTGCTTTAAAGTAAGAAGGCATGGTGAACTAAAGCAGGATGAATTGTCTAGGCTCTAACAGCACAACTTCAAATTTTTTGAGCTGCTGCATTTATGATCCGGTTTGCTCTTGAAGTCTTGATACAGAAAAAGAATGTAACTTACAAATTGCAAGTAAATACATGGATTTTGGAAGATGTCATCCAGTCGTTTCAGATATACATGTTAGGCAAGACTAGATTAGGCGGTTCATCTATTATTAGGATTGACTTGAGATTATACCGTAAAGCCTTTCCTTGATCCAAAGAGCCAACTTTGACGCTCCCTCTGTTAATGACAATGGAAATGCTAGCTGTAAACACTTGTTACTAGTCAGCTAGTTTCTTCTTCTTCTTCTTCTTTTTCCAATTAAGGGACTAAAGCCCCCCAATTGCAATGGTTTGCTAAAAGCGCTTTAATTTCATTGATTGATGATACTTATGTGGGTTGGTTCAGGGTTTAACTGCTCATTACTTCTGCCAAAAACATTTGATTAAATCTTCTAAATTACCAACTCATCTAATAAGCGGACAGGTTGATTGTCTCGGTGGCAAATCAAAGCTAGATAATGGAAATGAACCCTTTTTTTTTTATCTTGATTCGGTAGATGTTTTATTTTTTCATGCTGCATTGCTTTTGGACAAGTATCTGCAATATTGTCAGATGAAGGAAAAACCAAGCCTGCCTTTCAAGGTGATAGAAAATTAGAATATATGACCATCCTACTTGTGGAATTAAGTCGTTGGGCTAGCATTTTGACAAATCTTTTGATCCTTAAACTATCGCTTCCACATCTCCATCTTTAACTGCCAGATGGTACCCTTTCCATGTCTAAGCATATAGAAAGACAAGCATCCTAACACCTTATATCTTACAATACCTGCAGATTGTTCGGTTGCTGCTCAGTTGCAGTGAAACTAACACAGAACTCATTAACCGGTCTGGCGAGACCGCCCTTGATACAGCAGAAAAAATGGGTCATTCCAATGTTGCGATCATCCTCCAGGAGTGTGGCGTGCAGAGTGCCAAGGTCATCAAGCCACAAGCAACCACTGCTGCTCGTGAGCTGAAACAAACCGTGAGTGACATAAAACATGAAGTCCACTACCAGCTCGAGCACACCCGTCAAACAAGAAAACGTGTCCAGGGCATTGCCAAGCGCCTCAACAAAATGCACGCTGAAGGCCTCAACAATGCCATCAATTCCACCACCGTGGTGGCTGTCCTCATTGCCACCGTCGCTTTTGCAGCCATCTTCACTGTCCCAGGTCAATACGTGGATGAACCTACTGATATCCCCCCGGGTCAATCTCTCGGGGAAGCGAACATTGCTCCACAAGTTCCGTTTGTAATTTTCTTTATTTTTGACTCGGTTGCTCTCTTCATATCCCTGGCTGTGGTGGTGGTCCAAACATCCGTCGTGGTCATCGAGAGCAAGGCCAAGAAGCAGATGATGGCGATTATCAACAAGTTAATGTGGCTGGCCTGCGTGCTGGTCTCGGTTGCATTTTTGGCACTCTCATTTGTCGTGGTTGGTCAGAAAGAAAGGTGGCTGGCAATAGGGGTAACCATCATAGGGACAACCATTATGGCCACTACTCTCGGCACGATGATTTATTGGGTCATTATGCATCGTATCGAGGCCTCCAACATGAGGAACATAAGGAGGTCCTCGTTAGGAAGTAGGTCAAGGTCTTGGTCGGTTTCAGCGATGTCTGATTCGGAGATCCTCACCAACGAATACAAGAAGATGTATGCGATATAAATAAATTGATCAGGCAGAAAAAAAAGCCCTGAGATCTTCTCAGCTCGGGAAGATAGCATCTCTCTTTCCTTTGGAAATACCACGAATGAACATGTGATGGAGGCTGAGAGCTTTTGCTCTGATTCGCTCCAGAAAGTTTTGGCTGTCGACAAGAATATTTACTAAATGCAAGTGTTCAGCTTAATGGGATCCCTGAGGCATCCTCTTTTCTTGAGATGTAAAGTTGTCTATTTCAGTGTACATACTTGCTGTGGCACAACTCTCTGGATTCAGCATCAATGGCTTTAAATTGATCTTGCATTTATAAAAGAACTTTTTCTATGCAATTACTGACTCATGCCCATAATGTGCCAATGATACTGGCATGATTTGATCATACACACAGTTGACCATAGAAATGGACCCCTTTCACTGAACAACCTTTTCCTGGAAAAAAATTCAATTGAAGACGTTTTCTTTTGTTCCCTCGATGGACATGACAATGTAACTCAAGCCATGAATTTTTCCTTTGACGCAGAGTTGCATCTTCTTGCATATTCTTAAAAAGAAGCATGGCATTGTGAATGAAAAAAAATAGACAGAATTGGGCGAGGAGGTCAATGCTAGAAGTAAACTGAGGACTATGTTTTCCTGCATTATAAAATGAGCATTCATCCCAAATGCTGCATACAGGTTGCATTTTGGCTTGTCCATTTGAAGTTGATCTCAAAAGATTTTGACTTGTACAGCTTGACCGTACTGAAAAATCCGAAAGCTTGAAACTGAATAATTGTGTGTTTTTTGGTCATCTGGTACACTAGTCTCAAACAATCTTGTCGTCTCAATTTGTTAACAAATCATTCCCTGCTTTGCTATGCATGAGACACAGCCTCAAAGGAAGCCCGAATTCCTTCAATTTGATAGGAGCAATGACAGGGCTAAGGAGGCGATCATTGTTTGAGAGTTGGGAGTGACGAAACAGAAAAAGTTTCAAAGGAAATGTATCAGGTGACCATACTGGTAAAAGAGAAGCCTCAAATCTTCTTTGGAATCAACTAAACTAAAGCATCTGCCAGAGTGACTTCAGATGGACCGAATTTTTTTTTTTATTTAAGCTGTCTAATACTCTTAAAAGCCTGCTCCCGAACCACAATAATCTGATGGACTAGAACAAGAGGAGCTTAAATGGAGATTGGAGTGTTGTTCTTCCTGGTTTTCTTCAGTCCGTCTCAAGGTACTTTGTTTTCATTCATGGTTGACTTTCAACATATCTGTGTTTGTCGAGGGCTAATCTCACCTTCGTAGCTGAATGAATGCATTTAGGAAAGAGATTTTTTATTTTTATTTTTTTCATTTTCCCTAAAACTCATCCTAACAACAAAATAGACCCACATTGGACCCTGCTACATTTGCTGAACTACCATAATTGACTCTGTTTACCATATCGGAGATAGAACGAGTTGTTGGCGAGACCCGGGGACAATAATTCACCATGAACCAAGCATAATCCAGGATCAATTTCTCTCCTGAAACTAAATCAATTGAAATTTTCTTAACCCCTAGCAACAATCAGCAATATATAACCTCACAATATACAAATATAATGCATAAATGATAAGTAGACAAAGCAAATCAGGATACCAAGGATTTAATGTGGAAAACTCAATGAGAGAAAAACTACAGACTGTCCCAAAACATCTACTAATCACCAAGAATAGAAAGATACATAAAATGCTCTTCTCTAGTCACATACTAGAGGCTCAACATTAACATTATAGTCTCATTTCATTATCATATAGGTGGATAAATAATTTTGGAGCAAGAAAACCCTAACCATAATGAGAGAATTTGGAGGCGGTTCTCGATGAATGAAAACCATCAACTTATAGCCCTTGGTCTCATGAACAACATACTTGAATTTGAGCCAATTTTGTCAATGTTTGACCTTCGAATCGGGACCACAAAATTGCAGCCATTTTCTTTTCCTTTCTTCTCCCTTGTTTTGGTAGTTACTATTTTCTTTCTCTCTCCTCACTTTGGGTGTAGACCATTGCACGACCACTACTTCCATTTCTTTTGTTCTTTTCTTTTCTTTTCCTTTTCTTTTATTTAATGCTAGCTGAGCCCCACATGAAGATGGACCCGGCCAACAAATCTCCACGTCCATCTGATGTGGGAAGATCTATCATGCCCACTTTTCTTCTACAAGCGTCAAACCTCACCATGAGCAATGTTCGACATCTATTGTTGTCGATGTGGATTTTTTCAAGTAGGAAAAGCTTCTTTTCTAACTTCTTTCAGATCTAATGATATTTCACATCAACATGCTTCGATCTTGAATGCACCACTAGACTCTTACTAAGATAGATAGCACTCATGCTATCGCAATTTAAAACAAACTTCCATCCCTTCAAGCCTAACTCTTATAAGAATTTTTGCATCCATAAGAGTTCTTCACCTCCTTCAATAATAGCAATATACTTTGCTTCAATTGTAGACAAAGCAATACATTTTTGCAATCTCAATTGCCATGAAACAACTCCCTTGCAAAGATCGTTATGTAATCTGATGTGGATTTCCGAGAATCAACATCACTGGCATAGTCTGCATTCAAGTAACCACTCAACTTAGGCTTTGCATTTTCATAACACAAGTAAAGTGTAGAAGTACTTCTAAGATATCTCAAAATCCATTTAACAATGGTCCAATGCTCCTTACCTAGATTAGAGAGATATTTACCCACAATACTAACTGCATAAGCAATATTAGGTCTTGTATAAATCATGACATACATCAAACTATCTGCGGCCAATGCATAAGAAATTTTTATCATCTCTTCTTTCTCTTTCTCACTTGAAGGACATTCATTGCTACTCACTTTGAAATGACTTGTAAGTGGAGTATTTATCGGTTTACATGTGCTCATCTTGAATCTTTCAAATACATTTTCAATGTACCTCTTTTGAGATAGCCAAAGTTTCTTCTTCTTTCCATCATGAGTAATTCTCATCCCTAAGATTTGTTTAACCGAGCATAGGTTCTCCATTTCAAATCCTTTATTCAACTCATTTTTCAAACATTTGATTTTTTTAACATCATATCCAACAATCAACATGTCATTCACATAAAGTAGGAGGATAAGAAAATCATTAACTGAGATTTTTTTCGTAAGTACACATGAATCAAAGTTTATTTTATCATATCCTCGTTTCAAACTTCATATACCATTGCATTGACGCTTACTTAAGACTATATAAGTTTTCCTCAATCTACATACAAGATGTTTCTTGCTTTCAACTTCAAAACCCTTCAGTTGCTACATATATATTTTTTCTTTTAGGTCTCCATGAAGAAAAGCCATCTTTACATTAAGTTATTTAATTTTTAAATTTCAAACTAGCGGTCAACCCAAGAACAACTTGAATAGAGGACATCTATACAACAAGTGAAAAAATCTCTTCAAAGTCAATGCTCTTCTTTTGATGAAAACCCTTCATAACAAGCCTAGCCTTATATCATGGTTGTAAATTGTTTTCTTCTTTCTTCAATTTATACACCCATTTATTTGTGAGGGTTTTCTTACCCTTAGGCAACTTCACCGAATTAAATGCGTGGTTCTCATATAAGGATTTAAGCTCATTTTGCATGGTTTTATGCAACTTATTTTTTTGTTCACATGATATAGCATTTTCATAAGTTTCTAACTCTCTTGCATCAATGAGTAATACATACTCACGCGGCAAATATTTTTGAGAAGATCTATGCTCTTTTTTAGATCTTCTAATTTGAGGCAAGATAGGTTATTCTTGCTCAATTAGCTCAACGAGCTGCTCTTGCTTAGTTATTTCACCTATCTCAGCTGAAGAATCAATATTATGTGAGGATTCACCATATTCATAATTTCCCTGCACTTCTCCCCCATGATTGCTATCCACGGTAGAAGGATTTAGGCAGACTAATCGAATGTTGAGCTATATTTTTTGGTCTCTCAACCTTGTCGATATTTTTAATAGTTGGATGTTCACAAAGCACCCATCTTAGCTTCTAATGACTTTTTTTGCAACTAGATCCTATAGCCTCTAGCCAAACTCTTTATGTCTATAACCCAGGAAAATACACTATTTAGACTTGTCATCAAGTTTAAATATTTCATCTCTTGAAACATGCACAAATACCTAGGAATCGATATAGTATAGTAAAATAAATACCAAACACGCGAACACAAGACAATTTTTTACGTGGAAAAACCCCCTCGATGTGAGGAGATCAAAAACCACGGGGCCGGAGTTCACCCGAAATTCTTCACTATCAACAAAATTGGGCGAACAATGTTCTTCTCTAGCAAATACTAAAGGTATACAATAGCAAATACCTCAAGAACGTAATTCTTGGCAATACACATGAATTTCACAAGAGATTAAGGATAAATCTGATAAAAAAACATAGGTTTTGATCAATCCACAAAAAAACCTGATGTAGGGAGCTTCAAACGAAAATCAAACTATTCAAATTCGAAAAGATTGCGCACGAACATGCTGACAAAATTTCAGCTCAATCGAATCACGAATCAACCTTCGATGCCAGCTTGATGTAAATCAGATATTGCCCCAACCTTAGATTTTCTGCTTTCTCTTTTTCTCTTGTTACTACGTCCTTTTTGCAGCTACCACTTTTTAAAAATAGTGAGAAACTCTATTTCTCCATATAACTTATCATATGGGCTTAAGCCATTTTTGTGCTTACAACTCATTGAGCTTCCTCCACATAGGAGTGAACCCAGCTAACAAATCTCCCCATCACGACAATGTGGAGGGATTCACCATCCCTGCTATTAATTGGCAATGTTCAAGCTTCTCTCTTGGTAGAGTCTTCGTTATCATATCAGAGCCATTATGATCCGTAAGAATTTTCTCAAGTTCCAACAACTTTTCATCTAGAATATCCCTTATCCAATGATATCTAACATCAATATGTTTCGATCAAGAATGAAAAGATGAATTCTTACCAAGATGAATTGCGCTTGCGCTTTGATTATTACAAAATAGCACATACCTCTTTTGCTTGAACCTAAGTTTTTCTAAGAACTTCTTTATCCATAGCATCTCTTTACTAGCTTCAGTTGCTGCAATAAATTCAGCTTCGGTTGTAGAAAGTGCAACACATTTCTGCAATCTTAACTTCCATGACACAGTTTCACCCGCAAAAGAAATCAAATAACCAGTAAATTTATGAGTATCAATATTTCCTGCCAAGTCAGAATTTATGTATCCAACTAACTAAAGTTTTCCGATCCCAAAACTGAGTTTCAAATTTGAAGTTTCCCAAAGATACCTCATAATCCACTTCACTGCATTCCAGTGCTCTCTGCCTGGATTTGACAAATAGTGACTAACAACGCCAACTGCGTGCGCCAAGTCTGGGCGTATACATACCATTGCATACATTAAGCTTTCTATAGCTGAGGCATATGGAACACTTTTCATATCTTTATTCTTTTTATCAATTGTAGAACTTTGCTTCATATTTAACTTAAAATGGGCAGCAAGAGGAGTACTAACCACTTTAGTCTTGTCCATGTAAAATTTCTGAAGTATCTTCTCGATATATTTTTCTTGCAACAAAAACAACTTCTTAGCATCTATGTCTCGGGTAATTCTAATGCCAAGAATCTGCTTCGCTGGGCCTAAGTCTTTCATGGCAAAAGACTTGCTCAACTGTTTCTTCAATAACTCAATTCTTGAAGCATTCCTGCCAACAATCAACATATCATTAACATAAAGCAAGAGAATAATAAAGGTATCATCAGAAAATTTTTAGACAAACACACAGTTATCCGATGAAGTCTTCTTATAGCCATGTTTTGTTATAACTGACACAAACTTTTTGTACCACTGCCTTGGTGCTTGTTTTAGGCCATAGAGACTTTTCTTCAATTTGCACACATAATTCTCTTTCCCTTTCATTTTAAAACCCTCAAGTTGTTCCATGTATATCTCTTCCTCCAAGTCACCATGTAGGAAGGCTGTTTTGACATCAATTTGCTCAATTTCCAAATCTAAGGTAGCTGTCAAGCCTAGTACCACACAGATAGAAGACATTTTCACTACCGGAGAAAATATATCATTAAAATCAATACCCTTTCTCTGACCGAATCCCTTAACAACCAATCTAGCTTTATACCGTGGTTGTGAAGTATGTTCATCTTGCTTCAACCTATATACCTACTTGTTCTTCAAAGCTCTTTTACCTTTAGATAACTTCACAAACTCAAAAGTATGATTATCATAAAGTGATTGCATCTTATCTCGCATAGCATCAAACCAATTGCTTTTGTACTCATCTTCTATTACTTCTGCATAGCACTCTAGTTCACTTGCATCAGTCAATAATATAAACTCATCTTCATAATACCTGGTGGAAGGTCGTCGGTCTCTAACGGATCTCCGGACTTGAACAACCAGTGGAACATCTAATTGAGCCTATGATTCAGGAATATTATTATATGTTTCAACATATTCAGATACATGTAGGAATATTTGTAAGAGGAACTGGATCCAAATCAACCAAATTATCACTAACCTATGGTGTTGAAATCATCTATGCTTTCTCAACATCTTCTATTGTTTGATCTTCCATAAACACAACATCTCCGCTTCTTACAATTTTCTTTTCAACTGGATCATAAAATTTGTAGCCAAGCATATCCTGTCCATAACTAATAAATATGCACTGTCGTGTTTTCACATCAACTTTAGACCTCCCATCTTTGGGAATATGCACAAATGCTTTGCACCCAAAGACACGCAAATAATCATAAGAAACATCTTTGCCTGTCCAAACTCTATTAGGAACATCAAACTCTAAAGGAATGCATGGAGTAAGATTTAATACATGCACAACTGTACTTAAAGCCTCACCCCCAAAAGGATCCAGATAGTTTTGACTGCGAAAGTAAGCATCTTACCCTTTCAACCAGTGTTCTGTTCATTTTCTCAGCTAAGCTATTTAATTGAGGCGTCTTGGGAGGTGTCTTTTGATGTCGAATACCTTGTTGTCTGCAATATTCATCAAAAGGTCAAATATACTTTCTCCCGTTATCAGTTCTGATACATTTCAATTTCTTTCCAGTCTGTCTCACAACTGAAACCTGAAATTGCTTAAAAACATCTAACACTTGATCTTTAGTTTTCAAGGTATGAATCCAAATTTTTCTTGAAAAATCATCTATGAAGGTAACAAAATAAAGAAAGCCACCAAATGATTTTGTTTTCATAGGACCCCAAACATCATAATGCACTAAATCTAATATACATGACTTTCTTGAAGTAGGGGAGATTTTAAATGCAACTCTGTTATGTTTTCCTACTAAACAGTGATCGTACTTTTTTAGCGCCGAACTTTTCAATCCTGAAAGGAGTTTCTTCTTAGCCAATAGTGACAAACCCTTCTCACTTATATGAATGAGCCTCTTATGCCATAACTCAGCTGCATCTTCGTTGTCTACTGTATTAATTTTGTCTGTAGATAACTTTGCCTGCATAATGTATAACGAAAAATATTTTTCACCTCTACCCACAACAAGAGAACCTTTGGTGAGCTTCCATTGACCATTACTGAAACTGCTGCAATACCCAGCATCATCTAACTTGCTTGTAGAAATTAAATTCAAGCGGATATCAAGTATATGTTTAATATTATTCAATACTAACCTTATGCCATTACTGGTTTCTAGGCACACATCACCGATGCTTACAGCTTGAGCTAGCCCATTGTTTCTCATCTTCACATATCCGAAGTCACTTGACCTGTATGATGTAAAAAAATCCCTACGAGACGTAGCATGAACGGATGCACCACTATCAATTATCCAACTAGTCTCATAAGATACAAAATTCATCATATCACCATAAAAAATAATGAAAAAGTCTTCTTTAAGTGCAGTAACACGATTGTCATCACTGTCATTATCACTTTTCTTCTCTTTACCTTTTTCCTTTTGTTTCTCCATTTTTAACTAGCTACAAAACCTCTGAATATGTCCCTTCTGATGACAATAATGACACTCAACATTAGCAAATTTATTATACATACCTCTGCTTTTATCTCGACTTTTATCTCTATTTCTCGGATTTCGAGACTCACTTCTTCCCCTTTTCTCAACAACCAAGGCATCAGAATGTGAAGAGGACGATCCTTGTGTCTTCCTTCTCATCTCTTCATTCAAAGTACTATTCTTGGCTAAATCCATAGTAATCGTACCATCCGGGGTAGAATTAGACAAAGATGTTAGGAACATCTCCCATGAGTTTGGCAAAGTACCAAGCAACCATAGTGCTTGTATCTCATTATCAAACTTGATTCTCATTGCAGCTAATTGATTTATAATTCCTTGAAAAGAATTAAAATAATCAGTCAAATGAGTACCATCTTGATATCTCAAAATCATCATCTGTTTTATCAAAAATAACTTATTATTCCCAGTCTTTCAAGCATATAACTGTTCGAGCTTATCCCATAAACTACGTGCATGTGTTTCCTCAATAATATAGTTCGAAACATTATTATATACCCACTACCTAATAAAACCACACACTTGACGATGAAATATAGATCATTTAGCATCGGTGTTATTCTCCGGTTTCTCCTCGGCAAATACAGGCAGATAAAAATCTTTCACATATAAAAAGTCTTCCATCTTCCCTTTCCAAATATGATAATTCGAACCATTCAATGTAACCATTCTACTCGTATTCATTTCCATCGTTTAACATAAGGCAGATAAATCAAACAATAACCAAAAGCTCTGATACTACTCTGATGGGAGAACAGTAACAAATCAACGCAGTAGAATAAAATAATCTCCCCTCTTTTATAAACCTAATAAGAATCGATATAGTAGAGTAAAATAAATACAAAGCACGCAAACACAAGACGATTTTTTACGTGGAAAACCCCATCGATGTGAGGAGATCAAAAACCACGGGACCAAAGTCCACCCAAAATTCTTCACTATCAACAAAAATTGGGTGAACAATGTTCTTTTCTAGCAAATACTAGAGGTACATAACAGCAAAGATCTCAAGAACATAATTCTTGGCAATACACATGAATTTTACAAGAGATTAAGGATAAATCTGACAAAAAACACAGGTTTTGATCAATCCACAAAAAACCTGATGTAGGGAGCTTCAAACGCAAATCAACCCATTCAGATTCGAGAAGATTGCGCCATGAACATGCTGACAAAATTTCAGCTCAATTGATCTACGAATCGGAAGTCGATGCCAGCTTGATGTAAATCAGATATTGCCCCAGCCCTAGATTTTCTGCTTTCTCTTTTTCTCTTGTTACTACGTCCTTTTTGCGGCTACCACTTTTTAAAGATAGTGAGAAGCCTTATTTCTCCATATAACTTATTATATGAGCTCAAGCCCTTTTTGGACTTGCAACTCATTGGGCTTCCTCCACATAGAAGTGCACCTAGCTAACATAATGGATATGAGGAGAGATCCTAGATTTTCTGTCCGAGTCATTTGATAATCTGTGAAAGATGCCTTGAGCATTTTATAGATACTTGATGCAAGAGAAACGCATTTCCCATTCGGGTTCTATGGCATCTTCTCAGATGTTGCCTTTCGTCTCTGATTTTGTGACCAGCAGATGTAAGCATAGATTGCAGATCACAAAGTAACCATGATGACTTGTATTGTCATTGGCATGCCGATAATGGATACACCGAAACAGGCGACAACAAAGCCGTCCAACTTCACAGCTCCCTTAATTCGACCCAGCTCAACACGCTTCGAGTCTTCACAAAGCATAAGAGGAACCGCTACACACTGCCCGCACAGGCTTCTTCTACTTCTTTTGAAGAAGTTACATATTTGATCAGAGCGTCCTTTTACTATGGAAATTACGATGGCCGCTTAGATCCGCCTACTTTTGACTTGGAGTTGGAGGGGGTGAAATGGGCTACCGTCATGACCTCCAACACCGAACCGCAGCTCCACAAACTGCTATACTACTCCAAAAAGGATAATATCAGCGCTTGCTTGGTCCAGACAAAGCACAAGCAGTTCCCCTTCATCAATGCCTTGGAGTTGTGGTCGCTGTTGTATCCGTTTCCCAGCCCCTACAATTTTGTAGATGAGGAAAACACTACATGGCTCACGAGTTACTGTTACCGTTATGGTGCAGATGGAGATGATTGGATCCTTGGGTGAGAAGCCTTCATCATGAAACCGACGCATCCATAAGTGATTGCGACATACTCTTAGTCATTTTCACTAGTATTCTTCTGTTCTAATAGTTATCCTGATGAGTGATGATGAGGAAGATAGAATACGGAACCGAATACTCCGGCCAGTCTGAAAGCGGTGAGCATCCCTCCTGACTTTATTCATTGCGACTACAACATATGCCCGCCCGACTCTGTTTTTTACCAAGCAGTCGAAGCGCCAAATCCGGTGGACATGATCGACTTGCCCTTCACGTTTGACGGGAGCCACGATCTCCAACACTACTTGAGGGCCTATTTCTCCAGCGCTATCAACGAGTCCGAGACGAGGACATTCGACTTCTACGTTAACGATGACTATGTATCCACCATTACCACATGGTACGAGTTCTGTACGCTCGCAGAGGCGCGTGTACACTCGAATGGCACCTTGAATGTCCAGTTGCGACCGGATGGTAATTCCCTATCGCCGCCATTCATCAGCGGCATCGAGATTTACACGGTCTTGTCGGGGAACGCAACGAAGGAGAAGAAGAATCTGGGGTTGCTCATTGGGCTTCCTGTTGGGCTGGTGTTGGGCCTGGCTCTACTGGGCTTGATTCTCCTTTTCTCATTGTTGGCAGGCCCACACAAGGACAGGCCCCGACCGCTGCTCAACGACAAGAAGCAGATCCTCAGCAAAATGGAGAAATCCCAGTAAGCAGTAACGGTAATGGTGATCAAACGTTGATGATCCATGGGGTTGACATGAGTGAGCTCGAAGAGCTCCTTGAGCTTCATATCACTTCGATGAGAGCTTGAGCTTGTCCAAAGTCATAAGGAGTAGATAGCGATATCTCCTTTATATATTTTGATTGGTACTCTTTTTATTTTATGCAAGCAAGAAAAAAATAATGCACTTTACTTTATGACCTTAGAGTTCCAATGCAACTTCTTTAAACAGGTCCTAATATCATTCTATGTAGCGATTAATGCTCACGAATCATTTTCCAAGTCTAAAAATCTAGCCAGGCATCATTCTTTAAGTTCCATGGTCAACAAAGGAAATACAGGGGCACAGACTATAAGAAGCACAAGCAGCAACACTGACCAAACATAAAAAGATGGATAAGCTGCTTGAGCTACATCAGGGGCAACAAGAGCATGAAACTGCTGCTCCAAGTTTGTGGAAAATGATCTGTACTGTATCTTATGTGAGTCGAAGAAAGTAAGCTGTCGAATGATGACTGGACAAAATTAGATATCATCCTAGACACAAATCCATGTTCATCTCTTTCCATCCTCATTAGATAGGTGACGAGGTCAAAAGGGAAGATTACAAAAAAGCTGTCAACAATTGGCCTATCAAAATGTGAAAAATCTGCATTATCAACCTTGTTTGAATCCGCTTCCCTTTCCTTTTCTGTCAGTGTGTGGCCAAACCTGTGCACCGCATCTTAGTCCTCCATTTTTTCTGAAACCCTCCATTTTTGCATCATTATCCTTATGATTGCTCGCTGCAACACACAAGTAAATTCGATTTAAAGTTAACAGTGCCTTCATTTTGCATTAGCCACGGTAGGCATTCGAATTAGATAAAACATATTAACAGAACAAGTTGATAGTTTGTTAAAGAGAAAAACAGTAAGCACAGGCATCATTTGTTGTTGCTGGATTAGTGACTAATGACCACAATAGTTAGTTTATCGCACACATAGGATTTAATTTATCAATCTTTTTGTGAAAACTCTGTATTTATGCAGCATTACTCGAAATAAAAAAAGAAGTCAAACGGGTGGCTTTTAATGTAATGTCCTTTCCCTACAGCCCCAGAATACTTAATTAGCGAGGAAGCTCCCCCACAATTTCTCATTGTATCTCCAACTTGTGAATTCCATTAACGTTCAACTGATTGCGAAGCAATTCATTAAAGTGCATTCGTTTCCTGTGAAATCATGGAGCAACATCAAAACAGACAAACATAAAACTACTAAACGACTCTGTTCGATAGTCGTTCTCATCTAGGCATGCGAAAGTAAGACCCCTTTGTGGAAGAAACCATGCACAAAAGCAACTTCCAAACAGCAATGCGCTTAATATTCTATAAAAGCATATCACCTCAATCTTTGGACTTAGCTGATTAAGAAGACAAGGAAGATGTTAATGGTTACGTGTACATTGTTGTTCCTGCTTCTCTTTGCTGTAAAAGCACTTTCTCAAGGTATAATCCATCGATTCACTAGTAAAACTTTTCCTGGGCGACAGAAAGTGTGCATTGTGCAACTTTTTGCTGTCCTTCAATATGTGTTTGATGGCTCACCAAATTCTCCGGTAATCTGTTGGTCTGCAAATTAAGATAATGTCTATCTAATCGTTCTCTAGTCATTTGGCAGGTTCGTTCATTTTTCTGGTGGTTCTATACTATATCAGGTAAACCAAACCTCCTGAGAATCGATTGCGGAGCCGATTCAAGCTATAAAGATGATGCTGACGGAAGCTACTGGCAAGCGGATGAAAATTACGTCCAAACTGGCACTAATGAACAGGTCTCAAACAACAGCCTCATCATACTAAAGCAGTTTAACAATCTCCGTGCCTTCACGCAACAGAACAAGAACTGCTTCACATTACCAACCCCCATGCGGACAAAGTATTTCATAAGGGCCGCGTTCTACTATGGCAACTACGACCACCTCTCAAGACCGCCAACTTTTGACTTGGAGTTTGATGGGAACAAATGGGCAACCGTGGCAGTCACGTTGGCCAACCCGCTCCAATATAATGAGTTGATCTACATTGCCAAAAGAGACAATGTAACTATATGCCTAGCTCGAACGCTCGACGAGCAATTTCCGTTCATTTCCACATTGGAGATATGGCCTTTGGATGATGGCATGTATGACGGAATGACTGAAGATGTAGCTTGGCTTAGCAGCTATCGGTATGTTTACGGTGCAGGCTCAGATCAAGATCTGGAAAATTGGATCGTTGGGTAAGAAACATAAAAATCATCCTTCAAAACTCTTAGAGAGAAGGATGGTCCATTCAAGTTGGATTTACTTTTCATGTTCAGTTTGATTCTTGCTTTCTAAGGTTTAACTTTTATTATTGAACTTTTAAAGGTTCCCCATCGATGAGTACAATAGAGTATGGCAACCATACAATCCACATTGGAGGTATGGCCTTTGGATGATGGCATGTATGACGGAATGACTGAAGATGTAGCTTGGCTTAGCTACTATCGATACGATTACGGTGCGGGCTCAGATCAAGATCTGGAAAATTGGATCCTTGGGTAAGAAACATAAAAATCGTCCTTCAAAACTCTTAGAGGAAAGGATGGTCCATTCAAGTTGGATTTACTTTTCATGTTCAGTTTGATTCTTGCTTTCTAAGGATTAGCTTTTATTATCGAACTTTTAAAGGTTCCCCATCGATGAGGACAATAGAGTATGGCAACCACACAATCCGCCGGGCATGAATGCTGTGAAGAGCGATGTCTTTGGTATTGACTACACCAGTGTCAACCTCCCTCCAGACATTGCAATAATCCTCGTGATTGAAGCAAACAATCCCCTGGACGTGATCGATTTGTCATTTCCATTAAACAAGGCCTCTAACCACAACTACGTAGCTGCATACTTCACCGAAATAAGTGCTTCGGTTAATGATTCGAGATTCATCGACCTCTACCATGATGATACGCACATGGGAACGTTAACTCCAGAGTACAGGAATTGCACATGTGTATGGGCCGTTATTCAATCAACTGACACCCTGAACATTCAACTGCGCCAAAATGCTAGTTCTGCATTGCCTCCTGTTATAAGTGCCATCGAAGTGTACACAGCCAGCGATCCTCTCGTGACCAGCACTACTTCTCAAGACGACAGTAAGTACATGCTCGCTCATATATGCATGTACGCAGATGGGCGTTTGTAATGGTTCTGTTCTGCTTTATCTGCTGTGGTTTATTTCTTTTTACATTCCCCCCTTGGCGGACTAGTGAAGGGTCTTCAGGTCTTAATCGATGGCTTCAAGCAGCTGAAGGGATGGAGTGGAGATCCGTGTTTTCCAAATGATGCAGGGCCTCTTTCTTCCCAGGCTGGTTGGGGAGCCTGTTGTGGGAAGGGTGGGGTGGGGTTTCACCACCTAGCGGGGCCATCCCCGTAGTCTCTAATGGAGTGCCCAGCAGAACTGCCTTCTTTATTTTAACATGCCGGTGCCCGCACACCCTGCACCCTCTAATTGTATGTGTATCTTTTTCTTCCCCACCATACAAGGAATACAAACGATTTTACACTAAAGAAGAGCTTTACATTGGCAACCATTTTACTTCAAATCATCCCCACATCAGGTTCTCCCTGGAGGGTCATTGAATGTGTTCATTCCCCCCTTGGCGGACCAATGAAGGGCCTTCAGGTCTTAATCGATGGCTTCAAGCAGCTGAAGGGATGGAGTGGAGATCCATGTTTTCCAAATGATACCGTATGGCAATGGTTGGGTTGCAACGGTGGGGACCCGCCAAGAGTCAGCAAAATGTAAGTGCATCAAACAAGGTATTCAGGACAGTGTAACCAGATGCAGCACTATCTCGTAATTTACTAACCCAAAACGGGCATTGTTGCAGAGATCTCTCTGGGTACAGCTTAGATGGTCCTCTTCCAGATTTTAGCCAAATGCAAGCCCTTGAGACTGTGTAAATTAGCTACTTCTCCAATCAGCTCAGAAAATTATTTTTATTTTGCTTTGATCTTTTCTGATATACTTCTATTATTGTATTGCATCAGAAGTCTCAGCAACAACAGTCTCAATGGTCAAATACCGAGTTTCCTAGGGACACTTCCCAATTTGAAGCAACTGTAAGTCATTATATGCAGATTGAAGTCCTGTTCTTTTTGCCTCCAATCTGCTTTTTCTAACGTCTCTCTCCTGCCACAGCGACCTCCAAAACAATAACTTCTCTGGCAAAATCCCAAAGAGCATCACCAAAAGCAAGAAAATAACTTACAAGTAAGAAGGCTTTTTTGTGAGTTCTAACTTAGGCCTGTATCCTTTTATGGCTCTACGGGTGTTAATGACACATGTTGGTCCTTTCATTGTATGACTCTCTGCGCAGCGTTACAGGTAACCCATATCTTCATCATCCAAAGAAGAAAAACATGGCTCTCATAATTGGTCTCTGTGTGGGATTGCCGTTAGGCCTAATCTCTGTGATTGCCTTGGTTTTTGTCTCGGCACAACGAAAACCGCTGCCACCCACCCAAGGACAAGTCACGCTGGCTGATCGCAGTGGGCTTCAAAATGGGAGACTTAAAGCTAATCATCCAGAATAAAGCGCTTCTTTATTCACTCAGACACTGATCAGGCCGTCACAATACTCAGTAAACTGAGCCAGCCGCCAACAAAGATAACACACCGTCGTCTGTGCTCTCCTTGAGCACAAGTCAACAGAACCAAGGAAGTGGCCGCGCAACAGCCCCTATGTCCACCAATTATATGAGCAATACCATAATTCTTCATTTTTTGGGGACTTGACAGAGATGAGATTGACCAGCTGCTTGATCTTCATATCAGATCACAAAGAGGATAACAGTTCTGAAGCTTCAGTAATCCTCAAAGTCCGAGTATGGGACCTTTGGAATGTCTGTTGCATCTTTCGAATCAACATAATGTTAATTGGTAGTGCTTGCTTTTTCATAGCATCTATTCAATCGTGATGTTGTAACCGGGCTTGTACAATGTAATGATTAGAATAAGCAAAATTTACCCATTTCCTAAAGTTATATCACAGTGGTACGGCCACGATGGAATGCGTTTAAAAAGCATTAATTCGTCTTGATATGATGTGATCGAAAGGTGCCTTTTGAAGGGTTATGAATAGTTATCTTTTAAAAAAAGTATAAAAGGAATAACTTCTGAAGATAACCAACTAATGAACAAAAATAACGAACGTTTTAGAAAGAGAATGGTTCTTTCCTCCTCTCTCCATCAACAATAGAACAACATACGCACAAAAGGGCTTTCATTACTATTTTGAGAAGATAATTGGCACTAACGCTAAGAGCAAGAATGTCTTCTTCGTGATTGTATTTGGACCAACATGAAGTTGTATCGTCCATCTTTCGCTGGTAATTAAATGTACATTCCCGAGGAATCGCTTTGTTGTGCAACAAGAGGTTAGTCGTTTACTTCCACTGATTATTACCCAACACATATAGAACTGAATTTGCATATTCATCAAAATTGAAGTTTTAGTTTGTTCCTTTTATAGATGCAAAATTTCCCTAATTATTATTGCATAAAAGCTGTCTCTGCTCATCAAAATTGAAACTTGGCACACCTGCTGGCTCCAGCTGCTTGATCTAGCTACATATTTATTTGGGAGGATCCTCCCCATTTTTCTCATCCATCAGTATAGTCTAACATATTCCTCTAGAAAGTTATTTGTACTTTGCTCTCATGAGATGGAGGTTTTATCTTAGTTCAAGCACAGGACATGTCTTCTCAATATGTCACACGATCATCATAATCCTTCGCACGCCTATTCTATTAGAATATCTCAGCTTCTGAGTGACGCACAAAGTAAAAGTTTCGCCGTTGAGTCAATGATAATTGTTTCCCGTCAGACGCTGTATCAGACGCTGTATCATCAGTATGAATGCATATCAGTCAAATCATATGTTCATGTCCTGGCAAACGGAAAGAGAACAAATGAATAAATAGGTGGTCTTGGTGTAGTGTCCCCTATGCAGCACCACGAGAGTACTTAATCTGAGAAGAAGGTACCTCACAATTTCGCTTCGCTCCCATGAATTGTTATTCATTAATAACTTGGCCATTGAAGTGATTGTGAAGGCAATGATCATGATGCTATTGTTTTATGTGAATGATAGGATTGTGATAACGTTGGGGAAGATTGAAAGAGACAGACATTAAACTGCAAAGAATTTTACTCGTTAGTCGTTTTTAACTAAGCGTGTGAGACCCATATATGAAAGACACATCATATTATATGTACACTCGCAATTTCTGGAACAACTAAACTTGAACTATAAAAGGCATGTCTTTTACACCCCCCCCCAAAAAAAAAAAAAAACTATAAAAAGCATGTCAGGTCAAATCTAAACGGTATTAAGATCTATCTTCCACTCATTAAGTAGACAACACAAGATGTCAGTGGGTACGCGTATGTTGGTGTTTCTGCTTTTGTTAGCGTCAAAATTGGCCTATTGGGCTTCGGAAGTAAACAAGAGTAAAATAGGCCAAGTGTGTGAGAAGCCGTAGATAATGGGCCGAAAGGACATCAATCAGCAACAAAAATGTTGGAGGTTGCAACATTAGAAAACCTATCGCAAAAGACGAGATAAGAGTTCATAGGGAATCGGCACCAACAAGGACATAGATAAGGTAGAGCAATTATGGAGATGGAGCCAAAGCATCCAGAATAATTTGAAATTGAAGTAATAACCACCAAAGAGCAGTTACTCATAGAATATAACTATAAATAGCCAAAGAGGCAATCGTGTAAAAGATCTTTTTGCCAAAATCAACAATAGAAGACATATTCGAGTAGTTATCTTTTCCTTTATTACACTTTCATGTTCAATTGCAGATTTACTTCTCTCCTTTTTTCTTGAATTTCGTTTATCCGTAATTTAGAGACAAGTCGTTTCCTTTCCGGAAAAATACAAAATCCATTTCAAACAATAAAGTTGAAACTTCGTACCTTCGATGAAAGATATTTGTAGAGGAAACCTTTTCCCCGGCGAACCGCTTGCTTTTGTTGTAAAAGCTCTATCTCAAGGTAATCACGTCGCTGGTACAAAGTCGAACAATGCTTTCTAGTCCTTGTCTAATTATCTGACAGGCTCATCTGTTTACTCTGCACTTTTAACATAACAGATGAAACGACCCTATTGAGAGTCGATTGTGGAACCGATTCGAGCTATATAGCCACTGCGGTTGGAAGCTATTGGCAAGTTGACAAGAATTACGTCAAAACGGGCACCGACAGAAAGGTCTCAACCAGCAGCCTACGGCCTATAGAACAATTCAACAGTCTCCGCGCCTTTACAGAACAAATCAAGAACTGCTACACGTTACCGACCCCGACTCAAGCCAAGTACTTCATCAGAAGCGTTTTCTACAACGATGGCCAGTCGAAGCCGCCGACCTTCGACCTGGAGTTTGATGGGAACAAATGGGCTAGTGTCGTTACTTGGGCCACACAGTTCCAAATTCACGAGCTGATCTACACGCCCAAACGAGGCAGCGTCAGCGTGTGTTTAGCCAGAACGCAGGACAAGCAATTTCCTTTCATTTCCATATTGGAGATCTCGCCTTTGGACGACAATATGTACGAGCGTATGAGCGGAGATCTTGCATGGCTCAGAAGCTACCACTATAACTATGGCGGCGGTTCAAATGATTTGAAAAATTGGATCCTCAGGTATGAAACTCGAACTTCTTTGCAATAAATAAAGAAAAAGTTTAAGGTTTAGTTCTGATGGCTGTTCTTAAGTTGACGTAAACGTTTCCGACGGACGACTACAACAGAGTATGGCAACCATATGATCCCCCGGGCACCAATGTTGTCACAGCCCTCCTGTTGACCCAAAACTACGCCAATGATCCTCCTGAAGACGCAATCCTCGCAGTAATTGAAGCAGCAGATCCAGCAGACGCAGTCAACTTGCTCACGCTCACCACAACCACTAACCTCAACTACTTAGTGGCTTATTTCATCGAGCCTCGTAATTTTTTGGATAACAAGACAGGATTGATTGATATCTTTGTGAGAAATAATTCCATGTTAACAGCTGAGCCTGAGATTGGGATCTGTACTGGGGCATGGGTCAGGAAACAGTCAGATGGTCCCCTAAACGCTCAACTGTGCCAAAATGATAGTTCTACATTACCTCCAGTGATCAGCACAATCGAAGTGTGCACAGCTGGCGAGCCGCTTGTCATTAGTACAACCTTGCAAGATGATTGGTTCAGCTCTAGCAGTACATATGCTTGAACACGTATCATTAGTGGTCTCGTACATGATGCAGTTCTAATTTACCTTTTTGGAGCGGTGGATGGACTTCAGGTCCTGATCAACGCCTTTGAGCAGCTAAGCGCATGGAGTGGAGATCCCTGTCTTCCAAACAACGCCATATGGGAATGGTTGGGTTGCAATGGCAATGACACGCCAAGAGCAAGCAAAATGTACGATCCTCAAGAGTCGATGAAGATGGTGAAAGTAGAAGAAAACAATTTATTCACAATACTGACAAGTCTGGCAATGTTGCAGAGATCTCTCAGTATACAATCTAAATGGTCCTCTACCAGAATTCAGCCAAATGCAAGCTCTCAAGACTATGTAAATCAACCTTAGCTTCATTTAGCCCTGAAAAATTCTTCTCTTTGCCTTGTTGTTAATGATTTCCACGTGCTCGCTTCTTCAGAAATCTCAGAAAAAACAGCCTCAATGGACAAATCCCAAGGTTCAAAATGACATAGTTCAGAACAAGATCACCTACAAGTAAGTAGGCAATTTTGTGATTTCATACTCTGGATCTTTTTCTGGTAATATCGATGTTATGACATAGTTCGCTTCTCCATACAACTGCTTGGGCAGTGTCGAAGGGAACCTGACTTGCATCGTCCAAAAAAGAAAAACCTGGCTCTGATCATTGGTCTCCGTGTGAGCTTACCTGTCAGCCTAAGCTTAGTGATTGCCCTTGTTTTTTCGTAACGCGAAGACATCCGCTGCCACCCACCCAAGGACAACTCACACTGGCTGAGCTGAATAGGCTTCAGAAAATGAAAATTCAGGGGAATCATCCAGGATAAAGCCCTTCTTGAAGTACAGACACCTATCACACCATCTCAGAACAATCAGCACACTGAGCCAATTTTGAACCAAGGAAATGTTGCATGACCTCCGTTCTCCTCAAGCATGAGTCAAGCAAACCAAGGAAAAGACCATTTGATGCCATTGTCAACCAATACCATAGGAAATGGCAACCAGTTTCAGGGATTTGACAGGGATGAGCTTGATGAACTACTTGATCTTCATATTAGAACAAGATCACGATAACTTTGCTGAAGCTTTTGTAACCATCAGAATCATCTGCTGTCTCAGACCTCAGGAGTTGGACATCTCCTGGATCTCCCCACTCCAAATAACATCATGCATACTTTAAGGTTAATGCTTTTCTATAGTATGGATGTACAAATATGATATTTTCTGGGCATTTCTAATAATATCAAGTGTTATTCCTATTTTGGCAATTCTAATTTTCCCGTCATCAGATCACCAACTTCCCTGACCTTCCAGCACTAGGCAGGCGTCAGCCTCCATACATGGTCTTACAACTTTGTGGAGACCCATGTTTTTGACAATCGCCCGGGCCTGATCACTGCAACCCCCTTTGTGAGGAGGCATACTTGAGGTATCTATATACAACAGATATTGTACAGTGCTGAAAAAGTTATAAATGTTATAATGGGCAATCTGAACTCCAATAAGAGGGATAATAATCTTTGACGAGAAGCTCTTCAGAATTTCGATTCACATATCCAAGGTTAAGCCATTTTTACAAATTCAGGTTGCTTTCCACAAGAGTAAGGATCGATCATTGCTCTCATAGTGCACATATCAACCAGCAATAATAAATAGCAAATATAGGAAAACAGAGGAATGCCGATGCATCATGATCTGCAGTAGCAACTAATTATTTATGAGTACATATCGGAAGAAATAGCAAGTAAAAAATGAAAAAAAAAAACGGAGAGGAAGGCCTGCAGGCATACAGCTTTGTTGTATGCTCGAGAGAGCTTAACATAACTACAAACTTAAATACATTCTTTGGTTGGAACTATGACAAAAAATGGTTCAAGTACTACAACTGAAACTGGTAAAGAAAAGTGGATTTAAATTCAGTCGTTTCTGACGCCACAGTTGTCATCATCTTGAAGTTGTTCATGGATCAACTCGCTGATTTCGTTGTTCATTTGTTGTTCCATGTTGACTCTGAACTCATTCATTGCTACTTGCCCTAATTTCTCTCCCATCTGGCCATTGTTTGCCATTGCCTGCGGTCCACCATTACTTGTGTTCGCTCCTCCTGTTTGCCCTAAGTTTGAACAAGAGATACCAACATGAGCTGATGAGGATCAATATGCACTAATAAAATGGTTATATTTACATTTGAAAAATGTGCTAATTATCATCATGATGCGCTAACTGTGAATTATTCGATATGCAGTGTCCTTATAAATGAAGGTTTATTTATAGGTGTTGATTCTTCAAGTGCCATGTACTTGAACGATAGTGAGGATATGAATCGGCAGTGTACAGTACATACTAATTAGACATGTGATTCGACTATTGAGAACTCATTAGTGGTTCAAGCATAATGAATGAGTGTCAATAAAATTAATGTGGCTGGTCTTAAATATAAAGTTTCAACTCGTGATTGTACCTGCAGTCATTGCAGTGATAGCTGCTCTTTTGCGATTCTGGTGTAGGACAAGCGCGACCCCAGCAATAATCCAGATGACGAAGAAAGCAGGAATAGTGCCACCAAGAATTGCGGGGAGCTTGCTAGTCTTCTTGCCTGAGGATGTGGATGGTGTGTCTGACGATCCACCACCAGTAGTTGTCACGTCCGTTTTGCAAGACTTGCCCGAGACGCAGAGCTCCGGATTACCCGATACACTAATAATTAAGTTAGCAAACAGAATAAGTGATCAGTTTTTTATCTAACAAAAACTCAGTAAGTTTCCACCAAAAACGTTTTGCTTGCTCTGATGTAGCAATTGCCCGTTCAAAATGACAAACATATAGATAGAGTGGACTTACGTTAATTTAATTTTGTTGTTTTTTGACAGCGAGGAAGGGATCTGCCCAGTCAACTTATTATCGGCCAAGTTCCTAGAAAGAAATACGTCAATCTTCAGTTGATATTACCTCAAACAAATCAAATAAACTACGTGAAAAATTGCATAGTTTTTCTTGAGTCTCACAATTCTTTGAGATTCGGTAATGTGCCGAGAAAGTCTGGAATGGATCCACTCAAGCTATTATTGTGCAGATCTCTGGAAACACCATCAGCAAAATAGCACAGGCTGTTAGTGATACTCTATGGAAAAAGATAACGGCAGCATGTTATATAAGAATTCTCAGCTTGACTCACATCGTCACAACTGCGTCCATGGAACTGAAATCTGGAAGCTGTCCCGATAGATCATATCCGCTCAGATACCTGAGAATCCAGGAATATTCACCGAATCATTGCTTTACCTTGTTTATATATCTTAGAAATCCTTTTATAGCACAAAGTTAGGGAAGAACAAAAAGCGCTCCATAAGAAACTTTAAGAAGAATTACAATGCTGTCACACGAGGCGTGGCATCGCTGCTGCAGTTGAGCCAATCCCAGGTGTATGGAGAAGGGAGGCAAGGATCACCAGACCAGTCTTGTAAGTTAGTAAATTCAGTTTGAAGAGAGGATAATCCATCCACTGATGCAGCCACGAGAAGAACACATGAGATTAGATATTCAAGGCAAAAGGTAATCATGTGAACTGACTCGTCCTAGGGGTGATTTGGTTATTAGCAACAGGTAAATTGATTATGGCCCAAGCTTCTAACATTCAATGAACTGAAATTTCTAGAGTATAATAGCTCATAGAATCCTTAACCAGCTGAAGAATACAGACCGTCTTTGCTGTTCGTTCCATCAGTGAGAGCATCAACATAGAACACTTCCATGGCATTTATGAGCGGAGGAAGAGTAGAATCCGAGGTCGCCACCAAGGAAAATGAAGTGTTGGAAGACGCGCTAAAGTTCGTGAGCCACATCTCGGTGACAGTCCCATAAGGTGGGACGATAATTTCCGGGTTCAGGAGAGGCTTGTCATCAGCATAAAGCTCAAACGATCTCTTTTGAGTCGTGCCGAGCTGAGTGACCTCAGAGAAGTATAAGTTCATGTAGATGGGGACTGCTTTTGCCGGAAAATCAATGGTCAATTGAATGGACTCCGATGCTTTAGAGGTGGTGACTGCATTCTGCATCACTGCTTGTGGAGGATTATCATCGATGCCTGTTATGTCTATGAACGATGCATCGCTAGCGACCACAGTCAATCCGGTCCCTATGGCCACGGATTGCCAGATCCGGTCATAAGCATCAGCTGAGTACCTACGAGCCCATGTATATACCATCATTGTCGGTTAAAATGGATAAAATATAATTAGCACAAATTATTCGATGTGATGTGATCGCATGGAGACAATTACACAAAAAATTCATAAACATATTGTAATTGTGTTAATTCAATTCTAAATTTTACAATTATACCAATTTAGTCCTAACTATTTTAACATTTTGCCAATTAACTTCATCTGGTCAATTTTTGGCCGGAAATCGCTACAATAAATGCCAAACATTCTATGTGATACGTTAAGGCCTTCGTAGCCCTGCCAACCACGGGCAAGGCAACCCTCACCCAAATCCAGCAAGGGCTTACTGACTCTCACCTTGTGACTTGAGAGATTCATCGGCCAAAATGAAAGGCAAAAAAGAGAAAAAAAAAAAACAATTATGAATTTTTTTTTTAAATAACTATCCAATGTAAACACTATGCAACCTAGGATTACTAGCATCTATATCAGTGATTTCCAACCAAAATTGGCTGGATGGACTTAATTGACAAAATATGAAACAATTTTGAATTAAATTGACTCAATTGAAAGATTTATAACTGAATTAACACTTTTAGTAATTTCCTTGATTGCATGCATGCAAGAGACTACTCGAAATCTAATAACAAAAATCAGTTCGTCATACTTAGGTCATAACCCTCCCTAAAACAAGATCAAGTTAAAAGCGATGCATGACCAAGGGAGCTGCAAAAACTTTTCTACTTGATTCGTTTGTGCATAATTGAAAAATCTCTCAGCGATCTTCTGGATGGATGTCAACTATAGTACTTATTTTTAAATTTCATTAAATTCACCGTCAAAGTGTAAAACTATTGTCAGTAAATTTGAGATGAATTCGAATATTGAATGTGCAATCCATTCCATCGCAATAGCGATAATTTCTTTTTCGGGTCATATAGAAAGTTTGGATGCAAAGGGAAGTGTAGATTATGTACCTAACATCTTTAGTCGTTCCGTAAGCAACCCTAGCTTTCAAGTACAAAGCGTAGTTGGAATCGACGTGCTTGTACATGTTGGCGCCCAAGCTGCGCACTTCGAGAGCCGACATGAAGGGGTACTGGTTAGGCTGCGTCTGCGCAACACAGACGCTCATGTAGTCTCCCTTGACAACGTAGGTGGTCTCGTAGTAAACGACTTGGTCGTTCGAGGTCTCGACCGTGTTCCAGTAATTCCCGTCGTAGTGCAAATCGAAGGTCGGGGGAGCCGATTTCTGGTCGTAGTTCCCGTAGTAGAAGCTTGCCCGTGCGTATATCTGGCCTCCCTTCTCGACCTTGAGAGAGTAGCAGTTCTTCTTCCTGGTCGTGAACACTCTCAACGTGCTCATCACGTGGTCGACCGAGTTGCTGGACTGGACTACCTCGGATTGCCCGTTCTGTATGAGGTCGTTGTCCCCTATCCACCCGATGAAGTTACCATCGATGTAGGTGTCGGATGACCCACAGTCGATGTTCCAAAGCACTGCAGCGAACAGAAGAAAAAGAAATGATTGAAATAACGAAATGAATAGCACCAAATTAAAGAATAGAAAGATCAATCGGAGCTAAGCACGATAATTGTGATTAAGTGTGAGTTATGGAAAAGACAGGGAAAAAGCTCATACCATTAGCAGAAGCAGAAATGGCAGAGAGAGCGACTAGAAAGAGAGAGAGATGGCAAGTTTCCATGGTGTGGCCGAGCACTAGAGGAGGTGGTGGGCAAAGAGACGTGACTTTGGGTATTTCATTTATAAGGATGAAGTTTGACTTTCCTACGTGTTTTGTACATTTCGATTTTCTAATTTGTCCCTTTCCTTGTCATTTCCAGTGCATGAATAGGTAACGATGTCAACGTGGAAATGGGGTCTCCATTCGAAGGGTCTACTAGAAAGTTTAATGTTAGTATTTGCTTAGATGAAACTGCATAAACTACGAGTTGGTGAGTGGTCGAGATCATGTTTAGGCCATATAAATGGATTTCGGTTTGCGTCGTATCCAATTCTGCAACTTATGATTGATCATATAATTCACAAACCTAGGACTTACCTACATAGGTCAGAAGCTCCTCATCATGAGGACATGTAAATGGAACTCAACAAAACGGGGATTTCATATTCGACTTTCTCTCTCTTTTGATGACTTGCTTGATGGTTGAAGTGAGATTGAATCTCGATCCCCTAATTTCCCTACTTGGATTTCAATTTAAATTGGGTTCTCCTTTAATTGAATAGTAATTTTTCAAATTATACTCCTAATCATATGCAATTTATCCGCCTATTTACATCTTTATAGGAGAATACGTTTTCTCTTATTGATCGGTTGATCAAATGTTGCAATAGTTCACTTCTTCATCACCTCTTCGAAAAATGTATGACTTTTGTACGAGGGTCCAATTGGTCTGAAATTGGCTATTCGCTGTAAAATGCCACTTGAGCTTAGACAGTTGACTTCGACTTCGGGGCCTCTATCGTCAAGCCCTCATTTTGCGGATCGAATTTGGCAAGTAAATCGCTCGCACAAATCCAATTAGAAAGTCAGAATTCGAGAATCCCACGGCCAACGACTTGAGTATGCGAGAGTTATGGTTGACCCAGTTGAGCTAAATTAGTCAGTCAATGGTCAATGAAAAACTCGAGCTACAGATGAGAATATTTTGAAGTAGACGGTTTCATACTTAATTTTATTTTACCCCATTATCAATCGTCAACAAATGCTGTTCAGATGGCATTATGCGATTCAATACACATGCCAGCGTGGGAGAACAAAATGTACTTATTTAATTTAATCATCGTACATATTTACTTTTATTATAATCTGAAATGTGGAGGCTTAACCATTCAGAGGCCATTAAAAAACCTGCAAACTTCATGATCCTGAACAATTTATATGCAACTAGTGGGATTTGAACAAGTAATTTCTACTTTTTAAGCTTGAAATCTTACCCCAATCAACTATTGGATCCTAGGGGGCTATTGGTCATGATATCGTCGTGAATAATCTACGATTTCCATTAGATCAGGTTAATAGAGGAAAATTAATCATGATCATTACATAATGAAAAAACCCGAGAAATTTGTCATAAACTTATTATATAGTGGTCAATTTGCTTTTAAACTTTCCAATTTAACCAATGTAATTCTAAATATTTTCATCATTTTTTTAATGTAGTATTAGCCAAAGTTGGAGTAAAACTCATTGACATGATGATCCAATCAACTTAACTATCCTATATGACATAGTTGACAATCTAACATATTCAACTCCACTCAAAATTACATCGTTTTGAGAAATTCTATAAATTTTTCATTTTTTTTTCCTTTTCCTCAATATTTATCTTCCCATAGGTCATCAGGGCCTTGGCAATGGTTAGTGATCCATGCCAGCCATAAGGGAGTAACAATCCCAGATTTGGCCATAGGCAAGCCATGATCCCACGGGCCTTGTTGCATGCCCTTGCCTTGTGAGTGATGATCATGTATCAGACCCACAGGTCTTCACCAGCAACCCTTGCCTGTGGTTATTGCTTAAAGCCCTTGCCGCCATCAGCTGGCCATTGCCTAGATATGGACAACGTCACCAACCATCGTCAAGGCCTCAACAAAAGGAAGAAGATGAATAGTAAATAAGGAAAGAATAGGGAAAAAAAATTAAAAAAAGAAAAACTTAAAACTACGTCATTTCATTTAAGATCATCCTTTGACAAAAAAAAAAGTGTAAGATTGTCCACATCCAATGTGGGTTGAGCCACATAGACTACCATGTAAGCCATTTTATGACCTAAACTGACCATGTGAATTACATTAGAAAATTATCAAAATGTTTAAGATTATAGTGGTATTTGTAAAATTTAAAATTGAATTGGCAGTCGTGCAATAAATTTAAGATTTTCTTTTTGGACAATTTTCTCGAAAAGTGCACTTAAACAGGTAAATCTTGACCTCATAAAGTATTTCAAATCTTATAGATCAAATAAAATGCGGGTTACATGATATTTTCCCTCAAGTTATGATTTATGTTTGTTGACCAATAGACTCGATCCTGCACTTGGCAGCTCATTCGCCTATCCCTATCGAGCAAGAGTTTGCCGAGTACGGCCATGAGAATGCTGTGCTGAATGAAGCTATAACTTTGTGGCTGTAATTAATGATAATATGACAAATTGGAAAGATGAGTTACAATAATTGCTACTTTGAGCAATCAAGTTCAGCACTTCATCTCCATTTAAAGAATCATTTCTGTTCTTTTGCCTAGTTCCAAAGTTTTCTTTAAAGTAACAATGAAATAAGCTAATTTATTCCCACCATCATTAGTAAAAGAATTAGCCGCAATTCATGTCAATTTGTGCAATATATCGTGGATGAAGACTGTGCATGTTACCATTGGTAGGTCTACTTGTATCCGCAGTCCTTGTTGAACAAGCGACGAGATGAGGCTTCAAATCCTTCCTCCCACTTGTGTGTTAAACCTTATAGTTTATACCATTCACCATGCACTAATTATCATTAGCTTCTTCTCTTACTTTAAAATATGAGTTACTATTATTAGTGGAAACCTCTTGTTTGCTCTAGATAATTTTCACCATCGGCTCCTACATGCATCATGCGTGTGCGAATTAAGTCAATTAATTACCATGATTTCACCTAAAACCAAAGTGGCAATTCCAACTAATATTTTCACTTAGAAATGAGATAAAACCACGTTTAGATGCAATATAATCAAGAATTATATGATCTTTGAGCAAGTCGAACTCCCCAAATAGCGCATACAATTTTTAAATGCAACCACTAATGAATCATAATACTTGCTATGTAAATGATTCTTAAGTGATGAAAGCACCTGAACGATGAATAACACAGTGATAATTTAACTTATGGTTCGACATATTATACGCAATACACACGGAAATCTTTGCCCCACTTGATAGACCACAATCATTTGGTAGAAATTGAAGAAAAATCAGACATTTATAAGAATGTTTAATTTTGACAGGAAGAGATTATGCAAATGATGGTGGTCGTATTTTCAGCTGAGAAATGCCAATTGACCTCGGAAAGTATAATGCAATCCTCGGCCCGGAGTTGACTTCAACCCGACCTTCTTAAAGAATAATCATGAAATTTTATTTTTCTGGTTTTTCTGGAAAAATAAAGGACAATTTGCAAGTCAAGTGTCAACCAGCTAATATTGTCGACCAACGACCCTGACATTGACTATTCATTCGCACAGTCATCTTCATCATCTTCATAATATGTTTTCGGCGAAAAAATTCTAGCCTACAATGTGTGCTTGCCACTTATAATGAGGTGATGAGGTTTGAAATTGCAAAGTTTAAGAGCAAAAATATGTTACATATATACAAATATATGTATACATAGACACACACATATTGATCTATCTACCCCACTACATAAAAATAGAGTTGCTTCCAACACAAGGGTGTTTCCAGCTTTTCTCTATCATCGGGAATATCTCTCTTCCTTTGACCAATCAAATAATTTACTCGCTATTACCTAAAGTATTTTGTCCCTCTAACCACTCAAATAATTGTGTCCCTGCCTAATCTTTCTCAACTGGCGCCTATTCATTCTCAACGCCGAACATGTTTTGTTATTTAGCGCAACTTGAACATAAGTATGCCTAGCAATATCGATCGAGGTTTCAACCCTCCACGTGCACGCACGTTCCCTTCTCCACGTATGCTTTATTGTCCGTATGATCAAACGCAGAGCTGTAAGTTACGCATTGACCACTGCAAATATGCATATGCATCTCTTGATCTACGAATCCTGTTCTGTTGAGTAATCCAACCGATACTGAGACTATGATTTGCTTCGTGTTGTTCCGTTATGCTCGGTTGACATTGATGTGTTCTCGCGGTATATATGCTCACTTACGCATGAAAATGAATGGTACAAAATGTTTGTTAGAAGATCGAGGCTTACGATCTCGCCAAGGAGTGTGAGAATTTACGGAAGGATGGCATGGTTTGTTCTTATCAGTTAAACATTCCTCTCGAGCTATTGATTTTGTATTGCCACCACACTGCAGCTCCGCCCGCCCGATGTTTTGTCGGTAGCCCTGGTCATTTGATCAACTGTTGGAGGTAGAAAAAGAAGCACAAGAAGGCAAGCAACTTTGAAAACAAAAAACAAAAAAACATACGAAGATCCAATATCAGTACACAAATCTGAAAATCAAAACAAATAACATGGATATATTGAAAATTCTACTTTAGAAAGGAGGGGGAGGTCTGAAAATCTCACATCTTAGAATCAAAATTTCTCATTTCCTAAATGTGGTGAACGAGCATCTACGGCCTACCCAAACCCTCCCATATTCCTGATCTTTAGATCAAAAGTTTGAGCCAAACCAGCCCTTCTTAGGGCGGTCATCAAGCGACCCGGCTACGCGCATGATTAGGTCTAGCTAAAATTAAAAGCTGAATAAGTAGCTTACATGCGGCCTTTCTTCTCCAGTGGAACATTTAGATAAGAGTCGCCATTGGAGCCCAGAAACAGAATGAAACATGCGACGGGGACCACACAACTACGATGACAAGGATTTTGCTCTTCTTCTGGCCATGGCCTGAAGCAGAAGAGTTGGCGTCTTCGTTATCATCGGGCGCGTCCCGCCCAAAACCATATAATCGAGGTCCGAACTAATCCAACGAACCCGGTTCGTGTTCAGCTTTCCTTACTTCTATTTTTCCACATTAAAGCAAGAGGAAATGTAAAAAAGGGAGAACCAAAAAAGGCATGTGCATTTCCGATTATTATTGTGTCCGGTTCAGAATCCCAGGAGACATGCCAAGATCGCCTCGCGTTGCTTTCGGGTTTACCAAAAACACGTGACTTGCCAGGCCCATACATCGGCCCAGGACCGACTCGTAGGAACCCTTGGTGGCAAACTGGTAATTGACGTTCCGGCGTTAGTTTGCCAACCTTTCATGTCGGTTTGCGTGTCATTCTCTCTTCTCATTTTCCAATGGCCCCCACGTGGTGGGACCCAGCCTGCACCTCTCTCTCCCGATAATTAGGGATCGAGAATTAGTGTCGTGATTCCCATTCAACGTAGAAAGAGTTCCCAAATTACTTAAAAATAACAGATGAGGAACTAGATTGAATTTGAAGAGTTTCGGCACATAAGTGAATTGAGCTTTCTCCTTTGCTATATTTTGTCTAAAGGTTCTCTTTTTATTAAATTATCATGTTATGACCGACATAGGTTTAATCTACAAAAAAACTCATATATTCCAGAGATGACGTTGACTAATTGTGACATGAGAGAGGGAAAAAAAAAGTAGAGGAAGATTAGGCCAAGAACCTAGGATCTTGGAATTTGAGGTTCATGTCCAGACACGTGACACCAGTGGTCGGCATAGATGGAGTCGCAATTGATATGTTGCCAAATTTGTTAGTCATAACAAAATATGGGAATAATTAATTCCTAACAATGCTTTTTCTTGCTACTTTCCATTTCATACACCCTAAGGGCATCTTAGTAATGTGATTTTTTGAATTTGAGATATTAATGAATTATGCTTTAGCTTATTAAAATTTTCGAAAGATTTATTGACATACTGTTTAAGGTTATTTTGTGTCATATTTACAAGATAGGTTCCATGAAAGAGCTAATGAATTTTACTATGTTTATTTCATTATATAAATTAATTACCATTGGGGAGGATTTGAGCTAGTCTCACTCCCCATTCATTTGTTTCGATTTTTTTTTTTGAGCTTTTTAGTATTTTTCCTCTTTTTTTCTCTCCTGATCTAGATTTTGAAGTTGTGCTTTGCCAATCTTGGTATAAGATTGGTATAGATTTGAGAGTTTGAACTCTCCAAATCTAGTTATAGGCCTAGGAGTTCTTTCCTCCTAATTTGATCTGGGAGTTTAAAAATGTTTTTGGAGATATAATACCCACATGCTCTACTCATGTACAAGTCATCTACCTCTAGTTTCAATGTTTTGATTTTCTTTGAGCTTTTTTGTACTTTTCCTCTTTTTTCTTTCCTGATCTGGAATTTGGAGATGTGCATCTAGTTTCAATGTTTTGATTTTCTTGGAGCTTTTTTGTTTTTTCTTTTCTTTTCTCTCATGTCATGTTCTAGATTTAGGAGTTGTGCTCTCCCGATCTAGTTATAGATTGGAGAGTTTGAACTCTCCAAATCTAGTTATAGGCTTAGGAGTTTTTCTTTCTTGATTTGGGTCTGGGAGTTTAATAATATTTTCTGGAATTCGATATCCTTGTACTCTATTTATATACAGGTCATCTGTCTTTAGTTTCAATGCTAATCATAGTAATTTTGGTATCTCACTAAATTATGACAATTTGCTCTTCCAAAGGTTAAATTCGTGCTATACGACGATGATATAAAGGAAGCCAAACTTAGGTGCACATATCAATTGGCAACGCTGTAGTTATTTGAGAAAAATTTCCGATGTGTGTACACTATCGACGATAATACAAGATCCAGTGAATGGGCACCAATTATTTTACTTGACAAATTCGTTCTTTTGAAACAAATGTATGCTTAACCTTATCAATACTTTGGTTTTTTTTTTTTTTTTTTTTTTTTTTGTCTTTGGAGGAGCAGAACGGCTTGCACGATGCCCGCGCCATAAACCCCAAGTGACACTTAAGCGGGAGAACCCACCACCCCGAGTCACATTTAATACACCTAGCGCCTCCCTTGGGTTTTGAACCCTTCACCTCTGGGCTGAGGATCAGCAGGGCCTTATCCAGCGGAGCCACCGCGGCCGGTGGTCTTATCAATACTTTGTTGATTCTCATTATTTTATGGATTTGCTTTGTTTTGTAGTATTCTGACATTTGCTTTACTATGAAAGTTTATGTATTTCTTATGTATCCTTTTGAGACATTAATACAATTTCTTCCAATAAAAAAATTAATTACCACCTTAATTATCGTTTAATTAATGATATGTTTTGGAGCGTGGGCCCTCAACTAGCGTTTCATTATAACTCACATCATTCTTATGAATCATGATGCTAGAAATTTCGTGCTGAATTGTCTCGTGGGACTTGAGTTGATTGAAGGGCCGGGAGCCTTTTCTGCCAACTCTACGGAGAAGTACGGAAAGAAAAAAAACTATTGAAATTTTCGCTAAAGCGATAATTATATTTCCTCTATTACTCTCGAAAGTGAAGTCTTTGAAATTATATTTGGCTAGGATCTCTCCTCGTTTCCCAGATTTAAAAATGGACGAGAAAAAAGCAAAAAAAAAAAAAAAAAGTAGGAGTGATTTGCCTGCTGAGTTTGATTGGGCACGCGGCAAGAGATCAATTTGGCACCACGAAGTATGGATTATTGATTTTCGCGCCACTTTTGAGATTTTAATTCGTGTTTTATAGACGTCACAAGAATAGAGAGGATTAATATAAATGTAGAATGAGAAATGTTAAATAATACCCTTGTGGCGCTTGTTAATTTTTATATAACGTGCTTTGAAAATATTAATTTTACTATTTCAAGTAAGTAACTATATTAAAACGTACAATTCTTCCATTTATACTGTTTGTGAAAAGTATTATCTTCACTTTAAATTAACTTAACCCCCTAACGACATTTGTTAAAAAATCACATAGGATATTTCTCGATAGACATAGGATTTCACCTTATTTGAACAAAAAAAGGAAAATGCGAACTCTTTGAATGGGGAGTGCAAGCAAATTTGCCGGTGGCAAAAGTCTCCACTATCTTTCTTTTCCTGTTGTAAATTCCCCAAGTGGATGGCAGATTTGCCAGCATAACAAACGGGGCCAAATTTTTCCTCACCTCGCCGCTCCAACGATTCTTGTGATGTGGAAAGCTTTAATGTACAAGTAAATTCTTCGTTCATACGCAACAAACACTAGCCGTCTTGACAAGTCTTTGTCAATTCGGAGTCCCTTTCGTTCTGTCGCCTTAATTTATGGAGTTGATTGTTATTAGACGTGGTCATGATGAGCTTTGTGTGGCAGCACTCAAATGGATGGCGCTTTGAAAGTGGAAGTTGGGAATCTAAATCAACGTTTTGTCCAAGAGTCTCTGATCTCAATCCTTTGTCGTACTCCTATACAGATGTAGCACTCTTATTGAAAAAGATGGTATTCTCGTATATTCTCTAGTTAAGAACGTAAATTCCACATTTATCCATTATAAGAAGAATGATATTGAATCGATACGATCAAAACACCATAGGTACTTTACTCGACCAAGTCATGTGATTGAAGAAAGTACCTCCATTAATTTATTAATCATGTGTGAGATTTCCGCTTCATGGCATTTAAAAATTTTCCTCAACAACAATGATGTGGGCTGCTGAGGTTTTAAAATTTTTCTATGTTGAATGCCCACAATGTCCCAACAATCAAGTCATGCTTAGAAAAGGTCATGATGCTTCCACTTGTTAGCTAGTGTTGCAATCGCACCAGAGAGAAAAAAACGATTGACAATGCAGATAATAATTTAGAATGACCGGCGCTAGAAATGCCTGCTTGTTTTTATCCTCCCTCTCTCTATCTCCATTCCCATCTTCATTTTGAAAAAAAGGGACACATAGGACTCGTCAATCTTTAGCTCATGTTATCAACTTACCATGGGGTCTTCTTCGGTTTCAATGTTAGCTTGCTTTCTCTTTTATTGACTGCAAAATGATAGAAATTAAAGTTTCCGATTTTGGGTCATTATTCTCTAGAACTCTAGAGCTCAAATTGAAGTTCCCATGCTCCATTTCCGTGTATTAACTCGATGTATTTCTTGAATATTGAATACCGTGTTAGTGGAAAGAAATGATTGATCAAAGTGAATCCTACTTCTTATAGAGTGTTTTGATGAAAACCAACCCCTAAAATACAAATTGTTTATGGGAAACTCTGTTGGCCATCTCCTTTACTTTCTTTTTCTTTTTTCTTTAAATGGTTTAAGAATTTTTGGGAGACAGATCTCAATCCCTCGGCCTCGGCGTCGGTCGGATAAAGAAAAGGTGTATATCTTACCTATTAATCATGAAACCTCTTAAGCCTGTGAATATCTCAATGTTTCGTATTAGAATTACAAAAAACTGCAAATAAGTTATGGTTGGAGAATTCATTGTGCGGGATCATGGAACTACCTTAAGTAAGAAAAGAAAAACCCTTGCGACGTGACAAGCAACGAGTAGATTGAAGAATTAAACCCGAAAAGAAAGAAATGTCACGTGATTCGCTGGAGGTGAGAAAAGATAGACATCGCCGCCTCAACCCACGAAAGGTTAAACCGCAAAGAAGGTAGAAAGAAACTCTCCACCTAACGTGCTCCAAAAACGGCAGAAGTGGTCACATCTGTTATCATGCATGATTAGAAGTAAACTCACATGTAACTCCTCTTTTTTCTCCCATCCCCATCACCACCTCGAAATATCTCTGCCGCTGTTTCCGCTAACATAATTCCTTGCAAAGCTTCTCATAAAAGCGTCGGTTCCCATTTAAAGACGAGGTCAGCTCTCTACCTAATGCTGAACGTTTAGCTGGGTTGCCTTCATGTTTTTTTTTTTTTTAAGGATTAAAGAATATTTTTGCTCCAGCTCCGTCCCCAACTCCTTTTGACTCCCCACTTGTTTAAAGTTTTTCCTCCGCGTTGCTTTTTTCTTTTCTTGATTGTATAAAGTATAAACAAATCTATGAATCTGTCCCTTCTCTTCTCTGGGGTTGTCACCGTGTAGAAACCAGCTAGCGCCTCGCAGTTTTCCGGTCTCTCTCTCTCTCTCTGCAGTCTTTTGGGTTCCCTCTTAAAGTCTTGTGTGGTGGTTTGGGACTCTTAAACGTTCTCACCGTGTTCGGCCGATTTGCCATTCAAAGCTGGGCTTGTGCGTTTCTCTCTCTCGCTCTCTCTGTTGGTGCTCTTTCCGGTATAAAGGTGCCATCTTTAACGCTTCCTGCTGAGTTCTGTCAATTGGGTTTGGATCTTGATCGTCTCCCTTATTGGGATCGGTTGCTCCTTTTCTCCTTTTTTATTGTTTACAAATCTCATCTCTTCGAGATAAGATCTTGAAGTTGCCATCTTTGTACTGTTTTTCGGTTAGTTCTTGATCGTGAGTGCTTGGCCGTTGTAATTCAAACCCTGTACTTCCCCTGTCGTTCGCTTCTCCCTGTATGAGAAATCAAGATTTGAGCTTTGCCTAGCTCAAAGACAGTTTGATTTGCTGAGTTCCTTACCTTAAAGATCTTAGATGAAGTGCAATAGAAGCTTGGAATTGTTTTTGTGGGCTTTGTCAGTCTTGTGTTTGGCTCGGTCTTCAGATGGGTATTCTCCTCCAGATAATTACCTCATAGATTGTGGATCCTCAACCAATACCACTGTAGGTAACCGCGTTTTTCTCGCCGATAGCTTGGCCTCAAAGTTCGTTTCCACCCCGCAAAATGTTCTGGCCAGTGCATCGAACTCTGTTAGTTCTTCTGATGTTTCCCAGCTCTATCAAACCGCGAGAGTCTTTACTGGTTCCACCAAATACACATTTCCCGTCAGCCAGAGTGGTAGGCACTGGATTCGGCTCTATTTCTCTCCTTTTGATTACCAATCTTACAAGATGAGCACTGCTATATTTGCTGTTTCAGCCCAAAACTTTGGTCTTCTCAGTAATTTTAGTGCCAGTGGCAGCGTCATGAAAGAGTTTTCCCTGAACATAACGTCGAGTAACCTTGTTGTCACCATTACCCCCTCCGATAACTCATTTGCATTTCTGAATGCAATCGAAGTTGTCTCCATGCCCGGCACTTTAATTCAGGATGGCTATATTCTTCCTGCTTGGAAGTTTCAAGGTCTCCCATTGCAGGCTCTTGAGACAATCTGGAGATTGAACATGGGTGGACCAAAAGTTTCTGCTATGAATGATACTCTCTGGAGAAATTGGGATCCCGACTATGGTTTTCTAGTCCAACCTAATCTGGCGAAGAATATATCCAAGATTGGAGCAGTTAAGTATGGATCAGGTGGGGCGACTGAGGATGCTGCTCCTGCTTCAGTCTATGGCACTGCAACTGAGATGAACTCGGGAAGTGATCCTAATAGCAATTTCAATGTCACCTGGGAGTTTGATATAGATGTTGGATCTAGACACCTTATTCGCTTTCACTTCTGTGATATAGTGAGCACGTCGCTTAACCAGCTCTACTTCAGTGTCTATCTTGACTCATCTACTGTTTATAGTGACCTTGATTTGAGTATCCTCTCGATCAATGCTTTGGCTGTTCCCAATTTCTTTGATATAGTTTCAGGGTTGTCAGTGAGCAACAAGCTTCGTGTAAGTGTTGGTCCATACACGGCAAATGGTGCTTACCCCAATGCCATTTTGAATGGGTTAGAGATCATGAAATTGAATGGGGCAGCAGGAACTTCTGGTTCCAGCTCTGGCAAAAATGTCAGTGTCATAGTGGGTACAACTATCGGGGCACTTATTGCAGCACTTTTGGCTGGAGTTCTCTTTTTGTGGTGCCGAAGAAGGCGACAACGACTTGCAAAGCAGGGGCTTTCCAAGACATGGATTCCGTTATCCACTAACGGAGGCACTTCTCACACCATGGGGAGTAAATACTCTAATGGAACAACCCTTAGCGTTGCTTCCAATCTTGGGTATCGCTTTCCCTTTGTGGCTGTTCAAGAGGCCACAAACAACTTTGATGAGAGTTGGGTCATTGGTATTGGTGGTTTTGGAAAAGTGTACCGGGGAGAATTGAATGACGGAACAAGAGTAGCTGTTAAGAGGGGTAATCCTCGGTCCCAACAGGGACTTGCAGAATTCCAAACCGAAATTGAGATGCTTTCACAGTTTCGCCACCGCCATCTGGTTTCTTTGATTGGGTATTGTGATGAAAAGAGTGAGATGATTTTGATTTATGAATACATGGAGAACGGCACGCTGAAGAGCCATCTTTATGGCTCTAGCCTTCCTAGCCTGAGCTGGAAGCAGAGGCTTGAGGTATGCATTGGTGCTGCTAGAGGGCTCCACTACCTTCACACTGGCTATGCAAAAGCAGTCATCCATCGCGATGTGAAGTCTGCAAATATTTTGCTTGATGAGAACCTCATGTCAAAAGTTGCTGATTTTGGGCTTTCCAAGACAGGGCCGGAAATTGATCAGACCCATGTGAGTACAGCAGTGAAAGGAAGTTTTGGATACCTTGATCCGGAATACTTCAGAAGGCAACAACTTACCGAAAAATCTGATGTGTATTCATTTGGGGTGGTCTTACTCGAAGTCCTCTGTGCAAGACCCGTTATTGATCCATCACTCCCTAGGGAAAAGGTGAACTTGGCGGAATGGGCAATGAAGTGGCAAAAGAAAGGGCAATTGGATCAGATCATAGACCCTACTCTTGTTGGTAAAATCAGACCTGATTCTCTTCGGAAGTTTGGGGAAACGGCTGAGAAATGCTTGGCCGACTTTGGCGTTGATCGGCCTTCAATGGGAGATGTGCTGTGGAATCTGGAATATGCCCTTCAACTTCAAGAGGCGGTTGTGCAAGGAGACCCTGAAGAAAACAGTACTAACGTGATCGGTGAGCTATCTCCTCAAGTCCACAATTTCAGCAATGCCGATCCGATGATTTCCACCGCGCAGTTTGAAGTATCTAGTGTGGACGACCTCTCGATGAGTAAAGTGTTCTCACAGCTTGTGAACTCCGAGGGTAGATGAGCATTCATCTTGCTGACCTCTTGTTCTGATTCTTTCTCCAACCAACCATGATAAGGCGGGATTCACTTTTAGTTTCATCGATAAGTTTGGTGTGCTAGTGCTGCTAATGGACCATTCGGGTGTGCCGTGGTGCAACTTTGGTTGAGTCAGGGGACCAGGAGAAGAGGAGGAACGCACCTAGTTTCATGTGTCATTGATGTCTTACTTGATGGAGTTTGCTTATGGACAGACCTGACTTTGAACAGAAGGAATACCAGTTTGTGTTATAGGTAACTGATAGTGAAGAATCTGATTACTGATAAAAGCTGTTGAATCTGAATCGTTTTCTTGTAATGTTTACTTGTTCCTTTCTGTGTTCACTCTTCACAGGAATGTTTATAAGTTCATTTATTTCACCTTTCTTTGAATCCATTGGCTGGGTTTGAATTGTGAATATGCCCTTTTATCGTCCTCTGTCGCAAATGACGTTGATTCCCTAAATTTATCTTTCTGCTTCATTCACATGAACCTTTGGCTTAAATATGTAACGAAACAGTTTGAGAAGCAAACAGGAGGATTGTTGGATGCTGCTTGAGTTTTGCTTTGAGGTACTCTTCATCTTCACAACGCGTTGTCAGTATGTAAATTATCAGTTGCTGGCCTCTGTTCAGGATCATGACGTTGAAGATGTTTTAATAGTTGGAGGGGCACAGATTGGCTACTGCCCACCATTTTCATCGGTCGAAATTTGAAACTATCACTCTCTCTCTCTCTCTCTCTCTCTCTCTCTCTGCGGGACAGCTTGATACAGCGACCATGGAAAGCCTTGCAGCTGCTTCCATTCATTGTCTCGACCACCACCAAAATCGTTCTCAGCCATCTCTTCCTCCCTACGCGCATGATCACCCTCTCTATGTCCTGTAATGGAGCGATTTTAAGGTCCCCGACCTCATCGAGGACAACATGTGATCGTGGACCTTCAAGGACCTTAGAGAGGCGTGTGATCGAATCTACAAATACACGGTGAGAGAATCAATAGGCGATTTGCAGCTAATTTGTGCCGTGATTGGCCCGGCCCTTGAATTCAGTAACTTATAATCACGTGGCCTGTAACCTCGATCGCTCAAATGCTGAAATTGCGCCGTTGCTCGGCCTTCAAGACTGGGTGCGAAGTTAACCAATTATTTCCAGATCTAGACTTCCTTGGATTAGCTCATGGAGACGGGAACTTGTCAATCCATTTCTAATGATTGATTCCATTAGAGCCACGAATATTACGTCAAACCCAAATTTTATTATGGGGTGATCATGTCTTCAACAAATGTGAATTTGGTTTCGACGGACAATGAACGAATTAAGTATTCTTAAGCTAAGGTCAACTTATCCTCTCTGTCGAAATTTCTATCCGGATTGATGTCTATCAGCACCAGCTCAGGCACAGATAATCCATGCTGACCGGTAATTTAGCCTTAATTACATACCGTAACTTGAGCTATATCTCATGTGCACCGAAAAGAAGCTGGTGCGGGTAGGATTCGGCAAGATCAGTTCGGCCAGATTTGAAAAGCCTTGGAATTAGGTCCACAAATTACACCTTCTTTAAGTGGAATGATTTCATCATCATGCTAATCAATCAATCGATTAATTAATTAATCAAACCAACCATATGGGAGCTAATTGCTGGTAGGGGTAGAGATAACATCCACCCACTTCAAGGACGTATTAAATAGATATTACATAATAATCAAGAAGACATAAGACCCGGAACGAGAAGCTCATGGTCGACACACCCAACGCAGCGCCGTGTCTCCTCACGGCGTGTACATAGTCGAACATGCGTTCGGCGAGCTTTATAATGACGCATTGTCTTGTTCACCATCACTTCCTACGTGCAACTTTCTGTTGAGAGAAAACATTAATCAAATGACAATGACGCATGAAAGCTTGAGACAGAAACCAATGTGAGAATCCCCCACCTTCAAACTTCGGCCTACCCCTCCCAACTTACAACTGCCCAGTGCCCACCTCTCTGTCATTCTCTCTTTGGCTGGTCAGCAGAATTTATTAAAAACTGCAGGCACGAGCTTTCGGGGAGCTATGTCCCACCTTTGTAGCTGAACTTCTCTTTTCAATTCAATGAAATGTGTGGGCTAAAACTTCAGTCTTTCGTAATGTTTCTGCGTGCTGGTCATGGCAAGGTTGCTCGATTATGCCCTCTTAGGGTTTCATGGTGATCATTTGACAGTACACTTTCCTCAAATGGTGATTGATGGGCACTATTTCGATACAATACTTCAATGAAAGATGAAGCACTTTTTCCTAGTGTGAGTCTAACATCCTTGGCATGCTCATGTGTCACGTGCAATGTTCTTCGAGGACAGTTCGGGTGTTGACTTTTCTTTTAAACCTTTTTAATGCTCACCGGAAAATTCAAAAGTGTTTAAGCCAAATCGTGAGATCGCCTGCAATGTTCTTCAATGAAAGTTCAAGTGACGAGTATTGACTTTTCTTTCTAACCATTTTAATGCTTGCCCAAGAATTTAAAAATGTATAAGCTAAATTGTGATCACTTTTATCGTGATAGATAACAATTTATTCTTAAAGACAAAAAGTTGTGTGGTTCTAAGATCACCTAATTTTACACGGGCCTTCTATTAAAATTATGCCATGTGTACATTTATATCCAAATTCACAATATTCAAACAAAACTCTGCTCCATAGCACTTCTCTCTCTTCACGCTCGTGTTTGAATTAGACTTGGTATTGGATTGCAAAATTAAGTGTTGTCGTTGAATGCGATCTAGCTGACTATGAGAGCATATTTATCAGTTTTCTACTCATTGCAAGGACAAATCTTGCTTTCCCCGTTGAATATTGGAAGTAGCGGTACTTCTCCCTTGCCTTAAATTCCGACACAAGCTAGAAACGAAAATGAAAGAACCCCTGTGAAGTAATCTGAGAAGTAATAAGTTCACAAAAATGTAATTTCCTCTTCCAAAAATAGAGAAGAGAAGCAATTCATAGCAAATGACACTTATCATCCTCTCACAGCTTCCACCCTTCTGCACTGATCTTTGCATTCGACCCACCATCATATCACAGATATAACACGCAATTCACCGTATATGAAGCACATAAATCCCAGAAGATAAAGAAAGACAAAGATTCAAGGTGAAGAGTAACAGTCAGGTATAATCAGTGGTCTCTCCGGGAGAGATGATAATCAGCTACATCGATTTTGGCCGTGCAAGAGAGAAGGCGTTGAAATATCGCCAAGAGAGCAGAGCAAGACACTTCTTTAGCCCTCCGGACCACCAATTTCCCGCGAAACACTCTCTTCTTGACTCTCGCCAAGCACTTCTTGGTCCTCTCGGGCGCGCTCTCCTTCCTGGAGAAAGTGTAGCTCCTCAGGTACATTTGCCTGCAAGATATCCCATCCACCACTCTAGGGTGAGGCCGCCCCCCACGCCCCGCAGGAAAATGATCACCGTGCGGCTCCGGCCCCTTGCAGAGGCTCATGTATGCCGGCCCTGCCTGGGCGGCACCGTCCACAATGCAATTTGTCATGCAGGCGGAGGCTGCCGTGGGGAGTGTTTCCAAAGGTGCAGTGCGCAACTTTATGGAGGGTTTTGTCCCTGTATTTGCTTTTTATAGTGCGGTCGGTATGGTGCTCTAATGCTTTTGTAGGTGAAAGGTGAATGTGCGCGCGAATGGATTGGTGGCATGTGGGAGCTGAATTTAACTTGGAATGCCATTGAAGTCAGAGTAAAGGTAATGCACGCATCTGCTCATATATAAAAGCACAGCGATCGAGTGGTCATGGTCCGTTCGTGCACATTAGAAAAGGGGGAAAAGAGCCTCTCCATTATTATGATCGGCTAAAGAAAGGGCTAAGCAACATGCTCTTTACTCTTCTTTCCTCTTGAATTGACTCTTATTATCCAAGTAAGTGGGTGTTTGAATTGGAATTGGAATAGGATGCTCTAGCAATGAATGGAGATGGGATTCCAATCTTGGGCATATTCGACTTCAGCTGAAGTATAGTATTTTTTTGTTTCCTGCACTTCTATTGGACTCCGAATTCTGGATGAGTGGTTTCGTTTTTTTTTTCCCCTCCCGTAATTAAAAATTCATAATTTCAGCAGAAAAGATTCAATAATAGCACGTCGAGGACTCCCATAGAAACAGGAGGATTTAGCGCTCGTGGAAGTTGGATCCCTTTATCTTCTCTTCCACTGATTGTGGGCTGACTGGCTAGGCGTCTTGTTACTAGGTCGTTTCTAGTTGTCGGTCTGCTTTTCACTTTTTTGGCCGTTCTCGGTTGCCTCTTGGGTTTTTCCTCGGCTTTCTTCCACTCATAATGGGCATGTCCATCTTGAGTGTAAGTTTTTGAAGCCAATTAGTTGTACAGTTTGACCTTTCCCCAATATATCTCTTACTTTCACCAAAAAAAAAAAAAAGATTCAATAATAGCAAGATCATGACTTGTTCAAGATCTCTAAGCAGACATCAACTTTTCACTTGAAATAGTAATAATGACAAAGGAAAAAACCACAAAGAATTCTAAATTATACATACTGTAATACATTTACCTCAAACTTTTTAAGTAACACAAAAAATCATAAGTTTATATTATATGACACATTTACCTCAAACCTTTTCCGTGACACAAAAAAGCCTCAAACTTTTACCTATGTAACATATTTACCTTAAAACGTTTTTTTTGTGACACAAAAACTTCAAATTTATATCCATATGAAAATTTATCCCAAGTTATTTTTCTAAAATATAAAAAAATTTAAACTTGTACTTATGTAACGAATTTAAAAAGAGTTTGAGGTAATTGTGTTATAATAAGTATAATTTAGGATTTTTGGTTGTTTTTTTCCTAATAACAATGGCGATGCTTTGTAAACAAGGATTTGTGATGACAGAGAAACTTGGATGGTATGGCGGAGAGAGAAACCGAAGTCGAAATTTAAAGGTGCCGGGTGGCCCTTGGGCCATTTTCCGAAATGCCATGGTTAGCCTAGCTTGGCAAACGGTTGCGACTTGTAAAAGCTACATGAATGGTGGTTTATTCAAGGAACCTCCTTTACTCTCTACTTTTACAAAATACTTCTTTCTAAGCAATATATATTAATATTTCATGGAATGATTGTTGATATTTCCTGGCTAGATTTACACATCCTAGCACAGACAACAAAAAAGTAATTATATTACTCATTTTTTGATGGAATGAAAAAATCATTATACTACGAGATTGATGCAGCACTTTTGGCGAAAACATTTTATTCTAATGGAAAATTGTGAATTTTAATAAAGAAAAAGGAACACGTTAGTCCACAGACTAAAATGATTAAAATAGATTTTACCCTTCGTCAAAACTCTGGAAGGCAGGGGCGCCGCTGCCTAAATCCGCCACCAAATTCCACTAACCATGTGCATTTTACGCATTCAAGATTGATTTTTTAAAAAAGATTCATCTTTGAGGCGATGGGCACTACAAAGAATGAGGGTTCCAATCCAAGCTGACAACAAAGAAAGTGCAATGGGCTCGTGGCCTAAACAAGGACAAGAAACAGGTCTATGGGCTTTTGGTAAAGAACAAAAAAAAGCATGTGTGTGGACTAAACCCATTTCAAAGCAAGCCCAAAAGGCAGCAAATACATGGGGTCTAACGTGTTGGGTTTAATGGGTGAGATAATTTCTTGGCTTAACATTCCATTGCACAGTTTATCGGTGGGCCTGAAAGACACTCATTTCAATAACTTGGGCCCATACGGCCAAAAAATAAAAAAAGAAAATAACTTGGGGCCATTTATATCGTCCTAATTTTTTCTAGGAAAAATTGTCTAAAGAATCATAAACCTTTTGCATTTTATTAATTTAGTTATAAACTTTTCAATTTTACCAGTTAAGTCCTAAATATTTTCATATTAGACCAATTGATTCAATATGGCTAATTTTAGCTAAAATTTGCTAAGGTGGACGTCGGTCATCTTAAATAGTGTGTCCAACATTGATATGAATATTTTTTTTTATAATAATTTAATATTTTATTGAATTATTTATTTATTTTGTCTTTTTCCCCCTAGCCCTTCTTCTTCTTCTTCCATTCAATCACGAGACCCCATTGATGGTCAACAATCGGCCAAAGTTGAGGCTTGGTGAGGTCGACCTCATTGACCATTGGCGAGCCTTGCCATCTCTAGGAGAGGTAGGGCCTCGTTGTGCCTAGGCAAGGCTCAAACCCTGTAGCCTGGCCAAGGGTGAGCAAGGCTTACTCGATGCTGGGGAGGTCAACCTCGCCGATCCTCATCACTAGCCAATCATCATCTATTACCAAGGATTGGCGACCGGTTAGAGGAGGAAAAAGAATGAAATAATAAAAAAAGTTGAAAAAATATCAAAATATTGTTGATGATTGTCTACTTCAATGCCAACTCTACCATGTAGGATGATCGACATTTATACCAACGATTCCCAACCAATGTTGACTAAATGGACTTAATTGGCAAAATGTGAAAATTTTTAGAATTAGATTGGCAAAAGTGCAAAAGATTTATGATTTTTTAGACAAATTTTCTCTTATTTTATTTTATCTTCCAAGAACTTATGGTCAAAGAAGCACATGCTATAGTTCTTTCACTCTTATGTGCAGTTTTCCCTACAAGAAAAATGCACTATTAGAAAAAGGTGCTCCTTTGTTTTTTTGGGTAAATATACTATCAGTGCCAAAAGTTGTGTACGGCACTCACTTTGGTACCAAAAGTTTCTGTCGGATCACTTAAGTGCCAAATTGGAGGAAAAACGATCACTTTGGTGCCATTGGCGAGAGATTCAGACCAAAATGATTATGTGGCTTTTATATTTAAAAAAATAAAAATTGACATGGCTTTTAAATGACGTCGTTTTCCGTCCTCCTTAAGAAAATGACGTCGTTTTGCCGTCATATGTGGATGGCCGCACAGCTCACTGTTTCGATACAATACTTTAATGAAAGATGAAGCACTTTTTCCTAGTGTGAGTCTAACATCCTTGGCATGCTCATGTGTGACGTGCAATGTTCTTCAAGGACAGTTCGAGTGACGGGTCTTGACTTTTCTTTTAAATCTTTTTAATGCTCACCCGAAAATTCAAAAGCGTTTAAGCCAAATCATGAGATCGCGTGCAATGTTCTTCGATGAAAGTTCGAGTGAGGAGTCTTGACTTTTCTTTCTAACCATTTTAATGCTCGCCCAAGAATTTAAAAACGTATAAGCTAAATTGTGATCACTTTTATTGTGATAGATAGTAATTATTTCTTGAAGACAAAAAGTTGGGTGGTTCTAAGACCACCTAAATTTACACAGGCCTTCTATTCAAATTATGCCATGTGTACATTTATATCCAAATTCACAATATTCAAACAAAACTCTGCTCCATAGCACTTCTCTCTCTTCAAGCTCGTGTTTGAATTAGACTTGGTATTGGTTTGCAAAATTAAGTGTTGTCGTTGAATGCGATCTAGCTGACTATGAGAGAATATTTATCAGTTTTCTACTCATTGCAAGGACAAATCTTGCTTTCCCCGTTGAATATTGGAAGTAGCGGTACTTCTCCCTTGCCTTAAATTCCGACACAAGCTAGAAACGAAAATGAAAGAACCCCTGTGAAGTAATCTGAGAAGTAATAAGTTCACAAAAATGTAATTTCCTCTTCCAAAAATAGAGAAGAGAAGAAATTCATAGCAAATGACACTTATCATCCTCTCACAGCTTCCACCCTTCTGCACTGATCTTTGCATTCGACCCACCATCATATCACAGATATAACACGCAATTCACCCTATATGAAGCACATAAATCCCAGAAGATAAAGAAAGACAAAGATTCAAGGTGAAGAGTAACGGTCAGGTATAATCAGTGGTCTCTCCGGGAGAGATGATAATCAGCTACATCGATTTTGGCCGTGCAAGAGAGAAGGCGTTGAAATATCGCCAAGAGAGCAGAGCATGAAACTTCTTTAGCCCTCCGGACCACCAATTTCCCGCGAAACACTCTCTTCTTTACTCTCGCCAAGCACTTCTTGGTCCTCTCGGGCACGCTTTCCTTCCTGGAGAAAGTGTAGCTCCTCAGGTACATTTGCCTGCAAGATATCCCATCCACCACTCTAGGGTGCGACCGCCCCCCACGCCCCGCAGGAAAATGATCACCATCCGGCTCCGGCCCCTTGCGGAGGTTCATGTATGCCGGCCCTGCCTGGGCGGCACCGTCCACAATGCAATTTGTCATGCAGGTGGAGGCTGCCATGGGGAGTATTTCCAAAGGTGTCGTGCGCAATTTTATGGAGGGGTTTGTCCCTGTATTTGCTTTATATAGTGCGGTCGGTATGGTGCTCTAATGCTTTTGTAGGTGAAAAGTGAATGCGCGCGCGAATGGATTGGTGGCATGTGGGAGCTGAATTTAACTTGGAATGCCATTGAAGTCAGAGTAAAGGTAATGCACGCATCTGCTAATATATAAAAGCATAGCGCCTTCTTGTGTGTCCCTTAACATTTGCTTGTCATATGGCTGTTCGAGGACATCCGAACTTAGATTTGAGGCTTCTGCAGGTGGGAAAGATCATATTTTGTTGCTACAATGATATCTAACAATGACCTTGTTTTATTTATTGGGTGGCCATCTCTCTTGCTCTCTCTCTCTCTCTATCTCTCACCTGAAGGGTGTGCGGTGGTTGCCTCTGTATCTCTCACGGGTGCGTGTGAGATGGAGAATCAATTACGGCGGTCTTAAGTGACCATTGCGACGGAGACGACCGCCGCCATGGGGTCGTTGTGGTATTGGTGTTGCCCGCCATCGAGGAGGACGTCCCTGTTGTCCTAGAGTTTCAGGGGCAGTCACTAGGTCTATCGGTGTTGACTGCCTTGTTCAAATGAAACCTCCCAGGTCTCCCTTTAACGGTAGCAATTGACATGTTGCTCAATCAAAGGTACAGATCACGTTTTCTTTTTATTTATTTAGAGATATGTGACCTTCTTTTGTCAGGGATACGTCGCGAATTCGATCATATATTGAAACATGATCTCCTCCATTTCTGCTTTTATATCCATCAAGATAGAGAACCATTTTTCTGCACGATCCAAGAAAACTTGCAAACAATAAGGAGATACCTTGGAAGATACAAACATCAATCAAAAAGGAGAAACCTTGGTATTATACGACGATTTAGTATTATCGACATTCTAGAAACATTGCTGATTCAAGCGGAGTTCCACATAGAGAAGAGAATCGGTAAAAGCTTGGCAAGACGCCCTCTAAACTCATGGTAGCTAGTGAATTTGTGAATAGCTAATACACCATCTTATCAATATTACCTCATTTCCGAAAATGTAGATACCGAATAGGAAGTAAACGCGATATTAAGTTCTATGCTTTTACCACTTTTGCCCTCCCGCTTTGAGCTCAGTTGTACCGTACTTTTCCATACTGATATTTGCAGACGAAGAGAACAAAATGATTTGTCATAGTTCTGAAATCCAGAGTAATCATCCCTGCATAATAAGAAAAGTGAAAAACAAATAAGAAAAGCAACAGCCAGAGAGTAATCAATTTGAGTTGTTCAATATGCACGTGTGTATATATAATCACCATCTTCTCATGTGATGTTCTAATATCCACCATCACATGAGCGGTCTGAAGAAAACTCACAGGAAAAGAGGTTCAAGAAAAATACCGTCGTCTTCGCTAGCCATTTCACTCTTTGAACTTGAAGTTTTCTTCGAGTGGCTTCGACTTGCTGTGCACCTTGTTACTTGGACAGTGATCTAAGGTCGGTGAAAACAACCAAATAGAGAGCACCTTAAGGGAAACTACTGTTAGAGAGTACCTTAAAACTAGAGAGTTTTTCTCTATGTATTGCATAGCTTTATACAGTAAATGAAGAGTATTCTATGAGAAGTTCGCAATTTGAAGGCAGTCAACACCGATAGAGAAACTTCATCATCACTGCCACCTGTTCGAGGACATCTGAACTTTGATCCAAACATCTCACTTCTTGCTCCCCTTAGAGCTGCCAGAGGTTTCGGATTTCCCTCTCCTGCGTTTTCCCGCAACACTGCTTCCAGTGCCAACAGGAGCGGCAGGGGCAGGGTAAATAGGCATGTGATGCATAGGAACCAAAACAGGGAACCCAGCGGCAGGGGTTCTGCAGCACAACAGTTAAAATTGGTTATCATGTGACATGCAAAAAGAAGACAGCAGCAGAAACTTATATGCTAATTTCTATCATAAATTTCTCTTCAATTTTCCTTCCATGAAGGAGGAGAGGAAATTTCTAGGGACTGGTAAACAGCAGGTGGCTAAACCAAGTACACAGAATGTTTATAACTGACCAAGACTATGCTACTTGACAAATGAAAGAACCAAAAGCTTGAAACGGCTCATGATGACTTCAAAGATTTGATGACCTCCAGCACAAAATCTTGCTAATTCAAAACAAACATGTTGGTGCATAAGATGAAGGAGAGGCTCCTAAAATTCGAACACATCAATCATCTATCATCTACTTACACCAGATATCATGATAACCATCAGCGAAGAACACCATACAAGCAGAATGCACTGCTAGTAACCTTTAGTTTACTCTTTAAAATAGTTCATTCACTTTGCAACATGGCGTAATAAATATGCACAGTAAAATATCACCAGTATTTCCTACATCTGGATTGAAGTAAATCATCTAATCAGAACATATTTGAACATATCAAGCAGGAAAATGGTGGTAATCGAGATTGAAAAGCTCAGTGACTGATTTCAAGGTTCAAGATGCATACCCGAGAGCACGGCAGAGTCAAGCTTGGCCACACTAGCACCACACTCACTGTTCTGCAAACTAAAACGCAGAGCTTGGTTTTCAGCCATAACGCACTGAAGTAACCTCCCAAATCTCCTACATTCCCCCTCAAGGTATTTGCTCTTCACCTCCAGATCTTTGACATATGCTTTCTTCCTCTCTCTCGACCTAACAGCAGCATCCCTGTTCCTCAGCTGCCTGAAATATATCAAACGACCTTCCGTTGGGACGGATTCGTTAATATCATACATGCTGACTAATGAACAAATTAGCAGTTTCTATCCCTACAAATTTATCCCTTACAGAAATTCTCGGACGGTCCTATTCACAATTTGGAAATCATATGGAAGCGTTTTAAGCAATATATCGACAATCACTCTACTGTACAGGAGGCAACCATACGCCTAAATTGAGTGAAAGAAATTACAAAGCACTCCACCTTGGCAAGGCCTCGATGCCCACAATTCCGTGAGCAAACATCCCTGTTTAGATTCAATACCACAAACATAAAATACAATATTTCACGAAATTCCAGAATGTTGACTTCAATGGCAAAACTCCCTCGCGACTAATTCCATGTGCAAAAAGCACACCCATAAATCCTAAAATTCAACCGGTTTCTTCTCCAGAAAGACGAATTAACAAAGATCCCGCAGAATTCAACATGAAGCTACCAAACGAATAATTCAGCAGCACCGATCGATCAATGTACCTCCTGAGCTTCTTAGAAGCAGGATCATAGGCTTCACCGCCACCGTTAGCCCCATCAACCTTCGCAGCCTCGACCCGCCGTCATCCGACGATCCAGGCTCCTCCTTGTCGCCGGACCCGTCGGCTATCTCCGCGGACCCATCTCCGGGGGAGTCAACGAGCACGTCAGCGAGGAACCTATCGCAGAACTCCTGGCTCGAATCAGCCCTAATCCCGCCACCGACAACTCCGCCGTCCCCGTCGTCCTTCATCAAGATGTTCTCGATCTCGTCGAACCACGAGAGCCCCGAGTCTAAGACGACGATGACGCGTTCGTCGAGGAGTAAGCGCCGATGACGTCGCCGGCCTCAGGGAGGTCGCCGAAGAAGCCGTCGAGGTCGATGCGAGACATCACGTCGTCCTCCATATGCAACTCCAGATTCGCCATCAGAACACTAGGGAAAAAAAAACAACAAAAAAAAAAAAGGGGGGGAAGGAAGATGAAGACGATGGGAGATCTCTACAAAAACATCTGATTTGCTCGCGGTGGTTCGCCGGTCGAAAAGAGGGAGGGCACAGAGAGACAGGGAGATCGCGTCATGTTCGACGGCGAGAGAGAGGGGGAGGGTAGAGAGAGAGGCGCGAAGAAGGAGACTCACAGAAGAAGAAATCTCAGTCGGTCCGAAAATTTTTCAAAAATGGCGGCTCATTTTCTCCTCAGTCTACCCAGAGTGTGGGTCCCAGGAGAGGACACGTGTCGCCTTCCTACCACCTGGGGTTGCCACCGAGTAGAAACCAGCTAGCGCCTCGCAGTTATCCGGTGCGCTCTCTCTCTGTGCAGTCTTTTGGGTTCCCTCTTGAAGTCTTGTTTGGTGTTTTGGGACTCTTAAACGTTCCCTCCGTGTTCGTCCGATTTGCCATTCAAAGCTGGGCTTGTGCGTTTCTCTCTCTCGCTCTCTCTGTTGGTGCTCTTTCCGCTATAAAGGTGCCATCTTTAACGCTTCCTGCTGAGTTCTGTCAATTGGGTTTGGATCTTGATCGTCTCCCTCATTGGGATCGGTTGCTCCTTTTCTCCTTTTTTATTCTTTACAAATCTCATCTCTTCGAGAAAAGATCTTGAAGTTGCCATCTTTGTACTGTTTTTTGGTTAGTTCTTGATCGTGAGTGCTTGCCCGTTGTGATTCAAACCCTGTACTTCCCCTGTCGTTCGCTTCTCCCTGTATGAGAAATCAAGATTTGAGCTTTGCCTGGCTCAAAGATAGCTTGATTTGCTGAGCTCCTTAGCTTAAAGATCGTAGATGAAGTGCAATAGAAGCTTGGAATTGTTTTTGTGGGCTTTGTCAATCTTGTGTTTGGCTCGGTCTTCAGATGGGTATTCTCCTCCAGATAATTACCTCATAGATTGTGGATCCTCAACCAATACCTCTGTAGGTAACCGCGTTTTTCTCGCCGATAGCTTGGCCTCAAAGTTCGTTTCCACCCCGCAAAATGTTCTGGCCAGTGCATCGAACTCTGTTAGTTCTTCTTCTGATGTTTCCCAGCTCTATCAAACCGCGAGAGTCTTTACTGGTTCCACAAAATACACATTTCCCATCAGCCAGAGTGGTAGGCACTGGATTCGGCTCTATTTCTCTCCTTTTGATTACCAATCTTACAATATGAGCACTGCTAAATTTGCTGTTTCGGCCCAAAAGTTTGGTCTTCTCAGTAATTTTAGTGCCAGTGGCAGCGTCATGAAAGAGTTTTCCCTGAACATAACGTCAAGTAACCTTGTTGTCACCATTACCCCCGCCGATAACTCATTTGCATTTCTGCATGCAATTGAAGTTGTCTCCATGCCCGACACTTTAATTCAGGATGGCTATATTCTTCCTGCATGGAAGTTTCAAGGTCTCCCATGGCAGGTTCTTGAGACAATCTGGAGATTGAACATGGGTGGACCACAAGTTTCTGCTATGAATGATAGTCTCGGGAGAAATTGGGATCCCGACTATGGTTTTCTAGTCCACCCTGATCTGGCGAAGAATATATCCAAGATTGGAGCAGTTAATGTATCAGGTGGGGTGACTGAGGAGGCTGCTCCTGCTTTAGTCTATGGCACTGCAACTGAGATGAACTCGGAATATGATGCTAAAAGCAATTTCAATGTCACCTGGGAGTTTGATATAGATGTTGGATCTAGACACCTTATTCGCTTTCACTTCTGTGATATAGTGAGCACGTCGCTTAACCAGCTCTACTTCAGTGTCTATCTTGACTCATCTACTGTTTATAGTGACCTTGATTTGAGTATCCTCTCGTCCAATGCTTTGGCTGTTCCCTATTTCTTCGATGTAGTTTCAGGGTTGTCAGTAAGCAACAAGCTTCGTGTAACCATTAGTCCATACACAGCATATGGCGCTTACCCCAATGCCATTTTGAATGGGTTAGAGATCATGAAATTGAACAATTCTGATGGAAGCCTCAATGGGGCAGCGGGAACTTCTGGTTCCAGCTCTGGCAGAAATGTCAGTGTCATAGTGGGTACAACTATCGGGGCACTTATTGCAGCACTTTTGGCTGGAGTTCTCTTTTTGTGGTGCCGAAGAAGGCGACAACAACTTGCAAAGCAGGGGCTTTCCAAGACATGGATTCCGTTATCCACTAATGGAGGCACTTCTCACACCATGGGGAGTAAATACTCTAATGGAACAACCCTTAGTGTTGCTTCCAATCTTGGGTATCGCTTTCCCTTTGTGGCTGTTCAAGAGGCCACAAACAACTTTGATGAGAGTTGGGTCATTGGTATTGGTGGTTTTGGAAAAGTGTACCGGGAGAATTGAATGACGGAACAAGAGTAGCTGTTAAGAGGGGTAATCCTCGGTCCCAACAGGGACTTGCTGAATTCCAAACCGAAATTGAGATGCTTTCACAGTTTCGCCACCGCCATCTGGTTTCTTTGATTGGGTATTGTGATGAAAAGAGTGAGATGATTTTGATTTATGAATACATGGAGAACGGCACGCTGAAGAGCCATCTTTATGGCTCTAGCCTTCCTAAACTGAGCTGGAAGCAGAGGCTTGAGATATGCATTGGTGCTGCTAGAGGGCTCCACTACCTTCACATTGGCTATACAAAAGTGATCATCCATCGCGATGTGAAGTCTGCAAATATTTTGCTTGATGAGAACCTCATGGCAAAAGTTGCTGATTTTGGGCTTTCCAAGACAGGGCCGGGAATTGATCAGACCCATGTGAGTACAGCAGTGAAAGGAAGTTTTGGATACCTTGATCCGGAATACTTCAGAAGGCGACGACTTACCGAAAAATCTGATGTGTATTCATTTGGGGTGGTCTTACTTGAAGTCCTCTGTGCAAGACCTGTTATTGATCAATCACTCCCTAGGGAAAAGATGAACTTGGAGGAATGGGCAATGAAGTGGCAAAAGAAAGGGCAATTGGATCAGATCATAGACCCTACTCTTGTTGGTAAAATCAGACCCGATTCTCTTCGGAAGTTTGGGAAACGGCTGAGAAATGCTTGGCCAACTTTGGCATTGATCGGCCTTCAATGGTAGATGTGCTGTGGAATCTGGAATATGCCCTTCAACTTCAAGAGGCGGTTGTGCAAGGAGACCTGAAGAAAACAGTACTAACGTGATCGGTGAGCTATCTCCTCAAGTCCAAAATTTCAGCAATGCTGATCCGATGATTTCCACCGCACAGTTTGAAGTATCTAGTGTGGACGACCTCTCGATGAGTAAAGTGTTCTCACAGCTTGTGAACTCCGAGGGTGGATGAGCATTCATCTTGCTGACCTCTTGTTCTGATTCTTTCTCCAACCAACCATGATAAGGCGGGATTCACTTTTAGTTTCATTGATAAGTTTGATGTGCTAGTGCTGCTAATGGACCATTCGGGTGTGCCGCGGTGCAACTTTGGTTGAGTCAGGGGACCAGGAGAAGAGGAGGAACGCACCTAGTTTCATGTGTCATTGATGTCTCACCTGATGGAGTTTGCTTATGGACAGACCTGACTTTGAACGGAAGAAATACCAGTTTGTGTTTTAGGTAACTGATAGTGAAGAATCTGATTACTGATAAAAGCTGTTGAATCTGAATCGTTTTCTTGTAATGTTTACTTGTTCCTTTCTGTGTTCACTCTTCACAGGAATGTTTATAAGTTCATTTATTTCACCTTTCTTTGAATCCATTGTCTGGGTTTGAGTTGTGAATCCGCCCTTTTATTGTCCTCTGTCGCAAATGACATTGATTCCCTAAAAAAATTGACATGGCTTTTAAACTATATTGTTTTCCGTCCTCCTTAAGAAAACGACGTTGTTTTGCTATCATATGTGGATGGCCTCACAAAAACGACGTCGCACAGCTCATATGGGATTGAAATTAGGTTTTTTTTTTTTTTTTTTTTTTTTTTCGATCCTTGCCCAACACCAACCTAGCTCGCTCGCTCAGCCACCATCACTTGGCCACCGTGCTCGGCCACCGTCGCTCGGCCTCCGTCGTAGTTGCTCGATTAGGTGAGCAAGGAGAGGCTGAGGTTGTTTCTCGGGCAAGAAGTGACGGGAAGAATAGGAGGCGAGGGTGGAGGAGGAAGAAGAAGGGGGGGTCGAAGGTGGAGAGAGAGAAGACGAGGAGGGTGAGGGGAACAAATAGGGCGCAGATGGAGATGGTGGATTAGGCTCTACTCAGGGAGTGGCTAGTGCTGGTGTTGTTCTTCAGGAAAGAAGACGACGTTGCCATGCCTTCTCTCGGGAAGAATAGGAGGTGAGGGTGGAGGAGGAGGAGAAGAGGAAGAGGAAGAAGGGGGTCGAAGGTGGAGAGAGAGAAGATGAGGAGGGCGAGGGAAACAAAGAGGGTGTAGATGGGGATGGTGGATTGGGCTTTGCTTAAAGAGTGGCTGGTGCTGGTATTGTTCTTTGGGGAAGAAGATGACGCTGCCATGCCTTCTCTCTCTCTCTCTCTCAATTTGGGGATTTAAGTTTTGACTTGGGGGAAAGACGCCAAACAACGTCATTTTGTGGTATAGATGCTAATATATTCTCCGGCAAACCACATCAATTTCAAAAATTAATAAAAAAAATGTTATGTTAGATTTTTGGTCAATTTGATCGGAGTTGGCACTAAAATAATCGTTTTTCAAATTTTTTGCACTTAAGTGATCTAAAATAGGCTTTTGGTACCAAAGTGAAAGTCGTACACAACTTTTGGCACTGATAGTGTACTTACACTTGTTTTTTGGCTATACTTATATTATGAGAACTTTTTTGTGGGACATTCTTATTTTTCTAGGTGTAAATTAATTTTGTGTAGAATGTAATTTACAAAGATAGGGGATCTATGGCCTAATTCGAAATTGAATCCAAAGAAGGATGTGCTACAATTTTCTCATTCCTATGAGCAGAAGTATAGTAGGAGTGCCAAAACTTGACACAAGGGATACTTTAGTATCAAAAGTTACGAAATGTATACATAAGTGACACTTTCTTTGAAAAATAGGACACTTGAATACCAAGTCCAATGATCTTGATTGGAAATTTTACGTGGCAATCTTTTATTAATATAACTCACTTAAGTGGCTTGTCGGAGAGTTAAATCAACAAAGAAGAGCCAAAATGACGTCGTTTTGCCTCTTATTTGAATTTTTATATAAATAGTACTTAAATTAAATTTAAAACTATATATATATGGAGGAGTTGTAGAATGGCAAGGGTTGTGCAAGTCCTTGCCATCGCTACACCACTAGTCGCCAAGAAGAGCCAACGACGATGGGGGATGGTCAGTCGGGGTTGTTAAGCCTTAGCTAGGGGCTGAGACCCTTGCTGATTGGCGGTGTGGGCTTACAAGCCCCCACCTAGATTTGGAGCGAGGGTCGCTGAATTTAAGGGAGGGTTGTGACCCTCGCTGTTGGTTGGCCAAGGTCATCGGCCCCTGACTAGGGCCTAACAACACAAGCTGACCTTCCCCCATCATTGCTGACCCTTCTTGGTGACGATGGGGCGGCGGCGATGATGGCTTGCATAGCCCTCATCATTCTGCAACTCCTATCCTCATTTTAAAAAAAAAATTATTATTATTATTATAAATTTAGTTTTAAATTATTTTAATTAATATTTATATTACAATTCAAATCCAAGGTGAAATGACGTCATTTTTGTTTTATATTAGCTAGATCAGCGTGTAAAACGATGTGGTTTTGTACTTATCTTTCTGGAAAAATGCCACGTCAGCATTTTAATTGGATTTTCTCGCTGTTGGTACTTAATCAATTTATTGCTTTGATTTTGGTATTTAAATGTATCTTTCCAAATTTTGTATTCAAGTGTCCCCCCATGCCAAGTTTTGGCATTTTAAGTGTCCGGCTTCCCATTCTTATGTGCAACTTTCCTTACAAGAAAAGTAAACTAATAAGAAAAGGTACTCCTTTGTTTTTTGGCTATACTTATATTGAACATTGAGCGACCTCGGTTAAACCTAAATTAATTCGAAATTGGGTCCAAAGAAGCACATGCTATTTTTATGTGCAGCTTTCTCTACAAGAAAAGTACACTAATGAGAAAAGGTACTACTTTGTTTTTTGGCTTATCCTTATGTCGAACATCGGCCGACCTCGGTTAAACCTGAAATTTTAGAAAAGTTGTCCCTCCTTTTCCTTTGTTTATGACCATTACTTTTTGAAAAATTTCCTTAAAGCTTATTAAAATGGGGGAAAAAAACTCAATTTTGCTTCTTGTCCAAGCGTAGCTTTGTGACCACCTAACGAAGCATGAAACATAAAGTAGTGGGGACCGAGATTTGCCTCACGGTAAGAGAGCATGTTCGCATGCACTCCAAAGGAATAAGAATCTTTTGTGTACAATGGGTCGTAGGTCATCGGCGGGAGCTTGATTATAAAAAAATCTCACACTAAAAAAAGAAAAGAAATATGCCACTATAAACCTTAATTTATACTCACTGCAACACTTATACCCTAAACTTTCTTTATGTTATAAAAAACCCCAAATTTGTATATGTGTGATATATATACCTTTGTCATAGTTCTATTTAAGACCTTGTTAAAAATCCAACGTGGATCCAAAGTGGCATTATTAATATTTTTGGAGGAAAAGTGGTGCAACGCAAACACCACATGTGAAAATGATTAAAAGGAAAATGGAGAACTGAAAAAGCCAATAAAAGAAAAATCAGACCTGAGGGAAGAAATAGAGAGATTGCATATGGTCCGGGGTGTTTAAGGGGTGCCCTGGCCATTCCGACTTTGCTGGCGCGAGCCGTCGACCATGGTGGACCATCGGTATGGGTTGGTCAATGCTTGCATGGATACCCTTAACATGCAATTGCAGATACATTATCCAATCAAACAACGCAACATAAGTTTACGTCCTAAACCCATGTATTACTTTCTATTTCAGTTTTATCTATGGTATATTTGTCACATCAGTATAAGTTTAAGGAGTTTTATAACACCAAAAAAAAATATTTAGATATTTGTGTCATAATTGATAAGTTTAGGGTTTTAAGTGACACGTAAAAAAGTTCAGGGTATTTGTGTCGCGGTGAATATAGTTTATGATATTTTGTGGTATTTACTCTTGTTTGTGCCTGCAAATAATGTCATTAACATCGGATCATGCTTATTTGGTACGTGAATTGAAAGTTCCCAACTCTTTATCATGTTATTCAATGTTCTTACGTACATCCTCACTTTAAAAAATAAAAAAAAGTTCTTGACTAGTTGACCAAAGCACACTGTAGAGAGCCATTATAACGAGAGGCCACCTAGTGGAATTCACATTTCTCTGTAAGTTGCGTAAGATTGTAGCGATAACATCAGTCCCTGGTTTGCTCAGTTCTTCTCGCTGAGGTACGTGCAAGCACCTCCTTCGACTCTTCGACTTATATTATATCTTGCTTAATTTCATTTTATAATTATCTTGATCTCGTGCTCAGTTCATATAATCTTCCTAATCTATCGTGATAAAAAGAAGTGTTTCTTTTCAATAAGAAATCACTTTTTTTTTTTTTGTATGAATGATGCTTCAAAAAATGTTTGCAGACGCCCCCGCTTGCATTGAGCTACAGAGAGTTCCTGATGGAGAACAATAACTGTCTACAAAATTGTCCGAGTTTTCAGTACTTCCCTCCTCCCTCGGCATGGAACGTTCCAGTTTCGGTATCTTTCAAAAGCAACACTCCATGCTGGGCCAATCCAAGGTGGATAAGCATCAGCATAGTCATTGTCATTGCCGTAGCTGGTGGTGTTATTATAAAAAATCGTCGCGAATCGAAACAGAAGGTTAATATTTCAGAGATAATGATCACACCGCAGTCACCGAAGCGGGAGTCGCCGAAGTCGCCGAAGCGGGAGTCGCCGAAGTCGCCAAAGCGGGAGTCGCCGACGAAGTCGATCAAAGTGGGAGTCGCCACGGAAGCCTCTGAAGGTGGAGTTGCTACAGATGCCAAAGACGTTACCGTCTCTGCCGCCATGTTGTCCATGTTGTCCATGTTGTCCGATGCTGCTGCCGTCACTGCCGTCGTGTTGTCCTTGTTGTCCATTGTGTCCGTGTTGTCATCAGATGATGGAATATCCGTGGGTGGTCATTGAATGATGCATAACGATAGATCCTCTACTGTATTGCATCGAATTCGAAATTGGGTACAATAAATCATTTTTTTGTTGGTGGAAATAATGTTTGTGTTGGAACTTAAATTATTTCGGTAGTTTTTTGGTTTATGGAGGAATGAATTCTCGTCTCATAACAAATTATGTCTCTCTCTCTCTATATATTTTTGTAACTCCTATACAAAATGTTGTAATACACAATATCTTGAAGATTTTACAATCAACGGATGAGATTTATTTTTTCTTTATCCAGCGGTCATCAAGGAGGGATTATGGATCATCCGTTCTAAAAAATTATTCATAACACCCCTTATAAAAAAGCGACAAAAGATAATTAAAGAGAAAGGCCCAAAACAACTTCACATTTCCACCTAGTGTTGCAAAACAACATCAATTGTTGCCACAACCCCTCCAAGGGCGAAATAAATTCCTGACGTAAACGGATGGATTACTAAGCAGACATGAGCCATTTTTCTTACAAGTTAGCGTCTATACTTAGCATGAGCCTCCTGAATTCTATCAATCGCGACTTGGTATTTTAATTTTAATTATGCAATTCAAATTATCTTGGAGTTAGGAACTCAAATAGGATGCGGGAATGCATTTCACTTTTGTAAACCAGAGATTCAAATTTTGATTTAGTTACACTAAATTAATCTAAAGTCTCGTTGCCTTTTCTCTATAAGAAAACGATTCATATGTGATTTTCTTAAATTTTTATATGTTAAATCCTCTAAACATATAAAACAAAACATAACTATGCATAGTTACTCGAGCAATAAAAATAAACGAAAAAGCAATAAAAATAAAAAGCTAAGTAAATATATAAATGACAAGAAAAATAAAGGCACGAATCGTATTGAGTAAGATTAAACAAAACTTGTTATTAAGGCTCAAGACAAGACCCTGTGAACTATAAATGTAAATTCAATATAAACTCTCCAAGATATGCTTGACACTCAATAAGGAAAGTAAATGTTTGATGTATGATGTGTCATAACTCTCTACTTAATAAACTACCTCCCTAAAATGAATAATTGCAGGTGAAAATGAAACCTAATTAATGCAATCTAAAGTGCAATGCAATATTGAGAAAGAAAATCAATTTGTGAAAGTGCATTGTTCCTAAAACGCACTCCTTGAAATATATTTTATTTTAAATTTTTTAAAGATACAAAGTTAAGAAAATTAACTAAGTGTGGAAATAAATATGAATTAAATTAAGAAAATTAACTGTGTGGAAATAAATATGAACTAAATCTAACATGCGTGAATCGACCTATATTCCATATGCATAGTAATTTGGACCTCTAATCACACTTTGCCATGTGACTCATGCATTTATGGAAATTCACACCAATAAACCATCGGTATAAATTTAGGACTTTTCGAATTTTGACTTCCTACGAAGATGAGGCTAGTGCACATTAGAGGTGAGTATTGTCTCAAAATAGAATCGAAAACCGGATAACCGGATCGACTCCCATTGATATTATGTGGATCGGTGGGAATCGGTTCACTTCCAGGTTTTGGAGAAACTTGGTCTGATTCCTGATTCCCCATTACTAAGAACCTGTATTATGCATAACCGAACTGAGAGCTCAAACTAAGACTATTTATCCACAGTAACGTCTGCAGATATCCTTGTGGTTTAGTGCTTTACAACAATGCGTCTCTTTGTGGGGTAGTTGAATACATGGTTTGAAGAGAAGTTGATACTCCCAGCATTAGGAAATATATGTAGCGCTAATAGTGTGGCTTACATGAAAGAGCCCAGAACATCCGTTACTGTAGTAGGTAATTTTTTTTTGTAGAATGGTAGTCTTTAAATTACTATAACAATAAATATATTCAGAACTATATAAATTAAATAACAAATAATTATAAATTGTCATATGGTAGGACTAGTCCAGTTTCGAGGTGGAACCGGGAATCGGACCAGGAGGACTAGTAACCGGATTCTGGGACTAGGAAACGAATTGACCGACCGGTTCGGTCCAGTTCGGTCCAATCGGTAAATTTGCTGTTTTTGGCCAAAAATAAAATGAAAAATAGGAGAAATTGGGATGAATTAAGGTTTGTTTATTAAGAAATTTTAAAATATTACACACACACACACACACACACACACACACACACACACATATACATAAAATTAACTGATCCGGTCCGATTGGTCCGGTTTCCACCTTGAAACTGGGAATTGGATTGACTGGCCACTGGTTCCAAAAGTAAGAATCGAGAATCGAATTGCCCTATTTGGGAACCGCCCAAAATCGGTTGATCTGGTCTGGTTCAAGCAGTTCCCGATTCGGGTAATACCTGTTGCACAACCCTATTATATGTGACTCACTTTTTTAAAAATTTATGAGTCACAATAAGTTGTTATTCTCATAATGGCTCATAGACTATTATGTTGACAAAACCCTTTATATAATATTGAAGGTCTAAGGTTTTGAACCAACTTTGAGTAATCATGGGGATGATAGATTCTTTTTTTCAATCTCTCTCTCTCTCTAACAGCCAACAAATGGTAAGGGGAAATGATGACCCCAACTTTTTCTTATTACAAGAGATTTAACAAGAGGTCGGCATCTCTCTCTCTCTCTCTCTAATAGCCAACAAATGGTAAGGGGAAATGATGACCCCGACTTTTTCTTATTACAAGAGATTTAACAAGAGGTCGGCATGGTTTTCGTGTAAATCTTGAAATTGATCTTGAAACTTATGGTAGGTTGGTTTTCAAGTTATGTAAGGTAAATTTCAAGTTCAAAAAAATGATAAACTGGTTATAATGGGTAGATTTCAAGCATAACCTGGATAGAACTCGAAATCACTTACCTCTTAACACATCGAAAAGTGACGAAAACAATTATAGAATAATGGAGGAAATTGAAGTGAAGATGAGATAATTATGAATTAAACATGCAATACAACATGACTATATGCTGCGAGCAACAGAAGGAATAAACCCGGGATACATAATGTGGCAAAACATGGTCGAGTTCCTACAATCCATACATAGATCGAACGGAAGTGTTCAGCCCATAGTCGCAAATCCAGGCATGCGATCCAAGCTAATACGATGAAGAGTCAACATGAGTTTATTCAAACGTGTACGATGGAAATAGAAAACAAAGCAAAAAGGCCAATAGGAGGCTAAACACTCAAAGAAAGGCCAGGGCAACGACACATTAAGTATTTGATAATTTAAACCTCCTCGCGGACACAAATAATGATTATCACCGTACTCAATGGCTACCAAAAGCACGCTTAAGCGATTCGCGCGAGAGGAATCTTTACTTTAGGACAGTGAGTGGCTCGACATTTGTTATGGGACAATGATTACGGGGACTGGGGGTTAAAACCGCAAGTTGGCTGCCCCGGTCTCCCCTCCATAAAAGGTGCCGTCTAGCTGTAGTGGCTGCCGTGACTCTTGTTGTCACGGTGCCTGGTTTGATTACCTTCCGCTTTAAGTTCAGATTTTTTACGATTAAAAAATTAATTTTGAAGTAAATTTATCATATACATTAAAAATCCATCACCGCCGCCTCAACTTCATTTACCCCAAGGCACGTCCACTTTTCTCTAAAATTCATTAAGTAATTGGTTCGATTGATGAGAACTTTTTTGTGGCACATGACCTTTCTGTGGGACATTCTTATTTTTCTAGGTGTAAATTAATTCTGTGTTGAACGGGGGATCTATGGCCCTAATCTAATCTCTTTAGTGGGATAGGGATCTAAGTCACCCGAATCAATAGGGATCTTAAATTATCCGAATCACTTTTGCCTTTTCTCTCGTTTACAGGACGGCGCTTTAAATTTCTTTTTCCGAGCAATAAGCAAAAGTGGCGTCACCCTTCGGCCGTGCTCTCCAAAATGACCCCGGCGACGTCGCCTAGCCTCAGCACCACGAGGTCATGCGCCGAGGTCATTGATGTCTATCTACCTCGCGCCAAAATCTTAGCGAATATACTCATAGTGAGGGAGCATTTTCGCATGTGGTCCAAAGGAATACAAAAAATCTTTTGCACGCATTGGGCCGTGCGTCAGCGACGCGAATCTCGCAGATTAAGAAAGGGAAAATACCAATAGAAATCCCAAATTGTGCTCCTTATGATGCTAATAAATCAATTTTTTTTTTATAAATGATTGTGTGACAATCTTTAATTTGCTGTTAGAATAACAGTTTATTCCGAATCATAAAAAATTAAATAATGAATAATTATAAATTGTTGTGGAGTTTACTTATTCAAGAATTTGTAATTCACAACAAATTATTATTTTCGCAATAATTCAAAAATTGTTATGCTAGCAAAATCTTTTTTTTTTTTTGTATGGTAAAAATTCCTAAAATTTTATTTGTATATCATTACACTTTCGCCAAAGATCATCGTTAAAAATTTGCTTGGATCAGATGTAATATTTTCAATGTTTTTCCAAAAGAAAGTGGTGCTAATGTGGTGCCATGCAAACACCACTTCCAAAAAAGATTATAAAGAAAATGGAGAACTTAAAAAACCAACCAAAAAAAAAAGAAAATTCAAATCGGAGGGGGCGGAGAGAGAGAGAGATGACTGTTAGGGGTGTTTAAGGGGCTCCGCCACCATTCCGACTTTGCCGGTGAGAGCCGTTGGCCATTGGTGAGGATCGGCCAACACTTGCATGGATGCCCTTGACACTTGTTGTCTATGGTTAGAGCAAAGCAGATGAAAAAGTTGGCACAGGGCAGGGAAGAGCAATATGTGCTGACGTTGAACAGAAAAACCGGTTTCCAACAACTCGAACATGCTCACAATTTGTGACAAACGTAGTATTTCTCTTTAGAAAGAGTAGACACAACTCCATTGCAAGTGCATGTGGCATCACATTCGCTATAACGCCCTCAGACGCCACACCCCACAACGCCCGCCTCCCCTTTCGTTGCCGTCCGCCCCGCCACCCACCCCACCCCCAAAACAACCACACACACAAAATGGGTCGCCCGCCCACCCCCACTCCCTCTATGGTCAAAGGCAACCCGATGATATTGTTTTCTGTATCTCTACAGCTTGTCTCTCTATTTTCTATTGACCATTGTTGGAATAATTAAATATTAAATCACATCTTTATCTAATAACTAGAAGTTTTAGAATAGTTGGCTGTGATTCCATAAAATCTCATATGGTATTTGTGTTGGAGGTCCTGAATTCAAATCTTACCAGACTCCATTTGCCTCCCCAATTAAATATATCCATACTTAGTTCTAAGCAAAAAGATCAGACTAAGCATGATATGAAGTGTTGAAATAATTAAATATTAAACAACATCTTCATCAGATAGCTTAAACTTTTAGAACAATTAGCTATAGTTCCACAAAATCTCACATCCATGGCTGTCGAGCTCAAAGACCGCCAATTCTGCTGTGGTGTCAAGCTCGAGCTGACATCTAGCTTCAACGCCATCTAGGTTGAGCTTCGCTTGCAGCTTCAAGGTCAACCTTGGATCTGGGTCAAGTTATGCTCGTGGCAAGTAGCTCAAACTTATATATGGGGGTAAAGCTTTACCCTACATTGAGCTCGACCTCATATTTGCGAGAGCTCCTTTATGGTGTCGAGCTCAAAGAGTGCAGAGAGGCCCGGAATAAGGGAAGATGAAGAGGCGGTAAAAAGTTGACGGGGTTTACTGTGGAGGCCTTTATCTCATCTGGGCACATCCAAAACTGGGCAAGATGTCTACATTTGGGTAACAATAATCATGTAAGCGTCAGCCAACCCTCATTGAGGGGCCACGGGGATCGACAGCCCTTGCCAACAAAGCCGAAACGGCGGCAGCGACGTCCTTTAACCATCCCTGACCATCTGCAATCTCTCTCTGTCCTCTGGTTTGAATTTTCTTCTTCTGTTTTTTTTTAATTGCGCCACATTAGAGTCACTTGTCCTCGACAGAAAATTAATAATAGGACCTCAGATTTTTAAAGGGCAATCTTAGGACAGAATTGTGATAGAGGATATATGTATTATATGGGTATAAATTTGAAGTTTCGGTGATAGAAAAAGAAGAAGCTTGGAATAATTAGTGCCTAGTGAGTAAAATTTTGATTTTTCCTTAGTATTTTCCCTAAAAATAAAATGTACATGCTTCCAGTTAAGTATTTGCATACTGGTCTTAGTATTGCCCCTCCATTTGCGGAGAAGAGCCTGCCAAGAGTGTTCTTTTCTATATTGTTATTTTATTCACGTTGCCAGTTTGAAAGTGCATTTGGGTTCCTTTTACTTGGGAATGGGGGTATGGGACAAAAGACTCGTTCCACGATAAACTGTGATGTTATGTTATAATCATGTTCCCTACTCCTCCTGATTTTCAATCCTTCCTTGTACATCCTCACTTAAAAAAAAAAGTGAAAAAAAAAAACTGTTGACGAGTTGACCAAAACAGGCCCCCCTTATAATAAGAGGCCACCTAATGAAAATTCGCACTTCTTTGGAGGTTGTGTGAGAATCATACCAAGAACATCACGCACTGGTTTGCTCAGTTCTTCTTGATAAGGTATGTGCCAGCTCCTCCTTCAACTCTTCGATTTATACTATTCAATCATCTCGCTCTCGCGCTCTGGTTATACGATCTTCTCGATCAATGGGATCAAAAAGTGTTTCTTTCTAACAAAGTACCGCCCTCTTTTTGAAGAACTACTTCTTTTTCTAGTATGAATTGATGCTTCAAAGTCTGTTTGTAAACTCATCGCTTGCATGGAACTGCAGAGAGTTTTCTCGATGGAGAACAATAACTGTCCACAAAACTGTCCGGGCTACCGGTACTTCCCCCCTTCATTTGTTCCAAATCCGGCATTGTCCGACGACAACAACATTTCATGGTGGGATACTCCGGGATGGGTCATCGTTGGCATAGTAGTCGTCGTCGTCATAATCTGTGGTTTCCTCTTCTACAATAATCGTGGTCCTGATGGCAAAGGGGTCACCCTTTCGATAAAACCGAAAATCTCCCTAGATATGGACGGCGGAAGCTAGTCGTTGTCGTAAGGGATCTTCTGTGAAGGACAATAATGTGGAAGCTTTTGTGCATGTTTCTGTGTGAAACTTGAATGATGTATAATGACAGATCGTCTACTCTAGTGTCCAATATTGGATATTTGATGCGGTAAATAATTGTGTTGGATGAAAAAAAAATTAGTGATGAAGGGTCTGTTAAATTTCGGCAGTTCTATGATCACGGATCTTCGGATTAATATGAATTATAACTATTTGCATTTCTTCGTGACTCCTATGCATCATGTTGCAATACACAAAATCTTTTTGGTTTAATGATCAATTGACGAGATTTATTTTCGCTTTCTTTGACTGTCATCGTGAGATTGGGGATTAGTTCTCAAAGATTCTTAGAAGCACCCCGTGTAACAGAATAGCAAAAGATAAGAATAACTTGCGTTGGAAATTAACATCAATTGTTTCTCGTAAGATCTGGCTAGCTTGACGGTTCATTAATCTGTGACGATACTGTTGGGGCCACGGGCTTCCATTTCTAAGGGGTGGGAAACCGAAAGAGCGAAAGCGCCGTGGAATGGGATCCTTCTAGTTTATTTAAAGAAATGAAATCCAATCGATAATGTTCAATTAATGAAAATTATAAGAAACAGAAGCGCAACTTCTAAATGATAAATATATTGCTCCAACATCAAATGACAAAAAAATTTAAGTGCTTAAAAATATGTACGGTATATTGTAAACTTCTAATCATTTTAGAGTCTTGGAATCCATTAACATTGATAACGGCAGAACAGATCGCAAGAAAATCAACTATTTGACATGCATCCCTTTAAGACAATGGAGTTCATACCACTATAAGAAAAGATGGATAGCTAAACGAAGAGGTAGTGATATCTTCTTGACACTAGTAGTCCTGCCACTAGTCCACTATCGACACTATAATCTTTTCTTATTTTATGTTTTATTTCGTATAGTGGGTACGTAAATTTGGGAGCACTTCGGACGTACTTAACTTGGTCACAAAGAATAAGGAACCATTGTAATTTGTAATGCTTAATGATCTCTTGATTATTCTCGCAAACTAACCTATTTTTAATTGCTTTTCTTCTTTTTAATTTAACAGATCACTACATTAACATTAATAAAATATTCTCACTGCTGATATATTTTTGCTTGTAGTTGTCTATTATTTCATTGTATGCAAGTTTCCCGGTTCCACGAGAAAATTAGTGGTGGTGACAAAGCCATTAATCTTGAAATAGTTTCGGTGCCGTCAAATTATCATTTTCCTTTCTCTTATCATGCTACTTCCAAAATTGTGGCAAAAAAACGAAACTTTCCAAAACAGATGTGCACTTATATGTTACTCTACATAGTTCAACCTAGATATCAATTGCAAACCCACATTTACTCTAAACCAATACACATGTACTGCATATATCCTAAACTAACTTTTGTGTCATAAAAAACGTTAAACTGGCATATTTGTGTCACATTTACCTAAAATTAATATAACCGTGTCTCATATACCTCAAATTGTGATAAATCTAGAGTTTTTGTAAGGATACATGTGGCATGAGCATATCAGTTTGGAAGTTTTTTTATGATACAAAAGTTAGTTTGGGGGTAAATGTGACAGAGTTTACTAGTTTAGGAGTTTTTATGACACAAAAATTAGTTTGGGATATATGTGACATAGGTGTATTTGGGGTTATTAATGCAAAGTTTATAAACCTTAAAATTACTTTACTAACATAAGTGTGCTTAATTTGAATGAACGATGATACAAAGAGTAAATTTATCACATAGTAATTTATTTAACATTAATATTAATATTATTCCTAAATTCAAATTGATTTATTTTTTATAAGATATGCAATTTCATTTACTTTTCATGTACACAAATTTCAATATCTTTGAAAGTATGATTGTACATCCAATTGTTTTACCATCATATAAAATGGGGAGATTGTTGGAAAATCCTGAAAATAACAATAATATCAAAGGCTACTAACGTATATAATGATTAAATAAACCACGTGAAAAATGCCCAAGTTGTTATGTAGATAGTGTCCTAATAGGATTGTTTAAAGATGATGAGTACACTGTTCCATCAATGGTGAACAAGGCATTGGGCATAGAGGTGTCTACAAGCTGGAGGTACCATGGATAGGTGAATAGTGAAGGAGAGCTACAATTGCCAATATACTTGGAAGGACTAAAAGATAGAACCTTGATATAAGCAAAAGTTTACGGGAGCTGGATATTTGCAGCATATTGAGTGAATATTAACATCGTACTGAGTGGATATCAACATAATACTGTGAAAACTAGATACAAGCAAACTACTACAAAGGTTCAGTAGAAGCAAAAGCCTGGAAAATGTCTAATATAATCGGATAACTGGAAAGCTGGATATAACCAGAAATGTCGATATAAGCAAAACACTCAAATTACTTATGACAACAATCTTGTCACAAACTTCAAGTTTATCATTTTAAGATATTTTATCTCAACCTTTGACAACTTGCAAATTGGTAGGGATTCCTAAATTAGAAGATTTTGATTGATCTCAATCTTAAAGATTACCCACTCGACTTATTCAATCACATGAGATATCTCTGATTGATTGACAATCATCCTGCATGCAAGATACTTTCCATAGTGAAGCCACTCTACTTTTGAAAATTAAGATTTGATTGTGTGGGTGACCAAATTTATGGGAATTCTAATTGATTGACTTCTACGATTAATTGATCTTTTAAAAAATTATCTAACGGCTAATTTGGAGATTGATCTTGTCTATATTTTCCAATGGGAAGTTTGGATGCTAAGGAGTATAAAAAAAAAAAAAAAAAGACTAAGTACGGAAGAAACTAGTAAAATCAAGAGTTCATAAAATCCAAATTTAGATAGCTTTACATCTTTACATCTTTACATTGTCTTCTAAGAGCATTATATTTGTAATCTTTTGACAAGTGTTGACAGTGTTATAGTTTGTGTTTAGGTATGAGATAGAGAGATCAATTAGTTTGGGTATAAGCAACACCAACTTTGAGAAGGAGTGCTTGAGTATAAGCGGCACATTCTATAGTGACTTCAAGAAGATCTCAAGTGGAATCTAATTAGTGAATTGTTAGCATGGGAGAATGGACGTAATCGTACACCAAGCTGAACCACTAGAAGTTCTTGTGCATTGTTCTCTATCCCTTTGACCATATCTACTTATTATGTGATATAAGCACTGCATTTTGTCCCTTGATATAACTAGATCCTTATTTTCAACACTCTATTTTACCAAGTCACGTTAGTCTCACACTTGACACTTTTAATTCCGCAATTTGAGTCAAGTTTCTTGAAATCACATATTTACCCACCTCTAGGTGATATTGTTAGCCAATATCAAATGATAACATAATGAGAAGATAATAAGGGTATATGTGTTAAAGTGCATGTAATTATTTGTTTATCATTAATTGCATGAGAAAGGACAAAACCATGAGGCTCGGCATGAGACGAGCCAAAACGAACTATGCCTTAAGTGAGCTAATCTAGAGATGCCAAAGGGGGACCTCCTTTAGTAGCTGTGTGGTTGGTGGACAAACCTGGTGAAAGCTTATGGGCTGCAATGACTTAGTTTGATGGAGGTAAAGAGTGGTTACTTGGGCTAAAGGGCTTGGACAATGAGTAGCTCCTAGTAGGCTTTTGGGATGGTGAATGGGGTAAGAATGAACTAAATTGCACACCAAACAAAGTTGGGATGCCGTGGAAGTGTTCAAGATGCCTCGTGAATCGAGATGGATCTTGTTCGGTGACAAGCATGAATTCACCTATGCATGTAAGTGAGTTACTATGTGATATATGCGTATTATGAAATAATATAATGTAGTGTTGTTATCATAATAGGAAAGGTAATGCACCATCTACTCTTGCATTTTTCATAAATGGTTATTTTGTACTTGTCTTGAAACTTAGGTTATTTGTTGGCATTGAGTTTAGTGGTAAGATGATCTCCTAACTTAAATTTAGAAATTTCATTTACTAAATTGTAACTCACTCCTTATTTTTTTTTAGTTTTGTAGAATGGATCACCCTCTACCATTGTATTTTGGAGTTCCTATATATTTTGATTATGAATACCAATGTGTGCTTATACCCGAATCAGTGTAAGCATATATTAATGATAGTTTCAACGTATGGGCTGACAGGGAGTTTGTTGGACCCCTTGGGGGTTTCGATGATCCTCTTGGTTTCAATGGCGATGGTTTGTCAATGGGTGAGGTTGTCGATCCATAGTGAATAACTTGACTCATATACAAGCAACTTTTTGGGGTAGGAATGGAGTGATAATTTAGGTGACCCGGCCTTCTTCTTAGGACTCATGTGTTTTATTGTGTTAAGATAGTACATATTGACGTTTGTATAAAGATAAAGATGTGTATTTATTAAACTTGTGCGATTTCTTGTATTGGATGTTGTGAAATTTTTTTATGTTTCTGCATGCTATTAATAATTATGAAATAAATTTTGGGAAGCATAAGTGTCGCATGTGATGTTTTAGGGTGTCAGACGAGCCTTGGCCTCAATAGACACTGGCTTGGGCACTGGGGACCCTAGCTCAAGCTACAGGGACCTAGGCATAGCCTTTGGAACCTGCTTGTCTTTTTATTGTGGAAGCAGCACAATAGATCCTAGGCTCGTCCTTTGTTGACTTGGGCCCCAAGCCCCGATGCCGAGGCCTGGGCATGGGCACTAGGACCTCAGGCCTAGCCTCGATGGATTTGTGCATTGAAGTCATGGCCCAGCTTCTATGGACCCGAGCCCAAGCCCAAGCGACTACTCCTAAATGCCAGTGATATGAGAACCAGAGTTTGGGTTTCCATGCCATAGCATAAAGTTTCTAGTTCAACTTCTTATTTATAGTCATATTTTATAAATAATTTCCGGTTTGTTAAAGAGGAAATTATTTTCCTGAATTTAAGTATGAATTTTTATTGATTAAGGAAATATTTTTCGTTAATTCACTTTCCTTAAGCGATTCAAATGCTGGAAAACGAGAATTAGGTTTTTCTAGAAAATGTTTTTTTGCAAGACCAGTGCAGCCTAAATAGATGTTACTCTTCAATCTTCATAAAAAATCTGGAGGGCAGGGGCACCATCTAAATCGGCCACCAATTTTCTGCAACTATGTGCTGCTTCCACAATAAATATTGATTTTCAAAGATCATCTTAGAAGCAACGGGGAATAAAAAGACAAGTAGGTTCCAATCCAAGCTGACAACAAAGTAAGTGCATGAGCCTGAAAGAACACTAGCTGAATAACTTGGGCCCGCTTATATCGTCCTAGAATCTGTGTTTTCTTCTCTTCTTAGAATTTACTCCATAGTCTGCAAGAGACAAGAATCACTTGCTATAATCCTCTCACTCCCTATAGAAAGCTTTCACTACAAAAAGAACACACGAAGAAGAAAAGGTACATCAATTTGTCACTTTGGACACGACAATAATGGGCACTATACTCTTGTTTTTATTTTTTGGTGGAGCAAAAAAGATTGATTTGTTACAATACATCGAGATTAAAACAAATCAAATAGCTTCTATTTTGGCTATACCTATATCGAACATTAGCCGACAACGAGTAAACAAGAAATTTTAGAAAGAGTAGTAAGTTCCTTTATATTGTTTATGTGCATTACTTTCTTGATTCCATGCTTTGTCTAGTTGTTAGGCGACATTTTATGTAATCAGCCACTTTATATTCGCCAAACCAATAAAGAAAACAAATAAGAAACGTGTACATTACAACTTTTAAATTTGCCTTAAGCTTATGAGGAAGGAATAAGAAAAACTCAATCTGGCTTCCTGTCCTAGGCCTAGAGTGCAGCTTCGGGCCCACTTAAAAAGCGCACGACTCAAAAAGCATTGAAGACGACATTTGCTTCATATTAAGAGAGCATCTTCGCATGCTGTAGTAGGTCAACAACACGGGCCTGATTATCATGAATCTCGCAAATAGTAATAAAAAATAAAAAAGCACATGCTTCCAGTTAAGGATTTACCAATTGGTTTTAGTATTATTTTCCCTGCATTTGCCACGAAGGAGAACCTGCATAGAGGAACCCACTCAACACATGGAACAAGTTATGGAAAGTTTATGTGGAATTTCTTGTCATGTGATCCGGTAATGGGTGAGATTAAAAATTAACAAACAACAATAAAATGAATTTCCCGGTTTCTTTAGAATGATTTGCTATGATCATCATGCGAGCATGTGCTTTCTAAAACTGAAACGTAAGCTGGCCATTGTGATTCTCTCAACATGGACTCTGAACCCGTGGAGAGAACTCTGAGTTGGGATCCCTTTCCCAGAAATTAATAAACATCCAAAGGTGTCGTGGGTAACTTCGTTGAGTGGCTCGTGCTTGTATTTGCTTTTTGATTTTTTGTTTTTGTTTTTTTTAGTGCGACTTTAATGCGTTTGGAGGTGAAAGGGGAATGTGTGTGCTGAACTTAACTTTGTATGCCTTCGAAGTTAGAGCAAGATAATGCGCGCATGTGCTATTACTTATAAGGATATATCAATTGCACTCTTTCACTAGCCTATCCATCATTGTGATCGGGCAAAGGAAGTGCTCAGTAACATGCTCTTTTATCGACCAAAAAATACATGCTCTTTTCTCTTTTGAACAGAGTAAAAGAAAAAAAAAAATGCTCTTTACTCTTCTTTCCTTGTATTGACAATTATTTGTTAAAATATGTAATATATTTTATTATTCTAAATATGATTCCAATATTATATTCCCAATAAATACCCAATAAATTCCCTATATAAATTCCAATTATTGCCCAATTTATTACCCACGTGTATTAAGTGATATTTGTCCGTTATTATATTACCATAATGGTCTTGATGGGAGATACCGGTAACGTAACCAACGGAATAAAAACGTCAGGTTGTCTGGTTCAAACCCTAACGATACAGAAAAACACACCATCAAGTTTTTGTGAAGGGGATTGACTAGTAGAACAGGACGTGCATTTTCTATATTGCAGATCGCTCGTGCTTTGTGTGGATCCATCAAGGATTTTGAGGTTTCCCACTTCTAGATTTCATCAATGGCTGGAGGTATGTTGATATTTATGTTTCCGCTATTCGATCCCGAATTCTGTATGAATTTACCTGTTATGGATAAATCGGGATCTCCAAGTTTTGTTTATATGCAAGATCTCCAAGTTTTGTTTATATGCAATCACTAACAGTTGGTATCAGAGCCCTTATTTGCAATCTCTGCCTTGGTGAAACCTTTTGGAATTTATTTTTATTGAATTATATGTGGATAAATTTCGGATTTGTATATGGCTTGGATCGGAATTGAGAATTCCGACCAAATTCGGGCTACCCACCATGCGATAATGGATCTGAATGATCACACCGCCATTAGGAAGAGAAACCCCTAAATTTTTCTATATATTACTGATCGTCGAAGGTTAATCGAGCTGTGAAATTTTGGTGGTTAGGGTTTTATAGGGCGGATTGTTTTTTGGCTTAATTCTGGTCCATACATGGTCGTTTTTGCTGGATCTCGAATCTATTCATTTGTCCCGGCGTTCTCTTGAAACCCATCAACCAATTTGGTCGACATGGGCTGTGGGAGGAGACCCGGATGGCGGAACAGAGGCGGTCGCGGCGGAAGAAGCAGCGGAAGAGAGCCCGAAAGAAGACCTCGGGCGCGTGCGTCGCACGCGCCCGCGCGCAGCAGCGGGCGCGTGTGACGCACGCGCCCGAAGGGCTGCAGCGGGCGCGTTTGACGCACGCGCCCGAGAGGCTGAAGAGGGCGCGTGCAACGAATGAGAAAAGCGCGCGTGCCTATGGTTTCTCAATTTTGCCCCTCCGCCTTTAGGAAAATTGCGATTCTGCCCTTGCCCGCGCAAAATTCTCAAGTTTGCCCCTCCGCCTTTATGAAAATTGCGATTCTGCCCTTGCCAGCGCAAAATTCCGATTTTGCCCCACTGGGGTGTGTAAACTTACGATTTTGCCCTTTGGGCATAAAATTCCTGTTTTACCCCTTTAAAGTAAAATTCCAATTCTGGCCTTGCGTGCAAAATTCTAGTTTTACTCCTTTTGCACGTGATTTTACTGTTCTACCCTAAAGTGCAATTCTATGAATAAAATTAAATGTCTAGTGATCCGTATATATTTAATTAATTAAGGATTAGCCACAGCATCTTTGATTATATTAAATTATATACATTAAGAGCCTTTGGATCACATATAGTTAAAGACAACAATTGTAATTATTCACATTAATATTATGAATTTTATCCCACAGGAATTTTCAATATATTAATGTGATTAATTAGGATGAAATATTATTTTATCTTTCTTAATTTACCCACAGGGATTAAGGAAGGGAATATAATTTGATAGTTTCATCATGAAATAATTATGAATCAATTTAAATTAGAAACTTAACCTACAGGTAGTTTTTGATGTTATGTGATTCATATTTTAAAACATGTTTTACATTGGTAAAATATGATTTAAGTTTATTTGCCTCAAATATATTGATACATAAGTTTCCTTTGATTATGATGCAGTTTTACCGCCTACGATTAGTTCGGTATAATTGTTCCCGAGCTTAATGGAAATAACTTTAAAGAATGGAGAGAATTAGTTCTTCTTCAATTGGGGTGCATGGATCTTGATTATGCTCTTAGGTCAGACGAACCACCTGAACCTACTGAGAATAGTACTCATGCTGAGCATACTCATTATGCTCAATGGGAGCGGTCCAACCGTCTCAGTGTGATGTACATAAAGACAAAACTCTCTGCTAGCATTCGTGGTTCAGTCATTCAGCATAACAATGCCAAGGAATTGTTGAAGGCTATTGATGCACAATTTGAGTCTTCAGAAAAGGCGCATGCCATGACCCTAATTATGAAGTTCTCATCATTGAAGCTTACCGGTGTAAGAGGTGTGCGTGAGCACATCATGAAGATGAGGGACATTGCTTTGCTCGGCTGAAGAATCTTGAGGTTGGGATATCGAATCCTTTCTTGTATACTATATCCTAAATACTCTCCCAAGAGAGTATGCTCCCTTCAAGATCTCTTACAACACACATAACACTAAATGGTCAATTAATGAACTCATGACCATGTGTGTTCAAGAGGAAGAGAGACTACTAATGGAGAAAGGAGAAAGTGCTCATATGGCAACACAGGATAAGTATAAAGGGCAAGGCAAGCAAAAGGGAAAGGGTAAGATGCCTTTACCTCCCCAAGCTGGCATTAAGAAGGAATCCAAGTGGTTCTTCGTAAAAAGAAGGGGCACATGAAGAAGGATTGCGCCAAATTTAAGGCGTGGCTCAAAAAGAAAGGTAACCAACTCACATGTGTATGTTATGAAACTAATATGGTTGATGTGAGTCACAACACTTGGTGGATTGATTCTGGTTCTACAATCCACATTTCGAATTCCTTGCAGGGTTTTTAACCAGCGGAAACCGGTGGGAAGTGAACAAGGCATCTATTCGGGAAACAAGATGCGCTCGCGTGTAGAAGCTATTGGGACATGCAGATTAGTTCTCAGTAGTGGTTTTGTTTTAATTTTGGAAAATACCTTTTATATTCCTAGTTTTTCTAGGAATTTAATTTCAGTTTCAAGACTTGTACCTTTGGGATACTCCTTTGAATTTTCAGATTTAATATTCAATTTATCGTATAAATCTGAAATTGTTGGGAGTGGTATTTTGTCTGACGGTCTCTTTCGAATTAATTTACAAGACAATGCCGTTAATAATGCAATGCACGTTCATGATAATGCTGGGATAAAACAATGTGTTGTGAATGAGAATTCCTCTATGTTGTGGCACCGGAGGTTGGGACATATCTCCATGGATAGAATTAAGAGACTAGTAAATGATGGAGTACTTAATACTCTAGATTTTACTGATTATGACACTTGTGTGGACTGTATAAAGGGAAAACAGACCAACAAGTCAAAGAAAGGTGCTAAGAGGAGTACAAAAATATTAGAAATCATACATACAGATATTTGTAGTCTAGATATAGACTCAAATGGTCAGAGATACTTCATTTCTTTCATAGACGATTATTCACGATTTATGTATCTCTACTTGCTTCGTAATAAGCACGAAGCACTGGATGCCTTTAAGGTATTTAAAACCGAAGTAGAGAAACAATGCGACAAGCAAATTAAGATCGTGAGATCGGATAGAGGTGGAGAATACTATGGTAGATACACTGAAGATGGACAACCACCTGGTCCATTTGCGAAGTTTCTTGAAGAGCATGGGATTATTGCCCAATACACTATGCCTGGTTCACCGGACCAAAATGGTGTCGCAAAAAGAAGAAACCGAACATTATTGGACATGGTGCGGAGTATGCTTAGCAACTCCAAACTTCCTAAGTTTTTGTGGAATGAGGCTCTTAAAACGGCTGCGTACATATTAAATCGAGTTCCAACCAAGGCTGTTCCAAGGACCCCTTTTGAATTATTCAAGGGTTGGAAACCAAGTTTGCGATATGTACGTGTTTGGGGATGCCCATCTGAGGTAAGAGTCTACAATCCACAGGAAAAGAAGTTAGATCCAAGGACTATAAGTGGGTATTTCATTGGATATGCCGAAAAGTCCAAAGGATACAGATTTTATTGTCCATCTCACACCACTAGGTTTGTGGAATCAAGAAATGCTAAATTTCTTGAAAATGATCCGATTAGTGGGAGCGATCAATTCAAGGACTTTGTTCCCGAAGAAGATTATTCAGATACTCAACCTTCCACCTCGATACTGGATTGGTTGTTGCTTACGCGCCCCTTCAGTTCAACCGGTCGCCGAGCAACCAATCATTGAAGATCCACAACCTGCGATATTGATCCGGTAGACCAAACTGTTCAGCAATTACCGAGATACTTTGTTGAACTTCCAGTAGAACAGCATACTCCTCAGGAGAATGTTGATGCGACATTAAGAAGGTCTACTAGAATGAAGAAATCAGCAATTCCTAATGACTACATTGTGTATCTACAAGAATCTGACTATAATGTTGGAGCTGAAAGTGATCCTGAGTCGTTTTCACAAGCCATGAGTTGTGATAAGTCTAATTTATGGTACAATGGCATGAAGGAAGAGATGAATTCTATGGCATCAAACGAAGTCTGGGATTTAGTTGAGTTGCCTGATGGTGTAAAGGTCATTGGTTGTAAATGGGTCTTCAAAATTAAGAAGGATTCATTAGGCAATATAGAGAGATATAAAGCCGACTCGTTGCCAAGGGATTTACTCAAAAGGAGGGAATCGATTACACGGAGACGTTTTCTCCCGTATCCAAGAAAGATTCTCTTCGTACTATTTTGGCATTGGTAGCTCATTATGATATGGAGTTACATCAAATGGATGTGAAAACGGCGTTCCTCAATGGAAAATTAGAAGAAGTGGTTTACATGAAACAACCGGAAGGATTCTTCTCTAATGCTGGTGAGCATTTGGTATGCAAGCTTAAAAGGTCTCTATATGGCTTGAAACAAGCATCCCGCCAATGGTACTTAAGATTCCATGAGGTCATCTCTTCATTCGATTTTAAAGAGAATATCGTGGATCAATGTATATACCAGAAGGTTAGTGGGAGCAAAATTTGTTTCCTTGTGCTATATGTAGATGATATTTTACTTGCAACCAATGACAAGGGATTGTTATATGAAGTGAAACAATTTCTCTCTAAGAGTTTTGATATGAAAGATATGGGTGAAGCATCTTATGTCATTGGCATTAAGATCCATAGAGATAGACCTCGAGGTATATTAGGACTATCTCAAGAAATCTATATCAATAAGGTCTTAGAGAGGTTTCGGATGAAAGATTGTTCACCAAGTATAGCACCCATAGTGAAGGGTGATAGGTTTAATTTAAACCAATGCCCGAAGAATGATTTTGAAAGGGAACAAATGAAGAACATCCCATATGCTTCTGCTGTTGGAAGCTTGATGTATGCTCAGGTTTGCACTCGACCTGACATAGCCTTTGCTGTGGGAATGTTGGGAAGATACCAAAGTAATCCAGGTATAGACCACTGGAGAGCTGCAAAGAAGGTGATGAGGTACCTTCAAGGAACAAAGGGACACATGCTTATGTACAGACGGGCGGACAACTTGGAGGTAGTTGCTTACTCGGACTCAGACTTTGCTGGCTGCATTGATTCCCGTAAATCAACATCGGGATATATTTTTATGTTTGGCGGAGCTGTATCCTGGAGGAGTGCAAAACAAACCTTGGTTGCCACTTCCACTATGGAGGCAGAGTTCGTTTCCTGTTTTGAGGCCACCTCACATGGTATGTGGTTAAAAGGTTTCATATCGGGGCTTAGAGTTATGGATTCCATTGCTAGGCCATTAAGAATATTTTGCGATAATTCAGCTGCAGTTTTTATGGCTAAGAACCACAAAAGTGGTAGTCGAAGCAAGCACATCGACATCAAGTATTTAGCCATTAGAGAACGTGTTAAAGAGAAGAAAGTGGTCATAGAACACATAAGCACTGGATTGATGATAGCTGATTCTTTAACTAAAGGCATGCCGCCAATGAGTTATAAGGATCATGTTTCTAGAATGGGCATTGGTCCAATCATGTAAATTTTTCTTTATATGGAAGAATTTATGAGACTCTTATTCATTTATAATGTTTTTCTCAATACAGTTGTATACATTCAGTTATTATGAGAAAAATAATTACGTTTGACCTGGAGTAAACATAAGGTTTATTCATTAAGTTATTTGATCACATATGGGCTGATGAAATACATTGTGATACACGGAAGACAATACTCGTTCTAAGAGGACTCATCGCCGTGATTCATGTGTTTTATTTCAGTATGAAGTTTTGTGGGTTTGGGTTAATAATTCATTTGAAGGAATATTGGGATCAAGTGGGAGAATGTTAAAATATGTAATATATTTTATTATTCTAAATATGATTCCAATATTATATTCCCAATAAATACCCAATAAATTCCCTATATAAATTCCAATTATTGCCCAATTTATTACCCACGTGTATTAAGTGATATTTGTCCGTTATTATATTACCATAATGGTCTTGATGGGAGATACCGGTAACGTAACCAACGGAATAAAAACGTCAAGTCGTCTGGTTCAAACCCTAACGATACAGAAAAACACACCATCAAGTTTTTGTGAAGGGGATTGACTAGTAGAACAGGACGTGCATTTTCTATATTGCAGATCGCTCATGCTGTGTGGATCCATCAAGGATTTTGAGGTTTCCCACTTCTAGATTTCATCAATGGCTTGAGGTATGTTGATATTTATGTTTCCGCTATTCGATCCCGAATTCTGTATGAATTTACCTGTTATGGATAAATCGGGATCTCCAAGTTTTGTTTATATGCAAGATCTCCAAGTTTTGTTTATATGCAATCACTAACATTATTCTCTCTGTTAAATGGGATTTTGAATTGGAAAAGGAATGGGATACTCTTGTAATAAGACGAGATGGGATTTCAATGTTGGGCATATTCCACTTTAGCAAAAGTATCGTATTTTTTCCGCACTTCTTTTGCACTCCGAATTTTGAATAAGTGGTTTAGTTTTCTTTTCTTTCTCTTTTTTTGCTTGCACAATTTACAATTTGTAAATAGCTAATAGAAGTAACAAGACTTTTATGGAAATAATTGTTTAAAAACTAATAAGTCTATTGTATGGCAACCAATTCAATTATAAAGCTCTTAATTTTGTCACTTTAGTCTTAAACATTGTAATGATTTACCAATTTATTCCTAAACCTTTGGACTAATTTCCAATATATACTCTCGGATATATTTGGTCGGAAATTGTAGACATAATGGTTGTCATCAACCGTGCCATATACGACGACCAATGCCCACGTTAGTGATCTCTGGCCAAAATTGATTAGAAGAACTACATTGCAAAATTGTTAAAAAGTTTAGAACTAATTGGTAATATTAAAAAGTCTATAACTAGATTGACAACTGGACAACAGATTTAATACCTTTTGGACAATTTTTTTGACTTATAGATCGTGACTAATTCGAGATCTCTAACCGAACATCAACTTAATCTCCTAAAATAGCATTAAAAACAATAGCAACACCTTGGAAACTAGGATTAAATGATGGCAGAGAAACTTTGATGCTACCGCAGAAAGAAAAGGCGAAGTCAAAACTCAAAACTGCCGGATTTAAAAGCCTTTAGGCCATACTTAGAAATATCATGGTTAGTCCGGCTTAATAAGCAGCCTCCTTATCCCCTGCTTTTACATTGATACTTCCATAGATGTCTTTCGTAGAATAATTTTCGCAAGAAGGATACCACAAGTGCCAAACTTGGCATGGGTGGATATATGAGTGTCAAAACTTTCAAAAGATATACTTAAGTGCCAAAATCAAAGAAGAAAGGAATACTTAAGTGCCAACGGCAAAAATTTCTAGCCAAATAGCCAACGTGGCTTTTTCCGACCAGATTTTTAAAAGATATGGCAATTCTTAAAAGAAATTATTCACGTGGTGTCAACGTGGCTAGATAAGCCCAAGACAACGTCGTTTTGGTCCAAATTTGATTTTCAATATAAATAATAATTAAACTAAATGTTTAAAGAAAAAGATAGCAAATCATTGAAGGCCTCCATGGCCCTTGCTGCCACCATAGCCCCACCATTGTCGAAAAGAGCTGATGATAGTGGGGCGAGGGCCAACTAGAGTCGCCATACCCCTAGTTAGTGGCAGGTGACCCTAGTTGATCGTAGGCAAGGACCTATAGGCTATCACCTAGATCTAGGGTGAGGGATCATGACCCTCCCCCGATCGAGTGAGCCCTTGCTTAAATCGAGCTAGGGGATGCCGTTGGTTGTGGTGGGGTTAGGCGGCGACCTTGCCAAACCAACGGTGGCCCTTGGCTTGTTCTAGGCAAGGGCCAGGGACCCTCGGCCAATCTAAGGGAGGGCCATGACCCTTCCCCCTAGATTCGGGCGAGGGTCCTCGCTGCATCATTGCTGGCCCTTTCTAACAATGGTAGGGTGTTGGTGACGAAGGCTGTGGAGGCCCTCACTTATTTGTTGTTTTTTTTTTTTTCAATTTAGTTATTTAATTTAATGTAATTAATATTTATGTTAAAAATCAAATTTTGAGGTAAATTGACGTCATTTTGGGACAAGGATTGTTGAGTAAACGCTCCAACTATCCACATAAATCGATTTTATTAATAAAATAATGCTACATCTTGTTTCCGACAAGCATTGCCGGTGTTGGCATTTAAGTGTCCAATTTTTTAAAAAGTGGCAGTTATGTGTATCTTTTGAAAGTTTTGGTACTTATCTGTTCATATGTGCCAAGTTTTGATAGTTGGGGTGTCATTCTCTCAATAATTGTTGAATTTCCTTGCTTAATTCAAATGATGCTTGTGCTGAATAGGGTCTAAAGATTAGTCCCCCAATTTTCTATGTAAGAATAGCAAGAGCGCCATAACTTTCTTATGATGCTCAAGTGAGCGCCACAACTTTTTTTTTGCTCACTTAAGTGCCACATCAGAGTAAAATCAATCATTTGAATGCCACTTCCGGCTAATCATCTTATGTGGATTTTTTTTTATTAATTTCCCATTCTGACGTTGATTTTTTTTTAAATTGAATTTTTTTATTAAATGTCCACGTTAGCACTGTTGGTACTAGCGATGTCATATAGAATGACTGGTGTCCATGTCGAATTTTTTGATGAGACAAATCACCAATGGTACTTAAGTTTTCGCATTTTCAACTTTGTGGCCCTCGAGTGGGCTTCATACAAAATTTGTGGCACTCTTAGTGTACTTATCTAAAAAGTGCTTATATAGAATTTAGGAGATTAAGTTGATGTCCAATTAGAGATCTTGAATGGGTGAGATAATTTATTTGCTAAACATTCCATTGCATAGTTTATTGGTGGGCCTGAGGATCTCAATAATTGGGCCAACTTACATCATCCTTGAATAAGTTTTTTTAGGAAAATTGTCCAAAAAAGTCTAAACCTACTGCATTTTTACTAATTTAGTTAGAAACCTTTAAATTTTGCCAATTAAATCTTAAACATTTTCACATTTTATCAATCGAGTCCATATGATCAATTTTGAATTGAATTTGCTGACATGAATGCTAGTTGTCCTACGTGGTGTGGCTAATGCTTACTGAACAATGTTTAATATTTTAGCAAAAAATTTTTTTTTTTTTTTATTTTATTTTTTTCCATTCTTCTTCTTCTTCTTCCTCTAGCTAGTCGTCGAGCTTCGGCGATAGCTAACAACCAGCCAGAGTTGAGGGCTAGCAAGGTCAACCTCACCGGCCTCCAGTGAGCTTGTTCCTGCTGGCCACTAGCAAGGCTTGACCTTACTATTGCTGGAAGAGGTTGAGCCTTGTTGTGCTAGGGTGAGACTCAAACCTCATAGCCTCGCTAGCGGCGAGTGTCGCTCACTTGATGTTGGTGAGGTCGACCTCGCCGGCCCTCATCTCTAGGCAATTGCTAGCAATCGCCAAGGCCTAGAGACAGGCTAGGGGAGGAAGAAGAAGGGAAGGATAAAAAATGAAAAAAAGGAAAAAAAAATAAATGATAATAAATTGAAAAAATATGAAAATATTATTAAAAATTGTCAACGTTAACGTCAGCCAGTGTCCATATTGGAGATTTTTGCGTAAAATTGACCGAATGGACTGAATTGACAAAATGTGAAAATATTTATGATTCCATTGATAAAATTGAAGAGTTTATAATTGAATTGGCAAAAGTGCAAAATATTTAAGACTTTTTAAATAATTTTTCTCCTTTTTTTCAAGTCTTCTTAGAACTTATGTCCTCAGGACGCACTTGCTACAATTCTCTCATTCTTATGTGCAGCTTTCACTACAAGAAAAGTACACGAATAAAAAAGGTACTCCTTTGCTTTTTAGCTATACTTATATTGAACATCGGCCGACCTTCATCAAACCTAAAATTTACAAAAAGTTGTCTCTCCTTTTGCTTTTTGTATGACCATTACTTTTTCTAAAAATTTCCTTAAAGCTTATCAGGAAGGGGAAAAAAAAATTCAATTTTGCTTCCTATCCTTGACCTAGAGTGTTGTAGCTTCAGGCCCACATAACAGCGCATGAGACAGAAAGTAGTGGTGACTAAGATTTGCCTTGCAATAAGGACGCAGATAATAATCATTTTGTCCAAGAAATAAAATTTTCTATTTATGTTCCTTAGAGAAATTTTTTTAGCATAAATACTTGTTTGATAATGATATAAAATTTCTCCCACTTTGGTGGCTGGTAGGTGGCCGGCGACAGCAACGGGTGGGCAGCCATGTAATAGCGAGAGTGAGTGATGATAATTTTTTTTTTTTTCTAGAAATAGAAAGTGAAAAACTTGTATTTTTCATTTCTGTTCCAAATTATTTTCTGACTAAAAATTTATTTCAAAAATAGAAAATTAATTGTGTTACCAAATGGAATCTTTTCCAAACTTGTTCCTAGAAATAGAAAAATACAACAAACAGAGAAATATAATAGTTATCATGTTCGCCTAAGAGAACATGTTCGCATGCACTCTAAAGGAATAAGAATCTTGTGCATACAATGGGTCGTAGGTCATAGATGGGAGCTTGATCATAAAAAAGGTCACAAACTAAAAAGAAGAAGAAGAAGAAGAAGAAGAAGAAAGAAAGAAATATGCCACTATAAATCTTAGATTATACTCACTGCAACAATAATACCCTAAACTTTTTTTTATATCACAAAAAACTTCAAATTTGTATGTGTGATACATATACCTTTTGTCATGATTCTATCCCAGACCTCCATTAAAAAAATCCAACATGGATCCAAAGTGGCACTGTTATTATTTTTTGAGAAAATATAGCTCCATATTGGCACCATGCAAACACCACTTGAGAAAAAGATATGTGGGAAAATGGAGAACTAAAAAAGCCAAAAGAAAAAAAAGGACCAAAGGGAAGAAAGAGAGATTGCATATGGTCCGGGGTGTTTAAGGGGTGTTCCAAACATTCTGACTTTACTGGCGAGGCCATTAGTAAGGCCAACGCTCATGTGGATACGCTAAACACGCACATGCAAATACATAGTCCAGATCAAACAATGCCAATTAAGTCTATGTCCTAAACCTTTTGTATACATTTTATTTCAGTTTTATTTAAGATATATTTGTCACATTGATATAAGTTTATGTATTATTATAACACAAAAAAATATAAGGTATTTGTGTCACAAAAGGCAAGTCAAGTGTTTTTAGTGAACAAAAAAAGTTTTGGATATCACTGTAAGTATAATTTGTGATTTTTTTGGGTATGAATCCTCATTTCTATCTGGAAAGAATGTCATTAACATCAAATCATGACTATGTGGTACGTGATATGAAATTTCCCTACTCTTCGTCATGTTTTTCAATCATCCCTTGTGACGTACATTCTCAGAGAGTTTTCCTGATGGAGAGCAATAATTGTCCACAAATTGTCCGGGTTTTCAGTACTTCCCTCCTCCAATGACATGGAATGTTCCAGTTTTGGTATCTTTCAAAAGCAACAACACTTCATGCTGGGCCACTCTGAGGTGGATATGTGTCAGCATAGTCATTGTCATCGCTACAACCGGCGGTGTTATTTTCGAAAATCGTCGTGAATTGAAACAGAAGGTTAATATTTCAAAGATAAGGATCACGCGGCAGTTGCGGCGGCCGCCGCCAAAGTGGGAGTTGCCACTGCTGCCAATGACGTTGCCATTGCTGCTGCCGTGTTGTCCGTGTTGTCTGATACCGAAGACGTTGCCGTTGCTGTTGCCGTGTTGTCCGTTTTGTTATTAAATGATAGAATTACCGTGGGTGGTCATTAAATGGTGCATAATGACATATCGTCTACTCTATTGTATCATATTCGAGATTGGGTACAATAAATACTTTTTTTATTGGTGGAAATAATCTCTGTGTTGGAGGGTTTATTGAATTCAGTAGTTTTATGGTCCATGGAAAAACGAATCCTCGTATCATAACAAATTATGTCTCTTTTTTGTAACTTTTAACAAAATGTTGTAATTAACAAAATCTTGAAGATTTTACAATCAACAAACGAAATTCATTTTTTCTTTATCCAATAGTCATCAAGGAGGGATGATGGATCATCCGTTCTATAATTTTTTTCATAACACCCCTTATAAAAAAAGGACAAAAGATAATTAAGAAAAAGGCTCAAAACAACTTCACATCCCCACCTAGTGTTGAAAAAAGACATCGATTGTTGTCACAACCCTTTTAAGGGACAAATAAATTCCCGAGGTAAGTTGATGGGGATTACTAAGTAAACAAGAGCTGTTTCTCTTATGAGGTAGTGTCTATACTGAGCATGAGCCCTCCTAAATACTATCAATCGCAACTTGATATTTCAATCCAATTATACAATTCAAATTATCTTGAATTGCCACTAACCTGTTATGAGTCGATTAAGAACTCAAATAGGATATGGGAATGCATTTCACTCTTGTGAATTAGAGATTCGCAAGTTGATTTAATTACGTTGGATTAATCTAAAGCCCGAAACCTTTTCTCTATAAGAAAACGATTTATATGTGATTTTCTTCAATTTTTATTCCTTAAATCCTATAAAGATATAAAAAGTGACTATGCATACTTATTCAGCAAATAAATAAATAAATAAATAAACAACCAGGCAATAATAATAAAAAGCTAATGAAATAAATAAATGACAAGAAAAATAGAGGACAAGGGTTGTATCGAGCAAAATTAAACAAAACTTTCTATTAAGGCTCAGGGCAAGACCCTGTGAGCTATAAATGTAAGTTCGATATAAACTCTCCAAGATATGCTTAATGCTCAATGAGGAAAGTAAATCTATGATATGTCATGACTCTCTACTAGATTAACTAAACGTGGAAATAAATATGAACTAAATCTCATTTGTTTGAATCAACCTATATTCCATATGCACAATAATTTGGATCTTAAATCACACTCACACTTTGCAACGAGACTTGTGCATTAACGAAAATTTGCACTAATAAATCATAAATTTAGGACTTTTCAAATTTAGACTTCTTATTGAGGTTAGTGTACACTGGGGGTAAACATGGTTTCAGGGTAGAACTAGAAATTGGATAATCGAATTGGTTTTAGGGAGAGTTGGTCCGGTTCCTGGTTTCCTATTCTTAGGAACCTATATGATGCAGTTCGGTTCCTGATTTCCTAGAGAATTGAATTAGGAACCAGAAACTGGACCAAGAGCCTAAAATTGACCCGTGCAAATATCATTGTGGTTTAGTGTTTTATGACAATGCGTCTCTTCGAGGGGTAGTTGAATACATGATTTGAAGAGAAGTGAATACTCCCAGCATTATGAAATATATGTAGCACTAATAGTGTGGCTTACATGAAAGAACCCAAAACATCCGTTATTATAGTAGTTGGTAAACTTTTTTCTAGAAGTTATGTGGGGAAAACCATGGTGGAAATAAAATGGGGCGCCGTTTGCAAGAAAAGAATCAATGTCAATCAGAGTATTTGCATTAATGAGTAATTTTGTACAATACTGAAAGTTTAAGGTTTTGAACCAGCTTTGAGTAATCACAGGGATGTTAGATTCTTTCTTCTAATTCTCTTCCTTTTAGCCAACAAATGGTAAGGGAAAATGATGGCCCCATCTTTTTCTTGTTACAAGAGATTTAATGAGAGGTCCATATGATTTTCGGATAGACCCTAAAACTGACCTTAGAACTTATGCTAGGATGGCTTCCAAGGTATGCAGTGTAGGTTCTAAATAGGTTCCAATAAGTAGGTTTCAGGCAGAACTTGAATAGAATCAAAATTGCTCACCTCTTGATGTGCATAGAAGTGACGAAAACAAATACAGAACAATGGAGGAAATTGAAGCGAAGATAAGATAACCGTAAATTGAACATGTAAGGCAACATGACTACATGCGAACGGGTGTCGGAAGAGATCCGGGATGCATTATGTGGGCAAAACATGGCTGAGTTCCTACGATCCATGCATAGATCGAACAGAAGCATTCAGCACATAATCACAAATTCAGGCACGCAATCCAAGCCAATACGATGAAGAATCAACATGGGTTTATTCAAACATGCATCTAAATCGATTGCTAACAAGTACAATGAAAACAGAAAACAAGCAAAAAGACCAACAGGAGGCTAAACACTCGGAAGAAAGGCAGGGCAACAATGCATGGAGGACTGATAGTTTTTTTTTTTTTAAACCTGGGCTGGGAGTAAAAAGTACCAAAATAGTCCAAAACCTTTTGTATTGATACTAATTTAGTCTTAAACTTTTTAATTGGACTATTTTAGTCCTAAACCTTTTTACATTGGTACCAATTCAGTCCATCCAACTAATTTAAGTTGGAAATTGTTGACGTGGCCGCCGGCGGTCTTATGTGGCACCACGTGGACAAATTTTATAAAATTTTTCAGATTTTTTTATTTTTTCTTTTTTTTTTTCTTTTTTTTTTTTTCTTTTCTCTTTACCCTTGGCCGACGAGGTCGCCGGCTGGCCGACCACACCAGCCACAGGCAAGGGCATTGGCCCCAGCTCAGATCTAGGCAAGGGCTGCTACACCCTCGCTTGAATTTAGACAAGGGCAGCTATGCCCTTGCTTGCCACGAGTGAGGGCCGCCGCACCTTCGCCCGCCACGAGCGAGGGGCCACGCCCTCACTTGTGGCTGATGAGGGCACAAAGGCCCTCGCCTGTGGCTGATTTGGGCACAAAGGCCCTCGCCGATGCCCCCGCCTATGGTCAGCGAGGGCGCAGTGGCCCTCGCCATTGGCCAGCAAGGGCACACGGCCCCTCGCCCAACCAGCCTATGGTTGGCGATGGTTGGCCAGCCGGTGACCTTGCCGGCCAAGGGGTAAGGAGAAAAGAAAAAAAAAAAAAAAAGAAAAAAAAAAAAAAAAAAAAAAATAATTTTAAAAATATGAAAAAATATAAAAAAAATTATAAAATTCGTCCATGTGGTGCCACATAAGGCTGCCAGTGGCCACATAAGCAATTTCGGCTTAAACTAGTTGGATGGACTGAATTGGTACAAATCTGAAAATGTTTAGGATTAAATTGGTCCAATTAAAAAGTTTATGACTGAATTGGTATCAATATAAAAGGTTTAAGACTATTTTGGTACTTTTCCCGTTTAAACCTCCTTGGGGATTCAACTAACGATTAGCACTGTACTCAATGGCTACTGAAAGCACGCTTAATCAATTCGTCTAGGAAGAATTTTTACTTTAGGACAGTAAGTGGCTCAACGTTTCATCTCTTTGCTTCGCCCGTACCACCCCAGGAAGACCCAAAGTTACTGAAGGATTGGCCTATCCCGATTACGTAGCCAGTTAAGAAGGCCATAGAAATATCACGAAATACAATCACCCAAACCGAAAAAAGAGAAGAAGGAAAAGCATTCAGTAAAGTAATCCCAAAGAGAGAATGAGACGTCAATCAACACTTGGGAAGATCCGCAGGTGGAGGAAGCAACTTCTGATTGGGTAGCTTCCCATCTAAGACAAGCCATGCCATCTTCAAGCCCCAACTGCTGTGAAGTTCCAAGTGGCAGTGCATGAACCACACCCCTATATGATGATCACTTTCATTAGCATCGATCATTAAAAAGGAAATTGCAAAGTTAAACACAATAACGGACCCCATAAGATTTTACCATGTTCTTTAGAAACATAAAAATGACACAGTACTTGCTATTGCTTTATGTATGTTTTTCTTCAGATTTTTTTTCTCACCTGGGTTATCAGCTAAAAACCTTGTGGCAACCCAACCCCCAGAAGGCACACCCACAGTGTTCCTCTCAACTGGGTCAACAAGATTGAAGTTTGCAGGGTCCTTATTTGGGTCAAAATTGCCAAATCCTTGTCCCACAACAAAGAAGTTGAACCCATGCAAGTGAAGGGGATGGCCTTCAGCACCAAGGATGCTCGTGTCCTGCATAATAAGCTCAACACTGGTATTAAAAGGCAAGACCACCAGTTTTGTTCCTTTGCCCACATTTGTGTTGTTGGGTGGGGTCCCAGTAAAGTTGAATATGGATTTCGGGTGGCTCGGGAAGTCCGGGCTGTAGACTCCGTTCGATTGACCAGTGTAGTGTGCTTGAAGGAGGGCAGTGGTCGGCATTGTAAAAGATACATTGTTAACAGCAGCAGTAAACATTGTCCCATATGGTCCTTGGCAAGTTTGGTTGCCCTGACATGGAATAGTTCCGAGACTGACTGTGAAGAAGAACCTCTGGTCAACCTTTAGAGGAACATTGGCGGGAAATTGTGGGGTTGCTAGACTCCGGAGCTTATTTGTAAAATTTGTCGCAAAGGCTGTGTCGTTCAAAGGTGGGAGAGTCGGTCTAAAAAGCGGAAGTTGCTTAATTGAAGGATATTGATGAGGTTCGTTAAGTGGTGGTTCATATTCTAAAATGCCGGCAACGGTAGAGTTGTCGAATGTACCTAGACCAGTCACATAAGGCCTTGCAGTCATGAGGAAAGTGGCTTTTGGGTAGTAGGGTTTTGTCTTAATAAGGACATTTGTGGTCTGTCCAGGGGCTATTAGGAGTGTCTCAGTCTCAAAGGGTTTCAAATAAGTAGCATCTGCTTCGACCACAGTAAGTGTGTGGTTTGCAATGCTAAAGAAGAGCTCATCATTGAGTACAGCATTGATTAAGCGAAGAAGGTAAGTCTTTCCTGGCTTCACTTTGAGACGGTATGTATCTGCAAGAATTCATTTGGTGAAATTTTTGCTCCAGTTTTCATTTGGATGTTTCTAGAATTTCTATGGAAATGAGAGTTTCACATAATCCATGATGCAAGATGTGATACCTTTGGCAGAGCAATTATATAATGGTCCTGGAAGTCCATTGATGGTATAGGCATCGGAAACATTAGGTCCACCACCGGTTTGCAAGGCTTGACAAATGATTGCTTCAGTATCTAAATTAAACCATTCACCTGAAATTTTGTAGCCTTAGTTAGATTCTCGGTACACAAAAAATTAATATTAAAGCAATGTTGAGCTTGGATCAATCTCATCTCAATGCGTTACCAAAGATGATGGGGATTTCTTTGTGAGGCTTGCGAATGGGTAAGAATCATTATGTTTGGGAAGGATGATCAAAGAACCATAGAGAGTTGACCGTAACCATGATATATGCGCATGCCACCAAAGAGTGCCTCTTTGGCCTACAATGGTGTAGTTGTACACATAACTCTGGTTAGTTTGTATCGGGCATTGAGTCACGTATGCAGGACCATCTGCCCATCCCGACTGAAGTTGTCGAACTCCATGCCTGTTTGGTGTAGAAAACACAAAAAGAAATAAATTCTCTCAGTTGAACACCAGCTTAGGACTAGACTATGAAAGTGTCTCTCTATTGACTACATTAATCAACGATGGTTTGTAGGCTATTAACTCAGTACAATTTGTCATACCAATGAATTGAGATGTTGTTTGGGACATGGTTAACCACTTCAATTAGAAGTCGGTCGCCTTCTCTGGCCATGACTCTTGGGCCCGGAAATTTCCCATTTATAGTGACCATATTTTTGGTATAGCATAAACGCGTTACATTTTGCAACATGACCTGCTTTCATGTGTTTAGAAAGAAAAGATCACAATAGGAATTGTCATCACACAGGTCCATGTACATATCGTATACATAGTTCGAGTGTAGAATACAATCTCATTTCAAAAATAGTTTCATTGACGATTTGTGCATACCTTGAACTTGTAATGTCTGGTCACGCCTTCACTGGCGACAAGAGCAGGATCAGGAAAGAAGCATGAGGCAAATAATGCGCCGAGAAAGAAACCGGCGAGGGGACATGACTGGAGGAAAGAAGCACCCATTTTTTCTCTGCTCAACCTCACTTCTCTTTTAGCAGAACAGAGGAAACAGATGGGCTTAAAAGTTGAGAAAACTTGTGGATGTAGTCTGAACTGCTTGTGGATACGGCATGACCAATCTCCTAGAGTATATATAAACAAGTGTTCCTAGCTAACTTGGTAGTAAAAATGCATACTTTATTACATAGAGAAGCTGGAACAGCTCCATATCATCGGTTGTTTAAACAAGTAAGAGTGGCGCCAAAGTCCACTTTTGACCTCCTTCCCTGTCAAGCCAAACTTTTCATGCTGGGCAAAGTAAAATTACTCTCATCTCAAGCTCCATCACATTGTGACAGTAATAAAAAGTACTGGAAACAAGGTATAGCGTTTACTCCTAATAATTATACTAAAGCGCAAGAGTGATTGAAGATCACAAGGCATTATGAATAAGAGCAATCTTTTTTAATTATTACATTCTAATTGTTGGTGATATTATATTAGAGATTCTTATTTTCTATAGAATATTGTCATATGTTAGAGACAACTATGATATTATTGTCGATTATCTATATCAATTAAGATTACATGAATATCTCCTTTGATTGTACATATCTTAATTGATATATGTTATCTTTGATAGTCTCTCATAAAGCATGTAAATAGGCTGATGTAATTTCATTATGATATATCAAAATATATACTATTCATTTTTTTCCGCATTCTTACATGTAACTTGTTGCACCCGGTGCATTTAGTTTTTTACACAATTGAAGACTTTGATACCAAGTTGAAAAATAAAAAAAGATATGCAGAAAAAGGTAATTGTCACGTGTGTTAATTTGATATTTTTGTGATATCAATCCTTAATTTGGGATTACGATGGAATTTGGATCTTGTTGGTCATGACCCATGAATCTTCTGAAGGAGCCGGGAAATTTTTGCCTTTATCATCCATCACTGCTGCCTCAATTCCATTGCCCCAAAGGCCAGTCCACTTGTCTATAAAATTCGCTATGTAATATGAGAATCTTTCTTTGTGGGACATTCTTATTTTTCTAGGTATAAGTTAATTTTGTGTAGACTTTAATTTATAAAGACGGGGAATCTATGGTCTCTAATCTCTCTGTAGTGGGATAGGGATCTACATTATTCGAATCGATAGGGATCTTAAATTATTCGAACCACTTTTGCCTCGTGTTACTTTTTTTTTTTTGGACGTAACCTCGTATTACTTTACGGAACGGTGCTTTAAATTTCTTTTTCCAAGCAATAAGCAAAAGTGGCACCGCCCTCTTCCCGTGTTCTCCAAAATAACCCTGGTGACGTCACTTAGCCTCAGCACCGCTTCTTCATGCGCCAAGGTCATTGATGTCCATCTACCTCGCGCAAAGGTGTTAGCGAATATTCTCAATTTTGCTCCTCGTCCTCGACCAAGAGAGCAGCTCCAGGCCCACTAGACAACGCATGAAACAGAAAGCAGCAGAGACGACGATTGCTTCGTAGGAAGAGAGAAGTTTCGCATGCAGTCCAAAGGAATAAGAGGAATCTTTTGCATGCGATGGGTCATACGTCAGCGACGCGAGCTCGATTGTCAAGAATCTCGCAAAAATAGACATCTCAAATTATGCTCCTGGTGATGCTGATACCTCAAATTTTTTTCCTTTTGTGGCAAAAAATCCTAAAATTTCATTTGTTTACCACATGCATCCTTTGTCATAATTTCACCCAAGATCACTATTAAAAATTCGCGTGAAACCGACGTAACGTTATGGATGTTTTTTGAGAAAAAAAGTGGCACGAATGTGGCGCCATGTGAACTCCGCATCAGAAAAAAGATTAAAAAGAAAATCAAGAACTAAAAAAACCAACCAAAACAAAAATAGAACCGGAGGAGAGAGAGAGATTGCTGACGGTCAGGGGTGTTTAAGGGGCTCCACCACCATTCCAACTTATCCGGCGAGAGCCACCGGCCCCGTCGGGCCATTGGTGAGGGTCAGCCAGCGCTTGCATGGATACCTTGACACTCGTTGTCTATGGTTGAAGCAAAGCAGATGAAAAAGTCGGCGCAGGACAGGGGAGAACAATATGTGCTGATGTCGAACAGAAAAACCGGTTTCTTACAACTCGAACATGCTTTCAATTTGGGAAGAACGTAGTATTTCTCTTTAGAAAGAGTAGACGCAACTCCACTGCAATTGCATGTAGCATCACATTCGATATAGTGCCCTCAGACGCCACGCCCCACAACTGCCGCCTCCGCTGCCCTTGCCATCCTACCAGCCCCCTCGCCGTTCCGTCACCGGGCCACCCCCTCTTTGGTCAAAGGCAACCCCGATGATACTCGTCTCTCCCTCTTTGTTTTTGTTTTCTGTATCTCTACAACTTGTTTCTTTGTTCTCTATTCTCCATGGCCGATGAGCTCAAGGACCATGAACTCTGCTGCAGTGTTGAGCTCGAGCAGCATATCAGGCAACCTCTGACACGCCGCTCAAATTTGATGACATCTAGCTCAATGCCATCTAGCTTGAGCTTCACCTGCGGCTTCAAGGTCAATCTTGGATCTAGTTATTAAATGAAGACGTAATTTATTATTTAAATATTCTAACATTAAGTGTCAAGCTACGCTTGTGGCAAGGAGCTCGAACTTAAATTTGGGGGTTGAGCTTTGCCACACATTGAGCTTGACCTCAAATTTGCCATCAAGCTCCGGCGTGGTGTTGAGCTCAAAGAGTGCAAAGAGGCCCGGACGAAGGGAAGATGAAGAGGTGGGGTGCCGGGGACTAGCGGTGGAGGCTGTTATCTGATTTGGGCACGCCCAAAACTGGGCAAGGTGTGTACAATTGGGTAACGATAATCATGTGAGAGTCGGCCAACCTTGGTTGAGGGCCCATGGGGTCCAGCAGCCCTTGCCAGCAAAGCCGAAACGATGGCGACCTCCTTTAAACAAGCCCGACCATCTGGAGTCTCTCTGTCCTCTGGTTTGAATTTTCATTTTTTTCTTCGGATAGCTTTCTTTGTTTTTCTTTCTCTTTTCAATCTTCTTCTGATGTGGCGCCAGCGCCACTTATCCTCAACAAAAACTTAATAATAGGACGTCAAATTTTTAAAAGGCAATCTTACGACAAAATTGTGATGAAGGATATAAGCATTATTTGATTTTTTGTGATCCAAAACATACTATTGCATTGAGTTTTTTTTACTTGAGAATAAGGAATGGGAAAAAGACTCATCACATATGATAATTTGTTATGTTATTATCATGTTTCCAACACTCCTGTTTCTCAATCATCCCTTATTAGGTACATCCTCACTTTAAAAAAAGAAAAAATGTTGACGAGTTGATGGGGGATAGAAGAGAGCCATTACAATGAGAGGCCACCTAATGAAAATTTGCACTTCTTTACTGGTCGTGTGAGAACTATACCAATAACATCACCCACTGGTTTGCTCAGTTCTTCTTGATAAGGTACGCCCAAGCACCTCCTTCAACCCTTCGATTTATACTATACCCTGTTAAATTCCATTTTCAATCTAGTTCTCACACTATGGTCATATAATCTTCTTGATCTATGTGATCAAAAAGTGTTTCTTTTCTAATAAAGTACTGCCCTCTTTTCGAAGAACTACTTCTTTTCTAATGGGATTTGATGCTTCAAAATAAGTTCGTAAACTCATCACTTGCACGGAATTACAGAGAGTTTTCTTGATTAAGAAAAATAAGGACGCGCATAATAACCATTTTATTTCTATTTCAGGACTATTTTTCTATTTTAAACTTGTGAAATCTGTTTGATGACGTAATTTCATATTTATGTTTTTGGAATAAATTTTTACTCTAGAAATAAATTTGGAACAGAAATGAAAAGTAATTTTTTTTTATTTTTTTTAGTTCTAGAACATAAATGAGAAATAAAAACTCTTCTTATCGCTCGTCCTCTCTACTAGTCGGCCACCCACCCGCTATTTGCGTCCCCCATTGGCCGCCTGCCGCCGCTACCGCTTGTGATAAAAAAAAATTTGTGTCGTTATCAAACGAAATTCTATTCCAAACATAGAAATTTGGTGTCGTCATTAAACACATATTTTATTTTTCAGAAACTCATCTAGAAATAAAAATAATTTTTTTTTTTTCAGAAATCAATTTCTAATCAAAATAATTATTATTTGCGTCCTCACTATCCACAAAATTGCCCGGGCTACCGGTACTCCCCCCTTCATTTATCCCGAATTCGGCTAACAAAAACATTTCGTGGTGGGATAAAACAACAATGTGGAAGGGATCTTAAGGGCACAAACGGCATGAGTCATCGTCGGCATTGTAGTTCTTTTCTACAATTGTCGTGGTCCTAAGGGCACAAACGGAACTTTGTCAATAAAACTGCGAATCTCCTTTGGTACGGACAATGTAAGCTTGTCCTTGTCGCAAGGGATCTTCTCCAAAGGACAATAATGTGGAAGCTTCTGTGCATTTTCTTTCGGTTATCTATTATTTCATAGTATACAAGTTTCCTGGTTCCACAAGAAAATTAGTGGTGGTGACGGCGCCATTAATCTAGAAGTAGTTTCGATGCCGTCAGATCATCATTTTCCATCTTCGTATCATGCTATTTCCAAAACTGTGGCCAAGAAACGAAACTTTTTAATACAGACGTGCAGTCATGTCCATCGAAATATCAACATAAACTCACATTTATTATAAATCGGTACTCATGTATCACATTAATCCCAAATTAACTTTTTGATTATTAAAATTCTCAAATTCATGCATTTATGTCACATTTATCTCAAACTAGTACAACCGTATCTTATTTACCCCCACTTTGGGAAAAATCTAGGGTTTTTGTGAGGATAAATTTGGCACGGGCATTCTAACTTGGGATAAATGTGGCATAAATGTACCAATTGAAAGTTTTTTTATCATAAAAAAATAATTTTGGGTAACTATGGCACGAGTTACTAGTTTGGAAGTTTTTGTAATATAAAAATTAATTTTAAGAAAATGTGGCACAGGTTTATTTTGAGTTTCTAGTAGTATTAACGCAAAGTTTATAAACCTTAAAAATTACTTTACTGACATAAGTGTGCTTAATTTGAATAAAAGGTGATACAAAGAGTAATTCACATAGTAAGTTTTTTTGATATTAATATTATTACAAAATTCAAATTAATCCATTCAAATTTTGCTATTGCTTAAGTTTAGGTTTCTTTAGTAATTGTCATATTTTATCATGACCTTTTCTAAAATCATTTAAGTTCAATGTTGAAAGTAATATGACATTCGAGCTTTTTATTCTAGTCTTATTTTGCTTGATATTATTATTTTAGCTTTCATTAAATTATGACTTTATTGAGATTGTATTTGACATTAAGTTATTTATCGAGTAATCTCCATATCCGATATATTCTTTGCTCGTGCCAAGTCCTCCATATGAAGGCACTTAATTTAAGTTATCAATTCTTCCAAGGTTCTTTCTAACTATAAAAATATCTTCCACAAAGATCAAGAGAAGTATAAAGTCATCAACCACGGGAGAAGAACATAGAAAAGTCAAAAGTTGTATACGATACTCACTTTAAGCACATATTCGGATCATTTAAGTGCCAATTGCAATTTGGGTTGTCAGAAATCTGATGTGATTATATTTCATTAATTTCTTAATAATACATGGCTCACCGGCGTGCCCAATCGGCATATAAATCCTAAACAATGTCATCTAAAAATTCTAAATGGTGATCGTTTGAATGTCAAATTTTATTTAAAATGAAAACTATAGTACTTGTCATTTTTAAAAAGCAGTCACTTCAATACCAAGTATGCCACATGGACTGGACTTTTTTAACTAATATGCCAAGTCATATAAAAAATGTATTTATGAAAGCCACATATTTTTTTTGTCATTCATACTCTAACTCTCACTTTCAAATTTTTATCTTATCTCCTTGCAGGTCATGTGAATTAAAATCCACATTTGAAACTAAATAATCCCCAACCCAACTCCCTGAGAAGATAGGGATTCGAACCCTCACCTCTCCCTTCCCATATGGGGAGGGTGGCCATTGGGACAAACCCTAGTGGTTTTGTAGTTGGCAATTACGTAGTCATTTTTTCTACGATTTAGCACTTAAATGATCTAACAAAAATTATTGGTACTAAAATAAGTAGTGTACACAACTTTTAGCACTTTTAATGTTATTCTGCCCATAACCACATACTTTTTTATGTCGACACGATGATCAACATTTGTCCTCTCAAAAATGTTAATTATGTCTTCAATTTGAGCTCGTGTATGAACTCGATTTAATTGGAGGATGTAGATCGGTTTGTTAAATCGAATTATTAGATTAATCACAACACGCTTATCCAAAATAGAATTATCTGAATTAAAATTCCTTATTAAAGAAGTTTCCTAAATTGCATCAAGGAGGGGGCTACACATATATACACTAGTTCATATTTTGACAAGTGTGGAATAATCACTTGTGTCTTGGCAGAGTTGTGTTTGACTAGGAAATTACTAAAAATGTCCTAAATCTATTATATATATATACCAATTCATTCATCAACTTTTCAATTTGGTCAACTTAGTCATAAACATTTTGGCAATTTGTCAATGAAGTCAGTCGGCTAATTTTGGCCAACAAATGCTAACATGATTGCCGACCGTTTTACATAGCATGTCCAACGCCGACATGGACAATTTTTTCGCATGTCTTTAGTTTGTGATAGGGTTTTCCTAATATAATAGTCTTTGGATTACTGTGATAATAACAGCTTATTTTTGAAGAAGTGAGCCCCATAACAATTTAAACATTTTATAATTATGTGTTATTTGGTTTTTTATACTCTAGAATAGACTATTATTCTCATTGTAGATTAAAGATTATCACTCAATTATTTTAGTTTGTGATATTGAACTTAGTCTAGTGACATCAAGTAAACAAGAAATTTTAGAAAGAGTAATAACTTCCTTTTTATTGTTTATGTGTGTTACTTTCTTGATTCCATGCTTTGTCTAGTTGTTCAGCGACATTTTACGTGCTCAACCACTTTATATTTGCCAAACCAATAAACAAAACAAATAAGCACGTGTACATTACAACTTTTAAATTTGCCTTGAGCTAATGATGAAGGAAAAAGAAAAAAAGGGTTAATATCCTGAAAAATTCCAAATTGGTATACATGTGATAAATTTCCCTTAACTTTGATAAATTTAACCAAAACCGATAAACTTGTGACAAATTTACTCTCTGTTAGTTTTTATTAAATTTTGCTATCAAATTACTCAGTTGAATAACACGTGACAATTGACTGGTGTACCAGTTCAGGATTTTACTTTTTGTTTGTTACAGTTGTACCATTTTTTGTATTTTTTTTTATTATATCAGTTTAATTGAGAGTATATTGTCACAAATGTACTAGTTTGAGATTTTTGGCGGTCGAATAAATTAATTTGAGGTAAATTTATCGCAAGTGACTAGGTTGGGATTTTTTATAGTCATTTGAGGTAAATTTATCACAGATGTAATGATTTAGGATCTTTCAAGATAAAAAAATTAACTTTTGATAAATTTATCATAAATATATAAGTTTAGAGTCTTTCAGGTATTAATCCAAAGAAAAACTCAACTTGGCTTTCTGTCCTAGACCTAGAGTGTAGCTTTAGGCCCACTTAAAAGCGCACGACTCAGAAAGCATTGAAGACGACATTTGCTTCATAGTGAGAGAGCATTTTCGAATGCAGAAGTAGGCCAATAACATGGGCTTTACTATCATGAATCTCGCAAATAGAAAAAGAAACACATGCTTCCATTTAAGCATTTACCTATTTTAGTATTGTCCCTGCATTTGCCGTGAGGGAGTACCTGCCTAGAAGAACCCACTTCAATACATGGAACAGGTCATGAAAAGTTTACGTTGAATCTCGTCATGTCATCCAGTAAAGGGCCCGTTGACCCCGCGGAGAGAAGTCTACATTGGGATGCCTTTCCACGGTCACCAGAAATTAATAAAGATCCAGAGGGGGGTGCAACTTTATGGGGTGAATTGAATCTGTATTTGCTGGGGGTCGCTTTGTGTCCTTAATGCGTTTGTTGGTGAAAGGTGAACGTGTGTGCGAATGCATGGAAGCTGAATTTAACTTTGTATGCCTGAGCAAGATAATGCAGGCATCTGCTAATATTTCTAAGTATGTAGCACTTGCCCTCTTTCTCTAGAGTCGTCGTCATGATTCATTCATGCACATTTTAAAAAGTAGCTGCTAAAGAAGGTGCTAACCAACATGCACTTTACTCTTCTTATTATCTTAATTAAACGGGATTTTGAATTGGATAAGGATTGGGATACTTTCGTAATAAAAAGAGATGGGCTTCTTCACTGATTGAAGCAATTGTGTGGCCTTAGGAGGAATCATCTCCATCATAATAAAAGTCTGGTATTTTTTGTGCACTTCTAATGGACTCCAAGTTGAATAAGTGGTTTAGTTTTTTTTTTTTCCTCCTTTTTTCACTTGCACAATTTAAAATTCGTAAATAGCCAATAAAAGTAGTGAGACTTTTAGGGGAATAATTGTCTAAAAAATCATAGACCTATTGTATGGCAACCAATTCAGTCATAAATTTTTAATTTTGTCAATTTAATCCTAAACATTCTAATGACTTCTCAATTTAGTCCTAAATCTTTGGACTAATTGCCAACATATATTTAGAGCTAATTTTGGTTAAAAATCACTAATGTAATGACCGTTGTCGGCCATGCCATGTAGAATGACCAGTATTTACATCAGCGACACTGAAAAATCATTACTGTTAATCATTGGGGAAGACACCTAGCTGGCTAAAGGGATTCTCTTAACATGGTCCGTCGACCCCGCAGAGAAAAGTCTACAGTGGGATGCCTTTCCACGGTCACCAGAAATTAATAAACATCCAATGGAGTAAATTGAGTTTGTATTTGCTTTTATAGTGGGGTCGCTTTGTGTCCTTAATGGGTTTGTAGGTGAAAGGTGAATGTGTGTGCGAATGGATCGGAGCTGAATTTAACTTTGTATGCCTGAGCAAGATAATGCACGCATCTGCTAATATTTATAAGCATGTGGCACTTGCCCTCTTTCACTAGAGTCGTCGTCATGATTCATTCATGCACATTTTAAAAAGGAGCGGCTAAAGAAGATGCTAATCAACATGCACTTTACTCTTCTTATTATCTTAATTAAATGGGATTTTTAATTGGATAAGGATTGGGATACTCTTGTAATAAAAAGAGATGGGCTTCTTCAATAATTGAAGCAATTGATGTGACCTTAAGAGAAATCAACTCCATTGGAGTAAAAGTATGGTTTTTTTTTTTTTCCACTTCGGACTCCGAGTTAAATGAGTGGTTTAGCGTTTTTTTTTCGCTTGCACAACATAAAATTCATAAATAGCTAATAAAAGTAGTGAGACTTTTAGGGGAATAATTGTCTAAAAATCATAGATTTATTGTAGGGCAACTAATTCAGTCGTAAAATTTTTAATTTTGTCAATTTAGTCATAAATATTTTGACGAATTACCAATTTAGTCCTAAATCTTTGAACTAATTACCAACATGTCCCTCCGGCTAATTTTGGTTGGAATCGCTGACGTAATAGCAATTGTTGGTTGTGCCATGTAGGATGGTCGATATCTACATCAGCGATTTTCAGTGAAAATTGATTAGACTAACTATATCGACAAAATGTCAAAATGTTTATAACTAAATTGGTAAAATTGAAAAAATTATGACTAAATTGAAAGCCGTACAATAGGATTAGTATTTTTTTGACAATTTTTCTTACTTTTAGATCTTGACGAATTTGAGATCTCTAACCGGACGTCAACTTAATCTCCTAAAATAGCATTAAAACAATGGCAACGCCTTGTAAACTCGGACTAAATGATGGCATAGAAACTTTGATGTTACGGCAGAGAGCCAAAGTGAGTCAAAACTCAGCTGCTGGATTTAAAAGCCTTTGGGCCACATTCAGAAATCTCATGGTTAGCCTATCTTAACAAGCAGCCTCCTTATCCCCTGCTTTTACAAGATACTTCCATATATGTATTTCGTAGAATAATTGTCAATATTTTCTCGCTAAATTTTAAATGACGCGCGTGCCAATATAAGACTTTGTGTCGCTAGTTTTATTAATAGAACTAAAAACTCATTATACAGTAAAAATGTGGCAACATCTTTGGCAAAAATATTTTATTTTAAAGATGGATCGAGAATTTAGATGGAGAAAAAAGAAAATATTAATCCAAATGTCAAGGTGACTAAAATAGATGTTAGCCCTTCATTGAAATTCCGGAGGGTGGGGGGCACCGCCACCTAGATACACCATGTTCCGGCAACCGAGTGCAGTTTTCTGCAATAAACATTGATTTTCGAGGATTATCGTGGAAGCAATGGCAACGAAAACAAAAAAAATGTCCCAGTCCAAGCTGACGACAAACTAAGTGCATGGGCTCATGGACCAAACTATAAAAAGAAAAATAGGTCTGTGCGCTTTTTGTAAAATAGAAGAACATGTTTGTGGACTAAAGCCCGTTTCGAAGCAAGCTCAAAAGGCAACAGAGACAAGGGGCCTAATGTCTTGGTTTAAAAGTGTGAAATGCTTTCTCTGATAACCATTCCAGTACATGGTCCATCCGTGGGCCTTCAACATCAGAGTAACTCGGCCCACTTTTATTGTCCTAGAATTAGTGTTGTTACACGGACGGGTTTGGCAACTTGCCAAATAATAACTAATTCTATTCTTTTATTTTTGGGAATAGATTTCAAATAAAAATTTATTTGATAAATTTTTGTTCTCAGGAACAAATTTACTCTCAGGAATAGAATTGAAACAGAATCAAAGAATAAAAAAAAAAAAGTTGGTTTTTTGTTCCTGAAAATAATTTCAAAATTAAGCGAAATCAAATTTCTTTTCTCTTCTTCTTTTCTTCTCGATCTTCTTCCTCCTCTCTTCATATTCCATAGCCGCTGCCATTGTTTGTTGCCGCTGGTTGCCGATGACCGATTGGGCAAGGTCCAATGAGCTCACTGGTGGCTAGCGAGCCTCGCTTGAGCCTCTCTCGGCCACCAACAAGGCTTGCACAGGCGTACGAGGCTTGCGCAACCATCCGCAAGCCTCACCTAGCTGGCCGAGGCTTGGCCAAGCCTTGGCCGGGCAAGGTCGAGCCTCCCGAATCTAGCAAGGCCGAGCCCTATCGAGTCCGGCAAGGTCACCGGGTGATGCCAACCTCGCAGTGGCCTGACAAGGTCGAGCCCCACCAACTGCTAGGCGAGCTCAACCTTGCTAGATTTGGAGAGGCTCCTCGCCCAACCAAGGCACGACTTTTTGCGAGGGCTAACGACACTGGGCGAGGTCACCGACCCTTGTCTAGGTGGCCATTAGTTGTCGGGGCCGATCGTCTCGAGGCCAACAATCGCCAAAGCTTGGAGAAGAAGAAAAGAAACGAAAAAAAGAAAAAAAGAATATAATTATTAAAAATTAAAAGAAAATGGTTTGAATTAGAAATTTTAAAGACGGTACCAAACATAATTCTATTTCAAGAATAGAAATTTTGGGTAGTTACCGAATGCCTTCAAATGCTTATAAATTGTTCTCAAAAATAAAATAAAATAAAATCATTTCTGATTGAAAATTGTTTACAAGAACAGAATGATTACCTAACGTACCCTAATTCTCAGTCCCTATTGATAAAATTAGGTAGCTGCAATTTCCACCATAATTTTTGTCAAAGTCGTCGTTCACCAAAATGCCTTCAAATTGAAATTCAACTTTCTTTAAAAAAAAAAAAAAATCTCTTCATTTTGCTCACGGTGGGATGTCACTCTCTCTCCTTCTAAGATGATGTTTTTGTGTGCCTTTGAAGTTAGAGTAAAAATTTGTCCAAAAAAAAAAAAGTTAGAGTAAAAATAATGCACGAATCTGCTAATATTTAAAATCGTAGTGATTGAAGTCCTCATGGTTCATTTGTGCACATTAGAAAAGGGGAAGAGTGCCTATCCGTTATTATGATGGGCTAAAGAAAAGTGCTAAATAACATGCCCTATACTCTTCTTTCCTTAATTTGACTATTGTTATTTAACTTGAGTGGGTTTTTGAATTGGAATTGGAATAGGATACTCTCGTAATAAGAAGAGACGGGATTCCAATTTTATGCATATTCGACTTCAGTAAATGTATGGTATTTTTTCCCGCACTTATAACTGGAAAATGAATTTTGGATAAGTGATTTCGTTTTTTCCCCCTCGCACGATTTACATTTCATTAATTCGGCAAAAAAAGATTCAATAATAGCAAGATTTTCAGGTCATGACTAATTCAAGATCTATAACTGGGCATCAACTTATCTCCTGAAATAGCAATAATTATAAGGGAAAAAGCCACAAAAAAAATCCTAAATTATGTTTACTGTGATACATTTATCCTCTTTTTTTTTTTTTTGGTAACACGAAAACTTCAAACTTATTTTGTGTGAAACATTTACCTTAAATATATTTTGTGATAAAAAAATCATAAACTTATAACCGTGTGACAAATTTACCCCCAAATTATTTTTTTGTGGTACCAAAAATCTCGAAATTATACTCATGCGACATATTTACCCTAAATTTTAAGGTAAATGTCTCGTATCGATATAAGTTTAGGGTTTTTGGTGTTCCATATATGTGTCACACTAATACAAATTTAGAATTACCATGTTATATAAGTATAAGTTTGGGGTTTTTTATGCGTCATAAGATAAATTTTGAGGTAAATGTGTCACGATAGACATAATTTAGGATTTTTGGCTGTTTTTTTCTCTAATAATAATGGAGATGCATTGTAAAGAAGGACTAGTGATGGCAAAGAAACATGGATGATATGGCAGAGAGCGAAACCTAAGTCAAAATTCAAAGGTGCTAGATAGCTTCCGAAATTTCATGGTTAGCCTACTTAGGCAAACGGTTGCGACTAGTAAACGCTATAAGAATGGTGGTTTATTCAAGGAACCTCCTTTACTCTCTAATTTTACAAAATACTTCTTTCTAAGCAATATACATTATATATCTCATGGAATGATTGCCGATATTTCCTTGCTAGATTTACGCAAGGCCGTGTTAACATCCTATTACCGACAGTCAATGGAATGAAATACTCATTACCCTATGAGATTGAGGCAGGAGTTTTGGCGAAAACATTTTATTTTAATGGTGGACCGCGAATTTTGATAGAGGAAAAATAACACATTAATTCATAAAGCAAGATAATTAAAATAGGTGTTACCCTTAATCAAAATTCCGGATGGTTGGGGCGCCGCTATCTAGATCCTGTACCAAATTTCGCCAATTACACCAGTTTAAGCATTTAAGATTGATTTTTAAAGGTTCATCTTTGAAGTGATGGATACTAATAACTTGTTTGATAATTATTTTGTTCGTGGAAATAATTTTTATTTAGAAAATTTTTTTTTCTAGATTGTGTTCCCTACATGAGTTTCTAAGCATTCAAAGGTATTTAGTAACTGCACAATATTTTCATTCTCAAAATAGAATTGCATTTGTTACAACACTCAAATTTTTTTGTGATTTAATTTTTTTGTTAGTTTATTGATAATTTTATAAGACTTTTCTCTTTTTTTTTTTCTTTTTTTTTCCTTCTCTTCTACTTTCTCCTCTAACCGGTTCCTAGCCTCAGCCAGCCTCAAGGGAGCCTTGTCCAACCACCACGAGGTCGGCTAGAGGAGGAAGAAGAAGGGAAGAACAAGAAATGAAAAGATATAATAAATAAACAAAAAAAAATTTAGAAATTATCCATGTCAATGCCGGCCTTATCAAATAAGACGACCAGCATTCATGTATGCGATTTTCAGCTAGAATTGGCCTGACGAACCTAATTGGTAGAAGATGAAAAAGTCTAATACTCAATTGGAAAAATTGAAATGCTTGAGACTAAATTGGCAAATGTTCAAAAGATTTATGACCTTTTGGATACTCTTTCCTCTTTTTGTCTTCTCTTCTTAGAACTTACGTCCAAGGAAGCACTTGCTACAATTCTATCATTCTTATGTGCAGCTTTCCCAATAAGAAAATTTCACGAATAAGAAAAGGTACTCCTTTGTTTTGTTGCTATACTTATACTGAACATCATCTGAAAAAAGTATAAAAAAAAGTCATGAACCTATTATATTAGTATCAATTCAGTTCTAGAATTTTTAATTAGACTAATTTAATCATAAACATTTTCATATTAGTATCAATTCAGTCCAATTGGCCAATTTATATTAGAAATCGTTAACATGGATGCTGGCTGTTCTACATGATATGGCCAATCTTTGATGTAGACATTTTTAATAATATTTTAATATTTTTTGAACTTTTAAAATTATTTTTTTATTTTTTTCCTCTCCCTCTTCTTTGTTTTTCCATTTGCTAGTGGCCATTGCTAGCCATTGGCCACAGCCATGGTTGATGAGGGCTGGCCTCACTTGGGTCGCCCTCACCAGTCGCAGGTGATGGTCGGCCTCACCGGGCTACCCCTAGGCGAGGGCGAGCACCAGTCGTCTAGGTACGACCACTCAAGGGCCCCTCTCCAGATCTGGTGAGGCCGACCATTGCCTAGGCCGGGCGGCCTTGCCATGCCTCGCCTAAACAGGGGTTGGCCTCGCTGGGGCTCACATAGATGAGGGCAAGGCCTAAGAGCCTCACTTGGGCACGATCGATTGCTAGATCTAGCGAGGGCCCCTTGCCTAGCCATGCCTGGACGGCCAACGCTCGCCCTCACCCAAGGGCAGCTTGGTGAGGCCAACCATTGCTTGTGGTCGGCAAGGGCGACCCAAGCGAGGGCAGCCCCCGCCAGCCATGGCTGTGGTTGGTGGCTAGCAATGGCCACCGGCAAAAAAAAGAAAAAGCAAAGAAGAGGGAAGGGAAAAATTATTTTAAAAATTCAAAAAATAAAAAATTATTAAAATGTTCACGTCCGTGTTGGCCGTTCTACGTAGCATGGCCGGCATCCACATTAGTAATTTCCAATCTAAATTAGCCGAATAACTGAATTGGTACTGACATGAAAAGATTTATGTCTAAATTGGTCAAATTAAAAGATTTAGGATTGAATTGATACTAATGTAATAAGTTTAAGATTTTTTTTCCAAATATCATCTGACCTTGGTTAAATCTGAAAGATTAGAAAAAAGCTGTCTCTTTTTCTGGTTCGTTTATGACCATTACTTTTTCTTAAAATTTCCTTGAAGCTTTTCAGGAAGGGGCAAAAACTCAATTTTGCTTCCTGTCCTCGACCTTGGGTAGCATGGGGCCCACTTAGCTAGGCATGAAACCAAAAGTAGCGGTGACTGAGATTTGCCTCGCCCTAGAAGAGCATGTTCGCGCGCACTCCAAAGGAATAGAAACCTTTTTCCATACAATGGTTCATAGGTCGGAGACAGCGAGAAAATATTACAGATAAAATTCTTATATTTGCAGCACCTAAGACAGAAAATGCTCTCTGCAGAAAATACTTTTGAATTCGGCAAACTCATTGGTTTAATTTGGCTTGAATTCTGCAGGTTGAAGAGCTCAAACATAACCCGCTAGTTGAGGTAATCATTATTTGAGGGGAAAATTCCAAAAAGAGACTCAAAGTATCCTCTTTTTTCTCAAATAAGAACTCGAAGTGGATCTTATTTCAAGTAAGGATCCCAAATACCTTCATTTTCTCAAATAAGAGTCTAAAGTAGATGTTATTTCAAATGAGGATCTAAAGTGATTATGTTTATTTCAAATAAGAGCCTGAAGTGGTTATGTCCGTTTCAAATAAGAACCCATCTTTCTAACGATCAATGGTATTTTCGTCATTTATCATTTCCCCATTTTTTTGGTTGGTTCTTCTTCCTCTTCGCCGGTGGCTAGCTGGCCATTAGCAATGCCCACAAAGGGTTGGGTGAGGGATGGCCTCACCTGGGTATGGCGACCCTCGCTTAGGGGCCCATCCGCGAGGTCGACCCATGTTGGCCCTAGGTGAGGCCAACGAAGGTCAGGCGACCTTGTTGGCCGACCTCGCTTGGGACCGACTAGGGCTGACCTCATGGATGGCCCCTAGGCGAGGGTCGCCACACTTAGGCGAGGCCATCCCTCTCCTGTGGCCAACGTGGGTGGCCCTCGCCGGCAGGGGTGACCCTTGCTTAGCCCTCTGTGGGCATCGTCGGTGGCCAGTCGACCACCGGCTAAGAGGAAGAAGAAGAACCAGAAAAAAAAAAAAAAGGAAAGAAAAAAAAAAGTGAAATGCAAAATGACAAAAATACCCTTGATCGGTCGAAAAATGTAGCTAGTTAATGATCGGCAAGGTCGGTCCTTATTTGAAATAACCAAAGCAACTTTAGGCACTTATTTGAAACGACTAAGGCCACTTTAGGTCCTTATTTAAAACAAAGTCCACTTCGGGCCTTTATTTGAAAAATGAATGACACTCCGGCTCCTTTTTTGAAATTTTCCCTTAGAGGGCTGTAATGCCATGTCATAATATTTTCAGGAGCTTTTTATCTGTGCTGCAGAGTTATTGCTAACTTGCTTAGATATAATTGATGGGATTTTAAGGTTATTGTCTTCTCCTTAGATATAATTGATGGGATTTAGTTTTTATGTTCATTTATTTTTCGTGGTCGCAATGGCAAATTGCTGCGTGTTGATGGCAAGGATGGTATCGTTTTCTTGTTCTACCACACTGAGTGTAGGGGTAGTTCTTGCAAAAAATACTTTTTGATAAGGTTATATACAATCGTGTTTTGATTCATTCTGTTTCATATAGTCGATTTCTTGCAAGTCCTTCTGATTGAAGATATCATATTAGCTTCAGCATGTATTATAAACAATGTAGCTAAGCTTGAATGAATTTTTTACCATCACATAGTATCCATTGAATACTACAATTGCAGCAATTGTTGTTGCTTTTGAGAATTACCTGCAATTGTCTTGAGTTTGAGAGAATGTCTTGTAGATTGTCATTACAATGGTGAAACAGTACCCAAAAAGACAAAGGATGGACCAAGTTTTCAACATACAAGTCCCAAAATTTAATGGTGTTGCCTAGAGTTAGGTCGGTTGGATGAAGAACTAGCAAAGTCCCTGTGCTAACATGGCCTTTTTAGTCTATAGAGTTGCATGAGTGCATGAAAAGGCCACGGTATGGACACTTGAGAGTTTTTCATAGCTGGGTGGGTTGATGTTGAGGGTGGTCTGTTACTTTTTGTATAATAGCTGTAAGGAGGTCCATTTTAGGGGCTCTTCTTGTGTTATTATGAAAGGCTCACATGGTGCATCAATTTCAGCGTCATCTTCAATAGGTTTTGGAACTTAAATGATTCAGTCACGTGACATTTGCAATTCCATTCTCTAGAGGTTAAGTTTTTAGTTTAGTGACTTTTAGTCCCTAGTCCTTCTAAACTTGAGGTTTCAATTCTCGACTTTTGTTTTTGTCCGAAGTTGATTTGGTGATTGTCCTATGCTCCAGTCATATACATTGATTGCAGCTCAAATTCAATGCAAAGAAGGATAAAAAATATAAAAATCGAGCAAGAATGAGGGCTTGAAGAGTAATGGAACCTCGTTTTTTTCTTGAACCTATTGAACTATTAGAATTACAATTAGAAGAATTGTTGGAGAAAACTCATTTGATATTTTGAAGCTAACAAAACTTATTTATATTCTGTTATGAAGATTTCTAGACTTCGTGTCAAAGTCTAAAACCTGCCAGACTTTTGTGTCAAAGTCTGTTTTACATCAGAAGTCTACTCAGTATGACAAATTTCAAACTGAACGCAAGTGAAGAATGAAGACTTATCCAGATGCGAGATTATTTTTCTTTCTTCATGGGTTCAATTCGTATGTCACTATTCATAGTAATGTAACATTGTGGCAGAAGCAAAAAAAGCGGGATAATGAGTGGAGAAGTCAGTCTGTCCATAGAAAACTCGACAAATGCAAATAATTGGCTTTAGTTGACCAAATGAAGTCTGTAAAATTCTAGTATGTTGTTTTATGCCTATATAAGGCGATGTATGTAAACAATAAGGGCAGGACACACCCCGTCCAGAAATAATATTGTGTGATTTGTTATGAATCCCCAAAACCTCTCTTCCCTCTTCTTTCTACTTGATATGATTCTTTAAAACTATGAATGTTCTGATCAATCTTGAGAGTATGCTCTGCACTTACCATAATGCGGAACCTATGCATCATAATTCTAGTATCCTAAAATTTTCAATGATATAGGCCAAAAAATGAAGAGAAGTTTGGTGGCTAATAAGCAGTCCATATTCTGAGGCCACGGAAGGGCCAAGCTTGTGGATAGCATACTCGCCACAAATTCTATTTTTGTTTTTCCTAACTTGTATCATAGGTCAATTTTCTGGTAAAAAAATTGGGATAAACAAGTCATAATTGTCAAAATTTGAGGTTTGTGGTGATTTTTTCCCTTAATATTTTAACTATAAAAAGCTTCAAATCAAATAAAAAAAGTAGCCAAATTGCGCGCCACAACAACAAGGGTCACGGCAGCCAACTATAGTTGGATGACACTTATCATGGAAGGGAGATCGGAAGCAGCCAATGTGCGGTTTTTGGGGGACCCACCTCCAGTCCTTGTAATCGAGAAAATATTAGGTGCCCAAGAGTAGACATGTTAACTTTGCACTAGTCCACTCAACGCCAACCACATGTCAATTTGGGACCCACTTGTCAAATATGCCCGTGTACCCTCTCTCTTCAATTATTGTTTTTACTTTCTTTCTTTTTTTCCCTTTTTTTTTCTTCTTCTTCCTGCTTTCACTCCGCACATCCCCTCTCTTTCTCTTCAATTAATGTTCTTACTTTTTTTCTTCTTTTTCCTTTTTCCTTTTTTCTTCTTCTTCTTCTTCCTCTTCCTCCTTTCAGTGCCTTCACTCCACCAAAGACCCACTCCTTTCACTTTGATGGGAAGGAAATGCCTCAACTAAGACTCACTATTGACTTAATCCCGTGAATCGCCTTCCACCACCACCTCACGGTTGTCTATCCTCCATCGTTGAGCTTGAGTTCTACCGGCGAATTTGAGCCTCATTTTTTGGATCTAAGCTCGAGGAAACCCTAAATTTGTGATTTAGAGCTCAACTTGACCTCGAATCAACATAGTTGAGTTCGACTAGGGTTGGCGTAGGCAACGGAGAAGGCGAAGGCAGAGGCATGGTTTGTTGACGTGGCAAAGGGCCTTGAGCTCCTGGCCAACGTGGGTGTCGATTCTAAGGTGCGAGAGGAGTTGGATAGGACGTGGCGACGCTGGAGGTCAGAGAAGAAGTGAGTGAAGACAGAGGCGGAGATGGAGGCAGCCGTCGAAAGAGCATTTTGGAAAAAAGAAAAGAAAAAGAGAGTGGGTGTGTATCCACATAAGAGAGAGGAGGGAGAGAGTGAAAGGAGGAAGAATAAGAAGGAAAAAGGAAGAAAAAAGTAAAAACATTAACCGAAGAGAGAGGGGACGTGAGAGTATCTAACAAGTGGGTCTCAAATTGACATGTGGCAGACGTTGAGTGGACTAGTGCAAAGCTGACGTGTCCACACTTGAGCACCTAATGTTTTCTTCTTGTAATCATCGGCGGCCCAGGACAAATATCGAGCAACTCAAGGTGTGCATGACAAAATTTCTGGAACATAAATTGATTTTTGACCATATATTGATTTCTCAATTTCTATTTCAGAAATTGAGAAATTAAAAATTTTAATTTTCGATTTATTCTTCAAACTTATTTTTAGAATATAAATCTATTACGTAAATAAAAAAAAAAAATCGCTTATTTATCAAACGGATTTATGTTTCAAACTTGTTCCAGGAAAAAGAGTAACAGAGAAATAGAGAAGTAAAAATTTTATCATGCGCGCCCTCACTGTCCCAAAGTAAAGATTCCTCTCGCGCAAATTGATTAAGCGGGCTTTCGGTAGCCATTGAGTACGGTGCTAATCATTATTTGTGTCCGCTGTAATGTTTAAATTATCAAATCCTTTATGTGTTGTTGCCCTGTCCTTTTGCTTTGTTTTCTATTTCCATCATACTTATTAGTAATCGATGCAGTTGCATGTTTGAATAAACCCATGTTGATTCTTCATCGTATTGGCTTGGATCGCGTGCCTGGATTTGCGATTGCGTGCTGAACGCTTCCATTCGATCTATGTGTGGATCGTAGGAACTCGGCCATGTTTTGCCACATTATGCATCCCAGCTCTCTTCCAACACTTGTTCGCAGCATGCAGTCATGTTGCATGCTTGTTTAATTCATGATTATCTTATCTTCGCTTCAATTCCCTCCATCGTTCTATTTTTATTTTCGTTACTTTTTGATGCATAAAAGGGCGAGCGGTTTCAAGTTCTTAGGAAGATTCCACTTGAAATTTACTCATCGGAATTGATTTATCATTTTGTGGAACTTGAAAAATACCCTTCATACCTTCGATTTTTCACGGGACGAGCCGTTTAAAGAGGATCCCGGCTCGGAGGCGTGCGAGGCGACCGGACGTGGTCCGATCTATCAAGCTCGCCTCCATTCGCCGTGGCCGAGCCGGGTAGGGACCCTCGGCCGACCCCGTTTGTGCCTTGTTTTGCGCCGTTTTGGGCTTGCCAGACCAGGCTTCTTCGCTGTCCGGTTCCCACGAGCACCGGCCCCGTTCGTCTGTGCGCCGCTATTTTGGGTCACCGCTTGTTGATTATTGCGAGTCCCTTGCTCGGTTTTTCCCCCTTTTAGCCAGTGCGGTTCAAATGTTCGATGAAATACCTGAACCAAATCCGTTCGGTTTAATCTCAACTTTTGAGTTGTCGAAAGGAGCACGTGAACATGTGTGACGCTGTGTAACCTCTCTTGTGATTAGCAATTACGTTTTCGGTCATCATTCATTTCTATCGAATTTTTTTTGGTTTGCTTTGCTTCGGGCCTTGGCATATCCCTGCGGTTGTCCTTGGTGTTTGGGGTCGAGTGATTAGCGATGGAGACAAGTGGTTGCTTGGTGGCTGAAAGTCGCTTGCTATGAAGATGATGGGATGTGGTCGCGTCGTCGACGACGAGAAGAATTTATTCGCGTTACGTTTTGGAGAGAGTCTCGGTTGTGGATGTGTGGGGGCTCTCCTCTTAGTTTTTACTGAGCATGAGCAGCTCGATGACTAGAGGAAACCGTTGGTGGTGGCCCCGTAGCTTGATTGTTGAGTACGTATGCATGCTTACTGTCTTGATGGTTTGGTGTGTAGAGCTTTGTTCGTTGATGTTACTCTAGAGTGACAATTGGATCATTGGTAATCTGCCTTCATACACATAGAAGTGGATATTACTCGTGTGAAAGTGACCCGCCTGACACGTCCATGTGCTAGCCTAAGAAGCACCGATACTCTTTGGGAGCCTTCATGTCGTTGTCGTTTTGGACACGCTCCGACACGTTCTGACATGCAGTCAATGATTGTTGGAAAAGTTGACATGTGGTCAACTCTTCTCGACACGTGATTCCGACACGCACGGGGTCAATTTTAAAAAATTTCAATACTTAAGAGGTTAAAATATAAATATATGAAAAATAATGAAAATAACAAAAATAAAAGGAAAGAAGAAAATTCTTACTCAAGTTTCTCACTTATAAGTTTTGACATTCTCATGAGTGACGATGGAACGCCCATCTTCTCACTGGTGTCGCTCCGCCGCCCTTGCAAACTTAAAGTTGTGATTTTTTTATTTTTGTATTTTGTTTCTTTCCGCCTCTTGTAGGCATTGTCTATGAGTTATCTCTTTTGGTGTATGTCGTTGGGCTTGTGAGTTATCTCTTACATTTTTCATGACGAATTTAGTTATTTACTTTTCGAGTTATTGTCCTAAATTTTCATTTTTCTCGAACCTTGTTTTGTAGAGGAGCTCCAAGCCAGTTTATATCATGAACTTTGAACTCTGTCTGGGACTATAAGAAATCTTACTAATTTTGACAAGTGTAAGAAAACATGACACGTTCCTTCAAATTTACTCTTTTGTGTTTGTAATTTTTGAATTTCTTATTCAATTTTTATCAAATTAAAATAATGAATGATATTAATAAATGTTGAATTAATATTTTTAGTATAAATTAATTACATGCTCTTTTTATTATTTATTTTTGTATTTATATATAAAAATATTAAATATAACGTGTCGGATCACCTATCCGTGTCGATATTAATAGGTGCTAGCACATGCACTCCTTTATACACATAGAAGTGGATATTAAGTGGATATTACTTGTGTGAAAGTGACCCACGGGCACGTCCATGTGCTAGCACATGCACTCCTACGGCGAGCGCATGTGAAGAGTTGCTTATCATTTAAAGCCTGTGCTTTTCAGACGGGAAGGGATTGAAAATAACATCTCAGTTTCCAGGACCCACACCACCCAAAATTGTTGCCATTGTTCTGTCTTGTCTTCTTCGTCCGATGGTCTGATCTGGACAAGTTGGACGGACCCAAGAAAAAGGAAAAAGAAGAAGAAAGAATTGACTCGTGGATCATCCTATGGGGGCAAGAGAAAAAGTGAAGTTCGTCCTTTTTGGGTCAAAGAAAATTTTATTGAAATTGTGAACATGATCTAAAGAGTCCCAGGCAAGGGGAACTAAACAAAGGAGAGACCCAAGGGCTGGTAGAGGAATAGAAAGCCAATTTCGTGGAATAGAGCCAATCCGTCGAGTCTTTGCAGCTTAGTTACAAGCCCACATTAGGAGGAACAAAAAGTGTTAAAATCTATATCTATATGTCTATGCAGAGAGAGGGATTATATTTTAAAGGAAAATATCTATCTAAATTTAGATTATGCCTTTTGGCAATGTAAATGGAATAGTGCAATAATTTGAATTTGATGATTAAGAGCTCAATTAGATGTAATATGTTTGTAGTTACAAATCTAACAATTGAAAGAATAATTGTACTAGAAACTGTAAAACTTATTGCGAAAGTGCAATTGAGTTATAAAACTTTCAATAAGTACAATCAATTCTAAGAGATTTTTGCTTTTTGGCGTTTCCTCTATTTTCTTCTCCCCAAATTTGAGCTTGCTTAAAGGTTAATTAACTTTGATTAATGGATTCTTGCAGAGTGATCCAATGGCAGCTCTGTTCTTGAGGAAAAGAGATGGGATGCTTCAGGAACTTGGGAGGATCAGAAGTTTTATTGAGTAGGTTGGATCCCCCATGGATTGAAAAGATGCATTTAGCTCATCAGTTTGACTGTTCGGCTTTTAGTTATGGATTGAAAAGAACTTATATGCTACATACTTGTACTATGGTTATAGATCGACTTAATTTTTCGTTATTTCCTGAAGATGGAATATATAACAATAGATGCTCATCTATTTTCTTACCTTTGATGTTGGACGATCTTATGTTTGGTAGGAATTCGAATGTTATTTGGCAATTTAGTAATAACGACTTGCAATTACCCTTGCAATCTGGCTTATTGGGGAAGTATATACTAGTTCATTCAGATTACTTGGGTTTACATTTGCCTTTTATCTATCCAATTTGAGAAAGAAGAAATGTCAATGGTATCTCTAATTGGGAGGTCTCCTTGCAGACGTCAAAGCTGATGGACCAAGAGACTCCAGAAGAAGGTAACTGTGCGCGGTCTAAAGCCTTTAGCTTCCGTTAACTCTTATGACTAAAAAAGATATATGTTCATTTCTCTTAACACGACTATTAGTGAAATCTTAAATTAGCTAATTAATGTGATACATTTATGGAAATTTTATGACATAATTATGAGGAGTGGTGGTTGATAACTCCTGATTATTTAGCATGTCATCATGCCATCCAATTTTGATTGGTGCACATGATCTACTCTTTTTGATTGACCATGACCTCCTTTTGAAAATTAGGGTATTCCAATTGATCCGTTCCTTTTCACTCCAAATACCCAATGTGAGGCTTTCTTTATGTCTCGCCTCACATGTGCACTAAATATACTCCTCTCACATGTGAGTCTATCAAACTGAGGCCAAGGGTTGCCATTTGATACACAATCTTCTCTTTTGCTCGACAGATATGTTCTCTTGGAACAAGTGTGTGGTTAACTTTGCTAGTGCTCCGTTTGGCTATTCTTGCTTTGTTTCGATTTGTTCTGTCATGAACACTATGTACTTATGTATTATTTTGAGTAATGAATACAATTTTCTTTTGAATTAAAATAAAAAGAAGTCATGTTGTGATAAATCACGAAGATGAGCCATGTTGTAATAAATGTTTTAAGGTGAGTCATGATGTTGTAATAAGTGTTAGAGTCCTTGTGTTGTATTAATTGTAAGTCATAGGCGTGAATTGCATGTTTACAAAACGCACTAGTTTTTGTCTGTCTTCCGATTTCATTGATAGCAGAAGAGCCTAACTCTATGGGGGCGCTAGCACTTAACTAATAGAATATCAAGTCAAAGGGCCTGAAAAACGTAATAGGCTGCTACCATAGGCTCGCTTTGCTTCTTCAAGCTCCGCCCCTTATTGAAGACTAAAGTGGCATTAATATGCTTGCGTGACCAATGATGCAATCTTGCTTATCTTTTCTTTCCCTATGCATAATAAGGCAGACTAGCCTTAAGCAATCATTTGTTTGTGTGCTTAAACCATGCAAAGCTAGTTTTCCCTTTTTCTCTTCAAAATTTCCATTACATATTATAAATCTTAGAATAATAAAATAGCACATTATCTTGATGGCATACTCTGCACTCACTTTCATGAGGATTTTGTGCATAAGAAATTGAGGCCACAAAGCCTTATGTTCGAACTGAGGGTGTAGATGGATGTTAAAAATCGATCCCAACATGTTTACATATCCCCTTTTATGGTGACAAAAACTGAATGAATTAAATTGCATGTTTAATTAATTAATTCAAAATCTTAAAGTTGCCATTGGTATGACCTTGTAATAGTCTACGCTAAATGTTCCTTAGTGATTCATTAGTTTTCTTTTAATGGTTCACATCTGAAAATGTCGCAATGAATCTGAAGATCCAGTTCTTGATAGACCATAGAACTACCGAAATTTAACAAACCCTTCATCACAATTTTTTTTTTCCTCCAACACAATTATTTGTTGCATCAAATCTCCAATGTTGGATAGAATAGACGACCTGTCACTATAAATTATTCGAGTTTCACACAGACACATGCCCAGAAGCTTGATCTTATTGTCCTAGGAGAAGAACGCTAACGACAACGGAAACGAAATGCTCGCAGTGTCCTATGAAAGGGAGATTTCCGCGTCTACCGAGAGAGTGATTTCTGCGTCCTCAGGACCAGGACGAAAGTAGAAAAGGAAACCACAGATTACAGCCGCGACGAAAACTATGCCGACGATGACCCATCCTGGAGTATCCCACCACGAAATGTTCTCGTCGTCGGACGAGACAGAATTCGGGACAAATGAAGAGGGGAAGCACGGGCAACCTGAACAATTTTGTGGACAGTTATAGTTCTCCATCAAGAAAGTCCTGCGTAGTTAAATGCAAGCGATGAGTTCACAAACATATTTTGAAGCATCAATTCACACAAGAAAAGAAGTAGTCGTTCAAAAGGAGGGTGCTTTATTAGAAAAGAAACACTATTTTGATCACATAAACCCAGAAGATTATATGACGCAAGCGCGAGCACGAGATGATTGAAAATGGAATGAAGTAGGATATACTATAAATCGAAGAGTCAAAGGAGGTGCTTGCATGTACCTTATCAAGAAGAACCGAGGCGTGTGGTGTTATTGGTAATTCTTACACTACCAGCAAAGAAGTGCGAATTTTCATTAGGTGGCCTGTCATTATAATGGCTCTCTTCTGTCCTCCATTATTGGTGGTGGTTTTTGGTATGGAAAACTGGTCGACGTTGGCATGGACACTTGTCCTTTTACGTGACACTGTCAGCGTTGACGTGGATAATTTTTATTTGTGATTTCGGTGTCCAAGTTAGTATGCAAATATGGAATATATGTTGATTCAAGCACATAAGCTTTATTTCATGTCCATTTCGACACTTAGTTAATTTTCTTAGTTTTTCTTTTTGTGTCTTAAAATATCTAAAAAAATTAAAAAGTATTTTTAGGCACCATGCACACTCACAAATAGATTTGTTTTCTCAATATCGCACTGCACTTTCTATTGCATTTTTTAGATTTATTTTTCACATGCGACAATTCATTTTAGGAATGTAATTTATTTAGTAGATGGTCATGACATATCATACATTCACATTCCTATTTGAGCATCAGGCATCTCTTGGAGTGCTTATATCGAATTTACATTTATAGCTCACGGGGTTTCGTCCCGGGCCTTAATAACCAGGTTTTGCTTAATTTTGCCCGATACACTCGTGTCCTTTATTTTTCTTGTCATTCATTTCTTTTATTAGCTTTCTATTGTAATTGCTTGCTTGTTTATTTTTGTTACTTGAGTGACTATGCATAATCACTTTTTATATGTTTAGAGGATTTAAGGAATAAAAATTGGTGAAGTTCGCATGTAAATTGTTTTCATACTCAAAGATCTGATGCAACTAAATCGATTGGTGAATCTTTAGTTCATAGAAGTGAAATGTACTCCCGCATCCTACTTGGATTGCTAATTTATTTATCATAAATTAGTGGTGTCTATAAGACAATTGCATAATTGGATTGAAAAATCAAATTACAATTCATAGGACTTAAAAGTGTCCATGCTAAGTATAGACTATCTATGATTATGCATCATTCAATTACCACGTATGGTAATTTATTTATCTGATGACAACAACACGATCACATGGACAGCACGGCAGCGACGGCGTGTCACACGGATAGCACGGCGGCGACGGCGTGTCACATGGACAGCACGGCGGCGACTGCATATCACATGGACAGCATGGCGGCGGCAGCGTCGGTGTCAGCGTTGGCGGCATCCACAACAGCATCCCCGTCCGCTTTGGCGACGGCATTGGCATCAGCGTCCGCTTTGGTGTTGTCTTTGGCGGCTGCACTAGGCTTCTTTTTCGAATATTAAGCTTCCATGCGATTCCATCCCGAGGACCACGGCGATTTTTTATAACAACACCGGCGGTTACGACGACAACAACGATGACCACGCTGACGGTGATCCACCTCGAAGTCTCTCGGCACGCAGCAATCTTGCTTTCCAAAGATACAGAAACTGGAACGTCCCCTGCTGATGGAGGAGGGAAGTACTGGAAACCCGGGCAATCTTGTGGACAGTTACTGCTCTCCATCAGGAAAACCCTCTTGCAGTTCAATGCAAGCGGTGAGTCTACAAACATTTTTCGAGGCATCATTCATACCAAAAAAATTAGATGTTACCTTATTAGAAAAGAAACATTTCGGGAAGATTATATGACCTGAGTGCGAGATCAAGATAATTGAAGATGAAATAGCGAGACGTAATATAATAAATTTAAGAGTCAAATAAGGTGCTTGCACGTACCTTTGCAAGAACAACTGAGCAAACTTGGGGCTGATGTTATCGCTACAATCCTACACAACTTGCAAAGAAATGTGAATTCCACCGGGTGGTGGCCTCTTGTTATAATGGCTCCCTACAGTGTGCATGGGCCCGCTCGTCAACAACTTCTTTTGCTTTTTTAAAGTGAGGAAGGGATGATTGAAAAACATGACAAAAGAGTCTGGTGAAATTGTCGGAAGTTTGTTTATAAAACAAATAAAGATTACATACATTGTCCTGCTTTTTTTTTTTTGCTTCTGCTACAGTACTACAATACAGTATTAAATAGTGCCAAATAGTACATGAACAGTCGCTACAGTGCTTTGGGTGAAATTTTTTGTCTTCTTCACGTGGGTCTTCTGCCTTGCTTGTTTTGTCTTGAATAATCTTATGAGAGAGTCTTGCTTTACTTATTATGCCTATAAATAGGCTCTTCAGTATTGTTGTCCGAGTCATATGAGTCTTCTCCATATTTTTGCATTCGATATTTCTTGAGCATTCTTTCAATTTCCAAATTTGCATCTACACCTTCAGTTCTTTCAACTTAGATAACGACATCCGGTAAGGAGCCTTAAAGATTGGCTCGATTCGAGTACTAACTCGATCACAAACTATAGCTTCCTTTTTGGTGGCAGACCTGACAATTCCTTTGGAAACATCTCAGAAAACTTCCGTACCACGACTATGATTTCCACATTTGGTTCCTCAACTGATGCATCCACTGCAGTTGCCAAGTAAATTTTGCAACCTACATCCATAACTCAGTTGCCTTAGGTAACGAAACAAAGGGATCGAGGGTCCTCCTCGACTTCCAATAAATTTGAAACTTTCATCCGTCAACGGTTCAAGTTGTATTACATTACAACAACAACACATTATAACAAAAAGCTCCTCGAGCCAAACCTTTTCATATATGACGTCAGAGTTATACATAAGCAAATTAGTTAAGTACAACTATAGTCAGCAATTCATCTTTCTATTACTTTATTACAACAAACTGAAATTCTACCAACTTAACCCCAAAATTTTGTTGCGCTACTTTGATAAGATCACCCCAAAAACATTCTTCCTCTTATCGGTGCATGGTCAGTCCATTCCCATTTCTTTTGCCATCCTAGTGGCGTCCTGTCTGCGATAGCGGTACTTGTGCTCTTGTGGACCTGTGCGGGCAATCCTTATACTAGTGGCCATGCTAACCACATTTAAAACAAGCTCCTATCCTAGTATAACATGAAGCTGAACCATTTATTTTCCTACAAACTCGGCACACATCTGTTAAGTATTTTGTCTCTCGTCAGGTGACAACATGCATCATTCCTTGCACTGGAGGCCTGTTCCAAACACCCCACTGAACGTCCTGCAGTGCCTTCCCTTTGTTTTGTTCTATCGGCGACGGTGGCACCTGCGATCCCATCGACCCATATGGACAATCCATGACCAGGTGGCCGTGCTGGCGACACCCGTAACAAATTCTTGTCCTAGGAAAACAAGAGGCCGATCCATGTCATCTCCCACAGGAACGACATACTACATTTTGATTTGGTGCTGACTTGTCTATCCCACCCTTCCTGTTGGACGGAATAGAATACCTTTCTCCTGACATCGGTCTTTTCCCCAATCGATTTCCATCTTTGCCTGAACTAAACCTTGACCTAGATACTGTAGTTTGTTACCTGATCATTATTCCAGGTTGGCCCTCAACAGGTGCGGCAACAACAGCAGTTACGGCACTGGCGGAGATAGTGACAGCAGCAACGGCGGTGGCTCAGTCCTAAGCTCGCTGACCCAATAGGTTCCCAAGGGTCACTAGCGCCTAAACGATCTCGTTGAACCTAGGATCACTCAATGTTACTACACTAGTACTGGCCTACGGCGGTACTCTTGCACTCGCGTTGGCCTGAGCCTGCGCTCTACCACGACCTCCTCAGGTATCGACCCTCGTCGACGTTCTACCCCGAGTAATAGGTCAAATGGTTCTCTTTCTAAGAGTCATCTGCTCTTGATCACTCATTATGTAGATTCTTTAAAGAAACCTGCTTTCCAATTCCACACAAAATTATAAGCTGAGCGATCCCCACAAAACAATCTACCAAATAGCTATCATAGACATGCACTGGTATGGAATAAAGGCAAATCCTATTAACTATCCCATAAACTTATCACACTTTATCACTCCAACTATCGACCAGCTCTGATACCACTCCAAGCGAGGATGTCATGCCTCGATCCTCGAGCTCGTGCCCATCCCTCGGTGGTCGATAAAATTTTGCGACGTCCCAGGACGCGTCGCCGACCCATTTATTTTAATGCGTATGCAGAAGCGAATAAATAAATCCCCAGACAACACAAAGATGTGATAGAAAAGCGGGGCCAAAATTTTCGAAACCACAACACACCTTTATACAAAGCAGACTAAGTCATTCACAAGGCTAGTCTATATTTACAAAAGTCTACAAAGGTTGATCCTAAAAAATGAGCTATCATGTGACCAGCTAGTCAGACTCAATCGCTGATTCTTTAGTCTCCATAGGAGCCGAGCGGGACGTCGGGTTCTCCACCACGCCATCGGGAGGGTCAGCTAGATTCTCGTCCAGAACAACATTAATTATCACAGCGGGGATATCGAAAGTCCTAAGGGGACCTAGCCTGACACCATTTGGAGCATAACGGAACCATGCCTTGAATCGATGAGGGAACACGTAATGTGGATGCTCTTCGACCCAAACAGTGGTCACTACAAATTCATAGATCTAAAAGCTTCAGGAATCAGGATAACTATAGATTCGCTTAGTGACTCTTATCGGCCAACCATAACACTAAAGGGGATTCGCCATCTAAGAACTTGAAAAGTTAAGCCCACGATGGGGTAAGACAATGTCTCAGCAAGTTCACCCTTTAAACTCCGAATAGGAAGGAAATACGCCTAAAGGCTACCTATGCATACAAGAAACATGTGACTTACCTTTGCCTTAGTTCCTTCCCACAAGTCAGTACGATTCATATATTCAACGAGTCACTTCAATTCAAATCAAAACATCAAATCAAATCGAGTCATCGATCAATCGATCCAATCAATTCCATACCATTAATACCATCTCTCAGTCAACACATTCAATACTATCTATCAAATTCGATCACATCAAGATCTACTCACCCTAAGCTGAAGATAGATAGTATAGCTCACCAAAAACTAATAATTAATATAGCTCACCAAAAGCTGATAAAGTATACTGCTCACTTTAAGCTGATATATCAAGGTCCACAAGCTGGTATAGTATACTTATAATGTTCACCAAAGCTATGCGGTACTTAATTTGCTCACCAAAGCTGCTAGAGTATACTACTCACCCTAAGCTGATATATCAATGCCCATGGGCTGATATAGTATAATGTTCCCAACAACTGACTATTCAACGTTTTTATGATACACGGTAAAAATAATCGTGTGTGAGTACACGGTCGGCCTTAACCAAAATACAATAATTTTCCTTTTTAAAAATCCCACCATTTAATATAGTCCACAAGAATATTTTTGGCATTGTAAACCGACGCTCGGTATTTTCTAATTAAATACCAAAATTACCCAATTTTGGAATAAATTCCCAAAATTACAAATATAATTCAAATAGCACAATTTAGTATACAAAGACGAAATTCGATCACCTGGCTATTAGGTATAATTTCCGAAAAATAATAAATAATTAAATAAATACAAATAAATACAAATAAATGCCAAAAATACAAACTTAGGCTGGAAAAGTCTAATTAAATACCGAAATAGGCTCGGAAAATTTCTGAACCTATCTAGATAAATAATACCACTTATCTAGTCTCTAATTACGCTACTCTAACCACCTAACATGCATAAATGGATAATTAAATTGCTAATCCTAACGAACCACCTAATCCATACTTAACCTAAATTAATCAATCCTCAAGCATAATTAGCTCCCTAAGCGAAAATTAGTGAGTAAACTCACTGATTTAGCGTGAAAACCGGTTCACGGCGACGGCGGTGTGACGACAGCCAAAACTCGAGCTCACGATGGGGCTAATGGGAGCTTGGACCAAGCCGAAATTGGCCAAGGAAGCTCACGGTTGAGCTGGTTGATTATGGATTTGGGACTAAGCTGGCTTCGGCGATGCTGCTAGGCTCACAGAACGTCACTGGTAATGGAGAGGAACAGGCGGTGGAGTTGAGCAAGGAGTCAATGTAGGGGCTTGCTGGATGCTGGAGTTGACTGATGGGGGAAAATGGGCTTACGAGCGGCTGACTGGAGCTGGCCACGGCAAGGAACGAAGGGGGAGAAATCGATAGAGAGAGAGAGAGAGAGAGAGAGAGAGAGTGTGTGTGTGTGTGTGTGGAGAGGGAATGATGGTCTTTGAGGTAGCTGCAGCATGAAAGTGGAAGTGGAGCAGCAAAAGTCAAGATGAAGACACGCGGCTACAGGGGAAATGAGACGAAAGAGAGAGACGATTATGGAACAGCTTCGATGGGGCTGTTGTAGGCGTGAAGGAAGCGGACGAAGAGAGAGAGGACGTGGAGGAGCTAGGTCCTCAAAAGTCAGGGGAAGAAGGAATGTCGGCTGAGGGGGAGGAACGTGAGAAAATAAGAGAGAGAGAGAGAGAGAGAGAGAGAGAGAGAGAGAGAGTGAGCGACGTGTAAGAGAGGGGAAAGATAGGGAGGAGCCCACAATGTCAAAGGATAAGAAGAAAGGGGAGAAAGTGGCAGAGGTGGTCAAACGGAGGGGAACGTGCAAGGGAGAGAGACCGAAGAGAGGGAAGGGAAAAAGTTAAACAAAATACTCCACATTCGCCTACGAATTTCATCGCTTGGACTTCAATTTCTTCATCAATTTCTCCAATTTGATGTCCAATTTTGCTGACGAAGAAACCCACACAAAATCCACAATTTCCCTTCACCCAGTAGCTCATTTTGGAGGCCAAAGACCCATTCAATTTGGCCCCTCCGAATTTCCGTTCTTTTCCGAAATGTCCGAATTGATTTTTTGTAAAAATCCCGAACTTGCCAAAAATTCTTCGAAAGATGAGTCAACGTTCCTAAAATAAATCGTGACATGACAGAACTTTCAATTTCGAAATCGGGTTCAAATTCACGATTAATTTCAATTTGGCATGATTTTAGCGTGACCTAACCTACCGGGTAGCTTTCTGGAATTTTTGGCGTAATTGACCCGTGATCAATTTATTTTGAGTCGCAATATACATTTTCGACACATTGGCGACTCTCAATTGTCATGAAAATCTCAAGGTTTCAAACACGGACACATGGTACCCAAAACGACAGAAAAATTAGTCTAGTGTCGATCGACCGAATTTTTGCAATCGGGTGGAACCACCCACACTTTGATCACATATCTCAGTCGAGTTGACCTATTTCTGATCTCTAATCGATTTTGACAATATCGTAATGACCCTTGTAGACTAACACAGTCGAGTAGTCGATTCCTAGTCGAATTCTCAAGTCTATTGCGTTAAAATCCCTTAACGGCTTCATCTAATAGGCTAGTTATCTCGTGAGGGGCCTACTCAAAGAAAAGAACTATAAGTGCATCGATGAAAAGCCCAACTTATCCAATCAAATACAAAACTTGAAAATCAGGATGTCACGTTTACAGTAATTGCAATATTTATTTTTAAATCAGGAATTTTGCCCATTGACCTTTTTTGCTGACGTGGCATTTCGCAGCCCATAGGATTTGTTATAAAGAGGTGCTGACGTGGCACGATCCCATTCGTCCGATTCTGTTGAAGCCATGGAAAAATGGTGACCATCCAATCTAGCACATCGATCTCGTCCGTCCATTCCAGTGCTGAGATCCTAGCCGTCAGATCCAGCGTGTTTATCTGGGCCGTCCATTTTAAATCGATGATCCCAGCCGTCCACTCCAGATCTTTGATCCAAGCCGTCCGTTTGCAAGGACTTAAGGTTTCCTCCATTTCTTCTTGCCACAACCACGACTCTTTGTCTCTCTAGATCTATGGAGGTTTCGCCGGAGGTCATCTTACTAGAGGGAAGGACAGGAAGGCTCATGCCCTCACCCACCCGAGCGTGTTCTGCAGCAGCCATCCGATGGTGCTCCTATTGGATGGCCAACTGGTAGATGCGGTCAAGCGGCAGTGGAGGGTCCATCGCGAGGATCTACGACCGGAAAGCCGAGAACGACTCATTGAGAATTAGTAAGAATCTCGTCGTTTTTTCTCTCTCTTTGATTTTGCGATACTTTTGTTTGAGGGTGTTTTCGGACCCCGGAGTCGCTCTTCGGCAGCCTCAAGCTCATTCCATATAATAGAGAGACAGTTGAAGCAAGAGGTAACTGAGAGGTTCCCTTGCTTCAACTCTGACAGAGCTTGAGTGATGGTGAACAATTTCGCTCGGTCGAGGCGTCCATACATCTTGTATATGCTTTCCCAAAGAGTTTTGGAATCTTCAGTAGATGGAAGCCCGGTCGCGATTTCTGGGGTGAGGCAGTTGCCAAGCCATGTGCAAACTAGTTGGTTGCACTTGCACCACTGCCTTTGAAGCCATTCGTCGACCGGAAATGGGATGGCTCCGTCGAGGAAGCCATCCTTGTCTTTGGTGACAAGGGCGGGCCGGAGATCCCAAGCCCAAGCCGTGTAATTCTCCGATCCAGTAAGCTGCATCTCGATGAGCTTCAATTCGGGTCCGTCGGCCGGTAACGTGTAGAGGGGATCCCTAGGTTCGGGGCGGCAACCAAGATGACGGGAAGAACGTAGGGTACGTACTCGGGTTGGGGAACCGGGTAGGGATTCGTCCCTTGACCCGGTATGGACCCAAATCCTTGATTCGGATTTCCTTGGCTCGACCCACTTCTTGGGTTGGTCTCTTGGAACTGGGTTGATTGAGGGGGCGGCCCACCACCACTGGGCCGAGAAGCTACGGGAAATTCCTCTCCAGATGAGCTGTATGGAAATTGTGGTCCAATCCATGTTTGTCCTAGCCCAGTGGCCCATTGGCCTTATACAAAATACCATGGAATTATGGGCCACTAAATTGGGCCGAGATCTGTGCTGGAGCAAGAGCATAAGTAACGTGAGCGTCTTCAAGAGCAGAAGGCATGGATGTTTTGGTTTTGGGATGAAGACTCCTCTACTAGGGTACTCTCAACGTTTTTGTCTTTCTCCATGGTATCAAGAAAGTGAATTCCTAATCGTTTGGCTGATTGTCTTTGCAGGAAAATCTACGTCAACAAGTCAGAGAAGAAAAATGATGGCAATTCTTAAGGATGCGGAAGCTTGTCCAGAAAGAATATGATACCATGACAGAAAGTGTAATTGAGATTTGGGAAATGCTTTTCCTCTGTATTAATTATATACATTTACATTGGTAAATTTATAGTGTAAGAGACGAAAGAATAGAACAAGAAAAAATAATAAATGAATCACTATTTTCCTATTTTCCTATTTACCAAACTAATTCACGATTGACTAAATCACAATCGACAGAATCGGGATCTTCAAGATATATTTCCAACAGGTACAATTATAATAAGTTTAGGACCTTTTTGGTAATTTTCCTGACCAAAAGCCGCCACCAATAATGGAGGATGGAAGAGAGCCATGATAATGAGGGGCCATCTACTCAAAATTCGCACTCCTTTGCTGGTTGTGTAAGAATTATACCAATAACACCACTCGCCTCGGTTCTTCTTGATAAGTTACAAGCTCCTTCGACTCTTCAGTTTATGCTATATCCTACTTCATTCCATTTTCAGTCTTCTCCTTCTCGCACTTGGGTCATATAATCTTCTCCATTTATATGATCAAAAAAGTGTTTCTTTTCTTATAAAGAACCCTCCTTTTGAAGAACTACTTCTTTTCTTGTGTGAATTGATGTTTCAAAATATGTCTGTAAACTAGTCGCTTGCATTGAACTACGCAGGGTTTTCTTGATGGAGAACAATAACTGTCCACAAAATTGTCCGTGTTGCTCGTACTTCTTGCCTTCGTCCGATGACAAAATTTCGTGGTGGGATACTCCGGGATGGGTCATCGTCGGCATCGTAGTTGTTGCCGTTGTATTATGTGGTTTCCTTTTCTACTTTAATCGTGGTCCTAAGGACACAGAGGGCAGTCTCTCGGATGAACCACAAATCTCCGTCGGTACAGGCGCTGTGAACATTTCGATTCCGTTGTCGTTAGGGCTCTTCTCCAAAGGATAATAATCTGCAAGCTTCTGGGCATGTTTCTGTGTGAAACTTAGATGATGTATAGTGACAGATCGTCTATTCTAGTATCCAACATTGGAGAGTTGATGCAATAAATAAATGCGTTGGAAAAAAAAAAATTATGATGAAGGGTTTATTAAATTTCTGTAGTTCTATGGTCTTTCAAGAAATGGATCTTCGGATTTATTGCAACATTTTCAGAGGTGAACCATTAGAAGAAAACTAATGAATCACTATGGGATTGAGGATCAGACCAACCGGTCCTAGGACCAAGAACCGGACCATCCAGTCCAATCGAATGGAACCAGCCTCTTAGCAAAAAAATTAGAAAAAAAAAATTACTAGAGTTATTACAATTTTAGGGTTTATTGCTATTTCTAAGAAATTAAAAATATTTTTTTAAAAAAGAGTCAATCCAATCCCATCCGATTCCCCTCAGAATTAGGAAGCGGACTGAAAATCATCAATTCCATTTTTATGGAACTGGAAACTGGACCAACGCCTTTGAAAACTGGATCAATGTCCCCAGGAATCAAATTGAACCGAACTAGCCAGTCCAATCCGATTCGGGCGTTCCGATATGCTCACCCTTAATTAATAATTTTTTGCATTTTTAAAGTGAGGATGTACATGAAAGAGGCATGCCTCCCGGCAAATTAACATAACGATAATGTCATTAACGTTAGATCATGATTATCTGCTACGTGAATTGAAAGTTCCCAAACTCTTTGTCACGTTATAATGGCTATCTATAGTGTGCTTTGGTCCACTCGTCAATAATTTTTGCTTTTTCAAAGTGAGGATGTACATGAGAAAGGCATGCCTCACTGACCGGTGATGTTGACTTGCCGTGAGGCATACCTTTCTTGCGGTAGGACTTTCATCCATCTCTTCTCACTCTAGATGTGCGAGAGGCTACTTTATTTGTCTATCCTGTGATAACCAGAATTGTTCCACTTGTCAATAATTTTTGCTTTTTTAAAGTGAGGATGTACGTGAGAAAGGCATGCCTCACCGACCGGTTATGTTGACTTGCCATGAGGCATGCCTTTCTTATAGTAGGACTTTCATCCATCTCTTCTCACTCCAGATGCGGAAGGCTACTTTACTTGTCTATCTTGCGATAGCCAGGGTTGGATAACCCTCGCATGATGTCTACCTTCACCACTGAATGGTCCTTAATTCCTAGTCAATTTTTTTCTTCCTGACTGAGAGAGAATACAGGAGCAATATTGCGAGGTCTCGCACCCCTTGTTTCTTTCCCTTGAGTCTTTTAAGGACTTGCTTAAATCATGATCATGATTATTTGGCATGTGAATTGAAAGTTCCCAGCTCTTTGTCTTGTTATTTAATCATTCCTTCTTAAGTACATCCTCACTTTAAAAAAAGCAAAAATTATTGATGATATATGAACAAAAGGTGAGGGCCCCGAATTAAAGAGTTCCACACTCCCATCATTCATTCTGGAGTCTTTGATTAAATGTGACTTGACAATCAAGACGCCAACAATGAGCACTGGGCCAGTGGCCACGGTCGGTTGGAGCATCATTTGAAGTTCTGGCAAAATCCAAAAAGAAATCATGTATTTATGCGAAAGGTATAGTCATGATATGAATCTTCCATTTCGAATGAGGTTGTCTTGGGACCCTTGGGATTGTCTCGATTTGGCCTTTAGGCTAACGATTATGGACAACTGGCAGCGATGGTTGGCTAAGTTTGGTGACGCTGATCCCTCAAAAATGATTCCATAGGGATTCATAGTATTGTCCATATTGTGCTTTTCATTTTGTCGGCCATTACTTTTGGCCACAGCGATTTGCCTTATTGTCTATTTGCTGTGGATCAGACATAAACTCACACTTGTATGCACAATAGAATTTATTAATTAGTTATGTATTTACTCTATGTTTGAGAATATATCGTTAATGGATAGCTCGTAATTAGGAACTTCCACTATGGTTGTAATTGATAATAAACCTATCTTATTTGACCATTTGGACTAATGTGAGGCTTCTGTTAGTTAATTGACTCTTTTCATGAAATAAATTTCACTTGAATCTTTTGAGTGCTTAGTGTAAGCACTTTCCTTAAATCCAAAAACGAAAAACAATGCTTAGAATTCAATAATACAAACCAATATATGGTCCACTGAAGATTTTGCTTTTTTTCTATTTGGCATTAGTAAATACATTTTGAAGCGTTCCTTCGTTGAGTACACATGAGATTAAAAAAAAAAAATTGCTATATTTCACTTTTTGGGATACAAAGAAGTAGTCAATGATTCTCAAAAGAGAAGATCGTGAATCAAATGGCAACGTTTGGCCTCAGTTTGATAGACTCACATGTGAGAGGAGTATATTTAGTGCACATGTGAGGCGAGAAATATAAAGAAAGCCTCACATTGGGTATTTGAAGTGAAAAGGAACGGCGCAATTGTAATACCCTAATTTTCAAAAGGAGGTCATGGTCAATCAGAAAGAGTAGATCATGTGCACCAGTTAAAATTGGATGGCATGATGACATGCTAGATAATCAGGAGTTATCAACCACCGCTCCCCATAATTATGTCCTAAATTTCCATAAATTTATCGCATTAATTAGCTAATTCAAGATTTCACTAACAGTTGTGTTAAGAGAAATAGACATATATCTTTTTTATTCAAAGGAGTTAACGGAAGCTAAAGGCATTTCTTCTTTTGGTCCATCAGCTTTGACGTCTGCAAGGAAACCTCCCGATTAGAAATACCATTGACATTTCTTCTTTCTCAAATTGGATAGATAAAAGGCAAATGGAAACCCAAGTAATCTGAATGAACTAGTATATACTTCCCCAATAAGCCTGATTGCAAGGGTTACGAAATTGCCAATTAACATTCGAATTCCTACCAAACATAAGATCGTCCAACATCAAAGGTAAGAAAAGAGATGAGCATCTATTGATATATATTCCAACTTCAGGAAATGACCAAAAATTAAGTCGATCTATAACCATAGTAAAAGTATGTAGTATATAAGTTCTTTTCAATCCATAACCAAAAGCCGAACAGTCAAACTGATGAGCTAAATGCATCTTTTCAATCCACGGGGGATCCAACCTAGTCAACATAACTTCTGATCCTCCCAAGTTCCTGAAGCATCCCATATCATTTCCTCAAGAACACAACTGCCATTGGATCACTCCGCAAGAATCCATTAATCAAAGTTAATTAACCTTTAAACAAGCTCAAATTTAGGGAGAATAATACAGAGGAAACGCAAAAAAGCAAAAATCTCTAGCAATTGACTGTACTTTTTAAAAATTTTATGACTCAATTGCACTTTCACGATAAGTCTTAGAGCTTATGGTGCAGTTATTCTTTCAATTGTTAGATTTGTAACTACAAATATATTACATCTAATTCAGCTCTTAATCATCAAATTCAAATTATTGCACTATTCCATTTACATTGCCAAAAGACATATACATATAATCTCCCTTTCCACATAGACATATAGATATAGATTTTAACACTTTTTGTTCCTACTGATGCGGGCTTGTAAACTAAGCTACAAGGACTCAACGGATTGGCTCTATTTCACAAAATTGGCTTCTATTCCTCTGCAAGCCCTTCGGTCTCTCCTTTGTTTAGATTTCCCTTGCCTGGGACTCTTTAGACCATTTTCATAATTTCATTAAAATTTTCTTTGACCCAAAAAGGAAGAACTTCACCTTTTCTCTTGCCCTCATAAAATGATCCACATGAGTCAATTCTTTCTTTTCTTTCCTGGGTCCGTCCAACTTGTCCAAATCAATAATTGCGAGTGAGCATCGGCCGAAGAAGATAAGACAAAACAATGGCAACAATTATGAGTGGTGTGTGTCCTGGAAACTAAGATGTTTTTTTCAATCCCTTCCCATCTGAAAAGCATAGGCTTTGATTGATAAGTAACTCTTCACATGCGCCCGCCGTAGGATTCCCCTTTCTCCCTCACATATAATGTGGAAAGTGACTAGTGTTTCTTTTTTTAAACTACGGTTCCTACGAAGACAAAGCATATTCGAAAGGGCCTATGTAATAATTTCCTCATTGCCATGTCCGTTTATTCATACTCGTGTGCACGACTAAATAAATTTATTTATTAATTACTCTGTATTTGAAAAATACTACGATAATAGATGGTTCGTGGTTAGGAACTTCCACCATCCTTGCAATGGACGGCTCACATTTGAAAATACCTTTGTTGATCGGAGGTATGGTAATTCATTTGTCATAGCTAAATTCGTCAACAGTTGAAGAATTTAGCCGCCTTTGCCGGTGTCGAGTGAGGGCGGCCCTCGCTTGGGTGTTGCCCTCGCCAGCCCAGGCGAGGGCGACCTTCGCCTAGGTCGGGCAAGGATAGCCTTTGCCAGATCCGGCGAGGGCCGCCCTTGCCTGTCGCCACCTAGGCCGGATCTAGCAACCTCGCCCGACATCGACAAGGGCAGCCCTAGCCCGAGTCTGACTTCCCTCCGCCATGGCCAGCAAAGGGAAGAGAGAAGAAGAAGAAGAAGAAGAAGAAAGAAATAAAAAAGAAAAAGAAAAACATTTTAAAAAGTAAAAGACGAAAATGCCCTATATTTTTGGGTAAATGTGTCACACGGATATAAGTTTAGTTTTTTTTTTTATGTCACAAAAAAAGTTGGGGGTAAATGTGTCATAATTAGTAAAGTTTAGGGTTTTTTGTGTCACAAAAAAAATTAGGATAAATTTGTCACTATGGCCAAAGTTTGGGATTTTTTGTAACTTTTTCCCTAACGATTATGCATTTAATTTGAAGAGCTATCATATTTGTATACGAAATTATGTGCAATCATGTCATCTAATGCTTTTTTTTTTCCTAATTTAAATTTTTCTTAATAGTGGATAACTCTATCTAGTCTTTTGCTAATAATTATTTTCATCATTTTCTTATATTCACTTATTTGCCATCGTGGCTGCGGCCACCCATCATCGAACTCATCGACGATGCCAAGCTGCCCGTGTTGTCCGATGAAGTTGCCAAGCTGCCCGTGTTGTCTGATGAAGTTGCTAAGCTGCCCGTATCGTTCCGAGTTGTAGTCAAAGGATAAAGTTACCGTAGGTGGAAATTGAATGATGCACAAATGACGGATCATTTACTCTATCGTATAACATGCCAGATTCGATGCAGTAGATAATTTTTGTTATTGCAGGAAATAATGTTTGCGTTGGATGGTTTATTGAATTCGGCAGTTTTATGTTCCATTGAGAAATCTGGCATCACAACAAATTATGCCTTTCTGAATTTCCTCGTAACTCCTATAAGATAGCTGTAATACACAAAATCTTGAAGCTTTTACAATCAACGGAAGAGATTTATTTTTTCATTTTCCAATGGTCATAAAGGGATCACGTAGCCGTTCTCAAGGGTTATTTGTAACACCCCTTATAAAAAGGTGACAAAAGAAAATTAAAAATAAAAAGCCCCTAACAACATTACATCTCCACCTTGTGCCGGAAAACCTTAGCATTGTTGTCGTGACCTCCAGAGGGCAAATTAGAATCGCAGGGAAGTTAATGGATTACTAAGCGATTCCCCTTGAAGGAGGTGTCTACACTTAGCATGCCCTTCCAAATCCTATCAATTGCAATTTGATTTTTCAATTATGCCTACATTTAGCACATAAAATGATTGGTATCCATGTCAGTGTTAGCCAACCAATTTTGGCTAAATTGACTGGATTGACATAAATGTAAAAGGTTTTTTTGGTAAAAATAAATGTAAAAAGGTTTAAGACTCAACTAATCATAAAAAAAAAAAATGATTGAATTGACACAATTATAATAAGTTTGAAACTTTTTTGGTAATTTTCTAAATCAAAAGCCACCACCAATAATGGAGGGTAGAAGAGAGCCATTATAAAGAGGGGCTACCTCATGAAAATTCGCACTCCTCTGCTGGTTGTGTAAGAATTATACCAATAACACCACTCGCCTCAGTTCTTCTTGATAGGGTACACGTGAGCACCTCTTTTGACTCTTCGGTTTATGCTATATCCTACTTCATTCCGTTTTCAATCATCTCCTTCTCGCACTCAGGCCATGTAATCTTCTCGGTTTATGTGATCAAAAAAGTGTTTCTTTTCTGATAAAGTACCCTCCTTCTGAAGAACTTCTTTTCTTGTGTGAATTGATGCTTCAAAATATGTTTGTAAACTCGTCGCTTGCATTTAACAACGCAGGTTTCTCTTGATGGAGAACAATAACTGTCCACAGAATTGTCCGTGTTGTCCGTGTTGCCCGTACTTCCCCCCTTCGTCCGACGACAACATTTCGTGGTGGGATACTCCAAGATGGGTCATCGTCGGCATCGTAGTTGTCGCCATCGTAATCTGTGGTTTCCTTTTATACTTTCGTCGCGGTCCTAAGGACACAGAGGGCAATCTCTCGGTAAAACAAGAAATTACCTTTGGTATAGACAGTTTTAACATTTCGATTCCGTTGTCGTTAGGGTCCTCCTCCAAATGATAATAATCTGCGAGCTTCTGGACATGTTTCTGTGTGAAACTCGAATTATGTATAGTGACAGATCGGCTAATCTAGTATCCAACATTGGAGATTTGATGCAATAAATAATTGTGTTGGAGGAAAAAAAAATTGTGATGAAGGGTTTATTAAAATTTCAGTAGTTCTATGGTCTGTCAAGAAACGGATCTTCGGATTTATCGCAACATTTTCAGATGTGAACCATTAAAAGAAAACTAATGAATCACTAAGAAACATTTAGCATAGACTCTCACAAGGTTATACCAATGGCAACTTTAAGATTTAGATTTAATTAATTAAACATGTAATTTAATTCATTCAAGAATTAACACTATGAAAGGGTGTATGTTAAAAATGTCAGGATCAACTTTTAACGTCCAGCTAAACCCTCATTCTGAACATAAGATGACCAATATCTACATCAGCAGCGACACTGAAACATCGTTGCTGTTAAACACTGGGGAAGACACCGAGTTGGCTAACACCGAGTTGGCTAATGGGATTCTCTTAACATGGGCCCGTTGACCCCGCGGAGAGAAGTCTACATTAGGATGCCTTTCCACGGTCACCAGAAATTAATAAACATCCAAAGGGCGGTGCAACTTTATGAAGTGGATTGAATCTCTATTGGCTTGTATAGTGGGGTCGCTTTGTGTCCTTGATGCGTTTGTAGGTGAAAGGTGAATGTGTGTGCGAATGGATGGGAGCTGAATTTAACTTTGTATACCTAAGCAAGATAATGCATGCATCTGCTATTATTTATAAGTATGTAGCACTTGCCCTCTTTCACTAGAGTCGTTGTCATGATTCATTCATGCACGTTTTAAAAAGAGGCGGCTAAAGAAGGGCTAATTAACATGCACTTTACTCTTCTTTCCTCGTACTCTTATTATCTTAATTATGAGATTTTGAATTGGATAAGGATTGGGATACTCTCGTAATAAAAAAGAGATGGGCTTCTTCAATGATCGAAGCCATTGATGTGGCCTTGAGAGAAATCATCTCCATTGGAGTAAAAGTATGATATTTTTTGCGCACTTCGGACTATGAAATGAATGAGTGGTTTAGTGTTTTTTCCTCTTTTTTTTTTTTTTTTTTTGTCACTTGCACAATATAAAATTCGTAAATAGCTGATAAAAGTAGTGAGAGTTTTAGGGGAATAATTGTCTAAAAATTCATTGACTTATTGTATGGCAACAAATTCAATCGTTAACTTTTTAACTTTATCAATTTAGTCCTAAATATTTTGATGAATTACCAATTTAGTCCTAAATCTTTGGACTGTTGCCAACATATCCCTCCGGCTAATTTTGATTGGAATCGCTGACCTAATGGCCATCGTCGATCGTGCCACATAAAACGATTGGTGTCTATATCAAAGAACTTTCGGCCAAAATTGATCGAATAATTACATTGACAAATAGTCAAAAGATTTATAACTAAATGGGCAAAATTGAAAAGTTTATGATTGAATTGAAAGTTGTACACTAGAAATAGTACTTTTTGACAATTTTCCAACTTTTAGATCTTGACGAATCCGAGATCTCTAACTGGACGTCAACTTAATCTCCTAAAATAAATAAAAGAATGGCAACGCCTTGTAAACTCGGACTAAATGATGACATAGAAACTTTGATGGTTACGGCAGAGAGCGAAAGTGAAGTCAAAACTCAAAGCTGCTGGATTTGAAAGCCTTTAGGCCACATTCAGAAATCTCATGGTTAGCCTAGCTTAACAAGCAGCCTCCTTATCCCCTGCTTTTACAAGATACTTCCACATATGTATTTCGTAGAATAATTGTCAATATTTTCTCGCTTGATTTAAACGACGCACGTGCTAATATAAGACTTTGTGTCGCTAGTTTTATTAAAAGAACAAAAAACTCATTATACTGTAAAAATCTGACAACACCTTTGGTGAAAATATTTTATTCAAAAGGTGGACCGAGAATTTAGATGAAGAAAAAAGAAAACGTTAATCCAAAAGTCAAGGTGACTAAAATAGATGTTAACCCTTCATTAAATTATGGAGGGTGGGGGGCATCACCGCCTCCTAGATACACCAAATTCCGGCAACCGTGTGCGGTTTTCCGCTATAAACATTGATTTTCAAGGATTATCGTGGAAGCAATGGGGAACGAAAAGAAAAAGTGTTCCAATCCAATCTGAGGACAAACTAAGTGCTTGGGCTCATGGACCAAACTAGAAAAAGAAAAATAGGTCTATGGACTTTTTGTAAAATAAAAGAAAAACATGTTTGTGGACTAAAGCCCGTTTCAAAGCAAGCTCAAAAGGCAGCAGAGACAAGGGGCCTAATGTCTTGGGTTTAAAAGGGTGAAATGCTTTCTCTGATAACCATTCCATTGCATGGTCCATCCGTGGGCCTTCAACATCTGAGTAACTCGGCCCACTTCTATTGTCCTAAAATCAGTGTTGTTATAAGGGCGCGTTTGGCAACTTGCCAAGTAGTAATTAATTTTATTTTTTTGTTCTCGAGAATAGATGTGGAAAGAAATTCATTTAGTAAATTTTTGTTCTCGGAAACAAATTTATTTTCAAGAATATATTTGGAATGGAATTAGAGAGTAAAAATAAATTGTTTCTTTACTCTCGAGAACAATTTCAAAATCAAGCCAACCCAAATTTTTTTTTTCTATTTTCTCTTCTTCTTTTCTTCTTGTTCTTCTTCTTACTCTCTTCTTCTTCCACCGTTGCCGCCATCGGCCATCATCATCGGTCACCAGCGACCAATTGGGCGAGGTCTGGCGAGCTCGCTGATGGCTAGGCGGGCCTTGCCCAGGCCTCCCTCGGCCACCGACGAGGCTTGCCTAGCCGGGCAAGGCTCTTCCAACCACTAGCGAGCCTTACCTAGTTGGGCGAGGCTTAGTTGAGCCTTGGTAAGGTGAGGTCGAGCCCTACCGAATCTGGCGAGGCTAAGCTCGCCTAGCCGTTAGGAGAGCTCAACCGTGTCGGGCCACAGCGAGGTCGGCACCGCTTGGCCAAGGCGAGGTCGACCTTATGATGGCCCAACGAGTTCAAGCCCTACTAGCGATTGGGCGAGCTCGGTTGAGACAGATTTGGGTGAGCTCAATGGAGCCAGATTTGGGCGAGGCTCCTCACACATCTAAGGCTCAAGCGAGCCTCTTCTTGCTACCGACGAGGCTCACTCGACAAGGCACAGCCTCGCCATCACCGACCCTCATCTGGCCAGTCGTTGGTCACCTCAAGGCCGGCAACCGGCCAAAACTTGAAGAAGAAGAGAAAGAAAAGAAAAAAAGAAAAGAAGAGAAAAGTAATAAAATTATTTTAAAAGAAAATGGTTTGGATTAAAAATTTTGAAAACGGTATCAAATGCAATTTTATTTCGAAAATAGAAATTTTGGGCAATTACCAAACGTCTTTGAATACTTAGAAATTACTCTCGGGATCAAAATAAAAAATAATCATTTTTTATGAGAAATTGTTCCCGAGAACAAAATAGCTAGCAAACGCATCCTAATTCTCAGTCCCTATTGATAAAATTAGGTAGCTCCAATTTCCACCATAATTTTTGTAAAAGCCATTCATTTATAAATAGTTCACCAAGATGCCTTCAAATTAAATTCAACTTTTTTTCAACTATTATCTCTTTATTTTGCCCCCGGTAGGATGTCACTCTTCCTCCTTCTAAGATGATGTTTTTGTGTTCCTCAGAAGTTAGAGTAAACCTAATGCACGCATCTGCTAATATTTAAAGTCGTTGCGATTGAAGTCGTCATGGTTCATTTGTGCACATTAGAAAAGGGAAAGGTGCCTCTCCATTATTATGATGGGCTAAAGAAAAGGGTTAAATAACATGCCCTATACTCTTCTCTCCTTGAATTAACTCTTGTTATTTTAATTAAGTGGGTTTTTTAATTGGAATTGGAATAGGATACTCACGTACTAAGAAGAGACGGGATTCCAATTTTATGCATATTCGACTTCAGTAAAAGCATGGTATTTTTTTCCCGCACTTATAATTGGACTATGAATTTCGGATAAGTGATTTTGTTTTTTTCCCCATGCACGATTTACATTTCATAAATTCGGCAAGAAAAGATTCAATAATAGCAAGATTTTCAGGTCACGACTAATTCCAGATCTCTAGCTAGACATCAACTTATCTCTCGAAATAGCAATACTAATAAGGGAAAAAATCACCAAAAATCATTAATTTTGCTTACTGTGACACATTTATCCCAATTTTTTTTTTTTGTAACACAAAAAATCTCAAACTTATTTTGTGTGACACATTTACATTAAATATGATAAAAACAAAACCCTAAATTTATACCCGTGTGACACTTTTATCCCAAATTATTTTTTTGTAATACCATAAACCCCAAAGTTTTACTTATGCGACATATTTATCCCAAGTTTTGAGATAAATGTCTCGTAGGGATATAAATTTAAGGTTTTTGGTGTTCCATAAATGTGTCTTACTAAATTATTATGTTATATAAGTATAAATTATGGGTTTTTTGTGCTTCGCAAAATAAATTTTGAGATAAATGTGTCATGATAAATATAATTTAGGGTTTTTGGTTGTTTTTCCTCTAATAATAATGGAGATGCATTGTAAACAAGGATTAGTGATGGCAGAGAAACATGGATGGTATGGCAGGGAGCGAAACCGAAGTCAAAATTCAAAGGTGCTGGATAGCTTCCGAAATTTCATGGTTAGCCTAGTTAGGCAAACGGTTGCGACTTGTAAACGCTATAAGGATGGTGGTTTATTCAAGGAACCTCCTTTACTCTCTACTTTTACAAAATACTTCTTTCTAAGCAATATATATTATATATCTCATGGAATGATTGCCGATATTTCCTCGCTAGATTTACGCAAGGCCCGTGTTAACAGCCTATTACCGACAATCAATGGAATGAAAAACTCAATAGCCTATGAGATGGAGGCAGGACTTTTGGCGAAAACATTATTTTAATGATGGACCGCGAATTTTGATAGAGGAAAAATAACACATTAATTCATAAAGCGAGATAATTAAAATAGGTGTAACCCTTCATCAAAATTCCAGAAGGTTGGGGCGCTGCCACCTAGATCCTGTACGAAATTTCGCCAATTACATGAGTTTACGCATTTAAGATTGATTTTTAAAGGTTCATCTTTAAAGCGATGGATACTAAGAGCCCGTTTGATAACTATTCTATTCGCGGAAATAATTTTTTTCTAGATTATAATTTTTAAATGAGTTTCTAAGAATTTGAAGGTATTTGATAACTGCATAAAGTTTCTATTTCCATAATAGAAATGCATTTGTTACTACACTAAATTTTTTTGTGATTTATTTTTTTAATTTATTAATAATTTTATAAGATTTTCCTCTTTTTTTTTTTTTTTTTTTCATCTTCTTCTTTCTCCTCTAGCCCATTGCTGGCCTTAGCCATGGCCCACGACTTGCCAAACAAGAGTTAACAACCTTGCTAGTCTCAAGGGAGCCTCATCCAACCACCATGAGGTTGGCTAGAGGAGGAAGAAGGGAAGATCAAGAAAAGAAAAGATAGAATAAATAAACAAAAATTATAAATTATAAAATTTATTAGAAATTATCCATGTTAACGCTGGCCTTACCAAATAGGATGACCAACATTCACATCTACAATTTTCAGCTAGAATTGGCCTGACGAACTTAATTAGCAAAAGATGAAAAAGTCTAATACTCAATTGGAAAAATTGAAATGCTTAAAACTGAATTGGCAAATGTGCAAAAGATTTATAACTTGTTGGACAATGTTCCCTCTTTTTATCTTCTCTTCCTAGAACTTACGTCCAAAGAAGCACTTGCTACAATTCTATCATTCTTATGTGCAACTTTCCCTACAAAATAATTTCACAAATAAGAAAAGGCACTCATTTGTTTTGTGGCTATACTTATATTGAACATCGTTGAGAAAAGTACCAAAAAATTCATAAACTTATTATATTAGTATCAATTTAGTCATAGACATTTTTAATGAGACTAATTTAATCATAAACATTTTCACATTGGTATCGATTTAGTCCATTTGGCCAATTTATGTCAGAAATTGTTAATGTGGACGTTGGTCATTCTACGTGATATGACCGATATTGATGTGGACATTTTTAATAATATTTTAATTTTTTTGAATTTTTAAAATATTTTTTTTTTTTTTTTTTCTTTTTTTTTCCCTCTCCCTCTTCTTTGTTTTTTTTTTTTCTTTCTTTTTGCTAGTGGCCATCGCTAGTCGCTAGCCATAGCCATGGTCGACGAGGGCCGTCCTCGCTTGGGTTGCCCTTGCCGGTCGCAAGCAATGGTCGGCCTCGCCAAGCTGCCCCTAGGCGAGGGCGAGCACTGGCCATCTAAGCACAGCCACGCAAGGGCCACTCACTAGATCTAGTGAGGCCAACTATCGCCTAGGCCAGGGCGGCCTTGCCATGCCTCGCCCAAGCGAGGGTTAGCTTCATCAAGGCTCACATAGGTGAGGGCAAAGCCTGGTGAGCCCCGCCTAGGCCACTGTCGATCGCCAAATCTGGCGAGGAGGCCTTGCCTAGCCATGCTTGGACAACTAGCGCTAGCCTTGACCCAAGGGCAACCCAATGAGGCCAACCACGTTGCCGACCGCAAGCAAGGCCAACCCTTGCCAGCCATAGCTATGGTCAGTGGCTAGCAATAGCCACCGGCAAAAAGAAAAAGCAAAGAAGAGGGAGGGGAAAATTTATTTTAAAAAAAAAAAATCATTAAAATATTATTAAAATGTCACACGTCTTAATTGTGTTATATGGGAAGGCCGATGTACACATTATCAATTTTTTTTATTTAAATTAGCAAGATGACTGAATTGTACCAACGTGAAAAGATTTATGACTAAATTAGTCCAATTAAAAAGTTTAGGATTGAATTGATACTAATATAATAAGTTTAAGAATTTTTTAGTACTATTCCCAAATATCGTCCGACCTCAGCTAAACCTGAAATTTTAGGAAAAAGTTGTCTCTTCTTCTGGTTCGTTTATGACGATGACTTTTATTTATTAAATTTCCTTGAAGCTTTTCAGGAAGGGGGAAAAACTCAATTTTGCTTTCTGTCCTCGACCTTGGGTAGCATGGGGCCCACTTAACGGGGCATGAAAAAGAAAGTAGCGGCGACCGAGATTTGCCTCGCCCCAGGAGGGCATGTCACGCGCTCCAAAGAAATAAGAACCTTTTTCCATACGATGATTCATAGGTCAGAGACGGGAGCTTGATTATAAAAAAATCCCACAAACTAAAAAAATAAAAAATAAAAAATACGTCTCTATAAACCTTAAATTACTCACTATAACAGTAATGCCTTAAACTTTCTTTATGTCATCAATAAACCTCAAATTTGTATATGTATGATATACATACTTTCCATCATGGTTCTATTCAAAATCCACATTAAAAATCCGATGTGGATCCAAAATGACATTATTAATATTTTTTTAGGATAAGTGGTGTGAGAAAAAGATTAAAAGGAAAATGGAGAACTGAAAAAGCCAATAAAAAAAAAAAATTGGACCTGATGGAAGAAGCAGAGAGATTGGATATGATCCGGGATGTTTAAGGGGTGTCTGACTGTTCTGACTTTGCTGGACTGAGCCGCCAACCCTAGCGGGGCATTGGTACAGGTTGGCCAATGCTTGCATGGATACCCTTAACACCTAGATGTATACTCTCGCTTTCAGTTTCATCTAGAATATATTTATTATATTGGTATAAATCCGAGAATTTATAACACAAAAAAAAAAAAAAACGAAGTATTTATGTCACAATGGATAAATCTAGGGTTTTAGTGACAACAAAAAAAAAAGTCCAAGGCATTTATGTCATAGTAAGCATAATTTGTGATTTTTTTTTATAATATTAACCATTTTCTATATATGCAAACAATGTCATTGACATCAGATCATGACTATTTGGTACGTGATATGAAATTTCCCCAATTCTTTTGTCATGTTGTTCAATCATCCCGTCTTACGTACATCCTCGCGTTAAAAAAGCAAAAAAATTATTGAGGGGCGGACCAAAGCACACTGTAGGGACCAGGGAGCCATTATAACGAGAGGCCAGCACCCAGTGGAATTCGCATTTCTGTGGAAGTTGTGTAGGATTGTAGCGATAATACCAGTCCCCAGTTTGGTCAGTTCTTCTTGCAAAGGTACGTGCAAGCACCTTCTTCGACTCTTCAATTTATTATACTACGTCTCGCTAAATTCCATCTTCAATTATCTTGATCTCACGCTCAGGTCATATAATCTTCCCGATCTATCATGCAAAAAAAAAAAAAAACAAAAGTGTTTCTCTTCTAATAAGATAACATCTAATTTTTTTGGTATGAACGATGCTTCGAAAAATGTTTGCAGACTCACCGCTTGCGTTGTACTGCAAGAGGGTTTTCCTGATGGAGAGCACTAACTGTCCACAAGGTTGCCCGGGTTTCCAGTACTTCCCTCCTCCATCGGCATGGGACGTTCCGGTTTCTGTATCTTTGGAAAGCAAAATTGATGTGTGCCGGGAGACTTCGAGGTGGATCACCGTCAGCGTGGTCATCGTTGTTGCTGTCGTAGCCGCCGGTGTTGTTATAAAAAATCGCCGTGGTCCTCGGGATAGAATCCCATGGAAGCTTAAGATTCCAACAATAAGCCTAATGCTGCAGCCATCGCCGGTGGAGAAGCCGGCGACGGAGAAGCTGGTGACGGAGAAGCCGACGAAGACGGAGAAGCCGGTGACGGAGAAGCCGATGAAGACGGAGAAGCCGGCGACGGAAATGGAGGTGCCGGCGGAGGCGCCGCCGTCGTGCTGTCCGTGTTATATGCCATTGCCGCCGTGCTGTCCATGTCATCCATGTTGTTGTCATCAGATAAATAATTGACCATACGTGGTAATTGAATGATGCATAATGACAGATCGTCTATACTTAGCATGGGCACTTCTAAGTCCTATGAATTGTAATTTGAATTTTCAATCCAATTGTGCAATTGTCTTGGAGACGCCACTAATTTATGATAAATAAATTAGCAATCCAAGTAGGATGCAGGAGTACATTTCACTCCTATGAACTAAAGATTCACCAATTGATTTAGTTGCATCAGATCTTTAAGTATGAAAACAATTTACATGCGAACTTCACCAATTTTTATTCCTTAAATCATCTAAACATATAAAAAGTGATTATGCATAGTCACTCAAGTAACATAAATAAACAAGCAAGCAATTACAATAGAAAGCTAATAAAAGAAATGAATGACAAGAAAAATAAAGGACACGAGTGGTATCGGGCAAAATTAAGTAAAACCTGGTTATTAAGGCCCCGGACAAAGCCCCGTGAGCTATAAATTTAAAAATCGATATAAGCTCTCCAAGAGATGCCTGATGCTCAAATAGGAAAGTGAATGTATGACATGTCATGACCATCTACTAAATAAATTACATGCCTAAAATGAATTGTCGCATGTGAAAAATAAATCTAAAAAATGCAATATAAAGTGCAGTACGATATTAAGAAAACAAATCTATTTGTGAGCGTGCATTGTACCTAAAATGCACCCCTAAAAATACTTTTTAATTTTTTTAAATATTTTAAGACACAAAAAGAAAAAAATAAGAAAATTAACTAAGTGTCGAAATGGACATGAACTAAAGCTTATGTGCTTGAATCAACCTATATTCCATATTTGCATAGTAACTTGGACACCAAAATCACAAATAAAAATTATCCACTTCAATGCTAGTGGAGTCACGTAAAATGACCAGTGTCATGTCAACGTCGACCAATTTTCCATACCAAAAGCCGTCACCAATAATGGAGGACAGAAGGGAGCCGTTATAATGAGAGGCCACCTAATTAAAATTCGCACTTCTTTGCTGGTAGTATAAGAATAATACCAATAACACCACACGCCTCGGTTCTTCTTGATGAGGTACACGCAAGCAACCCCTACTCTTCGGTTTATACTATATCCTACTTCATTCCATTTTCAATCATCTCGTTCTCGCGCTCACGTCATATAATCTTCTGGGTTTATGTGATCAAAATAGTGTTTCTTTTCTAATAAAGCACCCTCCTTTTGAACAACTACTTCTTTTCTTGTGTGAATTGATGCTTCAAAATATGTTTGTGAACTCATCGCTTGCATTTAACTACGCAGGACTTTCTTGATGGAGAACTATAACTGTCCACAAAATTGTTTAGGTTGCCCGTGCTTCCCCTCTTCATTTGTCCCGAATTCGGTCTCGTCCGACGACGAGAACATTTCGTGGTGGGATACTCCGGGATGGGTCATCGTCGGCATAGTTGTCGTCGTGGTTGTAATCAGTGGTTTCCTTTTCTACTTTCGTCGTGGTCCTGAGGACGCAGAAAGCACTCTCCCGGTAAACGTGGAAATCTCCCTTTAATAGGACACTGCGAGCATTTCGTTTCCCTTGTCGTTAGCGTTCTTCTCCTAGGACAATAAGATCAAGCTTCTGGGCATGTGTCTGTGTGAAACTCGAATAATTTATAGTGACAGGTCGTCTATTCTAGTATCCAACTTTGGAGATTTGATGCAACAAATAATTGTGATGAAGGGTTTGTTAAATTTCGGTAGTTCTATGGTCTATCAAGAACTGAATCTTCGGATTTGTCACGACATTTTCGGATGTGAACCATTAAAAGAAAACTAATGAATCACAAAGGAACATTTAGCGTAGACTATTACAAGGTCATACCAATGGCAACTTTAAGATTTTGATTTAGTTAATTAAACATGCAATTTAATTCATTTAGGAGTTGCCACCATAAAAGGGGATGTAAAAATGTTGGGATCGATTTTTAACATCCATCTACACCCTCACTTCAAACATAAGGCTTTATGGCCTCAATTTCTTATGCACAAAATCTTCATGAAGGCGAGCGCAGAGCATGCCATCAAGATATAACCTATCTTATTAGTCTAAGATTTATAATATGTAATGGAAATTTGAAGAGAAAAAGGGAAAACTTTTTAAGCACACAAACGCATGATTGCTTAAGGCTAGTCTGCCTTTTTATGCATAAGGGAAAGAAAAGATAAGCAAGATTGCATCATTGGTAACGCAAGCATATTAATGCCACTTTAGTCTTCAATAAGGGGCGGAGCTTGAAGAAGCGAAGCGAGCCTATAGTAGCAGCCTATTACGTTTTTCAGGCCCTTTGACTTGATATTCTATTAGTCAAGCGCTAGCGCCCCTATAGAGTCAGGCTCTTCTGCTATCAATGAAACCGAAAGACAGACAAAAACCAGTGCGTTTTGTAAACATGCGATTCACGCCTATGACTTACAATTAATACAACACAAGGACTCTAACACTTATTACAACATCATGACTCATCTTAAAACATTTATTACAACATGGCTCATCTTCATGATTTATCACAACATGACTTCTTTTAATTTTAATTCAAAAGAAAATTGTATTCATTACAAAAAAAAAAAAACATAAGTACATAGTGTTCATGATAGAACAAATCGAAATAGAGCAAGAATAGTCAAACGGAGCACCAGCAAAGTTAACCACACACTTGTTCCAAGAGAACATATCTGTCGAGCAAAAGAGAAGATCGTGTATCAAATGGCAACCTTTGGCCTTGGTTCAATAGACTCACTTGTGAGAGGAGTTTATTTAGTGCACATGTGAGGCAAGACATAAAGAAAGCCTCACATTGGGTATTTGGAGTGAAAAGGAATGGAGCAATTGTAATACCCTAATTTTCAAAAGGAGGTCATGGTCAATCAAAAAGAGTAGATCATGTGCACCAATCAAAATTGGATGGCATGATGACATGCTAAATAATCAGGAGTTATCAACCACCACTCCTCATAATGTAAAATTTCCATAAATGTATCACATTAATTAGCTAATTCAAGATTTCACTAACAATTGTGTTAAGAGAAATGGACATATATCTTTTTTAGTCATAAGAGTTAACAGAAGCTAAAGGCTTTAGACCGCGCACAATTACCTTCTCCTGGAGTCTCTTGGTCCATCAGCTTTGACGTCTGCAAGGAAACCTCCCGATCAGAGATACCATTGACATTTTTCTTTCTCAAATTGGATAGATAAAAGGCAAATGTAAACCCAAGTAATCTGAATGAACTAGTATATACTTCCCCAATAAGCCTGATTGCAAGGGTAATTGCAAGTCATTGTTACTAAATTGCCAGATAACATTCGAATTCCTACCAAACATAAGATCATCCAACATCAAAGGTAAGAAAAGAGATGAGCATCTATTGTTCTATATTCCATCTTCAGGAAATAACCAAAAATTAAGTCGATTTATAACCATAGTAAAAGTATGTAGCATATAAGTTCTTTTCAATCCATAACTAAAAGCCGAACAGTCAAACTCATGAGCTAAATGCATCTTTTCAATCCATGGGGGATCCAACCTACTCAACATAACGTCTGATCCTCCCAAGTTCCTAAAGCATCCCATCTCTTTTCCTCAAGAACACAGCTGCCATTGGATCACTCTGCAAGAATCCATTAATCAAAGTTAATTAACCTTTAAGCAAGCTCAAATTGGGGGAGAAGAAAATAGAGGAAACACTAAAAAGCAAAAATCTCTTAGAATTGATTGTACTTATTGAAAGTTTTATAAGTCAATTGCACTTTTGCGATAAGTTTTAAAGCTTCTAGTGCAATTATTCTTTCAATTGTTAGATTTGTAACTACAAACATATTACATCTAATTCAGCTCTTAATCATCAAATTCAAATTATTGCACTATTCCATTTACATTGCCAAAAGGCATAATCTAAATTTAGATAGATATTTTCCTTTAAAATATGATCTCTCCGCGTAGACATATAGATATAGATTTTAACACTTTTTGTTCCTACTGATGTGGGCTTGTAAACTAAGCTGGGAAGACTCGACGGATTGGCTCTATTCCACAAAATTGTCTTTCTATTCCTCTACAAGCCCTTCGGTCTCTCCTTTGTTTAGTTCCCCTTGCCTGGGACTCTTTAGACCATGTTCACAATTTCAATAAAATTTTCTTTGACCCAAAAAGGACGAACTTCACCTTTTCTGTTGCCCCTATAGGATGATCCACATGAGTCAATTCTTTCTTCTTCTTCTTTTTTTTTTCCTTGGGTCCGTCCAACTTATCCAGACCAATAATTGTGAGTGACCATCGGGCGAAGAAGACAAGACAGAACAATGGCAACACTTATGGGTGGCGTGGGTCCTGGAAACTGAGATGTTATTTTCAATCCCTTCCCATCTGAAAAGCACACGCTTTAAATGATAAGTAACTCTTCACATGCGCCCGCCGTAGGAGTGCATGCGCTAGCACATGGACGTGCCAGGTGGGTCACTTTCACACAAGTAATATCCACTTCTATGTGTATAAAGGAGTGCATGCACTAGCACATGGATGTGCCAAGTGGGTCACTTTAACACGAGTAATATCCACTTCTAATCTGTATAAAGGAGTGCATGTGCTAGCACATGGATGTGTCAGTTGGGTCACTTTCACACGAGTAATATCCACTTCCATGTGTATAAAGGCAGATTACCAATGATCAAATTTTCAGTCTAGAGTAGCACTGAATAAATTTATGTATATGTACCCATCCAACGGATGAAGAGTGTAAGATCTATATTTACTTGTCACGACCTATCCCTTTCGTAAGGAGGAAAATAAGTTTAGGGATATTGTCTAAAAAACAAACCTATGATCTAGTACGGGCTCTCCTAAACTCATACCTCCCACAACTTTAAAGTATTCGTAAAAATTTTCTAATAAAGAATCCCAACTAGCCTATTGAGGTTGACTAAGAACCAAGTGACACGTTAAAGTATAACTCACCTCCTACACAACTAAAGAGTTTATGGTTGGGAACTTGATTATACTAATTAAATAATTAATACCATTTTAGTACCTAACCTTATTCATTCAAAAAGATTTTCTATTAGGTAGTCTACGTTACTTTTAGACATGTTGACTAATATGTAAGGTGACCATGCGGACATGCAATTATTAACATGACAATTAGCAACTAAAGTGACATCAAATAAATTGCATTGGGAGAGCAAGATCTAGCATTATCAAATAAGGAGCCTACCATTTCTAACTAAGCTAAAGGGAAACCATAATCAACATATGGAAAATGTGTAATCAACGGCATTTATGTTAAGGATAATTGGAACCTTATGGTAGAGCTAAAAGGGCTTGTTTGATTTTTTAACACAATTTTCTTATCAATGATTTTATCATAACTTTAAGAGAGGGCTACCTTGAAAGATTATTTCTAAGCATTTTCTGACTTTAGGAAAAAAAAATCGGAATTTTTATTGATTTTTAAATTATTTTTAGAAATATATATTTTTTATTCAATTAATTAGTAGTCCGAAAATAGGGACCTAGCAGAACATGGATGAACTTGGACTTACGGTTTAGACTAGAGGGCACAATTGATCTTATCGTCAAGCCCACCCCATTTATATCCTTTCTAAGCCCAATTCGGAAAAAAACCCCCCAAGTAAGCCCACTCTTCCACTAAAGATACACCAAGCCCATTCCTTTGTAACTGAGTGCACTAAGCCCATCTTACTACAAAGAACTCAGCCCAAGCACTTCCAAAAATGAAGGCAGCCCGAATCTACTAAAACCACTCAAGCCCAAAATTACTCAATTATTGAATAAGCTCAGATTCGACAAAACGCAGCTTAAGCCCCCATTGTCGTCTCCTTCACCAAGCGTGAGTCGTCTTCCCCATGATACCTCCTTCCAAGCCAACAGAACACGAATCCACCATGGCTAAAGCTCACTAAACCAAAACATCAACGAACAAAAGCTCTACACACCAAACCATCAAGACAGTAAGCATGCATACGTACTCAAAACTCAAGCTACGGGGCCACCACCAACGGTTTCCTCTAGTCATCGAGCTGCTCATGCTCAGTAAAAACTAAGAGGAGAGCCCCCACACATCCACAACCGAGACTCTCTCCAAAACGTAACGCGAATAAATTCTTCTCGTCGACGACGCGACCATATCCCATCATCTTCATAGCAAGCGACTTTCAGCCACCAAGGAACCACTTGTCTCCATCGCTGATCACTCGAGGCTCCCGTTGGCGGCCACACCCCAAACACCGAGGACAACCGCAGGGATAATATGCCAAGGCCCGAAGCAAAGCAACCCATAAAAAATCGGTAGAAATGAATTATGACCGAAAACGTACTTGCTAATCACAAGAGAGGTTACACAGCGTCACATATTTTCACGTGCTCCTTTCGACAACTCAAAAGTTGAGATTAAACCGAATGGATTTGGTTCAGGTATTTCATCGAACATTTGAACCGCACCAGCTAAATAAAAGGGGGAAAAACCGACCAACTCGCGCCGGGACTCGCAATAATCAACAAGCGGTCACCCAAAATAGCGGCGCATAGACGAACGGGGCCGGTGCTCGTGGGAACCGGACAGCGAAGAAGCCTGGTCTGGCAAGCCCAAAACGGCGCAAAACAAGGCACAAACGGGGGGTCGGCAGAGGGTCCCTACCCGGCTCGGCCACGGCGAATGGAGGCGAGCTTGTAGATCGGACCACCTCCGGTCGCCTCGCACGCCTCCGAGCCGGGATCCTCTTTAAACGGCTCGTCCCGTGAAAAATCGAAGAAAGAAAAGAAACGTGACCTACCGGAGAGTTGGCGTGAGGAATGGGAGCAACGGATTCGAGAGCGCGGTCGGGAGTCGTCGGACGGGGTCAGGCGTGGCCGGACTGCTGGAGGACTCCTCGCTCTCAAACTCTCTCCCTCGGCTGCTCTCACATCTCTCCACCTCGGAATCTCTCCCGGCTCGGCCACGGCGAATGGAGGCGAGCTTGTAGATCGGACCACCTCCGGTCGCCTCGCACGCCTCCGAGCCGGGATCCTCTTTAAACGGCTCGTCCCGTGAAAAATCGAAGAAAGAAAAGAAACGTGACCTACCGGAGAGTTGGCGTGAGGAATGGGAGCAACGGATTCGAGAGCGCGGTCGGGAGTCGTCGGACGGGGTCAGGCGTGGCCGGACTGCTGGAGGACTCCTCGCTCTCAAACTCTCTCCCTCGGCTGCTCTCACATCTCTCCACCTCGGAATCTCTCCCGGCTCGGCCACGGCGAATGGAGGCGAGCTTGTAGATCGGACCACCTCCGGTCGCCTCGCACGCCTCCGAGCCGGGATCCTCTTTAAACGGCTCGTCCCGTGAAAAATCGAAGAAAGAAAAGAAACGTGACCTACCGGAGAGTTGGCGTGAGGAATGGGAGCAACGGATTCGAGAGCGCGGTCGGGAGTCGTCGGACGGGGTCAGGCGTGGCCGGACTGCTGGAGGACTCCTCGCTCTCAAACTCTCTCCCTCGGCTGCTCTCACATCTCTCCACCTCGGAATCTCTCTCTCTCTCTCTCTCTCTCTCTCTTTCCCCGTCTTTTAAGCTCGCAGCAGGCGCGAATGGCCCTGCCACCGCCAGGTCGCCGTGCCGGCCTGCCCCCGACCGAACATCCCGCTCGACGCCCCCACGCTGCGCTTTGCCTCTGCTGATCCGTACGTCTTCCTTCCTTTTTGCAGACCGCATGCGAGGCGTGAGGGAGAAGGAGGAAGGAAGAGCTCCGCGGGCCGGGCCAAGAACAAGGGGAAATGGGCTGGCCCCCGTGGGAAAAGAAGACGGAAAAGAAGAAAAGGCCGAACCGGTGTGCCCCGGCCCAGTCTCACTTTTTTTTTTGATAATTTTTTTTAAAATTTTAAAAAATTAATTTTAATACTAGTAATGCAAATGCTCCTAATACCTAAATGCAATGCAATTTAATGAAAATCATTTTTTGTAGAGGTTAAAATTAATTAATAACTTTCTATACAATTAGAGAATAATTAAACGAATTGCTAAAATCTAGATGTCCACGTTACATTTTCAATTTTTCTATCATCACAGCAGGTACTTCGGTAACAACTGCAAAACTAAACTATACTTGTATTCACAAAGAGGTGAATCATATTCCTCTACTAGCAGAACGATTAGCAATTTATAGAAACAACACTTGGGCAATGACACCGCTTCTACCCTTCCCTTTTTCTTTTTCTTCTTTTATCTTTTAAAGAAGATGCACTAACAGAAAATAATAGAGCTCTTCCCAGAACTTCAAACCTTTAGTGGCAGCTGTACACAAATCGAGAATGAACATGATTCTTCCTTTGTTTATCTTTTGTGATGTTCAAGAAACTTTGGTACGAGTGGCATTTCTTGAAGAATTGCTCAAGGAGGGGTATGAATGCCCTTTTGGTACCATTCATAAAAAGGTTTTCATGGGGTCTCCAATTTTATTCCCCTAAATCCTGTTATATGTAAAGATGATTAGTCATTGCGTTCGAGCACGTAAAAATTAAACAAGCAAGCAATAATAAATAAGAACCAAATAAATAAATAGATAAAGGTGGAAAGAAATAAAGAACTCGAGCAGGGGTAAAAATTCATAAAGCCTTGTTATTAATACTTCAAATAGGACAATCTTGAGCTATAAATGGAAACTCAGTATAAACTCTCCAAAATAAACCACCACTAAAAAATAAACAAATATGCAAACATGTGGTACTATATGAATACTAAACGAATTATTTCCCTAAATGAACTATGATATATGGAAACAAGAGTCTAACTGATGCTATCAAAATGTAATGCAATGCAATCTGCTTCAGTTCCTCAAACACAAATGTATTTTTCGATGGAGATGCAATTTATTCTTATTTATTTTGTGTATTTTTTATTTTTACATTTTCTTTTATTCCTTTAGATATCTTTTTTAAACACGAAATTGAACTAAGAAAATTAACAAAGTGCTGAAATAAATATGAGCTAAAAGCTTATATGCATGGATCAACACATATTTCCGCTCCATCACCATTTTGATCGTCTACCATTTCCGATCAGTAACAATTGTCGTCACATCTCCCTCACTGGCCGCCGCAGCCTCGGCCTTAACGGAGCAAAGCATCTAACACCCATCACCACCACCACCAATCGAACTTCTCTCTCATGCTCTTTCTCTCTCTCGTCTAAAGCAGTGGAGAGTCCTTTTAAGCTGATAATTTCCCGCTCTGCTGGAGAATTCATTCACAAAAACAACCACGACATTCTCTCTGAAGCTTTGTACGTGCGGGAGGGCTGAGGAACCGAGCGAAGCAAGAACACAATGCAGAGACCGAGATGACGATTCCTCTCTAGCAATTTTTAGCTAGGTTTCTCCCGTTATATTCCTCGCCAATTGATAGGAATTCCCGATTGTGTGACACCTCACCGTTCATGCTCACCACCTGTTCGACGTTTTGCCTCGGAGATGACAATGATGAGTCAATTGATCAATTTGAGATTGCACAAGAGTAATTTGTATGTTGTTGTTCAGTGTGCTGATCATATATTGCTAATTGATGCTTCATCCTTTGATGATCTAGAGTTCTCCTTCCCTTGGTGCTTCCGTTTAATTGTTCTCGATGAATTAAATACTGCTTTGAAAGCGTGGCTGAATTGTCCTCTAAACTGAGAGTCTCTGGATTTATTTTTGAGCTTGAAGTGTTCAAAGTGCACGTATCATAATCGTCCAGGTGTTAGTGGAGAGAAATCCTCTATAACCGCAAATTGTTCATATGTTGGAGTTGTAGCTTTTCTTTCGCATACTAATTGCTGCCCTGTTTTGGGCTTGATTGAGACTCCACTTCACATGCGTTGGACGTGTTGGAGTATTGTTTGTGTCATGCTTGCGATGTATGTGTAGGTACATGGTGGTTTATCTCGGTTGTCATGACTAGTTTGCACTATATTCATTTCAAGATGTGCTATTTGTTGAATTTGTACACTGACCACATCGTGGGCTTGCTGAATATGTCGATTCTTATGGTACATGACTCAAATTTATCGGATTTATCGTTGTTCTTGCTGTATATGTTCAAAAATATGTTGATCTCTTGGATATTAGTGTTGAACAAAAATAAATTGATTTCTTGGCTATGAATACTGTGTATGTTCATAACATGCTTTTCGCATTTAAGATTGATTTTTAAAAAGATTCATCTTTGAAGCGATGGGCACTATAAAGAACGAGGGTTCCAATCCAAGCTGACAACAAAGAAAGTGCAATGGGCTCATGGCCTAAACGATTACAAGAGATAAATCTATGGGCTTTTGGTAAAGATAAAAAAAAAGAAAAAGAAGCATGTGTGTGGACAAAACCCATTTCAAAGCAAGCCCAAAAGGCAGCAAAGACATGGGGTCTAACGTGTTGGGTGTAATGGGCGAGATAATTTCTTTGCTTAACATTCCATTGCATAGCTTATCGGTGGGCCTAAAAGACCCTCATTTCAATAATTGGGCCCCATTTATATCGTTCTAGAATCAGTTTTTTCTTGGAAAAATTATCCAAAAATGTCATAAACTTTTTGCATTTTTACTATTTAGTTATAAATCTTTCAATATTGGCAATTAAATCATAAACCTTGTCATAATTTATCAATTAATTCAATCCGATCAATTTCGACTAACATTCACTGACTTGAATGCTGGTTATTTTATGTGGAGTGGCTAGCCTTAACGTGAATAATTTTTTTTACAATAATTTAATATTTTTTCAAATTATCTATTTATTTATATTTTTTCTTTTGGTAAAGGTAAGATATCTATTTATTTATTTTGTCTTTTCTTTTTTCCTTTTTTCCCCTTCTTCTTCTTCCTCCAACTGGTTGGCGGGCCTCAATGATGGTCAATGATTAGCCAGAGTTAAGGCTTGGCGAGGTTGATCTTCTTGATCATTGGCAAGCCTCACCATTGCTAGTAGAGGTAGGGCCTCGCCGTGCCTAACGAAGGCTCAAATCTTGTAGCCTCGCTAGGGGCAAGCAAGGCTCGCATGATGTTGGCAAGGTCAACCTTGTTGGCCCTAGCCTTTGGCCGATGGCTGTCTATCACTAGGACTTGGTGACCAGTTAGAGGAGGAAAAAGAATGGAAGGAAAAAAAAGAAAAAAGAAAAAATATCAAAATACTATTAACAATTATCTACATCAATGCCAGCCCCACCATGTAGGATATCTAACATTTACGTTAGCAATTTCTAGCCAAAGTTGACTAGATTAACTCAATTGGTAAAAAGTAAAAGGTTTAAAACTAAATAGGCAAAAATGCAAAAGATTTATAAATTTTTTGGACAATTTTTCCCATTTTATGTTCTCTTCTTAGAACTTACGTCTAAAGAAGCACATGCTACGATTCTCTCATTCTTATGTGCAGCTTGCCCTACAAGAGAAGTACACTAATAAGAAAAGGTACTCCTATGTTTTTTGGCTACACTTATATTGAACATCGGCCGACCTCGATTAAGCCTGCAATTTTAGAAAAAGTTGTCCCTCCTTCGCTTTGTTCATGACCATTGCTTTTTGGTAAAATTTCCTTAAAGCTTATCAAAAGGGGGAAAACTCAATTTTGCTTCTTGTCCTTGACTTAAAGTGCAGCTTCGTGCCCACCTAACGGCGCATGAAACATAAAATAGTGGGGACTGAGATTTGCCTCACCGTGACCTCACAATAAAAATGCATGTTCGCGTGCACTTCATATGAATAAGAATCTTCTGCATCCAATGGGTCGTACGTAAGAGACAGGAGCTTCATTATAAAAATATCTCACAAACTATATAAAAAAAAAACAAAAGTGCCGCTATAAACCTTAAATTATATTCATTGCGACACTAATACCATAATATATCTTTCCGTCATAAAAAATCTCAAATTTGTATATGTATGATACATATACCTTCTCTCACGATTCTGTCTAGACTTCCGTTAAAAATCCAACGTGGATCCAAAGTGGCATTATTGATATTTTTAGAGGAAAAGTGGTACCACTCGGACACCACATGAAAAAAAAAAAGATTAAAAGGAAAATGGAGAACTGAAAAAGCCAATAAAAAAAATCAGACATGAGGAAAGAAAGAGAGAAATTGCATATGGTCCGAGGTGTTTAAGGAGTGGCCCAACCCTTCTGACTTTATTGGCGTGAGCCATTGACCTTGGCGAGGCCATCGGTAAGGGTTGGTTGGTGCTTGTGACAAGGCCAAGAGGTTTCTGCAGCTAAAAGGCCGTGCCTTTCCGCAGAGGACCTCCTGCAATCGTTAGGATTCCTGACAAGACTTCTTCTGGAACTTTCCAAGGGCGGGGGATATAGTAATTGAGCCAAATTCTATAACTCTCCTGTCATTAGTGTCGGTAGTTGGTAGGTTTGGTGGTGTGATCTCGTCCAGCGAATGAATTCTCGATCAATGGATGTAATCTGAGAGCCTCTATTATAAGAAGGGGTGCCCTCCCCCTCATTTGTATCCATCCAAACATTTCAACAATACAAAAGCTCATTTCTCTTCAGAGCTTCTCTCTCTAGGAACTTTCTCTCCTTACGATCTCGGTTAAACGAGCGAGTGTGTGATCGATCGAGCAAGGCTTGACTTAGGCGCCCGACGATTCAAGTTGGTTCAGAAGTATCTGAGTCACTGCACGGTCACGATTCCAATCAATCGGCCCGTGACAACTGGTATAGAGCAAATGAGAGATCCGTTTTGAGAGATTATGGAGCACCAATTGTTCGAGAGAATGTCGAGCCAAGAAGCTGCTATGGATGGAGAGGCTATCCAAGTCAAGGAGACTCACGGCCGAACGAAGAAAAGAGAAGCCTCGATGGACGCTGTAGCTGCACTTGATGAGAAGCTCGCGAAGGTCCAGAGTGCCATGGTCGAGTTCATGGAAGGACTTGATGACGTGAGAGACCGCATCAAAGAGGTTGAGGTCTCGCTCCGTGAAGACTTCATGACCAGCATCAATGAAGCTACAACCCCACTACATGACAAGGACGAAGCCCTTGAAGTATCGATCGATGTATTGAAGGAGCACGCCCAAGTGATCGAGGAAGGAAGCCCTTGTAGGGATGAGGTCGAAGTCATGAAGGCAGAGATGCAAGAGCTCAAGACTGAGCTCACCCTACGTAAATTGAGCATCGACAATGGGTCGATGCCTACACAAGCGGTGCCCAAGCTTAAGGTGCCAAAACCCAAAGAGTTCAAAGGCAACCGATCCACCAATGAGGTGAACAACTTCATTTGAAGCATGGAGCAATACTTTGGTGCCATCAACATTCGAGACAAGTAGATCAAGGTAAGAGCTGTTTTGATGTTCATTACCGATACTGCAATGCTTTGGTGGCACAATAGGTGCGACGAGACTATGTGCGGCGCCGATCCCGTGGACACATGGGATGACTTCGTGAGGGAGTTCCGAGATTATTTCTTCCCTAAGTTTGCTCAACAAGAAGCCCATAGCAAGCTCTATCACCTTGAACAAAAGGGCACGATTTGAGAGTACATGAAGGAATTCATGGAACTCAAACTCCAAATCTGCAACCTAGGAAAGGAGGAGGCTCTCGGAGCGTTCATGGATGGACTGAAGCCGTGGGCACAACTCGAGCTCAAGCAATGGGATGTGCAAAGTCTCGCAAGAGCGCTAAGCGTGGCCAAGTCCCTCGTCGACGTCACCAAAGTTGAGCCAAAGAACCAAGCAAGGGATCAGAGGTCGGATCAATCCTTCGAGGACGAAGGTGGAAGCACTCCCCATGCATTGAAAGATCAAGGCAGCCGAGTCAAGACATGAGGGGAAGGAACTTCCAAGCTGTCCTTCCAAAAGGGTCGATCGCAATCGGACTACACGACAAGTAAGTTCGATCAACCCCCGCCTTCTCCTTGCTTCATTTGCAAAGGTCCGCATTGGACCCAAAAGTGCCCAAAGAATGGCAAGATCAATGCCTTAGAGAATGCACATGGCTCGGTGATTAGATATTTCACATCGGAGAATGCACGTGGCTCGGTGATCGAGTATATCACCTTTGAGAATGCACGTGGCTTGGTGAGTAGGTATGTCATCTCGGAAAATGCACGTGGTTCGGTGACCTAGTACGTCGCCTTTGAGAATGCATGTGGCTCGATGACTAAATACATATAATCTTAGAGATTTCATAGTATGGATTAAAATGATCGAGGAATGGTCTGTTTGACATGTAATTGACTAGGTCAATTGATCGATGATTTGATATGATGTTGTGAATTGATGTGGTTCCTGTATATCTGATATATACTGACTTACAGGAAGGAACTGAGGCCAAGGTAAGTCCTCTAACTCGTGTTGTGCTTAGGCAGCCTCTAGAGTGTATTGGCTTCCTGTCGCGACCTTCCCGAATTTTTTTGAAGGTGAATTATCTAAAGAAGGCTAATGGATTACTAAGTCCGAAGACTTGGCACGGACTCTCCCAAATCCTACCAATTGCGATTTGATACTAAGAAATTAATCTATTTAAACATGCAATTATACTCAATTCGAAGCCGCCACTAACCAATTAGGGTTGATTAGAAACCCAAGTAAAGTATGGGAGAATGCTTTACTTTTGCCACTGTTTGTTCCTACACATGTGGGCTTGTAAACTAAGCTGTGAAGATTCGACAGAGTCGCTCTATTCCATAAAATTGGCTTTCTATTCCTCTACAAGCCCTTCGGTCTCTCCTTTGTTTAGATTTTCCCTGCCTGGGACTCTTTAGACCATGTTCACAATTTCAATAAAATTTTCTTTGACCCAAAAAGAAAGAACTTCACCGTTTCTCTTGCCCCCATAGGATGATCCACATGAGTCAATTCTTTCTTTTCTTTCTTGGGTCCGTCCAACTTGTCCAGATCAATAATTGCAAGTGAGCATCGGATGAAGAAGATAAGACAAAACAATGGCAACAATTATGGGTGGTGTGTGTCCTGGAAACTAAGATGTTATCTTCAATCCCTTCCCATCTGAAAGGCACAGGTTTTGATTGGTAAGCAACTCTTCACATTCGCCCGCCATAGGATTCCCCTTTCTCCCTCACATAATGCGTGGAAAGTGACTAGTGTTTCTTTTTTTAAACTACGGTGCCTACGAAGACAAAGCATAATCGAAGGGGCCTATGTAATAATTTCCTCATTGCCATGTCTGTTTATTCATACTTGTGTGCACGACTGAATAAATTTATTTATTAATTACTCTGTATTTGAAATATACTACGATGATAGATGGTTCGTGGTTAGGAACTTCCACCGTCTTTGCAATGGACAGCTCACATTTGAAAATACCTTTGTTGATCGGAGGTTGTATCGTAATTCATTTGTCATAGCTAAATTCGCCAACAGTTAAGAATTTAGCCGCCCTTGCCAGCGTCGAGCAAGGGTGTCCCTTGCTTGGGTGTTGCCCTTGCCAGCCCAAGCAAGGGCGACCTTCACCTATTCTGAGTTTGGCTTCCCTCCACCATGGCCAGCGAAGGGAAGAGAAAAGAAGAAGAAAAAAAAAGAAAAAAGAAAAAAAAATTAAAAAGTAAAAGACGAAAATGCCCTACACTTTGGGGTAAATATATCATATGGATATAAGTTTATAGTTTTTTATGTCACGAAAAAAAAATTGGGGGTAAATGTGTCACAATTAATAAAGTTTTTTGATTTTTTGTGTCATAAAAAAAAGTTTAGAGTAAGTTACTCTAGTCAAAGTTTGGGATTTTTTTAAACTTTTTCCCTAACAATTATGCATTTAATCCCAAGAGTTATCATGTTTGTATACGAAATTATGTGCAATCATTGTAAGAGTTTTCCTAATGTGGACTACATTAATTGATATTATAATTTACTGTTTTTACGGTTACCGTAAAAACAGGGTTGGTCTAAAGTGAGATAGAAAGTTTCTTAATTAGTTTAATATGGAACTGTCTAGTGTGAGCCGAGTTGAGCCTAACCCGTAATGAGGGGACCTAGCTGGAAACTCTATAAATAGTGCTCAAGTTTCTGCTCTAACCCTAATTCTCACATGTATCCTCACTTAAGGAGTGTTTACCTAACGCTAAACGTGAGGGGGGGCCGCCTCATTGAGCCAGTGATACGGAGGGCAATAGAGGAGAAGGACTTGATGCATGGATAATCCCTTTCTGCTTCCGCTTTAAAGAACGATCATCCCAAAACAGGTGCGTTAATTTTTCTACTCAATTATGTATATTATTGTTCTAGTTATGAAGATCTTGGGGTTGCGCAATTTGTATCTAACATGTGGTATCAAAGCAACCATAACCCTAGAACTTGAACACAAATTTTTTGCCCTAATTTGTGATTTTCGAGATTTTTTGTTCAATAAAAATAAAATTAAATCACAAATTCGGACTGGGCTCGACGAGATGAGCAAGACGATCGGCAGCGCGTCGCCGGGGGAGGCCTCACGCACCCCACGCACGGCTAGGGCGTCGGAGACGCGCCCACACACTCCTACACGCGGGGCACGGCTTGCGCGTGCGCTCCACGCACTACGCACTCAGGCGGCGCATGGGGGCGCGTGTGGAGCCTACGTTCGGCGCGTGGCTAGCGGCGTTGGATTCGTATGCTCATTCTCTATCTTGTGATATATTTATTTTACATGTTTGATGATTTTATGGATGTGAAAATACAAAACCCTAAATACATGTATTTTTTGTATATTTTTGCGTATTTTTCTTGTATTTGATGTGATTTTGGAAATATAGGTGTTGGGTTACAGGTATGTTATCACATAAATATTATAAAAGTGTGATTCATTGATAATATATATAAAGTTTAATTTTTTATTAATGAGTCACACATTTATAATGAGATTTAAGGATAATAATTGAACTATGTATTGAGGTGATGAGAAACAGTAAATGTTATGAAAATTTTGTTACTCAAGCATATTTCTTTATACACATCTACTGAATGTGAGTAATGCATGTCAGTTAAGTTATTGCATATTGTACCTAAACTCATCCGGTCACTTGTTAATGTCCATCAAGTTGAACATTTTTTTATGGTTAAGGAGTATGATAACATTTACGCAGAGCAATAGTATCTATTGTTATAATTTAGATATTTGGTTATGTGGTTTGACTCAACTTATAGGCCACTGGTTGATACAATGATATTTGTTACTTAAAATTGACTAATAAATCAACTGTTGACCTTGGAGACATCGTTTATCTTATGAAACTCATGAGCAATAGTTGATCAGCTATTAAGCTTGTCAATTTGGAGTACCCTGTATTGCTATTGATGTTGACTTGTAATAGATCCTCTAGATCAGCATTTTTTTTATGTTGTTCTAGCAATCTATAATCGGGGTACATAAGAGATACTTTCTTTTATGTTATGAGAATTTTCTTGTATTGCTGTGATCGGTGATCTCATTGGAATCTGTCTTTCAGGTTCGCTATATATATATACATACATAAATATTTATTAATGAATAAAGCAATGTAATGAGCATTATATGCGATTTTAGTGACATACTGCCCCTATCACTAAAGTTAAAATCATATGTATATGGTGTATGTGAGAAGTAAAGTTTATATCCCTAGTATGAGAGAATTTCAAGGATTCAATTGAGTAGTGATTGCCAAAGTAGCACACTTGATTGGGTTTAAGAAATTTCGGTCTCATATAATGATTGGGATGTCTCATGGTCTAATGTGTAGTCATACTCCCAAATGAGGTGATTGTGTATTAGTTCATGAAGGGGTGGAGAAGTGACTGATCCTAGTGATTCATATGCCCAAACATGATGAATTCACAAAAAATTGGAATATATTCTCATAACCGCTATCATGTGGGGAGTGTACAACTGCATGTCATGTATTCTGCCCAAAGGTGATTATATGATTATGCGTGTAACTCTCTGGATGTGTACTTGTACGTCAAGTTACACGGTGCTCACATGATACTTATTATATACATTGCTTGTTTTTTTAGTCACATTTTCTATAATTAATAACTACACTATTATTGAGGTTTTTACTGTTTCAAATTTTAAGTTGTGGATATATGATTTGTTGCTTGAGAAAAGAAGTTTTGAAGGTTGTCAAGCCTAATAGTAGCGGTAAGTATTTTGGCAAGTATGACAATACTGAATTGCTTAAAGAGTCATTTGTCAAATACTTGGTAAATTCTGGGGTGGTAATTGAATTACGATACCCGAAAATCCTGACAAAAGGATTTGGCCGAAAGGCATAAATGCACCATATTGAACATGGTGATGAGTATGATAAGTAAAATTAAATTATTCGGTCTTCTGTGGGCTGATATTTTGAAAACAACTCTTCACATAAAAAAATGTGTTTCTTACATAGATTGTTAAAGGGGTATTGACTTTATGACCCTAAAGAAGGTACAAGAATTATGGAATCACATACTGTAAAGTTGCTACTTCGACGTAATTGTAGAATATAGCTGCTCTCAGACTATTAAGGATAATAGTACGATGGATATCACTATGTCTTTGTCTTTACCTATACAGATAATTGTGGAATCTCCTGTACCATAGACTAAACTTGTTGAGGTTCAAGGTACTATTTTTTTTTTTTTTTGATATAGTTTATAATGAAATTTTTTAAACCTCTCAAGTGCAGAATGAAGTTGTTGCAGTTTTATTTAGGAGATTTGTTAGGGAAAGACGATCGGTTATACCATTAGAATATATAATATATTTATGAGAGCATGATTACAATATCCAATATATGATTGATTTAGCGACAAGTTTATAAATGTCGCTTTTTGTTCTCAATCAAATATGTGATTAGATGTCATAAAATATGATAAAATTTTCACTCTGAAAGAGGGGTGGATAGTTTATATGAAGAAATAATTATTTATTTCTAGTATCTTTTAAAGATTCTCTTAGAGTGAACGTGGTATTAATAATTTATTTTGATATGGGGTTACATCAAATAGATATAAAATCTATATAGTGCAACTGGAGAATTTTGCAGCAGATGATTCAAGTAAACTTGTGTGTAGACTGAAAAGTCTTATTAATGGTTTTAAGCAAGTTTCTAGATAATATTATTAAAGTTTCATAGTGTTGTTATTTTGTTCAATTGGGAACAAAGTAATTTAATATATATTGCAAGGTCAGTGGGAGGAAATTTATTTTTCCCATACTCTATATACATGATATTTTGCTTACAAGTAGTGACTTTGAGACATCTTTTATCCTATGTACTGAGGTCCGTAAGGATTGTCTTCACCATATTATATTAGATTTTCTCAGAGGACATTTGCTGGTCGTATTTTGGAAATATACAATATACATCATTGCAAGCTAGGAATTGCTCCTATTGTTAAGGGTGATGGACTGAATCTATCACATTGTCCTTATTTAGATATTGAGAAAATCTAATTAAATTGTGTATCTTGTGTCAGTGCACTTAAAAGTATAATGTATGCTCGAATTTGCACTAGACTAAATATCGTCTTTGTGACGGGACTTCTAGGCAGATATCAGTAAAATCCAAGACGCGATCACTAGGTTGCTGCCAAGAAGGTTTTGAGGTACTTAAAGAGAACAAGAGATTATATGCTAATTTATAGACATGTTCAATTCTTGCAGTTAGTAGGGTATTTAGATGTAAACTTTGCTGGCTATTATGATGACATGAGATTAAAAACAGAATACATATTTATGTTAGCAGGAAGTGCAGTAAATAAAGTTATATGTCATCTTCTACTATATAAGTAGTGCTAGTAACATTCTTTTAGGTTGTTACTTGGCTATTAGGCTCTGGAATCTCATTAAGGAGTTGACCGTTTTTAATTTTATGGATTGGCCTATACGGTTGTATCGAGACAATAAATTTGTAGTATTAACAACAGAGGTCTCAATGGGTCTAAATATATGCCGGTTAAAATTTTTGACCATAAAGAAACGGTACAGAAATGTGATGTTATAATATAACATATTTTCATAGATGATATGGTTGCAAATTTGCTAATTAAAGGCCTACGCCCATGTGTATTTGAGCGACATGTCATTAGCATGGGCCTAGGAGCATTATAAGATGCTGTTGTTTAGTAGGAGCTATTTTGGCTTTACTTTGATAAATGTTTTATCTGTGTTCGTTACACTTTGTAACGGTTTAATATGTATCAACTTTTGCATTCAATAAAATATTTTTGAATGTGTTGTTATTATGTTGAATACGTATTGATAAAGTCTCAAGGTACTGTATAAACCTTGAGTGAAGGCTAGGGGCATCCGGTTATTAGCCTTGTGCATATGTCTTGTTATACATAAAGAAAGGTTAACCGTAAGAATAAGACTTGGAATCATAAAGCATTCTCTAGTGGCACAAGTTTTTGTGACGCCTAAGGTAAGAGAATGGTGACTGACAAATGAGATCTCTCTATGAGAGATGTTATCCATTTGCCACACTACCATATTGAATCCATATCAATAAAGTTGAGAGCACTCGTAACCATGGAAGGCTCTGTGTGTATACATGCAGTTACCACCATGATCAGGTGTTTAAGACTTTATGGGATATGATTGACTATTAAGAATTATCTCTAGACCAAATGTGCGCACATACAGTATGATTTCAATTAATATAGTCCAAGTGGGAAAATGTAAGAGTTTTCCTAATGTGGACTATATTAATTGATATTGTAATTTATTGTTTTTACAGTTACCGTAAAAACATGGTTGGTCTAAAGTGAGATAGGAGGTTTCTTAATTAGTCTAATATGAAACTGGCTAGTGTGGGCCGAGTTGAGCTTGACCCGTAATTATGGGATCTGGTTGGAAACTCTATAAATAGTGCTCAAGTCTCTCCTGTAACCATAATTCTCATATGTATCCTCACCTAAGGAGTGTTTACCTAACGCTAAACGTGAGGGGAGGCCGCCTCATTGAGCCAGTGATACGGAGGGCAATAGAGGAGAATGACTTGATGCGTGGATAATCCCTTTCTACTTCCTCTTTAAAGAACGATGATCCAAAAACAGGCGCGTTAATCTTTCTATTCAATTATGCATATTTTTGTTCTAGTTATGGAGATCTTGGGGTTGCGCAATTTGCATCTAACAATCATGTCATCTAATGCTTTTTTTTTTCCTAATTAAAATTTTTCTTGATAGTGGGTAACTCTATCTACTCTTTTGCTAATAATTATTTTCATCATTTTCTTATATTCACTTATTTGCAATATACATGAAATTAATTTTTTGTGATGAAATTTTCTGGTAGCAATAGATATAAATATATATAACGGTGGTGCAGTTGCCATTGTCGCTGCCATCGTGGCTGCGGCCACCCATCATCGAACTCATCGACGATGCCAAGCTGCCCGTGTTGTCCGATGAAGTTGCCAAGTTGCCCGTGTCGTCCGAGTCGTAATCAAAGGATAAAGTTACCGTAGGTGGAAATTGAATGATGCGCAATGACGGATCATTTACTCTATCGTATAACATGCCAGATTCGATGCAACAGATAATTTTTGTTATCGCAGGAAATAATGTTTGTGTTGGATGGTTTATTGAATTCGGCAGTTTTATGGTCCATTGAGAAATCCGGTATCACAACAAATTATGCCTCTCTGAATTTTCTCCTAACTCCTATAAAATAGCTGTAATACACAAAATCTTGAAACTTTTACAATCAACGGACGAGATTTATTTTTTCATTTTCCAATAGTCATAAGGGATCACGTATCCGTTCTCAAGGGTTATTCGTAACACCCCTTATAAAAAGGTGACAAAAGAAAAATAAAAATAAAAAGCCCCTAACACCATTACATCTCCACCTTGTGCCGGAAAACCTTAGCAATTGTTGTCATGACCTCCGGAGGGCAAATTAGATTCGCAAGGAAGTTAATGGATTACTAAGCGATTCCCCTTGAAGGAGGTGTCTACATTTAGCATGGCCCTTTCAAGTCCTGTCAATTGCAATTTGATTTTTCAATTATGCCTACATTTAGCACATAAAACGATCGGTGTCTATGTCAATGTCGGCCAACCAATTTTGACTGGATTGACTAGATTGACACAAATGCAAAAAGATTTAGGACCCAACTAACAAAAATAAAAATTTATAATTGAATTGATAGAATTACAATAAATCTGAGACTTTTTTGGTAATTTTCTCAATCAAAAGCGGCCACCAATAATGGAGGGTAGAAGAGAGCCATTATAAAGAGGGGCTACCTAATGAAAATTCGCACTCCTTTGCTGGTTGTGTAAGAATTATACCAATAACACCACTCACATTGGTTCTTCTTGATAAGGTACACAGAAGCACCTCCTTCAACTCTTCGGTTTATGCTATATCCTACTTCATTCCATTTTCAATCATCTCCTTCTCGCACTCGGGCCATGTAATCTTCTCGGTTTATGTGATCAAAAAAGTGTTTCTTTTATGATAAAGTACCCTCCTTCTAAAGAACTACTTCTTTTCTCGTGTGAATTGATGCTTCTGCGACTTTGCCAATTGGCAGTGGGTGTCTAGTTTCGGCCTCTACACCATTGTCATATAGAGACAACTAAAATAGGTTGAACAAACACAATTCTAACATGTGGAGGAGCAAAACTTCGCGATTTAACAAGATGTTAAAACTTTGGCAATCATCATTGAAGCCAGAAGCAAAGAACCTATACATGAATAGAGCAAATGGACATTGAATCCCCAAAAACATATTTATTAAACTCACATATCTTGATTAGGAGAGTATGGCACAGAAATCTAGAACTAAATCGGGAGTGTTCAAACTCTTAAATTGAGAACTAAACCGATAGAAGAGAGCTCCTAAATCTAAATCAAGAGAGAAAAAAGGCAAGAAAAGAACGATAAAACATAAACAACATTAACAAAAGAGGGAGGGGAAGGTAAGACTAGCTCAAACCCTTCCTCATGACCAGAGGTTGAAGAAAACAAGGGAGAGAAAAGAGAGAGAAGTGAGAGAAAAGACTTTTCAGCTCCCATCACAACATAACTTACCAACGTGACATTTATCACAACATCATTCATCAACGACACATTTATCACAGCATGACTCATGACTCATCTTAAACACATTATTAATACACTTTCTATAAAGGGTATGAGCATCCTGTCTTCGTCGCCTTTTCTGAGAGGCGTAATGCAGCATCCTAATCCCACCTTCTTCCTCTTTCTTTCATACTTTCTTCTGCAGGTCGCAAAAATACAGGTGGGAGGATCTCGAATGTCGATTGTCTTAATACTTTAGAGGAGGAGACTGGTAAGAACTTGATAGGACATCACTATATCCTAAAGGGATATCACTTGGATCTACTGGAGTATTACCGAGAGATGAATTTGTTCCTAGCATGATAGGCTAGGGCCAACTGTCCACATTCATCATTGATGAGGAGTCTCCAAGACTTAATGACAATCCACAGGCAAAGGGATCTTGAGAAGTGGTCTTCCCATGGGTCTCGTGATGATGATGATTCAGATTGTCTTCCATTATCATGATCGGCTAAAGAAAATGTTGAGTAACATGTTTTTTACTATTCTTTTCTCTTGAATTGACTCTTATTATCTTAATCAAATGGGATTTTGAATTGAATAAGAATTAGGACACTCGTAATAAGAAGAGATGGTATTCCAATGTTGGGCATATTCCAATTCAGCAAAAGTATGGAATTTTTTGGGCACTTCTATTGGACTATGACCTTTTTGTTTTGTCGGTGACTTCGAGTTGAATAAGTGGTTTAGTTTTTTTTTTTTTTTTTTTTTGGCTTGCACAGTTTAAAATTCATAAATGGCTTATTAAAAAAGCAAGATTTTTAGAAAAAATAATTATCTAAAAAGTCATAAATCTATTATACGGCAACAAATTCAATCATAAACTTTTTATTTTCGTCAATTAAGTCATAAACATTTTGACGATCTAGCAAGTCAGACCTAAACCTTGCTAATTTTGGTTGAAAATCCTAACACAATGTAAGACGGTCGATATCCATGTCAGTGATTTTTGGCCAAAATCGATCAGAAAAACTATGTTGACCAATCGTCGAAAGGTTTAATACTAAATTGATAAAATTGAAAATTTTATAACTAAATTGACAATTATACAATAAGTTTAAGACTAGATTAACAAAATTAAAAAATTTACAACTAAATTGCCAGCCATACAACAAGTTTATCACTTTTTGGACAATTTTTCCGACTTTTAGAACGCAACGAACTCAAGATATCTAACCAAACATAAACTTAATCACCTAAAATAGCATTAAAAGCAATGGCAACACATTGTAAACCAGGATTAAATGATGGCATAGAAATTTTGCTGGTACGGAAGAGAGCGGAAGTGAAGTCAAAACTTAAAGCTGCCGGATTTAAAAGCCCTTTGGCCATATCCAAAAATATCATGGTTAGGCTGGCTTAAAAAGCAGCCTCCTTATCCCCTACCTTTACATGATACTTCATATATGTATTTCGCATAATAATTGTCAATATTTCCTCGCTTGATTTAGGGCGTGCATGACAACATTTATGTTTTTCTATTTCTCTGTTTTTCTGTACCCCGGAACAGGTTTGGAACAGAAATTCGTTTGGTAGTGCAATTTCATTTTTCTATTTATGGAACAAATTTTTATTCCAGAAATAGATTTGGAGCAGAAATCATAAACTAAAATTTTTAGCTTTTCTATTTCTGGAACAAAAATGAGAAATCAAGTTTTTCCTTATCGTTCACTCTCGTACCGCTTGTCATCCACCCGGCGCTTGTGGGACGCCGGATGCCTATCGCCCACCCGCCGCCTACCATTGGCCTTGATTGTTAGCCGCTGGTTGCCAACCACCGGCCACTAGACTCCAGCCTCCCGTTGCCAGTCGCCGACTACCGGCCATCTGACTCTGGCTACCCATCACGGATTGCCAGCCGTCAGATGTTGGACGCCTGTCGGTCGTTGACTGCTCATCGCCAATCGTTGGATGACGGAGGCTTACCGTCGACCACCAGATGTCCATTGCCGACTGCCCGCCACTCGCCATCAGCCGCCAAATGTCAGCCAATCGCCACTCGCTAGACTCCAGACAACAATCGTTAGACTCTGGACGTCGGACGTTGGTTGCCAATCGCCGAACACCAAACTCTGGACTTCGGCGCCGGACGCTGGACGTCGGACTTTAGACTCCAGCAGCCCGCCGCCAGTTGCTAGATGCCGATAGCTAGACGTTGGACTCTAGCCGCCAGACGCCAACCATCACCGCTCCTAGAATTAGAATTTTTATTCTATTATCAAACGAATTTTTATTCAAGAAATAAAAATTTTAAATTGTTATCAAATGCGTTTCTTTGCTCAAAGTTGTCCATAAAATAAAAATTGATTTCTGTTCCAAAAATTTTGTGATGTGCACCCTTAAACGACGTGCGTGCTAATATAGGACTTTGTGTTGCTAGTTTTATCGATGGCTAACGACCAATGAGATCAACCTCATAGGCCTCCAACAAAGCTTGCCTCTTGCTGGCCACTAGCGAGGCTCAAACTCATTGCCTCAAGGAGAGGTCGGCCTTCACTATGCCTAGGCAAGGCTCGAACCTGGCAGCCTTGCCAAGGGCAAGCAAGGCTCATCGATCCTTGCCTTCAGCTGGTCATCGGTCATCATTGAGGCCTATAACCGGCCAGAGGAGGAAGAAGAAGGGAAGAAAAAGAAAAGAAAAAATAGAATTAATAAAAAAAAATTCATTAAAAATTATCGACATCAACGCCAGCATTGCTAACTTTGCTATATAAGACAGCCAATATCAATATTAGTAATTTTTTGTCAAAATTGAACCGACTAACTTAATTGGTAAAAAATGAAAATATTTAGTAATCAACTAGCAGAATTGAAATATCTATAACTAAATTGACAAAGGTACAAAAAATTTATGATTTTTTGGATTTTTTTCCTTTTTTTTTTCCTTGTCTTCTGAGAACTTACGTCCGAAGAAGCACTTGCAAGAATTCTCTCATTCTTATATGCAGCTTTCCCAACAAGAAAATTTCATGAATAGGAAAAGGTACTCCTTTGTTTTTTGGCTATACTTAGATTGAACATCGGCCGACCTCAATTAAACCTTAAATTTTAGAAAAAGCTGTCTCCTATTTTGTTTCGTTTATGACACTTACTTTTTTGAAAATTTTCCTTAAAGCTTTCCAGGAAGGGGGAAAAAACTCAATTTGCTTCCTGTCCTCGACCTGAGGGATCGCATCAGGCCTACTTAACGGGTTATGAAACAGAAAGTAGTGGAGACTGAGATTTGCCTGAGAGCATGTTCGCATGCACTTCAAATGAATAAGAATCTTTCGCATACGATGGGTCGTAGGTCACAGACGGAGTTTGTTTATAAAAAAATCTCACACACTAAAAAATAAAGGTAAAAAATACACCTCTATAAACCTTAAATTATATTCACTGCAACACTAATTCCCTAAACTTTCTTTATGCCACAAAATATCTCAAATTTGTATATATAATATATATACCTTCCGTCACAATTCTGTTCAAGATCTACGTTAAAAAGCTGACGTGGATCCAAAGTGGGATTATTAATATTTTTTGAGAAAAAGTGGTGCAATGCGAACATCACATGAGAAAAAGATTAAAAGGAAAATGGAGAACTAAAAATGCTAATAAAAAAATCGGATCTGAGAAAAGAAAGAGAGAGATTGCACATGATCTGGGGTGTTCAAGGGGTGCCCCGGCCATTCTGACTTTGCTGGAGTGAGTCGTCAACCCTGGCGGGGCATTGCTAAGGTTTAGCCAATGCTCGTGTGGATACATTATCCAGATCAAACAACGCCACTTAAGTCTACATCATAAACTCATGTATACTTCCTCTTTCAGTTCCATCTAGAATATATTTATCACATTGGTACAAGTCCAAGGATTTTTATAACATAAAAAAAAAAAAAATTGAGGTATTCATGTCATAATGGACAAGTTTAAGGTTTTGAGTGACAGAAAAAATTGAAGGCATTTATGTACACTTTGTGATTTTTTATAAAATTAACCCTTGTTTGTATATGCAAACGATGTCATCAACATCATATCATAAATATTTGGTGCTTGATATGAAACTTCCCGAATTCTCTGTCGTTTTTCAATCATCCCTTCTTACGTAGATCTTCACTTTGAAAAAGCAAAAATTATTGACGAGTGGACTAAAGCACACTGTAGACAGCCATTATAACAAGAGGTGACCAGCCGGTGGAATTCACAATTTTTTGCAAGTAGTGTAAGATAGAAGGGATAACATCAGTCCCTGGTTTGCTCAGTTCTTGCTAAGGTAAGTACAAGCACCTTGTTCGACTCTTCAACTTATTATATTACATCATTTGCGGAAAAAAAAAAAACTCATTATATTACATCTCGCTAAATTCCATCTTCGATTATCTTGATCTCATGCTTAAAACATATAATCTTCCCAATCTATTGTGATTAAAAAAAAATAATGTTTCCTTTCTAATAACGTACCATCTTTTTTTAAAATTACCACATTTTTTTTTCTTTTTGTGGTATGAACGATGCTTCGAAAAATGTTTGCAGGCTCACCGCTGGCGTTGAACTACAGGAGGATTTTCCTGTTGGGGAGCAAAAACTGTCCTTAAGGTTGTTCGGGTTTCCCGTACTTCCCTCCTCCGTCAGCAGGGGACAATCCAGTTTCTGTATCTTTGGAAAGCGACATCGCTGCATGCCGGGCCACTTCGAGGCGGATCACCGTCAGCGTAGTCATCATTGTCGTCGCCGTAGCCGTCGGTGTTATTATTAAAAATCGTCGTGGTCCCGGGGACAGAACCGCCACTTCACCGAAATTGATATTGAAGCTTAAAATTCCAAAAATGACGTCAGTGCCAAAGTCGCCAAAACGGGGGGAAGGCCGCGAAGACGACCTCACCGCAGCAATCGCCGGAGAAGGATCGTGAGGCACCAACAACCCCATCGCCGGCAAAGCCTGATGAGGTGTCACCAACCTCATCGCAGCCGCCACTGCCGTTGCCATCGTCACCATCATCACCGTCGTCCTGGCCGTTGTCACCGAAGTTGTCACCACAGCAGCTGCTGTCGTGTTGTTCGTATGGTGATCAAATGATAGAATTACCGTGGGTGGTAATTGAATGATGCATAATGACAGATCGTCTGCTCTGTCGCATAATACTTCAGATTCGATGCGATAGATAATTTTTGTTATTGGAGGAAATAATGTTTGTGTCGGAGGGTTTATTGAATTCGGCAGTTTTATGGTCCATCGAGAAATCCCGTATCATAACAAATTATGCCTTTCTGAATTTTCTCGTAACTCCTATGAAAAAGCTGCAATGCACAAAATCTCGAAGGTTTTACAATCAACGGACGAGATTTATTTTTTCTTATCCAACGGCCATCAGTAGTTACGTATCCGTTCTCAGGGGGTTATTCGTAACACCCTTTATGAAAAGGTAAGAAAAGAATTTGTTTTTTTTTTTTTATAAAAGAAAAAGCCCAAAACAACTTTACATCTCCACCTTGTGCAGGAAAAAGACGGCAATTGTCGTGGTGACCTCGCGACTTCCGAGGGCAAATTAGATTGGCAAGGAAATTGACGGATTACCAAGGGTGCGTTAGTCGGACCTAGGCAAGTCCTTAAAAAGCCTTGACCACCGGGAAGTAGTCTGGATAGAGGAGGGGATCCCCCTTGAAAAAAATGGATCTCCCACGGGGGGCCCGGCCACATGGGAAGCTCCCTTACGGGACTTCCCTGAGTAACCCCGCCTGGATCCCCGCGACACCTTCCCCCTTGAAACACAAGGGCGTGGTACAGGGAAATGAAGGGTCTCCTCCCAAGCGGGAGGAGGTGGCCAGCCGACCGGCCCTTGTCTGGCTGGCGACCAGTAAGGGAAGAAGAGAGGAAGAGAAAAATAATAAAAGAAAGGAGAAATTGTCTGTATCTTAAGTTGTTCTCAAGAATTTTTTTTATTTTTATTTTTATTCCAAATCTATTCCTGAGAATTAAAAAAAAAATACCAAATGCATTTCTATTTTATTTCTGTTGCAGAAAACAAATAAAATAAAAAAGAAAATACTTGTTCTCGGGAACATTACCAAAGGCACTATAAGTGGTTCCTCTTGCGATGAAGCATCTACACTTAGCACGGCCCTTTCAAGCCTTATCAATCATAATTTGATTTTTCAATTCAATTATACAATTATCTTGGAGATGCCACTAACTTATTATTGGTCAATTGGCAATTCAAGTAGAATGCGGAAGTACATTTCACTCCTGTGAACTAGAGATTCACAAGTTGATTTAGTTGCGCCAAATCTTTCATCATGAGAACAATTTACATGCAAACTTCACCAATTTCCTCTAAACATATAAAAAGTGACTATGCACTATCAGTCAAGTTATAAAAATAAACAAGCAAGCAATTCTAGTAAAAAGCTAATAAAATAAATAAATGACAGGAAAAATAAAGGACACGAGTCGTATCGGGCAAAATCAAACAAAACCTTGTTATTAAGGCCTGGGACAAAACCCCGTGAGCTATAAATGTAAATTCGGTATAAACTCTTCAAGAGATGCCTGATGCTCGAAAAGGAAAGCGAATGTATGATGTGTCATGACCATCTACTAAATAAACTACATTCCTATAATGAATTGTTGCATGTGAAAATTAAATCTAAAAAATGCAATATAAAGTGCATGCGATATTAAGAAAACAAATCTATTTGCGAATGTGCATGGTACCTTAAATGCACCCCTGAAAATACTTTTTAAATTTTTGTAATAGGTTAAGATACAAAAAAAAAAAAAAAAAAAAAAAAAAAAACTAAGAAAATTAACTGAAAATTAACTAAGTGTCGAAATAAATATGAACTATGTCTTATATGCTTGAATCAACCTATATTCCATATTTACATAGTAACTTGGACACTGAAATCACAAATAAAAATTGTCTATGTCAACGCCGGCAGTGTCACATAAAAGGACTAGCATTCATGTCAACGTCAATCAACCAATTTTGGTTAGATTGACTAAATTAGCACAAATGCAAAAAGGTTTAGAACTTAATTGTTCAAAAGAAAAAAATGTTTATGATTGAAATGGTACAATTATAATAAGTTTATGACCTTTTTGGTAATTTTCTTGACCAGAAGCCGCCACCAATAATGGAGGATGGAAGAGAGCCATTATAATGAGAGGCCATCTAATCAAAATTCGCACTCCTTTGCTGGTCATGTAAGAATTATACCAATAACACCACTCGCCTCGGTTCTTCTTTACAAGTTACAAGCTCCTACTTCATTCCAATTTTAGTCTTCTCCTTCTCGCACTCGGGTCATATAATCTTCTCCGTTTATGTGATCAAAAAAGTGTTTCTTTTCTTATAAAGTACCCTCCTTTTGAAGAACTACTTATTTTCTTGTGTGAATTGATGCTTCAAAATATGTCTGTAAACTAGTCGCTTGCATTGAACTACGCAGGGTTTTCTTGATGGAGAACAATAACTGTCCACAAAATTGTCCGTGTTGTCCGTGTTGGCCGTGCTTCTCCCCTTCGTCCGATGACAAAATTTCGTGGTGAGATACTCCGGGATGGGTCATCTTCGGCATCGTAGTTGTTGCCGTTGTATTATGTGGTTTCCTTTTCTACTTTAATCGTGGTCCTAAGGACACAGGGGGCGCTGTCTCTCGGATGAACCACAAATCTCCGTCGGTACAGGCGCTGTGAACATTTCGATTCCGTTGTCGTTAGGGCTCTTCTCCAAAGGATAATAATCTGCAAGCTTCTGGGCATGTTTCTGTGTGAAACTTAGATGATGTATAGTGACAGATCGTCTATTCTAGTATCCAACATTGGAGAGTTGATGCAATAAATAATTGTGTTGGAAGAAAAAAAAAAATTATGATGAAGGGTTTATTAAATTTCTGTAGTTCTATGGTAATTCAAGAAATGGATCTTCGGATTTATTGCAACATTTTCAGAGGTGAACCATTAAAAGAAAACTAATGAATCACTATGGGATTGAGGATTAGACCAGCCGGTCCTAGGACCAAGAACCGGACCATCCATTCCAATCCGGTCCAATCCAATGGAACCAGCCACTTAGCAAAAAAAAATTAAAAAAAAAAATACTAGAGTTATTACAATTTTAGGGTTTACTACTATTTCTAAGAAATTAAAAATATTAAAAAAAAAAGAGTCAGTCCAATCCCATCCAATTCCCCCTCGGAATCAGGAAGCGGACTTAAAATTGTCAATTCCATTTTTATGGAATTGGAAACTGGACCAACGCCTCTGAGAATTGGATTGACGTCCCCAAGAATCGAATCGAATTGAACCAGCTAGTCCAATCCGATTCGGGCAGTTCGATATGCTCACCCTTAATTAATAATTTTTGCATTTTTAAAGTGAGGATGTACATGAAAGAGGCATGCCTCATGGCAAATCAACATAACGATGATGTCATTAACGTTAGATCATGATTATCTGCTACGTGAATTGAAAGTTCCCAACTCTTTGTCATGTTATAATGGCTATCTATAGTGTGCTTTGGTCCACTCGTCAATAATTTTTGCTTTTTCAAAGTGAGGATGTACATGAGAAAGGCATGACTCACCAACCGGTGATGTTGACTTGCCATGAGGCATGCCTTTCTTGCGGTAGAACTTTCATCCATCTCTTTTCACTCTAGATGCAAGAGGCTACTTTATTTGTCTACCCTTCGATAACTAGGATTGGTCCGCTCGTCAATAACTTTTGCTTTTTTAAAGTGAGGATGTACGTGAGAAAGGCATGCCTCACCGACCGGTTATGTTGACTTGTTGTGAGGCATGCCTTTCTTGTAGTAGGACTTTTATCCATATTTTCTCACTCTAGATGCGGGAGGCTACTTTACCTATCTATCTTGCAATAGCCAGGGTTGGATAACCCTCACATGATGTTTACCTTCACCATTGAATGGCCCTTAATTCCTGGTCAATTTTTTTCTGCCCAACTAAGAGGGAATACGGGAGTAATATTGCGAGGTCTCCCACCCTTGTTTTTTTTCCTTGAGTCTTTTAAGGACTTGCTTAAATCATGATCATGATTATTTGGCAAGGGAATTGAAAGTTCCCAACTCTTTGTCACATTATTTAATCATTCCTTCTTACGTACATCCTCACTTTAAAAAAAGCAAACATTATTGATGATATATGAACAAAAGGTGAGGGCCCCGAATTAAAGAGTTCCACATTCCCATCATTCATTCTGGAGTCTTTGATTAAATGTGACTTGACAATCAAGATGCCAACAATGAGCACTGGGCCAGTGGCCACGGTCGGTTGGAGCATCATTTGAAGTTCTGGCAATAATCCAAAAAGAAATCATGTATTTATGCGAAAGGTATAATCATGATATGAAATCGTGTATTTATGTGAAAGGTATAATCATGATATGAATCTTCCATTTCGATTGAGGTTGTCCTGGGACCCTTGGGATTGTCTTGATTTGGCCTTTAGGCTAACGATTATGGACAACTGACAGCGATGGTTGGCTAAGTTTGGTGACGGTGATCCCTCAAAAAAAAAAAATTTCCATAGGGATTCATAGTATTGTCCATATTGTGCTTTTCTTTTTGTCGGCCATTACTTTTGGCCACAGCGATTTGCCTTATTGTCTTTTTGCTGTGGATCAGACATAAAATCACACTTGTATGCACAATAGAATTGATTAATTAGTTATGTATTTACTCTATGTTTGAGAATATATCATTAATGGACAGCTCGTAATTAGGAACTTCCACTATGGTTGTAATTGATAATAAACCTATCTTATTTGACCATTTGGACTAATGTGAGGCTTCTGTTAGTTAATTTGACTCTTTTCATGAAATAAATTTCACTTAAATCTTTTGAGTGATTGGTGTGAGCACTTTCCCTAAATCCAAAAACGAAAAACAATGCTTAAAATTCATTAATACAAACCAATCTATGGTCCACTGAAGATTTTGCTTTTTTTCTATTTGGCATTAGTAAATACATTTTGAAGCGTTCCTTCGTTGAGTACACATATGAGATAAAAAAAAATAATAATAAAAATTGCTATATTTCACTTTTTGGGATACAAAGAAGTAGTCAATGATTCTCAAAAGAGAAGATCATGTATCAAATTGGCAACGTTTGGCCTCAGTTTGGTAGACTCACATGTGAGAGGAGTAAATTTGGTGCACATGTGAGGCGAGAAATAAAGAAAGCCTCACATTGGGTATTTGAAGTGAAAAGGAACGGAGCAATTGTAATACCCTAATTTTCCAAAGGAGGTCATGGTCAATCAGAAAGAGTAGATCATGTGCACCAGTTAAAATTGGATGGCATGATGACATGCTAAATAATCAGGAGTTATCAACCACCACTCCTCATAATTATGTCCTAAAGTTCCATAAATGTATCGCATTAATTAGCTAATTCAAGATTTCACTAACAGTTGTGTTAAGAGAAATGGACATATATCTTTTTTATTCATAGGAGTTAACGGAAGCTAAAGGCATTTCTTCTTTTGGTCCATCAGCTTTGACGACTGCAAGGAAACCTCCCGATTAGAGATACCATTGACATTTCTTCTTTCTCAAATTTGATAGATAAAAGGCAAATGGAAACCCAAGTAATCTGAACGAACTAGTATATACTTCCCCAATAAGCCTGATTGCAAGGGTTACGAAATTGCCAATTAACATTCGAATTCCTACCAAACATAAGATCGTCCAACATCAAAGGTAAGAAAAGAGATAAGCATCCATTGATATATATTCCAACTTCAGGAAATAACCAAAAATTAAGTCGATCTATAACCATAGTAAAAGTATGTAGTATATAAGTTCTTTTCAATCCATAACCAAAAGCCAAACAGTCAAACTGATGAGCTAAATGCATCTTTTCAATCCACGGGGGATCCAACCTACGCAATATAACTTCTGATCTTCTCAAGTTCCTAAAGCATCCCATCTCTTTTCCTCAAGAACACAACTGCCATTGGATCACTCTGCAAGAAACCATTAATCAAAGTTAATTAACCTTTAAGCAAGATCAAATTTAGGGAGAAGAATATAGAGGAAACACAAAAAAGCAAAAATCTCTTGGAATTGACGGTACTTTTTGAAAATTGTATGACTTAATTGCACTTTCGCGATAAGTTTTAGGACTTCTGGCGCAATTATTCTTTCAATTGTTAGATTTGTAACTACAAACGTATTACGTGACTTACCCGGTGGCACGTGTGTGGTGGCTAGCACGTGTTACCCTCAGGATTTACCCCCCGTTACCCCAGGCTTTTCGGGCTATCCGTGTTGATACGATGCGCGGGTTCCCTGGGTCACCAAAAAAAAAACATATTACATCTAATTCAGCTCTTAATCATCAAATTCAAATTATCGCACTATTCCATTTACATTGCCAAAAGACATATACATATAATCTCCCTTTCCATATAGACATATAGATATAGATTTTAACACTTTTTGTTCCTACTGATGCGGGCTTGTAAACTAAGCTATGAGGACTCGACGGATTGGCTCTATTCCACAAAATTGGCTTCTATTCCTTTGCAAGCCCTTCGGTCTCTCCTTTGTTTAGATTCCCCTTGCCTGGGACTCTTTAGATCATGTTCATAATTTCAATAAAATTTTCTTTGACCCAAAAAGGAAGAACTTCACCTTTTCTCTTGCCCTCATAGGATGATCCACATGAGTCAATTCTTTCTTTTCTTTCTTGGGTCCGTCCAACTTGTCCAGATCAATAATTGCAAGTGAGCATCGGACGAAGAAGATAAGACAAAACAATGGCAACAATTATGGGTGGTGTGTGTCCTGGAAACTAAGATGTTATCTTCAATCCCTTCCCATCTGAAAGGCACAGGTTTTGATTGGTAAGCAACTCTTCACATTCGCCCGCCATAGGATTCCCCTTTCTCCCTCACATAATGCGTGGAAAGTGACTAGTGTTTCTTTTTTTAAACTACGGTTCCTACGAAGACAAAGCATAATCAAAAGGGCCTATGTAATAATTTCCTCATTGTCATGTCCGTTTATTCATACTCATGTGCACGACTAAATAAATTTATTTATTAATTACTCTGTATTTGAAAAATACTACGATAATAGATGGTTTGTGGTTAGGAACTTCCACCGTCCTTGCAATGGACGGCTCACATTTGAAAATACCTTTGTTGATCGGAGGAGGTATGGTAATTCATTTGTCATAGCTAAATTCGTCAACAGTTGAAGAATTTAGCCGCCCTTGCCGGCGTCGGGCGAAGGCGGCCCTCGCTTGGGTGTTGCCCTCGCCAGCCTAGGCGAGGGCAACCTTCGCCTAGGTTGGGTGAGGACAACCCTTGCTAGATCCGGCAAGGGCCACCCTGGCCTGATGCCGCTTGGGACGGATTGGCAACCTCGCCCAACACCGACAAGGGCGGCCCTAGCCGGACTCTGACTTCCCTCCACCATGGCTAGCAAAGGGAAGAGAGAAGAAGAAGAAGAAAAAAGAAAGAAAAACATTTTAAAAAGTAAAAGAAGAAAATGCCCTATACTTTAGGATAAATATGTCACGCGAATATAAGTTTATGATTTTTTTATGTCACGAAAAAAAGTTGGGGTTATATGCGTCACGATTAGTAAAGTTTAGAGTTTTTTGTATCACAAAAAAATGGTTTAAGATAAATTTGTCACTTTAACCAAAGTTTGGAGTCTTTGGTAGCTTTTTTCCTAACGATTATGCATTTAATCCCAAGAGCTATCATATTTGTATACGAAATTATGTGCAATCATGTCATCTAATTTAAGATGGGTAACTCTATCTACTATTTTGCTAATAATTATTTTCATCATTTTCTTATATTCACTTATTTGCCATCGTGGCTGCGGCCACCCATCATCGAACTCATCCACGATGCCAAGCTGCCCGTGTTGTCTGATGAAGTTGCCAAGCTGCCCCTGTCGTCTGATGAAGTTGCCAAGCTGCCCGTGTCGTCCGAGTTGTAATCAAAGGATAAAGTTACCGTAGGTGGAAATTGAATGACGCACAATGACGGATCATTTACTCTATCGTATAACATGCCAGATTCGATGCAATAGATAATTTTTGTTATTGCAGGAAATAATGTTTGTGTTGGATGGTTTATTGAATTCGGCAGTTTTATGTTCCATTGAGAAATCCGGTATCACAACAAATTATGCCTCTCTGAATTTTCTCGTAACTCCTATAAGATAGCTGTAATACACAAAATCTTGAAGCTTTTACAATCAACGGACGAGATTTATTTTTTCATTTTCCAATGGTCATAAAGGGATCACGTATCCGTTCTCAAGGGTTATTCGTAACACCCCTTATAAAAAGGTGACAAAAGAAAAATAAAAATGAAAAGCCCCTAACAACATTACATCTCCACCTTGTGCCGGAAAACCTTAGCAATTGTTGTCGTGACCTCCGGAGGGCAAATTAGATTCGCAAGGAAGTTAATGGATTACCAAGTGATTCCCCTTGAAGGAGGTGTCTACACTTAGCATGGCCCTTCCAAGTCCTATCAATTACAATTTGATTTTTCAATTATGCCTACACTTAGCACATAAAATGATCGGCATCCATGTCAGTATCCGCCAACCAATTTTGGCTAGATTGATTGGATTGACACAAATACAAAAAGATTTAGGACCCAACTAACTAAAAAAAAAAAATTATGATTGAATTGACACAATTATAATAAATCTGAGACTTTTTTGGTAATTTTCTCAATCAAAAGCCACCACCAATAATGCAGGGTAGAAGATAGCCATTATAAAGAGGGGCTACCTCATGAAAATTCGCACTCCTCTGCTGGTTGCGTAAGAATTATACCAATAACACCACTCACCTCAGTTCTTCTTGATAAGGTACACGTGAGCACCTCTTTCAACTCTTCGGTTTATGCTATATCCTACTTCATTTCGTTTTTAATCATCTCCTTCTCGCACGTTGGGCCATGTAATCTCCTCAGTTTATGTGATCAAAAAAGTGTTTCTTTTCTAATAAAGTACCCTCCTTTCGAAGAACTTATTTTCTTGTGTGAATTGATGCTTCAAAATATGTTTGTAAACTCGTCGCTTGCATTTAACAACGCAGGGTTCTCTTGATGGAGAACAATAACTGTCCACAGAATTGTCCGTGTTGTCCGTGTTGCCCGTACTTCCCCCCTTCGTCCGACGACAACATTTCGTGGTGGGATACTCCGAGATGGGTCATCGTCGGCATCGTAGTTGTGGCCATCGTAATCTGTGGTTTTCTTTTATACTTTGGTCGCGGTCCTAAGGACACAGAGGGCAATCTCTCGGTAAAACCAGAAACTACCTTGGGTACAGACGGTTTGACCTTTTCGATTTCGTTAGGGTCCTCCTCCAAATGATAATAATCTGCGAGCTTCTGGACATGTTTCTGTGTGAAACTCGAATGATGTATGGTGACAGATCGTCTAATCTAGTATCCAACATTGGAGATTTGATGCAATAAATAATTGTGTTGGAGGAAAAAAAAATTGTGATGAAGGGTTTATTAAAATTTCAGTAGTTCTATGGTCTGTCAAGAAACGGATCTTCAGATTTATCGCAACATTTTCAGATGTGAACCATTAAAAGAAAACTACTGAATCACGAAGAGACATTTAGCGTAGACTCTCATGAGGTCATACCAATGGCAACTTTAAGATTTCGATATAATCAATTAAACGTCCAATTTAATTCATTCAAGAGTTGTCACCATGAAAGAGGGTATGTTAAAAATGTTGGGATCAACTTTTAGCGTTCAGCTAAACCCTCATTCTGAACATAAGATGACCAATATCTACATCAGCGACACTGAAACATCGTTGCTGTTAAACACTGGGGAAGACACCGAGTTGGCTAACACCGAGTTGGCTAATGGGATTCTCCTAACATGGGCCCGTTGACCCCGCGGAGAGAAGTCTACATTGGGATGCCTTTCCACGGTCACCAGAAATTAATAAACATCCAAAGGGCGGTGCAACTTTATGAAGTGGATTGAATCTCTATTGGCTTTTATAGTGGGGTCGCTTTGTGTCCTTGATGCGTTTGTAGGTGAAAGGTGAATGTGTGTGCGAATGGATGGGAGCTGAATTTAACTTTGTATACCTAAGCAAGATAATGCATGCATCTGCTAATATTTATAAGTATGTAGCACTTGCCCTCTTTCACTAGAGTCGTTGTCATGATTCATTCATGCACGTTTTAAAAAGAGGCGGCTAAAGAAGGGCTAATTAACATGCACTTTACTCTTCTTTCCTCATAGTGACTCTTATTATCTTAATTAAATGAGATTTTGAATTGGGTAAGGATTGGGATACTCTCGTAATAAAAAAGAGATGGGCTTCTTCAATGATCGAAGCCATTGATGTGGCCTTGAGAGAAATCATCTCCATTGGAGTAAAAGTATGATATTTTTTGCGCACTTCGGACTATGAAATGAATGAGTGGTTTAGTGTTTTTTCCTCTTTTTTTTTGGTCACTTGCACAATATAAAATTCGTAAATAGCTGATAAAAGTAGTGAGAGTTTTAGGGGAATAATTGTCTAAAAATTCATTGACTTATTGTATGGCAACAAATTCAATCGTTAACTTTTTAACTTTATCAATTTAGTCCTAAATATTTTGATGAATTACCAATTTAGTCCTAAATCTTTGGACTGTTGCCAACATATCCCTCCGGCTAATTTTGATTGGAATCGCTGACCTAATGGCCATCGTCGATCGTGCCACATAAAACGATTGGTGTCTATATCAGCAATTTTCGGCCAAAATTGATCAGAATAATTACATTGACAAATAGTCAAAAGATTTATAACTAAATGGGCAAAATTGAAAAGTTTATGATTGAATTGAAAGTTGTACACTAGAAATAGTACTTTTTTGACAATTTTCCAACTTTTAGATCTTGACGAATCCGAGATCTCTAACTGGACGTCAACTTAATCTCCTAAAATAAATAAAAGAATGGCAACGCCTTGTAAACTCGGACTAAATGATGACATAGAAACTTTGATGGTTACGGCAGAGAGCGAAAGTGAAGTCAAAACTCAAAGCTGCTGGATTTGAAAGCCTTTAGGCCACATTCAGAAATCTCATGGTTAGCCTAGCTTAACAAGCAGCCTCCTTATCCCCTGCTTTTACAAGATACTTCCACATATGTATTTCGTAGAATAATTGTCAATATTTTCTCGCTTGATTTAAACGACGCACGTGCTAATATAAGACTTTGTGTCGCTAGTTTTATTAAAAGAACAAAAAACTCATTATACTGTAAAAATCTGACAACACCTTTGGTGAAAATATTTTATTCAAAAGGTGGACCGAGAATTTAGATGAAGAAAAAAGAAAACGTTAATCCAAAAGTCAAGGTGACTAAAATAGATGTTAACCCTTCATTAAATTATGGAGGGTGGGGGGCATCACCGCCTCCTAGATACACCAAATTCCGGCAACCGTGTGCGGTTTTCCGCTATAAACATTGATTTTCAAGGATTATCGTGGAAGCAATGGGGAACGAAAAGAAAAAGTGTTCCAATCCAATCTGAGGACAAACTAAGTGCTTGGGCTCATGGACCAAACTAGAAAAAGAAAAATAGGTCTATGCACTTTTTGTAAAATAAAAGAAAAACATGTTTGTGGACTAAAGCCCGTTTCAAAGCAAGCTCAAAAGGCAGCAGAGACAAGGGGCCTAATGTCTTGGGTTTAAAAGGGTGAAATGCTTTCTCTGATAACCATTCCATTGCATGGTCCATCCGTGGGCCTTCAACATCTGAGTAACTCGGCCCACTTCTATTGTCCTAAAATCAGTGTTGTTATAAGGGCGCGTTTGGCAACTTGCCAAGTAGTAATTAATTTTATTTTTTTGTTCTCGAGAATAGATGTGGAACAGAAATTCATTTAGTAAATTTTTTGTTCTCGGAAACAAATTTATTTTCAAGAATATATTTGGAATGGAATTAGAGAGTAAAAATAAATTGTTTCTTTACTCTCGAGAACAATTTCAAAATCAAGCCAACCCAAATTTTTTTTTCTATTTTCTCTTCTTCTTTTCTTCTTGTTCTTCTTCTTACTCTCTTCTTCTTCCACCGTTGCCGCCATCGGCCATCATCATCGGTCACCAGCAACCAATTGGGCGAGGTCTGGCGAGCTCGCTGGTGGCTAGGCGAGCCTCGCCCAGGCCTCCCTCAGCCACCAAAGAGGCTTGCCTAGCCGGGCAAGGCTCTTCCAACCACTAGCGAGCCTTACCTAGTTGGGCGAGGCTTAGTTGAGCCTTGGTAAGGTGAGGTCGAGCCCTACCGAATCTGGCGAGGCTAAGCTCGCCTAGCCGTTAGGAGAGCTCAACCGTGTCGGGCCACAGCGAGGTCGGCACCGCTTGGCCAAGGCGAGGTCAACCTTATGATGGCCCAACGAGTTCAAGCCCTACTAGCGATTGGGCGAGCTCGGTTGAGACAGATTTGGGTGAGCTCAATGGAGCCAGATTTGGGCGAGGCTCCTCACACATCTAAGGCTCAAGCGAGCCTCTTCCCGCTACCGACGAGGCTCACTCGACAAGGCACGGCCTCGCCATCACCGACCCTCATCCGGCGGTCGTTGGTCACCTCAAGGCCGGCAACCGGCCAAAACTTGAAGAAGAAGAGAAAGAAAAGAAAAAAAGAAAAGAAGAGAAAAGTAATAAAATTATTTTAAAAGAAAATGGTTTGGATTAAAATTTTTGAAAACGGTATCAAATGCAATTTTATTTCGAAAATAGAAATTTTGGGCAATTACCAAACGTCTTTGAATACTTAGAAATTACTCTCGGGATCAAAATAAAAAATAATCATTTTTTATGAGAAATTGTTCCCGAGAACAAAATAGCTAGCAAACGCATCCTAATTCTCAGTCCCTATTGATAAAATTAGGTAGCTCCAATTTCCACCATAATTTTTGTTAAAGCCATTCATTTATAAATAGTTCACCAAGATGCCTTCAAATTAAATTCAACTTTTTTTCAACTATTATCTCTTTATTTTGCCCCCGGTAGGATGTCACTCTTCCTCCTTCTAAGATGATGTTTTTGTGTTCCTCAGAAGTTAGAGTAAACCTAATGCACGCATCTGCTAATATTTAAAGTCGTTGCGATTGAAGTCGTCATGGTTCATTTGTGCACATTAGAAAAGGGGAAAGGTGCCTCTCCATTTTTATGATGGGCTAAAGAAAAGGGTTAAATAACATGCCCTATACTCTTCTCTCCTTGAATTAACTCTTGTTATTTTAATTAAGTGGGTTTTTTAATTGGAATTGGAATAGGATACTCACGTACTAAGAAGAGACGGGATTCCAATTTTATGCATATTCGACTTCAGTAAAAGCATGGTATTTTTTTCCCGCACTTATAATTGGACTATGAATTTCGGATAAGTGATTTTGTTTTTTTCCCCATGCACGATTTACATTTCATAAATTCGGCAAGAAAAGATTCAATAATAGCAAGATTTTCAGGTCACGACTAATTCCAGATCTCTAGCTAGACATCAACTTATCTCTCGAAATAGCAATACTAATAAGGGAAAAAATCACCAAAAATCATTAATTTTGCTTCTTGTGACACATTTATCCCAATTTTTTTTTTTTGTAACACAAAAAATCTCAAACTTATTTTGTGTGACACATTTACATTAAATATGATACAGAAAACCCTAAATTTATACCCGTGTGACACTTTTATCTCAAATTATTCTTTGGTGATACCAAAAACCCCAAAGTTATACTTATGCGACATATTTATCTCAAGTTTTGAGATAAAAGTCTCGTAGGGATATAAATTTAAGGTTTTTGGTGTTCCATAAATGTGTCTTACTAAATTATTATGTTATATAAGTATAAATTATGGGTTTTTTGTGCTTCGCAAAATAAATTTTGAGATAAATGTGTCATGATAAATATAATTTAGGGTTTTTGGTTGTTTTTCCTCTAATAATAATGGAGATGCATTGTAAACAAGGATTAGTGATGGCAGAGAAACATGGATGGTATGGCAGGGAGCGAAACCGAAGTCAAAATTCAAAGGTGCTGGATAGCTTCCGAAATTTCGTGGTTAGCCTAGTTAGGCAAACGGTTGCGACTTGTAAACGCTATAAGGATGGTGGTTTATTCAAGGAACCCCCTTTACTCTCTACTTTTACAAAATACTTATTTCTAAGCAATATATATTATATATCTCATGGAATGATTGCCGATATTTCCTCGCTAGATTTACGCAAGGCCCGTGTTAACAGCCTATTACCGACAATCAATGGAATGAAAAACTCAATAGCCTATGAGATGGAGGCAGGACTTTTGGCGAAAACATTTTATTTTAATGCTGGACCGCGAATTTTGATAGAGGAAAAATAACACATTAATTCATAAAGCAAGATAATTAAAATAGATGTTACCCTTGATCAAAATTCCAGAAGGTTGGGGCGCTGCCACCTAGATCCTGTACGAAATTTCGCCAATTACATGAGTTTACGCATTTAAGATTGATTTTTAAAGGTTCATCTTTGAAGCGATGGATACCTATTTTGTTCGTAAAAATAATTTTTTTCTAGATTAAGTTTTTTAAATGAGTTTTTAAGAATTTAAAGGTATTTGGTAACTATATAAAATTTCTATTTCCAAAATAGAAATGCATTTGTTACGATACTATTTTTTTTTTTGTGATTTGTTTTTTTTTTAATTTATTAATAACTTTATAAGATTTTCCTCTTTTTTTTTTTTTTTTTTTTTATATCTTCTTCTTTCTCCTCTAGCCAGTTGCTGGCCTTAGCCATGGCCCACGACTTGCCAAACAAGAGCTGACAACCTTGCTAGTCTCAAGGGAGCCTCATCCAACCACCATGAGGTTGGCTAGAGGAGGAAGAAGGGAAGATCAAGAAAAGAAAAGATAGAATAAATAAACAAACATTAAAAATTATAAAATTTATTAGAAATTATCCATGTTAACGCCGGCCTTACCAAATAGGATGACCAACATTCATATTTGCAATTTTCAGCTAGAATTGGCCTGACGAACTTAATTAGCAAAAGATGAAAAAGTCTAATACTCAATTGGAAAAATTGAAATGCTTAAAACTGAATTGGCAAATGTGCAAAAGATTTATAACTTGTTGGACAATTTTCCCTCTTTTTATCTTCTCTTCCTAGAACTTACGTCCAAAGAAGCACTTGCTACAATTCTATCATTCTTATGTGCAACTTTCCCTACAAAATAATTTCACGAATAAGAAAAGGCACTCCTTTGTTTTGTGGCTATACTTATATTGAACATCGTTGAGAAAAGTACCAAAAAATTCATAAACTTATTATATTAGTATCAATTTAGTCATAGACATTTTTAATGAGACTAATTTAATCATAAACATTTTCACATTGGTATCGATTTAGTCCATCTAGCCAATTTATGTCAGAAATTGTTAATGTAGACGTTGGTCATTTTACGTGATATGGCCAATATTGATGTTGACATTTTTAATAATATTTTAATTTTTTTGAATTTTTTTAAAAAAAATTTCTTTTTTTTTTTTTTTTTTCCCTCTCCCTCTTCTTTGTTTTTTTTTTTTTGCTAGTGGCCATCACTAGTCGCCAACCATAGCCATGGTTGACAAGGGCCGGCCTCGCTTGGGTCGCCCTCGCCAGTCACAGGCGATGGTCAGCCTCGCCAAGCTGCCCCTAGGTGAGGGCGAGCGCTGGCCGTCTAAGCACAGCCACGCAAGGGCCACTCACCAGATCTAGTGAGGCCAACTATCACCTAGGCCAGGGCGGCCTTGCCATGCCTCACCCGAGCAAGGGTTGGCCTCGCCAAGGCTCACATAGGTGAGGACAAAGCCCGACGAGCCCTGCCTAGGCCGCTGTCGATCGCCAGATCTGGTGAGGAGGCCTTGCTTAGCCATGCTTGGACAGCTAGCGCTAGCCTTGACCCATGGGCAACCCGGTGAGGCCAACCACCTTGCTGACCGCAAGCGAGGCCAACCCTTGCCAGCCATAGCTGTGGTCAATGGCTAGCAATAGCCACCGGCAAAAAGAAAAAGCAAAGAAGAGGGAGGGGAAAAATTATTTTAAAAATTCAAAAAAAAATATTAAAATATTATTAAAATGTTCACGTCAGTGCTGACTGTGTTATGTGGGAAGGCCGATTTACACATTATCAATTTTTTTATTTAAATTAGCAAGATGATTGAATTGTACCAACGTGAAAAGATTTAAGACTAAATTAGTCCAATTAAAAAGTTTAGGATTGAATTTGTACTAATATAATAAGTTTTAGAATTTTTTAGTACTATTCCCAAATATCGTCCGACCTCAGTTAAACCTGAAATTTTAGGAAAAAGTAGTCTCTTCTTCTGGTTCGTTTATGACCATTACTTTTATTTATTAAATTTCCTTGAAGCTTTTCAGGAAGGGGGAAAACTCAATTTTGCTTTCTGTCCTCGACCTTGGGTAGCATGGGGCCCACTTAACGGGGCATGAAACAGAAAGTAGCGGTGACCGAGATTTGCCTCGCCCCAGGAGAGCATGTCGCGCACTCCAAAGAAATGAGAACCTTTTTCCATACGATGATTCATAGGTCAGAGACGGGAGCTTGATTATAAAAAAGTCCCACAAACTAAAAAAATACGTCTCTATAAACCTTAAATTTTACTCACTATAACACTAATGCCTTAAACTTTCTTTATGTCATCAATAAACCTCAAATCTGTATATGTGTGATATACATACTTTCCATCATGATTCTATTCAAAATCCACGTTAAAAATCTGACGTGGATCCAAAATGACATTATTAATATTTTTTGAGGATAAGTGGTGTGAGAAAAAGATTAAAAGGAAAATGGAGAACTAAAAAAGCCAATAAAAAAAAATTGGACCTGAGGGAAGAAGCAGAGATATTGCATATGATCTGGGATGTTTAAGGGGCGTCCGACTGTTTTGACTTTGCTGGACTGAGCCGCCAACCCTAGCGGGCCATTGGTACAGGTTGGCCAATGCTTGCACGGATACCCTTAAAACCTAGATGTATACTCTATCTTTCAGTTTCATCTAGAATATATTTATTATATTAGTATAAATCACTAGGGTTTGCCCACCTTTCCAACATGGAAGGGGGAAGGTGAGGAGTTCGAATCCCCACATTCTCAGGGGAGTTGGGGTGATGACGAATTAGTTTTAAGAGTGGGTTTCGACTCCCATACCCTGCAAGAAGGCAGGTTAAAAATCTGAAAGTGAAAGTTAGAGTAGGAATAAAATATGACTAACAAAAAAAAAATATTAGTATAAATCAGAGAATTTATAACACAAAAAAAAAATTAAAAACATTGGAGTATTTATGTCACAATGGATAAGTCTAAGATTTTAGTGACACGAAAAAAAAAAGTCCAAGGCATTTATGTCATGGTCAGCATAATTTATGATTTTTTTTTTTATAATATTAACCATTTTCTATGTATGCAAACAATGTCATTGACATCAAATCATGACTATTTGGTACGTGATATGAAATTTCCCCAATTCTTTTGTCATGTTGTTCAATCATCCCTCCTTACGTACATCCTCACGTTAAAAAAGCAGAAAAATTATTGAGGGGCGGACCAAAGCACACTGTAGGGACCAGGGAGCCATTATAACGAGAGGCCAGCACAGAGTGGAATTCGCATTTCTTTGGAAGTTGTGTAGGATTGTAGCGATAATATCAGTCCCTAGTTTGGTCAGTTCTTCTTGCAAAGGTACGTGCAAGCACCTTCTTCGACTCTTCAATTTATTATATTACGTCTCACTAATTCCATCTTCAATTATCTTGATCTCACACTCAGGTCATATAATCTTCCCGATCTATCGTGCAAAAAAAAAAAAAAAACAAAACAAAGGTGTTTCTCTTCTAATAAGATAACATCTAATTTTTTTTGTATGAACGATGCTTCGAAAAATGTTTGCAGACTCACCGCTTGCGTTGTACCTGCAAGTGGGTTTTCCTGAATGGAGAGCAATAACTGTCCACAAGGTTGCCCGGGTTTCCAGTACTTCCCTCCTCCATCGGACGTTCCGGTTTCTGTATCTTTGGAAAGCAAAATTGCTGTGTGCCGGGAGACTTCGAGGTGGATCACCGTTAGCGTGGTCATCGTTGTTGTCGTCGTAGCCGCCGGTGTTGTTATAAAAAATCGCCGTGGTCCTCGGGATAGAATCCCATGGAAGCTTAAGATTCCAACAATAAACCTAATACTGAAGCCAGTGCCGACGAAGCCGCCGACGGAGCCGACGACGAGTCGGAGCGACGACGGAGTCGACGGAGCCGCCGACGGAGCGGACGACGGAGTCGACGGAGCGGACGACGGAGTCGACGGAGCCGACGACTGAGTCAACGGAGCCGACGAAGGAGCTGTGGAAGGACTGGAGGGAGGGGTCGGTGGAGACGCCACTGCCGTGTTGTCCGTGTTATACGCCATCACCGCCGTGCTGTCCATCTCATCCGTGTTGTTGTCATCAGATAAATAATTTATTGTACGTGGTAATTGAATGATGCATAATGATAGATCATCTATACTTAGCATGGGCACTTCTAAGTCCTATGAATTGTAATTTGATTTTTCAATCCAATTGTGCAATTATCTTGGAGATGCCACTAACTTATGATAAATAAATTAGCAATCCAAGTAAGATGTGGGAGTTAAGATGTGGGAGTACATTTCACTCCTATAAAGTAAAGATTCACCGATCGATTTAGTTGCATTAGATCTTCTAGTATGAAAACAATTTACATGTGAACTTCACCAATTTTTATTCCTTAAATCCTCTTAAACATATAAAAAGTGATTATGCATAGCCACTCAAGTAACAAAAATAAACAAGCAAGCAATTACAATAGAAAGCTAATAAAAGAAATGAATGACAAGAAAAATAAAGGACACGAGTGGTATCGGGCAAAATTAAGCAAAACCTGGTTATTAAGGCCCCGGACAAAGGCCCGTGAGCTATAAATGTAAATTCGATATATGCTCTCCAAGAGATGCCTGATGCTCAAATAGGAAAGTGAATGTATGACATGTCATGACCATCTACTAAATAAATTACATTCCTAAAATGAATTGTCGCATGTGAAAAATAAATCTAAAAACTGCTATATAAAGTGCAGTGCGATATTAAGAAAACAAATCTATTTGTGAGCGTGCATGGTACCTAAAATGCACCCCTAAAAATACTTTTTATTTTTTTTTAATATTTTAAGACACAAAAAGAAAAACTAAGAAAATTAACTAAGTGTCGAAATGGACATGAACTAAAGCTTATGTGCTCGAATCAACCTATATTCCATATTTGCATAGTAACTTGGACACCGAAATCACAAATAAAAATTATCAACGTTAACGCCGGTGGTGTCATGTAAAACAACCAGCATCCATGTCAACGTCGACCAGTTTTCCATACCAAAAGCCGCCACCGATAATGGAGGACAGAAGAGAGCCATTATAATGGGAGGCCACCTAATGAAAATTCGCACTTCTTTGCTGGTAGTGTAAGAATTATACCAATAACACCACACGCCTCGGTTCTTCTTGAGAAGGTACACGCAAGCACCTCCTTCGACTCTTCGGTTTACACTATATCCTACTTCATTCCATTTTCAATCAACTCGTTCTTGTGCTCGCGTCATATAATCTTCTGGGTTTATGTGATCAAAATAGTGTTTCTTTTTCTAATAAAGCACCCTCCTTTTGAACAACTACTTCTTTTCTTGTGTGAATTGATGCTTCAAAATATGTTTGTGAACTCATCGCTTGCATTTAACTACACAGGACTTTCTTGATGGAGAACTATAACTGTCCACAAAATTGTTCAGGTTGCCCGTGCTTCCCCTCTTCATTTGTCCCGAATTCGGTCTCGTCCGACGACGGGGACATTTCGTGGTGGGATACTCCGGGATGGGTCATCGTCGGCATAGTTGTCGTCGCCGTTGTAATCTGTGGTTTCCTTTTCTACTTTCGTCGTGGTCCTGAGGACGCAGAAAGCACTCTCTCGGTAAACGCGGAAATCTCCCTTCAATAGGACACCGCGAGCATTTCGTTTCCGTTGTCGTTAGCGTTCTTCTCCTAGGACAATAAGATCAAGCTTCTGGGCATGTCTGTGAAACTCAGAATAATTTATAGTGACAGGTCGTCTATTCTAGTATTAAACATTGGAGATTTGATGCAACAAATAATTGTGTTGGAGGAAAAAAAAAATTGTGATGAAGGGTTTGTTAAATTTCGGTAGTTCTATGGTCTATCAAGAACTGGATCTTCAGATTTATCGTGACATTTTCAGATGTGAACCATTAAAAGAAAACTGATGAATCACTAAGGAACATTTAGCGTAGAGTATTACAAGGTCATACCAATGGCAACTTTAAGATTTTGAATTAATTAATTAAACATGCAATTTAATTCATTTAGGAGTTGCCACCATAAAAGGGGTATGTAAAAATGTTGGGATCGATTTTTAACATCCATCTACACCCTCAGTTCGAACATAAGGCTTTGTGGCCTCAATTTCTTATGTACAAAATCCTCATGAAGGCGAGTGCAGAGCATGCCATCAAGATAATGTGCTATCTTATTATTCTAAGATTTATAATATTTAATGGAAATTTGAAGAGAAAAAGGGAAAACTAGCTTTGCATGGTTTAAGCACACAAACACATGATTGCTTAAGGCTAGTCTGCCTTATTATGCATAAGGGAAAGAAAAGATAAGCAAGATTGCATCATTGGTAACGCAAGCATATTAATGCCACTTTAGTCTTCAATAAGGGGCGGAGCTTGAAGAAGCAAAGCGAGCCTATGGTAGCAGCCTATTACGTTTTTCAGGCCCTTTGACTTCATATTCTATTAGTCAAGCGCTAGCGCCCCCATAGAGTCAAGCTCTTCTGCTATCAATGAAATTGAAAGACAAACAAAAACCAGTGCGTTTTGTAAACATGCGATTCACGCCTATGACTTACAATTAATACAACACAAGGACTCTAACACTTATTACAACATCATGACTCATCTTAAAACATTTATTACAACATGGCTCATCTTCGTGATTTATCACAACATGACTTCTTTTTATTTTAATTCAAAAGAAAATTGTATTCATTACTCAAAATAATATGTAAGTACATAGTGTTCATCACAGAACAAATTGAAACAAAGCAAGAATAGTCAAACGGAGCACCAGCAAACACACACTTGTTCCAAGAGAACATATATGTCGAGCAAAAGAGAAGATTGTGTGTATCAAATGGCAACCCTTGGCCTCAGTTTGATAGACACACATGTGAGAGGAGTATATTTAGTGCACATGTGAGGCGAGACATAAAGAAAGCCTCACATTGGGTATTTGGAGTGAAAAGGAACGGAGCAATTGTAATACCCTAATTTTCAAAAGGAGGTCATGATCAATCAAAAAGAGTAGATCATGTGCACCAATCAAAATTGGATGGCATGATGACATGCTAAATAATCAGGAGTTATCAACCATGACTCCTCATAATTATGTCATAAAATTTCCATAAATGTATCACATTAATTAGCTAATTTAAGATTTCACTAACAGTCGTGTTAAGAGAAATGGACATATATCTTTTTTAGTCATAAGAGTTAACGGAAGCTAAAGGCTTTAGACCGCGCACAATTACCTTCTTCTGGAGTCTCTTGGTCCATCAGCTTTGACGTCTGCAAGGAAACCTCCCGATTAGAGATACCATTGACATTTCTTCTTTCTCAAATTGGATAGATAAAAGGCAAATGTAAACCCAAGTAATCTGAATGAACTAGTATATACTTCCCCAATAAGCCTGATTGCAAGGGTAATTGCAAGTCGTTATTACTAAATTGCCAAATAACATTTGAATTCCTACCAAACATAAGATCGTCCAACATCAAAGGTAAGAAAAGAGATGAGCATCTATTGTTATATATTCCATCTTCAGGAAATAACCAAAAATTAAGTCGATCTATAACCATAGTAAAAGTATGTAGCATATAAGTTCTTTTCAATCCATAACTAGAAGCCGAACAGTCAAACTGATGAGCTAAATGCATCTTTTTAATCCATGGGGGATCCAACCTACTCAATATAACTTCTGATCCTCCCAAGTTCCTGAAGCATCCCATCTCTTTTCCTCAAGAACACAGCTGCCATTGGATCACTCTGCAAGAATCCATTAATCAAAGTTAATTAACCTTTAAGCAAGCTCAAATTCGGGGAGAAGAAAATAGAGGAAACGACAAAAAGCAAAAATCTCTTAGAATTGACTGTACTTATTGAAAGTTTTATAACTTAATTGCACTTTCGCAATAAGTTTTAGAGCTTCTAGTGCAATTATTCTTTCGATTGTTAGATTTGTAACTACAAACATATTACATCTAATTCAGCTCTTAATCATCAAATTCAAATTATTGCACTATTCCATTTACATTGCCAAAAGGCATAATCTAAATTTAGATAGATATTTTCCTTTAAAATATGATCTCTCTCCGCATAGACATATAGATATAGATTTTAACACTTTTTGTTCCTACTAATGTGGGCTTGTAACTTAGCTGCAAAGACTCGACGGATTGGCTCTATTCCACAAAATTGGCTTTCTATTCCTCTGCAAGCCCTTCGGTCTCTCCTTTGTTTAGTTCCCCTTGCCTGGGACTCTTTAGACCATGTTCACAATTTCAATAAAATTTTCTTTGACCCAAAAAGGCCGAACTTCACTTTTTCTCTTGCCCCCATAGGATGATCCACATGAGTCAGTTCTTTCTTCTTCTTTTTTCCTTTTTCTTGGGTCCGTCCAACTTGTCCAGACCAATAATTGCGAGTGACCATCGGACGAAGAAGACAAGACAGAACAATGGCAACAATTATGGGTGGTGTGGGTCCTGGAAACTGAGATGTTATTTTCAATTCCTTCCCGTCTGAAAAGCACAGGCTTTAAATGGTAAGCAACTCTTCACATGCGCTCGCCGTAGGAGTGCATGTGCAAGCACATGGACGTGCCAGGTGGGTCACTTTCACACGAGTAATATCCACTTCTATGTGTATGAAGGCAGATTACCAATGATCCAATTTTCAGTCTAGAGTAACATCAACGAACAAAGCTCTACACACCAAACCATCAAGACAGTAAGCATGCATACGTACTCAACAATCAAGCTACGGGGCCACCACCAACGGTTTCCTCTAGTCTTCGAGCTGCTCATGCTCAGTAAAAACTAAGAGGAGAGCCCCCACACATCCACAACCGAGACTCTGTCCAAAGCATAACGCGAATAAATTCTGCTCGTCGTCAACGACGCGACCATATCCCATCATCTTCATAGCAAAAGCGACTTTCAGCCACCAAGCAACCACTTGTCTCCATCGCTAATCACTCGACCCCAAACACCAAGGACAACCGCAGGGATATGCCAAGGCCCGAAGCAAAGCAAACCAAAAAAAATTCGGTAGAAATGAATGATGACCGAAAACGTAATTGCTAATCACAAGAAAGGTTACACAGCGTCACACATGTTCACGTGCTCCTTTCGACAACTCAAAAGTTGAGATTAAACCGAACGGATTTGGTTCAGGTATTTCATCGAACATTTGAACCGCACTGGCTAAAAGGGGGAAAAACCGACCAAGGGACTCGCAATAATCAACAAGCGGTGACCCAAAATAGCGGCGCACAGACGAACGGGGCCGGTGCTCGTGGGAACCGGACAGCGAAGAAGCCTGGTCTGGCAAGCCCAAAACGGCGCAAAACAAGGCACAAACGGGGGTCGGCCGAGGGTCCCTACCCGGCTCGGCCACGGCGAATGGAGGCGAGCTTGATAGATCGGACCACGTCCGGTCGCCTCGCACGCCTCCGAGCCGGGATCCTCTTTAAACGGCTCGTCCCGTGAAAAATCGAAGAAAGAAAAGAAACGTGACCTACCGGAGAGTTGGCGCGAGGAATGGGAGCAACGGGTTGGAGAGCGCGGTCGGGAGTCGTCGGACGGGGTCAGGCGTGGCCGGACTGCTGGACGACTCCTCGCTCTCAAACTCTCTCCCTCGGCTGCTCTCACGATCTCTCCACCTCCGAATCTCTCTCCCCCCTCTCTCTCTCTCTCTCTCTCTCTCTCTCTCTTCCCCCGTCTTTTAAGCTCGCGGAAGGCGCGAATGGCCCTGCCACCGCCAGGTCGCCGTGCCGGCCTGCCCCCGACCGAACATCCCGCTCGACGCCCCCTCCGCTGCTCCGTTGCCTCTGCTGATCCGTACGTCTTCCTTCCTTTTTGCAGACCGCATGCGAGGCGTGAGGGAGAAGGAGGAAGGAAGAGCTCCGCGGGCCGGGCCAAGAACAAGGGGAAATGGGCTGGCCCCGTGGGAAAAGAAGAGGGAAAAGAAGCAAAGGCCGAGCCGATGTACCTCGGCCCAGTCTCACTTTTTTAAATGATAATTTTTTTAAAAAGTTAAAAAATAATAATTTTAAAAAATTTTAATACTAGTAATGCAAATGCTCTTAATAACTAAATGTGATGCAATTTAATGAAACTAATTTTTTGTAAGGGTTAAAATTAATTCATAATTTTATATATAATTTAGGAATAACTAAATTGATTGTTAAAATTTAAGTGTCAACATTACTTTTTCAATTTTTCCTTCATCACACGCAGATACTTCAGTAACAACCGCAAAACTAAACTATACTTGTATTCGCAAAGAGGTGAATCATATTCCTCTATTAGCAGAAAGATTAGCGATTTATACAAACAACACTTGGGTAACGAAACCGCTTCTACCCTTCCCTTTTGTTTTTTAGCTTTTAAAGAAGATGCACTAACAGAAAATAATAGAGCTCTTCACAGAATTTCAAGCCTTTAGTGGCAGCTGTACACAAATCGAGCATGAACATAATTCTTCCTTTGTTTATCTTTTGCGATGTTCAAGAAACTCTGGTATGAGTGGCACTTCTTGAAGAACTGCTCAAGGAGGGGTACGAATGCCCTTTTGGTACCATTCATAAAAAGGTTTTCATGGGGTCTCTTCAATTTTGTTCCCCTAAATCCTCTTATATGTAAAGATGATTAGTCATTGCGCTCAAGCAAGAAAAAATTAAACAAGCAAGCAATAATAAATAAGAACCAAATAAATAAATAGATAAGGTGGAAAGAAATAAAGAACCCGAGCCGAGGTAGAAATTTATAAAGCCTTGTTATTAATACTTGGAATAGGATACTCTTAAGCTATAAATGGAAACTCAGTATAAACTCTCCGAAATAAACCACCACTAAAAAGAAAAAAAAAATATGCAAACGTGTGGTACTATATGAATACTAAACGAATTATTTCCCTAAATGAACTATGATATATGGAAACAAGAATCTAACTAGTGCTATCGAAATGTCATGCAATGCAATCTGCTTCAATTCCCCAAACGCAATCCTAGATGTATTTTTCGATGGAGATGGAATTTATTCTTATTTACGTTGTGTTTTTTTTTTTTTAACATTTCCTTTTATTCCGTTTCAATTCCGATTGCATTGAATTACAGAATAAGAACAAGTTTTAATTCACGACAATATTTTGATCGTCTACCATTGCCGCCGTTGCCGCCTCCTTCGCCGCCGCCGCCACCATTGCCGCCGCTACTATGTTGTCTGTGTTGTCCATGTTGTCCGTGTCCTCCATCTCATCAGATGATAGAATTACCATGGGTGGTCTTTGAATGATGCACAATGTCAAATCGTCTATTCTATTGTATAACATTTCAAATTCAATGCGATAAATACATTTTTTGTTGGTGGAAATAATTTTTGTGTTGGAAGGTTTATTGAGTTCGGTAGTTTTATGGTCCACGGAGAAACGAATCCTTGTATAGTAACAAATTATGTCTCTCTGTATATTTTTCCTAATTTCTATACAAAATGCTGTAATACACAAAATCTTGAAGATTTTATGATCAACGGATGAGATTTATTTTTTCTTTTTTCCAACGGTCATCAAGGAGGGATTATGGATCATCCGTTCTAAAAAGATTATTCATAACACCCTTATAAAAAACTGACAAAAGATAATTAATAAAAAAAATGGCCCAAAACAACTTCACATCTCGACCTTGCGTTGGAAAACGGCATCAATTGTTGTCGCAACCCTCCAAAGGAGAAACAAATTCTCGGGGTAAGTTGATGATGGATTACTATGCAGACACGAGCAATTTCTCGTGCAAGGTAGCGTCTATGCTTAGTATTGGCCCTCCCAAATTTGACCAATCGTAACTTAATTTTTCTATTCAATTTTGCAATTCAAATTAATTTGGAGCCACCACTAACCTATTAAGAGTCGACTAGGTACTTGAACAGGATGCGGGAATGCATTTCCCTCCTACAAAGCAAAGATTCATGAGTCTATATAATTATGCTAGATTAATCTAAAGCCTTGGTACCTTTCCCCTATAAGAAAATGATTTACATGTGATTTTTTTCAATTTGTATTCTTAAATCCTCTAAACATTAAAAAGGGATTATGCATAGCTACTAAAGCAATAATAATAAAAAGCTAATGAAATAAATAAATGATGAGAAAAATAAAGGACACGAGTCGTATCGAGCAAAATCAAACAAAACTTAATATTAAGAGTCCCTTCGTTTCGCGGAAAATATCATGTTTCCGGAAAACATTTTCCTGAAAGTCATTTTCCAAGAAAATGACTCTATTTTCCATTGTTTGGCAGAAACCTAAACTTTGAGTGAAAAATATTTTTCACCGTTCGTTAGCTAATTTAATTATTTGAGAAAAATTATCAAAAATTGAACTTTATTATTTTTAAATGACCAAAAAATTAGTTTTATTTTTTTATTTTTTTAAAAAAATGAAATTTTAATTATTTATATTTTAAAAAATAGAAATTTTTATTCTTTTATTCTTTTTTTTCTTTTTTTTTTTTTCCTTTTTCTTTTCCTTCCTCCTCCTTCTACCTCCTCCTTCCTCCGCCGGCTCATTCCTCCACCGGCGATTCTCAATCCACGACGATTGGCCGGCTCGCGGCGGCGGCGGCGTTGACGGCAGCGATGAAGACTTCCTCGCACTGATCGGCGGCGGTCATCGCGCAGGGCGCTTTTCGTTTTCCCCCAATCGTCGTCTCCTTGCCTCCCTTTCTTCCTCCGTCCGGCCTCGAGGGTTGACTCGGGGGATCGGCGATCGGGTCCGTCGGCGAGACGGCCGCTCGCCGACGGGGAGTCGGTCGATTTACGCGTCGCGGTGGTTGATCCTCCATCTTCTGCAGCTGCACCTCCCTCTTTCTCTCCCTCCCTCCTCTCCGTGTCGGAGCTCACGATCGGCAGGCTCACCTGGATCGGGAACCCGAGCTCCGCCGCCAGATCCAGTGAGCTCGGGTGAGGCCCAAGCCCCGCCCAGCTCGTTGGATCTGGCGAGGCCCGAGCTCCGCCCCAGGCCGACGAGAGCTCTGCCTCGCCCGATCTGGCGAGGCCCGAGCTCGGCTTCGCCAAATCGGGCTAGGAGGAGCCTCGCCGGCCTAGGGCGAGGCTCGAGCTAGCTCGCGGCCGCGGTCGGTCGCTGGCGCCGGTCGCCGTCGTGGCCGGCAACCGGCCAAGGCTAAGGAAGAAAGCTAAAAAGGAAAGAAAGAAAAGAAAAAAAGAAAAGGAAAAAAAGAAAAAAGAAAAGGAAAGCATAAAAATAAAACAAAAATGTGTTAATGAAAAGAAGAAGAAGTTATGGAAAATGTTTTCCACTTTTGAAAGTGGAAAACATTTTCCTCATCTTTGAAGGTTGTTTTTCCCAATGATGGAAAACATTTTCCTTGAGTAGTTTATTTTCCGTGAAACGAACACCGGAAAATCCGGAAAACGTTTTCCTAGAAGTCATTTTCCGTGAAACGAATGGACCCTAAGGCTCAGGACAAGAGCCTGTATTCAATATAAACTCTCCAAGGTATGCTTGATGCTTAATAAGGAAAGTGAATGTATGATATGTCATGACTCCCTACTAGATAAATTACCTTCCTAAAATGAACAATTGCATTTGAAAATGAAACATAATTATTGTTGCGACCTCACCTCGGGTGCACTACCTAGGGTTTGGTTAATGGATTGCTAAGTCTAGATTTAACTTGGGCTCTCCTAAGCCATACCAATTCGCGACTTAAATTCAAGTTCTTAGCATGCAAATAATTTTTAATTAAGAGTCGTCACTAATCTATTTTTGGTGGGTCAATTAGAAACCCAAGTAAAGTAACGGGATATTTATTTTACTTCTGCAAACTAGAGATTGTGAGTTCGAGGACTTAATTACATTAGATTTTTCTAATGCCCTTTGGTACCTTTCTATTTTATTTTGAAAAAAAATGTATGGCAAACAGCTTGAATTGATTTTAACTTATTTCCCTAACATGTGAGGCTATCACGCGAGTATGCAAACCACTAATTTAACACTCGTATAAAATAGTGAATAAATTGCAGGACTTACCTCATGGCATTGAAAGCATCTGCAGTGTTAGATCAAAATTCATATCGACAGTCCTAGATATGATTTCTAATTAACACGCAATTTTTTTTTGTTTTCACTTATTCAATGAGAATCATGCTTTATGCAATGCATGCTACTAATCTAACATGAAATGATATGACATGGCAATATGACCTAAGCTATACGACGAAAGTGATATATTTTGTGTTTTTTTAATGAGCATGCAACATATCCTAGAGAATGAAATTAATTTATTCAAAGACAATTTTTTTGGTATTTTCCATGAAATTCGAAATTAGAAAAATGCGAAAATTATCAATGCAAGTTAAGATATCATCCAATTTGTATTAGGAATTAAGTTAGGCTAAACCCTAATTTAAACTTGAATGTTATCTTAACTTGTTAATCCCTAACCTAAGATGCAATTTATCTATGAAAAATTATCTAAACTTATAAATAAATTTAAAAAAATGCAATCTTACCCTAACATGCAGTGACGTGCAAAGAATGCCTTAATTTTAGTTTTTTTTTTTCTTTTTCTTTTCTATGAAATTCGAAATTAAAATTGACACATAATTAAACGTGCAATTTAAATTTAAAAACTAACATCCTAAATGAATGCATTTTTTTTTCAAAAATTCGAAATAAATAAATTCCCTACGTGAAATAACCCTACGTGAAATAACCCTAAAACAATAAACCTAATCTAACTTAATTTTTTTGGATTTTCTTTCACGAAAACAAAATCGATCAAATGACACGACAGCAAATCAGACAAGATAAGATTGATATCCAAAAATTAACGAATCATATACCGCGCATGGAATCGGATTGGTCAATTTTAAATAAAACCGCAAATCGAATCTCGAGTGTGAGATCGGATTGGCAATTTTCCATGCAATTGCAAGTCGGATTTCGGGCGCGAAAATCGGACTATCAATCCCTAATTTAAAATGCTACTTCACATCAGAGATTTCAATCTAACATCAAGGAATATTCAAAAAAAAAAAAAAAAATTCTACCTAATTGGGATTTTGGGCTTGGAAGCGAGGGTTAGTAAACGGCGGCTACCCATGATGGAGGCTCGGCGTGGCTCGCGAGGATAGGTCGTTGCAATGGTGGGTAGCTCTCGCTAAATTCCATCTTCAATTATCTTAATCTCGCACCCGGATCATATAATCTTCCTAATCTATCCTTATAAAAAAAAAATAGTGTTTCTTTTCTAATAAGGTGCCGTCCTTTTTAAAACTTACCACTTCTTTTTTTTTTTTTGGTTTGAAAGATGCTTCGAAAAATGTTTGTAGACTCACTTGCGTTGAACTACAAGAGGGTAATCACTGGGGTTTGCTCTAATGGCCACCCCTCTAACATGAAAGAGGGAAATGGGAGGTTCGAATCCCTACATTCTCAGAGAGGGTTGAGGTAAGAACGATTTAGTTTCAGGTGTGACTTTAGACTCTCACGCTCTGCAAAGAGACGGGTAAAAGTCTGAGAGTGAGAGTTAGAGTAGAAATAGAATATGACCGACCAAAAAAAAAAAAAAAAAAAAAAAACTACAAGAGGGTTATCCTGATGGCGAGCAATAACTGTCCACAAGATTTTCCAGGTTTCCCATACTTCCCTTCTCCATCGGCATAGGACGTTCTGGTTTCTGCATCTTCGGAAAGCGACATCGCTGCATGCCGGGACACTTCGAGGTGGATCACCGCCAGTGTAGTCATCATTGTCATCGTCGTAGCTGCCGGTGTTATTATAAAAAATCGTCGTGGTCCCAGGGACAGAACCGCAGTTTCGCCGGAATTGAAATGGAAGCTTAAGACTCCAAAAATACTGTTAGTGCCGCAGCCATCGACACAGCAGCAGCCGTCGTCGTTGACAAAGTCGCCACCTATGCAGCAGCGGGCACGCGATCCGCCTTGTTCGTGTGACATCAAATGATAGAATTACCGTGGGAGATAATTGAATGATGCACGATGACAGATCGTCCACTCTATTGTATGATATTTCAGATTCAATGCAATAGATATTGTTTGATATTGGAAGGTTTACTAAATCCGGCAGTTTTATGGTCCATCGAGAAATCCCGTATCAAAACAAATTATGCCTCTCTTAATTTTCTCGTAAATCCTTTAAAAAAAAAAAAAAAGGCTGCAATACACAAAATCTTGAAGGTTTTGCAATCAATGGACGAGACTTACTTTTTCCTTTATCCAACGGTTATAAAGGGATTACGTATCCGTTCACAAGGGTTATTCGTAACAATCCATATAGGAAAGTGACAAAAGAAAAGAAAAAAAAAAGCCCCAAATAACTTTCATCTCCACCTTGTGCTGGAAAACAACAGCAACTGATGTTGTGACTCCTGAGGGAAAATTAGATTCACGAGGAAGTTGATTAATTACTAGGCGGTTCTTCTTGCGAGAAGGGGCCTAAACTTAACACGGGTCCTTCCAAGTCTTGTCAATCGTAATTTGATTTTTTAATCATGTCTATACTTAGCACGTAAGATGATTGGCGTCAATGTCAATGTGGCCAATCAATTTTGACCAAATGGATTGAATATGTACAAATACCACAAAAAAAAAAAAAAAAAAAACGTAAGACTCAATTGACAAAAAAGAAGAAGAGTTTATTGAATTTGTACAATTAAAATAGGTTTAGAATTTTTTTGATAATTTTCCCGATCAAAACCATCACCAATAATGGGGGATAGAAGAGAGCCATTATAATGAGAGGCCACCTAATGAAAACTCGCACTTCTTTGCTGGTAGTGTAAGAATTGTACCAATAACACCACTCGCCTCGGTTCTTCTTAATAAGGTACACGCAAGCACCTCTTTCGACTCTTCAGTTTATACTATATCCTAGTTCATTCCGTTTTCTATCACCTGGTTCTCGCACTCGGGTCATATAATCTTCTCGGTTTATGTGATCAAAGCAATGTTTCTTTTATAATAAAGCACCCTCCTTTTGAACAACTACTTCTTTTGTCGTGTGAATTGATCCTTCAAAATATGGTCGTAAACTCATCGCTTGCCTTTAACTACGCAGGGTTTTCTTGATGGAGAAGAATAACTGTCCACAAAATTGTGCGTGTTGTCCATGTTGCCCGTACTTCCCCCCTTCATTTGTGCCGAAGTCGGACAACATTTCGTGGTGGGATACTCCGGGATGGGTCATCGTCGGCATAGTAGTCGTCGCCGTCGTAATCTGTTGTCTTCTTTTCTTCTTTCGTCGTGGTCCTGAGGAATCGCAGAGCACTCTCCCAGTAAAACTGGAATTTAGCCTGAACGTGGAGGCGTGAATATTTTGTTTCCGTTGTTGTAAGGGTTCTTCTCCAAATGACAATAATCTGCAAGCTTCTGGGCTTGTGTCTGTGTGAAACTCGAATGACGTATAGTGATAGATATCGTCTATTCTAGTATCCAACATTGGGGATTTGATGCAATAAATAATTGTGTTGGAGGAAAAAAAAATTGCGATCAAGGGTTTATTAAATTTCAGTAGTTCTATGGTCTATCAAGAAATGGATCTTCAGATTTATCGCAACATTTTCAGATGTGAGTAATTAAAAGAACACTAATGAATCACTAAAAAACATTTAGTGTAGACTCTCACAAGGTCATACCAATGGCAACTTTAAGATCTCGATTTAATTAATTAAATGTGCAAGTTAATTCATTTAGGAGTTGTCACCATGAAAGGGGGTATGTTAAAAATGTCAGGATCGACTTTTAACGTCCAACTAAAGCCTCATTCCGAACATGAGGCTTTCTAGCCTCAATTTCTAATATACAAAATCCTCATGAAGGCGAGTGCAAAGCATGCCATTAGGATAAGGTGCTATCTTATTATTATAAGTGTTGGGAATAACTGATCCCCGAAAACCGGATTCGACACTAAATCGAACCCCTAAATCAATGCGGAAGACGAAGCCCGGGAATAACACGTATCACCGATCCTAAAGCACACCACGGATTCGAGCGTACCTTGTTAGCCACAGATTAGACACCGACGCCGATAGAGGAAGAGAAACTTGGCCCTGTTCGATCCGATGACATCAATTGGCCTAGGAGGGAAGATGGCGTCGCCGTTTGCGCTCGTTTTTCTTTTGGAGGGAGAGAGGGAGAGGAACGTACGTACAAAATGCCAAAGGGTGCCTTCTCCCTCTCTTTCCTCCCTTATATACGTTCCCTCCAAACAGCAATCGTGCCCCTTCATCCATGGGCCCTAATATTGTGGGCCGGGCTTTCAGGCCCAACATGGGCGGACGGGCCTTAAGCCCATCACATAAAACCATCATCTCCCACTCGCATATGGTGGGCCGAACAGAATTCTCTTTACCTCTCTTCAACATTCATACCGGTGAATAATCCGTGCGACCAGCATACTTTGAGAGCTCGTTGCCATACATCCGTTAGGAATATATAGCAGCTCATAATGGGCATCACATCCCGAGTAGATTTAGTATGCAGTACCCTAGATCGATCGATCACATTTATATCTCTCTTGATCTCTTTTAAACAATGATATTTATATTGTATTCACAATTATGATTATCCCAAAGACAGTCATAATTGGTTAACCGGTGAATACAAAACTACAATGTGATTCTCCAAAATCGATCTTCCTCTTTCCTTCAAACTCTCAATTTCAGTTTAGCTTGCTTTTCTAGAAATGTCCCATTAGATCGAATCAAACCATGACCATTGGCAACATCCTAAGATAACAAACACTAAATAGAAATCTTGAGAATAAGTAAGAGTCATGAGGGGACTAAAAATTGAGGAACTCTTTTCCTCAAGAGTCTCACACGACACAAAAATTGAGATCAAACTTTTGTCACTCTTATTGGTCGTCTCATGCATACGTAGTATGAAATACGTATTACGGTATTAACTCCTTTCCCATGGAGCGTATGTCTACACCTTTCAATACCGTACAGATGATGGTTCAGACATACCAAATGTCTAACTTGAGTTCACGTATCTACTCATTCACAAAATTCATCAGAACTCACATTTGGCATCATAGACAGATAAAGTAAAATATGTGGGGTATTTTACTTTCGGACATAGTAAGTATTATGTCCTCATCTTAACACCCAGTTAAGGCGACATACGTATTTTAAGCTTTAGCTCTCGATTATCACCTAGATAATAAGCTTAAAACAGTCTCATCTCTATTTATCACACAGTAAATAGAGGCGATTACCCGTGTGAGTAGGCTAATCTTATATCTGTCCGACATACTTTCTCAACCTAAAGTAATGCACTGAGCATTAAGATGCATAAAGATCAAACAAAGATTCATAGGCATTAATGATGAAAACACAAATTCATCAAATGTGAACACTTAGGGAAATTACAATATTCAGTACATTAGCCTCTACGCAATCCTAGAGATTTCATATGGCCACAAAACACATCTCTAGGTATTGGCTTTGTCATAGGATCTGCTACCATTCTATGCGTAGTATGTACTCTAAGTTCACATCTTTTCGTGCAATCATATCCTTGACAAAAGTATACTTGGTATCTATGTGTTTGGTCTTGCCATGATATTTTGGATCTTTGGTGTACGCTTTTGCTGCTGGCTATCACAGTTAACTAATAATGAATCTGCAGCACTTCAAATAACACCTAAATGATCCAATAATCTCTTAAGCCAAACATCTTCTTTTATTGCTGCTGATAATGCCACGAACTCAGTTTCCATCGTGGACAAGGCTATACACTTTTGTTTCTTACTTTGCTCCAACATATGGTGCCATTATTCGGTAAGAAAACAAACCTAGAGGTAGATTTTATTTCATCTAAATCTCCTCTCCAATCAGCATCAAAATAGCCTTTGAGTTGCAGATCCTTTCCATAATAACTTAACGTATAATCAGCAGTCCCCTTTAGATACCTCAGTATTCTTTTAACGGCTTTCCAACGTGCTTGACCTGGATTGGATTGGTATCTACTCATCATTCCAACTGCAAAACATATGCCAGGTCTTGTACACATCATAGCGTACATCAAGCTTCCAACAGCACTAGCATAAGGAACATGTTGCATTTGTTCCTTCTCTTGTGGAGTCTTTGGACACAGTCTATGGCTCAATCCTTCACCTCTTGCAATAGGAGTGTCTATGGGTTTACAATCCCATATCATTCATCTCAAAGTTGGAAGACAACCAACTTTTGACAGTATTGACAAGCTCCATATTGCTTCCGGTAATTAGTATATCATCAACATATAATGATATGATCACAAATTGATCATTGGATCTTTTGATATATATACAATGATCCTCATCTATCATTGTAAAATCATATGCCATTATGGCATTATGAAATCGTATATACCATTGTCTTGACGACTGCTTAAGGCCATATATCGACCTCAAAAGTCGACATACCTTTTCTTCTTGGCCTTTCACTATGAAACCAGCATGTTGTTCCATATATGTTCCTTCCTCTAATTCTCCATTGAGGAAAGCAGTCTTTACATCCATCTAATGTAACTCAAGATCCATACTAACCACTATTGCCAGAATTATGCGAATCGAGGTAAATCTCACTACAGGAGAAAATGTTTCTTCATAATCAATTCATTCCCGTTGATTATACCCCTTCGCCACAAGGCGAGCTTTATGCCCTTCTATTGAGCCATCAGCCTTTCGCTTTATTTTGAGAACCCACTTGTTCCTAATAGCTCTGCGTCCTTTTGGAAGATCAACCAGTTCTCATACTTGGTTTGACTTCATTGACTCTATTTCCTCTTCCATTGCATAAATCCATTTTTCCTTAGTAGGGCAATTCAGAGCCTCATTAATATTTCTTGGCTCATCCTTATCTTGCGGAGCAATCATAAAAGTTTCCCCTTCAATGTTAAAACGTCGACGGGGAATACTTTGGCGACTTGTTTACCGTATGGGAGATTGTACACTTAGCACATCATTCCCCATTATGCTCCCACTTGGATTAGATAATGATGATGTCGTCTCATCATGTGGTTGCAATTGAGAATGAGTTGAATTCAATTCATCACTTCTCATATTACTCCCACTTGGACAAACTCCACTAATATCATTATCTTGATCCAATGTTTCAAATAGGGAGTAATCTTCTCCTATTTCGCCCTTCTTAGGAAATTCATCCACTAAGAATGTGACATCCCGTGATTCAAATTCAGTTATACTCCCACTTTCCTGCTCACCTATGAACACATACCCTTTCGAGTGTTCGGAGTATCTCATGAAAATACTCTTATTTCTTTTGGGACCCAATTTCCCAAACTTGTGAGAGGACTCATGAGTATAGGCAGCACAACCCCATGGCTTAAGAAAACTTAAGTCCGATTTTCTACCTGTCCATAACTCATATGGAGTGGAACTAACTGATTTGGAAGGCACCCGGTTAAGTATATAGGCAGCGAGTTAACAACGCATCACTCCAAAAAGTGATATGTAAGTTAGCATGCGCCATCATGGACTTAACCATTTCCAGCAGGGTTCTGTTTCTTCTCTCTGCAACACCATTTTGTTGAGGAGTATATGGAATAGACAACTGTATTTATATTCCTTTTCATCACATTATTTTCTGAACTCATCGATAAATATTCTCGACCTCGATCGGATCTCAATACTTTTATTTTCTTGTCTAATTGATTTTCTTCCAAGTTCATAAACCTTTTGAAACAACATAATGCTTCAGATTTATGAGAAATCAAAAAGACATATCCGAATCGAGTATAATCATCAATAAAAGTGATGAAATAAACAGCCCAATGCCTTCTTCTCACAGTCATTTAACCACAGACGTCAGAATGGATTAAATGCAGAGGAAATTCAGCTCTTTTACTTTTTCCAAATGGTTTCCTTGTCATTTTCCCTACTAGGCAATGCTCACATATGGGCAAATCGACTTTTTCAATATTGCCCAACAAGCCCTCTTTGGCTAGTCTATTCATACATTATTGGCCAATATGACCAAGTCTAGCATGCCACACATTCACATCATTATCATATGAAGTAGAAGATGTGAAACAAGGGAATAACATATATTGACATCACCACAGTCAACATTTAGTACAATAAAACCATCTAGAAAGTGACCACAATCATAGTAGTTTGTATCCAAATACAAATCTACACCGTTATTACGGAAGTTCACACTAAAACCAAGCTTAACCAACATCAAAACAGACACTTAAATTTCGACGAATCTCTAGAGCATTTAGAACATCATGTAGGAACAAGGTGCGCCCACCACACATGTTCAGTTGGCAGGTGCCAATCCCTTTAACTTCAGCTCTGGAGTTGTTTCCCACATAGATCCATTTAGTTCCAGTTGGTATTCGTCGGAATTCCACGAAGGATCCTCTATCCTTCGCTACATCGTCTGTTGCTCCTGAATCTACAGTCCACAAATGATTGGATTCAGCTAATAATACAGAACTTGACACAAAAGTAAAGTTCTCAAATGTACAAGAGGTGTTTACCTTCTTTGGCTCACGACAGTCGCGAGCATAGTGACATTTCTTGTCACAATTGTAACACCTCACCCTTGACATTTTCTTCACTTGAGGACGTTTTCCTCTCTTGTGTTGGTTAACTCTTGATCTCTTGCAATAAGGACTTGATCCTTTGCATTCCCACATATTGAACGAATCAATACGCTTGCGCTTAGAGCTCAAAGCCCTTTCTAAGCTAGAACCAGCATTGTAAATTTCTATTTTCAGCTCACATGCCGTTAAGCGGTCCTCTACCAGCTCAAGGTGGCGCACAGCATCCTCAAGATCTTCCATAACATGGTCAAGAGCTTCTAGTGCTTCTTGCTTTTCTAGCACATATTGAATCTTCATATTCAATATTTCACAATTGTTGCCGTTCATATCAGCAATTACGTTCTTAGTTCTTTGAAAACATCGATCCGAACACATCGGACATACATGCACGAATAATTAATGCCTATCATTTATGCATCCCTATTTACACAGACCCATCATATTAATGAATAATTTCAAGTAAGGTTTCAGAATCAAAAGGTCACTATGTTTCCAATCATTCTCCAAAAATCCTAACTTAAAACTATCATTAATATGATTGTCATATGCAAAATCAATTCTATGAAGCTACAAAAACTTCTAAACTACCCACAGCTAATTACCCACAGCAATCAGCAATTAATAGAAAGCAAATAATATCTAACATCCAATAGAATAATAATACTTTCACATAATACATTATATATTACACTAAGCAATATATACAGGGAAAAATATCAACATGGAAAGAGATATTTACACCCACAAAACATCTCATAATTAATCTAAGAAATAAATAGGGAATGTCCCTTCTAATCTATCAGTCAAAATATCTGAGAAATTTGAAGGCACATTTGCCAACCATGGGAAAACTTTTGGAGAGCTTTCATGTCGCCACCAAGGCGCATTCACTCTGCGCCATGTGGCGCTCAATCTAAGGGTTGAAGTTTTGGCCAACTCAATCCTATAGTACTCTCTTACAAAAGCTTCCACTAGCCCCCTGTAATCCGGGACCACGTTGACCTCCCATAGCCCGATCTAACACTGCTTGCCATTCAGGTGGAAGAGTGTTCATCAAAGCCGGCACCTTCTCAAAATCCGGCATAAGATAACCATTCCGGATGATTTCCTGTATCATCTGATTGACCTTGACCATGTGTGATACTAAATCACCATCAAGCCACCGATAATCAGCTAACTCTTTCGTCAGCCTTTTCAGTCTAGCTCTACCTTCGTCTATTCTCGGGATTGCAGGTATCCGTGCATAACGCATCATAGTTCCTGCAACGAATGCATAACTTAAATGGATCACTTATAATCCACAATTAAACAAAATGGAAAATACATAATTTTCCATGATTCATGCAACAAATGAAGAATAAAAAATGGATTACCTCTAACCCACACAGACATAATTGAAAAAGAAACAAATTCCTTTTTTTTTTTTTTTTTTTTTTTTTTTTTTTCGGGTCAACGGTCAAAGTCAACGGTCAACGGTCGTCGGTCAACGGTCAGGTCGTCGGGCCGGTCGGACCGGTCGGGCCGATCCGGCCGGGTCGGACGAACCGACCGCACGTGCCGCGCGCGTGCGCTGGGCCGGCGTCACGCGGGCGTCATCCGGCACGTCCGCACGCGCGCGTGCGTGCCGGGCGCCCGCTGGTCGGGTCGACGTCGGGTCGGGTCGCCGGCCGGTTACCGGCCGTCCAACGGTCGTCGGCGATGACGTCATCGATGACGACATCCCGGCGGTTATCGTGACGTCACGGTGACGTCAGCACGCGTCGGTTCGCCGACCGGCGCGTGCCGGTTCGCCGGTTCGCCGGCGCGCACATGCCGGTTCGCCGACCGGCGCGTGCGCCGCACGCGCTGGGCGAGCCAGCGCTTCCGGGCGCGTGCGGCGTCTCCCGGCGGCGCACGACATGTCGCCGGACTCGTCTCGACGTCGCCTTTCTTCCTATGCCATTATAATTTTATTTCGACTTACGAAAACTCAGAAAAAAGGCCGAACAGCGCTCGGGTGTCGGGATTTCTCGCCCCGATCCGTGCGGCCGAATTGCTTTTGCGAAAAATCAATCAAAAACATCAAACAGGTCGGGAAAAACGTGAACTAGGGCTCGATACCAATGTTGGGAATAATCGATCCCCGAAAACCGGATTCGACACTAAATCGAACCCCTAAATCAATGCGGAAGACGAAGCCGGGAATAACACGTATCATCGATCCTAAAGCACACCACGGATTCGAGCATACCTTGTTAGCCACAGATTAGACACCGACGCCGATAGAGGAAGAGAAACTTGGCCCTGTTCGATCCGATGACATCAATTGGCCTAGGAGGGAAGATGGCGTCGCCGTTTGCGCTCGTTTTTCTTTTGGAGGGAGAGAGGGAGAGGAATGTACGTACAAAATGCCAAAGGGTGCCTTCTCCCTCTCTTTCCTCCCTTATATACGTTCCCTCCAAACAGGAATCGTGCCCCTTCATCCATGGGCCCTAATATTGTGGGCCGGGCTTTCAGGCCCAACATGGGCGGACGGGCCTTAAGCCCATCACATAAAACCATCAATAAGATTTATAATACGGAACAGAAATTTGAAGAAAATAAGGGAAAATTAGCTTTGCATGATTTAAGCACACAGACATGCGATCGCTTAAGGCTAGTCTGTCTTTACATATTATAAACCAAGCATTTTATATGCATAAGAGAAAGAAAAGGTAAGCAAGATTACATCACTATTGAGGGAGGCATATTAATGCCCAATAACAACATGCGATTCACACTTATGACTTACAATTAATATGACACAATGACTCATTCTAATAGACTTATTACAACATCATGACATGACTCATCTTCGTGATTTATTACAATGCGGTTTTTTTTTTTTTTTTTTTTTTTTTATCGAAAGAAATTGTACTCGTTCCTTAAAAGGATACAGAAGTACATAGTATTCATGAAAAAGCAAATCAAAATAGAGTAAGAATGTTGAAAAACAAAACCAAATCCATAAAACAATGAGGATCAACGATGCTCATCCCACAAGAACATATCCGTTGAGCAAAACAATCAGTGGCCAATAACTAGATCTAGTGTCTTTGTTAGTGATGAGCATACACTGAAAATTTCTTCTCCAACAACTACGACTTTGCCAATTAGCAGTGCATGTCTAGTTTTGGTATTTACGCCATCGTCATACAAAGATAGCCAAATTAGGTTGAACGAACAGAAATCTAACTTGTGGAAGAGCAAAACTTCTCGATTCAATAAGACGTCAAAACTCTTGCAATCATCATTGAATCTGAAGACTGAGACCTTGTGCACAAATAGAGCAGAGGGATATTAAATCCTCAAAAATATATTTATTAAACTCTCAGATTTTGACTGGGAGAGGATGGCACAGAAATCTAGAACTAAATCAAGAGAGTTCCAACTCTCAAATTGAGAACTAGACTGGGAGAAAATAGCTCCCAAATCTAAATTAGGACAGAGAAAAGGCAATTAAAGAAGAATTGAATGCAAACAAATCAACAAAAGAGGGAGGGGAGAGTGAGACTAGCTCAAACCCTTCGTCATAACTGAAGGTTGAAGAAAACAAGGGAGAGAAAAGAGCAAGAGGAGAGAGAAAAGACTTTCCAGCTCCCATCACAACGTGACTTATCAACATGACATTATCACAACGTAATTCACCAACATGACATTTGTCATAACATGATTCGTGACTCATCCCAAACACTATTTTGACACATTATTAACACACTTTCTACAAAGGAAATGAGCATCTTGTCTTGGTCTTCTTTTTTGAGAGGCGTATGGCAGCTTCCTCGTCCCATCTTGTTTCTCTTTCTTCTGCTGATCGCAAAATCCAAATGGAAGGATCTCGAACGCTAATTCTTGTTCTTACTTTTTAGGAGGAGACTAACTTAATGGGACATCACTCTATCCTAAAGGAATATCACTTGGATCTACCGTAATATTACCGAGAGGTGAATTTGTTCCTAACATGACAGGCTACAGAGACTAGGGCCAACTGTCCACATTCATTATTGATGAGGAGTGTCCAAGACTCAATGACAATCCACAAGCAAAGGGATCTTGAGAAGTGGTTCATCCCGTGGGTCTTTTCATGATGATGATTGATTTAGATTGTCTTCCATTATTATGATCGACTAAAGAAAGTGTTGTGTAACATGTTTTTTACTCTTCTTTCCTCTTGAATTGACCCTTATTGTCTTAATCAAATAGGATTTTGATTTGAATAAGGATTAGGATGCTCTCGTAATACGAAGAGATGGGATTCCAACGTTGGGCATATTTGAGTTCAGCAAAAGTACGGTATTTTTTGTGCACTTCCATTGACTCCGTCTGTTTTTGTTGTCGATGACTCCGAGTTTTATAAGTGGTTCAGTTTTCTTTTTTGGCTTGCACAATCTAAAATTCGTAAATAGCTGATTAAAGTAGCAAGACTTTTAGGGAAATAATAATCTAAAAATTCATAAACCTACTACATGGTAACCATTTTAATCATAAACTTTTTAGTTTTATTAATTTAGTTATAAACATTTTGACGATTTACCAAACCAGTCATAAATGTTTGGATTAATTGCCAATATATCATTCTGTCTAATTTTGGTTAGAAATTGCTAACGTAATAGCCGTCATTAGTCATGCCATGTAGAGTGACTAGGATTCACGTCAACGATTTTCGGTCAAAATTAATCGGAAGAATTATATTGACTAATCGTCAAAAAATTTAGGACTAAATTGATAAAACTAAAAAGTTTATAATTGAATTGACAGTTGTACAATAAGTTTAGGATTTTTTAAATAACTTTTCCAGTTTTCAGATCGCAATTAATTCAAGATCTCTAACCAGGCATCAACTTAGTCTCCTAATATAGCATTAAAAACAATGGCAACACGTTGTAAACTAGGATTAAATGATGGTATAGAAACTTTGCTGGTACGGCAGAGAGCGATAGTGAATTCAAAACTCAAAGATGCTGGATTGTTCAGCCTTTAGGCCATATTCAGAAGTATCATGGTTAGTCAAGCAGCCTCCTTATTCCCTGCTTTTACATGATACTTCCATATATGAAATTCCTAGAAAAATTGTCCATATTTCCTCGCTTGATTTAAACGACCCATGTGCTTGTGTAGGATTTTGTGTAACGAAAAACTCATTATACTGTGAATATGCGGCAACACCTTTGGCAAAAATATTTTGTTATAAAAGTGGATCGAGAATTTAGATAGTGAAGAAAAGAACCATTAATCCAAAAGATAATTAAATAGATGTTAACCCTTCTTTGAAATTCCAGAGGGTGGGCGGCGCCTCCTAGATGCACCAAATTCTGGCAACCATGGGCGGTTTACGCGACAAACATTGATTTTCATGGATGATCTCGGAAGCAATGGGGGACGAAAAGAAAAGGGGTTCCAATACGAGCTGGCGACAAACTAAGTGCATGGGCTCATAGACCAAACCAGAAAAAGAAAAACAGTTTTCATGGGCTTTTTGTAAAATAAACGAAAAAACATGTTTGTGGACTATGAAGCCTGTTTCAAAGCAGGCCCAAAATGCAGCAGAGATAGGGGGCTAACTAGGGGTGAGCATCGGTCCAAGGTCAACTCTGGACCGACCCTAGACCAGCCCAACCCTGCCGGTCCTAGTTCAGTTCCTAATGAGATTGGGTTGGTCCTCGGTCCTAGAATTTATGGACATGCTGTGCGGGTTGGTCCTCGGTCCTGAGTGGCGTCAATAACATTAAACAGCTCTTTAGTGAGGAATTCAAGTAATTTTACATTATTATTTAATAATTTAGGTTTTTAATGTCTTTTACGACGTCAATAGTCATAATTTACGGAGCAAAATATTTTTGTGAGGAGTCCTCATGGCGTCCAAAAAAACACCTTATGGCATCCTTCTTTAATATTGGTTATCTTCTATCTTATTTGTCCTCTTAGTCTTCAATTTGCCAAAATCTAAAGATAGCCACTCGATACTCACCTTGCTTGTTTTGGGTCACTCGTGCCGCTCATCGCTTGATGCTCGCTTGACTTGTTGCTCCTCGCTCGACATTCGATGCTCATTCTATTCGACGCTCACCCCACTTGACCCTCATCGCTTACCTTCCTTAGCTGAGCTCGCTTATCATCGAACTTATTGGGTCAGTACGGTCCTTAGTTGCCATTTCAAGGAATACAAAAAATGAAATAAAAAATTATTGGTTGGTCCTAAGTTGACCTTGAAACCGGACCAAACCCATTGGGTCAGTCCGATCCTCAATTGCTTTTTAAAGGAGTACAAAAAATGAAATAAAAAAATTATCGGTTGGTCTCAGGTTGACCCTGGAATCGGACCGAACCCATTGGGTCGGTCTGGTCCTCGGTCCCAAATATTGAGGACCGGCACTGTGCAAGTTGGTCCTAGGGTTAGGGGGTGGACCGGCCCAACCCGGACCATGCTCACCCCTAGGGCTAACGTCTTGGGTTTAAAAGGGTGAAGTGCTTTCTCTAACGACCATTCCATTACACGATCCATCCGTGGGCCTTAAAAGACCCTCATCCGAACAACTCGGCCCACTCATATTGTCCTAGATTCGAAAAAATTATCAAAAAAAGTCATAAATCTATTATAATTTTTCAAATTCAGTTCTAAACTTCTTTTTATCAATTTAGTCCATATGACCAATTTTAGCCTACCAGCATTGATGTAGACATCCACTAGTACTAGCCATCCAACTAACGTTAACATAGATGATATTTTAATAATATTTTTTCTTTTTTTTTTCAAATTTTTATTTATTGTTCCTTTCTCTTTCTTTTTTCTTCACTTCCACCTCCTTCCTCCCGCCAATCACCGACGGTGATCAATCCCTCACTAACCTCAGGGAAGCCTGGCTATGGCTAGGCAACCTCGCCCAGGCCGTTTGTTGGGCTAGCGAGGGTTGCACCTTGTTGGCCAAGGGCAAGGCTTGACTGCACATGGCCTCTGGTGAGGGCTACAAGTGGCTAGGCTGAAAGAGCTAGTACGAATACCTAGAGGTGGGTGAATAAGTGTTAAGATAAATTTTTGCGAAAACGTTTGTAAAATACTTTTCTTTTGAAACAGAGTCTAAAAGCCAACGAACTTGAGTGAGTTTTGAATCTCTAACGAATAAACAAAATTACGAATAAGTAAAGGAGTTTAGGGAAGAAAATATAAACACAAGGTTTATAGTGGTTCAGCTTAGATCAAGCCTACGTCCACTCTTCAGTGCTGACAGCCTACTGGCCGAATTCCACTATGAATCAAAAGAGATTTTACAGTCACACGATCTCGACTTCACTGTGCAGAAACTCTACTACACTCTTTCAAAGTCTCACAAATGTTTGCTCTCTTTTGAGTACAACTTAATTTCAGCAAATGAAATAGCAAAGAACTAGGAAGTTTCAGTCTTTGAAATTTTTCTTTTTCGCACTTCTATCGAACAACTAGAGACTCCGCCTTAAATACTCCTCCATACATTCACGACCATAGGCACTTTCCAAAGGAGTTCTTCCAATCTACCCGTTGGACAGAATCAATTAAGGAGATCTCGAGTCGTTTTAAGAATGTGATAAAAGCCCGTCAATCATGTTCGCCCATATAATTAGGATCTTGGTTTCCATAAGTAGAACATTCCAAGTTTGTTTGCCTTCCAAAAGATTTGATTATCGAAATTGTCTCCAATAAGGATAATCAATCATATAAGTGTTATATCCAGCCATAAGGTCATCCATAAACCATACGAATCGAATCCTTGAAGAAATAAAGATAATCTCGCATCTGAATAAGTCTTCATTCTTCAGTGTCGTTTAGTCTAGAATCTGTCAGCGTAAATAGACTTTGATTCTAAAGTCTGTCGGTTTTCAGACTTTGACTTTAAAAGCCTTGGAGTCTTCAAACTAGATTGTAGAAAGGTCTTGTCAACTTCAAAACAATAAGGGAGTTTTTTTCCAACAATCTCCCCATTTTTTATTATGACAAAACTTTCCTACAGATTTAAGAACTTTTGTCCTACAAAATAACTTTTAAGCAATACATGACATCTTATAAAAAATAAGTTGATTACGACCTGGATAGCATCGATTTTGCAACCATAGAAAACATGTTAATCTTGAAAAGATAAACAAATAACTATCCAACGACAATCATTATCACAAACTAAGCTGCAGCAAGCATTATATCAAACAGTTCAACAATCAGCCAAACAAATCCAAAAGTCAAACTTCAAACAAACAAAAATCCAAACCAAAGTTATGAAAAAGTCAATAATGCAAATCTGCACCATTCTCCCCCTTTTTGTCAACAGCAAAAAGTGGAGAACCTTAAATAAATGGATAAGTGCTGCAAAAGTCCTAAAACTTGTCATGAAAATACATTTGAGTCCTAAAACTTGCAAAAAGTGCAAATAAGTCCTAAAACTCATCAAAATGTTTCATTTGAGTCCTAAAATTGACGCCGTTAGCCTTTTCCGTTAAAAATGCTGACGTGGCATTTAAAATTAATTTTTATTTTCCACGTGGCTTTTTAAATTTTTTTTATATTTAAATTAGATTTAAAAATTAAAAAAAAAGTGAAATTTTATTTAAAAAGAAAACTCCAGTGAGGCTACCATTTTTTTTTGAAATGTTTTATTTTTTAAATGAATTTTCACTTTTTTTTTGAAAATAAGATAAAATGAATAAATCTAATTTTTTAGTTTTTAAATCTATTTTAAAAAAATGAATAAAAAATCATTAAAAAAGCCACATGGAAAATAAAAATTAATTTTTAAATGCCACGTTAGCATTTTTAACAGAAAATGCTTGAAAATGCTAACGGCGTCGATTTTAGGACTCAAATGAAACATTTTGATAAGTTTTAGGACTTATTTGCACTTTTTGCAAGTTTTAAGATTCAAATGCATTTTTATGACAAGTTTTAGGACTTCCGCTGCACTTATCCCTAAAATAAAAGTGAAATGAAATTAGGGCTGTTTGGGGATGTGAATGAGTTGGAAATCCCCCATAGACTTAACAGTCTACTCCAGCTTCTTCAGAGTCTCCATCAGCTGCTCAATACCCTCACCCTTTGCATTTGCTTGAACTTGAAGCTTAAGGGCTTGTACCTGCTCGTGTAGAGAATCTGAAGTAGACGCTAAAGCTGTTTTGAGGTTCTTGATCTCAAACTCCATCCCATATTGCTGAGCCCTCAAATCCAGAAGGATTTCTAGCAGCCTTTGAAAGTCTGCTACTAGTTCTGTTGGTACACTAGGTCCAGTCAAATCGATTCCAGGAGTATTGAGATGTGAAGGAACATCAGCAATTCGATCACCAAGATTTGGAGAGGATGCCTCAACATCAGCTTCAGGAAATTGAGAGGCAAATACATCCTCTAGATCGGCAGGAGAACGACTAACATCATCACTAGTAAAAACAGGTGAAGAAGTATCTCTTTTTTCAGCAGCTCCCCTGTTTCTATGCCTTCAGGTGGAGAAAAGAATTCTTCTTCTTGTTCTTACTCAGCTTTAGCACCCAAGTGATGTTCTTTCTCTTTTCCATCTCCTGCAGTTCCACTCCTAATTTTCTCAGAATCCTCTAACAAGAATACAACTAAGGTTGGCTTAAAAGAGTCATCTTAACCCTCTTCTACTCCTGATTTTCGTTTTGCTTCCTCTCCTTCTCTTCCTTCTTCTTCTCTTATTTCTCTTTCTTTTTTCTCTTTCCCCTGCTCTTCTTTCTTCACTTCCTTCTCTTCTCTTTTCTCTTCCTTCTGTCTCTTCTCGTCCTCTTGTCTCTCTATCCTTTGACTGCTCAAACCTAACAAAACTCCGAAGATTTTTCAAGGTAAAAGCAGAAAGAGTGAGTTCGTCCTCATCCTCTTCATCTTGAAGAATAAGGGCTCTTCTCTTCTTTATTGATTCAATCACGGGCTCCTTGTCTTTTCTTTTCTTCGCAACAGAATCTTGTTTTGTTTTGCTCAGGGATTTCTCCTTAAAGCGCTCTAGGACCTTGTTCAGTTCCTTCAGTCTCATTTTTGACATCATCTTCAATCCTATCACCATAGAAGCAATTGTTCGAGCACAGAGAGATGTAGGAAGCTGAATTTGAAAGTGTTGAAACAATTTGGTGACTAGCGTAGAGTAAGGAAGCTGTCCCTTATCTTTCACCACAGTCCTGTACATGTGCATCAGGATTGTGTGTGGTAGCGAGAACTTCATTCCATTACTGATGGCAAACATAGTTTAGCTTCTGAATAAGAAACATCAATCTTGGAGGTTGACTTGGGTTGAATGCAGTTTATCACGACCTTGTGTAGCAAGATGTTGGAAGCAGTCATTCTTTGATAGATGATGCCACCCTTAGAAAGTTTATCTTTCACAATGAAACTTGTAGCATGACCAACAGTCATGTTTATTGGTCAGAAACTCCCTCTTTCCACACCAATAATGTCCGTCAATGTGTCTACGTCCACCACAAACTCTCTATCCCTTACAGTAAAATAGAATCTATTCGCATTTAGGAATGACATATTCGAATAGAAATAAGCAGTTAACTCGGCATAAGCGACAGCGGTCTCCGAACAAAATTTTTCAAGTTGAAAAAGAGCAAATTTCTCCCTCAGGTTCACCTTCAAAGAGTCTAAAAAGTTGAAATCCACAGTTCGAGGATTCATCACCCCTCTCTTCAACAGTTTGGAGTAAGTTCTTTGGTGATCTTTGGACCGAAACAAATTTGATCCCTCACCACGCTTTTCTACAGCAACGCCCATCCTAGGCTGAAAATTTGCGTACAACTTCTCATCGTCATCCTTAATCTCAGGCTGATTAAAGGAACTAAACCGTGGATCACTTGGAAAGTTGGCAAAAGTCCTATCTGCCAAACCTTCAGACGCAATGCCTAGCATTTCCATTGATCTCAAAAACTGAGTCTCATTCTTGTAACCTCTCTCTTTCAAAAACTCATCGATGAAAGTCATAGCAGAACCACCCTGTTTCAACTAACTGTAGAGTTTAAAGAGGAACTTGGGTTTTAGCGTTCTTACGGGTTCGACGTTTTCCACGATCTCTTCTTCTGTTGGTTGGCGCGGAGAATGTTGCTGTTGTTGATGCTATTGCGGTTGCTGAGGAGAATCTTCTTCATTGCTCAAGTCAAAGTGGGTAGGACCCTCAGGCATGCTTTGTGGTCCCATGCTTGCGATCCTAGAAGATTTTCTTTGGAACGACATCGTTGCAATCGAGGAGGATTTCTCTAACTTATTCGTTTGAGATGGTTGAAAACTTGGAGAACGATCTTGAGAGTAAAAGTGAGAAAGTAGGAATTTTTGTATTCTAGGGTTTGTGAAAGCGTAAATGGAGAAGAAAGACTCGACAGTATAAAAAGCAAATGAAACGGGTTATACAAACCGTTGTACAGAAACGAACCATCGCACGAAAATTGCCTTTTTCGAATGAAAACTGTCAAGAATTCAAAATTTTGAAAAATATAACTTCCAAAAATAAAATAGGCAAGCATCGATTTAAATATCAACGTACCTTTTCGAGACATTCATACTAAAATTAAATTGTCTCTATTTAAGAAGTAATAACTTACAGATGTAAATTCAGGATTCTCTGAGTCTGACCACCTTCAAACTTTAATCGGTAGAAGATATAATATTCAATTTGGTGCGAATAGACTCAAATAGAATTTTCTCCAATGGCTTTGTAAATATATCTGTCAACTGATTCTTTGAGTCAATGAACTGAATCATTATTTCTCCATTCTGAACATGATCTCTTATAAAATGATGTCAAATCTCTATATGTTTTGCCCTTGGATGAAGAATTGGATTCTTTGTGAGATTAATGGCACTGGTGTTGTCGCATTTGATCTCAGTGCACGATTCTTCAATTGCAAAGTCTCTTAGCTGTTGCTTTATCCACAAAATTTGAGAACAACAGCTTCCAAGAGCCATATACTCTGCTTCTGTTGTTGAAAGAGCTATAGTACTCTGCTTCAAGTGCCAGAAGTACTTTTTCTATCAACTCTGCAACTTGCTAAATCTGCGTCTAAATATCCAAGGAGAGTAAAGTCTCATTATTTGGGATACCATAGACCAAGCTTTGGAGTTGTTGCAACGTATTTGATGATGCGTTTTGTAGCACTTAAGTGGGATTCTTTGGGATTTGATTGGAATCTAGCACAAATGCAAATACTAAACAAAATGTCAAGTCTAGATGCAGTAAGGTAAAGAAACGAACCAATAATACTCATGTAGAGCTTCTGATCAACTTTCTTTCCTCCTTCATCTTTGTCCAGCTTTGAAGAACTTAACATTGGTATCTTAGTTTTTTTGCAATTCTCCAATCCAAATTTCTTAATGAGATCTTTTGCATATTTTTCTTGATGAATGAAAATTCTTTTCTTTAATTGTTTGACTTGTAATCCGAGAATGAAAGTTAATTCACCCATCATGCTCATCTCGAATTCATCCTGTATAGACTTAGAAAACTTATTGCATAAATTTTCATTAGGAGATCCAAAAATGATATCATCGACATAAATTTGTACTAATAAAAAGTCTTTTCCTTCTTTCTTTATGAATAAAGTAGTATTTACCTTTCCCTTTTCAAAATCATTTTGGATTAGAAATTTACTTAACCTTTTCAAAATCCATACAAGGCCTTCTTCAGTCTATAGACTGAGTTTGGCTTTCTTGGGTCTTCAAAATCAGGGGGTTGTTCCACATAGACTTTTTCTTGGATAAATCCATTGAGAAATGCACTTTTGACATCCATTTGGAATAACCTGAAATTTTTATAGCAAGTAAAAGCAAGTAATAATTTAATTACTTCTAACCTCGCTACTGGTGCATAGGTCTCGTCATAGTCTATCCCTTCTTCTTCCATATATCCTTTGGCCACGAATCTTGCTTTATTTCTGACCACTTTTCCTTTCTCGTCCACTTTAATCCTAAAAACCCATTTAGTTCCAATAATAGATTTACCTTTTGGTTTAAGAATTAGCTCCCAAACATCATTAATGCTGAACTGTCTGAGCTCTTCTTGCATGGCTTCGATCCAACTTTCATCAGATAGGGCTTCTTCTACACTTTTGGGTTCTATCTAAAAAATAAGTGCTAAATCACTAGACTCTTCTCGCCTTTTGGATCTGGTGCGAATTCCTTCATCAATGTTGCCAATGATGAGTTCCTTGGGATGACTAGACTTATGCTTCCATTTACTGGTTGGTCTGTGAGTTTGCTATTCTTCTGCTTCAGTTGAATCTTCTAGCTCTGCTCATTGCTGATCTTCAAAAGTCTGAACCACTTCGGGGGAAGTAGACTTCGTAAAGTCTAGTGCAGGTTTAGATTCTTCTAGTTGAGTCTGATCTAGTTGATTCTGCATAGAGTCTTGAAACTTGACGTTTATAGATTCTTCCACAGATTGAGTCTTCTTGCTGAAAACTCTGTATGCTTTGCTTGATGTAAAGTAGCCAAGGAAAATTCTTTCGTTTGATTTTTCTTTAAACTCCCTAGTTCGATCATTTGCATTTTTCAAAATAAAACACTTACAACCAAACACATGAAAGTAAGAAACATTTGACTTTTTCCTTTTATATACTTCATAAGGAGTTTTCTCTAGTATAGGCCTCAAGAACACTCTGTTGATGATATAGCAGGCTGTAGAAATTGCTTCAGCCCAAAATTGAGAGGATATTTTGCTCTCAATTAAGAGGGTTCTTGTCATTTCCTGCACAGATCTGTTCTTTCTTTCCACAACCCCATTCTATTCTAGAGTGTATGGAGAAGAGAAAACATGCTGGAAACCAGAATCATCACAGAATTTTGCAAAGTCTTGATTTTCAAACTCACCTCCATGGTTTGTACGTATGCTTGAAATAGCATATCCTTTTTCATTCTGAACTTTCTTGGCAAACTTTGAAAAGTAAAAGAAGACTTCAGACTTATTTGCTTGAAAATACACCCAAGTAAAACGAGAGTAATCATCCACGATTACTAGGCAGTATCTCTTTCCACCAATGCTTTGAGTCCTGATTGGTTCAAAGAGGTCCATATGCAGAAGCTGCAAAGCTCGATTAGTAGAAATTTGATTTATAGGTTTAAAGGAACTTCTAACCTGTTTTCCCAAAACACAAGGAGTGCATAATTCGGACTTTTGATAAGTCAGGTTGGGAAGACCACAAACAAGCTTCTTGGATGAAATCTTGGCAATTTGTTTCATATTGACATGACCAAGTTTTCGATGCCATAGATTTGCTCCGTCTTGAATAGATATAAGACACTGAGAACTTTTTGGTTTTATATCCAGAAGATAAATATTCCCATGCCTTCATCCAGTGAAAGACTAAGAGAGATCTTTACTCGTTCCCGAACAGATGCCTTCTTGGAAATTGATTTTGAATCCAGTGTTGCAAAGCTGGCTTATGCTGAGTAGATTATAATTCAGTTATTCCACCAAGGAGACATTATTGATAGTCAGACTTCCAATCTTCACGGTTCCACATCCAACGATTTTTCCCTTGTTGTTCCCACCAAAAGAAACTTTTCCACCATTTATTTGAACAAGCTTTATAAAGCAGCTAGAGTCTCCTATCATGTGCCTCGAACAGCCACTATCCAAATACCATTTGATCTTTCTTTTGATAGTGACATGTGATCAAGAAAAGAACTCAAGCTTTCTTTGATACCCACATTTTCTTGGGTCTAGGGGAGTTAGTATTAAACACTGTCTTTGCCCAATTCCTCTTAACATGTCTCCAGACCTTGGGACATTCCCTCTCAAAATGTTCTGAGCTGTTACACTCTGAACATTTGAGAGCACTTCGGCCAACGAGTTTTACAAAAACCTTTTGAAAATGATTTTTGTAATATGCCATCGTAGGTCTTTGTTTGATTCTTTCTTTAACTTTGGGAAAATCAATTAAAGAAATGGTTTCTAAAGTTATTCCCAAACAAGATTTGTTAAAATAAGGTCTTTGTACAAAAAAAAAAAAAAATTCTTCAATTTCTCAGATCCTTTTGAAAACATTTTTGTGATATTTAAAATATCTTCCTTCAAAAATATATTTTCTTTAGAAAGAGAATTAGAATTTTCTTTCAAATCAACAAAATTCTTGTTCAGATTTTCAAACTTCTCTTTCCAAGAAGATTCCTATTGCCTTAGTTTGGAATTCTCCCTCTTTAGCTCGGAAATCCTTTTAAGAGATGTTTTGAGGTTGAGACAGAATTCATCTATATACTTTAAGACTTTAATAGGGATTTTTAAATTACTAACCTCAACTTCTTTGTCTGAGTCTGAGTCTGTTTCAAGGTCTAAGTCTAATTCAGATTTGGCCATCAGACATATGTTGGCATATTCTTCATCACTTTCCTCGCATTCAGTATCGCTCTATGTTTATGCTTTGAGAGCCTTTTTGTATTTCTCAGTTCTTCCTTTCTTTTTCTTCAACAGAGGACAGTTGGGTCTGATGTGCCCATTTTTCTTGCATTCAAAGCAAATCACATCTTCGTTGACTTCATCATCCTCAATTGATTTGTTCTGGAATTTTTTAGTGCCTTGCTTCTTCCAGTTGAATCTTCTTCCCTTTCTATTCAACTTCCTATATTTCCTAATCATGAGAGCTAGTTCTTCATCGTCCATGTCTTCTTCTAAATCTATATCATCAGAATCATCATTAGACTTTAAAGCAATTGACTTCTTACCTTTGGAATCTTCTTCCTCATTGATTTGCTCCACTTCATATGATTGAAATGTGCCTATTAGTTCGTCTATTGAAAGAGGCATAATCCTCTGGGTTTCTTTGATTGATGTTTTCACATGATTCCAATCTTTGGAGAGTCCACACAGCTGTTTATTGACCTTCATTGGTCCTGATATTGGTTGTCCTTAATATGCTAATCCGTTCACAATTTCAGTGAAGCAACTGAACATATCAGTGATGGATTCTCCAAGCTTTATCTTGAAGGCTTCATATAGTCTAAGTAGAATATTGATTTTCGTTTCCTTTACTTGATCAGTTCCTTCATAGGTAACATGCAATCTGTCCCAAACTTCTTTCGCTGTTTCACAGGAAGAAATTCGATTATACTCAGTAGGAGATAAAGCACAGTATAAAGAGTAGATAGCTTTAGCATCAAGAGCTTGTCTCTTGGTTAATTCTTCTTGTGTCATTTCGCCAGCATCTGCAACTTCTTTTCCTCTTTCTAAGGTTGATGTAGCTTTAGGTTTGATGCCTTTTTCTACCACATCCTATTTCAGGGGATCTTTCAATCTTAGGAATGCCTTCATCTTGTTTTTCCACACGTTGTACTCCTTCCCATCAAAGTAAGGATGTCTGGTGTTGCTTTGGCCTTCAACCAAACCTGGAGCCAAAACACTAGTCATAGATCTTTAGCTTAGAAGTGAAAACACTTCAATAAAATGAGTACACAAGCTCTGATATCAATTGAAAGGGCTAGTACAAACACCTAGAGGGGGGTGAATAGGTGTTAAGAGAATTTTTTGCGAAAACGTTTGTAAAATACTTTTCTTTTGAAACAAAGTCTGAAAGCCAACGAACTTGAGTGAGTTTTGAATCTCTAACAAATAAAAAAAAATTACGAATAAGTAAAGAAGTTTAGGGAAGAGAATATAAACACAGGGTTTATAGTGGTTCGGCTTAGATCAAGCTTACGTCCACTCTTCAGTGCAGACAGCCTACTGGCTGAATTCCACTATGAATCAAAAGACATTTTATAGTCACACGATCTCGACTTCACTGTGCATAAACTCTACTACACTCTTTCGAAGTCTCACAAATGTTTGCTCTCTCTTTTGAGTACAACTTGATTTTAGCAAATGAAATAGCAAAGAATTAGGAAGTTTCAGACTTTGAAATTTTTCTTTTTCGCACTTCTATCGAACAATTAGAGAGTCTACCTTAAATACTCCTCCATGCCTTCACAACCGTTGGCACTTTCCAAAGGAGTTCTTCCAATCTACCCATTGGACATAATCAATCAATGAGATCTCGAGTCGTTTTAAGAATGTGATAAAAGCCTGTCAATCATGTTCGCCCATACAATTAGGATTTTGGTTTCCATAAGTAGAACCTGAAAGTGCTAGTATGAACACCTAGAGGGGGGTGAATAAGTGTTTTAAAATAAACCTTGGCAAATATATGCGGAATAAAATAAACTTCGAACAAAACAAAGGAGATAGGGAAGAGAATAAGAACACAAGGTTTATAGTAGTTCGGCTTAATCCAAGCCTACGTCCACTCTCCCACGCTGACAGCCCACTGGCTAGATTTCACTATGAATCAAAAGAAATGTTACAATCTCACGTCCTCGATTCCACAGTGCAAAGACTCTACTACATTTCCTCGAGGCCTTACAAAATTCTCTCTTTTGAGTACAATGAATGCTCAACAAATGAATTAGCAAAGAGTACGGAGCTTCAGACTTTGGAATTTTTCTATCTCACACACACTTAAACAACTAAAGCGTCTTCCTTTTATACTCCTCCATGCCTACATAACCGTTGGCACCTTCCAAAGGAGTTCGTCCAATCTACCCGTTGGACCGAATCAATTAGGGAGATCTCACGTTATTTAAGGAATATGAAGATAGCCCACCAATCCCGTTCGCCCATACAATCAGGATTTAGGTTTCCATAAGCAGAACCTTCCAAGTATACTTCACCAATCAACGGATCTATCTTACTCGATTTACTTGTCATACGAATAATAGATCTATATGTGCTTTCTCCAACCGTGAGATAATCTTTAATCAAAGGAATCAAATCCTTAAGGATAATCTCGTATCTAGATAAGACTTCTTCAATGATCTAGAAACTGTCAACGAGGGCAGACTTTAAAACTTGAGTCTGGCGATCTTCAGTTTGGAAGTCTTCAGACTTTGATAGATGAGTCTAAAAGTCTTTAGACTTGGAAACGTTTTGTCAATTTCAAAATATAGAAAAAAGATTTCACCAACAATCTCCCCATTTTTGATGGTGACAAAACTTTCCTGCAGATTTAGACACTCTGACCTGCAATACTTAAGCAAACCAAGATTTTCTTGTATATAAAACATTATTAAAGATTAGAAAAAAAAGATAGTAGTGAATATGCAATCACAAAGAACATGTTAGTCCAGAAAATGCAACTATCTTTAGCATAATCAATAATAATAGCTTAAGTTACTAAGCAAATCATTAGTAATCCAAACTAGTCCAAAACAGAAATCACACCAAACAAGATAAAGTCCAAACAAAACATCAAGTCATCAAGTCAAACAAATCTGCATAAACATCTCCCCTTTTTTTTGTCAACAACAAAAAATGGAGACCAAATAAAAAGATAGATTTGAAAAGATCAAGAGTTAAGGCGGCTTGGGTAAGCGAACAAGCTCGTATTCCCTCATTGAGTGCACTGTCTTTTTAAGCTTGTCAAAACTTTGCTTCAGCGCCTGAAATTCTTCACCCTGCACATAAGATTGAACTTGATTCTTCAAGGTATCCAGCTGTTCATGAAGAGACACTGAAGTGGCCTTAACAGCGTTCTTGAGATCCAGTATCTCAAAACTCATAGCATATTGTTGACTCCGCACATCCAAAAGAATTTCCAGCAGTCTTGAAAAGTCTGCTGTTTGAGCAGTTGTATCACTTGGACCAGCAGAGTGAAACTTAGGGAAATTGAGAAATTATGGAGTCTCAGTAGGAGGTCTATCTTCTGGATAATGTGAGGCATGCACTTCTTCTGGATCTGCTGCAGATCGACTTACATCACTAGCAAATAGGGGTGAAGAAGTACCTTTTTGACCATCAGCTCTCCCTGTTTTGATGCTCTTAGGAGGAGTAGGTAAAGCTTCCTTAACCTCAGAATGATGCATTCCGGTAGATTCTTCTTCTCTTATCTTAGAATGACTAGACAAAGAGATTGCCAATGTTGGCTCGAAAGAGTCTTGAGTACCCTGATCTCTTTCTCTCTCTGCTTCTTCTCCTTCTTCTTCCCCTTCTTCTTCAGCTTCTTCCATTTCTTCCTCTGCTTCTTCTTCCTCTTCCTCTTCCTCTTCTTCTTCTTCCTCCTCTTCTTCTACTTCTTCTTCTCTTCTTTCCTCCATTTCCCTCTGTTCTTCTTCATTCTCCGATTCTTCTCTCTCTCTTCCTTCGTCTGACTCTTTTCTTCTCTCAAGAAAGCTGACAAAAGTCTTCAGATTTTTCAAGGCAGAAATAGTAAGCTCATCCTCATTTTCTTCATCTTCTAGAATGAGAGCTCTTTTCTTCTTTACAGGAGCAACCATGGGCTCCTTGCCTTTTCTTTTAGCCGCAACAGAGTCTTGCTTTGCCTTGAGAGGAGATTTCTCCTTCATTTGCTCCAACACTTTGTTCAGCTCCTTTAAGCGCACCTTTAACACCATTTTGAACCCAATTACCATCGGAGTGATGGCTTTCAGACTCAATGGTGTAGAGATATGAATTTTGAAGTGCCTAAAAAGTCGTGTGATAAGAGCAAAATAAGGAAGTTGTCCCTTATCCTTCGTCACAGTTCGTAACATGTGGAACAGAATGGTATGAGGCAGAGAGAACTTAAAACCAGTATTGATTGCACGCATCAATTTGGCTTCTGATCGAGAAACATCAGTCTTGGATGTCGATTTAGGGCTAATGTAATTAATCACAATTTTGTGCAAAAGAATGTTTAAGGCACTCATCCTTAAATAAGAAAGTTTTCCTTCAACATCACTGTCTCTCACCAAAGACAAAATAGCATGAGCAATGGACACACTAATCGGTTGAAAACTCGTTCTTTCCACCCCGATTATGTCAGCCAAAATGTCTGTGGTCACCAAAAATTCCCTGTCCTTCACAGTGAAGATAAAGCTATGTGCATCCAAAAAGGATAGATTCGAATAAAAGTAAGCAGTGAGCTCTGAAAATGTAATAGTAGAATCAGAACAGAACTTTTCCAATTACAATAAAGCAAACTTTTCTCTTAGATTAACTTTTATCGAATCCAGGAAATCAAAGTCAACAGTCCTGGGGTTCATCACCCCTCTCTTCAAAAGACTTGCATAAACCTTTTTATGATCCTTGGACCTAAAAAGTTTCGAACCATCAATAATGTTTGCAGCCACCCCAGACCTAGGTTGAAAATGAGAATACAACCGTTCATCATCATCCAGAGATTGTGGTTGATTCGCAATGCTATAGTGTGGGTCACTTGGAATATTCTAAAATGCTTTCTCAGCCGATCCTTTCTCCACAACTCCTAACCTCTTCAAATCTCTCAAAAACAGGGTTTCATTATTGAATCCTCTATCTTTTAAGAACTCATCAATTAAGGACAATGGCGTACCTCCTCTCTTCAAATTTGAGTAGAGTTTGAAAGCATTCTTTGGAGTTAGAGTTCTTACAGGTTCAACCTCTTCTATGACATCATCGGCTGCTTGATTCGAGGAAGGTTGACGCTACTAACTTGGACGCAAAGGAGAATCTTCTTCTTCTGTTAGGTCAAAGTGGGTAGGACCCTCAGGCATGCGACGTGGTCCCTTGCTTGCAATCCTCAAAGACTTTCTTGAAGACATTGACACTCCAATGAAGAGAATCACCAACTTGTTCGAAAAGATGAAAACTTTCGAACGAATCGAGAGTAAAAGTGAAAGAAAATAGTAATATTGTATTCTAGGGTTTCGGAGTAAAAGTGAGGAAGGCGAAACACAGTGGTATATAAAGTAAGTGAAGCGGCGTAAACGAGGCGTCATAAAAGGAAATAAAAAAAATGTCTTTTCAAATAATAACTTCCCTTTATGAATTTAACTGAATTCCTTTTAAAAACAAAATCGATAACTGCATTTTTGAAATAAGGAGTATTTTAAGAAAGATAAATCAATCAACTAATCAGCCAATAGACAATCGTACCTTTTCAAATTTGAAATTTAGAACAACTTACAGTCGAGGCTTGAGGTCTTCTGAGTCTTAGTATTTAAAGACTTCTAACTTTGAGTCTTGAAAGTATCCAGACTTTTACTAAGTAAGAGATATGATATTAAGTCTGGTACGAATAGACTCAAATAGATTTTTCTCCAATGGCTTTGTAAATATGTCCGCCAGTTGATTCTTAGAGTCAATGAACTGGATTATTACTTCTCCATTTTGAACGTGTTTTCTAATAAAATGGTGTCGAATCTCAATATGCTTTGCTCTTGAATGGAGAATAGGATTCTTGGAAAGATTAATTGCGCTGGTGTTGTTACATTTGATCTCAATGCAAGACTCTTTGACTCCAAAGTCTCTCAGTTGTTGTTTTATCCATAAGATTTGTGAACAGCAACTTCCAAGAGCCACATATTCTGCTTCTGCTGTTGAAAGGGCTACTGTATTTTGCTTCATTGAAAACCAAGATACTATTCTATTACCAAGTAATTGACATGTACCGGAAGTACTCTTCCTTTCAACTCTGCAACCTGCTAGATTTGCGTCTGAATATCCAAGGAGGGTCAAGTCTCCTTCTCTGGGATACCATAGACCTATCTTTGAAGATGTTTCAACGTATTTGATGATGTGTTTTGCAGCACTTAGATGAGATTCTTTTGGGTCGATTGAAATCGGCACACATGCAAACACTAAACAAAATATCAGGTCTAGAAGCAGTGAGATAAAGAAGTGAACCAATAATACTCCTATAAAGTTTCTGGTCAACTTTCTTTCCTGCTTCATCTTTATCCCGTTTCAAAGAACTAGACATTGGAACTTCAACCTTTTTGCAATTTTCTAAACCGAACTTTTTAACAAGTTCTTTAGCATATTTTCTTGGTGAATGAAAATTCCTTCCTTCAATTGTTTCACTTGTAGTCCGAGAAAGAAAGATAGTTCACCCATCATGCTCATTTCAAATTCATCCTGCATAGTCTTAGAGAATTTCTTACAAAGACTTTCGTTAGGAGAGCCAAAAATTATATCATCAACATAAATTTGAACAAGTAAAAAATTATTACGTTCTCTTTTGATAAACAAAGTTGTATCCACTTTACCTTTGGCAAAACCGTTTTGAGTTAGAAAATTACTTAACCTGTCATACCAAGCTCGAGGTGCTTGCTTTAAACCATATAGCGCCTTTTTCAGTCTGAATACAGAGTCTGGTTTCCTTAGGTCTTCAAAATCGGGAGGTTGTTCCACATAAACTTCCTCTTGGATAAATCCATTTGGGAATGCGCTTTTGACGTCCATTTGGAATAACCTGAAATTCTTATAACAAGCAAAGGCAAATAATAATCTAATTGCTTCTAATCTTGCTACTGGTGCATAAGTCTCATCATAGTCTATTCCTTCTTCTTGCGTATAATCTTTGGTGACAAGTCTTGCTTTGTTCCTTATGACTTTTGTTTTTTCGTTCATCTTGTTCCTGAAAACCCATTTAGCTCTAATAATAGATTTACCTTTTGGTTTAGGAGTCAATTCCCAGACATCATTGATACTGAATTGCCTGAGTTCTTCTTGCATAACTTCAATCCAGCTTTCATTAGTTAAAGCTTCTTCTATGCTCTTAGGTTCTATTTCAGAAATAAGAGCCACAACACTAGACTCTTCACGCCTTCTGGATCTTGTAAGAATTCCTTCATTAATGTCACAAATAATGAGTTCTTTGGGATGACTAGACTTGTGCTTCCAGTTGCTTATTAAATTGTCAGACTGTTGACCTTTTTCTTCATTTGATTCTTCAATGATCATTCGTTATTGGTCGTCTGAAGTCTGAGCTTTTTCTGGAGATTTAGACTTTGTAAAGTCTGGAGCAGGTTCAGATCCTTCAGGTTGAGTCAGAATCGATTGATTTTGAATAGAGTCTTGAAATTTGACATTCATCGATTCCTCCACAGATTGAGTCCTTTTGTTGTAAATTCTGTAAGCTTTGCTGGTGGTTGAATATCCAAGGAAGATGCCTTCGTCTGATTTTTCTTCAAACTTACCAATTCGATCATTTGCATTTTTCAGGATAAAACATTTGCAACCAAATACATGAAAATAAGAAACAATTGGCTTCTTTCCATTGAATAACTTATAGGGAGTTTTCTCCAGAATTGGCCTTAAGACAACTCTGTTAATAATATAACAAGCTGTAAAAATAGCTTCAGCCCAAAAACGAGAAGAAATGTTACTTTCAATTAATAAGATTCTAGCCATTTCTTGCAACGATCTATTCTTCCTTTCCACAACTCCATTCTGTTCTGGAGTGTATGGTGAGGGGAATACATGCTGAAAACCAGATTTATCACAGAATTTTACAAAGTCTTGATTTTCAAACTCACCTCCATGGTCTATCCGTATTCTTGAAATAACATACCCTTTCTCATTTTGAACTTTCTTAGCAAATTTTACAAAATAAGAAAATGTTTCGGACTTACTTGCTAGGAAATATACCCAAGTGAATCGTGAATAATCATCCACTATTACTAAGCAATATTTCTTACCTCTAATGCTCTGGATTCTGGTTGGTCCAAAGAGATCCATATGCAAGAGCTGCAGTACACGATTAGTGAAAACTTGATTTATTGATTTGAAGGAGTTTCTAACCTGTTTTCCCAATACACATGGTGTGCATAAGTCTGATTTTTGGTACTTCAGGTCATGAAGTCTACGAACAAGCTTCTTTGAAGAGATCTTGGCAATTTGCTTCATGTTGACCAAGTTTTCGATGCCAGACATTTGCTTCATCTTGGATTGAGATTATACATTGAAATCTTTTTAGATTGATATCCAAAAGATAAATATTCTCATGTCTTCGCCCAGTGAAGGATTGTGAAGGATCTTTACTAGTGCCAGAACATATTCCTTCTTGAAAGTTGATCTTGAATCCAGTGTCGCACAATTGGCTAATGCTGAGCAAGTTGTAGTTAAGTCCTTCCACTAAAGAGACATTGTTGATTATGAGACTTCCAATTTTTACAGTTCCACTTCCAATAATTCTTCCTTTGCTGTTTCCGCCGAAGGAAACTTTTCCACCCGTTACTTGTGTAAGTTTGATAAAACAAGTTGAATCTCTAGTCATATGTCTTGAGCAGCCACTATCCAAATACCATTTTTCATTTCTCTTGATAGTAACCTGCAATTAAAAAGAAAACTCAAGCTTTCTTTGGTATCCATACTTTCTTGGGTCAAGCAGAGTTAGTGCTATAAACGGTCTTTGTCCAATCCTTTTTAACAGGCTTCCAAACCATAGGATATTCTTTCTCAAAGTGTTCTGAGCTATTACACTTAGAACATCTAAGAGCACTTCAGCCAATAGGTTTTACAAAGACTTTTTGAAAATGATTCTTGTAAAAGGTTTTTGAAGGCCTTTGTTTGATTCTTTCCTTTACTTTTGGAAAATCAATTAGAGGGATAGTTTCAGCAGTCATTCCCAAGCCTGATTTATTAAAATAAGGTCTTTGTGCTGAAAGAATCTTTTCTAATTTCTCAGATCCTATAGAAAACCTTTTTGTAACACTTGAAATGTCATATTTCAAAAGTACATTTTCTTTTGAAAGAAAATCTGCATTTTCTTTCAAGGTAATAACACTTTCATCTAAATTTTCGACCTTCTTTTTCGAAACAATCTCCTGTTGCTTCAGTGCATAATTTTCTCTTTTTAGTTCAGAAATCCTCTTAAGAGAAGTTTTAAGACTAAGACACAATTCGTCAATATATTTAGAGACTTTAGTAGGAATTTTTAAATTACTTACCTCAATTTTACTGTCTGAGTCTGAGTCTGTCTCAGAGTCTGATTCTGATTGTGCCATTAGACAAATGTTAGCATAATCATCATCACTCTCTTCACACTCGGTATCACTCCAAGTTTTTGCTTTGAGAGCTTTTCTGTACTTCTCAGCTTTTCCTTTCTTTTTCTTGAAGGGACGGTTGGGTCCGATGTGTCCCTTTTTCTTGCATTCAAAACAAATCACATCTTTATTGGATTCATCATCCTCAGCTGATTTATTTTGGAACTTTTGAGAACTTTGTTTCCTCCAGTTGAATCTTTTTCCCTTTTTGTTCAGTTTTCTAAACCTTCTTATCATGAGGGCAAGCTTTTCATCATCCATATCGTCTTCTGAATCTGTAACATCAGAATCATCATTAGCTTTTAATGCAATAGATTTTTTACCTTTGGGATCCTCATCTTCATTGATTTACTCTACTTCATAAGACTGAAGGGTGCCAATCAATTTGTCAATAGAAAGTGGCATGATCCTTTGTGTCTCCCTTATTGAGGTCTTCACATGATTCCAATCTTTGGAGAGTCCACGCAATAACTTGTTAAATTTCATGGGTCCAGAGATTGGTTGTCCTTGATACTCAAGACCATTCACGATTTTTGTAAAGCGACTAAACATGTCAGTGATAGATTCTCCTGGTTTCATCTTGAATGCTTCATATTGACTGAGCAGAATATTGATTCTGGTTTCTTTCACTCGATCAGTTCCTTCATAGGTAATATGCAATCTATCCCAGACTTCTTTAGCTGTTTCACAAGAAGATATTCTGTTATATTCAGTGGGAGATAATGCACAATATAAGGAATAAATTGCTTTTGCATCGAGAGCTTGTCTCTTGGTTATCTCTTCTTGAGTCATCTCGCTAGACTCAACAGCTTCTTTTCCTCTTTCTGAGACTGTTGCAGCTTTAGGAATGACTCATTTGTCTACCACATCCCATTCCAGAGGATCTTTTGATCTTAGGAATGCCTTCATCTTATTTTTCCATATATTGTATTCCTTCCCATCAAAGTAAGGCGGTCTGGTGTTGCTTTGCCCTTCAACCAAACCTGGAGCCAACATACTAGCCATTGATCGTTAACTCTGAAGTAAAAACACTTCAATCTAAATAAGTACACAAGCTCTGATACCAATTGAAAGTGCTAGTATGAACACCTAGAGAGGGGTGAATAGGTGTTTTAAAATAAACCTTGGCAAATATATGCGGAATAAAATAAACTTCGAACAAAACAAAAGAGATAGGGAAGATAATGAGAACACAAGGTTTATAGTGGTTCGGCTTAATCTAAGCCTACGTCCACTTTCCCACACTGACAACCCATCGGCTGGATTTCACTATGAATCAAAAGAAATGTTACAATCTCATGTCCTCGATTCCACAATGTAGAGACTCTACTACACTTCCTTGAGGCCTTACAAAATTCTCTCTTTTGAGTACAATGAATGCTCAACAAATGAATTAGCAAAGAGAAGGGAGCTTCAGATTTTGGAATTTTTCTATCTCGCACACACTTGAACAACTAGAGCGTCTTCCTTTTATACTCTTCCATGCCTACATAACCGTTGGCACCTTCCAAAGGAGTTCATCCAATCTACCCGTTGAACCGAATTAATTAGGGAGATCTCACGTTCTTTAAGGAATATGAAGATAGCCCACCAATCCCGTTCGCCCATACAATCAGGATCTAGGTTTCCATAAGCAGAACCTTCCAAGTATACTTCACCAATCAACGGATCTATCTTACTCGATTTACTTGTCATACGAATAATAGATCTATATGTGCTTTCTCCAACCGTGAGATAATCTTCAATCAAAGGAATCAAATCCTTAAGGATAACCTCGTATCTGGATAAGACTTCTTCAATGATCTAGAAATTGTCAACGAGGGCAGACTTTAAAACTTGAGTCTGGCGATCTTCAGTTTGGAAGTCTTCAGACTTTGATAGATGAGTCTAAAAGTCTTTAGACTTGGAAACGTTTTGTCAACTTCAAAATATAGAAGAAAGATTTCACCAACAGAACCTTCCAAGTTTATTTGCCTTCCAAAAGATTTGATTATCGAAATTGTCTCCAATAAGGATAATCAATCATATAAGTGCTATATCCAGCCATAAGGTCATCCATAAACCATACGAATCGAATCATTGAAGAAATAAAGATCATCTCACATCTGAATAAGTCTTCATTCTTTAGTGTCGTTTAGTCTAGAATCTGTCAGCGTGAGTAGACTTTGATCCTAAAGTCTATCAGTCTTCGGACTTTGACTTTAAAGTCTTGAAGTCTTCAGACTAGACTGTAGAAAGGTTTTGTCAACTTCAAACCAATAAATGAGTTTTCTCCAACATATGCGAAGCTCACCCTTGTTGAATCTGGCAAGGGTCAAGCCTTGCTGGTTATAGGCGATGCTAGACCTGGCTAGATGTCGTGAGGTCAAAGCCGTGACCTTGCATAGCCTCTAACCAAGGTGAGCCTCACCGGCCATGGGCAAGTTGCAGCCTTGCCATGGCTGGGCAAGGCCGAGCCTCAGCAAATGGCGAGGCTTCACTCAACCATGGCAAGGGTGGCCTTGCCATCGCTAAGCGAGGCTCACCTCACCAATGGCCGGTAAAGGCAAGCCTCGCCATTGGTCAATAAGGCTAAGCTCACTAGCACTTGCCTCTAGAAGGTTAGAAGGTAGCGACTGACAAAAGGAAGGAGGAATGGGGGAAAGAGAGAGAGAGAGAGGAAAGGAAAAAAAATATAAGAACAAAATATTATTAAAATATTGTCCATGTCAACATCAGTCGAACAGCCCTTACATCAGTGCTGACCGATCAAAATTGACTAAATGGACTAAATTAGTATAATTGCAAGAGGTTTATGACTAAATTGGCACAAAAAATTTAGTATTAAATTAGAAAAATTGTAATAGGTTTAGAATTATTTTGGTAATCTTCCCCCTAGAATCAGTCTTGCCATAATTCTCTCATTCCCTATTGATATAATTTGGTAGCTGCTATTTCCACTCCATTTAATGCTAAAACGATCCCTTTATAAAAATTTCACCAAAATACCCTTCAAATTAAAATTTAACTTATTAACCATTATCTCGTTATTTGCTCGTGGCGTGATCTCATCCTCCCTCCTTCGTTAAGTTGATGTTTTTGCTTTGACTTAAAGTATTGCTTTTTTACTCCATAGCAAGAAGGTGCATAAGAGAAACTTTCATTCATTTTACTATCTCATAAAATAATTATCAGACAAAGGAAGCAAGTAGAAGAACCGCCCTAGGGTGAGAGACCCCGCACTGTCCTCCTATTCCCTCTTTGTCGGGAAGACAAAGATAGATAGGGAATTAAGGGGTCTCACGGTGGTGAAGGTAGACACCATGTTAGGACTTAAGTTCTTTGGACTTAAGCAAGTCCTTAAAAGGCTCACGAAGGAAACAGGTGGGAGAACCGCCTTGGGGTGAGAGACCCCGCGCTGTCCTCCTATTCCCTCTTTGTCAAGAAGACAAAGATAGACAATGAATTATGGGGTCTCACGGTGGTAAAGGTAGACACTACGTCAGGACTTCAGTTCTGGCTACTACCGGGTAGGTAGGTATAGTAGCCTCCCGCGCCTGGAGTGAGTGAGAGTGGGTGAAATGCCCAAAGCTAGGTTGACAAGCCTTACGGCACTATCCTCACCCACAGGTTGACCTAGTTCCCCCGATTGAGGACAGTGCCGTAAGACTCTCTTGATGCCTCAAAACCTCAAATGAACTCGCCCCTAGCCCTACCCTCGTGCCAAGCCCACCACAAAATACCACAAACATCCCTAACTTTCGTACAGGGTCACCATGCGCTCATCACTTATTACTCACCTTTACCATCACAATACAATCATTACTCTTCTCCCTTAGATCCACTTTACCACGTCTGCATCTCTCTCTCTCCATTGTTGCATCGCCACCTTAGCCCTCAACCACCGCTCCTCTTTGCCTCCAGCATTAAGCCCGTGCCATTCCAACCCTCACTCAGTAGCTCATTAATTGTATAGGTGATCGGTTTCTGATCTGCTCCGATTTGGTTCCACTAGGAATCAGGAATCGGACCGGTTCCCATTTTTTTGGGATTGAGGATTGGACCAACCGATCTTAGGATTAGGAACCAGACCATCCGATCCAATCCAATGGAACCAGCCACTTAGCAAAAAAAATTTTTAAAAAAAAATACTAGAGTTATTACAATTTTAGGGTTTATTGCTATTTCTAAGAAATTAAAAAATATTTTAAAAAAAGAATCCGTCCAATCCCATCCGATTCCTCCTTGGAATCAAGAACCGGACTGAAAATCGTCATATCAAGATTTCACTAACGGTTGTGTTAAGAGAAATGGGCATATATCTTTTTTTATTCTTAAGAGTTAACGGAAGCTAAAGGCTTTAGACCACGCACAATTACCTTCTCCTGGAATCTCTTGGTCCATCAGCTTTGACGTCTACAAGGAAACCTCCCGATTAGAGATACCATTGACATTTCTTCTTTCTCAAATTGGATAGATAAAAGGCAATGGAAACCCAAGTAATCTGAATGAACTAGTATATACTTCCCCAATAAGCCTGATTGCAAGGGTAATTGTAAGTCATGATTACTAAATTGCCAATTGACATTCGAATTGCTGCCAAACATAAGATCGTCCAACATCAAAGGTAAGAAAAGAGATGAGCATCTATTGTTATATATTCCAACTTCAGGAAATAACCAAAAATTAAGTCGATCTATAATCATTGTAAAAGTATGTAGCATATAAGTTCTTTTCAATCCATAACCGCCGAATAGTCAAACTGATGAGCTAAATGCATCTTTCAATTCATGGGGGATCCAAACTACTCAATATAACTTCTGATCCTCCCAAGTTCCTGAAGCATCCCATCTCTTTTCCTCAAGAACACAACTGCCATTGGATCACTCTACAAGAATCCATTAATCGAAGTTAATTAACCTTTAAGCAAGCTCAAATTTGGGGAATAGAAAAAAGAGGAAACACAAAAAAGCAAAAATCTCTTAGAATTGACTATACTTTTTGAAAGTTTTATAACTTAATTACACTTTCACAATAAGTTTTACAGCTTCTAGTGCAGTTATTCTTTCAATTGTTAGATTTGTAACTACAAACATATTACATCTAATTCAGCTCTTGATCATCAAATTCAAATTATTGCACTATTCCATTTACATTGCCAAAAGGCATAATCTAAATTTAGATAGATATTTTCCTATAGACATATAGATATAGATTTTAACACTTTTTGTTTCTACAGATGTGGGCTTGTAAACTAAGCTGTGAAGACTCGACGGATTGGCTCTATTCCACAAAATTGGCTTTCTATTCCTCTACAAGCCCTTTGGTCTCTCCTCTGTTTAGATTTTCCTTGCCTGGGACTTTTAGACCATGTTCACAATTTCAATAAAATTTTCTTTGACCCAAAAAGGAAGAACTTCACCTTTTCTTTTGCCCCCATAGGATGATCCACATGAGTCAATTCTTTCTTTTCTTTCTTGGGTCCGTCCAACTTGTCCAGATCAATAATTGCGAGTGAGCATCGGACGAAGAAGACAAGGCAAAACAATGGCCACAATTATGGGTGGTGTGGGTCCTGGAAACTGAGATGTTATTTTCAATCCTTTCCCATCTGAAAAAGTACAGGCTTTGATTGATAAGCAAGTCTTCACATGCGCTCGCCATAGGATTCCCCTTTCTCCCTCTCGTAATGCGCGGAAAGTGACTAGTGCTTCTTTTTTTAAACTACGGTTCCTACGAAGACAAAGCATAACCGAAGGGGCCTATGTAATAATTTCCTCATTGCCATGTCCGTTTATTCATACTCGTGTGCACGACTGAATAAATTTATTTATTAATTACTATGTATTTGAAAAATACTACAATAATAGATGGTTCGTGGTTAGGAACTTCCACCGTCCTTGCAGTGGACGGCTCACATTTGAAAAAACCTTTGTTGATCGGAGGAGGTATGGTAATTCATTTGTCATAGCTAAATTCGTCAACAGTTCAAGAATTTAGCCACCCTTGCTGGTGTCGGGCGAGGGCATCCCTCGCTTGGGTGTTGCCCTCACCAGCCCAAGCGAGGGTGACCTTCGCTTAGGTTGGGCGAGGACAGCCCTCGCCAGATCCAGCAAGGGCCACCCTCGCCCGACACCGCCTGGGCTGGATCTGGCAACCTCTCCCGACACCAGTGAAGATGGCCCTCGCCTGAGTCCGGCTTCCCTCATCCATGGCTAGCAAAGGGAAGAAGGAAGAAGAAGAAAAAAAAAAAAGAAAAAATTTTAAGAAAAAATGTAAAAGATGAAAATACCCTATACTTTGAGATAAATGTATTATGCGGATATAAATTTAGAGTTTTTATATTACGAAAAAAAGTTGTGGGTAAATATGTCACAATTAGGAAAATTCGGGTTCTTTGTGTTTAAAAAAAAAGTTTAGAGTAAATTTGTCTCTGTCCAAAATTTGGGGTTTTTGGTAACTTTTTTTCCTAACGATTATGCATTTAATCCCAAGAGCTATCATGTTTGTATACGAAATTAAGTGCAATCATGTCATCTAATGCTTTTTTTTTTTTGCTAATTTAAATTTTTCTTGATAGTGGGTAACTCTATCTACTCTTTTGCTAATAATTATGTTCATCATCTTCTTATATTCACTTATTTGCAATATACATGAAATTAAATTTTTGTGATGAAATTTTCTGGTAGCAATATATATATATATATATAACGGTGGTGCAATTGCCATTGTCGCCGTCATCGTGGCTGCGGCCACCCATCATCGAACTCATCGACGATGCCAAGCTGCCTGTGTCGTCCGAGTGGTAATCAGAGGATGAAGTTATCGTAGGTGGAAATTGAATGATACCCAATGACGGATCATTTACTCTATCGTATAACATGCTAGATTCGATGCAATAGATGTGTTGGGAATAACTGATCCCCGAAAACCGGATTCGACACTAAATCGAACCCCTAAATCAATGCGGAAGACGAAGTCCGGGAATAACACGTATCACCGATCCTAAAGCACACCACGGATTCGAGCGTACCTTGTTAGCCACAGATTAGACACCGACGCCGATAGAGGAAGAGAAACTTGGCCCTGTTCGATCCGATGACGCCTTGAAGGGAAGAAGAACGTGCCTGTTTCTTCTTTTTCTTTTTGGAGAGAGAGAGAGCGCGCGGGAGAAGACGTACGTTCGTTTTCTGTTTCCAACCAGTGTCATCTCTCTCTCTCTCTCCTCCCTTTTATACCTTCCCCCATCCATGGGCCCTATTCCCGTGGGCCGGGCCTTTTGGGCCCAGCATGGGCGGACGGGCCTTAAGCCCATCACCAATTAAAACCATCATCTCCCACTCGCACATGGTGGGCCGAAACAGGATTCTCTTTACCTCTCTTCAACATTCATACGGTGAATAATCCGTGCGACCAACATACTTTGAGAGCTCGTTGCTATACATCTGTTAGGAATATATAGCAGCTCATAATGGGCGTCACACTCCGAGTAGATTTAGTATGTAGTACCCTAGATCGATCACTCACATTTATATCTCTCTTAATCTCTTTTAAACAATGATATATATATTGTATTCACAATTATGATTATCCCAAAGACAGTCATAATTGGTTAACCGGTGAATACAAAACTACAATGTGATTCTCCAAAATCGATCTTCCTCTTTTCTTCAAACTCTCAATTTCAGTTCAGCTTGCTTTTCTAGAAATGCCCCATTAGATCGAATCAAACTCATGACCATTGGAACCATCCTAAGATAGCAAACACAAAATAGAAATTTTGAGAATAAGTAAGAGTCATAAGGGGACTAAAAAATTGAGGAACTCTTTTCCTCAAGAGTCTCACACGACATAAAAAGTTGAGATCAAACTTTTGCCACTCTTATTGGTCGTCTCATGCATACGTAGTATGAAATACGTATTATGGTAATAACTCCTTTCCTATGGAGCGTATGTCTACACCTTCAATACCGTACAGATGATAGTTCAGACATACCCAATGTCTAACTTGAGTTCACGTATCTACTCATTCACAAAATTCATCAGAACTCACATCGGCATCATAGACGGATAAAGTAAAATATGTGGGGTATTTTACTTTCGGACATAGTAAGTATTATGTCCTCATCTTAACACCCGATTAAGGCGACATACGTATTTTAAGCTTGAGCTCTCGATTATCACCTAGATAATAAGCTTAAAAACAGTCTCATCTCTATTTATCACACAGTAAATAGAGGCGATTACTCGTGTGAGTGGGCTAATCTTATATCTGTCCGACATACTTCTCAACTTAAAATAATGCACTGAGCATTAAGATGCATAAAGATCAAACAAAGATTCATAGGCATTAATGATGAAAACATAAATTCATCAAATGTGAACACTTAGGGAAATAACAATATTCAGTACATCAGCCTCTACGCAATCCTAGAGATTTCATATGGCCACAAAACACATCTCTAGGTATTGGCTTTGTCATAGGATCTGCTACCATTATATGCGTAGTATGTACTCTAAGTTCACATCCTTTCGTGCAATTATATCTTTGACAAGATTATACTTGGTATCTATATGTTTGGTCTTGCCATGATATTCTGGATCTTTGGTGTGCGCTTTTGCTGCTTGGCTATCACAGTTAACCAACAATTAATCTGCAGCACTTCAAATAACACCTAAATGATCCAATAATCTCTTAAGCCAAACATCTTCTTTTATTGCTGCTGATAATGCCACGAACTCAGTTTCCATCGTGGACAAGGCTATACACTTTTGTTTCTTCTTTGCTCCAACATATGGTGCCATTATTCGGTAAGAAAACAAACCCAGAGGTAGATTTTATTTCATCTAAATCTCCTCTCCAATCAGCATCAAAATAGCCTTTGAGTTGCAGATCCTTTCCATAATAACTCAACGTATAAACAGCAGTCCCCTTTAGATACCTCAATATTCTTTTAACGGCTTTCCAACGTGCTTGACCTGGATTGGATTGGTATCTACTCATCATTCCAACTGCAAAACATATGCCAGGTCTTGTACACATCATAGCGTACATCAAGCTTCCAACAGCACTAGCATAAGGAACATGTTGCATTTGTTCCTTCTCTTGTGGAGTCCTTAGACACAGTTTATGGCTCAATCCTTCACCTTTTGCAATAGGAGTGTCTATGGGTTTACAATCTTGCATACAAAATAGTTCAAGAACTTTATTTATATATGTTTCTTGCGAAAGAGATGACGATCTCTTCGAACGATCTCTTGAAATCTTAACTCCAAGAATGTATGCAGCCTCACCCATATTCTTCATCTCAAAGTTGGAAGACAACCAACTCTCCATATTGCTTCCGGCAATCAGTATATCATCAACATATAATGATATGATCACAAATTGATACTTGGATCTTTTGATATATACACAATGATCCTCATCTATCATTGTAAAGTCATATGCCATTATGGCATTATGAAAGCGCATATATCATTGTCTTGATGACTGCTTAAGGCCATATATCGACCTCAAAAGTCGACATACCTTTTCTTCTTGGCCTTTCACTATGAAACCAGCAGGTTGTTCCATATATGTTCCTTCTTCTAATTCTCCATTGAGGAAAGCAGTCTTTACATCCATTTGATGTAACTCAAGATCCATACTAGCCACTATTGCCAGAATAATGCGAATCGAGGTAAATCCCTCTACAGGAGAAAATGTATCTTCATTATCAGTTCCTTCCTGTTGATTATACCCCTTCACTACAAGGTGAGCCTTATGCCTCTCTATCGAGCCATCAGCCTTTCGCTTTATTTTGAGAACCCACTTGTTCCCAATAGCTCTGCGTCCTTTTGGAAGATCAACCAGTTCCCAGACTTGGTTTGACTTCTTGACTCCATTTCCTCTTTCATTGCATGAATCCATTTTTCCTTATTAGGGCAATTCAGAGCCTCATTAATATTTCTTGGTTCATCCTTATCTTGCGGAGCAATCATAAAAGTTTCCCCTTCAATGTTAAAACGTCGACGGGGAATACTTTGGCGACTTGTTCACCGTATGGGAGATTGTACACTTAGCACATCATTCCCCATTATGCTCCCACTTGGATTAGATAATGATGATGTCGTCTCATCATGTGGTTGCAATTGAGAATGAGTTGAATTCAATTCATCACTTCTCATATTACTCCCACTTGGACAAACTCCACTATTATCATTATCTTGATCCAAGGTTTCAAATAGGGAGTAATCTTCTCCTATTTCGCCCTTCTTAGGAAATTCATCCACTAAGAATGTGACATCCCGTGATTCAAATTCAGTTATACTCCCACTTTCCTGCTCACCTATGAACACATACCCTTTCGAGTGTTCGGAGTATCTCATGAAAATATTCTTATTTCCTTTGGGACCCAATTTCCCAAACTTGTGAGAGGACTCATGAGTATAGGCAGTACAAACCCATGGCTTAAGAAAACTTAAATCCGGTTTTGCTACCTGTCCATAACTCATATGGAGTGGAACTAACTGATTTGGAAGGCACCCGGTTAAGTATATAGGCAGCAGTTAACAACGCATCACTCCAAAAAGTGATATGTAAGTTAGCATGCACCATCATGGACCTAACCATTTCTAGCAGGGTTGTTTCTTTCTCTCGCAACACCATTTTGTTGAGGAGTATATGGAATAGACAACTGTATTTATATTCCTTTTCATCACATTATTTTCTGAACTCATCAGATAAATATTCTCGACCTCAATCGAATCTCAATACTTTTATTTTCTTGTTTAATTGATTTTCTTCCAAGTTCATAAACCTTTTGAAACAACATAATGCTTCAGATTTATGAGAAATCAAAAAGACATATCCAAATCGAGTATAATCATCTATAAAAGTGATGAAATAAACAGCCCAATGCCTTCTTCTCACAGTTATTTAACCACAGACGTCAGAATGGATTAAATGCAGAGGAAATTCAGCTCTTTTACTTTTTCCAAATGGTTTCCTTGTCATTTTCCCTACTAGGCAATGCTCACATATGGGCAAATCGACTTTTTCAATGTTGCCCAACAAGCCCTCTTTGGCTAGTCTATTCATACATTATTGGCCAATATGATCAAGTCTAACATGCCACACATTCACATCATTATCATATTAAGTAGAAGACGTGAAACAAGGGAATAACAAATATTGACATCACCACAGTCAACATCTAGTACAATAAAACCATCCAGAAAGTGATCACAACCATAGTAGTTTGTATCCAAATACAAATCTACACAGTTATTACAGAAGTTCACATTAAAACCAAGTTTAACCAACACCAAAACAAACACTAAAATTTCGACGAATCTCCAGAGCATTTAGAAAATCATGTAGGAACAAGGTGCGCCCACCACACATGTTCAGTTGGCAGGTGCCAATCCCTTTAACTTCAGCTCTGGAGTTGTTTCCCACATAGATCCACTTAGTTCCAGTTGATATTCGTCGGAATTCCACGAAGGATCCTCTATCCTTCGCTACATCGTCTGTTGCTCCTGAATCTACAGTCCACAAAGGATTGGATTCAGTTAATAATACAGAACTTGACACAAAAGTAAAGTTCTCAAATGTACAAGAGGTGTTTACCTTCTTTGGTTCACGACAGTCGCGAGCATAGTGACCTTTCTTGTCACAATTGTAACACCTCACCCTTGACATTTTCTTCACTTGATGACGTTTTCCTCTCTTGTGTTGGTTAACTCTTGATCTCTTGCAATAAGGACTTGATCCTTTGCATTCCCACATATTGAACGAATCAATACGCTTGCGCTTAGAGCTCAAAGCCCTTTCTGAGCTAGAACCAGCATTGTAAATTTCTATTTTCAGCTCACATGCCGTTAAGCGGTCCTCTACCAGCTCAAGGTGGCGCATAGCATCCTCAAGATCTTCCATAACATGGTCAAGAGCTTCTAGTGCTTCTTGCTTTTCCAGCACATATTGAATCTTCATATTCAATATTTCACAATTGTTGCCGTTCATATCAGCAATTACGTTCTTAGTTGTTGAAAATATCGATCCGAACACATCGGACATACATGCACGAATAATTAATGCCTATCATTTATGCATCCCTATTTGCACTGAGACCCATCATATTAATGAATAATTTCAAGTAAGGTTTCAGTATCAAAAGGTCACTATGTTTCCAATCATCCTCCAAAATCCTAACTTAAAACTATCATTAATATAATTGTCTTATGCAAAACAAATTCTATGAAGTTACAAAAACTTCTATAACTACCCACAGCTAACTACCCACAGCAATCAGCAATTAATAGAAAGCAACGGATAATTGACATCCAATGAAATAATAATGCTTTCAACTAATACAACAATCCATTACACTAAGTAATATATCCAAAAAGAAATATCAACATAGAAAGAGATATTCAACACTCAAAAACATCTCAAACTAATCTAAGAAATAAATAGGGAAAGTCCCTTCTAATCTATCAGTCAAAGTATCGAGAAAAGCGAAGGCACATTTGCCAACCATGGGAAAACTTTTGGAGAGCTTTCATGTCGCCACCAAGGCGCATTCACTCTGCGCCATGTGGCGCTCAATCTAAGGGTTGAAGTTTTGGCCAACTCAATCCTATAGTACTCTCTTACAAAAGCTTCCACTAGCCCCCTGTAATCCGGGACCACGTTGACCTCCCATAGCCGATCTAACACTGCTTGCCATTCAGGTGGAAGAGTGTTCATCAAAGCCGGCACCTTCTCAAAATCCGGCATAAGATAACCATTCCAGATAATTTCCTGTATCATCTGATTGACCTTGACCATGTATGATACTAAATCACCATCAAGCCACCGATAATCAGCTAACACTTTCATCAGCCTTTTCAGTCTAGCTCTTCCTTCGTCCGTTCTCGGGATTGCAGGTATCCGTGCATAACGCATCATAGTTCCTGCAACGAATGCAGAACTCAAATTGATCACTTATAATCCACAATTAAACAAAATGGAAAATACATAATTTTCCATGATTCACGCAACAAATGCAGAATAAAAAATGGATTACCTCTAACCCACACAGACATAATTGAAAAAGAAACAAATTCCTTTTTCTTTTTTTTTTGGGTCAACGGTCAACGGTCGCCGGTCAACGATCAACGGGTCAACGGTCAGGTCGTCGGGCCGATCGGGCCGGGTCGGACGAACCGACTGCACGTACCGCTCGCTTGCGCGGGCTGACGTCACGCAGACATCAGCCGGCACGTGCCGCGCGCGTGCCAGGCGTCCGCGGGTCGGGTCGGGTCGCCGGCTGGCCAACGGTCGTCAGCGCTGACGTCATCGATGACGTCATCCCAGCGATTACCGACCGTTGGGTGACGTCATGCTGACGTCAGCACGCGTCGGTCCGTCGACCGGCGCGTGCCGGTTCGCCAGCCGGCGGCGCGCACGTGCCGGTTCGCCAACCGACACGTGCGCAGCACGCGCTGGGCGAGCGAGCGCTTCCGGGCGCGTCGCGCCCACGCGCAGCGCAGCGCCCGGCCGCGCGTGTGGGCGCGTGTGACGTCTCCCCGCGGCGCACGACATGTCGCCGGACTCGTCTCGACGAGCCCTTTCACCCTATGCCTTCAGAAATCGATTTCGAATCACAAAAACTCGAAAAAATGGACGAACAGCGCTCGGGTGTCGGGATTTCTTGCCCCGATCCATACGGCCGAATTACTTTCGCGAAAAATCAATCAAAAAACATCAAACAGGTCGGGAAAAACGTGAACTAGGGCTCTGATACCAATGTTGGGAATAACTGATCCTCGAAAACCGGATTCGACACTAAATCGAACCCCTAAATCAATGCGGAAGACGAAGCCCGGGAATAACACGTATCACCGATCCTAAAGCACACCACGGATTCGAGCGTACCTTGTTAGCCACAGATTAGACACCGACGCCGATAGAGGAAGAGAAACTTGGCCCTGTTCGATCCGATGACGCCTTGAAGGGAAGAAGAACATGCCTTATACTTACTGTTTCTTCTTTTTCTTTTTGGAGAGAGAGAGAGCGCGCGGGAGAAGACGTATGTTCGTTTTCTGTTTCCAACCAGTGTCATCTCTCTCTCTCTCTCCTCCCTTTTATACCTTCCCCCATCCACGAGCCCTATTCCCGTGGGCCGGGCCTTTTGGGCCCAGCATGGGCGGACGGGCCTTAAGCCCATCACCAATTAAAACCATCAAGATGATTTTTGTTATTGCAGGAAATAATGTTTGTGTTGGATGGTTTATTGAATTCGGCAGTTTTATGGTCCATTGAGAAATCCGGTATCACAACAAATTATGCCTCTCTGAATTTTCTCGTAACTCCTATAAGATAGCTGTAATACACAAAATCTTGAAGCTTTTACGATCAACGGACGAAATTTATTTTTTCATTTTCCAATGGTCATAAAGGGATCACGTATCCGTTCTCAAGGGTTATTCGTAACACCCCTTATAAAAAGGTGACAAAAGAAAAATAAAAATAAAAAGCCCCTAACAACATTACATCTCCACCTTGTGCCGAAAAACCTTAGCAATTTTTGTCTGACCTCCAGAGGGCAAATTAGATTCGCAAGGAAGTTAATGGATTACTAAGCAATTCCCCTTGAAGGAGGTGTGTACACTTAGCACGGCCCTTCCAAGTCCTATCCATTACAATTTGATTTTTCTCACATAAAATTATCGGCATCCATGTCAGCATCAGCCAACCAATTTTGGCTAGATTAACTGGATTGACACAAATGTAAAAAGATTTAAGACCCAACTGACCAAAAAAAAAAAATGTATGACTAAATTGACACAATTACAATAAACTTAAGACTTTTTTGATAATTTTATCGATCAAAAGCCGCCGCCAATAATGGAGGGTAGAAGAGAGCCATTATAAAGAGGGGCTACCTCATGAAAATCCGCACTCCTCTGCTGGTTGTGTAAGAATTATACCAATAACACCACTCGCCTCGGTTCTTCTTGATAAGGTACACACGAGCACCTCCTTCGACTCTTTGGTTTATGCTATATCCTACTTCATTCCGTTTTCAATCATCTCCTTCTCACACTCGGGCCATGTAGGGGCTGCATGTTTGTATTCTTTTTTTTTGTTCAAGAACAAATTTTCTGTTTTTTTGTTTAGGGAACAAAAAAGCTTAAACGCGTTTGTTTGCGTTTTTGTTCAAAATCAATTTTTTTGTTCCCGGAACGAAAAAGAACATAAACGAGAAACAAAAAAAAATTGTTTCTTGTTCGAAACACTTTTCAAGAAACATTTTTTTTTTTGTTTTTCTTCTTTTCTTCTTCTTTTCTTCTTTTCTTCTTCTTCTTTTCTTCTTTTCTTCTTCTTCTTTTCTTCTTCTTTCTTCTTTGGCCGGTTGCCGGCCTCGGCCATGGCCGGTGACCGGCCGTCGAGGGCCCGGCGACGCCGTCGAGGGTCGGCGACCTCGTCGGAGCGTCGCCTGGCCCCGTCGACCGGCGACCGGCCAAAAGAAGAAAAAAAAAAAAGGAAAGAAAAAAAAAAAAAAATAAAAACATTAAAAAAAAAAAAAAAAACAAAAAAAGAATAAAATATACCAAACATGTTTCTATTCATTTTTTATAGAAGAACAAGTTTTTAAACGCGTTCTTTTGTTCAAAAACTGTTTAGGAATGAAATAGTTTTTTATTTACATTCTAACAATTTTGAAATGTAAAAACACAAACAAAGCATTTTCGTAATCTTCTCGGTTTATGCGATCAAAAAAGTGTTTTTTTTTCTGATAAAGTACCCTCCTTTTGAGGAACTTCTTTTCTTGTGTGAATTGATGCTTCAAAATATGTTTGTAAACTCGTCGCTTGCATTTAACAACGCAGGGTTCTCTTGATGGAGAACAATAACTGTCCACAGAATTGTCCGTGTTGTCCGTGTTGCCCGTACTTCCCTCCTTCGTCCGACGACAACATTTCGTGGTGGGATACTCCGAGATGGGTCATCGTCGGCATCGTAATTGTCGCCATCGTAATATGGGGTTTCCTTTTATACTTTCGTCGCGGTCCTAAGGACACAGAGGGCAATGGACAAATTACCTGGGGTACAGACGGTTTGACCTTTTCGATTCCGTTGTCGTTAGGGTCCTCCTCCAAATGATAATAATCTGCGAGCTTCTGGACATGTTTCTGTGTGAAACTCGAATGATGTAGAGTGACAGATCGTCTAATCTAGTATCCAACATTTGAGATTTGATGCAATAAATAATTGTGTTGGAGGAAAAAAAAAATTGTGATGAAGGGTTTATTAAAATTTCAGTAGTTCTATGGTCTGTCAAGAAATGGATCTTCGGATGTATCGCAACATTTTAAGATGTGAACCATTAAAAGAAAACTAATGAATCACTAAAAAACATTTAGCGTAGACTCTCACAAGGTTATACCAATGGCAACTTTCAAATTTAGATTTAATTAATTAAACATGCAATTTAATTCATTCGAGAATTAACACTATGAAAGGGTGTATGTTAAAAATGTCAGGATCAACTTTTAATGTCCAGCTAAACCCTCATTCTGAACATAAGATCACCCATATCTACATCAGCGACACTGAAACATCGTTACTGTTAATCACTAGGGAAGACACCGAGTTGGCTAATGGGATTCTCTTAACATGGGCCCGTTGACCCCGCGGAGAGAAGTCTACATTGGGATGCCTTTCCACGGTCACCAGAAATTAATAAACATCCAAAGGGCGGTGCAACTTTATGAAGTGGATTGAATCTCTATTGGCTTTTATAGTGGGGTCGCTTTGTGTCCTTGATGCGTTTGTAGGTGAAAGGTGAATGTGTGCGCGAATGGATGGGAGCTGAATTTAACTTTGTATACCTAAGCAAGATAATGCATGCATCTGCTAATATTTATAAGTATGTAGCACTTGCCCTCTTTCACTAGAGTCGTTGTCATGATTCATTCATGCACGTTTTAAAAAGAGGCGGCTAAAGAAGGGCTAATTAACATGCACTTTACTCTTCTTTCCTCGTACTCTTATTATCTTAATTAAATGAGACTTTAAATTGGATAAGGATTGGGATACTCTCGTAATAAAAAAGAGATGGGCTTCTTCAACGATCGAAGCAATTGATGTGGCCTTGAGAGAAATGATCTCCATTGGAGTAAAAGTATGATATTTTTTGCGCACTTCGGACTATGAAATGAATGAGTGGTTTAGTGTTTTTTCCTCTCTTTTTTCGGTCACTTGCACAATATAAAATTCGTAAATAGCTGATAAAAGTAGTGAGAGTTTTAGGGGAATAATTGTCTAAAAATTCATTGACTTATTGTATGGCAACAAATTCATTCGTAAATTTTTTAACTTTATCAATTTAGTCCTAAACATTTTGATGAATTACCAATTTAATCCTAATTCTTTGGACTGTTGCCAACATATCCCTCCGGCTAATTTTGATTGGAATCACTGACCTAATGACCATCGTCAATCGTGCCACATAAAACGGTCGGTGTCTACATCTACAACTTTCGGCCAAAATTAATTAGAATAATTACATCGACAAATAGTCAAAAGATTTATAACTAAATGGGCAAAATTGAAAATTTTATGATTGAATTAAAAGTTGTACACTAGAATTAGTACTTTTTTGACAATTTTCCAACTTTAGATCTTGATGAATCCGAGATCTCTAACTGGACGTCAACTTAATCTCCTAAAATAGCATTAAAACAATGGCAACGCCTTGTAAACTCGAACTAAATGATGGCATTGAAACTTTGATGGTTACGGCAGAGAGCGAAAGTGAAGTCAAAAGTCAAAGCTGCTGGATTTGAAAGCCTTTAGGCCACATTCAGAAATCTCATGGTTACCCTAGCTTAACAAGCAGCCTCCTTACCACCGCCCGCAACGGTAGCGCTGGCTTTGTGCTCTCATCCTCATCTGGGAGGGGAGTTCAAATCACAGCGCTGTCGTTAGGAATTCTTAAGTGTGGCGCCCTAGTGGTGGGTCCTGGGCTAGCGCCGCCCCTGATTTACCTCGCCGGCTGCCGGTTGTATGGGGGTTCCAGAGTCATCAAAAAAAAAAAAAAACAAGCAGCCTCCTTATCCCCTGCTTTTACAAGATACTTCAGAATATGTACTTCATAGAATAATTGTCAATATTTTCTCGCTTGATTTAAACGACGCACGTGCTAATATAAGACTTTGTGTCGCTAGTTTTATTAAAAGAACAAAAAACTCATTATACTGTAAAAATCTGGCAACACCTTTGGTGAAAATATTTTATTCTAAAGGTGGACTGAGAATTTAGATGAAGAAAAAAGAAAACATTAATCCAAAAGTCAAGGTGACTAAAATAGATGTTAACCCTTCATTGAAATTATGGAGGGTGGGGGGCATCACCGCCGCCTAGATACACCAAATTCCGGCAACCGTGTGCGGTGTTCCGCTATAAACATTGAGTTTCAAGGATTATCGTGGAAGCAATGGGGAACGAAAAGAAAAAGTGTTCCAATCCAATCTGACGACAAACTAAATGCATGGGCTCATGGACCAAACTAGAAAAAGAAAAATAGGTCTATGGACTTTTTGTAAAATAAAGAAAAAACATGTTTGTGGACTAAAGCCCGTTTCAAAGCAAGCTCAAAAGGCAGCAGAGACAAGGGGCCTAATGTCTTGGGCTTGAAAGGGTGAAATGCTTTCTCTGATAACCATTCCATTGCATGGTCCATCCGTGGGCCTTCAACTTCTGAGTAACTCAGCCCACTTCTATTGTCCTAAAATCAGTGTTGCTATAGAGGCGTTTGCTAACTTGCCAAACAGTGACTAAATTTATTCTTTTGTTCTCCAAAGTAGATTTTGAATAAAAATTCATTTGGTAATTTTTTTGTTCTTGAGAACAGATTTGTTTCCGAAAATAGATTTGGAACATAATTAAAGAGTAAAAAAAAGTTGCTTGTTTACTCTCGAGAATAATTTCATAATTAAACCAACTCAAATTTCTTCTATTTTCTCTTCTTCTTTCCTTCTAGTTCTTCTTCATGCTCTCTTCTTCTTCCACCCTCACCAGTCACTAGTGATCGGTTGGGCGAGGTTTGGCAAGCTCATTGGTGGCCAGACGAGCCTCGCCCAGGCCTCCCCCAACCACCGGAGAGGCTTGTCTGGCCGGGTAAGACTCATTCAACCACCAGTGAGCCTCACCTAGCTGGGCGAGGCTTGGCAAGGTTGAGCCCCAATAGGTGTGGCAAGGTTGAGCTCACCTAGCTACTAGGGAGGCTTGACCATGTCGGGCCACTACAAGGTCGATGCCGCCCCACCAAGGCGAGGTCGACCTTACGGTGGCCTAATGAGTTTGAGCCCCACTAGCAATTGGGCAAGCTCAGCCTCACCAAATTTGGGCGAGACTCCTCACCTAGCTAAGGCTCGGTCAAGCCTCACTCTACTGCCGACGAGGCTCACTTGACAAGGCACGGCCTCGTCGCCGCCAACCCTCATCTGGCCAATCGCCGGTCACCTCAAGGCTAGCGATTAGCTAAAGCTTGAAGAAGAAGAGAAAAAAAAAAAATTATAAAATTATTTAAAATTTAAAAGAAAATGGTTTGAATTAAAAATTTTGAGGACAATGCCAAACGTAATTCTATTTTGAGAATAGAAATTTTAGGCAATTACCAAATGTCTTCAGATATTTAGAAATTATTCCTGGAAACAGAATAAAAAAATTAATTTTGATAATAAATTGTTCTCAAGAACAGAATGGTTACAAAATCCATCCTAATTCTCAATCCCTATTGATAAAATTAGGTAGCTGCAATTTCCACCATAATTTTTGTTAAAGCCGTTCATTTATAAATAATTTACCAAGATGCCTTCAAATTAAAATTCAACTTTTTTTAACTGTTATCTCCTTATTTTGCTCACGGTAGGATGTCACTCTTCCTCCTTCTAAGATGATGTTTTTGTGTGCCTCTGAAGTTAGAGTAAAACTAATGCACGCATCTGCTAATATTTAAAATCGTAGCGATTGAAGTCGTCATGGTTCATTTGTGCACATTAGAAAAGGGGAAAAGTGCCTCTCCATTATTATGATGGGCTAAAGAAAATTGCTAAATAACATGCCCTATACTCCTCTTTCCTTGAATTGACTCTTGTTATTTTAATTAAGTGGGTTTTTGAATTGGAATTGGAATAGGATACTCTCGTAATAAGAAGAGACGGGATTCCAATTTTATACATATTCGACTTCAGTAAAAGCATGGTATTTTTTTCCCACACTTATAATTGGACTATGAATTTCGGATAAGTGATTTCATTTTTTTTTCTCCTCGAACGATTTACATTTCATAAATTCGGCAAGAAAAGATTCAATAATAACAAGATTTTCAGGTCACGACTAATTCATGATCTCTAGCTAGACATGAACTTATCTCTTGAAATAGCAATAATAATAAGGAAAAAAGCCACCAAAAATCCTAAATTATGCTTACTGTGACACATTTATCCCAATTTTTTGTAATACAAAAAATCTCAAATTAAAAAAGATACAAAAAAACCCCTAAATTTATATCCGTGTGACACATTTATCTCAAATTATTTTTTTTTGATACCAAAAACCCCCAAACTTGTATTCATGCGACATATTTACCCCAAGTTTTGTGATAAGTGTCTCACGGGGATATAAGTTTAAGGTTTTTGGTGTTCCATAAATGTGTCATACTAAAATATTAGGTTACATAAGTATAAATTTTGGGTTTTTTGTCCGTCACAAAATAAATTTTAAGATAAATGTGTCATGATGGACATAATTTAAGGTTTTTGGTTATTTTTCCTCTAATAATAATGGAGATGCATTGTAAACAAGGATTAGTGATGGCAGAGAAACATGGATGGTATGGCAGGGAGCGAAGCCAAATTCAAAATTCCAAGATGCTGGATAGCTTCCGAAATTTCATGGTTAGCCTAGTTAGGCAAACGGTTGCAACTTGTAAATGCTATAAGAATGGTGGTTTATTCAAGGAACGTCCTTTACTCTCTACTTTTACAAAATACTTCTTTCTAAGCAATATATATTATATATCTCTTGGAATGATTGCCGATATTTCCTCGCTAGGTTTATGCAAGGCCCGTGTTAACAGCCTATTACCGACACTCATTAGGCTATGAGATGGAGGCAGGACTTTTGGCGAAATCATTTTATTTTAATGATGGACCGCGAATTTTGATAGAGGAAAAATAACACATTAATTCACAAAGCAAGATAATTAAAATAGGTGTTACCCTTCATCAAAATTACGCAGGGTTGGGGCGCCGCCATCTAGATCTTGTACCAAATTTTGCCAATTACATGAGTTTATGCATTTAAGATTGATTTTTAAAGGTTCATCTTTGAAGTGATGGATATTAAAAGCCTGTTTGATAACTATCCTGTTCACGGAAATAATTTTTATTTAGAAATAATTTTTTTCTAGATTATGTTGCCTAAATGAGTTTCTAAGCATTCGAAAGTATTTGGTAACTGCACAAAACTTCTATTTTCAGAAGCGAATTGTATTTGTTACCACACTCAATTTTTTTGTGATTTAAGTTTTTTAATTTTTTAATAATTTTTTAAGATTTTTCTCTTTTCTGTTCTCTTTTTCCTTCTTTTCTTCTTTCTCCTCTAACCAGTTGCTAGCCTCAGCCCACAACTGGCCAAACAAGAGTCGACGACCTTACCAATCTCAAGGGAGCCCCATCCAACCACCGTGAGGTCAGCTAGAGGAGGAAGAAGAAGGGAAGAACAAGAAAAGAAAAGATAGAATAAATAAACAAAAATTAAAAAAATTATTAGAAACTATCCATGTTAACGCCCACCTTACCAAATAGGATGACCAGCATTCACGTTTGCGATTTTCAACTAGAATTGGCCTGACGAATTTAATTGGCAAAAGATGAAAAAGTCCAATACTCAATTGGAAAAATTGAAATGCTTAAAACTGAATTGACAAATGTGCAAAAGATTTATGAATTTTTGGATAATTTTCCCTCTTTTTGTCTTCTCTTCTTAGAACTTATGTCCAAAGAAACGCTTGGTACAATTCTTTCATTTTTATGTGCAACTTTCCCTAAAAAAAAATTCACGAATAAGAAAAGGTGCTCCTTTGTTTTGTGGCTATTCTTATATTCTTATATTGAACATCATTGAAAAAAGTACCAAAAAAGTCATAAACATATTGTATTGGTATCAATTCGGTCCTAAACCTTTTTAATTATTAATTTAATCCTAAACATTTTCACATTGATATCAATTTAGTCCATCCAGCCAATTTATGTCGGAAATTGTTAACGTGGACACCGGCTATTCTAATGATATGAATGATGTTGACATGAATAATATTTTAATTTTTTTGAATTTTTAAAATATTTTTTTCTTTTTTATTTTTTTCCCTCTCCCTCTTCTTTGTTTTTTTCTTTTCTTTTTGCGAGTGGCCATCGCCCGCCAACAACCACAACCACGACCGACAAGGGCTAGCCTCACTTGGGTCGGCCTTGATGAGCTGCCCCTAGGCGAGGGCAAGTGCCGATCGTCTAGGCACGGCCATGCAAGGGCCCCTTGCCAAGTCTAGGGAGGCCAACTATTGCCTAGGCTAGGGCAGCCTTGCCACACCTCGCCCGAGCAAGGGTTGGCCTTGCTGGGGCTTGCTTAGGTGAGGGCAAGGCCCAACGAGCCTCGCTTAGGCCACAATCAATTGCCAAATCTAGCGAGGAGGCCTTGCCTAGCCATGCCTGGATGGTGAGCGCTCGCCCTCGCCTAGGGGTAGCTTGGTGAGGCAAACCACCTTGCCGACCGTAGGCGAGGCCAATCCTTGCCAGCCATGGCTGTGGTCAGTGGCTAGTGATGGCCACCAACAAAAAGAAAAAGCAAAGAAGAGGGAGGGAAAAAAATTATTTTAAAAATTCAAAAATAAATCTTTTTATTAAAATATTATTAAATGTCCACGTTAACGCTAGTTATGTAAAATGGTCAGCGTTCACATTAGCAATTTTCAATTTAAATTAGTCGGATGACTGAATTGGTATCAACGTAAAAAGATTTAAGACTAAATTAGTTTAATTAAAATTTTTAGAATTAAATTGGTATTAATATAATAAATTTAAGAATTTTTCGTACTTTTCCTGAATATCGTCCGACCTCGGTAAAACCTGAAATTTTAGAAAAAAAGTTGTCTCTTCTTCTGGTTCGTTTATGACCATTACTTTTTAAAAAAAATTCCTTGGAGCTTTTTAGGAAGGGGAAAAACTCAATTTTGCTTCCTGTCCTCGACCTTGGAAGCATGGGGCCCACTTAACGGGGCATGAAACAGAAAGTAGCGGTGACCGAGATTTGCCTCGCCCCACGAGACCATGTTCGCGCGCACTCCAAAGGAATAAGAACCTTTTTCTAGACGTTGGTTCATAGGAAAAAAAGAAGAAGTACGTCTCTATAAACCTTAAATTATACTCACCGTAATCTTAATCTTAATCTTAAACTTTCTTTATGTCATCAATAAACCTCATATTTGTATATGTGTGATGTATACTTTCTGTCATGGTTCTGTTCAAAATCCACGTTAAAAATCCGACATTGATCCAAAATGACGTTGTTAATATTTTTCGAGAAAAAGATTAGAAGAAAAATGGAGAACTAAAAAGGCCAATAAAAAAAATTGGACCTGAGGGAAGAAACAGAGAGATTGCATATGATCCGAGATGTTTATGGGGTCTCTCGACTATTTTGACTTTGTTGGACTGAGCTGCCAACCCTAGCAGTGACTCAGGTAGGGGACATACTTAATGCTTAGCCTAAATTTTTTAGCTAAAGAGGTCAGCAGAGACTTAAACGTAGAATGGAAAATGTAGAGCCTAATTGTTGTTGTCAAACAAATGATAGAATGGAAAATGTTGAAGAACCACCCACTAGTAGGGATATGGGTGGAGTCTCGCTCAGTAAAGAGAGTTGTAGATTCGTATAAAAGGAGAAGAGCCTTTATTTACTTGATATCAAATCTATTAGAAACTGTCCTAAGACATTCTAAACCTTGCCCACCTCACAATCGAATTTCCATAGCCTAGCTTCCTACTAGCAACTCAAAATAAAGGAAGGAAAACTTCCACTCGAGACACAGCACTTCTGACTCATTAGGATAGCTTTAAGCAAGGAACATTGTCTTGCGGCTTACCTGTTCTATAAGAAAAGCACATTATTCACTGCGCTTGACTTTCTGTAATTGAAAGCAGTGTGCGTCATCGTCTTCAAATGTCTACCGTACTTGTTCTATTAGTAAAGCGCTAACGTTTTCAATAAGGATCGGGTTTGAACATAGGAATTGTCATCGAGTGTGACTCTATACCTAATTATGGGCATCGGTAAAGATTGACCAATGCTCGAATGGATACTCTTAACATGCAGTTACAAGTATATCGTCTAGATCAAACAACGCCATTTAAGTATATGTCTTAAACTCATGTATACTCTCTCTTTCAGTTTCATCTAGAAAATATTTATTACATTGGTATAAATCTGAGGATTTTATAACACAAAAAAAGAAAAAATAGAGTATTTATGTCACAATGAACTAGTTTATGATTTTAGTGACACGAAAAAAAAAAGTCCAGGGCATTTATGTCATAGTATACATAATTTGTGATTTTTTATAATATTAACCATTTTTTTTTTGGTATTGAATATTAACCGTTTTCTATATAAGTAAACAATGTCATTAATATCAAACCATGACTATTTGGTACATGATATGAAATTTCCCCAACTCTTTCGTCATGTTTTTCAACCATCCATTCTTACGTACATCCTCACTTTAAAAAGGCAAAAGAATTATTGAGGGGCGGACCAAAGCATAGTTTAGGGACCAGGGAGCCATTATAACGAGAGGCCACCACCCAGTGGAATTCACATTTCTTTGGAAGTTGTGTAGGATTGTAGCGATAACATCAGTCCCTAGTTTGCTCGGTTCTTCTTGCAATGGTACGTGCAAGCCCCTTCTTCGACTCATCAATTTATTATACCACGTCTCGCTAAATTCCATCTTCAATGATCTTGATCTCGCACTCAGGTCATATAATCTTCCCGATCTATCATGGAAAAAAAAAAGAGTGTTTCTTTTCTAATAAGGTAACATCTAATTTTTTTTGGTATGAACGATGCTTCGAAAAATGTTTACAGACTCACCGCTTGCGTTGAACTGCAAGAGGGTTTTCCTGATGGAGAGCAAGAACTGTCCACAAGATTGCCCGGGTTTCCAGTACTTCCCTCCTCCATCGGCATGGGCTGTTCCGGTTTCTGTATCTTTGGAAAGCAAGATTGCTGCGTGCCGGGAGACTTCGAGGTGGATCACCGTCAGCGTGTTCATCGTTGTTGTGGTCGTAGCCGCCGGTGTTATTATAAAAAATCGTCTTGGTCCTCAGGATAGAACCGCTACTTCATCGAAATTGATACGGAAGCTTGAGATAGTGCTACCATCGCCACCGAAGCCACCGCCGTCGCTGCCGCCAAAGCTGCTGTTTCAGCAACTGCTGTGCGGTCCGTGTTGTCATCAGATAATAAAATTACCATGCGTGGTAATTGAATGATGCATAATGATAGATCGTCCATACTTAGCACAGGCACTTCTAAATCCTATGAATTGTAATTTGATTTTTCGATCCACTTATGCAATTATCTTGGAGATGCCACTAACTTATGATAAATAAATTAGCAATCCAAGTAGGATGCGAGAGTATATTTCACTCCTATGAACTAAAGATTCACCGATAGATTTAGTTGCATTAGATCTGAGTATGAAAACAACTTACATGCGAACTTCACCAATTTTTATTCCTTAAATCCTCTAAACATATAAAAAGTGATTATGCATGGTCACTCAAGTAAAAACATAAACAAGCAAGCAATTACAATAGAAAGCTAATAAAAGAAATGAATGACAAGAAAAATAAAGGACACGAGTGGTATCGGGCAAAATTAAGCAAAACCTGGTTATCAAGGCCTGGGACAAAACCCTGTCAGCTATAAATGCAAATTCGATATAAGCTCTCCAAGAGATGCCTGATGCTCAAAAAGGTAAGTGAATGTATGATACGTCATGACCATCTACTAAATAAACTACAATCCTAAAATGAATTGTCGCATGTGAAAAATAAATCTAAAAAATGCAATATAAAGTGCAGTGTGATATTAAGAAAGCAAATGTATTTGCGAGCGTGCATGGTACCTAAAATGCATCCCTAAAAATACTTTTAAATTTTTTTTAATATTTTAAGACACAAAAAGAAAAACTAAGACCTTACCAAAAAAAAAAACTAAGAAAATTAACTAAGTGTTGAAATGGACATGAACTAAAGCTTATGTGCTTGAATCAACCTATATTCCATATTTGCATAGTAACTTGGACACCGAAATCAGAAATAAAAATTATCCATGTCAACGCTGATAGTATTATGTAAAATGACTAGCAACCATGTTGACGTCAACCAACCAATTTTGGTTAGATTAACTGAATTGGCACAAATGTAAAGAAGTTTATGAGTTAATTGGCCAAATGAAAATATTTATAATTGAATTGACACAATTATAATAGGTTTAGGAATTTTTTGGAAATTTTCCCGACCAAAAGCCACCACCAATAATGGAGGATAGAAGAGAGCCTTTATAATGAGAGCCCACCTTATGAAAATTTGCACTTCTTTGCTGGTAGTATAAGAATTACACCACTAACACCACTCGCCTTGGTTCTTCTTGATAAGGTACACGCAAGCACCTCCTTTGACTCTTCAGTTTACACTATATCCTACTTCATTCCATTTTCAATCATCTCATTCTCGCGCTCGGGTCATATAATCTTCTTGATTTATGTGATTAAAATAGTGTTTCTTTTCTAATAAAGCACCCTCTTTTTGAACAACTACTTCTTTTCCTGTGTGAATTGATGCTTCAAAATATGTTTGTGAACTCATCCCTTGCATTTAACTACGCAGGACTTTCTTGATGGAGAACTATAACTGTCCACAAAATTGTTCGGGTTGCCCGTGCTTCCCCTCTTCATTTGTCCCGAATTCAGTCTCGTCCGACGACGAGAACATTTCGTGGTGGGATACTCCGGGAAGGGTCATCGTCGGCATAGCAGTCGTCGCCGTTGTTATCTGTGGTATCCTTTTCTACTTTCGTCGTGGTCCTGAGGACTCAGAAAGCACTCTCACGGTAAACGCGGAAGTCTCCCCTCAATTGGACGCTGCGAGCATTTCGATTCCGTTGTCGTTAGCGTTCTTCTCCAAGGACAATAAGCAGCAAGCTTCTGGGCATGCGTCTGTGTGAAACTCGAATAATTTATAGTGACAGATCGTCTATTCTAGTATCCAACATTGGGATTTGATGCAACAAATAATTGAGTTGGAGGAAAAAAAAAATTGTGATGAAGGGTTTGTTAAATTTCGGCAGTTCTATGGTCTATCAAAGAACAGGATCTTTGGATTTATCGCGACATTTTCAGATGTGAACCATTAAAAGAAAACTAATGAATCACTAAGGAACATTTAGCATAGACTAATACAAGGTCATACCAATGGTAACTTTAAGATTTTGATTTAATTAATTAAACATGCAATTTAATTGGGAAAATTACCAAAAAAGTCATAAACATATTGCAATTGTGCCAGCTTAGTCTGAAACTTATTTTTTTGACCAATTGAGTCATACACCTTTTACAATTATTCTCAATCAGTTCATCTGGCCAAAATTAGCCAGTTGACATTGACGTGGCAGCCAACCGGCGCTGGCGACCTTTTTTTTTAATAATATTTTATTTTTTGAAATATTTTACTAATTTTTTTTTATCTTTTCTTTTTTCCCCTTCTCCCTCTTCCTGCTTCCTCCCTCCTCCCTCCTCCTTCCTTTGGCTTCGGCGACAGACCAAGCTAGCTGGTTGCTGGACTGAAGCAATCCGACAAGCTCGCGCCCAGCGATGGTGGGGCGAGCCCCCACTGAATCTGGCGAGGAGGGCCTTGCCAGACGCGACAGCGAGCCCCCCTCGTTGGATCTGACGAGGGCTCGCCTCGCCCGGTGACTACAAGGCGAGCCCTCGCCAAATCCGGCGAGAGCTCACCCCGCCGTCGCTAGGCACGAGCCCTCGCCGGTCGGCAAGCTCACGCCTAGCCACTGGCAAGGGCTCACCCTGCTAGTGGCTGGACAAGCTCACCCTCGCCCAATGACGGCGAGGCGAGCTAGCCCAGCCGCCTTAGTCTGGTGACCAACCAGCCCTCCCCTCTGGCCGATCGCTGGAGCCAAAGGAAGGAGGAGGGAGGAGGAGGAAGGAGGGAGAGGGAGAAGGAGAAAAAAAAAAGAGAAAAAGGAAAAAAAAGGTTAAAAAAATACTAAAATATTTCAGAAAAATAAAATATTATTAAAAAAAATCGTCGGCGCCGGCCGGCTGCCATGTCAATGCTAGCCAGCCAATTTTGGCCAGATGGACTGATCGGAAATAATTGTAAAAGATTAAGAACTCAATTGGTCAAAAAAATAAGTTAAAAACTGAATTGGCACAATTGCAATATGTTTATGATTTTTTTGGTAATTTTCCCCAATTTAATTCATTCAGGAGTTGCCACCATAAAAGGGGGTATGTTAAAAATATTGGGATCAATTTTTAACATCCATATAAACCCTCACTCCGAACATAAGGCTTTGTGGCCTCAATTTCTGATGCACAAAATCCTCATGAAGGCGAGTGCAGAGCATGCCATTGGGATAATGTGCTATCTTATTATTCTAAGATTTATAACACCAATGGAAATTTGAAGAGAAAAAGGGAAAATTAGCTTTGCACATTTTAAGCACACAAACACACAATTGCTTAAGGCTAGTCTCCTTTTTTTATGCATAAGGGAAAGAAAAGATAAGCAAGATTGCATCATTGGTAACACAAGCATATTAATGGCGCTTTAGTCTTCAATAAGGAGCGGAGCTTGAAGAAGCGAAGCGAGCCTCTAGTAGTAGCATATTACGTTTTTCAAGCCCTTTGACTTGATATTCTATAAGCGCTATTGCCCCTATAGGGTCAGGCTCTTTTGCTATCAATGAAACCGAAAGACAGACAAAAACCAATGCTTTTTATAAACATGTGATTCACATCTATGATTTACAATTTATACAACACAAGGACTTATTATAAAACACTTATTACAACATCATGACTCATCTTAAAATATTTATTACAACATGGCTCATCTTCGTGATTTATCACAACATGACTTTTTCTTTTTCTTTCTAATTCGAAAGAAGATTATATTCATTACTCAAAATGATATATAAGTACATAGTGTTTATGACAGAACAAATCAAAATAGAGCAAGAATAGTGAAAAACAAAGCCAAATCCATAAAACAAGGAGGATCAACGGAGCACTAGCAAAGTTAACCACACACTTGTTCCAAGAGAACATATTTGTTGAGCAAAATAATTAGCGGCCAATCACTGGATCTCGTATCTTTGTCAATGATGAGCACATGCTTAAAATTCCTTCTCCAATAACTATGACTTTGCCAATTGGCGGTGCGTGCATGGTTTCGGCCTTCACACCATCATCTTACAAAGATAACCAAAATAGGTTGAACAAGCACAATCTACCACGTGGGGGAGCAAAACTTTACGATTTAACGAGATGTCAAAACTCTTGCAATCATCATTAAAAATGGAGGCAGAGAACCTATACACAAACATAGCAGAGGGGCATTGAATCCCTAAAAACATATTTATTAAACTCCCAGATCTAGATCAGGAGAGGATAGCATCCAAATATGGAACTAAATTGGGAGAATTCAAACTCTTAAATTGAGAACTAGACCGAGAGAAGAGAACTCCCAAATTTGAATCGGGTGAGAAAAAAAGGCAAGAAAAGAACAATAAAATGCAAACAAAATCAACAAAAGAGGGAGGGTGAGACTAGCTCAAACCCTTCTTCGTGGCTAAAGGTTGAAGAAACCAATGGAGAGAAAAGAGAGAGAGGAAGAGGGGGGAGAAGAAAATTTTCAGCTCCCATCATATTGTAACTTATTGACGTGACATATATCACAATGTAATTCATCAACGTGACATTTATCATAACGTGACTCGTGACTCATCCCAAACACTATCATGACACATTATTAATACACTTTCCATAGAGGGGATGAGCATCTTGTCTTAGTCATATGAGAGGCATATGGCAGCTTCCTAGTCCCCCTTCTTTTTCTTCTATACTTTCTTCAGCTCCCGTCATAACGTAATTTATTGACGTGACATATATCACAATGTAATTCATCAACGTGACATTTATTATAATGTGACTCGTGACTCATCCCAAACACTATCATGACACATTATTAATACACTTTCTATAGAGGGGATGAGCATCTTGTCTTAGTCACCTTTTCTGAGAGGCATATGGCAGCTTCCTAGTCCCCCTTCTTTTTCTGTTATATTTTCTTCAGCTCCCATCATAACGTAACTTATTGACGTGACATATATCACAATGTAATTCATCAACGAGACATTTATCATAACGTGACTCGTGACTCATCCCAAACACTATCATGACACATTATTAATACACTTTCTATAAAGGGGATGAGCATCTTGTCTTAGTCACCTTTTCTGAGAGGCATATGGCAGCTTCCTAGTCCCCCTTCTTTTTCTTCTATACTTTCTTCAGCAGGTCGCAAGAATCCAGATGAGAGGATCTCGAATGCTGATTCTTTTGTTACTTTTTAAGAGGAGGCTGGTAAGAACTTAATAGGACATCAATTTATCTTAAAGGGATATCATTTGGATCTACCGTAATATTATCGAGAGATGAATTTGTTCTTGGCATGACAAGTTGGGGCCAACTGTCCACATTCATCATTGATGAGGCGTCTCCAAGATTTGATGGCAATCCACAAGCAAAGGGATCTTGAGAAGTGGTTCACTCCATGGGTCTTGTGATGATGATGATGGTTGATTTAGATTGTCTTCCATTATTATGATCGGCTAAAGAAAGTGTTGAGTAACATGTTTTTTACTCTTCTTTCCTCTTGAATTGACCCTTATTATCTTAATCAAATAGGATTTTGAATGGGATGAGGATTAGGATGCTCTCGTAATAAGAAGAGATGGGATTCCAATGGTGGGCATATTCGAGTTCAACAAAAGTATGGTATTTTTTGTGCACTTCTATTGCACTCCGACTTTCTTTCTTTCTCTTTTTTTTTGGTTGATGACTCCGAGTTGAATAAGTTGTTTAATTTTTCTTTTTTTTTGGCTTGCACAATTTAAAATTTGTAAATAGCTTATTGAAGCAGCATGACTTTTAGGGAAATAATTATCTAAAAAACCATAAATTGTATAGTAATCAATTCAATAATAAAATTTTTAATTTTTCAATTTAGTCATTGTCACGACCAAATTTTTGGGTGTGAACCACCTAGGGTTTAGCTAATGGATTGTTAAGCCTAAACTTAACTCGGGTTCTCCCATGCCCATATCAATTTACGACTTAGGTTCAAGTTTTTTAACATGCAAATATATTTTATCTAGGAGTCGCCACTAATCTATTTTTGATGGGTCGATTAGAAAGCCAAATAAAATAACGGGAGAATTATTTTACTTCTACAAACCAGAGACTATGGGTATGGGAACTTGGTTACACTAGATTTCTCTAATGTCATTTCGATACCATTCTTTTATTTTCAAAAATATTTTTGCAAGCAACTTAAATTGATTTTAAATCTATTTCCCTAACATGTGAGGTGATCATGCGGGTGCGCAAACCATCAATTTAACACCCAAGAAAGTGATGAATAAATTACGGGACTTACCTTATAGCAACGAAAGCATCTGCAATGTTAGATCAGAATTCACATCATCAACCCTAGATATGATTTCTAATTAACACACAATTTCTTTTTGTTTTCATTTAATTAATGAGAATCATGCTTTATGCAATGCAATATAACTAAATGACCTAATTCTAATTACAAGCAATTTCTAATTAAATAGACCTAGCAACAATTACTAAATGACATGCATTTCATGAATTTAATTCTATATGACATGCACATGAATCTATCTTAGAAAATGAAACTAATTTATTCTACGACATTTTTTGTATTTTTTATGAAATTCGAAATTAGAAAAATGTGAAAATTATCTAGCTAAATTAAGATTCTATCCAACTTATATTAAGGATTAGGTTAGGCTAAACCCTAATTTAGCAATCTCTAACCTAAGATGCAGTCTATCAATTTAAACTTAAAGTGAAATATGCAATTTTATTCTAATATGCAATGACGTACAAATGATGCCCTAATTCTACATGACATATGCATGATGATTTTTATTTTTTTTTATTAATTTCGAAATAAAAATGCCAAATAATTAAGCATGCAATTTAAGCTAGTGAAACAAAAATCTAACATCCTAAATTTATGTTTTTTTTATTTATTTTTATTTTGACAATTCATGATAAATAAAATGCTTAATCTAAATATGCAAATAACCCTAAAGCATGCAATATTCTAACCCAAACATATTTTAAGATAATTAAAGCAATTAAAACAAGACAGACCGTTCAAAATCATAAAACATATTACATATCGTTCAGATCGAGGGATAATATTTCTGCTAGTAAAATCGATAAATTGATCTTAAGCCTTAAAGATCAAAATATCAATTTTATTCCCGCTTGATTAATTATTTCATTTAAAGCCTTATAGATGAAATAAAAAAAACCTAGGTACGGTTGCGAATCAGGTGATATGATTGGATTTCCAATTATGCATAAGGACTAATTCTACTAAAATAAGAATAAAATAAAATAAGATAAAAATAATAATAAAGTAAATGGAAAAACTACCTAGGTTGGTTTTTTTTCTTCCAAATGAGGCTCGGCACATAATAGGCTGCTCCGACGAGGGGAGTCACCAGTGAGGGGGCGTCGTGGGGGAAACAGCGGTGTCGGAGTAAAGGCGGAGCGAACGTTGAGCGTTGGTGCAGTCGCTAGTGAGGGGGATTCCGGCGTGGTGGCGAGCAGCGTCTGGTGGAGCTTGCAGACGACGACGACAGGGCGTAACAGGCGTGCGAGGGCATCGGGGCGTCGAGCTAGTGGAGCGGCTCGGCAGCAACGGCGGCTTTGCGAGCAAAGCAAAGGCACTTGGGTCGCGGCTGTTGCGAGGGATCTCAGATCTGCCGGCATCAGACACTTGAGCGGCGAAATCAGGACAGCGACAGTCGTCGAGCAAGTGGGGCAGACCGCTAGCGTCGTGGCGGTGGAAGGTCGCGACGGTAAGGATCGGCTCGGCGAGGCAACAAAAGCATCAGGTCGTCGCTGGTCGACGCGGCTGCAAGCGAAGCGGAGGCGCTGGATCTGGAAGTTGCGGGTGACTGAGGCATTGCAAGGTCGACGGGTGGCAGGCGAGACCGGTGGAGCGGCAGTGGAGCAGAGAGGGCTCGTGGGTCGCCGGCGCGAGTGGTGCTAGTGCGGTCGAGGGCTGCCGGCGCAGTGGCCGGGGCGGGCGCAACGCCGACGCAGGCAAGGCTGCCTCCGAGAAGAAGATAAAACGATCCGCTAGGGTTTCTTTTCTTTTGTGATATGTTCGGTAGAAGTCCTAAAACTTGTCGAAAGTCGGTGAGTCAGTCCTAAAACTTACAAAAAGTGCAATCAAGTTCTAAAACTTGTCAAGTTGGTTCAATTGAGTCATAAAGTTAACACCGTTAGATTTACTAACGGAATTTCCGACGTGGCGCCGACGTCATATTTGAAATGAATTTTTTATTTTTCAAATGGTTTTTTTAAATTATTTTTATTCAAAATCTTTAAAAATTAGATTAAAAACTAAAAATGAAAATCTAAATTTATATTTTTTTAAACTGAAAAAAAAATTTTAAAATTTTTTAAAAAAATAATTTTTACACAATTTTTTTTTAAAAAATAATTTTTAAACAATTTTTTTCAAAAAAATATTTTTTAAAAAATAATTTTTAACAATTTTAAAAAAAAATTTAAACAATTTTTTAAAAAATTTTAAAAATAATAATAATTTTAAACTATTTTTTAAACAATAATTTTACAAAAAAATTTAAAATTTTAAAAATAATTTAAAAATAATTATTTATTTTTAAAAAATAATTTTAGACAATTTTTTAAAAAAATCTCTGACGATGGACGACGGAAAGAGAGAGGAGCCTGATTTTTTTAAACAATTTTTAAAAATAATTTTTAAAATTTTTCTTTATAGCTTTTGGTGAAAATAAGATAAAATGAATAAATCTAATTTTTTTATTTTTTAATCTATTTTTTAAAAAATGAATAAAAAATAATTTAAAAAATCCACATGGAAAATAAAAAATTATTTAAAATGTCACGTCAGCATTTTTAATGGAAAAGGCTAACGATTTTAACTTTATGACTCAATGGAACCAACTTGACAAGTTTTTGGTGACTTGATTCGGCACTTTTTGTAAGTTTTTTTGTGACTCAATGACTTTCTTGACAAGTTTTAGACTTCTATTTGAACATATCCCTTTTTTTTTTTTTTTTCGAACCTCCCTCTCACGTCACTCACCGTACACTCTCTCTCTCTCCTGCTTTTCGATCACTTCTTTTATTTTCGTTTTCTTTTCCTCTCTTTCTCTCCTAAAACTGAAGAAGGCCCTCACTTTTGCTCTAAATTTTTTCGAATTTCCTCTCCTTTGGTCACGAAAATTGTGACTCCTTTATAGTGATTCCAGACGGCCACTTTGTATGGTATTTTCCGAGTTTTCATCTTCTGTCACATTAAATCAAAGCTGCAAATCGGAGCGTAATTTCGCAATCAGCTCGATTTTGCTAAGATTTCTTCTATTTTGTAAAGATTCTTGCCATTTATTCACTTGATTTTTAAATTGCTTCTGCATTTAACAAAATCCGAATATTCATCAAAATTTCAAATTTCCATGCATAATCAATCAAATCAATTTTCCCCATTTTTTCATTTTTCCATTTTATTTGTTCTGATGCATTTTTTTTTAGGGGTTAAAATTAATCCCTAATTTTTATGTAAAAAATCAATGACTGGGTTGCCAAAATTTAGATGTCAACAGTCATAAATATTTTGACGATTTACGATGTCAGTCTTAAATCTTTGGCCTAATTACCAATATCTCATTCCGGCCAATTTTAGTTGAAAATCACTTACGTAACGGCTATTGTCGGCCGTGCCACGTAGAATGGCCAGTGTCCACATTGGCAATTTTTAGCTAAAATTAATCAGAAGAACTATATTGACCAATCATCAAAAGATTTAAAACTAAATTGACAAAAAATGAAAAGTCTATAATTAAATTAAGAGCTGAACAACAAGTTTGGGACTTTTCGGACAATTTTTTTAAGTTTTAGATCGTATCTAATTTAAGATCTCTAACCAAACATCAACTTAATCACCTAAAATAGCATTAAAAAATAATGGCAACACGTTGTAAATTAGGATTAAAAAATGGCATAGAAGCTTTGATGGCACGGCAGAGAGCGAAAATGAAGTCAAAATTCAAAGCTGCTGGATTTCAAAGCCTTTAGGCCATATTCAGAAATGACATGGTTAGCCTGGCTTAACGAGCAGCCTCCTCGTCCCCTGTTTTTACATGATACTTCCATATGTGTATTTCGTAGAATAATCGTCGATATTTCCTCGCTTGATTTAAACGAGGACTTTGTGTGGCTAGTTTCACCGATAGAATGAAAAACTTATTATACTGTGAAAATGCTGTGATACCTTTGGCGAAAATATTTAATTCTAAAGGTGGATCAAGAATTTAGATGGTGAAGAAAGGAAACATTAATCCAAAAGTCAAGGTGATTAGAATGGATCTTAACCCTTCATTGAAATTCCGAAGGGTGGGAAGCGCTGCTGCCGCCGCCTAGATACACCAAATTCCAGCAACCATGTGTGGCTTTACGCGATAAACGTTGATTTTCATGGATTATCTCGGAAGCAATGGGGAACGAAAAGAAAAAGGGTTCCAATCCAAGCTGACGACAAACTAAGTGCATGGGCTCATGGACCAAACTAGAAAAAGGAAAACAGGTCTGTAGGCTTTTTGTAAAATAAAAGAAAAAACATGTTTGTGGACTATAAAGACTGGACTTTTCCAACATTTGCTCCATAATCAGCCATCACGTGAGGTTCTGAGGTAAATGGAATCTCAATAAGTTGCACCCTTTTTTCAAGGGAAAAAGCCACAAAAAATCCAAAATTACGCCCACCATGAGTCATTTACTTTGAACTTTTTTGTGACATCAAAAACTCAGAAGTATGCCTACTAGGTCATATGTATTCTAAATTTTTTCTTGCGATATAAAAACCCCTAAACTTGTAATCATATAATATGCTCACCCTCTGTCAATATTTCATTTGATGATTTTTCAATCAAAACATTGTCATTTTTTTTCACTTAAGCCACATGGACGTTATGTTAACATGGTTTGCTTGTTCATTGGCAAAAACTTAATGGAGGATAAATATGTCATATAGGTACAAGTTTGGGTTCATGGTGTCACAAAAAAAAGTTTAAAATAAATGTGTTAAGGTGAGCATAGTTTTGGATTTTTGGTGACTTTTTCCCCTTTTATTATACAGATATTATAGAAACAAGTACAACATTAAGTTAGGATAACATGGACATCATCTACATTTGTCTTTGCATGTGGGTGATGTCCACAATCTGTAATACTCTGATCAAAGACATGGCCTGTGAAAGTTCCCTTCAATTAGGAATGAAGAAAAATATAGTCAAATACATAAAATATGATAAAATTATTTTTACTCTCATGTTATCCAATAGAGAAAGTTTGGTTAGCATATATGTTGGCGCACCCACTGACGACCCATGTTTGAATCGTTACTTTTTTGTGGATCCTCTTGCTTAGGAAGAGGATGGAGTGTGTTTAGAGCAAGGATAACCAATTTCACATGGGTATAATCTATATATACACTTGCACTTTACTTCGAATAAAGCTGATGAAATTTTAATAAAGCAAGAACGAGGTATATTTATGGATAGATATAAGAACAAAAGGTGAGGGCCCTGAATTAAAGATTTCCACATTCCCATCATTCAAGAAAACCGATGATTTCCAATCCACCATTCTGGAGTCTTTGATTAAATGTGACTTGACATATCAAGGTGCTAACTATGAGCACCGGGCCAGTAGCCATGATCGGTTGGAGCATCATTTGAAATTACGGCAAAATCCAAAAAATAAAAATAAAAATCATGTTTTTATGTGAAAGGAATAACAATGATCTCACTTTTTGAGTATCACGAAAAAGGCACGCACTCTTCCTCGATGGATAAAAATTGATTGCCATTATCTTTTCCAATGAGCTTACATGGCAAACAACGCTTATATGATAAGCTGACGTGGGATTGTTTTCAATATTGAATTAGTATAAGAGAAACAAAATTAATGATTTTAAACTCAAAAGAAAATGATTTTTATCCAAGAGAAATGAGAAAAGAAAAAACCAAAGTAACGGGAATATCGTAGCAAAAGCAAGTGTCCTATTTTCCTCCTCTTTATTCCTTTCAGTTTACAAAGGAAAAGCATTTTGCAGATGCCAATGTGGTCGCATCATTGAGGCATGTAATAGTTCTATATAAAACAAATTCTACGAGATGTTTGTTCTAATACATGTGGTTTTACAAAACCTCACATGGTATTAGAACAAATTGTCCTAAGTTTAAATCTTTCCAGGCCTAATTTATCTCATCAATTATATATTTCCACGCCTTAGGTTTAGGCCAAAGTTCAGCCTACATGTGAGGGGAAGTATTAGAGTATTTAAATATTAAATCATGCATTTATCTTAAAATTTAAGTTTTTAGAACAATTGACAGTGATCTCATAAAATCTTACGGCATTGAATAAAATATAAATCTTCCATTTCGAATGAAGTTGTGTCGGGGCCCTTAGGATTATCTCGATTTGGACTTCAAGCTAATGATTATGGACAGCTGGCAGCCATGGTTGCCTAAGCTTGGTGATGCTGATCCCTCAAAAACGATTCCATAGGGTTTCATAGTATTGTCCATAGTGTGCTTTTATTTTTGTTTTTGCTGTGGACCAGACATAAACTCACACTTGTATGCATAATAAAATTGATTAATTAATTATGTATTTACTCTATGTTTGAGAATATTTCGTTAATGGACAGCTCGTAATTAGGAACTTCCATTATGGTTGTAATTGATAACAAACCTATCTTATTTGACCATGTGGACTCGCTTCTATTAGTTAATTTGACTCTTTTCACGAAATAAATTTCACTTAAATCTTTTGAGTACTTGGTGTGAGCACTTTCCCTAAATCCAAAAATGGAAAATAATGCTTAAAATTCAGCCTACGCATGAGGGAGAGTGTTAGAGTAATTAAATATTAAATCATATTTTTATCTAAAATTTTAATTTTTAGAATAGTTGGTAGTGATCCTACAAAACTTTACAATGTTGGACAAAATATGAATCTTCCATTTCGAATGAAGTTGTCTTGGGGCCCTTGGATTATCTCAATCCCGACTTCAGCTAATGATTATGGACAACTGGCAGCCATGGTTGCCTAACCTTGGTGATACTAATCCCTCAAAAACGATTCATAGGGTTTCATAGGATTGTCCATAGTGTGCTTTAATTTTTGTCAGCCATTACTTTTGGCCACAGCGATTTGCATTATTGTCCTTTTGCTGTGGATCAAACATAAACTCACACTTGTATGCATAATAGAATTGATTAATTAATTATGTATTTACTCTATGTTTGAGAATATTTCGTTAATGGACAGCTCGTAATTAGGAGCTTCCATTATGGTTGTAATTGATAACAAACCTATCTTATTTGACCATGTGGACTCACATCTATTAGTTAATTTGACTCTTTTCATGAAATAAATTTCACTGAAATCTTTTGAGTCCTTGGTGTGAGCACTTTCCCTAAATCCAAAAACGAAAAACAAAGCTTAAAATTCAATAATACAAACCACTCTATGGTCCACCGAAGATTTTGCTTCTTTTATTATTATTATTTGGCATTAGCAAATACATTTTAAAGCGTTCCTTCGTTGAGTGTACATATGAGATAAAAAAAAAAATGCTATATTTGACTTTTTGGGATATAAAGAAATAGTCAATGATACCCATCGGTGGGCAGCTGCGTTGGTTGAGAGTCTCTCCTTCATCGCCGAGGTCGAGAGTTCGAAATCCGCAATTGCTAACGTTGTAAGTGGAGGGCCATAGTGGTGGGACCATGTGCTAGTCTCCCTCAAGGTATAGTCGCCGTTAAAGTCCGAAGGTGCCACCGGGTGTTGGAAGACTTTGTGACCCCGAATAGCGTAAGCGAAAGGGGGCTCAAGCGGATCCTCGGTTACCAAAAAAAAAAAGTAGTCAATGATTATCTAGAGAAGATCGTGTATCAAATCGCAACGTTTGGCCTCGATTTGATAGACTCACATGTGAGAGGAGTATATTAGTGCATGTGAGGTGAGAAATAAAGAAAGCCTCACATTGGGTATTTGAAGTGAAAAGGAACGGAGCAATTGTAATACCCTAATTTTCAAAAGGAGATCATGGTTAGGGGTGAGCATGGTTCGGGTTGGGCCAGTCCACTCCCTAACCCTAGGACTAACCTGCACAGTGCTGGTCCTCAATTTTTGGGATCGAAAACCAATCCTATTGAGCTTGGGATCGAGAATCGGACCGACCCAATAAGTTCGGTCCGGTTACAAGGTCAACCCGGGACCAACCGATAATTTTTTATTTCATTTTTTGTACTCCTTAAAAAAGCGATTGAGGACCGGACTCACCCAATGGGTTCGGTTCGATTTCCAAGTCAACCCAAGACCAACAAATAATTTTTTATTTCATTTTTTGTACTCCTGAAAAGGCAACCGAAGACCATACCAACCCAATGGGTTTGATGATGAGCGAGCTCAGCTAAGAAAGGAAAGCGGTGAGGGTCAAGTGGGGTGAGCGTCAAACAGAATGAGCATCGAATGTCGAACGAGGAGCAGCAAGTCAAGCGAGCATCAAGCGGTGAGTAGCACGAATGACCCAAAGCGAGCGAGGCGAGTGTCGAGTGGCGAGCGGAGAAGTTGGCAAATTGAAGATTAAGATGACAAATAAGATAGAAGAGAACGAATACTAGAGGAGAATGCCATAAGGAACTGTTTATGCCTTTTTAGACACCGTAAGGACTCCTCACAAAAACATTTTTCTCATTGGTAAATTATGACTATTGACATTATAAAAGACATTAAAAATCTAAGTTATTAAAAAATAATATAAAATTACTTGAACTCCTCACTAAAGAGCTATTTAATGTTGTTGATGCTATTTATTTTAAGGTTTTTTCTATATAAAAAATTATAAATAATATTATATATATAGTTAGGGTTGGTCCGGGTTGGACCGATCCGAAACTCTCAGAACCGAGGACCGACCCGCATAGTGCTGGTCCAGGAATTCTAGGACCAAGAACCAACCCAGTCTCCCTGGGAACCGAACCAGGACCAGCAGGGTTGAGCCGATTTAGGGTCGGTCCAAGGTTGACCCTGGGCCAATGCTCACCTCTAATCATGGTCAACCAAAAAGAGTAGATCATGTGCACCAGTCAAAACTGGATGTCATGATGACATACTAAATAATCAGGAGTTATCAACCACTACTCCTCATAAATTATGTCCTAAATTTCCATAAATGTATCATATTAATTGGCTAATTCGAGATTTCACCATCAGTTGTGTTAAGAGAAATGGACATTTATCTTTTTTACTCATAAGAGTTAACGGAAGCTAAAGGTTTTAGACCGCGCACAATTGCCTTCACCTGGAATCTCTCGGTCCATCAGCTTTGACGTCCGCAAGGAAACCTCCCGATTAGAGATACCATTGACATTTCTTCTTTCTCAAATTGGATAGATAAAAGGCAAATGGAAACCCAAGTAATCTGAATGAACTAGTATATACTTCCCCAATAAGCCTGATTGCAAGGGTAATTGCAAGTCATGATTACTAAATTGCTAATTGACGTTCGAATTGCTGCCAAACATAAGATCGTCCAACATCAAAGGTAAGAAAAGAGATGACCATCTATTGTTATATATTCCAACTTCAGGAAATAACCAAAAATTAAGTTGATCTATAACCATAGCAATAGTATGTAGTATATAAGTTCTTTTCAATCCAAAACCAAAAGCCGAACAATCAAACTGATAAGCTAAATACATCTTTTCAATCCATGAGGGATCCAACCTATTCAATATGACTTCTGATCCTCCCAAGTTCCTAAAGCATCCCATCTCTTTTCCTCAAAAACACAACTGCCATTGGATCACCTACAAGAATCCATTAATCAAAGTTAATTTAAGCAAGCTCAAATTTGGGGAGAAGAAAATAAAGGAAACACAAAAAAGAAAAAATCTCTCGGAATTGACTGCACTTTTTGAAAGTCTTATAACTCAATTGCACTTTCGCGATAAATTTTAGGACTTCTAATGCACTTATTCCTTCAATTGTTAAATTTGTAACTACAAACATGTTACATCTAATTTAGCTCTTAATCATCAAATTCAAATTATTGCACTATTCCATTTACATTGCCAAAAGACATAATCTAAATTTAGATAGATATTTTCCTTTCAAATATGGTCTCCCTTTCCGTGTAGCCGTATAGATATAGATTTTAACAATTTTTGTTCCTACTGATGCAGGCTTGTAAACTAAGCCGCGAAGACTCAACAAATTGACTCTATTCCACAGAATTGGCTCTATATTCCTCTACAAGCCCTTCGGTCTCTCCTTTGTTTAGATTCCCCTTGCCTGGGACTCTTTAGACCATGTTCACAATTTCAATAAAATTTTCTTTGACCCAAAAAAAGAAGAAGAGCTTCACCTTTTCTCTTGCCCCCAAAGGATGATCCACGTGAGTTGATTATTTCTTCTTTTTTTCTTGGGTCCGTCCAACTTGTCCAGATCAATAATTGCGAGTGACAATCGAATGAAGAAGACAAGACAAAGCAATGGCAACTATTATGGGTGGTGTGGGTCCTGGAAACTGAGATGGAATTTTCAATTAGGACTTGTCGGTTCTCGGTCTGGTCCGACTCTAAGATGGAATTGGAAACCGGACCGGAAAGATAAGCTCCCAAATTCTAGGATCGGGAACCAGACTAACTGATCCTAGAACAAGTAACCGAACCAATCGACCGGTCCAGTTTAGTCCAGTGGAATCGGTAATTTGTTGTTTGAGGGGAAAATAAATTGCGAAAAGAAAGCTCTCCGCAGGTGCCTAGCTTCCAATTCCAATCACAGCAACCTCAGCACTCAAGGTACGCTCCTTGACCTTCATGGAGATGCTAGCGCTTTGTCGAGGGAGACAAATAACATTTTTGGAGTCAATGTAGTGGCCTCTAGTTGTGCTAACATGGAGAGCGTCTGGAAGGTAAAGCAGAAAGCAAAAAGGGAGAGGGGAAAGCCAAACCTAAAAAGGGCAAAGGATGTTTCTTAGTTTTTTTTTTTTTTTTTAATATCAACCGGTCAAGTCCGATTGGTCTGATTCCCACCTTAGAACTGGGAACCGAACCAACTAGCCACCAGTTCCAAAAATGGGAACTAGGAATCGAACCGTCCTCTCCGGGAATTGTCCAAAACCAGCCGATCCGGTCCGGTCCGAACGATTCTCAATTTAAGTGGTCCCAGTGCACACTCCTATTTTCAATCCGTTCACATCTGAAAAGCACAGGTTTTGATTGATAAGCAACTATTCACATGCACTCGCCATAAGATTCCCCTCTCTCTTATATAATGCGTGGAAAGTGACTAGTGTTTCTTTTATTAAACTACAGTTCCTACGAAGACAAAGCATAATCAAAAGGGCCTATGTAATAATTTCCTCATTGCTGTTGGAGAAAACTTCCTTGTGTGTTTTGAAGCTGACAAAACGTTTCCATCAGTCTAGTCTGAAGACTTGCAGACTATGTCATCAAAGTCTGAAGACCGTAGGATTGCCAGACTCAAGATTCAGAGTCTATCCTCATTGACAGTATTTAGACCGTCGAAGAAGACTTATCTAGATCTGAGCTTTTTAAGGATTGGATTCTATCAATTGAAGAAGATCACTTAGCTGGAAATATCATGACGGAATCCGTTATTCAAATCAAAGATTAATTCAGGGATATTGGATCCGTTGATTGGCGAAGTATACTTGGAAAATTCTACTTATGGAAACCTAGATCCTGATTGTATGGGTGAACAAGATTGGTGGGCTATCATCATGTTCCTTAAATAACTCGAAATCTCCTTAATTGATTCTGTCCAGCGGGTAAATTGGAAGAACTTCTTTGGTAAGTGCCAACGGGGATGAAGGCATGAAGGAGTATATAAGGAAGATGTTCCAGTTGTTCGAGGTGGTGCGCGATAGAAGAATTCCAAAGTCTGAAGCTTCTTGTTCTTAGTCAATTGTTGAACGAAAACTTGTACTCAAAAGAGATTTTATACCTTTGTGTGACTTTGAGGAAGTGTAGCAGAATTTCTACACTGTGGAATCAAGGAAGAGCTATACTGTAACATCTCTTTGATTCTTAGTGGAATCCAGCCGATGGGCTGTTAGTGCGGGAGAGTGGACGTAGGCTTGGATTAAGCCGAACCACTATAAAACTTGTGTTCTTATTTTCTTCCCTAAGCTCTTTACTTTGATCGTAACAATACTTGTTTATTAAAGTCTAATTTCCGTTTCATATTCTATTGCTGAACAGAGTCGGTTCAAAAGTAAAATTGTTGTCTTTACATTGCAAAATTTGTTTTAGCACCTATTCACCCCCTCTAGGTGCTCTTTCTAGCTTTTACAATTGGTATCATAGCCTGTATACTCACTTAAGTTGAAGTGTTTTTACTTCAGAGTTAAAGATCCATGGCTAGTATGTTGGCTCCAGGTCTCGTTGAAGGGCAAAGTAATACCAAACCACCGTATTTTGATGGAAAGGAATACAACGTATGGAAAAACAAGATGAAGGCATTCCTAAGATCAAAGGATCCTCTGGAATGGGACATGGTAGATAAAGGAATCATTCCTAAAGCTGCAACAGTCTCACAAAGAGGAAAAAAAGCTGTTGAGTCTAGTGAAATGACTCAAGAAGAGATAACCAAGAGACAAGCTCTTGATGCAAAAGCAATTTATTCCTTATATTGTGCATTATCTCCTACTGAATATAACAGAATATCTTCTTGTGAAACAGCTAAAGAAGTTTGGGATATATTACACATCACCTATGAAGGAACTGATCGAGTGAAAGAAACCAGAATCAACATTCTGCTTGGTCAATATGAAGCATTCAAGATTAAATCAGGAGAATCTGTCACTAACATGTTTAGTCGTTTTACAGAAATCGTGAATGGTCTTGAGTATCAAGGTCAACCAATCTCTGGACCTATGAAGGTTAATAAGTTACTACGTGGACTATCCAAATATTGGAATCACATAAAGACCTCGATAAGAGAGACACAAAGATTCATACCACTCTCTGTTGACGAATTGGTTGGGACTCTTCAGTCTTATGAAGTGGAGTAAATCAATGAAGATGAAGATCCTAAAGGTAAGAAATCCATTGCTTTAAAATCTAATGATGATTCTGATGTCACAAATTCTAAAGACGATATGAACGATGAAGAGCTTGCTCTCATGATAAGAAGGTTCAAAAAGCTTAACAAAAAGGGAAGAAGATTCAATCCAAGGAAACAAAGTTCTCAAAAGCTACAAAATAAATCAGTTGAGGATGATGAATCCAACAAGGATGTAGTCTGCTTTGAATGCAAGAAAAAAGGACACATCAGACCCAACTGTCCCTTGTTGAAGAAAAAGAAAGGAAAAACTGAGAAATATCGAAAGCACTTAAAGCAGAAACCTGGAGCGATACTGAATGTGAGAAAAGTGATGATGATTATGCCAATATCTATCTCATGGCACATTCGGACTGGACTTAATTTCGGATCTCAGACACGGACACGAGACGGTGAAATCGAGGTAAGTAATTCAAAGATTCCTACTAAAGTTTCTAAATACATTGATGAATTGTGTCTCAGTCTCAAAACCTCTCTAAAAAGGATTTCCAAACTTAAAAGGGAAAATTCTGCACTAAAGCAACGGGAAATTGTTTGGAAAGGAAAGGTCGAAAGTTTAGACAAAAGTGTTACTACTTTAAAAGAAAATGCAGATAATCTTTCAAAAGAAAATGAATTCTTAAAAAATGATATCTCAAGCATTTCTAAAAGGTTTTCGATAGGATCTGAGAAACTGGAGAAAACTCTTTCTGCATAAAGACCTTACTTCAACAAATCAAGTTTGGGAATAACTGCTGAAATCATTTCTTTAATTGATTTTCTTAAGGTAAAGGAAAGAATTAAACAAAGATCTACAAAAGATTCTTACAAAAGTCATTTCCAAATTTTTTTTTGTAAAACCTGTAGGCCGCAGTGCTCTTAAATGTTCTAAGTGTAATAGTTCGAAACATTTTGAGAAAGAATGTCCTATGGTTTGGAAGCCTGTTAAGAAGGATTAGGCAAAGACTGCTTATACCACTAACTTTGCTGGACCCAAGAAAATATGGGTACCAAAGAAAGCTTGAGTTTTCTTTTTAAATGCAGGTCACTATCAAGAAAAATGTGAAATGGTACTTAGATAGTGGATGCTCAAGACATATGACAGGAAACTCAAACTGCTTTATAAAGTTTGTGCAAGTTAATGGTGGAAAAGTTTCTTTTGGAGGAAATAGCAAAGGAAAAATTGTGGGATACGGAACCGTAAAGATTGGAAGTCTCACTATCAGTAACGTTTCCTTAGTAAAAGGACTCAACTACAACCTACTGAGTATTAGTCAGCTGTGCGACACCGGTTTCAAAATCAACTTTCAAGAAGGAATACGTTCATGAACCAGTAAAGACTCATCTCAAACTTTTACAGGGCAAAGACATGGGAATATCTATCTCTTGGACATTAAACCAGATAAATCCCAATGTCTAATCTCAATTCAAAAGAAAGCAAATCTATGGCACAGAAAGCTTGGACACATCAACATGAAGCAAATAGCCAAGATCTCTACAAAGAAGCTTGTTCGAGGACTACCTAATTTGACATACCAAAAGTCTGACCTATGTACACCATGTGTATTGGGAATCGGTAAGAAATTCATTCAAACCAATAAATCAAGTGTCCACTAATCGTGTACTGCAGCTATTACACATGAATCTCTTTGAACCAACCAGAACTCAAAGCATTGGAGACTCTACAAAGTCTAAATCTACAGTAGCGGTTTGGACTTCAGAAGACCAGCAACAAATAATCGTTGAAGAATCAAATGAAGAAAATTATCAACAGTCTAACAAATCAACCAGCAACTGGAAGCACAAGTCTAGTCATCCTAAAGATCTCATTATTGGTGACATTAATGAGGGGATTCGTACAAGATCCAAAAGGCGTGAAGAGTCTAGTGCTGTGACTCTTATCTCTAAAATAGAACCCAAGAGCATAGAAGAAGCTTTAGCTGACGAAAGCTGGATTGAAGCCATGCAAGAAGAACTCAGGCAATTCAGTATCAATGATGTCTGGGAATTAACTCATAAACTAAAAGGTAAGACCATTATTGGAGCTAAATGGGTTTTCAGGAACAAGATGAACGAAAAAGGAAAAGTCGTAAGAAACAAAGCAAAACTCATGGCCAAAGGATATACGCAAGAAGAAGGGATAGACTATGATGAGATCTACGCCCTAGTAGCAAGGTTAGAAGCAATTAAACTATTCCCTGCTTTTGGTTGTTATAAGAATTTCAGGTTATTCCAAATAGACGTCAAAAGTGCATTCCTAAATGGATTTATCCAAGAGAAAGTCTATGTGGAACAACCTCCCGGTTTTGAAGACCCAAGGAGACCAGACTCTGTATTCAGACTAAAAAAGGCACTATACGGTTTGAAGCAAGCACCTCGAGCTTGGTACGACAGGTTAAGTAATTTCCTAATTCAAAACGGCTTTACTAAAGGAAAAGTAGATACAACCCTGTTTATCAGAAGAGAAGGTAGAAATTTTTTACTTGTTCAAATTTATGTTGATGATATAATCTTTGGCTCTTCTAATGAAAGTCTTTGCAAGAAATTTTCCAAGACTATGCAGGACGAATTCGAAATGAGCATGATGGGTGAATTATCATTCTTTCTCGAACTACAAGTAAAACAATTGAAGGAAGGAATTTTCATTCACCAAGAGAAATACGCTAAAGAACTTATTAAAAAGTTCGGTTTAGAAAATTGCAAAAAGGTTGAAGTTCCAATGTCTAGTTCTTTGAAACTGGATAAAGATGAAAGAGGAAAGAAAGCTGACCAGAAACTTTACAGGAGTATTATCGGTTCACTTTTTTATCTCACTGCCTCTAGACCTGATATTTTGTTTAGTGTTTGTATTTGTGCCGGATTTCAATCAGATCACAAAGAATCTCATGTAAGTGCATGCAAAACGCATCATCAAATATGTTGCATCTACATCAAGTTTAGGTCTCTGGTATCCTAAAGAATGAGACTTTACTCTTCTTGGGTATTCAGACGCAAACCTAGCAGGATGCAGATTTGATAAAAAGAGCACTTCAGGTATGTGTCAATTGCTTGGGAACAAGACAGTATCTTGGTTTTTAATGAAGCAAAGTATCGTAGCTCTATCTACAGCAGAAGCAGAGTATGTGGCTCTTGGAAGAAGTTGTTCACAAATTCTGTGGATAAAACAGCAACTAAGAGACTTTGGAATTGAAGATTCATGCACTGAGATAAAATGTGACAACACCAGCGCAATAAATCTCTCCAAGAATCCTATTCTCCACTCAAGAGCAAAGCACATTGAAATTCGACATCATTTTATTAGAAATCACGTTCAAAATGGAGAAGTGAAGATCCAGTTCATTGACTCTAAGAATCAACTCGTGGATATATTTACAAAGCCTCTGGAGAAAAATCAGTTTGAGTCTATTCGTACCAGATTTAATATCATATCTCTTCCTCGTAAAGTCCGGACACTCTCAAGACTCAAAGTTAAAAGTCTTTCAATGCCAAGACTCGGAAGACCTCAAGCCCCGTCGTAAGTTATTCTAATTTTTCAAATTTGAAAAGGTACGATCATCTTTTATCTAATTGGTTGATTGATTTATCTTAAAATACCCTTTATTTCAAAAAGGCAGTTATTGATTTTAAAAAGGAATTCAGTTAAAACCATAAAATGAAGTTTTTTTATTCAAAAAGTCATCTTTTTATTTTCCTTTTACGACGCTTCGTTTACCCCGCTTCACTTTCTTTATATACTTCTGTGTCGTCTTCCTCATCTCTACACCAAAACCCTAGAATACTTTACTCCTACTCCCTTTCACTTTTACTCTCGATCCGTTCAAAAGTTTTCATCTTTTCGAACAAGCTTGTGATTCTCTTCATTGGAGTGGCAATGTCTTCAAGAAAGTCATCAAGGATTGCAAGCTGGGGACCATGCCGCATGCCAGAGGGTCCTACCCACTTTGATTTAACTGAAGAAGAGGAATCTCCCTTGCGTCCAAGTCAGCAGCGACAACCTACCTCGGATCAAGCAGCTGAAGAAGTAATAGAAGGAGTTAATCCTGTAAGAACTTTAACTCCAAAAACTGCCTACAAACTATACTCGAATCTGAAGAAATGAGGTATGCCATTGTCATTAATTGATGAGTTCTTAAAAGATAGGGGATTCAGGAATGAAACCTTGTTTTTGAGAGATTTGGAGAGACTAGGAGTTGTGGAAAAAAGATCGGCTAAGAAAGTATTTCAGAACATTCCCAGTGACCCACACTATAGCACTGCGAATCAACCACAATCTCTAGATGATGATAAACGGTTGTATTCTCATTTTCAACCTAGGTCTGGGGTGGCTGCAAACATTACTACTGATTCAAATCTTTTTAGATCAAAGGATCATAAAAAAGTTTATGCAAGTCTTTTGAAGAGAAGGGTGATGAATCCTAGGACTGTTGATTTTGATTTCCTGGACTCGATCAAAATCAATCTGAGAGAAAAGTTTGCACTTTTGCAATTAAAGAAGTTCTGTTCTGATTCTACTGCTGGATTTCCAGAGTTGACTGCTTATTTTTATTCGAATATATCATTTTTGGATGCACACAGTTTTATCTTCACTGTGAAGGACATGGAATTTTTGGTGAACACAGACATTTTGGCTGACATAATCGGGGTGGAAAGAACGAGTTTTCAACCGATTAGTGTGTCCATTGCTCATGCTATTCTGTCTTTGGTAAAAGACAGGGATGTTGAAGGAAAGCTTTCTTATTTGAGGATGAGTGCTTCGAATATTCTCTTGCACAAAATCGTGATAAATTGCATTCACCCCAAATCGACATCCAAGACTGATGTTTCTCGTTCTGAAGCAAAACTGATGTGTGCAATCAATACTGGTTTTAGATTCTCTCTGCCTCACACCATTCTGTTTCACATGTTTCGCACTTTGACTAAAGATAAGAGACAGATTCCTTATTCTGCTCTTATCACTCGACTCTTTAGGCACTTCAAAATTCATATCTCTGCATTATTGAGTCTGAAAGCCATCACTCCAATGGTAATTGGGTTCAAAATGGTGTCAAGGATGCGCTTAAAAGAGCTGAACAAAGTGCTAGAGCGAATGAAGGAGAAGTCTCCTCTCAAGGCAAAGCAAGACTCTGCTGCAGCTAAAAGGAAAGGCAAGGAGCCCATGATTGCTCCTGTAAAGAAGAAAAGAGCTCTCGTTCTAGAAAATGAAGACAATGAGGATGAGCTTACCATTTCTGCCTTGGAAAATCTGAAGACCTTTGTCAGCTTTCCTGAGAGAAGAGAAAAGTCAGAAGAGGAAAGAGAGAGAGAAGAATCAGAGAATGAAGAAGAACATAGGGAAACAGAGGAAGGAGAAGAAGAAGGAAGAAGAAGAAGAAGACAAGGAAGAAGAGGAAGAGATGGAAGAGACTGGAGAAGGAAGGGAAGAAGAAGGAGAAGAAGCAGAGAATGAAGGAGATCAACGTACTTAAGATTCTATCGAGCCAACCTTGGCTGTCTCTCTGTCTAGTCATTATGGGATAAGAGAAGAAGAGTCTACTGGAGTGCATCAATCTGAAGCTGAGGAAGCTTTACCTACTTCTCCTAAGGGCATCAAAACAAGGGGAGCTGATGGACAAAAAGGTACTTCTTCACCTTTACTTGCTAGTGATGTAAGTCGATCTGTAGCAGACCCAGAAGAAGTGCATGCCTCTCATTATCCAGAAGATCGACCTCCCGCTGAGACTCCATCTTTTCCCAACTTTCCTGAGTTTCACTCTGCTAGTCCAAGCGATTCAACTGCTCAAACAGTAGACTTTTCAAGACTGCTGGAAGTTCTTTTGGATGTGCGGAGTCAGCAATATGCTATAAGTTTTGAGATGCTGGATCTCAAAAATACTGTTAAGGCCACTTCAGCATCTCTTCATGAACAGCTGGACTCGCTCAGAAATCAAGTTAAGACTTTTGTGAATGGTGAAGAATTTCAAACGTTGAAGCAGAGTTTCCACAAGCTTGAACAGACAGTGCACTCAATGAGGGAATTTGAGCTTATTCGCCTTCCTAAGCAGCCTTAACTCATACTCCTTTCAATCTTTTTCCGGTTCCCACTTTTTGCTGTTGACAAAAAGGGGGAGTTGTTTATGCAGATTTGACTTGACTTTACTTTATTTGACTTTTTGGTTGTGCGGTTGACTGGATTTGGATTGTTTGGTTATTCTAAGTACTGTTGGTATTTCATGAAAAAGATAGTTGTTAGTTTACAGGACTAATCTTTTTCTATGGATGCAAATTCAATGCTGTCTTTACTAAGTCAATTATCTTTATGAGATATCCATGTGTGCTTGAGTTTTGTTTTGCAAGTCAAAACTATTCAAATCTGCAGGAAAGTTTTGTCACCATCAAAAATGGGGAGATTGTTGAAGAAAACTTCCTTGTGTGTTTTGAAACTGACAAAACGTTTCCATCAGTCTAGTCTGAAGACTTGCAGACTATGTCATCAAAGTCTGAAGACCGTAGGATTGCCAGACTCAAGATTCGAGTCTATTCTCATTGACAAAGTATCTAGACCGTCGAAGAAGACTTATCCAGATCTGAGCTTTTTAAGGATTGGATTCTATCGACTGAAGAAGATCACTTGGCTGGAAATATCATGACGGAATCCGTTATTCAAATCAAAGATTAATTCAGGGATATTGGATCCATTGATTGGCGAAGTATACTTGGAAGGTTCTACTTATGGAAACCTAGATCCTGATTGTATGGATGAACATGATTGGTGGGCTATCGTCATGTTCCTTAAATAACTCGAAATCTCCTTAATTGATTCTGTCCAACGGGTAGATTGGAAGAACTTCTTTGGTAAGTGCCAACGGGCGTGAAGGCATGAAAGAGTATATAAGGAAGATGTTCCAGTTGTTCGAGGTGGTGCGCGATAGAAGAATTCCAAAGTTTGAAGCTTCTTGTTCTTAGTCAATTGTTGAGTGAAAACTTGTACTCAAAAGAGATTTTATACCTTTATGTGACCTTGAGGAAGTGTAGCAGAATCTCTACACTATGGAATCAAGGAAGAGCTATACTGTAACATCTCTTTGATTCTTAGTGGAATCCAACCGGTGGGCTGTCAGTGCGGGAGAGTGGACGTAGGCTTGGATTAAGCCGAACCACTATAAACCTTGTGTTCTTATTCTCTTCCCTAAGCTCTTTACTTTGATCGTAACAATACTTGTTTAGTAAAGTCTAATTTCCGTTTCATATTCGATTACTGAACAGAGTCGGTTCGAACATAAAATTGTTGTCTTTACATTGCAAAATTTGTTTTAGCACCTATTCACCCCCTCTAGGTGCTCTTTCTAGCTTTTACAATTGCCATGTCCGTTTATTCATAATCGTGTGCACGACTGAGAAAATTTATTATTAATCACTCTGTATTTGAAAAATACTACGATAATAGATGCCTGGTGGTTGGGAATTTCCACTTTCATGGCAATGGATGGCTCGCATTTGAATATACCTATGTTGATCGGTGGAGGTATGGTAATTAATTTGTGATAGCTAAATTCTTCAACGGTTGAAAGTACTAGGACATGGCTTTGATTTTTATAACGATTATGCATTTAATCCCAAGAGCTATCATACTTGTATACGAAATTATGTGCAATAATGTCATCTAATACGCATTTTTTTTTTTCTAATTTAAAGTTTTCTTGATGGTGGGTAACTCTATCTCCTCTTTTGCTAATGATTATTTTCATCATTTTCTTATATTCACTTATTTGCAATATACATTAAATTAATTTTTTGTGAGGAAATTTTCTTGTAGAAATGGATATATATATATATATATATATATATATATATATATATATTACCAATTCGCTAATATCATCTATCGCAAATATGGGCTATCATGTCATAATTTGGTTTTCAATATTGTGAAAAATATTTTAACAAAACCTCATAGTCTTCGATTTAAGGTCAAATGAATATCATATGTATCTCTATATTGTTAAACTTTTTTGAAAACTCATAACAATCGTCAATTTAAATAGACTGATAAAATATGCTAAAATTATCATAAAAATTAGATCAGTAGATAAAAGAAGTGCATGTGCTTGCACGTGGACGTGCTAGGTGGATCACTTTCGCAGAGTAATATCCACTTCTATGTGTATAAAGGTAGATTACCAATGATTTAATCTTAAGTCTAGAGTAGCAGTGAATAAATTTATGTATATGTACCCATCCAATGGATGAAGAGTGCAAGATCAATATTTACTTGTCATGGACTATCCCTTCGTATGAAGGAAAATAGGTTTATAGGTTTTGCCTAAAAGACGGGCCCATGATTAGACACGGGCTCTCCCAAACCCATATCTTCCACGACCTTGGAGTGTTAGCCACCAAATTCATCTTCATTTTTTAGCCTATATCATAGAAAATTTTAGGATAGCAGAATTCTGATACACAGGTTTGATATTGTGGCAAGTGTAGAGCATACAATCAGGATTGATCATAACATTTCTAGTTTTAAAGAATCATACCAGGTAGAAAAGAAGAGGGAAGAGAGGTTTTAGGGATTCATAACAAATCACACGATATTATTTCTAGAGAGAGTGCGTTCTACCATTATCGTTTACATACATCGCCTTATATAGGCATAAGACAACATACTAGAATTTTACAGACTCCGTTTGGCCAACAAAAGCCAATTATTTGCATTTGTCGAACTTTTTACAAATAGATTAACTTCTCCACTCATTATCCCGCTTCTTTTTTCTTTTGCCACAATACTACGGTACTATGAACAATGTCAAACAGTGCTTGAACAATGCCACACAGTACATGAGCAATATGCTACAATACTTTGGGTCAAATTTGCCATCTTCTTCACATGATTCCTTTGCCTCTTTTTTTTTGTCATGAATAGGTCTCTAATAGAGTCTTCTTTTCCTTCACTTATTATGCATATGGAAAGGCTCTTCAATACTGTCGTTCAAGTCCAAGTCTTCTTTATCCTTTTGCCTTCGATATTCCTTGATGATTCTTTCAATTTCTGGGGCTTCAAGATGTTCAATACTTGAATCATCTAGAGACTGGTACGAGCTAGACGAAACATCAGCAAGATTAAGAGTTCTTTTTTTGGACATTTCTGCTTGAGTACTTCGAGGAGCTTCTCCACTTCTTCGATTGCTGGAGAAACTTCAATACTTATTTCACACGGCCTTTGTCTCTTGGATGATTGATGAGAGCTTGTTAAAGCATCAGTGGAACTTGCCCGAATGCTCAATCAGGGTAAATACTCAAACTGAAGTGATGGACTTTCTTTGTCAAGACCTAGTTTGAACGCAAGCTCCAATTCACCATGATCAAAAGGATCTTGTGATAGTGGTCCTCGCCATAGGTCTTGTGATGATGATGAAGTTGGATCCTGTGAATTTGTTGATGACTCAGAAGTATCCGATACATCAATTCCATAGTATCTTCCTAAGCAAGCATCGATTGCTAGACGACTTACACAATAATCATTACAATGATCCCAAGAAACACGATTATCTTTTGTTAGCCATGCTTCTAGCGGAATGATTTGATTGCGCTGGTACGATATCCTCTGCAACTCCTGATATTGTCTAGGATAAGCTAAGATTCTACATGGGAATGATGCTAAAATCTCATTTGGAACAGGTTGGGGCTTATATGTGGATGCTCCAACATTTGTTAGAGTTTTACACATATCTCTACTAGATCGGACAAATACCCATGGTCTAAAAAATAAAATGATCGTACAAAGTTCTAGGTCAAGCCTGCATACTTTGAGTTGGGCCTAGGAAATCTTTTTCCATGCACTCAATAGTTGGAACCAAGCATTTCTCCAAAATATTTATACTTGGCTTCCCCTTAAATAATTTTGCTGATAATAAGAGACATCTTCGCTTTGGAAACTCAATGATGATGGTCCAAAAATTAAACAAATACCAATAAAACCACTTGTGCCTTAGCGATGGCTAATGACCAATGAGATCAACCTTGCAGGCCTCCGACAAAGCTTGCCTCTTGTTGGCCACTTGCGAGGCTCAACCTCACTACCTCGAGGAGAGGTCGAGCTTCACTATGCTTGGGCAAGGCTCAAACCTTGCAGCCTTGCCAAGGGCGGGCAAGGCTCGTCAATCCTTGCCTTCGGCTGGTCATCGATCATCGCTGAGGCCTACAACCAATTAGAGGAGGAAAAAGAAGGGAAGAAAAAGAAAAGAAAAATAGAATAAATCAAAAAATTCATTAAAAATTATCAACATCAATGTCGGCCTTGCCAACTTTGCTATATAAGACAGCCAATATCAACACTAGCAATTTTTTGTCAAAATTGAACCAACTAACTCAATTGGTAAAAAAATAAAAATATTTAGGGCCTGTTTGTTTATTTGTGTTTCTGTTCCCCAAAACAAAAATTTATGTTCTTTTGTTTTAGGGAACAAAAAAAGAACAGAAATGCGTTTGTTTACATTTTTGTTCCCGGGAACAGATTTAGAATATAAACAATAAGTAGAAAAAACTTGTTTCTTGTTCTCGGTAACAATTCCGAGAAACCCTTCTTCTTTTTTCTCCTTTTTCTTCTTCTTTTTTCTTTGGCTGGTTATCGGCCTTGCCGGCCTTGGCCATGGCCAGCAACTAGCCGTCGAGGGCCGGCGACCTCGCTAGAGCGTCGCCGGCCCCGGCGAGGCTCGGCCTCGCCTTGGCTAGGCGAGCTCCGGCGAGCCTCGCCGTGGCCGGGTGAGGCCGCCGGCCCTCATTGACCGATTGTCGACCATGGCCAAGGCTGGCGACTGGCCAAAGAAAGAAAGAAAAAAAAAGGAAAAAATATTAAAAATATTAAAAAATTAAAAGAAACAAAAAAATTATACAAGTTTACCAAACGCATTTTTGTTCTGGAGTATAAATTTTTGCAATTACCAAACGCGTTCTTATACTCAAAAAATTTTCCTTAGAACAAAAACAAAAAAAAAACATTTTCTGTTCAAAAATTGTTCCTTGGAACATAAATGTTACCCAACGCGCCCTTTAGTAATCAACTGGTAAAATTGAAATATCTATAACTGAATTGACAAAGGTACAAAAAATTTATGACTTTTTAATTTTTTCTTTTTTTTCCTTTTCTTATGAGAACTTACGTCCAAAGAAACACTTGCAACAATTCTCTCATTCTTATGTGCAGCTTTCCCTACAAGAAAATTTCATGAATAGGAAAAGGTACTCCTTTGTTTTTTGGTTATACTTAGATTGAACATCGGTCGACATCGATTAAACCTTAAATTTTAGAAAAAGCTGTCTCCTCTTTTGTTTCGTTTATGACCCTTACTTAAAAAAAAAAAAAAAAAAAAAAATCCTAAAGCTTTTCAGGAAGGGGGAAAAACTCAATTTGCTTCCTGTCCTCGACCTGGGGGGTCGCCTCAGGCCTACTTAACGGGGCATGAAACAGAAAGTGGTGGAGACTGAGATTTGCCTGAGAGCATGTTCGCATGCACTTCAAAGGAATAAGAATCTTTCGCATACGATGGGTCGTAGGTCACAGACGGAGTTTGATTATAAAAAAATCCCACACACTAAAAAATAAAGGAAAAAAAATACGCCTCTATAAACCGTAAATTATATTCATTGCAACACTAATACCCTAAACTTTATTGATGTCACAAAATATCTCAAATTTGTATATATATAATATATATACCTTCCGTCACGATTCTGTTCAAGATCTACGTTGAAAATCTGACGTGGATCCAAAGTGGGATTATTAATATTTTTTGAGAAAAAGTGGTGCAATGCAAACATCACATGAGAAAAAGATTAAAAGGAAAATGGAGAACTAAAAATGCTAATAAAAAAAATCGGACCTGAGAAAAGAAAGAGAGAGATTGCACATGACCTGGGGTGTTTAAGGGCTGCCCCGGCCATTCTGACTTTGTTGGAGTGAGTCGTCAACCCTGGCGGGGCATTGGTAAGGTTTAGCCAATGTTCGTGTGGATACTTTTAACACACAATTACAAATACATTATCCAGATCAAACAACGCCACTAAAGTCTACATCATAAACCCATGTATACTCTCTCTTTCAGTTCCATCTAGAATATATTTATCACATTGGTACAAGTCCAAGGATTTGTATAACATAAATAAATAAATAAAATTGAGATATTCATGTCACAATGGGCAAGTTTAAGATTTTCAGTGACACAAATAAAATATTCAGGGCATTTACGTTATAAGAAGCACACTTTGTGATTTTTTATAAAATTAACCCTTGTTTGTATATACAAATGATGTCATTAACATCATATCATAAATATTAGGTGCTTGCTCTGAAACTTCCGGAACTCTATGTCGTTTTTCAATCATCCCTTCTTACGTACATCCTCACTTTAAAAAAGAAAAAATTATTGACGAGTGGACCAAAGCACACTGTAGTCAGCCATTATAACAAGAGGCCACCAGCCGGTGGAATTCACAATTTTTTGCTAGTAGTGTAAGATTGAAGGGATAACATCAGTCCCTGGTTTGCTCAGTTCTTGCTAAGGTACACGCAAGCACCTTGTTCGACTCTTCAACTTATTATATTACATCTCGCTAAATTCCATCTTCGATTATCTTGATCTCACGCTTAAAACATATAATCTTCCCAATCTATTGTGATTAAAAAAATAATGTTTCTTTTCTAATAAGGTACCATCTTTTTTTAAAATTACCACCTTTTTTTTTCTTTTTGTGGTATGAACGATGCATCGAAAAATGTTTGCAGGCTCACCGCTGGCGTTGAACTACAGGAGGATTTTCCTGATGGGGAGCAATAACTGTCCACAAGGTTGTTCGGGTTTCCCATACTTCCCTCCTCCATCAGCAGGGGACGTTCCAGTTTCTGTATCTTTGGAAAGCGACATCGCTGCATGCCGGGACACTTCGAGGTGGATCACCGTCAGCGTAGCCATCATTGTCGTCGCCGTAGCCGTCGGTGTTATTATTAAAAATCGTCGTGGTCCCGGGGACAGAACCGCCACTTCACCGAAATTGATATGGAAGTTTAATATTCCAATAACGTCAGTGCCGCAGTCGCCGGCAGAGGCTACCTCATCACAGCAATTGCCGCGGAGGGAGGCTAATAAGCCAATAGAAACCTCAACGCCCCAGCCGCCGGAAGTGATTGATGTGGGGACAACAAATTCATCAACGCCGCCGCCACCGTTATTGTCGTCGCCGTCGTCGCCGTCGCGGCCGTTGTCACCAAAGTTGTCGCCACAGCGGCTGCTGTGGTGTTGAATTACCGTGGGTGGTAATTGAATGATGCATAATGACAGATCCTGTGCTCTGTCGCATAATACTTCAGATTCGATGCAATAGATAATTTTTGTTATTGGAGGAAATAATGTTTGTGTTGGAGGGTTATGGTCCATCGAGAAATCTCCTATCATAACAAATTATGCCTTTCTGAATTTTCTCGTAACTCCTATGAAAAAGCTGCAACACACAAAATCTTGAAGGTTTTACAATCAACGGACGAGATTTATTTTTTCTTTATCCATCGGTCATAAGTAGTTACCTATCCGTTTTGAAGGGTTATTCGTAACACCCTTTATAAAAAGGTAAGAAAAGATTTTATTTTATTTTTTTAAAAAGCCCAAAACAACATTTTTTTTTTGGTCGGTCACCCAAAACAACTTTACATCTTCACCTTGTGCAGGAAAACAACGGCAATTGTCGTGGTGACCTCCCAACTACCGAGGGCAAATTTTTATTTTTTTTTGGTCGGTTACTACCGAGGGCAAATTAGAGTGGCAAGGAAAATGACGGATTACCAAGGGTGCGTTAGTCACCTGCCCTTATCTGCCCTTGTCTGGCTGGTGACCAGCTAACGGGAAGAAGAGAGGAAGAGAAAAAGAAGAAAAGAAAGGAGAAATTGCTTGTATCTTAAGTTGTTCCCAAAAAAAAGATTTTGTTTCTTGTTTCTCCAAATTTGTTCTTGAGAATAAATAAATAAAAATACCAAATACATTTCTATTCTATTTCTATTGCGGAGAACAAATAAATAAAAAAGAAAACACTTGTTCTCAGAAGCATTATCAAATGCACCATAAGTGGTTCCTCTTGCAATGAGGCATCTACACTTAGCACGCCCTTCCAAACCTTATCAATCATAATTTGATTTTTCAATTCAATTATACAATTATCTTTGGAGACGCCACTAACTTATTATGGGTCAATTGGCAATTTAAGTAGGATGCAAAAGTACATTTCACTCCTGTAAACTAAAGATTCACAAGTTGATTTAGTTGCACCCAGATCTTTCAATATGAGAACAATTTACATGCGAACTTCACCAATTTTTATTCCTTAAATCCTCTACACATATAAAAAATGACTATGCATAGTCAGTCAAGTTATAAAAATAAACAAGCGAGCAATTCTAGTAAAAAGCTAATAAAATGAATAAATGACAGGAAAAATAAAGGACACGAGTCGTTTCGGGCAAAATCAAACAAAACCTTGTTATTAAGGCCTGGGACAAAACCCCGTGAGCTATAAATGTAAATTCGGTATAAACTCTTCAAGAGATGCCTGATGCTCAAAAAGGAAAGTGAATGTATGATGTGTCATGACCATCTACTAAATAAACTACATTCCTAAAATGAATTGTTGCATGTGAAAATTAAATCTAAAAAATGCAATATAAAGTGCGTGCGATATTAAGAAAACAAATCTATTTGTGAATGTGCATGGTACCTTAAATGCACCCCTGAAAATACTTTTTAAATTTTTTTAATAGTTTAAGATACAAAAAAAAAAAAAAACTAAGAAAATTAACTAAGCGTCGAAATAATTATGAACTCTGTCTTATATGCTTGAATCAACCTATAATCCATATTTACATAGTAACTTGGACACCAAAATCACAAATAAAAATTATCTACGTCAACGCCGGTGGTGTCACATAAAAGGACTAGCGTTCATGTCATTGTCGATCGGCCAATTTTGGTTAAATTGACTGAATTAGCACAAATGCAAAAATGTTTAGAACTTAATTGCTCAAAAGAAAAAATGTTTATGATTGAATTTGTACAATTATAATAAATTTATGACCTTTTCGATAATTTTCCTGATCAAAAGCCGCCACTAATAATGGAGGATGGAAGAGAGCCATTATAATGAGAGGCCATCTATCCTTTGCTGGTTGTGTAAGAATTATACCAATAACACCACTCGCCTTGGTTCTTCTTGTGAAGTTACAAGCTCCTTCGACTCTTCAGTTTATGCTATATCCTACTTCATTCCATTTTCAGTCTTCTCCTTCTCGCACTCGGGTCATATAAACTTCTCCGTTTATGTGATCAAAAAAAATTTATTTTCTTATAAAGTACCCTCCTTTTGAAGAACTACTTCTTTTCTTGTGTGAATTGATGCTTCAAAATATGTCTGTAAACTAGTCGCTCGCATTGAACTACCCAGGGTTTTCTTGATGGAGAACAATAACTGTCCACAAAATTGTCCGTGTTGTCCGGGTTGCCCGTACTTCTCCCCTTCGTCCGATGACAAAATTTCGTGGTGGGATACTCCAGGATGGGTCATCGTCGGCATCGTAGTTGTTGCCGTTGTATTATGTGGTTTCCTTTTCTACTTTAATCGTGGTCCTAAGGACACAGAGGGCAGTCTTTCGGATGAACCACAAATATCCGTCGGTACAGGCGCTGTGAACATTTCGATTCCGTTGTCGTTAGGGCTCTTCTCCAAAGGATAATAATCTGCAAGCTTCTGGGCATGTTTCTGTGTGAAACTTAGATGATGTATAGTGACAGATCATCTATTCTAGTATCCAACATTGGAGAGTTGATGCAATAAATAATTGTGTTGGAAGAAAAAAAAAATTATGATGAAGAGTTTATTAAATTTCTGCGGTTCTATGGTCTTTCAAGAAATGGATCTTCGGATTTATTGCAACATTTTCAGAAGTGAACCATTAAAAGAAAACTAATGAATCACTATGGAATTGAGGATCAGACCAGCCAGTCCTAGGACTAGGAAATGGACCATCCGGTCTAATCCAATGGAACCAACCACTTAGAAAAAAATTAAGAAAAAATTTATAAAAAAAAAAAAAATACTAGAGTTATTACAATTTTAGGGTTTATTGCTATTTCTAAGAAATTAAAAATATTTTTTTAAAAAAAAGAGTCGGTCCAATCCCATTAAGTTCCCCCTCGGAATCAGGAAGCGGACTGAAAATCGTCAATTCCATTTTTATGGAACTAGAAACTGGACCAATAACTCTAAGAATTTGAACAACATCCATAGGAATCGAATTGAACCAAACCAGCCAGTCCGATCCGATTCAGGTGGTCCGATATGCTCACCCATAATTAATAATTTTTGCATTTTTAAAGTGAGGATGTACATGAAAGAGGCATGCCTCACGGCAAATCAACATAACAATAATGTCATTAACGTTAGATCATGATTATCTGGTACGTGAATTGAAAGTTCCCAGCTCTTTGTCATGTTATAATGGCTATCTATAGTATGCTTTGGTCCACTCGTCAATAATTTTTGCTTTTTCAAAGTGAGGATGTACGTGAGAAAGGCATGCCTCACCGACCGGTGATGTTGACTTGCTGTGAGGCATGCCGACTTTCATCCATCTCTTTTCACTCTAGATGCGATAGGCTACTTTATCTGTCTATCTTGCTATAACCAGGATTGGTCCACTCGTCAATAATTTTTTCTTTTTTAAAGTGAGGATGTACTTGAGAAAGGCATGTCTCACCGACCGGTTAAGTTGACTTGCCGTGAGGCATGCCTTTCTTGTAGTAGGACTTTCATCCATCTCTTCTCACTCCAGATGCGGGAGGCTATTTTACTTATCTATCCTACGATAGCTAGGGTTAGATAACCCTCACATGATGTCTACCTTCACCATTGAATAGCCCTTAATTCCTAGTCAATTTTTTTCTTCCTAACTGAAAGGGAATACGGGAGCAATATTGCGAGGTCTCCCACCCCTTGTTTCTTTCCATTGAGTCTTTTAAGGACTTGCTTAAATCATGATCATGATTATTTGGCACGTGAATTGAAAGTTCCCAACTCTTTGTCATGTTATTTAATCATTCCTTCTTAGGTACATCCTCACTTTAAAAAAAAGCAAAAATTATTGATGATATATGAACAAAAGGTGAGGGCCCCGAATTAAAGAGTTCCACATTCCCATCATGCAAAAAACCAATGATTTCCAGTCCAACATTCTGGAGTCTTTGATTAAATGTGACTTGACAATCAAGATGCCAACAATGAGCACTGGGCCAGTGGCCACGGTCGGTTGGAGCATCATTTGAAGTTCTGGCAAAATCGAAAAAGAAATCATGTATTTATGCGAAAGGTATAATCATGATATGAAATCGTGTCTTTATGTGAAAGGTATAATCATGGTATGAATCTTCCATTTCGAATGAGGTTGTCTTGGGACCCTTGGGATTGTCTCGATTTGGCCTTTAGGCTAACGATTATGGACAACTGGCAGCGATGGTTGGCTAAGTTTGGTGAAGCTGATCCCTCAAAAATAATTCCATAGGGATTCATAGTATTGTCCATATTGTGCTTTTCTTTTTGTCGGCCATTACTTTTGGCCACAGCGATTTGCCTTGTTGTCTTTTTGCTGTGGATCAGACATAAACTCACACTTGTATGCACAATAGAATTGATTAATTAGTTATGTATTTACTCTATGTTTGAGAATATATCGTTAATGGACAGTTCGTAATTAGGAACTTCCACTATGGTTGTAATTGATAATAAACCTATCTTATTTGACCATTTGGACTAATGTGAGGCTTCTGTTTGTTTATTTGACTCTTTTTATGAAATAAATTTCACTTAAATCTTTTAAGTGCTTGGTGTGAGCACTTTCCTTAAATCCAAAAACGAAAAAAAATGCTTAAAATTCAATAATACAAACCAATCTATGGTCCACTGAAGATTTTACTTTTTTTCTATTTGGCATTAGTAAATACATTTTGAAGTGTTCCTTCGTTGAGTACACATATGAGATAGAAAAAAATTGCGATATTTCACTTGTTGGGATTCAAAGAAGTAGTCAATGATTCTCAAAAGAGAAGATCGTGTGTCAAATGGCAACGTTTGGCCTCAGTTTGATAGACTCACATGTGAGAGGAGTATATCTAGTGCACATGTGAGGCGAGCAATAAAGAAAGCCTCACATTGGGTCTTTGAAGTGAAAAGGAACGGAGCAATTGTAATACCCTAATTTTCAAAAGGGGGTCATGGTCAATCAGAAAGAGTAGATCATGTGCACCAGTTAAAATTGGATGGCATGATGACATGCTAAATAATCAGGGATTATCAACCACCACTCATAATTATGTCCTAAATTTCCATAAATGTATCGCATTAATTAGCTAATTCAAGATTTCACCAACAATTGTGTTAAGAGAAATGGACATATATCTTTTTTATTCATAGGAGTTGACGAAAGCTAAAGGCATTTCTTCTTTTGGTCCATCAGCTTTGACGTCTGCAAGGAAACCTCCCGATGAGAGATACCATTGACATTTCTTCTTTCTCAAATTGGATAGATAAAAGGCAAATGGAAACCCAAGTAATCTGAATGAACTAGTATATACTTCCCCAATAAGCCTGATTGCAAAGGTAATTGCAAGTCATGATTACGAAATTGCCAATTAACATTCAAATTCCTACCAAACATAAGATCATCCAACATCAAAGGCAAGAAAAGAGATGAGCATCTATTGATATATATTCCAACTTCAGGAAATAACCAAAAATTAAGTCGATCTATAACCATAGTAAAAGTATGTAGTATATAAGTTCTTTTCAATCCATAACCAAAAGCCGGACAGTCAAACTGACGAGCTAAATGCATCCTTTCAATCCACGGGGGATCCAACCTACTCAATATAACTTCTGATCCTCCGAAGTTCCTGAAGCATCCCATCTCTTTTCCTCAAGAACACAACTGCCATTGGATCACTCTGCAAGAATCCATTAATCAAAGTTAATTAACCTTTAAGCAAGCTCAAATTTAGGGAGAAGAATATCGAGGAAACGCAGAAAAGCAAAAATCTCTTGGAATTGACAGTACTTTTTGAAAATTTTATGATTCAATTGCACTTTCGCAACAAGTTTTAGAGCTTCTAGTGTAGTTATTCTTTCAATTGTTAGATTTGTAACTACAAATATATTACATCTAATTCAGCTCTTAATCATCAAATTCAAATTATTGCACTATTCCATTTACATTGCCAAAAGACATAATCTAAATTTAGAGAGATATTTTCCTTTAAAATATGATCTCCCTTTTCACATAGACAGATAGATATAGATTTTAACACTTTTTGTTCCTACTGATGCGGGCTTGTACACTAAGCTGCGAGGACTCGACGGATTGGCTCTATTCCACAAAATTGGCTTCTATTCCTCTGCAAGCCCTTCGGTCTCTCCTTTGTTTAGATTCCCCTTGCCTGGGACTCTTTAGACCATGTTCATAATTTCAATAAAATTTTCTTTGACCCAAAAAGGAAGAACTTCACTTTTTCTCTTGCGCTCATAGGATGATCCACATGAGTCAATTCTTTCTTTTCTTTCTTGGGTCCGTCCAACTTGTCCAGATTAATAATTGCGAGTGAGCATCGGACGAAGAAGATAAGACAAAACAATGGCAACAATTATGGGTGGTGTGTGTCCTGGAAACTAAGATGTTATTTTCAATCCCTTCCCATCTGAAAAGCATAGGCTTTGATTGATAAGCAACTCTTCACATGCGCCCACCATAGGATTCCCCTTTCTCCCTCACATAATGCGTGGAAAGTGACTAGTGTTTCTTTTTTTAAACTACGGTTCCTACGAAGACAAAGCATAATCGAAAGGGCCTATGTAATAATTTCCTCATCGTCATGTCCATTTATTCATACTCGTGTGCACGACTGAATAAATTTATTTAGTAATTACTCTGTATTTGAAAAATACTACGATAATAGATGGTTTGTGATTAGGAACTTCCACCGTCCTTCCAATGGATGGCTCACATTTGAAAATACATTTGTTGACCGGAGGAGGTATGGTAATTCATTTGTCATAGCTAGATTTGTCAACAGTTGAAGAATTTAGCCACCCTTGCCGGCGTCAGGCGAAGGCGGCCCTCACTTGGGTGTTACCCTCGCCAACCCAGGCAAGGGCGACCTTCGCCTAGGTCGAGCGAGGACAGCCCTTGCCAGATCCGGCAAGGGCCACCCTTGCCTAACGCTGCCTGGCCGGATTTGGCAACCTCACTTGACACCGACAAGGGCAGCCCTAGCCCGAGTCCGACTTCCCTCCACCATGGCCAGTGAAGGGAAGAGAGAAGAAGAAGAAGAAAGAAAGAAAGAAAAAAGAAAAAGAAAAACATTTAAAAAAGTAAAAGACGAAAATGCCCTAACTTTGGGGTAAATGTGTCACGCGGATATAAGTTTAGGGTTTTTTTATGTCACGAAAAAAAGTTAGGGGTAAATGTGTCATAATTAGTAAATTTTAGGATTTTTTGTGTCACAAAAAAAAGTTTAGGATAAATTTGTCACTCTTGCCAAAGTTTGGGATTTTTGGTAACTTTTTCCCCAACGATTATGCATTTAATCCCAAGAGCTATCATATTTGTATACGAAATTATGTGCAATCATGTCATCTGATGCTTTTTTTTTTCCTAATTTAAATTTTTCTTAATAGTGGGTAACTCTATATACTCTTTTGCTAATAATTATTTTCATCATTTTCTTATATTCACTTATTTGCAATATACATGAAATTAATTTTTTGTGATGAATTTTTCTGGTAGCAATATATATATAACGGTGGTGCAGTTGCCATTGTCGCCGCCATCATGGCTGCGGCCACCCATCATCGAACTCATCGACGATGCCAAGCTGCCCGTGTTGTCCGATGAAGTTGCCAAGCTGCCCGTGTCGTCCGAGTTGTAATCAAAGAATAAAGTTACCGAAGGTGGAAATTGAATGATGCACAATGGTGGATCATTTACCCTATCGTATAACATGCCAGATTCGATGCAATAAATAATTTTTGTTATTGCAGGAAATAATGTTTGTGTTGGATGGTTTATTGAATTCGGCAGTTTTATGGTCCATTGAGAAATCCGGTATCACAACAAGTTATGCCTCTCTGAATGTTCTCGTAACTCCTATAAGATAGCTGTAATACCCAAAATCTTGAAGCTTTTACAATCAACGGACGAGATTTATTTTTTCATTTTCCAATGGTCATAAAGGGATCACGTATCCGTTCTCAAGGGTTATTCGTAACACCCCTTATAAAAAGGTGACAAAATAAAAATAAAAAGCCCCTAACAACATTACATCTCCACCTTGTGCCGGAAAACCTTAGCAATTGTTGTCGTGACCTCCGGAGGGCAAATTAGATTCGCATGGAAGTTAATGGATTACTAAGTGATTCCCCTTGAAGGAGGTGTCTACACTTAGCATTGCCCCTCCAAGTCCTATCAATTGCAATTTGATTTTTCAATTATGCCTACACTTAGCACATAAAATGATTGGCGTCCATGTCAACATTGGCCAACCAATTTTGGCTAGATTGACTGGATTGACACAAATACAAAAAGATTTAGGACTCAACTGACAAAAGAAAAAAGATTTATAATTAGATTGACACAATTACAATAAGTCCAATATTTTTTTGGTAATTTTCTCAATTAAAAGCCGCTGCCAATAATGGAGGGTAGAAGAGAGTCATTATAAAGAGGGGCTACCTCATGAAAATTCGCACTCCTCTGCTGGTTGTGTAAGAATTATACCAATAACACCACTCGCCTCGGTTCTTCTTGACAAGGTACACGCGAGCACCTCTTTCAACTCTTCGGTTTATGCTATATCCTACTTCATTCCGTTTTCAATCATCTCCTTCTCGCATGTTGGGCCACGTAATCTCCTCGGTTTATGTGATCAAAAAAGTGTTTCTTTTCTGATAAAGTAACCTCCTTTTGAAGAAGTTCTTTTCTTGTGTGAATTGATGCTTCAAAATATGTTTGTAAACTCGTCGCTTGCATTTAACAACGCAGGGTTCTCTTGATGGAGAAAAATAACTGTCCACAGAATTGTCCGTGTTGTACGTGTTGCCCGTACTTCCCCCCTTCGTCCGACGACAACATTTCGTGGTGGGATACTCCGAGATGGGTCATCGTCGGCATCGTAGTTGTGGCCATCGTAATCTGTGGTTTTCTTTTATACTTTGGTCGCGGTCCTAAGGACACAGAGGGCAATCTCTCGGTAAAACCAGAAACTACCTTGGGTACAGACGGTTTGACCTTTTCGATTTCGTTAGGGTCCTCCTCCAAATGATAATAATCTGCGAGCTTCTGGACATGTTTCTGTGTGAAACTCGAATGATGTATGGTGACAGATCGTCTAATCTAGTATCCAACATTGGAGATTTGATGCAATAAATAATTGTGTTGGAGGAAAAAAATTGTGATGAAGGGTTTATTAAAATTTCAGTAGTTCTATGGTCTGTCAAGAAACGGATCTTCAGATTTATCGCAACATTTTCAGATGTGAACCATTAAAAGAAAACTACTGAATCACGAAGAGACATTTAGCATAGACTCTCATGAGGTCATACCAATGGCAACTTTAAGATTTCGATATAATCAATTAAACGTCCAATTTAATTCATTCAAGAGTTGTCACCATGAAAGAGGGTATGTTAAAAATGTTGGGATCAACTTTTAGCGTTCAGCTAAACCCTCTTTCCGAACAAAAGGCTTTCTGGCCTCAGTTTCTAATACACAAAATCCTCATGAAGGCGAGTGCAGAGCATACCATAAGGATAAGGTGCTATTTTACTATTCTAAGATTTATAATACGGAACAGAAATTTGAAGATAAAAAGAAAAATTAGCTTTACATGATTTAAGCACACAAACATGCGATTGCTTAAGGCTAGTTTGCCTCTACGCATTACAAACCAAGCCTTTTTTATGCATAAGGGAAAGAAAAGATAAGCAAGATTACATCACTAGTGCGGCAGGCATATTAATGCCCAATAACAACATGTGAATCACACCTATGACTTATAATTAATACAACGCAATGACTCATTCTAAAACACTTATTACAACATCATGACCCATCTTCGTGATTTTTCACAGCATGACTATTTTTTTTTTAAATAAATTGTATTAAATACTTAAAAGGATAGAGAAGTACATAATGTTTATGACAAAGTAAATCGAAACAGAGCAAGAATATTGAAAAAGCAAAACCAAACCAATAAAACAATGAGGATTAACGGAGCACCAACAAAGTTAACCACACACTCATTCCACGAGAACAAATCTGTTGAGCAAAATAATCAGCAATCGATCACTAGATCTCATGTCTTTGTCAGTGATCAACACAAGCTAGAAATTCCTTCTCCAACAACTCTGACTTTACCAATTGGTGGTGGTGTGTGTTTAGTTTCAACCTCTAAACCATCATCGTACAAAGATAGCCAAAATTGGTTGAGCAAACACAAATATAACATGTGGAAGAGTAAAATTATGTGATTCAACGAGACATCGAAACTCTTGCAATCATCATTAAAGCTGGAGGCAGAGAACCTGCACATGAATAAAGCAGAGAGGCATTGAATTCCTAATGACATATTTATTAAACTTCTAAATCTAGATTGGGAGAGGATATCACCCAAATCTAGAACTAAATCGGGAGAGTTCAAACTCTCAAATTGAGAACTAGATTAGGAGAATATAGCTCTCAAATCTAAACCAAGAGAGAAAAAAAAAAAAAAGCAACAAAAGAACAATAAAATGCAAATGAAATCAACAAAAGAGTGAGGGAAGGGTGAGACTAGCTCAAACTCTTCCTCATGGCTAAAGGTTGGAGAAACCAATGGAGAGAAAAGAGTGAGAGGATAGAGAAAAGACTTTTTATCCCATCACAACGTAAGTTATTAACGTGACATATTTCACAATGTAATTCGTCAACGTAACATTTATCATAATGTAACTCGGGATTCATCCTAAACACTATTATGAAACATTATTAATACACTTTCTAGAAAGGGAATGAGCATCTTGTCTTCATCGCCTTTTTTAAGAGGCGTATGGCAACTTCCTAGTCCCACCTTCTTTCTCTTTCTTCTGCAAACGCAAAATCCAAAAGGGAGGATCACGAATGCTGATTCTTGTTCTTACTTTTTAGGAGGAGACTAACTCTTAAATTGAGAACTAGACCTGAAGAAGATAGATTCAAAATCTAAATCAAGAAAGGAAAAAAAGGCAATAAAAGAAGAACAATAGAATGCAAACAAAATCAACAAAAGAGGATGGGGAGGGTGAGACTAGCTCAGACCCTTCCTCATGGCTAAAGGTTGAAGAAACCGATGAAGAGAAAAGAGTGAGAGGATAGAGAAAAAACTTTCCGTCCTATCACAACATAAATTATCAACGTGAAATTTACCATAACGTGACTCATGACTCATCCCAAACACTATTATGACACATTATTAATATACTTTTTACGAAGGAAATGAGCATCTTGTCTTCGTCGCCTTTTTTGAGAGGCGTATGGCAGCTTCCTAGTCCCACCATCTTTCTCTTTCTTCTATGGATCGCAAGATCCAAATGGAAGGATCTCGAATGCCGATTCTTGTTCTTACTTTTTAGGAGGAGACTAACTTAATGGGACATCACTATATCCTAAAGAGATATCACTTGGATCTAGTGTAATATTACCGAGAGATGAATTTGTTCCTAACATGACAGGCTACTGAGGCTAGGGCCAACCGTCCACATTCATTATTGATGAGGAGTCTCCAAGAATCAATGACAATCCACAAGCAAAGGGATCTTGAGAAGTGGTTCACCCCATGGGTCTTGTGATGATGATGATTGATTTAGATTGTCTTCCATTATTATGATCGGCTAGAAAGTGTTGTGTAACATGTTTTTTACTCTTCTTTTCTTTGAATTGAACCTTATTGTCTTAATCAAATAGGATTTTGAATTGAATAAGGATTAGGATGCTCTCGTAATACGAAGATATGGGATTCCATTGGCGGGCATATTCGAGTTCAGCAAAAGTACAGTATTTTTTGTGCACTTCTACTGGACTCCGCCTGTTTTTGTTGTCGATGACTCCGAGTTTTATAAGTGGTTTAGTTTTCTTTTTTGGCTTGCACAATTTAAAATTCGTAAGTAGCTGATTAAAGTAGCAATACTTTTAGGAAAACAATAATCTAAAATGTCATAAATCTACTATATGGTAACCAATTTTTTTTTTAATTTTATCAATTTAGTTTTAAACATTTTGACGATTTACCAAGTGAGTCCTAAACATTTAGATTAATTACCAATGCATCATTCTGGCTAATTTTGATTGGAAATCACTGACGTAACAACTGTTGTCGGTCGTGCTACGTATGACGACTAGTGTCCACGTCAACGGTTTTTAGTCAAAATTGATAAGAAGAATTATATTGATTAATCGTCAAAAGGTTTAGGATTAAATTGACAAAATAAAAATGTTTAAAATTGAACTGACAACAATACAACAAGTTTAGGACTTTTTGAACAACTTTTCCGATTTTTAAATTGCAATTAATTCAAGATCTCTAACCAGACATCAACTTAATCACCTAAAATAGCATTAAAATCAATGGCAACACGTTGTAAACTAGGATTAAATGATGGCATAGAAAATTTGCTGGTACGGCAGAGAGCGAAAGTGAAGTCAAAACTCCAAGCCGCTGGATTTTAAAGCCTTTAGGCCATATTCAGAAGTATCATGGTCAGCCAAGCAGCCTCCTTATCCCCTGCTTTTACATGATACTTCCATATATGTAACTCCTAGAAAAATTGTCGATATTTCCTCGCTTGATTAAAACGACGCATGTGCTTATTAGACCCATCAAATGGGTGGGTCGGGTCGGGTCGAAAATGGGTCGACCCATATTTGACCCATTTAACCTTTTTTGACCATATTCATGTCATGTAAATCAAGTGACACATACCCGACCCAACCCGTACTCGACACATACCCGACCCGACCCGTATACCTATTAATATTCTAGGAAAACCCACTTCTACTATAAGCTAATTGGATTAAAACTTCAAATTAAATTAAAAATAGTAAATAAAATAAAATAAAAGTTAAAAAAAAAAAACCTATAAATTGAAATATTTATAAAAGATTAGACTATGCACATGCTTCTCTTATTTGAAGTGAACATACCATTGAATAACTAAAAATTGTAACATGAAATGTTTTTAACTAAACCTTAAAAAGCTAATTTTTATGATTTTTTTATTAAAAAAGTATTGTTAAAACATTTTTACGCAATAAAATTTTTTAACAATTTTTATGCAATACAAATTTAATGGAAAATTTTTATAATTCTTTTTAAAATATTTTTAAAAAATCGAATTTTTAAATTTTTTAAATATAATTTTTAATTATTTTAATTTTTAAAAATATAGTTTTTATGTTTTAAAATATAATTTTTAATTTTTAATCATTTATTTTTCTTTTTCTCTTTTCTCTTTTCTTTTTCTTCTTCTTTGGCCAGCCCGCGGCCATGACAACGGCCGACAACCGGCCACGGGCGAGATCGAGCTTGCGGCGTCGGGCGGGGCTCGATCTCATCGATCTGACGAGGTCGAGGCCCCACCCGACGTCGGCGAGCTCAAGCCTCGCCAGTCATCGGCAAGGCTCGAGCAAGATCTGATAGGGCTAAAAAGAGCACCTATAGGGGGATGAATAGGTGATCAAAGAAGTTTTTGCAAAGCTTTAACAAACCAATTCAACTTCTAAGAATAATAGACTGAAAATGTAAACGACTAGAAACAGTAATATAATGCTACAAATTAAAGTAAAGAAATTAGGGAAAGAGAATTGAAACACAAGGTTTATAGTGGTTCGGCTTAGATCAAGCCTACATCCACTCTTCCGCACTGACAGCCCACTAGCTAGATTCCACTAAGAACCAAAAGAGATTTTGCAGTCTCACATCCTTGATTCCACAGTGTATAGACTCTCCTACACTTCCTCAAGGTCTCACAAGTATTTAATCTCTCTTTTAAGTACAATTTAAGCTCGACGAAATGAAACAACGAAGAACTAAAAGCTTCAGACTTTGGAATTCTTCTTTCACGCACACACTAGAATAACTTGAGCGTCTTCCTTATATACTCCTCCATGCCTTCATAACCGTTGGCACCTTCCAAAGAAGTTCTTCCAATCTACCCGTTAGATAGAATCAATTAGGAAGATCTCGAGTTATTTAAGGAATGTGATGATAGCCCACCAATCTTGCTCGCTCATACAATCAGGATCTAGGTTTCCATAAGTAGAACCTTCCAAGTATACTTCACCAATCAAAAGATCTAATTATCCGAATCAATAAGAATAATAGATCATGAGATGCTCTCTCAAGCCGTGAAATCTTCTTCAACCAAACCAAATCCTTAAAGATATACTCGCATCTGGACAAGTCTTCTTCAATGGATAAAACTTTCCTTTGTCAGTCTAGAGACTATCAGTGAGGGCAGACTTTAAATCTTGAGTCTTGAGTCTTGAGTCTTCAGACTTTGACAATAGAGTTTGGAGTTCGTCAGACTTTTGCACTTGAGTCTACAAGTCTTTAAACTAGACTGATGGAAACGTTTTGTCAACTTCAAAACAAATAAGAAAGTTTTCTCCAACAATCTCCCCATTTTTTATGGTGACAAAGTTTTTCTGCAGATTTGAACACTTTTGACCTGCAAAATAACACTTAAGCAAAACAGGATATCTCAAGGAAGATAAACGGATTAGAATATGGATATAGTAGCGATTCTGCAACCATAAAAAAATGTGTTAGTCTTGCCAAATCAAACAACTACCCTTTCCATAATCATCATCAACATAGCTTAAGTTACTGCAAGTCAAAGCATCGAATTAGACAGTCCAAATCTCAAAAGAATAAGTCAAACAAGTAACAAGTCTTCAGCAATTCAAACGATTAAACAAAAGATAAGCCAAATTTGCACTTCTCCCCCTTTTTGTCAACAGCAAAAGGTGGAGAATGAATAAAAAGAGTTGTTGAAATAGAGGCAAAATCATGAGTGTTTTGGAAGGCAAACAAGCTCGAATTCTCCCATAGAATCCATAGTCTTCTCGAGCCTTGCAAAACTCTGCTTCAATGACTGAAATTCTGCACCCTGTACTGTAAACTGAACTTGATTCTTCAGGGCGTTCAATTGATCGTGCAAAGACACTAAAGTAGCCATGAAAGCATTTTTGAGATCTTACATCTCATATCCCATAGCATATTGCTGCTTTCTTACATCCAATAAAATCTCTAACAGCCTTGAAAAGTTAGTTGTTTGTTCTGTAGCAGCACTAGGTCCAGTAGAGTCATTTCCAGAGACCTTGAGAGCAGATGGATCTTTAGAATGTCCACCATGACTTTCTTCTGGGTAATGAGAAGCAAAAACATCTTCTGGATCTGCAGCGGAGCGACTCACATCACTAGTAAATAAAGATGAAGAAGTACATTTTTGTTCAATAGCTCCCCCTATCTGTTTGCGTGTAAGAGGAGTAGAAACAACTTCTTCAACTACAGCTTCTATGGCAGAGTGATGTTTGTCTATGTCAAGAGCTCCAGCAGTCCCAGTGTCAGCCATTTCAGATTCATTGGACAAAGAGACAGCCAAAGTTGGCTCAAAAGAGTCGTCGTGACCCTGATCTCTCTCTTCTTCTCCTTCTTGTCCTCTCTCTTCTCTTCGTCCTGCTTCTTCTTCCTCTTCTCTTCTTTCCTCTTCTTCTCTCTCTTCTCTTCTTTCCTCTGTCCTCCTCTGTCCATTAATTCCTTCCTCTGTCTCTTCTCTCTCCTTTTCTCCTTCTTGAGGCTCTTCTTGAGTCTCTTCAAAACTGACAAAGCTTTTCAAATTTCGTAAGGCTGAAAGAGTCCTCATCCTCTTCATCCTGCAAGATGAGAACTCTCTTCTTCTTCACCGGAGCGTCCATGGGCTCCTTGCCTTTTCTCTTGGCTGTAGCAGAGTCTTGTCTTGTTTGTACATGAGATTTTTCCTTCAAAGACTCCAACACCTTGTTCAGCTCTTTCAAGCGCATCTTTGTGACCATTTTAAATCCAATCACCATTGGAAAAATTGTTGACAATTTTAATGGTGCAAGGATGTGAATGGTAAAATGTCTAAAAAGATGCGCGATAAGAGCAGAATAAGGGAGTTGTTACTTATCCTTCACCACTAATCGATACATGTGGAACAAAATGGTGTGGGGCAGAGAGAATTTGTAGCCAAAGTTGATGGCATACATCAATTTCGCTTCAGACCAAGAGACATCAGTCTTGGAAGTTGACTTGGGACGTATGCAGTTGATTACGATCTTGTGCAGCAAGATGTTTGAGGCATTCATCCTTGAATAGGAAATCTTACCTTCAACATCCCTGTATTTCACCAACGATAGAGTAGAATGAGCAATAGACACAAAAATTGGTTGGAAACTCGTTCTTTCCATCCCAATTATATCAGCCAACGTGTCCATATTCACCCAGAATTCCTTATCTCTCACTGTAAAAGAAAAGCTATTTGCATCCACAAAAGATAAGTTCGAATAAAAGTATGTTGTGAGTTCAAGATAGACAACAATGGATTCAGAACAAAAGTGCTCTAATTGCAGTAGAGCTAGCTTCTCTCGCAGATTGACTTTTACCGAGTCAAGGAAATCAAAATCAACATTCCTAGGGTGCATGACCCCTCTCTTCAGCAGTTTCGAATAAACCCTCTTGTGGTTCTTTGATCTAAACAGATTAGAACCATCGGTAACATTTGCAGCCACTCCCATTCTAGGCTGAAAGTGGGAAAACGTCCTCTCATCATCATCCAGTCCTTGAAGTTGATTAGCAGTCCCAAAGCGTGGGTCGCTAGGAAAGTTGGCGAACGCTTTTTTAGCCGATCCTTTTTCGGCAATACCCATATCTTCCATGTCACGCAAAAAAAAGAGTCTCATTCTTGTACCCTCTCTCTCGCAAGTATTCATCAATCAAGGACATAGGAGTTCCCCCTCTTTTCAAATTGGAATAAAGCTTGAAAACAACTTGAGGAGTTAACATTCTTACAGGATCAGCCTCTTCTATCACTTCTGATTGAGTCGGTGTAGAAGATGGGCGCTGCTGAGAAGGTTGTTTCTGTCTTTATTGCTGAGATGAAGTAGAAACTTCTTTTTCGATCAAGTCGAAATGCATAGGACCCTCGAGCATGTGCCGTGGTCCCCTATTCGCAATCCTTGAAGACTTTCTTGAAGACATTATCGATTCAAGGGAGAGATTTCAAGCTTGCTCGAAAAATGTGAAAACTTTTTGGGCAAATCGAGAGTGAAAGTGAAAGCAAGTGGGAATTTTGTATTCTAGGGTTTCAGTGAAAAACAAAGAAGACGAGTTTCTGCTATATATATATATATATAAACAATTGAAGCGAGGTAAACGAAGCGCCATAAAAGGAAAATAAAACATACCTTTTCAAAAAAGAATAACTGCCTTTTTGAAAAGAATAACTTCCATAAAATCAAAAACTCGGAAAAGATAACTTCTAAAAATAACAAACAATTAGCGATTAAAAGCAATCGTACCTTTTCAATTTAAAATACTGGAATAGAAATAACTTACAGTCGTAACTTTCTCAGTTATTCTGAGTTTGAACAACTTCAGACTTTACCTCTTGAGTCTTGAGCGCTTCCAAACTTTACTGAATAAAGGATATTATGTTCAGTTTGGTGCAAATAGACTCAAATAGGCTTTTTTCCAGAGGCTTTGTAAATATGTTCGCCAGTTGATTCTTTGAATCAATGAATTGAATCAAGACTTCTCCGTTTTGAACATGATCTCTAATAAAGTGATGCCGAATCTCTATATGCTTTACTCTTGAATAAAGAATTGGATTCTTTGTAAGATTAATTGCGCTGGTATTGTCACATTTGATCTCGGTGCATGAGTCTTCAATTCCAAAGTCTCTCAGTTGTTGTTTTATCCATAAGATTTGAGAACAGCAACTTCTAAAAGCCACATACTCCACTTCTGCTGTTGAAAAAGCTACAGTGCTTTGCTTTCTTGAGAACCACAATACTGTTCTATTTCCCAGCAATTTACAGGTACCGGAAGTACTCTTTCTATCAACTTTGTAACCTGCTAGATCTACATCTAAATATCCAAGGAGAGTAAAGTCTCATTTCTTGGGATACCACAGACCTAACTTTAAGGTTGATGCAACGTATTTGATGATGCGTTTTGCAGCACTTAGATGAGATTCTTTGGGGTCAGATTGAAATCTAGCACAAATGCAAACACTAAACAAAATGTCAGGTCTAGAAGCAGTAAGATAGAGAAGTGAACCAATGATACTCTTGTATATCTTCTGGTCAACTTTCTTTCCCATTTCATCTTTGTCCAACTTCGAAGAACTTGACATTGGTATATCAGTCTTTTTGCAATTCTCCAAACTGAACTTTTTAACAAGTTCTTTAGGATATTTTTCTTGGTGAATGAAAATTCATTCCTTCAATTACTTCACTTGTAGTCCGAGAAAGAATGATAGTTCACCTATCATACTCATTTTGAATTCATCCTACATAGACTTAGAGAACTTCTTGCACAGGTTTTCGTCAAGTGATCCAAATATAATATCATCAACATAGATTTAAACAAGTATGAAATTTTTACCTTCTCTTCTAATGAACAAGGTAGTGTCCACTTTTCCTTTAACAAAACCATTTTAAATTAAAAACTTACTTAACATGTCATACCATGCTCGAGGTGCTTGCTTTAAACCATATAAAGCCTTTTTCAGTCTGAATACTAAGTCTGGTTTCCTTGGGTCTTCAAAACCATGAGGTTGTTCCACATAGACTTCTTCTTGGATAAATCCATTCAGAAATGCACTTTTGACGTCCATTTGGAATAACCTGAAATTCTTATAACAAGCAAAAGCAAGTAATAATCTAATTGTTTCTAACCTTGCTACTGGAGCGTTAGTCTCATCATAGTCTCTCCCTTCTTCTTACATATATCCTTTGGCTACGAGTCTTGCTTTGTTTCTTACCACTTTTCCTTTTTCGTCCATCTTGTTCCTGAAAACCCATTTAGCTCCAACAACAGATTTACCTTTTGGTTTAGGAGTTAATTCCCAAACATCATTAACACTGAACTGTCTGAGCTCTTTTTGCATTACTTCAATCCAGCTTTCGTCAATTAAAGCTTCTTCGATGCTTTTGGGTTCAATTTCAAAAATAAGTGCTACAGTGCTAGACTCTTCTTGCCTTCTGGATCTGGTGCGAATCCCGTCATCAATATCACCAAAGATGAGTTCTTTGGGATGACTAGACTTGTGCTTCCAGTTACTGGTCAGTCTGACAGATTGTTGATCTTTTTCTTCAGTTGATTCTTCAACATCCATTCGTTGTTGTTCTTCTGAAGTCTGAGCAACTTTAGGGGAGGTAGACTTTGTAGAGTCTGGAGCAGGTTCAAATTTTTCAGGTTGAGTCTGAATCGATTAATTTTGCAAAGAGTCTTGAAATTTGACATTCATCTACTCTTCCACAAATTGAGTCTTCTTGTTGAATACTCTATAGGCTTTGCTGAAGGTTGAATATCCAAGGAAGATTCCTTCATTTGATTTTTCTTCAAACTTACCGACTCGATCATTTGCATTTTTCAAGACAAAACATTTGCAACCAAACACATGAAAATAAGAAACAATTGGCTTCTTTCCTTTGAATAACTCATAGGGAGTTTTCTCTAGAATAGGCCTTAAGAATACTCTATTAATAATATAACATGTTGTAGAAACTATTTTAGCACAAAAACGAGAAGAAATATTACTTTCAATTAAAAGAGTTCTTGCCATTTCTTGCAAAGATCTATTCTTCCTTTCCACGACTCCATTATGTTCTAGAGTGTATGGAGAGGAGAAAACATGCTGAAATCTAGAATCATCACAGAATTTGGCAAAGTCTTGAATTTCAAACTCACCTCTATGATCTGTCCGTATACTTGAGATAACATATCATTTCTCATTCTGTACTTTCTTGGCAAAGTTTGAAAAGTGAGAAAAGGTTTCAGACTTACTTGCCAAAAAGTGAACCCAAGTAAATCGAGAATAGTCATCCACAATCACTAGGCAATATCTCTGTCCACCAATGCTTTGAGTTCTAGTTGGTCCAAAGAGATCCATATGCAGTAGCTACAAAACACGATTAATAGTAACTTCATTTATTGGTTTAAAAGAACTTCTTAAATGTTTTCCCAACACACATGGTGTGCATAAGTCAAATTTTTGGTATTTCAGGTTGGGTAGTCCACGAACAAGTTTCTTGGAAGAGATTTTGGCAATTTGCTTCATGTTGATATGGCCAAGCTTTCAATGCCAAAGATTTGCTTCATCTTGAATAGAAATCTGATTTGATATCTAGAAGATAGATGTTCCCATGCCTTCGTCCAATAAAAGATTGTGAAAAATCTTTACTAGTTCCTGAACATATTCCTTACTGGAAATTGATTTTTAATCCAGTATCACACAGTTGACTTATGCTGAGCAGATTGTAATTTAGTCCTTCTACCAAGGAGACATTGTTGATTGTGAGACTTCCAATCTTTACAGTTCCACACCCAACAATTCTTCCTTTGTTATTTCCTCCAAAAGAGACTTTCCCACCATCTATTTGAACAAACTTTATAAAACAATTTGAATCTCCAATCATGTGTCTTGAATAACCACTATCCAAATACCATTTGACATTTTTCTTGATAGTGACCTGCAATTAAAAAAGAAACTCAAGCTTTCTTTAGTACCCACATTTTCTTGGATCCAATGGAGTTAGTGCAATATATAGTCTTTGCCCAATCCTTCTTAACAGGTCTCCAAACCATAGGACATTCTTTCTCAAAGTGTTCTGGGCTGTTACACTTGGAACATTTGAGAGCACTTCGGCCAATATGGTTTACAAAGATTTTTGAAAATGATTTCTATAAAAAGTTTTTGTAGGCTTTTGTTTAATTCTTTCCTTCACTTTTGGAAAATCAATTAAAGGAATAATTTGTGAAGTCATTCCCAAGCCTGACTTGTTGAAATAAGGTCTTTGTGCGGAAAGAATCTTTTCCAACTTCTCAGACCCTATCGAAAACTTTTTTATAATATTTGAGATATCATTTTTCAAAAATGTGTTTTCTTTTGAAAGAGAATCAGTATTTTCTTTTAAAACAGCAAAATTTTTGTTCAAATTTTCAAAATTTTCTTTCCAATAATTTTCTTATTGCTTCAGTGTAGAATTCTCCATTTTTAGCTCGGAAATCCTCTTAAGAGAGATTTTGAGACTAAGATAAAGTTCATTAATATATTTCGAGACTTTAGTAGGAATTTTTTAATTACTTATCTCGAATTCACTATCTGAGTCTGAATATGTATCTGTCTCTGAGTCTGAGTCTGATGCTGATTTTGCCATTAAATAGATATTGGCATAATCTTCATCACTTTTTTCGCATTCAATATTACTTCATGTTTCTACTTTGAGAGATTTTCTGTATTTCTCAACTTTTCCCTTCTTTTTCTTCAACAGGGGACAATTGGGTCTGATGTGTCCCTTTTTCTTGCATTCAAAGCAGATCACATCTTTGTTGGTTTCATCATCCTCAGTTGATTTGTTATGGAACTTTTGAGTGCTTTATTTCTTCCAATTGAACCTTCTTCTCTTTTTATTCAGTTTCCTGAACCTCTTTATCATAAGTGCTAGTTCTTCATCATCTATGTCCTATTCAGAGTCTGTAACATTAGAATCATCGTTAGACTTTAAGGCAATTGACTTCTTACCTCTGGGATTTTCTTCCTCGTTGATTTGCTCTACTTCATAAGACTGAAGTGTCCCAACCAGTTCGTCTACCGAAAGTGGCATGATTCTTTGTGTTTCCCTTATTGAAGTCTTCACATGATTCCAGTCTTTAGAGAGTCCACGCAACAATTTGTTGACCTTCATTGGTTCTAAGATTGGCTGTCCCTAATACTCTAAACCGTTTACAATTTCTGTAAAACGACTAAACATGTCAGTAATAGATTCTACCGGTTTCATCTTGAAGGCTTCATACTGTCCAAATAGAATGTTGATATTTGTTTCTTTTACTCGATCAGTTCCTTCATAGGTAATGTGTAGCCTATCCCAAACTTCTTTGGCTGTTTCATAAGAATATATTCTATTATATTCAGTAGGAGATAATGCACAATATAAGGAGTAAATTGCTTTAGCATCAAGAGTTTGTCTCTTGGTCTTTTCTTCTTGAGTCATCTCGTCAGCGTCTGCAACTTCTTTTCCCCTTTCTGACACAGATGTAGCTTTAGGAATAGTTCCTTTTTTCTACCATATCTCATTCCAAAGGATCTTTTGATCTTAGGAATGCCTTCATCTTGTTTTTCCATATGCTGTATTTCTTTCGATCGAAATAGGGTGGTCTGGTGTTGCTCTAGCCTTTAACCAAACCTGGAGCCAACATACTAGCCATAGATCTTTAACTCAGAAGTAAAAATACTTCAATTAACTGAGCACACGGGCTCTGATACCAATTGATATGGCTAGTAAGAGTACCTAGAGGGGGGTGAATAGGTGATCAAAGAAGTTTTTGCAAAGCTTTAACAAACCAATTCAACTTCTAAGAATAATAGACTGAAGATGTAAACAACTATAAATGGTAATATAATGTTACGAATTAAAGTAAAGAGATTAGGGAAAGAGAATTGAAACACAAGGTTTATAGTGGTTCGGCTTAGACCAAGCCTACGTCCACTCTTCCGCACTAACAGCCCACTAGCTAGATTCCACTAAGAACCAGAAGAGATTTTACAGTCTCACGTCCTTGATTCCATAGTGTAGAGACTCTCCTACACTTCCTCAAGGTCTCACAAGTATTTAATCTATCTTTTAAGTACAATTTAAGCTCCACGAAATGAAACAGCGAAGAACTAAAAGTTTCAGACTTTGGAATTCTTCTTTCACGCACACACTAGAATAACTTGAGCGTCTTCCTTATATACTCCTCCATGCCTTCATAACCGTCGGCACCTTCCAAAGAAATTCTTCCAATCTACCCGTTTGACAGAATCAATTAGGAAGATCTCGAGTTATTTAAGGAATGTGATGATAGCCCACCAATCTTGCTCGCCCATACAATCAGGATCTATGTTTCCATAAGTAGAACCTTCCAAGTATACTTCACCAATCAAAAGATCTAATTATCCGAATCAATAAGAATAATAGATCATGAGATGCTCTCTCCAGCCGTGAAATCTTCTTCAACCAAACCAAATCTTTAAAGATATACTCGCATCTGGACAAGTCTTCTTCAATGGATAAAACTTTCCTTCGTCGGTCTAGAGACTATCAGTGAGGGCAGACTTTAAATCTTGAGTCTTGAGTCTTGAGTCTTGAGTCTTGAGTCTTGAGTCTTCAGACTTTGACAATAGAGTCTTGAGTTCGTCAGACTTTTGCACTTGAGTCTACAAGTCTTTAAACTAGACTGATGGAAACGTTTTGTCAACTTCAAAACAAATAATGAAGTTTTCTCCAACAAGATCGAGCCCCACCTAACGCCGGCAAGCTCGAGTCTCGCCAGATTCGGTAAGGCTCGACCTCGAGATCATACGTCGGGTGCGAGGGCAGCTTCACAGCCATCCCCTCTAATGACAATGAAGGGCTCCCCATCGTCACAACCGCAGACATCCTCACAGTCCGTCGACAAGAGATGATGAAGCAACGAAGCCTGTCGAACGAACGGTGACGGTGTCACTTTCGGAGCGTGATCGCAGACGTCGTGCACGAACAAAGAGAGAAGCAAAAAGATCAAACCTTGGAGTCGGAGCCAGAGACGCGTAGGAGTGGAGCGAAATCAGGGAAGACGATAGCTAATCGAGGCCAAGGCCCCACCCGACGCCGGCGAGCTCGCGCCTTGCCAGTCGTCGGCGAGGCCGAGCCTCACCAGATCTAGCGAGACTCAAGCTCGCCAGCGTTGAGTAGGGCTCGATCTCGCCGATCTGGAGAGGCCGAGGCCTCGCCCGATGCTAGCAAGCTCGAGTCTCGCCAGATCCGGCGAGGCTCGAGCCTCGCCCGTCATCGGCAACCTGCCGACGAGCTCAAGCCTCGCCTGGCCTATCGCTGGCCGCCGGTCATCGGTTAAGGAAGGAAGAAAAAGAAAGAAAAAAGAAAAAAATTGAAATATGAAAAATAATTAGGGTTAATACCCTGAAAAACCCCAAACTGATACACTTATGACAAATTTACCCCAAACTATTTTTTTGACCACCAAAAACCCCAAACTGGTATACCTTTGACAAATTTACCCCAAACCGGTACACTTGTGACAAATTTACCCTCTATTAGTTTTCGTTAAATTTTATTCTCAAATTATTAAGTTAAATGACATGTGACAGTAAACCAATATACCAATTTAGAATTTTACGCTCCGTTTGTCACAGTTTATAATTTTTGTGATTTTTTTGTGGTATTAATCCAATTTAACAGAGGGTATATTTGTCACAAATTTACCATTTTGGGGTTTTTTGCAGTCGAATAAATTAGTTTGGGGTAAATTTGTCATAAATGTACAAGTTTAGGGTTTTTTATAGTCAGTCGGGGTAAATTTGTCACAGGTATACCAGTTTGGGGTTTTTCATGGTCAAAAAAATAGTTTTGGGTAAATTTGTCACAAGTGTACCAGGTTTGGGGTTTTTCGGGATATTAACCCAAATAATTATAATTTCAATTTTTTATATAAAAAAAAATTATAAAGTTAAAAAAGGCCATGGGTTTAAACTTTAAAGTAGGTTTCCTAATAACTCATTTAGACCCATTTCTTTTTGTATTTTACTTTCTCATACCCATTTTTTACCAATATTTAATTTTCACTTGATCCATTTTTGACCCATATTTAACTTTCACTGACCCATATATGACCCATTTAACTAAAAATGGGTGATAATATGGGTTTATGACCCATTTTTCCGGCTCTAGTGCTTATATAGGACATTGTGTCTTGCTAGTTTTATCGATAGAATGAAAAACTCATTATACTGCGAATATGCAGGAACACCTCTGGCGAAAATATTTTATTCTAAAAGTGGACCGAGAATTTAGATGGTGAAAAAACGAACCATTAATCCAAAAGTCAAGGTAATTAAATAGATGTTAACCCTTCTTTGAAATTCCGGAGGGTGGGCGGGGCCGCCTAGATAAACCAAATTCTGGCAACCGTGAGAGGCTTTACGCGACAAACATTGATTTTCATGGAATATCTCGGAAGCAATGGGGAACGAAAGGAAAGGGGGTTCAATCCAATCTGGCGACAAACTAAGTGCGACCAAACTAGAAAATGAAAAAAAGTTTTATGGGCTTTTTGTGAAATAAACGAAAAAACATGTTTGTGGACTATGAAGCCCGTTTCAAAGAAGGCCCAAAATGCAGCAGAGACAAAGGGGCTAACGTCTTGGGTTTAAAAGGGTGAAATGCTTTCTCTGACAACCATTCCATTACACGGTCCATCCGTGGGCCTTAAAAGACACTCATCTGAATAACTCGGCCCACTTATATTGCCCTAGAATTGAGAAAATTACCAAAAAAGTCATAAACCTATTATAATTTTTCAAATTCAATTCTAAGCTTTTTTTTGTCACTTCAATCTATCTGGCTAATTTTGGCCTGCCGACACTGATGTAGACATCCACTGGCACCAGTCATCTACCTGACACTAAGATAGACAATATTTTAATAAAGTTTTTCTTTTTTTCAAATTTTTATTCATTTTTTTTTCTTTTTTGTTCCTTTCCCTTTCTTTTTTCTTCACTTCCACCTCCTTCCTTTAGCCAGTCGCCAACGGCAACCGATCCCTCACCAGCCTCAAGGAAGCTTTGTTGTGGCCAGGCAACCTCACCCAAGCCACTTGTTGGGGTAGCAAGGGTTGAACCTTGCTGGCCAAGGGTGAGGCCCGATCGTATATGGCCTCTAGCAACGGCTACAAGTGGTTAGGCAAGGCTCACCCTTGTCGGATCTGGCAAGGGTCGAGCCTCAGTAATCATGGGCGATGCCCAACTTGGCCAGAGGTTGCGAGGTCGAAGGCTGTGACCTCACACAACCTCTAGCCTAGGCGAGCCTTGCCAGCCATGGGCAAGTCGCAGCCTTGCCATGGCTGGGCAAGGCCATGCCTCGGCAAATGGCGAGGGTGGCTTCGCCATCGCCAAGCGAGGCTCGCCTCACAAGTGGTCAATGGGGGTGAGCCTCCCCATTGACCAATGAGGCTAAGCTCACCAATGCTCACCTCTAGCAAGTGGCGACCAACTAGAAAGACGAAAAGGGAGGAAAAAAGGAGAGAGAGAGAGGCCTCACAAGTGGTCGATGGGGGCGAGCCTCCCTATTGGCCGATGAGGCTAAGCTCACCAACGCTCACCTCTAGCAGGTGGTGACCGACTAAGGGAAGGACGAAGATGGAGGAAAAAAAGGAGAGAGAGAGAGAGAGAGAGAGAGAGAGGAAAAATAAAAAAAAAAATGAAATATTATTAAAATATTGTCCATATCGACATTAGTCGGATGGCCGACATCTACATCAGTGCCGGCTAGCCAAAATTAACTAATAGACTGAATTAGTATAATTACAAAAGATTTATGACTGAATTGGCCTAAAAAAAATTTAAGATTAAATTAGAAAAATTGTAATAAGTTTTAAAATGTTTTGGTAATTTCCCTTCTAGAATCAATCTTGCCATAATTCTCTCATTCCTTATTGATATAATTTGGTAGCTGCTATTTCCACTCCATTTAATGCTAAAACGATCCCTTTATAAATATTTCACCAGAATACCCTTCAAATTAAAATTTAACTTATTAACCATTGTCTCGTTATTTGCTCATGGCGGGATCTCGTCCTCCCTCCTTCGTTAAGTTGATGTTTTTGCTTCGACTTAAAGTATTGCTTTTTTACTCCACAACAAACAGGTGCATAAGAGAAAATTTCATTGATTTTACTGTTTCATAAAATAATTATCAGACTCTATTAATGCCTCAAAACCTCAAATGAACTCGCCCCTAGTCCTACCCTCGTGCCAAGCCCACCACAAAATACCACTACCATCCCTGACTTTCATACGTGGTCGCCATGCGCTCGTCACTCATTACTCACCTCTACTGTCACAATATGATCATTATTCTTCTCCCTTAGATCCCTTCTACAGTTCTACTGCATCTGCATCTCTCTCTCCATTGTTGCATCGCCACCTTAGCCCTCAACCACCGCTCCTTTTTGCCTCTAGCGCTAAGCCCATGCCATTCCAACCCTCACTCGACAGCTCATGAATAGTAGGAGTGATCAGTTCCCGATTTGATTCGATCTTATTCCACTTAGAAATCAGGAACTAGACTGATTCCCATTTTTGGGAATGAGGATCGAAACAAATTGTCCTGGGATTAGGAACTGGACCATCTAGTCCGATCCAATGGAATCGGCCACTTAGCCAAAAAAATAAAGAGTTATAACAATTTTAGGGTTTATTGCTATTTTTAACATTTTTAAAAAAATTCTAAAAAAACGAATCGATCCAATCCTATTCGATTCCCTCCTAGAACTAGGCACTAGACTGAAAATCACCGGTTGCATTTTTATGGAACTAGAAACCAAACCAACGCACACAAGAATTCGACCAACGCCCCCAAGAACTGAACCAAAACAACCGGTCCAATCCAATCCAACCAATCCGATATGCTCACCCTTAATTAGTAGGGCTAAGAGGGAAAGTGAGAGAGAGAAATTGTGACACAAGGAAATAAATGGAAAAAGGAGTATCTTAATAAAATAAAATAAAAAAAGTGGTGGAAATAGCGTCCTTTCTGATTTAACTGAATAAATGAGTATCTTAACCAAAATGGCGATGAAAATAGTGCGGTCATTAAAAAAACTGGAATTTTTAGTTTGAAGGGTATTGTGGTTAATTATTTTAAAAGTTGTGATTTAGTAATAAATGGAGTGGAAATAGCGGCTTTTCTATGATTATGCACATCTTTGTCTAATAAAGCTTTCCCCGTATGAAACATACACCGATAAAAAAAAAAGGTACATTAATTTGTCACTTGTGGACATAATTAATGATGAGCACTCTCCTCCCTGTTCTTTTTTTTTTTTTTTTTTTTTCCTTCTGTAGGTGGAGCGGAAAAGATTGATTTGTTATAAGACATCAAAGACAAAAACGACTTTGAATAGCTCGTATTTTGGCTATTCTTATATCGAACATTGGCCGACCCCGGGTAAGCTCGAAACTTTACAAAGAGCAGTATCTTCTTTTGTTTTGTTTATGACTATTACTTTCTTGATCCCATGCTTTGTCTGTTCTGTAAGCAACATTTTTATGTGCTCAACCACTTTATATTCGCCCGACCACCACATAAAACAAATAAAAGCAACATGTGCATTTTCCCTTCTTGATAATTGCCTCGAAGCTTATGTGGAAGGAAATAGCTTGAGGACCACTTAACAGCGCATGACTCAGAAAGCATTCGTCGAAGACGACATTTGCTTCATAGTGAGAGATCGGTTTCGCATGCGGTCCAAAGGAATAGGAATCTTTTGTTGTGCCTTGGTCGTATGTCAACGACGTCGGCTTGATTAACAAGAATCTCTAAATAAAAAGAGACAGCACATGCTTCCAGTTAAGCATTTGGCTATTGGTTTTTAGTTTTGTCCCTGCGCTGCATTTGCACGAAGAAGGACCCGCTAAGAGTGGTCTGTTTTGAAGTCACTGCATTATTATTTTACTGGCAATGTGAGAGTGTCATTGGGGTTTCTAACTTTGGAATGGGGTAGTGGAAAACCATTTGTTCTGCGACATGGAAATACCGCCTCGATTCAATCCCGATTGAATGTCCAAGTGCCTAGTCGCCGCCCGATCAACAAGACATGGTCGAACATTTGTCTAGCCGGCTGATCACCTCCCATGCCAAGGAAATTCGTTTCGGGCTTCTGACATGAGTGTTATGTCACTTCCTCGTACATGCATCGCATTGACGATGATTGGGAATCAAATAGTGCCCGCCTAACAAAATGGTAAAATGTAGGTGTTGTAAGGATTATCATCTTGTTACCGCTATAATTATTTGCTAAAGAAACTAGTGGAAGAGTTGAGTGAAGAGATTCGACTTTTTGGACGAAGGGAGAACTTACATCCCATCTGGAAATGATAGCTTCATGACGACTGACATCTTGTCAATACTCGATACCCGCAACTCGGTACAACAAATCTACGTTGAATCTCTTGCTATGTCATCTGGTAATGGATGAGTTGAACCATTAACAAGCAACAACGAAATGCATTTGCCAGTTTCTGTAAAACGTTCTGCTATGATCACCATGCACGCATGTGCTTTCTGATGCTGAAACGTCGTCGCTGTTAATCATTGGGGAAGATACCTAGCTGGCTAATAGGATTCTCTTAACATGGACTCGTTGACCCGCGGAAGGAACTCTAAATTAGAATGCCTTTTCTACTAGAAACCATTTAATTTTGAGTCCTAGATTCCCAGAAATTAATAAACATCCTACTGTCTTAAATTCATCATCTTCGTCAAATATATGAACATGTAAATGCTGCGGGAGCTCAGAGAACTCCACTAGTTGACTTGTCTTCAGTGTCTCTCTCTTTTGCACTGCTCTCTGTAAGTTCTGCTCCAACATCTCTCTCTCTCTCTCTCTCTCTCTCTCTCTCTCATGTACCCATGCGCATTTGCATTTACTGAATGTATTTGAGAACGGATTTTCAACTTCCTCTAGTAGAACTGATCAGTAGACAGACTTTGAAAATATTGAATATATAATGTTTTATTGCGAAAACAGGGTTTTGCAAGAAATGACGACATGCACATTTGACATCAATTCATGAATCCATGTTACTTTGAAAATTAAGGGGACTATCGGAGTGTGGCTTTCTATACACGTTTTATGTGCATTATCCATCAAGAAATGAATTTTCCATCCATTTTATGTAGCATTAGATGATGTTTCGCTTCCGAAACAAATCGAATCAATTTGGGAAAGAAAATGAAATCTTCCTTTCAATCTTCAGGTGGCTAAGCTCGTATGGAGAGCACTTGTTGCCAACCTGAAACTCCCAGTTTCCAAAATTACCCACCACCAACACCAGCATGGCTCGATCCCTCATCAACGTCGTCGTCGTCGCAAATGCCCATGTTTGTCAAAGTGGCCATAGGCATCGCCGTTCTCTTGTTCTGCTGCATCCTCTACATATTTTTTAGACGGCGCGAAAAAGAGACAACCCCGTCTCCAACATCCGATGTGAAGCCAGGCCCAGAAACGTCACCATCAGAAGGACCACCAAAGAAGTTAGCTCCAAAGACGCCGCAACCACAGGCTCTGACAATTAAGACACCCGGTCCTTGTTATGACGCAGGGCCAATGCTGCCAGTTGCTTGCCCATCATGTCCATACATTGGAGGGCTGTATCATGAGAAGTTCAGATGCCCATCTTGTAGCTACAGGGAAGAAGTTGGAGTCCACATACAATACCCTAAATAGAAATAAACTGGGCACCACTAGAACAATGCGAAGTGCACTATACTTCTCAATTTTCCTCATTTCTCTCCTTCTTGTGCTGTAAAATTGTCAACCCTTTGTCGATTCATGCAATTGCGGGAAAAAAGAAACGCATGAATCGGAAGAGAGCACGAGTTTTCATCGTATATTTGGTAAATGAGTTCCCCTCTTGCAAAATCAAAACAATTAATCCTACGGTAGTCGAGTTCGGCCCTACTGTCAGCACTTCTTCAACGTCATCTTCAATAGTCACAGACTTGTGTGACTGTGATTAGACGATATGGTCGAGGTGTAGGAACTACCACATTCGGGGGATTAGTGCATCGCCAACTAGCACCGGGCACTGACAGCAGCATAAAAAAACAAAGGAAGCAAGTCATCCCAGGCGTAAATTCTCACAACACTATTCCTTCCACGACTCTTGTCCAAAAGCCATTATTGATGGAGTAACATCACGTATACAAAAGTCAATACTAACTATATTCTATACCCTTTCATCATTGAATGGAGGATAGTCAAGAGAGAACCTACGCCTAAAACCCACAGTTTAAGCACTTGGTTTTGGGCTCGATCCCGTCCAAAAGCGGCCGTGTCATTGAATCATGAGTTGATTACGTATTTAACCATTTTATGCTATGTAAACTCATAAATCAATTATCCAAAGACAAACTTCTACTTCACTAGTACCATCTGCCGTTCACTCAAAGAAGAACTTCTCTGCAAGGTCTACATGTCAAAGAGCAAGGATTCCCTGCCTCAACATCTCCAAAATATTTCTCCTTAGCATCATCGCGTATATTACGATTCTCTACCTTATTCCTACCATATGCTACGTGACAAAAGATGATTGATGTCACTTAAATAAAGAGCTTGTGGAGTTTAGCGTTTTTGGTCAGGACTCAAGAAGCGTCCAACCCTAAAACGTTTGTGGTCCTTCGTCGAAGCACCGTCCGGGGATTGATGTCTTCATCGTCTGTTTGTATCTACAAACAATTTCACTATTATCCACTCATGGCTGTTCGGTACGTGATATAAAAAATTCGCCAAGTCTTTTCTCCTGTCGTCTTCAATCATTACGTTTTTGCGTAATTACTCACCATAAAAGTAGTGATGACGAGCTGACCGAAACGCACCCACCCATTATAATGAGAGCCCACCTAACGAAAATTCGCATATCTTTGCAGGTCGTGGACGAATCATCGCAACAACATCTCTCACTGGTTTCCTCAGCTCTTCTTGTTAAGGTACGTACAAGCTCGTCGTTCAGACTCATATTAAATCTTGCTGAAGTCCGTTATCAATCATCTCCATTTCGCGCTCAGGTCGTATAATCTTCTCAGTTCGTCACGATGGAAAAGCGTTTCTTTACTTTTGAAAGTACCATCTTTCTGAAGAATTGTTACTTTTCTTGTATGAATTGATGTTTCAAGATATGTCTGTAAACTCACGCTTGCGTTGAACTACCGCAGGATTTTCTTGATGGAGAAGAATAACTATCCACCAAATTATCAGGGTTTCCCGTACTTCCCTCCTCCATCGGCATGGATCGATCAGAATTCGGTATCATCCGACGATTGTGACTACAACACTCCCACGTGGGTCATCGTCTGCATAGTGCTTGTCGTGGTCATACTCTTCGGTTTCCTTTTCTCCTACTTCCTGAGGCGAGAGAAGAAATTCTGGCAAAAAGCACCTGCTCCGGATGCAAAGCCAGCGACACCTGCGCCAACTGCAAAGCCAGCTTGATCCAGCTCCACCAGCCAAGCCGCCGCCAGCGGGCATCCCGATTTCATTCCCTGCCCTCTGTGCAAGTAAAAGATGGAATATAATGCAGTGCATCCAAACAAAAAATCAGACAGAAAATACAATATTTTATTAGTTTGGAAGCTTCTGTGGATGTTTGTGTGTTGAAACTTGAATGGTGCATGGTGACAAATCGTCTGTATTACTGTGCAACATTAGAGATTTGATCCAATAAATAGTTTTTGTGTTGGAGGGTCTGTCGAATTACTTATAATAATACATGTTCGGAACACAACAAATTGTACTCTTTACATTTTTTTGTAACTCCGATACAGAATGTCGTAAATCGATCGAGTAATCCACAAACATGATAAAACAGTGTTCCTGCTCGTGGTGGAGTACTCTCTGACGGATTCGCTCTATTATTGCCTCCTATTCCTGAGGGAGTGATCGGGATTAAGCAGCGTGGCGATAGCTGTTAAAATATGTCTCGAGTTTGAGTCCAATGTGAAATTCCGAATATTCTGAATTGGATATGTTGCGGATATTCGAAATCTAGCAAAGAAGAGCCGAAGATCAACTTCCCAAATTTGAATCTACGTTGGAGAGTCTGGCCGCTAAAATAGGAAAGTCCAACTTTGAATAGGATTTGGATTTTGTTTAAAATATACAAAGATATGTTTTGGATAGGAAACAAAATCCTATGAGAAGTTGGCAAAATAATAAGAGTTTTACTTCTATATAGACTTGAGGCCGTGGATGATAGACGTGGATCACAAATTGTCTTGAAGCGCCGCGTGAGTGCTTGGTGTTCCGCCGAAGTTGATCATGAAGAATTGGTCTTGAAGCGCCGTCTAGTCGTCGAGTGCTTAGGAGGGATTTTCTTTGTTCGTGAATTACATCCAAGAAGATTTAGTGTTCGAGCCAATTAAATCTTGTGATAAGATTTGCATGTAATTCCTTCGTGAGATTGAGAGATTATTTCGTGAGGAATTTCGGGGCTAAACACTGTGTGTGTTATTTGGGTGTAATTGGGGTTTGGGAACACCGAGAGAGTGTTTGAGTGACTTGAGTGTGTAATCTCCTCATCGCTTGATCTATAGTGAAATTCGCTACCTGCTCTCCCCGTGGACGTAGGTCTTTACGACTGAACTACGTAAATCTGGTGTCCGATTTATTTTCTTCATCTGTCTATATTTTGTTCGATCGCTCGCATTTCGCAACAATAGCCACGAAAAAGAAAGGACTGTTTATTCTCTTTTTTTTATGTGAGCCTTTCGTATTACAATCTGTACGGAGAGAATTATTAATTCTTTTTTTAAAATGAAGTGCAAGGGAAAGACATCTATCTAGAAAGTATTCCTGGAACAGAGGATTGTCAAGTGGGAATCTACGCGTAAAACCCACATTAAGAGACGCTCAATCTTTTTGAACTATGAGTTGATATTTAATCAACCGGTACATAATATAGATACATATATCAACTATCTAACAAACTTCTATTTCACTAATACCATCTACCGTTCACTTCAACAGAACATTTTCTCCATGGTATACCCGTCAAAGGGCGAGGCTCCTCTGCCGCTACATCTCTAGGGTATCTCCTTAGTTATAATTCCTCTATGCATATGTTACTCAAGCTCAAATACACAAAATTTGGAATACATCATCACATTATAATTTGAGTACAAAGCCTATTCCTACCGTATGCTACACGAAGAAAGATGATTACAAAAATGTATGAATCAAATTCAATGCGAAAATCGTAATCATGTCACTTCATAAAGAACTTGGGAGTTCACGAGATTCTTCATTGTTTGTTTGTATCCGCAAATCATTTCATTAGTATCAAATCATGGCTGTTTGGTACATAATATGAAATTTCGTAACACTTTGTCCTGTCGTCTTCAATCATTCATCTTACGTCCATCCTCACTATAAAGAAAGAGACGAGTTGACCAAAACACAACCAGACATGGGGGAGGGCATAGAGAGCCATCATAAGGAGTCGTCCACCTAAGGAAAATTCTCACTTCTATGCAGGTCGCGTTAGAATTGGAGCACCGACACCATTGACTGGTTTGCTCAGTTCGTCTTGCAAAGGTAAGTGCAAGCACCTACTTCCGCTTATATCATATCTCGCTGAATTCTGGGTCGGATCATCTCAATCTCGTGCTCAAATCATATGATCTTCTCAATTCATCATGATCATATTATGATCAAAAGGTCATTGCCTCTAGAATATGTCCGTAAACTCACCACTTGCGTTGAACTGCAGAGAGTTTTCTTAATGGAGAACGGTAATTATCCACAAACTTATCCGGGTTTCCAGTACTTCCCTCCTCCATCTGCATGGATCGATCCGGATTCTGTATCGCCCGATGACAATAACACCCCAACATGGGTCATCGTTGTTGCAGTCATTGTTGTCGTCATGCTCTGTGGTTTCCTTTTCTACTACATCCGAAGGCGAGAGAAGAAAATCCAGAAAAAAGCAACGCCACCTCCTCCAGCCAAGAAGAAGGAAAATCCGACTCCACCCCCCAAGGTGGAGGCCAAGAAAGTGGAAAGTCCGGCTCCACCCGCCAAGAAGGAGGAAATTCCAAATCCTACTCCACCCGCCAAGCTGCCGCCAATTGGCATCCCGATATCGTGCCTAGGTCACTGTCCGTCATGCGGGCATGGAGGAGGACTATACTCTTTCTCATATACTTGCCCTCAGTGTAAGTATAAGATAGACTGTAATGTAGCGTATCCACCCAAAAAATGAAACGGAAGCTACAGTAGTTTTTCTCACCTTATTGTATGCTTATGAATTTGGAAGCTTCTATGCATGTTCGCGTGTGAAACTTAAATAATGCATAGTGACAGATCGTCTTCTTTACTGTACCATGTTAGAGATTTGATGCAATAAATTTTAATTTGGGGGGTTTATCGAATTTCTTCCCACCGTACATGAGCAGTTCCATAGTAATTGAGAGATAGATTCTCAACGGATTACAACTCTTTGCATTTTTTTCGTAACTTCTGTATGAAATGTGTAAATCGACCAAGTAATCCACATAAATGATAAAAGAGCATTCCTGCTCTTGGTGGAGAACCCTTTGACGGATTCGCTCTATTATTATCTCATATTTCGAAGAGTGATTGGGACTAATCCTAGCGGCAATACTCGCAGAAAAAAAAAAACGAATGGACTATTTTATTCTATTTATTGGGTGGATCTTTCGTACTTCAAACAGAACAGGGTGAACTATTAACCCCTATCCGAAATGAAGTGCTAAGGAAGGACATATCTAAAAAGTGTTCCGTGATTGAATGAAAGCGCGGTTGTAACACGAATTCTTAAAAGTCCAACGATCAATGGATGAGATTTTTTCTTTTTTTTCTTATCCGACAGTCACGAGGGATAAAGGATTAGTTCTCAAGAATCCTTAGATACACCCATCATAACAGAGTAAGAAAAAAAACTTGTCGAGATTCATAATTCCTTGTTTTCATTTCAGAAAAATTTTGAATCGAGTGATTCCCATATTTGAATGTACTTTAGCATGATACAAGTACGTACGTACGTGTTATTGCACATGTATGTGTGCGTCTTAATCTAGTTCATTGTTGTGAGTTGATGGAAGAAATAAGTTAATTTAATAATTTCTAGTTAATGACTATTTCATTTTTTGATTGATGAATCAATCAAAGTAAACTTTATTAATAGGACATGTTGAACGTATAGTTGTTCAAATTGACAAGAACCAGCAGCATGATGTCTAAAATAATTTGGATCAACTTTCAAAAAAATTACCCAATCAATCCTAAACCTACTATACAAATTTCCACCTATTTCTAAACTTTTTAATTTTGTCAATGCTTCCCTAAATTATTTTCGTGAAATTTCAATTAATTTTCGCTTGAGAATTCTGATGTGACAGTCCAGTAATCGTCCTCGTACTACATGGCACAACTAAAATCTGATGTGGAAGAACTTAAGCAAAACTAAGTTGTTTTGTATATCTTTATCCTAAACTTTTTCTTTATTTTGTCTTATATAATTCCTACTTATTTTCTCTAGCAATTACACGTTGTCAAGCCCAAAGAGCCGGTGTAGCTGAGATTCGTAACTAAATGAAAGAGAAAAATGTAATTATTGTACATTATTAAATGAAAAGAACATAAGTCTATTTACAATTTATTTACAATTTTACCGGATGACTATTTTAAAGAGGCATAATATCAATTACAATCAATTGTAATATAAAAAATATCTCTAACATTGCTATTAAACTCTAAGACTGTATTTGGTGGACAAGATATAACTCCAAATACGATAAATATATCATATTTGTTGTTAGGGAGAACACTGAATTTGGATATGTTTGGATTAAAAATTTCCATTTAGAGGGCAGAGCAAAACCATATAGGATATCTAATATGGAAAAACTAAGAAAAAAAAAGGGTAAAAATGGAGAAAAACATGATGGACTCACTTCACTCTCATTGCTCCACGTCACGCCCGATGGTTCTGCACCTTTCAGTCGATCTCTCTTCTCACCGTTGACTCACCACCACTGCCTCGACCCCGAATGCCATCATCTGCTTCCAGCTCCGTCACACGCAGCCATTCAAAGCGTTGATTTCCTCCAACAAGTTTTAGTGTTCTTTTTTTCCAGCAAAAGGCCCAATTCTATCTGTGAAAAAATTTAGCGGGTGTCATCGAGAGTTTCAATGAATATTCTCTTATTTTCAATCATGCTTTGTTTTTGCTTCGATCTGAATAAAAGCATGGCGGAAGGAGGGTTTGTCTTCACGACCTATTTATTTGGTGATGACAAGTCATCGAAACGGAATTGTCAACCCAAATCTAACTATGTTTGCCGGGACTTTTTGGGTCTACGTCTCGTGCCCATCTATTACTCTGTTCTACATCATCGACAAGTTCATGAGGTAACAAAATTGTGATTTTTATTAGGGGTAAGCATCGGTCCAGGGTCAACCTTGGACTGACCTTGGACCGGCCCAACTCTACCGGTCCTGGTCCAGTTCTCAGGGAGATTTGGTCGGTCCTTGGTCCTAGAATTCTTGGACCAACACTGTGCGGGTTGATCCTCGGTCCTAATAGTTCCGAGTCGGTCCAACTCGGACCAACCTTGACTATATATATCTAATATATTACTTATAATTTTTATATATAGAGAAAATCTTAAAATAAACAGCGTCAACAATATTAAATAGCTCTTTAGTGAAGAGTTCAAGTAATTTTACATTGTTCTTTAATAACTTAGATTTTTAATGTCTTTTACGACGTTAATAATCATAATTTATGAAGGAGGAAAATGTTTTTGTGAGGAGTCCTCACGACGTCCAAAAAGGCATAAATAGTTTCTTATGGCATCATCCTCTAATATTTGTTCTATTTTATCTTATTTGTCATCTTAGTCTTCAATTTGCAAAAATCGAAAGAAACAACTTCTCTGCTCACCACTTAATACTTGCCTCGCTCACTTTGGGTCACTCGTGCCGCTTGCCGCTCGATGCTCGCTTGACCTGTTGCTTCCCACTCGACATTCAATGCTCATTCCGTTCGATACTCACCTCACTTGACCCTCACCGCTTGCCTTTCTTAGCTAACATCGCTCATCATCAAACCTATTGAGTCAGTATGGTCCTCAATTGCCATTTTAAGGAGTATAAAAAATGAAATAAAAAATTATTGGTTGGTCCTAGGTTGACCCTGAAATCAGACCAAACCCATTGGGTCAATTCGATCCCCAATCGCTTTTTTAAGAAGTACAAAAAAAGAAATAAAAAATTATTAGTTAGTCCTGAGTTGACCTTAAAACCAAACCGAACCCATCGGGTCAGTTCAGTTCTCAATCGCTTTTTTAAGGAGTACAAAAAATAAAATAAAAAATTATCGATTGGTCTTGGGTTGACCCTGGAATTGGACTAAACCTATTGGGTCAGTCCGGTCCTCAGTCCCAAGCTCAATAGGGTCGGTCCTCGATCCCAAAAATTAAGGATCAATATTGTGCGGGTTGGTCCTAGGGTTAGAGGGCGGACCAGCCCAACCCGGATCATGCTCACCCCTAATTTTTATATTATCCTTTGATTTTCAATTTTAGGCGATGGTCTGTGTAAATCTGTTTCAAAGAATAATTTCATAGAGGAAACATAGCATTTGAGTTCAATTGTGGCGGACTCAAATATTGATGTCAGAGTGTTAATCCTAAAGGTGAATTGCAAAGAAGGTTGGATGATCAACTTGATTTAAAAGACTAGCATCAATATTTTTCATTTTTTTCTTTGAATTCAGCACTTATTGCCACGGTAACACCATCCTTTGTCAACCCTTTGAGCCCATACTAGCATTCATAGCATGTCACGCCCCGATCCTCCAAGCGTGTGCCCATCCCTCAATGGTCAATTAAATTGCGACATCCCAGGACGCGTCGCCGACTCATTCATTTTAATGCGCATGCAGAAGCGAATAATTAATCCCCAAACAACAACAAGATAGAATAGAAAAATAGGGCCACAATTTTCAAATCAACACATGTCTTTTATAAATACTTCAGGTTTATACACAATACTAGATTGTTTACAAAAGATTGGCTCCACAAAATGGAAACTATCCTATCACTCACTAGTCAAACACGCTCACCAATTCTTCGATTTCCTCCTCATCAACTTCCGAAGCTTCGAGTCCTCCTCAACTGCCATCTAAGGTCCTGAAAATATTATCCCACAATGGGGTGAGACGACGTCTCAGCAAGTTCAACCCCCTAAGACCCAATTAGGAAAAAAATACACCCAAAGAGCTGCCTAAGCACAATCACAAATCAGAGAACTTACCTTGGCCTCAATTCCTTCCTACAAGTCAATTCAATATGCACTTCATTGAATCAATCAACAAATCAATTCATCACAACAGATCGAGTCATCGATCAATCAACTCAGTCGATTCCATATAATCACGACATTCTCTCGGTCGGCCAAATCAATACTATCTATAAAGTCCGACCACCTTGCGAACAGCTTACTCTAAGCTGAAAATAGATTAAAACTTGCCTCAAAGGCTAAAAAGAAAATAGTATACTGCCATCTCTCTCTAAGATGACCTATCGAGCCATCAAGCTAATATAGTATACTAACAATATTCACCAAAGCTGTGCGAACCTTACTTACTCACCGAAACTGTGCGGATCTTAATTTACTCACTGAAGCTGTGTGAATCTTAATGCTCACCAAAGGTGTGCGAATCTTAATGCTCACCGAAGTTGTGCGATACTTAGGATATACCGTTACTCTAAGCTAAGGTATCAAGCCCGCAAGCTGATAAAATATACAATTCTAATCAACCAATGATTTCTCAACTTTTATCATACCCGATAAAAATACTTGTGTGTGGGTACACTGGCCTTAGCCAAAATATAACATTTTCTCACTTTTGAACTTCCCACTAATTTTAGCAGTCCCAAAATAGATTTTTGCATTGTAGACCAACGTCCGGTAATTTTCCAATTAATTACCAAAATTATCAATTTTTGAGATAATTACCCATAATCACTAATCACACTCAATTTGCACAAAATAACAGCCAAATAAATAAATAGATCACACCACTACAATCAGCATAAAATTCCGGTCACCGACTATCCCGGTTTAATTTCCGAAAAATAGTTAATAATTACGGAAAATAATTATTAAATACCAATAAATAAAACTTAAGTCCGTAAAGCCTAATTGGAAGCCAAGACGAGCCCGAAAAATTTCTGAACCACTCTAGTTAAATACTAAAGCTTGTCTAGGCTATAACTACACTACTCTAACCACCTAACATGCAATAACAATCAATTAAATTACTAATCTAATCTAACTATCCATTTAATCCATACTTAGTCTAAATTAAACAACCCTTAAGCATCATTAACCTACTAAGCAGGGATTAGTGAGTTAAACTCACTTGATTTGTGATCCGCTCAGACCAAAACGACAGGGACGCAACAACGGCCGATAAACCCCAAAGCAGGACTGCTAATGGGGGCTCGGATCGGGCCGAAATCGGGCATGCAAGCCCATAGCTTGGCTAGAATTCTGCTCCTGCGTTGCTAGTCACGTTGTTTTGGTTCCGCGGAAGTGAAACGCTGGTTGATGGCGGGGCCGTTCCATGGTGGACGCGAGATGGGCTGACCCCGTGGGCTGCTGTAGGGAAAATTGAGGTTGCTTCGAACGTTGCTGCTGCAAGGGACGGAAATGGACAAATGGGACCATCGGTAGGAGACATGTGGCAAGGAAGGAAAACGTTGAAGCAGCAATTAGGGTCTTCGGCTTCAGCTAGGTTGACTGGAGAGCGGCGGTGTTGGCGATGGGTGGCAGCAGCGAAGACCCAAGCTGCTCAGTGGAGGACGACGTCTTCGACCAAACCAGGGAAAGAGAGGAAGAAGAAGAAAAATTAATAGGGTCAGGGGCAGCTGGCACAGACGAAGGTGTAATGAAGAGAGAGAGAGAGAGAGAGAGAGAGAGAGAGATCGTGGGCTGCTGGTCCTTTGACTGAACAGAAGAAAACAACAAAAGTAGAAAAGAAAAAGAGAAGGGATAAGGGAAGGGGGTGTCGACATGTGGTGGGGCCAAAGGGAAAATGTGCCAAATGGTGAGAGAGAGAGAAGAAAAAGAGACGTGTGCGTGAGGGGGAAAACAGTCGGATGGGGGGGAATAAGAATATAAAACATCTTATTTTTATCCAATCTTGGTCCCACAAATTTCCATGTCAAATGCTTGGTCCTCACCTACTTCCTTGCACCATAATTCTCCCAAAGTAACAAGTCTCGGGTAGCAAAATAGCCATTTCCTTCAATTCCAAATTCCATTTCCCTTTTTCTCGGAATTTGATTTCTGAACAAACCTCTCCGATTGGCGTCCAATTTTGTCGAAGAAAAAGCCTATACCACTTTCTTTCACCAAATAGTTCACACAGGAGGCCAAAATCCCTTCAATTTGTCCAATCCAAATTTCCATTCGTTTTCCGAATCGTTTGAATCAATTTTCCATAAAAATCCCGAACTCGTCGAAAATTCCTCGAAAGATGAGTCGACGTTCCTAAAATAACTCATAACATGAAAGAATTTTCAATTTCTGAATTCGGGTTCAAATTCACGATTAAATTCAATTTGACACAATTTTAGCGTGACCTAACCTACTAGGTAACTTTTAGGAATTTTTGGTGCAATTGACTCGTGGTCGATTTTCTTCAAGCCACACGTACCTCTTCGACACATTGGCGGCTCTCGGTTATCATGAAAACCTCAAGGTTTCAAATACGGACACAATGCACCAAAACAATAGAAAAATCGGTCTAATGCCGATTGACGAGAATTTTGCAAATTAGTGGAATCACCCACGTTTAGCCACACATCTCAGTTGAACCAACCTATCTCTAATTTCTAATCGATTTTTAACTGTGCCGTAATGACCCTTGCAAACTAGCACGGTTGAGCAATTGATTCCTAGTCGAATTCTCAAGTCTATTGCGTTTATATTCCTTAACGGCTTCACCTGAAGGCCAATTATCTCATGAGTGGTCATCTCAGAGAAAAGCACTATAGTCGCGTCGATAAAAGGCCCAACTTATCCAATCGAAATTAGAACTAAATTTTCAAGATGTCACATAACATCTGCAATGTCTTGAACACCCTTAAGCGTCACGGCACATGCCATACATCCTAGTACCTAACAAAAGTCTAACGCATTATAAACTAACACAAAAGAACACAACTTCTCGTGAAATCTACACCCCAATATCAAACCTAAACTTAGATGCCACAAGATATCACATCTCAAATCCTACAAGGATAGGATTAATGACACGGCCGTCTTTCCACCCAAATGACGTAATTTCAAATCACCCAAAATATAACTCCCAAATTTCCTGGCAATAACGCTTTCGCTCTAACGGTCACTAACCGAAGAACCAAAAAAACATGAAAAATTAATGGAATGAGCAACCAGAACCCAATGAGTAGTGCATCTTTTCTAGACAGATTGAGGACCATTTACAAAATAATATTGAAACTCATTTATTTCAATTCTAATATATAAAACATATATAAGATAAAAATGAGTTATATTATTTTAACATACAAAAACATTAGTTAAACAAATAATATTACAACAAGATCAATGGTTCAGTCCATTGATCAAACTCGTATCACACATCAACGGATCTCAAATCACATATCAATAGTCCATCCATTGGCTAAACTTCTGCTTAAATATCTAATTATGGTCGCACATAACTTCTCATGATAAGGTGGCCAAGCTCTCCCCTTAGCAAGGTCTCCACTTATATTGCTGGCAGCTAGCCAACAAGGATATCTTAAACTAGTATACACATACTCACAAGCTCATCATTAAGCTCACAACAATATTGAGCACAACACAAATTCACAATAGCATCCTTTATAATCCACAGAACCAAATCCAAAAACCGGTTCATAAATCACAATACATTTCACAAACCATTTCAGAATCAATTTCATAAACTAGGTCACAAATTAAAATATAACCTTTCACAATAGATTTCTTAAATATATTCTCAAACCATTCACAAATACGAAATCATAATAAATGTCTGATCTAGATTTTATGCAACAAACATACTTATTCATAACTCATAATATACCAAATATATATCGTCTTCAAGACGTGAGTTTAGAAATTCATAGAAGATAGTGTTACTCACTTGGAAATAGGGCTATCAATGGGTCAGATTAGGTCGGGTCGAGTTTTGATGTTATCTAACCCGAAAAGCATAATACTCAAAGCAATAATTCAGGTTGGGTCCGAGTCCTGTTTCGGGTTTACTTTTTTTTTGTCCAATGAAATTCCCATTGGGTTCATGTTGCCTTAAACTATCAATTACTATCTTGTATATGAAGGAATTGATCCTACAGGCTTTCTCTTCAACAATTATACTTGGATTGTTATGCATCCATGCAATTATACTAGGATTATTGTTTGCCTTAATCTAGTCAAAGATAACCTTTAAAATCTCTCATTGCAATTAGGGTTTACAATATGAATAGGAAATAAGTTTATGAGATTTATCCCGATGCACGTATGGATGAAATGTTTCCATAACAGGAAATAGATACTATATTTTTTTTGTCGGCTAGTTTTAAAAGATCAGCTCAACCAAATTTTGCAACATCGTAGTACATTGTCTCTACTAACTTCAATAAAAGTGAAAGCTATGGTAACATCTCAAGGAAATTAGAATAGGAGATTCTCAAAATCAAGTAATCGCCATGAGACAAAATTTGAATATTCACACTAGCCCCATAATTGCCTTTCAAGCCAATGGGGTTCCTTCTTTATTCACACCCAACTCTTCTTCCACTTCGTTACCATTAATGAGTATGGCACTATCAGTAGAATCAGCTTCCACCACTATGGGTGCATTTAGGAATGACTTTCCCAAGCCACTTTGAGCCTCCAAAACCACATGGGCTAAAAATGGATGTTTAGGAAAAAATTTTGTAAATATATTTAAGGGAAAGCAAGCATTTGGAAGGCTGAAAACCCAAGGTAGGTATGAGGCTACCTTGGGCATTTCAACATTCTCAATATGTTGATAGCTCTCATTAATGAATATTTTTATAGTTGCCTTTGTTGCCCTCACAACTTATTGAAATTTCAAGTGTAACCCTTTTCTAGCTAAAAACCCTAGATGAAAGCCATCTTCTCATTACACTCCTTTGAAATTTGCCTCTAGTTTCACTACTCTTCATCACTCGCCTATATGGTTGCCGCTTTATGCCCGTCTACTATTATCACTCATTAGTCACCAGCTTCTTTTGTGCTCGCCTCTCTCTTGGTATCCTCTCTCTCTTGGTGTCAACTCACTCACGCTCGCCTCCCTATTCACTGAGAATCTAGTTGCTCGTCTCACCCTAAATCCAAGTTCTTTTGATTCGATTCCTTTTTAGCATGCCTTTTCTAGTTGTGATTGTTAAGCGTGTGGTGATTTCACGAACGATACTTTTGATGCCATGCTTGATGAGTATATATTGCTGCTTGAGTAATAGAAATTTTCTGAAAGAGAGTGAGAGAGGACTTGGGGGATAAAAATGGAGCGAAATTTCATGAAAATCGAAATTTTTGCATTTTGCTCCAAAAAAGGAAGAAATTTTAAGCTGCGATTCTTCCAATCAGGAGGTGTACACATATAGGAGATTGTACATCTGACAGGAGGGTGGGGGAGGAGGGAGTTTGAGAGAACGTTCTAAAATAGCGCGACCATAAAAAGTGGCATGAAAGGCACTAGAAGTTCATGCAGAAACATAAATGTTTTTCCTTTCAAATGAAACATGGAGATGGAAAATAGAATCTAAAGAGAAATTGAGTCTTTTGTTGCCATAAACTTACAAAAACCAAAACTTGGGAACTCCTTCCCCTCTCTCTATAAGTGTTTTGATGATTGAATTAAGTCGAGTGACTTGTTCATCGGTTTTGCTACAGTTGATTTCTAGCAAGATGTCAATATTTGCTTGTTTAGCGTAGAAATATGTTGACAAGTTCCTCATTGATGGTTTCCCTCGGTATGAGGAAAATCAGGCTAATTTGAAGCTCTTGTAAGTTTGGTTATACGGGTTTTTGTTTGAATTGTGCTGCTATAATCTTAAACTGATATAATATCATCCCACACATTTCAAATGTGAGCTTATTAGCTTTTGCATGTCGATCTTCCTTCCTAGAGGGATAACACGTGAGATTTCTACGGACTAAAGTTGACCCAGAATTCATGTTGTGTTTTTATTGTTTTGAGGAAGAGATGGAAAAGCACTTGTTGAATAGGAATTAGGTCAAACAATTATTTCTTCACCACATTTACCATACAAGCACACATTCCTACTTTTGTCACCTTTCCAGCTCATGTAGTCATTTTAGAAATCTGACATTTTTCCACTATTTGTGACCGGTCTTGAAGGGAAGAGAAGATGACAACATAGAAACAATAAGGAAAAAGTTTAAGGTGTTCTTGGAGTCTAGCCTCCCAGTTATTGAGTATCACAATTCCAAGGGAAATGTCTGAAAGGTGAGAAATTTCCAAATGCGTTGAAATCTTTGGTAGGTGTATTTGCATGATCTTATTTCATTTAATTGCTTATCTATATTGTCTTTCATTCAAATCGATGCTAGAAAGCCTATTAAAGAGGTCTTTGAGGCCATTAAAGTAATTTTCACCTCAAACTCTGAGAAGTTAAAGCGCCAAAGTTGTGTTATCTTAACTCAAAGGAACAAATTCATGGTTATTAGTTAGGTTGTATCATCTTAACAAGTCAATACAATGCTATATATTTATTAAATGTGGTTGTTGCTTCTGACTCATCCCTGTAGTGCCTTTTAAAAAACCAATACTTGAAAATATTATCTAATGAGAACATTTAGCATAATGATGTAGCTTGTAACTACTTTACATGTGTACATTGGTCTAATTATGCAAGGCTTCTATTTACATGCCCAAAGTGGCTCTATATATCTTTTATGGCTATCATATCCTCATTTAACATCAGGAGTAAAATTATAGTTGCTCTACCCTTCATTCCTCTCTTCATGTTTCTAGTCCCTTGGCCAATCTCTCTATCTCTCTCTCTCTCTCTCTCTCTCTCTCTCTCTCTCTCTCTCTCTCTCTCTCTCTCTCTCTCTCTCTCTCTCTCTCTCTCTCTCTCTCTCTCTCTCTCTCTCTCTCTCTCTCTCTAACTAACTTTAAAGCTTTTCCAGCTCCGTCATTGTTTTGAAAAGAAGTAATTCTTCATACATTGATAGAGAATTTCCAAAAAAATTACGTTATATTGTGTGTTACCTTTTTAATTGAAATTGATGCAATATAAAACATATGGCATTTTTTGGTGCCTAGTATGAATAAAAGACCAAGCAACATTTGATTGGTTGATCAATCAAGTGCTGGTTTTTCATTCTTTGTAGAAGACATCAATTAGTTATATTGTAGATTCTTGATAGAAGCTATTTTCCTCTCATGAAGGTGCAGCTTCTAGTTTTTTTAGGTTTATAGCGGAATGAAAAAAAGTAAAAGATTAAACATAATAAATACTCATCATAACCCAATAACAAGGTTTCTAAAAGACTTTTGTGGGGGGTTCAATTTGCTAGAAAAAGAGAGGATTTTATAAGGGAGGAAGCTGAATCATTTAGCCATGTCTCATGAATTTCTTCGTTAGACTCATTGAAATGATGATGATATGTCCTTCGATTGCTCTGTGTCTTCAAGCCATTTGGTGGGACTCCAAGTGTAATTATTTTCACTAATTACCTTAGCTTCTCCACTAGAACTACATCATTTGTTGATGTTGCATTAGCAATATGAATTCTAAGTTGAAGATCTTGTGCTTCTTCAACATTTGGTCATATTCTTTTTCTTGATGTTGTTGAGATGGAGATGAGGTTGGGGTTGGTGTTTCGATGAAACAGGTTCGCAAAGTTACTTATTTGGCCATTGTCACATTTTATTGCTGTAGGTCTAAACTTATTCATGAGCATAGTTCTATGTTCAAGTCTCATCTTTTATAATCTGAAAAAAAAAAATTTATATGCTACGTTCCTTTGCAACTTTTGAAAACATCAATGTATGCATTTGTTAACATCACCATATTAACCTTGTTATTTGACATCATCATATGACTATTTTAGGATGATCACTATGGTTGTTTCGCCTGGATTTAACTCCACATTTGATAACAAAAAGATGATTTCCTAATTGAATTTTGAGAAGGATCTAATAGCTTAGAGAGTAGAAATTGTGAAAAACAAGTTGAGTAATACTGAGCAATAGCTCAAGTCTCTGCAAAGTATGTTGCTGGAAAGATTGAGCATGCGGTGAAAATGAACAACAATGTGCAAATTGAAGTCTTGAGATGGAAAAAGTTATAGAGACAGGCATAAGATATGGTCGTACTAAGTGACGCTATTGTACAGTGACTATTGTTGAAACAACATGTTGATTTCTATTTGTTTGTTGCTTTTTGTAGGAGGATTGCTCCTAAGACATATGAGCTAATGTAAGTTAATTAGACTAGAGAATATTGCTGAAACAACATGTTGATTTCTATTTGTTTGTTGCTTTTTGTAGGAGGATTGCTCCTAAGACATATGAGCTAATGTAAGTTAATTATACTAGAGAATATGGTTTTTAAATTGATCACATTAAAGGACTTTCAAAATATGTATTTACCAAAAGGCATTTTCCCAAAGTTGTTTTCCAAAGCACTTTTCGATTACAGTTTACCAAATAGTTTTTGCATTTCGCCAAACCTATTTAGGCTAAAATCTTTGCATTAACCCAAAGGCTTTTCCCGAAAGCTAAAGCAAACGCATCCTAAACCCTCCTCCCAGCTTTCTTCTTCTACGTCCTCTTCCTCTCCATTTTGTTCATCAACCTACATGGAGATGAAAAGAAAATAAGACGCAAAAAGGAAGTTCTTGGAGAGAGAAAGCAAATGGGTCATGTGGTTTCCTATTGGTATTATATGGCATATCTATAATCTCATTTGTTCTAAGCAAGGTACTGCAAACTAGTCCTTCATGAAAAAATGATTGAGAGATCGTATAACTAGAAAAGGACTTGCTTTGTCCATATCTAAATATTACATATAATACTTAAAATATAGGCATGAAATATAGAAGGAACAAGAGAACTTGAATGGTCCTGAAACTTCATTTTCTTTGTTTATGAAGTACTAACCTCCAATACGTCAATCATCGATAGAAGCCAATATCGAGTTTAGCTCCGTGGTCGTAGTTAGCAATTCTATAGTAAATTCACGATTGATGACACCTAAATTTTGGCAACCCATTTAGTTATTTATCGCATAAAAAATTAGGAATTAATTTTTAACCCCTAAACAAAAATATTAGAATTAAGTTACATAACATATAGTTTTAGTAGCATTTTTTTTTTATTTGCATTGGACCGGCGACGGATAGGTTCGACTTGATGATTTAGAGTTTTAATTTGACAAGTTAGACTAAACCCACGAAGAGAGCAAATTGGCCCAAGCCCGTATCCTCGAGAAGATTTTTTTTTTTTTTTGGTGACCCAGGGAACCCCAATCGCTGCTTCACGGCGGAGTAAACCTTGGGGGAGCAGTAGAGTCACCACCACCCTTGCTGCCCCGGGTAAGTTGTGGGTTCCTTTCTCGCAAGGCAGACGACGCAGCGAATCGAACTTTGAACCTCTCCCGAAAGGAACCAGCGCTCAACCACTACGTCGCCACCACGGGTGGTGTATCCTCGAGAAGATATTACGAGCTCATATCCAAAGATTCAAAATTGCAATAGGATTTTTCTCAAATTTCAAATCTTACAAGCTCATATTTGCAAGATTTGAAATTTGAGAAAAATCCTATTGTAATTTTGAATCTTTAGCAACATGTGATAAAATCGGTGGAAAATATTCATTTTTACAAAAGAAATCTAGAAGAGAAGAGAAAAATAAAAAGATTTTGCGTCCAGAGGTTATAGGCGAATTTTATACATATTGAAAAATGAGATAAAATATTTCACAAATATCACATTCTTGGCCTATAAAAAGAGCCATGTATGGAGAGAGAGAGAGGGGGTGGGGGTTTCTCGATTTCTAGATCAAAAAATTCAACACAAAAAGAGAAAAACTTTTCCTGCTTTCGTCCTTTTTTTTTTTTTGACAGGTCTTGCTTTCGTCCTTTGGGGCTTCTTCTTTTCCCTTCGTTCCTTTGAAGAAAAACACCAAAAAGGGAAGAAAAGTCTGCTGAAGGAAAGCAAAAAAGTGAGAAAAGAGGGCAGAACAGTACAAGGGCAGAGAGAAGGACGTGCAGCAGCAGAAGAAAAAAGAAAAAGGGAAAAAAGATGAAGCACTGTTCATCTTCTTCGTGAGGTCCCTGCCGCGGCTGCTGCCCACCGCGCCCGCACCGCCTCACGCCGGCCACCGCACCTCAGCCGATCTCCGTCGCCGACGCCTGCTGCAGCCGCGCCTCGCCTGCAGCCCGCACCGACCCGCGACGACCCGACGCTGCTCCTGCTCCGCCCGCTGCTGCTGCTGCCTCGCCGCTCCGCCCGCGCCTCAGCCGATCTCCTTCGCCGACGCCTGCTACAGCCGCGCCGAACCTTGCCACCCGAGCCGCAGCCACGACCCAGCGCCGACGCCCATCACTGCTGCCGACCCGCGACGCCAGGACCGATAGCCGAGCTTCCCGCTGCCCACGCCGGAGTTTCCTCGCCGAGCCCCCTGCTGCCGAGCTTCCCTCAGCTGGCCCGCGCGTCTGCCACCACTGCGGCTGACCCGCAACGCCACCGGACGCCGAGCCCCTGCACGCCCGAGCGACGCCCTTGCTGCCGGCCACCTCCGCTCGAGCCTCCTCGCCACGCGGCTGTTGCTCCCTCGCCGGAGCTCCGAACGCCGGCTCCCTCTCAAGCCCGTTAGCAGCGTTCAGCCAAGCCGACGCCCGTGCCACCCCGGCCGTGAGCCGAGTCTCCATCGTGGTCCACAAGGCACCGTTGTTAAGCCGGACCTGGAAAAAAATTCAAATTAGGTAGATTTATTTTATTTTATTTTATTTTATTAAGTAGATTTATTATCTTATTTTATTTATTTTATTTTTAAATATTTTGTTTCTTTATTTGAAATATTTCTTAATGCGCGATTGAAATTTCCGATATACCGCCTAATTCGCAACCGCTCACGAATTTTTTATTCCATTTAGATGGAATAATTAATCACACGATAATAAAATTTATATTTTGTTCTTTAAGGTTTAAGGTCAATTTATCGATTTTATTAGCGAAATAATCAAGTTTAATTAAATATCATTTCCAGATCTGAACAATGGATATTATCCTTGGTGACCGTAAATGATTTGGTGCTTATCCTTTAATTGTTTTATTTATCCCAAAAATACAAAAAAAAAATGTATTTGCATATCATGTAAATTAGAATTGATTTCCTAGATAGAATTGCATGATAGAATAGTTAGATTCTTTTCTAATTATATTAAAATGCACGTTTAGATGATATCTAGGTTAGATAACATCTTTTGAGTTAAATTGCATGTCGAGATAAATTTCTAAATTAAAATAGAATTCAGATTGGTCCATTCCTAACTTAAAATAGATAATATCTCACTTTAGTTAAAAAAAAATTAGCAATTTTAATTACGAATTTTTATTAAAAAATGCAAAAAAAAAAATCATGCTCATGTCTTATAGAATTAGGTTCATGAAATGCATGTTATTTAGTGATTGTTGTTAGGTCCATTTAGTTAGAAATTGCCCGTCATTAGAATTAGGTCATTTGTTAGCTTAGATTGCACATTTAATTATTGGACAATTTTAATTTCGAATTTCATGAAAAATACCAAAAAAATTGTCTTTGAATAAATTAATATGATTCTCTAGGATAGCTTGCATGCTTATTAAGAAAACACAAAAACATTGCACTTGTGTCATGTAGTTTAGGTCATATTGCAATGCCATATCATTTCATGTTAGATTAGTAACATGCATTGAATAAAACATGATTCTCATTAAATAAGTGAAAACAAAAAAAAATAATTACGTGTTAATTAGAAATCATATATAGGACTGTTGATGTGAATTCTAATCTAACACTATAGATAATTTCATTGTTACGAGGTAAGTCCTGCAATTTATTCACTGTTTTTTTTCTTGGATGTTAAATTGATAATTTGCGCATCCACATGATCACCTCACATGTTAGAGAGGTAAATTAAAATCAATTCAAGCTACCTGCAAAAAAAAATTAAAATAAAAAATAAAGGTACCGAAATGGCGTTAGAAAAATCTAATGTAATCAAGTCTCCGTATCCAAAGTCTCTGGTTCATAGGAGTAAAATAATTCTCTCATTATTTTATTTAGGTGTCTAATCGACATACCTTTAACTTATTAGTGGCGACTCATAACTAATAATCTTTTGCATGCTAAATATTTGAACCTAAGTTGCGAATTGGTATGAGTTTAGGAGAGCTCAAGCTAAGTTTAGACTTAATAGTCCATTAGCCTAATCTTAAGTGGTACACCTGAAATTTAAATCGCGACAACGATGAAAATGAGAATTAACGTATGCATTGAAATAAAGAAAGGCACAAATATTCTACAACCATATTTTCTTAACTAACTCAAAGATTTCGAGATCTTGATCAAAAGTGAAAGTGGCGTGGATCATAACCAATCTCAAACGCACAACCTCTTGTCCTAAATGTAGCTTCCGATGCTATAGTCAAGACGAACATGGCCTATATATCTCGAGCAACGATAGAAAGGATTGGATATCTTGATGAATTTACTTTCCACCAACTTAAGATATCAAATTCAAAGTTATAATGTTCACATGCTTCCTCCAAGTACTTGTCCAATTCATATTTTTCATCCAAATATTGTTGTCCGATTTGGCTAAAATATATTTCAGTCATAATATCAGCACCAACCACCGGGGACCTTGACATGCTTACCATCCTTGTGCTCTCTAGCCTCAAGTTGCTTTGGGGCCATACACCAACGTAGTATCGCTCAAATAATAATGTCAAAGATATTATCACTTGTTCTTGTAAAGTTTCTCCTTGCTTACTTTCATAAACATGACTAATCATTCACTTCATATAGTCTCACTTATATCACAAGTCAAGTACGTAAGCAATAAATAAAGTGAGATTGATATTATTCATATTGTCAAAATACTTACGAAATTTCGTTTTCATTCTCTGAATCATTTCACGCAAATTTTGGTCTTCATTTCCACAATATCACTCAATCATATTATAAATCACATACATATCTTCGCCATATTTTTACTAGTGCATAAGAACCTAAAACTTTTATAATTGTATCAAAAATAATTTCAGAAAATGAAGAAAGTGACGAGTATAATTCCAATCCTCACTAGTGGGCAATGCTTTCCCATTGGAAAGCTCTTGAGCATATATTTGCTATTCCGAAATTTCATATTGCTAAAAGCTCTTTCAAACTTTAAAGCTGATTCCAACATCATGTATGTCGAGTTCCAACAAGTTTCTACATCCAAACATACAAGATTCTTGGACTCAATATTCTCCATCTCAACATAGCTCTTGAACTTTTTTAACCTGTCAAGAGAAGACCTCACATAACGCACAACCGAACGTATTCTAGCAATTGAATCATTTATGTCTTTTAACCCCTCTCTAACAATCAAACTCAATATATGAGTACTATACCTCATATGGAGTAACTCACCTTTCAATAATAAAGATTTTCCTAGAATTAAGTATCTTTTTCAGATATTGAACTCCCAAGTCATTCAAACTAGCATTATCCACAGTAATAGAAAAAACACTATGAATTCCCTAATCAGTCAAACATTTCTTAATTACTTTTCCTGTTATCTTGGCAGAATGACCCAAGATCTGAGAAAAAATGTATACCTTCTTCTACAATTTCCAATAGATATCAACAAAATAAGCAATCAAACATATATAACTCAAATTTTGACATGAAGTCCATGTGCCAGTTGTTTGATAAATTCTAGGAGATGTCTCGGACAAATATTTCTTCAATTTACTTCTTTTATCAATGTATAAATCATAACAATCCCCCTTTTTAATGTGTTGCATGTTGGGATTAAGAATTTTGGCTAGATTATATTCACAAATCAATAAAATCTCTCATGCTCTACCAACTTAAAAGGCAATTCACTAAGAATAAACATGATCACCAATTCTTTTTTGCTAGCATCTTAGTCAAATTTCCATGGACCCGATGAACTACTAACCCCAACAACTTGACTCGAGGCACTTTTTTGCCTTTTTTCGGTGTTTGCATATGGATATTCATTGTATCTAGCTAGATGGTGATGCATTGAACTAGTCCCTTGACCACTAGTACAACCAATAAGGGTCCCACAATATAAACACTCAGCCTTTTCTTGACCAGGAATTTTTTTAAAATGTTCCCACATTATAGATCTCTTTCTATTTCTAACATTATAACCACCCGTTTAAGACATCTAGCAATCCTTCTATTTATAACACTTATAGCCTACAAATTATTATTTAATAATTTGTAGTGTGCTAGACCCTTAATCACCATTAGGAAGGCATAAAAAAATAGTAGAATTGGAGTATGAAGCATTCAAGTATATAGCCCAATTACATGTCAGAGAAATGGCTACAATTGTAGAACAATGACAAAATGGAAAATCTCATCTCAATAAGTGTGAAATCGTGGGTTCAACTTCAACACACAATAGTTCAAAAGAAGAGAGGTGGAACAAAGACCATCCTCTGTTGTAGATTACAAGCATTACTATTTCTTTGCAAGATTGAAACACATGATCAATTTTCACCTCTGATTTAGCACAATTTCTCCTTTTACCATCGGTAATATCAGCTCAAAAAATCTTCAAAGACCAAGCAACGGAATCAACATGAAAGAAACATAGAAATTTGAAACAAAAACGTGCAAAAAGCACAAATTTCATGAACTTGAAGATCAAGCATCAATTTTGATGGATGCCTTACATGATGCAGGTGATATTGTGCAAGCTATAGATGTCATTCAAACATATGGACACTAACTAACTAATTTGAACAATTTGCGACTCATTAGTATTTCGATGCTCTTGTCATTGTGTGTATACCATTCTTTTAAACTCTCTTTAATAGAGAGAAAGCCGCTAATCACAACTTGCTTCCAAAAAGAAAATGATACAAAATAAATGGAAATTGCCAAAGCAACATTAGTAAGAACAGCCATACACTTCGAAAGTCCCAACTTTCATTTGCCTTAAAGAGAATATAGTCTGTTATTAAAATGGCTTTTCCATAACGACACTTTCCAGTAACAAAAGTTGCTTCTTCAGCATTTTCACATCAATAGGTCGACATTGCTCTCTAAAGCATGTTCTCTAAGGCAAATAAATGTATATTTTTCGAAGCAAAACTAAAACAAAGTAAGCCTAAGATAAGCGTTGTCTTCAGTATCAAATTATCAGAACACATCTTTATCACTGCAACGTTCTCTAGGATCCAAGTTAAACCCAAGTAATCTCGTAGTTCATAAATAACTAACCTTAGATTACTAATAAATGGGTGTATTTATCAGTAAAGTTGGTGTATTTATTCGGCACATCTAGATAAAACAAAGACACTGGCAAAAAATAGTTAGCAGTGACTACGTAAACTTGTGATGCATAACATTATTAATGAGCACAGCTGAAATTATCTCACAACAACTCGCTTAAAATGCACATATGTGGACCCAACAGATAAAATTTATCTAGCATTGGATTGCCCTTATGGATGTTGTTCAAAACAATCAAGAAGTTCCTAATCCTGCAAACAACAACCTCGTATAAGCAAGCAATGAATAGTATTCATTGAATACAAACAACTGACTTGACAGGAAAAAAAAGAGAAAAAAGAAACCAAAAACTGAAATTAGAGCAGCATACTTGAATGGGCCTCCTTCATAACCATGTCCACCAATTCTTCCTCACTGAACATTTTGACCTCATCCACATTGCACAAGCACCAAGCCGAACCACTGTTGGAGAAATGATCTAATGATTGATTCTCGATCTAAATTCCAATCTTTTGATGAGTCAGCAAATCGTAGATGTGAAACTTTTTAGGAAAGATAATATTGTGTATATCTTTCCAATTTATTTATTGTAGAATGAATACTGCCATATATTTGTACATCGAACATAATGAGAAATACATAATAGATTTCTCTTTATACTTCTTACGTTTCTTGTCATGGTATCAAAGCCTTGCTCTTGATCCACCTTCTACAATTTTTTCTTGAATTGCCTTTGATTGTTTTCTAGTTTGTTGCTACAAAACATAACCTTCAAAATAGAATCAACACATCGAAAAGGAATTCACCCTTACGTTCAATATGCATAATCCAAACAGCAGTGAAGTTCAAAATCCAATCCTACCCACATTAGAAGAAATATATGATCAAGTCTCGGAACGAGTTGAGCAGAATGCTCAACACCCCTTGCTCCACCCCTTGCTCCAGTTGCAAGCCAATTGCCTGCCTCAATTCAAGGGCCATATGTGCCATGGGTCCCAATTCAGGGGTTATGTGGTGCTGGATCTAATCAGTGGACTTTCGGGGCTAGTTAACATTATATAAATTACGAGCAACCAGAATAGCCAAACCCAAATGGAGATCTAGACCCAATTTCCCCAGGTCATAGGCCCAAATTCAACCCGGGTTGATTGGGGACAAATCCCTACCCAAGTTTTCCACCCGAGTTCGTGTTGCTGTCCTTTCCAACAATCCCTGGCTGTCCATAACTTGGAGATCCAATTTATACATCACCGGTCGACGAGCCGGAAATGAGGTTAGTTACTATGACATCCTGAATTTCAAGTTCTGATTTCAATTGGATAAGTCGGGCCTTTCATCGACGCACTGATAGTTCTATTCCCTGAGTTAGCCACTCACAGGATAACTAGCTTATCAGGTGAAGCCGTTAAAGAATCTAAACGCAATAGACTTGAGAATTCGACCAAGAATCGACTGCTTAACCATGCTAATCTGCAATGGTCATTACGACACTGTCAAAATCGATCAAAGACTGGAGATAGGTCGATTCGACTAAGATAGATGATCAAATTGTGGGTGATTTCCACCAGATTGCAAAATTCTCGTCGATCAGCACTAGACCGATTTTCTTGTCGTTTTGATACCCTATGTTCGTATTTGAAACCTCGAGATTTTCACGACAACCGAGAGTCGCCAATATGTCAAAGATGTGTGTGGCTCAAAAATAATCGACCATAGGTTAATTGCATTAAAAATTCCTAAAAGCTACCCCGTAAGTTAAGTCACGCTGAAATCTCGTCAAATTAAAATTAACCGCAAAATTGACCCTAATTTCAGAAATTGAAGATTCTGTCATATCACAATTTATTTTAGAAACGTCTACTCATCCTTCGAAGAATTTTCGGAGAGTTCAGGATTTTTATGGAAAATCAATTCGGACGATTCGGAAAAGAACAGAAATTCGGATGGACTAAATCGAAGAGATCTTTGGCCCCCTTACCGAGCTATTTAGTGAAGAGAACTTGCATAAATTTTATGGGCTTCTCGTGCACGCCAGCTTCACCGAGCCTTCTTCCCCCTTCGATGCTCCTGCTTTTCTTTTTCATTTCTCGGCTGCTCATTTTTCTTCTTTCCTCTCTCACCGCTCGCAATTCCACCGCCTGCAACTCGTGTTCGTCCCCCACCAGTCAACTCCTTCGCTGCTCCCCTCCTTCGGTCCATGTTTTCAACGCCAGCTGCCTCCTCCAATCGGTCACCGCCTCACGCCGCTCGCACCAACCTCTCCACCAAGGTCAAAGCCACCGAAGCAGCCCCTCCTTCCCTCGCAAAAACAGTCACCGACTCCCTCAACTGCAGCTGCCACATGTCCTCCACCCCCACCAGCGAACTCCTTCTCACGTTTCATCCCCCTCGGTCTTGGCTGTGACTGAATCAACCCCTTTCGTTGACCCCTCCAATTCGCTGCCCCACCGTCGGTCCCATCTCCACATTTTCTTCGTCCGTGGGCCTCTGCCAGTAGCTGCCTTGAAGACGCCAGCAGCCCACGAAGGCAAGTCCATCGAAGACCAGGCCCACCAAATCAGTCGCCTCAGCCCAGCTTTGGCCGTGGATTTCAAGGCTTCTCGGTCCAGCCCAGCTTCTACCTCCGCGCCAGTTCAGCCCACAACTTCTCAGCCCATCTCCTCCGAGTGCAACAGCCCAGCCTGCTTCTCAGCCCAACCTTCAAGCCCAGCAGTTGCTGTGGGCTTGCAATGCTTGTTTGGCCCAGCCCAAGCTCCCCTCGGTGTTGCTGTAGGCCCGAGTTTCGGCCGCCATCGCACCGCCGTCGTGGTGAATCAATTTTCGCATTAAACCAGTGAGTTTATGCACTAAACTCTACTTAGTAGGTTAATGACGTTTAAGGGGTGTTTAGTTTAAGTTAATTAGGGATTAAGTGGTTAGTTAGATTATATTAGTAATTTAATTAGTTAATTATGCATGTTAGATAGTTAGAACGGCTAAATTAGCAACTAGATAAGTTGTATTATTTATTTAGATAGGTTCGGAAATTTTCCGGACCCATCTCGGCTTTTAATTAGGTTTTTCCAGCCTAAGTGGCTATTTTTGGTATTTATTAATTAATTTTTGTAATTATTTAATTAATTAATTATTTTCCGGAAATTAAACCGAGATAGTCGATGACCAGAATTTTGTGCTGATCGTAATGGTATGCGTGGTTTATTTAATTGAGTGTTGATTTAAATTAAGTGAAAATTATAATACTAGATATTTATTCCAAAAATTGAGTAATTTCGGTATTTAATCAGAAAATGCCGTGGCGCCAACTTTTAACGCCGAAAAGGTTTTCAGACACTATATAAATAGTGGGATTTTCTAAAAGAAAGATATTGCATTTTTGGCTCAGGCCGATCGTGTATCCACACACGATTATTTTTATTGGGTATTTTTAATACGAAGAAATTAGGCCAAGACATTATTTTAAATTAAGGAATTTAAGTGCCCGTGAGTGAATAATTGTGTGTTGGTTTAAAGTCAAGGCATGTTGATTATTGAAAGTTGAGGTGGTATGTGTCGAGTTGAGGGAACCCCGATGGGTTGTGAGCGGGTAAAGGACTAAGTAATACACGAATATGAGATTTCATGTGAGTCACCTCTAATGCCTTATACCATTACTTATTGTAGTCAATGGCTAAGTGTTACATGGCGACCTAAGTCGTATAGGAATTACCTCTAGTGCCTTGCAGTATTGTCATGCATAGTGAAGGGCTAAGTACTACACGAGGATGAAATTTCGTGTGAGTTGACTCTAGTGCCTTACACTATTGCCTAGTACAATAAAGGACTAAGTACTACACGATAGTAAGATTTCGTGTGAGTTACCTCTAGCGCCTTATACTACTGCTTTCTGCAGTGAAGGGCTAAATGCTACACGATGGCGAGACTTCGTGTGAGTTACCTCTAGTGCCTTATACTATTGCTATTTGTGGTCAAGGACTAAGTACCGCACGATGACAAGACTTCGTGTAAGGTCATCTGGGGGTCTCAGCCTCAAAAGACGTCTTGAGAGGTGAGGGGGACCTCAGCCGTATAAACCATATCATAGGGCTTCTCCCAAGCGATGTGGAACAGCTAAGGCCCCTTTAGCATACACCCGGATCCACCTTAACCTGGCTCTGATACCAATTTGGGTGTCTCAGCCTCAAAAGACGTCTTGAGAGGTGAGGGGGATCTCAGCCGTATAAACCGGATCAGAGGGCTTCTCCCAAGCGATGTGGGACAGTTAAGGGGCCTTAGCTGTCCTACATCGCTTGGGAGAAGCCCTCTGATCTGGTTTATACGGCTGAGATCCCCCTCACCTCTCAAGACGTCTTTTGAGGCTGAGACACCCAAATTGGTATCAGAGCCATGGTTTTGTTTTTAGCAAAATACGTTCCATGCGCTTAGTAGGTGAATCTAGTGCTGAGAAGAACTCTTCACAACATGTCAGATCAACCAGAAATACTCGAAGCACCCGTTTCACTAGTTACGACTCCTTTTTCTTCAGCCTCTTTAGATTTTCGGATTTAAAATGCTTCTAAGATAGACTATCTTTATGAAGTCTCTCTTAGTTATGAAACCAAGATCTCTGAAACCCAACTCCCGTTGATGAACCCTTATTCTGCATTTGCTAAACCCACTTCGTCATTTTCTCCCATCCGCTCTATTCGACAACTCATTCGCCAAACTCCAAAGGAAGTGAAAGAGTATGTGCAATCTTCCAAATTCGACCAACATCCTATTCCTGCTACTGAAAATGAGTACTTTATTACTCTTCAAATCCCTCCAGAATTTCCCAGACAATGGACTCAGTAGGGATATTCCCATGTGCATTATGAGGCTGTTCGTCTTGCTCTTACTTTTCACGGTCGAAAAGGTTTGCTAGTTGTGGCAAGAATTGCTTTACTGGATACCAGGTTTTTAGAATACCAGCATGCCTGCATAGGTACTGTTCAAACCACTTTAAATGCTGGAACAGTTTTTGTAACTCTATATCCAAACTTCAATATTGCTCTTTCAGACCCCCAGTTGCTCTCTTTTCTAAAAGTCCAGATTCAGCTCACTGGAGCCCCTCAAACTGCTGACTCAATAGCAGCAACACTGCATTACCAAATGGTTTATCGAGTGCAGAATCATGCTCTTGACTTAAACTTCCACAACGGAAATGAAGATGCCCTATTCATTTCCATGCAGAATGACCAAGCCTCTTGTATTCATGTTCCTAGACAAATCCCAAAAGAAAAGTTGGCTACCCTCCTTCCAGAAACATGGATGACCAACTATGAAAAATTGCATCAAAGCAACAAGCCTTTCCAATCCTCAGACTCTGAATTTGTCAGAAAGAAAGATGGAACTGTTTCCATCAAATTTGGTAAGGAAAAGGAAGAAAGTCCTTCCATCTTCCAGACTCTCTTCATGATTGAACCATGTGTTCCTGAGTCAATTTCCAAACTTGACCCCAAAAAGCTTGTTAAATATTTCAAAAGTGATGGGCATCCTGTCCATTACTACAAAGACCAATATGGTCATTGTTTTTGGGATCCATTTTGTCAATGTTCTTATTGTATAAACTCTCCTAACAAGGTAGATCCATTTGCAAAGCCTCCACCTCGTAGGAAGCACAAAATGCCGAAAGATCCTATGTATCAGAGGCACTTGAATGGAGATTCTTCCATTGATACTCTTGGTGAATGTGATAAGTATCAGTTCATGGTTTCCTATGCCCCAACTCCACCACCAGAGTTCAATACTTCTCCCTCTGTATCACCAGATCCACCACCATCACCTCCTCCATCTTCTCCTCAGAAAAAATCAGTCATTTCTCCATTCTACAAGCCAATCGTTAAGTGGGCAAAGAAACACTCATACGCACTTGAAGTTCCGAAAGAAACACCATCTAGCTCTACCATCACTATGTTCCATGAAACAGACTTTCCTCCTCTTGTTCGAGAAAGTTCTAAACTCTCGTTTCCAGCACCAGAAGAGTTTATTGATCCACAAAGCAGATATCGGCATGTTCCAAAGATACCTGCCCCTACTAATGTGTATGAGCATGGAAGACAGAAAAGAACTCATGTTGCTGAAGCTGTTCTAAATTGGCAATCAGAGACTCTTCTTGCACATAACAATGCTTTTAAAGCAATTGATTCCAAGATTGGAAATGTGCAACAAGACCTACGAAGATATGATGAAACCACCAAGAATATGCTTTTATATTTCCAGAAGAGGCTTCATGCCTTAGAATATGGACAAAATTTGGGTTATCATTATCTTGAAAGTCCTAAGGCTGAGATAGATAAGCTCAAAAGGCAGATTCAAATCCTTGAAGAAGGAAAGCTCAACCTAAGGAAAATCAATCCATTCCCTTCTACTCTGCGAACAGAAATTCTTCCTTCTCTACCTCCGCCACCTCAGACATCTATTTTTGCCACTCTTCCAGATATTCCTGTCACACAAAAGACAAATGTGGCTAAGATGAGAAATCGTCTCAGAGAATTAGATCGATTAAGGAAAGAAAAAGGGAAGAAAAAAAAAAAAAAAAAAAAAAAAAAAAAAAAGAGGAATCTTCGCTGGTTATAAGAGAGAGGCCAGATCAATTAATGTTGTCAAACCTATTAAAATCTTTTCTCAGAGATTTAGGTAATCAGGAATCCCAGCCTGATCCTACACCGCCTCCACGACAGATTGATCATGTCATTCCAACATATCAGATTTTATTCCAACAGAACCAGCCTTTCCGAACATTTTTGATACTAAATCAGATTCGGTATCTCTTGCGTCTTCATCATCCTTTTCAATCCCTACCATTGACTCTCTTCCCATAGCACCAGTAACCTCATCTGTGTTCATGGCTGATCCCCCAGATTATGACATGGATTCAGATCATTCTGAACCAGAAGTTGTTCAGCCAAACAATTCCTCTCCAAATATTGTTACTTCATCAAAACAATTCTTCACTATTGATGATATTCCTTATCGTAAATGGCCTGCCAGACTTGAAGAATTTCATACTTGGCTCAACACCCAAGCCATCACCAACCAGGACAAGTATGATGTTCTTTTTAACTTTGTCACAAGATTCACAGGTAGTCTCAAACTTTGGTGGGCATCTGTGTCAAAATAAGATCAACTTCACTTTTTACTTGCACCAAGTTTTCAGTATGCCATTACCCTTATGTACCACTTCTTTGTGGGAAAACCTGTTGATCTCATGGAACTTAAAAGAAGAGAATTTTTTGAAAGAATGTGCCGTTCTTTTCAGAAAAAACATCTTGATAAGCATTATCGAGAAATGCTTCAGCTTTTTTACCAAGTCAGAGCTGATGCAAATTTGAAGCATGTTTTTCTAACCTCTATTCCTTAAGAATTATCTCAACCAGTGGAGAGAAATTTTCTCTCTAGACAAAGGAGAATCCAGGATGTTACGTTGGGAGAACTCCAACAAGAAATCCATTTGTGCTTAGAAGACTTGTGTATGAAACGTCAGATGATTTAGTCTTATGTCTATGACAACAGAGAACTTGACAGGGCATGTTCTCAACAATACTTAAAGATCAAATGCTCCAAGAAAGATTGTGACGGTTCCTGCGGAAAATCTTCCGGGAAAAAGAAGCATTTCAAGAAGGTATGGATAAACAAATCCAAGCATGGCTCCAAGCACCTTCGAAGAAAGAAGAAATGGTGATATCTACGCAAAAGAAAGGATCGCTCGAGCCACAAAAAATCAAATCGATGCTTCATCTACAACAAAAAAGGTCACTTTGCCAAAAATTGTCCCCAGGCGAAAAAAGGTCAGAATCATTTTATACATCATATAGAGAATGAAACTGGTATTTCTCTTGAAAATGATGATATCGAATCTTTATTTTCTGCGGATGACGGATCATGTGAACAAACTCTCTGTGTTATCCCTTATTACTAAACTCCCAATGATACTGATTCAAACTCAGACCATGAAGAGATTTTTCACATATCTCTCACTCCTTTAGAGGAAAGCATTGACATATTTTCAAGCCAAACTCATTGTCCTCATTTTCCTGTAAAAATATTCACTTCAAAGTTTGCCAAATCAATCATTGTCATTGCTCTCATAGACACTGGAGCTACTTCTTCAATTTTAGACACTAAAATTCTTCTTGAAGAATATTGGACTTCTTGTGTCCGGTATTTCAATTCTGACTCGGGAGATACTTTCTCTACAAATGTGAGAACTACTCCCATAATTGTTCAATTCTTCCCACAGTGCTACATAACCACAAAAATCTTTGACTCTAGTCTTCCCAACAAAGATTTGATCATCGGTTGGGATATCATGACTCAAATTTCTCAACTTCGCATCATCCTTGGAAAAGGTCTTAAGTATAAAGACCAATTCTCTGAATTTATCAATATTCAAAGACTTTTCTCCATTGAAATGAGTTTGCTAGATCCAATCATGCAAAAGTTGCTGGAATCCTGTTCCGAATCTCATTCTGAATTTGCTCAGAAATGTTCCCATCCCTTATGGAAAAACACAGACTTCTTTGTTCGCCTTCCTTTTAAGAAAAATGAAGATATTAATCCAACTAAGGCGAGTCATATGGGAATGAATCCAGAACACTTGATTTTGGCTCAAAGAGAATACTCAGAATTATTGCAACAAGGCCTTATTGAGGTTTCACACTCTTAATGGGCTTGTGAAGCTTTTTATGTCAACAAGCGTGCTGAGCAAACCAGAGGAAAAATGAGACTGATAATTAATTACCAACCACTTAATCTTTTTCTCCAAGATGATAAATTCCCTTTACCCTCCAGAAACTCTCTTTTTGCTGGATTATCCAAAGCTCAAATTTATTCCAAAATTGATCTCCAAGCCGAATTTTGGCAATTGGATATTCATCCTGAAGACAGACCCAAGACAGGGTTTTGTATCCCAAACCAGCATTTCCAATGGAAAGTTCTTCCTTTCGGCCTAAAAGTTGCTCCATCCCTCTTTCAAAAGGCAATGTGCCGAATTTTCCAGCCAATTCTAGCAAGTGCAGCAATTTATATTGATGATATCTTGCTTTATAGTCCTGATGAGCAGTCACACTACCAACTCCTTGAACAGTTCTCTGAAATTGTGAAAAAGCATAGTATTATGCTTTCCCAAAGAAAGATGAATATCGCTCAAACAGAAATTGAATTTCTTGGTATGCACCTTAACGAAGGGACATACTATCCAGGACCACATATTGCTCAGGAATTGCTGAAGTTTCCTGAAGAAAACTTTACAAGAAAGCAAGTTCAACAATTTCTTGGGATAATTAATTATCTCAGGTATTTTGTTCCACACATTGCAAAACTGCTAATCCCATTGCAGACAATGTTGAAAAAGAATTCTCCACCTTAGGGAAAATCTCATACCAATGCAATTGCTGAACTCAAAGAACTCATGCAATCTCTTACTCCACTGCAAATTCCATCAACAAGAAAACGAATTCTCCAGACTGATGCTAGTGATGAATATTGGGCTGCCATCTTATTCGAAGAAATTGATGGTAAGAAACATTTGTGTGCATATAAAAGTGGAAAATTCTCTCAGGCAGAAATGCATTATCATTCCACTTTTAAAGAAATCCTGGCGGTAAAAAATGGAATAAAAAAGTTTGAATTCCATCTTATTGGCCATCACTTCCTAGTTGAACTGGATATGGCATCTTTCTCTCATATGACCAAGTTCAAACAAAAGCAGGTTCCAAATTCCCAGTTGCTGAGATGGGCTGAATGGTTTTCAAAATATTCTTTCGAGACCAAGCATATTGCTGGAGACAAAAATGTGCTTGCTGACTTCCTCTCAAGACCAAAAGCACCAGTTGAAATCAACATGTATGTCATGAGACGTGCTTTTCATATGCGTCAATATGGTGAAAAATATAAAATCGAGAAGATCAAAGATTGGCCAAGTTGGAAGTATCCCCAGGAAATCATTGAATACATCTAGAATGACAATCTTGCTGAAAATCTAAATAAACTTATGTGGCAATGCCACGCGGATTTGTTCAGGTTTAATGGAGGATCGATTCTCTATCCTTTTGGATTAAATGCAGATTATCCATTCATACATCCTCTGATTTGGAAAGAAGATGATTTTCCTAACTAGTTTCGATGGTTATTGTGGTACTTAACCAATAAGTACTTGATAGCTATTGAAATTCCAACCAGAAAATTCATTGCCAACCTCACCAGGATATTTGGACTTCCCAGAGGTAAGATTAAAAATGAAAATGACAAAAATATTTTAGATTTCCTTAATTGGTTTTATCCTCCAACTCACTGGAAATGGCCCCTCGAGAAAGAACTGAGAACCACACAGCCAAACCCTGAAGTTCACACTATTCTGTTCTTTAGACGGCCATGGCATTTCTTCACCAATGATGGCCACATTATCGATGCCCCTCAGAATATAGGTACCACATCCTATAAACCTCGACTAGACAACAAGGACGCTTGAATTCACAAATCTTATCCAGGTCTTGTTGGTTGTTGTGAACACCAATATCGAGAACTCCAAAGAATCCTATGCTAGGAAAACAAGACCATTCCTCCATATGCATGGAATTATGATGTACCCACAGCATGGGATCATTATAACCTTGCACCAGAAGCCAAAAAAGCGCTCGAAAAATTCAGACAAGCTGCATCATCACAAGATCATCAAATGGCAGACAAAGATGACATTGCACAGTTCTCTCAAGACCCCCACGCTACATGGGGAGGTCCTCTTTCTCAAGACCCCTATAATCAAGGACCTTTGTCCTTATCCCAAGACATAAACACATCCTTCTATGCACAGCCATCAAATTGGCCCTAGCAAAGTCTTCCTACCGACACAACAGATGACAACACAAATTGGAAACAAGAACTGGCATCTGCAACATATCCTCAAGAAGAAGCATCCTCATCCCATCGACTGAACCAGATTCTCACACCAGAAGATCTTGAAGTACTTGAACAAAAATATGATGCACATGTTCTAGCAACAGAACACAGCTCAAATAACTCAAACTACAGTTATAATGCTTGTGAAGGACGAGACCGCTGAAAAATCAATGTCCGTACAAGTTACTGTAGCAGTAAGCTAGGGAAATCACTGTTCACTGTCACTGTTCATACCGTGCGAATAATTCCCAACCGAAATTTTCGAAAGCCTCCGTCTATTCAGGACCTGTGTGTTTTGGTCCTTGCTTGTTTGTTACCTCTAATTGCCTATAAAAGGCGAGGAGGATGTAATATATTGGGCAGAATCCCTTGAAGTAAAGTGAGTGCTTTGTGTAATTTTCTCTATGGCTTTCTAAATTTCTCTTCTTCTCCAGCCTAGTAGGATGCTCTGAGAAATACAGCTCGGATAGTTAGAAATGTTATCATCCTGGTTCTATTTGGGTGTCTCTAGGCTTTGAACTAAATGACAGAATGATTTTCTGCTAAAAGGCTGTCCCTGAAGGGCTTGATAGTTGTTCGCCCAGTGTGGGAAAGCATACTTGCAGAAAATTGATTTTGTCCTCCCTGGTTCTAAGTCTAGTTCCATTGAGCCTTGAGTCTAATTCAGGTGTAGATGGAATCCCCGATATGATTTACCATGCCTGATTAGGGGACGAAATTGTGTAACACAGAATGTGACGTGTCATAATTTGGTCTTATAATCGGGGCTCTTGTGGATTGTTTGATAAAATGATGGATTAATGGTGTTGATTCAATTGATTGACTAAGATTGAACAAGACATTTCAAATGCTCGGGTGTTGTTACTGCACTTATGTGATATATGAATTGTGTTAACATGCAGGAGGGAACTGAGGCGAGGTAAGTCCTCTGTTCTAATTGTGTGGTTATGTGGTTAGGACACTTCTAGGCGTATTACCCTCCTAATCAGGGTTTAGAGCATGAACTCGCTGAGATTTATATCTCACCCCGTCATGGACTCAACTTTTCAAATCTCTAGTGTGAAGAACCCGAAATTTGAGTCAGAAGGGTCAGGAGCATGGGTGGCTCAGAAGTTCTTTTGGAAGATAGATCTCTTGTACTTAGACCTTAGAGTTGGCCTCTGTTTGTAAACCAAATTGTGGTTTTAATAATGTGTTGATTTGAAATTTGTTGTCCTACTTTCCTATCCCATGTATGTGTCTATCAGGGGATTAGTAATTCGCTTCCACATATGCAATAAAATGAAAAGGTCGGCGACTCATCCTAGGAAGTCACAATTTTTTTTTATCGACCACCGAGGAATGGGCATGCGCTCGAGGATCGGGGTGTGACAGTTACGCTCCAACTTGCTAGACCAAACCACTGTTCAACCTGGGCGAGAGATTTTTGGTGGGCCCTCATGATAAAAGACAAGGACAAATTCCTCGACGGATCCGTCCCTCTTTCGGTTGACGACCGCCTGCAACATCATTGGCACAAATGCAACTAGGGGTGAGCATCTGTCTAGGGTCAACCCCGGACCAACCCTGAACTAGCCCAACCCTACCAGTCCTGGTCCAGTTCTTAGGGAGATCGGGTTGGTCCTTGGTCATGGAATTCTTGGACCAGCACTGTGCAGGTTAATCCTCAGTCTTAGGAGTTTAAGGTCAGTCCAACCCGAACCAACCCTGATTCTATATATATTATATATCTAATATATTATTTATAATATTTTTATATAGACAAAACCCTAAAATAAACGGTGTCAACAATATTAAATAGCTCATTAGTAAGGAGTTCAAGTAATTTTACACTATTTTTTAATAACTTAGATCTTTTAATGTCTTTTATGGCGTCAAAAGTTATAATTTACAAATGAGAAGTATGTTTTTGTGAGGAGTCCTCACGACGTTCCAAATGGCATAAATAACTCATCATGGCATTCTCTTATAATACTCGTTTTCTTCTGTCCTAATTGTCCTCTTAGTCTTTAATTTGCCAAAATCAAAAGAAATAACTTCTCCGCTCGCCATTTAACAGTCGCCTCACTCGCTTTGGGTCACTCTTGCCGCTTGCCGCTTGATGCTCGCCTAGCTTGTTGCTCCCTACTTGATGCTCACCCCACTTGACACCCGTTGCTCGCCTCTCTTAACTGACCTCGCTCCTCACTAAGCCCATAAGGTCAGTCCGATCCTTGCTCGCCTTTTCAGGGAGTACAAAAAATGAAACCAAAAATTATTGGTTGACCCTAGAATCGGACCAAACCCATTGGATCGGTCCGATCATCGATTGCTTTTTAAGATAGTACAAAAAATGAAATAAATGAATTATCGTTTGGTCCCGAGTTGGCCCTGGAACCAAACTAAACCCATTGGGTCGGTCCGGTTCTCGATCCTAAGAATTGAGGACCAGTACTATGTGGGTTGATCCTAGGGTTAAGGGGTAGGCCAGCCCAACCCGGACCATGCTCACCCCTAAATGCAACCACTTAGTACGGACATGGATCGGGAATTACATAATGGCCGAGGTCACCATCGGACTTCCTCCAACAGAGGATGCAAAAACAATGTGGGAAAATATTAAGTAGATGCATAGGAAGCTTAATCAAGTTAAGGTCTTTTCTTTAACACAAGCTCTCGCGAAGTTGAAGCAAGGGAACCTTTTGGTTACCGCTTGCTTCAATAGCCTTTCATCCCTCTAGAACGAACTCGAAGCAGCAGAAGAGCAACTCAAAGGGCCCAACTCAACTCTCAAATAATGCAAAGAGATTAAGGAGAGAGAGAAGGTGACCCGCTTCCTATTAGCCTTAAACAACAGTTACATACCATTTCGCTCACACATTCTCGCCAAGGAGCCAATGCCGCCGCTTGGCCGCATATTCTAGTTGGTTGTCCAAGAAGAAAACCAGCGCCTTGCAACCATCGAGCATCAGAAGGGAGGAGAAGGCGTAGTGCTCACAGCACCGGCAAAGCTCTCATGTCAGCCTCATTGCGGTTTTCGCGTGCCACAACAAACAAGGAGCTCAGGCTCGAGTGGAAACCCTCGATCGCTAATCGAGAATGAAGAGGAAGATGATGGTAACCCTAGAGGATACCGATTTAATGGCTAGGATCAAAAGTAGGGATTGGACGGCATCCGTGCAATTCGATCCAATGGTGGAGATTGCAAGCGTGGATATGTATCTAATAGCCCTTATTCCCAATGATCAAATGATCCAGATTAGTGGCGAGGATGCGAATCCGACGGTTCTAATTTAATATCCTACGGGACCTAATCCAATGGCCCCTATTATGCCACGTCATCACAAAAAGGGGGAGGCCAAAATTTTAAATTCAAGGGTACGTATTGTGAATATTGCCAACGTCCACATCACACGATTGAAACGTGTTGGAAACTATATGGTAAGCCCTTTAACAAAGAAAAGAAAGGAAAAGAATTTTCTGTCTATCAGGTATCGGCACATGGAAATCACAAAGCTCATCAACCAATTACCCAAGATCAATATGAGCATATCATAAAGGCAATGAATCAATCGAGGACAGTTGACTAGACTGCAAATTTTTCAAGTACTTCATTATGCAATGATAAGCATATTTTAGTTGATGCATGGATTATTGATACAAGCACCAGTGACCACATAATTTGCAATGAATGTTTGTTTTATGACATCCATACAAAACCTAGTTCCTCAACATCCATTCGACTTCCAAGTGGGACTGTTACTGATGTCAAAAAAATGGGCATTGTACACCTCAGCACAAACATTATCCTCAAAAATGTGCTATATATTCCTGAGTTTGAATTCAATCTCATATATTTTCCAAGGTCTATGAGGATAATTATTGTCAAGCCAATTTCAATTCCAAAAATGGTTTCTTTCAGGACCTTTCGACTAGGAAACTAATGAGCTTGGGTAGAATAGAACAAGGGCTCTATATTTGGGTCAACCTCCCCAAAAATTTTGATTTATCCATATCTTGTAATGCTATTGCTAGAAATAAAATTTCCCTTTCTCATAAGCGTCTGGGTCATAGTTCTTGTTTCCCTTGTCCTGATTGTAAATTATGCCCTTTGGAAAAACAATCACAAGCACCATTTCCAACGAGTATATCTCGTGCCACTAGTATTTTTTTCATTGATTCATATGGACACTTGGGGTCCTTCTCATACACCACACCGTGATGGATCTCGATTTGTCCTCACCATAGTCAATGATTACTCTTGTGCCACTTGGATATTCCTCATGTAGTCCAAGAGTCAGACTTTTTCATATCTGTCGAAATTCTTGTCCATGATCAAAAATCAATTCGATAAAAATGTTCAAAGGATTTGTAGAGATAATGGAAGTGAATTTTTCTCAACTGAGTGTCAATCTTTTCTATCATCTCAAAGAATACTCCATGAGAGTTCTTGTGCTTATACTCCCCAACAAAATGGCATCATCAAACGTAAACACCAACATCTTTTAGAAGTTGCCTAAGCACTGAAATATCAAGCTTCCATTCCTAAATCTTTTTGGGGAGATTGTGTTGTCACGGCAGCTTATTTAATTAATCGCATGCCAACTACTATATTAGAAGGACGATCCCCAATTGAAATGTTTTTTGGCAAACAACCGAAGATTGATCATTTCCGAGTATTTGACTATCTTTGCTATGTGACGAATATGAGACGTCAACATAAAATGGATCCTTGTGCTCTTTGATGCATCTTTATGGGATATGTAGCTCTATAGAAGGGTTATTGAGATATCTACGGGTCGTTTCTTTATTAGCCGAGACGTTGTCTTCCATGAAGATGTATTCCCTTTACAAGAAATCGCGTCTGCACATGAGCCGCCAATACCAACATTGAATCATTGACAATCCCTTAGTTGGGGGATATCCATTCAACTAAATTTGCATTTTTTTATTTCTTTTTATTTCTTCGGATTCAAAATTCAAATATTCAAAAATATTCAAAATGGAAATCGATTCAACCCTTTAAGCGAAATGCGGCAAAATGAAAGAAAATCCATGGACTGACCCCATCATAGGCATCCACCGTAAGCCTTTCCTCATTTGAACCTCGCCCTTCACTTTAAGGCTATGCCATCATAAGCCAGCGTACGTCTTGATTACACCGGATCAATCATTCTCTAACTCATGCCCCGTGATGGCACCTATTGGATCTCCTAATTTCTCTACTGAATCTCCTTATTCTTCCTCTGCAATAAATAAATTGCCCATTTCAGCATCTCAGCAAAACAATAATGGGTTTCAATCATCGCCGCAGCAACAACACATTGAACCTCCATCACTAGCTACCGAACAAACATCGGTTCATGTGCCCACATAATCAAGACGACGGGTCCATCTCTAACATGGACAAAGGATTATATCTATCCCACTTTGGAGACTCCAAGTACGCAATATCCGTTGTTTTTCTCATGTTTCCCTCAATAGATTATTGCCGGAACACATGTGCTGCATCAGTAGAATATCTAAAGAACATGAACCATCTTCCTATGAGGAAGCAGCGTGTGAATTTCGATGGCAAAAAGCCATGAAAGAAGAATTAGTTGCTCTTACAAAGAATAATACTCGGGATGTCATTCCCTTGCCTTCTCATAGAAAGCCCATTGGCTATAAATGGGTTTACAAAATAAAATATAAGGCAGATGGTTTAATTGAGCGGTGCAAGGCTTGACTTGTCGCTAAAAGATTTACGCAATGTGAAGGCTTTGATTACCACGAGACCGTCTTTCCTATTACTAAAGAAGTGATTGTTCACTCTTTTATGTCTGTTGCTGCATTGTGTAATTGGGACTTACACCAAATGGATGTGAACAATGCATTTATTCATGGCGATATCGATGAAGAAATTTACATGAAACTTCCGCCAAGATTACGTAGACAGGGGGAGTCTCAAGTATGTTGTCTCCATAATTCCCTGTATGGATTCAAACAAGCTTCTCAACAATGGCACGCGAAGTTTACCACGACACTCACAAATGCAGGTTTTGCACATTCCAAGTATGATTATGCAATGTTCACATGGACCAAAGGTACTTCATCGATCTACTAGTTGATTTATGTCGATGATATACTAATTATGGGGAATGATGATGTCACTATTCAAAAGCTCAAGAGATATTTGCATATGACCTTTCATATTAAGGATTTGGGACCTCCCAAATATTTTCTTGGTATTGAAATAGCTCATTCCAACGAGGGAATTTGTCTCAATCAATGAAAATCCGTTCTAGAGGTCATATCAAATGCAGGATTATCAGGATGCAAACTAGCTGCTATACCTATTCAACAGAATATCAAATTGACAACATATGAATATGATGCAAGCCTTCTTCTCCAAATGAGGATCCACTGCTCAAGGATCCATCTAGATATTAGCAACTCGTTGGGAAACTAATTTATCTCACCATGACCAGGCCTGATATATATTATGCAGTATAGATACTTAGTCAATTTATGCACAGCCCAAAGCAATCACATATGAACGCAACACTGAAGGTTATGAAGTATTTGAAAGGATGTCCAAGACTTGGAATTCTGTTATCTCGTGACTGCAACATGAAAATGACAGCCTATTGTGATACAAATTATGCCACTTGTCCAGTGAAAAGAAGATCCATTACTGGTTTTTGCATCAAGATAGGAAAGTCTTCAATTTCATGGAAGACGAAGCAGCAATCAACAGTTTCATTGTTATCAGCCGAATCAGAATATAGAGCTATGGCGAAAACTGTTTGCAAAATAGTTTGAATTATTTCAAATATAAGTGTGCAAATCAATAGCACAAATGAATTATTTTGTGATAATGATGCTACGCTTAAATTGGGAGCAAATCCAGTCTTTCATGAGAGAAAAAAGTACATTGAGGTTGATTGTCATTTTACTTGAGAGAAAATTTGGGAAGGAATTATTGCTACTCGAGGAGTTAAACCTGTGGACTAGCCTGCAGATATTTTCACTAAGCTGTTATGCTAGAAATAGCACGGATATCTATTGAGCAAGCTTGGCACCTTCCACATTTATAAGCCACCAGCTTGAGGTGGAGTGTTGGAGAAATGATCTGATGATTGATTCTCAATCCAAATTTCAATCTTGTGATTGAGTCTGCAAATGGTAGATGTGAAACTTTTTAGGATAGATAATATTGTGTATATTCTTTCTAATTCATTTATTGTACTACAAATACAGCCATATACTTGTACATTGAACATAATGAGAAATACATAATAGATTTCTCTTCATACTTCTTACGTTTCTTGTCAACCACTCCCATAATGAGAACAAGCCCAAAAAAAAAAAACTCCTCCACATGCACATATCCACCATAGACATGATTGACTTACGATAAATCCTCATCGCACTCTTGCTAGGAACCACAAGAAACCTCCACCTGCAACTTCTACAAAGAACCTAGACTTCATCATCACAATGCAGACTCCAGAAGAGAAACAAACAACTAGGGGGGTGAATGATAACCATTATATTCCAGAAATAGGTTCTGAAAAAGAAATAGATTTTTCTATTTCTATTTCTAGAATAATTTCTGAGGAAAAATACCCGCTTGATAACGACACAAAATTTCTATTTCAAAAATAGAAATTCGTTTGATAATGACATAAAATTTCTTTCTTTCGAACGGTGGTGGCCCGGCGGACGATGGCGGACCAATGATCGGCGAGGGCGACCGGCAGCCGGCGATAGGAGGTAGCAACCGACGACTGGCGGCGGTGACTCGCCATTCGCCGATCGCCGGTCGCCGGCCGCCAATCACCGCCACCAGTCGCCCGCCGCCAGTTGCCGTCTACCTCTGCTAGCCGCCGATTGCCGCCACTGATCGCCAATCGCCAGATGGAGAACCGGTTCAACGAACGATGAGAAGATTTTTTATTTTTTATTTCTGTTCCAGAAATAGAAAAGTAGAAAATTCTTGTTTCGATTTCTATTCCAAACCTATTTCTGGAACAATAATCTATTTCAGAAATAGAAAATGAAATAATTTTACCAAACGGATTTCTATTTCAGAAACAAATCTAGAATAGAAAAATTGTTTCTAGAATAGAAAAATTGTTTATGGAATAGAAACTAAGGTTTGTCATGCACCCCCTAGGTAGTCACCCAAAACATGATTGATCACTTAGGGGCTGCATGAGAACATTTCTCTTCCTCAAAATTTATATTCTTTTGTTTCCCGGAACAAAAAAAGAACAGAAACCTATTTGGTAACGCCAAGTTGTTTTTCTATTCCCCGGAATAAAAACTTAGCCCAGAAATGGTTTTGGAAGAGAAATGAGAAACAAAAAAAAATTTCTTCTCTTCTTGGGAATTAAAATCAGAAACAACTTCTCTTAACCCTAATTTCTCTTTTCCCTTCTCAACTCACGCCCCTTCTCAGCTCACCTCTCCCTTCGTCCACTTGCCTCTCTCCGATCTTATCACCTCCTGTCGCCACCGGTCCCGTCGTCGCTGGTTCGGTCGCCGCCGGTCCCGTCGTTACCAGTCCTGTCGTCGCCGATCTTGTGGCCTCCATTCTGTAGCCTGCAATGCCGTCGCCTCATCTTCCCAGCCCGTCGCCAAGTCCCTCTCCGCCACCCCAAATGGCGACGACGAAACAACCTCCTCCTCCAATCTCACGCCCACCCAGAAGTCCCGCATCGAGCTCAACAAGCTCCTAGCCAAGTCTCGCCGCAACCTCAAAATCTGCTTCGACCGGATCTCCCGCTCCAAAGGTGCGAAACTCCCTCTCTAGAGTTTGACTACTTTCTTCAATCAACGATTTATTTCGTCTGCAGGTTGTTCTTGGTTTGGGCTCATCTCGCATTGCATCGCCAGTATCCTTATGCTTGAAATCTGGATATTTTACAAATTGTGAAGCTTGGTTGAATATATAGAGGATGTTGCGATTCTTGCAGCTGAAAATTCTTTCAAAACATGATGTGCTCGTGATTCTGTTTTTGGTCTACTGGTGAGAAAAATCTGATTTGTTGTAGGGTGCGCTAATCACTTCTTTCTTGAAATACGAGTTACAATGCCACAGTGCTTGCATTTGAGATGGGTGTATCAGGTGCTTGGTGTTGTGTTATGTCGCGTATCTTCATTTTTGTAGTGATTGCTGAGTTAGGAGTTGATTGCTTCTAACTCTTGTGACCGAAAGAAACTGGACGGAAGTGGCAAAGGCTCTTCTGCAGCCCAACATGTGAATGGTAAATGGTGCCTATTCACCAAGCTTAGAACATGTGTCATTCGACTTAATAGTTCTTGTTTAGACTATTGATTATGGATGGAAATTGTGTCAGTGACTGGCTGTAGCCATTAGTTCACGCCAAAGTCTGTCTCTCGAGATCTACATTAGTTCATGCAAACTCTCTCTCCCCCTCTCTCCCCCCCCCCTCTCTTTTCCCCTTCCTCGCTCCCTCCCATTGAGCCTATTTATGGGCTGGAGGAAGTGAATATAGTACAGAGAACTTAATGTCAATCTTTCACTGTAGTGGACCAACAAATGTTAGATATACCAACACAATGCTCTGTTGTCTCCTTTTTTAACTCTGAATACTAAAATCTCCTTCAAAAAGCAGATTGTCCTCTTTAAGCTGTCCCACTATTATTCCAGCAAGCTATATGTTCCATCCATGTCCCATATGGCAATGAGTTTGGAATGGTGTAAGTTATATTGGAGCATGAAACCTTGTGGCGTTGATGGTTCGGATTTTGGGTATAGAGATTCACACTAACCTGTAAAAAGGAGTCCAAACCTTTTGGGATGTGGGCCTCTTATTTCATGTAATGTTTAGGAGGAAATATATGAAGAAAGGGTCATCACAGGAGTGCTAGTTGATTTTGTGCAGATTTATTTGTTGGTCTTCCAGCATTATTCGTGCCCCATTATTTATTAGTTGGTCTTCCAACAGGAGTAGTTGTTTGTGCAGATACACCGTTTCATTCGAATCTCATATTTTGTATTTGCGACCAAGACAAGATGGACAGGAACTTTGCCCTATATGGAGATCTGGGGTATCCATTTGGACCTACACAAGACGAGGTTGTAGAGGATACACCAGGTGATGAGGCGGCTGAGATAAGCATGATCAGGAAAAATATTGCAAATATGATGGCAAGGGATCACAATATGCAAGAGATTCCATGACTTTTTATTTCCGACTTTTGCGATATGTTTTTGTTTTTTGGTGAAAACACTTTTGCAATGTGTTTGTAAACTATTATGAATACATTTCTATTAATCGTATTAAGGTCATCAAATTCTATCTCCGTGAGCACAAATGCCATTGAATGTATCATAAATGTGGACAAACAGAAGAGAAGCAAATTGTAAGCTATTGTATAGTTGACACCTCAAGACCTACAAACCGCCATCTGAAGCTTGCATCCTAGTCAAGAAAGAAAAAAAGCAAAAGAGGAGAGGAAAAACACCTCCCTTCATCAAAATTAGCCAAAACCTTATAAGCCACGCATGCTCTAGAATTACAATTTTTTTTTTAAAAGAGTAAAAACTTAGTCCCAAGGAAATCACTACAAATTAATTTGGCTGACAATATCCCTTGTGTTTTTTCCGCAATATTTGCTATACCAAACATTAAAATTCGCAAAAAGAAAATATATTATTGAGAATTATAGTTCAAAATGCTACCTAAATTCAATAGGCTATAAACTACATGAGTAAAGATCCTCACGCACAGATATAAGATAATAGCTCACGTTCCATTACAATACCACCTATGTTACAGGTTCATCTTCGACTAGAATTCTTACACCTAAGCAAATGTATTATTAATCTAATAATATTTTGATCTTGTCAATTTTATGTAATATCTAATCTATTCCTTTTTCTTATTTTTAATTTTTTTTTTTTAAATTAAAATTTGAAATAGAAATTTTGTGCAGCTTATCAAACGGGTTCTTTTGCTCGAAATTGTTAGAATAGAAATAGAAAAGAACTATTTCTGAAAAAAAAAAAACTCTTCCCCAACCAAGAAACGTTGTCATGTGCACCCTTAGAGATTGAAGGAGTCGTGGAAGGCTCACGGGACCTCGAGCTCACAAGGGAGAGAAGCTTCGAACTCAGGGACATAGGTGAGGGGGCCAATGAAATTGGGGACGAAGAGGGGCCCGTCTCGAGGGACGGAGACACTGCAGTACTCTTCTTGAGTGGCGAAATGCTAAACGAGAACTATCAACCTTTTCAGCTAAAATTTCTGGCAAAACAAGAATAGCCAAACTCGATCAACATATTAACACAAGACAATGAAAGCATCGTAAGAAGGAATCTTATGCTTTGCAATTATGGTAGAAGGAGAACTGTCGAGTTCTGGCAGTAGATGAACCGCGAGAAATCGACACAAAAGGTGTAGTCGTCGACAACAGAGTTCCTATCGCAAAGTGAAACCTTAGAATGCAAGGAGCAAAGAAGAGGGCTGGATTAAGGAGAAGGCGCAGTTGTCGATAGCGGCAGAGTCGATGAGAGGAGAAGGCGCGATCGTCAAGAAAAGAAGGTAGAGTTGTTGACGGGGTCTGCTGTGTTTGCGTGAGAAGCGTTTGGGTGAGAGAACGTGTTTGGAGTCAATAATGTGTTCAGGGGCCGAACAATGTTCTGACCCTAAACCGACCCGAAACATGTTTGTTTGTTTGTTTTATAATCGTTAACCAAACAATATTAGAGCCCCAAACATGTAGTCAATTTGTTTCGTGTTTAGCTCGTGTTTGGGTCATGTTTGGTCGTGCTCAGGTCAAGTTAGATAGGGTCTTTGGACACCCCTGGAAATGCCCAAACTAAACAACGTGTGGCTAAACAAGTTGACGATCTCGTAATCCTAAAAATCAAATGATGATCGATGTTAAAATCAAGTAAAACTCTATCTCACTATGAAACAACTATATTAAGCTTAATTGATAGCGAAACAATTCTCACGTGATAACAAAACTCTCAATCAAAGCGAATATTCAAAGTTATTTGCAACGCGGAGCTTGAACGAAAATCTTTATAATTTCGCTCCAACTAAAGCGTTGCTCTAAACTGACTCTCAACAAATCCAATGGCTCCATAACTCCGTAATACACAATTTCCATAAAGTTCCATAGCTTGACAACTCAAAAATTGGACTTTTGCAGCTCAATTTCCCAACTTCTGAATTTAAGCCTTAAATTTGAAAATCACTCCAATTGAAATAATGAGGGACGCAAGCACTTACCGAGTTTTGTGAATCGAAAGTATCCCATGGCATGTACGCCTCTCTTTTTCCCCCTTCCTATTCGTTCTTTCTTTCCTTATTTTATTTCCTCATATTTTCTTTTGGGCTTTGTTAGCATAATAGTTTTTGGGCTTTTATGAAAATAAAAATTTATTATGAGTTACAAATTCTTCAAGAAATGGGTCACAATAATTTATAATTATTTGAAAGAATAAAGGACACAAGCAGTTACTGAACATTACGAATCAAAAGAAATCCAGCTCGACAAGTCTGCCGTGGCGTATACGTCGCTCTCTTTCTCCTCTTCTCTTCTTTGTTTCCTTTTTCTCTTTCCTCATCTTTTCTTTTCTCCTCTGCGAGCTTCCTCCGTCCCGAATGGCCCTTTTTCTCTCTTTACTGACCAAATTAATTTCTATTTTTTTTAATGGGGCCCACGAGTTAACCAAGTCAAAAAGCAACTCTTACATCCCAAGTTTGAATTCCTTCCGCAACTCTGGTCCAAATGCCATTATTGAAGGAGCAACAGCACGGATACAAAAATCAATATTGACCATCTTCTATATCCTTTGATCATTGAAGGGAGGATTATCAAGAGGGAACCTATGCCTAAAATCCACATTTAAGACACTTCGTTTTTTACTCAATCCCATTCAAAAGTGATTGTGTTACTAAATCATGAGTTGATTACGTATTTAACCGTTTTATCTAACACCATCTGTTGTTCAGTCTAACAAAAACTTTTGTGCATGGTCTACATGTCAAAGAGCAAGGATTTTCTGCCTCAACATCTCCAAAATATTTCTCCTTACTCCTTGGTTATTGAACATAAATTCGGAATATATCATCACATACATTACGATTATCTGCCTTATTCCTACCATATGCTATGTGAAGAAAGATGATTATGAGTATGTGTAGAAACTCAAATTCAATGACAAATTGCAATAGTGTCACTTAACTAAAGAGCTTGTGAAGTCTTAGCGTTCCTTGTCAAGACTCAGAAGTCAAACCTTACACATTTCGGGTCCTTCGGGGACGCACCGTCCGGGACTTGATGTCTTCGTTGTCTGTTTGTATCTGCAAATAATGTCAATAACATCAACTCATGACCGTTCGGTACGTGATATAAAAAATTTCCCAAAGTCTTTCTCCCGTCGTCTTCAATTACCCCGTTTTGCGAAAATCCTCAACGTAAAAAAAGGTGCTGACCAGCCTACCGAAACACACCCACCCATTATAATGAGAGCCCACCTAACGAAATTTCGCATTTCTCTGCAGGTTGTGGAAGAATCATCGCAATAACATCTCTCCCTGGTTTCCTCAGTTCTTCCTGTTAAGGTATGTACAAACGCCCCCTTCAGACTCGTATTATATCTTGCTTGAAGTCCATCATCGATCATCTCCATCTCGCTCGTGTCGTCTCCTCGATTTGTCCCTATCAAAAAGGGTTTCTTTGCTAATAAAGTACCATCTTTTTGAAGAATTATTACCTTTTCTTGTATGAATTGATGTTTCGAAGCATGTTTTTAAACTTACCGCTTGCATTGAACTTCGCAGAGTTTTCTTGATGGAGACGAATAACTATCCACCAAATAATCCGGGTTTTGTGTACTTCCCTCCTCCATCGGCATGGATGGATCCGAATTCGGTATCGTCCGACGATTGCAACAACAATACTCCGACGTGGGTCATTGTCTGCATAGTGCTTGTTGTGGTCATACTTTTCTGTTTCCTTTTCTACTACTTCTGGAAGCGAGAGAAGAAAATCTGGAAAATAGCGGCCTCGGCATCTGCTCCGGCCGCAAAGTGAGACCATCACCTGCGTCAACTACAAAGCTGGCTTGATCCGAATCCACTAGCCAAGCCGCCGCTAGTGGGTGTCCAGATTTTATTTCCAGGCGATTGTCAGGAGGACTATATTCTTTCTCATATTTTTGCCCTCTGTGCAAGTATAAGATGGAATATAATGTAGTGTATCCAGATAATAAATCAGACAGAAGATACTATTTTTTATCAGTTTGGAAGCTAATATGCATTTTGTGTGTTGAAACTTGAACGATGTACAGTGATAAATTGTCTACTCTCCTGTACAACATTAGAGATTCGATACAATAAATAATTTTTATGTTGAAGTGTTTATCGAATTACTTCTAATAATGCATTACGAGTTTTACTGTTTAATCAAAACATGAGTTTTCAAATCAGAACAATTTATACTCTTTGCATTTTTTCATAACTCCTATATAGAATGTAGTAAATCGATCGAGTAATCCACACACGTGATAAAAGAGTGTTTCCACTCGTGGTAGAGTAATCTTTGACATATTTGCTCGATCATTGCCTCCTATTCCTAAGAGAGCGGTTGGGATTAAGCCGCATGGCGATACCCACAAAAAAGAAAGGACTATTTATTTTGTTTTCTTTTTTTATGTGGGCCTTTCATACTCCAGTCCATACGGGGGAATTATTAATCCTTATTTGAAAATGAAGCGCAAAGGGAAGGACGTATATATGTCTAGAATGTATTTCTCAAATAGAAGATACAGAGTATCGTTAAGAGGGAATCAACATCCAAAATCCACGATAAAGACGCTAAGATTTGGCCTCAATCCCATAAAAGCTATACTCTTTTTGAATTATGAGTTGATTAAATATCGACCGTTTCATAATATAGAAATATATATCAACAATCTAACGTCAAACTTCTATTTCACTAGCACGGTCTACCATTCATTTCAACAAAACATTTTCTCCATGGACTACACGTCAAAGGGAAAGGATCTGCCGCAACATTTCCAAAATATTTCTCCTTAGTTATGCTTCCTCTATGCATATGTTACTCAAGCTCAAATACACTAAACTTGGGAATATATCATCACATTATAATTTGAGTATGTTGGGAATAACGGATCCCCGAAACCGGATTCGACACCAAATCGAACCCCTAAATGCAATGCGGAAGACAAGCCCGGGGAATTAACATGTATCACCGATCCTAAAGCACACCACGTTCGAGCGTACCTTGTTAGCCACAGATTAGACACCGACGCCGAGAAGAGGAAGAAATGGCCCCGTTCGATCCGATGGCACTTTAAATCGAAGAAAAACTTACTGTTTTTCTTTTTCCCTTTTGAGAGAGAGAGAGAGAGCGTGAGGGAGGGAGAAGACGTACGTCAGTTTTGGCAAACAGTCAGTTCTCCCTCTCTCTCCTCCCTTTTATATGTCCCTCCATCCACGGGCCCTATTCCCGTGGGCCGGGCTTTTAGGCCCAACATGGGCGGACGGGCCATAAGCCCATTAGTCATATAAAACCATCATCTCCCACTCGCACATGGTGGGCTGAACAGGATTCTCTTTACCTCTCTTCAACATTCATACCGGTGAATAATCCGTGCGACAGCAAAGATACTTTGAGAGCTCGTTACTATACATCGTTAGGAATATATAGCAGCTCATATTGGGCGTCTTACTCGAGTAGATTCGGTATGCAGTACCCTAGATCGATCGATCACATTTTATATCTCTCTTGATCTTTTTAAACATGATATATATATTGTATTCACAATTATAATTATCCCAAAGACAGTCATAATTGGTCGACCCGGTGAATACAAAACTACAATGTGATTCCCCAAAATCAATCTTCCTCTTTCCTTCAAACTCTCAATTTCAGTTCAGCTTGCTTTTCTAGAAATGTCCCATTAGATCGAATCAACTCATGACCATTGGCAACATCCTAAGATAGCAAACACTAAATAGAAACCTTGAGAATAAGTAAAAAGTCATGAGGGCACTAAAAATTGAGGAACTCTTTTCCTCAAGAGTCTCACACGTCATAAAAGTTGAGATCAAACTTTTTGCCACTCTTATTGGTCGGCTTATGCATACGTAGTATGAAATACGTATTACGGTATTAACTCCTTTCCCATGGAGCGTATGTCTACACCTTTCAATACCGTACAAATGATAGTTCAGACATACCCAATGTCTAACTTGAGTTCACGTATCTACTCATTCACAAAATTCATCGAACTCACATCGGCATTATAGACAGATAAAGTAAAATATGTGGGGTATTTTACTTTCGGACATAGTAAGTATTATGTCCTCATCTTAACACCCAGTTAAGGCGACATACGTATTTTAAGCTTTAGCTCTTGATTATCACCTAGATAATAAGCTTAAAACAATCTCATCTCTATTTATCACACAAGTAAATAGAGGTGATTACCCGTGTGAGTGGGCTAATCTTATATCGTCCGACATACTTTCTCAATTTAAAATAATGCACCGAGCATTAAGATGCATAAAGATCAAACAAAGATTCATAGGCATTAATAATGAAACAACACTAGTTCATAAATGTGAACAACTCAGGGAAATTACAATCCAAGACATCGACTCTACGCAATCCTAGAGATTTTACATGACCACAAAACACATCTCTAGGTATTGGCTTTGTCATAGGATCTGCTACCATTCTATGCGTAGATATGTACCGTAAGTTCACATCCTTTCGTGCAACCATATCCTTGACAAAGTTATACTTGGTATCTATATGTTTGGTATTGCCATGATATTTTGGATCTTTGGTGTACGCTATAGCTGCTTGGCTATCACGGTTAACCAACAATGGATTCGCAACTTTCTCATTAACACCTAAATGATCAAAAATCTCTTAAGCCAAACTCCTTCTTGTACCGCTGTTGATAATGCCACGAACTCAGCTTCCATCGTGGATAAGGCTATACACGTTTGCTTCTTACTTGCTCCATGATATGGCGCCATTGTTCAAGAAGAAGGCAAATCCCAGAGGTAGATTTCCTTTCATCTAAATCTCCTCCCCAATCAGCATCTGAATAGCCTTCAAGTCGCAGATCTTTTCCTTGGTAATTCAACTTGAAATCAGCAGTTCCCTTCAGATACCTCAGTATTCTCTTAACGGCTTTCCAATGTGCTGGTCCTGGATTGGATTGATATCTACTCACCATTCCAACTGCAAAACATATGTCGGGTCTTGTACACATCATAGCGTACATCAAGCTCCCAACCGCACTAGCATAAGGAACATGTTTCATTTGTTCCTTCTCTTGTGGAGTCTTTGGACACGTCTATGGCTCAATCCTTCACCTTTTGCAATAGGAGTGTCTATGGGTTTACAATCTTGCATACGAAATCGTTCAAGAACCTTATTTATATATGTTTCTTGCGAAAGAGACAACGATCTCTTCGAACGATCTCTTGAAATCTTAACTCCAAGAATGTATGCAGCCTCACCCATATCCTTCATCTCAAAGTTGGAAGACAACCAACTCTTGACAAGTATTAACAAACTCCATATTGCTTCCGGCAATCGTATATCATCAACATATAATGATATGATCACAAATTGATCCTTGGATCTTTTTATATATACACAATGATCCTCATCAATCATTGTAAAATCATATGCCATTATGGCATTATGAAAAAGTATATACCATTGTGCGGATGATGCTTAAGGCCATATATCGACCTCAAAAGTCGACATACCTTTTCTTCTTGGCCTTTCATTATGAAACCAGCAGGTTGTTCCATATATATTTCTTCCTCTAATTCTCCATTGAGGAAAGCAGTCTTTACATCCATTTGATGTAACTCAAGATCCATACTAGATACTATTGCCAAAATAATGCGAATCGAGGTAAATCTCACTACAGGAGAAAATGTATCTTCATAATCAATTCCTTCCTGTTGATTATACCCCTTCGCCACAAGGCGAGCCTTATGCCTTTCTATCGAGCCATCAGCCTTTCGCTTTATTTTGAGAACCCACTTGTTCCCAATAGCTCTGCGTCCTTTTGGAAGATCAACCAGTTCCCAGACTTGGTTTGATTTCATTGACTCCATTTCCTCTTCCATTGCATGAATCCATTTTTCCTTACTAGGGCAATTCGAGCCTCATTAATATTTATTGGCTCATCCTCATCTTGTGGAGCAACCATAAAAGTTTCCCCTTCAATGCCAAAACATCGACGGGGAATACTTTGGCGACTTGTTCGCCGTATGGGAGATTGTACACTTTGTACATCATTCCTCATTATGCTCCCACTTGGATTAGATAATGATGTCGTCTCATCATATGGTTGCAATTGAGAATGGTTTGAATTCAATTCATCACTTCTCATATTACTCCCACTTGGACGAACTCCACTAATATCATTATCTTGATCCAAGGTTTCAAATAGGGAGTGATCTTCCCCTATTTCGCCCTTCTTAGGAAACTCATCCTCTAAGAATGTGACATCCCGTGATTCAAATTCAGTTATACTCCCACTTTCCTGCTCACCTATGAACACATACCCTTTTGAGTGTTCCGAGTATCTTATGAAAATACTCTTCTTTCCTCTGGGACCCAATTTCCCAAACTTGTGAGAGGACTCATGTGTATAGGCAGCACAACCCCATGGCTTAAGAAAACTTAAGTCCGGTTTTCTACCTGTCCATAACTCATATGGAGTGGAAGTAACTGATTTGGAAGGCACACGGTTAAGTATATAGGCAGCAGAGTTAACAACGCATCACTCCAAAAGGTAATAGGTAAGTTAGCATGCGCCATCATGGACCTAACCATTTCCGGTAGGGTTCTGTTTCTTCTCTCCGCAACACCATTTTGTTGAGGAGTATATGGAATAGACAACTGTCTTTCTATTCCTTTTTCATCACATAATTTTCTGAACTCATCGATAAATATTCTCGACCTCGATCGGATCTCAATGCTTTTATTTTCTTGTCTAATTGATTCTCTACCAGGTTCATAAACTTTTGAAACAACTTATTGCTTCAGATTTATGAGAAATCAAATAGACATATCCGAATCGAGTATAATCATCAATAAAGGTGATGAAATAAACAGCCCCATGCCTTCCTCTCACATTCATTGGACCACAGACATCAGAATAGATTAAATGCAGAGGAAATTCAGCTCTTTTACCTTTTCCAAATGGTTTCCTTGTCGTTTTCCCTTCTAGGCAATGCTTACATATGGGCAAATCGACTTTTTCAATGTTGCCCAGCAAGCCCTCTTTGGCTAGTCTATTCATTATTTGTTGGCCAATGTGACCAAGTCTAGCATGCCACACATTCACATCATTATCATAGGCATTAGGAGACGTGATAAGGGAATAACAAACATTTGCATTAACATAGTCAATATCTAATACAATGAAACCATCCAGAAAATAACCACAACCATAGTAATTTGTATATAAAAACAAATCCACACCTCTATTATAGAAGTTCATATTAAAACCTAATTTAACCAACACTAAAACAGACACTAGATTCCGACGAATCTCCGGAGCATACATCACATCATGTAGGAACAAAGTGCGTCCACCACGCATATTCAGTTGGCATGTGCCAATTCCTTTCACTTCAGCTATGGAGTTGTTTCCCACATAGATCCACCTAGTTCCAGTAGGTACCCGTCGGAATTCCACGAAGGATCCTCTATCCTTCGCTATATGGTCTGTCGCTCCTGAATCCATAGTCCACAAAGGATTAGACTTAGTTAAGAATACAGAACTCGACACAAAAGCAAAGTTCTGAAAAGTACAAGGGGTGCATACCTTCTTTGGCTCACGACAGTCGCGAGCATAGTGACTCTTCTTGTCACAGTTGTAGCATTTCACCCTTGTAAGCTTTTTTATGCGAGGACGCTTTCCTCTTGCATGTTGGTTAAATTTGGGTTTCTTCCCTGAAGGACCTGCTTCCTTGCCTTTCCCTTTATCAAACCAGTTAGGACGTTTGCGCTTGGAGCTCGAAGCTCCATTTGAGCTAGAACCAGCATGATAGATTTCAGCTTCCGGCTTAGTCGCCAAGAGGCGGTCCTCTTCCAGCTCAAGATGGCGCACTGCATCCTCAAAAGATTTGATATTTTCATTATGGGTCAGGTGCACCTTCATATGCTCCCAACTCGAGGCAAGGAAAGAATCACCGCTTGCACCGCTGCTCATCTCGTGAGGACATGGCCAGCATCTTTCAGCTCATTTATCATGTTTGACATCTTTCTAAGATGTTGCTTCATAGTCTCGACCATGAGGCTTCTTATAGGAGTCAAACCTAATAGTGAGCTGTCTCGCCCGGTCACCGAAGTATGACCAAATCTAGCTGCCAATGCCTCCCACATTTCCTTGGCATTGTCAAAACGCCTAAACTCTCGCATGACGTCATTTTCCATGCTACTCAAGCAACGTGATGCGAACAAGAGAGTTCTTTCGTTTCCATGCAGCAAAAGCTTCCTTATCTCTTTTGTCTTTGTGCAGTATTTCCTTCTTCGGGTTCTACCATGATTAGGTTAAGAGCCTCAAGTGCCTCTTGCTCTTCCAAAGACATATTGGATTTTCATGTGCCATATCTCATAGTTGTCACCATTGAGCTTTTCACCTTTGTTCAGCTCGGCAACTATGATCTTCGTGGTGAAGCCATTGATCCGAACACATCGACATATATGCACGAATTATTAATGCCTATCATTTATGCATCCCTATTTGCATAGACCCATCATATTAATGAATAATTTCAAGTAAGGCTTCAGAATCAAAAGGTCACTATGTTTCCAATCATCCTCCAAAATCCTAACTTAAAACTATCATTAATATAATTGTCTTATGCAAAATAAATTCTATGAAGTTACAAAAACTTCTATAACTACCCACTGACTAACTACCCACAAAGAACCAAAGCAATAACGAGAAAGCAACGAGATAATTGACATACAATATAATAATGCTTTCATATAATACAACTAACATATAGGTTGCTACATCAACAACAATCAGGTAGTAAGCATTACATAAGATGTCCACAAAGCACACTTAACTAAGAAAACAACCAATACATCTAACACCAAAACAAAGACACACTAACCGGGAAAGATCCTCTTTTGTTCAATTTCTTGATCTTTTCCCTTGTAACAATGCAGTAATATTCATTTACAAAATCCATCACAATTTTCTTATATGAAGCAGCTCCGTTGACATCCCATATGCGATTCAACACATCTTGCCATTCGGGTGGAAGAGTGTTTATAAAAAATCGCACCATCTCTCGATCGTGGCATAGGACGACCATTCTATATGACCCGTTGAATTTTCCCATTGACTTCCGGGACGTGATCAATTAAGTCACCACTCTCCCATCGATGATGATCGCCGCTCGCCTATCAACATAGACAGCCTATCCTTTTGTTCATCGGAATCGCGCGAATAGGTGTGCGCATCTTCGTGGGAGGCATTGTTCGTGCAACAAATGCGAACTGTTTTCGCAATAAATGCAGAACAAATAAGGGATCACAAATAATCCACATAGACTTAATTGAAAAAGAAACACATTCTTTTCCTTTTTTTTTTCTTTTTTTTTTGTCAACGGTCAACGGTCAACGGTCGTCGATCGTCGGTCAACGGTCAGGTCAACGGTCGTCGGACCGGTCGGACCGGACAGGCACCGGTCGGACCCGGTGGGGCCGGTTCGAGCGAACCGACGGCGGCACGTGCCGCGCGCGTGCGCGGGATGACGTCACGCGGACGTCATCCGGCACGCGCGCGCGCGCGTGCCGGTGTCCGCGGTTCGGGTCGAGTCGGGTCTCGGTCGGGTCGCCTAGCCGGTGACCGCCCGCCGGCCAACCGTCGTCGTTCGACGTCATCGATGACGTCACCCCCCGGTTCTTGACCGTTGGGTGACGTCATGCCGACGTCAAGCACGCGTCGGTTCGCCGATCGGCGCGAACCGATTCGCCGGCCGGGCGCGTGTGTCGCACGCGCCGGGCGAGCCGGTGCTTCCCGGCGCGTCGCCCCCACGCGCGCAGCGGCCCGCCGCGCGTGTGGGCGCGTGCGGTGTCTCCGGCGGCGTTCGACATATCGCGGACTCGTCTTGACGACCTCTTCCTTCCTATGCCATCAGAATTGAATTTTGACATACGAAAACACAGAAAAAAGGACGAATAACGCTCGGGTGTCGGGATTTCTGGCCCGATCCGTACGGCCGAAAATTTTTTTTTTGAAAAAAAATCAAAAAATTCAATCAAAAACACGATAGGGGGTCGGGAAAACATGAATCAGGGCTCTGATACCAATGTTGGGAATAACGGATCCCCGAAACCGGATTCGACACCAAATCGAACCCCTAAATGCAATGCGGAAGACAAGCCCGGGGAATTAACATGTATCACCGATCCTAAAGCACACCACACGTTCGAGCGTACCTTGTTAGCCACAGATTAGACACCGACGCCGAGAAGAGAAAGAAATCTGGCCCTGTTCGATCCGATGGCACTTTGAATCGAAGAAAAACTTATTGTTTTTCTTTTTCCCTTTTGAGAGAGAGAGAGAGAGAGCGTGAGGGAGGGAGAAGACGTACGTCAATTTTGGCAAACAGTCAGTTCTCCCTCTCTCTCCTCCCTTTTATATGTCCCTCCATCCACGGGCCCTATTCCCGTGGGCCAGGCTTTTAGGCCCAACATGGGCGGACGGGCCATAAGCCCATTAGTCATATAAAACCATCAGAGTAGAACGCCTATTCCTACCGCATTCTACGAGAAAGATGACTACGAGCACGCATAGACTCTCGAATTCAATGGAATAATCGTAATCATGTCGCTTAATAAAGAACTTGAGAGTTCACATGATTCTTCTTTGTTTGTATCCGCAAATCATTTCATTAATAACCGACCAAAAAAAAAAAATCATTTCATTAATATCGAATCATGGCCGTTTGGTACGTAATATTAAATTTTCCCAACTCTTTGTCCCGCCAGCTTCAATCATTCATCTTATGTACATTTTCACTATAAAGAAAGTGATGAGTTGACCGAAACACACCCACCCATGTGGGGGCAGGACATCGAGAGCCATTATAAACGAGATGCTACCTAATGTCATTTCTCACTTCTTTGCAGGTCGCGTAAGAATTAGAGCACCAACCGACCAAAAAAAAAAAGAATTGGAGCATCAACGTCATTCACTGGTACTGCTCGGTTCTTCCTGTGAAGGTATGTGCAAGCACTTACGGCTCTTCCACTCATATTATATCTCTCTGAGTTCCGTGTTGAATCATCTCAGTTTCGCGCTCGGATGATATGGTCTTCTCAACTAATCATGATCAAAAAGTTACTGCCTGAGAATCTGTCTGTAAACTCACCGCAACTGTAGAGAGTTTTCTCGATGGAGAACAGTAACTATCCACAAACTTATCCGGGTTTCGAGTACTTCCCTCCTCCATCTGCATGGATCGATCCGAATTCTGTATCATCCGACGACAATAACACTCCAACATGGGTCATTGTCGGTGTAGTCATTGTTGTCGTCATGCTCTGTGGTTTCCTGTTCTACTACATCCAGAGGCGAGAGAAGAAAATCCGGGAAAAAGCGGCCTCAATAACGATAAAGCCACCTCCTCCAACTACGCCAGAGGGGAAGAAGGATCCGCCTCCAACTACGAAGAAACCTGATGCTACGCCAAAAAATCCGGCTACACCCGCCAACCCGCCGCCAATGGGCATCCCGATTTCGTACCCAGGTCATTGTCCAGCATGCGGACATGGAGGAGGACTACATACTTTCTCATATACTTGCCCTCTGTGTAAGCATAAGATAGAATGCAATGTAGCGTATCCACCCAAAAAATAAGACAGAAACTAGAGTAGTTTTTCTCATCTTATTGTATGCTTATGGATTTAGAAGCTTCTATGAATGTTCGTGTGTTAAACTCTAATGATGCATGGGGATAGATCGTCCATTCTACCATACGACATTGGAGATTTCACGTAATGAATAACTTTTGTGTTTAGAGGGTTTATCGAATTTCTTCCCTTAATACTTGAGCAGTTCTATGGCCATTGAGAGACAAACTCTCAAATCATAACGAATTATAACTCTTTACATTTATTTGTAATTTCTATATAAAATGTCATAAATTGATCTAGTAATTTACATACATAACAAAAGAGCTTTCTACTCTCGGTGGAGAACCTTTTCACGGATCCACTCTATTATTACCTTATAATCCTGAGAGAGGAGCCGGTACAAGGCTACATGGGGATACTAGCAAAAAAGAAAGGACTATTTTATTCGCTTTTTTGGGTGGGCCTTTCGTACTCCAATCCGTACAGGGGAACTATTGATCCCTATCCAAAATGAAGTGCTAAGGAAGGACATATGTAGAAACCCTTGATTTTATTTCCTCGAAGCTAGCCCCGAATAGATCTGAAAAAGAGATGCATATCTACTCTGATTGTAGTATGCTGGTAAATGGGGTTTTCACTTCAGATACTCTGAGTTGGGAGATTCAGCCTTTAGTGGACCGGGCTAAGTGCAAACTAGTAGAGATGTTGGGCCTCTCTTTAGCACATTGTACTCGAAATACGAACAAGGTCGCCGACTGGCTTGCCAAAGCTCATCGATTGGGTTGTCTTCCTAGAAATTAGGTTAGTAACCTCCCGTATGCTCTTTTGGATTTGTTGTGTGCGGATACTACTGCTGTAACTGCTTTAAGCGTTACTTAGTAATGCATTTCTGTTTCTCTGTTCAAAAAAAAAAAAAAGGAAGGACATATGTAGAAAGTGTTCTGCTAGTGAATGGGAGTGCGGTTGTGACACAAAACCTTGAAAGTCTAATGATTAATAAATGGGATTTTTTTTATCCGACGGTCACGAGGGATTGAGGATCAGTGCTCGAGAATCCTTAGATGCACCCCCATAACAGAGTAAAAAAGAAACTTCTCATGTCCACCTGGTGTTGGAAAACTACATCAATCGTTTCTCGTGAAATCCGGCTAGCATAACAGTTCCTTGATTTGTAACGGTGTTGTTGTGGCCACGGTTTTCCATTGCCAAAAGATGGGATCCACAGTTTTTTCAAGGAATCCATTTTACTTGAGAAAAACTTATGGTGGGGGCAGCACAGTTAATCTCCGAGGAGTGACGATGCCGTCACCCTCAAATTTTCCTTTTCAGAAACGTCTGGTGTTCACCAAACCTTGCTTTCAATCCCACTTATTAGGAAGCACCTATGTGATATAAGGTCTAGCAACCAAGGCAACCGACGACAACCGCAACAACTAATGGAAAGCAATAAGAAAGGGATTCACAGAAACTGATAACACGGAAATTTACGTGGAATCCTTATCTATGTGAAAGGGGGGAAAATGATGGGACGACGGAATCCACTAAAGTACAAAGAGGTTTAGCCACACGACGAACGACAACAGCACAAGCTCCCTCTTCCACACGACACCACACCACAAACTCCAAACTACATAGCGTGTGCTATCACATTTTATAAGAGCAAGCATAGCTTTCCTTGAAGCTACGACCTTGTAGATCGACAATGACTGCAACAAGCTCTTGTTGGTAAAATATGGCTACGAATTTGGTAGAACAATGAAGACGGATACTAAAAGTACTCAGATCGAAATTTGAGGCGTGATATCACTTTCTTTAAGAATTTATTTGCCCCACAACGTTCTTAATGGTCACCTAAGCAAAAATCCTTCAGGATACAACAAAGTTTCGGTTAAGAATACTAGATAAAGAATTCTAAGTATTTCTCCGGGATCTCTCAGGAAACAATCAAAAAATTAGCTGTAGTTTTTCGAAAGAAGACTCGAAAATGACCACCACTTTCCTTCCGAAAATTACAAGTATATATATGAAACAGTCTTTGCAACTCTTCGTGAAAATTGCCAAAGAAAAATGAACAAACACGTCTTTTAGAAAATTGTTCGGATAAACAATTGCGACTCTTCGGAAGAAATCGAAAACCGAACAATTGTGACATTTCGAGAAAAGTTGCAAACCGAATAAGTAATTTTCCAAAAGTTGTCTTGAAAAGACACAAACAAAATTCGGAATAAAATTATTATTATTATTTATTATTTTTTTAATAGAATTTCGAATTTCATTTTATATATTTTATTTCTGAAATTCTCAAAATAAAAGATAACATTAATAAAAATAAATAAAATAAATAAATGACAAAGAGATTAGTGCTAATTAAACCACGGGCGCTCCAAGCACTAAGCACGCACCCACACGCGGGTATGGTGAGGTCTAGCCCCACCCGAGATACACAAGAAAACCCTTCATTTATAAATTGCGCCACTTCCTCCCACTTTTCCTATGTGGGACAAGGAAAAAGCACTCAGTTTGTTTTGACAAACAAACCTCCAACAGCTCTTGTATCTTGAATTTGAATAGAATACAACCTTGGACGTGCAGAAAACTCAAGCCCTCTTTCTCTCTTCTCTATCACGTGTGTGCTCTCTCTCTCTCTCTCTCTCGCGGGCAAGAGCACCACCAGCAACAAACTCTTCTAGCAATGAAAAATCAATTTTTCGTGAAAGTACCGATTTCAAGATATTTTAAATTTCAGTAATAGAAGAGATCACGTCACTTTAATCTTCGCAAAACTTTACCACTATTTCATATTTTTCAAGTACGCTTTTTAATCAAGAAAATCATTTAAAAAATAAACTGCATGCCGATACCACTCTCCGTGTTTCAAAGTCTTTCAAGCAAGTTACGTTCTAAAATTTAGATCGACGGGCCCCTCTGGTGTCTTTGATGCTATGCCCATGCGATACATCGTGCTAGGCTTCGTTTAGCAACCACGTTGCTAAAGGCTTTTGGGCCTCGAAAGGCCCTTGGCCGTATGTTAAAGCATTTTTAGAGAGCTTAAGTCTTTTAACCAAAATCAAGTCCGTAAGAGCTTCGGGCCCTAACATTTCAAGAATGCTAATACAATTTTTCTTTCAATTTTGTCCTTGCTAAATTTTTGAAATTTCAAAGATACTCTCACTAATTTCTACCTGCGCAGCGTCACTAGCAATGCCAAATATGACCACCGACGAGCAAATTAGGTGCTGGCAACCTCTTACCGAGGTTGCACGATTCTAAGCAGCCCTTGCTAGGGTCACCTAAGGTTGCCACCAATGCCAAATCTAGCTCATCGGTGTTTAGTAAAGGGTTTGAGTTTAGTTTTTTTTTTTTTTTTAAATAGAAAAAGTCCTTTATTAGTGGACTTTATCCAAACACCATTTAAACTAAAATTATTTTTCAATGCACTTTTAAATCACACTTTATCAAATATTATTTGCCTATCTGAAAACTCGTAATTTTTTTTTTTTTTGAACTACAGAAAACTCGTATTTCTTCAAACCCATTTAACAAAAGTTTTGTCCATTTCCTCAAAATTCTCCCCAAGATTTCAAGAAAACGCAGTCTTAATCAAGAAAATGTTGGGTACCTTAATGATAGACACATCGCAAAAAATTTCAGACCCTCTCTCTTCCCTCTCTCTGTTCCTTTTTCTCTCAAGTCTCTTGCTCCATCTCCAAGCACAGAACTTACCACAAAAATTTTCAGATTTTTGTCTCCTCACTCTCTCCGTTACTTTCTCTCTCTCTCTGTGTTTAGTAGTTGCTTTTGTTTTTCCTCTTTCCTCTTGTGTCCTCCTAGGCTTGGGCTGTAGCCCAAGCTGGCTGCCTTGGCCATGAAGCTCAACCTCGAACCCGAAGCTTGGGCAGTCTTGGCCGCTCGAGTTTCGAGCTTGGCCTCAGTCTCGTGGCAATGGCCACTTGGGCTTCAAGCTTGTGGCCATGGTGGCCTAAAATCATAAGCAAAGACGTCCGTCGTTGCAGCAAGAGCAGGGGTCGTCGAAGGCCTCAAAATTCAGAATCAAGGAGGTGAAGCTTCCAGGACGCTCGACCGGACGATCCGCTACTTCCCAAGAGCTCGGCGAGACCTGGAGGCGATCGTCGAGGGTGTCGTGGACGAGATTGAGAGAGAGGGGATGGAATCATGATCGGCGTTGGAGGTTCTTCTTCAGTGTCCACGAAAGTGGAAGAGAGAGAGAGTGAGGTTGTTACGGAGGTGAGAGAATGTTTGTAGTCAGTTAGCGAACGACTTGAGAGAAAAGGTAACGGAAAAAGAGGAGAAAAAGTAACGGAGAGAAAGGAGAGAGAAAGTCTGAAATTTTCTGCAATGTGGGACCACTGATAACACGTGTCGAGCGTCCAATGGACTTATACGAATCCGATATATCTATTATTAAGGTATCCAATATTTTCTCATCGAATTAAGTCGTGTTTGTTTAAAATTTTTTTTTTTTTGGTAATGTGTTTGTTTAAAATTGTTTCTATCCCTCGGAACACAAATTTTTGTTCTTTTGTTTCGGGAAAACAAACATATAATAAAAATGCATTTGTTTACACTTTTGTTTCTATCTATTTTTTTGTTCCTGAGAATAGATTTGAAACAGAAATAAGAAATAGAAAAAACTTATTTCTTATTCTTAGGAATACTTTCGAAAAACACTTTTTTTTCTTCTTCTTCTTCCTTTTGCTGATCACCGGCCTTAACCATGGCCGGCACTGGCGCCGGCCAAACGAGGGCCAACAACCTCGCTGGCCCCTGGAGAGGTCGAGCCACCTCCACGATGGCGTCGCCTGGCGGTGGCTCGGCGAGGCCGAGCCTCATGTGGCTACCGCGAGACTCAGCCTCCCCAACTGGCATGAGGCTGGGCCTCGCTAGGCCAGGGCGAGGCCAACCTTGTGCCGCCTAGGCGAGGCCAAGCCTCACTGATGGCCTGGCGAGGCTAGCCGAGGCCAGGGTGGCCTCCAGCAAGCTTGCCAAACGTTACCCAGCCGACGACTGGCCAAAGAAAAAAAGAAAAAATAAAAATAAAAATATTAAAAATTTAAAATAAACAAAAAAATTATACAAGTTTATCAAACGTGTTTACATTCTTTTTCTATTCCAGAACATAAATTTAGTGCGATTACCAAATGCGTTATTCTGTTCAAAAATTGTTCTCCGAAACATAAATAGTTTTTTCTATTCTTAAAAATAATTTTTAAACATAAACGTTACTAAATTCGCCTTTAGAAACCCATCAATTTCCTACTCTTGGCACCTAATCTAAAAGCCTGGCTCAGCTCGAAGGCAGACGCCCCAAATTGGTTGTGGATTGGGCTTTACTGTCTTATTAGACGGGCCGGACAAAGAGATGCCATCTTTGGTAAGGCCGTCCACGCGCAGCTGATGTTAAGATGACGTTAAGATTTGAGTTTTAGGTTTTATCGTAATTAATTCCGGATCACGCTTATTTCAATATAAGCGGATCGACACGACCGTTGAACTTGGGAATTGGCGAGGTTGGAGCAATAAAGTCTGATCCGATCTGGGATTTTCATTTACAAGTCCAAAGCCCGCCCCCCTCGTCACAACCCCAGCATTATAAAATTCCAGAAAAGATCAGACAGAGATCGCATCGAGGCCTCTGGGCAGCTTCACGGAACCTTCGTCTGCATTGGGCCTTGTGCAAATGTGACGCACCGGCTGGCAAGCACAGCGAGGTTTTTGGGAATCTGGAGTTTGACTCTGTCCCTCGATACACTTGTAATTACAAAACAGCGATCTGAGCTCGATCGCCGATGACGAGGGCGATGGTTTCCCGCTGACCGAACAGAGATGCCACGTGGCGCCTGGTTCCTCAGACAGCGTGACGACCCGGGGAACTTGCTCTGGACTGTACGGCCTTCGGCGGTCGGAAGATGATGCGTGGAAGAAAGCTCGGTGGGGTTTCTTGAATCATAGGGAGTTATGGATGCGTTCAAGCGAATTTCAAAGTTAACACGTTTGCCCTTACCAAATTTATGAACCGTACGAGATGATGTGAAAGGTCATCCAGTCTTTCGCCACTTGCCCATGCCCATGCCCGTGCCCGTGCCCGTGCCCGGGCCCGTGATCTTTTTATTATTTTTCCAATGAGTTGCCGTGGACGTGCTTTTGCATTTATTGGCGAAAATCGAGTCGATTGCGCGCGAGAATTTGAATTGGGTCTCACTTAGCTAAACAAAATGGGACTTTTCTAATTGAAAGAAGTTCATTCATGAATTGGTACGGCGAATTTCAATTGGATGTACCGATAGATAGGACTCGGTGCATGGCACAGTTGAGTGACCCCTTCAATGAATGTTTCTCCAGCTAATTTGCTTAGTACCTTCATTCACTCGTGCATAAAGGTAGTTGGGTCATTCATTTTTCGGAATTGGTACTTGGTTCGATGGTCCTCCATTCGTACCAATATAAAAAAGGGACCGATATGACAAACAAAAGAAAAGGAAACAAAAGGCCAAATACAGGGGCGACGCTCGTCTGACTTGCTGCGAACGGACCGGACAAGCAAAGACATCTACCAGACCATTACGCCTCGAGATTCACAATTCCCTGTTATCATTTCGGAAAAATTTCGAATCGAAGAGTGATTCCCATATTTGAATGTATTTTGGCATAATACATGTGCATACGTACGTGTTATTGGACATGTAGGTGCATGTGTGCGTCTTAATCTAGTTCATTGTTACGATTTGATGGAAGAAATAACTTAATCTAATAATTTGTGGTTAATGACTATTTGATTTTGATTAATGAATCGATCAAAGTGAACTTCACTAATGGGATGTATTGCACGTATAGTTGTTCAAATCGACAAGAATTAGCAACATGATGTATAAACCAATTTGAATCAACTTTTGAGAAAATTATCCAATCAATCATAAACTTATTATATAGATTCCAACTTAATTATAAAACTTTCAGTTTTGCTAATTTTGCACTAAATATATTCGTGAGATTCCAATATGATTTTTACGATCAATTTTCGTTTGAAAATACTAATATGACAGTACAGTTATTCCCGCTATGCTACTTGACACAGCTAATTTCTAACGTGGAAAAATGCAATGCTAGATTGTTTTATATTTTTTTCCTCAACTTTTTTTCTTTATTATGTCTTATATAATTCCTATTTATATTCTCCAACAATTACATGCTATTGAGCCTAGAGAAAACCTATGTAGTCGAGATCTGTGACTAAAATAAAGGGATGAATGTAAATATTGTGCATTATTAAATGAAGAGTTCAACCAAAAATAAATAAAAATGAAGAGGATGCGAGCCTATTTATAGCTTTATACGATAACTATTTTAAAGTGATGTGATATCAATTACAATCTGTCGTAATATAAAAATATCTCTATCATTCCCCTCAAATTCAAAGACTACATTTTGTGGACCATATATAACTTCGGATATGATATATATCATGTCCTATATTTTTGGCAGAATATCAAATTTGGATATGATCTGGATATTAACCCGGATATAAAAAAAAATTCCATCTAGAATGTGAGATAAAGCTAAATATGATATCTAATATGGAAAAATTAAAGAAAAAAAAAGGAGAAAAAACCCGATGGACTCACTTCCCTGCTTATCATTCCACATCGTCCCCATTGGGTCTGCACCTCTTGGTTGATCCCTCTTCTCGCCATCAGCTCACCATTGCCGTCCTCAACCCCAAATTTCATAGAGGAAACAAAGCATTTGAGTTCAGCCAAGGAGGACTCAAGTATTGGTTTCAGAGTATTAATCCAAAAGGCGACCTATGAAGAAGGAAGATTAGATGATGATAGTCCGTGGTGTCTCATCTCCCTTCAACACCAACCAGCCTATGTATTTCAAAGATTTAATAATTACTTGAACCCATGTTATATCCAGACATTATCAAACGCTATATAGGATACTTTAAATCTTATCATATCCTTATTTTATCAAATAAAAATGTTTGGACAACCAAATACGGCCAAAGTGACATTAAAGAGGTTAATGTGAGTTTGGAAAAAAAATCCATAGAACACCTAAGTAGATGTGTCTTGATCATGACATTGGCTATCTGTTCGGAGAATGAAGTAGAGACAAATTGAACATTGCCACAACAAACGTGATATTAGAAAAAATAATAATTTGTTTTAATGTGCTTGATGTGTTCATTAAAAACATAATGACTTGTCATTCGATCTTAGTGAATTTGTTTCTCATGACTCATTTTGATTTAATTTACTTTCATACCATGTGTTTGGAATGCGTAATAGAAGTCCGTTATTTTCATTAGAAGAGATCGTCAAGAGAGAACTAAAATCTAAGTCAATTAATATATCTAGTTGAACTCAATTTCGTTCAAATTTTGGTTTGGAATTTTCTAGCATAATATCAAAATCAAGTTTTACTCCTTTCGCGTAAGCCTCCGCCCCATTAGTCAAATTTCCACGTGTCATTTCTAGTTTGGCTTGCACGCGAGTGGGGGTGAGTTTATATCAATTCTCATGCTGAAGCTTCTCCTTCGTATGGTGATCTCTTCTGCATTTGGCTATTGTCGACCCTTTTTTCTTTTTCTTTTTTTCTTTTTTGGCAGACTCCATGAAGGTTGAGTTGGTGGTGGCGCTGTTGGAGCTCCTCTGTGGACAGCAGAGACGCAAATCTTGGTTCGACAAAACGAAAAATCATCTTCCCAAAAAAAAAAAAAAAAAAAGCTCATTTGAATGAGTTCGATTCGCTCATTTGGTTACTGTAAAATTAAAGACGGAAGAGAACGAACATAGAAAACACCGATTTAGTTGCTTCGTCAAGGTTTTGCCTTTTTGCTTGGATAATCAACCACAAAAATTGTGACCTACACGGCTCAAATTCACGGTCTGGATCTCACTCGACCCATTGGTCTTCAATTTGAGAACAGCTGGTCTTTAACTTCAAAGAATGATGATCCACTTCAGAACCTCCACTTTCTAACCCTCAGGAATAGGTTGAACCCAATTCGAGAGCTCCCTATCGCAACGGAGCTTGGCAAAGGTCGAGTTTTCCAAATATAAGGTCATGACACATAGAATGATCAGCACTAACTGTATCTCTATGTGAAAATTTCCCGACCTAAATTTGACAAAAAGACTACATGAAAAATCATACAAAAGTGTAAAACTAAACTGGATCAAATTAAAAAGTTTAAAACTCAAAACGAATGCAGCATACTTGACTTCCGTTCGTTCATCGATTTTGACCGGAGACGAGGGGGATGGTTTTCCTCCTTCGGGGAAACTTCTCGTCCTCAGTGACTCTTTTCTGGAGACGTAGGGGTTGCGCGGTCTACCGCCGCCACAAAGAAGCGGACGAAAGCAACAGACAAAAACAACGGGCAAGTGGCCCCCCCTGGCACGCCCCAAATTACTGCTCGTCGATGACAATTCAACGGTTTGAGATGCTACAAGCTTGAGCAGTCGCGCCCTTAACCCTCGACACGACCAAGGATTCGCATAAATTCTTTGCGTGCCGCTTTCGGGTCACGTCGAAGGACGCCTCAATAGGCTTGGCAAAAAAGTCATGACATGACATGATTTAAAGATGTTTTACTTTATCGACCAAATTTTACGTGTTGAACGAGTTTTGCCCCATGCTTTGACTTTACCACGACTCATGGAATTGGTTCGAGGTACTAGCCCGGTGGAGACTTTCGAGGCTTGCATAGGGTCCTTCGCCATTTTAAGCAAAAATAGAGATAACTAGTTAAAAATTGATATTAATATCACAAAAAAAACATCAAATTGATACAATTATGATAAATTTATCATGGACTATTTTTTTATCAATAAAAACTCCAAATAGGTATACACGTAACAAATTTACCATCTATAATTTCTGTTAAATATTATTTTCAAATTATTGAGTTAAATGACATGTAATAATTGATAGGTACTAATTTAGAATTTATCTTTCGTCTATTACAAGTATACTATTAATCCAATTTATATTTCATTTATGACAAATTTACATTTGTCATAAATGATCGGTTGGGGTTTTGAGTTGTCAAAAATTAATCCATTAGTTTGGGATTAATTAATTTTGGATAAATTTATCATAAATATATTAAATTTGGGTTTTTCGTGATATTAACCCTAGAAATTCTAAAGCGAGAAGTAGTTTTGCTCGGAAGAATATAATCGAGAGCCTACGTATGCAATGCTAATCGAGGCACGCCAAGCAAAGAAAGAATTCACAGACTCTTGAAAGTTTGTGTGGCTCGAGGAATTGAATCTTCTACTTCGAATGGTATTTCCTTTGATAACTCAATAAATCCGGCCCTTGGTTAATGAACATGAAATTCTTGCCCACGATTGAAACTTGCTAAGAGGATCGCCTATGTGATTGGAGATCCATAAATGGATATGATTTTTACCAAGTGGAATGTTATCAATTTCCAACAAGAAAGACAATTACCATTGATTCAAGAGCACCATCACTAGACCATTGTCAAGACAAGTGGGTCGTAGCAAATAAAAAATGATCCAATTCAAATTAAGCAATTTAACTCATTTTGACTCATATAATTCAAATCTAATAACCCATATCCATATCAAAAACATATTTAATTCGAATTATATTGCTAAAACAATTTAATATAAAATCAAATTTAAAAAAAAAAAATATCCAAACTAAAGCGAGAGAGTAAGTAAGTGAGTGCAAGATTAAGTAAAAACGAAAGAAGATAAGGAGAGAGTCACAGAAATTAATTGAATCTAAATAAGTTATGAATCCATTTAACATCTATATCATTTTGAACTTTACTATTGTAAACTCATGTATTGAACATGGCATAAAAATCATGGTCAATGGACACTTGAAATGAAAAATGGGGGCATGACCTTGACAGATTCAGTCCTATTCCAATGGAGCCTAACGCTCCGTTTGGGAATCCGAGGGAAATGAGGGAATTTTTCTTTTCTGGAGAGAGGGAGAGAATTTTAGGGACATTCTCGAAATTCAAACGGATGGTGGTGGGTTCCCCCACTTAGCAATTTTTCTCTTCCCCCTAGCCACGATTCCAAGCGTAGCATAAAGTCATCCCCACTTAAAAGGAAAAGTCCAGCGGATCCACTCATCAGCGATCCCCTAAACTTTTGAGACCCGTCGATCAAAAATAAAATTAGCAAAGTCCAATGTGAATAATGATATAAAACAAAAAAAAAATAAAAAACGCACCAAGCATAAAGTAGAGGGAATATGCCGAGAGTCCACGGTGGGGATGCCCGCAGCTGCAAAAAGCACCCCCCACCCCGGCCGCTCTTCCATCAAGCCGGGGGGAGAGGAGGGGGGCTTCCACGAACCTTCCGAAAAGCGTGAAAGTCTAACCGCTTAATTAAATCCTCAATTAAGAACAATTAATTAATCCCCTAATCGCGTATTTAATTATATTCGATCCCCCCTCTCTCTCGAAGCAATTCCTGCGCCCCCTCAAGCGAATCCGTGGTACGCCGCCGCACGCACCCGCACCAGGACTCCTCCCGTAACCAAAACAGAGCCGTGAAAGAAAAGGAGCTTCGCGTCACCCGTACCCACGTGGCGCCCCCCCATTGGCCGGCCCACGCGAGGGATCCAGACGCTTCCACAGGAAGTGTACCTGAGCGGTGCGGGAGAGGGAAGCAAATTATATAGAGCACTGAAGAGAAGCCAAGAGAATCAATCGTTCGCCCCTTCGGAGAGTGATCGTCTCTCGTGTCTGTTTTTTTGGGTCCCTACGAGAAGAGCAGCGGCGGCGTCGTCGTCTTCCAGATCCGCTCGCGACTGTGCTGCTCTGTCGGTTCTCGCCCGCCCGCCCGCCCGCCCGCCCGCCCGCCCGCCGCGGAGGGGAGTGAATTTATTGCAGCCGCATCGGCGGTTTCCGCGTGAGTTCTCTTCTCTTCCTCATTTCTCTGGTGGGGTCAGCCGATCGGTAATCTCTCGCTCGCGCGGGTCGTTTTCGGGGGTCGATTGTTTCTACCTGCAGGCCGATTGACCTTATCCGTTCGCTTCGATTTGGAGCAGATCTCGGAACCCTAAGGTGAAATCCGGTCGATTCGCTCTCTTCGAAGGTCGGCGGCGCGGTCCGCTTTTCCGGGTGGGGGAGATCTCCCTCGATTCGGGTCTCTTTCTCGGGTTCTTCGTCGTCGTTTTTTTGTGGCGAATGAATTGTCTGGTCGGGTTTTGCTCTCGAGTAGTGTGCTGTCGCCTGAGAGTGGCTATTTTCTATCTACGTTCCGATGTGTTCCGCTTCTAGTCGGAGCATTAGTGTGATTTCAGCTGCCTTGGACTTTGCTCTTTTGAATTCGCTAGTGCATTTCATCGTTATTCATAATCAGCAGTTCCTTTTGACGAGTTCTTTTTTTTCTCTCTGCACCATGAAAGAAAGTGTGCCTAGGTGCTGGAGAAGTGTTCCTGATCTGTCATACAATAGGCTGGCCTTTTTTTCTTTTGGGTTCTTATGTTTCCGTTTCCTCAGATTGCTAGATGTTTCCAGCAATTGCCGATTCTGATCCTGATTTTTTGTGGACAGGTAATGATTGTCGCCATGGATAACATTGGTTCCTTGTGAAATTTCCATATCAAATTGGACGTAATCGGTTTGCTTAAGTTTTTTCAAGAAATCGGTAAAAACCTGATCGGCAATGGGGAAGGGAGGTGAAAACTACGGGAAGGGAGAAAGTTCCCATGTTCCGTCATCCGACCAAGAAGTTTTTCCAGCATGGTCTAAAGACCCGCAAGAGTGTGAAGAGAAGTACAAAGTTAACCGTCGCGAGGGATTGTCGTCTGAAGAAGTAGAAAAGAGGCGACAGATTTATGGGTACAACGAGTTGGAGAAGCATGAGGGTGTCTCGATTTTTAAACTGATTTTGGATCAATTCAATGACACCTTAGTTAGGATTTTACTGGCTGCTGCTGTTGTCTCGTTCGTTTTGGCTTGGTTGGATGGTGAGGAAGGTGGAGAGATGCAAATAACTGCATTTGTGGAGCCCCTTGTGATTTTCTTGATCTTGATTGTGAATGCCATTGTTGGAATTTGGCAAGAGAGCAATGCGGAGAAAGCACTAGAGGCATTGAAAGAGATCCAATCGGAGCAGGCATCTGTTATTCGTGATGGAAAGAAGATGCCAAACTTGCCTGCAAAGGAACTCGTGCCAGGCGACATTGTGGAGTTGAGGGTTGGTGATAAAGTTCCTGCTGATATGCGGGTGTTGACTCTTATAAGCTCAACCTTTAGGGTTGAACAAGGATCTCTCACTGGAGAGAGTGAGGCAATTAGCAAGACTGCTAGAGCAGTTCCGGAGAATTCAGATATTCAGGGAAAGAAGTGTATGGTTTTTGCTGGGACGACTGTTGTGAATGGGAATTGTATTTGCTTGGTTACGCAGACAGGAATGACCACAGAGTTAGGTAAGGTGCACTCGCAAATCCACGAAGCTTCACAAAGTGAGGAGGATACCCCTTTAAAGAAAAAGCTGAATGAGTTTGGAGAGGCTTTGACATCAATCATTGGAGTGATTTGTGCACTCGTGTGGCTTATTAATGTGAAATACTTTCTTACATGGGAATATGTGGATGGGTGGCCTAAAAATTTCAAGTTCTCCTTCGAGAAGTGCACGTATTACTTTGAGATAGCAGTTGCCTTGGCAGTGGCTGCAATTCCTGAAGGTTTGCCCGCTGTTATTACGACATGCTTGGCTCTTGGCACGCGGAAAATGGCACAAAAGAATGCTCTTGTCAGAAAATTGCCTAGTGTTGAGACTCTTGGTTGTACGACTGTCATATGCTCTGATAAAACAGGTACTCTGACCACCAATCAGATGTCAGTGACAAAGCTTGTTGCTATGGGTACTCAGCCGGGTAATCTGCGGTCATTCACTGTGGAAGGGACAACCTATGATCCTTTTGATGGAAAAATTCAGGACTGGCCCATGGGACGGATGGATGCCAATCTCCAAATGATTGCAAAGATTGCTGCTGTTTGCAATGATGCTGGTGTAGAAAAAGCTGGAAAACATTTTGTGGCCAGTGGAATGCCCACCGAGGCAGCACTAAAGGTGAAACTTTAGAAGAATCCATTATTGTTACAAGCTTTCTTTCTCTTGCTTCAAATTTGTTCTAGCAGAATTGGATTAAGTACAGGGCAATTTTTTTCTATCTTTGAACTTGCAAAATTTCTGAATTCATTTTAAATTGGGGATTCATCTTTAATTGGAAAATGATTGGGAAATTCTATATTCTTTTCCACTATAAAAAAATAAAAACAAGGCATCGCTGTTGGATATTCCACCTTCATGTAACTAGTGGTTTGCTGGGGAAACATGCTTTGCTTGAATTGGCTAATACAGTTTCTGGAGATTGTATAGTTGTCTTTTAGGTTCTTACTGGCATGTTTCTATCTCAAAACAGGTTTTGGTTGAGAAAATGGGATTTCCTGGAGGCAATGAGGATGGCGGATCTTCTGGTCATGGTGATGGACTACGTATGTTTTCTCATCATTTTATTGATGGTTTCTTGATCTATTTTTGGGCACTAAGACATTCTTTGTTCTTACTATAATTTCAATAAAATGTCCTTTATAAGGTTGTTGCCAACTTTGGAATAAACTTGAACAACGGATTGCTACTCTTGAGTTTGATCGTGACCGAAAATCCATGGGCGTTATTGCCAATTCAAGCTCTGCAAAAAAGACGCTGCTTGTGAAGGTATTGCAATCTTTCTGTGTTTTGGAGATCACCATCTCCCCCAGGGAGACAATAATAAAAGAATAATGCTCCTTCATGAAAATCATATAATTAGATTGTGCTCAAGCCCTCGAATGCCCCTCTCTTGGAAATATGTGGAGGATGATGAATTTAGTCTACAAGTGTCAGTATTATTATCTGGCTAGATGCTAAGTCTTATATGCTTTCCATGTGTCTAGTATGGTTTAAAAATCTATGCTGCCACTTCTCTGTTCAGTAACTTGAGAAAGACGATCTTGTTTTAAAAGTAAAATGAGAAAGCATGTGAAGTTCTGCTGTTAAAGGAAAATACACAATGAATGAAAGCATCGTTGCACATCAAGGATCTGCCAAATGGATTTCACAGGAGAGCATTTGGTTAGGTTGAATACTTTCGTGTCAAGGAGAATATTGGTTTTGCTGCATCCATATTCTTGCAACCTTTACTTAGTTTTCCCTGTAGACTAACAATTGTAGGTTTTAGCTGGTGTGACATGTTCTGTGTTAATTTTGTGACGAAGTTGTTGGGGGAGAATATGGAGAAAAAGGGAGGGGGAGGCTTATCTCATGCACCCACCCTCTCTGTTGGGAATGCTGTCATATACTACTGTTGCATAGAAAATGATGGGGTCAATATAAACGCTCATCTTTGTCATTTCTGTGTGGTTAACTTATTTTATTGAGATTTGACAGGGTGCAGTGGAATATGTTCTTGAAAGAAGCTCCTTTGTTCAGCTCCTCGATGGTTCTGTGGTAGAGTTGGATCAATATGGCAAGGATCAAATTCTAAAACGCCTCCGTGAAATGTCAACCGGCGCACTGCGTTGTCTAGGCTTTGCATACAAGGATGAACTCCCTGAGTTTGCTACTTACAATGGTGATGAAGATCACCCGGCTCATAAGCTTTTACTTAATCCAAACAACTATTCTTCAATTGAAAGTAATCTTGTTTTTGTTGGCTTGGTTGGGCTGAGGGTAAGGTGGCCTTCTTGCTACTCATTCATGCTTTGGTTCCTTAGTTGCTCTAGGGTGAATATTTTTCAAATTTTCTGTTTACATAAATTCACAAGCTTGACACTTTAATTGTTTACTTGTTATTGAAGGATCCTCCACGGAGGGAAGTCCGTCAAGCAATTGAGGACTGCAAAGCAGCAGGAATACGTGTCATGGTAATTACAGGAGACAACAAGGATACAGCTGAAGCTATTTGTCATGAAATTGGTGTGTTTGGATCTGATGAAGGCATTAGCTCTAGGAGTCTAACAGGAAAAGAGTTTATGGATCATCCTCATAAGAAAAAATATCTAAGACAAAGTGGAGGGCTATTGTTTTCGAGGGCCGAACCACGGCATAAGCAAGAAATAGTGAGGTTGCTCAAGGAAGATGGCGAAGTAGTTGCGATGACTGGTGATGGTGTCAATGATGCACCTGCCTTGAAATTGGCTGACATTGGTATTGCAATGGGCATATCTGGAACAGAGGTACTACTTTTGTATTTTTGCCATCATAAAATGTAATTTGATAAAAATTATTCCAGGGTTGACAACATTCAAATTGTGACGACGGTTAATGCAGTTTACTGAGTAGCAGAAGTGTCAAATGGTGTGTGATATGCAGTGGCTTAGTAAATGTGCAACATAGAATGAGTGATCAACTTTATGAACGGTATTCGACCAGGAAAAAGAGGGGAAAAAAAAAACAACACTTTGGAATGGTAGGCATATGCTAGCTAAGAACTGTTCAGTCTGTTCCATCCATGACGTTAAAATATGGAGACTGCAGCCTTTGGGTGGGGAGCTTCTCCTTTCTTGTCTCATATTAACCTTGAATTGGACCATAATAATGCCTGATCTCAGCAGTGTCTAGTTTAGTTTTTGTTGCCCAGCAAACTTGGCTTGATGCTTTACACTGTGCTAATCAGTTAGCTGGAATTATTAGCAGCTAGCTGATGATCTTTTGGTCTTGTATTTTTTCATTTTTCTAAGTTCTTATTACATTACTTTGTGTGGAATCACTCCAGGTGGCAAAAGAAGCCTCTGATATGGTTCTGGCAGATGATAACTTTAGCACTATTGTAGCTGCCGTTGGTGAAGGCAGGTCGATCTACAATAACATGAAGGCTTTCATCAGGTTTATTCCCACTTTAGTTTTGCACAAGTTGTGAACTTACATTCTACTTTTGTCTTAAAGACACAAATACTTGGGTGCGCGCGCACGCATTTGTGCAGTAAGGATGTTAGATCTACAATTAGCTTAGCAGCATTGATGCCGCCTTTTTACGGGAGTCCCTGCTTAAAGAATTGAGCTGGTAGTCAGTCATATAAACAGGAGGCTTGAAAAATACTCAGGCACATGTTAGGCAAAAAAATGGGCAGTAAGCTTTCAACTTTGCTAGTAAAGAACCAACAAAAGAGGGCTAGAATATTGCATTGATACTTCTTTTTTCTTCTCGTAATTCTTTTCGAATTACCTTTAACAGTACCTTAAAACCTTAGGAAATAAGTAGAAGTGGCTGTTGATCATATGGAATATCTACACATTAGATAATTCATCTTGTTGCTATTTTATGGGAAAGCTGTTGAGAGACAGCTGAGGTTTGTGGGGGCATGGACCTTTCTTGTCTATGTAAATCCACATAATCAGTCCCTATTATGTTTTCTATGGAAATAGATTTTTAACTGGAGCAATGCTATAACTCCATTATGTATAAGCTGAAAATTAATTAGTCCTTAGATGAAAGTATGACTTTATCATTCTTGCTTAAATGAAAATGTCAGGTACATGATATCATCAAATATTGGAGAGGTGGCCTCTATTTTCCTTACTGCAGCACTGGGCATACCTGAAGGCATGATCCCCGTTCAACTTCTTTGGGTTAATCTTGTTACGGATGGACCGCCAGCTACAGCCCTTGGATTTAACCCTCCAGATAAAGATATTATGAAGAAGCCTCCAAGAAGAAGTGACGACTCATTGATCGATGCTTGGATATTGTTCCGCTATCTGGTATGAGCTCTTTTTCTGAATTATGTGCCCTTGATTTTTATGTATGTTATACTGCAGCTTAATATACGAATTCCATCATATTCCTTGCAATTGGTTTGCCACAGGTGATTGGGCTCTATGTTGGGATTGCAACAGTAGGCGTATTCATCATCTGGTATACTCACGACACATTCCTGGGCATTGATTTGAGTGGAGATGGCCATAGCCTTGTGACTTACTCACAGCTTGCTAATTGGGGCCAGTGCCGTTCTTGGGAAGGCTTTTCGGTCAGACCTTTCACTGCTGGGTCTAGCGTATTTGACTATCGGTCAGATCCATGTGAATATTTCCATGCCGGAAAAATCAAAGCCTCGACTCTCTCCCTCTCCGTCTTGGTTGCCATTGAGATGTTCAATTCCCTTAATGCCCTCTCTGAGGATGGGAGCCTTCTGAGCATGCCGCCGTGGGTCAACCCCTGGCTTCTTCTGGCTATGTCCGTTTCATTTGGCCTGCACTTCTTGATATTATACGTGCCGGTCCTTGCTCAAGTATTTGGCATCGTTCCTCTCAGCCTGAATGAGTGGTTTCTGGTGTTGGCTGTTGCTTTGCCTGTGATTTTAATTGATGAAGTTCTCAAGTTTGTGGGAAGGTGCACAAGTGGATGGCGGTATTCAGGGGCACAAAGATCTTCAAAACATAAAGCAGATTAAGATTCGTGGGAAAGAAGAATGTATAAATGGGATTAGTGGAATTTTGGCCCAGCCATAGGTTAAGAATGACTTCTCCCTGGCTGAAGGTTCCATTCCTGTTTAAGATGGCAATGGGAGCTCAAATTGCATGCTGAGTGCATTATTGTCAATGACGACACTGCCATTTTTTTTTTTTTTTTTTTTGGGACATTAACATTGCCATATGTTTAAACAGTAGCATTTTCTTAGAACATCTATAGATGCCCCAATCTCATCTTTCAAGGTTTTTAAGATATGTGGATTGGATTTTTTGTTTTTTTCTCCTCAAAGCTGAAGAAAGTTGTTTCAATGCGCTGTGCCAAGTTATTTTGCCCATGTTCTGGTTGTGCGGTAGATCAATTTGGCAGTCTCTTGAAGTTTGATTGATGCTTCGCTATATATAGATACGCACATACACAACTATTTGTGGTTCAGTTTGGTTCAATTTAATTGAGCCTGAAATGTTGAATCTAAGCCTTGGAGCTAAACCATTCATTTGTCTCCATTGGCCAGTTGGGTAGGCTCCTGAAGTATCTGGCTCCGGCACGATGTGGTTTTAACGTATTCATCGTCGCTGAGTCCCTTCTAAAGGATATAGACTTTTTAGATTAATCCTTTTCCATTACTAAAGGAAGGACTTGAATCTTGGACTTAGCATCGACGCATTTGAATGTAAAAATGACATTTGCCTTTTTGGCTTCACGTTGTTTGTGCCTAAATATTTTCGAACCGATTTGGCTGGATGAATCTTCCATTTTCATTTGGAATCCATCAATTTCTTTTTGGGGGCCAAGCTCCTATTATCTTCGGTTACATGCGGTTCGAGCCTTGTTTTCTCATTGTTTTTTCTTTGGAAGCGACGACTTCATGCCTTAATCTATGTCTGATGCCAAACTTGGGTCTATTTTCCAAAATGATCTATTATGCAGGGGGTAATCTTCTCCTTTTCAGGTTTTGCAATGAAATAGTTACCAGTGTCTCGATTAGGAAGGGAAGATTTATTTCATTCCTGATCATGCTTAGGCTGTCACTTTACATGAATATCAAGCTGGTCAAATAGGCGGTCACTGTCAGCATGCAGCTTAAGCACAGCTGATAACAGGTGGTTTCGTGTTTCTAAAAAAATTAGAGTTTTTTCTTGCCTAGACTTGGCGCTTCCGATAGTTATTTTCTTTCTTGCCTAGACTCAGGTGCACACCCGGAGTGTGTCCTGTGAACTGGCCTCGAACGGGCAGTACGAGGAAAGCGAATGAAAAATAGAAAAAGAACCTCCGGGGTCACGCAGCCAACAGTTGCCTATCGAATCATCAGCACACACCATGTGAAAATGCCTCCAAGCTTTCCTTGGCTCTTCAGCTCATTGCAGGCCTGGAAAAACCCTCCGTTAGGTTGCAGTCCTCCTCCCCCTTTGCTCATGAGACTGGCCAGGACTTGCCCCCCTTAAAAATTAGAAGCTTGTTGTTTGTAGTAAACCAGGAACTCCGAAACACCGATGTGGTCGTATGCATAAAATTGGAAGTTGATGTAGTCGATGGAACTCCCGTTTTTCTTCCACAGAGCCAGGTAATAGGTTTGGATTTCTTCATGCGGAGCTATTGATGCAAATGAGGTTACCCTGCTTTTCTTTAGCCTTGTTACGAGCTGCCCTGATGCAATCTGCAAAAACGCTAGGACTTGCTTTGAAGTGTTCATAGTCGATGTCGATTCCGTTGAGGTGGTATTCCTTTATTATTACCGTCAACGAAGATATGGCATTCCGAACCCAGGAGTTTGTGGATTTCGGGTCGAAGAAGGCCTTGCCGCGTCCGATGCTGTCTCCGCCCAAGCTCACGGCAAACTTGACCTTCGGATGTTTCTGCTTGAAAGAAGCGATGGCTGAGGCAATCAGATGGTTGGTTTCCCAGAAGACGTTGAACTTTCCATTGGTTGGAGAAGGGTTGTCTTCGCTCACGTAGTCGATTGCAAAGGCAAGGATGAAGTGGAATTCGACTTCCGGGTTTATGGGGATGTCAGATAGTTGGATAGTATCTGACTCTGCTCTGATGTACTCGCGGAAGAGCTTGGTATTGGCGGCTGCAAATCACCACTTCAATGAGAAATGAAGCATCCGAAAAGAAATGGCGGAAACCATTAAGAGTAAATATGCAAATTCATCTGCTCGAGTTTTAAAAGGCTGCAGACCTCAGTCACATTACTTGGTATATCATTCTTTCGTTGCGCTAATCACGCGAATAATCATCATTAGTTGCCATAAGTGCCCATTTATTGTAGGGATTGGCAAAATCGAACCCCGTTGAACTCATTCAACCCGGCCATAACAAAAGACATAGAAAGCATGAACTAAAACCCAATCTAATAACTCGAACTCCTCTCATCTTATGTCCCAATGATGTAGAGCTTGCTCACCATTGGTAGTGTATATAAAGAGCAAATAAAGAGTGCGCGAGAGGGCACTGCGGAACTCCATATTTGCTCCGTGTACACTCTCTGGACTCACGACCAGTTCATCATCTGCAATGCTTTATATAGTCAGGGGGACTTGAACGTATCGGCTGATTCCATCCTTGGGAACGTTTAGCTGCTTTTATTATTAGCCGCCCAGCGATATCCAAAAGCAGCACCTTTATTGGCCACTAGCTGTCTATCAACCAAGTCTCGACACAGATTCCTTCGTGACTATCTAGCTTTTATCTGTCAACAGCGGAAAGCATCTTGAATCTTGACTCCCGAATTCGGCGGCATATTCTGGCCATTTAATCATCATTCATCGATGACTCAAGAATCTGGTTACGATGACGGGATGCAAAGAAGACAGAAAGCTCGCGGTTTGCTTCTGATGTTTCGAGAAGGCCGTCATCTACCAAAACACCAAGAAAAGCTCAGTCCATTTGTTATCCTGGCAACACAGAAAATGACAACGCTAGGGGTGGCCACCGTCCAGGACATTTTTTGGACCGGACGGCCCAACATCTTCCTGAAAGAGAATAATTCGTTCGGGATGGGGTCGTACTGAGTCAGGTCAAAGGTCCCTTGGTGAGACCGAGCAAAACCAACCGTTCTTGCACATGCCTTTTGCTGACAGACCATGAAGAGATGTGCTTAACACATTTGGATGCAAGAGTTTTTATGATGTAAGTTACATTAATTGAAATTGAATTTATTGTACTATGAGATTAGACTAATAAGGTGAGATAGAAATATTCTTAATTAGTCTAATATAAGGCTGGCTTATATGGGCCGATTAAATCCGACTTTTGATGAGAGAGAGCATATGGCTTAAAACAATATAAATAACGTTCAAGTCGCTCTTCTAACTTTGATACATAAATAACCTCACATAAAAAGATTTACTGAACCTTAACCAATAATACAAAAGATAATAGATGAGAAATATTTGAGTTTTAGATCGTTGTCATTCTACATCAAGGATGATGGATTCCAAATTAGGTGTGCAAATATCTTTTTCTCTGTTATTATATTTTAAATTCTAACCATGAAGATTTTGGGGTGCCATTTTCGTGGCTTATACATGATACTTGTGTACTACGCTTCGCAAGTTTTCAAAGTCTAAGGGGTGTGCCTATTTTGCGAAGAGATAGCGAGATGTTCGATTGGTGCATCAGAAGAAAATTAGTCAGAGACGATTATCATCATCATGCTACTCATCATTTTGAAAGGAAGGTACTTTCATAAAATTTGGGAAGGACTTGCTCGCTCTTGAATAGATAGAAGTGTGAGGTCGTTACAACTAAGCTCAAACTCATTTGCTCTGTAAATTGTTTAGGCATTCAATGCTCTCAAGTTACCTAGTTTTGATTTTATTAGTTTCATTCTCAATATCATATTAATGTCTATTACCAATTCGATAGAAGAACCTCAGTAGTATAGGGATCTCAACGTTGGCGGCCATTGGATCGATTTTCAATCTTGTCGGATCTCTTGGAAGAGATTGAATCATTGGTAAGACATTAAAAAGAAAAAAATTGATCATTTCTTCTTCTTCTTCCATTTTTTTTTTTTTTTGTCTTTCTTATGTTGAAGATTTTTCCCATACTTTTCTCTACATACAGCAAGTGTTGGCCCATCATCTAGTTAGGTCCTCCTAAGAGCCCACATCTAACACTCCGGGTGGACCAGCTCTGGCCCATGTCCAATAAATACAACCGCCTAGTCACATTCCAAAGTGGCTAATCATCATTAATCACGCGTTACTCGCATAATTACATTGCGACTCACTGCTTTGGATACTTTTATAGTTCTTTAATTGATTCGCCATTCCCTTTTTCCCCCTTTCTGTTGCTACAAGTTGGATTAATCAACGTGAGTTCTCGCCAAAATCCAATCTTCATCAATCGCATTTAGTTCAAATGTTAACATGTATCTTACTCGTGTGGGTCATTGGATCATGTGATTCTTGCCAAACCTAACGACTCACTTGTATTGGTTTCACATGTGCGGTCGAGTGAACATTGTATTACTTCTGCTTCTTTTTATTTTTTATTTTTTGGTTTTCCTCCCTAAAGGAGACTTGAAAGGAGTTTGACGAAGCAGCAATGAACTTTGAGAGGAAAGAATCGATTCCCCTTTCGAGGGAATCGTCAGTGAAAGTGCCTCTTCGGTGAGTTGTGAGTTCGCGATGCGAAGTTGAAGAGGAGTGAAGTGAAGCATACGCTGCATGATACATGGAGTACGGCTCAAGCGAATCCCCATGTGGTAGCCACAGAAAGTGCTTCATGTCCTTGCCCCCACTTGAGACTGATGCTGACCAGGTGACCTCTTCTTGAGCCCAAGACTGGAGTATACATGAGGAAATAATGATGGGTAAGAAATTTCCCAATTGTCATGTGCATGCCTTACAAACGTCTATCCGGGACACACAAATCGTCATACTCGGTTCGAGCGAGAGACACAGAAATTTCGTAGATTGTTTGTGACATTGATTAGGTAAAAATTGCACCAAACACCAATTTGTCAAAAGCGTCAATGTCCATCACCATTTTTCCTCTATCCGTCATTGATATTCATAGAATCCGGCGGGCCTCGAGTGGTTTGATCGGTGCATATATTCAGTAATTGCGAACCACTTTCTGCTGACATGCTTTGATTATTTTTTAACTGAGAGGAAAAGTAAGCAAAGTGGTCACTTTTTTCAGTTAAGCCTGAGCTAACCGAGAGCCCCGGAGGGACTTGTGCACACATTGCCAGTTTCGCAATCATGCCAGAAGCAACTGCTTGTTAGGTAGCCAATGCTTGTCTCTGCCATTAAAATGAAAAAGAACTGTCAAAAGACACAGTGCTGCTTTGTTTTGGCTATGAAGCTACTAGAAGATGAGGCAGTGACAGTTGAATTCCAGAGAAAAGTGAGGGCTGCCAAAGAAATTTTGGCACACTTACCATGTAAGCAAATTATATAAATGCCAAAAGGAAACTCCAGAAAATAGAAAAAAAATGTAAAAGAAATGGAAAGAAAGGCATCGAGCAGGCTCCCAGATCATGTGCTCACTCACCATCACTCTTTATCACGTGGGGCAACTTTGCCACCACACCCCAATCCCCACCCGTACCTCCTTTTCCCCCAATCACCCAATTCCTCACCACTTTACACTTGCTTTGGTTTTGGACTATTCCACTGAAAAAATTGCTTCTTCACCCACTGCCTTACAATCTACTCTTAACAGAGAAACAGAGCCATTATAAAAATAATAAAAAAAAAAAAATCAGATATTTTTTTGACAAGGGTTACTCCTGTGGACCTTCAAGCTGGGCTGGCTGTGGGCTTCGCCTCCTCTCTACCCCCGAGTTTCAATGTAATCGTTAGGTTTATGGGTTTTCGAATGATCTCGAAATCTTTCGAGAAATCCGAGACTTCACCCCTGTTGCAACATTAGTCACTCGGTCCGTTATTGCAAATTTTCGTGTCTCAAGTTTCGACGGCGGATTATCGAAAGACGCTGTGATCCGTGCATTATTCGCAATCAATTTTCTAGGTACACAATCTATGCACTATGTACAGCACATGAGAAAGATGGGTCCAAGCTGTATTTTTTCTGGTCCCCGTCCAACCGGAAAGCTACTAGCCCAGCAGACAAATTATATAAATTATGTGGTCAAAGCATTGCTAACAGATGATCCTTAGCCAGCATGGCTCAGTATTCTGATCCTATGTCGAGAGCTTTCAATGAAATGCATAGCATTCATGTTGTTTCTTGTGAGCACCCTCTCTTGGATCTGGTATAAATGCCATGCTTGAGCTTCAAATGATTTTTTCACTGATTCTAGTACATGAGATGGGCCTACAAAAGATGAATTCTTCCTCCTATTTTATTTTATTTTTGGTCAGGGAATTCGTCCTCCCATTCAGCATTAGCCAGTTTTGGAAGACACTCCAAACCCCTTTAACTTGTCTTCAAGACATGGTCAATCGTCTTACGGATTTTCGAAGACAAAAATTATCAAAAAGAGAACTCTGCCAAACCAAAACAGGGTTGTCCCTGTCTTGTCCATACATAACGACGATCTCAATACTGCCAGTGGACCCACTCATCCACTAGGGCCCACATTTCCTTATTCATAGGAAAGGCTCGGACTCATACTACACATAAACAAACATTATCAAAGGATTAGTTTTGGGGTTATCAAAAATCTATTTACCTTTCATTGGCATCCGTAAAATTGTCGAACTGGAAATTCATATAAATTGGGAGCAAATTTATCACATATATATTAATTATAGATTTTTGGTAATAAAAAAATTAGTTTAAGATAAATTCATCAATGATGTATTAGTTTAGTTTTGGTAACTCCAAATCAGTTTAGAATAACTCCAAAAACTAAAGAAAGCATGATGTAAATTTAACAGTGAAGAGGGGTTGAAAATTTGAAATGCGAAGGAAAACACGAGAGGGCATTATCCAGTCGAGTCGGGTTTCAAAAATTTTCAAAATTGATTAAAAAGCTCCTCTCTCTCTCTCTCTCTCTCTCTCTATCGTCCAAGGCCCTTCAACGGTCGGATACGAAAATAACAATCGCGCCTAACGCCGTCAACACCGGGCCGTCAAATGCCGTCCGCTCCTCTCTCCTCCTCCTCCCGAGCGCTCTCTCTCTCTCTCTCTCTCTCTCTCATTTCATCATTTCATCATTTCATATATTGCATTACGCACGCTCACAACGCCACACTATCACCATTTGCATACACCTCACTGTCTCATACTCTCCGTCTCCTCCTCTCTCTCCATCTTCATCATCATCTTCTTCTTCTTCTGCAACATCGAATCGGGAGCTCGGCAGCTGTTCGCCGTCCGGCCATTGCTATAATCAGTAAGTCCTTTATCTTCCTCGTCTTCGGATTGCTGACTTTTTGTTTGCCTCCGCTTTTTCTTAGATTCCGATCGCGCGTTCCCGAGAACCCGGTCGTACGATGGCAAATCGCGCCTAGCTCCGATACGCGAATCCTCCCGCTCTGTCCGCTGAGATGTAGATCGATGCTTCGGCTTCCGGTCGGCATCGTCCTTTTCGCTGTCCGAGAGCAATGACGGTATTTGCGGATGGAGATTTGCGTAGATTAGAGAGCTTGATCGATTCTGCGAGCTGATGCTCATCGCTTTGGATCGTTTGAGCTTGAGATTCTAACTTAGAATCGCTTCGGACCTCAGATTAAGCACTTAGATTACGCGCATTGCGCTGATTCGATGCCTTCTTCATTTAATTGTTCATTTTTTTTGTTTTTTTTTTCAAATTCATCTTCGTGCTATTTGCTATGTAAGTTGTTTGACTTGATTGGTGCTTTTAGGAGGAGGATTTTTCGGTCCGTTTGAGCTGACTCGCTGGGAACCAGGTTGTGATTCGTGCCTCGGACGACATTATAGGTATGGACTCTGCTCAGAGAAGGGGAGGTCTGGTCTCGCTGTCCCCAGCACAGACTCCGAGGTCCACCGATAAGTCGTCGCGGGATCTGCGCTCGGCCGACTCCAATTCGAGCAGTAAGAATGATAGGGAGAAGGGTGTCAACGTGCAGGTTATAGTGCGCTGCAGGTCAGTTCATTCGAGCTCGTGGGTTTTTAGATTTGATTTTGTTCTCTCTTGCCTCAGCAATAGCTGACAAAGTGGACAATTCAGTGATCGGTCCTGCGGATTCTTGTATCTGCTTTTGTAGGCCACTGAATGATGATGAGTTAAGATTACATACGCCAGTGGTGGTCTCATGTAATGAGGGCAGGAGAGAGGTTTCTGCCGTCCAGAATATAGCCAATAAGCAGATTGATAGAGCCTTCATGTTTGACAAGGTTTGCAAAAACAGAGATATACTAATGGTTCCGCTTCTCTGACTATGCGTGGGTTCACACTCTAGTCGTGGACAACCGTGGATGCATGCATGCGATTTCCATTAGCTTTTCGTTCGGTTACTTGAAATTTGTGGAAAAATAATTACATATCCGGAGGATTTACCTCAGCTTCAATATTTACATGATCTATTCTTCCCCTTGACCTCTAATCTTCTGACCTGCAGCTGAACACTGTGGCAGGATACAGTGAATATGTACATTGTCCTAGTGTGAGGTTGACTAATTCCTTTCGCAGGTATTTGGTCCTGCGTCCCAGCAAAAGGACTTGTATGATCAAGCTGTGTCGCCAATTGTGTTTGAAGTGCTCGAGGGTTACAACTGCACCATTTTTGCCTATGGTCAGACAGGAACGGGAAAAACATACACAATGGAAGGAGGTGCCAGAAAAAAGGTTCAGCCTTGAGCACGACTCGTGAAAGTACAAATATGTGGATATTTTCTAACTTCTTTATGATTTTTTCTCTCATGTTTTGCAGAATGGAGACTTCCCAGTTGATGCGGGGGTTATTCCTAGAGCAGTCAGGCAAATCTTTAATATACTGGAATTACAAAATGCAGAATACAGCATGAAAGTTACGTTCCTAGAGCTGTACAATGAGGAGATTACAGATCTGTTAGCTCCTGAAGAATGTTCCAAGTTCACCGACGACAAGTCTAAGAAACCCATAGCTCTTATGGAAGATGGGAAGGGAGGTGTATTTGTTAGAGGCTTAGAAGAAGAGATAGTGTATTCAGCAAATGAGATCTACAAGATACTGGAGAAAGGTTCTGCCAAGCGGCGCACAGCTGAGACTCTTCTCAACAAGCAAAGCAGTCGTTCACACTCCATATTTTCAATTACAATCCATATTAAAGAGTGTACTCCAGAGGGAGAGGAGATGATTAAGTGCGGGAAGTTAAATCTAGTTGATCTAGCTGGTTCTGAGAACATTTCGCGTTCTGGGGCCAGAGAGGTATGTATAGATAACACTTTTACCATAAAGCAAAATGAAAGATTCTACTTGAAGATATAAATATTTTCCACGATTTATGATATAAATTGCCAAGCTTTGCTGAGCAGTACAGCAATCTATACTCTGTATGCAATGCAAGATTATACAAACCTATCCGGCATGGTAAAGGGGCTTACTCTTACAGGGCAGAGCAAGGGAAGCTGGGGAAATCAACAAAAGCTTGCTAACACTCGGACGAGTTATTAATGCACTGGTTGAGCACTCTGGTCACATTCCATATAGGTGAGTGTGAGGCATATGATGTATGACAGGAGCTTCTGTTTTTTTGAAAGTTAGCAGCCCAAGTCACTGAAGACATTGATTGATGTATCAGGGATAGTAAACTCACAAGATTGTTGAGGGATTCCCTTGGAGGAAAAACAAAGACATGCGTCATTGCTACGATATCACCATCCATCCACTGCTTGGAAGAGACACTCAGCACTTTAGATTATGCACATCGTGCGAAAAATATCAAGAATAAGCCTGAGGTACGTAATTTAAAATGGTCAATTGTAATTATCTTCATTCTTTGAATTTTATAATAAATGCTTTAGTTTTTTTATCTTATAATTTCCACTCGCATAATTGTTTGGATGGGCTCAATTTCAGATTAATCAGAAGATGATGAAATCTGCAGTGATCAAGGACCTATACTCTGAAATTGATCGTCTTAAGCAAGGTAGGCTACTTTAATGCTCTTCCAGAAACGATCCTTTATATTGCTGAAGGCATACTATTATAAATAATTGACTTGCTGAATAATATGTTTGACTAAACATATGTTTTCATATGTTCATTTAGAGGTATATGCTGCAAGAGAGAAAAATGGAATCTACATACCACGAGACCGCTATCTTCTTGAAGAGGCTGAAAAAAAGGTCTGTGCTTCTCATCATAAAACTGCACCACTATTCTGTAAAGCGTGCTTTACATTACAAAGATCTGTGTTTCTAAAAATTCTATGGTGATTAACTTGATCCTCTATATCTCTCAGGCTATGGCTGAAAAGATAGAACGGATGGAACTCAAAACAGAATCTAAAGAGAAGGTTAGTATTCAATCAAAGGTGTGTTGCAGCATCATTAAATGCAGTCTGATGGCACTAAACAGATACATGGCTCTTGATATCTGTGCAGCAACTTATGGAGGTTCAGGAGCTCTACAATTCTCAGCTACTTTTGGCAGCAGAGATGAGCAATAAACTTGAAAGAACTGAGGTATCTTGCATTTATCTTTTATTCCATAGAATCAATATATGCCTTATTGCTTTGACCCATTCAAGACTTGATTTTCTGGTTCAACTACAGAAAAAGCTCGAGGAAACAGAACATTCACTTTTTGACCTTGAGGAGAAGCACAGACAAGCAAATGCAACGATAAAAGAGAAGGAATTTCTTATATCAAATCTCCTTAAATCCGGTAAGAAAAAGCATTCTCTTTTATTTAGTTATCTGGACATAGTAAACTTTACGACTGAAAATCTGTATTGAGATGGGTCATTTGTCTGAATGAGCAATCTGTTATCCATTTTTTGTTTCCTATTATGTATCATCTCCCTGCATTTGATGAATGCACTCGTCTAGATGATTATGTATGATTGAGCATCCACTTTCTAGTTCAGTTAAGTTTCAATCCTTTAAGCTAAAATAAACCTAGAATGGTTTATTCGTCAATCTTATTTTATTAGGAAAATCTGCAATAGAAAAATTGTTAATCTGCTAAAGTTACTTTACCAAGGTACATCAAGACAACAGTCAAAATTTATTGAAGGGAAATCCTCTCCTCTTCATAGGTGCTTTAGAAAACCTGTCTTTGTTCTATTAGAGCAGTTGTGCTGTTGTCTATTTCAATTGAGGGCTTTCTAGCTCTGATAATGTGCCGTCAATTTTTATGTGCTAGCATTTTAAATACTATTCGTTGTCTGTTTTCAGAAAGAGTACTTGTAGATCGTGCATTTGAGATACGAGCGGAGTTGGAGAATGCCGCATCAGATGTTTCCGGTTTATTTGCCAAAATCGGTTGGTGTCGAAGTTAACTTCATTGCTCTCTGTAGTCTTGTAACATAGACTGTGCTTACTGGGGACATTGGTTACAGAACGCAAGGACAAAATTGAAGATGAAAACAAAATACTCATCCAGAATTTTCAATCCCAGCTCAGTCAACAGCTTGAAGCATTGCATAAGGCTGTGGCCGCTTCTGTGACACATCAAGAGGATCAACTGAAGAACATGGAAGAAGATATGCAGTCCTTCGTGTCAACAAAATCAGAGGTTAGATCTAACTGGGTGAACACATAATTTCTTCATCATTGTAAATGAGCTAAGTGAGTAACATTGCATTTAATCATTTGTAGGTCACTGAACAACTTCAAAAACGACTAGGACGACTCAGAGACGTGTATGATTCTGGTGTAAAAGCATTGGATAATATAGATGGGGAGCTTGATGAAAATTCTCGATCCACTTTTTCAAGTCTCAATTCTGAGGTTTCTAAGCACTCATGTCGACTTGAAGAAGTAATTATCTACTCCGTAATTGCCTTCTTAAATTACGCCTTCCTATCGTCTACTGTGATCTGATTAACCTTCATTTGCATGGTGCAGCTCTTCAAAGGAATTGCTTCTGAGGCTGATACACTACTAAATGATCTTCATGATAGTCTTCTCAAACAAGAGGAGATGCTGATATCATATGCACAGCAGCAACGCGAGGTTTTTACTTTGTTGCTTATGCTTCAATTCTCAATTACCTTCAATATTTCAAATTTGTAATCCTAATGTATCTTTCTTTCTAATTTCTATGGAACAGGCACACGCCAGAGCAGTGGAAACTGCAAGATCAGTTTCTAAAATCACTGTCAACTTCTTTAAGACTCTGGACATGCATGCAACCAAGCTAAACCAGATCGTGGAAGATGCACAAACTGTAAATGATCAAAAGCTGTCTGACCTTGAGAAGAAATTTGAGGTGGTTAATGTACCATGTTCAAGGTTCCATTGATATTAAAGAAACAGAAAACCACCTGAATACGACTAATATTACTTCCATTGTGGTGCTTATAGGAATGTGCTGCCAACGAAGAAAGGCAAATGCTAGAAAAAGTGGCAGAGCTGTTTGCAAGTTCAAATGCGAGGAAGAAAAAACTGGTACTATTCATGGAAGGACCTTGTTTTCTTCAATTTTATGTATCTGTGCATGCTGCACCTCTTACTTGTCAACAAGTATCAAACATGTGATTCTCTATTGACAGGTTCAAATGGCTGTGCAAAATCTTCGGGAGAGTGCAACTAGCAGAGCCGCCAAACTGCAAGAAGAAATGTCAACTATGGTAGATTCCACTTCGACTGTGAAGGCAGAATGGACCGTGCACATGGGAAAGACAGAGTCACAATATATTGAGGACAACTCTGCTGTGGAAGTTGGGAAAAAGGCTCTGGAGGAGGTGCTCCAGAACTGGTATGGCTCAATGAAGCTAAAACTACTTTACATTCGGTGGCTTGATATCTTCTAGTTTTTTTTTTCCACTTTCATCTTCATTTCCTTTTGTAATTTTTTTTTCTATTTGGCTTCTGTGTCTTTTTAAGTATCTCTAACGGGCAACTGGCCATGCAGCTTTACAAAGACAAAAATGGGTGCAGAACAATGGAAGAATGCCCAAGAATCTTTGATCAGTCTAGAGAAGAGAAATGTTGCTTCCGTTGATTCCATTGTTAGGTAAAACTACTCCTGGAAACAATGTCATTCTAAATCATTTACAAACTCCTGATTCGTTATTTGGCATTTTTGTGCTTTTCTCATCAGGAAAGCTGTCGAAGTCAATCAAAACCTACGTGCTCAATTTTCTTCTACCTTGTCTGCGACACTTGGTGGTGTTGATGTTGCAAACAGTGACATACTTTCGTCAACCAATGGTCAGTCTTCATTTTCTTGAATGCACCATCTCCTATCACTGAAGCCATTTCTGCCCTCTAGATAATTAATCATTCATAGTGAGTGTTCGTCTTTGCAGATTCGCTACAACTTGACCAAGATGCATGTGCAAACCTCAAATCTGTAATTGCCCCTTGCTATGGGCATATGAGGGAATTGAAGGGTGGCCACTATGACAAAATTTTGGGGATCACGGAAGATTCAGGGAAATGTCTTCTCGAGGAATATGAGGTAGGGTTTCATTGTTTACTCTCTCTCTGCATGCGCACGCCCGCGCAAGTTGCCTGTGCACCTCGTGCAGGCAAGCACGTGGGAGTCCGTCCCAAATTTTGTTCTGTGGATGTTTTTTTTTTTTAATTGGTGCAAGTTCTGTGCATGTTTACACAGTGCATTTGTAACACACGAGGTATGTTTGGCCATCTTTTTACTAATTCACCAGCTAAACACTTGCTGTGAGCAGGTGGATGAACCGACTTGCTCAACACCAAGAAGAAGACAGTTTAACTTACCCGCCATCGCGTCCATTGAAGAACTGCGAACTCCTGCTTTTGAGGAATTGCTCAGATTATTCTGGGATATGAAATCTTCAAAGCAAGCAAACGGAGACATAAAGCACGTCCTGGGGTTAAATGAGTCGGCACAATCAGTAAGAGACTCCAGACTCCCACTCACGGCAATCAACTGAGGAGCTTGGGAAGAGGATGTTGATGATTGGGGCTGTGTGTGTGTATATAGTATATAAATTTTTCATTTTTTCCCTTTGATTTACAGACCAAGTTCATTTGTTGTTTAGTCCTATAATTTTCTTCTCCTTGTTGGAAAAGGAGTATGTACCAGCATGTTCTTTTTCAATTTTGATGCACAAGGAAATTCCAGTTCCTGTGCACATGTAGTATGTAGAACTAGTAGGTGATTCCAAGCAAGGATTTCTTGCATACGCGGACGTTTTTAGTGGATTATTCACATTACTCTTTTCAATTTGCTTGCACGGCTTCTCTTAAGCGTTACATTCGCATGGAATCAATTTGCTGGGTTCGTCCGTTGTCGACAAGGAAACTAACACAGCGAAAATCCATGCGATTGCGCAGCAACGTCAAGACTTTTCTCAAAGGCAATCAATTCTATATTCCCAATGGAGAGGGGAAAAGATAACTGCCTCTTTTCCTATTAGAAAAAAATAAGGGACCACCACATGATCGACCGTTATGAAGGCACGAAATTTCACCCCCCCCTTTTTTTTTTTTAACAAAATGAGTTGGTATCTGGGACACTTGAGTGTCTCGACTAACAAATAATGAACGTAAAATTCCTGCCCTCCCCACCAGACAAAACAAATTTCCAGCCAGTGCGACAAGAGATTCCACTCAAAAAGGAACGAGCAAATCTCCAGAGTGGCAGTCCCTCCAATCTGATCACAGTATCACGCCAACTGAAATGGTAAAGAAAGACCTCAAAAAGACAAATAATATGTTCACTGTTGTCTCGTTAACCTTTTGACAAACAGCTATTCGTAATCAATGTAGAATAAATCAGCATTGCCTGGTTAAAATTTGCAGGCAAGCTATATTTGCAACTCATGGCAGTGGACATCTGAGGATGTAAACTGAGTGCAGGAAGAAATGCAGAGGCGCCAAGACAAGGCGTCTAAACAGTCATCTTTACCATAACTACAAATGGCATATACTAAACAGTTATCTTCCTTTACCAAGACAAGGTTTCTCCGTCCTTCAAATTGCTGTGCATAATGGAGAATCTCCTAACAAACTACACATGCAAATCTGGGAGCTTCAAAGTTTCTGCATAACCCTAGTCACCTCATGTTAACAACAACAGCAATAATAAACTAAGCCTTGTCCCCCTAATGACCTCATGTTAAGAGTGACAAAAATATTTACATGGTTAAACCCTCTCCGCAAGTGGTCGAATACCATGAGCTTCTCATCATGAATGTAACATGTCAACCTTTGTCGACTTGGAAGTGGGCTGGAAGTAATCATATAAACAAGTCAGAGAGAAGCAAAATTATCGATAAGATCAGGTGTATAAGGATAGCTGTAAGCTTGAACAACTTATTCTGGTACTCCAGAAACTAATATGGATCAACATGCAAGTTTTGCACCATCGCTGAACTACCAACCTCAATGGCAAAGACCATGCTTCTCAGCAACAGAGAAACTGAAGGCTGCAAAAGCATCAGGGACTGCCTTATTACGTAAACCCCAAAGCAACAGCAAGTACACTAACTGCACAAAGGCACCACGCAAGACTGCATATGAAGAAAGGATGGTAAATCACTTGCTTCTAGACAACATGCCAAAAAACTTCACCATGCCTCAAGATGCTAAATCTAAAATGATGGGTTTGAAATGCAAGAAAGGCCTCACAGGTCACACTACCAGCAATATAGCAAAAATACAACTTTTTCCAATTGACATCATTCAGTTAACACACATACATACTCATAACGTAGACGGTAAACGTGAGGCCAATTTTGCTCCTTCATAGGATAAATTTGAGAAACATTGTAACATCAATCACTCCAAGCGAGAGAGAGAGAGCAAGCAAGAGAGAGAGAGAGAGAGAGAGAGAGAGAGAGAGAGAGAGAGAGGCAACAGGACCGGGAATGGGAATTCTTAATCAATATACACGTAGACCAATTGGTTACAGTAACGTTGAGTTAAACTACATAATATAATCTGATATTGCATTGTTCAATGATAAAGGCACTCTGACAACAAAAAGTACCTGACATATTCCTCAAAACAAGCCAGAACTTAAGAGTCCCACTGCCCTATCTGGCCCAAAACTATCATCATCAAAATCTTCATTTGTGGAATTTTCTTGACACAGCAATTTATTTTCTTGTGTCGGATTGAAGTCCAGACTTTCCCATCCCATTGATGGACCATGATGGATATTTGCTTGCTCAGTAGCATCGCATATGTCATCATCTACATCCTGTCTCATGTCATCGCACACAGGCTCCATTGCTCTGTCATCCTCAGCACAAGATGGCTCAGCATTAAGATCTGAACACAAATCAAATCCCATTTGATCCTCAGGTACATGGTAAGCAACAGTCACTGTTTCTTGGTCAAATTGCTCTGGAGCATCTTTTCTTGGCCTTTTCCATTTCTTAGTAGATGATGTACCGTCATCCTCAAAATCTTCTTCTTCCCTTTCCCTATGCAAGTACTTCCACAGTTTCCTTTCGCCATCAAACTGTACACAAGGATCACGTTCGTAATGCAAACGATCCAGTGCTCCACTAACAACCTGATTAACCTGCGCATCAGAAACATCCTCAACGATAAACTGGGAGTCTCTGATCAAAGTACAAACATCAGCACGGGTGCCAATACTTCCAGGCAATCTGGCAGCAGCATCTCTTACAAGGCATAAAATAGTAACATGCGGAGGACGATCACGTTTCAGCATGAAATGGTCACGGGCTTTTGATGTTGGCTTACCACCACACCTTCTCAAAGGAGCAACAATAGACTTTTTACCATCAGCAGCCGTGTAACAGAATGCTCTGTCAGGAATTGAGTACCTCAAGATTTCTTCTTTACGAAAATAAGCTCTCACTTCCTCCGAACTTGGATTAATAGTGTTAAGACTCTTCTGGGCTCTAAGGTCGCGGAACCTATCCTTCTCATCCAAATTAAACTGCACCAAGGCCAAAGGTGGAGGAGGAAGACTACCTATTTGTTGTAAGGTTTCTTGACCACTTTTAAGCCAATTTGCGAATGAATCAACAAGCTTGACAAGCATTTTGTGTGGCAGGCCCCAAGCCTCAGGAGAAGTTACTTCCTCAATGGTATCATGATCCGATGGACTAAAGGACACTGGGCCAATCCAGGACCAACTTTTTGTGGATTTCTCATACACTACTAGTGCCTTCCAGCCCTTGGCCCCTAAAGGTGCTGTTCTCGATGAGAAGATCTTCAAAACACCTCTTACCAAATCCTGAAGTGGTTCCTGTGTCTCAAGAATACAAGGGTCCCCAGGGTTTGATCTTACGCGATTCACAATCTCCTGGATGGTAAGAGAAGGAACATTACCGTCTGCAGCATGCTCTGAGTTACTGGTAGCCATGCTCTTCTGAGAGAGTGGCTCATTGTCCCCACCTTCATGTTCCCCGTTCTGATCTTCCATAGGTTTGACAATGGCTATGGAGTCTTCCGGAAGCAGTGTAATCATTGCCATTCGAACTGCTGAAAGAAGATGTATTATGGAGAATGAGAAGCCGGTATGTACCGTTGGCGTGATCAAAGTAAATGTCTTTTTCTTTGGTTTGCTCTCAAACTCTACATCTGTAACTACTGTCTCCATGATGGGCATTTCCAAAATTTCATTTTCTGAAGGACCGTTATCAGCATCTGGCTTCTTTCTTATTCGTTTCTTTACAGAACTGGTATTGTCATTTTGCTGCTGAACGTCAGTTTGCAAGCCACCATTCTCATTTCGATCGTCCCTGTACACCACATCCTCCTTTATTTTCCGCTTCTTATTCAATGAGTTGGACCCAGGGAAAGTGCCCGGTAATCTTTCATGATGATCATTCGAATATGCTTCAGCTTTCTTACCTTTATTTCCAGATTGATACAAGTCATTATCTGGTGAAAAACATTGCTCCATTGCTACTTCATCTTCTCTTTCAACAATGTAATCACCATGGCTCACATCAGCTCTTTGCTTCCCCCCTGATGGGTATGCCTTCAATGACGATAAGTTGTACCTCTCACCAGGTTCGCCCTGCATTCGTCCATTCTTGGCATGGAATTTTCTCCTATCATCGTCAACAGAACCGTAGAAATATCCGCTATCCATGACTCTAGCAGAATTCTGTACAGACATGTTATCTTGCATCTTACCCTTCTGCTTTGCTTTCAGAGAGTAGCTTTCTTCCTCTGGGATATAAATCTCTTCACCCTGATCACCAAAGTTATTATATGTGTGCATGCTGCCCTCAAATGGCCGTGGATTTTCTTCCACGTCATCCTTAAAAAGGTTCTCCCTTTTACCATACATCACAGACTTCACCCCAGCAGAATGGGAAACATCCATGAAACCACCTGGATAAGCAAACTCACTTCCCACCAAAGGATTGCTGTCTTCATCATCAGAGAGATCTGATGAGTCCGACTCGGTGACTTCACCATTGACTCCCATGCTATTGCCTCTCAACACTGCCATATCCAGTCCCTTATTCTTTCTAGTACTCCCTCTGCCCTTTCCCTGAGAAAACTTTCCTTTGACATCAGATGGTAAGAACCGATGGTTCAAACTTGGTGAATAATCTGTTGGAGGTTTCAAACTAATGTCAGGGGATTCCCTCACTGCACTCCACTTCTTGCTCTTAGCATTACCCTCATCAAACTGCAAATCTGTAGACAAAGCTTCTCCCTTAGTCCTGCGACCAGAAAAGTCCGCGCGATTTCTTTTAAACGGCGGTTGTCGACCACGGCCTTTTACAGACTTGTTCTGATCTTCAGCAGCGAAACTCTCAATATTTTCAAGGTAGATGGATTTTTTGGCATAGTCTCGGGAAACTTTCAGATTAGGCGACTTTACAGCTAATGTCTTCATTACTGGAGATTGACCAATAGGTTTACTCCTCCGATAGATATGCAAATCACCCTTGGAGGACAGAGGCAAACCCACAAAACCGTCAGCAGTAAAATCATCACTTTTAAGAAAATCATGCTTCTTTCCAACTTTCACAAATGGAGGCTTGTCTATCAACATACTCCTAGAGATGCTTGGATCTCTTCGAGGACCTGCACCAAATATAGGATCCTCAGCTTCATCATCGCCTCTTATCTGGTCTCTTTTTCTGAGGCCGGCCCCTTTATCAAACCCTCCTACCTTAGTCAGACGAGAAGGAACTACTGAACCATATGGACCAGCCCTATAATCAGGACCGTGGTCACTAGAAGGAAAGCCGCCTGCTAGTTCTTTTGCTGAAGTTGTCTTTGAACGTCCCAACTTCAGTGTCCCCTTAGGATTTTTTGTTCGTTGAGGAGCCACCGCCTTCTCTTCCAAGAGATATTCAAAAGTCGGAGCTGCCATATATGGAGAATTACGACCCAGTTTCTGTGAGATCTTTCTATCCTTGCCCTTCTTACTCCACATTGCTTCACCCAAGTCATCTCTTCCCGAAGGTTCACTATTCATGTCTTCTTTCTCAGACATCAAGCTCTTCTGAGTCTTCATTATGTTTAGGACTCGCAACTTCTCCTCGATACTATAACCCCTGCAGTTTTTCCATGCATCCCTTATCTGACATAAATTACTTACCATGCAGTTCTGATGTTTCCTTACAAGATGGTAGTGCTGCCGCTTCTGAAAAGAATGCAATCCTTCCCGATAAAGGGCAACCCTTGGCTCACACAAACCTCCCTTCAACATGTCAAACACCTTTTTTAGAGGGCTACCAAAATGAATGTTGCAGCCCGTGAAGAGTTCTTTCAAGGTAAGCATGTACGTCTCTTGGTCCATGTCGGGCAAATACTTTGTAAGGCCCAACCTTTCGTCCTCAGTGAGCAGCTCGTTCCACGCATCGACAGATAGAATATCCTCCAATCCGGGAAGATCATACAGCTCCAAGGGAATGCTGCACGTCTGACTCCCGACTTGGCAAAACTCCGCCCCAGTCTCGCCCAATTCTAACAAATCAAAGTCGTCGGACCCCGCCCCGGAATCGGCATCATCGAACTCATCATCCTCATCGGACTCGGCAGCTGAGCTCCTATGCTGAATCTCATCCTCATCGCTCGACATACTCTCCCTACTGACAGGTGAAAAATCCGAATCGAACCGCGATACCTTGAAACTATTCTTCTCAATTGCCATGACCCATCACACCCAATAACCGCCCGAGCCAAAGATTAACCCCGCCCACCATCCACAAATTCCCAAAAAGCACTTCAACTCCGCCAATCTGGAGCCAACACAATCCCCCGGCTGCGGCAAGAAAACGCAAAACCAACGTTCAAAAATCGCAACTCCCCAGGGACTAAAAGACCAATAAATCGAACCCGAGAGTCGATCAAGGACACACAAACTGACTATTGCACAGAAACGTCGAGAAAAACACCGAATTACGACCGGAAACGAAAACCCAAAAGGAAAAAGAAAAAGGGAAAAAGCTTTTAAAAAAAAAAAAAACTCGATTAAGAAGCACCTGATCGGAGACGATGCCGAATTCACGGCGGAGGATACCGGAAGTTTGAAGCTTGCGGCGTCGAACCCGGAATGCGAGCAAACCCTAGACGAGGGGCGGTCAATTAAAACTAAACGCGTGGGGGCTGCGGCGCCTACAGAAGGATATACAGAAGGAAAGAGAGAGAAAGAGAGAGAGACAGAGATGATGAGGACGATGGTGAAGTCCGATGAGGAGGAGATGAAGACGGCGATGGGACGTGGAGGGGCGAGGGCCGTCCGATTGGGTGGGCTGCGAAAAGACTGAAAAGGGCCGGCGAGAGAGAGAGAGAGAGAGAGGAAGTGGAAAGAGGAGGCGTGTGCTCAGAGGTGGAGAGAGAGAGAGGGTTCGGTGAGAGAGAAGGAAGAGACGAGTCACCGAGTCAACTCGGCCAGACAGCCGAGTCAGGTTTCGCAGTCGGGGACGATCCTCTCTGCAGTCAAGAGTCGCCTACTACGTCGTTTTGCCGTTCTCGTGTGCTATCTTTATTAATATGAAAATTCTATTTTCATGAGATAGGGAAATGGAAAAGATAAAAAAAAAAAAAGATATATAGTTTGGCATTTGGCAAATTATTTTCTAGATATTCTTTTTTTCAAAATAATCTTTGGAAATTAACTTCTTTAATGTATACTGAACTAAAAATTCAGTTTGTGTTAAAAAAAAAATTTAACTTAAGTTGTGCATGATCGGAAATTTTTTATCTAATTTGAGCTGTCATTCCATCTATTCCTTAATGACGTGGGATTACATTTTTATCTAAATGGTACATAAAAATCTTATTACGATGTTATTTACTTTTCCTATACTACACAAAAAAGATGAGGAGATTTTAAAGAAAAAGTGAGTAACATACATTTTTTTGTTTTAATATTTCAAAGCAAAGTTATGAACACAAGAATTTAATAAGAAACTCAGAATTTCGATAAATTACGAGATATATATATATACAAAATAAAGACATCAAATGGCTTTGATGGCTATCAATCAGGTTTTGAGTTAATCTATTTCCCTGTGTCTTCGAATGATGTATCCTTGCATGTCTTAAATTGATAAGATATTATATTAGGTTGATTGTCACTAGACAAACATTGGCAAGACAAGCGAAAGGAATTTTGAAAAATGGCATCGTTTATAAGCGATCATTGTGGAGTGGACACTAGACGGAACTCGATTCAACTCCATTCCAAGTTCTTAAGCCTAATGGTGTCTTCTATAGAACCGACCGACTTTGAGATTGTAATTTTCGACCACCAAAACATTTTTTTTTTTATCAATGAGCCCGAGCACGGGCTCATGAACCCACAAATAGAGTTTTTTTTTTTACCAATAAGGAAAAGGGGAAACTTCCACTAGAAATCCTAAATCTCACTCACTGTAACATCAATAGGCATAGTTTATGATTTTTTTTTGTGGTAGACTGAGAGTAATTTTTGTCACAACGGTATAAATTTAGGAGTTTTGGTAACACAAAATTTACAGTATCAATATCACAATAAGTATGGTTTTTGATTTTTTATGATAATTTTTTTTTTTTTGAGTATTGATATTGCAATTGGCATGCTTTAAGGTTTTTGTGGTATTAACACGAAAGAAAATTTAATACTTAAATCACCCATCTTTAATTGTACAACTACACCTACATTTCAGAATTGGGTAGATAATCATCGTATTCATCCCAGTGTATATGTTGATGCATTTCGACTCTAGTGGCTTAAAAACGTTTTCCTTATCAAACCTTTTATAAACGGTGAATATTCACAATAGGTGGAAAGACCATTTAGGAGGTGATCCTTTTAGACCAACTATCTACTAAACTCACCATTTACATCTCTTTGACTATCACCATCTAGATAGAGTGCCATCTAAAGGAGAAATTGAGAATCGCCTTCATCTATACTTATCAACAGGTAAGCAACATACCAATGCACAATCAGGAAAATACTGAACTTACTAAGACCAAATCTACAAAATCAGTATATTAGATGATGTATTGGGCTGTGTCATTGATTTCTGAATATAGTTCACTTGTTTAAAGGGCCATTTACAATCTAATACATCACTTAATAAATCAATTTTTGTCAAACTAATTTACTATGTCTAGCATTGTTTACTTGACTAGCACACATTGTCACTCATATGGAGAGGGAGACACAAGGTGAGATAGTTATTTCTCATCGCCCTATCCCATTATTGATTTTTCTTTGGGACAAAAATGTTGTAGTGACGTATGATATCTTTCTCATCAGACGATAATCACTTATTGGGGCCCATAGTCACGCAGATGCTACATCTGCATAACCAAACTTTGCTCTGGTATGTTGATTCATCTATTCCTCCTCTAATGACTTCTCCCCAAGTTATTTTATCGACCTGCCAATGTACCACAATGCAAAATACGATCTTTATAAATTTAAACCTCAAAGTATGCATTAATCGCCATGTATAGTCCCGAGTACTACAATAGTACCAAGTCTTCTACTTTTGACAGCAGCTTTTAACGAGTGGATGGTGACAAAACCTTTTATGATCGATATAAAGAAGCAGAGCATGCATGCAGGGGTAAAACTAAGACAGAAATAGAGGAGTGAGTGAGTGATTGGTCGGTGGTTAAGCAGTAGGACAGAAAAGACTCTGCACTACTTATTCATTACTCATTAGACAATTGAGATGTTTCTCATTCTAGAGTTCACAGAATACATCACAGAAACCAAAAAACCAACAGAAAAGTCACATTTCACATGGAAACCCTACCCTATCTAGAGACAGAGAGAGGAAGGGAGGTACAGCTAATATTTGAGATTCTTTTTTTTCTTTTTTTTTTTTTTATAGATCGGCGTGATCCATCACGCCATTGCACACAGTTGTTAAATCTAATCAGATGCATCATATTCAACCTTTAAGATGGTGGATGCCGATTGTTTTTTTGAATGAAAAGAAAAACTATGGTTGGGAATTAGATGCTCAGCTCTAGATTGTTCCGCTCTTCTTTGAGATTGGTCGCCCTGGTTGGGAAGAGGTCTAGAGTTTTGAGGGCTGGTCTCGAGAGACTGACGGGGAGGGTTGAAACCACTTCTGCCTCTATCGTCATTGGTTTGAGGTCGCCGTACATTTTCTTTGACAGTTTCTCCATCTCGACCGTCGTCTTCTCCGACATTTCTGTCGTCCATTTGTCAATATTCATCACCTGCGCTGTTGCATCCCCAAAGCCTCCCTAATGACAAGAGAATTATTTATCGTTTTGGCCAGTGGACCCCAAAAGCGAACAAAACGACAAGATGACCCTATGTGGTGAAAAGAGGCACACCAATGCCCAGCCGCAAACTGAACAACAAAATCACATCACAATCTAGTGCTTACACACCTCAAACATGTTTCAGCATGAGCTTTCGATGCAGAAAATTGAAACCCTAGCTAGCTAGGAGTATCAGTTAGTAGGTAGAAAGCAGCTCTCTCTCTCTCTACTTTTTCTATGCCATTAGACACCCTTCTTTCATCTATGCTTAAAGTGCAACAAATAATTAGTTAGCAAGAAACAGTAGAAGTTTAAAATCTGCATAGTAAGTTTTTGAACAATCGAACTGTTGAAACCAAGAGGGTATTTACCTGGGTAATCAAGGTAGAAGTAGGGTTATAATAAGCAAGTTGCAGGTCAGTAGAAGCAGCTGGAGGAGGAGGAGGGGACTGAGGATGAAGGAAGCTCAGGAAGTGATAATTGTGGTGGTTATTCATAATCATGTGTTGGTGATCATAGTGAGGATGATGGTGATGATTATAAACAAGACTGTTGTTAAGTTGGCAGTGGTGGTGGTTGTGGAGTTGCTTGGAGAGCTTTCTCCTGAGCTTCTGTCTGTCCCTGGCCTTGTGGTTCTGGAACCAGTAGAACACATTCTTGCCCTCTATCTTGCCATACAAGGAGAGGTGGGCTGTGATCTGCTGTATATGAGCTGCATTTGGCGTCCTCACCCCGCTCCGGTACATCTCCTCCAAGATCATCAGTTGCTCTGGTGTTGGGCACCACCTCGTTGAAGCTGAAGGAGACATGTTATTGTCTGCAAAATTCTAGGTTTTTTCGGGTTTTGGGTATTGAGAGGAATTATGGTGGTAATTCAGGCGGGGGACAAGTAGGATTGAAGAGAAAGAGAGGGCCTCTAAAGAGAGGTTAAAAAAGAGGGCGTTATAAGTTTGTCTTCTCAGAGCGGCCTTCGCTGTGGAGATTCAATTTCCATGCAGAGAGAGAGAGAGAGAGAGAGAGAGAGAGAGAGAGGTGTAATTGAATGATGATAGTATCATCATAACCCTATTATTAACTTTTTCAGCAGAATGAAGCAGACAAAGAGTAAGTTGGGGGATCAGAGGCTTGTATCAAATTAAATGAAAAGGAAAGCAAAAAGTAGAGTTTGCGATTTTGCTTTGAACAAAGTGTCCCTCTCTCTCTTCTCCCAATTCTCATTCTCTCCCCGTTTTTTCCTTTTTCCTCACCCTTCACCCTTTCTTTTGAGGGACTATCAGCTCATATATGATCAATTCTGGTATGTAGTTTAATCATGTGAACTCGACGCATTTGAGCATATCGATCTTATGAATCTCGCAGGGGCCTGCTAAACCAAGTAGCTCACACACACAAAGCTTACATGTGCTGAGGGCACACAACTATTCTTCTTTTCTCGCTGATGCATGAGACGAAGATGAAACATGCGGTAGAGGACATCTGCGAATCCCAAATTTGAAACCACTTAAGCTAGCACTTGACGCTAGATTCATATCAGCATCTTGTATATGTGTTTGATCTTCATGCATAGAACAAGCCTATTCAAGATCGAACTAGATATTACCTAACGTTAGGAATATATCGCTATCAAAACTTTAATCAACGATAATGCTACTTTGTTTTATAAAAACGTTAATGAGCATATGTTTTGAGTATTGATGTCTTGATATGAGGGGACTCCCATTAGTGTGTTAAGGAGCCTCACAGCATTATCTCATTGAATTAACTTAAATGCAAACTCAAAACCTGCCCGGGGAATAAGAAAAGGCTGTGTATACACATTCATGGTAAAATATTTCTTATATGATATGAAGTTACAATGAAAGATGACGATCTCTAATTCTCTGTCTCTAATATTTATGATTGATATGTGGTTTGATATCATTTCCTGTTTTCATTACGGCTTCCAAACTGTTTAACCGGTCCATTTTTCCATTTACTCTCTCTCTCTCTCTCTCTCTCTCTATATGAGACATGCATGGGTCCAAGTTTTGACTACTGTATTATGTAGTCCTGACGTTAACAATTCAAGGTCTGTCTGACTCTTACCGGATTCACCGCTGCAGGAGGTCCCGCTCATGCACGTTGATGGGGGGCCGCTAAAATTCTCTCTCTCTCTCTCTCTCTCTCTCTCTCTCCACTGCATGTTGAACTTCTTGAAGGATAATTAGTTGTTGCAATTTAAATATCACTTCAAGCATATACAAAGTAGTTGTCAATCTCTACAGCCACATCATAAACTCAGCAGCATATACAACCAAATTAAGATGAACATCAGTTTCTCCTTTGGTTTCATACAAACAAATACACGAGAGCTGGGTATAGGATGTTATGCAGCACATCAAGAGCCCTTAAATTATCATAGCACGTCTGCTTTTCCTCATGAAACGCGTGGTCAACTTTAAGCAAGCGACCGAATGGCAAAATAATAGAAACTTTGCGCTTCAAGATGTTCTGAAATATCTATTTGGTTTCCACAGTTCAGTACAAGTGCATCCATCTTAAGTGGCGTGGCAACTTTCAACTCGCACAATCCCCCACAAGTGCTTTGGTATGGCCCTGAACCAGATGATTGCTTCTACTAGATCGAGGAGGGTGAATTAATTCTGGTCTAACATGTAGAGATTATGTTAGGACTTGAGATTGATAAAGAAAAGGAAGTGCATGTTGGACGTCAATTGCCTATCATATATGTTGGCTTTTCAAAGGCCAAGTGTCTGCTCATCCAACAACTAGAATTCTACCTATTTATAGTGATCTACTTAACGTGTTCTTTGAACACATAACACAGCCAAAATCTTCTCATGTCACCTTGAATTCCTACTTCACAACTCTGTCATTTCTAGACCATTAAAAAGAAAGATAGTGACGCCTGATAATATATATCATTAAGTATAGAAAGAAATAGAAAACTTGATTCTAAAGTTAAGGAAATAATAAGAAAAGAGTCATGTACAAAATAAGGATAGGGGTACGATATTCTATATTTTTTTTTATCCCAAGTTCCGATAGGTCTCAATATGAATGATTTACTCAGAAATTTTCAAATTAATCACATTCTTACCTACATAGATGAGCCAAGGATTGAGATAACTGGAGACACCATAGGACAATATGTGATGGAAGATACGAAATTTAATAAGGATAAGAACACACGAGAAGACCTTTAATTGCCATCTTCTGTATATGGTGTACAACTTCGACTGTCTGCTTAAACTGTCTAGTCCCTCTTCATATTAATTGCCATTTTGGAAGGAGAGCAGCACGGGAAAAATGAAGAGAAAAATGAAGAGAAACAAAACCCCAAAAATGATTGGGTAGTCTTATCAGGACTAGATCTTTCTTTGTTCTTTCCTAATTTGAAATTATTATAATCTTCTCCAAGTCACCTGTTTTCCCATCAACGTGATGGATAAGGAGTGGTCTAATCTAAATCCTATCTCGCTGCCCTTGTAGCATCAAATCATCATTTGGCTCTCTCTCTCTCTCTCTCTCTTCCTCAGTGTACGTTTATGTAGCTCAGTCATACTTGTACGTCGTACCTACCCCCAAAGGGTGACGTCATTTCGCGAGCATATAAAAGGCTTCGCGTGTTCTAGCCTCCTAATGTACGCCCTCCACGAAAAATACGTGGAATGAATATGCACTGTTTTCAAGGTTTTTCGAAGAAACAAAAGTAGAAGTCCAAGAGCAGGTCAAAGAACATGCATGCAGAGAGCGATGGGAGCAAGCGAGATACGTTCACAGGTGGGTAACGCGAGAGTGATTTGACTTGAGAGAGTAAGCAAGTCCAAGCGCGCAACAGTCGTGCCTAGACTGAGGTTTATGCTACCCTAAACTCTAGGGAGGGAGATGGTTCCACTCGCGACAAAATTTTGATTCCCAACGTAATGACAACGAGAAGTGAGCTGCAAATATTTTGGGTTTCGTTTTGTGCTTTCAGGAGATCCCTGGGAACAATTAACAACAAATCTCACGGTTCAGGAAACCAGAAGAAGAACACGGAAGAATAGAGCATTCCCTTTCAACAGATATAAAATTCTGTATCTGTACCTACAGAATTGGAGGGATTATGAAAGATAAATACTCAGATTAAAAATCGCTTGTATTCCCATGTCACTGAGTATAACTGATGGATGAATAGGAAAATTATACATGGTTATCCTGTTTTTTTTTTTATATGTCGATAAGCATCCGGGACAAGTCTTGGCAATCCACAGGAATCAGGATGGCAGATCTTTATAAACCCAAAAAGCAGACTTCCTGAACCTGACTCAATTTCAATGGACAAAAGGCAGGTAAAAGCAACTCAAGTGCACATGCTCTTTAGGTTCATCGCTCGACCCGACTTTCCTTGATCAAGAGTAATACAGCCACAATGACAGGAGTCGATATCATGCCTAGAGCTTCAACAATGTTGGGTCTCGTGATCTCAGGGAAAAGGATGCTGCCATACTTTATTATAGCAGCACCAGCAATAGAACCAGCTCCTAATTTCCAAAGATAGTTCAAATCCTCCTGCTAACACCGCAAAAAGAAAATTATAATTAGAATCAAAAGCAGCTTAACATATGAATATCAAATGCTTATATGAATTCTAAAAATTGTCTGTTGTTCGCTATCTTATCTTTCGTAGAACTAAAGATATCCCCACAGACTCGCATTTCACCTACCACATTAAATGGAAGACTAGTTCAAACTTTATTTTCATTTGACCATAGAAGCTGAGCCACCTTACCAACAAAAAAATGATTCTCTGGTTTTCTATATTATGCTCGACCTTGAATGTAACAGCATAAAGAACTTCACTACTTTCCAAGTCCTTCCCTTCAAAGAAAGCCCAAGCACCTTATTCTGTCAAGCGATGTCGAGCTCTGGGAAAACAGTACACCCAGGCCGGCGAGAAACTATGCAGAGCCTCGGACAAACCTCTAACCGACTGTTCTCAGTCACTCTTTAGCTAACAATAGTTAATGTAAATGTACAGCAGGAACTCTCATCTCTAATCTTCCCGTTGTCCTATGAGAATGCTTCCTTCGCCATTACCGCCCCCCTTTCTCCTCCACATAATCAGTTTATGGCACTACCTCTTTGTATAGTAGCATCGCATACATATCTTCGGTTATTAAAATAAAAACTAACAGTAACCCAACTTGCCTAGATAATTTTTTTCAAATGTGATAATGGGTTCTGTCTGATCCGTACCAAAGCGCAAGAGTTATCAAGTCGTGGAGTCAGGGGGAAAGGGCGAAATTTGGAATGATCAAATGGCCATGAGCATTCTTTTAGGGCTGTAGACTGCACGCATAGAAAGTCGAACCCGGGTTTCTCAAAAACAATGCCATAACAGGGAGGATCTCGCCAAGATGACCTCTTTCTCACAGTGGAAGTAGTGATGGAGGTTTAAAATTCCTACCTCTTTCGGACACTGAACCGAAAAAACTGTAGCTACTTTTCAATCAAGAACATGACATAAAGCGATCAGTTTTTCTCCTGCTCTCTCTCTCTCTGTGTTTCAGCTGACAAAACTGCAATTACAAATTTAGAAATTACAACCTTAAATTCAAGTCGCCAGAATTCCCAATTGGCCTCAAATTTCTTATACTGAGATAATTTCGACCTTAGCCGGCCACTACAGCCCAAACCACACCCCCCCCAAAAAAAAAAAAAAAAAAAAAAAAAAAAAACAAAAACCCACTTCAGACAACATAAATTCTAGAGTTTTCAGAAACTATGCGCAATTGCAAAGTCCGGTGGCAAATATAGTTCGGAGGGAGGGACAGAGAGAGAGAGAGTAACCTGGGAAATGTAAGAGTCCCCAAAGCTTGAACCTTTATCGTCACTCTTGGGACTATTAGCAGCGAAAACACGACATGACCTCCTTATCCTCGTCGTCGTCGGAATGATGGGGTTTTGTCCGAAACCCTTGACCGTACTTGTGGGTCGTTGGCTGTGGATGACGACGGAATTACGCCGGGGGCATCCGCAGAAATGGGTGTAGACCGCAGCTTCCATAGCCATCGCCTTCTCTCTGCAACGACAGCACTCCGATAACGTTTAGAGCCCAGTGAACAGGATGACGAAGGCCCAGTAAGGTGACTTGTCCGGTCGGACCGGAAGAACCGGTTTTTCGTTCCAACCCGGTGTTCATCCTTAATATTTTTTCCTGTAGTTTCTTTTCAAGAGCTCAATTTGCATATGAACTTCTGTACACAATTAACCTTTCAATAAAGTTTACAGAAATATCAAAACTGAATAAACCTTCTTCCACAGTTTCGCATGTTTATTCTTATTACTCCACTTTTAGTTTTGAAGATGTATCAAACACTATATTTGTCCAAAAATGTTAGAATAATTGATTTTATCATCATGGAAATAGATTTTGCAATAACACCCAATCGAATAAAATCATATTGAGTCATGTGAACTCGTGCGATTAAGTTATTACATCAAATTCAAGATCATTATATTCAACCAGAATTTCGAGTCTAATCTACATATTCACATCAGTTATTTACATCATTCTTAATCTCAATAATACTATTTCAACATGATAAAAATGTAACTTTCACACACGAAAATAAGAGAACCCCGTCAACTCGTATTCAGTTTTGAGTAATATAGTATTTAAGCTCGACTTCTCCTCGATAAATCCATATAATATTAAAATTATGTTCTCGTGTTTAGTCGTATCATGACATGAATCATCGCTTCTAATGCAAAATGGAAATATCAGTGATTCCAAGCATGGAAACTAGAGAAGAGTCTATCCGGCGAGATCGAATTTTCAAATATCTAATGTATCAAGGCTCTGCCTCTTTCTACTATTGCTCGAGATGAATGGGTAGGAACGAACCGTATAAAACCACGGGGCGACACAAAGAATCTTCGTTGCCCGAGACGACACTAATGGTGATGGAACAGATCGAAGTTATGAGCATTCACGTGCTCCGACACGCACGTGAATCCATGTTTCGCAGTTTCCTGATTTGCTTACGAACCGCCCATCAGTGTGCCGAGAATGAATGCATCCGGACAGTGTCGCCTGCAGTCAGACATGCGTCTTCTCTCCGGGACCGTCTCGTTTGATGAGCACAGTGCACTGTCCCAGAGACAAAAGTGGTTCCCGACATTACTTGGACTGGCTGGAAAGATGAGGTGATCTCTACCTCGATGGCCCCCCAAAACCAGAAGAGGTGATCTCTCTTATTCATGGAAGCAAACCGCTTATGTTTTGAGTATTTTGGTAGTTCATGTTTCCCATATAAATGATCTTATCTGGCTCATAAAGTTAGTAGAGTATTTCGTGATTTCGGGATTCATTACTTTTTGAAGCGAGCTTTCTAATCCTCAAGAAAAATATCTCATAATTTGGCTCCTTTTAGGATTCAAAATGACATCACGGGCTTACATTAATCAAGGACTTTGGACATCAACGAATGAGATAGGGGCTACACTCCTTAAGTTATTTGTCGAATCTTCATTCATAGAAATAGGACAAGAACCAAATGGGATGATATAATAATGCACGATAATTATTAAAAGACCAACCGTAAAATTATACTTGGCATGGGATTTGGTATAAGCACAATTTTTTTGCCGGTGAACAAACTTTGGTAGGGTTAGTTATTTAACTAAAGCTTGTTACGTTGAACATTACAATTTTATTATTGCTCTAACAAGCTGATAAAAGAAACATAGAAGCTGCACATAATTTACAAACAAGAATATCCAACGGTATACAACTCCTTTCTTTCAAACGACAACTCTCTTCGTTGCAGAGACCTTCCTTTTGCTCTTAATTCCAAAAGGAGTGACCTCCTTCTGGCAGGAATCCGAGCCGTGCCAAACTCGTCGCGGCAAATATCGACGGAAGTAAAAATACTCGGAGCTCAAATGGGGTCCCTCGAGGACTTGGACCTTGGCGAACCCCGGTCGCCAGTCGTCGCTGCCGGCGAGCTTCAAGTAGAGGTAACAGACCGGCGACTCGACGCATTCGCCGACGACGCGGAACTCGTCCACCGTGCAGGCTCGGAACGCCTTCTGTGGCACGTCGTCGAGGGGATCATCGGGCTGTAGGGGATCGAGGGTGCGGAAAGGCTTGGCATTGAGGCGACGGACGACGATGTCAGTGGAGTTGGTGTCGCCGAACCGGACCGCCACGTGGTTGGAGGTCTCGGCCCCGTCGGCGCACGTCGTTTCTATGGTTATGGCGTAGGTGCAGCTGTTCTGCAATCAAGAGGACGTGACGTAAAACCGAACTCCTCGGATTTAGATTTACCCATGCTGCAGTGGGCTTTTGCATTTGACGTCACGCGCAGTAAACTAATTTTACCTTGTTTTGGGAGGCGCGGGTTTCGTTTCCTGCAGCTGCTAAAGCGAACAGGAGGACGCAGCCGGTGAAGAACCATGATTTGCAGAACCTCCTTAATCCTTCCATGGCCATTTTCGCGAGTCCAAAACATGAGCACACCCGTTCGACTTATGTACAGCCTGAAAAGAGAACACCCAGATTCTTTCCTTCTCGAACGTACAAAGGCGAAATGTTCTCTTTGGGCACTTTAATCTTTAGAACTGCCTAATTCCTTCACCATCACTTATGCTTCATTAGCTCTCTTCTGGTTTCATTCTCCCTTGATCCGTGATTAAAGTATCTTTCGCTACTTTTTAATCACATTCATCCGATCGTCTTAAAGTTTAAAGGCCTTCTTTTAATTGAAAAATCACTTTACTCATGAAAAGGAATATTAACATCACCTTGGAAAACCTGTCGATTCTGGTTTCCCAGAAACTCAATATGTTCTTAGTCACGAAACTAGCTAAGACTCCGTGAACAAGTCAGTTGGCAAACTCCATTTCTGGTCAGATTGAATTCGAAAGCTTTAAACCACGATCGACATGTATAGCAACGTCACTTTTCTTATTAAACAAACTCTTGGTTGAATCAAAGTTGTGGCAAAACTCCTATGTTCATAATTCGCACTCATGACAAGAACTAGCTCAACTTTTTTTTCCTGCCAAAGCAAACAATTGAAATATATGGTAAATATTTTGAGGATAAATTGTCCATAATTTATTGCATAGATCTCAATTCAATTCTCAACCTTTTAATTTCATCAATTTAGTCCTAAATATTTATGGAAATTCCAATATATTCCCTTCGGACAATTTTCCCTTGAAATTACTAACGTGGTGGTATGCCAGATAGGACAATTGTCGATGACTAGACTGATATGTTAACGATTTCGGGCAAAAATTGACTAAAAGGACTTTATTGGAATTTCGCATAAAAGGTTTAAAATTAAATTGACAAAATTAAATATTTAGAACTGAATTAATACTTATAAAATAAACTTATGACCAATTAGATAAGTTTCCCCATAATTTGACAATCCTCACGCTAATTGACTACTCATTTGTAAATTGACCCCCTAACTTGCTAATTTTTTTATTATCTGTGAGTTGATTATACTCACAACCAATCCTCTTGCGAGAGTATACTAAAACCGTCCAACATGACATCTCTATGCAAACTAAAATCTGTGGAATTACTAGGATGCAAATTTGTGTTATAACGAAGAAGTTAAGGATCTTTGCATCAATTGGGACATAAAACCATGCGAGACAGTATTTTAATATTGGGAACATGCAAGGATACTGTAGAAGAGCCTGGATTTGGGGAAAGGGAAATCCTCCAACCCCATGAAAAAAGAGATATTGTACCAGAAGGGGGGTAGGTGATAGGGTTTAGATCAGTAACAGCGAGACCAGTTGGTCCAATTAGATTGTCAATTTCACATATATCGTGGCGATCCATGAAAGCAAAGTGAGACCTCCTTCTTCTACATGCCAGACAATACTTTTCAGCAGATTTTTCAATGCAATGCGTGAACATGTGAGATGGCACATGACACCCTTGGCATGGAAGCTACAGCAGTTAGCTCCTTTGCTTGAGCCAAAATCGCGTCCGCTTAGGTTGTCCCACTATTCATCCATGACCTGTTACCCTATGAAAACGAAAATAGACTGTCCACAAAACCCCCCATCTAACTATTAAAACGACAGCTTTGATGGCTGGACCCTGTTGTTTCTTTATGACCACGTTAAGCCGGCCTTGAACAGCAAAAAATGTTAGTACACGTCCCAATCCGAGGACCTGCCATGCATGCTTCAATCTTGATCTACTGAGTTTACATTCAGTAAACAGCCTGGATTATCCACAGCCTAAAACCATAATGAAGATGGTCAAAAGAAAATCTAACCGTAATTATGTCGACGTATGGTCAATTTTCACCTCTCATGCGCAGGTTATATCCATTCTTGATGTTCGATTTGTGCGGTTATGTCACATTCTTTCTTGATGTTGATCTTCACCATCATCCCCCCTTAAGATTTTTATCTCAGTGATTCTCTTGTAGTTCAATATAGCAAGTTGCTTTGCTCCCAAGAAATAGCTAATTAGTAAACATTGTATAATACTATATATGTAACGAAGAAAACGTTCTCAAAATCGACTTTCACATTTTCCACTAAGAAATAAACTTCTGGCTACTAACTTCTGACTGATCAACTAAAGATATTCTCTCGAGGGTGAGAGTTTTCTACTGCAAAATATGGACTTTGGAAGGAGATGTGACAACAATCAGAAGCTTCCACAGATAGCAAAGCAGCAACCTCAAATTTACTACTTAGATTCAATATTTGGTCACTGGTTCTTGCTAAATATGAGACAAGAATATATTACTTTTGCCCAAGATGGGAAGTTTGACTTGAAGGGGAAGGAGGTCAAAAGTGGATTGTCTTTGACATCACTCTAAAGTTGTTCTAACAACCGATGATATGGAGCTTTGCCAGCTTCTCTATGTAATAAACTATGCATTTTCACTACCAGACTAGTTAGGAACACTTGCGTATATATACTCTAGGAGATTGATCATGCTGAATCCACAAGCAGTTCAGACTACATCGACAAGTTTTCTCGACTTTTACACCCAACTGTTTGCTCTGTTCTGCTAAAAGAGAAGTGCGGTTGAGCAGAGAGAAAATGGGTGCTTCTTTCCTCCAGTCATGTCCCCTTGCCGGTTTCTTTCTCGTCGCATTATTTGCCTCATGCTTCTTTCCTGATCCTGCTCTTGTCGCTGGTGAAGGCATGACCAGACATTACAAGTTCAATGTATGCACATGCCGCATGCCTGATATCATTTTTCATGAACCGTGCATACAATCTATACATGGACTTGTATGTTGACGATTCCTATTGAGATTGTTTCTTTATAACCATGTTAATTTGTGTTCGGCAGGTCGTGTTGCACAATGTGACGCGTTTGTGCCACACCAAAAGTATGGTAACTGTAAATGGGAAATGGCCAGGCCCTCGAGTCGTTGCCAGGGAAGGCGATCGACTTCTAATTGAAGTGGTTAATCATGTCCCGAATAACATCTCAATTCACTGGTATGACAGATTATACCGAGTTGATAGCCTACAAGTCATTGTTAATTAATGTGGTCAATAGAGAGGCACTTTCATAGCCTAGTCCTAGGTTCTACTTTTTCTCTTGTTTGGAGGCTTCTTTGCCAATAGGTTACTCCGACCAGGAGATGACACGGGATCAAGCCAAGCCCTTGGCCTTGATGTAGTCAACAGAGGCACTGTCATAGTCTTGTCGTAGGCTGTTGTAGAGGATTAATTTCCTTCCTTTCTTTTTCACACAAAACAGGCATGGCATTCGACAACTTCGATCAGGATGGGCAGATGGTCCTGCATATGTGACTCAATGCCCGATACAAACTGGCCAGAGTTATGTGTACAACTACACCATTGTAGGCCAAAGAGGCACTCTTTGGTGGCATGCGCATATATCATGGCTACGGTCAACTCTCTACGGTCCTCTAATCATCCTTCCCAAGCATAATGCTTCTTACCCATTCGTCAAGCCTCACAAAGAAATCCCCATCATCTTTGGTAATGCATTAGAGATGAGATTGATCCAAGCTCAACATTACTTTAATATTACTTTTCTATGTACCGAGAATCTAACTAAGGCTACAAAATTTCAGGTGAATGGTTTAATTCAGATACCGAGGCAATCGTTCATCAGGCGCTACAAACCGGTGGAGGACCTAATGTTTCCGATGCCTATACCATCAATGGACTTCCAGGACCATTGTATAATTGCTCTGCCAAAGGTATCACATCTTGCGTTGTGAATTATGTGAAAATCTCATTTCCATAGAAATTCGAGAAACATACCATTGAAAACTAATGGAGCAAATATTTCACTAAATGAATTATTGCAGATACATACCGACTCAAAGTGAAGCCTGGAAAGACTTACCTTCTTCGCTTAATCAATGCTGCACTTAATGATGAGCTCTTCTTTAGCATTGCAAACCACACACTCACCGTAGTCGAAGCAGATGCTGTTTATTTGAAACCCTTTGAGACCGAGACACTCCTTATAACCCCTGGACAGACCACAAATGTCCTTCTTAAGACAAAGCCCCACTACCCAAAAGCCACTTTCCTTATGACTGCAAGGCCTTATGTGACTGGTCTTGGTACATTCGACAACTCTACCGTCGCCGGCATTTTAGAATACGAACCGCCACTTAAGGAACCTCATCAATCCTTTTCAATTAAGCAACTTCCGCTCTTTAAACCAACTCTCCCACCTTTGAACGACACAGCCTTTGCGACAAATTTTACAAATAAGCTCCGGAGTCTAGCAACCGCACAATTTCCCGCCAATGTACCTCGAAAGGTTGACCAGAGGTTCTTCTTCACGGTCGGTCTCGGAACTATTCCATGTCAAGGCAACCAAACTTGCCAAGGACCAAATGGGACAATGTTTACTGCTGCTGTTAACAATGTATCTTTCACACTGCCGTCCACTGCCCTTCTTCAAGCCCATTACACTGGTCAATCGAACGGAGTCTACAGCCCGGACTTCCCGAACTACCCGAAGTCCATATTCAACTTTACTGGGACCCCACCCAACAACACAAACGTGGGCAACGGAACAAAACTGGTGGTCTTGCCTTTTAACACCAGTGTTGAGCTTATTATGCAGGACACGAGCATTCTTGGTGCTGAGAGCCATCCCCTTCACTTGCACGGGTTCAACTTCTTTGTCGTGGGACAAGGATTTGGCAATTTTGACCCAAATAAGGATCCAGCAAAATTCAATCTTGTTGATCCAGTTGAGAGGAACACTGTGGGTGTGCCTTCTGGGGGTTGGGTTGCCATAAGGTTTTTAGCTGATAACCCAGGTGAGAGAATCATCTTAAGAAAAACATACATAATGCAATTGCAAATGCTCTGTCATTTTTTTGTTTCTGAAGAACATGGTAGAATCATATGGGGTCTGTTATCGGGCCTAACTTTACACTTTCTTTTTTAATGATGGATGCTAATGAAAGTGATCATCATACAGGGGTGTGGTTCATGCACTGCCATTTGGAAGTTCACACCAGTTGGGGCTTGAAGATGGCATGGCTTGTCTTAGATGGAAAGCTACCCAATCAGAAGTTGCTCCCTCCACCTGCAGATCTTCCCAAGTGTTGATAGACGTCTCATTCTCACTTTTGGATTGACTTTAGCTCAATGCTTTTCCTTCTTCTCTGTTTCCGGTTTTGCTGATACTATTTTGTGACATATATTTGGCCTTCTTAACTGGCTAGGTAATTGGGATAGGCCAATCCTTCAATAACTTTGGGTTTTCTTGGTGTGGTAAGGGCTAAGCAAAGAGGTGAATAAAGGGGGAATATTTTTTGTAATCGCTGCATGTTGAAGTTGCATTGCAAAGAGGCTCAATAATATTTTCAGATTATGAAAGATTCCTGCTGTTCTCTTATTCACAGTGAATTTCGACTATATAATGGCCCATTGGGTCAGAACACAGCTAAACTTGAATAAAGTTTTCAGAATTAACACTAAACCGCAGTATCCTTTAAATAATGGAAGGCCATCAATACATTAAGCCAGCACCTGACAGAGCTTCATCCAAATTGGAAGAGTGTTTTTTCAAGCCTCAGTTCAAAATTTCCATTAACGGCCAATGAAATTTAAAATTATCTGTAGCTCATTTTTCAGATCTCTTTGCCCAATGATATCCATTCGATCCACCGTTTAGTTCTCCTCCCCATCTTTTTCATGGAAAACTCCTTAAGTATGCTCCATCTTGAACACAGACGTATGAGATAACACTTTTGAAGCGAGTGAAGCTCTTGTTGAAAGCATCTTTTAGCCTATAATCAATCAATAAACAAACATTTATACGTCAGATTTCCTACGCATGTTACTGTACAATCTTTTGCTGCTTCCTTTTGAAGGATTTTAGACTTGGAATAATATTTCTTGTTGCGTTAGGTGGGCAGTCTTGTTTACTCCCAGAGATTGCATAATCCTGTGCCTTTTTGAATGGTCCCCAATAGTTGGCGTTTTGTTTGTTGAGAGTATTGTCTTTCCGAAAGCTGGCCTGCAGATTCTTGGAACAACACAGCAAGACAAAATCTTGAACTATAGATCTTCGGGAATTTATAAAAGCCCCCTAAAGAAGACTTTGAATCATGCATTAATATTGCGGTAATAAAAAAGAAAATCGTTTCAAACTGTCAACACATTGCATACTTCTTTTGATTAAAATGACTTGATGCACCTTTGCCTAGAATCGGACAGTCGTGGCAAAAGTAGACATGGCGAGAGAAATGAAACAAGGCCTTCACATCTTTTAGCAGAATCAATTGAACCAAGACAAGAGTATTACCCATGGTTATACCAACAGATCTAGGCATTCTAGCCACAGAGCTACATTAGCAAGCTGTAAATAATAATTGTTAAAAAAGGCATCATTATCCTTATGTTCAATCCGTCTTTGCCGGTCATTACGCCGAAAAGCACAAGGTTTGGATCACATACGTATTACTCGCCGTCCTATAAACAAGGCCCAGGGCAAACACTATATTACTTTGTTGTTTCTTCATCTTTCACAAAAATAAAATGAAATGCAGTTTCTATGAAAACAAGCGCACCTCAGAAACTGAGCCGACCTGACTGTACAAGACACCGCATGATTTTGGAAACGGGTGGTCCAGTTCGGCACCTCCAAAAAACAAGGGGTCCAATACAAAATGCCAGAGTAGATAAAACAGAGACGAGGTAGAGACATGCATTTCTCATCGCAATCAAACATAGGAAAGAGACCCAAACAGCAAGGAACAATTCCCTACGCCCGAAATCAATGTTAAAGGGCACAGGTGAACTTCTCCAGAAGTATCTGGCCGTCAAGGGGAATCCTGAATCTAGTCATCCTATAAGCATCAAAAGACACGAGCGTGAAGACAAATCCTCCACCTTTTGATCGGATCAAAATTCAAGCACATCAGACAATGTTGAATGCACTGAGAGACAAAAATGGATTCTTGAGATAACATTGTGACACCACAACAAAGCCAAGAATGCATTGTTAACAGATAATTATTCTACCCTTGCTTGTTTCTCTATATATATGCCCATCAGAAAACAGAATAACCCCATCCAACATCCATGGAAATGAAAAAAACCCTTCTACTACCTCTCATTTTTCCAGTTTTTCTCTTCGCAGTCCCAATAATCCATGCTGTCCCAGGAAACTCAAAGCTCTTTAGGGAATACATAGGAGCAGAAGGAAAGAATGTCAAGTTTTCCGACGTTCCAATTAATTCTGACGTCGAATTCCACTTCATTCTTTCTTTCGCCATAGATTACTCAACCTCACTATCCCCTTCAAATGGTGATTTCAGTGTCCAATGGGATAAGCGTAATCTCGGCCCTTCTGCCATCGCCTCCATCAAGGCTTGTAAACCAAATGTCAAGGTAGCTATGAGTCTTGGAGGGGACACCATAGGCGAGAACACATACGTTCACTTTGCTCCAAAGTCGATCAATTCGTGGGTCAGCAATGCTCTCGCTTCACTCACAAGAATCGCAAAGGAGTATGATCTGGATGGCATTGATATTGACTATGAACACTTCAGTTCAGATCCAGACACATTTGCAGAGTGTATCGGTCAACTTTTAACCCACCTAAAACAGAACAAGATCGTGTCATTCGCCTCGATAGCACCTTATGATGATGCCACTGTTCAGTCAAACTATCTTGCTCTGTGGAAGAAGTATGGACATCTCATAGACTACGTCAATTTTCAATTCTATGCCTATGATAAAGGAACTACAGTTTCTCAGTTTATGAAGTATTTCGAGGATCAGAGCTCTAACTACAGAGATGGAAAGGTGTTGGTGAGCTTCGGTACTGATGCTAGTGGGGGTCTATCCCCAGCAAATGGTTTCTTTGAGGCATGTGGCCGACTCAAACGCCTCCGGAAACTTCATGGAATTTTTATATGGTCTGCAGATGACTCCAAGAAGGCCGGTTTCCGTTTAGAAAAACAATCGCAGAATTTTTTGGCCAGCATACAGTGAGATGGAGGAAAAGGCAAAGGGGAAGATAATCCTTTCTAGCAAGTAGAATAATTAATTTATGGAAATGTAGGCTTGTATTCGATGGAGAAGCTATAATGACAGGCTATGATGTAACACGTAGGTGAAGGATAAGACTTTGTTTCTTACCCTTTTTTTCATTTCGGCCAGAAGGATGAGTCTCACCTTACTTTGGAGACGAGACGAACAAGAAATATAAATCAGGTCCAGATGCGTGGACACAACATATTTGTAATGAATTTGTGGCCCTATGGGGCACAAAGTTCGAATCAGATGATTAAAGCCCCTTTTAGTCTTGAACAACTGCGTCAATTTGACAGTTGACCAAGCAGCTTGGTCAACTTGATTAATAGTGTCAAGGAGGGCCCCCAAAGAATGATGACAGCAATTTAAGGACTAACTGATAGAATTTAGATAAGTGGACTAAATAAACGTTGTTTGAACTCCAAATCAAGGTTGCTTCTAACCCAGATTGAGAATTATGGAACTTCTTATAAACCTGACAAGCCTCCTTATCTGTTCTTGCTTCTAAAAGATGTCCGCGAATTCAACTCCCGACGTGGCATTAATGTAAAATTATCCTCAGCATCCTACGAATCTCAACTAAATCAAATAATAGGCAAAACAGACATGGACTGAAAAAATTGCATGTACAATTGATTCTTTGTGGCTTTATTCAGTTTGGGTATCCACATACAGTTATTTGCAAATGAGAATTATTCAGTTCAGGCCCATGCTGCCTTATGAAAGCTCTTCTCCACCAAATCTCAAATGCCTTCTGAATATCAGGGCAATCGTCACCCTTGTTTAAGTATCTATCAAACCAATTGAGAAAAATAGCTTGCTGTTGTGGCAAGGGAAGGGTCAGAATGGTTTGTCCAAGACCATCTTCAAGTAGCTTCTTATCCATCGATCTTGAAGCCCTCCTCATCCATCCAAAATCTTCATAGAGGGCTTCAAGCCAGGTAGAGAGCAAAGAAAGCCGAGTGTCTTTTGGCACCAAGATAAGTCCTTTCCCCATTGCAACACAAAGTTGTGCAGTTACTCGGCTAATTTCATGTCGATAAACGGTAGGTATTTTTGAATGAAGAATGGCAAGTTCCTTCTGATCTGCCCATAACTTCACAAACTCATCTCCCATATTTTTGTCAATTAGAATTTCAACAATCCAGTGCATATTGTCAGCCTCCCGGGCTATCTCTGCCATCAAAGTCCCTCGATCTCGCTTTTTTTCATCAGGCCCTGCAGCTTCAGATAGGCATAGAATAAGTGAGCTAAGACATCGATGGCAAAGATGATAAAGACTGTCTCGAGAGACATCAATATCACTACTGCAATCAGATGCTTCTTCCCTCAGCAACCGTGAAATTAAGCTCTTCATTTCTCGGCGAGCTTTATCATCCTTAGCCTGTAAAACCCCACTCAGCAGTCTTAAGAAGATATCATCTGTTCTTGAAGATGTGGATGGCTCAGCTGACACTCTGTGCAGAACTTCAGCCGCTGAGTCTTGAAGCTGAAGTTGCCTAAGATGAGACACAACTTTCTCTTCTTCATCATTGGACCACGGAACAGCTTCCAAATACTCCAAGCATGCACTTATCCCGATATCAAACATAATAGCAGAAGATACCTGCAAGAGAGCAGAATATCAGAGGCAGGTTTTAAGAAGAAAGAAGTAAGTGGTTCTTCGTGCTCTGCTCTAAGCATTCTTAAAATGAATGACCTGTTGAATTTACTCTCCTGTATTTTCATTTCTTAAGACAAGCCTTTTGCAACTATTTTCTTCCAATATATTTCTCAATATGAACAACTGCCAACTAAAGTCTGGTTAGGATGGCGTCAATCGAATAGCAGATCTTGGGATTCCCTTCACAATATTATAGTCGTACATAACATAGGTATTCTTCTTCAACACCAGACTGGACAGAATAGTGACCTATGTTGTCTTGCAATACAGAAACCTGGGGATAGTCAGAACAGTCATGGAAGAGGTAATGAAAACAACTAATGGAACTTCTTGCCTTCGAAGATGATCTCAAGGATGTATTCTTTAGTAGAAACAAAATAATACCATTCAAGCAACGGAACACAGAGAATGATACAAGAAAGTGGGAAAAAAAGAAATACTATTATGAACAATACGACACCAAAAGAACAGAGAGGCGTTCCGCTAGTAGTGTCGTTCTAGAATAGCAATTAGAAGAGTATAATATAACTAGGCATTCCACTTCTGGCAACAACACATGAAAGCACCATCATGCCCTGACCTCGCTGAGGCTTCAAAGTGGTAATAGCCCAACACGCACTCCACTGAGCCTAACACAACCAAGTGGCTCGCACCATCTCAATGAAAAATCAAACCAAAGAAGCCTAATTCAAAACCGCTCCACCGCCTAAAATATACTCAAAAGTATTCTGCACTAAACCAACATCCAAGATATTGCTAAGTGATTGAATACGAAAGATCTCACCTTGAGCAAACCCAAAACTTTATCAACGCCCTCTCCAATCAATCTCTTCTTCAAATCCTCCGAGTACATCAGAACCACCGTCTCCACATACACCTCGAGATCGTCACATTCGCTAATCTCAATGTCCACGGAATGCGAAACCCCCCGGTCCCGCCTCAACTTCTCGGCGAAGTACCGGCTCTTCTCCGACAAAACCCGCTCGTGCACGTCCATGGAAACGCTAAACCCGTCCCGCGAGACCACCGTGAGCCTCACATCACCCGATCCAAAACCCAAATCGCCATCACTTTCGACGCTGTTCGCCACGATGCTGTTGACGAACGGCGCGTTGGACAGGATTTTCGACAGCCTGGACTTGAGGGCATTGGAGGACTCGAGGCGGTGCTGTTCCTGGGACATCATTTCGAAGAGAGTCGGGCGAGTGAGGACCTGCTGAGCCGGCTCGGCGGAGGAGGTGGAGGCGGAGAAGTGGGGTGGGGAAGGAGACGAGAGGGTCTTGGAAGGAGAAGAGGAGGGGGAGTGAAAGGGTCCTCTCGCCAGAGAAGAAGCATTGGAGGTGACGGGTCTTGAACTTGAAGGGGAGAACGAGAGAGCCTGGCTGGGGATGAAGCCTTGCTTTATCATTGCAGAGACCTCTCTTGATCTGAGCCCATCCTCCGCGGCCATTGAGAGCGAAAGCGAGAGCGAGAGAAAGAGGAAAGGGGTGTTGAGACTTTCTTGGACCGATCCAAACAAGAATTTGACCGAGCCGAGCAGAGGACGAAGAATTCAAGAAAGCCGCTGCATTGTTTCGCAAAAAGCAAGAAACTTGGTGATGGGCAGACAGACCACTTTAGTTATTGTTTACCTTTTTCTTGGTGGGCAGTGGAGAGAGAAGGCGGTACTGAAAATTGAAATGCGCTCCCAGCCATGGCGCAGAGAGATGGAGAGAGAAAGAGAGAGGGGAGGGGGAGGGAGAATCCAAGAAGGAAGGGAAGGAAGGGAAAGTAAAGAAAAGGGTTCTTGGATCTGAAATGAAGCAGTAGCAGGAGAACAGATGGGAGCGTGATGGGATGGTGGGGAGGAGCGCGAGATGGAGATTATCTTTTTGTTATTGGTTAAAGAGAGACGGGGGAACAAGGAGACGATTTGATTATTTGCCACCTTCTGAAAAGCGATCCTTCTTTTTCCTCATTTCTTCGGTGAGGTGAGTTGAGTGTGGAAAGGAGGGAGGGAGCGATGATTGCTGACACGTGCGGTGCTCGTGGGTTTCGGACTTCGGAGAAGGTTTGTGTGAACGAGCTAAATTAAACCAAACCGTTGCTCGTGAAGTCTGGAAATCGACTCGCCAAACCATATATTATCCAGGGTTATCATGCCTTCATTATTTTTGCCGCTAAGACATGAAGTTGTCTGTACATATTGCGATACCTTGAAATTGATCGCGCTCAATCTCTACTTGAAAATCCGTTTGGTTCGCAAAGAGTAAAATTTTTCATCTATCGGACCAAATCATGTCGCCATTCAAAATGCTTAGGATGCTTCTTGCGACATTGGCTCGGTTTGATTCCCCGAATCTTTGCCCCCCACTAAGAAAGCAGTTCTCAACTTTGTTACAGACAAGCCTCTGCTTTTGATCCTGAAACGCGAGAGAAGATTCTCCGTTCGTGTTAAAGTAAATGATGTCTGAATGTCACTGTGTCCTCCTAATGCTGGAAAAGAGAAAAGGGTATTTCAATTCAAGTGAAATTTGCGATGACGTGGAGCAATCTATAGACGAAAAATAACCCCAGCATCCCTATTGGCGTAAAAGGTTCGGGCCAGTCCCGCCCATTCGATGCAAAATCAATTAACCATTTCATCATGCACAGACTTCATTTCCAAACCCAAATGGGCTTTTCTGCAAAAGCTTCAGGCCCAAGTCAAACCTACCCCTCTCTCTTTCTCTCTCTCTCTCTCTCTCTCTCTCTCTGAGATCCGAACAATTCTCTGACTCAGTCCAACCTCCATTCCCGCCAACTACTCTCTTTTCCCCACCACCGAAACCTTGGCAAGCGAACAACGCCATCTTCATCTGGCAGGCTTTCATCATGAAGACACGAACGCCAAAGATTGATACTTTATTCATGAACAAATGAATACCGACACCGGCCGACGACAGCATGAGACCTCTAATAGGCTTCAAGACCCTCCTCACCACCTTCTTCCTCATGATCTCCATGCTTTACATCCTCTACTCCTCCAATCTCCTCCTCTCCAACGACCACCATGGATGCTCTCTCTCCCTCGACCTCTCCTCTGAAGAAAATCTCGCCGCCGTCAACAATTTCTCTTCCACTCTTCGCGTACATGAGGAAGAGAAGGGTAAAGAAGGAGAAGAAGAATCCTCGAAAGCCATTGTTAGTCTCCCCGAGGGGTCGCCACGATTCGACACCGAGATCAAACACATCGTCTTCGGCATCGCCGCGTCATCAAATCTATGGGAAAAGAGGAAAGAATACATAAAGCTATGGTGGAGGCCTAAGGAGACCAGAGGTGTGGTTTGGCTGGACAAGAGGGTCAGGACCAGGAGGAATGAGCCACTTCCCGAGATTAGGATCTCCGGGGACACGTCTAAATTCAAGTACACAAACCGGCAGGGGCAGAGAGCGGCACTGAGGATCTCAAGGGTAATTTCAGAGACGCTGAGGCTAGGGATGAAGGACGTGAGGTGGTTCGTGATGGGAGACGATGACACAGTTTTTATAGTGGACAATGTGGTGAGGATACTTTCAAAGTATGATCACAGGCAGTTTTATTATGTTGGGAGCTCGTCGGAGAGTCATGTTCAGAACATATATTTCTCCTATGCAATGGCCTATGGAGGGGGCGGTTTCGCAATAAGCTATCCATTGGCAGTGGAATTGGCCAAGATGCAGGACAAGTGCATTCAGCGGTATCCTGGGTTGTATGGTAGTGATGACAGAATGCAGGCTTGTATGGCCGAATTAGGAGTACCGCTCACCAAAGAACCCGGATTTCATCAGGTACTTTAATTTATTGTAGTTCCACTTTATATAGACAAGTATCAATATGCCTGGTGGTTGGATCTCGGGGCCTTAAGAACCATCTTCTCTGATGAGCTAGCCATCAAGAAATGAAACGATGTTTGTACGATGCTGAAATGAACCTCATGGAAAGAGAGAAAAGTGACATTGCACTATCTCTGCAGATTTGCTAATGCTGTTGTCTGTGTAAGATAGATTCAAGAAAAAAATGTGCATTTCTAGGAAGAGTGATCTAATGGTCTGGTAATTTTTTTTGCAGTATGATGTGTATGGAGATCTTCTAGGCCTTCTGGGAGCACATCCAGTAACACCACTCGTATCGATTCACCATCTCGATGTTGTAGAACCGGTATTCCCACGCATGACCCGAGAAAGAGCTCTTCAGCACCTATTTGAATCTGTCAAGCACGACTCGGCCAGCATTATGCAACAGTCTATTTGCTATGATAAGAGACGATCATGGTCCATCTCGGTTTCGTGGGGCTATGTGGTTCAAGTTATAAGGGGAATAATTTCTCCAAGAGAGCTAGAGATGCCCACGAGGACATTCCTCAACTGGTACCGGAGAGCGGATTACACGGCATACGCTTTCAACACAAGGCCAGTGATGAAGCATCCGTGTCAGAAGCCATTCATCTATTACATGAACAGCGTTAAGTATGACAGAGCTAAGAAACAAACTCTTGGCATTTATTCTCGACAAAGATCCCGGCATCCAAGTTGTAGGTGGAAGATGGATTCACCGGAAAATATCAATTCTATCGTAGTCCTAAAACGGCCAGATGGTAATCGTTGGCAAAAAGTAAGTCAGAATTTGTCTTTCTGCTATCTAGAGAGAAGCATGAACTGTTGCACTTTGCTTATGAACCCTATCAATGTAAAGTATATGAGTGTCTATATATACATCTCTAGCACTTTTATCATTTTGAATTCATATGTTAATTGAGTTTTATCTTCTTGTGCAGTCACCTAGGCGGGACTGTTGTAGGATTCTGCCATCACGGAAGAGCTCAATTTTGTACATATGGGTCGGCAACTGCCGGAATGGCGAGATCAGCAGTACGTAGCAGCTATAAGAGAAGAAATTGCAAACTTATTACCTCCGCATTCACTTTCAATCCGTACAAGATCTATCGAGGTATTTGGCAATAAGATTATAAGATCACAGAAGACATCCCACGAAAGCAACACCATAGTAATCATTGAATAGTCAACACAGGTCACTGCAATTTGTATGTTGATCAGAATTCAGAAAGATCGAAATAGTGACATGTATTCAAAAACGCTTGGTCATTTTTTTTTCCTAGATGCAAAGTGAAGACTGCTATTTCCTTTAACATGGATAAGGAAAAAAAAAAGAGCGGGCATTTTTTTGTGATACAAGCCAGAAGCAACATGTAAACATTTTTAGATCCTCGGATATTTGTTTGGGGAACCAGCTCGAAGAATCACATGTTGCAGGTAAATTTTGGGAGAGAGCAGTCTGATGTATTTTCCTTCGGTAGGCACAATAGCTATAGTAAGTACCGTTGGCTGGCCTTCGGAGCTTCAGTCTCGTTAGTCCTGGTAAAATTCTGAAAATTCGATGCTCTAGGCAAAGCAGCCAATGCCAGTAGTGCAAGATCTACGAGAGTGTCATTGAATCTCCTTGAAATCTCGACTTGATGCGTCAAGCCACGGCTCTTCCGTTGTTGATCACCAAATCCACTGCTGATGGGAAACAAATCAGTGGAGAACAGAAAACCATGAAAAGCAAAGGGATTATAATGCCTCTTGTTTCCCACTGAGTTATCAAGAAAATGATCCTCACCAATGAGAACAGATTCTGATTGAGCCACTCGGTACCTAATTTGACCATTTGATGTAATTAAAAGAAGTACCTTTGGTTGGTATTTGGAGCTTCTGTCGCATCAGTCCTGGTAAATTTCTGAAAACTCCATGCTCCAGGTGAACTGGCTGATGCGAGTAGTGCAAGATCGGCGCGAGTCTCATTGAATTCCCGTGAAATCTCAATTCGATGTATTGCCACGAGTCTTCCATCTTTGATCACCACATGCACTGTCAATGGGAGACATTAGTACAGAAACTGCTCCTCAAAAAAAAGGAATCTAAGGCCTCTTGTTCTCATCAAAAGAAAAAAAAAATCAAGCAAATTTTTCCTTATCATGAAAACAAAGCAGACTGAGCCATATTGTACCTAATTTTGACTGAATGCCAATGGACACTACATTGCACATTAAGATTCTTCATATATCGGTATCCTTAACAGAGTTAATTTTGGCTTCTGTTCAGTTGCATATCAATCGAGGAAGAAGAAACCTGCCCCAAAGTCTCGCGAGAAACTTGGAGAACAAAATGAAATCATTTGAGGCAACTTGATTTGGGAAAATTCTGGGAAATAGAATCAAAGGCATGTTCTCTCGGAAAGCCAAACGAAGCAATTTTTGTATCACAAGAAATGTGACATAGCAGTACAAGAAACTGACGAGATCGACGCCTAACCAGATCAAGAAAATCTCCAGATGTAAAATGCCAAGGTAAAAGAGCACAACATTACGAACATCCGAAGAGATTAGAACACTGGACCAGTACTTGAACTTCGCAGCGAGATTTGAAGGCTCACCAGGGTAACTGAACCACCAGAGAATGAACAAGCAGAGCAACACGATCAGAGGAATCACGTGGATCCACTTCCCGGCAAACCGGGATTGGACGGTCTCTCTCTTGCCGATGTCGTGAGGGTCGCGATTGGAAATGGGAAGTCGGTGCTGGTCTATGTCTTCCATTCTTCTTCTCCAAGAAGACTGCCGTTGCTTCACTTCCAGTTGTGCCTCGACATCGACGAAGTTGTCGTCCCGATCAGGTCCTCGGGATGAGCCCGTCGTTCTCTGCTGCATTTTCGAGAGAGAGAGAGAGAGAGAGAGAGAGAGAGAGAGAGAGAGAATCTTAACCGGTGGGTATGGAATGTGGATTCTGGTGTTGGCGTCACTCCTTCGAGAAGAGAACTGGGGTCAGGTAGGTAAGTTGGTTTCAGTTCGTTGCGCTCATAGAGCGTTCCTTTGGCGGGAAAGTTCTTGAGCGTGCCGTGCACGTGATCTTGAATGGCATTTGACGTTACTGTTCTTTCTGTTTTAACTTCATTGGTTGGAATGAGAGATTATATATGCAACATAGTCTACATATTCATTGGCTTTTTTTTTTTTTTTCTCCGGATAAAGTTTCGATTGAATCAGTGAGATCATGAACTGATTCTTTTCGGTAAATAAGATAAAACTCGACATCTAGTGGAAATCTTTTTAGTTTTCTCTCAAAAGAATATTTCAATTTTCGCATTTAGTAATAGATGGAATCACTAGATTCGAGTTGAAACATGAAAAACATTTGCTTAGAAACAGCGCAACTCCGAAAGACATGCTTGTGAACTCAATAGCTTGAATTAGCTCTGAATTTCTTGTCCACTTCAATTTAACCAGTAGCAATGTCTACACCGCTCTAGTTGACCTAATGATATAAGAATTTACTCTCGTCCGATTATGGTTCGAATCCTCCAGTTGCTTCTCGAATTCAAGAACCCTTGATTTGATTAGAACTTACGTTTGCCCGTGTCATGGCGGAGGATAATTTTGGCTCTACTCCCACCAACACTATAATAGACTTGCTCAAAATGAGTAGTGATCATAATTTAAACCAAATATTACGTGACGAATGTGAAACTTTGTGGTACCATCCAAGGATTTGCCCACACTGATCGCCCCTTCCGTCTCTTTTTTGGATAGAAAATGAACAATGTCGGCCTAGAATTCTTATGGGCTTGAAACCTCTATATATTTTAAAACATAAACATAGGGGCACGGAGGTCTCACCCTCACATGATTTCATTGGCACTACAACACTTACTTACGCTAGCTTCTAAAGGGTTAATATCATAAAAAACCCTAAATCAGTACACATATGATAAATTTATCTAAAACTAATTATTTAACCATCAAAAATCCTCAACTGATACACCATTGATGAATTTACTTCAAAACGGTACACTTGTAATAAATTGATTTTCTATTAGTTTATGTTAAATTTTACTGTCAAATTGTTGAGTTGGATAATACGTAATAGTTGATTGGTGTACCAAATTTGGGATTTTACTCTTTGTTTGTAATTTTTGTACCATTTTCGTGGTTTTTTGTGATATTAATTTAATTTAACGAAAATTATATTTGTCATAAATTTATTAGTTTGGAATTTTTTATGATTGGACAAATTAGTTTTTCGTAAATTTTTCATAAGTGTACCAGTTGAAGGTTTTTCGTAGTCATTTGGAGTAAATTTGGGATTTTTCATGGTCAAAAAATTAGTTTTGGATAAATTTAGGATTTTTTGTGGTCAAAAAATTGGTTTGGCATAAATATATCTTAGATGTATGATTTTGGGTTTTTAAGGTATTAACCCACTTCCAAAAGCTATATTATGTGATTTTTCTTTTTTTCTTTTTTGTGGTTTACTTGGAATGGTTAATCTAAACTATGGTTTGCCTCACCATTGGCTTTTAATATCTGAAATTCTGAATGAATTTTTTGTTCATAGTTTGCCTCATCATCGGCTGTCAATATCTGAAATTCTGATCATATATAATTTTAGTTCATTCCACCAATTGACCTGAATGAAATTGCTTTAAAGACGAGCCAAAGTGGCTCCAATGTTGTGGAGAAGATGTTCTAAATACTTAGGGACATGAGATAACTCTCTCTAAAAAAAAACTCGGTAAAATAGTCCCATAACTTGGAAGACTTCACAATGTGAAACAAGGACCAGATGTTCAACTTCTTTAGGTACATAATCATTCTTGTTAGAAATTGATTTCTGAAAGTTCTATTTCTCTTCCTATATGAATTTCTAATCAAAACTATCCGTTTAATAATGATACAAAATTTATGCTCCAAAAATAGAAATTTATTTGATAACGATATAAAATTTCTCCCTTTTGGACGGTGGTGATTGATAGTGGTCGGCAGCGACCAACGACTAGCAACCAGCGGCAGTGGCGACGGCGGCCGACGACCGGGGTGGCGGTGACCAAGGCGGTGACGACTAGCGGCGGATGGCGAACGGTGGTCGACGGCAACGAGATGGACAACTAGTTTGTAGCGAACGATGAAAATAATTTTTATTTCTCATTTCTATTCCAGAAATAGAAAAGTAAAAAAAAATTATTTATGATTTATGTTCCAAACTTATTTCTAGAAGAACAAAAGTCTATTTCAGAAATAGAAAAATAAAATAATTTTATCAAATGAACGGATTTCTATTTTAGAAACAAGTCTGGAATAGAAAAATTGTTTCTGGAACAGAAATTTTGGTTTGTCATACACGTAAGTTGCTAATCCCCACAGTATAAAGCATCGCGCATCTGCAAGCAGCAAGTTTCTCCTGATCAGGTTGCAGAGCAGCCACAGATAACGCAACACATGCCGAGGCACTTGAAAGGCCTCACTGCCTTAGCAAATCGAAGTACCAAAAAGATAGAAATGAATTCACAGTGAATTAAGATTTGAACGTGTTATTACCCTGAGGCATCCATCTTTAGACAAAATACCAAAAAGATAGAAATGAATTCACAATGAATTAAGATATCGACCTGTCATTACACTGAGGCATCCATCTTCAGACAAAATTGAACTCAACTCAATCTACATTGGATGAGAAGCCGAAGGGAAAAAAATTCCCTTGAACCTACACAACATCTACTATGATATAGTTACCACCTGCTATCTGCACAATTGAAAAATCGATAACTGGGTAGTTTTTTCATATGGACATCGCCAAAGTTTAAGCACTTCCTTTTTAACTTCCACCAACTTCTTCATCCTTCTTGGGCCATCTGTGACCTGTGCTTATGTCCTCGCTGCTCTTCGTCGTTGTGTTTGAAGGAGGAAGATTTTTGTCGGTGTTGTGGATGTTGCGGATACTAGGTTCATATTTCTGGGATGAAAGGTAGCTTAAAGCAGTGACAACATCAGCTATGGCAGGTCGCATGTTAGGCTGTTCTTGGACACACATTGCAGCAATAGCTAGTGCTTGGTACAATCCTCTCAAGGGATACCTGCCTTCAAGCATTGGGTCAGCCATCAGTGAAAACTTCTTCCTGTCTCTGAACAGGGGGCGCACCTGCAAAAATTCGCAAACATAGTGTATTAATATTCTTGCCTTATGCGTCTTCACTGAACAGACTTATGCAGATGAAATTGAGGAAAGCCATGATTGTTCCATAAGGATGCAAATATCTCCAATAGCAAAAAAGTCTCTTGCCAGCACCATGATGCGTCCTTCTTCCAATAAGAATCAGATTTAGTCATTGAAGTTAGAATGCGTGAACTTAGGCAAACATCTTCTCTGCTGGATTCTTTTTCACAAATCGAACATACAAATAGAAGGCAAAATAACATTCCATGTTTTCTTATTTGACTAGCATAATGGTGGCCTGGTGCACATCCAGAGGAAAAAGGGTAAGGTGAAGATGAAATTATGGAAATGATGCATGGCTAGCTGATTAATGAAAATAAAAGAAGAAATCCGCAGGCATACATTTCCAGACTGGGGCTACTAAGAAGAGGGGACTGCAGTAACTGAAGCGCCTAGAAGATGCTCTGAGTATAGACAAGAGGTACTGTGGGAATTCTAGAAGTGTGAAGGTTCAAAGTTGGCTACTGACGGCAAAAGCTTACCTCTATTTAGACAAGGTAAGTAAATTAATAGAAAAGGCACATTATCGACACAACGAGCAAAGGAGATATCCTTGTTCAACAAGGAAGTCAAGTCATAAGAAGTAAGTTGTTTGTGCTAATAGGGATGGAATAATTCTTTCAATATTGTCCCAGCAGAAAGCAAAGTATTCCATGCAGTTAAAGTTAAAAAACAAAGAATGACAGTGTTATCTCACCCATGCAACAAGGTTTTGGTCCTTGGGACCTTTAGTTGGGTCAAATGCTTTCCTCCCCGTGATGAGCTCCAAAAGAACAACCCCAAAGCTGTAGATATCTGACTTGAATGTCAATTGGCCTGTCATGGCATAGTCCGGTGCACAGTATCCATATGTCCCCATAACCCTCGTAGAAACATGGGTTTTGTCCCCACTCGGACCCACTTTAGCTAAGCCAAAATCCGACAATTTAGGATGATAGTCCTCACCCAGTAAGATATTCGAGCATTTTAAATCACGGTAGATAATAGGAGTTTTCAACTTGTCATGCAAATACTCAAGACCTCTTGCTGCACCAGCTGCAATTTTCATCCTCGTACTCCAATCAAGTCCCTTTCTACTGGGTGGAAGGTCTGTAAAACATTAATTGAAATTGGATTAAAAAAAAATGTTATTCATAAAATACTAAAATAGCTTGTTAGATAGACAGCACGGGTTACCCATCATGGAAAATTTATGAAAGCAGACAGGTGATGTGCAAGCTCTTACCATGCAAATGTTTGTCCAACGATCCTAGTGGCATGTATTCATAAACCAATAGCCTCTGATCCCTCTCAGCACAAAAGCCGATCAATTTAACAAGATTAGGGTGGTCAACTAGAGTTAACATTGCCACTTCCACAACAAATTCCTTGGTGCCTTGAAGTCCATTTCGGTCTAGTTGTTTGATGGCTACAACCTGCATAAACAGATTAAGTTAACCAAATTCTCATTTTGTAGAATACACTCATAAAGCTCCAGCTTAGTAAAAGGGGTAATACACTTCAAAATCTTTGTCAAACAACATACTGCACATGATGGTTGATAAACATGAAATCAGTGACCCTATCAAATGTGACAAAAAAATGGCACGGACATCATCCTTTGTCCAGATATGAATAACGATAAAATCTCAGAACTGACCTGATTAATTTTCTCCAAATGCCCTTTGTATACTTTGCCAAAGCCTCCTTCCCCGATAAAAAAGTCTGAACTAAAATTGCCAGTTGCAGCAGCAAGCTCATTGAAAGTAAATGTTTGAGCACGTGTGCCACTGGTTCTCCCATCATTAGTGGTATCACTTGAATCCAATCCATCCGTCTCTGAATTTAACTGTTTGCTCTTGGAGAGGTTAGAGAGGTCCTCATTTTTGACATCCAAAACCTTTCTGCTTCCACGAGGACTACTGCTGGTTTTTTCTGCCAACCCAATAGACAAGCATAAATCAGAGGAAGGGAGAAGACAAACCAAAAAGAAGACAGAGAAGCAAATTTCAGAGTACTAGACGAAAAAGCTTATGGACTGTTTATCAGCAAAACTCAAGCTTATAGATATTCAAGTATTGAGGAGCGGCAAGCAATTAAAGGACAAAATGCGGCACGACAAAGGATCAATTACGATTTCTATATATTTCTAAATGAAGGGGATCGCTACGGGATTGCTTTGTAAACACAATGAACAGCAATCACTAAGTGAAGAAACAAGGAAATGGGGAATTCCAATAAACAGAATTCAGCCGAATTCGGGTATGAATGTACCATTCTACGACTTTAGGTTGAGCAGAACGATCAATCCCTTTCTGGACCCGGAAAAAGACCATTTCTTGATCCAATAACAACAACATAGCTCGATGACAATCAAAACAAAAACATCGGATTACTGATCGAGACAATGCCGAACCCAAGAAACAGGAATTCATAATGAGAAAGATCGAAACCAAAGCTTCAAAAACTCAAACAGCGGCTGTCCTGGAGCAGAAGGATCGCCGGAAAAACGACAATGCCGACGAAACTTAACATCCAGATCGTCGCCGGAAACACAAGAACCGTACCTGAACGAGCTTGATCGATCGCTTTCTTGCAATCGTAGTCAGTGTCTTCCCCAAGAACCGATGCCCCATTGCAGCGAAAACAACCCATCAGCGGAAAATGGAACAGAACGAAAGACCCACGAGGCAAACCAGGCACAAGCAAGAGGAGAGAGAGAGAGAGAGACAAAGAGAGAGAAAAAGAGAGAGTTAAAGAAGAATTCGGGCCGGCTCGCTGGTTTTTATGTTCATTCGTGCGTTGCCGATTTCCTATTTGGGGTTTTCTCGGGGTGCTGCACGGGAACAGGATCGCTTCGCTCAGGAACCACTGAGACCGCGCCACGTCTCACGCGTGTCCCCCGAGCGACGCGCCCGATGACGTGGCTCGCGATGATTGCCTCGTAATTGTCTGCCCGCGAGATAGTCGGCACCAGATCTTTGTCCCTCCGAAGCTTCCGTGCTCCCCGGTTTCGCCCCCCACGGCCAGTGACGAACGTAGTGGAGATCACTCGCCCGCCGTCCGATTTTGAAACACGTAGCTCATCGCTGACGCCCGCTTGCGGCCCGCGTTTCGCTTATTGAATAGATTAGGCAGCATCCACGAAGGCGAGGGGATGTTTGCGAGACTTTGGATGGACCTGCGAAGCAGGTGATCGAGTCCCGAGAAAGTTACGGTTTCCTTTTTTTATTTATTTATTTTTGCTTTTCTGTTTTAAATTTTACCGTTCGGTTCTTTGACCAGACGCGCTTGCGGGGCAAGTTTTAATTTTAACAACGGAAATAGACTTTCGGGGGTGAACTCTTTCCGGTTGTTATCTCTTTAAACCAGCTTCTTTGCATTGAGCACCAAAGATTTGAAAAAAGCAAATATCCGATTTCACCTAAAAAATGATCCAAGCTTGAATTTTGTCGCTTTTCATAATATCATATGTCTCGTAGGTTAACTATTTTCTTGTTTATAGTAATATTTCAAGCTAAACACTGTGAGAACAGACACATGGTGAGTTAAAATTTCGAAAAAAAAAAGAGTACTAAGAATTGAACTAATAAATACTAATTTTTCAAGATTTTTCCAACTCCTTCGTATCACTCGCAAGAGGAAGATAGATTATCTTATGCTATATCAACTTGAATGCTCTAGTCAATTTTTGGAAAATAACTATTAATAAGTTTATATTCTAGGGATATAGAGTCTATTTGTTTCATGAATAATTAATAAATGATCACTTGTATTACTTGAAATAATTAATCAACAAAAATATTTTCATGATCAACAACTATTTATATCTAAATATATTTGTGTATGGTGAAAATATTTTTTATCCAATCGTTTTTGTTAATGATACAAACAATCATTTTCAAGAAAATGTTTTTCAAATAATTTATTTTTATATAAGAATGTTATGTTTGTTTCGTGAACATATTATGATGAAAACATTTTCCTTATTTTTCGGCATGTGGATCGTTTAAAAAATGAGTCAAGAGACAACATTTTCATGGTCAATGGAAAACCTATGCTTGAATTCAAAAAGATAATAATTTTATTTTTAAAAAATTGAAAATCATTTTCCAAAATATAACTATATCAATATTTGGAATAGAAAATATTACGGGAAGTCTTGCCTTGTATTGGGCGGCAAAATGTAATCTTGCTTGGCAAAACAAATCTTGGTTGGAAAATTTAGATTGGGCTAATAATCATATTGCCGATTGAAGCTTCCACCAATCTCTGGCTCGTTTTGCATTTGGAGCTTTATGCTACATCATTTGGAATGAGAGGAACAACATTATCTTCTGAAATCAATCCCTCTACCTCCCGACTTTGAAGATGCATATGCACAAGACTATTAAGGATAAGGCTCTAACCTTCAAACATATTCCAGACACCCCTAGGAACGGAAGACTATAACGAAGCTGGGGTCTCCATTCGTCTATCTTTGATTGACTTTGGCTGCCCTTGTCTGTTTCTTGGTTTTGGCTATCCTTTGTGTTGATCGCCTTTTGTTTCTCTTTTTGGAACCACGGCACCCTTACACTCTTTTTGACTCTTTTGTCTTCTTAAGTGTCTGGTTGTAGGTGCCGGGCCTCCTATCTTGTATATCCATTTGGCAAAGTCTATACAATACTTACCTTTACAAATAAATAAATAAATAAATAAATAAAATATATATATATATATATATTTGGAATAGGATTTATGCGTTTAGGCATGCAAAGCCTAACACTTATTCCCAGGTCCTTAACATCCAGAATCTAGTCTTCAACACCTGGTTCAAGACCCCGATGCCGTTGCCTAGGTTTCCGGCACTGATGCATGATTCCATCGAAACCAAGGCTAGGACATCAGTGCCCATGCTTGAATACTCCAACAAGGCCAAGCCCTAAGACCTCGATACCCATGCTTGAGTCCACAAAGGCTAGCCCCAAGATCCCTATGCTTGTGTTTGAATCCCCCATGCCTAAGCTTAAGTTCATCGAGCCCAAGCTTAGGGCTCATGCTTGTATTCAGGGTTCCAAACTCGACCTCATGTACCCAAGCACTGGGTTCTTCTATTTCGGCTTCTATGGATGCAAGCTCGATGCCAATGCTCTTGCTCGGGTTGAGTCCATCAAGGCTTGACTCGGGATTCTAGTATTTGTGCCTAATCTTCAACTTATATGCAAATCACCAACACCCGAATAATAAATATATTTAGAAATATCAAATCAAAATTTTCTTTCAAAAAAGTGATATAAACTTGTCAATGCTTCTTTAGATCTCACTTAAATATCAGAAATATTGTTTTTTTTTTTTCTAGAAAATGACATCGTGGACAATATATTTTCAAAAATGTAATATTTTTTATGAAATAAACGATGCCTAGAACTTGAGAGAAATGAATTTTCTAGATTTAGATATAAAGAAAATACTTGGATTTGACGTCTTGCCGAAGGGGGTGAACTTATTACCTCTGTGGTCTTGATTTTTCGCAATCACTCATCATCTTTTCCTAATCTGTACAATTGAAAGGTTCGATTCTTCTAGAGTCACATAAGTCATCTTTTTATCTATATCACTATTCCAATGACAAATCAAATTATGGAATTCCTTTTCAGTGCAATCAACATTGTTTTGTTATACTAATTAATAAGTCCAAAGAGGTATTTTACTGCATTCGAGCTTTTTTTTTCTTTTCTTTTCTATTCCATATTTTGCTGCATTCAGAGTTGATTGCACTATAATTGACACGCGGTGTCTATTATTATCATTATTAGTTCCCGGCCTCGCCAACTGTTGGAAGGTGGCGATCGATTTTCGTTTTCCCGTTTTTTTCTTTTTGGTCAACGCTGGGGATCGATTTCGCACTGCACGTGGGATATTCCAACACGCGTCGTCTGCCGTCTCTCTACTTCCGTCGGATCGACTGTGGGCCGGGCCTGGTTCACGGGCCGAAAGGAGGCCTTGGGCTCCCCCAAGAATGCTGACCCACGCGGTCGTTGACTTTGTTTTTGTTTTTTTCTCTTTTTTATTCCGTCTAACAGCATATGATAAAGATTTCCGTAAAATAGAATACCAGTATTTGGTTGGTGAGGGTAGTTGGTTTGCTGAGCTGGGTCTACAGGGACTCGCTCGTCCAGGCTCATTTGACTTTGATACAAATTTTCCCACTGTTTTATATGTCGCATAACATAAGACGTCTCCATGTGGCCAGGAGCTACTACGCATTAGGAAGGAGACACTGGCTAATATCCTAATCACGTTATTGACTGGCGACCGAGCTTTTTGTTTGGGTTAAAACAAATTTCTACGTTTATTATAATCAAACACGAGAGAAACATAAAAGGCTTCCAAGTAAGATAAATCCTAAAAGGGCTGAAAAACCAAACAAAACCCTCAAAAACAAAAGAGTACGGCTTGTAATTCTAAGTATGCTCCCATCTCAAAAGATCAAATCCATTATAGTATCAAAAAACAATTAGCGGCCGATCACCAAAACAATCCCTTATGGGACATATGCCGAGATCTTTTCTTCTAAAAACTATGGCTTGTAATATGCACCTAGATTTGACGTTCTCAATATAATCGTCATATGGAAACAACAACAACAATAATGCACCACAAATTGAATTCTTTTAAAAAAACTCCAAGAATTAGATTTAGACCAAAAGAGAAATGCTCTCAAATTTAGATCTACACCTAAGTCAAGAGAGAAAAGTTTTCACCGAATCTTGGAGAAGTCATAGAACCATGTCTTGGACATCCTACTGACTTGACTGGTGACGATGTTCTCCCAAAATATGTAGCTACAAGTAAATTTATTCGCTACGACGAACAAAGGAAAGCAACAATAGTGAGCAAAAATCCCTTAGATTAGATGGGAGAGAAAGAGAAGTTTCCTTGAGGGAAGGTTTTAACTCCAACGAACATTGGCTAGCTCTATGGACGTGTCGGGTAACATTAAAAGGAGGGGAAGTTCGATGTGGGAGCAAGAATGATATTTTTCGGGTGTACGACCATGACATGTTTACTAGGAGAAGTCTTTAATGAAGAAACATAAAAAGAAGCCCCCTTAAGTAAGAATCCTCCTCTAATTCACGTAGAGTGATTCGGAAGAGCATCATGTTAATGTGGCATTGACAGGCGTTAGAAATATATTTGGAGCAATCGTCACAAACAAATTAAGTTATGTCGAAGGAATGACAATAAGAAACTTCAAGAAATTGAAAAATGAACTTAGTAATGTACCTAAATGAATTCAAACTATCAAATCCAATGAGATTCTCATGAAATTCAACTGCACATGTTTTCTTTGAATGTCTAAATTTAATTTAATAGGAGGCCAAAAAAAAAAAAAAAAAGCTTCACCCACTCGAGTGATTATTCATTTCTTCCAACTCCCGGGGCATGGATAGCGCCCTACCCGGTTCCGACCGAAACCCCGCACCGAATGGACCGCTCTGGAAATCTTAATTTTTTTCGGTCAAATGCCGTTCTGGAAATTTGATAAGGACATTATAACTTCAAACTTCATAATTTTATATCCTCCTCCTCCTCCTCCTCCTCCTCCTCCTTAGTTCTGTTTAAAATGCTCGTCGATGGTGCGAGAACTGGTGCAGCCACCGAGCGAGTCGATCCGTAACATCGATCGATCGAGAGAGAGTTTGATCGGCGATAGCGAGCAGGAGAGAGATGGCGGCGGTGGCGAGAGCACTGACGAAATCCCTGCCCCTGCTCGGTCGCCTCCCGAATCTCTCCACTGCCCCGACTCACTCGGCCCGAGCCCTAGGCATCGTCAGGGCCTTCTCCGCCCTCGCGTCGCCGCCGTCCAGGGCGGTGGTGTACGAGCAGCAAGGTCCCCCGGACGCCGTCACCAGGTCAGAAGAGGGCCCAGCTAATCCACCGATTGAGCGTGCGTGATTCCGATTGCGTGTGCTCGTGCATTGTGCTGTCGGCGTTACTGAGGAGCTTCGGTTTTTTTTTTTTTTTTTGGTTTTCTGTTGCAGAGTGGTGGAGGTTCCGCCAGTTTTGGTGAAGGAGAATGACGTGTGCGTCAGAATGCTCGCCGCGCCATCAATCCTTCCGACATCAACAGCATCGAAGGTTAGCGTTTCTCCTGCGTTACTGCTGTTTCGCTCGAGGTTGACCTGCCTTGAGCTTCTGTTTGATGGTGGACTGAGCATATCGCGGAGGAGTTCGATGTTTCGGGGACTTCGAGGCTACTGACATATCTGTGATGGCTTCTGTGTACTATAAATTTGATTTTAGGCTTCGCTCCATCCTTAGAAAGTAACCTGAATTCACGATAAAAACTAAAATGATTTGCGATAATGTCCTATTCATGCCTCATGTGCAATCGGCGCCTTCTTACTCATTACTCACCCATGGACTTGATCTACGAGTGGATTATATGTCAGGGTGAGTTTCTCTTTGGTTGCTGACATATTGGAGGAGAATAAAAGTCTAACTGCGAGATTCTGAGGCGGCTAATGCATCTTTTATGACTTCACTGTTTGACTTTGACAATTGTTGCTCCAGTTCCTGAGGAATATTGATATGTAGTTACAAAGTCAGATCATAATTCATCCATGTACTATTTATTACTTCACGTGAGGTTTATTTGATAATTCATGCATAAACTTTGATCTAGGTGTGTATCCGGTGAGGCCACAACTGCCCGCAGTCGGAGGACGTGAAGGAATTGGCGAAGTGCACTTAGTTGGCTCTGCCGTGAAGGATCTTTCTCCTGGCGATTTGGTCATTCCTTCTCCACTCTCTTTTGGTAAAACATTCTTTCACTATTACCTTAGTTTTAAAGTGATATCAGATCATAATGTGCATCAGCCATGCTCATCTAGTTGATCACTTCTGAACAATTTTTTACTCAGCCAAAGGATATAATCTTCTATATTTGCTGCATCATGTTTAAAGTTTAATTTGATTAGATGCAGAAGAGCAACAAGTGAAATATCCACCAAAAGAAAGATCGAAACTGTCATACACATCTTAGTGATTGTCATCTTAAATAAAAGATACTTTTGCATTCCATTAGTACTGACTTGTCTTGTCATGCAGAACATCCATGTCTAGCACTTAGCCCATTGTAAATTTGAGTGTGTTGAAAGGTGAAATAGTTTTTGTGCTCAGGGACATGGCAGACTTACATTGTGAAAGACCAGAGTGTGTGGCAAAAAATTGATAAGAATTCTCCTATTGAATATGCTGCGACAATTTCAATTAATCCTCCGACCGCTTTGAGAATGCTTGAAGACTTCACCTCTTTGGAACCAGGTATATAGACAGTGCAGGAGTCTCTTAGCTGTCCCCCAACTTTCACCATAATCAATTTATCCTAAGTTGTCCTAATCAGCTGTGATCATTAGGGGATTCAATTGTGCAAAATGGGGCTACAAGTATGGTGGGTCGATGCCTCATCCAAATTGCGAAATCCCGTGGCGTCCATAGCATCAACATAATCAGGGACAGGTGCTCTCTTGAAAGCTTTCAGTAAACTTGATACCACATAACTTTTGTCAAACTACTGTTGTTTAAAACTTTTGTGTAGACTTTAGATAGCAAGGGTATGTGTGGGTTTGCTTTTATTTCTCTTTTCTGTGATCTGCCTTAACCATTGCTAGGAGGCCCTTTTTTTTTTTTCTGGAACACATTGAGCTCTTGTCTACTCAGCTTCTGAAGTAGCCTTTGATGGTTACAAAACCTTAATTATATCTGAAATTCAACCTCTGTGATGACAAGTCGGAACTCTTTGGGGACTGAATTACTTGTGGCAACTCTGTCTTTTCCTGTTCTAATTATAAATGTTGCTGGTGGACTAAAAGTTATGAACAATTGCCAGATGCACAAATATGTTGATTATGTTTGGTTGTGGCGGTAGTATATCAATTAACAAATTGAAAATGTGCCAAAATATTCAGCATTCTGGTATCTCACTTTTTTTTGGAAGGTGGTGTGATTGATTGAGATCTCTTGCATCGAATAAGAGGGAGAAGTGGATCTTGAGCTTGTGTTACTGTAGCTGACCCTTTTAAGAAGAAGCACAGAGTGTGATCACTGATTGGAAATTATAATCTCTGGCTAGGTGCTACAATGGGCAGGAATCTATGAGGCTAACTGAGCATTAGTACATGCATTGGCAAGCAAGAATGGTTCTGTTATGAGGGCATATTGAGAAACTGATTATGTTGAACTTATCAAAGAAAATAAGACAGTAGTTTAGGTTGATTTAGGTACATCAACTAACATCCTTCAATCTCCCAATATAAAGATGAGGTTTTGTGATGAGGTAACATGTATGGGAAAGACTAGAAGGACTTGTTTTTTGAATCTATTGAAGGCAAAGGCAGTTAATTGTAGTGTGAAGTGAAAAGATAGGTTTCTGCATTGCTTATCAGAAGTGACTTGTTACTGTTGATGCTGCTTCTACTATTTTTGCAGTCATCATGTGTTCTAGACGTTGATCGCTGGTATGTTTAGATCATCATACTGCTGGGGCATTGGCAATTCCATCTTTTTTGGTTGCTGGTGGAAACTTACATTTAGTATATCTAAGACCTCTCTCTGCTTTGCAACTTCCTTGGAGTGAAATTTTCCTCCTTTTTTTAAATTCTGTGATGAGACACAAAAGAGGTCAGAAAACACTTTGTGGTGCTTGACACATTAATTTAGTAGGGCTCTCATCAGCCAGCTCATTAGTTCCTGCTAAGACATCTAGGACGAATTTGGTAGAATTTGTAATTTCTTTTTCAACTTAGCAGTTAGCACTGCATATCAGTGGTTTTTATTTTGCTTTCATGACCCTTTTTTTTCCTGTGACAGAGTTGGCTCTGATGAAGCAAAAGAGGCATTGAAGAAACTTGGTGCTGAAGAAGTGTTCACCGAGAGCCAATTAGAAGTAAAGAATGGCAAGAGTCTACTGGTATCATGCATCCATTAACCCATTCTACCATATTCTCATGCATGGACACACGTCCATGTTTGGCCATTGACAATTGAGTTCTTTATTTACATCTTATTGACTTGCTACTAGGGTGATCTAAGAGAACCTGCCCTTGGATTAAACTGTGTTGGTGGCAATGCTGCTTCCTTGGTGATGAAATTTTTGAGGTGCAACAAGTGTTAAAAGTTGTGTTGAGTGCTGCCTATTTTTCCGAAGAGAGCTGATTTCATTTTGTTCTTAGGCGGGGAGGAACCATGGTGACATATGGTGGGATGTCTAAGAAACCAATTACAGTATCAACTTCATCTTTCATCTTCAAGGTAAATTAAGAAGTGGCGAACTAAATTCCGCCTATGGTTAGGAGGTTATTTCAGTCAAGCCTTACAATTTGACTTGTTTATGTTTCGGTCTCGGTCTTGGTCAATGCCCTACTGTTTTATATTTTTGTCTAAATTTGGCCCAAAATCTCAATTTCAGTATTTGAGGCAACCAAATTTGAGCGAAAAAAATTATCCCTAGAGTAAAGACTAAGAGGAATGTATAAACCAATGCTTCCATATATATTCAATTGTGTGGGGAAGGGTGGGGGGCAATGTAATTACCTGTTAAGAAAAATTTTCTGTTCTCCTTTCTGTAGTTCATTTGCCAGAGATGAAGCAAACTATGGATCGGTGAGAAAATCATGTGCGTTGACCGAGAGATTATCCACATGAATTTCTTAGGGCCAAAGAATCAATATCACTTGATCCCTTAATTGAAAGTAGTAACTGTGGCATCTCAGGCATCTTTTAGCATGAGGTAGGTGCTGAACATCGGAAGAGAAACTTATACCGGTAGGAGGCATTTTATAAAGGATCTAGAGTGAAGAAGAAGGCATAGAAACAATGGTTCTACTATTGTCTCTGTCTCGACTTCATTGTGATACTCATGCTAAAGTTCAATTGTACCCTTAGAAGTCGTTTTAGTAAAAGATCTACAGCAAAGAAGGCATAGAAACAATGATTCTACTATTGTCTTCTCCTCGATTTTAATGTGATCTCATGTTCAATTGTACAGTAAGTACTGCCGACTTTTGGAATTACTTCCTAAATCATAAAGCACATCTGAAGTGTGCGATAATGGCTATTATGGTTTGCAGGATCTTTCTTTGAGGGGATTTTGGCTGCATAATTGGATGAGTTCAAATGATGTAACAGAGTGCAGAAGAATGATAGATCACTTGCTGGAACTAGTGCGTGATGGCAAGTTAAAATACGAGTATGTCTTTGGTAACCTCTACTCAAATTGCTGTATTTAGGTTTCCATATCTTTATAGTAATCTCCAATAGTATATATCTTCAAGATAGTGTGTTTTGATTGTGGATGTATATGAATTTCTCCAAAATTGCAGGACGGAGCTGGTTCCTTTTAGTGATTTCCACATTGCAATGGATAAATCACTGGGGAAACTTGGAAGCCATCCTAAGCAAGTCCTAAAGTTCTAAGGCTAATGACTATTAAAGGCAGTGAAAATATGGGAAGATTCTGCGTCATATCCTTCAGACAATCAGCTTGTTCAGAAGTTCCCGTGCGCTGGATCAACTGGACACGATAACAATGTATCTTTTCCGTTTTTATTATTTTCTTTTTTCATAAGTTATGCATCTTTTCTGTTGAGGTCCCTTTTGTTGCTGCTTATTTTTAGCAATTTCCATTCTGAATTTGTTTTGCATCATGCCTTCCAATATAAAACTAATCTTGTGCTCTGCCAAAACATGAGGTCCGTCTACTGAATTTAGAGATCCAAACATCGGCCCTTTTTTGTATTGGAAGAGTCCGGAAAGTTTTCAGGTTTGCCAATTGCAATTGTCATATTCATTTAAGAAGGAACATGGGGATACTTCCCAAAACTCATGTAATCAAAGATCGCACGCGTTGAGAAAAGAGCAAGAAGAACCATAGATTGTTCATTTGATCTATCTAATTCAGATGGGATGCGGACTGCCTTCAGGGAACGCCACACATGAAACACGATAAGCAAAATCAAGGGAAGACTAGCGAATAGCAGTTACTTTTTAAGATAGAGAAAACACAGAGCGAAAAGATCGTGTTAGCTTCCAAAGAATTGATGATTGTTCAGATACCATAGAAAGAAAAGGCATCTTTCTTCTAGACAATGTCAAGAATTACACTTCTTTCTTCTAGACAATGTCAAGAATTACACTTCTTTCTCAAGATGAAGGAGTTCGACGAGGATGAGCTATTTCTGAATTCATTTTTAGCCTTGGAAAATTTAGAGAGAAAATAATTTCTCCATAAAAGTGGCTTTCTATCATGCACGGTTTTTAAATACTACATTTTGCTAGGCCGAAGAGGGAAGGGGTTCGTTCGGTCATGTTTCTTCCAACCAAGTTAGAATTCACAAATCACCTAGCGCATAGCAAATCAAGGTATATAAGTAATTGGAAGATTATCCACGCTGACACCTCAAAACACTTAATGACGCGTTTGGTTAATGGTCATGGAATCATGAAAGGAATCCCAAACTGTAAAATCAAATAGAGGACAATAATCGGGAAAATGTTCAGGGATCTTATTTGGTTCTTCATTTTGTTTCTATCCCTAGTTTTACATTTTTCGTTTTGTATAAGTTGATTGGAGACGCATTCCATTTCTTACATGTACAATATGATTATTATGCTAAGAGATGGGCTTCATTCGGTGAGCAAATGTCAACATGGAATTCCACTCTAACCCCAACCTAAGAAAAGAGTTTCTGAATCAATTTGATAATTTAGGCTTCATTTGGTTTGTTAAAAAAATTAATAATTTGATAAATATTTCTTAAAAATAATCGTTTATATAGCTTAAAATAATTATTTAATAATAAATATTTTTATTTATCCATTATATTTTTTTGTCTAAATATTTTCCATGAAAGGTGAACAAATTTTTAGTTAGTTTACTTTTATAAGCAATACAAATAATCATTTTTAAAAAATGTATTTTAAATCATTATGTTAATCAAAGATACACTCCCTTTACGTCTGTGCTATGGTCCCATTTTCATTCTCGATCCTATTAATTAATCACCCAGGCCAAAAGTAAAGCAAAATATATTTGTGCTCTAAATAGGCAATAATACCTTGCTCAAAAAAAGAAAAGAAAAGGCAATAATACTCTAACAGCTTTTCGTCAGCCAACATTTAGTTTTTCTCATGGGCCAATGGCATCTGTTTTTTTATGGTAGTCGTAGTCAAAAACTAGATTGGAAATTAGAACACCTTTTGAATGGAGGAGACTATCTAAAGCCAAGAGAAGCAACATGGATGGACCATTTTTCTTAGCCATCGCATCAGCAAACAAACGGAGAAAATTATGGAGATGCAACCCTATTCTGATGACAGCTTAACAGTGTCCTAAGCGCCGGCCAACGGAAGTATGTGATCATCATCTTCTAATGAGACGATGAGTAACTGGATAGCCTCGTTGATGACATGGAAGTGACAATCGGTACGTCCATTACAGCATCTACGTTTGAAAAAAAGGATAAATTCCCATTATATTCTTTTGTACCTCCGCCTACTATAAGGCGCAAGGGAGAGCATTAAATTCCCAAAGAAAAGCCTATTGACTTTATCTCTCTGTTGAGTGCTTAAATCGGAAGAAAAACAGCGTGGTCTCATCATGTCATACTGTGGTCGTCACATTTAGAAAGTCGAAAATGACTGGAGTGTTACGTTAGATGAATTAAAAAAGACTTCGCTAAATTGTTTAATTGCATTTTTCCTCGTAAGTTTAAGACTACATTATTTCAGTTAAAAAGTTTACATATTGATATGTTCGAATTTCGGGTATAATAATTTTAGGACAAATTGTGCAATTATCTGGAAATATGACAATTTGGTTTTTTCAACCCCATGCTCACGCTCAACTCAATGGGGTATATATGCTCGCATCAAACTTGATTCAACTCTAATATTAAAAACTAAATTACAGTGTAAAGCTTCTAGTTCTAACTCCATCTCAAGTTTTCATAAAAATTAATAATAATAATAATGACTTTTTTTTCAATTGTCTTTTGTAAAAACCTTTAGACTATTAATAGGATTTGCAAGTCACGTGATTGTAGTATTACAAATTTGACACCTCTGACAATGGTAATCCATATTGTTAGGTCCAAATACATAAAAGAGGGGGTGAAGTGCTTCTTTATATATGTAAAAATATTGATCTTTCTAGAACCAGCCCCTTATTTATTTTTTTTATACGCAATTAAACTAGTGATTTGTAAAAAGGGACTTATGGAGTTAGGGAAAGAGAAATTGCAAAACATATTTATAGAGTTTCAATTGGGATATGCCTTCTCTTCTCTTCTAGCTATAGTAGCCCAATTAGGTTGAAATCCGCTACTTGAGCCAGTAGTACAAATGCCAAGAACTTTTGTACCGCGTGGACTCCACTCTTTCGAGGGCTATCTCACTACAGACAAAATAACTATTAGATTTCAATAGCTTTTACTCGCACCTTTTGCACGCAGCATGGTAGACATATTCTCCCCAAAATTATCAACCATAATTCTAAGTGTTTACACAAGTAATCATACACACGCTTTGTCTCTCACCTGAACAATTGCATTCTCTCTAGGTGCAACCACTTCTTCCATGTGTGTACAAATGATTTCGACACCCTTACTAACTTTAGAATCAAAACTCAATCAACTACAATATAATAGCAAAGAGATAAATCTCAAGAACGCTCAATGTGCTTCGATTTTTTTTGTTACAAGCACTCAATGACAAGCTATGTTTTACTCGTAGCTTGTCCTTATAGGCCGCCAAAGACAACTCTTCTGTTTCAACCGTCCAATTTGAGTTGGTTGCAGAATAAGTTTCATTTCATCACACGAAAAAGAGACATTAGGAGGGGTATTTAGAAATCAACAGCAAATGAAAAAATCAAAATGATAAAGAGAGTGAGCAGAAGTTAGTAAGTTTACAAATTTACTATAATGTCGTGAAATCCATTGTAGCATTTGCAATTTATTTACGGTACTTGTAAAATTTCAGAAGAGTTGGTTATTCACTAATTCATTTCGAAGTCGGTAAATATCTAGTGGAATTGTTAAGTTATTGATAGGTTATTTGGCAATAAAATTGACGGTCATGCTTTTCTTTTATCGACTGCACTAGATATTGTTGTTGGCTGGGTCCACATGTGTGGGGCCCAGCTAACATCAATATGGGGCCCAGCTAACATCAATAATATGTTTAGCAGAAGTCCTAAAATTTGTCAAGAAAGTGCAATTGAGTCCTAAAATTTACAAAAAGTGTAATAAAGTTCTAAAACTTGTCAAGTTGGTTCAATTGAGTCCTAAAGTTAACACCGTCGATTTATTAACGGAAATTGCGACGTGGCGTTACCATCATATTTTAAATGAATTTTTTATTTTCTATATGGATTTTTAAAATTATTTTTTATTCAAAATCTTTAAAAAATAGATTAAAAACTAAAAAGGAAAAGCTAAATTTATTTTAAAAAAACGGTTCAAAAAAAAAAAAAAAAAAAAAAAAAGCCACCAATGGAGCTTCCACCGTCGCCCATGGGCAGGGTGGCCGGTGACCGTCGCTGGCCCTGGGTGGTGTGGTCGGCCCTCGTCCGAGCGAGGCCTTGCCGGCCCCAGGTGAGGGCCGGCCACCCCTGCCAGGTCGGGCGAGGACGCTTAGATCTAGGCACACCGGCCCTCGCGGGGGGCCGGCGACCATCGCCTGCCCTGGGCGAGGCCTCGCCAGCCTTCGCCTGGGGTCGGTGATGCTCGCCCAGATCTAGGCGAGCAGGCGGCGTTCGATGAGGCCCTGTCAAATAGGTCCAAAGGGGAGGAGTAGCCGTAGCTCGACGAGCTGGTCAATGAAGAGGACGAGGAGGAGCTCGAGGCCGTCACCCGTTTCACTAGCTTTGCCAACGAGGACGACGCCGATGAGAATGGCAAGGCCGAGGAGGAGGAGGACCATGAGGTTCGGTTGCTCGGCGCCTAGATCTGGGTGAGCCTCGCCGACCCCAGGCGAGGGCCGACGAGGCCTTGCCCGGGCGGGCAATGGTCGCCGGCCCCTCGTGAGGGCCGACGTGCCCAGATTTGGGCATCCTCACCCGACTTAGCGACGGTGGCTGGCCCTCATCTGGGGTCGGCGAGGCCTTGCCCAGACGAGGGCTGACCACCTTGCCTAAGGCCGGCGACGGTTGCCGTTCACCCCACCCATGGGCGACGGCGTAAGCTCCATTGGTGGCTTTTTTTTAAAAATAAATTTAGCTTTTCCTTTTTAGTTTTTAATCTAATTTTTAAAGATTTTAAATAAAAAATAATTTAAAAATCCATATAGAAAATAAAAAATTCATTTAAAATATGACGTCGCACCATGTCAGCAATTTCCGTTAGTAAATTTGACGGTGTTAACTTTATGACTCAATTGAACCAACTTGACAAGTTTTAGGACTTGATTGCACTTTTTGTAAATTTTAGAACTCAATTGCACTTTCTTGATAAGTTTTAGAACTTTTGCTGAACATATCCCATAAAATAAAGAAAGGTCAAAAAAGCAAAAAGGACAAGAGAGATGGGGCTGTTCGTTTGGGGAGAAAGAGAGGAGAGTGTGAGCAGGCGGATAATATAGAAAAAGCTGCGGCTTCCGGGCCGGATCGGAACGCCAAACGTCATCGGAATTGATTCATATTCCAGTATACTATTTGTAATAACAAGAAAGAAGAGTCCATCGATTTTGTTCGTTGAAAATTTTCTCTAAATTGTCTATCATTTCTCCAATTGCAATGAGGATTTCTTGCTCCACTTATATTAATCTACTTTTGTGATTATGTATAGTGAAAGTTTTTGAGCTATTTGTGACTTTTTCTGTATTTGATTTTTCCCACAAAATTGTTATCATTGCTGGTCTTTTTTTATTTATTTTATATTTATTTATCATTTTGGCATTATTTACTCATTGCGAGGCTATATTGCGAGAATATATCGCTGGTTATTATTAGGGTTGAGTTGATTTTAGTTGGTTTGGTCTTAGAGGAAAAATTGATTCTAAATTAGGTTAATTTTTGATGAATTGTGACCGGCTCTCTCCAACTATGTATCATTAACTTTGGAAATCCATGAAGTAAGGGAAAATTTTCCACGCTTTCCCTTGACTGACCCTGCACTCAGTCCTGAAAGCTTGCGTCAGCCACATCTTTGGTTTTTTGTCTCAATCATCGACCAATAGCATTTGATTTTTATGGTCTTCGTCGTTGTGAAAAAATATGATTTCTGTCCCAATCGTCTCCTCATCGGCCCATAGCATTAATACTTGCTTTTCCCATAACTACTCCATTATTGCCTCGGAACGTGTTGACGCAGCCACGTTCTACGACTTCTAGCCATTTCACGTTCGCCTATCAAAGGGATGATCCAGTCAAAAATGTTGTCCAGCAAATTCCTGATTCTCCCTCTCTCTCTCTCTCTTTTTTTTTTTTTAAGTTATTAATTTTATGCTCAAATGAAAATCCTAATTAGCTACTCCTGATCAAAAATTGCTATTTCTCTCTCCTCTTTCGATATAGTCCGATTCGAGTCAATAGCAAAAGAAAAAGAGGGGTTGTCTCGACAACAATTATAGAGCGCTTCTGTGCATACCGTGTTTAGATATCATCAGCAAATGAAAAATTAACATAATAAGGAGAGTGAGTAGATTGGTATCAACTTCAATTCAACACTGCAATTTGGAACCACCGTGTTCAGATTTGAGGTCAGAAAAGGTCCACTCAGAAAAGGTTCGACTTGCATTGGTTGGAGATCTTTTTCTCTATTTGTTTATTAAAGTTAAACAGAACAAGCCGGCTATGTTATGTGTGGAATACGCGTTTCCCAAATATCTGTTTCACCCTTCCCTCTATTGGGATTTATCCCATGTTTGTTGTGGAAGGAGCATGCGGTTAGTTTATAAATGTGAGGGAAACCCCCCTTCCCCCTTGAGCTAGCTTTTAGAGTGAGAGAGGCCTAATATCACCTAATACTGGTATCGGAGTTCTGGTTACCAATAAGTCTGGACCTAATAGTCACTTCAAAAGAGTTGTTGCGGCCTCCAATCTAAGCCTGATGCGTAAAGGGGAGATTGTTGGGATTTATCCCACATCAATTATGGAAAAGGCATATAATCGGTTTATAAATATGAGGAAAAGCCTCAATCCTTGAGCTAGCTTTTGGGGTGAAAGAGACCTAAAATCACTTAACGTCCTCTCCCTCGAAAAACATTTTTTCCATTGCATCTACAAATTCAATAGTAACACTCTCCTCATATAGTGATCATTCAGTTTCATCTTCTATACAAATATTTTCACAATATTTTGAGAATTGAATACTATGTTCACCCGGCAATTTTGGTGCGAGAAAGAGATTATTAGGATTTATCTCACATCGATTGTGGAAGGGGTAGGTAGTCAGTTTATAAATATGAGGAAAAGTCCCATATCTTGAGCTAACTTTTAAGGTGGAAGAGGCCCAAGACCACCTAACACCCTCTCCCTCAACAAACATTTTTTTTCATCGCATCTACAAACTCAACAGTAACACTCCCCTTGTATAGTAGTGATCAGTCAGTTTCATCTTCTATACAAAAATATTTTAAGAATTTGAATAATATGTTCACCTAACATTTTGGTCTTTTGTTTACTTTGGTTCTCATCGACCAATAGCATATGATTTTATGGTCTTCGTTGTAAAATACTATTGACTTTCTGCTTCAACCATGTTCTCATTGACCCATAGCATTTAAATTGGTTTTCTTATAACTACTCCTTTACTTTGTTAAGAACATCGAGTTAGAGACAGAAAGAAGAACAGATCTACTAAGCAGAGCAAACTACTGCTATGGCGAGCTTAGATGCAAGAACGTCATCGGGAAGCGAATATCAAGTGTTTCTAAACTTTAGAGGACCTGATACTCGTATTGGATTTACTGACTTCCTCTGGCATAGCTTGACTGATGCTGGAATCTGTGTCTTTCGAGATGACGAAGAGTTACGTGTTGGTGAAAGGATTGGTAAATCGCTTCAGCAAGCGATCAACAACTCCCAAATCTACATACCCATTTTCTCTCAAACCTATGCTTCAAGCCATTGGTGTCTCCGCGAGCTCACACGGATTGTGGCAAACACCTCCAAATCAAGAGGTAAAAAAGCGATCCTACCTATTTTCTATGATGTGGGACCTGATGATATTAAGTTGAAAACTCCACTCTATCATGATGCCATACTCAATTTATCCTAAGTTGTCTTAATCAGCTGTGATCATTAGGGGATTCGATTGTGCAAAATGGGGCTACAAGTATGGTGAGTCGATGCCTCATCCAAATTGCGAAATCCCGTGGCATCCATAGCATCAACATAATCAGGGACAGGTGCTCTCTTGAAAGCTTTCAGTAAACTTGATACCACATAACTTTTGTCAAACTACTGTTGTTTAAAACTTTTTTGTAGACTTTAGATAGCAAGGGTAGGTGTGGGTTTGCTTTTATTTCTCTTTTCTGTGATCTGCCTTAACCATTGTTAGGAGGCCCTTTTTTTTTTTTTTTTTTTTTTTTTTTCCGGAACACATTGAGCTCTTGTCTACTCAGCTTCTGAAATAGCCTTTGATGGTTACACAACCTTAATTATATCTGAAATTCAACCTCGTGATGACAAGTCGGAACTCTTTGGGACCGAATTACTTGTGGCAACTCGTCTTTTCCTGTTCTAATTATAAATGTTGCTGGTGGACTAAAAGTTATGAACAATTGCCAGATGCACAAATATGTTGATTATGTTCGGTTGTGGCGGTGATATATCAATTTATTGAAAATGTGCCAAAATGTTTAGCATTCTGATATCTCTGGTTTGTTTTTTGGAAGCTGGTGTGATTGATTGAGATCTCTTGCATCGAATAACAGGGAGAAGTGGACCTTGAGCTTTTGTTACTGTAGCTGACCCTTTTAAGCTTGAAGTAACAATGAGTGTGATCACTGATTTGAGGAAATTATAATCTTTGGCTAGATGCTACAATGGGCAGGAATTTATGTGGCTGACTGAGCATTAGTACATGCATTGGCATGCAAGAATAGTTCTGTTATGAGGGCATTTTGAGGAACTGATCATGTTGAACTTATCAAAGAAAATAAGAAGGTACTTTAGGTTCATGTAGGTTCATCAATTAACATCCTTTAATCTCCCAATATAAAGATGAGGTTTTGTGATGAGGTAACATGTATTTGGAAAGACTAAAAGAACTTGTTTTTTGAATCTATCAAAGGCGAATGCAGTTAACTGTAGTGTGAATTGAACAGAGATCTTTTCGCATTGCTTATCGAAGTGACTTGTTACTGTTGATGCTTCTTCTACTATTTTTGCAGTCATCATGTGTTCTAGACGTTGATTGCTGTATGTTTAGATCATCATATTGCTGGGCATTGGTAATTCCATCTTTTTCGGTTGCTGGTGGAAACTTCCTTTTAGTATATCTAAGACCTCTCTCTGCTTTGCAACTTCTTTTGGAGTGAAATTTTTCTCCTTTTCTTTTAATTCTGTGATGAGACACAAAAAGAGGTCGGAAACACTTTGTGGTGCTTGATGCATTAATTTAGTAGGGCTCTCTTAGCCAGCTCATTAGTTCATGCTATGACATCTGAGCACAAATTTGGTAGAATCCTTTATTTGTTTTCCAACTTAGCAGTTAGCATTGCACATCAGCAACTAAATTTGAATTTTGCCTGTGCTTTCATGGCTGTCCTTTTCCTGTGACAGAGCTGGCTCTGATGAAGCAAAAGAGGCGTTGAAGAGACTTGGTGCTGAAGAAGTGTTCACCGAGAGCCAATTAGAATTAAAGAATGTCAAGAGTCTACTGGTATCATCCATCCATTAATCCATTCTACCATATTCTCATGCATGAAACACATCCATGTTTGGCCATCGGCACTTGAGTTCTTTGTTTACATCTTATTGACTTGCTACTAGGGTGATCTAAAAGAACCTGCCCTTGGATTAAACTGCGTTGGTGGCAATGCTGCTTCCTTGGTGATGAAATTTTTGAGGTGTGACAAGTGTTAAATTCGTGTTTAGTGCTTCCCTTATCTTTCTGTAGAGAGCTGATTTAGTTTTGTTCTCAGGCGGGGAGGAACCATGGTGACATATGGTGGGATGTCTAAGAAACCAATTACAGTGTCAACTTCATCTTTTATCTTCAAGGTAAATTAAGAAGCGGCGAACTAAATTTTCCACCGATGGTTAGGAGGTTATTTCAGTCAAGCCATACAATTTGATTTGTCTACGTTTCGGTCTCGGTCTTGGTCAATGCCCTATAATTTTTTTTTTTTGTCTAAATTTGGCCCAAAATCTCAATTTCAGTATTTGACGCAACCAAATTTGAGCGAAAAAAATTATCCCCGGAGTCGAGACTAAAGGGAGTACATAAATCAATGAGACAATGGTTCTAATGGTTTGCAGGATCTTTCTTTGAGGGGATTTTGGTTGCATAATTGGATGAGTTCAAATGATATAACAGGGTGCAGAAGAATGATAGATCACTTGCTCGAGCTAGTGCAAGATGGAAAGTTAAAATACGAGTATGTCTTCGGTAACCACCACTCAAATTGCTGTATTTAGGTCTCCATATCTTTATAGCGTCTCTAATAGTATTTATCTTCAAGATAGTTTAGGTCTCCATATCGTTATGGTGTCTCTAATAGTATTTATCTTCAAGATAGTGTGCTTGGACTGTGGATGTATATGAATTTCTCCAAAATTGCAGGACGGAGCTGGTTCCTTTTAGTGATTTCCACATTGCACTGGATAAATCATTGGGGAAACTTGGAAGCCATCCTAAGCAAGTCTTGAAGTTCTAGGGCTAGTGAATATTTAAGGGCAGTGAGAAGATCAAAAATTCTGCGTCATATCCTTAAGACGATAAGCTGTTATGAAGTTGAGGCATTGGATCAACTGGGCACGATAACTATGTATCTTTTCCGTTATTATTATTCTCTTTTCATAAGTTATGCATCTTTTTCGTTGAGGTAATTTCGTTACTGCTTATTTTCGGCAATTTCCATTCTGGATTTGTTTTGCATCATGCCTTCCAATCTAAAACTAATCTCATGCTTTGCCAAAACATGATGGCTGAATTTGGAGATCCAAACATTGGCCCGCTTGGTATTGGAAGGGTCCGAGGAAAGGTTTCAGATTTGCCAATTATGATTCTCATATACACATAATAAGGAACATTGGGATACTTCCCAAAAATCATGTAATCAACATGGCATGGATTGAGAAAAAGAGCAAGAAGAACCATGAATTCTTCATTTGATCTAACCTAATCCAAATGGAATGCAGAGGGAAAACACAAAGTGGAAAGATCGCGTCAACTTCCAAAGAATTGACAATTGTTCAGATACCATGGAAAAACATCTTTTGTCTAGACAATGTCAAGGACCACACTCTTTTCTCAAGATAAAGGAGTTGGACTAGGATGAGCGATTTTCAAATTCATTTTAAGCCGTAGAAAATTTAGAGAGAAAACAAATTCCCCACAAAAGAGGCTTCCTATCATGCACGATTTTGAAATACTGACATTTTGCTAGGCTAAAGAAATGGGCCTCGCAAAATGGAAGATTATAAGTGATTGGAAGATTATCCATGAACCTCACTTGGCCAATATTGACCATTAAGTTTGGTTCTTGATTCCCAATGTCTCCTGTTAATATGGAAAATACGTCAAAAGTGGGTTTAGATAGTGGGAGTATTGGAAACGATACCAAATTACTCTTCCCCAGAGTTTATCTGTGCTAGCTCCTAAGGATATTTGAATGTTGATGATGGCCTCTTTATCTCGGCACAGTTCAACGTTTCCTTCAATTGTCCTTTCTCATTTGTGACCATGTATGCATGATTGCTAGTCGTTGATTCATCTTCAACGTCTTCCTTCGTGGAATTTCTCCTTCGTCTTTGACTATAGCTGCATTGAGCAAAAAGTCATGTACCTCAAGCTTCTATGGAATCTGAGATGGACAATCAAAATCTCCAGTCTTCTGATGGAAATTATTTCTTTGGAGAATATGTGTCTGGAACACAGAGTGAAGCTTCCAGGCCTTAACATCATCATCTAAAAATAAGAGGCTAGAGACCGCTTTAACTATCTGGATTTTCTCCCTATTGACAGTAGCCAATTCAAAGAAAGAGAAAAGATCCCTTCCTTGTGCTTTTGGCCTTGTGGAAGCTAGAAGTCCCGTTGATGAAACCACATCATCTAGTTGCTCAGGCACGTTATGGGGAAAGGATATTGCTCCGACTTGAGAAGGAGTTGGGCAGGAGCGAGGTGAAGTGCACAGAGCTCCTGAGAACGGCTTGATTTCAACCCTGTGCCTGTACCTATTACGTCCTATCTTTCGTTTCCTGTAAATAGAAGAGAGAGGACATTATTTCCAAAATTATATTCAGAGAATAAAGCCTACCTTCTTTGAAGTGGGATGATCTTTTTTGTTTGCTCCACTGCCTTCTTGAAAGACTATTTTTGAATTCGGTGAGTTCACATGATGCGCCAGCTTCAAATGCCTCCTGTCACTCTAAGTCAATGGGGATGGGGATGATATTCTGAGACACAGAGTGAGTGAGTCAGAAAGACAAATATAATTAAATCTAACATCTTGTTTTGACGAAAGCTTTTGGTAATGAACATTTTTTGTTTTCAAAAGTATATATTTTTGAGGGGAAGAAAGTATGAGGAAGCCTAGCCCTCAGTATTATCCTTGGATGATATTTTCTTTTCATGGTTGGATAGCATCACCGGGCTGGTTTGGAATACCGCCTCATGCTTTTCTAAACAAAATATTAGAACTGTACATTAGATTACTGGAATGGAAAATGCAATAGTAGCACACTAAACAGGATAAGAAACATGAAATTATAAAAATAAGCAACACCCATGAAAACTCTTATGAAAAAGAGCACTTTGATAGTGCTGGTTCTGAAATCAAGCACCTTTGAGTTCCTCGCCTCTAGTAGACTCGAAGTATTCGCATGCGAGGACTACTTCGTTGAAGCTACGTAAATGTAACCCATGCAGCCAACAGTGATGCTTACGGGATAAAGCTTCTATGAACTGCTTTATCAATTCCTCTTCGGCCAGTTGAGGGTAGGTTTGCATCATAAAAGCCTTCCATCTCTTTGCATATGCTCGGAAATCCTCCGTTGATCTTCTTCTGAAGTGAACCAAGCTCTTGCAAGGCAGTTCAGTTCCAATCTGGTTTTGGTACTGATGCAAGAATGTGGAAGACAGCTCATTCCAATCCTTTATGAGGTAAATATTTGTTGTGACAAACCATTGCAATGCAGACCCCATAAGAGTTTCTTGGAACGCCTGAGTTGTGGATGACATTGGGCTATAGTACCGACTCATTTCAGTGTGGAGGTATTGCAAATGAGCCACGGGGCAAGTCGTGCAGTTGTACTTGCGGAGATTAGGTATCCACATTTTTCTGGGGGTCATGATTCTATGAGGGCAAGACGAGTGTTGACACCTAATTTTGGAAAAATAAAATTGCATTTTTGAAAATAAGAGAAATTGATTTGATTGAATTATGCAGGGAAAATTGGAATTCTGATGGATATTCGGATTTTGTCAAATGCAGAAGCAATTTAAAAATCATGTGAATAAGGGGCAATAATTTTTGCAAAATGGAAAAATCTGAGTAAGATCGAATCGATTGCGAAATAAATCACGCTCTAATTTACTGATTTGATTTAATGCGACGGAGATGGAAATTCGAGAAATGCCATATAAAGTGGCTGTTTAGAATCACTATAAAAAGAGATTCATTTTTCGTAACTAAAGGGGGGCGCAAATTCAGAAGCAAAAAAATTTTCGAGAGAAAATTCGTGCGAAAAATCGGGAGAGAATTCGTGAAAAGGGTGTGGGAGAAAGTAACAAAAGAGAGAGAAAAAGGCTTTCTCCCTCGCCTATCTTCAGTCAAAAGAGCTTCTTCTCTTTTCTTTTCCTGACAAACTGCAGAGAAAAGGAAAAGTCAGCAGGAGTGATGTGAGAGGAGGAGAGAGAGAGAAAAAAAAATTAAAAAGAAAAGAAGAACACTGTTCTTCTTCTCCGGTGCTTGCTGTCGTTTGCCCGCGCTCCGTCCCCTACCCGCCGGACGCCGCCGTCTTGCCACACCGACGCCGCCCGGAGCCGAAGCCCACCGCGACCACCGCCGCTCGCCACTCGCATCGCCTTTGTGACCGACACTCTGCCGGCCACCGCTGCTCACCTGCAGCTCGATGATCTGCTCCTCTGCTGACACCGCTTCCGATCTCCTTTTGCTGACACCCTGCCATCGTTCCCATCACCAGCAGATCGGTGACCGCCCGCAACCCCCACGCAACGCAGGATTTCCTTGTTTCGCTGCTGGTCCACTTCAGCCCGAGCCTACACCTTTGCCCCGGTGTCTCCTGCTGCAACTCCGCTCCCCTACGACGGCCGGTTCCGCCTCTGCTTCGACCAGCGGCTGACGCTCCTGCCTCCGATGCTGCCGCTGCTCCTCCTGCTATCTCCGCCCGTAGCACCGAGGGTCCCGAGCCCTCTGCTGTACTGCCACTTCCTGATCTGCAATAGCCGCGACTCGACACCCCTGCGGTTTCGCTTTCAGCCGCAACCCATCGCCGCCGGAGCCCGACTCCGCCGCGCTTCCCGTGCCGCGCCCTCGCCTACCCTCCGCCGTGCTCCGCCCCTTGCTGATCGGCACTGTTGCTCCCTCTTTCCAAGTCCCCTTTAGGTGGCTTTTGTTATTTGTATTTTTTTAATTTTTTATGCTATTTTAGTTTTTTTTTTGTTTCAATATTATTGTATAGGAATGTGATTTTCATTTTATGCATATTCTGACATTATTTGCAGGAATTTTGTTCGAATTATTGTAATTATTAATTTGATCCATAAAATATCGGATTATTTTTTAATTACATTAATTTTTGGACGCTTTTGGTGGAATATTAATTGTTAAATCATTATAATTATTAATTTGATCCGTAAGATTTCGGATCGATTTTTAATTATTTTGATCTCTTTGTCGTGATAATTAGGGTTAGGATAATCGTTAATTTGACCTCGTGAGATAACAGGTTATTTTTTCGATTATTTTAATTCTTTTTTTTTTTTGTTGATAGCTTAGATTTAATATTTATTAAATAATTACTTATCTTTTAAAAAAACTAAAAAAATCAGAAAAAAAAAAAATCAAAATTCTGCATGAACATATAGGTTTAGTAAATCAGACATGTAAGTTTAGTAAATTAGAATTTTCTTAGGATTACATTTTTAGGGTTGCATTTTTAGAAATAGGCTAGGGTTGGACCTAAATTAATTTTTTAGATAATATTCGCACATTTTAATTATCTCATTTTTCAAAAAATAGTTTTCTAAGATAGGATGGGGTTTAAGTCAAATTAATCCCTAGAATAAATTAGAAAATTATCCCTTTTTAGATAGTTTAATTAGGGTTTTTATTAATTCTGAATTTCAATAGAAAAATTCAAAATACTAGGTGTATGTTAATTAGTTCACATAATAAGATCATTTAATTAGAATTTGTTCATTAGTGAAGTTAGGTTATGAGGTGCATAATAACTAGTTTGCATAATAGGCCCATTTAATTACAATTTGCATATTAATAAGATTAAGTCATTTAGTTAAAAAATGCATTTTTATAAAAGAATTCTAATTTTCAAGAAAACCAAAAAAAAAAAAAAAAATTGTTTGCTTAGTGTGATGATTTGAGCATCTCGTGTGATCACCCCATTGCATGATAGAGATTTATGTTAAAATAAATCCAAACTGCCTGCAAAACATTTTTGAAAATTAAAAAGAAATGGTACCGAAAGGGCATTAGATAATTTTAGTGTAACCAAGTCCCCGTACTCTTAGTCTCTGGTTCGTAGGAGTAAAATAATTCTCTTATTATTTTACTTAGGTGTCTAATCGACCTACCATAAATTGATTAGTAGCGACTCCTAGATAATAATCTTTTGCATGTTAAATATTTGAACTTTAAGTCGCGAATTGTTATGGACTTGGGAGAGCCCGAACTAAGTTTAAAGACTTAGTAGTCCATTAACCTAGTTTTAGGTGGTGTACCCAAAATTTAGGTCACGACAACGGGCCTGATATGTCTTGGTTAGGCCACTGGTTTTCCCATTGCATATTCATCGTAGTGGTGAATTTTTCTGTTTCAAGGAAGCTGGACTCTGCCGAGATTATCCCATTGCTTTCTTCCAGGTCAAAATCACCAAACGAGGATGAGACATTTAAGCTATCTTTATGGTCAGGTGACAAGCATAGTAGTTCATTGGGATCATAGCGAATAAGGATGAATGTTCCCTCTTCTGACAGGCTTTCGACCCTGTGTGTAGGTAGGAAGCAGTTATACGATGAATGGTCGATTTCATCTATATAACATTGGTAGTCCTTGGGATTGTATCCTAGGGACTAGAAGTCTTCAAGGTTGTATTCTAGAGGATGGTAGTCTTCAGGGTTGTATGGTGATACATTTGGCCTACGTGGAGGGTTAAACCCACCCAATATTTTCTCCTTACCCTCCACGTAGGCATAGGGTAAGACCATTCAGAATCCGACACGTGGCTCCACGTAGGTGATGGGGTCTGAGGTTCAAAATTTACGCGGAGCGCTCTTGGGGCCCACCACTCTGACGCTCTCTCTCCTCTGCCCTCCTCTGCGACCTATCGACTCATCCTCTCTCTCTTCTCTCTCTCTTTCCCCGTTCTCCGTTCCACTGCGGGAGAACAAAAAATCGCAGGTGCTTCTCTTCCCCCTCCTCTACTCTCTCTCCTCCGCTGGTTGCCCGCGATGCCGACGCCGACGCCCTTTCCACCTCCGCCGACGCCGACGCTCTCTCTCCTCCGCTGGTTGCCCACGACGCCGATGCCGACGCCCCTTCGCCGGTTGCCTCCATCGCCCCCGACTCCGACGCCCCTCAAGCCGGTTGCCTCCGTCTCTCCCGACTCCGATGCTGACGCCCCTCCGCCTCCGCCTTCGCCCCTGACTCTTCTGCCTCCGCCGTCACCCCCGACTCCGACGCCATCACCGACGCCCCTTCGCTTCCCTCTCGCGACCTCTGCTTTGCTCTCTCCCTCTTTCCTCTGCGGGCTGGCAACCCCAACGCCGACGAACCCCTGCTCGCGTTTTGGCCTCCCTCTCCGCGAACGAAGGTCGCTCTGCTCGCTCTCTCCCTCTCTCTTTCCTCTGCGAAGCGCCCCCTGCTCCTGAACGCGGACGCTGTCAACGCCGTGGCCTCCCGCCATCACCTTCCCAAGCCCCACCAATAGACACCCCATTGGCGACTCCCGTACGTTCGAAGGTTCGTTTTGTTTTTGGATTCCACTTAGTAGAATTTGGTGCGATGTTAATGTTTAAGTTTATAGATACATCTGTATTGCTCCTCTACTAAACCCAAAAGCATATTGAATGAAGAGCCTTATTTTTCTGTCGTCTCTGTGGGAGAGAGAAATGAACATGTGAAACTCTTTAGCTGACAAATTGTCTGAGATGATCAAATTCCCCTTTTTTGCCTTGCCCAGAATTTGTGTAGTTTGAGATGATCCTACCCAGGTGGTCCTTGAGAGACAAATATTTTGGGTTTTAATCCTTGAGAGAATGACTTCTAGATGGTTGGTCTGGACTAGTATTTAGTTCTTGCATATTTTGGTCACAGCTCGAATTATCGATCACTTGATCTTGCAAAATCTTTCTTTACTAGAACATGCCTATGCAAAACGTGGATTACTGATAAATTTTTGCCCGCTACATTGCAGGTGGAAGGCAGCGACCTTGGTTGACTACTACATCAACGTTGTTCCGCTTGCGGTATGAACAAATTATTTGTCTTGGCTATTACAGATCACGCCTCTTTACGCAACTTCATCAATTGATAAGTTTGAAAACCATCTTAACTATAACACCATATAAGAAAGCTGCGAGTGTTTTATTACATAACGACATATACTTAAAGCCCAATAATGTTCAGGTAATGCAGTTTCCTGTCGCATTGACAAGCTTCTAGGAATAAGAAAAACCAAAACATGGTACCTGATGTGTTTGCTGGTAGTACTTTCCAGTTTTCACTGACAAGTTTTCATGGGAGCAAATGGACCCTGATTTTATACATGTTGGAAAATTGACTCAAAATTGCATGAAGCTGAAAGCTGACACTCCAATAATGCTGTATAAGGAAGTGGTGATTGCACGAATTCAATCTACTTCTATGTCAATGCAAGATGATATATTTCATTTGTTGTTGAAGCTTTTTTTATATGGAGTTCTATGAAGAATTTGCAGTGCATGCTTACAATTAATATGTCTTCAGGCTTGGATTTGGTAAAAGGAATCGAACTTTTTAGTGCTTTACTTTGGACAGTGCTTCTTTGCCTAGGCAGGTATGACTTAAATTCTCTCGACGGGATTTCGGCTTATTATTTTGTAGTTGCAAGTGGCACAAAAGCCACTTTAAGTTGTTTTAACAGGAAAAATGCTTTCGATTGAATTCTCAGCTGACATTTATGTGCATTATGATGCGATTCTTATCTCAGTGTCACAACATGCTTCTACATTCTTTTGCAATTTCTCAAGCTCTCACCTCAAGAGTCTTCACAAGATATGTTCTGCTGCAGCATTCTAGCAAGTATGTTTGCACTCCATTTTATTATATCATTGTTGTTTCTACGGGATTCTGGATATAGTACTTTACGGAGACATTATGAGCTCATGGTTTCGCCGGACTACGGTAAACGAACAATTTTCTGTTCTGGAGCTATAAATCTTAAGAGTCTTTCAGACATTGTTTAGGTTGCTCTACATATTCAGTTTTAATAACGGGTTACTAATGTGGCCAACCACTCCAAAATTATGCTTTCAATTTTGAGCTGCAGTCTCTTTCTTGAGGGGAACAACAAATGGAAAGTTTTGATGTGCTAATTCTGTCATTTCCAACTATGATTTTGGGTGTGCTGGAATACCTTTTTATCTGAGCAATTTCTTTCTTCAGGGATGGCGTAGAACAGAAGAAGCAGCATTTTCCTGTTATAATTGCTAGAATCACTTTCATTGTTTGGGTTGTTTGATTGGCTTTAATTTGATGCAGGAATTTCGGTTGATCAACAAAGAGGAGCTTGCACCGCTTAATGAACTCGTCGAATCTATTCTTCAATTGTAGTGGTGGGGGTTTTGTTTATCCTTTGTTTTCTTGTTTCCCTTTTCCCCTTCTTTTGGATATCTAGATTGAGATTTTTTGGCGAACTTCTTTTCATCGTTTGTGAATGAGATATCTTGATTCAGTTCATTGCCTTGTCTTCAGTGTGTTTATATATGTTGATTTGGTGTAAATTCTATACATCAAACAAGAAAACTCTTGGTCTCCCAATGTCATTTAGTGCAGTTTTAGAGCATGCAGTGAATTTTGTGATCCTTCTGTAGAAAGAAGTTCGTCCATTCAAGACGTTTGAGGGACTTGCAAGAGAAGCCCTTGCTTGTCTGTCGATAGAAAATGCTTGAAACAGCATGTCAGTTCGCAATTCTCTGCAGCATATTAAGAATTGATTTCTACAGAGGTTCAAGTTCCTCCTTTTTCGGGTACTCCCGTACTTTGAAAATCTTCCATCTGAATCATCTCTCAAAACTTGTAATGTTCGGCAACATAATCACGAGTTGGCATTGAATACGAAAAGTATTTGCCGACCGCAATCTCGCTCTGAGACCAGAATTCCTCGGGATTTGATGCTAATGGTCATTGAGACTGTAGCAGAGACATAAAACTGTTGGTCTAGTAAGAAACTACTCCAGCTATTCAAGTCATTTCTCGCGCCCTGTAGATCTATGCTTGAAAGTATGCATGGCATTCGCCTGTTCCATGCCGACTTCATATATATATATATAACCTGAAACCTGATATTGTTGATAAGCATGGTACATGAACTATGAGTGAAATAACAGCCTTGCATTCTAATATGGGATGTAACTAAACCAGATTTTGACAACCCAAAGTGAAAAATTACAGATAAAGATAAAGAAGGGAGATCTTTCATTCTGTGTAATTTGAACTATTACAAGGTCTTCTGTGCCACACAATCGAATTCACTATAATTTAACTTCATGGGATTTCTCCAATCCCCTAAACAGAAAAGTCTCCTATCATTTTGTTTCGTTTTTTTGGCACCATGGGCTCATAATCTTTCTTTCAATGGTATTCTGTAAATTTTCTTCTGAATAAATTATTCACTAGAATCCCTTGAGCGGCCTTAAATTCAGCAGCTCAGTGACGCTAATGTAATACCGGCCAGCCTGAGCACTAGGCCAAGGAACTTTCTGATTTAGCTGTGGCATCTTCGGCTGACAAGATTTCTTGAACCTCGACAGCATGCGTTCATCTCTCTTATGCACCCAAAATTGCATCACGGAGAAAGGAGACACTTCTCCTTTTAGCCTTACTTCCTTCTCTTTGTTGATTCGCAAATGCACCCAGGAGCGGATTTGCATAACAACTTTCCTCTAGTTTTGGGAATTCCCCGGACTCCCTCAAATACGGAGCTCCTGTTCGATCTCTGTGAAGTTTCTTCACTTTGGAATTGAATTTCTTCCAAGAAATCTTCCCCTCATCTAGTTCATCAACCAGTTTAACAAAATTCATCCTGCATGCACAAAGAGGAGATGAAGATGAGATGCCTGTCGACGATCCATATCAGGACAGAAACAAAACCAAATATCAAAATGGGGAGAAAAATAAAACAAATCAGACAAACTGAAAAGAGTAGGAACAGGATAATAGTTACTTGTCTGGATTAATTGTCTTCTTGAAATTCTCGAATCGCCTATGGCCTTGAACTGCTTTCGCCATATTCCCATCATAAGTATAAAGAAACACATTGCTCAGAAGAGCGACAATGTAATCTATACCGGCAAGCATGTTTTGATGATTCTTGAAAGGAGCAAGCTCTTCTCCTGTTGCCAGAGTAGAATGTGAATATATATGTTGGGGTACTCGTCCTTCAGATATTGCATACTTCCTTTTCCATAAGCATCACCAGCCACCAAATAAATGCGGGTAGTAGATGGGAATCCAAGAGCCTTTAGCAGAAGTGAAGTCTCCCTAGGAGTCAATGGACAGCCGCCAAGTAACCTCCTCTCTGTTCCATTAATCTCTTTCTCCTTCCAATGACTTACTTCATATCTCATCAACCGTAGTTCCTCGTCCTCCTCAGCTGTCAAATTGTGACTGCAGCCAGTAAATGCCAGCATATCTTTCTCATACCTGTGAGGAATCAATAAAAGATGAGTTGTGATGCCTCAAGGACAATGGTACGTCTCCACAATAAAGATGCAACATTTTCAGATAGTAATCTTATCATGGAAGTGCAAGCTATTATGAAAAAATAAGCTATTATGAAATTATGTATATCTCTTTCAACAGTCAAAACATACCATGAGAAGATTCCCAATGTTCTCCTCTGAATTGGTCCATGGTTGAACTGCAAATGGTCTCTTTAATCGCACAGACTGAGGAGGAAAGGCACTCAACGAATCTAAAGCATACAACTTACATTAAAGTTGCATGGACAATAGAAAACAAACAGTAGCATCTAGAGTTGGAATGCCCAAAGAAAGGCAGGCAGACAGGAACACACATGTCTAGGGCGCAAACCCTTTCTTTGAATTTATTTTAACTTGAATGACATAATATCCTAGGCCGAAGCGACGTTGGAAATGAAATGAAAGGGTCCACGCATACACATGGAGGCATGCGCCTGCTTATGTACATACGCATGTATACTCAATTACCAGAATAGCACCATACAACAAACCAGAAATCTTTTTTTTTTCCGTGTAACTACAGAAACAAGAAACAGTAACAAGAGATACATATTTATGCATCTATTGGCTATAATTTCAAGATGTCAAAATCAGCTCCTTTACTACAAAATGACAGCATGAAGCAAATTCAAGTGCAAGGAAATATAAACCAGATCCTCACTTCTAAACGTTTCAGTAGAAACAAATCCCTCATTCTGTAGGCCAATTCAGTTTACTCGTCTAATCCTATAAATAAGTCACAAAAATTCACAGCAAAATACATCACTTATGATGTTAGATTATGTAAAGGATACCATTTTAGAAACATTTTAGAAATACAATTTAGATTAATTGGAGAAAGCTCTACCAGATACAGGCCTGAGTTGAAAAATTGCTGGGAGCAGGTAGGAAGTTTTCAACTTAACAGAGCAATGTTCACTTTACAATCAATTGAGTTGGCTAAGTGAAATAAAAATTGTTCAACTTTATTTGCGGGAGTACCCGATACATTTTCTTCAGAGCAAATATCTAGGGTTATTTTAAGAGAGCTTATGATAAGTATTTATATTGCTTTCCCTCCAAATTTTTGCTTTCCCGCTAAAAGAAAATAATTATCGCGAGCTTAGAATTATAAGAACATTTTTAAAAACACCATATGACAATATTTACACGTTTTTTTAAGGTTTTAAGAAATGAGTAAAGCAAAAAGGGGAGAGAATGTCACCCCAAACACACCTAAGATTTACATAATGCAGAATGCCCCCAAAAGTCATTTATCTGACCGACAGAATGAAGTGAGAACTAAGTTAAAACAAAGCTTACTTTGACATAAATTGGTAGATGACTAATGTAGGTATACCAAGAATGTGTCAAAATGGGTACACTAAATTATGTGACATGAATTAAATTGGTGATGACAGGAGTAGATTCAATTCACAAGATGGTGACTTATTCATATATCCAATGTTAACATCATTTAGTATGATGGTAATTGTATAACTTTAGTATATCTAGAATTATTCTTGACAACAATGGAACACCAGTAAATTTTCTAGAAAGGATCGGGCCCTATTTCCTTTCTACTGAATTTAAGGTACACGATAAAAACAGAGCATAGGAATTTGAAAGCTTGTCTTAGCTACCATAGAATCCTAGTTAAAACAACAATATCACTCAATCAATGAATCAATGGAGTGAAACTGGTCTTAACAGTAATCGCTGTAAAAAAGCTACCTCTGAACAACTCAAGGTTTTGCATAGTGGCATGATCGAGATTAACAATTGAAGGCAACCCCTTGCTTGCAGCGGCCAATTCCATCAGCTCCAGCTGTTCATCCTCCATAAGCTCCATGGATTCCTTGGCAATTCTGCGAGCAGTGGCCTTCTCCACTGCAGCTTTTCGTCTCTCTGCTTCTTTTTCTCGACGAAGCTCTTCTTTTTGTCTCTTTTTCTCCGCCTTCCAAACAAAAAACCAGAGAAGTTGGTAAAGAAAAGAGAAAAGAAGAGATGCTGCTTAACCAATCAAATAAAGCAAAAGAAACTAACTAGTGAAAATGCAATATCAAGCTCAAATACTTACCTTAATAGATTCTTTCTGTAAATACTTCTCCCGTCGCTCTGATTCTCGCCTTTGCTCACGTAGCAATCTCTCCTCCTCTCTCTGCTGTTCACGCATCAACCTTTCTTCTTCCTTCCTTCTTTCACGATCAAATCTTTCCATCTCTTTCCTCATTTGTTCCTCAGCCTGCAATAGAAAAATACAAGATATCAGTACATGCCAAAGTTTTCTCCACAAAGCTCACATATCCTTAAGTGATAATGAAAACCTTTCTCCTCAAAATATTTTCTTTCTCTAGTGCTTTGCAAATTCGGTTTTCATCAGCTTCAACTTCCCTAGCGATCTGGGCTTCTTCAATCTGCAACAAAATGACATTTTTGGTCACCCTAAAGCTATATCAAAAAGTGATGACAATACTCTGCTCTCAGAAGCATCAGAATTACCTTGCGTTTTCTCTTGACATGCAGGTCAGAAGTATCATGCAAAATTGTCCTGTCAGGCGGGGTAGAAGAATCTTCTTGACCGATAAATGGATGGCTTCCTTGGTGAGCATCCATTTGAATGTTAACAAAAGACTCTCTCGGTTGAAGGGAATGATCATCTCTCAGAGGGGATAAAACACTGTTTTGCTCTCTATCTTCTTACGAGACACGGCATAATTGCAGTCGGTGACCTCGAACACCATCAACACTAGGCAGCTTCTCACTTCCATGAATAGATGACACTCTGGTAGTTGGCCCATCCACCGGGACATCAAGATAGTGAGTTTGGGCAATCCGTCCAGCGGCATGGTATCTTGCAGGTTGGTCATGCAGCAACTGATACTCATGGTGGAGAAGTCTTGAAGCAGCCTGGATAATCACACATAACACAAATATTGGCAATCCACACATGACTTCGAAAAATTGAATGTTAACAAGCGAAACTATCATCAGAATTTTATTAGATTCTTCTAAGAGCAGTAAAAGTTCTTAAAATTAAAAAAGACAATTCCAGTTTTCATACAGAAAGACAAGAATCCAGAGATCAAATGCCTCCAATTTTGTCACCAACCATCTCTACTTATTACTCATGCTACGTCAGGCGAAGAGGAATCAGAGAAATGTATGATAAGCAAATGAATTGCAACAAATCACAAGGCAAGGTGAATCTTAGGTTATAACAATATAAAGCAAAGAGGTTTATCAAAATGATACAAAGCAAAGAAAATCTTCCTTCACAATCTACATTATAGTGGAAACTTGCTTTCAAAGAGCCATCTATCTACAAGAGCATGTTTACCATGGAGGTGTAGAAAATCCTAATGCAAATGTGCTCCATCCTTATCCGACTATGGGTGTGTTTGGTTTAACATTTTGAAAGCCCATTGGGAAAATGCAAAGCAGTTTAGCTTAAAAGACTTTAGGCAAATGCAAATGCCGTTTGATAAACTATGCTTTGAGAAGCAACCTTAAGAAAAATGTTGTTTGGTAGATTACACATTTAAAAAGTCCTTTGGGTGATTAATATTAGTTTTTATCTTTAATTTCATTTGTTTAAAATTGAAAAAAATAATGTATACAACTTTTTAAATATAAATTTTGACAATAAAAAAAAATGAATCCATATATATATTTTAAAAAGATCAAACCCTTCATCAGAATTTTTTAATTTTTATTTGCTTAAAATTGAAAAGAAAAAATAAGGTACGCAACTTTTTAAATATAAATTTGAAAATAATGCTAAAAATCAAATACATATATATAATTTTTTTAAAAAAGAAGAAGACCAAACCCTTCATATGAACTTGGGAAAATCTCAAATAAGGATCCGAAGTGGCTTCATTTTGTCAAAAAAAGACTTGAAGTGGAGTCTGTTTTAAATAAGGATCTGAAGTAGTCATTTAGTCTCAAAAGAGGACCTGACTCGTCGACCGGTGAATTGATTCGTTTCTGATGCATATTCCGATGACCTAATCAGGGTATTTTCGTCCAATATATATATATATATATATTTTAATTACCTTTTCCCTTGTTCATCTTCTCCATCTCTGAGCAGACCTCTAGTATCTCATCGGTGAAGTAATTGCCGGCGAGATCGAGCCACTTCAGATTCTTTAGCCTCGCCACCTCCGGCAGCAACGGCCCCATAAACTTGTCGTTGCCCAAGTCGAGTTCTTCGAGCTGGGTTATCGCCCGTAGGACTCTGCTGGGGAAGATCTCGGAGAGGTTGAGGAACCGGAGGGAGGTGGGGCTGCCGAGCTCCGACGAGAGGGTCTCGGTGAGGTTGTTGGTGGCGAGCGTGAGGTTGATGAGGTCGTGGAGAAGGCTGATTTTGGGTGGGATGTAGCCTGAGAGGCTGACGGAGGTGATGTTGAGAGAGACGACCCACGAGCTAACGTCGCACGTGACTTCGATGAAATAGCAATGCGGAAAGGGTGGCGGCAAGGAGGAGGAGGAGGAGTTGACCCAGTCGCCGATGGCGGCGAAGGGAGGTCCAACTGTGGCGGTTTTGAGCTTCAGGAGCACATCCAGGTCACTCTGTGCGAGGGAAGCAACGACAAAAAGGAGGAAGATGAAGAAGACGCCATTGTAGGACGATTTCGTCCTAAGTGAGTTCGGTGAGGCTGGCAAGGGCTCACTGACCTCTCCAGCCATTGGTAAGGGTAGGCAAGGGCCTGCAAGCCCTTGCTTACTGCCAGAACCTGCTGCCAACAATGGGTGTCGAGCCCTCGCTGGCCCTGGGCGAGGCAGACCTTTGCCGGCCCTTCTCCACTTCTGATGTTCTTGATTTGGGCAATGCCTATCTTCAACATCGATGAAGAAGATGATGAACAGGGACAACCATGGGTGGATCAAGAAGAAGATGAACAGGAGAAGGAAAACGAAAAGAGAATATTTTTTGGACAAAAATACCCTAGACCAGGTCGCCGAAATACGCATTGAAAATGCATCAGTTCGCCACCCAGCAAGTCAAGTCCTTTTTTGAGACTAAATGACTACTTTGAAACCTTATTTGAGATACACTCCACTTCAGGTCCTCTTTTGAGAAAATGATGTCACTTTGGGTCCCTATTTGAGATTTTCCCTATGAACTTTTTAATTTTTATTGTTTAAAATTGAAAAAAAAAATGTATGCAACTTTTTAAAATTAAATTTTTACAATAATGCTAAAAATCAAATATATAAATAATTTTTTTAAAAAGACCAAAATATATTTAATTTTTTTTAGCATTTATATAAATTTTATTTTTTAGCATTATTTTGGCGTTTTAAAAAATAATAATAACGAGGAAAAATTAGAAATTTGAAAAATGAGTAATGATAGTTTTGAAAAAAAAAATTTCAGTATTTGGCTAAATGCTTTGAAAGCTCAAAGCTAGTCCCTACTAGTATTGGGCTTTCAGCTTTCCCAATGTTTTCAAAATAGTTGCCAAACGGTCCAACATTTCCCAAAAGGGCTTTGAAGGCTGAAAGTCCATTGGGAATGTTGAACCAAACGCACCCTATAAACCTTAACATGGATTATACTAAGTTAAATCCAAAAAAAAAAAAGAAGAAAAAATGAACCTTTGGACGTACGGGAGTGGCCAATGGGGTGCCTATCGTGGGGCTTGGGAAGGTGACGGCGGGAGGCCGCAGCGGCATTCGCGTTCAAGAGCAGGGGGCGCTTCGCGGAGGAAAGAGAGAGAGAGAGCGACCTTCGTTTGTGGAGAGGGAGGCCAAAACGCGAGCAGGGGTTCGTCGGCATCGGGGTTGGCCAGCAAGGGCGCTCCGCAGAGGAAAGAGGGAGAGAGCGAAGCAGAGGTCGCGAGAGGGAGGCGAAAGGGCGTCGGTGATGGCGTCGGGGGCAGAGGCGGAGGGGCGTTGGCGTCAAAGTTGGGTTTAGGGGCGGAGGCGGAGGTTGCGTCGGCGTCGACGTCGGCATCGGTGTCGGAGTCGAGGGTGACAGCAGCAACCGGCGGAGGGGCATCGGCGTCGCAGTTCACTAGAAAGGGTGTCGGCGTCGCGGTTCACTAGAAAGGGTGTCGGCGTCGCGGTTCACTAGAAAGGGTGTCGGCGTCGCGGTTCACTGGAAAGGGCATCGGCGTCGATGGAGGTGGAAAGGGCATCGGCATCGTGCGGAGGAGGGTCGGCGAGAATGGGGAGAGAGAGGAGAGTATATGGAAGCACCTGCGATTTTTGTTCTCCCCCGCAACGGAACGCAGGACGAAGAGAGAGAGGAGAGAGAGGACGAGTCGACACGGTCACAAAGGAGAGCAGTTCGAGCAGAGGAGAGAGAGCGTCAGAGTGGTGGGCCAGGTCTGCAGGAGAGAGCGCGCCGAGCGAATTTTGAACCTCTGACGCCATTTACACGTGGAGCCACGTGTCGAATTCTGAATGGTCTAACATCTCGCTGACGTGGAGTGTAAAAGCCAGCCAATATTTTCTCGTGAAGCGACCAAAAAAAGAAACAGAAAGCAGTGGAGACGACGATTGGTTCGTAGGAAGAGAAAAGTTTCGCATGCAGTCCAAAGGAGTAGGATGAATCTTTTGCATGCAATGGGTCATACGCGTGCGACGCCAGCTTGATTATCGAGAATCTCACAAATTAAAAAAAAAAGAAGGAAAAATACTAATAGAAATCTCGAATCATGCTCCTCATGATGCTAATGCCTCAAATTTTCTCTATTTGTGTGGTAAAAAATCCTAAAATTTTATTTGTATAGCACATGTACCATTTATCACAATTCCGTCCGCCTAAGATCACCGTTAAATATTTGCATTGATCTGATGTAACATTATCGATATTTTTCGAGAAAAAGTGGCACTGATGTGGCACCATGTGAGCACCACATCAAAATAAAGATTAAAAAGAAAATGGAGAACTAAAAAAACCAACCAAAACAAAAATAGAAAATTCGAACTGGAGGAGAGAGAGAGAGAGATTGTTGACGGTCAGGGGTGTTGAAGGGGCTCCACCACCATTCCAACTTCGCTGGTGAGAGCTGCCGGCCTCTTCGGGCCATCGGTGAGGGTTAGCCAGCGCTTGCATGGATACCTTGACACTCGTTGTCTATGGTTGAAGCAGATGAAAAAGTTGGCACAGGACAGGGGAGAGCAATATGTGATGATGTCGAACAGAAAAACCGGTTTCTTACAACTCGAACATGCTTTCAATTTGTGAAGAAAGAGTAGATACAACTCCACTGCAAGGGCATGTAGCATCACATCCGATATAGTGCCCTCAGATGCCACACCCCACAACTCCCGCCTCCAACTGCCCTTGCCGTCCTACCGCCCCCCTCATCGTTCCGTCGCCCGCCCACCCCCTCTTTGGTCAAAGGCAACCCCGATGATACTCGTCTCTCCCTCTTGGTTCTTTGTTTTCCATATCTCTACAACTTGTTTCTTTGTTCTCTATTCTCCACGGCCGTTGAGCTCAAGGACCATGAACTCTGCTGTAGTGTCGCGCTCAAGCAGCATCTCAGGCAAGCTCTGACATGTCACTCGAATTCGATGACATCATCTTGGATTTAGATAGTAAATGAAAACGTGATTTATTATTGAAATATTCTAACATTGTGTGTCAAGCTACGCTCGTAGCGAGGAGCTCAAACTTAAATCTAGGGGATGAGCTTTGCCGCACATTGAGCCCAACCTCAGATTTGCGATCAAGCTCCACCACGCTGTCGAGCTCAAAGAGTGCAAAGAGGCACCGACGAAGGGAAGATGAAGAGGCGGGGTGCCGGGGACTAGCTGTGGAGGCTGTTATCTGATTTGGGCACGTCCAAAACTGGGCAAGGTGTCTACAATTGGGTAACGATAATCATGTGAGAGTCGGCCAACCCTCGTTGAGGGCCCATGGGGTCCGACAGCCCTTTGCCAGCAAAGCCGAAACGGGCGGCGACGTCCTTTAAACAACCCCGACCATCTGTAATCTCTCTTTGTCCTCTGGTTCGAATTTTCATTTTTTCTTCGGATAGCTTTCTTGTTTTTCTTTCTCTTTTCAATCTTCTTCTGATGTGGCGCTCACATTGCGCCACACCAGCGCCATTAGTCCTCAACAAAAACTTAATAATAGGACGTCAAATTTTTAAAAGGCAATCTTAGGACAAAATTGTGATGAAGGATATAAGCATTATATGGGTAGAGGTTTGATGTTTTTAGAGATAGGATAAAAAATAAAAATAAAAATAAAAATAAAAAAAACTTGGACTACTGTGAAAATAATAGCTTGTAGTGAGTTATAAATTATTTAGGGAGTAGATTCTATGACAATTATAATTATTTATTATTTGATTTTTGTGGTCCAAAACATAGTATTGCATTGAGTTCTTCTACTTGGGAATAGAGAATGGGAAAAAGAATTGTTGCATGATAAATTGTTATGTTATTAGCAGGTTTCCAATTCTCTTGTTTCTCAATCATCCCTTTTTAGGTAAATCCTCACTTAAAAAAAAAATGTTGACAAGTTGAGGGGAGATAGAAGACAGCCATTAAAAAATTGTTATGTTATTATCAGGTCTGTCGCTACCCTTGCGTTGCAATATAGATTCCAATGCCACAAGAAAAGACCGCTGGATAGATCCGACAAATGCATAAATTGAATCTCATAAAAAATTATCCAATTCAAATTGACATATTTTATTCATTTTAACTCAATTTTATGCAATACAAATCAAGTCACTCATACTTGACCTCACTCATATCGACTTGACCTATAAATGTAAAATACTTCCATATTTAACCTAATTTAAGAAAACTCATACCTAAACTAAAGTGAGAGTAAATTATGAACTTATTTAACACCCATATTATTTTGAGTCATTCATATAATTAAAAAATAGGCTTATAACTCATTTTAATAGGTCTATCATCGGATAAACATGATATCCTGACATTTATGGAAAATTGTCCCAATTATATCACATTGCATATACATGTAGGAAGGAAGATTGGGACATCTCCCAAAAATCAAGTATGTAATTGACATCGCATCAGTTGAGAAAAGAGCAAGAAGAACCATAAATTATTCATTCAATTTTGCTTGATTCAAATGGGATGCTGACAGCTTTTGGGGAAGGACGTACGTGAAACGCAATAAGCAAAATACACAGAAGACTAGCGACTAATAGTCACTAATTAAGATATGGAAAAACACATAATGGAAAGATTGTGTTGGATTCCAAAGAACTAATAATGTTCAGATACCACAAGAAGAAGAAGGCATCTTTTGTGTTAAGAACCGCTCTCAACATCAGGACACCTGGAGTGCCAAAAGATGACACAAAGGGACACTTAAGTGTCAAAAGTTACGAAAGTAACACTTAAGTACCAAAATTGGAGCAAAATGGATCACTTAAGTGCTAATCCGGCCAAAATGCTGACGTGGCGATTTTCCGACGAAGCAAGTGTAAAACGGCATCGTTTTGGTGCTAACGTGGTAAAAAAAAAAAATATAATTAATTTAAATTTAAATTTATTTTAAAATAAAAAAAATTAATATTTATTAAAAAAAAAAGGAAAGAAAAAAGAGGAAAGAAAAGGGGGAGGCGCTGTCGTCGGGAAGGTCGGGCGATGGAGGGGGAGGGTTGGCTGGGGGTCACTGGGCCTTGGCCATGGGCCGGCGACCGGCCGATCGGTGGTGAGGGTCAGGGAACCCCAGTGAGCAACGGCCCTTGGCCTTGCCGGGCGAGGGCCGCCGACCCTCGCTGGATCTGGGGGAGGGCCGCGAGCCCTCGCCACATTGACCCTCACCGGATCTATGGCGAGGGCTCGCGGCCCTCACCACTAGTCACTGGGGTCGCCGAGCCCTGGCCCCCCTTCGTCACCGGCCTTTCCCGGCGATGGCAGATTGGCGGCGGCAGCGGTGAAGGCTGAGCCCTCGTTGCCTCCCCCTTTTTTTTTTAAAAATAATTTTTTAAATTTTTTAATATTAAAAATTTTTATTTTTAAATATTTTAAATAAATTTAAATTTAATTTAATTAATTTTTGTATTATTTTTTTATCACGTCAGCACCAAAACGACGTCGTTTTTACATTATTTGGCCACGTCAATGGACAAAACGGCGTCGTTTTGCACTTACTTCGCCGAAAATTGTGCACGTTAGCATTTTGGCCGGAGTAGCACTTAAGTGATCCATTTATTTTCGAATGTGGTACTTAAGTATTACTTTCGTAATTTTTGGCACTTAAATGTCTCTTTGTGCTAACTTTTGGCACTTGAAGCGATCTTTTGTCAATCGCTCTCCTTTCTCAAGATAAAGTTGACAACATCCCCCACAGTGTCTATGACCTGCGTAGGTAAACATAAAAGAGTTCAATTGGGGTGAACGATTTTCGGATGCACTTTTAACCTTGGAAAATTTGGAGAGAAGACAAATTCCCCATAAAAGTTGCTTTCAATTGGGCATATTTTGGAAATATTTATATTTTGCTAGGCTGAAGAAGGAAAAGGTTCAGTCATGTTTCATCCAACCAATTTAGAATTGACCAATCACCCAGAGTATAGCAAATCAAGGTATGTAAGTATAGGAGGATTATCCATGCTGACATCTCAAAACCACTTGAGGCCATGTTTGGTTCATTGCCCTGGAATCATGAAAAGGAATCTCAATCTAAGCAATCAAATTCCTAGATGTGGGTTCATTCTCTATTGTTTGGTTTCAATTTACAAATGAAGGGAGAAATGTCTTATGTGAGATGCAAAGTGAGGTAAAAACATGTCAGAAATGGAATGTGTAAAATATTTCTCCAATCCACATATCCAAAGTGGCTAATGAAAAACTAGGGATAGAAACAGAATGAAGAACCACATACGATCCCCCAACAATTTCCCGATTATTGTCATCTAAAATGATCATTTCATTTCACAAACACATTACATACAGCTCCTCAAAATCTCCTGAGTAAAGCATTTCACACATAATCTGCAACAATGAAGATAAAGCCATTCCCGCGTAACTTCAAACTACTTCACAGCTGTTACCTCAAGCCATTGTGATATTCTCGTCCTTATTGTGTTTTGAGTCAAAGACCCAGTCACGAGAACAAATGGAGTGACAGCAACTCAGCCAAGTGTGTTAATGGAACTTTTTTATATCCCCACTCAAGCCAACGTGATGCTCGTGGTTGGCGTCTCCACTAACAGTCCAGACAAGTTTCACAAAAGAGAGAGAGAGAGAAATAATCTCACCTAGTAGAGGAATGTGAGGGCCATGGAATCAAGAGGCAGGCGAAACTCCCATGGAAGGATTTGAAGATGATGAATGGAGAGAGAGAGAGAGAGAGAGAGAGAGAGAGAGAGAGAGAGAGAGAGAGAGAGAGTGTTCTGGCTTTCTAGGATTTGAAGATTTATGAAACTGAGGAGTACTGAGCGTATTGGGTTCGTGAATGTTTTTTCCTCCTAGGAATCCCAGTACCACCTCTACCTGAGCAATCCAGTTCTGCATTAGGAGTATCCGTTAATTAGGCACTTTGATTCTATGATCATAAACCCATCCAAAGATGAGCTGCAATGGCATTCCATTTCCTGTTTATTACTCCAAGGTGAACCAAACAAGGCCTAAGTGATTACACGATGTACTATACTTTTCATGGTGGAATCAATGATCTGCAGTCTCAACCATGACTTTCCATAGGATCATGTATCTAAAATCCCTAAACCAAAGAAGTGAACATGCACATGATTCGCTTACTTAAGAACCTACCATCAACTCACCCCAACGTACATGCAAGGAGAGATGAGAGAGACAGATAGAGAAATGTCTGGATTTTGTTAAGAGTACGAATACCAACCAAGTCTGCAGGAAGTTCTGAATGATTATCTTTTCCCTTGAATACCCCAGTCCTTGTTAATGTAGAAAACCAAGGATCTCTTGCCTGAAGGAGTTGTTATCAGTACTGGTGATTATGTCCAGAAATAAAATTACTGATATGATAAAATACAATTCTCAGTATGAAATATGCCCGTTGTGCACCTCTAATGTTGATTTTTGGGTTATCCCCTATCATGTATAGTGTTCTGAAACAATGAATTCCGAGTATGTATTAGTCTCCACATCTAGGTTGCTTAACAAAGTTGGCATAAGATTCCTTAACAAGGTCTCAGCATTTCCATAGAAAAATGGATTTGGCCTCTCATACGATGTATATGCCAGCAGAATGGGATGTATTCTGCAGAACAGGGACAAGTAAACAATGCATAACACAAGATTGAAGATTAAAGCATGTCACTATGCTGCATTGAGGTAAACTTTAATTTTTTGTGGAGAATATTAGATCAAACTCCGTGCAGAACTAAACATTGAGAAGCTGAAACCTCACTATATTACCTGTTATAGATTGCTTCTAACGCAATCCTGAAAGCTCTTATACCCAGACGCTTGTCAGGAAAAGTAGCCTGCCTCTACACTTTGTCAGCTAGTCATCAGCCAGTCTTTAGTTCCACCAAGGCTTCAAAAACTCAAGATTGCAGCTGGAGTCACAAATGGCATAGCTTACCTGGTATTCGAGGTCATTATTTGCAAAAAACAGGTGCGGTTGCTTTCCAGCCTCCCTTCCAGGAGGCCATCCAGTTCTCAATATGTCACAGAGTACCTAAACCCAAACTTGAGTATCACCGAATTTTTTTAATGTACACAGACAGATAGATAGATGATAACACTCCATTTTATCACGTTTTCCAAACTAGATGTCAGCAGCCACTAGACTTTTAAAAAGAGATGACTAAAGTTGCAGAGTAGTTACTGAACAACCAAACAGAGCCTAGTGTCTTTTGATGGTCAGTTCAAAGATTAGAAACTCGTGTGACGAAAAGCCCAGTATGGACTCGACAGCTGAATTAGATAATCTAAGAAAGGACAAGATCCTCTAGAGTGGTCACAACCTGAGTGTCTCTGCTCCAGTCAACAGAATCACTGGCCACAAATGCTGCCTGAACTCTCTGTGTTTGCCCAGCAATTTTTCTCTTTCCTATCATATTAGAAGTGCTATTCTGGTCATTGTCTGGCTTAGTTGTCCATCTCTTGTATGGTGCCGGTGGATCAATGGCATCAAAGTAGCTAGTGTACTCATCAATTGACAGAACGTTTCTGCATAGAAAAGACACATGCAAAAAGAGGGTCAACTGGAGGGAAAAAAAAAAAAAACAGAGAGAGAGAGAGAGAGAGAGAGGGAGGGAGAATCAAGTTGTTGGAGTTCTCGTTCCTGGTGAAACAGTGTTGAACACAGATGACTAAGAAGATTTATGAAGAGGACTTCTCTGCGATTACTCAAGTCCCTGAGAACTTGAGTGACTTTTATTAACTTTGCTTGCTCCTATTTATTACCTAGACATCTTCAATATCAATTTTATTATATACATAACTTCATCCACATAACTTTGAAAGCTTTCAATAACCTTGATACCATATACTTTCTAAAGCTTTTAGTAACCTTGACACGATATAACTTTTGTCGAGCTATTGTTGTTTAAAACTTTTGTGTAGACTTTAGATAGCAAGGGTATGCGTGGGCTTGCTTTCATTTCTCTTTTAAGTGATCTGCCTTAACCATTTCTAGCAAGCCTTTTTTTTTTTTCTAGAAGACATTGAGCTCCTTGTCTACTTAGGGGTGCATGATAACCAAAATTTCTGTTTCAGAAATAGTTTTTTATTCAGGCACTGTTTCGGAATAGAAACCTGTTTGATAAACCTACTCAGTTTTTCTATTTCTGGAATAGATTTCTATTCCAGAAATTGATTTGGAAGAGAAATCAGAAATAATTTCTCCCACTAAACCCTAATTTCGGTGAGTCCTCCCTCATCTCCTCTACGTCTCTGCCTCCTCCTCCTCCTCCGCCTCTCCTCATTTTATTAAAAATAAAAATAAATAAAAATAAATATATTCATTTTATTCATTTAAAAATAAAAATAAATTTATTAAAAATAAATAAATTATTTTTATTTATCATTTATTTTTAGTTTATTAAAAATAAATTTATTAAATTTATTAAAAATAATTTATTTATGATAAATAAAAATAAATTATTTTTATTAAAAATAAATTTAATAAATTTATTTTTATTTGCCTTGAGTGTTTTGCCAAATAAATTTATTTTTATTTTATTTTTTATTCATTTTAAAATAAATTTATTCGTAAAATAAAATAAAATAGAATAAATAAAATAAATTTATTTTTAAGGATATTTTAATTTTAAAATAAAATGATATTTTTATTTTATTTTTTATGATTTATTTTTAAGGATATTTTAATTTTAAAATAAAATGATATTTTTATTTTATTTTATTCTTTATTTTTTTGTTACTAAATCATTTTTATTTTTATTTTTTATATTAAAGGTCGTCGGTCATCACTTTCTTTTTGTCCAGAAAGGAAGAAATTTTTTGTCGTTATCAAACAAATTTCTATTTTTAGAAAGTAGAAATTTTGTATCGTTATCAAACGGTTATTTTGCTTAGAAACTCTTCTAGAAATAGAAATAGAAAAATCATTTACATTGAAACTATTTCGGAATGAGAATGGTTGTCATCATGCGCGCCCTTAGCTTCTAAAGTAGCTTTGGATGGTTGTGCAATCCGAATTATATTTGAAATTCAAGCTCTGTGATGAAAAGTTGGAACTCTTTGGGTACTGAATTGCTTGTGGCAACTCTGTCTTTTCCTATTCTAATTATGAGGGTTGCTGATGGACTAGAAGTTATGAACAATTGCCATATGCACAAATTTATTGATTATGTTTGGTTGTGGCAGTGTTATATCAATTTACAAATAAAAAATGTGCCACAATATTTAGCAGTTTGGTATCTCAGGTTTGTTTTTTTGGAAGGTGGTGTGATTGATTGATCTCTTGCATCGAATAACAGGGAGAAGTGGATCTAGCTTGTGTAACTGTATCTGACCATTTAAGCTTGAAGTAACACTAGAGTGTGATCACTGTTTCGAGGAAATTTTAACTCTGGGTAGATGCTACAATGGGCAGGATTTTATGTGGCAAACTGAGCATTAGTACATGCATTGGCATGGCATAATGGTTTTGTTATGAGGGCATTTTGAGAAACTGATGATGTTGAATTTACCAAAGAAAATAAGACAGTACTTTAGGTTGGTTTAGGTAATTCAACTAACACCCTTCAATCTCCCAATATAAAGATGAGGTTTTGTGATGAGGTAAAATGTGCAGAAAGACTAGAAGGAGTTGCTTTTTGAATCTACTGAAGACAGGCAGTTAATTGTAGTGTGAAGTGAAAAGATATGTTTCTGCATTGCTTATCAGAAGTGACTTGTTATTGTTGATTATGCTTCTACCTTTTTTTTGCAGTCATCATGTGTTCTAGATGTTGATTGCTTGTATATTTAAATCATCATATTGCAGGGGATTGGTAATGCTATCTTTTTTGGTTGCTGGTGGAACTTCCTTTTAGTAGATCTAAGACCTCTCTCTGTTTTGCAACTTCTTGGAATGAAATTTTCCTCCGTTCTTCTCAATTCTGTGATGAGACACAAACAAGGTCAAAAAACACTTTGTGGTGCTTGACATATGAGGACGAATTTGGTAGAATTCTGGATTTCTTTTCTAACTTAGCAGTTAGCACTGCATATCAGTAACTAGATTTGGTTTTTACTGTGCTTTGATGACCGTCTTTTTCCTGTGACAGAGTTGGCCCTGATGAAGCAAAAGAGGCATTGAAGAAAATTGGTACTGAAGAAGTGTTCACTGAGAGCCAATTAGAAGTAAAGAATGTCAAGAGTCTACTAATACCGTCCATCCACTAACCCATTCTACCATATTCTTATGCATGGACACATCCATTTTTGGCCATTGGCACTTGAGTTCTTTATTTACATCTTTGTACTAGGGTGATCTAAAAGAACCTACCCTTGGATTAAACTGCGTTGGTGGCAACGCTGCTTCCTCAGTGATGAAATTTTTGAGGTGCAACAGGTGTTAAATTTGTGTCGAGTGCTTCCCTTATCTTTCTGAAGAGAGCTGATCTAGTTTTGTTCTCAAGCGGGGAGGAACCATGGTGACATATGGTGGGATGTCTAAGAAACCAATTACAATGTCAACTTCATTTTTTATCTTCAAGGTAAATTAAGAAGCAGCGAACTAAAATTTCTACCTATGGTTATGAGGTTATTTCAATCAAGCCTTACAATTTGACTTGTCTATGTTTCGGTCTCAGTCTTGACAATGACCTATAGTTTTATTTTTTGTTTAAATTTGGCCCAAAATCTCAATTTCAGTATTAGACGCAACCAAATTTGAGCGAAAAAATTATTACTGGAGTTGAGACTAAGAGAAATGTATAAACCAATGCAATAGTGGTTCTTATGGTTTGCATGATCTTTCTTTGAGGGGATTTTGGCTGCATAATTGGATCGGTTCAAATGATGTAAGAAAGTGCAGAAGAATGATAGATCACTTGCTGGTCACTTGCTGGAACCAGGGCGTGATCGGAAGTTAAAATACGAGTTTGTCTTTTGTAACAACCACTCAAAATGCTGTATTTAGGTCTCCATATCTTTATAGTAATTTTCAATAGTATTTATCCTCAAGCGAGTGTGTTTGGATTGTGGATGTATATTAATTTCTCCAAAACTGTAGGACCGAGCTTGTTCCTTTTAGTGATTTCCACGTTGCACTTTGGATAAATAACTGGGGAAACCTGGGAGCCATCCTAGGCAAGTCCTAATGTTCCAAGGCTACTGAATATATAAGGGCGGTGAGAAGAAGGAAAAATTCTACATCATATCCTTCATACGATCAGCTTGTTCTAAAGTTCTGAGGAGCTGGATCAACCGGGTGCGATAATCTAAGTAGCACGGACACGCGACACGGACATGCGACACGACACGACACGACACATTGACACGTCATTTTTTAAAAATAGAGAATTCCGACACGTTATATATTAAATAAATATTTTTAATTAATTTGATTCAAATTCGTAAATAATTAATTAATTAAAAAAGAGCCTAATGAATTTACACTAATAATATTAATAAGTCAATTCATCAAAAATTCGAAAAACATATTCATAATTAATGTATATTCATATTTGGAAATGTGTTTTTAACTTTAACAAAAATTATTAATGAAACTAATGATTAATAAGAAATTAGAATCAATTTATTTAAATAAATCCATGATCTTCTACAAATGACCAAAATTTGTCATTATTTAAAATTTGGTACCTTTTTTTTTTTTAAATTATTTTTTAATGTCATTTACTTATTTTTCTGTTAAAAAAAAAAAAAGTCCTTACAACCCCCACTCTCTACTTTCCCTCGTCTACCCCAAAATTTATTAAACTTTTATTTCCCTCCCCCTATTTCCCTCCCTCACCGCCTGATAGTGACAGATAACCTGTCACTTCACTTCCCCCTCCCCCAATTTTTTACCTCACGCCATCAGATCTCCTCTTTTATTTTTTTAAAGTTTTTTTTATCAAAAACCCTAGATCCTTCTCCTCGCCGCACGACTCCCTTCCCTCTCCCCTTCCTCTCGATCCTTGTCCTTGTCGCCACACGACCGCCTTCCTCTCCTCTTCCGTCTCTCATAATCGCGGGCTCGCCGTCACTCACAGCCTTGTTGCGGGCTTGCCGTCGCCCACAGCTCGTCTCTGCTCCCTCGTCCTCGCCTCTCGCCGTCGCTCACAGCCTCGTCGCGGGCTCGCCGTCGCTCGCAGCTTGTCTCTGCTCCCTCCCCCTCGCCTCCACCCTCCATCTTCCTGACACGCGTGTCAAGACGTGTTTGACCACGTGTCGAAAAATCCGACACGCGATGACGGCGTGTCCAACTGTGTCCGAGCGTGTCAACGTGTCCAACACGCTCTGACACGTGTCTGACACGACACGGAAACACGGACATTATAGGCGATAACTATGTATTTGTTCCCTTACTATTATTTTCTCTTTTCAAAAGTTATGTATCTTTTCCGTCGAGGAAATTTCATTGCTGCTTATTTTGACCAATTTCCATTCTGAATTTGTTTGCATCATGCCATCCAATCTAAAACTAATCTCATGCAACATGAGGTCCGTCTATTACGGCTGAATTTGGAGATCCAAACATCGCCCGTTTGGTAAGGGTCCATAAAAGTTTCAGATTTGCCAATTACAATTCTCATATACATGTAACAAAGAACATTGGGATACTTCCCCAAAAATCATGTAATCGACATCGCATGCATTGAGAAAAGAGTAAGAAGAACCATAAATTATTAATTTGATCTAACCTAATTCAAATGGGATGTGGACTGCCTTCGGGGAACGCCATACATACACGATGAGCAAAATCAATAGAAGACTAGCTAATGGTAGTTACTTTTTATGATAGAGAAAACACAGAATGGAAGATCGTACCGGCTTCCAAAGAAGTGACAATTGTTTAGATACCACATAAAGAAAAGGCATCTTTTGTCTAAGTGATGTCAAGAACCGCACTCTTTTCTCAAGATAAAGTTGACAGCATCCTCAACAGTATCCACAACCTGCATAGGTAAGCAAAAAGTAGTTTGATCAGGATGAGTGATTTTCGAATTCATTTTTAACCTTAGAAAATTTAGGGAGAAGACAAATTCCCCACAAAAAATGTGCATGGTTTTGAAATACTGACATTTCGCTAGGCTGAACAGGAAAAGGGTTTGCTCAGTCATTTTCATCCAACCAAGTTAGAATTCACAGATCACCCAGAGAGCATAGCAAATCAAGGTACATAAGTATGGGACACCTCAAACACTTAAGGCCATGTTTCATGGCCATGCAATTATGAAAAGGAATCCCGTTCTAAGCAATCAAATTTCTAGGAGTGGGTTTTTTTTTTTTCTTTTTTTTTCTTTGTTGTTCGGTCTCAAATTACCAGTGAAGAGAGAAATGTCTAACGTGAGTTGCCAAATGAGGTTAAAACATGTCAGAAATGGAATGTGTCTCCAATCAACATGTACAAAGTGGAGGATAGAAACAAAGTGAAGAACCACATAAGATCCCTCAACAATTTCCCGATCATTGTCCGCCAAATGATTTTACAGTTCACACAAGCATTTTTACGAACCGATTATAAAAAACTCATCAAAATCTTGCAAGTTAAGCATTTTTCGCACAAAATCCACAGTGATGAAGATGAAGCCATTTTTATGAACTTCGAAGTACTGCACAGAAGTTACCTTAAGCCATTATTCTTATTTCTTATCCTCTTTGTGTTTTGAGTCAAAGACCAATCACAAGAACTGCAAATGGGGTGACAGTAACTCAGCCGAGTTGGTAAATGGAACTTTATTGCCCCCCCTCCCAAAAAAAAAAAAAAAAGAAGCCAACATGATGCTTGTCGCTGATGTCTCCATAAAGAATCCAAACAAGTTTCACAATGGCAAGAGAGAGAGGATTTCGCCTAGTAGAGGGATGTGAGGGCTATAGAATCAAGAGGCAGGCGAAACTCACGTGGGAAGGATTTGAAGATGATGAATGGAGGGAGGGGAGAGAGAGAAAGTTCTGGTTTTGTAGGATTTAAAGAGGATGAAGCTCAGACTACTGAGTGGGTAGAGTTCACAAATGTTTTTCTCTTCTAGGAATTCCAGTACCACCTCTACCTGAGCAATCCAATTCTGCATTTTAAAGAGAATCCATAACCTACGTAATTTGATTATGCAATCATAAAACCATCCGAAGATGAGTTGCAATGGGATCTCATTTCCTTTTCTTACTCCAAAGTGAACCAAACAAGGCCTAAGTGATTGCACAATGTACTATACTTCTCCATGACTTTCCACTAGGAACACAGATATAAAATCTCTAAACCAAAGAAGTGAACATGCTGGAATGAACACGACTCGCATACATAGGAACCTACCATCAATTCACCCCAACATACATACGAGGAAGAGTGAGAGAGGCAGAGATGTGTAAATTTTGTTAAGAGTACAAATACTCACCAAGTCAGCAGGGAACTCTGAATGATTATTTTTTTCCTTGAATACCCCAGTCCTTGTTAATATAGAAAACCAAGGATCTCCTGCCTGAAGGAGTTGTTGGCAGTATTGGTGATTACGTTTCGAAATAAATTCACTGATATAATAAACTATAATTTTTGGTAAGAAATATACCTGCCGTGCACCTCTAATGTCGATTTTTGGATTATCTCCTATCATGTATAGGGTTTTGAAACAACGAATTCCAGAGTTTGTAGTATTCTCCACATCTAGGTTGCTTAACAAAGATGGCATAAGATTCCTTAACATTGTCTCAGCATTTCCATAGACAAATGGATTTGGCTTCCCGTACGATGTATATGCCAGAGGAATGGGATGTATTCTGCAGAACAGGGACAAGTAAACAATGCGCAACATAAGATTGAAGATTAATGCATGTAGCTATGCTGCATTGAGGCAAATTAGGCCTACACAAGGATCTTATGGGCCAATCTTTAATTTTTTGTGGAGAATATTATATCAAACTCCATGCAGAACTAACCATTGAGAAGCGGAAACCTCACTATTACCTGTTATAGATTGCTTCTAATGCAATCCTGAAAGCTCCCATACCCAGACGTTCAGCAGGAAAAGTAGCCTGCCTTAACACTTTGTCAGCTAGTCATCAGCCAGTCTTTAGTTTCACTAAGGTTTCAAAAACTCAAGATTGCAACTCACATCACAAATGGCATAGCATACCTGGTATTCTAGGTCATCATTTGCAAAAAACAGGTGCGGTTGCTTTCCAGTCTCCTTTCCAGGAAGCCCTTCAGTTCTCAATATGTCACAGAGCACCTAAACCCAAACTTGAGTATCACAGAATTATTTTAAAGTACACAGACAGATAGACAGATGATAACACTCCATTTTATCACTTCTTTCAAACTATATTTCAGCGCCCACTAGACTTCTAAAAGATGACAACTAAAGTTGCAGAGTAGTTACTGAACAAACAAAACAAAGCCTAGTGTCTTTTGATAATCAGTTCCAAGATTTAGAACTCGCGTGACTAAAAGACCAGTATGGACTCAACAGCAGAATTAGATAATCTAAGAAAGGACAAGATCCATTAGAGTGGTCACAACCTGAATATCTCTGCTCCAATCAACAGAATCGCTGACTACAAATGCTGCCTGAACTCTCTGTGTTTGTACAGCAATTTTTCTCTTTGCCATCTCATTGGAAGTGCTATTCTGGTCAATGTTTGGCTTAGTTGTCCATCTCTTGTATGGTGCCAGTGGATCAATAGCATCAAAGTAGCTACTGTACTCATCAATTGACAGGACATTTCTGCATAGAAAAGGTACAACCAGAAAGAGGGTCAACCGGAGAGAAATAAAAGAGAATCAAGTTGTTGGAATTCGCATTCCAGGTGAAACAGTATTGAACACGGACAACAAAAATGAATTAAGGAGAGGACTCCTCTGCGATTACTCAAGTCCCAGAGAACTTGAGTGCTTTTTATTAACTTTGCTTGCTCCTATGTATTACCTAGACATTAAAGTAATAACCATCAATATCAGTTTTATTAAATACATATCTATATCCCTATTGCCAAGCTATATCTCTCTTCCCCTCCCCCACCCACACACCTGCATGCACAAGCAAGTAATTGAGACATTGCTGGGTACATTTGCAAACCTAGAGAAGTTGTAAAAATATTTACTTGTATCCATATTCGGACATCACAGCAGCAGGTTCTCCTTTGCCAACAGCAACGACAAGTTCGTTCTCGAATCTGTGCAAAAACCTCAATTAGGAAACAGATGAATAAAATAGAGAAGCGTATTCATTAGTAAAACAGAAAAGCCTATTCAGAATTCTCTTAGGATAGTTAGTACATGCATGCGCACTCTTCTATATCTTTTCAATTCATATGATAAAATATATGTAGTGCATTTCCCAGGTTTCCCAGAAGAAAGCACATGAGATGAAGATATTAGATGTGTTCTTTGATATCCACGTACACATACAAGATGTGTACATTCAATAAAGTCCAATTTTGCAGTTTTGAACCTACTAAATTGTGTACTTATAAATAATTCTTGTACAGGAGAATTCTTACTAAGCTAATAATACACCTGCACAATATTTTATTTCACGATCCCAGATTTTAATAATCATGAGTGAGATAGATGAAAAAGCAAAAGTTATCGAAAATGCTCAGTCCTGATTTACATTAGCATGCCACATTTCTCATTGGACATTGGTCATGGAGATAATCCAGCAAATCCTTACCTATTTACCAGTTGTTTAAAAGGTGTGTGGCCCTGGATGACCTGCAAATTATCTTAGTCAAAATATGAGAGAAAAACGATACAAAGTAGTTCTGGACCTGATAACAAGCAAAATCGTGAGGGCAAGCAGATTTTGTAACACAAGAGACGAACTACCTGTGAAGGTAAAATGTTGACTCCTAGTAGTTGACCTAAGTCCTGGGCTCTTTTGGATTCAGAAAAGCCACCTCCTGCATCAGACATTGCTATTAGCAGCGTGCAGTAAAAACTAATTATCGCTCCTTCAAGAATTAACAAGCGAAATTTCTTATTTCAAGGGAGTAACATATTGAACGATTATTGGTAAGGGCATCTCAAAAGGCGTCACAGATTCAAATTGCTTGAATGACTTAAACATGAGATAGCAGCAATCTCAAAATCATCAAGACGATTACTATTAGATCTTAAAAGTACCAATACTAGCTGATAAGTGAATAATCCACCACAACAAGCGTATGATGCCCAGCATGCAACTTGAAAACTTTAGTTTGACCATCAAATCATGGCACTCACCGGTGATGACTCTACAGAACGGTCACATTCGCTAACACACATCGAAAGTGAGAAATGTAATAGTCAAGGTTACTAACACATTTAAGCAATCACGAACACTCACCATTTGTTAAGAACACGAAAGGTATCTTCAAATTTCCTGAAAAGATGTAGAACATAAAGTAAGTGATAGAAGGTTACAAATAGCAGATACGAATCTCGATATCCGCCGCCCTTTACTGTCCATCAGAAATTTCGGTAGCAATCAGTTCGCAACGTAGAACATTGGAAGACAGGTGAAACAGCACGATCGCCAGCATGAGATAAGCCTCGCAGGTATATCAGCAAGCGATGGCGAAAGCCTTACCAGAATCGTCGTACAATCTCCTGAGCGCGCGCGGAGAACCGCCGACGGGAGTGTGACCGAGGAGGACCACGCCGTCGATGTCGAAGGCGATGCCGAACGAAGGCCTGCACGACGAAACCACGATCGCCGATTCGACCACGGACGAAAAAGAAGAAGAAGAAGAAGAAGAAGAGAAAAAGAGAACATCGGAGAAAATCACGAGCGTAGCCGAAGCATGACCGGAACGCACCGATCCGATTGCGAGCTAAGCCGCGAAAACAAGCGCGAGGCGAGCGGGGACGGCTGCTTTCTGCCGCGACTCCGCGAGGCGATGGTGAAAAGCCGGTGCCTCATTTTCCTGTTCGCGGCGAATCGCTTCGGGAGATCGAGGAGCTCGAATCGCCGGAGGTGAAGCTCCAAGAAGAACGGAGCGAGCTTCAACAGTCCATAGAGAGAGAGAGAGAGAGAGTGTGGCCCAATCGCGCGGCGTCTTCTCGTTCGATGTTCAGGAACCGTGAATTGGGCCAGTTGAAATGATGGGCGGGCCTCGATAACGGATCGGCCTTTCCTTCGGATCCGAGCTCAACGGTTAAGCTTGATTTTGGTGAACATTTTTGGGCTGTTTTTTTTAAGTTCTTTCATTTTTGGTGTGTTTTTCTCTTCAGGTCTAGTAATTCGGGCTCCTTGTCTCGGAACCTCTCGAGAGAGAATCGCTAACTGCATCTTTGGTGCACCTGGTGCATGTACACCTAGGAATTCTCAATTGGCTAGTCGTAAATGGTCCCAAGCCTAGGACTATGAAACCAATGGTTGTCCCGAACCTACACCGAAATGTATTGGTGATTCTCAAATATTGAAAAACGGGGTGTGATACGATGAAATAGGAATCGATGGAGATAGATACGAAAATGAACGAATTGCCTCTTTTTTTTCTTCTTTTTCTTGTAGCATAGTTTGGATTAGTTGTGCAAATACTTGTACGATATGAGACACTCCCTGATTATAGAACAAAGTCACTTTGTCTGGCTTTTCCTTTTCATGCTTTGCCCTCTGACTAATTTAAAGATGTTGCCAAAAGTCTTGTAAAAATGTGAAGTTCTACTCTTTTCATGGCTACATTTGATGTGAAGAACTAACATATCGAGCACCTACGACACCACTATTCTAGCGTGTCTTTTTTTTTTTTTAATGAAAATATTACAGCATGTGTTTGATGACTCAAAGTCTAAGGGAAATAACTTCTGGTGGACTGTTGGCTGGGTCCACCTTCATGTGGGGCCCAGCTAGCATTAAGAAAAAACAAAAAGAAAAGAAAAGAAGAGAACAAAAAGAAGTGGAAGTTGGTCGTGCGGGTGTGCATCCAAAAGTGAAGAGGAGGGAGAAAAAAAAAAAAAACTTCAGAAGCAATAGAGAAGAGAATAAATGAAGAGGGTTATAACTTTGAGGCTCCGATTCGAATGCCAAATATTGACAAAATTGGCTCAAATTTCAGTATATTGTTCGTGAGATCAAGAGCTACAAGTTGATGGTTTTTGTTTGTCGAGAACCGTCTCTGAATTCTCCAGTTGCGATTAAGGTTTTTTTTATCCAAATTTGTTTATCTACTTATGTGATGAAAAAAAGGTGATTGTAATGTTGATGTTGAGCCACTAGTGTGTGACTAGAGAAGAATGCTTTGTATATCATGCTATTCTTGGTGATTAGTGGATTTTTTGGGCGGTCCGTGGTTTTTCCCATATCAGGTTTTCCACGTTAAATCATTAGTGTCGTTATTTGCTTTGTTTACTTATCATTTCGGCATTATATTTGCATATTGTGAGGCTATACATTGCTGGTTGTTATTGGAGGTTAATAGAGAATTTTAGTTGATTTAATTTAGAGGGAAAAATTGATCATGGATTGCGTTTGGCCGTGGTGAATTATTGTACCCGAATTCTCCCCAACATGGAGGATCGAGAAAAACAATTAGGTGGAGAAATTATTGCACGCTTCACAAACTATACAAACCAATATCATCTCAGTCATTAATCGGATAGATCTCATTATGAGTTTTGATGTGTGAATTATTGAACAAAATTTCGACATGTGACTTATAGGCCATGCGATACCTTTTCATACGAAATGGAGTTACAGCCTTGACTGGGCAACGAAAATTCACACTATCGTCCACAATCGAGTCCACAAAAATTTATTTTAGAGCTAACCCAGCTAAGGTAAAAGAGATTCGTAGCCAATTCATTTCTCTTTTTGAGTATTCTAAAACGTTGGAAAAATAACTTTAAAGTAATCGTCTGTCTTGGATGCGCAAATCAAAAAACCACTTGTCTTAATCCTTGTGCGGGTCTATCTTTATCTATATCTCTCTTATGGTCCCATCACTCGTGTCTGAAAAACGTAAAATACAACCTATCCCCAATTAATCAGGACGATGGAACCGAGAAGTAGAATTGCACCCGTAATGACGAAAACCAAGTTTTGCGAACATATTATGATAAAACCATTTTCCTCATTTTCCAACATGTGGATTGTTTAGGAAAATGAGTCCAACGGAGGACGTTTTCATGGTCAACAAAAAATCTATGTTTGAATTTAAAAAATAATAATTTTCTTTTTAAAAAATCGAAAATCATTTTTCACAATATAACTATATCAATATTTGGACTAGAAACCATGAGTTTAAGCATGCAAAGTATAATGCTCATTCATAGGTCCCTAACATCCAGAATCAAGTCTTTAGCACCTAGTTTGGGACCCTAATGTTGGTGCCTAGGTCTCCAGCACCAATGCATGAGTCCATCGAAACTAGGGCTAGGACATCAGCGCCCATGCTCAAATACTTCAACGGGGCCTCATGCTTGTATTTGAGGTACCGCACTTGACCTCACGTACCCAAGCACTGTGTTCTTGATTTGGGCTTCTATGGATGCAAGATCGATGCCAATGCTCTTCCTCAAGGTCGAGTCCATCAAGGCTTGACTTAGGATTCTAGAACTTGTGCTTAGTCTTCAACTCATGTGCAAATTACTAACACCTTAATAGTATGTACCTCTAGAAATATTAGATCAATTTTTCCTTTCAAAATTGTGAGGTATATTTTTCAATTCTTCTTCAGATCTTAATTAAATATTAGAAATATTTTTATTTTCTAGAAAATGACATTGTGGACTATATTTTTTCAAAAATGTATTATTTTTTATGAATTAAACGATGCCTAGAGCTTGAGACGAGAAATGAATTTTCTAGATGTGGATATAAAGAAAAGACTTGGATATGACGTCTTGCTTAAGGAGGTGAACTTATGACATTCGTGGTCTTGATTTTTGCAATCACTCATCATCTTTTCCTAATTTGTATACTTGAAAGGTTCCGATTCTTCGAGAGTCATATAAGTTATCTTTTTATCTATATCACTATTCCAAAGACAAATCAAATTATGGAATTACTTTTCAGTGCAATCAACATTGTTTTGTTATACTAATTAATAAGTCCAAAGAGGTATTTTGCTGCATTCGAGCTTTTTTTTTTTTTTTTTTTCTATTCCATATTTTGCTGCATTGAGAGTTGATTGCACTATAATTGACACGTGGTGTCTATTATTGTGTCTATTATTATCATTATTAGTTCCCGGCCTCGCCAACTGTTGGAAGGTGGCGATCGATTTTCGTTTTCCTTTTTTTCTTTTCGGTCAACGCTGGCGATCGATTTCGCACTGCACGCGTCGTCTGCCGTCTCTCTACTTCCGTCGGATCGACCGTGGGCCAGGCCGGGTTCACGGGCCGAAAGGAGGCCTTGGGCTCCCCCAAGAATGCTGACCCACGCGGTCGTTGACTTTGTTTTTGTTTTTTTCTCTTTTTTATTCCGTCTAACAGCATATGATAAAGATTTCCGTAAAATAGAATACCAGTATTTGGTTGGTGAGGGTAGTTGGTTTTCTGAGGTGGGTCTACAGGGACTCGCTCGCCCAGGCTCATTTGACTTTGATACAAATTTTCCCACTGTTTTATATGTCGCATAACCTAAGACTTCTCAATGTGGCCAGGAGCTACTACGCATTAGGAAGGGGACACTGACTAATATCCTAATCACGTTATCGACCGGCGACCGAGCTTTTTGGTTGGGTTAAAACAAATTTCTACGTTTATTATAATCAAACACGAGAGAAACATAAAAAGCTTCCAAGTAAGATAAATCCTAAAAGGAGTGCAAAACCAGACAAAACCCTCAAAAACAAAAGAGTAAGGCTTGTAATTCTAAGTATGCTCCCATCTCAAAGATCAAATCCATTATAGTATTAAAAAATAATCAGCGGCTGATCACCGAAACAATCAATGATGGACATATGCAAAGATCTTTTCTTCCAAAAACTATGGCTTATACTATGCACCTAGATTCGATGTTCTCAATACAATCATCATATGGAAACAATAACAACAATAACGCACCACAAATTGAATTCTTTTAAAAGACTCCAAGAACTAGATTTAGACCAAAAGAGTAATGCTCTCAAATTTAGATCTAAACCTAAGTCAAGAGAGAAAAGTTTTCACTGAATTTTGTAGAAGTCATAGAACCACGTCTTGGATATCCTATTGGCTTGACTAGTGACAATGTTCTCCCAAAATTTGTAACTACAAGTAAATTTATTCACTACGACGAACAAAGAAAAGCAACAATAGTGAGTGAAAATCCCTTAGATTAGATCGGGAGAGAAAGAGAAGTTTCCTTGAAGGAGGTTTTAACCCCAACGAACATTGGCTAGTTCTATGGATGTGTCGGGTAACGTTAAAAGGAGGGGAAGTTCGATGTGGGAGCAAGAATGATATTTTTCGGGTATACGATCATGACATGTTTATTAGGAGAAATCTTTACTGAAGAAACATAAAAAGAAGCTCCCTTAAGCAAGAATCCTCCTCTAATCTCACGTAGAGTGATTTAGAAGAGCATTATGTTAATGTGGCATTGATAGGCATTATAAATATATTTGGAAAGAATCGCCACGAGCAAATTAAGTTATGTCGGGGGATGACAATAAGGAACTTCAAGAAATTGAAAGATGAACTTAGTAATGTACCTAAATGAATTCGAACAATCAATCCAATGAGATTCCCATGAAATTCAACTGCACATGCTATTTTTGAATATCTAAATTTAATTTAATAGGAGGCAGAAAAAAAAAAAGCTACACCCACTCAAGTCATTATTTATATCTTCCAACTCCCGGGGCATGGATAGCGTCCTACCCGGTTCCGACCGAAACCCCGCACCGAATGGACCGCTCTGGAGTTCTTAATCTTTTCGGTCAAATGTCGTTCTGGAAATTGATGAGGACATTATAACTTCATAATTTCATATCCCCCTCCTCCTCCTCCTCCTCCTACTCTTTAGTTCTGTTTAAAATGCTCGTCGATGGTGCGGGAACTGGTGCAGACACCCTGCGAGTTGATCCGTAACATCGATCGATCGAGAGAGAGAGTTGATCGGTGATAGCGAGCAGGAGAGAGATGGCGGCGGTGGCGAGAGCAACAGCGTCTTCGAGAGCACTGACGAAATCCCTGCCCCTGCTCGGTCGCCTCCCGAATCTCTCCACTGCTCCGACTCACTCGGCCCGAGCCCTAGGCATCGTCAGGGCCTTCTCCGCCCTCACGTCACCGCCGTCCAGGGCGGTGGTGTACGAGCAGCAAGGTCCCCCGGACGCCGTCACCAGGTCAGAAGAGGGCCCAGCTAATCCACCGATTGAGCGTGCGTGATTCCGATTGCGTGTGCTCGTGCATTGTGCTGTCGGCGTTACTGAGGAGCTTCTTTTTTTTTTTTTTTTTTTTTTGGTTTTCTGTTGCAGAGTGGTGGAGGTTCCGCCAGTTTTGGTGAAGGAGAATGACGTGTGCGTCAGAATGCTCGCCGCGCCTATCAATCCTTCCGACATCAACAGCATCGAAGGTTAGCGTTTCTCCTGCGTTACTGCTGTTTCGCTCGAGGTTGACCTGCCTTGAGCTTCTGTTTGATGGTGGACTGAGCATATCGCGGAGGAGTTCGATGTTTCGGGGACTTCGAGGCTACTGACATATCTGTGATGGCTTCTGTGTACTATAAATTTGATTTTAGGCTTCGCTCCATCCTTAGAAAGTAACATGAATTCACGATAAAAACTAAAATGATTTGCGATAATGTCCTATTCATGCCTCATGTGCAATCGGCGCCTTCTTACTCATTATTCACCCATGGACTTGATCTACGAGTGGATTATATGTCAGGGTGAGTTTCTCTTCAGTTGCTGACATATTGGAGGATATTAAAAGTCTAACTGCGAGATTCTGAGGCGGCTAATGCATCTTTTATGACTTCACTGTTTGACTTTGACAATTGTTGCTCCAGTTCCTGAGGAATATTGATATGTAGTTACAAAGTCAGATCATAATTCATCCATGTACTATTTATTACTTCACGTGAGGTTTATTTGATAATTCATGCATAAACTTTGATCTAGGTGTGTATCCGGTGAGGCCACAACTGCCCGCAGTCGGAGGACGTGAAGGAGTTGGCGAAGTGCACTTAGTTGGCTCTGCCGTGAAGGATCTTTCTCCTGTCGATTTGGTCATTCCTTCTCCACTCTCTTTTGGTAAAACATTCTTTCACTATTACCTTAGTTTTAAAGTGATATCAGATCATAATGTGCATCAGCCATGCTCATCTAGTTGATCACTTCTGAACAATTTTTACTCAGCCAAAGGATATAATCTTCTATATTTGCTGCATCATGTTTAAAGTTTAATTTGATTAGATGCAGAAGAGCAACGAGTGAAATATCCACCAAAAGAAAGATCGAAACTGTCATACACATCTTAGTGATTGTCATCTTAAATAAAAGATACTTTTGCATTCCATTAGTACTGACTTGTCTTGTCATGCAGAACATCCATGTCTAGCACTTAGCCCATTGTAAATTTGAGTGTGTTGAAAGGTGAAGTAGTTTTTGTGCTCAGGGACATGGCAGACTTACATTGTGAAAGACCAGAGTGTGTGGCAAAAAATTGATAAGAATTCTCCTATTGAATATGCTGCGACAATTTCAATTAATCCTCCGACCGCTTTGAGAATGCTTGAAGACTTCACCTCTTTGGAACCAGGTATATAGACAAGACGGGAGTCTCTTAGCTGTCCCCCAACTTTCACCATAATCAATTTATCCTAAGTTGTCCTAATCAGCTGTGATCATTAGGGGATTCGATTGTGCAAAATGGGGCTACAAGTATGGTGGGTCGATGCCTCATCCAAATTGAGAAATCCCGTGGCATCCATAGCATCAACATAATCAGGGACATGTGCTCTCTTGAAAGCTTTCAGTAAACTTGATACCACATAACTTTTGTCAAACTACTGTTGTTTAAACCTTTTGTGTAGACTTTAGATAGCAAGGGTATGTGTGGGTTTGCTTTTATTTCTCTTTTCTGTGATCTGCCTTAACCATTGCTAGGAGGCCCTTTTTTTTTTTTTTTTTTTTTTTTTTTTTTTTTTCTGGAACACATTGAGCTCTTGTCTACTCAACTTCTGAAGTAGCCTTTGATGGTTACACAACCTTAATTATATCTGAAATTCAACCTCGTGATGACAAGTCGGAACTCTTTGGGGGACCGAATTACTTGTGGCAACTCTGTCTTTTCCTGTTCTAATTATAAATGTTGCTGGTGGACTAAAAGTTATGAACAATTGCCAGATGCACAAATATGTTGATTATGTTCAGTTGTGGCGGTGATATATCAATTTATTGAAAATGTGCCAAAATGTTTAGCATTCTGATATCTCTGGTTTGTTTTTTGGAAGCTGGTGTGATTGATTGAGATCTCTTGCATCGAATAACAGCGAGAAGTGGACCTTGAGCTTTTGTTACTATAGCTGACCCTTTTAAGCTTGAAGTAACAATAAGTGTGATCACTGATTTGAGGAAATTATAATCTTTGGCTAGGTGCTACAATGGGCAGGAATTTATGTGGCTGACTGAGCATTAGTACATGCATTGGCATGCAAGAATGGTTCTGTTATGAGGGCATTTTGAGGAATTGATCATGTTGAACTTATCAAAGAAAATAAGAAGGTACTTTAGGTTCGTGTAGGTTCATCAATTAACATCCTTTAATCTCCCAATATAAAGATGAGGTTTTGTGATGAGGTAACATGTATTTGGAAAGACTAAAAGAACTTGTTTTTTGAATCTATCAAAGGCGAAGGCAGTTAACTGTAGTGTGAATTGAACAAAGATATTTCTGCATTGCTTATCAGAAGTGACTTGTTACTGTTGATGCTTCTTCTACTATTTTTGCAGTCATCATGTGTTCTAGACGTTGATTGCTGTATGTTTAGATCATCATATTGCTGGGCATTGGTAATTCCATCTTTTTCGGTTGCTGGTGGAAACTTCCTTTTAGTATATCTAAGACCTCTCTCTGCTTTGCAACTTCTTTTGGAGTGAAATTTTCCTCCTTTTCTTTTAATTCTGTGATGAGACACAAAAAGAGGTCAGGAAACACTTTGTGGTGCTTGATGCATTAATTTAGTAGGGCTCTCTTAGCCAGCTCATTAGTTCATGCTATGACATCTGAGCACAAATTTGGTAGAATCCTTTATTTGTTTTCCAACTTAGCAGTTAGCATTGCACATCAGCAACTAAATTTGAATTTTACTGTGCTTTCATGGCTGTCCTTTTCCTGTGACAGAGCTGGCTCTGATGAAGCAAAAGAGGCGTTGAAGAGACTTGGTGCTGAAGAAGTGTTCACGGAGAGCCAATTAGAATTAAAGAATGTCAAGAGTCTACTGGTATCATCCATCCATTAATCCATTCTACCATATTCTCATGCATGAAACACATCCATGTTTGGCCATCGGCACTTGAGTTCTTTGTTTACATCTTATTGACTTGCTACTAGGGTGATCTAAAAGAACCTGCCCTTGGATTAAACTGCGTTGGTGGCAATGCTGCTTCCTTGGTGATGAAATTTTTGAGGTGTGACAAGTGTTAAATTCGTGTTTAGTGCTTCCCTTATCTTTCTTGTAGAGAGCTGATTTAGTTTTGTTCTCAGGCGGGGAGGAACCATGGTGACATATGGTGGGATGTCTAAGAAACCAATTATAGTGTCAACTTCATCTTTTATCTTCAAGGTAAACTAAGAAGCGGCGAACTAAATTTTCCACCGATGGTTAGGAGGTTATTTCAGTCAAGCCATACAATTTGATTTGTCTACGTTTCGGTCTCGGTCTTGGTCAATGCCCTATAATTTTATTTTTTTTGTCTAAATTTGGCCCAAAATCTCAATTTCAGTATTTGACGCAACCAAATTTGAGCGAAAAAAATTATCCCTGGAGTCGAGACTAAAGGGAGTACATAAATCAATGAGACAATGGTTCTAATGGTTTGCAGGATCTTTCTTTGAGGGGATTTTGGCTGCATAATTGGATGAGTTCAAATGATATAACAGGGTGCAGAAGAATGATAGATCACTTGCTCGAGCTAGTGCAAGATGGAAAGTTAAAATACGAGTATGTCTTTGGTAACCACCACTCAAATTGCTGTATTTAGGTCTCCATATCTTTATAGCGTCTCTAATAGTATTTATCTTCAAGATAGTGTGCTTGGACTGTGGATGTATATGAATTTCTCCAAAATTGCAGGACGGAGCTGGTTCCTTTTAGTGATTTCCACATTGCACTGGATAAATCATTGGGGAAACTTGGAAGCCATCCTAAGCAAGTCTTGAAGTTCTAGGGCTAGTGAATATTTAAGGGCAGTGAAAAGATCAAAAATTCTGCGTCATATCCTTCAGACGATAAGCTGTTATGAAGTTGAGGCATTGGATCAACTGGGCACGATAACTATGTATCTTTTCCGTTATTATTATTCTCTTTTCATAAGTTATGCATCTTTTCTGTTGAGGTAATTTCGTTACTGCTTATTTTCGGCAATTTCCATTCTGAATTTGTTTTGCATCATGCCTTCCAATCTAAAACTAATCTCATGCTTTGCCAAAACATGATGGCTGAATTTGGAGATCCAAACATCGGCCCGCTTGGTATTGGAAGGGTCCAGAAAGGTTTCAGATTTGCCAATTATGATTCTCATATACACATAATAAGGAACATTGGGATACTTTCCAAAAATCATGTAATCAACATGGCATGGATTGAGAAAAAGAGCAAGAAGAACCATGAATTCTTCATTTGATCTAACCTAATCCAAATGGAATGCAGAGGGAAAACACAAAGTGGAAAGATCGTGTCAACTTCCAAAGAATTGACAATTGTTCAGATACCATGGAAAAACATCTTTTGTCTAGACAATGTCAAGGACCACACTCCTTTCTCAAGATAAAGGAGTTGGACTAGGATGAGCGATTTTCAAATTCATTTTAAGCCGTAGAAAATTTAGAGAGAAAACAAATTCCCCACAAAAGAGGCTTCCTATCATGCACGATTTTGAAATACTGACATTTTGCTAGGCTAAAGAAATGGGCCTCGCAAAATGGAAGATTATAAGTGATTGGAAGATTATCCACGCCAACTCCTCAAAACACTTAATGTAATGTTTGGTTAATGGTCATGAAATCATGAAAGGAATCCTAAACCGTAAAATCAAATAGAGGACAATAATCGGAAAAATGTTCAGGGATCTTATGTTGTGACATCTTGATTGTTTAGGTTCTGATTTCGATTGGATAAGTTGGGTCTTTCATCGACGTGCCTATAGTGCTTTTCTTTGAGATGATCACTCGTGAGATCCCCAGTCATTAAGAGATTTTAATGCAATAGACTTGAGAATTTGATCGGGAATTGGCTACTCGATCGTGCTTATCTGCAGAGATCAATTGGCACAGTAAGATCAATTAAAAATCAGAGATAAGTCGGTTCGATTGAGATATGTGGTTAAATGTGGATGATCCCATTAAATTGCAAAATTCTCGTCGATTGACACTAGATTGATTTTTCTATCGTTTTGGTACTCTGTGTTCATATTTGAAACCTCGAGATTTTCACGACAACTGAGAGTTGCCAATGTGTCGAAGGGGTTTATTGTGGCTCGAAGAAAATTGATCACGGGTCATTTGTTCTAAAAAGTTCTGAAAGCTATCCGATAGCCTAGGTCATGCTAAAAACACACCAAAGTGAAATTAACCATAAATTTGAATCCGATTAGGCTCTATCATGTCACAATAAATTCTAGAAATGTCGACTTGGTCTCATAAGGTTTTTTTACAACTCGAGACTTTTTGGGAAAAAGTCGGCATATGACCGTTTTTGTCCAGAAAAAGCCAAGGACCATTTTTGATCGCACATTTGGGATGCAAGATGGTTCAATTTGTGAGAAAAAAAATACCAATTTGATTATTGACTTGATAACATAATTTATTAGGGTCAAATTGGCTTGCTTTAAGCAAGATCAAATGTCAAATTGGTGAAGAAATGTTGCAAATTCGTAGCTCCCCCATTGCCTAACCAAAATAGACCATTTCAAGAGTCTAAGGATGAGCCTTGGTAGCTTAATGAGAGCCAAGGAGTAGCTGGTGGTGGTGGATGGTCAAGGAGACCATGGAGGAGCCCTTTTCTCCCTCTCCTTGTTCCTCAAGCCAACCAGCCAGCTTTCCTCCCCTCTCCACCCCATTTTCGCCCACCAATAGTTGAGGAAGAGCAGCCAGTAGCCCTGGAGTTGCCTGACGCCACCGCCCTTTGCCGGACGCCGCCTCGCACGCTGCCGTTGTCCCGCGCTCGCCCGCGCGTGTTCACCCCCTTTAGCTGTGTCTCCGCCTCTATCTGTGCATCCTAGTAGCCCTCTCAGCCTGTGCTGGAGTTGTTTGGCCCGCCTCCGACCACCGTAAGTCCTCGTTGTTGGCTGCTGGGATTCCCTCAATCCATCTCGGTCTTTGTTTGCCTCAATGAAGCTTGTTTCCTCTCTTTTGTAGCAGCAAACAGAGAGTTTGTTTGTGGGTTTTCCAGCAGCTTCTAGGCCAGTTTTGAGGTGGTTCCGAGCCTCGAAATCTAGGCCCGCTTTAGAGAGAATTGTCTCTCGTCGCGTTCCTGTCAATTTGAATCGATTGGCTCGCCGAACAAGTGAGTTTGCTCACTAAACCTTACTTGGTGGGTTAATTATGCTTAAAGATTATTTAGATTAGCTTAAGTATGGATTAGTGATAAGTTAGGATGGTTAAATTAGTCTTAGAATGGATTAGTGTTAATTTAATAAGTGAGATTTGTACAATTGATGATAGATTAGTCGAATCCAGTAGAATTCATGCAGTTCGGATTTTTGGACCCTCGCCGTTTGCCCTTTTTGTAGATCGAAATGGGTTATGATTTTTAGGTTGATGTCTTCTTGAAAAATGTTTTAGACATCCTCAGTTACAACATATATTTTTCTCAAGATTTTTAGGGATCTAAAAGAAGGAGATATCAGCTCCGTCATTTTCAAACAAAGCCTTAGTTTTCGCTGGGATTGGTGACTTTTTAGGATTCTAGGGGTTCTTATCAACTCTTAGGGTTCTAATTTCAAAATGATTTCTTCACAAAAGTTTTTTTTTCACATCCTCTAGTTTAACATAGTCAAATTTCAGATCAAATGGACATGTTTAGGATCTCGAACCAAACTGATTTCGGAAAACAAACTTTTTAGAAACAGACCCAGTTCTTGTACTGGATTGAGCGATTTACTAGGCCGAATGTGGAAGGATCTGGGTTGAGGTGTCTTCATGGAAAATTTTCATTTATGTGTCTTTTATAACATATTCAAATTTGAGAATTTTCCAAACTCGTTCGATTAGGTTTCTGGATTTAAACTTGGAGATGTGCGAGTGTGTCTATTCTGCCAGTTAGGGCCAGTTATGAGTTTGTGATGATTCTTGAGGCTTTGATTGCTGGAAATTGCACATTTGATGATATATGGTTGGTTTGTGATAGGCCTAGAGTTTATACTTGTTGATGGTGTGAAAGTTAAGAGAATTCATCCCCATTGTGTGTTGGTGGACGTTAATAGTTAAGAGAATCCGTTCCCAGCGTGTGTTGGTGTACATTATTAGTTAAGAGAACCCGTTCTCAGCGTGTGTTGATGGACGTTAATAATTATTATTTAACCCCGGCGTGTGTTGGTAATTATTATTCTTTCCCGGCGCGTGTCAGTAATTATTAGTTGTTCTCGGCGTGAGTCGGTAGTTATTAGTCTTTGCCGGCGTGTGTCGGTGGTTATTACTTTTCCTCGGCATGTGTTGGATAAAACTGCTCGTGTAGGTAGCATGTTGAGTTGAATTGATGGATCGGCGTGTGTCGGTAATTCTTGCTTGAATTGTATTGATAGTTCTTGCTTGTGTGAGCGGTGATTTAATTATGATTCTTGTTTTGATGTGTAATGGTGATTCTTACTCGTGTGAGTAATAATTGGTTTGGACATTCCAAATTGGTGTATGAATTTGCTTTATACACATGGTTGTGATAAGACTTGTGTTGATCTGTAGGGAGGAATTGAGGCCAAGGTAAGCCTCTATGATTGTATGATTGTGTGGTTAAGATGTCTTAGGCGTATTACCCTCCTAATCGGGGTTTAGAGGGTGGACTTGTCGAGACATTGTCTCACTGGTTATTGTATAACCATTTTCAGGTCCTTAGAAGGTGGTCGTGGAGGACCGAAGCCTCGAAGTCTGTGGAGGTGGAGTCCAAAGGATCGGCGTATGTGTTCGACTAGTATGTCATAGGGAAATTCTTTTTGAGAGTCGGTCTTTTGAAGTCTTGTGTTGGTAGACTTTTGTTTATGACTCAATTGGTCTTTATCAGCATGTTTTGTTTGGAAAACTGATGTCCTGCTTTTCTATCTCGAGATGGTTACTGTTAGGGGATTTGTTATTCGCTTCCGTATGTGCAATAAAATAAAAGAGATGGGCATTGAGGGATGAGCACATGCTGGAGGATCGGGGCGTGACATATGTGGTTCTTCGTCCTGTTTCTATCCCTTGTTTTCCGCTATTCACTTTGTATGCGTTGATTGCAGACGCATTCCCTTTCTTACACGTACAACATATATGTTATTTTAAGAGATGGACTTCATTCGGTGAGCATAATTCAACATGGAATTCCACTTTGACCCCAACCTAAGAAAAGAATTTTTGAATCAATGTAGTAATTTAGACTTTTTTTTTTTGTTTCTCAAAAAATAAATAATTCGATAAATATTTTCCTAAAAATGATCGTTTATATCACTCGAAATAATTATTTAATAAGAAATATTTTTATTATTCATAATAATTTATGTCTAGATATTTTTCGTGGAAGGTAAACAAATTTTTAGTTCGTTTATTTTTATAAGCAATATAAATAATTATTTTTATGAAATGTATTTTAAATCATTCTCTTCATCAAAGATACACTTCCTTTACATCTGTGGTGTAGTTCCATCTTCACTTTCGATTGTATTAATTAATTATCTGAGCCAAAAGTAAAGCAAAATATCTTTGTGCTCTATAGGCAATTATATTCTAAACATCTTTTCATCAGCCAACATTTAGTTTTTCTCATGGACCAATGGCATCTGTTTTTATGGTCGTCGTAGTAAAAAATTAGATTGGATATTAGAACACCTTTTGAATAGAGGAGATTATGTAAAGCCAAACGAAGCAACATGGACGGACCACTTTTCTTAGCCGTTGCATCAACAAACAAACGGAGAAAATGATGGAGATGCAATCCTATTTTGATGACAGATTAGCGGTGTACTATTGCGGGCCAACGGAAGCATGTGATCATCGTCTTTTACCGAGACAATGAATGATTAGATAGCCTCGTTGATGACATGGAAGTGACAAGCGGTACCTCCACTAGTGCACCTTTCGAATGGAGGAGATTATGTAAAGCCAAAAAGAAGCAACATGTACGGACCATTTTCTTAGCCATCGCAACTAATGCACCTTTCGAATGGAGGAGATTATGTAAAGCCAAAAAGAAGCAACATGTACGGACCATTTTTCTTAGCCATCGCATCAACAAACAAACGGATAAAATTATGGAGATGCAATCCTATTTTGATGACAGCTTAGTAGTGGGCCAACGGAAGCATGTGATCATCGTCTTTTACCGAGACAATGAATGATTAGACAGCCTCGTTGATGACATGGAAGTGACAAGCGGTCCTTCCGCTAGTGCATCTACTCTCGGACAAGGATGGATTCCCATTATATTATTTCGTGCCTTGGCCTACAATCAGGCGCCAGGGAGAGCATTAAATTCCAAAAATAAGCCTGTTGACATTTCTCTATCGGGTGCTTAAATCAAAATAAAAACAGAGTCATCTTATCATGTCATGCTGTCATCGTTACACTTAAGTAGTAGAAAATAATTGAAACACCACGTTAGATGATTTCAATGAGATTTAGCTAAAATGTTTTATTGCATTTTCCCTTGTAAGTTTAAGACTATGTTATTTCAGTTAAAACGGTTTTTTATTTTTTATTTTGGTAAAGAATTATTTCAGTTAAAAAAGTTTATACCTTGATAGGTTTGAAATTTCGGTATAATAATTTTAGGAGAGATTGTGCAATTATCTCGAAATATGGCAATTCGGTTTTCTCAATCTCGTGCTCGCACTCAACTCAATACAATATATATACTCGCATCAAACTCGATCCAACTCTAATATTAAAAACTAAATTATAGTGTAAAGCTTCGAACTCCATCTCAAGTTCTCATAAAAAATTTCAAAAATAATGATTTTTTTTTCATTGTCCTTAGTAAAATCCTTTAAATTATTGACAAGGCTCGCGAGTCACATTACTATAGTATTACAAAATTTGACACCTCCGACATGGCAATCCATATTGTTAGGTCCAAATACATAAAAGAAGGGGTGAAGTGTTTTTTTATACATATAAAAATATTTATCTTTTTAGAACCAGCACCTTATTTAAAAATGTTTTTAATATGCAATTAAACTGTTAATTTGCAATAAGAAACTTATAGAGTTTAGGGAAAAAGATTTTACAAAAGCTATTTATAGAGTTTCGATTAGGATATGCTTTCTCTTCTAGCTCTAGCAGCCCCATTAGATTGAAATTCACTACTTCAGCCAATAGTGCAATTGCCAAGAACTTTGTATCGCGCGGACTCGACTCCTCCTATGGCTATCTCACTTTAGACTAAATAATTATTAGATCTCTTTCAATAGCTGTTCTCACACCTTGTGCACACAACACGGTAGACATATTCTCCCCCAAAATTATTTAATCACACTTCTAAGTGTTTACAAATAATCGTTCGCATATTTCGTCTCTTACCTAAACAATTGCATTCTCTCTAAGCATGACCACTTCTTCCGTGTGTATACAAATCATTTTGGCACCCTTGCTAACTTTTAGGATCAAAACTAAATAGATTATAATGAAGCAGCAAAGCGATAGATCTCAAGAATATTCAATGTGTTTTGATTTTTCTTGTTGCAAGCACTCAATCACAAGCTACGTTTTACTCATAGTTTGTCCTTATAGGCCTCCAAAAACAACCCTCCTGTTTCAACTATCTGATTCAAGTCGATCACAGAATGAGTTTCATTTCATCACACAAAAAAGAGACATTTGGAGGGGGTACTTAGGGATCATCAACAAATGAAAAAAATCAAAATGATAAGGAGAGTGAGCAGAAGTTGGTAGGTTTATAAATTGACTTATTATAGTGTTTGCAATTTATTTACGATGCTTGTAAAATTTCCAAAGAGTTGGTTATTCTATAATTCATTTCAAAGTTGGTAAATTTCTAACGGCATTGATAAGTTATTGATAGGTTTTTATTTTTTTTTTTTTTTTTTATTTTTTTATTTTTATTGATAGGTTATTTGGCAATCAAATTGACGGTCATGCTTTTCTTTTATCAACTGTACTAGATGTTAATGTTGGCTGGGTCTGGCTGTGTGGGGCCCGGTTAACGTTAATAAATAAAAGAAAAGGCCAAAAAGTCAAAAATGCAATAAAAGAAAAGAAAGGCGGGCTGCTCGTTCGGAGAAGACAGGAAATGGGCTGCCAAATATCGTCAGAGTCGACTCAAATTTCAGTATGTTGTTATAAGACCGAGACAGATGAGTCGAGATAGCCAAGTCCATCAGTTTCATTTGTCAATCCGTTTTGTTCATTGAACACTTTTTCTAAATTATCTCAAATTTCTTCAATTGTGATTAGGGTTTCTTACTTCATATATATTAATCCACTTTTACAGTGACGAAATGTGATTTTATTGTTGATATTGAATCTCTAATATATTACTAAAGAAGAACCTTTGTGCATCTTACTATTTTTTGTGATTAGTAAAAGTTTTTGAATTGTCCATAATTTTTTTCGCATTGAATTTTCCGCATAAACTTGTCATCGTGTTTGCTTTTGTCTGTTTTTATCATTTTGGCATTATTTTTATTCATTACGAGATTATATTGCGGGAATATATTGCCTGTTATTATAGGGGTTGAGTCGATTTTGGTCCAGTTAATCTCGGGAGAAACTGATTTTACATTAGGTTAATTTTTGATGAATTGTTGCCGGTTCTCTCGAACTTTGTATCGATAATTTTGGAAATCCATCAAGTAAGGGAAATTTTCCGCATTTTCCTTTGACTACCCTGCACTCAGTCCCGAAAGCTTGCGTCAGCCACATCTTTGATTTTTTGTATCATCGACCAATAGCATTTGATTTTATGGTCTTCGTCGTCGTGAAAAAGTATGATTTCTGTACCGCGTCCGCATCGGCATATTTGATTTTTTTGTCTGATCGACCAATAGCATGTGATTTCATGGTCTCCGTTGTCGTGAAAAATATGATTTCTGCCCCAGTCGTGTCCTTATCGGCCCAAAGCATTTTACTTGCTTTTCCCAGAACTGCCCCAGTCAATAACACTTCAATTCGTGTTATATTATGATCTGAGAAATGGATGTTTACTGCGGGGTTCGTACAAATCGGTTTCGTCCAGGGGGCACGCTAAGAAGAGATGCTCCAATATTCCTTTTTTCGAACTTTCTTGCAAGATTGATTGCAGTTTTATTTTTCAGGAGTCGTGCTTTGATTGGATATGTTCATGTTTCGGAGGAGGCTTGTGGAATTTTGAAGACGACTCGCATCATACTTGTCAGCATGCAGGGATGGAACTATCATATATTTTTAGTGGGGTCAATGCCCTAAAGACTGTAAGATAAGGTATTTCATTTAACAAAAAAATTATAAAGATGCGATCGAGCTATTTATTGATTTGAAGTAGTTTTTCCAAGCAAAGTTTGACTTGAACTCAACGCTTTGACATTGAATCATGAATGTGAACGAAATTCGGTTTCAAATCCCTGTGCTGGAGCTTGACACAATATAGTATATAGGGCTCGAAATTAAACTCGATTCAACTCCATTATTAAAAGCTCGATTCTACTCATTTGACTTGTTACATAGGATGTTTCTTTCTATTTTTCCTAATCATATACTGTACCTTTTGCATAGCCTGGTCATGCCATTCGATTACTTTATCTTCCGACTCTATCAAGATTTGTGTTTGATTGGTGGTGTGGTTGTCTAGTAGTGCAATGTCTAAGCTCGATAATTTTTTGATAATTGTTTATCTTTTTACCTTTCTGTTTTTTGCGTCACCATGAAGTTTATAGTACATGGAAAGACAAGATACTGGTTTTGATTTCTTGCAAGTTAGCGCATGGTTCCTTAGAGAGCGACGAGGCTAAGCCTAATTACATCAAAAAAGCAAAGTGGGGTTTCATTAGGCATTCATCAGTTGGATTTTATTTCTTTAGATAAACTATGAGGATCCCATCCCACCGCTCCTTTTGCTCTTCCGATTTCCATCTTTGGCAATGGAAAACCGTAGCCACAACAACTCCAATATAAATTAAGGAATCGTTATGCTAGCTGGATCCTATGAGAAACAATTGATGTCGTCTCATCCATTGATCGTCAGACTTTCAGGATTATATGTCACAATCGCACTTCCCTTCACTCACGGAACACTTCCTGGATATGTCCTTCCTCAGCACTTCATTTCGAGTTGGGATTAATAGTTCCCCCCGTACAGATTGGAGTACAAAGCCCACCCAAAAAATCGAATAAAATAGTCCGTTCTATATTGCCGGTATCACCAGCTGACTTAGTTCCAATGACTCTCTTCGGAATATGAGGCAATAATAGAGCAAATCTGTCAAACAATTCTCCACCAAGAGCAAGAACTCTTTTATCATGAATATTGGATTGATTGGTCGATTTACAACATTTTGTATAGAAATTACAAAAAAATGTAAATAGTTATAATTTGTCATAATTCAAAAATTTATTTATCGATGACCATAAAACTGCTCATGTATTATAAGAAGAAATTCGAAAAACCCTACAACACAAAAGTTATTCATCACATCGAATCTCCAACATTGTATAGTAGAGTAGACGATCTACCACCATGCATCATTCAAGTTTCACACACAAACATAAATAGAAACTTCTAAATTCATAAGCATACAATAAGATAAGAACGGCTATTGTAATTTTTGTCTCATTTATTGTTTAGATTAGACAGGCCGCTCTGTCCAATGCCCATAGTTAGGGCATTTCTACTTGAAAAAAGCTGGTACTCTTCCATGCTTGCACTTCTCACAGATAAATGGGCCATCCGTGAAGGCTAATTGCCCCACCGTAGCCGTTGCCACCCCCACTCTGCCATCACCTTGGCCATCGCCGCTGCCTCTGCCGCCCTCACCGCTGCCGCCGCCACCCTCACGGCCACTGGCACTGCCCTATCGACCACTGGCACTGGCACTTCCCCGTTGGCCATCGGCACTGGCACCGGCACTTGCACTTCCCTGGCGGTCCTTCTGGCCCTGGCGGTCCTTCTAGCCCTGGCAGTCCTTCTGGCCCTGGTGGCCCCTTCGGCCCCGGGGGCCCCTTCTCCCCCTGTGGCCCTGGCGGCCCCTTCTCCCCCTGCGGCCCTTTCGGCCCCTGCGGCCCCTTCTCCCCCGGCGGCCCTTTCGGCCCCTGCCGCCCCTTCAGCCCCCGGATGCAATAGAAAAGGGAAACACAAAGCATGACGGTAACAATGACTAAACCAACAATAACCACAATAACCCACGTTGGGGTGTTATTGTCATCGGATGATATGGGATTCGGATCGATCCATGTCGAGGGATGAGGAAAGTATTGGAAACACGGATGAGTTTGTGGACAGTTATTGTTCTCCATCAAGAAAACTCTGTGGAGGTAGTTCAATGCGGTGAGTCTACAAACATATTATGAAGCATCAATCCAAGAGCCAATTTACCTTTTCATCATGATGAATTGATCATATGATCTGAGTGCGAGATTGAAATGATTCAACACGGAATTCAACGATATATAATGAGTGGAAGTAGGTGCTTGCACATATACCCTCACAAGAAGAACCGAGCAAATCAGTGAATGATGTTGCGCCAGTGCTTACGTGACCTGCAAAGAAGTGAAAGTTTTCATTTGGTGGCCTCCTCGTCCTGATAACTCTCTATTGCTGCCCCAAACCCACCACCCCCCCCTTTCTGCCTCCTCTTATTGGGTGGGTTAGGTAAAGTGTTTTAATCAATGCATCATTCGTCTTGATAACTCTGCCCCAAACCCAGCCCCACCACCCCCTCTCCCTCTTCTTGTGGGGTGGGTTAGGTAAAATGTTTTAATCAATGCATCACTCGTCCTGATAACTCTCTATTGCTGCCCCAAAGCCCCCCTCCCTGCCTCCTATAGGTAAAGTGTTTTAATCAATGCATCACCTCTCTTTTTTGAGGATGTACTATAATGATTGAAGACATATGGACAAAAAGCTAGGAAATTTCATTCATGTGCCAAAGACCCAAAAATTATCAAAATAATTATAAATTTATTATAATTGTGTCAATTTAATTTTAAACATTTTTTTTTTACCAATTGAGTATTAAACCTTTTCTATTTATGTCCATTTAGTTCGTCTGATCAAAATTGACCGGCCAGCACTAACATGAACACGAGGCGTCTTACATGGCGCCATCGACCCTAGCATGGATAATTTTTAGTAATAATGTAACATTTTTTTTTCGATTTTTATTCCTACTTTTCTTTTTATATTTTATTTTATTTTTTTTCCCTTTTTCTTTCTTTCCTTTTTTTTTTTCTTCACTTCCTTCTTTCTCCGGCTAGTCGCCAACGACCACTAGAAATGAAGCTTCAGGAAGAATGGAGCGAGCTTCAACTACTGTCCAGACTCGATCATGTCTTCATGCGTGATGTTCAAGAGCTGGGAATTAGGCCCATTGAAATGATACACATGTTTGACTATTCATGGTCTAAGGTGGTAAGATTTTGGTGAAGGGCCAAGAAAAACAATCAAATCCGAAATGAGAAATTATTATATGCTCTACAAAACGTGTGACCCGATATCATCTCGATCATTAATCAAGTAGATCTCGCTATGAGCCCCCGGGATCAATTGTTGAACTGGGTTTCAACATAAGATTTATAGAACATACAGTAACATTTCATGCAAAACAGGGTTGCAGACGTGACTTGAAAAATAAAATTCACTCTACTATCCAAAGTCAAGTCCACAAAAACTTATTTTAGAGCCGAACTGTTAAGGATATAAGCGACCCACTATCAATTCGTTTCTATTTCGAGTATTCTAAAAACGTAGGAAAATGTTCTAAGATCCTCCTGAACTTAAACTGTCTTAGATGGACACATAAAAAAACCACTAATCTCAGTCCTCGCGTTGGTCTATTCCTGTCCACATCTCTCTTATGGTCATGGGACTCCTGTCCGAACGATATTAAAAGACAGCCATGTGGCCAGCTAATTAGAACGGTGGAATTAAAGAAGAAACGTGGGAAAAACGACGTAAAGGCAAAGTCCGTCGACTCGTCACCATCGGCCACGATGGTGTGTTTTTAGAATCTTGTCCCTCCGACTTTATTCGCCATCACATCGTTTTCTTCCCCCAACTGCGGGACTCTCGAGTCTGTCGCTACCCTTTCGTCGCAATGATGGTTCCAATGCCATAACAAAAGACAATGGATAGACCCCACGAATGCATAAATTGAATCTAGTCGAAAATGGTCAAATTCAAATTAACATATTTCATTCATTTTGATTTATTTTTGATTTATTATTATTTTTTTGATGATTCAGGGAACATGCGCACCATACCAACATGGACAGCCCGATAGGCCCGGAGTAACGGGGGGTAAACCCTGGGGTGACACTAGCGGATGACCCACCACCTCGACATCGCACTTAAGATCCCATGCGGCCAGTGGGATTCGAACTCCTCTCCTCCTCACAAAGGATCATGGGAGCCTTATCCAACTGGGCCACCGCAGGCGGTGGTTCATTTTGATTTATTTTCATGCAATACAAATTACGTTACTCATACCTGACTTAATTCATATCTGATTTAACTCATATTTGTAAAATACTTCCATATTTAAACTAATTTAAAAAAATCCAAAATGAAGTGAGAGTAAATTGTAAAATTATTTAGTACCCATATTATTCTGAATTTAAGTCTATTTTGAATTTAAGTCATTCATAAAATTAAAAAAAATAGTCTGATAACCCATTTTAACTAGTCTACCATCAGAGAAACATGATATCCCGACATTTAAGAAAAATTATCCCAATAATGTCACATCGCATATACATGTAAGAAGGAAGATTGGGACATCTCCCAAAAATCAAGTATGTAATCGACATTGCATAGGTTGAGAAAAGAGCAAGAAGAACCATAAATTATTCCTTTAATTCTACTTGATTCAAATGGGATGCTGACTGCCTTTGGGGAACGACATATGTGAAATGCAATAAGCGAAATACACAGAAGACTAGTGACTAATAGTCACTAATTAAGATATGGAAAAACATAGAATGGAAAGATTGTCGGATTCCAAAGAATTGACAATGTTCAGAAATCACAAAAAGAAAAAGGCATCTTTTGTGTCGAGAACCGCACTCCTTTCTCAAGATAAAGTCGACAGCGTCCTTCATAGTGTCTGCGACCTGCATCGTAAGCATAAAAGAGTTCAACCGGGGTAAGCGATTTTTGGATACACTTCTTGGAAATTTTGGAGAGAAGTCAAATTCCCCATAAAAGTTGCTTTCAATTGGGCATATTTTGGAAATACTGACATTTTGCTAGGCTAAAGAAGGAAGAGATTCAATCATGTTTCATCCAACCAATTTAGAATTGATCGATCACCTAGAGCATAGCAAATCAAGGTATGTAAGTATGGGAGGGTTTTTTAAGCTGACAGCTCAAAACCACTTGAGGCAATGTTTGGTTCATGGCCAATCATGAAAAGGAATCTCAATCTAAGCAATCAAATTCCTAGATGTGGGGTTCATTCTCTATTGTTTGGTTTCAATTTACAAATGAAGGGAGAATGTCTTATGTGAGATGCAAAGTGAGGTAAAAACATGTCAGAAATGGAATGTGTAAAATATTTCTCCAATCCACATATCCAAAGTGGCTAATGAAAAACTAGGGATAGAAACGGAATAAAGAACCAAATACGATCCCCCAACAATTTTCCGATTATTGTCATCTAAAATGATCATTTCACTTCACAAACACATTACATACAGCTCCTCAAAATCTCTTGAGTAAAGCATTTCACATATAATCTGCAACAATGAAGATAAAGCCATTCTCGCGTAACTTCAAACTACTTCACAACTGTTACCTCAAGCCATTGTGATATTCTTATCCTTATTGTGTTTTGAGTCAAAGACCCAATCACGAGAACAAATGGAGTGACATCAACTCAGCCAAGTGTGTTAATGGAACTTTATATCCCCACTCAAGCCAACGTGATGCTCGTAGTTGGCGTCTCGATTAATAGACCAGACAAGTTTCACAATAGAGAGAGAGAGAAATAATCTCACCTAGTAGAAGAATGTGAGGGCCATGGAATCAAGAGGCAAGCGAAACTCCCATGGAAGGATTTGAAGTGAAAAGATATGTTTCTGCATTACTTATCAGAAGGGACTTGTTACTTTTGATTCTGCTTCTACTTTTTTTTGCAGTCATCATGTGTTCTAGATGTTGATTGCTTGTATATTTAGATCATCATATTGTGGGGGATTGGTAATTCCATCTTTTTTGGTTGCCGGTGGAACTTCCTTTTAGTAGATCTAAGACCTCTCTCTGTTTTGCAACTTCCTTGGAATGAAATTTTCCTCCGTTTTTCTCAATTCTATGATGAGACACAAACGAGGTCAAAAAACACTTCGTGGTGCTTGACACATTATTTTAGCAGGCTCTCATCAGCCAGCTCTTTAGTTCCTGCTATGACATCTGAGGACGAATTTGGTAGATTTCTTGATTACTTTTCCAACTTAGCAGTTAGCATTGCATATCAATAACTAAATTTGGTTTTTACTGTGCTTTGATGATTGTCTTTTTCCTGTGACAGAGCTGGCTCTGATGAAGCAAAAGAGGCGTTGAAGAAACTTGATGCTGAAGAAGTGTTCACTGAGAGCCAATTAGAAGTAAAGAATGTCAAGATTCTACTGGAACTGTCCGTCCATTAACCCATTCTACCATATTCTTATGCATGGACACATCCATTTTTGGCCATTGGCACTTAGTTCTTTATTTACATCTTATTGACTATGTACTTGTGTGATCTAAAAGAACCTGCCTTTGGATTAAACTGCATTGGTGGCAATGCTACTTCCTCGGTGATGAAATTTTTGATGTGCATTAAATTTGTGTCGAGTGCTTCCCTTATCTTTCTTAAGAGAGCTGATTTAGTTTTGTTCTCTGGTGGGGAGGAACCATGTAGACATGTGGTGGGATGTTTAAGAAACCAATTATAGTGTCAACTTTATCTTTTATCTTCAAGGTAAATTAAGAAGCAGTGAACTAAAATTTTTGCTTATGGTTATGAGGTTGTTTCAGTCAAGCCTTACAATTTGACTTGTCTACATTTCGGTCTCAGTCTTGGTAATGCCCTATAGTTTTATTTTTTGTTTAAATTTGGCCCAAAATCTCGATTTTAGTATTTGGCGCAACCAAATTTGAACGAAAAGAATTATCCCTGAAATTGAGACTAAGAGGGATGTATAAACCAATGCAATAATGGTTCTTATGGTTTGTAGGATCTTTCTGTGAGGCGATTTTGGCTGCATAATTGGATCAGTTCAAATGATGTAACAGAGTGCAAAAGAACGATAGATCACTTGCTAGAACTAATGAGTGATGGGAAGTTAGAATATGAGTTCGTCTTTTGTAACAACTACTCAAATTGCTGTATTTAGGTCTCCATCTCTTTCTAGTAATTTTCAATAGTATTTATCCTCAAGATAGTGTGTTTGGATTGTGGATGCATATGAATTTCTCCAAAACTGCAGGACCGAGCTTGTTCCGTTTAGCGATTTCCACGTTGCACTGGATAAATCACTGGGGAAACTTGGTAGCCATCCTAGGCAAGTCCTAAAGTTCTATGGCTACTAAATATATAAGGGTAGTGAGAAGAAGGAAAAATTCTGCGTCATATCCTCCTAACGATTAGCTTGTTCTGAAGTTCTGAGGCGCTGGATTAACCGAGCACGATAACTATGTATCTTTTCCCTTATTATTATTTTCTCTTTTCATAAGTTATGCATCTTTTCCATTAAGGTAATTTCGTTGCTGCTTATTTTCTCCAATTTTCATTCTGAATTTGTTTTGCATCATGCCACCCAATCTATAATTAATCTCATGCAACATGGGGTCCGTCTACCATGGCTGAATTTGGAGATCCAAACATCGCCCCGTTTGGTGAGGGTCCATAAAGGTTTCAGATTTGCCAATTACAATTCTCATATACACGTAACAAAGGACATTGGTATACTTTCCCAAAAATCATGTAATCGACATCGCATGCATCGAGAAAAGAGTAAGAAGAACCATAAATTATTCATTTGATCTAATCTAATTCAAATGGGATGTGGATTGCCTTCAAGGAACGTCATACATACACGACGAGCAAAACCAATAGAAGACTAGCTAATGGTAGTTACTTTTTATGGTAGGGAAAACACGTAATGGAAGATCGTATCGCCTTCCAAAGAATTGACGATTGTTCATATACCAAAGAAAGAAAATGCATCTTTCATCTAGGTGATGTCAAGAACCGCACTCTTTTCTCAAGATAAAGTCGACAGCATCCTCAACAGTATCCACAACCTGCATAGGTAAACATAAAAGAGTTCGATCAGGATGAGTGATTTTCGAATTCATTTTTAACCTAGGAAAATTTAGAGAGAAGACAAATTCCCCACAAAAAAATATGCTCGATTTTGAAATACTGACATTTTGCTAGGCTGAATAGGGAAAGGGTTCGTTTGGTCATGTTTCATCCAACCAAGTTGGAATTCATAGATCACCTAGAGCATAGCAAATCAAGGTATATAAGTATGAGACACCTCAAACACTTAAGGCCATGTTTCATGGCCATGCAATTATGAAAAGGAATCCCGATCCAAGCAATCAAATTCCTAGGAGTGGCTTTTTCCCCCTTTATTGTTTGGTTTCAAATTACCAATGAAGAGAGAAATGTCCAATGTGAGTTGCCAAATGAGGTTAAAAACATGTCATAAATGGAATGTGTCTCCAATCAACATGTAAAAGTAGAGGATAGAAACAGAATGAAGAACCACATAAGATCCCTCAACAATTTCCTGATTATTGTCCTCCAAATGATTTTACAGTTCACACAAGCATTTTTACGAACCGATTATACAAAACTCATCAAAATCTTGCGAGTCAAGCATTTTTCGCACAAAATCCACAGCGATGAAGACGAAGCCATTTTTATGAACTTCAAACTACTGCACGAAAGTTACCTTAAGCTATTATTCTTATTTCTTATCCTCTTTGTGTTTTGAGTCAAAGACCAATCGCGAGAACTGCAAATGGGGTGACAGCAACTCAGCCGAGTTGGTAAATGGAACTTTATGTCCCCGCCCAAGCCAACATGATGCTTGTTGCTGATGTCTCCATAAAGAATCCAAACAAGTTTCACAATGACAAGAGAGAGAGAAAGGATTTCACCTAGTAGAGGGATGTGAGGGCTATGGAACCAAGAGGCAGGCGAAACTTGTAATGACCCGGGCCCCACTGTGTGATATTGTCCGCTTTGGACACTGAGTCCTCACGGCTTTAAAACGCATCACACAGATTAAGAGGGGCCCAAGTCATTATAAATTGGCCCAGGACTCCCTTCCTAGGCGATGTGGGATAGGGACCCCTTCCTCGCGCACGTTCGGGGACGAGGTGCGGCTACACCGCCATCCTTCCTCCTCGCGCACCGCCACTCGGGCCATCACTCTCTCCCCTCCTTGGGAGCACAGCACCCTCGCTGTGGCCCCACACGCGGTCGGGAGTCGGCTCTGATACCATTTGTAACGACTCGGCCCCACTGTGTGATATTGTCCGCTTTGGACATTGAGTCCTCACGGCTTTAAAATGCGTCATACAGGTTAAGAGGGGCCCAAGCCATTATAAACTGGCCCAGGACTCCCTCCCTAGGCGATGTGGGATAGGGACCCCTTCCTCGCGCACGTCTGGGGACCGAGGCGCGGACGCACCGCCATCCCTCCTCCCTGCGCACCGCCACTCGGGCCGTCACAAAACTCACGTGGGACGGATTTGAAGATGATGAATGGTAGAGAGAGAGAGAGAGAGAGAGAGAGAGAGAGAGTTCTGGTTTTGTAGGATTTAAAGATGATGAAGCTCAGACTACTGAGTGGGTAGAGTTCGCAAATGTTTTTCTTTTCTAGGAATTCCGGTACCACCTCTACTTAGCAATCCAATTCTGCATATTAAAAAGAATCCATTACCTAGGTAATTTGATTCCACAATCATAAAACCATCCGAAGATGAGTTGCAATGGGATTTCATTTCCTTTTCTTACTCCAAGGTGAACCAAACAACGCCTAAGTGATCACCTAGTGTATTAGACTTCCGAATGTTTTCCTGGTGGAATCTAAGATCTGCATTCTCAACCATGACTTTCCACTAGGAACACGGATATAAAATCTCTAAACCAAGGCAGTGAAAATGCTGGAATGCACACGATTCGCATACATGGGAACCTACCAGCAACTCACCCCAACATACATACGAGGAGAGAGTGAGAGAGAAAGAGAAATGTCTGAATTTTGTTATGAGTACAAAAACCTACCAAGTCCGCAGGGAACTCTGAATGATTATCTTTTCCCTTGAATACCCCAGTCCTTGTTAATATAGAAAACCAAGGATCTCCCGCCTGAAGGAGTTGTTAGCACTATTGGCGATTATGTTTGGAAAAAAAAATTACTGGTATAATAAACTACGATATTTGGTATGAAAGATACCTGTCATGCGCCTCTAATGTCGATTTTTGGATTATCTCCTATCATGTATAGGGTTTTGAAACAACGAATTCCAGAGTTTGTAGTATTCTCCACATCTAGGTTGCTTAACAAAGATGGCATAAGATTCCTTAACACTGTCTCAGCATTTCCATAGACAAATGGATTTGGCTTCCCGTATGATGTATACGCCAGCGGAATGGGATGTATTCTGCAGAATAGGGACAAGTAAACAATGCACAACATAAGAGTGAAGATTAATGCATGCTGCTATGCTGCATCGAGGAAAGTTAGGCCTACACAAGGATCTTATGGGCCAATCTTTAATTTTTTGTGGAGAATACTATATCAAACTCCATGCAGAACTATACATTGAGAAACTGGAACCTCACTATTACCTGTTATAGATTGCTTCTAACGCAATTCTGAAAGCTCCCATACCCAGACGTTCAGCAGGAAAAGTAGCCTGCCTTTACACTTTGTCAGCTAGTCATCAGCCAGTCTTTAGTTCCCCTAAGGTTTCAAAAACTCAAGATTGCAGCTTCGAATCACAAATGGCATAGCTTACCTGGTATTCTAGGTCATCATTTGCAAAAAAACAGGTGCGGTTGCTTATTAGTCTCCTTTCCAGGAAGCCCTCCAGTTCTCAATACGTCACAGAGCACCTAAACCCAAACTTGAGTATCGTAGAATTATTTTATTGTACGCGAACAGATAGATAGATGATAACACTCCTTTTTATCACTTCTTTCAAACATATTTCATCGCCCACTAGACTTCTAAAAGGATGATGACTAAAGCACAGTAGTTACTGAACAAACAAACAAAAGCCCAGTATGGACTCAACAGCCGAGTTAGATAATCTAAGAAAGGACAAGATCCATTAGAGTGGTCACAACCTGAATATCTCTGCTCCAGTCAACAGAATCACTGACTACAAATGCTGCCTGAACTCTCTGTGTTTGCACAGCAATTTTTCTCTTCGCCATCTCATTGGAAGTGATATTCTGGTCAATGCCTGGCTTAGTTGTCCATCTCTTGTACGGTGCCAGTGGATCAATGGCATCAAAGTAGCTAGTATACTCATCAATTGACAGAACATTTCTGCACAGAAAAGATCAACCAGAAAGAGGATCAACCGGAGAGAAATCAAAGAGAATCAAGTTGTTGCGATTCGCATTCTCGGTGAAACAGTATTGAAAACACAGACAACTTAAATGAATTAAGGAGAGGACTCCTCTGCGATTACTCAAGTCCCTGAGAACTTGAGTGCTTTTTATTAACTTTGCTAGCTTCTAGGTATTACCTAGACATTAAAGTAATATCCATCAATATCAATTTTATTAAATACATATCTTTATCCCTATTGGCAACCTATCTCTCTCTTCCCCTCCCCCCACCCACACACCTGCATGCACAAGCAAGTAATTGAGACATTGCTGGGTACATTTGCAAACCTAGAGAAGTGGTCAAAATATTTACTTGTATCCATATTCGGACATCACAGTAGCAGGTTCTCCTTTGCCAACGGCAATGACAAGTTCGTTCTCGAATCTGTGCAAAAACCTCAATTAGGAAACAAATGAATAAAATAGAGAAGCATATTCGTTAGTAAAACAGAAAAGCCTATTCAGAATTCTTTTAGAATAGTTAGCACATGCATTCACACTCGTCTATGTCTTTTCAATTCATATAATATAATATAGGTAGTGCATTTCCCTAGTATCCAAGAAGAAAGCACATGAGATGAAGATATGAGATGTGTTCTTTGATATCCACGTACATATCCAAGATAGGGTACATTCAATAAAGTCCAATTTCACAGTTTTGAACCTACTAAATCGTGTACTTATAAATAATTCTTTTACAGGAGAATTCTTATCAATCTAATAATACACATGCACAATATTTTATTTTGCGATCATAGATTTTAATAATCATGAGTGAGATAAATGAAAAAAGCAAATGTTATCGAAAATGCTCAGTCCTGATTTACATTAGCATGCCGCATTTCTCATTGGACATTGGTCATGGAGATAATCCAACAAATCCTTACCTATTTACCAATTGTTTATGTTAATTTATGACTCGAGTTTGAGATTCACTGGACTTTTGATGGATTTACAAAAGAGAAAATAATTAAAAGAGGAATTTTTCTTCTTTGGAGTGAAGCTGTCGAAGCCCCATGCTCTGCTGAAATCCTTTGGCATGAAGCCTCTGTACGTGAATTGAAAATAGGTGGGCCCAGAGTCAAAGTGTTGACTCTGGGCACACAAACAAGTTCAGCGAAGCAAGAAAAGAAGGCGGGCCCCTGGTCAAAGTTTTGACCTCATGGGCACACGTATAAAAGGAAGTATTATTGCAGATCTTCTTTTTGTGTGCTATTCAAAGAAGCCGCCAAACCCTACGTACGTGTTGAGCGAAGCCACATATTGAAGCACCGTTTACTCTGAGTGCCGTGGGTGTTCTTTGTTTGTGAGAGACGTCCATAGGTGCTGGGTGCTTGATAGCGGGTCTTTGTGTTTCTCGTGCGGCAAAACTTATTCGTGATTTATATCCAAGAAAGATTGATGTATTGGGTGTAGTTGGGGTTTGGGAAATATCGAGAGAGCGTTTGAGTGACTTGAGTGTATAATCTCCTTGTATCGCTTGATCTATAGTGAAATTCGCTACTGTTCTCCCCGTGGACGTAGGTCTTTACGACTGAACCACGTAAATCTGGTGTCCGATTTATTTTCTTCTTTTGTCTATATTATTGTTCGATCGCTCGCCCCATCGCAACAAGTGGTATCAGAACTAGGTTTGGCTAAGTTGAAGCGAATCGATGGTGACAGAAGAAGTAAAAGTGAGAATGAACAGATTTGATGGGAATGATTTTAGTTTCTGGAAGATGCAGATTGAAGATTATTTTTACCAGATGAATCTGCACTTGCCTTTATATGGGGAGAAACCAGAGACGATGAAGCAAGTTGATTGGGATTTGTTGGATAGACGAGCTATGAATGTTATTCGGCTGACGTTGGCTCGTAACGTCGCATTTAACATTCTGAAGGAGAAGACCACTGCTGATTTGATGCAAACACTGTCGAATATGTACGAGAAGCCCTCTGCGATCAACAAGGTCTGTTTGATGCGACGTCTGTTTAATTTGAAGATGAGAGAAGGTGCGTCAGTTGCAGATCATATCAATGAATTCAATGTGATTGTTAGTCAATTGAGTTCAGTTGAGATTGATTTTGAAGATGAGGTACGTGCTTTGATTCTCGTTATCCTCATTGCTCGATAGTTGGAATACTACCGTTACTGCTGTTAGTAATTCCTCCGGATCAACAAGTTTGACGTTTGATGGGGTTCGAGATTTGATTCGAGCGAGGACATTCGTAGAAGAGAATCGCGAACCCGTATCCGCGCTTTAGTAGGTGAAAATAGAGGAAGATCTAGAACACGTGTGGGTAATGGTAGTATTAATATGAACAGACGTAGTCAGTCTAGGACTGCTAATGTTGTCTGTTGGAGTTGTGGCAAGAGGGGGCATCTTAGAAGGGATTGCCTCAAGCTGAAGAATGAGAAGGGTAAGGGAATTATAGTTGATTCCGCAGATAATGTTGCAGCTGTAGCAGATAATGCCAATTATGTCTTATTTGTCACTAATGATTCATCGTTTGATGGATGGATTATGGATTCTGGTTGTTCTTTTCATGTCACACCAAATAGAAACTGGTTTATCACTTATCAATGCATAGGTAGTGATAAAGTCTAGTTAGGGAACAACGCTGAGTGCGATGTTGTGGGTGTTGGTGATGTTGAAATTAGAATGCATGATGGTATCGTGAGGACATTGACTAGAGTGAGGCATGTTTCAGAATTGAAAAAGAATTTAATTTCCTTGGGTGCCCTAGATTCAGTTGGTTGCAAGTATTCTTCAAAATGTGAAGTTCTGAAGGTTGTTCGAGGTGCCTTGGTGATAATGAAATGAATTAAGCATGGAGACCTATATAAATTTCAAGGTGAGACAGTGACAAATTTCGCTACGGAGACGTCGGATGCATCTGTTCGAGAGTCTATTGACTGCTCGAGGAAGACCTGGGTGTTTATGCCAAGGCACAAGTTTCATGCTGGTGTTAGGATCTCGCAGTCAAGAGCTTTGATCGAGACGAAAACTAGTAAGTCGATCAAGCATTTGCAGACTGACAATAGCATGGAGTTTTGCTTGAAGCTGGCAAATAAATTCTGCATGAAAGATAGCATAGTGAAACACCGCACTAGTGCAAATAAATCACAACAATTTGCAGAATTGACAAGAAGGACATTACTAGAGACGGCCCGAAAAATTATCTCTAGTGCTGGTATTGCTAGGAGAATTCTAGCTAATGTGCTTAGTACTGTAAGCTGCCTGGTGAATAGATCCGCATCAACTGCGATTGGATATCAGACTCCTGAAGAAGTGTGGTCAGGTAACGTTGCTGGTTATTCTATTATTAGAATGTTTGGTTGCTCGTGTTATTTTCAAGTGAGTGATGATAAGCTTGATTGGAGGGCAAGGTGCATATTCCATGGCTATCCACAAGGTGAGTGGGGCAATCAGTTGTGGTGCCTGGATATAAATTCACTTGTTGACAGTAGAGAAGTTACCATTGATAAGTCTCCGATACTTCTGGCTAAGAGTGTTTGTGGCAGTGTTAATACGGATCTGAACGGTGTTCAGCTTAAGGTGGAGTTGCAACCAAAAATTCCTGGGGTAGCGAGTACGAGTAATAGCAAAGTAATCGACATAGACGGTGCTTGTAGCGAGGTGGAGCCTATAGAGCCAATGGTTGCTATAACTGCTGATATCGACAATGTACGTATTCGAACTCCTGATAGATATGGATGCAACAATGGTTTTGCTTTATCTGTGGTTGAGGAGGTTGTGTCAGAAAATCCTTGCCGAGCAGTTAAATGTGCATGTGGAATTGGTATTCTGATGAGGTCCTCGGTTATGGCGAAGTTCAAGCGAGGCTTGGACTTGGATAATATCTGTGGCGGTTAAGCCCATCGGGGTTTATGGGAAAGTAGCAGCAGAATCTGAATTTTTGCGAAGCGATTGCGACTTGGCTCAAACGTCGAGCTAAGGTGGAGATTGTTAATTTATGACTCGAGTTTGAGATTCATTGGACTTTTGACGGATTTACAAAAGAGAAAATAATTAAAAGAGGAATTTTTCTTCTTTAGAGTGAAGCTGTCGAAGCCCATGCTCTGGCGAAATCCTTTGGCATGAAGCCTCTGTACGTGAATTGAAAATAGGTGGGCCCAGAGTCAAAGTGTTGACTCTGGGCACACACACAAGTTCAGCGAAGCAAGAAAAGAAGGTAGGCCCCGGGTCAAAGTTTTGACCTCATGGGCACACGTATAAAAGGAAGTATTATTGCAGGTCTTCTTTTTGTGTGCTGTTCAAAGAAGCCGCCAAACCCTACGTACGTGTTGAGTGAAGCCACATATTGAATCACCGTTTACTCTGAGTGCCTGGGTGTTCTTTGTTTGTGAGAGATGTCCGTAGGTGCTGGGTGCTTGATAGCGGGTCTTTGTGTTTCTTGTGCGGCAAAACTTATTCGTGATTTACATCCAAGAAAGATTGGTGTATTGGGTGTAATTGGAGTTTGGGAAACACCGAGAGAGCGTTTGAGTGACTTGAGTGTGTAATCTCTTTATATCGCTTGATCTATAGTGAAATTCGCTGCTGTTCTCCCAGTGGACGTAGGTCTTTACGACTGAATCACGTAAATCTGGTGTCCGATTTATTTTATTCTTTTGTCTATATCATTGTTCGATCGCTCGCCCTATTGCAACAGTTTAAAAGGTGTGTGGCCCTGTATGACCTGCAAATTATCTTGGTCAAAATATGAGAGAAAAACGAAACAAAGTAGTTCTGGACCTGATAACAAGCAAAACCGTGAGGGCAAGCAGATTATGTAACACAAGAAACGAACTACCTGTGAAGGTAAAATGTTGACTCCTAGTAGTTGACCTAAGTCCTGGGCTCTTTTGGATTCAGAAAAGCCACCTCCTGCATCAGCCATTAGTATTAGCAGCGTGCAGTAAAAACTAATTATCGCTTCTTCAAGAATTAACAAGCGAAATTTCTAATTTCAAGGGACTAACATATTGAGCGATTATAGGTAAGGGCATCTCAAAAGGCGTCACAGATTCAAATTGCTTGAATGACTTAAACATAAGACAGCGGCAATCTCAAAATCATCAAGACGATTACTATTAGATCTTAAAAGTACCAATACTTGCCGATAAGTGAATTATCAACCACAATAAGCGTCGATGTCCAGCATGCAACTTGAAAACTTTAGTTTGACCATCATATCACGGCACTCACCGGTGATGACTCTATAGAACGGTCACATTCGCTAACACACATCGAAAGTGAGAAATGTAATCGTAAAGGTTACTAACACATTTAAGCAATCACGAACACTCACCATTTGTTAAGAACACGAAAGGTATCTTCAACTCTCCTGAAAAGATGTAGAACATAAAGTAAGTGATAGAAGGTTACAAATAGCAGATACGAATCTCGATATCCGCCGCCCTTTACTGTCCATCAGAAATTTCGGTAGCAATCAGTTCGCAACGTAGAACAAAAAAGAGAAATTAGATGGATTTCCCGGGCTTAACTTAAGTTATGGGTGAAGACATTCTCTTTCAGGTTATACTCTGTGTGGGAACTGTAGAAATGATCTGCCTTGGTACAGAGAAAGGAACTCACTTTAAGCACGTGAAACAGCACGATCGCCAGCATGAGATAAGCCTCGCAGGTATACCAGCAACCGATGGCGAAAGCTTTACCAGAATCGTCGTAGTACAATCTCCTGAGCGCGCGAGGAGAACCGCCGATGGGAGTGTGACCGAGGAGGACCACGCCGTCGATGTTGAAGGCGATGCCGAACGAAGGCCTGCACGACGAAACCACAATCGTCGATTCAATCACGGACGAAAAAGAAGAAGAAGGGAAAAAGAGAACATCAGAGAAAATCACGAGCGTAGTCGAAGCATGACCGGAACGCACTGATCCGATTGTGAGCTAAGCCGCGAAAACGAGCGCGAGGCGAGCGGGGAAGGCTGCTTTCTGCCGCGACTCCGCGAGGCGATGGTGAAAAGCCGGTGCCTCATTTTCCTGCTTCCTCTTCACTACTGCTCAGTTCATACTCTTCCACGCGTAGTTGTCTTCAAGCGACACATGCACAGATTGAAGCGTATGAGTCTCTCTCTTCTTGTTTGCATGAATAAGGGAATTTTGTGACTTCAGAATTTGTGTGTAGAGGAGCTTATTTTCAAGGATTTTTCATCCGCATTTCGTTCTTCGATGTGCTTTCGGGGATTCGAATCAGAAGATGGGCTGGTGTGAACGGTCATTTTATAGTTCCGAAGCCATCGTTTTCGTTTTTCTTTTTCCTTTTTCTTTTGGAGATGGAAGATCGAGAAGGAGCTTCGTGACGCGAGATTAGACCCAGTTTTCCGTGCACTCTGCTTCGTCAGCTCTGCTCCTTTCGCCTCTTCCAGGATGTGATGATTCTCATATCCGCTATGTTTAGAACTAGTATTTGTCTGTTTCTTCATCTGATCTTTTTTTCAATAGTATTGTTCATTTGACTTTGCATAATGCGACTTGCCTTTGTCTTCAGGATGCATATTTCCTTACTAAACATTAGAAAATATTGTCATTTTCCTGGAAAATGACTTCTGAGAAAATATTTTCTGGAAATGACCCATTTTCCGTGAAACGAACGGACCCTTAATCAGGCCCGTCTAATCCAAAGCGATTTCGCTTTCGGCGCTTTCGGTGATAGAAACTGAACCAAAAGTGCAAAACAAGAAAACAAGGCAAGTCATTGAGAAGAGGAACACAGCGAAAGAAACGGCATCTTTTGTCTAGACAATATCAAGGACCGCACTCCTTTCTCAAGATAAAGGAGTTGGACCAGGATGAGCAATTTTCAAATTCATTTTTAGCCTTGGAAAATTTAGAGAGAAAACAAATTCCCCACAAAAGTGGCTTCCTATTATGCAGGATTTTGAAATACTGACATTTTGCTAGGCCGAGGAGATGGGCGTCGCAAAATGAAAGATTATAAGTGCTTGGAAGATTATCCACGCTAACACCTCAAAACATTTAATGTAATGTTTGGTTAATGGTCATGGAATCATGAAAGGAATCCCAAACCGTAAAATCAAAGAGAGGACAATAATGGGGAAAATGTTCAGGATCTTATGTGGTTCTTCATCCCATTTCTATCCCTATTTTTCCATTATGCGATTTGTATACGTTGATTGAAGATGCATTCCATTTCTTACACGTACAACATATTTATTATTTTAAGAGATGGGCTTCATTCGGTGAGCATAATTGAACATGGACTTCCACTTTGACCCCAACCTAAGAAAAGAATTTCTGAATCAATTTGGTAATTTATACTTTTTTTGTTTTGTAAAAAATAGATAATTCGATAAATATTTTCCTAAAAATGATTGTTTATATCACTTGAATTAATTATTTAATAAGAAATGTTGTTATTATTCATAATAATTTATGTCCAAATATTTTTCGTAGAAGGTAAAGAAATTTTTAGTTCGTTTATTTTTATAAGCAATATAAATAATTATTTTTATGAAATGTACTTTAAATCGTTCTCTTAATCAAAGATACACTTCCTTTACATATGTGCTATAGTTCCATCTTGATTCTCGACTGTATTATTTAATCATTCGAGCCAAAAGTAAAGCAAAATATCTATGTGCTCTAAATAGGCAATAATACTCCAGCTTTTCATCAGCCAACATTAGTTTTTATCATGGACCAATGGCATCTGTTTTTTTGGTCGTCGTAGTCAAAAACTAGATTGGAAATTAGAACACCTTTTGAATGGAGGAGATTATGTAAAGCCAAAAGAAGCAACATGGACGGACCATTTTTCTTAGCCATCGCATCAACAAACAAACGAAATTATGGAGATGCGAATCCTATTTTGATGACAGCTTAGCAGTGTACTAATTGCCGGCCAACGGAAGCATGTGATCATCGTCTTTTACCGAGACAATTAATGATTAGATAGCCTCGTTGATGACATGGAAGTGACAAGCGGTACCTCCACTAGTGCATCTACTTTCGGAAAAGGATGGATTCCCACTATATTATTTCGTGCCTTGGCCGATAATAAGGCGCACGGGAGAGCATTAAATTCCAAAAATAAGCCTATTGACATTTCTCTATTGGGTGCTTAAATCAGAAGAAAAACAGTGTTGCCTTATCATGTCATGCTCTCGTCATTACACTTAAATAATCGAAAATAATTGAAACGCCACGTTAGATGAATTCAAAGAGTTTTAGCTAAAATGTTTTATTGCATTTTCCCTTGTAAGTTTAAGACTATGTTATTTAAGTTAAAAAGTTTATACCTTGATAGGTTTGAAATTTCGGTATAATAATTTTAGGACAAATTATGCAATTATCTCAAAAATATGACAATTCGGTTTTCTTAATCTTGCGCTCGCACTCAACTCAATAAAATATATATACTTGCATCAGGCTCGATTCAACTCTAATATTAAAAACTAAATTATAGTGTAAAGCTTTGAACTCCATCTCAAGTTCTCATAAAAAATTTAAAAAATAATGATTTTTTTTTCATTGTCCTAAGTAAAATCCTTTAAATTGTTAACAAGGCTCACAAGTCACATTACTATAGTATTACAAAATTTGACAACTCCGACATGGCAATTCATATTGTTAGATCCAAATACATAAAAGAAGGGGTGAAGTGTTTTTTTATACATATAAAATGTTTATCTTTCTAGAACCAGCACCTTATTTAAAAATGTTTTTCATATGCAATTAAACTGTTAATTTGCAATAAGAAACTTATAGAGTTTAGGGAAAAAGATTTTACAAAAGCTATTTATAGAGTTTCAATTAGGATATGCTTTCTCTTTTAGCTCTAGCAGCCCCATTAGATTGAAATTCACTACTTCAGCCAATAGTGCAATTGCCAAGAACTTTGTATTGCACCGACTCGACTCCTCCTACGGCTATCTCACTATGGACTAAATAATTATTAGATCTCTTTCAATAGCTGTTCTCACACCTTGTGCACACAACACGGTAGACATATTCTCCCCCAAAATTATTTAACCACACTTCTAAGTGTTTACAAATAATCATTCTCTTATTTCGTCTCTTACCTAAACAATTGCATTCTCTCTAAGCATGACCACTTCTTCCGTGTGTATACAAATGATTTTGGCACCCTTGCTAACTTTTAGTATCAAAACTAAATAGATTATAATGAAACAACAAGGAGATAGATCTCAAGAACACTCGATGTGTTTCGATTTTTCTTGTTGCAAACACTCAATCACAAGTTACGTTTTACTTGTAGTTTGTCCTTATAGGCCTCCAAAAACAACCCTCCTATTTCAATGATCTGATTCAAGTGGATCACAGAATGAGTTTCATTTCATCACATGGAAAAGAGACATTTGGAGGGGGTACTTAGAGATCATCAACAAATGAAAAAATCAAAATGATAAGGAGAGTGAGCAGAAGTTGGTAAGTTTATAAATTGACTTATTATAGTGTTTGCAATTTATTTACGATGCTTGTAAAACTTCCAAAGAGTTGGTTATTCTTTAATTCATTTCAAAGTTGGTAAATTTCTAACGGCATTGATAAGTTATTGATAGGTTATTTGGCAATCAAATTGATGGTCATGCTTTTCTTTTATCAATTGTACTAGATGTTAATGTTGGCTGGGTCTGCCTGTGTGGGGCCCGGTTAACGTTAATAAATAAAAGAAAAGGCCAAAAAGTAAAAAATGCAATAAAGGAAAAGACCGAGACAGGCGGGCTTCTCGTTCGGAGAAAACAAGAAATGGGTTGCCAAATATCATCGGAGTTGACTCAAATTTCAATATGTTGTTATAAGACCGAGACAGATGAGTCGAGACAGGTGAGTCCATCAGTTTCATTTGTCAATCCGTTTTGTTCATTGAACACTTTTTCTAAATTATCTCAAATTTCTCCAATCACGATTAGGGTTTCTTACTTCATATATATTAATCCGCTTTTATAGTAATGAAATGTCATTGTATTGTTGATATTGAATCTCTAATATATTACTAAAAAAGAATCCCTGTGCATCTTACTATTTTTTGTGATTAGTGAAAGTTTTTTAATCATTCATAATTTTTTTCGCATTGAATTTTCCACGTAAACTTGTCGTGTTTGCTTTTGTCTGTTTTTATCATTTGGCATTATTTTTATTCATTACGAGATTATATTGCAGGAATATATTGCCTGTTATTATAAGGGTTGAGTCGATTTTGGTCCATTTAATCTTGGGAAGAAATTGATTCTACATTAAGTTAATTTTTGATGAATTGTTGCCGGTTCTCTCGAACTTTGTATCAATAATTTTGGAAATCCATCAAGTAAGGGAAATTTTCCGCACTTTCCTTTGACTACCCTGCACTCAGTCCCGAAAGCTTGCGTCAGCCACATCTTTGATTTTTTTGTCTCATCGACCAATAGCATTTGATTTTATGGTCTTCGTCGTCGTGAAAAAGGATGATTTCTGTCCCAATCGCGTCCTCATCGGCATCTTTAATTTTTTTTGTCTCATCAACCAATAGCATTTGATTTTATGGTCTTCGTCGTCGTGAAAAAGTATGATTTCTGTCGTCCTCATCGGCATCTTTGATTGTTTTGTCTCATCGACCTATATAGCATATGATTTCATGGTCTCCGTCGTCGTGAAAAATATGATTTCTGCCCCAGTCGTGTCCTCATCAGTCCAAAGCATTTTACTTGCTTTTCCCAGAACTGCCCCAGTCAATAACACTTCAATTCGTGTTATATTATGATCTGAGAAATGGATGTTTACTGCGGGGTTCGTCCAAATCGGTTTCGTCCAGGGGGCACGCTAAGAAGAGATGCTCCAATATTCCTTTTTTTCGAACTTTCTTGCAAGATTGATTGCAGTTTTATTTTTCAGGAGTCGTGCTTTGATTGGATATGTTCATGTTTCGGAGGAGGCTTGTGAAATTTTGAAGACGACTCGCATCATACTTGTCAGCATGCAGGGATGGAACTATCATATATTTTTAGTGGGGTCAATGCCCTAAAGATTGTAAGATAAGGTATTTCATTTAACAAAAAAAATTATAAAGATGCGATCGAGCTATTTATCTTTCGACTCTATCAAGCCTCGTGTTTGATTGGTGGTATGGTTGTCTAGTAGTGCAATGTCTAAGCCCGATAATTTTTTTATAATTGTTTATCTTTTTACTTTTCTGTTTTTTTGTGTCATAAAGAAGTTTATAGTACATGGAAAGACAAGATACTGATTGTGATTTCTTGCAAATTAGCGCATGGTCCTTAGAGGGGGATGAGGCTAAGCCTAATTACATCAATGAACAATGGAAGTTACTAAAAGGCAATGTGGGATTTCATTAGGCATCATCAGTTGGATTTTATTTCTTTAGATAAACTATAAGGATCCCATCCCACTGCTCCTTTCGCTCTTCCGATTTCCATCTTTTGGCAACGGAAAACCGTAGCCACAACAACACCGATATAAATTAAGGAATCGTTATGCTAGCTGGATCCTATGAGAAACAATTGATGTCGTCTCATCCATTGATCGTCAGACTTTCAGGATTATATGTCACAACCGCACTTCCATTCACTCACGGAACACTTCTTGGATATGTCCTTCCTCAGCACTTCATTTCGAGTTGGGATTAATAGTTCTCCCGTACAAATTGGAGTACGAAACCCACCCAAAAAATCGAATAAAATAGTCCGTTCTATTTCGCCGGTATCACCAGCGACTTAGTTTCAATGACTCTTCGGAATATGAGGCAATAATAGAGCAAATCAGTCAAACGGTTCTCCACCAAGAGCAGGAACTCTTTTATTATGTATGTTAGATTGATTGGTCGATTTACAACATTATGTATAGAAATTACAAAAAAAATGTAAATAGTTATAATTCGTTATAATTCAAAATTTTATTTATTGATGACCATAAAACTACTCATGTATTATAAGAAGAAATTCGAAAAACCCTCCAACACAAAAGTTATTCATCACATCGAATCTCTAACATTTTATAGTAGAGTAGACGATCTATCACCGTGCATCATTCAAGTTTCACATGCAAACATAAATAGAAGCTTCTAAATTCATAAGCATACAATAAGATAAGAAAGACGAGCTATCACTATGCATCATTCAAGTTCCCACCACCCCTACCCCCGAAGCCCTTGCGGCCACACCAGCCACCCCGATGGCCCCTGCTCCCCCCGCGGCCCCCTGTGGCCCCTGCTCCCCCGGCGGCCCCTGCGGCCCCCTCCCCCGTAGCCCCTGCGGCCCCTGCGGCCACCGCTCCCCCTGCGGCCCCTTCTCCCCCTGCAGCCCCTTCTCCCCTCGGTCCCCCTTCGGCCCCCGCCGTCGGATGTAGTAGAAAAGGAAACCACAAAGCATGACGGCAACAATGACTAAACCAACAATAACCCACGTTGGGGGTGTTATTGTCATTGGATGATAGGGAATTCGGATCAATCCATGCCAATGGAGGAGGAAAGTACTGGAAACTCGGATAAGTTTGTGGATAGTTATTGTTCTCCATCAAGAAAATTCTGTGGAGGTAGTTCAATGCGAGTGGTGAGTCTACAAACATATTATGAAGCATCAATCCAAGAGCCAATTTACCTTTTTATCATGATGAATTGATCGTGTGATCTGAGCGCGAGATCGAAATGATTCAACACAGAATTTAGCAATATATAATGTGAGTGGAAGTAGGTGCTTGCACATATACCCTCACAAGAAGAACCGAGCAAATCGGTGAATGATGTTGCGCCAATGCTTATGCAACCTGCAAAGAAGTGAGAATTTTCGCCTGGTGGAGGTAGCGCTATATATGCCCCGCGATGCTCCCTCCCTCCTTCACGGGGTGGGTTTTTTTTTTTTGGCCCGAAAGATGATAATTTTCATTACTAACCCACTAAAGGGGCACCATTAGTGTTTTTTTATTTTTTTTTTTTATTATGGATAAGGGCAGGGCACCATTAGTTGAAACGTCTAAACATAGAATTAAAAATAGAGAACAAGGAGAATTAGAAGTCCAATTGCTGGAAAGTGAGCTGGCTCGAGAGGTTAGGTAAGCGTTTTAACAAATGCATCACCATTCTTTATTTGAGGATGTATTGTAATGATTGAAGCATCTAGTCAAAAAGTTGGGAAATTTTATTCACGTGCCAAAATAGGAAAAATTATAAAAAAAAATCATAAATCTATTATAATTGTGCAAATTCAATTATAAATATTTTTTAAATCAATTGAGTACTAAATCTTTTATGTTTGTATCAATTCAATTCGCCTGATCAAAATTGGCTGCTCAAAACTAAAATGAACACCAGGCGTTTTACAGGCACTGTTGGCATCGAAGTGGATAATTTTTAATAATATTTGAATATTTTTTCGATTTTATTCCTACTTTTCTTTTTATATTTTATTTTCTTTCTTTTTTTCCTTTTCTCTTTCTTTCTTTTTTATTTATTTTTTATTTTTTTTCTTTCACTCGCTTCTTCCTCCGGTTAGTCACTAGAGACCACTGGAAATGAAGGTTCAGGAAGAACGGGGTGAGCTTCAACTACTGTCCAGGCTCAATCACGTATTCATGTGTGATGTTCAGGAGCCGGGAATTAGGCCCATTGAAATGATACACGTGTTTGACTAATACGGTCTAAAGGAATAAGATTTTGGTGAAAGGCCAAGAAAAACAATCAGGTCTGAAATCCACTAGGCCCTTTGAACTTGTTCTTGCCGAAGTCCATTATTGAAAGATTTCGTCTCTCCAGACATGCTTCTATTGCAGAATTTTTGTCACCTGCGGGTCAAGTTGCGAGGATTTTATTGCAGGAGTGGCACCTTGCTTTACTGATTCTCTCTTCTAGCCCGAATTAGTTTTATTGGCATGGTAACTCTTCTGGTATCTTTGCGGTAGGCTCTGCATGGGAGATCATTCGTACTAAAAAGTACTGGGTGGATTGGGCACCCTTTATATGGGATAGATCTCTCGCTCCCAGATTTCAATTTCTTCTTTGGCTTATAATGAAAAATCGTTTACCCACTTAGGCGGCTTTTCTTTCTTATGGAAGAATTGATCATGGCCTTTGTGCCTTCTACAATACAGTTCCGGATTCGGTTGACCACTTGTTTTTTCATTGCTATGTCTCTGCAACGATTATTTTCTTTTGGGCCACTAGATGTAACCTCCCTTGGCGGAATAAGCCTTGGCTGGACAACCTCTTTTGGGCGAAGAAGATCCTTTCGGGTAAGGATTTCTTCCATAGTGTTTGTCGCGACCTCTTTTTTTTTCGGCGCCCGCAATTAGGTACGGGTGTTGGCGAAGGCTAATGGTTCGGCTAGGTTTATTTTAGCCCAGACTCTCCCAAGTCCACCAATTCACGATTTAATGGTTCAAGTTTTTTAACCTGTGAGTTAATTTAAAAAGGAGTCGTCACTAATCGATTTAGGGTAGGTCGATTAGAAACCCAAGCGAAGTATCGGGAGAAATACTCGCTCCTGCGCAACTAGAGAAATTAGGATTTGGGACTTGATTATACTAGTTAATCACTAATTCCCTTTCGGTACCTAAGCTTTTTGGATATTTGAGGGATTTTCCATGCATTTTGGGGAGGAAAAACAATTTTTGGGTCTTTTTCTATTTTTTTGGACATAAAAGGGACTTTTTGGATTTTTTTGGTAATTTTTAGAAAATACAAGTCTTTTTGGCTTTTTATGGATTTTTTTGGCTTTTTTATGATTTTTTGGATTTTTGGCATTTTTTGGAAAATATGAAATATTTTTTATTTTTATGATTTTTCGGAAAATAAAATATTTTTAATATTTTTAATATTTTTCGGAAAATAAATTATTTTTGATTTTTCTTGATTTTTTGGAAAATAAAATATTTTTTACTATTTTTTAATATTTTTCGAAAATAAATCATTTTTTGATTTTTTTGATTTTTTAAAAATAAATTATTTATTTATTAAAATATTATTTAAAATAATAGAAAAGGCGACCCGGTCGGGTTCGTGGGTTGGGTCCGACCCGGGTCGTTGACCCGAAATGCAGATGGGCTTGCAACTCGTTTTTTTTCTCTTTTTTTTAAATTATTTATTAAAATGGCCCGATGGCTCGTCGTTTTGGGAACGATCCGGCCCGACCCGACGACCCGGCGAAACCCTACCCGGATCCGACCTGAATTCTGGCGATGACCTGGTTCCCGCGAGGAACCCTACCCGACCCGAATCTGACCCCTCGACCCGGTTTCCAACCGCCCCCCAAAATCGCGGAAACCCTACCCGACTCCTGGCCTGGGTCCGACCCGACGACCCAGGGCTGCGACCCAGAAAATCGAGAACCCTAGGGTTCTTGATTCACGGCGCCGAGGGGGGAACGAAGCGACGCCAAGGCAATGGCGGCGATGACTGTGATGGTGGCGGCGGTGACGATGGCGACGGTGGCGACGGTGATGACGGCGACCCTTATTACCTGTGGCAAGGTAGCGGACGGCGAGCGGCGGAGACGGCGACAACGGCACAGGGTGCGCAACGCCCCTTCCCCTTCGATTTCTCTCTCTCCCTCTCTACCCTCTCCTCCGGCTGGCCTCGGATCTCCGGTCGCTCGCCCTCAAACCTCCCCCGAAGTCTCTCGAAGGGAGGTCGGTTTGAGCTCGAGATCCGATTTCCACCTTGCTCGCTCTTTGAGCTCCCCGAAGTCTCTCAGGAACCCCTCTGAGGTTGCTGGCCTCCTCTCTCTCCTTTGTGTGTGCTTTCCGACGAAGGTGGAGGGCCTATTTATAGGCGAGAGGGCGACCGGTCAACGGAGCTTCGACCGTCGATCCCTGCACGTCGAACGGCCTTCGTCGACCGAATCGGCGTCCCATCCACCACTTGTCTGCCAGCTGCCCCCCACGTGCATCGCCGTCCGTCCACTCCTCCGGCGTCGCGCCCTCTGCGCGTGTGCTACAGAGGCGGATGGAGGAGGAAGATGATCGAAGAGGGCCGGGCTAGAGGAGGAGGATAATGGGCCGTAGGGGCCCATGCGGAGGGGGAAGAGAAAAATGGGCTGCTTTTTTGTTTTATTTTTGTTTTTGTTTGTTTTGTTTTTTTATCCGAAAAAGGAAAAATAAATAATAATAATAAAAACCTAATTAATTAAAAAACGAAATTTAGGCGTCAACAGCTGCCCCTTTTTGAAGGTGAGTTTGCAGAGGTTGCATTCAAAGACAAACTGATGCCTAAATTTTATCCATGCATGCGTAGCAGATTATATTTTATTTGGGACCTATTATTCTATGCAGAAAAAGAGCAATATAACTTTACATATACTAAGACAGATAAGAAGATACCTGGAGTTACTTACCGGGAGTAAGTGAGGTAGGGTGTGAACCCCGAATTTTGGCAAGTATCAAGGCATCATCTTACCTGGTGACATGAGAAGGTTGCTTCTCCAGGACCCGAACCATTCTTCGGTCCCTTGTTAGAGCAATCAGTAGTTTGTCTTGGACTCGAACTTTTCTTCGATTGCCTTGACGAGAAATTGCTTTTCTAGGACCCGAACCTTTCTTCGGTCGCCTGTCAAGGTAGTATGTGGTTTGTCTCAGACCCAAACTTTTCTTCAGTCATCGTGACGGGAGATGCGCTGACCTTTCTTAGGGCATCTATTTGTGGGGTGTCTGACTTCTGTCAAGGACACCAGTTGGAACCCGACCTTTCTCGGGAGGATGCACCGACCTTTTTCAGGGCATCGATTTGTGGGGTGCCTGATCTTTGTCAAGAACACCTGTTGGAAGTCGACCTTTCTCGGGAGATGCGCCGACCTTTCTCAGGGCATCAGTTTTGTGGGGTGCCTGATCTTTGTTAAGGACACCAGTTGGAATCTGACCTTTCTCAGGAGGATGCGCCAACTTTTCTCGGGGCATCAATTTGTGGGGTGTCTGACTTCTGTCAAGGACACTAGTTGGAACCCGACCTTTCTCAAGAGGATGCACCGACCTTTCTCAGGGTATCGATTTGTGGGGTGCCTGATCTTTGTCGAGGACACCAATTGGTACCCGACTTTTTCTCGATGGATGTACCGACCTTTCTCAGGACATCTGTTCTAGAAGATACTTGGTCATTCACAGGCATTTCAAAGAGTACTAGATATTCACAAGTATTAACCCGAAGGATATTTGGGCCTTTACAGGCGTTAAATGGGGTATCTGGCTGATCATAGGTATCGAAGGAGTACTTGGATGATCACAGGTACGAATTCTTGGGGGATACTTGGACATTCACAAGTATCGAAGGGTACTTGGATGACCATAAGTACAAACTCTTGAAGGATACCTAGATGTTCACAAGTATCGAAGGAGTATGGAATATCGATGACGTACTCGAGATATTTGTGAAGGTCTTTCATCTCATGGTATAGGGGAATATCGAGGACATATCTGAGATATTCGTGAAGGTTTCTTACCTTCTAGTAGTGGGAATATCGAGGACATACCTGAGATATTCGTGAAGGTTTCTCGCCTCCTGGTATTTGGGAATATCGAGGACGTACCTAAGATATTTGTAAAGGTCTCTCACCTCCTGGTAGTGGAAATATCGAGGACGTACCTGAGATATTCGTGAAGGTCTCTCATCTCTTGGTAATGGGAATATCGAGGACGTACTTGAGATATTCATGAAGGTCTCTCACCTCTTGGTAAAAGGGAATATCGAGGACATACCTGAGATATTCGTGAAGGTTTCTCACCTCTTGGCAATTGGGAATATCGAGGACATACCTCGCATATTCGTGAAGGTCTCTCACCTCCTGGTAAAAGGGAATATCGAGGACGTACCTGAGATATTTGTGAAAGTCTCTCACTTCTTGGAAATTGGGGAATATCGAGGGCGTACCTAGGATACTCGTGAATGTTTCTCGCCTCCTAGTATTTGGGAATATCGAGTACGTACCTGAGATATTCGTGAAGGTTTCTCACCTCCTAGTAAAAGAGAATATCGAGAACATACCTGAGAAATTCGTGAAGGTTTCCCACCTTATGGTAAGGGGAATATTGAGGACGTACCTTGGATATTCGTGAAGGTTTCCTACCTTCTAGCAGTAAGGAATATCGAGGATGTATCTCGCATATTCATGAAGGTCTCATACTTCTAGAAATTGAGAATTTGAATGTAGTACAAGGCTTACCTGGATGGCCGCAGGCACACAGGTGTACAAAGTAGAGGAATATTTGGATGAACACAAATATTTAATGATATGATCAGGGACCACTCAACTGGTCCAAGTGTAAGAAAGCATACATGGGTGATCGCAGGCGCATAATGTGGTGGAATACTTGAGTAGCTGCTAGCATTCAATGCCGTAATTTTGAGGACAACTCGGACAGGTCGAGTGTCACGGAAATGGAGTATTCGAACGGTGGTCAGTACTCAAAGACAAGAGGATATTTGGACAGTCATAAGTATCCAAATTTTAAAGACAACTTGAATAGGTCGAGTGTCAACAGAGAGAGCACTTGAGTAGCGGCAAAAACTCGAAAACAGGGAGATGCTTGGACAATCGCAAATATCAATACTTGGGGACAACTCGAACAAGCTGAGTGTCGATAAGAGGGAGCACTTAGATGGTGGGTACTCAAAGATTATCAAACATAAAGTTCTGGGAATAGGGATGGGAATATGCTTTTCTGGCGATACCTTTGATCTCTAAGAGTATGTTCGCTATTTACACAATATGCACACATGTACACAATGATTGTATATGTTGTAAATTCATAAATTCAAATGTGATTTATGCATGACAATTTTGTCAATTTCGTACCATTTGAATTCCACTGGGGAAGATTTTGAAAGACAACCCTCATTTAAAATGTAGATGTCTTGAGCATGCCAGATGAGGGACTTTCAGTTTGAAAGGACTTTTCACTCATTCTCATGGAAGGCTGTTTTATCCTAACTATTGATGTAGGATTTATAAGGATCACACTTCTCACTGTCATCATGTCAGCAGGGGTCTGAGTATTCTCGCAAGTGGTATGACTTTACCAATGTGAGAGGTCTTTGTTGAAATTGTGATGAAGGCTTGGTCAATGGCTTATCAAAAGGGACCAACATGGTCACGGCTTTATGAAAAAAATGCCGCACGATCATCTCCGGGTTCGCGAGTCAAGAATCCTGCGAAAAGAGATAGAATAATCTTGCTTGTACTTCTTCGAGCGATGCTTATAGACATATGAAATCATACATTAATTGAAGTGCCCCTAGTCTGAAGAAACTTTTTCAATGGGACGCAATGTAGGCTTGACTCATGTGTAAAAGGGTGAGAGCTGGTGATTGCCTTAGTTTTTGTCACCGGTCTTTCTTCTCACGGTTAGATGAATGTTCTATCAATTGAACCACAGCAGCAACTTCTCTTGGGAATACAGATGGCTGTATTTTCTGTTTGGGGCATTGGCCTTGCTTTTACCAGGCATACTGCTTTTTATTTTTATTTTTTATGCCCCTATTTCTCATTCCAATTTCTTATTCATGGGCATTGACCTTGCTTTTACTAGGTACACTGCTTTTTTTATGCCCCTAGTTTTTTTTTTTGCTGCTTGAAGAACTGGTCTAGACAAGTTCAAGCAAACACCTTGGTTAGACTATTGGAGTGCATCTTTTCTTTGGCGCTTCGATTATGCTGCTCGAGTGGCAGTAATCTCTGTTTTGCCTCTTTGTGAGGGTGAATTTACAGACTCAATCGGGTTGTACAATGAATACAAGCGTGTAAAGAAAGAATTACTCTTCATGACTCTAGGGCACTTAAATTAACGCGAGTGTTCATATGCAATAAAGACACTTGAAGATTGATGCAAGTGCAAGCAAGAAAATTTTTATCCCTTTTCTCACCTTATGATGCTGACTTGCTTTTGACTTGCCCTAGTGTGGGGGTGGTTCTTTGATGGGGGTAGGGTAGAAATTTTGCCAGTGTATGGGGTTCAAAGTGAGCGATGGAATGCTTCTCATTGACTTGGTCATCGTACCATTCGCGAGAGAATTCTTTACCCTGTAATCATGAAATTTTCTGCACTCATCTCACAAGTGTATAGATGGGGGACTGTGTGTAGGATATGGCTTGCCTGCCATCATTCTAACGCGCCTCATCCAGCATGCTCAATTAATCTTGTATTCTTCACTTAGCTGTTTATTCTAATAATCCTTAATAGAATCAAAGATTTAGACAGACAAAATCATCATGTAAAATTCACCTGAAAAAAGGCATGCAGCATATGATGTGATAGAGTTTGTACTCTCAAAATAAATGAATGGCTTTTACTCAAGAAAAATCTATTAACAGCTTTAGGGATGTTTACTTGGTAGAATGGTATTCACAAATGTTTTGAATATCAAAAGAGTTATTCACAAAGGGCTATTTACAAATGGGTGTCGATAAATTGCTCCTATTGGTTAGGGATATGAATGATCAGCCAAGGACTGGGAATCTGATCAGGCATTTCTATTTTTGCCTCTTACAGAAGAGAAGATGGGGAAATAGCTCAACCAGTAAGGCCAAGATCATAAGTGACTTGAGGCCTGAAGGATTTCTGTCATTTTCTTTGGTGATACTTGAGACGTCATTTTGTTTGGGAAAGTTATCAGAGTCTGACATGCCTTTCATTGATTTGTTTTTCGCATCTTGGACGGTCAGGTGATCCTGTAACAGATAAGAGGGGGTGTGTTAGTCACGAACTCTTTCAGAGGTCAAACAACTGGAAGCGATACAACATTACCCTTCACTGGTTTGCAAATGATTAAGTGGACCTGGAGTACAAGGAGGACACGAAGTCCCGCGTCTCCCATTTCGTTAGGTTAATTATTCTCCTTGATTGGCTTATGGATGACACGTTCTTTTATACAAAGTGGTGAATTCGATACGGGTCATTCTCATGAACCTCACTTGGCCAATATTGACCATTAAGTTTGGTTATTGATTCCCAATGTCTCCTGTTAATATGGAAAATACATCAAAAGTGGGTTTAGATAGTGGGAGTATTGGAAACGATACCAAATTACTCTTCCCCAGAGTTTATCTGTGCTAGCTCCTAAGGATATTTGAATGTTGATGATGGCCTCTTTATCTCGGCACAGTTCAACGTTTCCTTCAATTATCCTTTCTCATTTGTGACCATGTATGCATGATTGCTAGTCGTTGATTCATCTTCAACGTCTTCCTTCTGTGGAATTTCTCCTTATGTCTTTGACTATAGCTGCATTGAGCAAAAAGTCATGTACCTCAAGCTTCTATGGAATCTGAGATGGACAATCAAAATCTCTAGTCTTCTGATGGAAATTATTTCTTGGGAGAATATGTGTCTGGAACACAGAGTGAAGCTTCCAGGCCTTAACGTCATCATCTAAAAATAAGAGGCTAGAGACCGCTTTAACTATCTGGATTTTCTCCCTATTGACAGTAGCCAATTCAAAGAAAGAGAAAAGATCCCTTCCTTGTGCTTTTGGCCTTGTGGAAGCTAGAAGTCCCTTTGATGAAACCACATCATCTAGTTGCTCAGGCACGTTATGGGGAAAGGATATTGCTCCGACTTGAGAAGGAGTTGGGCAGGAGCGAGGTGGAGTGCACAGAGCTCCTGAGAACGGCTTGATTTCAACCTTGTGCCTGTACCTATTACGTCCTATCTTTCGTTTCCTGTAAATAGAAGAGAGATGACATTATTTCCAAAATTATATTCAGAGAATAAAGCCTACCTTCTTTGAAGTGGGATGATATTTTTTGTTTGCTCCACTGCCTTCTTGAAAGACTATCTTTGAATTCAGCGAGTTCACATAATGCGCTAGCTTCAAATGCCCCCTGTCACTCTAAGTCAATGGGGATGGGGATGATATTCTGAGACACAGAGTGAGTGAGTCAGAAAGACAAATATAATTAAATCTAACATCTTGTTTTGACGAAAGCTTTTGGTAATGAACATTTTTTGTTTTCAAAAGTATATATTTTTAGGGGAAGAAAGTATGAGGAAGCCTAGCCCTCAGTATTATCCTTGGATGATATTTTCTTTTCATGGTTGGATAGCATCACCGGGCTGGTTTGGAATACCGCCTCATGCTTTTCAAAACAAAATATTAGAACTGTACATTAGATTACTGGAATGGAAAATGCAATAGTAGCACACTAAACAGGATAAGAAACATGAAATTATAAAAACAAGCAACACCCATGAAAACTCTTATGAAAAAGAGCACTTTGATAGTGCTGGTTCTGAAATCAAGCACCTTTGAGTTCCTCGCCTCTAGTAGACTCGAAGTATTCGCATGCGAGGACTACTTCGTTGAAGCTACGGAAATGTAACCCATGCAGCCAACAGTGATGCTTACGGGATAAAGCTTCTATGAACTGCTTTATCAATTCCTCTTCGGCCAGTTGAGGGTAGGTTTGCATCATAAAAGCCTTCCACCTGTTAGCATATGCTCGGAAATCCTCCGTTGATCTTCTTCTGAAGTGAACTAAGCTCTTGCAAGGCAGTTTAGTTCCAATCTGGTTTTGGTACTGATGCAAGAATGTGGAAGACAGCTCATTCCAATCCTTTATGAGGTAAATATTTGTTGTGACAAACCATTGCAATGCAGACCCCGTAAGAGTTTCTTGGAACGCCTGAGTTGTGAATGACATTGGGCTATAGTACCGACTCATTTCAGTGTGGAGGTATTGCAAATGAGCCACGGGGCAAGTCGTGCCGTTGTACTTGCGGAGATTAGGTATCCACATTTCTCTGGGGGTCATGATTCTATGAGGGCAAGACGGGTGTTGACACCTAATTTTGGAAAAATAAAATTGCATTTTTGAAAATAAGGGAAATTGATTTGATTGAATTATGCAGGGAAAATTGGAATTCGATGGATATTCGGATTTTGTCAAATGCGAAGCAATTTAAAAATCATGTGAATAAGGGGCAATAATTTTTGCAAAATGGAATAAATCGAGTAAGATCGAACGGATTGCGAAATCACGCCCTAATTCTGATTTGATTTAATGCGACGGGGAGATGGAAATTCGAGAAATGCCATATAAAGTGGCTGTTTATAATCACTATAAAAAGAGGTTCATTTTTCGTAACTAAAGTGGGGCGCAAATTCAGAAGCAAAAAAATTATCGAGAGAAAATTCGTGCAAAAAATTGGGAGAGAATTCGTGAAAAGGGTGTGGGAGAAAGTAACAAAAAAGAGAGAAAAAGGCTTTGTCCCTCGCCCATCTTCAGTCAAAAGAGCTTCTTCTCTTTTCTTTTCCTGACAAACTGCAGAGAAAAGGAAAAGTCAGCAGGAGTGATGTGAGAGGAGGAGAGAGAGAGAAAAAAAATTAAAAAGAAAAGAAGAACACTGTTCTTCTTCTCCGGTGCTTGCTGTCATTTGCCCGCGCTCCGTCCCCTACCCGCCGGATGCCGCCGTCTCGCCACACCGACGCCGCCCCGAGCCGAAGCCCACCGCGACCACCGCCACTCGCCACTGGCATCGCCACTGTGACCGACCCTCTGCCGGCCACCGCTGCTCACCTGCAGCTCGACGATCTGCTCCTCTGCTGACACCGCTTCCGATCTCCTTTTGCTGACACCCTGCCATCGTTCCCATCACCAGCAGATCGGTGACCGCCCGCAACCCCCACGCAACGCGGGATTTCCTTGTTTCGCTGCTGGTCCACTTCAGCCCGAGCCTACACCTTTGCCCCGGTGTCTCTTGCTGCAACTCCGCTCCCCTACGGCGGCCGGTTCCGCCTTTGCTCCGACCAGCGGCTGACGCTTTTGCCTCCGATGCTGCCGCTGCTCCTCCTGCTATCTCCGCCCGTAGCACCGAGGGTCCCGAGCCCTCTGCTGTACTGCCACTTCCTGATCTGCAATAGCCGCGACCCGACACCCCTGCGGTTTTGCTTTCAACCGCAACCCACTGCCGCCGGAGCCCGACGCCGCCGCGCTTCCCATGCCGCGCCCTCGCCTACCCTCCGCCGTGCTCCGCCCCTTGCTGATCGGCACTGTTGCTCCCTCTTTCCAAGTCACCTTTAGGTGGCTTTTGTTATTTGTATTTTTTTAATTTTTTATGCTATTTTAGTTTTTTTTTAAGTTTCAATATTATTGTATAGGAATGTGATTTTCATTTTATGCATATTCTGACATTATTTGCAGGAATTTTGTCCGAATTATTGTAATTATTAATTTGATCCATAAAACATCGGATTATTTTTTTGATTACATTAATTTTTGGACGCTTTTGGTGGAATATTAATTGTTAAATCATTATAATTATTAATTTGATCCGTAAGACTTCGGATAAGATTTTTAATTATTTTGATCTCTTTGTCGTGATAATTAGGGTTAGGATAATTGTTAATTTGACCTGTGAGACAACAGGTTATTTTTTCGATTATTTTAATTCTTTTTTTTTTTTTTTGTTGATAGCTTAGATTTAATATTTATTAAATAATTACTTATCTTTTAAAAAAACTAAAAAAATCAGAAAATAAAAAAAAATCAAAATTCTGCATGAGCATATAGGTTTAGTAAATCAGACATGTAAGTTTAGTAAATTAGAATTTTCTTAGGATTCCATTTTTAGGGTTGCATTTTTAGAAATAGGCTAGGGTTGGACCTAAATTAATTTTTTAGATAATGTTCGCACATTTTAATTATCTCATTTTTCAAAAAATAGTTTTCTAAGATAGGATGGGGTTTAAGTCAAATTAATCCCTAGAATAAATTAGAAAATTATCCCTTTTAGATAGTTTAATTAGGGTTTTTATTAATTCTGAATTTCAATAGAAAAATTCAAAATACTAGGTGCATGTTAATTAGTTCACATAATAGGATCATTTAATCAGAATTTGTTCATTAGTGAAGTTAGGTTATGAGGTGCATAATAACTAGTTTGCATAATAGGCCCATTTAATTACAATTTGCATATTAATAAGATTAAGTCATTTAGTTAAAAAATGCATTTTTATAAAAGAATTCTAATTTTCAAGAAAACCCAAAAAAAATTGTTTGCTTGGTGTGATGATTTGAGCATCTGTGTGATCACCCCATTGCATGATAGAGATTTATGTTAAAATAAATCCAAACTGCTTGCAAAAACATTTTTGAAAATTAAAAAGAAATGGTACCGAAAGGGCATTAGATAATTTTAGTGTAACCAAGTCCCCGTACCCTTAGTCTCTGGTTCGTAAGAGTAAAATAATTCTCTTATTATTTTACTTAGGTGTCTAATCGACCTACCATAAACCGATTAGTGGCGACTCCTAGATAATAATCTTTTGCATGTTAAATATTTGAACCTTAAGTCGCGAATTGGTATGGGCTTGGGAGAGCCCGAACTAAGTTTAAAAACTTAGTAGTCCATTAACCTAGTTTTAGGTGGTGTACCCGAAATTTAGGTCGCGACAACGGGCCTGATATGTCTTGGTTAGGCCACTGGTTTTCCCATTGCATATTCATCGTAGTGGTGAATTTTTCTGTTTCGGGGAATTTGGACTCGCCGAGATTATCCCATTGCTTTCTTAGGGACAAAATCACCAAACGAGGATGAGACATTTAAGCTATCCTTATGGTCAGGTGACAAGCTTAGTAGTTCATTGGGATCATAGCGAATAAGGATGAATGTTCCCTCTTCTGACAGGCTTTCGACCCTGTGTGTAGGTAGGAAGCAGTTATACGATGAATGGTCGATTTCATCTATATAACACTGGTAGTCCTTGGGATTGTATCCTAGGGACTGGAAGTCTTCAGGGTTGTATTCTAGGGGATGGTAGCCTTCAGGGTTGTATTCCAGGGAATGCTAGAAGTTTTGGTGCGGCAGCTCATCAGCTATCAAATTTCGCCTATACTCAGTGGTAGATACTGAATTGATTTGTTTAGGCTTTCTTTTCTTGGTTCCTGGTCCAGACCTTTTGAGTAAGGCCCTTCGTTTCGCCAGTTCGATTTTGTCAAGGGGAGTGAGAGATATTAGAGTTTCACTCTCTACTTCACCTTCTGGGTTGATAGGGGTTGGTATTCTTTGAACCTTAGCTCTTGCAGTAAGCTTGGGGAGCTGTCCCATCGTGCCTCGGTCTTGAACAAGCTCCGTGTCTTTGATCTTGTATACAGGTTCCTTGCCTTTCCTAGTGGGAAACTTTTCAGTAATATGATGTTGCTCAGTCGCCCATTTATCATGCAAGGCTTCATTGACATCTTCTTCTCCTATCTCAGCGACTAACGGCTCCTCGTGCTCCGCGATCATCAGTTCTTCGTAGGGAAAGGCCATGTCAGGGCTGATGTTAATATTATATTCTTGGTGGAAAACATGGATTAATTCCCTCAAGGTTTTAAGGGGACTAATCTTCCTGATAATGTACCATCGCAAGGCAGGGTCGGTCAGGTTTGATTGGTACGATTGAATCATCCTTCGGACCAAGTAGGCCTGTAAGTAGGTTTCTGAGTGGGGGGTTGTCGTGACCCTCCCGAATTCTTTTGAAGGTGAATTACACAAAAGGCTAATGGATTACTAAGTCCGAAGACTTGGCACGGACCCTCCCAAGTCCTACCAATCGCGACTTGATACTAAGAAATTAATCTATTTAAACATGCAATTATACTCAATTCGGAGCCGCCACTAACCAATTAGGGTTGATTAAAAACCCAAGTAAAGTATGGGAGAATGCTTTACTTTTGCGAACCAGAGATTCAATAAATCCGGGGACATGGTTACGTTAGATTAATCTAACGCCCTTTCGGTACCTTTTACTTTAATTTCAAAAAATATTTTGCAGGCAATGTTGATTAATTTTAACTTAAGTTACTAATATGCAAATGGTGGTCATGCGGGTGCACAATCAATAAAATAACATTCAATAAAAATGCTAATAAAAATGCATGCCCTAAACATGATTTCTAAATGCCATGACACCTAATTTTTCTTTTTCTTTTTAAAAAAAATGTTAATTATATGCAATCTTAATTTAAATTTAATATGCATGAATGTATTTTAATGACATGTGAGATGCAATTCATATGGCATAACTTGAACCATCACAATATGTGTGCAATCTAATTTACATAATCTTAAATATGCATGTGCTTAATGTGATATGGGATGGATGATGTGGTAATTCTATATGCATGTTCTTTTTATGATTTTTTAAATACATATACGCAACCTACACTAAACAATGATGACATGAAATGGGATTATGTGGTGTGCATATTATGAAATCTATATGACCTAAGTAACATTTTTGTTCTTTTTTTTTTGTTTTGGTTTTATTAAAGGGAAATTATCCTAATTCTATATGAATCTTAAAAATCAAGATGCGTTGCTTTAAACATGAAATGTGTATGGACCTAAATACCTAAATCCTAGATATGACATATGATGCATGATATGTGATGAGCAAATAACGATAACGCACCAAAATATTTGTCCTATTGAAAATCCACCAATGTAAATCAATGACATATTATCTTAATGCGAATCAATTAAGCAAAGCAATCCTAAATTTGCCATGAAAAGTCGAAATAATAAAAAATCTAACCCGACGTCTCTCGGCTCAATATTTTTTATTACTGTGACTTAATATGACAAATTTCATAATCAGATAATGATAAAATAAATTAGAACAAATCAAATCAAAATCGCAAACCATGAAACTGAATATTTGATCTGAATTTAGTCTAAAGAAATTACCTAGTTAAGGGCACGGCTTTTCTCGCTAATAACAGCACCTGCACAAAGAAAAATTAGAGAACAGCCCCAAGGAATAATCACGTCTCAATGTGAGGGTGTAATTTGGCCGAGTGTAAATGCAGAGGGAACAGCCGGCGTCAGAGCTCCGGCGAGGACTGGGCGGCAACAGCAGCAGAGAGGCGCAGCGTTGGTGACCGGCGAACAGCAGGGTCGCGGGTTGCAATGGTGGTAGTGAGCAGTGGCGTCGGGGCGAGCTCGCGGGTGCAGAGGCGCGGTGGAGCGTGGGTCGGCGTTGGGTGGTCAATGACCGATCAGGGGCGGCAGGAGACGATGCGGCGAAGCAGTGGCGGCTTCAGAGGTGCTGATGCGAACGGAGTTCCGGCGACAGACGGGGCAGCAGCGGTGCGACGGTGGTGTGGCAACGAGCTGCTGTAAGCGTTGAGGACGGTGGCACGGGTCGGCGGGCGAACTTGCTGGGTTGTGGGCACTGCAAGCGTGGTCGTCAGGCTCCGAGCGGAGTTGATGGTGCAATGGCCGGCGCGGGGGCAGAGCGGCGAAGGCACCGACGGGATCTGGTGGTGAGCGGGTTGCAGAGTCGTGGGGGTGCTCGCGGCAGTGGAGTTCCGGCGGCAAATGCTGGTGGAGTTGAGCGGTGGTGCGAGCAGAGGATCTCGGACCGGCGGCGATGTGGGGGCGCAAGAGCGGCGGCAGTAGTCTTGGCAGCGCGGAGGAAATGGGCAGCAGGGACACTAAACAGAAACTCACGAGGAAGATGAACAGTAATCCATCTTTTTTCCTTTTTTTAACTTTCTCTCACCTGACACTCTCTCTCACCTGTCTCTCTCACTCTCTGCCGAACCCTCCCCCACTCTCACTTTTCTCCTCACGTCATCTCTCTCTCCCTGTTTTCTCTTTTTCTCTCCACCCTTTTTTGACTTTTCTCCTTTCTTCTTTCTTTTCACTTTCTGCACATTTGTATTCTTTTCTTTTTTTCTTTCACGAAGATGAAAGAGAACCCCTTTTCTTCCTCTTTTTTTTTTGTGAACTTTTGAAGAAAACGAATGAAGAAGCCCCCTTTGGTTCCGAAACCTCGCCCTTTATTTATAGAGGAAGGCTCAAAGTTGTTTTTGCGAGTGAGATATTCACTCAACAACTCCAACAATAAAAAGGCTCCAAAATCAAATGAAAACTGAATTTTTTTTTAATTTTGAAATGAAGATATATTTTCAACAAAAAAAATTTCCAAAACCGAAATCTAAAATATTAGGTGTCAACAGCTACCCCTCTTTAAAGAAAAGCTCGTAGAGGTTTCCTTCAAAGATAAATGACACCTAAATTTAAAACATGCAAAATGAATATGAATATGCAAATGTTAATTGTAATGACTCTTTTTTTTTTTAAGAAACGGACTCAAATAAATTTAATCCCATTTTGAAATGCAAGGTCATGCAATAAAGAATGCCATGTAGATGCAATGATTTGGTCAGGAATATAGATCTCCATGTGTTTATGCCCAATGCGAATGCAAAGAAGAACACGTACCTGTCGTACTTGTAAAAGGATTCTTATGAGACCTAACAAACATCTGGAACTCTCTTCAGATAATTGAAAAGTTCAAAGTCTTCGAGGATCTAGAACTCTCATCAGATCTCAAGCACCTGGAAATTGCATCAAGTACTTGAAATTTCAAAAATCTGATTCTTATGTCAGACATTTGAAAACATTTACTAAATATCTGGAAATCACATCAGATATTTAAAGAGACAAACACTTGGAAATCACGTCAAGCATTTTAAGGTTCAAATATTTGGGATTCACACTAAACATTTGAAAACATTTACTAAACATCTGGAAATCACATCGGATGTTGGAAAAGACAAACACTTGGAAGTCACATCAAGCGTTTAAAGGCTCAAATATCTGGAATTCACACTAGACATTTGAAAACATTTTATAAATGGGTACTTGGAATTCTCGTCAAGTATTCAAAGATGACTGAACAAATTCAGGGCTTCAAAGACAAATCCTTCGGTCTTTGAGGAAAAATTCATTTCATTCAATGAAGGTCCATGCATGATGGATTTTTCAAACTTCCATCGGGAAAAAATATAATTAAGACAATTTTCATTAAGCTGTGAATCTCTTGAACATGCTAAATGAGACACTTTTGGTGTGAAATGCCTTTCACTCTCTCTCATTTAGGAGGGGTTATTTGTCCCAACCATTGATGTGGGAATATATCACTCAATCTTATCATCATCTTGTCGACAAGAGTTTGAATTTTCTTGCAAGCAGTACGACCTTACCAATTTGAGAGGTCTTTGACAAGGACTGTAATGCGGGTTTGGTCAATGGCTTAACAAAGGGACTCTTCGAGTCAAAGCAATTGAAAAAACAATTCTGTAATCATCTCCGGGTTTACAAGTCAAGGACCCTGCAAAAATGAGAAAGAAATAATCTTGCTCGCACTTCTTCGAGCAATGCTTAAAACATGTGAATTCCTATGTTAATTCAAATGGCCTAATCTGAAGAGACTTTGTAAGGGACGTAACATAGGCTGGGTTCATGGGTTGAGAAACGAAAGGATCGTTAGGCTCAAAGATGTGTATAGGGGTCAAAGTTGATGATCATCTTGACATTGCCACCAATTTTCCTTGCGGATTGTCTTCTTGACAGATTTCTTCATTGGCTCAAGAGTTTATCACCCGATGCCAATGATTATTCAACTGAAGATCTTTTCTCAACATTTTTTTTTAAAATCATTTTCTTTGATGATGGGCATCGCTCAGGCACCCTGTTTTTTTTATGCCCCCAATTCATCAGTCATTTCTCTCTTTTTTCATGGGCATTGGCCTTGCTTTTACCAGGCACACTGTTTTTTCATGCCCCTTAGTTCTATTTTGATTTCAGTTCTTGCGCACAATGCGTGTGTCAAGTATACTTTAAATGACATTTGAACTTTCAAGAGTCTTCATCTATCTCTTGCCTTGCCCCAGTGTGGGGGATGATCATCAACTGGGTTTAAAAGAAACGAAATCACAGGCTCAAGTGGGCTATGCAAAGGATATGAGTGTATAGGATAGCGAAAAAAATGCTCTTCATCATCCTAAGGCACTTAAATTACCACATGAATTCAATGTAATAGCAAAACTTGAAGATTGATGCAAGTGAGAGCAAGAAAATTTCTATCTATTTCCCTCTCCTTCAATGTCAACTTACCTCCATTTGCCACGATGTGGGGTGGTCCTTGATAGGGGTAGTATGAAAAAAAATATTAATAAGTGTTTGGGCTCAAAAGGGTTAAGCAATGGATCATCTGTAGTGTTTGGGATAGAAAAATGAACTGCCTCTCGTCATTTTAGCTGTCATACTTCTTGCAAGAAAACTCTTCACCTTGAAACACAAAATGTTTCCATACTTACCTCACAATGTATAGACAAGGAACTGTGTATGGGATTAGGCTTGCCTTTCACACCTCATTTAGCATGTTCAAGTAACTCAACATCCTTCACTAAATTATCCATTTTGATAAATTTCAAGTGGAATTGGTGAATTACACATCATGTGAAAACATTCTGAAATGATAAAAATGCCATGCTCTATCAAATCATAAAGTCAAAACTGTTAAGTGTCTGTGTCTTGCCCCTCTTTGCAAGGGAGCTCATAGAGGTTTCTTAAATATGCGCAGGGCTGCACCTGAAACATAAAACAAATAATTAAAAGAAACAAACAGGGTAAATTAGATGCATGATGGAAAATTATTTTATTTTGAAAAAATTTTCAAGGGAACATGAAGAAGCCCAGCCTTCAGAATTAGCTCCTTGCCGTTTTCTTTTGGTAGGATTTCACCACAGGGCTAGTTTGGTGTACTTCAACATGCCCTTAAAACATGAAAAATCTCAATGCATTTTATTGGATGAAAAACACATTACATTATTGAAATGAGGGAAATCCTAGAATTGAAAATGCAAATATGCAAACACGGAAAGAGATAAAAACTCCTACGCAGAGGAGTGTGCAAATAATTAAAATTCTCCTACTCTCGAACTTCGTCGATGGCAAACACTTTAGTCATTCCTTCAAGTGCGTCATCAGAGCTCTCAAACTTTGGAGGTGCGGGATCATCTATGCCACCCCATCTATCTGGGATGATATCCTGTGGGTCGAAGTAGGAGCTGGGAGGAGCTGAATACTTTACATAGTAATCGAACTTGCCACTTGGTTGCCCCAGGGTGTCCATCACTTCTGCTTCCTCATGCATCATCTGAAACATGGTGGACTCAGCATCAAAATTGAAAATGGCATTCACAGCTTCTGGGTGATCAGGGAGTGGGTTATTCTGGATGTTCGGTTGTGCATCGTGGAATGAGACCACTTTAGCATCCAAAAGATTTTGGATTTTATGTTGCAGCGTATAGCAATCGTCAACAGAATGCCCTACCTCCCCCATATGGTAAGCACATGTCTTGGAAGAATCATAGTTGGGGAAACGCTTGGGATTAGGTCGCTTAGGTTCCTTAGCAAGTAATCCTTTCTTCTGAAGGGTTGGCAAGATCTTGGACAATGGCTTAGGAAGAGGCGTAAATTGACACCTGGAAGAGTTCTTCTGCTGGCCAAAGAATGGTCGTGCTCCTCCCTGATGAGTGTTCGGGGTAGGGTGAGGTGGTTGCACATAAGCTGCATTAACCTCTGCTACAAGTTCCTTATCCTTCTTGGTTGAGACTCTCCTATATGAGCTAGTTTGATCAGACGCCCATCCATCACGCAATGCTACTTCAATTCGCTCGCCAACAGGGATTAGCTGATTGAATGACTCGGCAGTCGATCCCAGCATTCGATTTCGATACTCAGGTGGGAGTGTCTTCATGAACAAATCCATCAGCTCCTTTTCTGTTGGCTCTGGAGTTATTTGAGCGGCTACAGTCCTCCATCTCGTGACATATGCCTTAAAAGATTCCGTCCTCTTCTTCTCAGTGGGAAGTAAATCTTCTCGAGATGGAGTGACATCAATATTATACTTATACTGCTTGAAGAAGGCATCAGTCAAATCCTCCCAAGTCTCCAGCAGATTAATCTTCTTCATAATGTACCATTGAAGTGCCGGTCCTGTCAGGCTTGCTTGAAATTGTTGAATCATCAAAGGGATGTTATCAACATATTGGGTCATCCCGACCACATAAGTCGCAGATGGATCTTGGGCAAGAGGTGCCATCATACTTTTCAAAGTCGGCATTTTGAACTTCTTTGGCATCTTGATTTTTGCATAATGGGACAGATCAGTTGGGTCTTGGCTAAATGAACCCTGCAGTTGCTTAAGTTTCTCCTCAATTTTTGTCAAGCGTTTTTCTTGCTCAGTTTTTGGTACAGCCGAAGGTATCACTTGTACCTCATCATCAACAAAAATTTGAGGCGCGTCAGTAATTTTAACCCCGGAGGCATCATCAGAGGATGATGGCCCAACTGTGGATGTATTCTTGCCTTTATCCCTTGGATCAGCCATGGGAGCATGTTGTGGTAACACCACTTCAACTTGCGGAGCTGGTGGGGCAGTGTTTGCTTGGAGAGAGTTGATTTGCTTAGAGAGTCGCTCAAGAGCATTCAAGACTTGCTTCATCTCCGATTCAAGGGCAGCAACACGAGCTTGTTCAGCAACACGTGTTTGTTCAATGTTATCAGCCATTGTTGCTCTAGAACGAGTACGAATTGGCGATCTTAGGTGAGCCGTGTTGTCACCTAATCAATGTAAAATAATACAGTAAGTATCATAACAAATGAGATTGGTCCATGACAATGGTCAATCGCTTATTTTATTAAGTGAAATCAAATTCCAAAGACATCAACTTAAAACGTTAAAATAACTCCTTAGGAAATTAAATTCCTAAAACACCAATCTAAGAAATTGAAATAACATCATAAAGCCAGAATTAAACTCCTAAATCTAGCGACTCTTTTCTATATACAATTGGGAAATCACAGTCTTTCGAAGCTTCTTGTTCTATCGAACCAACTCAGAAATACGAGCTTCTTTCCTTTCCACCGTTTCTTCAAGATTTTCAATTTGTGCTTTACGAGTGGGCTTCATGGTCACTTCGGGTATCACGGGAAGCGAGCTTGAGGGATCTCATGATGGTGGATATAATAATCCGAGGCATGAAAAACCTTCTCTTTTCCTTTTAATCTTCTAGGCACCACTATCTTTTCCGGATGGCATTCCTTCCATGCATTTTCAAGATGCTCGATCTCATCAAGGTATTTGTGATCCTTGCGCACGAAGCGGGCTTGAAACAGATCCACTCGGAGAGGAAGTGGGATATCTTGGAGCACTCGATATTGGCGGGCCACTCTATAAGGATAGTAAGATGTTGCACCAGTAATTCCCATCAGTGGAATTGGATCATCTGTCTTGTGAGAGAAACGAGCCATGCTAACATGGAACCATTTGGCATACCATAGGAAGCCCTTGAGATATGGATCTTTAAGAAAAGTCACCCAATCTGAAAATGATTTTCCGGTATACTTTTTCTCTAAGATTGAAAATCTCTTTATTGGGTAATTAGAATCATCAATTTTACCTCGGCGCATGAAATGACCAAACTCCTTCATGTGAGAAAGAAACCAAATTTGTAAAAGTTCAGGAGAGGCATTCAAGATTTTTTCTCCATTTTGTTTAAAACGGTTGAGGGATAAAATGTTTCAGCTAAAATCATGTTTATAAAGTTCATGCCAGCACATACTTGTCTGACCACCCATGCAATCGAAGGATCAATAGCATTTCTTCGATGAGGAAATATTATAAGTCCAAAGAATGCTAAGATGAATATCCTATCCTTTTGGCGCATTGAAGATTGATTTAAAAAATGATCAGCCAAAAAGGAGAAAGGGTATGCATTACAATTAGCTTTCAAAACTTCCGTAACCTCATCAGTTTTAATTCTTAGAAATTGAGATAAAATTGATGTGGGTTCCATACCAAGAGGTGGCCTAACAAGTTCAGTCTCAAGGGGCATTCCTATGATAATGCCATACTCTTCCAGTGTTGGAGTTAGCTCATTCTTACCAAAAATAAATGTAGCTGTCTCGGGACACCAAAAGTGTGATATAGCTTGCAAAACACCACTATGGACTCCGATATCCAAAAGGGGGATGAGCCGTCCCAGTATCGACTCCACATAATCTTGACCTTCTTTACTTAATCTGTTCCACCACCCTCTAAGCTCAATCTTGGGAGTTGGAATGAATTGAACATCGAATCTCCCCATTGTATATTGATTAAGTTTTACGATCAACCTAGTGTCATGGACCAAAAGAAAGTGCAATAAAGTAAATAAATTGCGTATTATAAGGTGAGAATACTTACTTCACAAAAAAAATGGCAACCACATTGACAGACACATGAGATGTGGGGCTTAACACCTAAACTACAAGGCTTAGCAAAATGGAGCTAAGAGGATGATCTGACCGTTGCAGTCTCACATTAACGTGTCAGGTCCTCCTAACCCCGGCTCAGTCGAATGGAATGCCTAATAATCACGCAGTCTCGCGGATATGGACAAACACATTTGACACCATGAAGAACTTTCGGGGAAGAGAATGTCAACCTCTATATAGCAGTCTCGCTTTAGAGGAAGTATCCTTCTCAACACCCTCCTAAGGATCCTATCGCAGCCCAGGTTCGGCAGCAGGTTGTGTGTGCAATAGTGTAGTGCTAAAAACAATAAAAGCATGCACAACGGTTTAATTGCAAACAACACTTCTATAGTTTAAATTCAACCATTCATCCTTAACCCCAACCTGCAAAACAAGGGTTAGCAAAGACTACTCCCCTTATACCTCCCATCTGCAAAAACATTTAATACTTTATATTAGGAGCGTACCTTGTTTCCATGCTGCAAAAAAAATATTTTTTTAAAAAAGAAACAGGCCTATGTCCACTATGAGTTTTAACTCTATCCCCAGCAGAGTCGCCAAGCTGTTGCGACCCTCCCGAATTCTTTTGAAGGTGAATTACACAAAAGGCTAATGGATTACTAAGTCCGAAGACTTGGCACGGACCCTCCCAAGTCCTACCAATCGCGACTTGATACTAAGAAATTAATCTATTTAAACATGCAATTATACTCAATTCGGAGCCGCCACTAACCAATTAAGGTTGATTAGAAACCTAAGTAAAGTATGGGAGAATGCTTTACTTTTGCGAACCAGAGATTCAATAAGTCCGGGGACATGGTTACGTTAGATTAATCTAACGCCCTTTCGGTACCTTTTACTTTAATTTCAAAAAATATTTTGCAGGCAATGTTGTTAATTTTAACTTAAGCTACTAACATGCAAATGGTGGTCATGCGGGTGCACAATCAATAAAATAACATTCAATAAAAATGCTAATAAAAATGCATGCCCTAAACATGATTTCTAAATGCCATGACACCTAATTTTTTTTTTTTTTAAATGTTAATTATATGCAATCTTAATTTAAATTTAATATGCATGAATGTATTTTAATGACATGTGAGATGCAATTCATATGGCATAACTTGAACCATCACAATATGTGTGCAATCTAATTTACATAATCTTAAATATGCATGTGCTTCATGATATGGGATGGATGATGTGGTAATTCTATATGCATGTTCTTTTTATGATTTTTTAAATACATATACGCAACCTACACTAAACAATGATGACATGAAATGGGATTATGTGGTGTGCATATTATGAAATCTATATGACCTAAGTAACATTTTTGTTCCTTTTTCTTTTTGTTTTGGTTTTATTAAAGGGAAATTATCCTAATTCTATATGAATCTTAAAAATCAAGATGCGTTGCTTTAAACATGAAATGTGTATGGACCTAAATACCTAAATCCTAGATATGACATATGATGCATGAGATGTGATGAGCAAATAACGATAACGCACCAAAATATTTGTCCTATTGAAAATCCACCAATGTAAATCAATGACATATTATCTTAATGCGAATCAATTAAGCGAAGCAATCCCTAAATTTGCCATGAAAAGTCGAAATAATAAAAAATCTAACCCGACGTCTCTCGGCTCAATATTTTTTATTACTGTGACTTAATATGACAAATTTCATAATCAGATAATGATAAAATAAATTAGAACAAATCAAATCAAAATCGCAAACCATGAAACTGAATATTTGATCTGAATTTAGTCTAAAGAAATTACCTAGTTAAGGGCACGGCTTTTCTCGCTAATAACAGCACCTGCACAAAGAAAAATTAGAGAACAGCCCCAAGGAATAATCACGTCTCAATGTGAGGGTGTAATTTGGCCGAGTGTAAATGCAGAGGGAACAGCCGGCGTCAGAGCTCCGGCGAGGACTGGGCGGCAACAGCAGCAGAGAGGCGCAGCGTCGGTGACTGGCGAACAGCAGGGTCACGGGTTGCAATGGTGGTAGTGAGCAGTGGCGTCGGGGCGAGCTCGCGGGTGCAGAGGCGCGGTGGAGCGTGGGTCAGCGTTGGGTGGTCAATGACCGATCAGGGGCGGCAGGAGACGATGCGGCGAAGCAGTGGCGGCTTCAGAGGTGCTGACGCGAACGGAGTTCCGGCGACAGACGGGGCAGCAGCGGTGCGACGGTGGTGCGGCAACGAGCTGCTGTAGGCGTTGAGGACGGTGGCACGGGTCGGCGGGCGAACTTGCTTGGTTGTGGGCACTGCAAGCGTGGTCGTCAGGCTCCGAGCGGAGTTGATGGTGCAGTGGCCGTCGCGAGGGCAGAGCGGCGAAGGCACCGACGGGATCTGGTGGCGAGCGGGTTGCAGAGTCGTGGGGGTGCTCGCGGTAGTGGAGTTCCGGCGGCAAATGATGGTGGAGTTGAGCGGCGGTACGAGCAGAGGATCTCGGACCGGCGGCGATGTGGGGGCGCAAGAGCGGCGGCAGTAGTCTTGGCAGCGCGGAGGAAATGGGCAGCAGGGACACTAAACAGAAACTCACGAGGAAGATGAACAGTAGTCCATCTTTTTTCCTTTTTTTAACTTTCTCTCACCTGACACTCTCTCTCACCTGTCTCTCTCACTCTCTGCCGAGCCCTCCCCCACGCTCACTTTTCTCCTCACGTCATCTCTCTCTCCCTGTTTTCTCTTTTTCTCTCCACCCTTTTTTGACTTTTCTCCTTTCTTCTTTCTTTTCACTTTCTGCACATTTGTATTCTTTTTTTTCTTTCACGAAGATGAAGAGAGAACCCCCTTTTCTTCCTCTTTTCTTTTGTGAACTTTTGAAGAAAACGAATGAAGAAGCCCCCCCTTTGGTTCCGAAACCTCGCCCTTTATTTATAGAGGAAGGCTCAAAGTTGTTTTTGCGAGTGAGATATTCACTCAACAACTCCAATAATAAAAAGGCTCCAAAATCAAATGAAAACTGATTTTTTTTTAATTTTGAAATGAAGATATATTTTCAACAAAAAAAGTTTCCAAAACCGAAATCTAAAATATTAGGTGTCCACAGGGGTATTAGCATACCTTTCGCATTCAGGTGTTTTGAGCTCTTCAGGGATCTCAATGCCGGCGTAATTGGACAGGTCTATGTGATCTTGTCCTTGCAGCTGGCTTAACTTTTCATGATATTTTCAAACTGTCTATGATGTTGGTTACTCTCTGGCAAATTTGCGAGTGTCATGATGGTGCTTAAAGCAGCTACGGAGTTGGGCTCGGCTTGAGTGGATTCCATTTGCCTCGAGAGTTGTCGAAGGACAATGGACATCTATCCTACGCCATCTTCAATGCTAGCGAGGCGATTTTGTACATCATTCTGATCGGGTCCTATCACATGAGGCCATTCGCGGGTGACTAATAGTTGGCGATTCATAATTACCTATCATCGTGAAAATAATGAATGAGCATGAAAGTAAACAAAGACTGACCCATGGCAATGGTCTAACTGCTTTTTATTTATCAAAAGAGGATTTTATAGACCATCGACTTTTGACATCTAAAACTCGAAAATGACAAAAGAGAATACTAGATATTAAACAAAAGTCCCTAAACAATGGGACAAAACTTTCACGATATTAACACGAGGGGATGCATGATTGCTATTTCATATGCGACGGGGAGCCTTGTTCTTGCGTAGATGCTTGCTTTCTTGGACCGGCTCTGAGGTGTGTATCTAGCCCATTCCCAAATCCCTTTCCATAAAGTCTGTTTGTTCGTGCTAACTTATCTCACTAATTGGGTGAGGGACCAATGGCTTCAACTTTGTCGGGATACAATGGTTGTTGATGTAGGACGCAGAGGCGTGGTGGGCTTTTTCTTCTCCCTCAAGCCCTTCAGGTACCACGATCCTTTTGCGATGGCACTTGTCCCAGGTTTCCTCGATAATGGCAATCTCGAATGTGTAGTCACGGCTGTGATGGGTAAAACGGAGTGGATGTATTTTCCTCTTGGAAAGCGGCGGGATCTCCTGAAGGGCTCCATACTGTCGGGCCACCCTATATGGGTAATAAGGGGTGCCGCCGATGAGACCGAGCAAAGGAATTGGATGGCTACGTCTGTAAGCAAAGCGAGCTCCCTTTTCATGAAACCAACCAGTACACCATTGGAATGTCTCAGGAGCGGGGTCTCTTAAGAAATTTATCCAGTTAAAACAGCTTTGGTTGGGAATATATGGCCCTAGGATCACAAATTTCTGTAATGGATTTTCGAAATCATTTGTTTCAGACGATTGCATGAAGTATCGAAATTCGCTTAAGTGAGAAAGGAACCAGACCTACAAAATTTCCGGGGAGGCTCGCATGATTTTTTCCGTGTTTTCTTTAAAACGATTAAGAGATAAGAATATATCGGCTAAAATCATGTTGACGCAATTTTGCCCTCTTGAAACCTGATCAACCATCCATGCCATTGAGGGACTTATGACGTTTCTTTGATGGGGAAAAATGATGAACCCGAAAAAGGCTAAAAGGAAAATTTCACTTTTTTGGGCCATGAGTTGATTTTCAAAACAGGCAATCAAAAATGCTAGTGGACAGGTATTATGGTTGTTTTCAAGAGTTTGTCTCACAATATGGACTTCAGTTCTTAAAAGTCGTGCTAACCCACGCAACGGGTCAATGCCTGTTGGTGGCTTAACAAGCCAATTCTCAAGAGACTTTCCAGTGATGATGCTGTATTCCTCTAGAGTTGGGGTTAGCTCGAACCTACCGAACATAAAAATGGATGTTCTCGAGCACCAGAAATGTGCCATGGCCTGCAGGACTTCAGGATGAACAGAGATTTGGAACAATGATAGGAGGTGACCGACTTTGGCTTTCACGTGCTCTTAGGCAAACTGGTCCAATTGACCCCACCATTTGAAGAGCTCCGCTTTGGGAGTGGGAATAAACTGGATGTCATCTTCTCCCATTGCATATAAACTGGGACTCAAAAAACCTACCATAAATTGTCATGGGCCAATAAAAAAGACTGAGTAAAAGTAAAGAAATTACTTTGCTTTTAAAGAAAATGGCAAACACAAGGACATGCGCATGGGATGTGTGGCTCGATTTCTAACTAAGAAGGTTTGTTGAAATTAAAAGGGTATCCGCCCGTCGCAGTCTCGCGTTAGCAGCATACCCTCCTAACCTCGGCTAGAGAAATTCGGGGAAAACAAAGGCAACCTCTACATCGCAGTCTCGCGTTCGAGGTCGTATCTTTCTTGACACCATCCTAAATATCCTATGGCGGCCCAGGTCCGGCGATCGGGTTGTATGTGCCATGTGTAGTGTTAAAACAGTAAAACATGCACAACAGTTTATAATCACAAGATAATCTATTTTAAACAAAATTAAAATAAATTTCTAAGCTACTAACCTGTATAAAGAAAAAAAAAACCTAAGTCAGTAAAGAAATTAAACAAGACAAAAAAGGCCTAAGTCCTCAAATTCCCCAACAGAGTCGCCAAGCTGTCGCGACCTCTTTTTTTTCGGCGCTCACAATTAGGTACAGGCGTTGGCGGAGGCTAATGGTTCGGCTAGGTTTATTTTAGCCCGGACTCTCTCAAGTCTACCAATTCACGACTTAATGGTTCAAGTTTTTTTAACCTGTGAGTTAATTTAAAAAGGAGTCGCCACTAATCGATTTAGGGTGGGTTGATTAGAAACCCAAGTGAAGTATCGGGAGAAATATTCGCTCCTGTGCAACCAGAGAAATTAGGATCGGGGACTTGATTACACTAGTTAATCACTAATGCTCTTTCGGTACCTAATCTTGTTTAAACCCTAAGGCTTTTGGATATTTGAGGGATTTTCCATGCATTTTTGGGGAGGAAAAACATTTTTGGGTCTTTTTTTTTTTTTTTTTTTTTTTACATAAAATGGAATTTTTGGATTTTTTTGGTATTTTTAGAAAATACAAGTCTTTTTGGCTTTTTTATGAATTTTTGGCATTTTTGGAAAATATGAAATATTTTTGATATTTTTGACTTTTCGGAAAATAAAATATTTTTTAATATTTTTCGGAAAATAGAGTATTTTTGATTTTTCTTATTTTTTGGAAAATAAAATATTTTTTTACTATTTTTTAATATTTTTCGAAAATAAATCATTTTTTGATTTTTTTAAAATAAATTATTTATTTATTAAAATATTATTTAAAATAATAGAAAAGCCGACCGAGGTTGGGTTCGCGGGTTGGGTCCGGCCGGGTCGTTGACCCGAAACACAGACGGGCCCGTTACGCGGGCCTGACTCGTTTTTTTCTCTTTTTTTTTTTGTTATTTATTAAAACGGCCCGATGGCCCGTCATTTTGGGAACGATCCGGCCCGACCCGATGACTCGGCGAAACCCTACCCAGATCCAACCCGAATTCGGCGATGACCCGGTTCTGCGAGGAACCCTACCCGACCCGGATTCGACCCCTCGACCCGGTTTCCGGCCGCCCCCCAAAATCGCAGAAACCCTACCCGACTCTTGGCCCGGGTCCGACCCGACGACCCGAGGCCGCGATCCAGAAAATCAAGAACCCTAGGGTTCTTGATTCGCGGCGCCGAGGGGGGAACGAAGCGTCGCCAGGGCAATGGCGGCGACGACTGCGATGGTGGCGGCGGTGACGATGGCGACGGTGATGACGGCGACCCTTATTACCTATGGTGAGGTGGCGGACAGCGAGCGGCGGAGACGGCGACGGCGAGCGGCGGAGACTGCGATGACGGCAAAGGGTGCGCGACGCCCCTTCCCCTTCAATTTCTCTCTCTCCCTCTCTACCCTCTCCTCCGGGTAGCCTCGGATCTCCAGTCGCTCGCCCTCAAACCTCCCCCGAAGTCTCTTGGAGGGAGGTCGGTTTGAGCTCGCGGCCCGATTTCCGCCTTGCTCGCTCTTTGAGCTCCCCGAAGTCTCTCGGGAACCCCTCTGAGCTTGCTGGCCTCCTCTCTCTCCTCTGTGTGTGCTTTTCGATGAAGGTGGAGGGCCTATTTATAGGCGAGAGGGCGACCGGTCGACGGAGCTTCGACCGCCGATCCCTGCACGCCGAACGACCTCTGCCGATCGAACCGGCGTCCCATCCGCCACCTGTTCGCCAGCTGCCCCCCACGTGCATCACCGTTCGTCCGCTCATCCAGCGTCGCAGCCTCTGCGCATGTGCTGCAGAGGCGGACGGAGGAGGAAGATGATCGAAGAGGGCCGGGCTGGAGAAGGAGGAAAATGGGCCGTAGGGGCCCATGCGAAGGGGGAAGAGAAAAATGGGCTACTTTTTTGTTTTGTTTTTGTTTTTGTTTGTTTTGTTTTTTTTATCCAAAAAAGGCAAAATAAATAATAATAATAATAACCTAATTAATTAAAAAATGAAATTTAGGCGTCAACAGTGTTGCTCGATTTTCGTTTGCTGCTATCTGCCATCTCATCTGGAAGAAAAGGAATAACATTATATTTCAAGGTGAAGCCTTGGTAATCTCGGCTATCAAAAACCACATCATCAGGGTGGTTAAAGACAAAGCTCTCTTGTTTCACAATGTGCCGGACAACACAAGAAATAGAAGACTCCAAAGATCCTAAGGGTTTGACCCTTCCATCTTCGAGGATGCTTCCTCTTCTTAGTGCTGTTTGCCTTATTTGAGTGTCTTTGCATTTGTTCTGCTCCAACCATTCTCTCGTCCCGCTTGCTGATGCGGTCTTGGAGGGTTGCTGCTTTGGTGTTTTTTATCCTCGTTGGTGGCGGTTGTGCATTTTCTTCCTTTGTTGTTTCTTTTGCACCGGTGCCCTCTCACTCTTTGACCTTTATGCTCCTTGAGTGATTGTTTGGTCCCAGTCTTTTGTACAGTTTTGGTTCAAGCTAATCTATTCTTACCTTTACCCAAAAAAAAAAACAATCAGGTCTGAAATGAGAAATTATTATATGCTCTACAAAATGTGTAATCAAATATCATCTCAATCATGAATTAGGTAGATTTGAGCCCATGGGATCAATTGTTGAACTGAATTTCCACATGAGAATTATAGACCATACAGTAAAATTTCATGCAAAATGGGGTTATAGACGTGACCTGAAAAATAAAATTCACTCTACTATCCAAAATCAAGTCCACAAAAACTTATTTTAGAGCCGACCTGCCAAGGATATAAGAGAGCCACTGTCAATTCGTTTCTATTTCGAGTATTCTAAAAACGTAGGTAAATGTTCTAAGATCCTCCTGAACTTAAACTGTCTTAGATGGACACATCAAAAGGCCACTAATATCAGTCCTCATGTTGGCCTATTCTTGTCTACATCTCTCTCATGGTCACCGGACTCCTGTTCGAACAATACTAAAAAACAGCCACGTCGCCAGCAAATTAGAACGATGGAATTAAACGCATGAGGCAAATAATGCGACAAGAAAGAAACCGGCGAGGGGACATGACTGGAGGAAAGAAGCACCCATTTTCTCTCTGCTCAACCTCACTTCTCTTTTAGCAGAACAGAGGAAACAGATGGGTGTAAAAGTGGAGAAAACTTGTGGATGTAGTCTGAGCTGCTTGTGGATATAGTATGACCAATCTCTTAAGAGTATATATAAACAAGTGTTCCTAGCTAACTTGGTAGTAAAAATGCATAGTTTATTGCATAAAGAAGCTGGAACAGCTCCTTTTTTTCGGTTGTTCAAACAAGTTTAGAGTGACGTCAAAGTCCACTTTTAACCTCCTTACCCTTCTAGCCAAACTTGTCATACTGGGCAAAGTGACATTACTCTGATCTCAAGCTCAGTCACATTGTGACAATAATAAAAAAGTATTGGAAACAAGGCACGGTGTTACTCTTGATAATTACGCAAAGCACGATAATGATTTAAGATCACGAGACATTTTGAATAAGAGCAATCTTTTTTATTATTACATTATAATTATCAATGATATTATATTAGAGATTCTTAAGATTTTCTATAGAATATTATCCTAAGTTAGGGACAACTATGATATTATTGTTGATTATTTATATCAATTAAGATTTTTTTTGATAGGATATCATTATTTGATTGTACATATCTTAATTGATAAATATCACCTTCGATAGTCTCTACAAAGCCTATAAATGGCTTATGTAATCTTCATTATGATATATCAAAATATACACTAATCCCTTTTCCCACATTTTTATATTTAACTTTTTGCACCTGGTGCACTCCAGTTTTTACAAGATTGAAGACTCCGATACCAAGTTGAGAAATAAGAAAGATATGTAGAAGAAGGTAATTGTCACATGTGTTACTTTGTTATTTTCATGGTATCAACTCTTATTTGGGATTGTGATAGAATTTGGATCCCATTGGTCATGAACCATGAATCTTCTGATGGAACCGGGAAATTTTTGCCTTTAACATCCGTCACGCTGCCTCAACTCCATTGACCCAAAGGCACGTCCACTTTTCTATAAAATTCGCTATGTACTTTTTCGATTGATGAGATTTTTTGTTTTTTGTGGGACGTTCTTATTTTTCTAGGTGCAAATCAATTCTGTGTAGACTCAATTTACAAAGACGGGGGATCTATGGTCCCTAGTCTCTCTGTAGTGGGATAGGGATATAAATTATTCGAACCAATAGAGATATCAAATTATCGAATCACTTTTGCCTTTTCTCACTTTGCGGAACGGTGCTTTAAATTTCTTTTTCCGATCAATAAGCAAAAGTGGTACCACCCTCTTCCCGTGTTCTCCAAAATGACCCTGGTGACGTCACTTGGCCTCAGCACCGCTTCGTCATGCGCCAAGGTCATTGATGTTCATCTACCTTGCGTAAAGGTGTTAGAGAATATTCTCAATTTTGCTCCCTGTCCTCGACCAAGAGAGCAGCTCCAGGCCCACTTGACAGCGCATGAAACCGAAAGCAGTGAACCCGACGAGAAAATATTGGCTGGGTCTTACCTCCGAGAAAATATTGGGTGGGTTTAACCTTCCACGTAGGCCAAATGTATCACCATACAAAATCGACACCTGGCAAATTTGGGCCCACCTGTCAGCGCCCACTTCTCCGTTAACTCTCCGTCTCCTCCCCTCCGTTTCCGCCCACACCTCTCTTTCCCTCTTCTCTCTTACTTCTCTTTTTTCGAGAAAATTTCCCTTGTTAGTCTGACACGCGCAAGGAAAAGACAAGAAAAGCAGAGAGAGAGAGAGAAAGGGGGGGTGGGAAAGAAGTGAGGGAGGAAGTCTTCTTCTTCGATCATCTTCGACCGAGTATCCCCCACTCCCGACACCGCTGCTTCCCACCGCCTCGACGAGCCGCTCTTGACGCCGTTGTTTTTCCCGACACGCGACCGCCGCCGCTGCCCCGAGCGCCACGGCACCCTTGCTCGCCACTGCGGACGTGACCCAACGTTTGCAACTTGTCACTGCCTTCCCTCTTGCAGTCGATCCGCCTCCCTCGACATTCTTGCCGTTTCGTCACCAGCGTCACTAATTCTGTTCCACCATCGACAACACTGCTGTTGTTCCGCCACCGACGATGCCAACGACGACCAAGTCGCTGTCTCGTTTGTCCGAGCAGCTGCCCATGACGTCTTCTGCCCCTGCCCGCGACCCTCTCTCTCCCTCTTCTCTCTCTACTTCTCTTTTCTCCAACCGCCACCACCGTCACCGACTCTCCTCCTTCTGTAATAGACTCGCTCCAAGCGCCGCCGCCAGACTCGTCATCTTCCTCAAGCAAGACGATCGTCAAGGCAGTGGCAGCCACTGTGGCCAGCTTGCTGGTTGTCGCGACGATCGGACTCGGAGACGAACACGGAGTTGGAATCGCCGTCACCGTCGCCGTTGCCGTCCCCATCGGACTCTGATGCCTCGGAGGAATCCTCCTGGCGGCGGCGGCATCGGTGACGGAAGGAGTGGAGCGGTTCTAAGAGGGAGAAGCATAGGAGGAGAGAAAGGAGTGGCGGCGGTAGCAGCAGTAGTGGTAGGAAGAAGGAGAGAGGACGCGTGGATAGAGAGAAGGAGCGGAGGAGGTCAAGGCAGGATGAGAAGAGGAGTGGCAGAAGGAGCGCTCGCGATGGATCTTCTGGTGGTTCCAATTCAGAGACGGAGAGAGTTCGCGTTGATCCGGAATCGGTTCTGAAGCGGCCATGAGCTGACTCGAGCTCGAGCCATGGCAGACGCAAGAAAAAAGAAAAGAGAAGTGGAGAGAGAAGAGGGGGAGAAACGGAGGGGAGGAGAGAGAGTAAATGGGAGAGAGACGGAGTTAATGGAGAGAGTTGACGCTACAGGTGGGCCCAAAATTTGCCACATGTCAACTTTTGTATGGTGATACATTTGGCCTACGTGGAGGGTTAAACCCACCCAATATTTTCTCCTTACCCTCCACGTAGGCATAGGGTAAAACCATTCAGAATCCGACACGTGGCTCCACGTAGGCGACGGGGTCAGAGGTTCAAAATTTGCGCGGAGCGCTCTTGGGCCCACCACTCTGACGCTCTCTCTCCTCTGCTCTCCTCTGCGACCTGTCGACTCATCCTCTCTCTCTTCTCTCTCTCTTTCCCCGTTCTCCGTTCCATTGCGGGAGAACAAAAATCGCAAGTGCTTCTCTTCCCCCTCCTCTGCTCTCTCTCCTCCGCTGGTTGCCCACGACGCCGACGCCGACGCCCTTTCCACCTCCGCCGACGCCGACGCTCTCTCTCCTCCGCTGGTTGCCCACGACGCCGACACCGACGCCCCTTCGCCGGTTGCCTCCATTGCCCCCGACTCTGACGCCCCTCAAGCCGGTTGCCTCTGTCTCTCCCGACTCCGATCCTGACGCCCCTCCGCCTCCGCCTTCGCCCTTGACGCTTCTGCCTCCGCCGTCGCCCCCGACTCCGACGCCGTCACCGACGCTCCTTCGCTTCCCTCTCGCGACCTCTGCTTTGCTCTCTCCCTCTTTCCTCTGCGAAGCGCCTTTGCTGGCAACCCCGACGCCGACGAACCCCTGCTCGCGTTTTGGCCTCCCTCTCCGCGAACGAAGGTCGCTCTGCTCGCTCTCTCCCTCTCTCTTTCCTCTACGAAGCGCCCCCTGCTCCTGAACACGGACGTTGTCGACACCGTCGCCTCCCGCCATCGCCTTCCCAAGCCCCACCAATAGGCACCCCATTGGCGACTCCCGTACGTTCGAAGGTTCGTTTTGTTTTTGGATTCCACTTAGTAGAATTTGGTGCGATGTTAATGTTTAAGTTTATAGATACATCTGTATTGCTCCTCTACTAAACCCAAAAGCATATTGAATGAAGAGCCTTATTTTTCTGTCGTCTCTGTGGGAGAGAGAAATGAACATGTGAAACTCTTTAGCTGACGAATTGTCTGAGATGATCAAATTCCCCTTTTTTGCCTTGCCCAGAATTTGTGTAGTTTGAGATGATCCTACCCAGGTGGTCCTTGAGAGACAAATATTTTGGGTTTTAATCCTTGAGAGAATGACTTCTAGATGGTTGGTCTAGACTAGTATTTAGTTCTTGCATATTTTGGTCACAGCTCGAATTATCGATCACTTGATCTTGCAAAATCTTTCTTTACTAGAACATGCCTATGCAAAACGTGGATTACTGATAAATTTTTGCCCGCTACATTGCAGGTGGATGGCAGCGACCTTGGTTGACTACTACATCAACGTTATTCCGCTTGCGGTATGAACAAATTATTTGTCTCGGCTATTACAGATCACACCTCTTTACGCAACTTCATCAATTGATAAGTTTGAAAACCATCTTAACTATAACACCATATAAGAAAGCTGCGAGTGTTTTATTACATAACGACATATACTTAAAGCCAATGTTCAGGTAATGCAGTTTCCTGTCGCATTGACAAGCTTCTAGGAATAAGAAAAACCAAAACATGGTACCTGATGTGTTTGCTGGTAGTACTTTCCAGTTTTCACTGACAAGTTTTCATGGGAGCAAACGGACCCTGATTTTATACATGTTGGAAAATTGACTCAAAATTGCATGAAGTTGAAAGCTGACACTCCAATAATGCTGTATAAGGAACTGGTGATTGCACGAATTCAATCTACTTCTATGTCAATGCAAGATGATATATTTCATTTGTTGTTGAAGCTTTTTTTATATGGAGTTCTATGAAGAATTCACAGTGCATGCTTACAATTAATATGTCTTCAGGCTTGGATTTGGTAAAAGGAATCGAACTTTTTTAGTGCTTTACTTTGGACAGTGCTTCTTTGCCTAGGCAGGTATGACTTAAATTCTCTCGACGGGATTTCGGCTTATTATTTTGTAGTTGCAAGTGGCACAAAAGCCACTTTAAGTTGTTTTAACAGGAAAAATGCTTTCGATTGAATTCTCAGCTGACATTTATGTGCATTATGATGCGATTCTTATCTCAGTGTCACAACGTGCTTCTATATTCTTTTGCAATTTCTCAAGCTCTCACCTCAAGAGTCTTCACAAGATATGTTCTGCTGCAGCATTCTAGCAAGTATGTTTGCACTCCATTTTATTATATCATTGTTGTTTCTACGGGATTCTGGATATAGTACTTTACGGAGACATTATGAGCTCATGGTTTCGCCGGACTACGGTAAACGAACAATTTTCTGTTCTGGAGCTATAAATCTTAAGAGTTTCAGACATTGTTTAGGTTGCTCTACATATTCAGTTTTAATAACGGGCTACTAATGTGGCCAACCACTCCAAAATTATGCTTTCAGTTTTGAGCTGCAGTCTCTTTCTTGAGGAGAACAACAAATGGAAAGTTTTGATGTGCTAATTCTGTCATTTCCAACTATGATTTTGGGTGTGCTGGAATACCTTTTTATCTGAGCAATTTCTTTCTTCAGGGATGGCGTAGAACAGAAGAAGCAGCATTTTCCTGTTATAATTGCTAGAATCACTTTCATTGTTTGGGTTGTTTGATTGGCTTTAATTTGATGCAGGAATTTCGGTTGATCAACAAAGAGGAGCTTGCACCGCTTAATGAACTCGTCGAATCTATTCTTCAATTGTAGTGGTGGGGGGGTTTTGTTTATCCTTTGTTTTCTTGTTTCCCTTTTCCCCCTTCTTTTGGATATCTAGATTGAGATTTTTTGGCGAACTTCTTTTCGTCGTTTGTGAATGAGATATCTTGATTCAGTTCATTGCCTTGTCTTCAGTGTGTTTATATATGTTGATTTGGTGTAAATTCTATACATCAAACAAGAAAACTCTTGGTCTCCCAATGTCATTTAGTGCAGTTTTAGAGCATGCAGTGAATTTTGTGATCCTTCTGTAGAAAGAAGTTCGTCCATTCAAGACGTTTGAGGGACTTGCAAGAGAAGCCCTTGCTTGTCTGTCGATAGAAAATGCTTGAAACAGCATGTCAGTTCGCAATTCTCTGCAGCATAATAAGAATTGATTTCTACAGAGGTTCAAGTTCCTCCTTTTTCGGGTACTCCTGTACTTTGAAAATCTTCCATCTGAATCATCTCTCAAAACTTGTAATGTTCGGCAACATAATCACGAGTTGGCATTGAATAAGAAAAGTATTTGCTGACCGCAATCTCGCTCTGAGACCAGAATTCCTCAGGATTTGATGCTAGTGGTCATTGAGACTGTAGCAGAGACATAAAACTGTTGGTCTAGTAAGAAACTACTCCAGCTATTCAAGTCATTTCTCGCGCCCTGTAGATCTATGCTTGAAAGTATGCATGGCATTCGCCTGTTCCATGCTGACTTCATATATATATAACCTGAAACCTGATATTGTTGATAAGCATGGTACAGGAACTATGAGTGAAATAACAGCCTTGCATTCGAATATGGGATGTAACTAAACCAGATTTTGACAACCCAAAGTGAAAAATTACAGATAAAGATAAAGAAGGGAGATCTTTCATTCTGTGTAATTTGAAGTATTACAAGGTCTTCTGTGCCACACAATCGAATTCACTATAATTTAACTTCATGGGATTTCTCCAATCCCCTAAACAGAAAAGTCTCCTATCATTTTGTTTCGTTTTTTTGGCACCATGGGCTCATAATCTTTCTTTCAATGGTATTCTGTAAATTTTCTTCTGAATAAATTATTCACTAGAATCCCTTGAGCGGCCTTAAATTCAGCAGCTCAGTTACTCTAATGTAATACCGGCCAGCCTGAGCACTAGGCCAAGGAACTTTCTGATTTAGCTGTGGCATCTTCGGCTGACAAGATTTCTTGAACCTTGACAGCATGCGTTCATCTCTCTTATGCACCCAAAATTGCATCACGGAGAAAGGAGACGCTTCTCCTTTTAGCCTTACTTCCTTCTCTTTGTTGATTCGCAAATGCACCCAGGGAGCGGATTTGCATAACAACTTTCCTCTAGTTTTGGGAATTCCCCGGACTCCCTCAAATACGGAGCTCCTGTTCGATCTCTGTGAAGTTTCTTCACTTTGGAATTGAATTTCTTCCAAGAAATCTTCCCCTCATCTAGTTCATCAACCAGTTTAACAAAATTCATCCTGCATGCACAAAGAGGAGATGAAGATGAGATGCCTGTCGATGATCCATATCAGGACAGAAACAAAACCAAATATCAAAATGGGGAGAAAAATAAAACAAATCAGACAAACTGAAAAGAGTAGGAACAGGATAATAGTTACTTGTCTGGATTAATTGTCTTCTTGAAATTCTCGAATCGCCTATGGCCTTGAACTGCTTTTGCCATATTCCCATCATAAGTATAAAGAAACACATTGCTCAGAAGAGCGACAATGTAATCTATACCGGCAAGCATGTTTTGATGATTCTTGAAAGGAGCAAGCTCTTCTTCTGTTGCCAGAGTAGAATGTGAATATATATGTTGGGGTACTCGTCCTTCAGATATTGCATACTTCCTTTTCCATAAGCATCACCAGCCACCAAATAAATGCGGGTAGTAGGTGGGAATCGAAGAGCCTTTAGCAGAAGTGAAGTCTCCCTAGGAGTCAATGGACAGCCGCCAAGTAACCTCCTCTCTGTTCCATTAATCTCTTTCTCCTTCCAATGACTTACTTCATATCTCATCAACCGTAGTTCCTCGTCCTCCTCAGCTGTCAAATTGTGACTGCAGCCAGTAAATGCCAGCATATCTTTCTCATACCTGTGAGGAATCAATAAAAGATGAGTTGTGATGCCTCAAGGACAATGGTACGTCTCCACAATAAAGATGCAACATTTTCAGATAGTAATCTTATCATGGAAGTGCAAGCTATTATGAAAAAATAAGCTATTATGAAATTATGTATATCTCTTTCAACAGTCAAAACATACCATGAGAAGATTCCCAATGTTCTCCTCTGAATTGGTCCATGGTTGAACTGCAAATGGTCTCTTTAATCGCACAGACTGAGGAGGAAAGGCACTCAACGAATCTAAAGCATAAAACTTACATTAAAGTTGCATGGACAATAGAAAACAAACAGTAGCATCTAGAATTGGAATGCCCAAAGAAAGGCAGGCAGACAGGAACACACATGTCTAGGGCGCAAACCCTTTCTTTGAATTTATTTTAACTAGAATGACATAATATCCTAGGCCGAAGCGACGTTGGAAATGAAATGAAAGGGTCCACGCATACACATGGAGGCATGCGCCTGCTTATGTACATACGCATGTATACTCAATTACCAGAATAGCACCATACAACAAACCAGAAACTCTTTTTTTTCCCGTGTAACTACAGAAACAAGAAACAGTAACAAGAGATACATATCTCTGCATCTATTGGCTATAATTTCAAGATGTCAAAATCAGCTCCTTTACTACAAAATGACAGCATGAAGCAAATTCAAGTGCAAGGAAATATAAACCAGATCCTCACTTCTAAACGTTTCAGTAGAAACAAATCCCTCATTCTGTAGGCCAATTCAGTTTACTCGTCTAATCCTATAAATAAGTCACAAAAATTCACAGCAAAATACATCACTTATGATGTTAGATTATGTAAAGGATACCATTTTAGAAACATTTTAGAAATACAATTTAGATTAATTGGAGAAAGCTCTACCAGATACAGGCCTGAGTTGAAAAATTGCTGGGAGCAGGTAGGAAGTTTTCAACTTAACAGAGCAATGTTCACTTTACAATCAATTGAGTTGGCTAAGTGAAATAAAAATTGTTCAACTTTATTTGCGGGAGTACCCGATACATTTTCTTCAGAGCAAATATCTAGGGTTATTTTAAGAGAGCTTATGATAAGTATTTATATTGCTTTCCCTCCAAATTTTTGCTTTCCCGCTGAAAGAAAATAATTATCGTGAGCTTAGAATTATAAGAACATTTTTAAAAACACCATATGACAATATTTACACGTTTTTTAAGGTTTTAAGAAATGAGTAAAGCAAAAAGGGGAGAGAATGTCACCCCAAATACACCTAAGATTTACATAACGCAGAATGCCCCCAAAAGTCATTTATCTGACCCACAGAACGAAGTGAGAACTAAGTTAAAGCAAAGCTTACTTTGACATAAATTGGTAGATGACTAATGTAGGTATACCAAGAATGTGTCAAAATGGGTACACTAAATTATGTGACATGAATTAAATTGGTGATGACAGGAGTAGATTCAATTCACAAGATGGTGACTTATTCATATATCCAATGTTAACATCATTTAGTATGATGGTAATTGTATAACTTTAGTATACCTAGAATTATTCTTGACAACAATGGAACACCAGTAAATTTTCTAGAAAGGATCGGGCCCTATTTCCTTTCTACTGAATTTAAGGTACACGATAAAAACAGAGCATAGGAATTTGAAAGCTTGTCTTAGCTAACATAGAATCCTAGTTAAAACAACAATATCACACAATCAATGAATCAATGGAGTGAAACTGGTCTTAACAGTAATCGCTGTAAAAAAGCTACCTCTGAACAACTCAAGGTTCTGCATAGTGGCATGATCGAGATTAACAATTGAAGGCAACCCCTTGCTTGCAGCGGCCAATTCCATCAGCTCCAGCTGTTCATCCTCCATAAGCTCCATGGATTCCTTGGCAATTCTGCGAGCAGTGGCCTTCTCCATTGCAGCTTTTCGTCTCTCTGCTTCTTTTTCTCGACGAAGCTCTTCTTTTTGTCTCTTTTTCTCCGCCTTCCAAAAAAAAAAAAAAACCAGAGAAGTTGGTAAAGAAAAGAGAAAAGAAGAGATGCTGCTTAACCAATCAAATAAAGCAAAAGAAACTAACTAGTGAAAATGCAATATCAAGCTCAAATACTTACCTTAATAGATTCTTTCTGTAAATACTTCTCCCGCCGCTCTGATTCTCGCCTTTGCTCACGTAGCAATCTCTCCTCCTCTCTCTGCTGTTCACGCATCAACCTTTCTTCTTCCTTCCTTCTTTCACGATCAAATCTTTCCATCTCTTCCCTCATTCGTTCCTCAGCCTGCAATAGAAAAATACAGGATATCAGTACATGCCAAAGTTTTCTCCACAAAGCTCACATATCCTTAAGTGATAAATGAAAACCTTTCTCCTCAAAATATTTTCTTTCTCTAGTGCTTTGCGAATTTGGTTTTCATCAGCTTCAACTTCCCTAGCGATCTGGGCTTCTTCAATCTGCAACAAAAATGACATTTTTGGTCACCCTAAAGCTATTTCAAAAAGTGATGACAATACTCTGCTCTCAGAAGCATCAGAATTACCTTGCGTTTTCTCTTGACATGCAGGTCAGAAGTATCATGCAAAATTGTCCTGTCAGGCAGGGTAGAAGAATCTTCTTGACCGATAAATGGATGGCTTCCTTGGTGAGCATCCATTTGAATGTTAACAAAAGACTCTCTCGGCTGAAGGGAATGATCATCTCTCAGAGGGGATAAAACACTGTTTCGCTCTCTATCTTCTTGCGAGACAAGGCATAATTGCAGTTGGTGACCTCGAACACCATCAACACTAGGCAGCTTCTCACTTCCATGAATAGATGACACTCTGGTAGTTGGCCCATCCACCGGGACATCAAGATAGTAAGTTTGGGCAATCCGTCCAGCGGTATGGTATCTTGTAGGCTGGTCATGCAGCAACTGATACTCATGGTGGAGAAGTCTTGAAGCAGCCTGGATAATCACACATAACACAAATATTGGCAATCCACACATGACTTCGAAAATTGAATGTTAACAAGCGAAACTATCATCAGAATTTTATTAGATTCTTCTAAGAGCAGTAAAAGTTCTTAAAATTAAAAAAGACAATTCCAGTTTTCATACAGAAAGACAAGAATCCAGAGATCAAATGCCTCCAGTTTTGTCACCAACCATCTCTACTTATTACTCATGCTACGTTAGGCGAAGAGGAATCAGAGAAATGTATGATAAGCAAATGAATTGCAACAAATCACAAGGCAATGTGAATCTTAGGTTATAACAATATAAAGCAAAGAGGTTTATCAAAATGATACAAAGCAAAGAAAATCTTCCTTCACAATCTACATTATAGTGGAAACTTGCTTTCAAAGAGCCATCTATCTACAAGAGCATGTTTACCATGGAGGTGTAGAAAATCCTAATGCAAATGTGCTCCATCTTTATCCGACTATGGGTGTGTTTAGTTTAATATTTTGAAAGCCCATTGGGAAAATGCAAAACAGTTTAGCCTAAAGGACTTTAGGCAAATGCAAATGCCATTTGGTAAACTATGCTTTGAGAAGCAACCTTAAGAAAAATGTTGTTTGGTAGATTACACATTTAAAAAGTCCTTTGGGTGATTAATATTAGTTTTTATCTTTAATTTCATTTGTTTAAAATTGAAAAAAAATAATGTATACAACTTTTTAAATATAAATTTTGACAATAATACTAAAAAAATTGAAATACATATATATATTTTAAAAAGATCAAACCCTTCATCAGAATTTTTTAATTTTTATTTGCTTAAAATTGAAAAAAAATAATAATGTACCCAACTTTTTAAATATAAATTTGAAAATAATGCTAAAAAATCAAATACATATATATAATTTAAAAAAAAAAAAAAAAAAAGAAGACCAAACCCTTCGTATGAACTTGGGAAAATCTCAAATAAGGATCCGAAGTGGCTTTATTTTCTCAAAAAAGACTTGAAGTGGAGTCTGTTTTAAATAAGGATCTGAAGTAGTCATTTAGTCTCAAAAGAGGACCTAACTCGTCGATCGGTGAATTGATTCATTTCTGATGCATATTCCGGTGACCTAATCAAGGTATTTTCGTCCAGAATATATATATATATATATATATATATATATATATTTAATTACCTTTTCCCTTGTTCATCTTCTCCATCTCTGAGCAGACCTCTAGTATCTCATCGGTGAAGTAATTGTCGGCGAGATCGAGCCACTTCAGCTTCTTTAGCCTCGCCACCTCCGGCAGCAGCGGCCCCATAAACTTGTCGTTGCCCAAGTCGAGTTCTTCGAGTTGGGTTATCGCTCGCAAGACTCTGCTGGGGAAGATCTCAGAGAGGTTGAGGAATTGGGGGGAGGTGGGGCTGCCGAGCTCCGATGAGAGGGTCTCGGTGAGGTTGTTGGTGGCGAGCGTGAGGTTGATGAGGTCGTGGAGAAGGCTGATTTTGGGTGGGATGTAGCCTAAGAGGCCGACGGAGGTGATGTTGAGAGAGACGACCCACGAGCTAACGTCGCACGTGACTCCGGTGAAATAGCAATGCGGAAAGGGTGGCAGCAAGGAGGAGGAGGAGAAGGAGGAGGAGGAGTTGACCCAGTCACCGATGGCGGCGAAGGGAGGCCCGACTGTGGCGGTTTTGAGCTTCAGGAGCACATCCAGGTCACTCTGTGCGAGGGAAGCAAAGACAAAGAGGAGGAAGATGAAGAAGACGCCATTCCAGGACGGTTTCGTCCTAAGTGAGTTCGGCGAGGCTGGCAAGGGCTCACTGACCTCTCCAGCCACTGGTAAGGGCAAGCAAGGGCCTGCAAGCCCTTGCTCACTACAGTAACCCGCCGCCGCCACAATGGGTGTCGAGCCCTCGCTGGCCCTGGGCGAGGTAGACCTTCCCGGCCCTTCCCCACTTCCGATGTTCTTGATTTGGGCAATGCCTATCTTCAACATTGATGAAGAAGATAATGAACAGGGACAACCATGGGTGGATCAGGAAGAAGATGAACAGGAGAAGAAAAACGAAAAGAGAATATTTTTTGGACAAAAATACCCTAGACCAGTCGCCGGAATACGCATTGAAAATGCATCGGTTTGCCACCCAGCAAGTCAAGTCCTTTTTGAGACTAAATGACTACTTTGAAACCTTATTTGAGATACACTCTACTTCAGGTCCTCTTTTGAGAAAATGAGGTCACTTTGGGTCTCTATTTGAGATTTTCCCTATGAACTTTTTAATTTTTATTGTTTAAAATTGAAAAAAAAAATGTATGCAACTTTTTAAATTCAAATTTTTACAATAATGCTAAAAAATTAAATATATAAATAATTTTTTTAAAAAGACCAAAATATATTTAATTTTTTTAGCATTTATATAAATTTTATTTTTAGCATTATTTTGGCATTTAAAAAAATAATAATAACGAGGGCAAAATTAGAAATTTGAAGAATGAGTGATGATAGTTTTGAAAAAAAAAATTTCAGTATTTAGCCAAATGCCGAAAGCTTAAAGCTAATGCCTATTAGCATTGGGCTTTCATCTTTCCCAATGTTTTCAAAACGGTTGCCAAACGGTCCAACATTTCCCGACAGGCTTTGAAGGCTGAAAGCTCCTTGGGAATGTTGAACCAAATGCACCCTATAAACCTTATCATGGATTCTACTAAGTGGAATCCAAAAAAAAAAAGAAAAAATGAACCTTCGGACGTACGGGAGTGGCCAATGGGGTGCCTATCGTGGGGCTTGGGAAGGTGACGGCGGGAGGCCTCAGCGGCATTCGCGTTCAGGAGAAGGGGGCGCTTCGCGGAGGAAAGAGAGAGAGAGAGAGCGACCTTCGTTCGCGGAGAGGGAGGGCAAAATGCGAGTAGGGGTTTGTTGACGTCGGGGTTGGCCAGCAAGGGCGCTCCGCAGAGGAAAGAGGGAGAGAGCGGAGCAGAGGTCGCGAGAGGGAGGCGAAAGGGCGTCGGCAACGGCGTCGGGGGCAGAGGCGGAGGGGTGTCGGTGTCGGGGGCAACGAAGGCAACCGGCGGAGGGGCGTCGACGTCAAAGTCGAGTTCAGGGGCGAAGGCGGAGGTTGCGTCGGCATCGGCATCGGAGTCGAGGGTGACGGCAGCAACCGACGGAGGGGCATCGGCATCGCAGTTCACTAGAAAGGGCGTCGACGTCGGCGTCGCGGTTCACTGGAAAGGGTGTCGACGTCGATTGAGGTGGAAAAGGCATCGGCATCGTGCGGAGGAGGGTCGGCGAGAACAGGGAGAGAAAGGAGAGTATATGGAAGCACTTGCGATTTTTGTTCTCCCCCGCAACGGAATGGAGAACGAAGAGAGAGAGGAGAGAGAGGACGAGTCGACACGGTCACAAAGGAGAGCAATTCGAGCAGAGGAGAGAGAGCGTCAGAGTGGTGGGCCAGGTCTGTAGGAGAGAGCGCGCCGAGCGAATTTTGAACCTCTGACGCCATTTACACGTGGAGCCACATGTCGAATTCTGAATGGTCTTACATCTCGCTGACGTGGAGTGTAAAACCCAGCCAATATTTTCTCGTGAAGCGACCAAAAAAAGAAACAGAAAGAAGTGGAGACGACGATTGGTTCGTAGGAAGAGAAAAGTTTCGCATGCAGTCCAAAGGAGTAGGATGAATCTTTTGCATGCAATGGGTCATACGCGTGCGACGCCAGCTTGATTATCGAGAATCTCACAAATTTTTTTAAAAAAAAAAGGAAAACTAATAGAAATCTCGAATCATGCTCCTCATGATGCTAATGCCTCAAATTTTTTCTATTTGTGTGGTAAAAAATCCTAAAATTTTATTTGTATAGCACATGTACCATTTATCACAATTCCATCCACCTAAGATCACCGTTAAATATTTGCATTGATTTGATGTAATATTATTGATATTTTTCGAGAAAAAGTGGCACTGATGTGGCACCATGTGAGCACCACATCAAAATAAAGATTAAAAAGAAAATGGAGAACTAAAAAAACCAACCAAAACAAAAATAGAAAATTCGAACTGGAGGAGAGAGAGAGAGAGAGATTGTTGACGGTCAGGGGTGTTGAAGGGGCTCCACCACCATTCCAACTTCGCTGGTGAGAGTTGCCGGCCTCTTCGGGCCATCGGTGAAGGTCAGCCAGCGCTTGCATGGACACCTTGACACTCGTTGTCTATTGTTGAAGCAGATGAAAAAGTTGGCACAGGACAGGGGAGAGCAATATGTGATGATGTCGAACAAAAAAACCGGTTTCTTACAACTCGAACATGCTTTCAATTTGTGAAGAAATAGTAGATACAACTCCACTGCAAGGGCATGTAGCATCACATCCGATATAGTGCCCTCAGATGCCACACCCCACAACTCCCGCCTCCACTGCCCTTGCTGTCCTACTGCCCCCCTCATCGTTCCGTCGCCCGCCCACCCCCTCTTTGGTCAAAGGCAACCCCGATGATACTCGTCTCTCCCTCTTGGTTCTTTGTTTTCCATATCTCTACAACTTGTTGTTGGACGCAAATTGTGCAACCCCAAGATCTCCATAACCAGAACAAGAACATGCATAATTGAGTAGAAAGATTAACGCACCTGTTTTTGGGATCCATTGTTCTTGAAGCGGAAGCGGAAACACAATGTTCCACGCGCAAGTCCTTCTCCTCTATTGCCCTCCGTATCACTGGCTCAATGAGACAGCCCCCTCACGTGTAGCGTTAGGTAAACGCCCCTTAGGTGAGGATATAGGTGAGAAATTAGAGTTAGAGAAGATACTTGGGCACTATTTATAGAGTTTCCAGTCAGTCCCCCTCATTACGGGCCAGGCTCAACTCGGCCTACACTAGCCAGCCCATATTAGACTAATTAAGAAACCTTCTATCTCACCTTAGACCAACCATGTTTTACGGTAACCGTAAAAATAGTAAATTACAATATCAATTAATTTAGTCCACATCAGGAAAACTCTTACATTCTCCCACTTGGACTATATTAATTGAAATCGTATCGTATGTGCGCACATTTGGTCCAGAGATAATTCTTAATAATCAATCCTATCCCATAAAGTCTTAAACACCGAATCATGGCAGTAATTGCATGTATACACATAGAGCCTTCCATAGTCACGAATGCTCTTAACTTTATTGATATGGATTTAATATAGTAGTGTGTAAAATGAATAACATCTCTCATAGAGAGATCCCATTTATCAGTCAACATTCTCTTACCTTAGGTGTCACAAAAACTTGTGCCACTAGAGAATGCTTTATGGTTCCAATGAACCCACATATGTCTTGTCCTTATGGTTAACATTTCTTTATATATTACAAGATATATACACAAGGCTAATAACCGGATGCCCCTAGCCTTCACTCAAGATTTATACAATCCCTTGAAACTTTATTGAAATATGTATTCAACATAATAATAACACATTCAAAAATATTTTATTGAATGCAAAAGTTGATACATATCAAATCATTACAAAGTGTAACGAACACAGATGAAATCTTTATCAGAGTAAAGCCAAAATAGCTCCCACTAAACAACAGCATCTCATGATGCTTCTAGGCCTATACTAATGACATGTCGCTTAAATACACATGGGCGTAGACCTTTAATTAGTGGATCTGCAACCATATCATCTGTGAAAATATATTATATTATTACGTCACCTTACTGTACCGTTTCCTTTTGGTCAAAAATTTTGACCACCATATATTTAGACCCATTGAAACCTCTGTAGTAAATAAATAATACTACAAATTTGTTATCTCAATACAACCGTATAAGTCAATTCATAAAATTAAAAACGGTCAACTCCTTAATGAGGTTCCGGAGCCTAATAGCCCAAGTAACAACCTAAAAGAATGTTACTAGCACTGCTTACATAGTAGAAGATGACATAGAATTTTATTTATTACACTTTTTGCTAACATAAATATGTATTATGTTATTGATCTCTTGTCATCATAACAGACAACAAAATTTACATCTAAATACCCTATTAATTGCAAGAATTAAACATGTCTGTAAATTAGCATATAATTTCTTGTCCTTTTAAGTACCTCAAAACCTTCTTGGCAGCAACCCAGTAATCACGTCCTGGATTTGACTGATATCTGCCTAGAAGTCTCGTCACAAAGATGATATTTAGTCTAATGCAAATTCGAGCATATATTATACTTTTAAATGCACTGACACAGGGTACACCATTTAATCAGATTTTCTCAATATTTAAATAAGGACAATGTGATAGATTCAGTCCATCACTAACAACAGGAGCAATTTATGGCCTGCAATGATGTATATTGAATATTTCCAATATACAATCAGCAAATGTCCTCCGAGAAAATCTAATATAATATGGAAAAAACAATCCTTACAGACCTCAGTATAAAAGATATAAGATGTCTCAAGATCACAGCTTGTAAGCAAAAAATTATGTACATAAAGTATGAGAAAAAATAAATTTCCTCCCACTAACCTTGCAGTATATTGAATTACTTTGTTTCCAATTGAACAAAATAACAACACTATGAAACTTTAATAATATTGTTTAGAAACTTGCTTAAGACCATGAATTAAGACTTTTCAGTCTATACACAAGTTTACTTGAAACATCTATTGCAAAATCCTCCAATTGTACAATATAGATTTTGTATCTATTTGGCGTAACTCCATATCAAAATAAATTATTAATGTAACGTTCACTCTGAAAGAATCTTTAAAAATACTAGAAAGAAATATTTATTTCTTCACTATAAACTATCCACCCCTCTTTCAAAGTGAAAACTTTAGCAACAAGTTTAGATTTAAACTTCACAATATTTCTTTGAAATTCTTTTAGTTTTGTACGCCAATTTGCAACTAATGAACTTATGATCTTTAGGCAAGTAAGTTAGTTTCCAAACATTATGATATTTCATAGATTGTATATCGTCTTTTATGGTATCTAATCACATACTTGATTGAGAATAAGAAACAACATTTATAAATATGACATTACATCAACCATATGGTGGATTTTGTAACCATGCTCTCACAAATAGACTATATAGTCTGATGGTATAAATGATCGTCTTTCCTTAACAAATCTCCTTAATAAAGCTGCAACCACTTTATTCTGTACTTGAGAGGTTTAAGAAATTTCATTATAAACTATATCAAGAATAGTATCTTGAACCTCAATAAGTTTAGTCTATGGTACAGGAGATTCCATAATTATCTGTATAGGTAAAGACAAAAACACAGTAACCTCCATCATACTATTATCTTTAATAGTCTGAGAGCAGCTATCCTCTACAATTACGTCAATCTTTAGAAACTTTAGAGTATGTGATTCCATAATTATTGCACATTCTTTAGGGTCATAAAATCAATACCCCTTTAACAATCTAGATAAGATACAAAATAATTTCGAGTGGATCTAAATTCCAACGCACTTAATATTGGATTAGATAACCTCACTTTTGCATGAAACCTCTAAATTTCCTATGATTCAAGTAATTTATGTCCAATCTATAACTCAAAAGAAGTTTATGAAACTATATTTGTATGTGAAAATGTTACTTTCAAAATATCAGCCCACAAAAGACCGGATAAATTAATCTTACTAATCATACTCATCACCATGTTCATTATGGTGCTTCATGCCTTTCAGCCAAATCTTATTGTCGGGATTTTCAGGCATAGTAATTAAATTACCACCCCAGAATTTACTAAGTATTTGACAAATGACCCTTTAAATAATTTAGTATTGTCATACTTGCCAAAATACTTACCGCTACTATTAGGCCTGACAACCTTCAAGACTAATTTTAACTAGTTTATTCTTTATCTCGGCTATTTTCCTTAAATAGAAAGCTTTTATAAACAACATTTTAACCATATACGAGATGTATATGTCATTAGAACTTAAACACAATATTTGCAGATGTGTCTTAATTTCAATATCAGACAAAATATAATTTCAAGCAACTGAGGCTTCCATCATCTTATAGTAGTGCAGTCCACAGGCAAACCTCTTTTCAAGTGTTCCTAAATGGAACGCTTCATGGACAGTAAGCAAATTCTATTGCTCTTTTCCCAAGCAGCAAATCATATGCCCACTACTTAAAAATTTGAAGCAATAAAAACCTCAATAATAGTGGAGTTATTAATTATAGAAAATGTCACTGAAAAATAAGTAATGTATATAATTAGCATCATGTGAGCACTGTGTAACTTGATGTACAAGTACACATCTAGAGAGTTACACGCATAATCATATAATCACATTTGGGCAGAATACATGACATGCAGTTATACACTCCCCACATGATAACGGTTATGAGAATATATTTCAATTTTCGTGAATTCATCACCTTTGGGTATATAAATCACCAGAATCAGTCACTCCTCTACCACACTATCATGTATCCCTCCATGAACTAATACACAATCACCTCCTTTGGGAGTATAACCACGCATTAGATCAGGAGACATCTCAATCAGCATACGAGACCGAAATTTCTCAAACCCAATCAAGCGTGCCACTTTGGCGGTCACTACTCAATTGAATCCTTGAAACTCTCTCATACCAGGGATATAAACTTTACTCCTCACATACACCATATACATGTGATTTTAACTTTAGTGATAGAGGCAGCATATCACCAAAATCACATATCATGCTAATTACATTGCTTTATTCATTAATAAAAATTAATCATATATATATAGCAAACTTGAAAGACAGATTCCAATGAGATCACCGATGACAGCAACACAAGAAACTTCTCATAACATAGAAGCAAGCATCTCTTGTGGACCCCAATTACTGATTACTAGAACAACATTAAAAGAATGCTGATCTAAAATATCTCTTCACAAGTTAACATCAATAGTAATACAGGGTACACCAAATCGACAAGCTTGATATTTGATCCATTATTGCTTATGAGTTTCATAAGGCAAAACATGACTCCAAGACCAATAGCTGATTTATTAGCCAATTTTAAGTAACAAATTATCATTGCATCAACCAGTGACCTATAAATTGAGTCAAAACACAGAACCAAATATCTAAATTATAACAGTAGATACAATTGCTCTGTGTACATGCTGTCATACTTCTTAACCATAAAAAATATTCAACTTGATAGACATTAACCAAATGACCGGATGGGTTTAGATACAATATGCAATAACTTAACTGATATGCATTAGCCACATTCAGTAGATGTGTTAATCAGTACAATCAGTTTGGTCACAGGTTCTTAAGACGTCCATCATTCAAAAGTTGCTAGCGTGTCAAGGAGTATGCTTGAGAAACAAAAATTTCATAACATTTACTGTTTCTCATCATCTCAATACATAGCTTAAATACTATCCCACACTGATTGTATCTCATTAAACCAGTTTCAATTTATAATAAAGTTTGATTTTATTAATGAATCACATCTTCATAATGTTTATGTGATAACATACTAGTAACCTATCACCTGTATTTCCAAAATCACAGAAAATACAAGAAAAATACGCAAAAATATACTAAAAATACACGTATTTAGGGCTTTGTATGTACTTTCACATCCATAAAATCATCAAACATGTAAAATAAATACACCATGACGTAGAGGATGATCATACGAACCTAACGCCACCATCCACGCGCCGAACGGAGGCTCCACGCACCCACACGCACCGCCTGAAGTGTGCTGCGCGTGGATCTCACACGCGACGCGCATTCGACGCCTAGGCGGCGCGTGGCCTCGCGTGGGGCCGTGTGCGGCCTCCTTCGACGACGCGCTGCCAACCATCTTGCTCGTCTCATCGAGCCCAATCCGAATTTATGATTTAATTTTATTTTTATTGAATAAAAAATCTCAAAAATCTCAAATTAGGGCAAAATCCTATGCGTTCGAGTTCTAGGGTTATGGAGGCTCTGATACCACATGTTGGACGCAAATTGCGCAACCCCAAGATCTCCATAACCAGAACAAAAATATGCATAATTGAGTAGAAAGATTAACGCACCTGTTTTTGGGATCCATTGTTCTTGAAGCGGAAGCGAAAACACAATATTCCACGCACAAGTCCTTCTCCTCTATTGCCATCCGTATCATTGGCTCAATGAGGCGGCCCCCTCAAGTGTAGCATTAGGTAAACGCCCCTTAGGTGAGGATATAGGTGAGAAATTAAGGTTAGAGGAGAGACTTGAGCACTATTTATAGAGTTTCCAGCTAGTCCCCCTCATTACGAGCCAGGCTCAACTCGGCCCACACTAGCCAACCCATATTAGACTAATTAAGAAACCTTCTATCTCACCTTAGACCAACCCTGTTTTACCGTAACCGTAAAAACAGTAAATTACAATATCAATTAATTTAGTCCACATCAGGAAAACTCTTACACTTGTTTCTTTGTTCTCTATTCTCCACGGCCGTTGAGCTCAAGGACCATGAACTCTGCTGTAGTGTCGCGCTCAAGCAGCATCTCAAGCAAGCTCTGACATGTCACTCGAATTCGATGACATCATCTTGGATTTAGATAGTAAATGAAAACGTGATTTATTATTGAAATATTCTAACATTGTGTGTCAAGCTACGCTCGTGGCGAGGAGCTCAAACTTAAATCTAGGGGATGAGCTTTGCCGCACATCGAGCCCAACCTCAGATTTGCGATCAAGCTCCACCACGCTGTCGAGCTCAAAGAGTGCAAAGAGGCCCGGACGAAGGGAAGATGAAGAGGCGAGGTGCCGGGGACTAGCTGTGGAGGCTGTTATCTGATTTGGGCACGTCCAAAACTGGGCAAGGTGTCTACAATTGGGTAACGATAATCATGTGAGAGTCGGCCAACCCTCGTTGAGGGCCCATGGGGTCCGACAGCCCTTTGCCAGCAAAGCCGAAACGGGCGGCGACGTCCTTTAAACAACCCCGACCATCTGTAATCTCTCTTTGTCCTCTGGTTCGAATTTTCATTTTTTCTTCGGATAGCTTTCTTGTTTTTCTTTCTCTTTTCAATCTTCTTATGATGTGGCGCTCACATTGCGCCACACCAGCGCCATTAGTCCTCAACAAAAACTTAATAATAGGACGTCAAATTTTTAAAAGGCAATCTTAGGACAAAATTGTGATGAAGGATATAAGCATTATATGGGTAGAGGTTTGATGTTTTTAGAGATAGGATAAAAAAAAAAAAAAGCTTGGACTACCGTGAAAATAATAGCTTGTAGTGAGTTATAAATTTTTTAGGGAGTAGATTCTATGACAATTATAATTATTTATTATTTGACTTTTGTGGTCCAAAACATAGTATTGCATTGAGTTCTTCTACTTGGGAATAGGGAATGGGAAAAAGAATTGTTGCATGATAAATTGTTATGTTATTATCAGGTTTCCAATTCTCTTGTTTCTCAATCATCCCTTTTTAGGTAAATCCTCACTTAAAATAAAATGTTGACAAGTTGAGGGGGGATAGAAGACAGCCATTAAAAAATTGTTATGTTATTATCAGGTCTGTCGCTACCCTTGCGTTGCAATATAGATTCCAATGCCACAAGAAAAGACCGCTAGATAGATCCGACAAATGCATAAATTGAATCTCATAAAAAATTATCCAATTCAAATTGACATATTTTATTCATTTTAACTCAATTTTATGCAATACAAATCAAGTCACTCATACTTGACCTCACTCATATTTGACTTGACCTATAAATGTAAAATACTTCCATATTTAACCTAATTTAAGAAAACTCATACCTAAACTAAAGTGAGAGTAAATTATGAACTTATTTAACACCCATATTATTTTGAGTCATTCATATAATTAAAAAATAGGCTTATAACTCATTTTAATAGGTCTATCATCGGATAACCATGATATCCTGACATTTATGGAAAATTGTCCCAATTATATCACATTGCATATACATGTAGGAAGGAAGATTGGGACATCTCCCAAAAATCAAGTATGTAATTGACATCGCATCAGTTGAGAAAAGAGCAAGAAGAACCATAAATTATTCATTCAATTCTGCTTGATTCAAATGGGATGCTGACAGCTTTTGGGGAAGGACGTACGTGAAACGCAATAAGCAAAATACACAGAAGATTAGTGACTAATAGTCACTAATTAAGATATGGAAAAACACATAATGGAAAGATTGTGTTGGATTCCAAAGAACTAATAATGTTTAGATACCACAAGAAGAAGGCATCTTTTGTGTTAAGAACCGCTCTCGACATCGGGACACCTGGAGTGCCAAAAGTTGACACAAAGGGACACTTAAGTATCAAAAGTTACGAAAGTAACACTTAAGGCGCGCATGACAAAATTTCTGTTTCTCGATTTCTCTATTTCTCTGTTCCCCGGAACAGGTTTGGAACAAAAATCCGTTTGGTAACGCAATTTGATTTCTCTATTTCTGAAACAGATTTCTATTCCAGAAATAGAGAAATTGAAGAAATCAGAAGCTGAAATTTTTAACTTCTTAGTTTCTGAAATAGAAATCGAAACGAAATCAAACCATATAAAAGAATATTGCGCTTTCTTGCTAACTTAATTCACTTATAACCACAACTTCACAAATTATTGCTAATTTTCTTTTTCTTATTTTATTCGTGTTTTTTTTGCATTTTTTTTTATTTTTTTTTTATAACTTCCTCTTTAGGATGAAAGGCAATCAAATGGGTCCCCAATTTTCAAAAACGACCAAAGTTCTTAAATGCTTACTTAAAAACAATGGGGCTCTTCCTCCTAGAAAAGGCACGCGCATGGCCAGTTGAAGAAAAAGTTCTTACGTAATAGATGAATAAAAAACGTGCCTAGAAATTTAACCTTATTTTTTACGGATTCAAAATTCTTGCAAAATCAAAATAATTAGATTGTTACACAATCTTGAATTTTAATTCGAAGGCAAGAGATTCAAGATAATCTCTCTTTTTGCTATGCAAGGGCCTTAAAGGTTCATTAAGCAACAATAAAGAAATTAGGGATGAGCAACTGGACTGATTCAATTCGAGAATCAAAATAAACCAACATTCCCCCGATTGGTTCCTAACCATAAACGTTACTTTAAAGTAGAATTCTCATATATTTATTTACACCATTAATTTTATTTTGTTGATAATCTTGTATAATATTAGTTTTTGATAAAATGACAAGGCTGTATATGCGCCATTGATGGCACCCATATTCATGCTTCCGTAATACTTGTCTGAACCTACGTAGGATGAGCTTGCAAACGATACATTGACCGAGGAGGGAAACCAAATAAATACGCTTAGGAAAACAATTGCTAATAAAATGGCAAGAGATAATAATATGCCAGAAATTCCATGAAATTGTATTTTCAACTTTTGTAATGTATTAGTATTATTTCAACTATTATTTTGTATTTGAGGATTTCTTATGTTGTTATCTAATTAATTTCTATTCCTAGAAATAGAAATTTTGTTCGTTATCAAACGGATTTTGTTTCGAAATAGAAATTTTGAGTCGTTATCAAACGGGTTTCTTTACTCAGAAACTTGTCCGGGGAATAGAAATTAAGAAATTGATTTCTAGCCAGAAATCAATTTCTGTTTCAGAAATTTTGTCATGCGCAGCCTTAAGTACCAAAATCGGAGCAAAATAGATCACTTAAGTGCTAATCCAGCCAAAATGCTGACGTGGCGATTTTCCGACGAAGCAAGTGTAAAACGGCGTCGTTTTGGTGCTAACGTGGTAAAAAAATAATATATAATTAATTTAAATTTAAATTTATTTAAAAATAAAAAATTTTAATATTAAAAAAATTTTTAAAAAAAAAAAAAGAGGAAAGAAAAGGGGGAGGCGCTATCGCCGGAAGGTCGAGCAATGGAGGGGGAGAGTTGGTGGGGTCACTGGGCCTTGGCCATGGGCCGGCGACCTCGGCCGATCGGTGGTGAGGGTCAGGGAACCCCAGCGAGCAACAGCCCTTGGCCTGGCCGAGCGAGGGCCCCGACCCTCGCCAGATTGGGGGAGGGCTGCGAGCCCTCGCCACATCGGCCCTCGCCGGATATATGGCGAGGGCTCGCGGCCCTCACCACCGGTCGGTTGGGGTCGCCGAGCCCCGGTCCCCCTTCGTCACCGGCCCTTCCCAACGACAGCAGATTGGTGGCGGCGGCGATTGAGGGCTGAGCCCTCAGTCACCTCCCCCCCATTTTTTTTTAAATAAAATTTTTAATTTTTTTAATATTAAAAATTTTTATTTTTAAATATTTTAAATAAATTTAAATTTAATTTAATTATTTTTTGTATTATTTTTTTACCATGTCAGCACCAAAATGACGTCGTTTTTACATTATTTGGCCACGTCAATGGGCAAAACGGCGTTTTGTACTTACTTCGCCGAAAATTGTGCACGTCAGCATTTTGGCCGGAGTAGCACCTAAGTGATCTATTTATTTTCGAATGTAGTACTTAAGTGTTACTTTCGTAACTTTTGACACTTAAATGTTTACTTTCGTAACTTTTGACACTTAAATGTCCCTTTGTGCTAACTTTTGGCACTTGAAGCGATCTTTTGTCAACCGCTCTCCTTTCTCAAGATAAAGTTGACAACATCCCCCACAGTGTCTATGACCTGCGTTGGTAAACATAAAAGAGTTCAATTGGGGTGAACGATTTTCGGATGCACTTTTAACCTTGGAAAATTTGGAGAGAAGACAAATTCCCCATAAAAGTTGCTTTCAATTGGGCATATTTTGGAAATATTTATATTTTGCTAGGCTGAAAAAGGAAAAGGTTCAGTCAGGTTTCATCCAACCAATTTAGAATTGACCAATCACCCAGAGTATAGCAAATCAAGGTATGTAAGTATAGGAGGATTATCCATGCTGACATCTCAAAACCACTTGAGGCCATGTTTGGTTCATTGCCCTGGAATCATGAAAAGGAATCTCAATCTAAGCAATCAAATTCCTAGATGTGGGTTCATTCTCTATTGTTTGGTTTCAATTTACAAATGAAGGGAGAAATGTCTTATGTGAGATGCAAAGTGAGGTAAAAACATGTCAGAAATGGAATGTGTAAAATATTTCTCCAATCCACATATCCAAAGTGGCTAATGAAAAACTAGGGATAGAAACAAAATGAAGAACCACATACGATCCCCCAACAATTTCCCGATTATTGTCATCTAAAATGATCATTTCATTTCACAAACACATTACATACAGCTCCTCAAAATCTCCTGAGTAAAGCATTTCACACATAATCTGCAACAATGAAGATAAAGCCATTCCCGCGTAACTTCAAACTACTTCACAGCTGTTACCTCAAGCCATTGTGATATTCTCGTCCTTATTGTGTTTTGAGTCAAAGACCCAATCACGAGAACAAATGGAGTGACAGCAACTCAGCCAAGTGTGTTAATGGAACTTTATATCCCCACTCAAGCCAACGTGTTGCTCGTAGTTGGCGTCTCCACTAACAGTCCAGACAAGTTTCACAATAGAGAGAGAGAGAGAGAGAAATAATCTCACCTAGTAGAGGAATGTGAGGGCCATGGAATCAAGAGGCAGGCGAAACTCCCATGGAAGGATTTGAAGATGATGAATGGAGAGAGAGAGAGAGAGAGAGTGTGTGTTCTGGCTTTCTAGGATTTGAAGATTTATGAAACTAAGGAGTACTGAGCGTGTTGGGTTCGTGAATGTTTTTTCCTCCTAGGAATCCCAGTACCACCTCTACCTGAGCAATCCAGTTCTGCATTAGGAGTATCCGTTAATTAGGCACTTTGATTCTATGATCATAAACCCATCCAAAGATGAGCTGCAATGGCATTCCATTTCCTGTTTATTACTCCAAGGTGAACCAAACAAGGCCTAAGTGATTACACGATGTACTATACTTTTCATGGTGGAATCAATGATCTGCAGTCTCAACCATGACTTTCCATAGGATCATGTATCTAAAATCCCTAAACCAAAGAAGTGAACATGCACATGATTCGCTTACTTAAGAACCTACCATCAACTCACCCCAACGTACATGCAAGGAGAGATGAGAGAGACAGATAGAGAAATGTCTGGATTTTGTTAAGAGTACGAATACCAACCAAGTCTGCAGGAAGTTCTGAATGATTATCTTTTCCCTTGAATACCCCAGTCCTTGTTAATGTAGAAAACAAAGGATCTCCTGCCTGAAGGAGTTGTTATCAGTACTGGTGATTATGTCTAGAAATAAAATTACTGATATGATAAAATACAATTCTCAGTATGAAATATGCCCATTGTGCGCCTCTAATGTTGATTTTTGGGTTATCCCCTATCATGTATAGTGTTCTGAAACAATGAATTCCGAGTATGTATTAGTCTCCACATCTAGGTTGCTTAACAAAGTTGGCATAAGATTCCTTAACAAGGTCTCAGCATTTCCATAGAAAAATGGATTTGGCCTCTCATACGATGTATATGCCAGCAGAATGGGATGTATTCTGCAGAACAGGGACAAGTAAACAATGCATAACACAAGATTGAAGATTAAAGCATGTCACTATGCTGCATTGAGGTAAACTTTAATTTTTTGTGGAGAATATTAGATCAAACTCCATGCAGAACTAAACATTGAGAAGCTGAAACCTCACTATATTACCTGTTATAGATTGCTTCTAACGCAATCCTGAAAGCTCTTATACCCAGACGCTTGTCAGGAAAAGTAGCCTGCCTCTACACTTTGTCAGCTAGTCATCAGCCAGTCTTTAGTTCCACCAAGGCTTCAAAAACTCAAGATTGCAGCTGGCGTCACAAATGGCATAGCTTACCTGGTATTCGAGGTCATTATTTGCAAAAACAGGTGCGGTTGCTTTCCAGCCTCCCTTCCAGGAGGCCATCCAGTTCTCAATATGTCACAGAGTACCTAAACCCAAACTTGAGTATCACCAAATTTTTTTAATGTACACAGACAGATAGATAGATGATAACACTCCATTTTATCACCTTTTCCAAACTAGATGTCAGCAGCCACTAGACTTTTAAAAAGAGATGACTAAAGTTGCAGAGTAGTTACTGAACAACCAAACAGAGCCTAGTGTCTTTTGATGGTCAGTTCAAAGATTAGAAACTCGTGTGACGAAAAGCCCAGTATGGACTCGACAGCTGAATTAGATAATCTAAGAAAGGACAAGATCCTCTAGAGTGGTCACAACCTGAGTGTCTCTGCTCCAGTCAACAGAATCACTGGCCACAAATGCTGCCTGAACTCTCTGTGTTTGCCCAGCAATTTTTCTCTTTCCTATCATATTAGAAGTGCTATTCTGGTCATTGTCTGGCTTAGTTGTCCATCTCTTGTATGGTGCCAGTGGATCAATGGCATCAAAGTAGCTAGTGTACTCATCAATTGACAGAACGTTTCTGCATAGAAAAGACACATGCAAAAAGAGGGTCAACTGGAGGAAAAAAAAAACAGAGAGAGAGAGAGAGAGAGAGAGAGAGAGAGAGAGAGAGAGAGAGGGAGAATCAAGTTGTTGGAGTTCTCGTTCCTGGTGAAACAGTGTTGAACACAGATGACTAAGAAGATTTATGAAGAGGACTTCTCTGCGATTACTCAAGTCCCTGAGAACTTGAGTGACTTTTATTAACTTTGCTTGCTCCTATTCATTACCTAGACATCTTCAATATCAATTTTATTATATACATAACTTTATCCACATAACTTTGAAAGCTTTCAATAACCTTGATACCATATACTTTCTAAAGCTTTCAGTAACCTTGACACGATATAACTATTGTCGAGCTATTGTTGTTTAAAACTTTTGTGTAGACTTTAGATAGCAAGGGTATGCGTGGGCTTGCTTTCATTTCTCTTTTAAGTGATCTGCCTTAACCATTTCTAGCAAGCCTTTTTTTTTCTTTTTTTCTTTTTTTTTTTTCTGGAAGACATTGAGCTCCTTGTCTACTTAGCTTCTAAAGTAGCTTTGGATGGTTGTGCAATCCGAATTATATCTGAAATTCAAGCTCTGTGATGACATGTTGGAACTCTTTGGGTACTGAATTGCTTGTGGCAACTCTGTCTTTTCCTATTCTAATTATGAGGGTTGCTGATGGACTAGAAGTTATGAACAATTGCCATATGCACAAATTTATTGATTATGTTTGGTTGTGGCAGTGTTATATCAATTTACAAATCAAAAATGTGCCACAATATTTAGCATTTTGGTATCTCAGGTTTGTTTTTTGGAAGGTGGTGTGATTGATTGATCTCTTGCATCGAATAACAGGGAGAAGTGGATCTAGCTTGTGTAACTGTAGCTGACCATTTAAGCTTGAAGTAACACTAGAGTGTGATCACTGTTTCGAGGAAATTTTAACTCTGGGTAGGTGCTACAATGGGCAGGATTTTATGTGGCAAACTGAGCATTAGTACGTGCATTGGTATGCCAGAATGGTTTTGTTATGAGGGCATTTTGAGAAACTGATGATGTTGAATTTACCAAAGAAAATAAGACAGTACTTTAGGTTGGTTTAGGTAATTCAACTAACACCCTTCAATCTCCCAATATAAAGATGAGGTTTTGTGATGAGGTAAAATATGCAGAAAGACTAGAAGGAGTTGCTTTTTGAATCTACTGAAGATAGGCAGTTAATTGTAGTGTGAAGTGAAAAGATATGTTTCTGCATTGCTTATCAGAAGTGACTTGTTATTGTTGATTCTGCTTCTACCTTTTTTTGCAGTCATCATGTGTTCTAGATGTTGATTGCTTGTATATTTAAATCATCATATTGCAGGGGATTGGTAATGCTATCTTTTTTGGTTGCTGGTGGAACTTCCTTTTAGTAGATCTAAGACCTCTCTCTGTTTTGCAACTTCTTGGAATGAAATTTTCCTCCGTTCTTCTCAATTCTGTGATGAGACACAAACAAGGTCAAAAAACACTTTGTGGTGCTTGACATCTGAGGACAAATTTGGTAGAATTCTGGATTTCTTTTCTAACTTAGCAGTTAGCACTGCATATCAGTAACTAGATTTGGTTTTTACTGTGCTTTGATGACCGTCTTTTTCCTGTGACAGAGTTGGCCCTGATGAAGCAAAAGAGGCATTGAAGAAAATTGGTGCTGAAGAAGTGTTCACTAAGAGCCAATTAGAAGTAAAGAATGTCAAGAGTCTACTAATACCGTCCATCCACTAACCCATTCTACCATATTCTTATGCATGGACACATCCATTTTTGGCCATTGGCACTTGAGTTCTTTATTTATATCTTTGTACTAGGGTGATCTAAAAGAACCTACCCTTGGATTAAACTGCGTTGGTGGCAATGCTGCTTCCTCGGTGATGAAATTTTTGAGGTGCAACAGATGTTAAATTTGTGTCGAGTGCTTCCCTTATCTTTCTGAAGAGAGCTGATCTAGTTTTGTTCTCAGGCGGGGAGGAACCATGGTGACATATGGTGGGATGTCTAAGAAACCAATTACAATGTCAACTTCATTTTTTTATCTTCAAGGTAAATTAAGAAGCAGCGAACTAAAATTTCTACCTATGGTTATGAGGTTATTTCAATCAAGCCTTACAATTTGATTTGTCTATGTTTCGGTCTCAGTCTTGGCAATGACCTATAGTTTTATTTTTTGTTTAAATTTGGCCCAAAATCTCAATTTCAGTATTAGACGCAACCAAATTTGAGCGAAAAAATTATTACTGGAGTTGAGACTAAGAGAAATGTATAAACCAATGCAATAGTGGTTCTTACAGTTTGCATGATCTTTCTTTGAGGGGATTTTGGCTGCATAATTGGATCGGTTCAAATGATGTAAGAAAGTGCAGAAGAATGATAGATCACTTGCTGGAATCAGGGCGTGATGGGAAGTTAAAATACGAGTTTGTCTTTTGTAACAACCACTCAAAATGCTATATTTAGGTCTCCATATCTTTATAGTAATTTTCAATAGTATTTATCCTCAAGCGAGTGTGTTTGGATTGTGGATGTATATTAATTTCTCCAAAACTATAGGACCGAGCTTGTTCCTTTTAGTGATTTCCACGTTGCACTGGATAAATAACTGGGGAAACCTGGGAGCCATCCTAGGCAAGTCCTAATGTTCCAAGGCTACTGAATATATAAGGGCGGTGAGAAGAAGGAAAAATTCTACATCATATCCTTCATACAATCAGCTTGTTCTAAAGTTCTGAGGCGCTGGATCAACCGGGTGCGATAATCTAAGTAGCACGGACACGCGACACGGACATGCGACACGACACGACAAGACACATTGACACGTCATTTCTTAAAAATAGAGAATTCCGACACGTTGGGATACGTTGTATATTAAATAAATATTTTTAATTAATTTGATTCAAATTCGTAAATAATTAATTAATTAAAAAAAGAGCCTAATGAATTTACACTAATAATATTAATAAGTCAATTCATCGAAAATTCGAAAAACATATTCATAATTAATGTATATTCATATTTGGAAATGTGTTTTTAACTTTAACAAAAATTATTAATGAAACTAATGATTAATAAGAAATTAGAATCAATTTATTTAAATAAATCCATGATCTTCTACAAATGACCAAAATTTGTCATTATTTAAAATTTGGTACTTTTATTTTTTCAAATTATTTTTTAATGTCATTTACTTATTTTTCTGTTAAAAAAAAAAAAAAAGTCCTTACAACCCCCACTCTCTACTTTCCCTCGTCTACCCCCAAATTTATTAAACTTTTATTTCCCTCCCCCTATTTCCCTCCCTCACCGCCTGATAGTGACAGATAACCTGTCACTTCACTTCCCCTCCCCCCAATTTTTTACCTCACGCCATCAGATCTCCTCTTTTATTTTTTTAAAGTTTTTTTTTTATCAAAAACGCTAGATCCTTCTCCTCGCCGCACGACTCCCTTCCCTCTCCCCTTCCTCTCGATCCTTGTCCTTCTCGCCACACGACCGCCTTCCTCTCCTCTTTCGTCTCTCACAATCGCGGGCTCGCCGTCGCTCACAGCCTCGTTGCGGGCTTGCCGTCGCTCGCAGCTCGTCTCTGCTCCCTCGTCCTCGCCTCTCGCCGTCGCTCACAGCCTCGTCGCGGGCTCGCCGTCGCTCGCAGCTTGTCTCTGCTCCCTCCCCCTCGCCTCCACCCTCCATCTTCCTGACATGCGTGTCAAGACGTGTTTGACCACGTGTCGAAAAATCCGACACGCGATGACGGCGTGTCCAACTGTGTCCGAGCGTGTCAACGTGTCCGACACGCTCTGACACGTGTCCGACACGACACAGAAACACGGACATCATAGGCGATAACTATGTATCTGTTCCCTTACTATTATTTTCTCTTTTCATAAGTTATGTATCTTTTCCGTCGAGGAAATTTCATTGCTCCTTATTTTGACCAATTTCCATTCTGAATTTGTTTGCATCATGCCATCCAATCTAAAACTAATCTCATGCAACATGAGGTCCGTCTATTACGGCTGAATTTGGAGATCCAAACATCACCCGTTTGGTAAGGGTCCATAAAAGTTTCAGATTTGCCAATTACAATTCTCATATACATATAACAAAGAACATTGGGATACTTTCCCAAAAATCATGTAATCGACATCGCATGCATTGAGAAAAGAGTAAGAAGAACCATAAATTATTCATTTGATCTAACCTAATTCAAATGGGATGTGGACTGCCTTCGAGGAACGCCATACATACAAGATGAGCAAAATCAATAGTAGACTAGCTAATGGTAGTTACTTTTTATGATAGAGAAAACACAGAATGGAAGATCGTACCGGCTTCCAAAGAAGTGACAATTGTTTAGATACCACATAAAGAAAAGGCATCTTTTGTCTAAGTGATGTCAAGAACCGCACTCTTTTCTCAAGATAAAGTCGACAGCATCCTCAACAGTATCCACAACCTGCATAGGTAAGCAAAAAGGAGTTTGATCAGGATGAGTGATTTTCGAATTCATTTTTAACCTTAGAAAATTTAGGGAGAAGACAAATTCCCCACAAAAAATGTGCATGGTTTTGAAATACTGACATTTCGCTAGGCTGAACAGGAAAAGGGTTTGCTCAGTCATGTTTCATCCAACCAAGTTAGAATTCACAGATCACCCAGAGAGCATAGCAAATCAAGGTACGTAAGTATGGGACACCTCAAACACTTAAGGCCATGTTTCATGGCCATGCAATTATGAAAAGGAATCCCGTTCTAAGCAATCAAATTTCTAGGAGTGGGTTTTTTTTTTTTTCTTTTTTTTTCTTTGTTGTTCGGTCTCAAATTACCAGTGAAGAGAGAAATGTCCAACGTGAGTTGCCAAATGAGGTTAAAACATGTCAGAAATGGAATGTGTCTCCAATCAACATGTACAAAGCGGAGGATAGAAACAAAGTGGAGAACCACATAAGATCCCTCAACAATTTCCCGATCATTGTCCGCCAAATGATTTTACAGTTCACACAAGCATTTTTACAAACCGATTATAAAAAACTCATCAAAATCTTGCAAGTCAAGCATTTTTCGCACAAAATCCACAGTGATGAAGATGAAGCCATTTTTATGAACTTCGAAGTACTGCACATAAGTTACCTTAAGCCATTATTCTTATTTCTTATCCTCTTTGTGTTTTGAGTCAAAGACCAATCACAAGAACTGCAAATGGGGTGACAGCAACTAAGCCGAGTTGGCAAATGGAACTTTATTGCCCGCCCCCAACCCCCCCCCAAAAAAAAAAAAAGCCAACATGATGCTTGTCGCTGATGTCTCCATAAAGAATCCAAACAAGTTTCACAATGGCAAGAGAGAGAAAGGATTTCGCCTAGTAGAGGAATGTGAGGGCTATAGAATCAAGAGGCAGGTGAAACTCACGTGGGAAGGATTTGAAGATGATGAATGGAGGGAGGGAGAGAGAGAGAAAGTTCTGGTTTTGTAGGATTTAAAGAGGATGAAGCTCAGACTACTGAGTGGGTAGAGTTCACAAATGTTTTTCTCTTCTAGGAATTCCAGTACCACCTCTACCTGAGCAATCCAATTCTGCATTTTAAAGAGAATCCATAACCTACGTAATTTGATTATGCAATCATAAAACCATCCGAAGATGAGTTGCAATGGGATCTCATTTCCTTTTCTTACTCCAAAGTGAACCAAACAAGGACTAAGTGATTGCACAATGTACTATACTTCTCCATGACTTTCCACTAGGAACACAGATATAAAATCTCTAAACCAAAGAAGTGAACATGCTGGAATGAACACGACTCGCATACATAGGAACCTACCATCAATTCACCCCAACATACATACGAGGAAGAGTGAGAGAGGCAGAGATGTGTAAATTTTGTTAAGAGTACAAATACTCACCAAGTCAGCAGGGAACTCTGAATGATTATTTTTTTCCTTGAATACCCCAGTCCTTGTTAATATAGAAAACCAAGGATCTCCTGCCTGAAGGAGTTGTTGGCAGTATTGGTGATTACGTTTCGAAATAAATTCACTGATATAATAAGCTATAATTTTTGGTTAGAAATATACCTGCCGTGCACCTCTAATGTCGATTTTTGGATTATCTCCTATCATGTATAGGGTTTTGAAACAACGAATTCCAGAGTTTGTAGTATTCTCCACATCTAGGTTGCTTAACAAAGATGGCATAAGATTCCTTAACATTGTCTCAGCATTTCCATAGACAAATGGATTTGGCTTCCCGTACGATGTATATGCCAGAGGAATGGGATGTATTCTGCAGAACAGGGACAAGTAAACAATGCGCAACATAAGATTGAAGATTAATGCATGTAGCTATGCTGCATTGAGCCAAATTAGGCCTACACAAGGATCTTATGGGCCAATCTTTAATTTTTTGTGGAGAATATTATATCAAACTCCATGCAGAACTAACCATTGAGAAGCGGAAACCTCACTATTACCTGTTATAGATTGCTTCTAATGCAATCCTGAAAGCTCCCATACCCAGACGTTCAGCAGGAAAAGTAGCCTGCCTTAACACTTTGTCAGCTAGTCATCAGCCAGTCTTTAGTTTCACTAAGGTTTCAAAAACTCAAGATTGCAACTCACATCACAAATGGCATAGCATACCTGGTATTCTAGGTCATCATTTGCAAAAAACAGGTGCGGTTGCTTTCCAGTCTCCTTTCCAGGAAGCCCTTCAGTTCTCAATATGTCACAGAGCACCTAAACCCAAACTTGAGTATCACAGAATTATTTTAAAGTACACAGACAGATAGACAGATGATAACACTCCATTTTATCACTTCTTTCAAACTATATTTCAGCGCCCACTAGACTTCTAAAAAGATGACAACTAAAGTTGCAGAGTAGTTACTGAACAAACAAAACAAAGCCTAGTGTCTTTTGATAATCAGTTCCAAGATTTAGAACTCGCGTGACTAAAAGACCAGTATGGACTCAACAGCAGAATTAGATAATCTAAGAAAGGACAAGATCCATTAGAGTGGTCACAACCTGAATATCTCTGCTCCAATCAACAGAATCGCTGACTACAAATGCTGCCTGAACTCTCTGTGTTTGTACAGCAATTTTTCTCTTTGCCATCTCATTGGAAGTGCTATTCTGGTCAATGTTTGGCTTAGTTGTCCATCTCTTGTATGGTGCCAGTGGATCAATAGCATCAAAGTAGCTACTGTACTCATCAATTGACAGGACATTTCTGCATAGAAAAGGTACAACCAGAAAGAGGGTCAACCGGAGAGAAATAAAAGAGAATCAAGTTGTTGGAATTCGCATTCCAGGTGAAACAGTATTGAACACGGACAACAAAAATGAATTAAGGAGAGGACTCCTCTGCGATTACTCAAGTCCCAGAGAACTTGAGTGCTTTTTATTAACTTTGCTTGCTCCTATGTATTACCTAGACATTAAAGTAATAACCATCAATATCAGTTTTATTAAATACATATCTATATCCCTATTGCCAAGCTATATCTCTCTTCCCCTCCCCCCACCCACACACCTGCATGCACAAGCAAGTAATTGAGACATTGCTGGGTACATTTGCAAACCTAGAGAAGTTGTAAAAATATTTACTTGTATCCATATTCGGACATCACAGCAGCAGGTTCTCCTTTGCCAACAGCAACGACAAGTTCGTTCTCGAATCTGTGCAAAAACCTCAATTAGGAAACAGATGAATAAAATAGAGAAGCGTATTCATTAGTAAAACAGAAAAGCCTATTCAGAATTCTCTTAGGATAGTTAGTACATGCATGCGCACTCTTCTATATCTTTTCAATTCATATGATAAAATATATGTAGTGCATTTCCCAGGTTTCCCAGAAGAAAGCACATGAGATGAAGATATTAGATGTGTTCTTTGATATCCACGTACACATACAAGATGTGTACATTCAATAAAGTCCAATTTTGCAGTTTTGAACCTACTAAATTGTGTACTTATAAATAATTCTTGTACAGGAGAATTCTTACTAAGCTAATAATACACCTGCACAATATTTTATTTCACGATCCCAGATTTTAATAATCATGAGTGAGATAGATGAAAAAAGCAAAAGTTATCGAAAATGCTCAGTCCTGATTTACATTAGCATGCCACATTTCTCATTGGACATTGGTCATGGAGATAATCCAGCAAATCCTTACCTATTTACCAGTTGTTTAAAAGGTGTGTGGCCCTGGATGACCTGCAAATTATCTTGGTCAAAATATGAGAGAAAAACGAAACAAAGTAGTTCTGGACCTGATAACAAGCAAAATCGTGAGGGCAAGCAGATTTTGTAACACAAGAGACGAACTACCTGTGAAGGTAAAATGTTGACTCCTAGTAGTTGACCTAAGTCCTGGGCTCTTTTGGATTCAGAAAAGCCACCTCCTGCATCAGACATTGCTATTAGCAGCGTGCAGTAAAAACTAATTATCGCTCCTTCAAGAATTAACAAGCGAAATTTCTTATTTCAAGGGAGTAACATATTGAACGATTATAGGTAAGGGCATCTCAAAAGGCGTCACAGATTCAAATTGCTTGAATGACTTAAACATGAGATAGCAGCAATCTCAAAATCATCAAGACGATTACTATTAGATCTTAAAAGTACCAATACTAGCTGATAAGTGAATAATCCACCACAACAAGCGTATGATGCCCAGCATGCAACTTGAAAACTTTAGTTTGACCATCATATCATGGCACTCACCGGTGATGACTCTACAGAACGGTCACATTCGCTAACACACATCGAAAGTGAGAAATGTAATAGTCAAGGTTACTAACACATTTAAGCAATCACGAACACTCACCATTTGTTAAGAACACGAAAGGTATCTTCAAATTTCCTGAAAAGATGTAGAACATAAAGTAAGTGATAGAAGGTTACAAATAGCAGATACGAATCTCGATATCCGCCGCCCTTTACTGTCCATCAGAAATTTCGGTAGCAATCAGTTCGCAACGTAGAACATTGGAAGACAGGTGAAACAGCACGATCGCCAGCATGAGATAAGCCTCGCAGGTATATCAGCAAGCGATGGCGAAAGCCTTACCAGAATCGTCGTAGAATCTCCTGAGCGCGCTCGGAGAACCGCCGACGGGAGTGTGACCGAGGAGGACCACGCCGTCGATGTCGAAGGCGATGCCGAACGAAGGCCTGCACGACGAAACCACGATCGTCGATTCGACCACGGACGAAAAAGAAGAAGAAGAAGAAGAAGAAGAGAAAAAGAGAACATCGGAGAAAATCACGAGCGTAGCCGAAGCATGACCGGAACGCACCGATCCGATTGCGAGCTAAGCCGCGAAAACAAGCGCGAGGCGAGCGGGGACGGCTGCTTTCTGCCGCGACTCCGCGAGGCGATGGTGAAAAGCCGGTGCCTCATTTTCCTGTTCGCGGCGAATCGCTTCGGGAGATCGAGGAGCTCGAATCGCCGGAGGTGAAGCTCCAAGAAGAACGGAGCGAGCTTCAACAGTCCATAGAGAGAGAGAGAGAGAGTGTGGCCCAATCGCGCGGCGTCTTCTCGTTCGATGTTCAGGAGCCGTGAATTGGGCCAGTTGAAATGATGGGCGGGCCTCGATAACGGATCGGCCTTTCCTTCGGATCCGAGCTCAACGGTTAAGCTTGATTTTGGTGAACATTTTTGGGCTGTTTTTTTTAAGTTCTTTCATTTTTGGTGTGTTTTTCTCTTCAGGTCTAGTAATTCGGGCTCCTTGTCTCGGAACCTCTCGAGAGGGAATCGCTAACTGCGTCTTTGGTGCACCTGGTGCATGTACACCTAGGAATTCTCAATTGGCTAGTCGTAAATGGTCCCAACCTAGGACTATGAAACCAATGGTTGTCCCGAACCTACACCGAGATGTAGACAATGATTCTCAAATATTGAAAAACAGGGTGTGATACGATGAAATAGGATGCAATGGAGATAGATACAGAAAATGAACGAATTGCCTCTTTTTTTTTCTTCTTTTTTCTTGTAGCATAGTTTGGATTAGTTGTGCAAATACTTGTACGATATGAGACACTCCCTGGTTATAGAACAAAGTCACTTTGTCTGGCTTGTCCTTTTCATGCTTTGCCCTCTGACTAATTTAAAGATGTTGCCAAAAGTCTTGTAAAAATGTGAAGTTCTGCTCTTTTCATGGCTACATTTGATGTGAAGAACTAACATATCGAGCACCTACGACACCACTATTCTAGCGTGTCTTTTTTTTTTTTTTAATGAAAATATTACAGCGTGTGTTTGATGACTCAAAGTCTAAGGGAAATAACTTCCGGTGGACTGTTGGCTGGGTCCACCTTCATGTGGGGCCCAGCTAGCATTAAGAAAAAACAAAAAGAAAAGAAAAGAAGAGAACAAAAAGAAGTGGAAGTTGGTCGTGCGGGTGTGCGTCCAAAAGTGAAGAGGAGGGAGAAAAAAAAAAAAAAAAAAAAACTTCAAAAGCAATAAAGAAGAGAATAAATGAAGAGGGTTATAACTTTGAGGCTCCGATTCGAATGTCAAATATTGACAAAATTGGCTCAAATTTCAGTATATTGTTCGTGAGATCGAGAGCTACAAGTTGATGGTTTTTGTTTGTCGAGAACCGTCTCTAAATTCTCCAGTTGCGATTAAGGTTTTTTTTATCCAAATTTGTTTATCTACCTATGTGGTGAAAAAAAAAAGATGATTATAATGTTGATGTTGAGCCACTAGTGTGTGACTAGAGAAGAATGCTTTGTATATCCTGCTATTCTTGGTGATTAGTGGATGTTTTTGGGCGGTCCGTGGTTTTTCCCACATCGGGTTTTCCACGTTAAATCATTAGTGTCGTTATTTGCTTTGTCTACTTATCATTTCGGCATTATATTTGCATATTGTGAGGCTATACATTGCTGGTTGTTATTGGAGGTTAATAGAGAATTTTAGTTGATTTAATTTAGGGGGAAAAATTGATTATGGATTGCGTTTGGCCGTGGTGAATTATTGTACCCGAATTCTCCCTAACATGGAGGATCGAGAAAAACAATTAGGTGGAGAAATTATTGCACGCTTCACAAACTATACAAACCAATATCATCTCAATCATTAATCGGATAGATCTCATTATGAGTTTTGATGTGTGAATTATTGAACAAAATTTCGACATGTGACTTATAGGCCATGCGATACCTTTTCATACGAAATGGAGTTACAGCCTTGACTGGGCAACGAAAATTCACACTATCGTCCACAATCGAGTCCACAAAAATTTATTTCAGAGCTAACCCAGCTAAGGTAAAAGAGATCCGCAGCCAATTCATTTGTCTTTTTGAGTATTCTAAAACGTTGGAAAAATAACTTTAAAGTAATCGTCTGTCTTGGATGCGCAAATCAAAAAACCACTTGTCTTAATCCTTGTGCGGGTCTATCTTTATCTATATCTCTCTTATGGTCCCATCACTCGGGTATAAAAAACGTAAAATACAACCTATCCCCAATTAATCAGGACAATGGAACCGAGAAGTAGAATTGCACCCGTAATGACGAAAACCAAGTTTTGCGAACATATTCTGATAAAACCATTTTCCTCATTTTCCAACATGTGGATTGTTTAGGAAAATGAGTCCAATGGAGAACGTTTTCATGGTCAACAAAAAATCTATGTTTGAATTTAAAAAATAATAATTTTCTTTTTAAAAAATCGAAAATCATTTTTCACAATATAACTATATCAATATTTGGACTAGAAACCATGAGTTTAAGCATGCAAAGCATAATGCTCATTCACAGGTCCCTAACATCCAGAATCAAGTCTTCAGCACCTAGTTTGGGACCCCAATGTTGGTGCCTAGGTCTCCAGCACCAATGCATGAGTCCATTGAAACTAGGGCTAGGACATTAACGCCCATGCTCAAATACTTCAACGGGGCCTCATGCTTGTATTTGAGGTACCGCACTTGACCTCACGTACCCAAGTACTGCGTTCTTGATTTGGGCTTCTATGGATGCAAGATCGATGCCAATGCTCTTCCTCAAGGTCGAGTCCATCAAGGCTTGACTTAGGATTCTAGAACTTGTGCTTAGTCTTCAACTCATGTGCAAATTACTAACACCTTAATAGTATGTACCTCTAGAAATATTAGATCAAATTTTCCTTTCAAAATTGTGAGGTATATTTTTCAATTCTTCTTCAGATCTTAATTAAATATTAGAAATATTGTTATTTTCTAGAAAATGACATCGTGGACTATATTTTTTAGAAAATGTATATGAATTAAACGATGCCTAGAGCTTGAGACGAGAAATGAATTTTCTAGATGTGGATATAAAGAAAAGACTTGGATATGACGTCTTGCTTAAGGAGGTGAACTTATGACATTCGTGGTCTTGATTTTTTGCAATCACTCATCATCTTTTCCTAATTTGTATACTTGAAAGGTTCCGATTCTTCGAGAGTCATATAAGTTATCTTTTTATCTATATCACTATTCCAAAGACAAATCAAATTATGGAATTACTTTTCAGTGCAATCAACATTGTTTTGTTATACTAATTAATAAGTCCAAAGAGGTATTTTGCTGCATTCGAGCTTTTCTTTTTTTTTTTCTATTCCATATTTTGCTGCATTGAGAGTTGATTGCACTATAATTGACACGTGGTGTCTATTATTGTGTCTATTATTATCATTATTAGTTCCCGGCCTCGCCAACTGTTGGAAGGTGGCGATCGATTTTCGTTTTCCTTTTTTTCTTTTCGGTCAACGCTGGCGATCGATTTCGCACTGCACGCGTCGTCTGCCGTCTCTCTACTTCCGTCGGATCGACCGTGGGCCAGGCCGGGTTCACGGGCCGAAAGGAGGCCTTGGGCTCCCCCAAGAATGCTGACCCACGCGGTCGTTGACTTTGTTTTTGTTTTTTTCTCTTTTTTTATTCCGTCTAACAGCATATGATAAAGATTTCCGTAAAATAGAATACCAGTATTTGGTTGGTGAGGGTAGTTGGTTTGCTGAGCTGGGTCTACAGGGACTCGCTCGCCCAGGCTCATTTGACTTTGATACAAATTTTCCCACTGTTTTATATGTCGCATAACCTAAGACTTCTCCATGTGGCCAGGAGCTACTACGCATTAGGAAGGGGACACTGGCTAATATCCTAATCACGTTATCGACCGGCGACCGAGCTTTTTGTTTGGGTTAAAACAAATTTCTACGTTTATTATAATCATACACGAGAGAAACATAAAAAGCTTCCAAGTAAGATAAATCCTAAAAGGAGTGCAAAACCAGACAAAACCCTCAAAAACAAAAGAGTAAGGCTTGTAATTCTAAGTATGCTCCCATCTCAAAGATCAAATCCATTATAGTATCAAAAAATAATCAGCGGCTGATCACCGAAACAATCAATGATGGACATATGCAAAGATCTTTTCTTCCAAAAACTATGGCTTATACTATGCACCTAGATTCGACGTTCTCAATACAATCATCATATGGAAACAATAACAACAATAACGCACCACAAATTGAATTCTTTTAAAAGACTCCAAGAACTAGATTTAGACCAAAAGAGTAATGCTCTCAAATTTAGATCTAAACCTAAGTCAAGAGAGAAAAGTTTTCACTGAATTTTGTAGAAGTCATAGAACCACGTCTTGGATATCCTATTGGCTTGACTAGTGACAATGTTCTCCCAAAATTTGTAACTACAAGTAAATTTATTCACTACGACGAACAAAGAAAAGCAACAATAGTGAGTGAAAATCCCTTAGATTAGATCGGGAGAGAAAGAGAAGTTTCCTTGAGGGAAGGTTTTAACTCCAACGAACATTGGCTAGTTCTATGGATGTGTCGGGTAACGTTAAAAGGAGGGGAAGTTCGATGTGGGAGCAAGAATGATATTTTTCGGGTATACACGATCATGACATGTTTATTAGGAGAAATCTTTACTGAAGAAACATAAAAAGAAGCTCCCTTAAGTAAGAATCCTCCTCTAATCTCACGTAGAGTGATTTAGAAGAGCATTATGTTAATGTGGTATTGATAGGCATTATAAATATATTTGGAAAGAATCGCCACGAAGAAATTAAGTTATGTCGGGGATGACAATAAGGAACTTCAAGAAATTGAAAGATGAACTTAGTAATGTACCTAAATGAATTCGAACAATCAATCCAATGAGATTCCCATGAAATTCAACTGCACATGCTATTTTTGAATATCTAAATTTAATTTAATAGGAGGCAGAAAAAAAAAAAGCTACACCCACTCAAGTCATTATTTATATCTTCCAACTCCCGGGGCATGGATAGCGTCCTACCCGGTTCCGACCGAAACCCCGCACCGAATGGACCGCTCTGGAGTTCTTAATCTTTTCGGTCAAATGACATTATAACTTCATAATTTCATATCCCCCTCCTCCTCCTCCTCCTCCTACTCTTTAGTCCTGTTTAAAATGCTCGTCGATGGTGCGGGAACTGGTGCAGACACCCTGCGAGTTGATCCGTAACATCGATCGATCGAGAGAGAGAGAGTTGATCGGTGATAGCGAGCAGGAGAGAGATGGCGGCGGTGGCGAGAGCAACAGCGTCTTCGAGAGCACTGACGAAATCCCTGCCCCTGCTCGGTCGCCTCCCGAATCTCTCCACTGCTCCGACTCACTCGGCCCGAGCCCTAGGCATCGTCAGGGCCTTCTCCGCCCTCACGTCGCCGCCGTCCAGGGCGGTGGTGTACGAGCAGCAAGGTCCCCCGGACGCCGTCACCAGGTCAGAAGAGGGCCCAGCTAATCCACCGATTGAGCGTGCGTGATTCCGATTGCGTGTGCTCGTGCATTGTGCTGTCGGCGTTACTGAGGAGCTTCGGTTTTTTTTTTGGTTTTCTGTTGCAGAGTGGTGGAGGTTCCGCCAGTTTTGGTGAAGGAGAATGACGTGTGCGTCAGAATGCTCGCCGCGCCTATCAATCCTTCCGACATCAACAGCATCGAAGGTTAGCGTTTCTCCTGCGTTACTGCTGTTTCGCTCGAGGTTGACCTGCCTTGAGCTTCTGTTTGATGGTGGACTGAGCATATCGCGGAGGAGTTCGATGTTTCGGGGACTTCGAGGCTACTGACATATCTGTGATGGCTTCTGTGTACTATAAATTTGATTTTAGGCTTCGCTCCATCCTTAGAAAGTAACCTGAATTCACTATAAAAACTAAAATGATTTGCGATAATGTCCTATTCATGCCTCAATGTGCAATCGGCGCCTTCTTACTCATTATTCACCCATGGACTTGATCTACGAGTGGATTATATGTCAGGGTGAGTTTCTCTTTGGTTGCTGACATATTGGAGGAGAATAAAAGTCTAACTGCGAGATTCTGAGGCGGCTAATGCATCTTTTATGACTTCACTGTTTGACTTTGACAATTGTTGCTCCAGTTCCTGAGGAATATTGATATGTAGTTACAAAGTCAGATCATAATTCATCCATGTACTATTTATTACTTCACGTGAGGTTTATTTGATAATTCATGCATAAACTTTGATCTAGGTGTGTATCCGGTGAGGCCACAACTGCCCGCAGTCGGAGGACGTGAAGGAGTTGGCAAAGTGCACTTAGTTGGCTCTGCCGTGAAGGATCTTTCTCCTGGCGATTTGGTCATTCCTTCTCCACTCTCTTTTGGTAAAACATTCTTTCACTATTACCTTAGTTTTAAAGTGATATCAGTTCATAATGTGCATCAGCCATGCTCATCTAGTTGATCACTTCTGAACAACTTTTTCCTCAGCCAAAGGATATAATCTTCTATATTTGCTGCATCATGTTTAAAGTTTAATTTGATTAGATGCAGAAGAGCAACGAGTGAAATATCCACCAAAAGAAAGATCGAAACTGTCATACACATCTTAGTGATTGTCATCTTAAATAAAAGATACTTTTGCATTCCATTAGTACTGACTTGTCTTGTCATGCAGAACATCCATGTCTAGCACTTAGTCATTGTAAATTTGAGTGTGTTGAAAGGTGAAATAGTTTTTGTGCTCAGGGACATGGCAGACTTACATTGTGAAAGACCAGAGTGTGTGGCAAAAAATTGATAAGAATTCTCCTATTGAATATGCTGCGACAATTTCAATTAATCCTCCAACCGCTTTGAGAATGCTTGAAGACTTCACCTCTTTGGAACCGGTATATAGACAAGACACGGGAGTCTCTTAGCTGTCCCCCAACTTTCACCATAATCAATTTATCCTAAGTTGTCCTAATCAGCTGTGATCATTAGGGGATTCGATTGTGCAAAATGGGGCTACAAGTATGGTGGGTCGATGCCTCATCCAAATTGCGAAATCCCGTGGCATCCACAGCATCAACATAATCAGGGACAAGTGCTCTCTTGAAAGCTTTCAGTAAACTTGATACCACATAACTTTTGTCAAACTACTGTTGTTTAAAACTTTTGTGTAGACTTTAGATAGCAAGGGTATGTGTGGGTTTGCTTTTATTTCTCTTTTCGTGATCTGCCTTAACCATTGCTAGGAGGCCCTTTTTTTCTTCGGAACACATTGAGCTCTTGTCTACTCAGCTTCGAAGTAGCCTTTGATGGTTACACAACCTTAATTATATCTGAAATTCAACCTCTGTGATGACAAGTCGGAACTCTTTGGGGACTGAATTACTTGTGGCAACTCTGTCTTTTCCTGTTCTAATTATAAATGTTGCCGGTGGACTAAAAGTTATGAACAATTGCCAGATGCACAAATATGTTGATTATATTCGGTTGTGGCGGTGATATATCAATTTATTGAAAATGTGCCAAAATATTTAGCATTCTGATATCTCTGGTTTGTTTTTTGGAAGCTGGTGTGATTGATTGAGATCTCTTGCATCGAATAACAGGGAGAAGTGGACCTTGAGCTTTTGTTACTGTAGCTGAGCCTTGTAGCTGACCCTTTTAAGCTTGAAGTAACAATGAGTGTGATCACTGATTTGAGGAAATTATAATCTTTGGCTAGGTGCTACAATGGGCAGGAATTTATGTGGCTAACTGAGCATTAGTACATGCATTGGCATGCAAGAATGGTTATGTTATGAGGGCATTTTGAGGAACTGATTATGTTGAACTTATCAAAGAAAATAAGAAGGTACTTTAGGTTCGTGTAGGTACATCAATTAACATCCTTTAATCTCCCAATATAAAGATGAGGTTTTGTGATGAGGTAACATGTATTTGGAAAGACTAGAAGGACTTGTTTTTGAATCTATCAAAGGCGAAGGCGAGTTAAGCGTAGTGTGAATTGAACAGAGATCTTTCTGCATTGCTTATCGAAGTGACTTGTTACCGTTGATGCTTCTTCTACTATTTTTGCAGTCATCATGTGTTCTAGACGTTGATTGCTGGTATGTTTAGATCATCATCTTGCTGGGCATTGGTAATTCCATCTTTTCGGTTGCCGGTGGAAACTTCCTTTTAGTATATCTAAGAACTCTCTCTGCTTTGCAACTTCTTTTGGAGTGAAATTTTCCTCCTTTTCTTTTAATTCTGTGATGAGACACAAAAAGAGGTCAGGAAACACTTTGTGGTGCTTGATGCATTAATTTAGTAGGGCTCTCTCAGCCAGCTTATTAGTTCATGCTATGACATCTGAGCACAAATTTGGTAGAATCCTTTATTTGTTTTCCAACTTAGCAGTTAGCACCTTTGCACATCGGTAACTAAATTTGAATTTTACTTGTGCTTTCATGGCTGTCCTTTTCGTGATGTGAGCTGGCTCGATGAAGCAAAAGAGGCGTTGAAGAAACTTGGTGCTGAAGAAGTGTTCACTGAGAGCCAATTAGAAATAAAGAATGTCAAGAGTCTACTGGTATCATCCATCCATTAATCCATTCTACCATATTCTCATGCATGAAACACATCCATGTTTGACCATCGGCACTTGAGTTCTTTATTTACATCTTATTGACTTGCTACTAGGGTGATCTAAAAGAACCTGCCCTCGGATTAAACTGCGTTGGTGGCAATGCTGCTTCCTTGGTGATGAAATTTTTGAGGTGTGACAAGTGTTAAATTCGTGTTTAGTGCTTCCCTTATCTTTCTGTAGAGAGCTGATTTAGTTTTGTTCTCAGGCGGGGAGGAACCATGGTGACATATGGTGGGATGTCTAAGAAACCAATTACAGTGTCAACTTCATCTTTTACCTTCAAGGTAAATTAAGAAGCAGCAAACTAAATTTTCCACCGATGGTTAGGAGGTTATTTCAGTCAAGCCATACAATATGATTTGTCTACGTTTCGGTCTTAGTCTTCGTCAATGCCCTATAATTTTATTTTTTTGTCTAAATTTGGCCCAAAATCTCAATTTCAGTATTTGACGCAACCAAATTTGAGCGAAAAAAATTATCCCTGGAGTCGAGACTAAGGGGAGTACATAAATCAATGAGACAATGGTTCTAATGGTTTGCAGGATCTTTCTTTGAGGGGATTTTGGCTGCATAATTGGATGAGTTCAAATGATATAACAGGGTGCAGAAGAATGATAGATCACTTGCTCGAGCTAGTGCAAGATGGGAAGTTAAAATACGAGTATGTCTTCGGTAACCACCACTCAAATTGCTGTATTTAGGTCTCCATATCTTTATAGCGTCTCTAATAGTATTTATCTTCAAGATAGTTTAGGTCTCCATATCTTTATAGTGTCTCTAATAGTATTTATCTTCAAGATAGTGTGCTTGGACTATGGATGCATATGAATTTCTCCAAAACTGCAGGACGGAGCTGGTTCCTTTTAGTGATTTCCACATTGCATTGGATAAATCATTGGGGAAACTTGGAAGCCATCCTAAGCAAGTCTTGAAGTTCTAGGGCTAGTGAATATTTAAGGGCAATGAGAAGATTAAAATATTCTGCGTCATATCCTTTGGACGATCAGCTGTTCTGAAGTTGAGGCACTGGATCAACCGGGCACGATAACTATGTATCTTTTCTGTTATTATTATTCTCTTTGCATAAGTTATGCATCTTTTCTGTTGAGGTAATTTCGTTACTACTCATTTTCAGCAATTTCCATTCTGAATTTGTTTTGCATCATGCCTTCCAATCTAAAACTAATCTCATGCTCTGCCAAAACATGATGGCTGAATTTGGTGATCCAAACATCGGCCCGCTTGATATTGGAAGGTCCAAAAAGGTTTCGGATTTGCCAATTACGATTCTCATATACACATAATAAGGAACATTGGGATACTTCCCAAAAATCATGTAATCAACATGGCATGGATTGAGAAAAAGAGCAAGAAGAACCATAAATTCTTCATTTGATCTAACCTAATCCAAATGGGATGCAGAGGGAAAACACAGAGTGGAAAGATCGTGTCAGCTTCCAAAGAATTGACAATTGTTTAGATACCACGGAAAGACATCTTTCGTCTAGACAATGTCAAGGACCGCACTCCTTTCTCAAGATAAAGGAGTTGGACTAGGATGAGCGATTTTTAAATTCATTTTGAGCCGTGGAAAATTTAGAGAAAACAAATTCCCCACAAAAGAGGCTTCCTATCATGCACGATTTTGAAATATTGACATTTTGCTAGGCTAAAGAAATGGGCCTCGCAAAATGGAAGATTATAAGTGATTGGAAGATTATCCATGCCGACACCTCAAAACACTTAATGTAATGTTTGGTTAATGGTCATGGAATCATGAAAGGAATCCCAAGCCGTAAAATCAAATAGAGGACAATAATCGAAAAAATGTTCAGGGATCTTATGTTGTGACATCTTGATTGTTAAGGTTCTGATTTCGATTGGATAAGTTGAGTCTTTTATCGACGTGTCTTTCTCTGAAATGGCCACTCGTGAGATCTCCAGTCATTAAGAGATTTTAGTGCAATAGACTTGAGAATTCGATCGGGAATCGGCTATTCGACCGTGCTCATCTGCAGAGATCAATTGGCATAGTAAGATCAATTAAAAATCAGAGATAAGTCGGTTCGATTGAGATATGTGGTTAAATGTGGGTGATCTCACTAAATTGTAAAATTCTCGTCGATTGACACTAAATTGATTTTTTTATCGTTTTGGTACTCTGTGTTCGTATTTGAAACCTTGAGATTTTCACGACAACCGAGAGTCACCAATGTGTCGAAGGGGTTTATTGTGGCTCGAAAAAAATCGATCACGGGTTATTTGTTCTAAAAAGTTTTGAAAGCTATCCGATAGCTTAAGTCATGCTAAAAACGCGCCAGAGTGGTATTAACTGTAGATTTGAATTCGATTAGGCCTGTCATATCACAATAAATTCTAGGAACGTCGACTCAGTCTTAGAAGATTTTTCTACAACTCGAGATTTTTTGGGAAAAAAGTTGGCATAGGATCGTTTTTGTCCAGAAAAAGCCAGGGACCATTTTTGATCGCGCATTTGGAATGCAAGATGGTTCAATTGGTGAGAAAAAAATATCAATTTAATTATTGACTTGATAACGGAATTTATTAGGGTCAAATTGACTTGCTTTAAGCAAGATCAAATGTCAAATTGGTGAAGAAATGTTGCAAATTCGTAGCTTCCCCATTGCCTAGCCAAAATAGACCATTTCAAGAGTCCAAGGATGAGCCTTGGTAGCTTAATGAGAGCCAAGGAGCAGCTGGTGGTGGTAGATGGTCAAGGAGACCATGGAGGAGCCCTTGTCCCCTCTCCTTGTTCCTCAAGCCAACCAGCCAGCTTTCCTCCCCTCTCCACCCCATTTTCGCCCACCAATAGCTGAGGAAGGGCAGCCAGTAGCCCCGGAGTCGCTTGACGCCACCGCCCTTTGCCGGACGCCGCCTTGCGTGCTGTCGTTGTCCTGCGCTCGCCCGCGCGTGTTTACCCCATTCGGCTATGTCTCCGCCTCTGTCTGTGCATCCTAGCAGCCCCCTCAACTTGTGCCGGAGTTGTTTGGCCCGCCTTCGACCACTGTAAGTCCTCGTCGTTGGCCGCTGGGACTCCCTCAACTCATCTCGGTCCTTGTTTGCCTCAATCAAGCTTGTTTCCTATCTTTTGTAGCAGCAAACAGAGAGTTTGTTTGTGGGTTTTCCAGCAGCTTCTAGGCCCGTTTTGAGGTGGTTCCAAGGCTCGAAATCTAGGTCCACTTTAGAGAGAATCATCTCTCGTTGCTTTCCCGTCGATTTGAACTGATCGGCTCGCCGAACAAGTGAGTTTGCTCACTAAACCTTACTTAGTAGGTTAATTATGCTTAAAGATTGTTTAGATTAGCTTAAGTATGGATTAGTGATAAGTTAGGATGGTTATATTAGTCTTAGAATGGATTAGTGTTAATTTAATAAGTGAGATTTGTACAATTGCTAATGGATTAGTCAAATCCAGTAGAATTCATGCAGTTCGGATTTTTGGACCCTCACCGTTTGCCCTTTTTGTAGATCGAAATGGGTTACGATTTTGAGGTTGATGTCTTCTTGAGAAATTTTTAGACATCCTCATTTACAACATATATTTTTCTCAAGATTTTTAGGGATATAAAAGAAGGAGATATCAGCTCCGTCATTTTCAAATAGAGCCTCAGTTTTCACTGGGACTATTGACCTTTTAGGATTCTAGGGGTTTTTATCAACTCTTAGGGTTCTAATTTCAAAATGGTTTCTTCACAAAAGTTATTTTTCACATCCTCTAGTTTAACATAGTCAAATTTCAAATCAAACGGACATGTCTAGGACCTCGAACCAAATTGATTTCGGAAAATAAACTTTTTAGAAACAGACCCAATTTTTGTACTGGATTGAGCGATTTACTGGGCCAAATGTGGAAGGATCTGGGTTGAGTATCTTCATGGAAAATGTTCATTTATGTGTCTTTTATAACATATTAAAATTTGAGAATTTTCTAAACTCGTTCAATTAGGATTCTGGATTTAAACTTGGAGACGTGTGAGTGGGTTTATTCTGCCGGTTAGGGCCAGTTATGAGTTTGTGATGATTCTTAAGGCTTTGATTGCTGGAAATTGTACATTTGATGATATATGGTTGGTTTGTGATAGGCCAAGAGTTTATACTTGTTGATGGTGTAAAAGTTAAGAGAATTCGTCCCCAGTGTGTGTCGGTGGACATTAATAGTTAAGAGAATCCGTTCCCAGCGTGTGTTGGTGGACGTTAATAGTTAAGAGAATCCGTTCCCAGCATGTGTTGGTGGATGTTAATAGTTAAGAGAACCTGTTCCCAGCGTATGTTAGTGGACGTTAATAATTATTATTTAACCTCGGCGTGTGTCAGTAATTATTATTTTTTCTCGGCGTGTGTAAGTAGTTATTAGTCGTTCTCGGCGTGAGTCGGTAGTTATTAGTCTTTACCGGCGTGCGTCGGTGGTTATTACTTTTCCTCGGCATGTGTCGGATAAAACTGCTCGGTGTAGGTAGTAATAGTTAATTAATTGAAATGCATGTTGAGTTGAATTGATGGATCGGCGTGTGTCGGTAATTCTTGCTTGAATTGTATTGATAGTTCTTGCTTGTGTGAGTGGTGATTTAATTATGATTCTTGTTTTGATGTGTAATGGTGATTCTTACTCGTGTGAGTAATAATTGGTTTGGACGTTCCAAATTGGTGTATGAATTTGTTTTATACACATTATTGTGATAAGACTTGTGTTGACCTGCAGGGAGGAATTGAGGCCAAGGTAAGCCTCTATGATTGTATGATTGTGTGGTTAAGACGTCTTAGGCATATTACCCTTCTAATCGGGGTTTAGAGGGTGGACTTGCCGAGACATTGTCTCATTGGTTATTGTATAACCATTTTCAGGTCCTTAGAAGGTGGTAGTGGAGGATCGAAGCCCCGGAGTCTGTGAAGGTGGAGTCCAAAGGATCGGCGTATGTGTCTGACTAGTATGTCGTAAGGCAATTCCTTTTGAGAATCGGTCTTTTGAAGTCTTGTGTTGGTAGACTTTTGTTTATGACTCAATTGGTCTTTATCAGCATGTTTTGTTTGGAAATCTGATGTCCTGCTTTTTTATTCCGAGATGGTTACTGTCAGGGGATTTGTTATTCGCTTCTGCATGTGCAATAAAATAAAAGGGATGGGCATTGAGGGATGAGCACATGCTCGAGGATCAGGGCGTGACATATGTGGTTCTTCGTCCTGTTTCTATCCCTTGTTTTCCGTTATTCGCTTTGTATGCGTTGATTGGAGACGCATTCCCTTTCTTACACGTACAACATATATGTTATTTTAAGAGATGGGCTTCATTCGGTGAGCAAAATTCAACATGGAATTCCACTCTGACCCCAACCTAAGAAAATAATTTTTGAATCAATTTAGTGATTTAGACTTTTTTTGTTTCTCAAAAAATAAATAATTCGATAAATATTTTCCTAAAAATGATCGTTTATATCACTTGAAATAATTATTTAATAAAAATATTTTTATTATTCATAATAATTTATGTCTAGATATTTTTCGTGGAAGGTAAACAAATTTTTAGTTCGTTTATTTTTATAAGCAATATAAATAATTATTTTTATGGAATGTATTTTAAATCATTCTCTTAATCAAAGATACACTTCCTTTACATCTATGGTGTAGTTCCATCTTCACTTTCGATTGTATTAATTAATTATCTGAGCCAAAAGTAAAGCAAAATATCTTTGTGCTCTATAGGCAATTATATTCTAAACAGCTTTTCATCAGCCAACATTTAGTTTTTCTCATGGACCAATGGCATATGTTTTTATGGTCGTCGTAGTCAAAAAACTAGATTGGAAATTAGAACACCTTTTGAATAGAGGAGATTACGTAAAGCCAAAAGAAGCAAAACGGACGGACCACTTTTCTTAGCCGTCGCATCAACAAACAAACGGAGAAAATGATGGAGATGCAATTTTATTTTGGATGACAGCTTAGCAGTGTACTATTGCCGACCAACGGAAGCATGTGATCATTGTCTTTTGCCGAGACAATGAATGATTAGATAGCCTCGTTGATGACATGGAAGTGACAAGCGGTACCTCCACTAGTGCACCTTTTGAATGGAGGAGAAAAGAAGCAACATGTACGGACCATTTTTCTTAGCCATCGCATCAACAAACAAACGGATGAAATTATGGAGATGCAATACTATTTTGATGACAGCTTAGCAGTGGGCCAACGGAAGCATGTGATCATCGTCTTTTACCGAGACAATGAATGATTAGATAGCCTCGTTGATGACATGTAAGTGACAAGTAGTCCTTCCACTAGTGCATCACAAGGATGGATTCCCATTATATTATTTCGTGCCTTGGCCTACAATCAGGCGCAAGGGAGAGCATTAAATTCCAAAAATAAGCCTATTGACATTTCTCTATCGGGTGCTTAAATCAGAAGAAAAACGGCGTCGTCTTATCACGTCATGCTGCCGTCGTTACACTTAAGTAGTTGAAAATAATGATAAGACATGCTGCCGTCGTTACACTTAAGTAGTTGAAAATAATTGAAACGCCACGTTAGATGATTTCAATGAGATTTAGCTAAAATGTTTTATCGCATTTTTCCTTGTAAGTTTAAGACTATGTTTTATCGGGTGCTTAAAAAGTTTTTTTTTTTTTTAATGATCGAGAAACCGTCGAATATCACCCTATCATACGACCCTCCAGAGCCTGGTGGCACTATCAGGTTTCGCCGCAAGTTGCTATTTAAACGAAAATCTCGGAGGAGGCTAGCTTAAGACCCCAACACTAGGACCCCCGCTTATAACATTTTAGCAACGAGAGAGTTCGAACCCTCGACCTCTGCGATGAAGGAGAGAACTTACACCAATTGCGCTACCCGTAGTTGGGCTATTTTAGTTAAAAAGTTTATACATTGATAGGTTTGAAATTTCGGTATAATAATTTTAGGAGAGATTGTGCAATTATCTCGGAAATATGACAATTCAGTTTTTTCAATCTCGTGCTCCCACTCAACTCAATACAATATATATACTTGCATTAGACTTGATCCAACTGTAATATTAAAAACTAAATTATAGTGTAAAGCTTCGAACGCCATCTCAAGTTCTCATAAAAATTTCAAAAATAATGATTTTTTTTTTCATTGTCCTTAGTAAAATCCTTTAAATTGTTAACAAGGCTCGCAAGTTACATTACTGTAGTAATACAAAATTTGACACCTCCGACATGGCAATCCATATTGTTAGGTCCAAATACATAAAAGAAGGGGTGAAGTGTTTTTTTATACATATAAAAATATTTATCTTTTTAAAAAAAAATTATATGCAATTAAACTGTTAGTTTGCAATAAGAAACTTATAGAGTTTAGGGAAAAAGAAATTACAAAAGTAATTTATAGAGTTTCAATTAGGATATGCTTTCTCTTCTAGCTCTAGCAGCTACATTAGATTGAAATTCACTACTTCAGCCAATAGTGCAATTGCCAAGAACTTTGTATTGCGCGGACTCGACTCCTCCTACGGCTATCTCACTTTAGACTAAATAATTATTAGATCTCTTTCAATAGCCATTCTCACACCTTGTGCACACAACACGGTAGACATATTCTCCCCCAAAATTATTTAACCACGCTTCTAAGTGTTTACAAATAATCATTTGCATATTTCATCTCTTACCTAAACAATTGCATTCTCTCTCTAAGCACGACCACTTCTTCCGTGTGTATACAAATGATTTCGGCACCCTTGCTAACTTTTAGGATCAAAACTAAATAGGTTATAATGAAGCAGCAAAGAGATAGATCTCAAAAACACTCAATGTGTTTCGATTTTTCTTGTTACAAGCATTCAATCACAAGCTACGTTTTACTCATAGTTTGTCCTTATAGGCCTCCAAAAACAACCCTCCTGTTTCAACCATCTGATTCAAGTCGATTACAGAATGAGTTTCATTTCATCACACGGAAAAGAGACATTTGGAGGGGCTGCTAAAAAATCATCAACAAATGAAAAAATCAAAATGATAAGGAGAGTGAGCAGAAGTTGGTAAGTTTATAAATTGACTTATTATAGTGTTTGCAATTTATTTACGATGCTTGTAAAATTTCCAAAGAGTTGGTTATTCTTTAATTCATTTCAAAGTTGGTAGATTTCTAATGGCATTGATAAGTTATTGATAGGTTATTTGGCAATCAAATTGACGGTCATGCTTTTCTTTTATCGACGGTACTAGATGTTAATGTTGGCTGGGTCTGCCTGTGTGGGGGGCCCGGTTAACGTTAATAAATAAAAGAAAAGGTCAAAAAGTCAAAAATGCAATAAAGGAAAAGAAAGGCGGGCTGCTCGTTCGGAGAAGACAGGAAATGGGCTGCCAAATATCGTCGGAGTTGACTCAAATTTCAATATGTTGTTACAAGACCGAGATGGATGAATCGAGACAGGCTAGTCCATCTGTTTCATTTGTCAATCCGTTTTGTTCACTGAACACTTTTCTAAATTATTTCAAATTTCTCCAATTGCGATTAGAGTTTCTTACTTCATATATATTAATCCGCTTTTACAATGACAAAATGTCATTATATCATTGATATTGAATCTCTAATATATTATTAAAGAAGAACCTCTGTGCATCTTACTATTTTTTGTGATTAGTGAAAGCTTTTGAATTGTCCATAATTTTTTTTGCATTGAATTTTCCACGTAAACTTGTTGTTGTGTTTGCTTTTGTCTGTTTTTATCATTTTGGCATTATTTTTATTCATTACGAGATTATATTGCGGGAATATATTGCCTGTTATTATAGGGGTTGAGTCGATTTTGGTCCATTTAATCTTGGGAAGAAATTGATTCTACATTTGGTTAATTTTTGATGAATTGTTGCCGGTTCTCTCGAACTTTGTATTAATAATTTTGGAAATCCATCAAGTAAGGGAAATTTTCCGCATTTTCCTTTGACTACCCTGCACTCAGTCCCGAAAGCTTGGGTCAGCCACATCTTTGATTTTTTGTCTCATCGACCAATAGCATTTGATTTTATGGTCTTCGTCGTCGTGAAAAAGTATGATTTCTGTCCCAATCGCGTCCTCATCGGCATCTTTGATTTTTTTGTCTCATCGACCAATAGCATTTGATTTTATGGTCTTCGTCGTCGTGAAAAATATGATTTCTGCCCCAGTCGTGTCCACATCGGCCCAAAGAATTTTACTTGCTTTTCCCAGGACTGCCCCAGTCAATAACACTTCAATTCGTGTTATATTATGATCTGAGAAATGGATGTTTACTGCGGGTTCGTCCAAATCGGTTTCGTCCAGGGGCACGATAAGAAGAGATGCTCCAATATTCCTTTTTTCAAACTTTCTTGCAAGATTGATTGCAGTTTTATTTTTCAGGAGTCGTGCTTTGATTGGATATGTTCATGTTTCGGAGGAGGCTTGTGAAATTTTGAAGACAACTCGCATCATACTTGTCAGCATGCAGGGATGGAACTATCATATATTTTTAGTGGGGTCAATGCCCTAAAGACCGTAAGATAAGGTATTTCATTTAACAAAAAAATTATAAATATGCGATTGAGCAATTTATTGATTTGAAGTAGTTTTTCTACGCAAAGTCTGACTTGAAATCAATGCTTTGACATTGAATCGTGAATGTGAACAAAATTCGGTTTCAAATCCCTGTGCTCGAGCTCGACTCAATATAGTATATAGGGCTCGAAATTGAACTCGATTCAATTCCATTATTAAAAGCTCGATTCTACTCATTTGACTTGTTACGTAGGATATTTCTTTCTATTTTTCCTAATCATAGTACCTTCTGCATAGCCTGGTCATGCCATTCGATTGCTTTATCTTTCGACTCTATCAAGCCTCGTGTTGGATTGGTGGTGTGGTTGTCTAGTAGTGCGATGTCTAAGCCCGATAATTTTTTGATAATTGTTTATCTTTTTACTTTTCTATTTTTTGCGTCATAAAGAAGTTTATAGTACATGGAAAGACAAGATACTGGTTTGATTTCTTGCCGGTTAGCGCGTGGTCCCTTAGAGGGCGACGAGGCTAAGCCTAATTACATCGATGAACAATGGAAGTTACTAAAAAGGCAATGTGGGGTTTCATTAGGCATCATTGGTTGGATTTTATTTCTTTAGATAAACTATAAGGATCCCATCCCATTGCTCCTTTTGCTCTTCCGATTTCCATCTTTTGGCAATGGAAAACCGTAGCCACAACAACACTGATATAAATAAGGAATGGTTATGCTAGCTGGATCCTATGAGAAACAATTGATGTCGTCTCATCCATTGATCGTTAGACTTTCAGGATTATATGTCACAACCGCACTTCCATTCACTCATGGAACACTTCTTGGATATGTCCTTCCTCAGCACTTCATTTCGAGTAGGGATTAATAGTTCCCCCCCGTACAGATTGGAGTACGAAGCCCACCCAAAAAATCGAATAAAGTAGTCTGTTCTATTTTGCCGGTATCACCAGCTGACTTAGCTCCGATGACTCTCTTCGGAATATGAGGCAATAATAGAGCAAATCTGTCAAACGGTTCTCCACCAAGAGCAAGAACTCTTTTATTATGTATGTTGGATTGATTGGTCGATTTATGACATTTTGTATAGAATTTACGAAAAAATGCAAATAGTTATAATTCTTTATAATTCAAAAATTTATTTATCGATGACCATAAAACTGCTCATGTATTATAAGAAGAAATTTGAAAAACCCTCTAACACAAAAGTTATTCATCACATCGAATCTCCAACTTTGTATAGTAGAGTAGACGATCTATCATCGTGCATCATTCAAGTTTCACACACAAACATAAATAGAAGCTTCTAAATTCATAAGCATACAATAAGATAAGAAAGACTATTGTAATTTTTGTCTCATTTATTGTCTAGATTAGACAGGCCACTCCGTCCAGTGCCCACAGTCAGGGCATTTCTACTTGAAAAAAGCTGGTACTCTTCCATGCTTGCACTTCTCACAAATAAATGGGCCATCCGTGCCAGCTAATTGCCCCACCGCAGCCGTTGCCACCCCCACTCTGCCGCCGCCGCCGCCGCCCTCATTCCCACCAATTCTGCTGGCACCAATCCCGCTGGCACCGATCCTGCTGGCACCGATCCTGCTTGCACCGATCCTGCTGGCACCGATCCTGCTTGCACCGATCCTGCTTGCAGCAAGCTGGCCCCCGCGGCCCCCGCGGCCCTTCCAGCCCCTGCGGCCCCTGTGGCCCTTGCTCCCCCCGCGGCCCCTGCGGACCTGCCGGCCCCCGCTCCCCTTGCGGCCCCTTTTCCCCCTGCGGCCCCTTCTCCCCTCGGTCCCCCTTCTCCCCCTGGTCCCCCTTGTCCCCCTTATCCCCCTTCTGCCCCCGCCGTAGAATGCAGAAGAGAAGTAAACAACAAAGCAAGACGGCAACAATGACTAAACCAACAATAACCCACGTTGGAATTTTATAGTCATCGGATGGTGTGGGATTTGAATCGATCCATGGCAATGGAGGAGGAAAGTATTGGCAATTCGAATCAGTTTGTGGACAATTATTGTTCTCCATCAAGAGAACTCTGTGGAGGTAGTTCAATGCGAGCGGTCAGTCTACAAACATATTATGAAGCATCAATCCAAGAGCCAATTTACCTTTTCATCATGATGAATTGATCATATGATCTGAGCGCGAGATCGAAATGATTCAACACGGAATTCAGCGAGATGTAATGTGAGTGGAAGTAGGTGCTTGCATATATACCCTCACAAGAAGAACCGAGCAAATCGGTGAATGATGTTGCGCCAATGCTTACGCGACTTGCAAAGAAGTGAGAATTTTTGCTTGGTGGAGGTAGCGCTTTATATGCCTTGCGACACTCCCTCCCTCACGGGGTCGGATTTTAGTTTGGCCAAAAGATAATAATTTTCAGTACTAACCAACTAAAGGGGCACCATTAGTTGAAGAGTCTTAACATAGAATTAAATATAGAGAATGAGGAGAATTAGAAGTCCAATTGCTGGAAAGTGACCTGGCTCGGTAGGTTAGGTAACCGTTTTAACAAATGCATCACCATTCTTTTTTGAGGATTTAATGTAATGATTGAAGGGAAATTTTATTCACATGCCAAAATAGGAAAAATTATAAAAAAATCATAAATATATTACAATTGTGCCAATTCAATTATAAATATTTTTTTAATCAATTGAGTATTAAATCTTTTATATTTATATCAATTCAATTCGTCCGATCAAAATTGGCTGCTCAGCACTAAAATAAACACAAAGTGTTTTACGGGGTACTGTCGGCACTAAAGTGGATAATTTTTAATAATATTTGAATATTTTTTCGATTTTTAATCCTAGTTTTATTTTTATATTTTCTTTTCTTTCTTTTTTTCCTTTTCTCTTTCTTTCTTTATTTTTATTTTTTTTTCTTTCACTCACTTCTTCCTTTGGCTGGTCGCCAGCAACCACTGGAAATGAAGGTCCAGAAAGAATGGGGCGAGCTTCAACTACTGTCCAGGCTCGATCACGTCTTCATGTGTGATGTTCAGGAGTCGGGAATTAGGCCCATTGAAATCATACACGTGTTTGACTAATACGGTCTAAGGGAATAAGATTTTGGCAAAGGGCCAAGAAAAACAATTAGGTCTAAAATGAGAAATTATTATATGATCTACAAAATGTATGATCCAATATCATCTCAATCATTAATCAGTTAGATCTCGCTATGGGCTCACGGGATCAATTGTTGAACTGGGTTTCCACATGAGATTTATAGACCATGCAATAACATTTCATGCAAAATGGGGTTATAGATGTGACCTGAAAAATAAAATTCACTCTACTATCCAAAATCAAGTCCACAAAAACTTATTTTAGAGCCGACTTGCTAAGGATATAAGAGACCCACTGTCAATTCGTTTCAATTTCGAGTATTCTAAAATCGTAGGAAAATGTTCTAAGATCCTCCTGAACTTAAACTGTCTTAGATGGACACATCAAAAAACCACTAACCTCAGTCCTCGCGTTGGTCTATTCTTGTCCACATCTCTCTTATGGTCACAGGACTCCTGTCGGAACGATATTAAAAGACAGCCATGTGGCCCGCTAATTAGAACGGTGGAATTAAAGAAGAAACGTGGGAAAAACGACGTAAAGGCAAAGTCCGTCGTCTCGTCACCGTCGGCCACGATGGTGTGTTTTTAGAATCTTGTCCCTCCGACTTTATTCGCCATCACATCGTTTTCTCCCACCAACTGCGGGACTCTCGAGTCTGTCGCTACCCTTACGTCGCAATGATGGTTCCAATGCCATAACAAAAGACGTTGGATAGACCTGACAAATGCATTAATCGAATCTAGTCGAAAATGGTTAAATTCAAATTAGCATATTTTATTCATTTTGACCTATTTTCATGCAATATAAATCTCGTTACTCATATGGTCACGGGACTCCTGTCCGAACAATATTAAAAGATAGCCATGTGGCCAGCTAATTAGAACAGTGAAATTAAAGAAGAAACGTGGGAAAAACGACGTAAAGGCAAAGTCCGTCACGATAGTGTGTTTTTAGAATCTTGTCCCTCCGACTTTATTCGCCATCACATCATTTTCTCCCCCCAACTGCAGGACTCTCCAGTCTATCTCTCCCCTTACGTCGCAATGATGGTTCCAATGCCATGACAAAAGACGTTGGATAGACCCAACAAATGATAAATTGAATCTAGTCGAAAATGGTGAAATTCAAATTAACATATTTTATTCATTTTGACCTATTTTCATGCAATACAAATCACGTTACTTATACTCGACCTAATTCATATCTGATTTGGCTCATATTTTTAAAACACTTCAATATTTAAACCAATTTAAGAAAACCCAAAATGAAATGAGACTAAATTGTGAACTTATTTAATACCCATATTATTTTGAATTTAAGACATTCATATGATCAAAAAATAGTCTTATAACCCATTTTAACAAGTCCACTTTCAAATAAACATGATATCCCAACATTTATGAAAAATGGTCCCAATTATGTCACATCGCACATACATTTAAGAAGGAAGATTGGGACATCTCCCAAAAATCAAGTATGTAATCGACATCGCATCGGTTGAGAAAAGAGCAAGAAGAACCATAAATTATTCCTTTAATTCTACTTGATTCAAATGGGATGCTGACTGCCTTTGGGGAACGACATATGTGAAACACAATAAGCGAAATACACAAAAGACTAGCGACTAATAGTCACTAATTAAGATATGAAAAAACATAGAATGGAAAAATTGTGTCGGATTCCAAAGAATTGGTAATGTTCAGAAACCGTAGAAAGAAAAAGGTGTATTTTGTGTCAAGAACTCCACTCCTTTCTCAAGATAAAGTCAACAGTGTCCTCCACAGTGTTCGCGACTTGCATAGGTAAGCATAAAAGAGTTCAACCGGGGTAAGCGATTTTTGGATACACTTTTAACCTTGGAAAATTTGGAGAGAAGACAAATTCCCCATAAAAGTTGTTTTCAATTGGGCATATTTTGGAAATACTAACATTTTGCTAGGCTGAAGAAGGAAAAGATTCAATCATGTTTCATCCAACTGATTTAGAATTGACCGATCACCCAGAGCATACCAAATCAAGGTATGTAAGTATGGGAGGGTTTTTCTACGCTGACAGCTCAAAACCACTTGAGGTCATGTCTGGTTCATGGCCATGGAATCATGAAAAGGAATCTCAATCTAAGCAATCAAATTCCTAGATGTGGGGTTCATTCTCTATTGTTTGGTTTCAAGTTACATATGAAGGGAGAAATGTCCAATGTGAGATGCAATTTGAGGTAAAAACATGTCAGTTACAGTGTTCACTGAGAGCCAATTAGAAATAAAGAATGTCAAGAGTCTACTGGTATCATCCATCCATTAATCCATTCTACCATACTCTCATGCATGAAACACATCCATGTTTGGCCATCGGCACTTGAGTTCTTTGTTTACATCTTATTGACTTGCTACTAGGGTGATCTAAAAGAACCTGCCCTTGGATTAAACTGCGTTGGTGGCAATGCTGCTTCCTTGGTGATGAAATTTTTGAGGTGTGACAAGTGTTAAATTCGTGTTTAGTGCTTCCCTTATCTTTCTGTAGAGAGCTGATTTAGTTTTGTTCTCAAGTAGGGAGGAACCATGGCGACATATGGTGGGATGTCTAAGAAACCAATTACAGTGTCAACTTCATCTTTTATCTTCAAGGTAAATTAAGAAGCGGCGAACTAAATTTACCACCGATGGTTAGGAGGTTATTTCAGTCAAGCCATACAATTTGATTTGTCTACGTTTCGGTCTCGGTCTTCGTCAATGCCCTATAATTTTATTTTTTTGTCTAAATTTGGCCCAAAATCTCAATTTCAGTATTTGACGCAACCAAATTTGAGCGAAAAAAATTATCCCTGGAGTCGAGACTAAGGGGAGTACATAAATCAATGAGACAATGGTTCTAATGGATTGCAGGATCTTTCTTTGAGGGGATTTTGGCTGCATAATTGGATGAGTTCAAATGATATAACAGGGTGCAGAAGAATGATAGATCACTTGCTCGAGCTAGTGCAAGATGGGAAGTTAAAATACGAGTATGTCTTCGGTAACCACCACTCAAATTGCTGTATTTAGGTCTCCATATCTTTATAGCGTCTCTAATAGTATTTATCTTCAAGATAGTTTAGGTCTCCATATCTTTATAGTGTCTCTAATAGTATTTATCTTCAAGATAGTGTGCTTGGACTGTGGATGCATATGAATTTCTCCAAAACTGCAGGACGGAGCTGGTTCCTTTTAGTGATTTCCACATTGCACTGGATAAATCATTGGGGAAACTTGGAAGCCATCCTAAGCAAGTCTTGAAGTTCTAGGGCTAGTGAATATTTAAGGGCAGTGAGAAGATCAAAAAGTTCTGCATCATATCCTTCAGACAATCAATTGTTCTGAAGTTGAGGCATTGGATCAACCGGGCACGATAATTATGTATCTTTTCCGTTATTATTATTCTCTTTTCATAAGTTATGCATCTTTTCTGTTGAGGTAATTTCGTTACTGCTTATTTTCAGCAATTTCCATTCTGAATTTGTTTTGCATCATGCCTTCCAATCTAAAACTGATCTCATGCTCTGCCAAAACATGATGGCTGAATTTGGAGATCCAAACATCGGCCTGCTTGGTATTGGAAGGGTCCATAAAGGTTTCAGATTTGCCAATTACGATTCTCATATACACGTAATAAGGAACATTGGGATACTTCCCAAAAATCATGTAATCAACATGGCATGGATTGAGAAAAAGAGCAAGAAGAACCATAAATTCTTCATTTGATCTAACCTAATTCAAATGGGATGCAGACGGAAAACACAGAATGGAAAGATCGTGTCAGCTTCCAAAGAATTGACGATTGTTCAGATACCACGGAAAGAAAAGGCATCTTTCGTCTAGACAATGTCAAGGACCGCACTCCTTTCTCAAGATAAGGAGTTGGACCAGGATGAGTGATTTTCAAATTCATTTTTAGCCTTGAAAAATTTAGAGAAAAAACAAATTCCCCACAAAAGTGGCTTCCTATCATGCACGATTTTGAAATACCGATATTTTGCTAGGCCGAAGAGATGGGCCTCGCAAAATGGAAGATTATAAGTGATTGGAAGATTATCCACGCTGACACCTCAAAACACTTAATGTAATGTTTGGTTAATGGTCATGGAATCATGAAAGGAATCTCAAATAGTAAAATCAAATAGAGGGCATTGATTGGGAAAATGTTTAGGGATCTTATGTGGTTCTTCATCCTATTTCTATCCCTAGTTTTCCGTTATTCACTTTGTATATGTTGATTGGAGACGCATTCCCTTTCTTACACGTACAACATATATGTTATTTTAAGAGATGGGCTTCATTCGGTGAGCATAATTCAACATGGAATTCCACTCTGACCCCAACCTAAGAAAAGAATTTCTGAGTCAATTTAGTAATTTAGACTTTTTTTGCTTCTCAAAAAATAAATAATTCAATAAATATTTTTCTAAAAATAATTTTTATTTCACTCGAAATAATTATTAAATAAGAAATATTTTTATTATTCATAATAATTTATGTCTAGATGTTTTTTGTGGACGGTAAACAAATTTTTAGTTTGTTTATTTTTATAAGCAATATAAATAATTATTTTAATGAAATGTATTTTAAATCATTCTCTTAATTAAAGATACACTCCCTTTACATTTGTGCTATAATTCCATCTTCACTCTCGATTGTATTAATTAATCATCCGAGCCAAAAGTAAAGCAAAATATCTTTGTGCTCTAAATAGGCAATTATATTCTAAACAGCTTTTCATCAGCCAACATTTAGTTTTTCTCATGGACCAATGGCATCTGTTTTTATGGTCGTCGTAGTCAAAAACTAGATTGGAAATTAGAACACCTTTTGAATAGAGGAGATTCCGTAAAGCCAAAAGAAGCAACATGGACGGACCACTTTTCTTAGCCGTCGCATCAACAAACAAACGGAGAAAATGATGGAGATGCAATTTTATTTTGGATGACAGCTTAGCAGTGTACTATTGCCGGCCAATGGAAGCATGTAATCATCGTCTTTTACCGAGACAATGAATGATTAGATAGCCTCGTTGATGACATGGAAGTGACAAGCGGTACCTCCCCTAAAGGATGGATTCCCACTATATTCTTTCGTGCCTTGGCCTACAATAAGGCGCAAGGGAGAGCATTAAATTTCAAAATTAAGCCTATTGACATTTCTCTATTGGGTGCTTAAATCAGAAGAAAAACAGTGTCGTCTCATTGTGTCATGCTGTCGTCGTTACACTTAAATAGTCGAAAATAATTGAAACGTCACGTTAGATGAATTCGATAAGATTTAGCTGAAATGTTTTATTGCATTTTCCCTTGTAAGTTTAAGACTAAGTTATTTCAATTAAAAAGTTAAAACCTTGATAGGTTTGAAATTTCAGTATAATAATTTTAGGATAGATTGTGCAATTATCTCGGAAATATGACAATTCGATTTTCTCAATTTCATGCTCGCACTCAACTCAATACAATATATATACTCGCATCAGGCTTGATTGAACTCTAATATTAAAAACTAAATTATAGTGTAAAGCTTTGAACTCCATCTCAAGTTCTCATGAAAAATTTCAAAAATAATGATTTTTTTTCATTGTCATTAGTAAAATCCTTTAAACTATTAACAAGGCTCGCAAGTCACGTTACTGTAGTATTACAAAATTTGACACCTCCGACATGGCAATCCATATTGTTAGGTCCAAATACATAAAAGAAGGGGTGAAGTGTTTTATTATACATATAAAATTTTTTATCTTTCTAGAACCAGTGCCTTATTTAAAAATGTTTTTATATGTAATTAAACTGTTAATTTGCAATAAGAAACTTATAGAGTTTAGGGAAATTACAAAAGCTATTTATAGAGTTTCAATTAGGATATGCTTTCTCTTCTAGCTCTAGCAGCCCCATTGGATTGAAATTCACTACTTCAGCCAATAGTGCAATTGCCAAGAATTTTGAATTGCGCAGACTCGACTCCTCCTACAGCTATCTCACTATAGACTAAATAATTATTAGATCTCTTTCAATAGCTGTTCTCACACCTTGTGCACACAACACGGTAGACATATTCTCCCCCAAAATTATTTAACCACGCTTCTAAGTGTTTACAAATAATCATTCGCATATTTCGTCTCTTACCTAAACAATTGCATTCTCTCTAAGCACGACCACTTCTTCCGTGTGTATACAAATGATTTCGGCACCCTTGCTAACTTTTAGGAACAAAACTAAATAGGTTATAATGAAGCAGCAAAGAGATAGATCTCAAGAACACTCAATGTGTTTCGATTTTTCTTGTTGCAAGCACTCAATCACAAGCTACGTTTTACTCGTAGTTTGTCCTTTTAGGCCTCCAAAAACAACCCTCCCATTTCAACCATCTGATTCAAGTGAGGGCGCGAGGGAGGCCCTCGCTCGACCTAGTCGAGGGTTGCCCTCGCCCGACGCCGGCGAGGGCGGCCCTAGCCAGCCCAGGAGAGGGTGACCCTTGCCCGACGCGGGCGAGGGCAGCCCTCGCCGGACGCCGGCTTCCCTCCGTCGATTTCGCCATGGCCGACAAAGGGAAGAGAGAAGAAGAAAAAAAAAAGAAAAAAATTTTAAAAAGTAAAAAGACCAAAATGCCTTATAGTTTGGGTTAAATGTCACATGGCAGAAGTTCGGGGTTTTTTGTCACAAATTTTTTTTTTTTGGGGTAAAGGTGTCATGATTGGCAAAAGTTCAGAGTTTTTCACGTCACAAAAAAAAGTTTGGGGTAAATTTGTCACTTTGGAAAAAAATTAGGGTTTTCGTGGTTTTTTCCCACTTTTTTTTTATCGTGATGAAATGATCATATGATCCGAGCACGAGATCAAAATGATTCAACACGGAATTTAGCGAGATGTAATATGAGTGGAAGTAGGTGCTTGCACATATACCTTCACAAGAAGGACCAAGCAGACCAATGAATGATGTTGCTCCAATGCTTAGGCAACTTGCAAAGAAGTGAGAATTTTCATCCGGTGGCCTACTTGTCCTGATAACTCTATTGCCGCCCCAAACCACCCCCCCCATCTCTCCCTCTTCTTATGGGGTGGGTTAGGTAAAGTGTTTTAATTAATGCATCACTCGTCCCGATAACTCTCGATTGTTGCTTCAAACCCACACCCCCTCTCTCCCTCTTCTTATGGGGTGGGTTAGGTAAAGTGTTTTAATCAATGCATCACTCGTCCTAATAAATCTCGATTGTTTCCCCAAACCCACACCTCCCCCTCTCTCTCCATCTTCTTATGGGGTGGGTTAGGTAAAGTGTTTTAATCAATGCATCACTCGTCCTGATAACTCTTGATTGTTTTCCCAAACCCACACCCCCCCTCTCTCCCTCTCTCCCTCTTCTTACGGGGGTTAGGTAAAGTGTTTTAATCAATGCATCACCTCTCTTCTTTGACGATGTACTATAATGATTGAAGACATCGGACAAAAAGCTAGGAAATTTCATTCATGTGCCAAAGACCCAAAAAATTATCAAAATAATTATAAATTTATTATAATACTGTCAATTTAATTTTAAATATTTTTTTTTTACCAATTGAGTATTAAACCTTTTATATTTATGTCCATTTAGTTCGTCTAATCAAAATTGACCGGCCAGCACTAACATGAACACGAGGTGTCTTACATGGCGCCATCGACCCTGACATGGATAATTTTTAGTAATATTGTAACATTTTTTTCGATTTTTATTCCTATTTTTCTTTTTATATTTTCTTTTCTTTTTTTTCCTTTTTTCTTTCTTTCGTTTTTATTTTTTTCTTCACTTCCTTCTTTCTCCGGCTAGTCGCCAGTGACCACTGGAAATGAAGCTTCAGGAAGAATGGAGCGAGCTTCAACTACTGTCCAGACTCGATCATGTCTTCATGCGTGATGTTCAAGAGCTGGGAATTAGGCCCATTGAAATGATACACGTGTTTGACTATTCATGGTCTAAGGTGGTAAGATTTTGGTGAAGGGCCAAGAAAAACAATCAAATCTGAAATGATAAATTATTATATGCTCTACAAAACGTGTGACCCGAATCATCTCGATCATTAATCAAGTAGATCTCGCTATGAGCCCCCGGGATCAATTGTTGAACTGGGTTTCGACATAAGATTTATAGAACATACAGTAACATTTCATGCAAAACAGGGTTGCAGACATGACTTGAAAAATAAAATTCACTCTACTATCCAAAGTCAAGTCCACAAAAACTTATTTTAAAGCCAAACTGTTAAGGATATAAGCACCCACTGTCAATTCGTTTCTATTTCGAGTATACGAAAAAGGTAGGAAAATCTGAACTTAAACTGTCTTAGATGGACACATAAAAAAACCACTAATCTCAGTCCTCGCGTTGGTCTATTCCTGTCCACATCTCTCTTATGGTCACGGGACTCCTGTCCGAATGATATTAAAAGACAGCCATGTGGCCAGCTAATTAGAACGGTGGAATTAAAGAAGAAACGTGGGAAAAACGACGTAAAGGCAAAGTCCGTCGACTCGTCACCGTCGGCCACGATGGTGTGTTTTTATAATCTTGTCCCTCCGACTTTATTCGCCATCACATCGTTTTCTTCACATCGTTTTCTTCCCCCAACTGCGGGACTCTTGAGTCTGTCGCTACCCTTTCGTCGCAATGATGGTTCCAATGCCATAACAAAAGACAATGGATAGACCCACAAATGCATAAATTGAATCTAGTCGAAAATGGTCAAATTCAAATTAACATATTTCATTCATTTTGATTTATTTTCATGCAATACAAATTACGTTACTCATACCTAACTTAATTCATATCTGATTTGACTCATATTTCTAAAATACTTCCATATTTAAACTAATTTAAGAAAATCCAAAATGAAGTGAGAGTAAATTGTAAAATTATTTAGTACCCAGATTATTTTGAATTTAAGTCATTCATAAAATCAAAAAAATAGTCTTATAACCCATTTTAACTAGTCTACCATCAGATAAACATGATATCCCGACATTTATGAAAAATTGTCCCAATTATGTCACATCGCATATACATGTAAGAAGGAAGATTGGGACATCTCCCAAAAATCAAGTATGTAATCGACATCGCATCGGTTGAGAAAAGAGCAAGAAGAACCATAAATTATTCCTTTAATTCTACTTGATTCAAATGGGATGCTGACTGCCTTTGGGGAACGACATATGTGAAACGCAATAAGCGAAATACACAGAAGACTAGCGACTAATAGTCACTAATTAAGATATGGAAAAACACAGAATGGAAAGATTCTGTCGGATTCCAAAGAATTGACAATGTTCAGAAATCACAAAAAGAAAAAGGCATCTTTTGTGTCAAGAACCGCACTCCTTTCTCAAGATAAAGTCGATAGCGTCCTTCATAGTGTCTGCGACCTGCATAGTAAGCATAAAAGAGTTCAACCGGGGTAAGCGATTTTTGGATACACTTCTTGGAAATTTTGGAGAGAAGTCAAATTCCCCATAAAAGTTGCTTTCAATTGGGCATATTTTGGAAATACTGACATTTTGCTAGGCTGAAGAAGGAAGAGATTCAATCATGTTTCATCCAACCGATTTAGAATTGACCGATCACCTAAAGCATAGCAAATCAAGGTATGTAAGTATGGGAGGGTTTTTTAAGCTGACAGCTCAAAACCACTTGAGGCAATGTCTGGTTCATGGCCATGGAATCATGAAAAGGAATCTCAATCTAAGCAATCAAATTCCTAGATGTGGGGTTCATTCTCTATTGTTTGGTTTCAATTTACAAATGAAGGGAGAATGTCTTATGTGAGATGCAAAGTGAGGTAAAAACATGTCAGAAATGGAATGTGTAAAATATTTCTCCAATCCACATATCTAAAGGGGCTAATGAAAAACTAGGGATAGAAACAGAATGAAGAACCAAATACGATCCCCAACAATTTCCCAATTATTGTCATCTAAAATGATCATTTCATTTCACAAACACATTACATACAGCTCCTCAAAATCTCTTGAGTAAAGTATTTCACATATAATCTGCAACAATGAAGATAAAGCCATTCCCGCGTAACTTCAAACTACTTCATAGCTGTTACCTCAAGCCATTGTGATATTCTTATCCTTATTGTGTTTTGAGTCAAAGACCCAATCACGAGAACAAATGGAGTGACAGCAACTTAGCCAAGTGTGTTAATGGAACTTTATATCCCCACTCAAGCCAACGTCATGCTCGTAGTTGGCGTCTCCATTAATAGACCAGACAAGTTTCACAATAGAGAGAGAGAAATAATCTCACCTAGTAGAAGAATGTGAGGGCCATGGAATCAAGAGGTAGGCGAAACTCCCATGGAAGGATTTGAAGTGAAAAGATATGTTTTTGCATTGCTTATCATAAGGGACTTGTTACTTTTGATTCTGCTTCCACTTTTTTTGGCAGTCATCATGTGTTCTAGCTGTTGATTGCTTGTATATTTAGATCATCATATTGCAGGGGATTGGTAATTCCATCTTTTTTGGTTGCTGGTGGAACTTCCTTTTAGTAGATCTAAGACCTCTCTCTGTTTTGCAACTTCCTTGGAATGAAATTTTCCTCCGTTTTTCTCAATTCTGTGATGAGACACAAACGAGGTCAGAAAACACTTCGTGGTGCTTGACACATTGATTTAGCAGGCTCTCATCAGCCAGCTCTTTAGTTCCTGCTTTGACATCTGAGGACGAATTTGGTAGATTTCTTGATTTCTTTTCCAACTTAGCAGTTAGCACTGCATATCAATAACTAAAATTGGTTTTTACTGTGCTTTGATGACCGTCTTTTTCCTGTGATAGAGCTGGCTCTGATGAAGAAAAAGAGGCGTTGAAGAAACTTGATGCTGAAGAAGTGTTCACTGAGAGCCAATTAGAAGTAAAGAATGTCAAGATTCTACTGGAACCGTCCGTCCATTAACCCATTCTACCATATTCTTATGCATGGACACATCCATTTTTGGCCATTGGCACTTGAGTTCTTTATTTAAATCTTATTGACTTTGTACTAGCGTGATCTAAAAGAACCTGCCCTTGGATTAAACTGCGTTGGTGGCAATGCTACTTCCTCGTTGATGAAATTTTTGAGGTGCATTAAATTTGTGTCGAGTGCTTTTCTTATCTTTCTGAAGAGAGCTGATTTAGTTTTGTTCTCTGGTGGGGAGGAACCACGTAGACATGTGGTGGAATGTTTAAGAAACCAATTACAGTGTCAACTTCATCTTTTATCTTCAAGGTAAATTAAGAAGCAGTGAACTAAAATTTTTGCTTATGGTTATGAGGTTGTTTCAGTCAAGCCTTACAATTTGACTTGTCTACGTTTCGGTCTCAATCTTGGTAATGCCCTATAGTTTTATTTTTTGTTTAAATTTGGCCCAAAATCTCGATTTCAGTATTTGACGCAACCAAATTTGAGCGAAAAAAATTATCCCTGAAATTGAGACTAAGAGGGATGTATAAACCAATGCAATAATGGTTCTTATGGTTTGTAGGATCTTTCTGTGAGGCGATTTTGGCTGCATAATTAGATCAGTTCAAATGATGTAACAGAGTGCAAAAGAACGATAGATCACTTGCTAGAACTAGTGCGTGATGGGAAGTTAGAATACGAGTTCGTCTTTTGTAACAACTACTCAAATTGTTGTATTTAGGTCTCCATATCTTTCTAGTAATTTTCAATAGTATTTATCCTCAAGATAGTGTGTTTGGATTGTGGATGCATATGAATTTCTCCAAAACTACAGGATCAAGCTTGTTCCGTTTAGTGATTTCCACGTTGCATTGGATAAATCACTGGGGAAACTTGGTAGCCATCCTAGGCAAGTCCTAAAGTTCTATGGCTACTGAATATATAAGGGCAGTGAGAAGAAGGAAAAATTCTGTGTCATATCCTCCTAATGATCAGCTTGTTCTGAAGTTCTGAGGCGCTGGATCAACCGAGCACGATAACTATGTATCTTTTCCCTTATTATTATTTTCTCTTTTCATAAGTTATGCATCTTTTCCATTGAGGTAATTTCGTTGCTGCTTATTTTCTCCAATTTTCATTCTGAATTTGTTTTGCATCATGCCACCCAATCTATAATTAATCTCATGCAACATGGGGTCCGTCTACCATGGCTGAATTTGGAGATCCAAACATCGCCCCGTTTGGTGAGGGTCCATAAAGGTTTCAGATTTGCCAATTACAATTCTCATATACATGTAACAAAGGACATTGGTATACTTTCCCAAAAATCATGTAATCGACATCGCATGCATCGAGAAAAGAGTAAGAAGAACTATAAATTATTCATTTGATCTAACCTAATTCAAATGGGATGTGGACTGCCTTCAAGGAACGTCATACATACACGACGAGCAAAACCAATAGATTACTAGCTAATGGTAGTTACTTTATATGGTAGGGAAAACACAGAATGGAAGATCGTATCGCCTTCCAAAGAATTGACAATTGTTCAGATACCAAAGAAAGAAAAGGCATCTTTCATCTAGGTGATGTCAAGAACCGCACTCTTTTCTCAAGATAAAGTCGACAGCATCCTCAACAATATCCACAACCTGCATAGGTAAACATAAAAGAGTTCGATCAGGATGAGTGATTTTCGAATTCATTTTTAACCTAGGAAAATTTAGAGAGAAGACAAATTCCCCACAAAAAAATATGCTCGATTTTGAAATACTGACATTTTGCTAGGCTGAATAAGGAAAGGGTTCGTTCGGTCATGTTTCATCCAACCAAGTTGGAATTCATAGATCACCTAGAGCATAGCAAATCAAGGCATATAAGTATGGGACACCTCAAACACTTAAGGCCATGTTTCATGGCCATGCAATTATGAAAAGGAATCCCGATCCAAGCAATCAAATTCCTAGGAGTGGCTTTTTCCCCCCTTTATTGTTTGGTTTCAAATTACCAATGAAGAGAGAAATGTCCAATGTGAGTTGCCAAATGAGGTTAAAAACATGTCAGAAATGGAATGTGTCTCCAATCAACATGTAAAAGTAGAGGATAGAAACAGAATGAAGAACCACGTAAGATCCCTCAACAATTTCCCGATTATTGTCCTCCAAATGATTTTACAGTTCACACAAGCATTTTTACGAACCGATTATACAAAACTCATCAAAATCTTGCGAGTCAAGCATTTTTCGCACAAAATCCACAGCGATGAAGACGAAGCCATTTTTATGAACTTCAAACTACTGCACAGAAGTTACCTTAAGCTATTATTCTTATTTCTTATCCTCTTTGTGTTTTGAGTCAAAGACCAATTGCGAGAACTGCAAATGGGGTGACAGCAACTCAGCCGAGTTGATAAATGGAACTTTATGTCCCCGCCCAAGCCAACATGATGCTTGTTGCTGATGTCTCCATAAAGAATCCAAACAAGTTTCACAATGACAAGAGAGAGAGAAAGGATTTCACCTAGTAGAGGGATGTGAGGGCTATGGAACCAAGAGGCAGGCGAAACTCACGTGGGAAGGATTTGAAGATGATGAATGGAGGAAGGGTGGGGGGGAGAGAGAGAGAGAGAGTTCTGGTTTTGTAGGATTTAAAGATGATGAAGCTCAGACTACTGAGTGAGTAGAGTTCGGAAATGTTTTTCTTTTCTAGGAATTCCGGTACCACCTCTACTGAGCAATCCAATTCTGCATATTAAAGAGAATCCATTACCTAGGTAATTTGATTCCACAATCATAAAACCATCCGAAGATGAGTTGCAATGGGATTTCATTTCCTTTTCTTACTCCAAGGTGAACCAAACAACGCCTAAGTGATCACCTAGTGTATTAGACTTCCGAATGTTTTCCTGGTGGAATCTAAGATCTGCATTCTCAACCATGACTTTCCACTAGGAACACAGATATAAAATCTCTAAACCAAGGCAGTGAAAATGCTGGAGTGCACATGATTCGCATACATGGGAACCTACCATCAACTCACCCCAACATACATACGAGGAGAGAGTGAGAGAGAAAGAGAAATGTCTGAATTTTGTTATGAGTACAAAAACCTACCAAGTCCGCAGGGAACTCTGAATGATTTTCTTTTCCCTTGAATACCCCAGTCCTTGTTAATATAGAAAACCAAGGATCTCCTGCCTGAAGGAGTTGTTAGCACTATTGGTGATTATGTTTGGAAAAAAAATTACTGGTATAATAAACTACGATATTTGGTATGAAAGATACCTGTCATGCGCCTCTAATGTCAATTTTTGGATTATCTCCTATCATGTATAGGGTTTTGAAACAACGAATTCCAGAGTTTGTAGTATTCTCCACATCTAGGTTGCTTAACAAAGATGGCATAAGATTCCTTAACACTGTCTCAGCATTTCCATAGACAAATGGATTTGGCTTCCCGTATGATGTATACGCCAGCGGAATGGGATGTATTCTGCAGAATAGGGACAAGTAAACAATGCACAACATAAGATTGAAGATTAATGCATGCTGCTATGCTGCATCGAGGAAAGTTAGGTCTACACAAGGATCTTATAGGCCAATCTTTAATTTTTTGCGGAGAATACCATATCAAACTCCATGCAGAACTATACATTGAGAAACTGGAACCTCACTATTACCTGTTATAGATTGCTTGTAACGCAATTCTGAAAGCTCCCATACCCAGACGTTCAGCAGGAAAAGTAGCCTGCCTTTACACTTTGTCAGCTAGTCATCAGCCAGTCTTTAGTTCCCCTAAGGTTTCAAAAACTCAAGATTGCAGCTTCGAATCACAAATGGCATAGCTTACCTGGTATTCTAGGTCATCATTTGCAAAAAACAGGTGCGGTTGCTTATTAGTCTCCTTTCCAAGAAGCCCTCCAGTTCTCAATACGTCACAGAGCACCTAAACCCAAACTTGAGTATCATAGAATTATTTTATTGTACGCGAACAGATAGATAGATGATAACACTCCTTTTTATCACTTCTTTCAAACATATTTCAGCGCCCACTAGACTTCTAAAAGGATGATGAATAAAGTTGCACAGTAGTTACTGAACAAACAAACAAAAGCCTGGTGTCTTTTGATAATCAGTTCAAAGATTTAGAACTCACGTGACAAAAAGCCCAGTATGGACTCAACAGCCAAGTTAGATAATCTAAGAAAGGACAAGATCCATTAGAGTGGTCACAACCTGAATATCTCTGCTCCAGTCAACAGAATCACTGACTACAAATGCTGCCTGAACTCTCTGTGTTTGCACAGCAATTTTTCTCTTCGCCATCTCATTGGAAGTGATATTCTGGTCAACGTCTGGCTTAGTTGTCCATCTCTTGTACGGTGCCAGTGGATCAATGGCATCAAAGTAGCTAGTGTACTCATCAATTGACAGAACATTTCTGCACAGAAAAGATCAACCAGAAAGAGGATCAACCGGAGAGAAATCAAAGAGAATCAAGTTGTTGCAATTCGCATTCTCGGTGAAACAGTATTGAAAACACAGACAACTTAAATGAATTAAGGAGAGGACTCCTCTGCGATTACTCAAGTCCCTGAGAACTTGAGTGCTTTTTATTAACTTTGCTAGCTTCTAGGTATTACCTAGACATTAAAGTAATATCCATCAATATCAATTTTATTAAATACATATCTTTATCCCTATTGGCAACCTATCTCTCTCTTCCCCTCCCCCCACCCACACACCTGCATGCACAAGCAAGTAATTGAGACATTGCTGGGTACATTTGCAAACCTAGAGAAGTGGTCAAAATATTTACTTGTATCCATATTCGGACATCACAGTAGCAGGTTCTCCTTTGCCAACAGCAACGACAAGTTCGTTCTCGAATCTGTGCAAAAACCTCAATTAGGAAACAAATGAATAAAATAGAGAAGCATATTAGTTAGTAAAACAGAAAAGCCTATTCAGAATTCTTTTAGAATAGTTAGCACATGCATTCACACTCTTCTATGTCTTTTCAATTCATATAATATAATATAGGTAGTGCATTTCCCTAGTTTCCAAGAAGAAAGCACATGAGATGAAGATATGAGATGTGTTCTTTGATATCCACGTACATATCCAAGATAGGGTACATTCAATAAAGTCCAATTTCACAGTTTTGAACCTACTAAATCGTGTACTTATAAATAATTCTTTTACAGGAGAATTCTTATCAATCTAATAATACACATGCACAATATTTTATTTTGCGATCATAGATTTTAATAATCATGAGTGAGATAAATGAAAAAAGCAAATGTTATCGAAAATGCTCAGTCCTGAATTACATTAGCATGCCGCATTTCTCATTGGACATTGGTCATGGAGATAATCCAACAAATCCTTACCTATTTACCAGTTGTTTAAAAGGTGTGTGGCCCTGGATGACCTGCAAATTATCTTGGTCAAAATATGAGAGAAAAACGAAACAAAGTAGTTCTGGACCTGATAACAAGCAAAATCGTGAGGGCAAGCAGATTTTGTAACACAAGAGACGAACTACCTGTGAAGGTAAAATGTTGACTCCTAGTAGTTGACCTAAGTCCTGGGCTCTTTTGGATTCAGAAAAGCCACCTCCTGCATCAGACATTGCTATTAGCAGTGTGCAGTAAAAATTAATTATCGCTTCTTCAGGAATTAACAAGCGAAATTTCTTATTGCAAGGGAGTAACATATTGAGCGATTATAGGTAAGGGCATCTCAAAAGGCGTCACAGATTCAAATTGCTTGAATGACTTAAACATGAAATAGCGGCAATCTCAAAATCATCAGGACGGTTACTATTAGATCTTAAAAGTACCAATACTTGCCGATAAGTGAATAATCACCACAATAAGCATATGATGTCCAGCATGCAACTTGAAAACTTTAGTTTGACCATTATATCACGGCACTCACCGGTGATGATTCTATTGAACGGTCACATGTGGTAACACATATCGAAAGTGAGAAATGTAATAGTAAAAATTACTAACACATTAAAGCAATTACTAGGACCTATTGAGGTCTACCAATCAGGAACACTCACCATTCGTTAAGAAAACGAAAGGTATCTTCAGCTTTCCTGAAAAGATGAAGAACGTAAAGTAAGTGATAGCAGGCTATCAAATAGCAGATACGAATCTCGATATCCCTCGCCCTTACATCATCAGAAAATTCGGTAGCAATCAGCGAAAAAAGACATGCATTCCCAACGTAGAACATTGTAAAACACGCCAAACGGCAAGATCACCAGCACGATATAAGCCTCGCGGGTATAATAGCAAGCGATGGCGAAAGCCTTACCAGAATCGTCTAAGTACAATCTCCTGAGCGCGCGCGGAGAACCGCCGATGGGAGTGTGACCGAGGAGGACCACGCCGTCGATGTCGAAGGCGATGCCGAACGAAGGCCTGCACGACGAAACCACGATCGTCGATTCGATCTCGGACGAAAAAGAAGAAGAAGAAGAAGAAGAAGAAGAAGAAAAGAGAACATCGGAGAAAATCACGAGCGTAGCCGAAGCATGACCGGAACGCACCGATCCGATTGCGAGCTAAGCCGCGAAAACGAGCGCGAGGCGAGCGGGGACGGCTGCTTTCTGCCGCGACTCCGCGAGGCGATGGTGAAAAGCCGGTGCCTCATTTTCCTGTTCGCGACGAATCGCTTCGGGAGATCGAGGAGCTCGAAACGCCGGAGATGAAGCTCCAAGAAGAACGGAGCGAGCTTCAACAGTCCATACAGAGAGAGAGAGAGTGGCCCAATCGCGCGGCGTCTTCTCGTTCGATGTTCAGGAGCCGTGAATTGGGCCAGTTGAAATGATGGGCGGGCCTCGATAACGGATCGGCCTTTCCTTCGGATCCGAGCTCAACGGTTAAGCTTGATTTTGGTGAACGTTTTTGGGCTGTTGTTTTTAAGTTCTTTCATTTTTGGTGTGTTTTTCTCTTCAGGTCTAGTAATTCGGGCTCCTTGTCTCGGAACCTCTCGAGAGAGAATCGCTAACTGCGTCTTTGGTGCACCTGGTGCATGTACACCTAGGAATTCTCAATTGGCTAGTCGTAAATGGTCCCAGCCTAGGACTATGAAACCAATGGTTGTCCCGAACCTACACTGTGATGTAGACAGTGATTCTCAAATATTGAAAAACGGGATGTGATACGATGAAATAGGATGCAATGGAGATAGACACAGAAAATGAACGAATTGCTTCTTTTTTTTTCTTCTTTTTTCTTGTAGCATAGTTTGGATTAGTTGTGCAAATACTTGTATGATATGAAACACACCCTGATTATAGAACAAAGTCACTTTATCTGGCTTTTCCTTTTCATGCTTTGCCCTTTGACTAATTTAATGATGTTGCCAAAAGTCTTGTAAAAATGTGAAGTTCTGCTCTTTTCATGGCTACATTTGATGTGAAGAACTAACATATCGAGCACCTACGACACCACTATTCTAGCGTGTCTTTTTTTTTTTTAATGAAAATATTACGACGTGTGTTTGATGACTCAAAGTCTAAGGGAAATAACTTTTGGTGGAGTGTTGGCTGGGTCTACCTTCATGTGGGGCCCAGCTAGCTTTAAGAAAAAATAAAAAGAAAAGAAAAGAAGAGAAACAAGAACAAGTGGAAGTGGGTCGTGCGGGTGTGCATCCAAAAGTGAAGAGGAGGGAGAAAACAAAAAAAAAAAAAAACACTTTAGAAGCAATAGAGAAGAGAATAAATGAAGAGGGTTATAACTTTGAGGCTTCGATTCAAAAGCCAAATATTGACAGAATTGGCTCAAATTTCAATATGTTGTTCATGGGACCGAGAGCTACAAGTTGATGGTTTTTGTTTGTCGAGAACCGTCTCTGAATTCTCCAGTTGCGGTTAAGGTTTTTTTGATCCAAATTTGTTTATCTACCTATGTGGTGAAAAAAAGATGATTGTAATGTTGATATTGAGCCACTAATGTGTGACTAGAGAATAATATTTTGTGTATCCTGCTATTTTTGGTGATTAATGGATTTTTTGGGCGGTCCGTGATTTTTCCCACATCGGGTTTTCCACATTAAATCATTAGTGTCGTTATTTGCTTTGTCTATTTATCATTTCGGCATTATATTTGCATATTGTGAGGCTATATATTGCTTGTTGTTATTGGAGGTTAAGAGAATTTTAGTTGATTTAATTTAGGGGGAGAAATTGATCATGGATTGCGTTTAGCCGTGGTGAATTATTGTACCCAAGTTCTCCCCAACATGGAGAACCGAGAAAAACAATCATATGGAGAAATTATTGCACGCTTCACAAACTATACAAACCAATATCATCTCAGTCATTAATCGGATAGATCTCATTATGAGTTTTGATGTGTGAATTATTGAACAAAATTTCGACATGTGACTTATAGGCCATACGATACCTTTTCATACGAAATGGAGTTACAACCTTGACTAGGCAACAAAAATTCACACTATCGTCTACAATCGAGTCCACAAAAATTTATTTCAGAGCTAACCCAGCTAGGGTAAAAGAGATCCGCAGCCAATTCATTTCTCTTTTTGAGTATTCTAAAACGTCGGAAAAATAACTTTAAAGTAATCGTCTGTCTTGGATGCGCAAATCAAAAAACTACTTGTCTTAATCCTTGTGCGGATCTATCTTTATCTATATCTCTCTTATGGTCCCATGACTCGTGTCTGAAAAACGTAAAAAACAGCCTATCCCCAACTAATCAGGACGATATGATGGAACCGAGAAGTAGAATTGCACCCGTAATGACGAAAACCAAGTTTTGCGAACATATTCTGATAAAACCATTTTCCTCATTTTCCAACATGTGGATTGCTTAGGAAAATGAGTCCAACGGAGGACGTTTTCATGGTCAACAAAAAATCTATGCTTGAATTCAAAAAATAATAATTTTCCTTTTTAAAAAATCAAAATTCATTTTTCACAATATAACTATATCAATATTTGGACTAGAAACCATGAGTTTAAGCATGCAAAGCCTAATGCTCATTCACAGGTCCCTAACATCCATAATCAAGTCTTCAGCACCTAGTTTGGGACCCTGATGTTGGTGCCTAGGTCTCCAGCACCAATGCATGAGTCCATCGAAACCAGGGCTAGGACATCGGCGCCCATGCTCAAATACTTCAACGGGGCCTCATGCTTGTATGGATGCAAGATCGATGCCAATGCTCTTCCTCAAGGTCGAGTCCATCAAGGCTTGACTTAGGATTCTAGAACTTGTGCTTAGTCTTCAACTCATGTGCAAATTACTAACACCTTAATAGTATGTACCTCTAGAAATATTAGATAAAATTTTCCTTTCAAAATTGTGAGGTATATTTTTCAATTCTTCTTCAGATCTTAATTAAATATTAGAAATATTGTTATTTTCTAGAAAATGACATCGTGGACTATATTTTTTCAAAAATGTGTTATTTTTTATGAATTAAATGATGCCTAGAGCATGAGACGAGAAATGAATTTTCTAGATGTAGATATAAAGAAAAGACTTGGATATGACATCTTGCTTAAGGAGGTGAACTTATGACATTCGTGGTCTTGATTTTTCGCAATCACTCATCATCTTTTCCTAATTTGTATACTCGAAAGGTTCCGATTCTTTGAGTGTCACATAAGTCATCTTTTTATCTATATCACTATTCCAATGATAAATCAAATTATGGAATTACTTTTCAGTGCAATCAACATTGTTTTGTTATACTAATTAATAAGTCCAAAGAGGTATTTTGCTGCATTCGAGCTTTTTTTTTTCTTTTTTCTATTCCATATTTTCCTGCATTGAGAGTTGATTGCACTATAATTGACACGTGGTGTCTATTATTATCATTATTAGTTCCCGGCCTCGCCAACTGTTGGAAGGTGGCGATCGATTTTCGTTTTCCTTTTTTTTCTTTTCGGTCAACGCTGGCGATCGATTTCGCACTGCACGCGTCGTCTGCCGTCTCTCTACTTCCGTCGGATCGGCCGTGGGCCGCGCCGGGTTCACGGGCCGAAAGGAGGCCTTGGGCTCCCCCAAGAATGCTGACCCACGCGGTCGTTGACTTTGTTTTTGTTTTTTCTCTTTTTTAGTCCGTCTAACAGCATATGATAAAGATTTCCTTAAAATAGAATACCAGTATTCGGTTGGTGAGGGTAGTTGGTTTGCTGAGCTGGGTCTACAGGGACTCGCTCGTCCAGGCTCATTTGACTTTGATACAAATTTTCCCACTGTTTTATATGTCGTATAACCTAAGACGTCTCCATGTGGCTAGGAGCTACTACGCATTAGGAAGGGGACACTGGCTAATATCCTAATCACGTTATCGACCGGCGACTGAGTTTTTTGTTTGGGTTAAAACAAATTTCTACGTTTATTATAATCAAACACGAGAGAGACATAAAAAGCTTCCAAGTAAGATAAATCCTAAAAGGAGTACAAAACCAAACAAAACCCTCAAAAACAAAAGATTAAGGCTTGTAATTCTAAGTATGCTCCCATCTTAAAAGATCAAATCCGCTGTTGACACCTATTTTTAGCAAATCTAGAAAAATAAAGAAAATAAAAATTGCATTGGAACAAATAAAAGGAAAAAATGAAAAAAAAATGAGGGAAATTGATTTGATTGATTATGCATGGAAATTTGAAATTCGATGAGCATTCGGATTTCGTTAAATGCAGAAACAATTTAAAAATCAAGTGAATAAGAGGCAAGAATTTTGCAAAATGGAAGAAATCTTGAGGATCGGCGATTGCGAAATCATGCTCCGATTTATAGCTACGATTTAATGCGGCGAAGATGGAAACTCGAAAAATACCATACAAAGCGGCCGTTCGGAATTAGTATAAAAGAAAGCTTCATTTTTTGTAACTGGGGGTGCGAAAGATTAGGGGGAATTCGCTTAAAAAAATTTCGTGAAAAGAGCTGAGAGGATTCGTGAAAGTGAAAAAAGAGAGAGAGGAAATCCCATTTTCTCGTCCAAGGGTCATTTTCTTTGATTTTTCCTTCTGACACCCTGCAGAAGAAAAGAAAGAGAAAAGTCAGCAAAAGAAAGAGAAAAAGTGCAGAGAAGTGACGTGTGGCCAGAGAAAAAAAAGAAAAAGAAAAAGCAGCAGCAGCAACTGTTCTTCTTCTTCGCGTGGACACCAGCCCGCGCCCGCGCCGGCACCACGACGCCGGCCACCGTCGCGCCTCGCCACCTCGCCGGTTCGCTCTTCGCACCCACCACCGCAACCGTCGACACCGCCGGATCTGCGGCCACAGCCCCTCGCGCCGGACCCGAGCCCCCCGCGATTCGGAGCCACCATCGTGCAACCGTCGTCGCCGCCTTACCCTTCCCGCCGGACCCGCGCCGTTTGCAAATCGGAGCCGCCACGGCGAGACCATCGCGACACCGCAGCCCCGACCCGCACACACGGCCCGCCGCTCCCGTCTCGCCGATCCACCTCCGCTCGCACCGGATCGCGATCACCCTCGCTCGCCACCGCAGATCGCGACCCCGGCACCACCGGAGCCCGTGCGCCGCCTCGCCGTTGACTACCAGCAGTCCGGCGCTGTTCAGCCCTTGCCGGAGTCCCAATGCCGCCGTCGACCGTCCGGCACTCCACCAACGCTGTTGCAAATCTTCTCCTTTAGGTAGTTTATTTTCTTTTTTAGTTTTAGTCTTATTTCTTTCTTTTGTCTATTTTATGTTATTTTATTATTATTGTTTAAAGTTAGAATATGATTTGTCAATGTTAATATTTATGCATTTTGTAGGCATTATCCATAGGAATTTAGTCTGGAATTATTGTAATTATTAATTTAATCCGAGAGACATCGGATTATTTTTTTTAATTATATTAATTTTTGGGCTTTTTGGTAGGATTTAAATTGTTAAATCATTATAATTATTAATTTGATCCGTAAGACTTCGGATCAGATTTTTAATTATTTTGATCTCTTTGTCGTGATAATTAGGGTTAAGATAATCGTTAATTTAACCTGTGAGACAACAGGTTATTTTTTCGATTATTTTAATTCTTTATTTTTGTTGATAGTTTAGATTTAATAATTACTTATCTTTTAAAAAAAAATAAAAAAAATCAGAATATAAAAAAAAAATCAAAATTCTGCATGAGCATGTAGGTTTAGTAAATCAGACATATAGGTTTAGGAAATTAGAATTTTTTTAGGATTACACTTTTAGGATTGCATTTCTTAGAAATAAGTTAGGGTTGGACCTAAATTAATTTTTTAGATAATGTTCACACATTTTAATTATCTCATTTTTCAAGAAATAGTTTTCTAAGATAGGATAGGGTTTAAGTTAAATTAATCCCTAGAATAAATTAGAAAATTATCCCCTTTTAGATAGTTTAATTAGGTTTTTTTATTAATTCCGAATTTCAATAAAAAAAAATAAAAATACTAGGTGCATGTTAATTAGTTTGCATAATAATAGGCCCATTTAATTAGAATTTGCATATTAATAAGGTTAAGTCATTTAGTTAAGGAACGCATTTTTATAAAAGAATTCTACTTTTCAAAGAAAACCCAAAAAAAAATCATTTGTTTTGTGTGATTTGCGTTATGTGATGCAATTTATTTATCTATTTATTTGAATGTTAAATAGTGGATGAGCATCCGTGTGGTCACATATTTGCATGATAGTAATTTAGGTTAAAATAAATCAGCTGCCTGCAAAAACATTTTTGAAAATTAAAAAGAAATGGTACCGAAAGGGTACTAGAGAAATCTAGTGTAACCAAGTCCCCGTACCCTTAGTCTCTCGGTTCGTAGGAGTAAAATAACCCTCCCATTATTTTACTTAGGTGTCTAATTGACCTACCGTAAACCGATTAGTGGCGACTCCTAGATAATAATCATTTACATGTTAAAAAAAAAGCTTGAACTTTAAGTCGCGTTTTGGTATGGGCTTGGGAAAGCCCGAACTAAGTTTAAAGACTTAGTAATCCATTAACCTAGTTTTAGGTGGTGCACCCGAAAAAATTTAGGTCGCGACAGCTTGGCGACTCCGCTGGGGACTTGTGTTAAAACACTTAGTGGACTTAGGCCAATTTTTCTTTTCCTTTTAAAAATGTTTTTGTTTGGCAGCGAGGACACCAGGTACGTCCCTGACATTTCTAAGGTGTTAAATGTTCTTGCAGATGGGAGGTATAAGGGGAGTAGTCTATGCTAACATTTGTCTTGCAAGTTGGAGTGTGGGATTAATGATTTATTTTTCCATGATTAGAAGTGTTGTTTGCATTTAAACTATTGTGCATGTTTTATTGTTTTTAGCACTACACTATTGCACACACAACCCGTGGCCGGACACGGGCTGCGATAAGATTTCTAGGATGGTGTTGAGAAGGATACTTCCTCAAAAGCGAGACCGCTATGTAGAGGTTGACCTTCTCTTCCCGAAAGTCTTTTCATGGTGTCGAATGTGTTTGTCCATATCTGCGAGACTGCGTGACTATTGGACATTCCATTCGACTGAGCCGGAGTTAGGAGGACCTGACACGTTAATGTGAGACTGCAACGGTCAGATCATCCTCTTAGCTCCACTTTGTTAAGCCATCTAGATAGAAATCGAGTCTCACACTTCATGCGTGTGTCTATGTGCTTGTCATCCCTTCCGGTGAAAGTAAGTTGTCTAAATTCTTACTTCGTAATTTACTTATTGCAATTTTGTCGGTCCATGACAATAGGTTTCGTTGCCAGTCTTGTTTTATATGCTATGGGGAGGACCGATGCACAATTCATTTCCACTCCCAAAAAAGAGCTCAAGATGTGGCTGGATCAGTTAGATCAAGAGGGCCAGAGGTATGTGAAGACTAGGATTGCCCGACTTCTCCCACTATTGGAGATCAACATCCACTCTAGTGTGATACAAGCACTCTCTCACTTCTGGTGTCCACAAACTTCCACCTTCATATTTGGTGAGTATGAATTGACTCCAACTCTTGAAGAATACAGTGTTGCCATTGGAATGCCCCTGGAAAAGGAACTTGTTAGACCGCCTATCGGTATAGATTCTATTTCTGAATTATCACAGTTTTTAGAAATCGAAGCCGAAAGAGTAAGGAAAGTTGTCAAGGCCAATTGTTTTGCATGCCCATTTTTGTTTTTGGAAAAATGTTTTGCAAGTCAATCGATGGTGTCAAAAGCTAGGATTTTCATGTTAGCATTTTTCGGGTTAATTGTTTTTCCTTATCGAAGAAATGCCATTAATCCTTCAATTTCATGGGTGGTTAATCGTGTTTGTGACGGGTTAAATTATGTCAATATGGTTTTAGCTGAAACATTTTTGTCATTAAACCGTTTCAAACAAAATGAAGAAAAGACCATGCATGCCTTCCCTGAACTTTTGCAAATATGGTTTTTCTCCCACATAAGAGGATTTGGGCACCTCATGAAACAATTTAAGATTGACGATTTTAGGCACCCCATACAAAAATTTGCGGTCCTAGAGCGTTTTTCTCCAAATAAACAGTACGCTCGTTGGATTAATTTTTTGAAAGATCCTAATCCTAAGGCATTCCTATGGCATACTAAATGGTTCCGAGTTGAGGAGGTTCGTTTCTCACACAAACATGATGAGCCGATTCCCTTGCTGGGTCTTTCGGTGTGACTTCTTATTACCCATATAGGGTGGCTCGTCGGTACAAAGCTCTTCGGGGAAGTTCCTCCACCACTCAAGACAGAGATGTTCCAAATTCGTTTTATTCGAACAGATTATAACTACTTCAATGAGATTCGGATGATCATTGCCGCTTGGAATGAATGCCACCCAGAGAAGATTTTGGTACCCAAAAGACTGAAAGGTGAAGAGGAAGTCCACCATGCGTCGGCATTCTACATTCAACAACACTGGATTCCTGCGGCCTTACGTCCAGTGGTCCCTGATGTGACTGAAAAGCCCACCCAACGAGCACAAATTGAGCATCTTAAGCGGAAAGTGGAAATGATTGAAGCTGAAAATAAGAAGCTTCGCAAGGCGTTGGAATCCCGAAAGCATATAAAATGAGATCTTTTGAATGTCTAGGGAGTTTGATTTCGATTTTCAATTCAATGTTTTTAGTTCAATGTCTAGGGAGTTTGATTTCGATTTTCAGTTCAATGTTTTTAGTTCAATGTTTAGGGATTTGAATTTCAATTCTTAGTTCATTGTTTGGTTTAATGTTTCTAGTGAATTTTGAATAAAATCGGGCGATTAGACCGTTGTCATGGGCCATTTTCTATCTTGTCACTTGGTTCTTACATTACCTCATTTTCCTTCTCCTTTAGGTGATAACGGATCCTCCACGGACGCCCATTATCACGCGTTTAAGAGCCGAGAATGGCCGAACAAACCGAAATGCGCGATCGCATGTCATCCGTGGAAGATCAACTCAAGCAGTTAGCCGTTTCCATGCAGCTTATAACAGCTCAACTTCAATCCCTCCAGGTGAATCCAAATCCACCCGCTCTCCCTGAGATAGTAGTCCAGAGGAACAGGACCCAAATGAGTGATGATGAAATGCCTGAGCTGGAGGATGATATGGTCTTTGTGGGAAAGGCCAAGCTTGATAATGTTCCTAAGACAAATCAGGATGAACGTGTTGCAAAGCTAGAAGAGAAGGTGAGACAGCTGCAGGAGTCTCAAAGTTCACTCCCGTTTGACCTCTCGGTCTATGAGAAGGTCAAAATGCCCAGCAAGTTCAAAATGCCGGAGTTTGAAAAGTACGATGGGACATCTTATCCGAAATCTCATTTGCAGATGTACCACGTGCGCATGGCCCAGCATGTCAAAAATGAGCCCCTCATGATCCAATCGTTTCATGCAAGTCTGACCGGGCCCGCACTAAAGGCGGTACGTGATGAAGAACGTGAACCTCCTTGAAACCGGAATGAAGTGGCGACGCGTTCCTCAAACAATACAAGTTCAACATGGACATCGCGCCTTCCCGAGAAGACTTGGAACGGATGGAAAAGAAAAGGAATGAGTCGTTTAAAGAGTATCTTTGTGAGATGGAGAAAACGGCAGCCCAAATTACTCCCGAGCCTACCAACAAGGAGTTGATGAAGTTGTTCGTGAAGACCCTTCCATCTGAGTTCCGTAACCGAATGGCCAGTACATATGTCGAGAGCTTCAATCAGCTTATTCCTGTCGGAGAACAGATTGAGATGGGGATAAGGGAAGGATGGTTTTCTGAGCCATCTACTAAAAGGTTCTCTACCAAGAAGGAGAAGGAAGCGGCCGTGGATGTGAACATGGCTTATGGCCGAGAAAGTCCCAAACGTGCCCCGGCTATACAGGTGAACCCAAGACAGCAACAACCCACTGGCCATCAATCATTCTCCCAAGCGAATAATAGAAGGCAGTTCTCCCCTCTCCCTGGGTCTCCATCCCAAGTGCTGACAATCCTCCGAAAGAAGGGTTTGCTTACTAGTGAACCAAAGCGCCCTAACCGTGAAGGCACTCGCGGTTACGACCCGACGAAAAAATGTGACTACCATAACGGTGAACTGGGGCATTCGACTGATGAATGTTTCACCCTCAAGCACAAGATCCAAAATCTCCTAGACACAAAAGCTTTTTCATTTCAAACTGCTCGACCGAACGTCTAGAAAAATCCGCTACCAGAGCATAAGGGTACAGTGAATGCTATCCTGGAACCTGAAGTCGGACGGATCGGGAACTCAAAAGTGCACGTGGTAGATGCCTATAATGGGCTAGTGAGAGCTGGGTATTACCGAGGTCAAGAAGATGTCCCTTTATCGGTGATGAGAGAAAGAGTTGCTGAAATGGTGGATGACGGCATCATTGTGTATGCTGATCGTAACTGCGTAGTTTCCACTATCTCCCACCTCATCATCGATTGGGAGGAGGAACAGGCTGCACTTGATGCTGACAAGAAAGAGGTTGATCCTTCGCTGGTAGACATGCCCCCATTAGAGGATGCATCTGATGAAGAGATAGTGATAGAGGTGCCTCAGCCGTATGAGTATGTCAATGATAAGGCAGTACCTTGGTCCTATGACCTGGACGTGGATCTTGTTACAAAGTCTGGTCGGACCTATGGTCAAGCCAGTGCTCAACCTGCAAAGCCGGTAACCGATGAAGAGGTTAAGGAGTTTCTAGCCGTAATCAAAGCAAGCGAGTATAACGTGGTTGACCAACTACGAAAGATGCCCGCTCAGATCTCTTTACTCGAGCTCTTGATGACGTCCCCCGTGCATCAAAAGTCATTGATGAAAGTGCTAAGTGAAATTCGTGTGCCAGAAACTGTGGAAGCAGACAAGCTGGAAGAATTTGTGGGATCGGTCCTTCTTAAAGATTTGATTGCCTTCTCTGATGAGGAATTCCCTCTTGAAGGTAGAGGACATAACAAAGCACTCTATATATCCGTTAAGCACAAATTTTCTCATGTGTCCCGAGTGCTCATCGATAATGGATCTGCTCTGAACATTTGTCCGTTGGCCACTCTTCACCGCCTTAAGGTAGACCTGTCAAGGATACATGCCGCGAAGACTTCGGTGCGAGCTTTCGATGGAACAAAAAAGGAGGTGATCGGAGAAATCCATCTCGATGTACAAATAGGACCGTTTGTCTTCAACATTCCCTTCCAAGTGCTTTGGACATCCCTACCGCATTCAATTTCCTGCTAGGTCGTCCCTCGGATACATACCGCTGGAGCAAAGTGCCTTCAAGTCTACATCAAGCTGTGAAATTTGTGATCGAAAGGAAGTTGGTCACCGTATATGGTGAGGAAGACCACCGGATCTATCATGAGACGGCTATCCCCTATGTAGAGCCGATTCCCGTTTGAATCAAGTTACCACTCATTCGAGTTGGTGTCCACCATACATGCTTCTCGGGGTTCATCACCATCTACCCCCTGAAGTATCGATGCTGCCCTTATGGTGGGAAGAATAATGGTGGGAATGGCTTTGTCCTTGGCAATGGTCTTGGGAGAAATGGTCGGGGCATTCGAAGCCCTATTGAAGCCCCTCGAGGTCCCGTTCGCTGGCTTAGGGTACCATGGAAGAGGTGGAGGAAGTTCTGAAAGACGAAGACAAGAAAGGCGGAGCTCGCCACTTGACCAAGGGCGAGGGGGGCAAAACCCACTACCCCCGAGCATTCACGAGACCTTCCCTGGTCCTCCAAGAATGATGCAGGATGAAGCGGAAGTGATAGATACTCTGGGGCAGCCTAGTGGCAAGTTTGATTACTTGGTAAAGTATTCGGCCCCTCCTAGCTACTACATTGATCCTAGTAAGATAGTCCCAGATGGATGGGAGGGCATGGATGATCTGACACCACCGAAGATGGAGAACCCTAATGATGAGCTGGAAGGAGTTACAAGTTTATTCGACGACCTCATCATAGGAGCCATTGATGAAGGACCCCCGAAGAGATGGGCCTTGGCCCACAAGAGTAACTCTTTCACTTTGCTTTTGCACATTCCCCGCGTGGGAACTTTTATTGTTTCCGAGAGATGTTTTCAATTTCCTTTTCTTTTAGTGATTGAGTGTTGCACTTTTTCCATTCAATAAATGTAATTGATTGATGAATTTCAATGAAATTACAAATTTTATTTTGAGGGCATGATGAGGTACACCAAACCAGCCCGGTGATGATATCCAACCGATAAAAGAAAAGAAAAATCCAAGGAGAATTTCGAGGAGGCCGGGCTTCATCATGCTTCTCGTGTCAAAATATTTCAAAAAATGTTTTTTGCCAAAATTCCTTCTAAAAAAAATAATTAAAAAAATATAGATCTTTATGTTTGTCTTTCTAATTTATCTACTTCATGTTTCAGGGACAATTTTGTGGCATGTAAAGGTGTGGAAATGGTCCAAACCGATGCAGCAAGTGCTGATAATGATGATCCTAAAAACTCAATCGGAGACTCCATTGAAGTGCAGCGAAGTTGGGAACAACATGAAAAAGCCAAGGCTCTCACATCCGAGCAAACCTGTCACCATTAATTTAAGTGACGCTGAAGAAACCAAAGAGGTGAAAATTGGGGCGAATCTCCCCAAAGACAAGGCTGAGCGCCTAATTCGATTCTTGAAGGAATATCAAGATATTTTTGCATGGACCTACGCCGACATGCCCGGACTAGACTCGTCAATCGTGGAGCATTGCCTACCTACTAACCCGGACGTGCCACCTAAGAAGCAAAGGCTGCGAAGAACTAGGCCCGAGCTCTCGAAGAAAATAGAGGAAGAGGTGATGAAACTTTTGAAGGTGGGATTCATTGAAGTCTCACGGTACCACTCGAATGGGTGGCTAATATCGTGCCGGTGATGAAGAAAGACGGTCGAGTTCGAGTTTGTGTTGATTATCGGGATCTGAACAAGGCTAGTCCAAAGGATGATTTCCCATTACCACACATAGACGTCTTTGTGGATTGTACCGCGGGTTTTGAATTATTCTCATTTATGGATGGTTTTTCCGGGTACAATCAGATAAGGATGAAAGAGGAAGACAAGGAGAAGACTGCATTTATCACCCCATGGGGAACTTTTCACTATAAAGTCATGCCCTTCGGACTTAGGAATGCGGGAGCAACCTACCAGCGAGCCATGGTCGCATTATTTCATGATATGATGCACAAAGAGATTGAAGTCTATGTTGATGATATGATTGCAAAGACCCGACCAGGAAGAAGCCACATCGAAACCTTGAAGAAGTTGTTTGATCGACTCCGTGAGTTTAAGCTTCGTTTAAATCCCGCCAAATGCGTGTTCGGAGCAACATCCGGTAAGTTACTCGGATTTATTGTGAGCAATAAAGGGATTGAGATTGACCCTTCCAAGACTAAGGCCATATGTGAATTACAACCTCCGTCAACGGTGAAAGAAGTCCGGAGCCTTTTAGGGAGATTGAATTACATAGCAAGATTCATTTCCCAACTCTCGAAACGCCAAGCCATTTTTCAAGCTTCTAAGGAAGAATGCACAAGTCAATTGGGATGATGAGTGTCGAGAAGCGTTCGACAAGCTGAAGCAATACTTGATGAATCCACCAGTTCTTGTCCCACCCTCACTAGGGCATCCTTTGATTCTCTACCTCACTATTCATAGTGAGTCATTGGGTGCAATGTTGGCCCAAGAAAGTCCTGTTGACAGAAAAGAACGAGCCATTTATTACCTGAGCAAGAAGTTCACTGTATTAGAGTTGAAGTATTCTGAGGTCGAAAAGACTTGTGTGGCATTAGTGTGGGTGTTGCATAGGTTGCGACAATACACACTACATTATCAGACATTCCTTGTGACTGAGAACGACCCTATCAAGTACTTACTTAATCGGCCGGCTTTGGTGGGTAAATTGGCCAAATGGCAAATCTTGATCTCAGAATTCGATGTGCAATTCATGCCACAAAAGTCGTTAAGGGCCGAGCGATCGCCGATCTATTGGCCGAAAATTCAGGAGTCCCTAATGATGATGATAGTTTCCTTGATGACCGTGTCTTAAGTGTAAATGAAGACTCATGGAAGATGTTCTTTGATGGAGCTGTAAACCTATCTGGTTCGGGTACTAGGGCAGTTCTGATATCTCCAGATGGACAACACCATCCGGTAGCTGCAAAATTGATATTTCCATGCACTAACAATGTGGCCGAATATGAAGCTTGCATCCTCGGGCTTCAGGCCGCAATTGAGATGGGTGTGGCTAAGTTAAAAGTGTTCGGAGATTCTGCATTAATCATATTGCAGACCGTGGGAGAATGGAAGACTAAGGATGCCAAGCTACTCCCATACCACAAGTATTTAGGAAATCTGGTGGAAGAGTTCGATGAAGTTTCGTTTGAATACTTGCCGAGGTCTCATAATCAATTTGCAGATGCACTTGCGACGTTGTCTTCTATGCTGCAAGTCACTGATGGATTAGAAGTTGAACCTCTGAAAATAGAAGTTTTGCCCAAGCCGGCTTATTGTATGATTGTGATTGAAGAAACTGATGGAAAACCATGGTATTATGATATCATGAATTACATTAAAAAGCAGGAATTCCCCGAAGGAAGCACTCAGGCTGATAGGAAATACATCACGAAGATGGCTTCGAAATTTTTCGTCAGTGGTGAGAATTTGTATAAGAGATCTTACGATTCTGTCTTGTTGCGATGTATAGATGCAGTCGAAGCCACTCAAATCATGCAAGAAGTGCACGAGGGAGTATGTGGCCCCCATATGAATGGACACATGTTAGCCAAGAAGATTATGAGATTAGGCTACTACTGGCTCACACTGGAAAGTGACTGCATTCGGCATGTTCGAAGTTGTCACCGCTGCCAAATTCATGGAAATAAGGTGAATGTTCCTCCAACTGAGCTGCATCAGTTTTCCGAGCCATGGCCCTTCTTGATGTGGGGCATTGACGTGATTGGCCCAATCAATCCCAAGGCTTCAAATGGGCATCGATTTATTTTGGTGGTAATAGATTATTTCTCCAAATGGATCGAAGCTACATCCTTTGCAAGTGTCACTTTGCGCGTAATGTTGTGAAGTTTGTCAAACGTGACATAATTGCTCGCTATGGTGTCCCCGAAGCAATCATCACCGATAATGGGACCAATTTGAATAACAAACTTGTTGATGAGTTGTTCGGAGAGTTCAAAATCAAGCATCGAATTCGTCTCCTTACCGCCCTCAAATGAACGGGGCCGTTGAAGCGGCCAATAAGAACATTAAGAAGATTTTGGCTAAGACAGCCGAGAATTATCGAGATTGGCATGACAGGTTACCCTTCGCACTCATGGCGTACCGGACATCGATCCGCACTTCCACTGGGGCAACCCCGTTTGCTTTGGTGTACGGCATGGAGGCAGTTTTGCCTGTAGAAGTAGAGATTCCTTCTCTGAGAGTTTTATCCCAAGTGGATTTATCGAGGCGGAATGGTCACAACAGAGATTTGAGCAGTTGAACTTGATCGACGAGAAAAGACTGAAGGCTCTCTGCCATGGCCAAACATATCAACAGAGAGTAGCCAGATCTTTCAACCGGAAGGTGTGGCCGAGGCATTTCGAGGTAAATGACCTAGTCCTAAGGAAGCTGCTGCCAATCTTTCCGGATCCTAGAGGCAAGTTTGCTCCAAACTACAGTGGCCCATATGTGGTAAAGAAGGTACTTCCTGGCGGTGCCTTGATCTTGGCAAAAATGGATGGTCATGATTTTTCCACTCCAATTAATTCAGATGCTGTCAAGAAATATTACCCATGATAAGAATTTGCCATGTTGCAAAGCGTTTCTATGAAGAATAAAATGCTTCAATGAGTTGAATTGTTCAAATTTATTGCAAATCTTACATTTTTCTTTCCAGATGAATTGTGTGAGATGGATTGAATGTGTTAAATGGGGTACTTTGGAATGATGAAAGGCAAGCCTTGTTCCATACACTGTTTCATACACTAACCCCCGGTGAGTTGTGTGAAAAATTCCATGCCCGCAGGAAGAAGGGTTATCTCGCAAAGGGTACGTCAACTAAAGTGATGAAAGGCATTTTTTTCTTTATCCCAAACACTACAGGTGATCCGTTGCTTAACCCCTTTGAGCCCCATTCACTTATGGAGATTCTTTTAAAATTACCCCTGTCAAGGATCATCCCACATTGGGGCAAATTTGAAATGAATGGTAGGAATTTTCTTGCTCCCACTTGCATCAATCTTCGAATATTGCTTTTGCAGTGTAACTCGTGTGGTAATTTGAAGTGCTTTAGGATGACGAAGAGCAGTTCTTTCTTTATCCTATACACTTTTATCCATTGCATAGCCCACTTGAGCCTATGAATTTATTTCATATTAAACCCAGTTAGTGATCATCCCCCACATTGGGGCAAGGCAAAAAGAACCATTCAAGTAACATGGTTTAGAATGCTTCAAAGGATGGTTGTGCAAGTTCAAAAAATAAGTGCAAAATAATGGGGCATGAAAAAGCAGTGTGCCTGGTAAAAGCAAGGCCAATGCCAAAAAAAATAAAATAAAATCAAACTCTTGATATAGTAAGTCATATCCCCAACAAGGTGGTACAAAAAAACTCTCAAATGCTGTTGCAATCAATGGAATTGTGATAAAAAATCTTCGATAGTGGAGAAGGAAAGGGGTGGAAATGTCAAGATGATCACTAACTTTAACCCTCCCCCAAAACACGTTTTGAGCCTAATGATCCTTTCATTTCTCAACCTATGAACCAAGCCTACGTTACGTCCCTTGCAAAATCTCTTCTGATTAGGGCACTTGAATAAACCTAGGGGTTCACATGTTTTAAGCATCGCTCGAAGAAGTGCGAGCAAGATTATTTCTTTCTCATTTTGCAGGGTTCTTGACTTGTAAACCCAGAAATGATTACAGAATATCACTCATTCTTTCAAAAGCCTTGACTCAAAGAGTCCCTTTTGTTAAGCCGTTGACCAAGCCCACATTATGGTCCTTGTTCAAGACCTCTCAGATTGGTAAGGTCGTATCACTTGCGAGATTGCACAAAACCTTGTTTGACATGATGACATTGAGATAGAGTGGTTGCCAAAATCTTGCGTCAAAGGTCAGGATGAAACAACTCTTTTGATAAGGATGAGAGAAAAGTCCTTTCAGACCAAAAGATCCCTCATTTGACACATCCATGATACTCATGTGTTCAGATTAGAATATTCTTTTGAGATACTTCCCAATGGAAATTAGGTGATGCAAGATTAATGGAAATCATCATGAACCTCCATTATATTGATGCATGTTTATGATTACAAGTGCATGTTGCATCTCCTATGACCATGTTTTGCAGGAGACGTATCCCCGAAGATCGGAGATGTTACCAGGTAAGTATATCTCTATCCATACCTTGAATATTTGTCATTGTACAAGTATTCCCTTTTAAGCATACCAACACTCAATTGAGTTGTCCCCCAAAGATTTTTCTCCAGATTCAATCTGATTAAGGCGACCAAAGAATGATTCGAGTCCTGGTCGAATGATTTCTGTCGCAAGGCTGGGCGACCGAAGAATGGTTAGGGTCCTAGCCAAGCAAAACCTTAGTCTAGGCGACCGTAGATTGATACGGGTCCTAGACAACATTTATTGCTCTAACAGGCGATCGTAGAATGGTACGGGTCCTGAAATAGCAATTTCCTCATTCAGGCGATCGTAGAATAGTACGGGTCTTGGAAAACTAATTTTCTTCGTCGAGGCGACCGTAGAATGGTACGGGTTCTTGACAACACCTATTCCTTATTCAGGCGACCGTAGAATGGTACGGGTCCTGAAAAGGAATCCCAGTTTAGGCGACCGTAGAATGGTACGGGTCCTAGACAACCTTAGTTCAGGCGACCGTAGAATGGTACGAGTCCTGAAAAATCATTTTTTCGTTTAGGCGACCGTAGAATGGTACGGGTCCTAGACACAACCAAACAATGCCATACTAGGTGACCGTAGAATGGTACGGGTCCTGGGAAAGTAGTCACTTTGTGAAGTCATGTTACTATTCTAGGTGACCGTAGAATGGTACGGGTCCTAGGAAAGTAATCTCTTTACGAAGCCATGTTACTATTTTGGGCGACGTAGTAGAATGGTACGGGTCCCGAACATGTAACACCAATCTATCTTGAGTTACTCTACCATCCCCGAAGGTAAGTAATTCCAGGTAAGTTCCTTTATCATTTGCATTAGCATTTCCATGCATCATATAGATTTCATTTCAAAATGGGATTCATCTTCCCACCAAAAAAAAAAAAAAAAAAAAAAAGAGTCACTCAAGTACATCTGCATGATTAACATTTAGGTCTCAACTTATCTTTGAAGGTAACCTCTACGAGCTCACCTTCAAAGAGGGGCAGCTTGTTGACACCTATTTTTAGCAAATCTAGAAAAATAAAGAAAATAAAAATTGCATTGGAACAAATAAAAGGAAAAAATGAAAAAAAAATGAGGGAAATTGATTTGATTGATTATGCATGGAAATTTGAAATTCTGATGAGCATTCGGATTTCATTAAATGCAGAAACAATTTAAAAATCAAGTGAATAAGAGGCAAGAATTTTGCAAAATGGAAGAAATCTTAGCAGGATCGAGCTGATTGCGAAATCATGCTCTGATTTATAGCTCTGATTTAATGCGACAGAAGATGGAAACTCGAAAAATACCATACAAAGCGGCCGTTCGGAATTAGTATAAAAGAAAGCTTCATTTTTCGTAACTGGGGGTGCGAAAGATTAGGGGGAATTCGCTTAAAAAAATTTCGTGAAAAGAGCTGAGAGGATTCGTGAAAGTGAAAAAAGAGAGAGAGGAAATCCCATTTTCTCGTCCAAGGGTCATTTTCTTTGATTTTTCCTTCGACAACCTGCAGAAGAAAAGAAAGAAAGAAAAGAAAGAGAAAAAGTGCAGAGAAGTGACGTGTGGCCAGAAAAAAAAAAAAGAAAAAGAAAAAGCAGCAGCAAGAATCGTTCTTCTTCTTCGCGTGGACACCAGCCCGCACCCACGCCGGCACCACGACGCCGGCCACCGTCGCGCCTTGCCACCTCGCCGGTTCGCTCTTCGCGCCCACCACCGCAACCGTCGACACCGCCGGTTCTGCAGCCAACAGCCCCTCGCGCCTGGACCCGAGCCCCCCCTGCGATTCGGAGCCACCATCGTGCAACCGCCGTCGCCGCCTTACCCTTCCCGCTGGACCCGCGCCGTTTGCAAATCGGAGCCGCCACAGCGAGACCATCGCGACACCGCAGCCCCGACCCGCACGGCCGCCGCTCCCGTCTCGCCGATCCACCTCCGCTCGCACCGGATCGCGATCACCCTTGCTCGCCCCTGCAGATCGCGACCCCAGCACCACCGGAGCCCGTGCGCCGCCTCGCCGCCGACTACCAGCAGTCCCGCGCTGTTCAGCCCTTGCCGGAGTCCCAGTGCCGCGTCGACCGTCCGGCACTCCACCAACGCCGTTGCAAATCTTCTCCTTTAGGTAGTTTATTTTCTTTTTAGTTTTAGTCTTATTTCTTTCTTTTGTCTATTTTATGTTATTTTATTATTATTGTTTAAAGTTAGAATATGATTTGTCAATGTTAATATTTATGCATTTTGTAGGCATTATCCATAGGAATTTAGTCTGGAATTATTGTAATTATTAATTTAATCCGAGAGACATCGGATTATTTTTTTTAATTATATTAATTTTTGGGCTTTTTGGTAGGATTTAAATTGTTAAATCATTATAATTATTAATTTGATCCGTAAGACTTCGGATCAGATTTTTAATTATTTTGATCTCTTTGTTGTGATAATTAGGGTTAAGATAATCGTTAATTTAACTCGTGAGACAACAGGTTATTTTTTCGATTATTTTAATTCTTTATTTTTGTTGATAGTTTAGATTTAATAATTACTTATCTTTTAAAAAAAAAAAAAAAAAAATCAGAATATAAAAAAAAATCAAAATTCTGCATGAGCATGTAGGTTTAGTAAATCAGACATATAGGTTTAGGAAATTAGAATTTTTTTAGGATTACACTTTTAGGATTGCATTTCTTAGAAATAAGTTAGGGTTGGACCTAAATTAATTTTTTAGATAATGTTCACACATTTTAATTATCTCATTTTTCAAGAAATAGTTTTCTAAGATAGGATAGGGTTTAAGTTAAATTAATCCCTAGAATAAATTAGAAAATTATCCCCTTTTAGATAGTTTAATTAGGTTTTTTTATTAATTCCGAATTTCAATAAAAAAAATAAAAAATACTAGGTGCATGTTAATTAGTTTGCATAATAATAGGCCCATTTAATTAGAATTTGCATATTAATAAGGTTAAGTCATTTAGTTAAGGAACGCATTTTTATAAAAGAATTCTACTTTTCAAAGAAAACCCAAAAAAAAATCATTTGTTTTGTGTGATTTGCGTTATGTGATGCAATTTATTTATCTATTTATTTGAATGTTAAATAGTGGATGAGCATCCGTGTGGTCACATATTTGCATGATAGTAATTTAGGTTAAAATAAATCAGCTGCCTGCAAAAAACATTTTTGAAAATTAAAAAGAAATGGTACCGAAAGGGTACTAGAGAAATCTAGTGTAACCAAGTCTCCGTACCCTTAGTCTCTGGTTCGTAGGAGTAAAATAACCCTCCCATTATTTTACTTAGGTGTCTAATCGACCTACCGTAAACTGATTAGTGGCGACTCCTAGATAATAATCATTTGCATGTTAAAAAAAAAAACTTGAACTTTAAGTCGCGTTTTGGTATGGGCTTGGGAAAGCCCGAACTAAGTTTAAAGACTTAGTAATCCATTAACCTAGTTTTAGGTGGTGCACCCGAAAAAATTTAGGTCGCGACATCCATTATAGTATCAAAAAATAACCAGCGGCCGATCACCGAAACAATCAATGATGGACATATGCAAAGATCTTTTCTTCCAAAAACTATGGCTTATACTATGCACCTAGAATAACACATCATCATATGGAGACAATAACAACAATAACGCACCATAAATTGAATTCTTTTAAAAGACTCCAAGAACTAGATTTAGACCAAAAGAGTAATGCTCTCAAATTTAGATCTAAACCTAAGTCAAGAGAGAAAAGTTTTCACTGAATTTTGTAGAAGTCATAGAACCACGTCTTGGATATCCTATTGGCTTGACTAGTGATAATGTTCTCCCAAAATTTGTAACTACAAGTAAATTTATTCACTACGACGAACAAAGAAAAGCAACAATAGTGAGTGAAAATCCCTTAGATTAGATCGGGAGAGAAAGAGAAGTTTCCTTGAGGGAAGGTTTTAACTCCAACAAACATTGGCTAGTTCTATGGATGTGTCAGGCAACATTAAAAGGAGGGGAAGTTCGATGTGGGAGCAAGAATGATATTTTTCGGGTATACGACCATGACATGTTTATTAGGAGAAATCTTTACTGAAGAAACATAAAAAGAAGCTCCCTTAAGCAAGAATCCTCCTCTAATCTCACGTAGAGTGATTTAGAAGAGCATTATGTTAACGTGGCATTGATAGGCATTATAAATATATTTGGAGCAATTGTCACGAGCAAATTAAGTTATGTCGAGGGGATGACAATAAGGAACTTCAAGAAATTGAAAGATGGACTTAGTAATGTACCTAAATGAATTCGAACAATCAATCCAATGAGATTCCCATGAAATTCAACTGCACATGCTATTTTTGAATATCTAAATTTAATTTAATAGGAGGCAAAAAAAAAAAAAAAAAAAAAAAGCTACACCCACGCAAGTCATTATTTATATCTTCCAACTCCCGGGGCATGGATAGCGTCCTACCCGGTTCCGACCGAAACCCCGCACCGAATGGACCGCTCTGGAGTTCCTAATCTTTTCGGTCAAATGCCGTTCTGGAAATTGATGAGGACATTATAACTTCATAATTTCATATCCCCCCTCCTCCTCCTCCTCCTCCTCCTCCTACTCTTTAGTTCTGTTTAAAATGCTCGTCGATGGTGCGGGAACTGGTGCAGACACCCAGCGAGTTGATCCGTAACATCGATCGATCGATCGAGAGAGAGAGTTGATCGGTGATAGCGAGCAGGAGAGAGATGGCGGCGGTGGCGAGAGCAACAGCGTCTTCGAGAGCACTGACGAAATCCCTGCCCCTGCTCGGTCGCCTCCCGAATCTCTCCACTGCTCCGACTCACTCGGCCCGAGCCCTAGGCATCGTCAGGGCCTTCTCCGCCCTCGTGTCGCCGCCGTCCAGGGCGGTGGTGTACGAGCAGCAAGGTCCTCCTGACGCCGTCACCAGGTCAGAAGAGGGCTCAGCTAATCCACCGATTGAGCGTGCGTGATTCCGATTGCGTGTGCTCGTGCATTGTGCTGTCGGCGTTACTGAGGAGCTTCGGATTTTTCTTATTTTTTTTTTCTGTTACAGAGTGGTGGAGGTTCCGCCAGTTTTGGTGAAGGAGAATGACGTGTGCGTCAGAATGCTCGCTGCGCCTATCAATCCTTCCGACATCAACAGCATCGAAGGTTAGCGTTTCTTCTGCGTTACTGCTGTTGCTCGAGGTTGACCTGTCTTGAGCTTCTGTTTGATGGTGGACTGAGCATATCGCGGCGGAGTCCCCGAAACCGCAGTTCGATGTTTCGGGGACTTCGAGGCTACCGACATATCTGTGATGGCTTCTGTGTCCTATAAATTTGATTTTAGGCTTCGCTTCATCCTTAGAAAGTAACCTGAATTCACTATAAAAACTAAAATGATTTGCGATAATGTCCTATTTGTGCCTCATGTGCGATCGGCGCCTTCTTACTCATTATTCACCCATGAACTTGATCTACGAGTGGATTATAGGTCAGGATGAGTTTCTCTTTGGTTGCTGACATATTGGAAGAGAATAAAAGTCTAACTGCGAGATTCTGAGGCAGCAAATGCTTCTTTTATGACTTCACTGTTTGACTTTGACAATTGTTGCTCCAGTTCCTGAGGAATATTGATATGTAGTTACAAAGTCAGATCATAATTCATCCATGTAGTATTTATTACTTTGCGTGAGGTTTATTTGATAATTCATGCATAAACTTTGATCTAGGTGTGTATCCAGTGAGGCCACAACTGCCCGCAGTCGGAGGACGTGAAGGAGTTGGCGAAGTACACTTAGTTGGCTCTGCCGTGAAGGATCTTTCTCCTGGCGATTTGGTCATTCCATCTCCACTCTCTTTTGGTAAAACATTCTTTCAGTATTACCTTAGTTGTAAAATGATATCAGATTAACTGTGCATCAGCCATGCTCATCTAGTTGATCACTTCTGAACAATTTCTTACTCAGCCAAAGGATATAATCTTCTATATTTGATGCAGCATGTTTAACGTTTAATTTGATTAGATGCAGAACAGAAACGAGTGAAATATCAACCAAAAGAAAGATTGAAACTGTTATACACATCTTAGTGATTGTCATCTTAAATAAAAGATACTTTTGCATTCCATTAGTACTGACTTGTTTTGTTATGCAGAACATCTGTGCGTAGCACTTTGCCCATTGTAAATTTGAGTGTGTTGAAAGGTGAAATAGTTTTTGTGCTCAGGGACATGGCAGACTTACATTGTGAAAGACCAGAGATTGTGGCAAAAAATTGATAAGAATTCTCCTATTGAATATGCTGCGACAATTTCAATTAATCCTCCGACCGCTTTGAGAATGCTTGAAGACTTCACCTCTTTGGAACCAGGTATATAGACAGTACAGGAGTCTCTTAGCTGTCCCCCAACTTTCACCGTAAGCAATTTATCCTAAGTTGTCCTAATCAGCTTTGATCATTAGGGGATTCGATTGTGCAAAATGGGGCTACGAGTATGGTGGGTCGATGCCTCATCCAAATTGCGAAATCCCGTGGCATCCATAGCATCAACATAATCAGGGACAGGTGCTCTCTTGAAAGTTTTCAGTAACCTTGATACCACATAACTTTTGTCAAACTACTGTTGTTTAAAACTCTTGTGTAGACTTTAGCTAGCAAGGGTATGTGTGGGTTTGCTTTTATTTCTCTTTTCTGTGATCTGCCTAAACATTGCTAGGAAGCCCTTTTTTTTTTCTGGAACGCATTGAGCTCTTGTCTACTCAGCTTCTGAAGTAGCTTTTGATGGTTACACAGCCTGAATTATATCAGAAATTCAACCTCTGTGATGACAAGTTGGAACTCTTTGGGGACTGAATTACTTGTGGCAACTCTGTCTTTTCCTGTTCTAATTATGAATGTTGCTGGTGGACTAAAAGTTATGAACAATTGCCAGATGCACAAATATGTTGATTATGTTTGGTTGTGGCGGTGATATATCAATTTACAAATTGAAAATGTGCCAAAATATTTAGCATTCTGGTATCTCTGGTTTGTTTTTTGGAAGCTGGTGTGATTGATTGAGATCTCTTGCAACGAATAATAGGGAGAAGTGGACCTTGAGCTTGTGTTACTGTAGCTGACCCTTTTAAGCTTGAAGTAACACTGAGTGTGATCACTGATTTGAGGAAATTATAATCTTTGGCTAGGTGCTACAATGGGCAGGAATGGTTCTGAGCATTAGTACATGCATTGGCATGCAAGAATGGTTCTGTTATGAGGGCATTTTGAGGAACTGATTATTTTGAACTTATCAAAGAACATAAGAAGGTACTTTAGGTTCATGTAGGTACATCAACTAACATCCTTTAATCTCCCAATATAAAGATGAGGTTTTGTGATGAGGTAACATGTATTTGGAAAGACTAGAAGGACTTGTTTTTTGAATCTATCAAAGGCGAAGGCAGTTAACTGTAGTGTGAATTGAACAGAGATCTTTCTGCATTGCTTATCAGAAGTGACTTGTTACTGTTGATGCTTCTTCTACTATTTTTGTAGTCATCATGTGTTCTAGACGTTGATTGCTGGTATGTTTAGATCATCATACTGCTGGGCATTGGTAATTCCATCTTTTTCGGTTGCCGGTGGAAACTTCCTTTTAGTATATCTAAGATCTCTCTCTGCTTTGCAACTTCTTTTGGAGTGAAATTTTCCTCCTTTTCTTTTAATTCTGTGATGAGACACAAAAAGAGGTCAGGAAACACTTTGTGGTGCTTGATGCATTAATTTAGTAGGGCTCTCTCAACTAGCTTATTAGTTCATGCTATGACATCTGAGCACAAATTTGATTGAATTCTTTATTTGTTTTCCAACTTAGCAGTTAGCACTGCATATCAGTAACTAAATTTGAATTTTACTGTGCTTTCATGGCCGTCCTTTTCCTGTGACAGAGCTGGCTCTGATGAAGCAAAAGAGGTGTTGAAGAAACTTGGTGCTGAAGAAGTTGTCGCGACCAAATTTTCGGGTGTGAACCACCTAGGGTTTGGCTAATGGATTGTTAAGCCTAGACTTAACTCGGGCTCTCCCAAGCCCATACCAATTCGCGACTTAAGTTTGAGTTCTTAATATGCAAATAATTTTCAATCAGGAGTCGCCACTAATCTATTTTTAGTGGGTCGATTAGAAACCCAAGTAAAGTAATGGGAGGTTCACTTTACTCCTACGAACAGAGATTTGGGTACGGGGGACTTGATTACGCTAGATTTTCTAACGCCCTTTCGGTACCATTTCTTTTATTTTGAAAAATGCTTTTGTAGGCAGCTTAAATTGATTTTAAGTCTATTTTCCTAACATGTAAGGTGTTCATGCAGTGCGCATGAAACCACCAATTTAACACCCAAGAAAACAATTAAATAATGCAGGACTTACCTCAAAGCAACGAAAGATCTGCAGTGTTAAATTAAAATCCACATCAACAATCCTAGATATGATTTCTAATTAACACGATTTCTTTTTTTTGTTTTCATTTTTTAATGAGACTATAATCCAGATGCAATGCAATGCTTTTAATTTAATATGAAATGATATAGCATGGCAACATGTCCTAAACTATATAAATAAAATTTTTGTGATCTCTTAATGAACATGCAATTATTAAATATGCAATGACTTAATTCTAATGACGTGTGATGCAATGCAATGACGTACAAGATTATTTTAACTAAAATGACATGCGACATACAATTTAATATGCGAGCTATATGTCACGCGACATTTATTAAATGACCTAATCTAATGACGGACGATTTCTAATTAGAAATGAACCTAACAATAATCACTAAAATGACGTGTATTTCATGAACCTAATTCTATATGACATGCAAATGACATTTTTTATTTTAAAAATGCAATCTATCCTAGAAATTGCAACTAATTTATCCTAAGACAAATTTTATGAAATTCGAAATGATCTAGCTAGATTAAGATTCTATCTAATTTAAACTAGGGATTAAGTCATATTAAATCCTAATTTAAACTAAGACATTATCTAAATCTAAAATGCAATTTATCTAAAAAGATGATCTAAATTTAAAATGAAACATGCAATTCTAATCTAATATGCACAATGATTTTTTTTGTGTTTTTCTTTAAGAAATTCGAAATTAAAACTAACACATAATTAAACATGCAATTCAAATAAAAAAAAACTAACAACCTAAATGAATGCACTTTCTTTTTTTGATTTTTTTATTTAAAAATTCGAAATAAGATTGCAATCCTAAATATGCAAGATAATAAAAACAAACATAATCCTTATTCAGATTTATTTTTGATTTTCTTATTTAAAAATTTGAAATAAGATTGCGATTTTAACCTAAGACTAGGAATATTCTAAAACAAACTTAACCCTAATTCGAATTTTTTAATTTTTTTTACGAAAATAAAATTGACTCAAAACAAAGAAATCAGCGGGATAAGATTTGATATCCAAAATTGCGAACTATATCTCGCGCGTGAGATCGGGTTGGCCTAATTTTAAAATTAAATCGCGAATCGAATCTCGGGCGTGAGATCGGATTGTCGATTTTTTGCGAAGGATTACGAGTCGGATTTCGGGCGCGAAAATCGGACTGTCAATCCCTAATTTGAGGGGGGCTAATTCATGTTGGAATATCAATCATATACTAAAAGGAACAATTTCACTAACACAGAATAAAAAAATAAAAGATAAAATAAAATAAAAGAAAAACTACCTAAAGTGATTTTGCTATTTTTTTTTTTCACGATTTGGCAGCTTCGTGGAGGTCCACCGGGAGTTAATCGTCGGAGCTCCGGCAGGGGCAGTTGGTCACCGGCGTTCGGAGCCTTGGCGAGAGTGGACCGGCAGCAGCAGCAAGTCGCGGATGAGGCGGAGCAGCGAGGAGGTGAATCGGTAGTGGCTTCGCGGACAGGGGCACTACAAGGGCGTCGGATCGGACAGCGGTCCGGCTCAGGTCCAGCTGCTGGGCGATGGGCGGCGCTGGGGCTTGGCTGCAGGAGCGGTGGGTCGCGGCGAGCTCGCGGGTACAGAGGCGCGGCGGCGTCGGTTGCTGCAGAAGGTGCGGATCGGGTGGCACTCCGGTGCGGTGGCGAGCGAGCAGGAGGTCGCGGGTCACAGTGGGCTGCAACAGAGGGCAGATCGGCTCAGCGGTACGGCTGATTTGGGGCTCCGGTGGCGTCGAATCGCGATTGGGGGCAGAGACACGGCAAGGCCGGCGCGATGGCTGACCGAAGCGCGAGACTGGGGACTCGCGGATTGCTGGTGTCTCGACGGTGGTGGTGCAGTGACCGGCGCGGTGGTGCGACGCGGAGCTTCACGGGCGTCGGGGACGGCGACCAGCAGGGCGTGAACAGCAGCGGCGAAGACTCGTCGAGGGATAGGCACAGCGGAGTGGCGGCGGTGTGGGCGCCGGAGCAGTGGCGTCGTGGCTGGGTCGCAGGCGGAAAGGCAGGCGGAGCGGCTGCACGAAGAAGACGATGAACAGTCCTCTCCTTCTTCTTTTTTCACTCTCTCTCTCTCACCTGTCGCACTTCTCTTCCTTTCCTTTCCAAAAGAAACGAAACCTCTTTCTCTCTTTTCACTTGATTTTTTTTCGACGAAGAGAACCCCCTTAGCAAAAAAAAAAAGCCCCCTTTTTCTTTTTCCGTGCACTCCTTATATAAGGAAAACAAAATGCAATCTTTTGTAAATATTTCATCTCTTACGAAGATTGCTTATAACCCCTACGATCACGAAAATCCTTTTCTTTATCTCCCGAATATCTTCTACTGATTTTTAAAGATAAGATTGTAACCCGATTTTCTTAAATTCCAAAAATCCTCATTTCAAATCTTAATTTCGAAAACGGCTCGGGCTAACTAACTTGTAGTCTTTATGGGCTTAGTCCGATCAATTTGAACCCATCCGCACCGGTCCAAATAAATAAATAAAATGCCAATTAAAATAAAATGCACCTAAATCTATATGCTATGTAATTAATATATTTTTTTTGATAAAATTAAACCCTAACTTTTAATGACTAAACGGGCCGTTAAAATTTAGGTGTCAACAGAAGTGTTCACTGAGAGCCAATTAGAAATAAAGAATGTCAAGAGTCTACTGGTATCATCCATCCATTAATCCATTCTACCATATTATCATGCATGAAACACATCCATGTTTGGCCATCGGCACTTGAGTTCTTTATTTACATCTTATTGACTTGCTACTAGGGTGATCTAAAAGAACCTGCCCTTGGATTAAACTGCGTTGGTGGCAATGCTGCTTCCTTGGGGATAAAATTTTTGAGGTGTGACAAGTGTTAAATTCGTGTTTAGTGCTTCCCTTATCTTTCTTTAGAGAGCTGATTTAGTTTTGTTCTCAGGCGGGGAGGAACCATGGTGACATATGGTGGGATGTCTAAGAAACCAATTACTGTGTCAACTTCATCTTTTATCTTCAAGGTAAATTAAGAAGCGGCGAACTAAATTTTCCACCGATGGTTAGGAGGTTATTTCAGTCAAGCCATACAATTTGATTTGTCTACGTGTCGGTCTCGGTCTTGGTCAATGCCCTATAATTTTATTTTTTTGTCTAAATTTGGCCCAAAATCTCAATTTCAGTATTTGACGCAACCAAATTTGAGCGAAAAAAATTATCCTTGGAGTTGAGACTAAGGGGAGTACATAAATCAATGAGACAATGGTTCTTATGGTTTGCAGGATCTTTCTTTGAGGGGATTTTGGCTGCATAATTGGATGAGTTCAAATGATGTAACAGGGTGTAGAAGAATGATAGATCACTTGCTTGAGCTAGTGCAGGATGGGAAGTTAAAATACGAGTATGTCTTCGGTAACCACCACTCAAATTGCTGTATTTAGGTCTCCATATCTTTATAGTGTCTCTAATAGTTTTTATCTTCAAGATAGTGTGCTTGGACTGTGGATGCATATGAATTTCTCCAAAACTGCAGGACGGAGCTGGTTCCTTTTAGTGATTTCCACTTTGCACTGGATAAATCATTGGGGAAACTTGGAAGCCATCCTAAGCAAGTCCTGAAGTTCTAGGGCTACTGAATATTTAAGGGTAGTGAGAAGATTGAGAAGATCAAAAAATTCTGCATCATATCCTTCAGACGATCAACTATTATGAAGTTGAGGCATTGGATCAACCGGGCATGATAACTATGTATCTTTTCCGTTATTATTATTCTCTTTTCATAACTTTTCTGTTGAGGTAATTTGGTTGCTACTTATTTTCGGCAATTTCCATTCTGAATTTGTTTTGCATCATGCCTTCCAATCTAAAACTAATCTCATGCTCTGCCAAAACATGATGGCTGACTTTGGAGATCCAAACATTAGCCCGCTTGTATTGGAAGGGTCCAGAAAGGTTTCGGATTTGCCAATTATGATTCTCATATACACGTAATAAGGAACATTGGGATACTTCCCAAAAATCATGTAATCAACATGGTATGGATTGAGAAAAAGAGCAAGAAGAAACATAAATTCTTCATTTGATCTAACCTAATTCAAATGGGATGTAGAGGGAAAACACAAAATGGAAAGATCATGTCAGCTTCTAAACAATTGACGATTGTTCAGATACCACAGAAAGAAAAGGCATCTTTCGTCTAGATAATATCAAGGGCCGCTTTTCTCAAGATAAAGGAATTGGACTAGGATGAGTGATTTTCAAATTCATTTTTAGCCTTGAAAAATTTAGAGAGAAAATAAATTTCCCACAAAAGTGGCTTCCTAGATTTTGAAATACTGACATTTTGCTAAGCCGAAGAGATGGGCCTCGCAAAATAGAAGATTATAAGTGATTGGAAGATTATACACGCTGACACCTCAAAACACTCAATGTAATGTTTGGTTAATGGTCATGGAATCATGAAAGGAATCCCAAACCATAAAATCAAATAGAGGACAATAATTGGGAAAATGTTTAGGGATCTTATGTGGTTCTTCATCCTATTTCTATCCCTATTTTTTCGTTATTCGCTTTGTATACGTTGATTGGGGACACATTCCCTTTCTTACACGTACAACATATATGTTATTTTAAGAGATGGGCTTCATTTGGTGAGCATAATTCAACATGGAATTCCAATCTAACCCCAACCTTAGAAAAGAATTTATGTATCAATTTAGTAATTTAGACTTTTTTTGTTTCTCAAAAAATAAATAATTCGATAAATATTTTCCTAAAAATGATCGTTTATATTATTCGAAATAGTTATATAATAATAAATATTTTTATTATTCATAATAATTTATGTCTAAATATTTTTGTGGAATGTAAACAAATTTTTAGTTCGTTTATTTTTATAAGCAATATAAATAATTATTTTTATGAAATGTATTTTAAATCATTCTCTTAATCAAGGATACACTCCCTTTACATCTGTGCTATAGTTCCATCTTCACTCTCGATCGCATTAATTAATCATCTGAGCCAAAAGTAAAGCAAAATATCTTTGTGCCCTAAATAGGCAATTATACTCTTAACAGCTTTTCATCAGCCAACATTTAGTTTTTCTCATGGACCAATGGCATCTGTTTTTCTGGTCGCCGTAGTCAAAAACTAGATTGGAAATTAGAACACATTTCGAATAGAGGAGATTATGTAATGCCAAAACAAGCAACATGGACGGGCCATTTTTCTTAGCCATTGCATCAACAAACAAACAGATAAAATTATGGAGATGCAATCCTATTTTGATGATTAGCAGTGTATTAATTGCCGGCCAACGGAAGCATATGATCATCGTCTTTTACCGAGACAATGAATGATTAGATAGCCTCGTTGATGACATGGAAGTGACAAGCGGTACCTCCACTAGTGCATCTACTTTCGGAAAAGGATGGATTCCCACTGTATTATTTCGTGCCTTGGCCGACAATAAGGCGCAAGGGAGAGCATTAAATTCCAAAAATAAGCCTATTGACATTTTTCTATTGGGTGCTTAAATCAGAAGAAAAACAGTGTTGCCTTATCATGTCATGCTCTTGTCATTACACTTAAATAATTGAAAATAATTGAAACGCCACGTTAGATGAATTCAAAGAGTTTTAGCTAAAATGTTTTATTGCATTTTCCCTTGTAAGTTTAAGACTATGTTATTTAAGTTAAAAAGTTTACACCTTGATAGGTTTGAAATTTCAGTATAATAATTTTAGGACAGATTGTGCAATTATCTCGAAAATATGACAATTCGGTTTTTCTTAATCTTGCACTCACACTCAACTCAATAAAATATATATACTTGCATCAGGCTCGATTCAACTCTAATATTAAAAACTAAATTATAGTGTAAAGCTTCGAACTCCATCTCAAGTTCTCATAAAAAAATTTAAAAAATAATGATTTTTTTTTCATTGTCCTAAGTAAAATCCTTTAAATTGTTAACAAGGCTCACAAGTCACATTACTATAGTATTACAAAATTTGACACCTCCGACATGGCAATTCATATTGTTAGGTCCAAATACATAAAAGAAGGGGTGAAGTGTTTTTTATACATATAAACTATAAGGATCCCATCCCACTGCTCCTTTTGCTCTTTCGATTTCCATCTATTGGCAATGGAAAACCGTAGCCACAACAACACCGATATAAATTAAGGAATCATTATGCTAGCTGGATCCTAGGAGAAACAATTGATGTCGTCTCATCTATTGATCGTCAGACTTTCAGGATTATATGTCACAATCGCATTTCCATTCACTCACGCAAAACTTCCTGGATATGTCCTTCCTCAGCACCTCATTTCGAGTTGGGATTAATAGTTCCCCCCCGTACAGATTGGAGTACGAAGCCCACCCAAAAAATCGAATAAAATAAATCCGTTCTATTTTGCCGGTATCACCAGCTGACTTAGTTCCGATGACTCTTCGAAATATGAGGCAATAATAGAGCAAATATGTCAAAACGGTTCTCCACCAAGAGTAGGAACTCTTTTATTATGTATGTTGGATTGATTGGTCGATTTGCGACATTTTGTATAGAAATTACGAAAAAATGCAAATAGTTATAATTCGTTATAATTCAAAAGTTTATTTATCGATGACCATAAAACTGCTCATGTATTATAAGAAGAAATTCGAAAAAGCCTCCAACACAAAAGTTATTCATCACATCGAATCTCCAACATTGTATAGTAGAGTAGACGATCTATCATCGTCCATCATTCAAGTTTCACACACAAACATAAGATAAGAAAGACTATTGTAATTTTGTCTCATTTATTGTCTAGATTAGATAGGCTGCTCCGTCCAGTGCCCATAGTTAGGGCATTTCTACATGAAAAAAGCTAGTATTCTTCCATGCTTGCACTTCTCAAAAATAAATGGGCCATCCATGCCGGCTAATTGCCTCACCGTAGCCGTTGCGACCCCCACTCTGCCGCCACTGCCTTCACCGGCACTGGCACGGCCACGGCAGCCCCGGTGGCCCTCGCGGCCCCGGCGGCCCCTCCGACCCCGGCGGCCCCTGCAACCCCGGCGGACCTTGCGGCCCTTGCTGCCCCCGAGGCCCCGGCGGCCCCGGCGGCCCCGACGGCCCCGACGGCCCCAACTTCCCCGGCGGCCCCGGCGGCCCTTGCGGCCCCGGTGGCCCCGACGGCGGTGGTTTCATCTTTCGCTTCCAGATGCAGATGCAGTAGAAAAGGAAACCACAAAGCATGACGGCAACAATTACTAAACCAACAATAACCCACGTCGGAGTGTTATTGTCGTCGAACGATACGGAATTTGGATCTATCCATGCCGATGGAGGAGGAAAGTATTGGAAACTCGGATAAGTTTGTGGATAGTTATTGTTCTCCATCGAGAAAACCCTGTGGAGGTAGTTCAATTCAAGCGGTGAGCTTACAAACATATTGTAAAGCATCAATTCAAGAGGATATTTACTTTTTAAGGAAAAAATCACCAAAAATCTCAAATTTTGCAAAGTGACAAATTTACCTCAAACTTTTTTTGTGACATGAAAAATCCCAAAATTTTCAAATTGTAACACATTTACCCCATTAAGGGCATTTTTGTCTTATTATTATTATTATTATTATTATTATTATTATTATTTCTTTTTTTCTTTTTCTTTTCTTTTTTTTTTTTCTTCTTGCCGGCAGAGGGAAGCTGGCATTAGGCGAGGGTCGCCCTCGCCGACGTCGGGCGAGGGCAGCCCTCGGCTGGGTCGGGTGAGGGCCTCCCTCGCCAAATCTAGTGAAGGCACCCCTCACCCGACGCCAATGAGGGCCGCCCTCGCCTGCGTCAGGCGAGGGGTGCCCTCGCTAGTGTCGGGCGCGAGGGAGGCCCTCGCCCAACCCAGCGAAGGGCCGCCCTCACCCGACACTGGTGAGGGCAGCCCTAGCTAGCCCAAGCGAGGGTGACCCTTGCCTAACGTCAGCGAGGGCAGCCCTCGCCAGACGCCGGCTTCCTTTCGCTGGCTCCGCCATGGCCGGCGGAGGGAAGAGAGAAGAAGAAAAAAAAAGACTTTTTTTTAAAGTAAAATGGCCAATATACCCTATAGTTTATGGTAAATGTGTTACAAGACAGAAGTTCAGGGTTTTTTTTTTGTCATAAAAAAAAAGTTTGGAGTAAATGTGTCACGGTTGGCAAAGTTCAGGTTTCTCACGTTACAAAAAAAAAGTTTGGGGTAAATTTATCACTTTGGGGTTTTTCGTGGTTTTTTCCCACTTTTTTATCTTGATGAATTGATCATATGATCCGAGCACGAGATTGAAATGATTCAACACGAAATTCAGCGAGATATAAAATGAGTTGAAGTAGGTGCTTGCACATATACCTTCACAAGAGGGACTGAGCAGACTGGTGAATGATGTTGCTCCAATGCTTACGTGACCTACAAAGAAGTGAGAATTTTCATCTGGTGGCCTCCTCGTCCTTATAACTCTCTATTGCCGCCTTAAACCCCCCTCTTCTGTCCCTCTTCTTATGGGGTGGGTTAGCTAAAGTGTTTTAGTCAATGCATCACTCGTCCTGATAACTATCGATTGTTGCCCCAAACCCACACCACCCCCCCCCTCTCCCTCTTCTTATGGGGTGGGTTAGGTAAAGTGTTTTAATCAATGCATCACTTGTCCTGATAACTCTTGATTGCTGCCCCAAACCTACACCCCCCCCTCTCTCCCTCTTCTTATGGGTGGGTTAGGTAAAGTGTTTTAATCAATGCATCACTCGTCTTGATAACTCTCGATAGTTGCCCCAAACCCACACCACCCCCCCCCCCCTCTTCTTATGTGGTGGGTTAGGTAAAGTGTTTTAATCAATGCATTGCCTCTCTTCTTTGAGGATGTACTATAATGATTGAAGACATCTAGACAAAAAGCTAGGAAATTTCATTCATGTGCCAAAGACCCAAAAAATTATCAAAATAATTATAAATCTATTATAATTGTGTCAATTTAATTTTAAACATTTTTTTTACCAATTGAGTATTAAACCTTTTATATTTATGTCCATTCAGTTTGTCCGATCAAAATTGACCGGCCAGCACTAACATGAACACGAGGCGTCTTACATGGCGTCATCGACGCTGACATAGACAATTTTTAGTAATATTGTAATATTTTTTTCGATTTTTATTCCTATTTTTCTTTTTATATTTTCTTTTCTTTTTTTTCCTTTTTTCTTTCTTTCGTTTTTATTTTTTTCTTCACTCCCTTCTTTCTCCGTCTAGTCGCCAGCGACCACTGGAAATGAAGCTTTAGGAAGAATGGAGCGAGCTTCAACTACTGTCCAGACTCGATCATGTCTTCATGCGCGATGTTTAGGAGCTAGGAATTAGGCCCATTGAAATGATACATGTGTTTGACTATTCACGGTCTAAGGTGGTAAGATTTTGGTGAAGGGCCAAGAAAAACAATCAGGTCTGAAATGAGAAATTGTTATATGCTCTACAAAAGGTGTGACCCAATATCATCTCGATCATTAATTAAGTAGATCTCGCTATGAGCCCCCGGGATCAATTGTTGAACTGGGTTTCAACATAAGATTTATAGAATATGCAATAACATTTCATGCAAAACAGGGTTACAAATGTGACTTGAAAAATAAAATTCACTCTACTATCCAAAATCAAGTCCACAAAAACTTATTTTAGAGCCGAACTGTTAAGGATATAAGCGACCCACTGTCAATTCGTTTCTATTTCGAGTATTCTAAAAATGTAGGAAAATGTTCTAAGATCCTCCTGAACTTAAACTGTCTTAGATGGACACATCAAAAGACCAGTAACCTCAGTCCTCGTGTTGGTCTATTCTTGTCCACATCTCTCTTATGGTCACAGGACTCCTGTCCGAACGATACTAAACGACAGCCATGTCGCCAGCTAATTAGAACGATAGAATTAAAGATGAAACGTGGGAAAAACGACGTGAAGGCAAAGTCCGCTGTCTCGTCACCGTCGGCCACGGTCATGTGTGTTTAGAATCTTATCCCTCCAACTTTATTCGCCATCACATCGTTTTCTCCCCCCCAACTTTTGCACTCTCGAGTCTGTCGCTACCCTTAGGTCGCAATAATGATTCCAATGCCATAACAAACGACGCTGGATAGACCCGACAAATGCATAAATTAAATCTAGTTGAAAATGGTCAAATTAACATATTTTATCCATTTTGACTTATTTTAATACAATCCAAATCACGTTATTCATACTCAACATAATTTATATCTGACTTGACTCATATTTCTAAAACACTTCCATATTTAAACTAATTTAAGAAAACTTATACTCAAAATGAAGTGAGAGTAAATAGTGAACTTATTTAATACCCATATTATTTTGAATTTAAGTCATTCATATAATAAAAAAAAATAGTCTTATAACTCATTTTAATAAGTCTACCATCAGATAAACATGATAACCTGATATTTATGAAAAATTGTCGCAATTATGTCACATCGCATAAGCATGTAAGAAGGAATATTGCGACATCTCCCAAAAATCAAGAGGCAGGCGAAAGAGAATCGAGAGAACAAATGGAGTGACAGCAACTCAGCCAAGAGTGTTAATGGAACTTTATATCCCCTCCCAAGCCAACGTGATGCACGCAGTTGGCGTCTCCATTAACAGACCAGACAAGTTTCATAATATCGAGAAAGAGAAATAATCTCACCTTGTAGAGGAATGTGAGGGCCATGGAACCAAGAGGCAGGCAAAGCGAAACTCCCATGGAAGGATTTGAAGATGACGAATGAGAGAGAGAGAGAGAGAGAGAGAGAGAGAGAGAGAGAGTTCTGGCTTTTTAGGATTTGAAGATTTATGAAGCTCAGGAGTACTGAGCGTGTTGGGTTCGTGAATGTTTTTTCCTCCTAGGAATCCCAGTACCACCTCTACCTGAGCAATCCAGTTCTGCATTAGGAGTATCCGTTAACTAGGCACTTTGATTCTATGATCATAAATCCATCCAAAGATGAGCTGCAATGGCATTTCACTTCCTGTTTATTACTCCAAGGTGAACAAAACAAGGCCTAAGTGATTACACGATGTACTATACTCCTGAATGCTTTCATGGTGGAATCAATGATCTGCAGTCTCAACCATGACTTTCCATAGGATCACGTATCTAAAATCTCTAAACCAAAGAAGTGAACATGCTGGAATGCACACGATTCGCTTACTTAGGAACCTACCATCAACTCACCCCAACGTACATGCAAGGAGAGATGGGAGAGACAGAGATATGTCTGGATTTTGTTAAGAGTACGAATACCTACCACGTCCACGGGAAGTTCTGAATGATTATCTTTTCCCTTGAATACACCAGTCCTTGTTAATATAGAAAACCAAGGATCTCCTGCCTGAAGGAGTTGTCATCAGTAGTGGTGATTGTGTTTGGAAATAAAATTACTGACATGATAAAATACAGTTCTCAGTATAAAATATACCCATCGTGCGCCTCTAATGTCGATTTTGGATTATCTCCTATCATGTATAGTGTTCTGAAACAACGAATTCCAGAGTATGTATTATTCTCCACATCTAGGTTGCTTAACAAAGATGGCATAAGATTCCTTAACACGGTCTCAGCATCTCCATAGACAAATGGATTTGGCCTCCCATACGATGTATACGCCAGCAGAATGGGATGTATTCTACAGAACATGGACAGGTAAACAATGCATAACACAAGATTGAAGATTAATGCATGTCACTTTGCTGCATTGAGGTAAACTAGGCCCACACAAGGATCTTATAGGCCTTTCCTTAATTTTTTGTGGAGAATATTAGATCAAACTCCATGCAGAATTAAACATTGGGAAGCTGAAACCTCACTATCTTACCTGTTATAGATTGCTTCTAACGCAATCCTGAAAGCTCCCATACCCAGACGTTCAGCAGGAAAAGTAGCCTACCTTCGCACTTTGTCAGCTAGTCATCAGTCGTTAGTTCCACCAAGGCTTCAAAAACTCAAGATTGCAGCTGGTGTCACAAATGGCATAGCTTACCTGGTATTCGAGGTCATTATTTGCAAAAAAACAGGTGCGGTTGCTTTCCAGCCTCCCTTCCAGGAAGCCCCCCAGTTCTTAACATGTCGGAGAGCACCTAAACCCAAACTTGAGTATCACAGAATTTTTTTAATATACACAGATAGACAGATAGATGATAACACTCCACTTTATCACTTTTTCCAAACTAGATGTCAGCACCCACTAGACTTTTAAAAAGATTATGACTAAAGTTGCAGAGCAATTACTGAACAACCAAACAAAGTGTCGTGTCTTTTAATAATCAGTTCAAAGATTTAGAACTAGCGTGACGAAAAGCCCAGTATGGACTCGACAGACGAATTAAATAATCTAAGAAAGGACAAGATCCTTTAGAGTGGTCACAACCTAGATATCTCAGTGAATAGAATCACTGACTACAAATGCTGCCTGAACTCTCTACGTTTGCAAAGCAATTTTATTCTTTCCTATCATATTAGAAGTGCTATTCTAGTCAATGTCTGGCTTAGTTGTCCATCACTTATACAGTGCCGGTGCATCAATGGCATCAAAGTAGCTAGTGTACTCATCAATTGACAGAACGTTTCTGCATAGAAAAGACACTAGCGAAAGAGGGTCAACTAGAGAGAGAGAGAGAGAGAGAGAGAGAGAGAGAGAGAGAATCTAGTTGTTGGAGTTCTCATTCTGGATGAAATAGTGTTGAACACAGACAACTAAGAAGATTTATGGAGAGGACTTCTCTGTGATTACTTGAGTCTATGAGAACTTGAGTGATTTTTATTCACTTTGCTTGCTCCTATGTATTACCTAGAAATCTTCAATAGCAATTTCATTAGATACATAACTTTATCCTTATAACTTTTAAAAGCTTTCAGTAATCTTGACACCATATGCTTTCAAAAACTTTAAGTAACGTTGACACCATATAACTTTTGGCAAATCTAGGGAAATAAAAAAAAGAAAAAAAATAAAAATCGCATCAAAGCAAATAAAAGGAAAAAAATAGGGAAAAATCAATCTAATTGATTATACATGGAAATTGGAAATTCTGATGAAAATTCAAATTTTGGTAAATGCGGAAGCAATTAGGAAATCAGGTGAATAGAGAGTAAGAATTTTTACAAAATAGAATGAATCAAAATAAAATCGAGCTAATTGTGATCATACTTCGATTTTAAGCCATAAATTAATACAATAAAAGATGGAAACTCGAAAATTATCATGGCAAACAGCCGTCTGGAATCACTATATAAGAGAGCCACAATTTTCGTGATCGGAGAAAGCGAATTCGGAAGCAAAAAATTTTCGAGAGGAAATTCGTGCAAGAAAAAGCCTTCGTCCGTCTTGGTCAAAGAGAAAATCATTTCTCTTTTCTTTCTCTGACAAGAAAAGGAAAAAGTCAGCAGCAGAGAGAGAGAAGAGACAGAGAGGGACGTGCGACAGGTGAGAAAAAAAAGAAAAAAGAAAAAGAGAAAAAGCAGCAAACAGTTCGTCTTCCTCGCGCGGGCGTCTTCGCCCCCCCGCCGGCCTCCGTCCGCGAGCACCCACGCCAGCCCCGTCGCCGGCGCTCGCAGCCGGGCCTCCGCCGCGCCTCCGCCTCCCATCCTCGCGCCGGCCGCCGCTGCTCCAGCGCCACCCAACGCCGGCAGCCGAGCCTCCAATCACCGCCGCTCCACCAGCCCGCCCGAGTCGGCACCGAACCTCCTGCTGCCAAGCTTCCTTCCGCCGACTACCGTCGCTCGTCCCCCGCGACGCTGCAGCAGCCCGTGCCCGACGCCAGCAGATCCGAGCCAGTTGCCGGGCCGCCAGTCACCGCCGCTCCGAGTCCCCTCGCCGGTGACCTCCGCCCGCGACCCAGCGACCTCCGCGTCTCTGTGCCCGCACCAGCAGCGCCGAACGCCAGAGCTCCGACGACCGCGCCTCTGCCTCCGTCTGACGCCGCGCCACTGTCCCTGCTCCGCCCGACGCTCACCCGCTGCCGCGCCGCTGTCCGTCGCCGCGCCTCCCTCTGCCTGCGCGTCCGCCCGTCGACCTTGCAGCGCCCCTGCTGCTGCCGCCGCCCAGCCCTCGCCGGGGCTCCGACGCCGACCACCCTCTGCCCGGCGCTGCCCACCATCGTTGCAGCCCTTCCCAAGCCTCCCTTAGGTAGTTTATTTTTTCATTTATTTTACGTTATTTTTTTTTTAAGTTTTGTTATTATTGTACAAATTGGAACATTGGAAGATAATTTTCATTTTATGGATATTCTAGGCATTATCAGTAGGGTTTCGCTCAAAATTACTGTAATTATTAATTTGATCCGTAGGATGTTAGATCATTTTTTTTAATTATATTAATTTTTTGGGTATTTTGATAGTATTTTAACTTATTAAATTATTTTAATTATTAATTTGATTCGTAAGATTTCGGATCAAATTTTTAATTATTTTGAATTTTCTTATATCTTGTGATGTTTAGAGTTAAAGTAATTGTTAATTTAACTGATGAGATGACAGATTATTTTTTCGATTATTTTAATAATTTATTTGATGAATATCTTGATTAATCTAGATATAATGTTTATTTGATAATTGCTTATCTTGAAAAACATTAACAAAATAAAAAAAAATCAAATCTTGCATCAAAACATGTTGGTTTCGTAAATCAGGATTGCATTTTTAGATTACACATTTAGATAATTTTTGGAATAGATTAGGGTTGGATTTAAATAACATTTTATAGATAGGGTCTTAGATAATGTTTGCACATTTTAATAATCTCTTTTCTAAAAAAAAAAAAGTTTTCTAAGATAGGATATGATTTAAATCAAATTAATCCCTAAACTAGGTTAGAAATTTATTCATTTTAGATAGTTTAATTAGGTTTTTTTTAATTAATTCCGAATTTTAATAAAAAATACAAAATATTATGTGCACGTCAAATAGTTTACATGTTAGGTTCATTAGAAATAGCTTATTAGTAAAATTAGGTCATGTAGTTAAAGTACATGTTTTAATTTTGAGATAAAAGAAAACCCAAAAAATTGTTTGCTTTGTGCATTTAATTCTTTTTTTTTTTGTTGGTAAAGTGTGCATTTAATTTTTTTAATGCAATTTATTTGATTCATTGAGTGTTTAATAATGATTGAGCACCCGTGTGATCACCATTTTGCATGATGGTAAGGATTAAATTTAATCCAAACTACCTGCAAAGACATTTTAGAAAAATAAAAAGAAATGGTATCGAAATGGCATTAAAGAAGTCTAGTGTAACCAAGTTCCCGTACCCGAAGTCTTTGATTTGCAGAAGTAAAATAATTATCCCATTATTTTACTTAGGTATCTAATCGACTTACCGTAAATTGATTAGTGGCGACTCCTAGATAAAATTCATTTGCACGTTAAAAAATTGAACCTAAGTGGTGAATTGGTATGGGCTTGGGAGAGCCCGAGCTAAGTTTAAAACTTAGTAGTCCATTAGCCTAAACTCTAGGTGGTGCACCCGGAATTTAGGTCGCGACATTGTTTAAAACTTTTGTGTAGACTTTAGATAGCAAGGGTATATGTGGGCTTGCTTTTATTTCTCTTTTCAACGATCTGCCTTAACCATTACTAGCAAGCCTTTTTTTTTTTTTTTTTTGGGGGGGGAGGGAACACGTTGACCTCCTTGTCTACTAAGCTTCTTAAGTAGTTTTGGATGGTTGTGCAGCCTGTTGTCTTTTCTTGTTCTAATTATGAGGGTTGCTGATGGACTAGAAGTTATGAACAATGGCCGGATGCACGAATTTATTGATTATGTTTGGTTGTGGTAGTGTTATATCAATTTACAAATCGAAAATGCGCCACAATATTTAGCATTTTGGTATCTCAGGTTTGTTTTCTGGAAGTGATGTGATTAATTGATCTCTTGCATCGAATAACAGGGGGGAGTAAATCTAGCTTGTGTTACTGTAGCTGGCCATTTAAGCTTGAAGTAACGCTAGAGTATGATCACTGATTCGAGGAAATTTTAACTCTGGGTAGGTGCTACAATGGGCAGGAATTTATGTGGCTAGCTGAGCATTAGTACATGCATTGGCATGCCAGAATGGTTTTATTATGAGGGCATTTTGAGAAACTGATGATGTTGAATTTACCAAAGAAAATAAGATAGTACTTTAGGTTGGTTTAGGTAAATCAACTAACACCCTTCAATCTCCCGATATAAAGATGAGGTTTTTTGATGAGCTAAAATGTGCAGAAAGACTAGAAGGAGTTGCTTTTTGAATCTACTTATCAGAAGGGACTTGTGCATCTACTTTCGGAAAAGGATGGATTCCCACTATATTATTTCATGCCTTGGCCTACAATAAGGCGCAAGGGAGAGCATTAAATTCCAAAAATAAGCCTATTGACATTCCTCTATTGGGTGCTTAAATCGGAAGAAAAACAGTGTTGTTTTATCATGTCATGCTGTCATCGTTACACTTAAATAATCGAAAATAGTTGAAACGCCACGTTAGATGAATTCAAAGAGTTTTAGCTGAAATGTTTTATTGCATTTTCCCTTATAAGTTTAAGACTACGTTATTTCAGTTAAAAAGTTTATACCTTGATAGGTTTGAAATTTCGGTATAATAATTTTAGGACAGATTGTGCAATTATCTCGGAAATATGACAATTCGGTTTTCTCAATCTTGTGCTCGCACTCAACTCAATACAATATATATACTCGCATTAGACTCGATCCAAATTATAGTGTAAAGCTTCAAACTCCATCTCATGTTCTCATAAAAAATTTCAAAAATAATGATTTTTTTCATTGTCCTTAGTAAAATCCTTTAAATTGTTAACAAGGCTCGCGAGTTACATTACTGTAGTATTACAAAATTTGACACCTCCGACATGTCAATCCATATTGTTAGGTCCAAATACATAAAAGAAGGGGTGAAGTGTTTTTTTATTCATATAAAAATATTTATCTTTCTAGAACCAGCACCTTATTTAAAAAAAAATTATATGCAATTAAACTGTTAATTTGCAATAAGAAACTTATAGAGTTTAGGGAAAAAGAAATTACAAAAGTTATTTATAGAGTTTCAATTAGGATATGCTTTCTCTTCTAGCTCTAGCAGCTCCATTAGATTGAAATTCACTACTTCAGCCAATAGTGCAATTGCCAAGAACTTTGTATTGCGCGGACTCGACTCCTCCTACGGCTATCTCACTATAGACTAAATAATTATTAGATCTCTTTCAATAGCCGTTCTCACACCCTGTGTGCACACAACACGGTAGACATATTCTCCCCCAAAATTATTTAACCACGCTTCTAAGTGTTTACAAATAATCATTCACATATTTCGTCTCTTACCTAAACAATTGCATTCTCTCTAAGCACGACCACTTCTTCTGTGTGTATACAAATGATTTTGGCACCCTTGCTAACTTTTAGGATCAAAACTAAATAGGTTATAATGAAGCAGCAAAGAGATAGATCTCAAGAACACTCAATGTGTTTCGATTTTTCTTGTTGCAAGCATTCAATCACAAGCTACGTTTTACTCGTAGTTTGTCCTTATAGGCCTCCAAAAACAACCCTCCCGTTTCAACCATCTGATTCAAGTCGATTACAGAATGAGTTTCATTTCATCACACGGAAAAGAGACATTTGGAGGGGGTACTTAGAGATCATCAACAAATGAAAAAATCAAAATGATAAGGAGAGTGAGCAGAAGTTGGTAAGTTTATAAATTGACTTATTATAGTGTTTGCAATTTATTTACAATGCTCGTAAAATTTCCAAAGAGTTGGTTATTCTTTAATTCATTTCAAAGTTGGTAGATTTCTAACGGCATTGATAAGTTATTGATAGGTTATTTGGCAATCAAATTGACGGTCATGCTTTTCTTTTATCGACTATACTAGATGTTAATGTTGGCTGGGTCTGCTTGTGTGGGGCGCGGTTAACGTTAATAAATAAAAGAAAAGGTCAAAAAGTCAAAAATGCAATAAAGGAAAAGAAAGGTGGGCTGCTCGTTCGGAGAAGACAGGAAATGGGCTGCCAAATACCGTCGGAGTTGACTCAAATTTCAATATGTTGTTATAAGACCGAGATGGATGAGTCGAGACACGCAAGTCCATCAGTTTCATTTGTCAATCCGTTTTGTTCACTGAACACTTTCCTAAATGATCTCTATTGGAATATAATATGCAAAAACGACAGGATCTTGCAATTTACGTTCAATAATTGATATCATAGCTTTATTCCTCCGCTTTGGACAATCTCTCCTGATGTGTCCCTCATCGTGACACTCAAAGCACTTCACGCGTCTCTTGGACTTTCAATGGCGTGATTTCGATTTGCTTTTACCTTTGCTGCTACTAGGCCCTCGATATTGTTCTCTATCCCAAATTGTCAGTGCTTGCGCTACTCCTTGCGCCATACCGTCATCTCGCAACTTTCTCCGCCACTCCTTAGAGAATAAGGCGGACTTTACCTCCTCTGAGGTAATTGTAGTACGCCCTTACAATAGTGAATCAGTAAAGTGCTCCCATGACTCTGGTAAAGAGACTATCAATATCATGCCATGTTCTTCATCATCAAGTATCTTACTGATGTTCTTCAGATCCATCATGAGTTTATTAAATTCATCTAAGTGGGTTCTGATAGACGTACCTTCAGTATATCTAAATTGAAACTTCTTCTTCAACATGTACAAGCGATTGTTCAAACATTTCTTCACATAGAGTACTTGAAGTTTTGCCCATATGGTGTAGCATCCTTCTCCTCAACAACCTCTATTAAGACCTTATCCGACAAATTTAATAGGATTGTGCTCTTTGCTTTTTCTAGTAGCTCTACCCTCTCAGAGGCTTTCATTATAATCGAAAACTTATCTTCACCATCTAGTGCCTTGGCCAAACCTTGGGTTGTTAATAAAGCTTGTATCTTGATGTTCCATAATACAAAGTTGTTGCTCCCGTTAAATTTCTCAATTTCAGATTTTCTCTTAGACATAATTGCAATAACAGAATCTCCAGATAATAATCAGACAAGCAAAAGCTCCAAATAACAATCAAGAAATTTGATCCAAGCTCTGATACCAATTGTGGGCACACACACACATACAAACGAAAAAGGCGTAGGTTTTTCTTCTTTAGGGACTACTGTACGTACGAGTCGCAAGAAGTTGCTGCACCCGTACGAGAGAAAGAGAAGCCGCTCGAAGCATTTGAAGAGAAGCGAAGCTATATGTACGTAAAGAAAAGAAAAGACACTGGAGTTCTTGTTTTTTGGCATACGTACAAACGAAAAAGGTGTAGGTTTTTCTTCTTTAGGGACTACTGTACGTACGAGCCGTAAGAAGGGTGCAGAAAGAGAAGCCGCTCGAAGCCTTTGAAGAGAAGTGAAGCTATACGTACATAAAGAAAAGAAAAGACGCTGGAGTTCTTGTTTTTCGGCGTGAGTAGAGCATTTCTGTTTTGAGCTTGAACGCGCGGTAATTTTGTGCAGTGAGTTTATATCCAAGTGAATTGTTTATTTATAAACACTTTTGGGTTTGGGGTTAAATCTATGTGTAAGAAACACTTGAGCGTGTGAGTGATTGTAAACTCTGATCCTCCGATTATAGTGGATTATTTGCTGTTGGCTCTCCCCGTGGATGTAGGTACCGATACTCAGACCGAACCACGTAAATTTCCGGTGTCCTTATTTTTCTCGTTTATTTCTCTGGCGATTTCGCTTTGACGTAAATTGCAAGATCCTATCGTTTCCGCATATTATATTCCAACAATCTCAAATTTCTCCAATTGCGATTAGGGTTTCTTACTTCATATATTTTAATCCACTTTTACAGTGACGAAATGTCATTATATTGTTGATATTGAATCTCTAATATATTACTAAAGAAGAACTTTTGTGCATCTTACTATTTTTTGTGATTAGTGAAAGTTTTTGAATTGTCCACAATTTTTTTCGCATTGAATTTTCCACGTAAACTTGTCATCGTGTTTGCTTTTGTCTGTTTTTATCATTTTGGCATTATTTTTATTCATTACGAGATTATATTGCGGGAATATATTGGCTGTTATTATAGGGGTTGGGTCGATTTTGGTCCATTTAATCTTGGGAAGAAATTGATTCTACATTAGGTTAATTTTTGAGGAATTGTTGCCGGTTCTCTCGAACTTTGTATCAATAATTTTGGAAATCCATCAAGTAAGGGAATTTTTCCGCATTTTCCTTTGACTACCCTGCACTCAGTCCCGAAAGCTTGGGTCAGCCACATCTTTGATTTTTTGTCTCATCGACCAATAGCATTTGATTTTATGGTCTTCGTCGTCGTGAAAAAGTATGAGTTCTGTCCCAATCGCGTCCTCATCGGCATCTTTGATATTTTTGTCTCATCGACCAATAGCATTTGATTTTATGGTCTCCGTCGTCGTGAAAAATATGATTTCTGCCCCAGTCGTGTCCTCATCAGCCCAAAGCATTTTACTTGCTTTTCCCAGAACTGCCCCAGTCAATAACACTTCAATTCGTGTTATATTATGATCTGAGAAATGGATGTTTACTGCGGGGTTCGTCCAAATCGGTTTCGTCCAGGGGCACGATAAGAAGAGATGCTCCAATATTCCTTTATTCAAACTTGCAAGACTGATTGCAGTTTTATTTTTCAGGAGTCGTGCTTTTATTGGATATGTTCATGTTTCGGAGGAGGAGGCTTGTGAAATTTTGAAGACGACTCGCATCATACTTGTCAGCATGCAGGGATGGAACTATCATATATTTTTAGTGGGGTCAATGCCCTAAAGACCGTAAGATAAGGTATTTCATTTAACAAAAAAATTATAAAGATGCAATCGAGCTATTTATTGATTTGAAGTAGTTTTTCTACGCAAAGTCTGACTGGAAATCAACACTTTGACATTGAATCATGAATGTGAACAAAATTCGGTTTCAAATCCTTGTGCTCGAGCTCAACTCAATATAGTATATATGGCTCGAAATTGAACTCGATTCAACTCCATTATTAAAAGCTCGATTCTAGTCATTTGACTTGTTATGTAGGATGTTTCTATCTATTTTTCATAATCATATACTATATCTTTTGCATAGCCTGGTCATGCCATTCGATTGCTTTATCTTCCGACTCTATCAAGCCTCGTGTTTGATTGGTGGTGTGGTTGTCTAGTAATGCAATGTCTAAGCCCCATAATTTTTTGATAATTGTTTATCTTTTTACTTTTCTGTTTTTTGCGTCATAAAGAAGTTTATAGTACATGGAAAGACAAGATACTGGTTTTGATTTTTTGCAAGTTAGCGCATGGTCCCTTAGAGGGCGACGAGGCTAAGCCTAATTACATCGATGAACAATGGAAGTTACTAAAAAGGCAATGTGGGGTTTCATTAGGCATCATCAGTTGGATTTTATTTCTTTAGATAAACTATAAGGATCCCATCCCACTGTTCCTTTTGCTCTTCCGATTTCCATCTTTTGGCAATGGAAAACCGTAGCCACAACAACACTGATATAAATTAAGGAATCGTTATTCTAGCTAGATCCTATGAGAAACAATTGATGTTGTCTCATCCATTGATCGTCAAACTTTCAAGATTATATGTCACAACTGCACTTTCATTCACTCACGTAACACTTCTTGGATATGTCCTTCCTCAGCACTTCATTTCGAGTAGGGATTAATAGTTCCCCCTGTACAGATTGGAGTACGAAGCCCACCCAAAAAATCGAATAAAATAAGTCCGTTCTATTTTGCCGGTATCACCAGCTGACTTAGTTCCAATGACTCTCTTTGGAATATGAGGCAATAATAGAGCAAATCTGTCAAACGGTTCTCCACCAAGAGCAGGAACTCTTTTATTATGTATGTTGGATTGATTGGTCGATTTACGACATTTTGTATAGAAATTACGAAAAAATGTAAATAGTTATAATTCATTATAATTCAAAAATTTATTTATCGATGGCCATAAAACTGCTCATGTATTATAAGAAGAAACTCGAAAAACCCTCCAACACAAAAGTTATTCATCACATTGAATCTCCACCATTGTATAGTAGAGTAGACGATCTATCACCGTGCATCATTCAAGTTTCACACACAAACATAAATAGAAGCTTCTAAATTCATAAGCATACAATAAGATAAGAAAGACTATTGTAATTTCTGTCTCATTTATTGTCTAGATTAGATAGGTCGCTTCGTCCAGTGCCCACAGTCAGGGCATTTCTACTCGAAAAAAGCTAGTACTCTTCCATGCTTGCACTTCTCACAAATAAATGGGCCATCCGTGTCGGCTAATTGCCCCACAGCAGCCGTTGGCACCCCCACTCTGCCGCCGCTGGCCTCATTCCCACCAATCCCAGTGGCACCAATCCCAACCCGTGCGGCCCCCGCTCCCCGGCGGCCCTCGCTCCCCCTGCGGCCCCCGCGGCCCCTGCAGCCCCTGCTCCCCCTAGGCCCCTGCAGCCCCTGCTCCCCCTAGGCCCCTGCGGCCCCTGCTCCCCCCGCGGCCCCCACGGCCCCTGCGGCCCCGGTGGCCCCGGCGGCCCCTTCTCCCCTTGCGGCCCCTTCTCCCCCGACTGCCCCGGTGGCAATGGCCGCCGTGTGAGCCAGATGCAGTAGAAAAGGAAACCACAAAGCATGACGGCAACAATGACTAAACCAACAATAACCCACGTTGGAGTGTTATAGTCATCGGATGATACGGAATTTGGAACGATCCATGCCAATGGAGGAGGAAAGAACTGGCAACTCGGATGAGTTTGTGGACAGTTATTGTTCTCCATCAAGAGAACTCTGTGGAGGTAGTTCAATGCGAGCGGTGAGTCTACAAACATATTATGAAGCATCAATCCAAGAGCCAATTTACCTTTTCATCATGATGAATTGATCATATGATCTGAGTGCGAGATCGAAATGATTCAACACAGAATTCAGTGAGATATAATGTGAGTGGAAGTAGGTGCTTGCACATATACCCTCACAAGAAGAACCGAGCAAATCGGTGAATGATGTTGCACCAATGCTTACGCGACCTGCAAAGAAGTGAGAATTTTTGCCTGGTGGAGGTAGCGCTATATATTCCAGCTAATTAGAATGGTGGAATTAAAGAAGAAAAGTGGGAAAAACGACGTAAAAGGCAAAGTCCATCATCTCGTCACTGTTGGCCACGATGGTGTGTTTTTAGAATCTTGTCCCTCCGACTTTATTCGCCATCACATCGTTTTCTCCCACCAACTGCAGGACTAAAGGACATGACGAGCATAAATACCCTCTTTAACTTCGATTCGGATGGACTAAATATCTTTCATACGAAATAGTAGAAAGATGCGAAAATTTTTTCCGAGGAATCCCCAACGAAAAATATACACTATTCCTTGTTTTCTATCGAATCGATCATAGCCACTACCTACATTCCACGAGATTGTGCACCACAAATAGGAACTAATAAAGAGACATGCGATACCGTAGAAAGACATCATGATCCCTTGTGGAAAAAAAAGAATTTGTTGAGACGGAACTAAAGATATCAAATTCTTAGCGAGATAACTGGAAGATCTAACTAATACGAATCCTAGTGAACCTAAAAAAAGGATAAAGGCCCAGCAAAAATTACTTATTTTTCGAGACCCCACTATAAGTTCTATCGCTACCCTTACGTCACAATGATGGTTCCAATGCCATAACAAAAGACGCTGGATAGACCCGACAAATGCATTAATTGAATCTAGTCGAAAATGGTCAAATTCAAATTAATATATTTCGTTCATTTTGACTTATTTTCATGTAATACAAATCACGTTACTCATACTCGACCTAATTCATATCTGATTTGGCTCATATTTTTAAAACACTTCAATATTTAAACTAATTTAAGAAAACCCAAAATGAAATGAGAGTAAATTGTGAACTTATTTAATACCCATATTATTTTGAATTTAAGTCATTCATATGATCAAAAAAATAGTCTTATAACCCATTTTAACAAGTCCACTGTCAAATAAACATGATATCCCAATATTTATGAAAAATGGTCCCAGTTATGTCACATTGCACATACATGTAAGAAGGAAGGTTGGTACATCTCCCAAAAATCAACTATGTAATCGACATCGCATCGGTTGAGAAAAGCGCAAGAAGAACCATAAATTATTCCTTTAATTCTACTTGATTCGGGATGCTGACTGCCTTTGGGGAACGACATATGTGAAACACAATAAGCGAAATACACAGAAGACTAGCGACTAATAGTCACTAATTAAGATATGAAAATACACAGAACAGAAAGATTGTGTTGGATTCCAAAGAATTGATAATGTTCAGAAACCACAGAAAGAAAAAGGTGTCTTTTGTGTTGAGAACCCCACTTTCTTTGATAATGTTCAGAAACCACAGAAAGAAAAAGGTGTCTTTTGTGTTAAGAACCCCACTTTCTTTGATAATGTTCAGAAACCACATAAAGAAAAAGGTGTCTTTTGTGTCGAGAACCCCACTCCTTTCTCAAGATAAAGTCAACAGCATCCTCCACAGTGTCCGTGACTTGCATAGGTAAGCATAAAAGAGTTCAACCGGGGTAACCGATTTTTGGATACACTTTTAACCTTGGAAAATTTGGAGAGAAGACAAATTCCCCATAAAAGTTGCTTTCAATTGGGCATATTTTGGAAATACTAACATTTTGCTAGATTGAAGAAGGAAAAGATTCAATCATGTTTCATCCAACCGATTTAGAATTGACCGATCACCCATAGTATAGCAAATCAAGGTATGTAAGTATGGGATGGTTTTTCTATGCTGACAGCTCAAAACCACTTGAGGCCATGTCTGGTTCATGGCCATGGAATATGAAAAGGAATCACAATCTAAGTAATCAAATTCCTAGATGTGGGGTTCATTCTCCATTGTTTGGTTTCAAGTTACATATGAAGGGAGAAATGTCCAATGTGAGATGCAATTTGAGGTAAAAACATGTCAGAAATGGAATGTGTAAAATATTTCTTCCATCCACATATCTAAAGTGGCTAATGAAAAACTATAGTATTGGTTAAAGCTCAATATATTCTTACTTTACCAAAAAAAAAAAAAAAAAAACTAGGGATAGAAACAGAATGAAGAACCACAAACGATGCCCCGACAATTTCCTGATTATTGTCATCTAAAATGATCATACAGTTCACACAATCATTTCACAAACACATTACATATAGGTCCTCAAAATCTCTTGAGTAAAGCATTTCACACATAATCTGTAACAATGAAGATAAAGCCATTCCTGCATAACTTCAAACTACTTCACAGCTGTTACCTCAAGCCATTGTGATATTCTTATCCTTATTGTGTTTTGAGTCAAAGACCCAATCATGAGAACAACTGGAGTGACAGAACCTCAGCCAAGTGTGTTATCTTGGGTTTGTTTTTTGGTATCTTGGGTTTGTTTTTTGGAAGGTGGTGTGATTGATTGATCTCTTGCATCGAATAACAGGGGGAAGTGGATCTAGCTTGTAATACTCTAGCTGACCACTTAAGCTTGAAGTAACACAAAGTGTGATCACTGATTCGAGGAAATTTTAACTCTGGCTAGGTGCTACAATGGGCAGGAATTTATGTGGCTAACTGAGCATTAGTACATGCATTGGCATTGCCAGAATGGTTTTGTTATGAGGGCATTTTGAGCAACTGATGATGTTGAATTTATCAAAGAAAATAAGACAGTACTTTATGTTGAATTTATCAAAGAAAAGATATGTTTCTACATTGCTTATCAGAAGTGACTTGTTACTGTTGATTCTGCTTCAACTATTTTCACAGTCATCATGTGTTCTAGATGTTGATTGCTTGTACATTTAGATCATCATACTGAAGGGGCATTGGTAATTCCATCTTTTTTGGTGGCCGGTGGAACTTCCTTTTAGTAGATCTAAGACCTCTCTCTATTTTGCAACTTCCTTGGAGTGAAATTTTCCTCCGTTTTTCTTAATTTCGTGATGAGACACAAAAGTGGTCAGAAAACACTTCTTGGTGCATGACACATTAATTTAGCAGGGCTCTCATCGGCGAGCTCTTTAGTTCCTGCTATGACATTTGAGGACGAATTTGGTAGAATTCTTGATTTCTTTTCCAACTTAGCAGTTAGCACTGCATATCAGTAACTAAATTTAGTTTTTACTGTCCTTTGATGACCGTCTTTTTCTTGTGACAGAGTTGACTCTGATGAAGCAAAAGAGGCGTTGAAGAAACTTGGTGCTGAAGAAGTGTTCATTGAGAGCCAATTAGAAGTAAAGAATGTCAAGAGTCTACTGGAACCGTCCATCCATTAACCCATTCTACCATATTCTTATGCATGGACACATCCATTTTGGGCCGTTGGCACTTGACTTCTTTATTTACATCTTATTGACTTTGTATTAGGGTGATCTTAAAGAACCTTCCCTTGGATTAAACTACGTTGGTGGCAATGCTGCTTCCTCGGTGATGAAATTTTTGAGGTGTGACAAGTGTTAAATTCGTGTTTAGTGCTTCCCTTATCTTTTTGTAGAGAGTTGATTTAGTTTTGTTCTCAGGCGGGGAGGAACCATGGTGACATATGGTGGGATGTCTAAGAAACCAATTACAGTGTCAACTTCATCTTTTATCTTCAAGGTAAATTAAGAAGCAGCGAAGTAAATTTTCTGCCTATGGTTATGAGGTTATTTCAGTCAAGCCTTACCATTTGACTTGTCTATGTTTCGGTCTTAGTCTTGGCAATGACCTATAGTTTTATTTTTGTTTAAAATTTTTATTTGTTGTTTAAATTTGGCCCAAAATCTCAATTTCAGTATTTGATGCAACCAAATTTGAGCGAAAAAATTATCCCTGGAGTTGAGACTAAGAGGAATGTATAAACCAATGCAATAGTGGTTCTTATGGTTTGCAGGATCTTTCTTTGAGGGGATTTTGGCTGCATAATTGGATCAATTCAAATGATGTAAGAGAGTGGCAGAAGAATGATAGATCACTTGCTGGAACTAGCGCGTGATGGGAAGTTAAAATACGAGTTTGTAACTACTCAAATTGCTGTATTTAGGTCTCCATATCTTTATAGTAATTTTCATTTTTCACTAGTGTTTATCCTCAAGAGTGTGTTTGGATTGTGGATGTATATTAATTTCTCCAAAACTGCAGGACCGAGCTTGTTCCTTTTAGTGATTTCCACGTTGCACTGGATAAATCACTGGGGAAACATGGGAGCCATCCTACGCAAGTCCTAAAGTTCTAAGGCTAACTTGAATATATAAGGGCAATGAGAAGAAGGAAAAATTCTGCATCATAATATTCAGACGATCAGCTTGTTCTGAAGTTCTGAGGCGCTGGATCAACCGGGCATGATAACTATGTATCTTTTCCCTTATTATCATTTTCTCTTTTCATAAGTCATGTATCTTTTCCGTTGAGGTAATTTTGTTGCTGCTTATTTTCACCAATTTCCATTTTGAATTTGTTTTGCATCATGCCATCCAATCTAAAACTAATCTCATGCAACATGAGGTCCGTCTATTATGGCTGAATTTGGAGATCCAAACATCGCCCTGTTTGGTAAGGGTCCATAAAAGTTTCAGATTTGCCAATTACAATTCTCATATACACGTAACAAAGAACATTGGGATACTTTCCCAAAAATCATGTAATCGACATCACATGCATTGAGAAAAGAGTAAGAAGAACCATCAATTATTCATTTGATCTAATCTAATTCAAATGGGATGTGGACTGCCTTCAAGGAACATCATACATACACAATGAGCAAAATCAATAGAAGACTAGCTGATGGTAGTTACTTTTTATGATAGGGAAAACACATAATGGAAGATCGTATCGGCTTCCAAAGAATTGACAATTGTTTAGATACCACAAAAAGAAAAGGCATCTTTTGTCTAGGTGATGTCAAGAACCGCACTCTTTTTTCAAGATAAAGTCGACAGCATCCTCAATAGTATTCACCACCTGCATAGATAAACATAAAAGAGTTCGATCAGGATGAGTGATTTTCGAATTCATTTTTAACCTTGGAAAATTTAGAGAGAAGACAAATTCCCCACAAAAAAATGTGCACGGTTTTGAAATACTGACATTTCGCTAGGTTGAATAGGGAAAGGGTTCGCTCAGTCATGTTTCATCCAAGTTAGAATTCACAGATCACCCGGAGTATAGCAAATCAAGGTATATAAGTATGGGACACCTCAAACACTTAAGGCCATGTTTCATGGCCATGCAATTATGAAAAGGAATCCCGATCTAAGCAATCAAATTCCTGGGAGTGGTTTTTTTTTTTTTTTTCCCTTTATTGTTTGGTCTCAAATTACCAGTGAAGAGAGAAATGTCCCATGTGAGTTGCCAAATGAGGTTAAAACATGTCAGAAATGGAATGTGTCTCCAATCAACATGTACAAAGCGGAGGATAGAAACAGAATGAAGAACCACATAAGATCCCTCAACAATTTCCCAATAATTGTCCTCCAAGTGATTTTACAGTTCACACAAACATTTTTACGAACCGATTATATAAAACTCATCAAAATCTTGCGAGTCAAGCATTTTTCGCACAAAATCCACAGTGATGAAGATGAAGCCATTTTTATGAACTTCAAACTACTGCACAGAAGTTACCTTAATCCATTATTCTTATTTCTTATCCTCTTTGTGTTTTGAGTCAAAGACCAGTCACAAGAACTGCAAATGGGGCGACAGCAACTCAGCCAAGTTGGTAAATGGAACTTTATGCGCCCCCGCCGCGCCCCCCCAATGCTTGTCGCTGATGTCTCCCTAAAGAATCCAAACAATGGCAAGAGGGAGAAAGGATTTCACCTAGTAGAGGAATGTGAGGGCTATGGAATCAAGAGGCAGGTGAAACTCACGTGGGAAGGATTTGAAGATGATGAATGGAGAGAGGGAGAGAGAGAGAAAGTTCTGGTTTTGTAGGATTTAAAGAGGATGAAGCTCAGACTACTGAGTGGGTACAGTTCGCAAATGTTTTTCTTTTCTAGGAATTCCAGTACCACCTCTACCCGAGCAATCCAATTCTGCATTTTAAAGAGAATCCATAACCTAGGTAATTTGATTCTGCAATCATAAAACCATCTGAAGATGAGTTGCAATGGGATTTCATTTCCTTTTCTTACTCCAAAGTGAACCAAACAAGGCCTAAGTGATTGCACAATGTACTATACTTCTTAATGTTTTCCTGGTGGAATCTAAGATCTGCATTCTCAACCATGACTTTCCACTAGGAACACAGATATAAAATCTCTAAACCAAAGAAGTGAACATGCTGGAATGAACACGACTTGCATACGTAGGAACCTACCATCAACTCAACCCAACATACATATGAGGAAGAGTGAGAGAGACAGAGATGTGTAAATTTTGTTAAGAGTACAAATACTCACCAAGTCAGCAGGGAACTCTAAATGATTATCTTTTCCCTTGAACACCCCAGTCCTTGTTAATATAGAAAACCAAGGATCTCCTGCCTGAAGGAGTTGTTGGCAGTATTGGTGATTACGTTTCGAAATAAATTCACTGATATAATAAACTATAATTTTTGGTATGAAATATACCTGCCGTGCACCTCTAATGTCGATTTTTGGATTATCTCCTATCATGTATAGGGTTTTGAAGCAACGAATTCCAGAGTTTGTAGTATTCTCCACATCTAGGTTGCTTAAGGAAGATGGCATAAGATTCCTTAACACTGTCTCAGCATTTCCATAGACAAATGGATTTGGCTTCCCGTATGATGTATATGCCAGCAGAATGGGATGTATTCTGTAGAACAGGGACAAGTAAACAATGCGCAACATAAGATTGAAGATTAATGCATGTGCTATGCTGCATTGAGGCAAATTAGGTCTACACAAGGATCTTATAGGCGAATCTTTAATTTTTTGTGGAGAATATTATATCAAACTCCATGCAGAACTAACCATTGAGAAGCGGAAACCTCACTATTACCTGTTATAGATTGCTTCTAATGCAATCCTGAAAGCTCCCATACCCAGACGTTCTGCAGGAAAAGTAGCCTGCCTTTACACTTTGTCAGCTAGTCATCAGCCAGTCTTTAGTTCCACTAAGGTTTCAAAAACTCAAGATTGCAGCTCACATCACAAATGGCATAGCATACCTGGTATTCTAGGTCATCATTTGCAAAAAACAGGTGCGGTTGCTTTCCAGTCTCCTTTCCAGGAAGCCCTCCAGTTCTCAATATGTCACAGAGCACCTAAACCCAAACTTGAGTATCACAGAATTATTTTAATGTACACAGACGGATAGATAGATGATAACACTCCATTTTATCACTTCTTTCAAACTATATTTCAGCGCCCACTAGACTTCTAAAAAGATGATGACTAAAGTTGCAGAGTAGTTACCGAACAAACAAACAAAGGCCTAGTCTCTTTTGATAATCAGTTCAAAGATTTAGAACTCGCATGACTAAAAGCCCAGTATGGACTCAACAGCCGAATTAGATAATCTAGGAAAGGACAAGATCCATTAGAGTGGTCACAACCTGAATATCTCTGCTCCAGTCAACAGAATCACTGACTACAAATGCTGCCTGAACTCTCTCTGTTTGCACAGCAATTTTTCTCTTCGCCATCTCATTGGAAGTGATATTCTGGTCAATGTCTGGCTTAGTTGTCCATCTCTTGTACGGTGCCAGTGGATCAATGGCATCAAAGTAGCTATTGTACTCATCAATTGACAGAACATTTCTGCATAGAAAAGATACAACCAGAAAGAGGGTCAACCAGAGAGAAATCGAAGAGAATCAAGTTGTTGGAATTCGCGTTCTGGGTGAAACAGTATTGAAAACACAGACAACTACAATGATTTAAGGAGAGGACTCCTCTGCGATTACTCTAGTCCCTGAGAACTTGAGTGCTTTTTACTAACATTGCTTGCTCCTATGTATTACCTAGACATTAAAGTAATATCCATCAATATCAGTTTTATTAAATACATATCTTTATCCCTATTGCCAAGCTCTCTCTCTCTCTTCACCTGCCCCCACCCACACACCTGCATGCACAAGCAAGTAATTGAGACATTGCTGGGTACATTTGCAAACCTAGAGAAGTGGTCCAAATATTTACTTGTATCCATATTCGGACATCACAGCAGCAAGTTCTCCTTTGCCAACAGCAACCACAAGTTTGTTCTCGAATCTGTGCAAAAACCTCAATTAGGAAACAGATGAATAAAATAGAGAAGCATATTCGTTAGTAAAACAGAAAAGCCTATTCAGAATTCTCTTAGAATAGTTAGTACATGCATGCGCACTCTTCTATGTCTTTTCAATTCATATAATATAATATAGGTAGTGCATTTCCCTAGTTTCCAAGAAGAAAGCACATGAGATGAAGATATTAGACGTGTTCTTTGATATCCACGTACACATACAATATGTGTGCATTAAATATAGTCCAATTTCACAGTTTTGAACCTACTAAATTGTGTACCTATAAATAATTCTTGTACAGGAGAATTCTTATTAAGCTAATAATACACATGCACAATATTTTATTTCGCGAACACAGATTTTAATAATCATGAGTGAGACAGATGAAAAAAGCAAACGTTATCGAAAATGCTCAGTCCTGATTTACATTAGCATGCCACATTTCTCATTGGACATTGGTCATGCAGATAATCCAATAAATACTTACCTATTTACCAGTTGTTTAAAAGGTGTGTGGCCCTGTATGACCTGCAAATTATCTTGGTCAAAATATGAGAGAAAAACGAAACAAAGTAGTTCTGGACCTGATAACAAGAAAAATCGTGAGGGCAAGCAGATTTTGTAACACAAGAGAGGAACTACCTGTGAAGGTAGAACAAGCGTATGATGCCCAGCATGCAACTTGAAAACTTTAGTTTGACCATCATATCATGGCACTCACCGGTGATGACTCTACAGAACGGTCACATTCGCTAACACACATCGAAAGTGAGAAAAGTAATAGTCAAGGTTACTAACACATTTAAGCAAATCACGAACACTCACCATTTGTTAAGAACACGAAAGGTATCTTCAAATTTCCTGAAAAGATGTAGAACAAAAAGTAAGTGATAGAAGGTTACAAATAGCAGATACGAATCTCGATATCCGCCACCCTTTACTGTCCATCAGAAATTTCCGTAGCAATCAGTTCGCAACGTAGAACATTGGAAGACAGATGAAACAGCACGATCGCCAGCATGAGATAAGCCTCGCAGGTATATCAGCAAGCGATGGCGAAAGCCTTACCAGAATCGTCGTACAATCTCCTGAGCGCGCGCGGAGAACCGCCGACGGGAGTGTGACCGAGGAGGACCACGCCGTCGATGTCGAAGGCGATGCCGAACGAAGGCCTGCACGACGAAACCACGATCGTCGATTCGATCACGGACGAAAAAGAAGAAGAAGAGAGAAAGAGAACATCGGAGAAAATCACGAGCGTAGTCGAAGCACGACCGGAACGCACCGATCCGATTGCGAGCTAAGCCGCGAAAACGAGCGCGAGGCGAGCGGGGACGGCTGCTTTCTGCCGCGACTCCACGAGGCGATGGTGAAAAGCCGGTGCCTCATTTTCCTGTTCGCGGCGAATCGCTTCGGGAGATCGAGGAGCTCGAACGGTTAACCAGAGAGAGAGAGAGAGAGAGAGAGAGAGGGAATGGCCCAATCGCGCAGCGTCTTCTCGTTCGATGTTCTGGAGCCGTGAATTGGGCCCGGTGAAATGATGGGCGGGCCTCGATAACGGATCGGTCTTTCCTTCGGATCCGAGCTCAACGGTTAAGCTTGATTTTGGTGAACGTTTTTGGGCTGTTTTTGATGGTGGACTGAGCATATCGCGGAGGAGTTCGATGTTTCGGGGACTTCGAGGCTACTGACATATCTGTGATGGCTTCTGTGTCCTATAAATTTGATTTTAGGCTTCGCTTCATCCTTAGAAAGGAACCTGAATTCACGATAATAACTAAAATGATTTGCGATAATGTCCTATTTATGCCTCATGTGCGATCGGCGCCTTCTTACTCATTATTCACCCATGGACTTGATCGACGAGTGGATTATATGTCATGGTGAGTTTATCTTTGGTTGCTGACATATTGGAAGAGAATAAAAGTCTAACTGCGAGATTCTGAGGCGGCTAATGCATCTTTTATGACTGCACTGTTTGACTTTAATAATTGTTGCTCCAGCTCCTGAGGAATATTGATATGTAGTTACAAAGTCAGATCATAATTCATCCATGTACTATTTATTACTTCACGTGAGGTTTATTTGATAATTCATGCATAAACTTTGATCTAGGTGTGTATCCGGTGAGGCCACAACTGCCCGCAGTCGGAGGACGTGAAGGAGTTGGCAAAGTACACTTAGTTGGCTCTGCCATGAAGGATCTTTCTCCTGGCGATTTGATCATTCCATCTCCGCTCTCTTTTGGTAAAACATTCTTTCAGTATTACCTAAGTTTTAAAATGATATCAGATTAACTGTGCATCAGCCATGCTCATCTAGTTGATCACTTCTGAACAGTTTCTTACTCAGCCAAAGGATATAATCTTCTATATTTGATGCAGCATGTTTAACGTTTAATTTGATTAGATGCAGAACAGAAACGAGTGAAATATCAACCAAAAGAAAGATTGAAACTGTTATACACATCTTAGTGATTGTCATCTTAAATAAAAGATACTTTTGCATTCCATTAGTACTGACTTGTTTTGTTATGCAGAACATCTGTGCCTAGCACTTAGCCCATTACAAATTTGACTGTGTGAAAGGTGAAATAGTTTTTGTGCTCAGGGACATGGTAGACTTAAATTGTGAAAGGCCAGAGTGTGTGGCAAAAAATTGATAAGAATTCTCCTATTGAATATGCCACCACAATTTCAATTAATCCTCCGACCGCTTTGAGAATGCTTGAAGACTTCACCTCTTTGGAACTAGGTATATAGACAGTATAGGAGTCTCTTAGTTGTCCCCCAACTTTCACCGTAAGCAATTTATCCTAAGTTGTCCTAATCAGTTGTGATCATTAGGGGATTCGATTGTGCAAAATGGGGCTACGAGTATGGTGGGTCGATGCCTCATCCAAATTGCGAAATCCCATGGCATCCATAGCATCAACATAATCAGGGACAGGTGCTCTCTTCAAAGCTTTCAATAACCTTGATACCACATAACTTTTGTCAAACTTTTGTTGTTTAAAACTTTTGTATAGACTTTAGATAGCAAGGGTACGTGTGGATTTGCTTTTATTTCTCTTTTCTATGATCTGCCTTAACCATTGCTAGGAAGCCCCCCCCCCCTTTTTTTTTCTTCTGGAACGCAATGAGCTCTTGTCTACTCAGCTTCTAAAGTAGCTTTTGATGGTTACACAGCCTGAATTATATCTGAAATTCAACCTCTGTGATGACAAGTTGGAACTCTTTGGGGACTGAATTACTTGTGGCAACTGTCTTTTCCTGTTCTAATTATGAATGTTGCTGGTGGACTAAAAGTTATGAACAATTGCTAGATGCACATATATGTTGATTATGTTCGGTTGTGGCGGTGATATATCAATATACAAATTGAAAATGTGCCAAAATATTTAGCATTCTGATATCTCTGGTTTGTTTTTTGGAAGCTGGTGTGATTGATTGAGATCTCTTGCATCGAATAATAGGGAGAAGTGGACCTTGAGCTTGTGTTACTGTAGCTGACCCTTTTAAGCTTGAAGTAACACTGAGTGTGATCACTGATTTGAGGAAATTATAATCTTTGGCTAGGTGCTATGATGGGCAGGAATTTACGTGGCTGATTGAGCATTAGTACATGCATTGGCATGCAAAAATGGTTCTGTTATGAGGGCATTTTGAGGAACTGATTATGTTGAACTTATCAAAGAAAATAAGAAGGTACTTTAGGTTCATGTAGGTACATCAACTAACATCCTTTAATCTCCCAATATAAAGATGAGGTTTTGTGATGAGGTAACATGTATTTGGAAAGACTAGAAGGACTTGTTTTTTTGAATCTATCGAAGGCGAAGGCAGTTAACTATAGTGTGAATTGAACGAAGATCTTTCTGCATTGCTTATCAGAAGTGACTTGTTACTGTTGATGCTTCTTCTACTATTTTTGCAGTCATCATGTGTTCTAGACGTTGATTGCTGGTATGTTTAAATCATCATACTGCTAGGCATTGGTAATTCCATCTTTTTCGGTTGCTGGTGGAAACTTCCTTTTAGTATATCTAAGACCTCTCTCTGCTTTGCAACTTCTTTTGGAGTGAAATTTTCCTCCTTTTCTTTTAATTATGTGATGAGACACAAAAAGAGGTCATAAAACACTTTGTGGTGCTTGACACATTAATTTAGTAGGGCTCTCTCAGCCAGCTTATTAGTTCATGCTATGACATCTGAGCACAAATTTGGTAGAATTCTTTATTTGTTTTCTAACTTAGCAGTTAGCATTGCATATCAATAACTAAATTTGAATTGTACTGTGCTTTCATGGCCGTCCTTTTCCTGTGACAGAGCTGGCTCTGATGAAGCAAAAGAGGCGTTGAAGAAACTTGGTGCTGAAGAAGTGTTCACTGAGAGCCAATTAGAAATAAAGAATGTCAAGAGTCTACTAGTATCATCCATCCATTAATCCATTCTACCATATTCTCATGCATGAAACACATCCATGTTTGGCCATCGGCACTTGAGTTCTTTACATCTTATTGACTTGCTACTAGGGTGATCTAAAAGAACTTGCCCTTGGATTAAACTACGTTGGTGGCAATGCTGCTTCCTTGGTTATGAAATTTTTTAGGTGTGACAAGTGTTAAATTCGTGTTTAGTGCTTCCCTTATCTTTTTGTAGAGAGTTGATTTAGTTTTGTTCGCAGGCGAGGAGGAACCATGGTGACATATGGTAGGATGTCTAAGAAACCAATTACAGTGTCAACTTCATCTTTTATCTTCAAGGTAAATTAAGAAGGGGCGAACTAAATTTTCCACCGATGGTTAGGAGGTTATTTCAGTCAAGCCATACAATTTGATTTGTCTATGTTTCGGTCTTGGTCTTGGTCAATGCCCTATAGTTTTATTTTTTTTGTCTAAATTTGGCCCAAAATCTCAATTTCAGTATTTGACTTAACCAAATTTGAGCAAAAAAAATTATCCCTGGAGTCAAGACTAAGGAGAGTACATAAATCAATGAGACAATGGTTCTTATGGTTTGCAGGATCTTTCTTTGAGGGGATTTTGGCTGCATAATTGGATGAGTTCAAATGATGTAACAGGGTGCAAAAGAATGATAGATCACTTGCTTGAGCTAGTGCAGGATGGGAAGTTAAAATACAAGTATGTCTCCGATAACCACCACTCAAAATGCTAAATTTAGGTCTCCATATATTTATAGTGTCTCTAATAGTATTTGTCTTCAAGATAGCGTGCTTGGATTGTGGATGCATATGAATTTCTCCAAAACTGCAGGACGGAGCTGGTTCCTTTTAGTGATTTCCACATTGCACTGGATAAATCATTGGGGAAACTTGGAAGCCATCCTAAGCAAGTTCTGAAGTTCTAGGGCTACTGAATATTTAAGGGCAGTGAGAAGATCAAAAAATTATGCGTCATATCCTTCAGACGATCAACTGTTTTGAAGTTGAGGCATTGGATCAACCGACACGATAACTATGTATCTTTTCCGTTGTTATTATTCTCTTTTCATAAGTTATGCATCTTTTCTGTTGAGGTAATTTCGTTGCTGCTTATTTTCAGCAATTTCCATTCTGAATTTGTTTTGCATCATGCCTTCCAATCTAAAACTAATCTCATGCTCTGCCAAAACATGATGGCTGAATTTGGAGATCCAAACATCGGCCCGCTTGGTATTGGAAGGGTCCATAAAGGTTTCGGATTAGCCAATTACGATTCTCATATACATGTAATAAGGAACATTGGGATACTTCCCAAAAATCATGTAATCAACATGGCATGGATTGAGAAAAAGAGCAAGAAGAACCATAAATTCTTCATTTGATCTAACCTAATTCAAATGGGATGTAGAGGAAAAACATAGAATGGAAAGATCGTGTCAGCTTCCTAAGAATTGACGATTGTTCAGATACCATGGAAAGAAAAGGCATCTTTTGTCTAGACAATGTCAAGGACCACACTCATTTCTCAAGATAAAGGAGTTGGACTAGGATGAGCGATTTTCAAATTCATTTTTAGCCTTGGAAAATTTAGAGAAAAAACAAATTCCCCACAAAAGTGGCTTCCTATCATGCACGATTTTGAAATACTGACATTTTGCCGGGCCGAAGGTGATGGGCCTCACAAAATGGAAGATTATAAGTGATTGGAAGATTATCCACGATGACACCTCAAAACACTTAATGTAATGTTTGGTTAATGGTCATGAAATCATGAAAGGAATCCCAAACCATAAAATCAAATAGAGGACAATAATCAGGAAAGTGTTCAGGGATCTTATGTGGTTCTTCATCCTGTTTCTATCCCTAGTTTTCCATTATTCGCTTTGTATACATTGATTGGAGAGGCATTCCCTTTCTTACACTTACAACATATATGTTATTTTAAGAGATGGGCTTCATTTGGTGAGCATAATTCAACACGGAATTCCACTCGACCCCAACCTAAGAAAGGAATTTCTGAATCAATTTAGTAATTTAGACTTTTTTTGTTTCTCAAAAAATAAATAATTTGATAAATATTTTCCTAAAAATGATCATTTATATCACTTAAAATAATTATTTAATAATGTAAGAATGAAAGAATAAAATAGGAAAAGTAATATACATGAATCAGAATTTCCTATTTACTAACATCTATTATAATCAATTATAATCAGAATCGATTATAAGATCTTCCAACACTCCCCCTCAAGCTGGTGGCTTGTATATGTCAAGAACACCTAGCTTGCTTAATAGAAACTTGTGTTGTCTTTGGCATAGCGGCTTAGTGAAAATATCTGCTAGTTGATCCATTGTTCCGATGCCTTTTGTTACGAGAACTCCCTCTTTGATCTTGTCACGAGTGAAGTAACAGTCAACTTCTATGTGTTTTGTTCTCTCATGAAAAATTGGATTCGCTGCTAACTTAAGTGCAGCGTCATTATCATAGAACAATTCACTTGGTCCACTGACCTATATTCCCAAATCAAAAAGAAGTCCTCGTATCCAGACTATTTCGCAGGTAGTTTTCACCATGGCTCAATATCTGATTCGGTTGACGACAATGACACGGTAGATTGCTTATTTGTCTTCCACGAAATCAACAACTTTCCTAGTTTAATATAAAAACCGGTGATGGATCTTCTAGTCATCGGGCAAGTAGTGTAATTAGTGTCGCAAAATGCTGTCATCCCCATATTGTATTCACGAGATAGAAATATACCAAGCCCTGAGCACCCCTTCAAATATCTTACAACTTTCAAGGCTGCATTCATGTGTGACTCTTTTGGCATATGCATGAATTGGCTGAGTATTTGCACTGCATAACATATATCAGGTCTTGTCATGGTAAGATATATCAACTTTCCAACAAGCTGTTGATACCCTGACGGATCCTTAAGCAATAGATCCTTGTTTGATGAAAGAGAATTGAGATCATACTCACGTGTTGTCAACTTGATATTCTGTTCAATGGGAATTACTACTGGCTTGCAACCTGATAACCCTACTTCAGAAATGATTTCCAAGATAAATTTTCTCTGACTGAGGGAAATTCCTTTATCAGACCTTGCAATTTCAATGCCAAGAAAGTATTTGGGAGGTCCCAAATCCTTGATGTGAAAAGTGGAGTGCGAATATTCCTTGAATCTCGCAACATGAGAATCATTATTTCCTATGATCAATATGTCATCAACATATATCATCAAATAAATCGATGATCTTTCCACATTTCATGTGAATATGGCATAATCATGCTTGGAATGCTGAAAATCTGCATTGGTTAATGCGGCAGTAAACTTGGCATACCATTGTCTAGATGCCTCTTTTAATCCATACAAGGATTTGTGAAGACGACATACCCGATACTCCCCCTATCTGCGTAATCCTTGAGGAAGATCCATGTAGATTTCTTCGTCTAAGTCTCCATGAAGGAAGGCGTTGTGGACGTCCATCTGATGTAAGGACCAATTTCGTATTGTTGCAACAGATAAAAAGGACCGGACGGTAACCTCCTTCGCGACTAGAGAGAATGTCTCGTGATAATCAAAACATTCTCTTTGGGTGAAGCCTTTGGCTACCAACCTAGCCTTGTAGTGTTCTATGGAACCATCTGATTTGAACTTTATCTTGTAAACCCATTTACAGTCGATCGATTTTCGATGTAGTGGTAAGGGAATAACATCCCAAGTATGATTCTCCATGAGTGCGGTAAGTTCGGACTCCATTGCACGCCGCTATTTGGGATCTTTTACTGCCTCAGCGAATGAAGATGACTCATGTTCTTCTGAAATTCAATTGATACAACACATATGTTCTGCCAATAACCGATTGAAGGAAATATAGGATGAAACAGGATATTGTGTACCTGAAGAGTTTGTAGCAGAACATATATAATCTTTAGTCCACGTAGGTGGGCGAGTTTGTCTTCCAGAACGACAAGGTAGCTCATCCATATGCTCAGAGGCCTCGGATAATCCAGCAGCCATTTTTGTTGTGTCTATTGCTGAAGAAGATGGAGGAACTTCCTCAAGTGAAGTTGATGATTCTGTCTCCGGATTTGGGAATTCCACTGGTGCTGGTGTGATAGAAGATTGAGGCGCCATAAAAATCCCAAGTGCAAATGATAAATAATCTCTGCTGTTAAAGAAATGCCCTGTAGAAAACTCCATGACACGATAACCCTTCTGAAGAGGAGGGTATCCCATAAAAACACATCGTGTTGCCCAGGGACTCATTTTATCTCGAGGACCCACATTTGTTGCATAACATAAACAACCAAATACCCTAAGGTGGCTATTATCTGGCTGTTTGTTGTAAAGCATCTCAAATGGAGTTTTACCATGAAGGATTCGACTTGGCATGCGATTAATCAGATAGGTGGTTGTGACCACAGTCTCCCCAAAATTCTTCAGGGACTGAGGCTTGGTATTTGAGTGCACGGACTACTTCTAAGAGATGTCTGTGTTTTCTTTCAACAACTCTATTTTGCTGTGGAGTATAAGTACATGAACTTTCATGGGGTATCCCATGAGTGGACAATAATGTTATGCAATCAGAAGTAAAAAATTCTCGCCCATTATCTCTACAAATTCGATGTACAAACTTATCAAATTGATTCCTAATTAAGGAAAGGAAATTTGATAAGTGAGTGAATGTTTGACTCTTTGACTACATAAGATAAAGCCAAGTGGCATGACTATAGTCATCAACTATTGTAAGAAAGTAAAGAGATCCATCACGATGAAAAGTATGATAGGGACCCCAGATGTCCATGTGAAGCAATGAAAAAGGATTTTGGGCTTGAGATGCACTAACTGGGAAAGATGCTCGAGTTGTTTAGCTAAAGAACATATGGAGCATTTCGGATGAGGAAATCGAGCACTGTGACCCAATTGTTGATGCAAAAGGAGATTTTTATTATATCTGATTGCATTACAATAAATGCTTTTATTCAATAACTCTAAATCTCCTGGAGAATTGACCCAAAAATAAAGTCCTTGTGCCTCATTACCCAAGCCCATCACTCTGCTAGTCAAAAGGTCCTGAAAGACACAATTTTCAGAATTGAATATGGCTTTACAGGAATTGTCCATACATACTTTTGAGACTGAAAGAAGATTAAACTCAAAATCTGGAATGTATAGGACATTTTTAAGGACAAAGTTCTGGCCAAGATGTACGGTACCAATTTTGGTAACATATGTAACGTTCCCATTTGGAAGACATACCATAACAGGAGATTGTGTGTTTTGATGGAAATGGGAAAATAAGCACTCATTACAAACTATGTGGTCACTAACGCCTGAATCGATAATCCATGCATCAATAGATAATGAATTCCTTTCATGAAGAAAAGTACCTAAGAATACTGCACTAGTGTCACCAGTCTTAAGTTGGCTCAAAGCTTGCACAATATTTTCATACTGTTCTTGAGTGATGGTTTGCTAAGATGTTCCACCACTCTTCTGTGTAGAGACCTGATAGACTGAAGACTCCCTTTCCCTTTTATTATTGGGTCTCCCATGTAATTTCCAACATGTATCAACAGTGTGGTGTGGACGTTTGCAATATTCACAATATTTATTTTTAATTTTTGAATTTTGCTCACTGACCTTGCCTGCTGACGTGGCATTCCATGTGCTATACGATGCCTTGTATACTGGCGTTGACGTGGCAAAATACCGACCGTCTGATTCAGTCGGGTAGTTCATCAATCTGCAGCCGTTTGATAGCACGCGACGATCCCAGCCGTTCGCTCCGAAAAGTTGATCCAGCCCGTCCAATCTAGCGCGTCTTCCTCGACCGTCATATCCAGCGCTTTTATCCAGACCGTCCGATTGCACGCGACGATCCCAGCCATCCATCCGTGAAGACCTAAGGTTGTCTTCGTCACTTCTCGACGCCGCAGCCACGAAGCCCCTTCCTCTTGATTGTCTTGTGGCTCCGAGATTCCCTCCGGTTCCGATGATGGTTTTCGTCGAAACGAAGCCGGATGGGAACACCGCGAAGCCCGTTCCTTCACCGACCCGAGCATGTTCAATCGCGGCAACCCTCTGGTTTTCTTCCTGCACGGCCAACCGGAAGATCCAATCGAGTGGTGGTTGGGGATCCATCACAAGGATCTGCAATCGAAATGTGGCATATGAATCATTCAAGGTAAGAAGAAATCTGGTGGCTTTCTCTTTCTCCCTGATTGCATAGTATTGTCGGAGAGTGGCTTCCAGCCCCTCCAACTTGTCTTTGGTTGCTTCAATCTCTTTCCACAGGGCCAACAGCCGGTTGGCGGTGACCGAGAGGTTCCCCTGTTTTAGCTCGGTTAGGGCTTGTGTCAACAAGAAAAGTCTCGCCCTATCTGATTTTCTGTACATCTCCTGTATGTTATCCCAGTATTCCTTCGAGTCTTCTGTCGAAGGAAGACTGGCGGCGACATCAGGAGCCAAGCAGTTCCCGATCCAGGTGCGCACCAACTGATTGCAGCGCCGCCAGCGTCTCTGTAGTCGTTCATCCATTGGATAAGGTACGGTTCCTTCAATGAAACCTTCCTTGGTCTTAGTGACGAGTGCTCGCCAAAGATTGCGAGCCCAAGAATGGTAGTTCGCTGTTCCGGTAAGCTGTTGAGTGATTAGGCGTAACTCCAGTACGTCCGCCGGCGACGTGTAAAGCGGGTCTCCAAGCTCCGGCCGGTAGCCGTTGAACGAGAACAGGTAAGGCGGTCCGTGTGGAATCGAGTAGGGTTTGATTCCCTGACCCAGTATGAATCCGGGTCTGTGACCCGCGGTTGTCTGACCCGACTCACCAGTCAGGTCAGTCCCATATGGATATTGGGCCCATGTTTGTCCAGGCCCAATGGCCCATTGTGTGGGGGTACCATAAGGCTGGGGGCTAGTAAGTCGGCCCTGGAATCTGTACTGGAGCAAGGGCAGGGGTAGAGACAACGTTAGCAGAGACGACATTGGTCACCTGCTCTTCTCCAGTCGATCCGTCTTGATCAGAAGATGAGATTGTCTGATCCTGGGTTGATGAAACTTCTACTGATGGATTCATAACATTCTTGTCTTTGGCCATGGTACGAAGAATGAATTCCTAATCGCTTTGCTAATTTGTTCGGCAGGAAGGGATCCTCAATAACAAATCAAAAAGAAAAGATGGCAATTCAGAGGGTAGCGGAAGCTAGGGTAGGAAGTGAGGGCTCTGATACCATGACAGAAAAGTAGAAGGAAATTTAGGGAAAAATGTTTATCTGTGTTGTATTATGTATGCTATTACATTGTACATAATTAATGTAAGAATGAAAGGATAAAATAGGAAAAGTAATATACATGAATCAGAATTTCCTATTTACTAACATCTATTAGAACCAATTATAATCATAATTGATTATAAGATCTTCCAACAAGTGTTTGCAAATAATCATGCGCATATTTTGTCTCTTACCTAAACAATTGCATTCTCTCTAAGCACGACCACTTCTTCCGTGTGTATACAAATGATTTTGGTACCCTTGCTAACTTTTAGGATCAAAACTAAATAGATTATAATGAAGCAGCAAAGAGATAGATCTCAAGAACACTCAATGTGTTTCGATTTTTCTTATTGCAAGCACTCAATTACAAGCTACGTTTTACTCGTAGTTTGTCCTTATAGGCCTCCAAAAACAACCCTCCTGTTTCAACCATCTAATTCAAGTCGATCACATAATGAGTTTCATTTCATCACACGGAAAAGAGACATTTGGAGAGGGTACTTAGAGATCATCAACAAATGAAAAAATCAAAATGATAAGGAGAGTGAGCGGAAGTTGGTAAATTTATAAATTGACTTATTATAGTGTTTGCAATTTATTTACGATGCTTGTAAAATTTCCAAAGCATTGGTTATTCTTTAATTCATTTCAAAGGTGGTAAATTTCTAACGGCATTGATAAGTTATTGATAGGTTATTTGGCAATCAAGGGCCTGTTTGGTAACCATCCCAACGGTCTAGATTCTTATTTTTTTTGTTCCCGAGAATAGTTTTGGAACAGAATCGTGTTTAGTAAAAATATTGTTCCTGGGAACAAATTTCTAATTTTTTGTTCTCGGAAGTAGATTTAGAATAAAATCAAGAATAATAAAAAAAAAAAATTGATTCGTGTTCTGGAAACAAATCTAAAAATCAAGCCACTTTCTTCTTCTTTTTTCCTTTTCTTCTTCTTCATCTACCGCCACCACCGCGGTTGCCATCCCCTTGTCCGCCGTCGTTGATTGCCGGCAATCGGTCTGGCGAGGTCCGACGAGCTCGCCGGAGGCAAGCCCAGTCACCGGCGAGCTCGCCGGAGGCAAGCCAGCGAGGCTCACCTAGCCCCGCCAGTGGCCAGGCAGGTGTCGCCTAGCCTCGGTGAGGCCACTTGGCCACCGACAAGGCTTGGCCGACGAGGGTCGGCAACCGGCCATTTGAAGAAGAGAGAAAGGAAAAAAAGAAAAGAAAAGAAAAAGTAAAAAAAATTAATTAAAATTAAAAGAAAATAATTTGGAGTAGAAATTTTGAGCACGGTACCAAACACAATTCTATTCCAAAATCAGAAATTTTGGACGATTACAAACGGCTTAAAATCTTAGAAATTGTTTAGGGAATGAATAAAAAATAATCATTTCTAATCGAAATTGTTCAGAAAACAGAATCGTTACTAAAAGGCCCCCAAATTGACGGTCATGCTTTTTCTTTTATTGACTATACTAGATATTAATGTTGGCTGGGTCTACCTGTGTGGGGCCCGATTAATGTTAATAAATAAAAGAAAATGTCAAAAAGTCAAAAATGCAATAAAGGCAAAGAAAGGCGGGCTGCTCATTCAAAGGAGACAGGAAATGGGCTGCGACATCCGGTCTAGAATCGAAGGCCAACTGTTGTCGGAGTTGACTCAAATTTGAATATGTTGTTATAAGACCGAGACAGATGAATCGAGACAGGCGAGTCCATCAGTTTCATTTGTCAATCCGTTTTGTTCATTGAACACTTTTTCTAAATTATCTCAAATTTCTCCAATCGCGATTAGGGTTTCTTACTTCATATATATTAATCTGCTTTTACAGTGACAAAATATCATTATATTGTTGATATTAAATCTCTAATATATTACTAAAGAAGAACCTCTGTGCATCTTACTATTTTTTGTGATTAGTGAAAGTTTTTGAATCGTCCATAATTTTTTTCGCATTGAATTTTCCACATAAACTTGTCGTGTTTGCTTTTGTCTGTTTTTATCATTTTGGCATTATTTTTAGTCATTACAAGATTATATTGCGGGAATATATTGCATGTTATTATAGGGGTTGAGTCAATTTTGGTCCATTTAATCTTGGGAAGAAATTGATTCTACATTAGGTTAATTTTTGATGAATTGTTGCCGGTTCTCTCGAACTTTATATCAATAATTTTGGAAATCCATCAAGTAAGGGAAATTTTCCGCACTTTCCTTTGACTACCCTGCACTCAGTCCCGAAAGCTTGCGTCAGCCACATCTTTGATTTTATGGTCTTCGTCGTCGTGAAAAAGGATGATATCTGTCCCAATCGCGTCCTCATCGGCATCTTTGATTTTTTTGTCTCATCGACCAATGGCATTTGATTGTATGGTCTTCGTCGTCGTTGATTTTATGGTCTTCGATTTTATGGTCTTCGTCGTCGTTGATTTTATGGTCTTCGTCGTCGTGAAAAAGTATGCTTTCTGTCCCGACCGCGTCCTCATCGGCAGCCTTGATTTTTTTGTCTCATCGACCAATAGCATTTGATTTTATGGTCTTCGTCGTCGTTAAAAAGTATGATTTCTGCCCCAGTCGTGTCCTCATCGGCCCAAAGCATTTTACTTGCTTTTCCCAGAACTGCCCCAGTCAATAACACTTCAATTCGTGTTATATTATGATCTGAGAAATGGATGTTTACTGCGGGGTTCGTCCAAATCGGTTTCGTCCAGGGGGACGATAAGAAGAGATGCTCCAATATTCATTTTTTCAAACTTTCTTGCAAGATTGATTGCAATTTTATTTTTCAGGAGTCGTGCTTTAATTGGATATGTTCATGTTTCGGAGGAGGCTTGTGAAATTTTGAAGACGACTCGCATTATACTTGTCAGCATGCAGGGATGGAACTATCATATATTTTTAGTGGGGTCAATGCCCTAAAGACTGTAAGATAAGGTATTTCATTTAACAAAAAAATTATAAAGATGCGATCAAGCTATTTATTGATTTGAAGTAGTTTTTCTACGCAAAGTTTAACTTGAAATCAACGCTTTGACATTGAATCGTGAATGTGAACAAAATTCGGTTTCAAATCCCTGTGCTTGAGCTCGACTCAATATAGTATATAGGGCTCAATTGAACTCGATTCAACTCCATTATTAAAAGCTCGATTCTACTCATTTAACTTGTTATGTAGGATGTTTCTTTCTATTTTTCCTAATCATATACTGTACCTTCTGCATAGCTTGGTCATGCCATTCGATTGCTTTATCTTCCGACTCTATCAAGCCTCGTGTTTGATTGGTGGTGTGGTTGTCTAGTAGTGCAATGTCTAAGCCCGATAATTTTTTGATAATTGTTTATCTTTTTACTTTCTTTTTTTTGCGTCATAAAGAAGTTTATAGTACATGGAAAGACAAGATACTGGTTTTGATTTCTTGCAAGTTAGCGCATGGTCCCTTAGAGGGCAACGAGGCTAAGCCTAATTACATCAATGAACAATGGAAGTTACTATAAAGGCAATGTGGGGTTTCATTAGGCATCATCGGTTGGATTTTATTTCTTTAGATAAACTATAAGGATCCCATCCCACCGCTCCTTTTGCTCTTCCGATTTCCATCTTTTGGCAATGGAAAACCGTAGCCACATCAACACCGATATAAATTAAGGAATCGTTATACTAGCTGGATCCTATGAAAAACAATTGATGTCGTCTCATCCATTGATCGTCAGATTTTCAGGATTATATGTCACAACCGCACTTCCATTCACTCACGGAACACTTCTTGGATATGTCCTTCCTCAGCACTTCATTTCGAGTTGGGAGTAATAGTTCCCCCCGTACAGATTGGAGTACAAAGCCCACCCAAAAAATCGAATAAAATAAGTCCGTTCTATTTTGCCGGTATCACCAGCTGACTTAGTCTCGATGACTCTTCGAAATATGAGGCAATAATAGGGCAAATCTGTCGAAACGGTTCTCCACCAAGAGCAGGAACTCTTTTATTATGTATGTTGGATTGATTGGTCAATTTACGACATTTTGTATAGAAATTACGAAAAAATACAAATAGTTATAATTCATTATAATTCAAAAATTTATTTATCGATGACCATAAAACTGCTCATGTATTATGAGAAGAAATTTGAAAAACCCTCCAACACAAAAGTTATTGATCACATCGAATCTCCAACATTGTATAGTAGAGTAGACGATCTATCACCGTGCATCATTCAAGTTTCACACACAAACATAACTAGAAGCTTCTAAATTCATAAGCATACAATAAGATAAGAAAGACTATTGTAATTTATGTCTCATTTATTGTCTAGATTAGACAGGCCGCTCCGTCCAGTGCCCACAATCAGGGCATTTGTACTTGAAAAAATATTAATAATCTGCCCTTGCTCCCCCTTTGGCCCCGCTCCCCCTGCGGCCCCTTCTCCCCCGCGGCCCCTGCAGCCCTTTCCCCCTGCGGCCCCGCCGCCGGATGCAGTAGAAAAGGAAACCACAAAGCATGACGGCAACAATGACTAAACCAACAATAACCAACGTTGGAGTGTTATTGTCATCGGACGATACAGAATTCGGATCGATCCATGCCGATGGAGGAGGAAAGTACTGGAAACATGAATAAGTTTGTGGACAGTTACTGTTCTCCATCAAGAAAACTCTGTAGAGATAGTTCAATGCGAGTGGTGAGTCTACAAACATATTATGAAGCATCAATCCAAGAGCCAATTTACTCTTTTATCATGATGAATTGATCATATGATCCGAGCGCGAGATCGAAATGATTCAAGACGGAATTCAGCAAGATATAATATGAGTGAAAGTAGGTGCTTGCACATATACCTTCACAAGAAGAACCAAGCAAATCGGTGAATGATGTTGTGCCAATGCTTACGCGACCTGCAAAGAAGTCTGAATTTTTGCCTGGTGGAGGACAGCCCTATATATGCCCCGCGACGCTCCCTCCCTCCCTCCCTCACGTGGTGGGTTTTTTTTTTTTTTGCCAAAAGATAATAATTTTCATTACTAACCAACTAAAGGGGCACCGTTAGTTGAAACGTCCAAACATAGAATTAGACATAGAGAACGAGGAGAATTAGAAGTCCAATTGCTGGAAAGTGACCTGGCTCGGTAGGTTAGGTAAGCGTTTTAACAAATACATCACCATTCTTTTTTGAGGATGTAGTGTAATGATTGAGGCATCTGGTCAAAAAGTTGGGAAATTTTATTCATGTGTCAAAATAGAAAAAATTATCAAAAAAATCATAAATTAATTATAATTATGCCAATTCATTTATAAATATTTTTTAATCAATTGAGTACTAAATCTTTTATATTTATATCAATTCAATTCGTCCAATCAAAATTGGCCGCTCGGCACTAAAATGAACACAAGGCGTTTTACTAACACCGCCAAAGACAAATGTAGATAATTTTTAATAATATTTGAATTTTTTTCGATTTTTATTCCTATTTTTCTTTTTATACTTTATTTTCTTTCTTTTTTTCCTTTTCTCTTTTTTTTTTTTTTTTTTTTTTTTCTTTCACTCGCTTCTTCCTCCGGCTAGTCGCCAGTGACCACTAGAAATGAAGGTCCAGGAAGAACGGGGCGAGCTTCAACTACTATCTAGGCTCGATCACGTCTTCATGTGTGATGTTTAGGAGCCAGAAATTAGGCCCATTGAAATGATACACGTGTTTGACTAATATGGTCTAAGAGAATAAGATTTTGGTGAATGGCCAAGAAAAACAATCAGGTCTAAAATGAGAAATTACTATATGCTCTACAAAATGTGTGATCGAATATCATCTCAATCATTAATAAAATAGATTTGAGCCCACGGGATCAATTGTTGAACTGAGTTTCCACATGAGATTTATAGACCATACAGTAAAATTGATGTGCCTGAAAAATAAAATTCACTCTACTATCCAAAATCAAGTCCACAAAAACTTATTTTAGAGCCGACCTGCTAAGGATATAAGAGACCCACTGTCAATTCGTTTCTATTTCGAGTATTCTAAAAACGTAGGAAAATGTTATAAGATTCTCCTGAACTTAAACTGTCTTAGATGGACACATCAAAAAACCACTAACCTCAGTCCTCGCGTTGATCAATTCTTGTCCACATCTCTCTTATGGTCACGTGACTCCAGTCCGAACGATATTAAAAGACAGCCATGTGGCCAGCTAATTAGAACGGTGGAATTAAAGAAGAAACGTGGGAAAAACGACGTAAAGTCAAAGTCCGCCGTCTCGTCACCGTCGGCCACGATAGTTTATTCGCCATCACATCGTTTTTTCCCCCCAAACTGCGGGACTCTCGAGTCTGTCGCTACCCTTACGTCGTAATGATAGTTCCAATGCCATAACAAAAGACGCTGGATAGACCCGACAAATGCAATAATTGAATCTAGTCGAAAATGGTCACATTCAAATTAACATATTTCATTCATTTTGACTTATTTTCATGCAATACAAATTACGTTACTCATACTTGACCTAATTCATATCGATTTGACTCATATTTCTAAAACACTTCCATATTTAAACTAATTTAAGAAAATCCAAAATGAAGTGAGAGTAAATTGTAAACTTATTTAGTACCCATATTATTTTGAATTTAAGTCATTCATATAATCAAAAAAATAGTCTTATAACCCATTTTAACAAGTCTACCATCAGATAAACATGATATCCCGACATTTATGAAAAATTGTCCCAATTATGTCACATCGCATATACATGTAAGAAGGAAGATTGGGACATCTCCCAAAAATCAAGTATGTAATCGACATTGCATAGGTTGAGAAAAGAGCAAGAAGAACCATAAATTATTCCTTTAATTCTACTTGATTCAAATGAGATGCTGACTGCCTTTGGGGAACGACATATGTGAAACACAATAAGCGAAATACACAGAAGACTAGCGACTAATAGTCACTAATTAAGATATGGAAAAACACAGAATGGAAAGATTGTGTCGAATTCCAAAGAATTGATAATGTTTAGAAACCACAGAAAGAAAAAGGCATCTTTTGTGTCGAGAACCGCACTCCTTTCTCAAGATAAAGTCGACAGCGTCCTCCACAGTGTCCGCGACCTGCATAGGTAAGCATAAAAGAGTTCAACTGGGGTAAGCAATTTTTGGATACATTTTTAACCTTGGAAAATTCGGAGAGAAAACCAATTCCCCATAAAAGTTGCTTTCAATTGGGCATATTTTGGAAATACTGACATTTTGCTAAGCCGGAGAAGAAAAAGATTCAGTCATGTTTCATCCAACCAATTTAGAATTGACTGATCACCTAGAGCATAGCAAATCAAGGTATGTGGGTATGGGAGGGATTTTTACGCTGACAGCTCAAACCCACTCGAGGCCATGTTTGGTTCATGGCCATGGAATCATGAAAAGGAATCTCAATCTAAGCAATCAAATTCCTAGATGTGGGGTTCATTCTCTATTGCTTGGTTTCAATTTACAAATGAAGGGAGAAATGTCCGATGTGAGATGCAATTTGAGGTAAAAACATGTCAGAAATGGAATGTGTAAACATTTCTTCAATCCACATATCCAAAGTGGCTAATAAAAAACTAGGGATAGAAACAGAATGAAGAACCACATATGATCCCCCAACAATTTCCCGATTATTATCATCTAAAATGATCATTCAGTTCACACAAGCATTTCACAGACACATTACACACAGCTCCTCAAAATCTCATGAGTAAAGCATTTCACACATAATCTGCAACAATGAAGACAAAGCCATTCTCGCGTAACTTCAAACTACTTCACAGCTGTTACCTCAAGCCATTGTGATATTCTTGTCCTTATTGTGTTTTGAGTCAGACCCAATCACAAGAACAAATGGAGTGACAGCAACTCAGCCAAGTGTGTTAATGGAACTTTATATCCCCACCCAAGCCACCGCGATGCTCGTAGTTGGTGTCTCCATTAACAGACCAGACAAGTTTCACAATAGCGAGAGAGAGAAATAATTTCACCTAGTAGAGAATGTGAGGGCCATGGAATCAAGAGGTAAGCGAAACTCCCATGGAAGGATTTGAAGATGATGAATGGAGAGAGAGAGAGAGAGAGAGAGAGAGAGAGAGAGAGAGAGAGAGTTATGGCTTTGTAGGATTTGAAGATGATGAAGCTCAAGAGTACTGAGCGTGTTGGGCTCCCGAATATTTTTTCCTCCTAGGAATCCCAGTACCACCTCTACCTGAGCAATCCAGTTCTGCATTAGGAGTATCTGTTAACTAGGCACTTTGATTCTATGATCATAAATCCATCCAAAGATGAGCTGCAATGGCATTCCATTTCCTGTTTATTACTCCAAGGTGAACCAAACAAGGCCTAAGTGATTACACGATGCACTATACTTCTGAATGTTTTCATGGTGGAATCAATGATCTGCAGTCTCAACCATGACTTTCCATAGGATCACGTATCTAAAATCTCTAAATTAAAGAAGTGAACATGCTGGAATGCACACGATTCGCTTACTTAGGAACCTACCATCAACTCACCCCAACGTACATGCAAGGAGAGATGGGAGAGACAGATAGAGAAATGTCTGGATTTTGTTAAGAGTATGAATACCTACCACGTCCATGGGAAGTTCTGAATTATTATCTTTTCCCTTGAATACCCCAGTCCTTGTTAATATAGAAAACCAAGGATCTCCTGCCTGAAGGAGTTGTTATCAGTACTGGTGATTGTGTTCGGAAATAAAATTACTGATATGATGAAATACAATTCTCAGTATGAAATATACCCGTCGTGTACCTCTAATGTCGATTTTGGATTATCTCCTATCATGTATAGTGTTCTGAAACAACGAATTCCAGAGTATGTATTATTCTCCACATCTAGGTTGCTTAACAAAGATGGCATAAGATTCCTTAACACGGTCTCAGCATTTCCATAGACAAATGGATTTGGCCTCCCATACGATGTATACGCCAGCGAAATGGGATGTATTCTGTAGGACAGGGACAAGTAAACAATGCATAACACAAGATTAAAGATTAATGCATGTCACTTTTGCTGCATTGAGGTCAACTAGGTCCACACAAGGATCTTATAGGCCTTTCTTTAATTTTTTGTGGAGAATATTAGATCAAACTCCATGCAGAACTAACATTGAGAATCTGAAACCTCACTACCTTACCTGTTATAGATTGCTTCTAACGCAATCCTGAAAGCTCCCATACCCAGACGTTCAGCAGGAAAAGTAGCCTGCCTTTGCACTTTGTCAGCTAGTCATCAGCTAGTGTTTAGTTTCACCAAGGCTTCAAAAACTCAAGATTGCAGCTGGTGTCACAAATGGCATAGCTTACCTGGTATTCGAGGTCATTATTTGCTAAAAACAGGTGCGGTTGCTTTCCAGCCTCCCTTCCAGGAAGCCCCCCAGTGCTTAATACGTCACAAAGCACCTAAACCCAAACTTGAGTATCACAGAATTTTTTTAATATACACAGACAGACAGATAGATGATAACACTCCATTTTATCACTTTTTCCAACCTAGATGTCAACACCCACTAGAATTTTAAAAAGATGATGACTAAAGTTGCAGAGTAGTTACTGAACAACCAAACAAAGCGTCGTGTCTTTTGATAATCAGTTCAAAGATTTAGAACTAGCGTGACGAAAAGCCCAGTATGGACTCGACAGCCGAATTAGATAATCTAAGAAAGGACAAGATCCTTTAGAGTGGTTACAACCTAGATATCTCTGCTCCGGTCAACAGAATCACTGACTACAAATGCTGCCTGAACTCTCTGTGTTTGCACAGCAATTTAATTCTTTGCTATCATATTAGAAGTGTTATTCAGGTCAATGTCTGGCTCAATTGTCCATCTCTTGTGCATCAAAGTAGCAAGCGTACTCATCAATTGACAGAACCTTTCTGCATAGAAAAGACACGACCAGAAAGAGGGTCAACTAGAGGAAAAAGAGAGAGAGAGAGAGAGAGAGAATCAAGTTGTTGGAGTTCTCATTCTGGATGAAACAATGTTGAACACAGACAACTAAGAAGATTTATGGAGCGGATTTCTCTGCGATTACTCGAGTCCCTGAGAACTTGAGTGATTTTTATTCACTTTACTTGCCCCTATGTATTACCTAGACATCTTCAATAGCAATTTTATTAGATACATAACTTTATCCTTATAACTTTTGAAAGCTTTCAGTAAACTTGACACCATATACTTTCGAAAGCTTTCGGTAACTTTGACACCATATAACTTTTGTCAAACTATTGTTGTTTAAAACTCTTGTGTAGACTTTAGATAGCAAGGGTATGTGTGGGCTTGCTTTTATTTCTCTTTTCAGTGATCTACCTTAACCATTGCTAGCAAGCTTTTTTTTTTGGAATGCATTGAGCTCCTTGTCTACTTAGCTTCTAAAGTAGTTTTGGATGGTTGTGCAGCCCGAATTATACTTGTGGCAACTCTGTCTTTTCCTGTTCTAATTATGAGGGTTGTTGATGGACTAGAAGTTATGACCAATTGCCAAATGCACAAATTTATTGATTATGTTTCGTTGCGGCAGTGTTATATCAATTTACAAATTGAAAATGCCCCACAATATGTAGCATTTTGGTATCTCAGGTTTGTTTTTTGGAAGGCGGTGTAATTGATTGATCTCTTGCATCGAATAACAGGGAGAAGTGGATCTAGCTTGTAATACTCTAGCTAACCATTTAGGCTTGAAGTAACACAGAGTGTGATCACTGATTCGAGCAAATTTTAACTCTGGCTAGGTGCTACAATGGGCAGGAATTTATGTGGCTAACCGAGCATTAGTACATGCATTGGCATGCCAGAATGGTTTTGTTATGAGGGCATTTTGAGCAACTGATGATGTTGAATTTATCAAAGAAAATAAGACAATACTTTAGGTTGGTTTAGGTAAATCAACTAACACCCTTCAATCTCCCAATATAAAGATGAGGTAAAATGTGTAGAAAGACTAGGAGGAGTTGTTTTTGAATCTATTGAAGACATTAATTGTAGTGTGAAGTGAAAAGATATGTTTCTACATTGCTTATTAGAAGTGACTTGTTACTGTTGATTCTGCTTCTACTATTTTTGCAGTCATCATGTGTTCTAGATGTTGATTGCTTGTATATTTAGATCATCATACTGTAGGGGCATTGGTAATTCCATCTTTTTTAGTTGCCGGGGAACTTCCTTTTAGTAGATCTAAGACCTCTCTCTATTTTGCAACTTCCTTGGAGTGAAATTTTCCTCCATTTTTCTTAATTCCGTGATGAGACACAAAAGTGGTCAAAAAACACTTCGTGGTGCTTAACACATTAATTTAGCAGGGCTCTCATCAGCTAGCTCTTTAGTTCCTACTATGACATCTAAGGACAAATTTGGTAGAATTCTTGATTTCTTTTCCAACTTAGCAATTAGCATTGCATATCAGTAACTAAATTTGGTTTTTACTGTGCTTTGATGACCGTCTTTTTCTTGTGACAGAGTTGGCTTTGATGAAGCAAAAGAGGCGTTGAAGAAACTTGGTGCCGAAGAAGTGTTCACCGAGAGCCAATTAGAAGTAAAGAATGTCAAGATTCTACTGGAACTGTCTATCCACTAACCCATTCTATCATATTCTTATGCATGGACACATCCATTTTTGGCCATTGGCACTTGAGTTCTTTATTTACATCTTATTGACTTTGTAGTAGGGTGATCTAAAAGAACCTGCCCTTAGATTAAACTGCATTGGTGGCAATGTTTCTTCCTCGGTGATGAAATTTTTGAGGTGCAACAAGTGTTAAATTTGTGTCGAGTGCTTCCTTTATCTTTTTGAAGAGAGCTGATTTAGTTTTGTTCTCTGGTGAGGGGGAACCACGGTGACATATGGTGGGATGTCTAAGAAACCAATTACAGTGTCCACTTCATCTTTTATCTTCAAGGTAAATTACAAAGCAATGAACTAAAATTTCTGCCTATGGTTATGAGGTTCTTTCAGTCAAGCCTTACAATTTGACTTGTCTATGTTTCGGTCTTAGTCTTGGCAATGCCCTATAGTTTTATTTTTTGTTTAAATTTGGCCCAAAATCTCAATTTCAATATTTGACGCAACCAAATTTGAGTGAAATAAATTATCCCTGAATTGAGACTAAGAGGAATGTATAAACCAATGTAATAATGGTTCTTATGGTTTGCAAGATCTTTCTTTGAGGGGATTTTGGCTGCATAATTGGATCAGTTCTGATGATGTAACAGAGTGCAGAAGAACGATAGATCACTTGCTGGAACTAGTGCGTGATGGGAAGTTAAATGTTAGTTCGTCTTTTGTAACAACTACTCAAATTGCTGTATTTGTCTCAATATCTTTATAGTAATTTTCAATAGTATTCATCCTCAAGAGAGTGTATTTGGATTGTGGATGCATAGTAATTTCTCCAAAACTACAGGACCGAGCTTGTTCCTTTTAGTGATTTCCACGTTGCACTGGATAAATCACTGGGAAACCTGGGAGCCATCCTAGGCAAGTCCTAAAGTTCTAAGGGTCCTGAATATATAAGGGCGGTGAGAAGAAGGAAAAATCCTGCGTTATATCCTTCAGACGATCAACTTGTTCTGAAGTTCTAAGGCGCTGGATCAACCGGGCACGGTAACTATGTATCTTTTCCCTTATTATTATTTTCTCTTTTCATAAGTTACGTATCTTTTACGTTGAGGTAATTTCGTTGCTGCTTATTTTCACCAATTTCCATTTTGAATTTGTTTTGCATCATGCCATCCAATCTAAAACTAATCTCATGCAACACAAGGTCTGTCTATTACGGCTGAATTTGGAGATCCAAACATCGTCCTGTTTGGTAAGGGTCCATCAAGGTTTCAGATTTGCCAATTACAATTCTCATACACACGTAACAAAGAACATCGGGATACTTTCCCAAAAATCATGTAATCGACATTGCAAGCATTGAGAAAAGAGTAAGAAGAACCATAAGTTATTCATTTGATCTAAACTAATTCAAATGGGATGTGGACTGCCTTCAAGGAACGTCATACATACACGATGAGCAAAATCAATAGAAGACAAGCTGATGGTAGTTACTTTTTATGATAGGGAAGACATAGAATGGAAGATCATATCGGCTTTTAAAGAATTGACAATTGTTCAAATACCACCGAAAGCAAAGGCATCTTTTGTCTAGGTGATGTCAAGAACCGCACTCTTTTCTTAAGATAAAGTCGACAGCATCCTCAACAGTATCCACGACCTGCATAGGTAAACATAAAAGAGTTCGATCAGGATGAGTGATTTTCGAATTCATTTTTAACCTTGGAAAATTTAGAGAGAAGACGAATTCCCCACAAAAAATGAGCACGGTTTTGAAATACTGACATTTCGCTAGGCTGAATAGGGAAAGGGATCGCTTAGTCATGTTTCATCCAAGTCAGAATTCACGGATCACCCAGAGCATACACCTCAAACACTTAAGGACGTGTTTCATGGCCATGCAATTATGAAAAGGAATCCCAATCAAAGCAATCAAATTCCTAGGAGTGGATTTTTTCTTTTTTTTTCCTTTATTGTTTGGTCTCAAATTACCAGTGAAGAGAGAAATGTCCAATGTGAGTTGCCAAATGAGGTTAAAACATGTCAGAAATGGAATGTGTCTCCAATCAACATGTACAAAGCGGAGGATAGAAACAGAATGAAGAACCACATAAGATCCCTCAACAATTTCCTGATCATTGTCCTCCAAATGATTTTACAGTTCACACAAGCATTTTTACGAACCGATTATTTAAAACTCATCAAAATCTTGCAAGTCAAGCATTTTTCGCACAAAATCCACAGCGATGAAGATGAAGCCGTTTTTACAAACTTCAAACTACTGCACAGAAGTTACCTTAAGCCATTATTCTTATTTCTTATCCTCTGTGTTTTGAGTCAAAGACCAGTCACAAGAACTGCAAATGGGGTGACAGCAACTCAGCCGAGTTGGTAAATTGAACTTTAAGTCCCCCCTAAAAAAACAAGCCAACATGATGCTTGTCGCTGATGTCTCCATAAAGAATCCAAACAGGTTTCACAATGGCAAGAGAGAGAAAGGATTTCGTTTCACCTAGTAGAGGGATGTGAGGGCTATGGAATCAAGAGGCAGGCGAAACTCACGTGAGAAGGATTTGAAGATGATGAATGGAGGGAGGGAGAGAGAGAGAGAGTTCTGTTTTGTAGGATTTAAAGAGGATGAAGCTCAGACTACTGAGTGGGTAGAGTTCGCAAATGTTTTATTTTCTAGGAATTCCAGTACCACCTCTACCCAAGCAATCCAATTCTGCATTTTAAAGAGAATCCATAACCTAGGTAATTTGATTCCGCAATCATAAAATCATCTGAAGATGAGTTGCAATGAGATTTCATTTCCTTTTCTTACTCCAAAGTGAACCAAACAAGGCCTAAGTGATTGCACAATGTACTATACTTCTTAATGTTTTCCTGGTGGAATCTAAGATCTGCATTCTCAACCATGACTTTCCACTAGGAACACAGATATAAAATCTCTAAACCAAAGAAGTGAACATGCTGGAATGAACACGACTCGCATACATAGGAACCTACCATGAACTCACCCCAACATACATATAAGGAAGAGTGAGAGAGACAGAGATGTGTACATTTTGTTAAGAGTACAAATACTTACCAAGTCCACAGGGAACTCTGAATGATTATCTTTTCCCTTGAATACCCCAGTCCTTGTTAATATAGAAAACCAAGGATCTCCTGCCTGAAGGAGTTGTTGGCATATTGGTGATTACGTTTGTAAATAAATTCACTTATATAATAAACTATGATTTTTGGTATGAAATATACCTGCTGTGCACCTCTAATGTCAATTTTTGGATTATCTCCTATCATGTATAGGGTTTTGAAACAAGGAATTCCAGAGTTTGCAGTATTCTCCACATCTAGGTTGCTTAACAAAGATGGCATAAGATTCCTTAACACTGTCTCAGCATTTCCATAGACAAATGGATTTGGCTTCCCGTATACGCCAGTGGAATGGGATGTATTCTGCAGAACAGGGACAAGTAAACAATGCGCAACATAAGATTGAAGATTAATGCATGTCGCTATGCTGCATTGAGGCAAATTAGGCCTACACAAGGATCTGATAGGCGAATCTTTAATTTTTTGTGGAGAATATTATATCTAACTCCATGCAGAACTAACCATTGAGAAGCGGAAACCTCACTATTACCTGTTATAGATTGCTTCTAATGCAATCCTGAAAGCTCCCATACCCAGACGTTCAGCAGGAAAAGTAGCCTGCCTTTACACTTTGTCAGCTAGTCATCAGCCAGTCTTTAGTTCCACTAAGGTTTCAAAAACTCAAGATTGCAACTCACATCACAAATGGCATAGCATACCTGGTATTCTAGGTCATCATTTGCAAAAAACAGGTGCGGTTGCTTTCCAGTCTCCTTTCCAGGAAGCCCTCCAGTTCTCAATATGTCACAGAGCACCTAAACCCAAACTTGAGTATCACAGAATTATTTTAATGTACACAGACGGATAGATAGATGATAACACTCCATTTTATCACTTCTTTCAAACTATATTTCAGCGCCCACTAGACTTCTAAAAAGATGATGACTAAAGTTGCAGAGTAGTCGCCAAACAAACAAACAAAGGCCTAGTGTCTTTTGATAATCAGTTCAAAGATTTAGAACTCGCGTGACTAAAAGCCCAGTATGGACTCAACAGCCGAATTAGATAATCTAGGAAAGGACAAGATCCATTAGAGTGGTCACAACCTGAATATCTTTGCTCCAGTCAACAGAATCACTGACTACAAATGCTGCCTGAACTCTCTCTGTGGTGCAATCGCGCAGCGTCTTCTCGTTCGATGTTCAGGAGCCGTGAATTGGGCCCGGTGAAATGATGGGCGGGCCTCGATAACGGAACGGCCTTTCCTTCGGATCCGAGCTCAACGGTTAAGCTTGATTTTGGTGAACGTTTTTGGGCTGTTTTTGATGGTGGACTGAGCATATCGTGGAGGAGTTCGATGTTTCGGGGACTTCGAGGCTACTGACATATCTGTGATGGCTTCTGTGTCCTATAAAGTTGATTTTAGGCTTCGCTTCATCCTTAGAAAGGAACCTGAATTCACGATAATAACTAAAATGATTTGCGATAATGTCCTATTTATGCCTCATGTGCGATCGGCGCCTTCTTACTCATTATTCACCCATGGACTTGATCGACGAGTGGATTATATGTCATGGTGAGTTTATCTTTGGTTGCTGACATATTGGAAGAGAATAAAAGTCTAACTGCGAGATTCTGAGGCGGCTAATGCATCTTTTATGACTGCACTGTTTGACTTTAATAATTGTTGCTCCAGCTCCTGAGGAATATTGATATGTAGTTACAAAGTCAGATCATAATTCATCCATGTACTATTTATTACTTCACGTGAGGTTTATTTGATAATTCATGCATAAACTTTGATCTAGGTGTGTATCCGGTGAGGCCACAACTGCCCGCAGTCGGAGGACGTGAAGGAGTTGGCAAAGTACACTTAGTTGGCTCTGCCATGAAGGATCTTTCTCCTGGCGATTTGATCATTCCATCTCCGCTCTCTTTTGGTAAAACATTCTTTCAGTATTACCTAAGTTTTAAAATGATATCAGATTAACTGTGCATCAGCCATGCTCATCTAGTTGATCACTTCTGAACAGTTTCTTACTCAGCCAAAGGATATAATCTTCTATATTTGATGCAGCATGTTTAACGTTTAATTTGATTAGATGCAGAACAGAAACGAGTGAAATATCAACCAAAAGAAAGATTGAAACTGTTATACACATCTTAGTGATTGTCATCTTAAATAAAAGATACTTTTGCATTCCATTAGTACTGACTTGTTTTGTTATGCAGAACATCTGTGCCTAGCACTTAGCCCATTACAAATTTGACTGTGTGAAAGGTGAAATAGTTTTTGTGCTCAGGGACATGGCAGACTTACATTGTGAAAGACCACAGTGTATGGCAAAAAATTGATAAGAATTCTCCAATTGAATATGCTGTGACAATTTCAATTAATCCTCCGACCGCTTTGAGAATGCTTGAAGACTTCACCTCTTTGGAACCAGGTATATAGACAATATAGGAGTCTCTTAGTTGTCCCCCAACTTTCACCGTAAGCAATTTATCCTAAGTTGTCCTAATCAGTTGTGATCATTAGGGGATTCGATTGTGCAAAATGGGGCTAAGAGTATGGTGGGTCGATGCCTCATCCAAATTGCGAAATCCCATGGCATCCATAGCATCAACATAATCAGGGACAAGTGCTCTCTTCAAAGCTTTTAGTAACCTTGATACCACATAACTTTTGTCAAACTACTGTTGTTTAAAACTTTTGTATAGACTTTAGATAGCAAGGGTACGTGTGGATTTGCTTTTATTTCTCTTTTTTATGATCTGCCTTAACCATTTCTAGGAAGCCCTTTTTTTTTTTTTTTTTTTTTTTCTTCTGGAACGCAATGAGCTCTTGTCTACTCAGCTTCTAAAGTAGCTTTTGATGGTTACACAGCCTGAATTATATCTGAAATTCAACCTCTGTGATGACAAGTTGGAACTCTTTGGGGACTGAATTACTTGTGGCAACTCTGTCTTTTCCTGTTCTAATTATGAATGTTGCTGGTGGACTAAAAGTTATGAACAATTGCCAGATGCACAAATATGTTGATTATGTTCGGTTGTGGCGGTGATATATCAATTTACAAATTGAAAATGTGCCAAAATATTTAGCATTTTGGTATCTCTGGTTTGTTTTTTGGAAGCTGGTGTGATTGATTGAGATCTCTTGCATTGAATAACAGGGAGAAGTGGACCTTGAGCTTGTGTTACTGTAGCTGACCCTTTTAAGCTTGAAGTAACACTGAGTGTGATCACTGATTTGAGGAAATTATAATCTTTGGCTAGGTGCTACAATGGGCAGGAATTTATGTGGCTGATTGAGCATTAGTACATGCATTGGCATGCAAGAATGGTTCTGTTATGAGGGCATTTTGAGGAACTGATTATGTTAAACTTATCAAAGAAAATAAGAAGGTACTTTAGGTTCGTGTAGGTACATCAACTAACATCCTTTAATCTCCCAATATAAAGATGAGGTTTTGTGATGAGGTAACATGTATTTGGAAAGACTAGAAGGACTTGTTTTTTTTAATCTATCGAAGGCGAAGGTAGTTAACTACAGTGTGAATTGAACAGAGATCTTTCTACATTGCTTGTCAGAAGTGACTTGTTACTGTTGATGCTTCTTCTACTATTTTTGTAGTCATCATGTGTTCTAGACGTTCATTGTTGGTATGTTTAGATCATCATACTGCTGGGCATTGGTAATTCCATCTTTTTCGGTTGCTGGTGGAAACTTCCTTTTAGTATATCTAAGACCTCTCTCTGCTTTGCAACTTCTTTTGGAGTGAAATTTTCCTCCTTTTCTTTTAATTATGTGATGAGACACAAAAAGAGGTCAGAAAACACTTTGTGGTGCTTGACGCATTAATTTAGTAGGGCTCTCTCAGCCAGCTTATTAGTTCATGCTATGACATCTGAGCACAAATTTGGTAGAATTCTTTATTTGTTTTCCAACTTAGCAGTTAGCACTGCATATCAGTAACTAAATTTGAGTTTTACTGTGCTTTCATGGCTGTCTTTTTCCTATGACAGAGCTGGCTCTGATGAAGCAAAAGAGGCGTTGAAGAAACTTGGTGCTGAAGAAGTGTTCACTGAGAGCCAATTAGAAATAAAGAATGTCAAGAGTCTACTGGTATCATCCATCCATTAATCCATTCTACCATATTCTCATGCATGAAACACATCCATGTTTGGCCATCGACACTTGAGTTCTTTATTTACATCTTATTGACTTGCTATTAGGGTGATCTAAAAGAACTTGCCCTTGGATTAAACTGCGTTGGTGGCAATGCCGCTTCCTTGGTGATGAAATTTTTGAGGTGTGACAAGTGTTAAATTTGTGTTTAGTGCTTCCCTTATCTTTCTATAGAGAGCTGATTTAGTTTTGTTCTCAGGCGGGGAGGAACCATGATGACATATGGTGGGATGTCTAAGAAACCAATTACAGTGTCAACTTCATCTTTTATCTTCAAGGTAAATTAAGAAGCGGCGAACTAAATTTTCCACCAATGGTTTGGAGGTTATTTCAGTCAAGCCATACAATTTGATTTGTCTACGTTTCGGTCTCGGTCTTGGTCAATGCCCTATAGTTTTATTTTTTTGGTCTAAATTTGGCCCAAAATCTCAATTTCAATATTTGACGCAACCAAATTTGAGCGAAAAAAATTATCCCTGGAGTCGAGACTAAGGGGAGTACATAAATCAATGAGACAATGGTTCTTATGGTTTGCAGTATCTTTCTTTGAGGGGATTTTGGCTGCATAATTGGATGAGTTCAAATGATGTAACGGGGTGTAGAAGAATGATAGATCACTTGCTCGAGCTAGTGCAGGATGGGAAGTTAAAATACGAGTATGTCTTCGGTAACCACTACTCAAATTGTTGTATTTAGGTCTCCATATCTTTATAATGTCTCTAAAAGTATTTATCTTCAAGATAGTGTGCTTGGACTGTGGATGCATATGAATTTCTCCAAAACTGCAGGACGGAGCTGGTTCCTTTTAGTGATTTCCACATTGCACTAGATAAATCATTGGGGAAACTTGGAAGCCATCCTAAGCAAGTTCTGAAGTTCTAGGGCTACTGAATATTTAAGGGCAGTGAGAAGATAAAAAAATTCTGCGTCATATCCTTCAGACGATCAGCTGTTCTAAAGTTTAGGCACTGGATCAACCGGACACGATAACTATGTATCATTTCCGTTATTATTATTCTCTTTTCATAAGTTATGCATCTTTTCTGTTGAGGTAATTTCGTTGTTGCTTATTTTCAGCAATTTCCATTCTGAATTTGTTTTGCATCATGCTTTCCAATCTAAAACTAATCTCATGCTCTATCAAAACATGATGGCTGAATTTGGGGATCCAAACATCGGCCGGCTTGGTATTGGAAGGGTCCATAAAGGTTTCAAATTTGCCAATTACGATTCTCATATACACGTAATAAGGAACATTGGGATACTTCCCAAAAATCATGTAGTCAACATGGCATGGATTGAGAAAAAGAGCAAGAAGAACCATCAATTCTTCATTTGATCTAACCTAATTCAAATGGGATGCGGAGGGAAAACACAAAATGGAAAGATCATGTCAGCTTCCAAAGAATTGACGATTGTTCAGATACCACGGAAAAAAAAAGGCATCTTTCGTCTAGACAATGTCAAGGACCGCACTCCTTTCTCAAGATAAAGGAGTTGGACTAGGATGAGCGATTTTCAAATTTATTTTTAGCCTTGGAAAATTTAGAGAGAAAACAAATTCCCCATAAAAGTGGCTTCCTATCATGCATGATTTTGAAATACTAACATTTTGCTAGGCCGAAGAGATGGGCCTTGTAAAATGGAAGATTATAAGTGATTGGAAGATTATCTTCGCTAACACCTCAAACACTTAATGTAATGTTTGGTTAATGGTCAAGGAATCATGAAAGGAATCCCAAACCGTAAAATCAAATAGAGGACAATAATTGGGAAAATGTTCAGGGATCTTATGTGGTTCTTCATCCCGTTTCTATCCCTAGTTTTCCGTTATGCGATTTGTATACGTTGATTGAAGACGCATTCCATTTCTTACACTTACAACATATTTATTATTTTAAGAGATGGGCTTCATTCAGTGAGCATAATTGAACACGGAATTCCACTCTGACCCCAATCTAAGAAAAGAATTTATGAATCAATTTGGTAATTTAGATTGTTTTTGTTTCACAAAAAATAAATAATTCGATAAATATTTTCTTGAAAATGATCGTTTATATCACTCAAAATAATTATTTAATAATAAATATTTTATTATTCATAATAATTTATGTCTAAATATTTTTCATAGAAGGTAAACAAATTTTTAGTTCGTTTATTTTTATAAGCAATATAAATAATTATTTTTATGAAATGTATTTTAAATCATTCTCTTAATCAAAGATACACTCCCTTTACATCTGTGCTATAGTTCCATCTTCATTCTCGACCGTATTATTTAATCATCCGAGCCAAAAGTAAAGCAAAATATCTATGTGCTCTAAATAGGCAATAATACTCCAGCTTTTCATCAGCCAACATTAGTTTTTCTCATGGACCAATGACATCTGTTTTTTTGGTCGTCGTAGTCAAAAACTAGATTGGAAATTAGAACACCTTTTGAATGGAGGAGATTATGTAAAGCCAAAAGAAGCAACATGGACGGACCATTTTTCTTAGCCATCGCATCAACAAACAAACGGATAAAATTATGGAGATGCAATCCTATTTTGATGACAGCTTAGCAGTGGGCCAACGGAAGCATGTGATCATCGTCTTTTACCGAGACAATGAATGATTAGATATCCTCGCTGATGACATGGAAGTGACAAGCGGTACTTCCACTAGTGCATCTACTTTCGGACAAGGATGGATTCCCATTATATTATTTCGTGCCTTGGCCTACAATCAGGCGCAAGGGAGAGCATTAAATTCCAAAAATAAGCCTATTGACACTTCTCTATCGGGTGCTTAAATCAGAAGAAAAGTAGCGTCTTATCATGTCATGCTGTCATCGTTACACTTAAATAGTCGAAAATAATTGAAACGACGCATTGCTCGGCGTTGTTCGAATGCCCTCGACGGCACACAAGGGAGCACCAGCCCCGGTCGCCGGAGCCTAAGTACTGAAAGATGCAGGCCAGGCACTCATTGGGGAGATCGAAGATGGAGAGGGAGACATCAATGGCGGTGTACTCGTCGGCGGCCTCCTCGAGCACTGGCTAGATCACAGCCTTCGACTTGGCCGCCGAGTGGCCATCGTCGGGGTCGGGGTCGGAGCCGCAGCCGCCGAATGGCCATCGTCGGGGTCGGGGTCGGCTGCGGCCACCGAGTGGCCATCGTCGGGGTCGGGGGTCGGGGTCGGGGTCGGGTCGGGGGGTCGGGGTCGAGCCACGGCTGCCGTGCGCGAGGTCGGAGGCCGTCAAGGACAACGACTGGCCGGAGATTTAGAATTTTGAATTGGGGGAGACACCAAACGGCGTCGTTTTGGTGTTAAGATACTGGCTGTACTCTCCAGCGAGCCACATCAGCTTCAAAAATTAATAAAAAAGTGCAACGTCGGATTTCCGGTCAACCAAATCGGAGTTGGCACTAAAATGATTGTTTTCCAAACTTTTTAGCACTTAAGTGATCCGACAAAAATTTTTGGCACTAAAGTAAGTGCTGTACACAACTTATGGCACTGATAGTGTACTTATCTCGAAGTTTATAGTACATGGAAAGACAAGATACTGATTTTGATTTCTTGCAAGTTAGCGCATGGTCCCTTAGAGGGGGATGAGTCTAAGCCTAATTACATCGATGAACAATGGTAAAAGGCAATATGGGGTTTCATTAGGCATCATCAGTTGGACTTTATTTCTTTAGATAAACTATAAGGATCCCATCCCACCGCTCCTTTTGCTCTTCCGATTTCCATCTTTTGGCAATGGAAAACCATAGCCACAACAACACCAATATAAATTAAGGAATCGTTATGCTAGCTAGATCCTATGAGAAACAATAGATGTTGTCTCATCCATTGATCATCAGACTTTCAGGATTATATGTCACAACCGCACTTCCATTCACTCACGGAACACTTCTTGGATATGTCCTTCCTCAGCACTTCATTTCGAGTTGGGAGTAATAGTTCCCCCCGTACAGATTGGAGTACGAAGCCCACCCAAAAAATCGAATAAAATAGTCCGTTCTATTTCGCGGTATCACCAGCTAACTAGGTTCCGATGACTCTCTTTGGAATATGAGGCAATAATAAAGAAAATCTGTCAAACAGTTCTCCACCAAGAGCAGGAACTCTTTTATTATGTATGTTGGATTGATTGGTCAATTTACTACATTTAGTATAGAAATTACGAAAAAAATGCAAATAGTTATAATTCGTTATAATTCAAAAATTTATTTATTAATGACCATAAAACTGCTCATGTATTATAAGAAGAAATGCGAAAAACCCTCCAATACAAAAGTTATTCATCACATCGAATCTCCAACATTTTATAGTAGAGTAGACGATCTATCACCGTGCATCATTCAAGTTTCACACACAAACATAAATAGAAGCTTCTAAATTCATAAGCATACAATAAGATAAGAAAGACGATCTATCACTGTGCATCATTCAATTTCCAACATCTGCCCTTGCCGCCACCCCTGCCGCCACGGCGGCCCCCATGGCGGCCCCCATGGCCACCCCGGCGGCCCCCGCGGCCCCGGCTCCCCGGCAACCCCGGCGGCCCCCGTCGCCCGGCAGCCCCGGCCCCCGCAACCCCCGCTCCCCCCGTAGCCCCCGTGGCCCTTGCGGCCCGCCGGACCCCGCTCCCCCTGCGGCCCCTTCTCCCCGGCGGCCCCTTCTCCCCCGGTCCCCCTTCTCCCCCGGTCCCCCTTTGGCCCCCGCCGCCGGATGCAATAGAAAAGGAAACCACAAAGCATGACAGCAACAATGACTAAACCAACAATAACCCACGTTGGGGTGTTCTTGTCATCATATGATACGGAATGCGGATCAATCCATGCCAATGGAGGAGGAAAGTACTGGAAACTCGGATAAGTTTGTGGATAGTTATTGTTCTCCATCAAGAAAACTCTGTGGAGATAGTTCAATGCAAGCTGTGAGTCTACAAACATATTATGAAGCATCAATCCAAGAGCCAATTTACCTTTTTATCATGATGAATTGATTGTATGATCTGAGCGCGAGATCGAAATGATTCAACACGGAATTCGGCGATATATAATGTGAGTGGAAGTAGGTGCTTGCACATATACCCTCACAAGAAGAACCGAGCAATCGGTGAATGATGTTGCGCCAATGCTTACGCAACTTGCAAAGAAGTGATAATTTTCGCTTGGTGGAGGTAGCGCTATATATGCCCCGCGACGCTCCCTCCCTCCTTCACAGGGTGGGTTTTTTTTTGCCCGAAAGATGATAATTTTCATTATTAACCCATTAAAGGGGCACCATTAGTTTTTTTTTTTTTAATGGATAGGGCCACCGTTAGTTGAAACGTCTAAACATAGAATTAAAAATAGAGAACGAGGAGAATTAGAATTCCGATTGCTGGAAAGTGAGCTGGCTTGGTAGGTTAGGTAAGCGTTTTAACAAATGCATCACCATTCTTTTTTTGAGGATGTAGTGTAATGATTGAAGCATCTGGTCAAAAAGTTGGGAAATTTTATTCACGTGCCAAAATATGAAAAATTATAAAATAAAAAAAAATCGTAAATCTATTATAATTGTGCAAATTCAATTATAAATATTTTTTATATCAATTGAGTACGAAATCTTTTATATTTATATCAATTCAATTCGTCGGATTGAAATTGACCACTCATAACTAAAATGAACACCAGGCATTTTATAGGGCACTGTTGGCTGACTAACGTGGATAATTTTTAATAATATTTGAATATTTTTTCGATTTTTATTCCTATTTTTCTTTTTATATTTTCTTTTCTTTCTTTTTTTCCTTTTATCTTTCTTTCTTTTTTTTTTTTTTTTCTTTCACTCGCTTCTTCCTCCGGCTAGTCGCCAGAGACCACTGAAAATGAAGGTCCAAGAAGAACGGGGCAAGTTTCAATTACGGTCCAGGCTCAATCACGTCTTCATGTGTGATGTTCAGGAGCCGGGAATTAGGCCCATTAAAATGATACACGTGTTTGACTAATACGGTCTAAGGGAATAAGATTTTGGTGAAAGGCCAAGAAAAACAATTAGATCTGAAATGAGAAATTATTATATGCTCTACAAAATGTGTGATTGAATATCATCTCAATCATTAATTAGGTAGATCTGAGCCCACGGGATCAATTGTTGAACTAAGTTTCCACATGAGATTTATGGACCACGCAGTAAAATTTCATGCAAAATGGGGTTATAGACATGACCTGAAAAATAAAATTAACTCTACTATCCAAAATCAAGTCCATAAAAACATTTTAGAGCCGACCTGCCAAGGATATAAGAGAGCCACTGCCAATTCGTTTCTATTTCGAGTATTCTAAAAACGTAGGAAAATGTTCTAAGATCCTCCTGAACTTAAACTGTCTTAGATGGACACATCAAAAGGCCACTAATTTCAGTTCTCGTGTTGGCCTATTCTTGTCTACATCTCTCCCATGGTCACGGGACTCCTGTCCGAACAATACTAAAAAACAGCCACGTCGCCAGCAAATTAGAACGATGGAATTAAACGCATGAGGCAAATAATGCGACGAGAAAGAAACCGGCGAGGGGACATGACTGGAGGAAAGAAGCACCCATTTTCTCTCTGCTCAACCTCACTTCTCTTTTAGCAGAACAGAGGAAACAGATTGTTTAAAAGAGTATATATAAACGAGTGTATGTAGTCTGAGCTGCTTGTGGATATAGCATGACCAATCTCTTAAAGAGTATATATAAACGAGTGTTCCTAGCTAACTTGGTAGTAAAAATGCATAGATTATTGCATAAAGAAGCTGGAACAGCTCCATATCATCGGTTGTTCAAACAAGTTTAGAGTGACGTCAAAGTCCACTTTTGACCTCCTTATCCTTCTAGCCAAACTTGTCATGCTGGGCAAAGTGACATTACTCTGATCTCAAGCTCAATCACATTGTGACAATAATAAAAAAGTACTGGAAACAAGGCATAGTGTTACTCCTGATAATTACGCAAAGCGCAAGAATGATTTAAGATCACGAGACATTTCGAATAAGAGCAATCTTTTTTATTATTACATTCTAATTATCAACGATATTATATTAGAGATTCTTAAGATTTTCTATAGAATATTATCCTATGTTAGGGACAACTATGATATTATTGTTGATTATTTATATCAATTAAGATTTTTTTAATAGAATATCATTCTTTGATTGTACATATCTTAATTGATAAATATCACCTTCGATAGTCTCTACAAAGCCTATAAATGGCTGATGTAATCTTCATTATGATATATCAAAATATACACTATTCCTTTTTTCCACATTCTTATATTTAACTATTTGCACCTAGTGCACTCCGGTTTTACAAGATTGAAGACTCTGATACCAAGTTGAGAAATAAGAAAGATATGTAGAAGAAGGTAATTGTCACATGTGTTACTTTGTTATTTTCGTGGTATCAACTCTTATTTGGGATTATGATAGAATTTGGATCCCATTGGTCATGAACCATGAATCTTCTAATGGAACCAGGAAATTTTTGCCTTTAACATCCATCACCGCTGCCTCGACTCTATTGACCCAAAGGCACGTCCACTTTTCTATAAAATTCGCTATGTACTTGTTCGATTGATGAGATTTTTTTCTTTTTTGTGGGACGTTCTTATTTTCTAGGTGTAAATTAATTCTGTGTAGACTCAATTTACAAAGACGGGGGATCTATGGTCTCTAGTCTCTCTGTAGTGGGATAGGGGTATAAATTATTCGAACCAATAGAGATATCAAATTATCGAATCACTTTTGCCTTTTCTCACTTTGCGGAACGGTGCTTTAAATTTCTTTTTCCGATCAATAAGCAAAAGTGGTACCACCCTCTTCCCGTGTTCTCCAAAATGACCCTGGTGACGTCACTTGGCCTCAGCACCGCTTCGTCATGCGCCAAGGTCATTGATGTCCATCTACCTTGCGTAAAGGTGTTGGCGAATATTCTCAATTTTGCTCCCTGTCCTCGACCATGAGAGCAGCTCCAGGCCCACTTGACAGAGCATGAAACAGAAAGCAGTGAACCGACCAAAAAAAAAGAAACAGAAAGCAGTTGAGACGACGATTGGTTCGTAGGAACAGAAAAGTTTCGCATGCAGTCCAAAGGAGTAGGAGGAATCTTTTGCATGCAATGGATCATACGTGTGCGACGCGAGCTTGATTATCGAGAATCTCACAAATTAAAAAAAAAAAAAAAGGAAATATACTAATAGAAATCTCGAATCATGCTCCTCATGATGCGAATACCTCAAATTTTTTCCATTTGTGTGGTAAAAAATCCTAAAATTTTATTTGTGTAGCACATGTACCATTTATCACAATTCCGCTCAAGATCACCGTTAAAAATTTGCATTGATATGATGTAACATCATCGATATTTTTCGAGAAAAAGTGGCACTGATGTGGCACTATGTGAGCACCGCATCAAAATAAAGATAAAAAAGAAAATGAAGAACTAAAAATACCAACCAAAACAAAAATAGAAAATTCGAACTGGAGGAGAGAGAGAGAGAGAGAGAGAGAGAGAGATTGCTGACGGTCAGGGGTGTTGAAGGGGCTCCACCACCATTCCAACTTCGCTGGTGAGAGCTGCCGGCCTCTTCCGGCCATCCGTGAGGGTCAGCCAGCGCTTGCATGGATACCTTGACACTCGTTGTCTATGGTTGAAGCAGGTGAAAAAGTTGGCACAGGACAGGGGAGAGCAATATGTGCTGATGTCGAACAGAAAAACCGGTTTCTTACAACTCGAACATGCTTCCAATTTGTGAAGAACGTAGTATTTCTCTTTAGAAAGAGTAGATACAACTCCACTGCAAGGGCATGTAGCATCACATTCGATACAGTGCCCTCAGACGCCACACCCCACAACTCCCACCTCCACTGCCCTTGCCGTCCTACCGCCCCCTCATCGTTCCGTCGCCCGCCCACCCCCTCTTTGGTCAAAGGCAACCCCGATGATACTCGTCTCTCCCTCTTGGTTCTTTGTTTTCTATATCTCTACAACTTGTTTCTTTGTTCTCTATTCTCCACGGCCGTTGAGCTCAAGGACCATGAACTCTGCTGTAGTGTCGTGCTCAAGCAGCATCTCAGGCAAGCTCTGACATGCCACTCGAATTCGATGACATCACGGCTTCAAGGTCAATCTTGGATTTAGATATTAGATGAAAACGTGATTTATTATTGAAATATTATAACATTACGTGTCAAGCTATGCTCATGGCGAGGAGCTCAAACTTAAATCTAGGGGATGAGCTTTGCCGCACATTGAGCCCAACCTCAGATTTGCGATCAAGCTCCGCCACGCTGTCGAGCTCAAAGAGTGCAAAGAGGCCCGGACGAAGGGAAGAGGAAGACGCGGGGTGCCGGGCACTAGCTGTGGAGGCTGTTATCTGATTTGGGCACGTCCAAAACTGGGCAAGGTGTCTACAATCGGGTAACGATAATCATTTGAGAGTCGGCCAACCCTCGTTGAGGGCCCATGGGGTCCGACAGCGCTTGCCAGCAAAGCCGAAACGGGCGGCGACGTCCTTTAAACAACCCCGACCATCTGTAATCTCTCTTTGTCCTCTGGTTAGAATTTTCATATTTTCTTCGGATAGCTTTCTTTGTTTTTCTTTCTCTTTTCAATCTTCTTCTGATGTGGCGCTCACATTGCGCCACACCAGCGCCATTAGTCCTCAACAAAAACTTAATAATAGGACGTCAAATTTTTAAAAGGCAATCTTAGGACAAAATTGTGATGAAGGATATAAGCATCATATGGGTAGAGGTTTGATGTTTTTAGAGACAGGATAATTATAAAAAAAAAAAAAAAAAAAAGCTTGGACTGCTGTGAAAATAACAGCTTGTAGTGAGTTATAAATTTTTTAGGGAGTAGATTCTATGACAATTATAATTATTTATTATTTGATTTTTGTGGTCCAAACATACTATCGCTGAGTTCTTTTACTTGGGAATAGGGAATGGAAAAAAGACTTGTTGCATGATAAATTGTTATGTTACTATCATGTTTCCAATTCTCTTGTTTCTCAATCATCCCTTCTTAGGTAAATCCTCACTAAAATAAAAAAGTTGACAAGTTGAGGGGGGGATAGAAGACAGCCATTATAATAAGAGGCAACCTAATTGAAAATTCATACTTCTTTGCTGGTTGTGTGAGAATTATACTAATAACATCACTCACTAGTTTGCTCAATTCTTCTTGATAAGGTACGCACAAGCACCTCCTTCGACCCTTCGATTTATACTATATCCTATTAAATTTCATTTTCAATCATCTCGCTCTCACACTCTGGTCATATAATCTTCTCGATCTATGTGATCAAATAAGTGTTTCTTTTCTAATAAAGTACCGCCCTCTTTTTGAAGAACTACTTCTTTTCTAGTGGGAATTGATGTTTCAAAATATGTTTGTAAACTCATCACTTGCATAAAATAAAAACTCTTCTTATCGCTCGTCCTCTTTACTAGTCGATTAGCCACTCACTGTCTGCCGCTCCCCATCGCCGCCGCCATCTGCGGTCGCCACTCGAGATAGAGAAATATTGTGTCATTATCAAACGAAATTCTATTCCGAGAATAAAAATTTTGCGTCGTTATCAAACACATATTTTTGCTCAAAAACTCATTCAAAAATAGAATTAGAAAAATCTATTATTATTATTCCAGAAATTCAATTTATGCTCAGAATTGTTATCATTCGCGTCCTAATTATCTACAAAATTGCCCGGGCTACTATTACTTCCCCCCTTCATTTATCCTAAATTTGGCATCGTCCAACAACAACATTATTTCGTGGTGGGATACTCCAAGATGAGTCGTCATTGGCATAGTAGTCCTTTTCTACAATTGTCGTGGTCTTAAGGGCACAAACGGCACTTTGTCGATAAAACCACGAATCTCCTTTAGTACGGACAAGTAAGGGCCTGTTTGGTAATTAGCCAAACAATGCTAGATTCTATTCTTTTGTTCCCGGAAATACTTTTGGAACAAAATCGTGTTTGGTAAAAAAAAATTTCCCAGGAACAAATTTCTATTTTTTTGTTCTCGAAAGTAGATTTGGAACATAATCAATAATAAAAAAAATTGATTCTTGTTCTCGAGAACAAATCTAATAATCAAGCCCATATTTTCTCTTCTTCTTCCATTTTCTTCTTCTTCATCTATCGCCACCGCCGCAATCGCCATCCACCGCTGTCCACCGCCCACTGCCACCAGTCGCTAGCAACCGGTTCGGCGAGTTTTCCATAAGCTTGCTAGGCCAGGGCGAGGTCTAACGAGCTCGCCGAAGGCAAGCCTCGCCGTGGCCGGGCGAGCCTCGCCCAGCCCCAGCGAGGCTCGGCCGACGAGGGCCGGCGACGCTCCGATGAGGTCGCCGGCCCTCGTCCGGTTGGTCGCCCGATCATCTCAAGGCCAGTGACCAGCCACCTTGAAGAAGAATAAAAAGGGGAGGAAGAAAGGAAAAAAAATAAAAAAATATTTAAAAAATAAAAAAATTGATTTGAAGTATGAATTGAAATTTTGCTATATATAGAATATATATTTAATTTTGTATTTTAATTTATTATTTAGTATTTATATTTATAGTTTATACTATAGTTTATTATTTACTATTTAATAAAAATTTGATTAGTTATTATGTTTATTACTTAGTATAAATATAATTAATCAATAGAATTTCTATGATTTGAAAAAAATTTAGAATTGGAATAGAAATTTTATGTAGTTACCAAACGTATTTTTATTCTTTTTCTATTCCAGAATCAGAAATTTTGTACAGTTACCAAACGCGTTCTTTTGCTCGGAAATTGTTCTCAAGAACAGAATGGTTACCAAACGCGCCCAAAACTTATCCTTGTCGCAACGGATCTTTTCCGAAGGACAGTAATGTGGAAGCTTATGTGCATTTTCTTGTAGTTATCTACTATTTCATAGTATACAGTTTCCTGGTTCCATAAGAAAATTAGTGGTGGTGACGGCGCCATTAATCTTGAAGTAGTTTCAGTGCTGTCAGATAATCATTTTCCGTCCTTGTATCATGCTGTTTCCAAAATTGTGGCCAAGAAATGAAACTTTCTAAAAATAGACGTGCAATCATGTCCATCGATATATCAACCTAAATTTGTCTTTATTCAAAATCGGTACACATGTATCACATTAATCGCAAACTAACTTTTGTGTTATTTAAATTATCAAACTCATACATTTATCTCAAACTAGTACAACCATGTCTTACTTACCCCACATTGTGAAAAATCTAGGGCTTTTGCGAGGATAAATTTGGCGTAGACATTCCAATTTGAGATAAATGAGGCATGAATGTACCAATTTAGAGTTTTTTATTATAAGAAAAATAATTTGGGGTAATTCTGGCACAAGTTTATTATAAGTTTTTAGTAGTATTAATGCAAAGTTTATAAACCTTAAAAATTACTTTACTAACATAAGTGTGCTTAATTTGAATAAATGGTGATACAAAGAGAAAATCACATAGTTAATTTTTTTATATTAATATTATTACTATATTCAAATTAATTCATTCAAATTTTGCTATTGTTTAAGTTTAGGTCTCTTTAGTAATTGTCATATTTTATTATGACCTTTTCTAAAATCATTTAGATATAATGTTGAAAGTAATATGACATTCCAGCTTTTTGTTTGTCTTATTTCGCTTGATATTATTATTTTAGCTTTAATTAAATTATGACTTAATCTGGATTGTATTTGACATTAAATGATATATTGAGTAATCTCTATATCCAATATTTTCTTTGCTTGTGCCAGGTCCTCCATATGAAAGCGCTTAATTTAAGTTGTCAATTCTTCCCGAGTTCTTTCTAACTATAAATATATCATCCACAAAGATCAAGAGAATTATAAAGTCATCAACCATGGGAGAAGAACATTAGAAAAGCTAAAAGTTATGTACGGCACTCATTTTAATGCAAAACTTTTTTAGAACCACTTAAGTGCCACTTTTTTTTTTTTTTTTTTTTAAAAAAGATCACTTTAGTGCTAACTCCAATTTGGGTTACTGGAAATCCAATGCGGCCATATTTTATTAATTTTTCAGTCCTACATGGCTCACCAGCGTGCCTAATCAACATATAAACCTTAAAAACGTCATCTGAAAGTTGTAAATAGCGATCATTTGAATGCAAAATTTTATTTAAAGTGATTACTTCAATGCTAGTCATTTTTAAAAAAGCAGTCACTTCCATAAAAAGTATGCCACGTGAACTGAATTTTTTGAATAATATGCCAAGTCATATAAAAAAAATGCATTTATAAAAGCCACATATTATCTTTGGCTAGAATTTCTCGTCATTGGCAATTTTTATTTTTATTTTTATTTCTATTCTAACTCTCACTCTTAGACTTTTGTCTTACCTCCTTACAGGGCATGTAAATTAAAACCCATACTTGAAATTAAATCATCCCCACCTTAATCTCCCTAAGAATGTGAGGATTCGAATCCTCACCTCCCCATTCCCAAGTGAAAAGGGTGGCCACTGAAACACGCCCCAGTTGTTTCGCCATTGACAATTAAGTAGTCATTTTTCTATGATTTAGAACTTAAATGATCCAACGAAAATTTTTGATACTAAAATAAGTATCGTACACAACTTTTAGCACTTTTATTGTTATTCTACCCATCAACCAAAATTTTTTAATGTCGACACGATGATCGACATTTGTCCTCCCATAACTGTTAATTATTTCTTCAATTAGAGCTCGTGTATGAACTCGATCTAATTGGAGGATGTAGATCGGTTTGTTAAACCGAATTATTAGATTAATCCCAGCACACTTATCCAAAATAGAATTATCTGGATTAAAATTCCTTATTGAAGAAGTTTCCTAAATTGCATCAAGGAAGGGGTCACACATATATGCACTAGTTGATGGGATTCATATTTTGAAAGGTATAGAATAATGACTTGTGCCTTTGCAAAGTTGTGTTTGACTAGGAAAATACTAAAAATGTCCTAAATCTATTATATATATATACAAATTCATTCATCAACTTTTCAATTTGATCAATTTAGTCATAAGCATTTTGGGAATTTGTCAATGAAATCCTTCCAGCTAATTTTGGCCAATAAATACTAACATGATTATCGACCATCTTACATGACATGTCCAACGCTGATGTGGACAATTTTTTTCGCATGTATTTAGTTTGTGATAGGGTTTTACTAGCATAATAGTCTTTGGGCTATTATGAGAATAATAACTTATTGTGAGCCACAAATTTTTGAAGAAGTAGACCTTATAACAATTTATAATTATTTGTTTTTTAGTGTTGTACTTTAGAACATATTATTATTCTCACGGTAGATTAAAAATTGTCACTCAATCATTTTACTTTGTGGTTTAAACTTAGCCTAGTCACATGAAGTAAGCAAGAAATTTTAGAAAGAGTAATAACTTCCTTTTATTGTTTATGTGTGTTACTTTCTTGATTCCATGCATTGTCTAGTTGTTAGGTGACATTTTACTTGCTCAACCCCTTTATATTTGCCAAACCCAAAAAAAAAAAAAACAAAACAAAACAAATAAGCAACGTGTAAATTAAACTTTTAAATTTGCCTTAAGCTAATGATGAAGGAAAAAGAAAAAAGATTAAAACCTTGAAAAACCCCAAATAATGATACACGTGACAAATTTATCCTAAATGACCACAAAAAATCCTAAACGCATACACCTTTGATAAATTTATCCCAAATTGTTATATTTGTAGCAAATTTACCCTCCATCAGTTTTCATTAAATTTTATTATCAAATTGCTGAGTTGGATAACACATGATAATTAACTAATACACTAGTTCGAAATTTGACTCTCTATTTGTTACAATTGTACATTATATTTTTTTATTAATCCAATTTAGCTAAAGATATACTTATCACAAATATACCAGTTTGAATTTTTTGGTGGTCACAAGTTTTGGGTTTTTTGTGGTCATTTGGGGTAAATTTATCACAGGTATATCGATTTAGGATATTTCATGATCAAAAAATTTGTTTTTGGTAAATTTATCATAGGTAAACTAGTTTAAAATTTTTCTAGATATTAATCCAAAGAAAAACTCAAGTTGGCTTCTTGTCCTAGAACTAGAGTGTAGCTTCAGGCCCACTTAAAAGCGCACGACTCAGAAAGCATTGAAGACAACATTTGCTTCATAGCAAGAGAGCATTTTCGAATGCAGTAGTAGGTCAATAACATGGGCTTGATTTATCATGAATCTTGCAAATAGAAAAAGAAACACTTGCTTCCATTTAAGCACTTACCTATTGGTTTTAGCGTTGTCCCTGCATTTGCCGTGAGGGAGAACCTGCTTAGAAGAACCCACTTCAACACATGGAACGGGTCATGGAAAGTTTACGTTGAATCTCTTGTCATGTCATCCAGTAATGGGCCCGTAGACCCCGCGGAGAGAAGTCTACATTGGAATGCCTTCCCACAATCACCAAAAATTAATAAACATCCAAAGGGGGGTGCAACTTTATGGAGTGGATTGAATCTGTATTTGCTTATATAGTGGGGTCGCTTTGTGTCCTTAATGCGTTTGTAGGTGAAAGGTGAATGTGTGTGCGAATGCATGGAAGCTGAATTTGACTTTGTATGCCTGAGCAAGATAATGCACGCATCTGCTAATATTTATAAGTATGCAGCACTTGCCCTCTTTCACTAGACTCGTTGTCATGATTCATTCATGCACAATTCAAAAAGGAGCGGCTAAAGAAGGTGCTAACCAACATGCACTTTTAAATTTACTTTTTTTTCAAGCAAAAAAAAAATAAAAACATGCACTTTACTCTTCTTTCCTTGTATGATTCTTATTATCTTAATTAAATTGGATTTTGAATTGGATAAGGATTGGGTTACCCTCGTAACGAAAAGAGATGGGCTTCTTCAATGATCGAAGCAATTGATGTCGCCTTAGGAGGAATCATCTCCATCATAATAAAAGTCTGGTATTTTTTGTGCACTTCTATTGGATTCCGAGTTGAATAAGTGGTTTTTAGTCTCTTTTTTTCATTTTTTTCACTTGCACTATTTAAAATTTATAAATAGCCAATAAAAGTAGTGAGACTTTTAGGAGAATAATTGTCTAAAAAGTTATAGACCTATTGTATGGCAATCAATTCGGTCATAAATTTTTTTAATTTGATCAATTTAGTCCTAAACATTTTGACGACTTACCAATTCAGTCATAAATCTTTGGACTAATTGCCAAAATATCTTTCTAGCTGATTTTGGTTAAAAATCACTGAGTAATGACTGTTGTTGACCATGTCCCATAGGATGGCCAATGTCTACATCAGCAACACTAAAACATCGTTACTGTTAATCACTGGGGAAGACACCGAGTTGGCGAATGGGATTCTCTTAACATGGGCCCGTTGACCCCGCGGAGAGAAGTCTACATTGGGATGCCTTTCCACGGTCACCAGAAATTAATAAACATCCAAAGGGCGGTGCAACTTTATGGAGTGGATTGAATCTGTATTTGCTTTTATAGTGGGGTCGCTTTGTGTCGGAGCTGAATTTAACTTTGTATGCCTGAGCAAGATAATGCATGCATCTGCTAATATTTATAAATATGTAGCACTTGCCCTCTTTCACTAGAGTCGTTGTCATGATTTATTCATGCACGTTTTAAAAAGAGGCGGCTAAAGAAGGGCTAATTAACATGCACTTTACTCTTCTTTCCTCATACTGACTATTATTATCTTAATTAAATGAGATTTTGATTTGGATAAGGATTAGGACACTCTCGTAATAAAAAAGAGATGGGTTTCTTCAATGATTGAAGCAATTGATGTGGCCTTGCAAGATGAAATCTCCATTGGAGTAAAAGTATGATATTTTTTGCGCACTTCAGACTATGAATTGAATGAGTGGTTTAGTGTTTTTTCCTCTCTTTTTTTTTTTTTTTTTGTTACTTGCACAATATAACATTTGTAAATAGCTAATAAAAGTAGTGAGAGTTTTAGGGGAATAATTGTCTAAAAATTCATTGACTTATTGTATGGCAACAAATTCAATCGTAAATTTTTTAACTTTATCAATTTAGTCTTAAACATTTTAATGAATTACCAATTTAGTACTAAATCTTTGGACTATTGCCAACATATCCCTCTGGCTAATTTTGGTTGGAATTGCTGACCTAGGGTACGAATGATAACCATTCTGGCCAGAAATTGATTTCTGGAAGAGAAATAGATTTTTCTATTTCTATTTCTAGATGAGTTTCTAAGCAAAAATATATGTTTGATAACGACATAAAATTTCTACTTTAAAAATAGAAATTCGTTTGATAACGACACAAAATTTTTTCCTTTCAGACGACGGACGCAAAGGCGGCGAACGACGGACGGCGACCGACGGTGGTCGACGATTGGCAAACGGCGGCGGCGACCATCAATGGACGGTGGTCGGCGGCAACGAATAGACGACCGGTTCGTAGTAAGGACGAATAATGAGAAGAATTTTTATTTCTCATTTCTGTTCCAGAAATAGAAAAGTAAAAAATTTTTACTTCTGATTTCTATTCCAAACTTATTTCTGGAACAAAAATCTATTTCAGAAATAGAAAGATGAAATAATTTAATCAAACGGATTTCTATTCCAGAAACAAGTTTGGAATAGAAAATTTGTTTCTGGAACAGAAATTCTAGTTTGTCATGCACCCCCTCTAATGGCCATTGTCGATCGTGCCACATAAAACGGTTGGTGTCTACATCAGCAACTTTCAGCCAAAATTGATTAGAATAATTACATCGACAAATAGTCAAAAGATTTATAACTAAATAGGCAAAATTGAAAAGTTTATGACTGAATTAAGAGCTATACACTAGAATTAGTACTTTTTTGACAATTTTTCCAACTTTTAGATCTTGACGAATCCGAGATCTCTAACTGGACCTTTTCTAGAACCTCCCTCTTCTCATATGGTTTTGAATCCACTAACCCATCTAGCCGCTGGCTAACTTTAGTTTAGGAGGCCAAAACCCTAATTAGGTAGATTTCTTATTTTATTTTATTTTGTATTCATTTATTTATTTAGTTTTTTATTATTCATTTTGTTTCTTTATTTGATGATGAGATGTTCGATATGAAATAGCATGTGAAATTTGTGATTGATAGTCCGATTTTCGCGCCGAAATCCGACTCGCAATCGCACCGCTTGAAAAATCGCCAATCCGATCTCCCGCCCGAGATTCTATTCGCGATTTATTTAAAAATTGGCCAACCGGATCTCATGCGCGAGATATGGTTTGATTTGTAGATATCGATCATATCTTATATAATTTGTCGTCACATTAATTGAATCAATTTTATTTTGTTAAATTAAAAATCCAAAAGAATATTTGAGTTAGGATTAGGTTTGTTTTAGAATATTTCTTGTTATCTTGCATATTTAGAATAGAGATTTTATTTCGAATTTCAAAAATCAAAAATCAAATCAATCAATTTAGGTTGCTATGTTTAATAATTTGACAATTCTTAATTTCGAAATTAATAAAACAAAAACACAAAAAAGGTCATCATGCATATGTCATGTAGAATTAGAGCATTCTTTATACGCCATTGCATATTAGGGTTAAATTGCACTTAGTTTAATTTTAGATAATATTTTTCTTAATTTATTATAAGTTCAGGTATTTTTAGATATATTGCATTTTAGGATTATTTAGGTTAAGATAATATTTTAGTTTAAATTAGGATTTGGCTCAACCCTAATTCCTAATATAAATTAAATAGGATCTTAATCTAATTAGGTAATTTTACATTTCACCAAATTTCGAATTTCATGAAAATACCAAAAAAAAAAATGTCATAGGTTAAATTAGTTTATTATTTAGGATGAAATGCATTCTTTTAGGAAAAAGAAGAAATGTCATTTGCACGTCATTAGGGTTAGATTCATTGAGATGCATGTCATTTAGTATTTTTGCTAGGCCCATAGATTTAAAGATCAAGATAGATAAAAATACCAACTATTGCTGCATTTGACTTCACCAAAAAATAGAAGTGGCGCTAATTGAAAATATCATGTTCTAAGTCGTGAATTGGTATGGTTTTGGGAGAGCCTCGAGTTAATCGGATTCCTTTTCTTCCAAAAATAGATTCAACCTTTGAGCCATAAACACCGAATCGGATTCCTTTTCTTCCAAAAATACTTACCTTTCCCATGTGCCTGCTATCTATATGGCGAATCCCCCTGGAGAGAAAAGGAATCAAATTCATCCGAGCTAGAATTAGTATGTCTTCATGACTCAAACCCTCAATAGAAGTTTTCGGCTTCAAAATACTACTTCACACTCAATGATATTCCATATTCTAAATGGCTAGATGGATTGCAAGAATTTCATGCTTGGCTCAACACCAAGGCACTTTTTGTTGAAAAATCAATATGAAATACTAACCGAGTTCGTGAGCAGATTTATTGGAAGCTTAAAAGATTGGTGGAAAACTATTTCTGATTAGGATCAAATGATGTTTCTACTTCAAACAAATTTTCATTTTATGATCTAGGTTATCCACCAATTCTTTATTGTCAAACCAGAATATCTTCTTGAGCTTATAAGATGAGAGTTTTTTTTAAAAAAAAGTGTTGTTCCTTACAAAGAAAGCACCTCAATAAGCATTTCCAAGAAATGCTTAAACTATTCTATGCGTTTGGAGCTAATCCCAACCTGAAGCATGTATTTTTGGCCTCTATTCCAAAAGAGATTGGCCAAATTGTGGAAAGATCCATCCAAAATAAACAAAAGATTATTGCCAATGTTCCTCTTGGAGAACTCTGATGGGAGATACATCTTGCCCTTGATGGTCTCTATATCCGTAGGAAGGCTTTCAGAAATTATCTCAAAAGCAATAAGGAGCTTGATTAGGCTTGTCAAAGGCCTGAATTAAGAATCAAGTGTTTAAAGAAAGATTCTTTTGATGATCCTTCTTGTGGGGATCAATGCAATAAATAAAGACACTTCAAAAGATTCTCTTTGGGACATACAAAGAAAAGGCGCAAATGAAAATATTTGAGAAAAAGACGCTCTAGACGAAACTCTTCAAGAAGGTGTCGAAAATCTAACAGGTGTTACATTTGCAACAAGAAAGGTCATTTTACCAAGAATTGTGCAAAAGTTAAAGGAAGAAATTCCCATTTAATCCAGAAGATAGAGAAGCAAACTGGAGTATTACTCCAGGATGATGATATTGAGTCAGTCTTCTCCCTGGAAGATGAACCAACTAAGCATACTCTATGTGCTATCCATACGTGGTCACAGACTAGTGACATTGAAAGCTCGTCAGAAGAACCTAAAGAAAATGTATTCTTCTTCTTTAAACCTCCCACAATCTAAGATCTATGTGTACACACTTCTTCTATCCTCCCATGTTTTCCCATTAAAATATACCCATCTAAGTATGACAAGCCTATTTCTCTAATGGCCCTCATAGATATTGTTGTTAGTGCTTCTATTCTTGATACAACGATACTCCTAGAAAAATATTGGACGTCATACACTTAGTATTTTAACTTTGCCTCTAAAGATATCTTTGCTACAAGAGTACAAAGTAAACTCATCACCGTGCAGTTCCTTCCCCAGTATTCTATTACTACCAAGATCCTTGACTCTAACTCACCAGACAAAAATATCATTATCAATTGGGATATCTTTACGCAAATTCCTAAACTTAAACTTGTGCCTAATGGACTATAGTTCAAAAGGCAGTTCTAGGAATTTGTAGACATCCAAAGATTTTTCACAATTCATATGAGTATTTTGAATCCAATCTTGTAAACCCTTCTTGGGGTATGTGTAGATTCTCACTCAGATTTTGTCCAAAAATGCTCTAACCCTTTGAGAAAAAATCCCGATTTCTTCATCAATCTTCCTTTCAAGAAAAAACAAGGATGTTAATTCCACCAAAGCAAGCCACTCTGGAATGAATCTAGAACATTTTCTTTTAGCACAAAAGGAATGTTTGGATTTGCTACATCAAAGGTTAATTGAGCTATTAAATTCTCGATGGGTTTGTGAAGCATTCTATGTTAATAAGCAAGCAGAACATAATAGAGGAAAGATGAGGCTGGTTATCAATTATCAGCCTCTTAATCAATTTTTACAAGATGATAAGTTTCCTCTACAACATTGGAATTTATTATTCTCTAGTCTCACCCAGGCGAAAGTATAATCCAAGTTTGATCTTAAAGCTAGCTTTTAATAGTTGGGAATTCATCTTGAAGACAGAAATAAAACTAGGATTTGCAGTCCAAATCATCATTTCCACTGGACAATGCTCCCTTTTGGTCTAAAAATAGCTCATTCATTGTTTCAGAAGGCAATGTGCAGAATTTTCTAGCTTACCCTAGCTAATGCTCAAATTTACATTGACGATATCCTCCTTTATAGTCCAGATGAGGATTCTTATTGCAAATTATTAGCCCAATTTGCAAACCTAGTGCAAAAGCATGGTATTATGCTATCTCAAACGAAGATGATTATTGTCCAAAAAGAGATTGAATATCTTAAGATGCATCTCAAAGATGAAACTTATTATCTTGGTCCGTATATTGCTGAGGAATTGCAAAGGTTTCCTAATGAAAACCTCTTCCACAAGTAGGTTCAACAATTCCTTCGGATTGTAAATTAACTTTAAGATTTTGTCTCAAAAATCAGAAAGTTTGTAAGTCTACTATGACAAATGCTTGAAAAGATGCTCTTCTATGAGGACCACAGCAAATTAAGTTTGTACGCAAACTTAAGGAAATCCTGCAGCATTTCCCTTCTTTGCAAATCCTTTCCATAGGAAAAAAAGTATTGTAGAAAATGCCAACGATGAATTTGGGCTGCTGTTCGTTTTGAAGAAATTGATGGGAAGCAACGAGTTTGTGGACACCAAAAACCCCAAACTCTGTTTATTGTGATACATTTACCCTCCGTTAGACTTCCGTCCAAAATCACCATTTAAAAGCTGACATGGATTCAACATGGCACTTTTAGGGACAAATGGCTCTCATGTGGTGCCACGTAAGCGCCACATTGGAAAAAGAAAAGGAAAAATAAAAAAATAAAAAAGTTTGCACTATTCATCAAGGAAGAACAGTACTTTCTTGTCTAGAAAACGAGTGTCGCCATGGCCTCTCCAGCTCGAAGCTTGGCTTGTCTGACATCGATTTTTGAAGCTCACGGATGGTAGCAAGCCGCCATGGCCAAGCTTCGATGCTCACGGCTACCATGACCGCTCTTTGCTCGTAACTTGGTCAAGGGTCTGACCTCGACCTTCAAAGCTCACGAGTAGTCGAAAGCCACCACCACGGCGGCCAAGCTTCGAAAAGTCGAAGGTCGAGCTTTGAAAGTCACAGGTGGTCACAAGTCGCCATGGCCAAGCTTTGAAGTTCACAGTTGCCATGACGGCTCTAGCTTGAAGCTCGACCTCGACCTTCAAAGCTTGCGAGTGGTCACAAGCCGCCAAGGCCAAGCTTCGAAGCAGCTTGAAGGTCGAGCTTCAAAGCTCGCAGGTGGTCTCAAGCCTCCATGGTCAAACTCCGTAGCTTGCGGCTGCCATGACTGCTTTATCTCGAAGTTTGGCTTAAGTATCTGACCTCAACTTTCGAAGCTCGCAGGTGGTTGCAAGTGGCCAATGTCAAGCTTCGAAGCTCGAGGCCCCATGGCCGCTCGAGCTCGAACATAAAAATGACAGTAATTGCAATTGCATTATGTACGTTTTTCTTAAGCACCTGGGTTGTCAGCTAAAAACCTTATGGCAACCCAACCCCCAGAAGGCACACTCCAAGTGTTCCTCTCAATTTGGTGAACAAGATCGAATTTTGCAGGGTCCAAAATTGCCGAATCCTTGTCCCACAACAAAGAATGTGAACCCATGCAAGTGAAGGGGATGGCTCTCAGCACCAAGAATGCTCGTGTCCTGCATGACAAGCTCAACACTGATGTTAAAAGGCAAGAACACCAGTTTTGTTCCTTTGCCCACATTTGTGTTGTTGGGTGGGGTCCCAGTGAAGTTGAATATGGATTTCGGGTTAGCTCGGAAAGTCCGTCCTGTAGACTCCGTTCGATTGACCAGTGCGGTGTGCTTGAAGGAGGGCCGTGGTCGGCATTGTGAAAGATACATTGTTAACAGCAGCACTCAACGTTGTCCCATGTGGTCCTTGGCAAGTTTGGTTGCCTTGACATGGAATAGTTCCGAGACCGATTGTGAAGAAGAAGCTTTTGTCAACCTTCCGAGGGACATAGGCGGGAAATTGGGTTGTTGCTAGACTCCGGAGCTTCTTCGTGAAATTTGTCCCAAAGGCATTGTCATTCAAAGAAGGGAGGGTCGGTTTACGGAGCGGATGTTGCTTAATTGAAGAAGACCGATGAGGATTGTTAAGGGGTGGTTTATATTATAAAATGCCAGTGACAGTAGAGTCATCGAATGTACCAAGACGACTCTCATAAGGCCTTGCAGTCATGAGGAAAGTGGCTTTTGGGTGGTGGGGTTTTGTCTTGAGGACATTTGTGGTCTGTCCAGGGGCGATTAGGAGCATCTCGGTCTCAAATGGTTTCAAATAAATAGCATCAGCTTCGACCACAATGAGTGCGTGGTTTGCAATGCCAAAGAAGAGCTCAAGTGCAGCATTGATTAAGCGAAGAAGATAAGTCTTTTGTGGCTTCACTTTGAGCCTGTATGTATCTGTAGGAGTTAATTTAGTCAAATATTTATTTCATGAATCATGAATTGTATGCCTTCAGAGTTTCCATGGAAATGAGATTTTTAGGAAATATAATCCATAATGCAAGCCGCGGTACCTTTGGCAGAGCAGTTATACAATGGTCCTGGAAGTCCATTGATGGCATAGGCATCGGAAGCATTAGGTCCTCCACTAGTTTGTAGGGCTTGAATGATGAATACCTCAAGATCCAAATTAAACCATTCACCTAAATCTTTGTACTCTTTGTTAAATTTGGTAATCAGGAAAGCCAATGCAAAACAACATTGAGCTCAAATCAATCTAATCTCTAATGCATTCCCAAAGATGATGGGGACTTCTTTGTGAGGTTTGGTGAATGGATAAGAAGCATTATGTTTCGGAAGGATGGTCAGAGGACCGTAGAGAGTTGACCGTAGCTATAATATATGCACATGCTACCAAAGAGTGCCTCTTTGGCCTACAATGGTGTAGTTGTACACATAACTTGGTCAATTTGTATCAAGCATTGAGTCACATATGCAAGACCATCTACCCATCCTAATCGAAGTTGTCGAACTCCATGCCTATTTTGCGTTGAAAACACATAAAAGGAAATCAATTCTCTTAGTTGAACACCAGCCTTGGACTAGACTATTATAATGCCTCTCTATTGACTACATTAATCAACAACGGTTGGTGGGCTATCAACTTAGTGCAATTTGTCATACCAATGAATTGAGATGTTGTTCGGGACACAGTTAACCACTTCAATTAGAAGTCGGTTGCCTTCCTTGGCAATGACTCGTTGGCCCCAAAATTTCCCATTTATAGTGACCATACTTTTGGTTTAGCATGAACACGTTACGTTTTGCAACATGGCCTCCCAAACACATTTTCATGTGTTTAGAAAGAAAAGAACACAATAGGAATTGTCATCATGCAAGTTCATGGGCCTATCATATACACCGTTCATGTGTAGAATACAATCTCATTTCAAAAATAGTTTCAAAGATGATATGTGCATACATTGAACTTGTAATGTCTGGTCACGCCTTCATCGGTGACAAGAGCAGGATTAGTAAGCATGAGCAGACCCATCAGATGGGTAAGTCAGGTCGGGTTTGGGTCGGATCAAAAATGGGTCGACCCATATTTGACCCATTTAACCTGTTTTGACCCATATTCATATAATGTAAATCAAGTGACTCATACCCGACCCGACCCATACCCAACCCGACCCGTATTTAGGTCTCCATATCTTTATAGTAATTTTCAATAGTATTTATCCTCAAGAGAGTGTGTTTGCATTGTGGATGCATATTAATTTCTTCAAAACTACAGGACTAAGCTTGTTCCTTTTAGTGATTTCCACATTGCACTGGATAAATCACTAGGGAAACCTGGGAGCCATCCTAGGCAAGTCCTAATGTTCCAAGGCTACTGAATATATAAGGGCGGTGAGAAGAAGGAAAAATTCTGCGTCATATCCTTCAGACGATCAGCTTATTCTGAAGTTCTGAGGTGCTGGATCAACCGGGCATAATAACTATGTATCTGTTCCCTTACTATTATTTTCTCTTTTCATAAGTTATGTATCTTTTCCGTTGAGGTAATTTCCTTGCTACTTATTTTGATCAATTTCAATCCTGAATTTGTTTTGCATCATGCCATCCAATCTAAAACTAATCTCATGCAACATGAGGTCTGTCTATTACGGCTGAATTTGGAGATCCAAACATCACCCCATTTGGTAAGGGTCCATTAAAGTTTTAGATTTGCCAATTACAATTCTCATATACACGTAACAAAGAACATTGGGATACTTTCCCAAAAATCATGCAATCGACATCGCATGCATTGAGAAAAGAGTAAGAAGAACCATAAATTATTCATTTGATCTAACCTAATTCAAATGGGATGTGGACTGCCTTTGAGGAACGTCATACATACACGATGAGCAAAATCAATAGAAGACTAGCTAATGGTAGTTACTTTTTATGATAGGGAAAACACAGAATGGAAGATCGTACCGGCTTCCAAAGAAGTGATAATTGTTCAGATACCACAGAAAGAAAAGGCATCTTTTGTCTAAGTGATGTCAAGAACTGCACTCTTTTCTCAAGATAAAGTCGACAGCATCCTCAACAGTATCCACAACCTGCATAGGTAAACAAAAAAGAGTTTGATCAGGATGAGTGATTTTCGAATTCATTTTTAACTTTGGAAAATTTAGGGAGAAGACAAATTCCCCACAAAAAATGTGCATGGTTTTAAAATACTGACATTTCGCTAGGCTGAATAGGAAAAGGGTTCGCTCAGTCATGTTTCATCCAGCCAAGTTAGAATTCACAAATCACCCAGAGCATAGCAAATCAAGGTACGTAAGTATGGGACACCTCAAACACTTAAGGCCATGTTTCATGGCCATGCAATTATGAAAAGGAATCCCGTTTTAAGCAATCAAATTCCTAGGAATGGGTTTTTTTTTCTTTGTTGTTCGGTCTCAAATTACCAGTGAAGAGAGAAATGTCCAACGTGAGTTGCCGAATGAGGTTAAAACATGTCAGAAATGGAATGTGTCTCCAATTAACATGTACAAAGCGGAGGACAGAAACAGAGCAAAGAACCACATAAGATCCCTCAACAATTTCCCGATCATTGTCCTCCAAATGATTTTACAATTCACACAAGCATTTTTACGAACCGATTATATAAAACTCATCAAAATATTGCAAGTCAAGCATTTTTCGCACAAAATCCATAGTGATGAAGATGAAGCCATTTTTTAACATCAAACTACTGCACAAAAGTTACTATTGTAATTATGATTAATGGATCAATGAAAGCCAATAAATTAAGATACGTCTTTTCTGATCACGTATCTTTTTTGGATTCATTAATTTCCTAATCTTTTATGTTCACGTATCTATTGAGTTCATGAATTTTCTAGATTCATGTATCTTTTAGTTCATGTATTTATTGAGTTCATGAATCTCTTGAATTCACGTATCTCTGGATTCATAAATCTCTTGAATTCATATATCTCTTGATTCATGAATTTTATGGATACATGCGTCTATTTAATTCATGTATCTCTTCAGTACATGAACTAAAAAGCTCTATAAATAGATGGGAGCATAGACCTTCATTATGGTTTTTTGGTTTTGGTTTTTCTGACTCGATTCCAAAAGGCTTTACTCTTCTAATTTTTCCGAGTGTGCTGGTTCAATTGAATGGTTCGACTGAGTCCTGTTTGCATAATGCTAATCCAAACAGGTTCGAGGTGTTATATCTTAGGAGGCATAGTTCATGAATCTGCGGAGCACCTTTGGCAGGAACTAATCGCCTTAAGGAGATTCGAATATCCGTACCTCACCTCTAATTTTATGTTATTTTTCAGTGATATCTTATTTTCTTCTTCTCCAAGATTGGTAAAAGGAATGATATTATAAAGTTGTTATCATCTTCTTTATATTGATGTTCTGATTACAACAAATAGTTTGCTTTCTCTGAATTAATTTCCAACAATCTTAAGGCGATTATATCACTCACTGTTTGTTGTTCTTGTCAGATTATTGAGATGGCTGAAAACTATCAAGTGCCCTTCAATGTCCTGAATGTTTCGGGAGACGTTCCTATGGTCGATTTGACCATTGCTATGGAAGATGTTCAACCCTCAGGGTCTGAATTTGTAGCAGCCAATGCTACGGGCCCTTTGGCCAACACCAATTTTGGTGGTGCGGGTACAAGTCATATGACTGGTATGCCCGGGACTGTTTTTTAGAATAGTACAGACCAAATGGCTTTTGGCTTCGTTTCTGGAGGGGTAGTTCAACGAACCTTGCCTACTGTGATGGCAACACCTTCAGTTACAGCTAATGAGAGATTATATGTTGTGGTAATGTACGAAGCATCTCTGGTGTCAAACACTAATAGCTGGTGGCTAGACACAGGTACCACAAATCACATATGTGCAAATAAACACATGTTCTCATCTTATGAGAAGGCTGAAGAAGATGAAAAGCTTTATATGGCTAACTCTGCATCAGCAAAGATTGCCGGAAGAGGAAAGGTGATCTTGAAGTTTACATCTGGTAAGGAGGTCGCCTTGTTGAATGTGCTGCATGTACCGCAGATTCGGATAAATCTAATTTCTGGCCTCATACTTGTCAAGAAGGGTTTCAAAGTTGTATTTAAATCTGACAAGTTTGTATTATCAAAAGGAGGGATGTATGTGGGGAAAGGGTACTTGTGTAATGACCTGTTTAAGGCCAATGTGGCTGTCATTGATATAAACTCGAAGTATGTGTACCCAAAGACTATTAATAAAGAAAAGTCTTCAGTTTACACTATTGTGTCTCCTTATCTATGGCATGATAAATTAGAACATGTAAACTATGGTACAATGAAGAGAATAGCAAACTTGGGGTTAATTCCAAGATTTGAGTTGGATGCCCGTTACAAGTGTGAGACTTGTGTTGAGGCCAAGTTTGCCAAGAAACCTTTCAAATCCATTGAAAGAACAAGTGAACCTCTACAATTAATCCATAGTGATCTATGTGATTTAAAGTTTATAGAAAGTAGAGGTGGAAAAAAGTACTTCATCACATTTGTGGATGACTGTACTAGATTTTACTATGTTTATTTACTAACTAGCAAAGATGAGACTATGAGCATGTTTATTAAGTATAAAAATGAAGTTGAAAACCAACTTAATAAATGAATCAAAGTGCTTAGGTCAGATAGAGGAGGAGAATACAGTTCAATCAATTTAAAAGAGTTTTGTGCTAGTTTTGGAATAATTCTCCAAACGACTACACCTTATACTCCATAACAAAATGGAGTTGCTGAAAGATTGAACATGACACTAAAGGAGATGGTTAACGCCATGCTTTTGAGTGTAGGTTTACCTCAGAACTTGTGGGGAGAGGCAGTTTTAACTGCAAATTTTATTCTTAATAAAATACCCCACAAAAAGCTAGGTAAAACTCCATACGAGTTATGGAATGGAAAGTTACCATCCTACAATTTTCTAAAAGTGTGGGGATGCATAATGTGATTTATAACGGTAAGTCTAGACACATTGTCATAAACACAATACCGTAAGGCACACAAAACCGTAAGGTAGTTGCTCTCAAATTGAATCGTTTCTTTAGACTTTGTAAAGTCAAGGGAAAATATTGTGGATCCGCTGACAAAAGGTTTGTCAAGAGAGCAGATAAACTGCGCATCGAGGGGAATGGGTTTAAGAGCCTTAACCCAATAAAGAGATTCCAGGGTGGAAACCTAACCTATGCGATTGGAGATCCCATGGTCTAGGTTTAATAGGACAATGCAAATTTTGGAAACTCTAGTGTAAGCACTGTCTCCTATTCCTATGATGCAACAGAACTTTCCTACAGCGTTATTAAGGGTACGCTATGCGTTTAATGATTCCTATAACTTGGAATGTAACATCCAAGTGAGATATGATAGGATATCTTTAATAGGAATGCACCTATATGCGTGGAGCTGGCCGACTCTATGAAAATCTTTAAAGGCTAGATTTTCTAAAGCACGCATGAATCCCAAGAGGTTCATGGCTGAAAGAACGAACACAACCGAGAACCAATCTTGAATTGGAAATACTCCGTGTGAGGTTTATTGTCTAGGCTTACACAAACAACTAGCGATTCAAGGCTTAGTCCATCAACTAGTTAAGGAAGTCCAATAGGCTTTCACTAAAGAAGGTTCAAAGCGAAAGCTACCTATCTTGATGCGGTGTATTTCAACAGGCATGTTCAGATTCCTTCGACTCAAAAATGTTTTGTTGATTCATTAATGTGGGGGATTGTTGTAATTATGGTTAATGAATCAATGAAAGCCAATAAATTAAGATACGTCTTTTCTGTTCACGTATCTCTTTTGGATTCATGAATTTCCTAATCTTTTATGTTCACGTATCTATTGAGTTCATGAATTTTCTAGATTCATGTATCTTTTAGTTCATATATTTATTGAGTTCATGAATCTCTTGAATTCACGTATCTCTGGATTCATGAATCTCTTGAATTCACGTATCTCTGGATTCATGAATCTCTTGAATTCATGTATCTCTTGATTCATGAATTTCATGGATACATGCGTCTATTTAATTCATGTATCTCTTCAGTACATGAACTAAAAAGCTCTATAAATAGATGGGAGCATAGACCTTCATTACGGTTTTTTGGTTTTAGTTTTTCTAACTCGATCCAAAAGGCTTTGATATACTTTTCTACTCTTCTGATTTTTCTGAGTGTGCTGGTTCAATTGAACGGTTCGATTGAGTCCTGTTTGTATAGTGTTAATCCAAACAGGTTCGAGGTGTTGTATCTTGGGAGGCATAGTTCGTGAATCTGCGGAACACCTTTGGCAGGAACTAATCGCCTTAAGGAGATTCGGATATCCGTACCTCACCTCTAATTTTATGTTATTTTTCAGTGATATCTTATTTTCTTCTTCTCCAAGATTGGTAAAAGGAATGATATTATAAAGTTGTTATCATCTTCTTTATATTGATGTTCTGATTACAACAAACAGTTTGCTTTCTCTGGATTAATTTCCAACAGTTACCTTAAGCCATTATTCTTATTTCTTATCCTCTTTGTGTTTTGAGTCAAAGACCAATCACAAGAACTGCAAATGGGGTGACAACATGATGCTTGTCGCTGATGTCTCCATAAAGAATCCAAACAAGTTTCACAATGGCAAGAGAGAGAGGATTTCGCCTAGTAGAGGGATGTGAGGGCTATAGAATCAAGAGGCAGGCGAAACTCACGTGGGAAGGATTTGAAGATGATGAATGGAGGGAGGGAGAGAGAAACTTCTGGTTTTGTAGGATTTAAAGAGGATGACGCTCAGACTACTGAGTGGGTAGAGTTCGCAAATGTTTTATTTTCTAGGAATTCCAGTACCACCTCTACCTAAGCAATCCAATTCTGCATTTTAAAGAGAATCCATAACCTAGGTAATTTGATTTACGCAATCATAGAACCATCCAAAGATGAGTTGCAATGGGATCTCATTTCCTTTTCTTACTCCAAAGTGAACCAAACAAGGCCTAAGTGATTGCACAATGTACTATACTTCTTAATGTTTTCCTGGTGGAATCTAAGATCTGCATTCTCAACCATTACTTTCCACTAGGAACACAGATATAAAATCTCTAAACCAAAGAAGTGAACATGCTGGAATGAACACGACTCACATACGTAGGAACCTACCATCAACTCACCCCAACATACATACGAGGAAGAGTGAGGGAGACAGAGATGTGTAAATTTTGTTAAGGGTACAAATACTCACCAAGTCAGCAGGGAACTCTGAATGATTATTTTTTCCCTTGAATACCCCAGTCCTGGTTAATATAGAAAACCAAGGATCTCCTCCTGAAGGAGTTGTTGGTTGTATTGGTGATTACGTTTCGAAATAAATTCACTGATATAATAAACTATAATTTTTGGTATGAAATATACCTGCCGTGCACCTCTAATGTTGATTTTTTTATTATCTCCTATCATGTATAGGGTTTTGAAACAACGAATTCCAGAGTCTGTAGTATTCTCCACATCTAGGTTGCTTAACAAAGATGGCATAAGATTCCTTAACATTGTCTCAGCATTTCCATAGGCATATGCCAGAGGAATGGGATGTATTCTGCAGAACAGGGACAAGTAAACAATGCGCAACATAAGATTGAAGATTAATGCATGTCGCTATGCTGCATTGAGGCAAATTAGGCCTACACAAGGATCTTATAGGCCAATCTTTATTTTTTTGCGGAGAATATTATATCAAACTCCATGCAAAACTAACCATCGAGAAGCAGAAACCTCACTATTACCTGTTATAGATTGCTTCTAATGCAATCCTGAAAGCTCCCATACCCAGACGTTCAGCAGGAAAAGTGGCCTGCCTTTACACTTTGTCAACTAGTCATCAGCTAGTCTTTAGTTCCACCGAGGCTTCAAAAACTCTTAAGTATTTACAAATAATCATTCGCACACTTTGTCTCTTACCTAAACAATTGCATTCTCTCTTAGTACAATCACTTCTTCCGTGTGTATACAAATAATTTTGGCACCCTTGCTAGCTTTTAGGATCAATACTTAGTGAAGAGATAGATCTCAAGAACACTCGATGTGCTTCAATTTTTCTTGTTGCAGACACTCAATGACAAGCTACATTTAACTTGTGGTTTGTCCTTATAGGCCTCCATAAACAACTCTATGTTTCAACCGTTTCCTCACTGTCACATAGCATTTGATTGTTTTACCGCATAACCACTACCTTCTTTTTCTTTCGTGACGTGTTGTTGTGGCCACCTTCTACGACTCTCAACCATTTCATATTCACATATCAAAGAAATGACCTGCTCATAAACGTTATTTACAAAAAATCCTAATTATTAAACCGCATCACCGACCTCCCTCCTCTTCTTTAAGGTAGCAATTTTGTGTTCATATGAAATATCCTACTTAACTACTCCTGGTCAAATATTGCTATTTCGCACCCTTGTTTCAACCATCCGATTCGAGACAAAATAATGAGTTTCATTTTTATCACATGAAAAAGGAACTTTGAGAAAGAGTATTTAGAAATCATCAGCAAATGAAAAAAAAAATCAAAATGGTAAGGAGAGGGAGCAGAAATTGGAGGTTACAAATTTTGTACAATGCTGCGAGACCTACTATAGCGTTGGCAATTTATTTACCATACTTGTAAAATTTCAGAGAAGGTGGTTATTCACTAATTCATTTCAAAGTCGGTAAATTCCCAACGGTGTCGTTAAGTTTAATAATTCATCTGACAATTAAATTGACGGTCATGCTTTCTTTTATGGACTGTACTGGATATTTAGGTTGGCCGGGTCCGCCTCTGTGGGGACTAGATAACATTAATAAATAAAAGATAAAAAAAAAAGGTAAGAAAGTCAAAAAAGCAAAACGAAGAAATGAAAGATGGGCGGCTCGTGCGCGGAGTAGAGGGGAAGGGAGAGACAGAGAGAGCGCGCGGGGAAGATAAAAAAAATGGCTGCCGGAGATTGAACCCGTCGTCGCTCCTTCCAGAATCGGCGCGTCGATGTTAATTTTCAGTCGCCGACCCGCCGGCGGGAGCCATGTCTGCTGTAAGTGGGTTGACTTCTTGTGAAAGTTTGGAACTTTGTCGATTCCGTTTGCCGAAAGTGCGAAGCATCGCGTTGGCCAAGTCGATCAGGGATTCCGGGCTTGTGCATTGACGTGGAAATACGAAATTGTTCCTCGCCTTCCAAATAAACCGAAGGATAACAGCTACCAGTTCAAAGGTGAGACCTTTCCTTTTCTGTAATGGAAGATTCTGAAGCCACACTTCAATTCGTGTTATATTATGATCTGAGAAATGGATGTTTACTGCAGGGTTCGTCCAAATCGGTTTCGTCCAGGGGCATGATAAGAAGAGATGCTCCAATGATTCCACCTCCTGAGTGTGGAAAGGGCAGGCTGGGCTAGGTGAGATTCTCCATTTGTATAGGTTCTCCGTTGTGGGAATGATATTTCGGCATATGCCATATAGGAACATTCGAACTCTTGGGGTAGTTTGCATCTGCCAAATTTGGCTCCATACAGTGCGGGGTGGCTGAAAAGAGGATGTAGCTAGTAAAATGGTTTTTCTCTGTCTCTGATTTGATGGGATGCACCCTTTACCGAATAAATGCCTTCCTTAGTAGTTGTCCATATCGTTTTATGTGTGTGGCCTGAGGATTTAGTGGCACAGCTAAAACTTCACTCACCATCTGTTCATCAAATAAGATTCTGAGTTCCCCAGTATTATCAATTCCAAGACATTCTTTGGTTTTTTGTCTCATTGACTGATAGCATTTGATTTTATGGCCTTCGTCGCCAAAAAATATGATTTCTGTCCCAAACATTTCCTCGTCGGCCCATAGCATTTTGCTTGTTTTTCCTACAACAACTCTATTATTGCCTCAAAATGTGTTGATGCAGCGACATTCTACGACTTTTAGCCATTTCATATTCACCTATCAAAGGGATGATCTAGTCAGAAATATTATCTAGCAAATTCCTTATTGTCCCCATTTTTCAAGTAATTAATTTTAAGTTCAAATGAAAATCCTACTTTGCTACTCCTGATCAAATATTGCTATTTCTCTCTCCTGTTTCAATAGTCCGATTTTAGTAGATAGCAAAAGAGAAAAGAGGGGTTGTCTTGACAACAATGATAGAGCATTTCTGTGTTTACCATGTTTAGAGATCATCCGCAAATGAAAAATCAACATAATAAGAAGAGTGAGTAGATTGGTATCAACTTCAATTGAATACTGCAATTTGGAACAATTGTGTGCAAATTTGAGGTCAGAAAAGGTCCACTCAGAACAGTTCAACTTGCATTGGTTGGAGGTCTTTTCTTTCTTTATTTATGTAAGTTAAACAGAACAAGCCAGCTACGTTGTGCTTGAAATACACATTTCGCAAATATCTATTCCACCATTCCCTCTCCCTCAACAAACATTTTTTTTTCAATCGCATCTACAAATTCAACAGAAATACACTCCTCATATTATGGTCAGTCAATTTCATCTTCTATATAACTATTTTCAGAATATTTTAAGAATTCGAATGGTATGTTCACCCGGCAATTTTGGTCTTTTGTTTACCTCGGTCCTCATCAACTAATAGCAATTTGATTTTATGGTCTTCATACTAAAATACTATAAATTTCTGCTTCATCCATGTTCTCACAGACCCTTAGCATTTAAATTGGTTTTCTTATAACTACTCCATTACTTTGTTAAGAATATTGAGTCAGAGGGAGAGAGAGAGAGAGAGATCTGCTAAGCGGAGCAAGCTACTGCTATGGCAAGCTCAGATGCAAGAATGTCATGGGGGAGTGAATATCAAGTGTTTCTAAGCTTCAGAGGACCCGACACTCGCGATTTATTCACTGACTTCCTCTACCATAGTTTGATTGATGTTGGAATCTGCGTCTTTCGAGATGACGAAGAGCTACGTGTTGGTGAAAGGATTGATGGATCGCTTCAGCGAGCGATCAACGACTCCAAGATCTACATACCCATCTTCTCTCGAACTTATGCTTCAAGCCAATGGTGTCTCCGTGAGCTTGCACAATTGTGGAGAACACCTCCAAATTGAAAGGTGATAAAGTGATCCTACCTATTTTCTATGACGTGGAACCTGATGATGTTAAGTTGAAAACTCCGCTGTATCATGATGCCATACTCAATTTGGAACGTGAGAGAAAGTTGAAGGATGAGCAAGTAAATGCATGGAGAGAGGCACTCAAGGTGGTTGGTGCAATAAAGGGGTGGGAAGCCAAGAAAGGGTAAGCTAACTATTTTCGAGATGCTTGTTTCTCCAATATTCCTGAACCTTCATCATAAGCATAAAAACTCCAATATGATTGAGTGAGATTAAATGATGAACCTATGCTACATTTGTCAATAAATGTGAAACTACTTAACAAGGTCATCTTCTATTATGGGAAAATAATGATATTAATAGCTAGGTAGCTAAATTAACAATTGATTGTGGGCATTGGGAGGAAAAAGAATGGGATAATAATTAAATGCCATGCATGTTTCTATCTAATAATAAATTTTTCAATACGTTAAACATTTCTTCTCATGAACACGTTCAGCTTCTATGGCGGTCACTCGAACATAAATGATAAAATGAAATTTCCAAAAACTTATATATTTATACGTCTATTTTGTGTGAATATTGTTGCTAAACTCACGTTGGAATCAAGTCCAAATTTCGGTTCACGACATGGCACATACGTTGCACTAAGTATGTTTCGGAGTGATGTTAATGTCCAATATTGGCTCTTAGAAGATCACTTCTGAATTGTTTTTGTTTTCTGGATGGTACTTCTAGATCGTTAAGGGTCCATTATTTGGCCAATTATTGTGTAGTTTATTCAGTGCTTGAATAATATCACTTCTAGCTAGGTAATCGTGATTTAGCATTGTGCCCCAACTAAAATGGTTGTCCATTGTGCCAGCTATGGTGAACTGATCAAATTTGTAGTTGAGGAGGTCTTGGAAAAGTTGAAGACAAAAGATAGACTGGTAACTGAATGTTTAGTCGGAATTGAAAATCGAGTTTTAGCGGTCAAGGAATTGTTAGATGTCAACTCTGACGATGTGCGGCTCATTCAAATTCATGGCATGGGGGGTATCGGTAAAACAACTCTGGCCAAGGTTGTCTTCAACCAACTCTCTTCTCAATTTGGAAAGCATTGCTGTTTTCTTGAAGATGTACGAGAAAAATCATCAAGTGCTAATGGCTTAGTTGAGTTGCAAAAAAAGCTATTATTGAACATCGGCGTTCGTGCAGGAACAAACCACATTGATGAAATTGATAATGGAATTAAGAGAATTAGAGACGCACTTTGCAATAAGAGAGTCCTTATTGTATTGGATGATGTTGATAAGGGCGAACAAGTGGAGATATTGATTGGAAACAGGACTTTGTGTTCAGGATCTAGGATATTGATTACAACTAGAGATGAACATGTTTTGCAAATTAATAAACTAAATTATGGAATTTTATATTATGAAATGGAGTTGATTAGTACTGATCAAGCACTTGAGCTTTTCAGTAGGCATGCATTGAATAGCAACTTGCCTTCAAATGATTATAATGACCTTTCAAGAGAAGTTGTATCTGCTACTGGGAGACTTCCGTTGGCTCTTGAAGTAATTGGTTCACTCCTTTTTCGAAAACACGAGAAAAATGGAAAGAAACATTGGACAAGTTAAGACAAGCACCTCACAAGGGTGTTTTTGAAAAGTTGAAGATCAGCTATGATGCCTTAAGTGTCGAGCAACAACGAATTTTCTTGGATATTGCATGCTTTTTCATTGGTGAGGATAAGACAAATGCAATTTACTTCTGGGAAGATCGTGAGCTTCTCCAAGGTGATGGGGTCAATGTCCTCAATAGAATGTCTTTGATAAAAATTAAAGAGAACAAGTTTTGGATGCATGATCAACTCAGACATCTTGGAAGAGAAATTGTTCGCCAAGAAAATCTAACGAATTTTGGAAAGCGTAGTAGGTTATGGATTTGCAAGGAGATCCTTGATACATTAACCACAAAGGAGGTAAAGTACCTCAGGAGAAACCTCATATTTTTTCTAATAGAAAATCCTTTACTCTACTTCAGCATGCTCTTTTTTCTTTCTTCTTTTTCCCATTTTAATCCTTTCCTTTGAAATAGAATATTGAATACCACTCTTTTTTTTTTTTGCTCTCATTTTGCAGATGAAGAATGTTGAAGCATTGGATCTGGATCTACATCAAGACCTTGATGTCGATATAAAAAGTGAAGAAATTGGAAGGTTTGAGCATCTAAAGTACCTCAAATTAAATGGGGGGACCTTTGTTGGTAACTTTGCAAGTGGTCTTACCACTTTAAGCTGGTTTTCTTGGAGTAATCCTTCATCTAAGCCAACCACCGTGCACTTAAAGAGTGTGGTGCACTTAAAGAGTGTGGTCGTTCTTCAATTTTCAGACAATGACTTCATAGATGATTCGAATCTACAGAGCTTAGTCAAGGTATGTAATATGCTTATTTCTATTATATTTTCTTTGAAAGTAGTATTTAATCATTTATTGTGTTTATTTTGACAGATGGCCAGAAAATTGAAAGTTCTTTCTCTTATAGCGTGTTATGGAATAACTAGAACACCGGACTTCTCTGGATGCCCGAATTTAAAGAGGCTTACTTTCAATCGTTGTGCGAATTTAAGAAAAATTGATGGTTCTATAGGGAAGTTGAAGTGTCTGATTGAGCTGAGGATTTCTTTTTGCTTTTTACTTGGAGATTTGCCTGAAGAAATGGGGGGCCTGGTGAATCTGCAGTACTTCTATGTACAGTGCTGTTGGATGACAAAACTTCCAAATTTCACATGGAAGTTGAAATTATTACGGGAGGTGCATTTTGAAGCTATGCTGTTAACCTTAGTTTCAGCAAATTCATGGGAGTTATCTAGTGATATTGGAATGCTTGAGAAGCTGGAAGTGCTTAAAGTCAATAGTCCCAGTTTAAAAGGTCAACTTCCTTATGAAATCAAAAGTTTACCCTTTCTAAGAATCCTAGATTTATCAGATGCATTTGTTAGTAAAGTTCCAGAGACCATTAGCATGCTTCCTTGCCTGCAAAGATTGAAGTTGATGCAATGTCATGAAATTCAAGAGTTGCCAACTCTTCCAGCAAGTTTAACCCATTTACATGTGTCATCCAATTCATTGCGGGTAATCCCAGATCTTTCAAAATTGACTAAGTTGGTTGAGCTGTATCTACATGATATGGGAGAAGGAGGAAATAAAATTTATACCAATGAGTTATGGTGGATTGGGCGGTTATCCAAACTAACCAACTTGAGTTTGAGACTTTACAATATCCCCCTCCTACCGAGCTGGTTTCCCTTACCCTGTTAAGCACACTTGATTTGCACGGATTTGACCTACAATCCTTTCTGCAGCTTCCCTTGTCTCTACAAAAGCTACGCCTTGATAATTTCAATTCAACTATGTCACTCTCTCTGGACCTGAGAAATTTGTCATGTTTAGAGCTCTTTGAGTCTTCAGTGCAGGAATTTCAACTAGAAGGGGTTCAGCTTCCAAATTTGAGGGAGTTGCGTGTGCTAAAATGTGTACCCCTCAAGAGATTCTGGCTATCAAGCATGAGGAAGATGAAAGATGTTGAGGTGAAGGATTGTCAAGAGCTAGTGGAGATCCAATTTCGTTGGTTAGAATCACTGGAGGCATTGTCTATTGAATCATGCAGGTCCTTCGAAAGGCTAGTTTATGTGGGGGAAGCTGGGACTGATAACAACGAGTCTTCTAATGAGTTGATTAGTCGTGAAGGGAGACTAATCATTCCATTGAGAGCCTTAAATAAATTGCGAAGTTTCGTTCTGGGGGGCTGCAATAAGATACTTGAGATACAAATTCTCGGTACAACGGAATCATTGGAATACTTTGAACTTCATAACTGTCGGTATGTGCAAAGTCTTGGTGGTTTGTCAAACTTAAAGAACCTCAAGTCTTTCAAAATCTTTCACAACCATCAACTACGGGTTGTCAAGGGCCTCGACGATCTAGAGTTTTTGGACGAGTTACAAGTTTGTGGATGCAGATCGTTGGAAAGGTTGATTGATGTGTCGAGCACGAAATTGCCAAATACTTGCCACATGCTAATCTTCGGTTGGAGGAAAGACTTTCGGGGCTGCCTTGAGTCTTACAAACACCATAAGGTGAGTCTCGCGGAAGCATCTCTCTATCGTGGAGTTAACATTTGATTAACTGAAAAGAGAGATTTTATGTTTTAGTTTACATATTGTTATCGGACCAATGAAGATGTCATTGATAGATAAAGATGCATACAGCTTGATCTCTTTTATTTTGGCCCACCCGCAAGTTTTATTTTCCAATTGTGTTTTCTCATTTTTCTTTTCTCATTTTCTACTCCTTTTACCCTTTTTTCGTTCCTTTCCATCCATGAGGAAGTCTCAATTTTGGATAAGCTTGGGGACAAGGTCAGTTGGTATCCAAATAAGTGGAAGAACCTCAGTAATCCAGAAGAAATGTCATTGTTCAGTTTGTTATTATTTAAAAATGTTCTTTTTAATGTTTCATACGTCTTTTCACGTGTCATAGACAATTTGCTCATTGTATGTAAAGGATGCACTCTTAGAGCATAGGTCATGTGGTTCACCAAGTTTAACTTAGGTGGATTAGTGTTATTTTCTTCTACTCATTTAACTTGTTGTTACATATGATGATTCTCTCTCTCTAACTCATAACATACTTTTACTCAATCATCTATGGTATGCACGAAAACTTACTAGTTGAATCGATAAGTACCAATATTGGAGGTTTTGAGGTTGTGATCTATAGAACCTGACCTGACAAAACATTTGTATGCATGTACAATTTCAAATAGAAGAGAAACTTCAGGTCAATAAACAACAAAGAGGGAAAGAGGAGGAGGGAAGGCTTTTCTACTTGATTTTACTAAGAGAATTTTCAATTGGATGACATAGTTAATATGATAAGGCTTTGTGAACTTGAAATGTGTATTCATGAGTAATTCATTAAAAAAAAAAAAAACTATACCTTTTCCAAAGCATGGCCTTGCCATTGATTGCTTTGTTTAGGGCTAAAGAACACCACAAGTGCCGTAACTTTTGTACAACGCTCACTTGAGTACTATAACTTATTTTTCGACCACTCAAGTGCCGTAACTTCTAATAAGTCTTTACTTGAGTAGCATAACTTTCAATCGATCGCTTTAAGTGTCAAAAACTTTTAGAAACGTTCACCCGAGTGCCGGAAATCCAATGTGGCATGACACTCGTGATGAACGTTTTTAAAAAGTTTCGTCACTCAAGTGAATGCCATACATAAGTTATGGCACTCAAGTGAGCGTTATATAAAAGTTATGACACTTGTAATATCCTTTTCCCACTTTGTTTTTCAACTCCATCCAACCTGATGTTTTATTGGTGGGGTGGTCATTTAGTTTAGCATTGTCTAGGCTTGGTAATTTGTCAATACTACGACATTGTTTCTCATTTTTCTTTTCTTTATTTTTTGTTGTGTCATGAGGGAATTCATATATTCAGTGGATGTCATACCCATGAAATATCCAATTACCCTCATGGAGCTAGTAAGGTTTGAGCCAAAACTTGGTTTGTTGGCGCCAACATGAATTGTTTCTACCGGTTAGCGAGGAAAACTGAACTCGTGTCATGCACATTACCTGCACACATTTGTCTCTTCCTTAATTATTGCTTAAGATTTTTTATTCTAAAAAAAAGCAATGGAAATCTAATTGGTGGATGATGTATTTCTGCATTCTCCCTATTTTTTACAATTAGATTAAAAATCACTTAAATAGAAATTAAAGTAGTTGATCTCTCAGGTATTTATTTTTTCAATCATGAAGATTTCATTTCAGGCAGAGTGTAAAGTCAATCTCTGCCACTCATTTAACTTTTGATGCGTAGGTTGACTCTTGATATTGACTTCTTCAATAATTTAGTCAATTGTGTACTTGAAAAGTTCTTAATTTAGCTGGCTTGGGAACAAAATCAGTTTTCATCAAAAACATTTTGTTTCATCATCCTTCTTCGATAACTGCGCTAGATTAAAAAAGGGGAAAAAAAGAGAGGAGAAAAGGCTTATCTATTGATTTATAACTAGCCTTGGTCATTTTTTTGGTAATAACATGTTTCTCTATCTTGGAAGCTTTTATCTAAGGCAGATTAGGTATCAAGCACGTAGAATATCTTATTGATCTCATGTACCAGGTAGGGGATGAGTTAATGACCAGGTGAATGTTGCTTCAATGTAAAAATGTTTGCATTTTGTGACGTGAGAAAATGAAATGATTTGATGTGCATAATCTGCGTACACAATTTCTTTCCTTAATTCCTAGAGATTGACTGGTTCCTTTTATATATAGATCATTTGTTGTATTTCAATCTCAACAAACGCAGTTGACCTACATATTTGACTTTCATCAGTATCTTTCGAGGAATTTAGAAGAGCCTCTCTCTATGTTCTTGCATATATTATACATTGACAAAGAGATTAAACATGATAGACATTAGTTGATATGTATTACTGGTTGATTTGACTGCATAATTTTATCATCTTATTCCTTTTTTGAAACTTTCTTGCAAGATTGATTGCGGTTTTATATTTCAGGAGTCGTGCTTTGATTGGATATGCGCATGTTTCGGAGGAGGCTTATGAAGTTTTGGAGACAACTCGCATCATACTTGCTAGCATGCTGAGATGGAACTACCACATATTTTTAGTGGGGTCAATGCCCGAAGGCCTGTAAGATAAGGCATTTCATTTAACAAAAAAAAACAAATATAAAGATGCAATTGGGCTATCAACTGATTTGGGGGAAAATTTCCAATAAGCGCTCGAAGTGGAGCCGTTTTCTCAAAAGAAGGTCCAAAGTGGATAATGTCTCAAATAAAGGCCTCAAGTGGTCTATTTAGTCTCGAATAAGTTGTTTGGCTTTACCAAATAACCAAACCTTGTCCACGTATAGGGGCATCCTCGTCCAAGTACATTTTTTCTTTCTCGTTTCATGTTTTTGCTTTCTTTCCTTTCTTTTTCTTTCTGCATCTTTCACGCCTCTTTCACTCTGCCTCACATCCTTCTTCAACGCCATCATCAGCCCCCCTCTCTTTGCCATCTCGTTGTATGATCAGCACCAGCTTTTCTTCGAAGCAAGTCATTACAGCAGAACCGAGCTTATTGGAGATTCTCAGTTTCACTTCTCAATTTGGTTTGTAGAAGATTCCACAAAACAAAAGCAGGTGAACTTACAAAATTGATTCCTTTATTTCAAGATTCATTGCAAATTTCAGTCTGATTTGAGCCTCTTCCTTTGAGGCACCCCACACGCCCCTTCAGATGTTTGAAATGCTTGAATGGGTCTATTATGTTTTAACAATGGATGATTTCAAATTTCTAATGTGATTATACCATTGTCCAGGGCTTCAGTATATCAAATTGCCTGATGCCAATAAGTTGTTGAGCAAAATAGGGATCGCAGTTGCTGGGTTTGCGGAAGACTTAGGATACATCGAGTTTGATGCACGTTGAAGGTGAGAGAAGAGATGTCGCTGAAGGGAGAAGTTGCGTTGCCTGAGTTGGACAAAGAGGTGGTTGCGGAGTCTCGGCAGGGAAGATGTTGCAAGGAAGATGAATCAATTGGTAATGATATTAGCTATAGGCTTAAAAGGAGTTGTAGTGTTATTGCTAGGAACAAGAGTGCACGATAATCATATAGGCATGACATTTACAACAGCTTGCGACTGACTACTAGAAGCAAATCAGAAAGGATGTAGGCTGTCCGCTGAAAAGCGTTCTGTGCTCGCCAACTCTTTACTTGTTGAAATTAATGTAAAGCTTGAGTCTATTATATTCAGTGCATTGTCTCTATTCTCTGCAATTCATCGTCCTGGGAAAAAAAAAATCAATGCCAAGTACAAATCTCATAGTTCGAATGGCGCTGAATATCACGTTTGCCACTAGTTATTGAAAATTACTACCGGGTCAAGATAACTGTCTGGTTCAATAGTGTGCTTTGCTCCATGGTCCGAGCTTTTCTGGCCTCTAAGGCACTTGACATGAATGCTTTCTAAGACGTTGCCTTTGGTTTTGGTATATCGCAAAAGTGTCATATTGGCTCACTTCTTGCCGAAGCAATATTCTCCGGACAAGAACTTTTGTAAAACGACATTCTAATACTAGTTGATAGTGACCCAAATCATTTTGTTAGTTTAATCTTACAAAAACCTCCTCAACTCAATTGGCGAGGCTACAGCCAAATAAATCAGGATCCAGATGACATCAACGAAGTTTTATTAATAGAACTGATTGCAAACAGAGCGAAGATGCGAAAAGGTAAGTAAGAGGCCGACCACAGAGTGCTTAAACTTAATAAGCAAATTCAACGCTACCAATTTGCTCATAGTACTTTTTCCTTCGTAACATGTTCTCCACACTCCTAATTCACTCGATATATTGCCCTTTTTCTTGGAGCTCCACAATGACTTCATTCCTCATCCTAAATCACGGCTTCTGAGCTTCTTCCTCAAACTTCTTGTTCTCTAGTTACAAGCATCTTCATCAGCTTCAACAAATCCCTCGAGCCCAATGGTCATTTCGATCATACATGCTTATTAATGAATTCTTCCATGGCTTATTATCGCCTAGATAAATTGTTTCCACACGTATCTTTCTTTTCCTTCGGCTAAGGCTTTAGCGTGCACCACCTAGGGGTGATGTTTCGTTGTTGAGCCACACGACACCAGTGAGCATGTATGTGCCTAGTAACGCCTTGCATAGCTGCTTCCAAAAGTAGCAGTCTTCTGTGCCCATTCATATTGTGATCAGCACCTTCTCGTTGAGCGATTTAATATATGGAAGCCCTGGACAATGGCATTATCACATGAGAAAATTATCCATTGTTAAAGCAAAATAGACCCATTCAGGTATTTCATCGAACATCTTTGGGGCCTTGGGTTGCCTCAAAGGAAGCGGCTCAAATCGGATAAAAATTTGCATTGAATCTTGGGATAAAGGAATCGTACTTTTGTAACCTCGCCTGCTTTGGCTTTGTGGAGTCTTCTTCGAACCATTTAGAGGAGTGAAACTTAGAATCATTAACGACCTCGGTTCTACTGTAATGGCTTGCTCCGAAGAAAAGCTGGTCTTGATCATAACGACAAATGGCAGAGAGAGAGAAAGAGAGAGAGAGAGAGAGGTGGCTGATGATGGCGGCAAAGGCGGATGCGAGGCAGAGCGAGAGGGGGGGAGAGGAAGAAGAAGAAAGAAAAGAAATCACAAACATGAAACAAAGAGAGAAAAATAGAAATATAAAAAGTACTTGGACAAGAATACCCCTGGATGTGGACAAGGTTTCATTAGTTGGTGAAGCCAGGTCTTTATTTTAGAATAAATAGATCACTTCGGACCCTTATTTGATATAATGTGTGGCACCCCTCGACGGCCCCCGAACCGTTAGGATCACCACAGTTCGATTTCCATTCTCTTGCTTGACCTGAAGGTCTATCAATCCTGGGGGTTTACATCTTTTAGATTGGTCCCTGCGCAAAAATATGGCGGAAGCATATCCAACAACTCCCTTCCCTTACTTCAATAACCATAATGCAATGCACACAAACTAAGACATTTATAGGTAAAAGCCGAACACTTTTATTCACTTAAACCAGATGGATATCATTCATCGGTACATCAAAATGCCGTAGTCTTCTATACTCGGCTATACTTCAAAAGATGACCGACATCTCTTCCAACAGTCGTATACTTAAAGTCCATTGATCAGTGTCAGCGTTCAAAAGTTCCTTCCTTTGCTATCCTCCTCCTCGTGGTCATATCCAACCACTTGATCCATCTACCGGTGGCAGTGGCAGCAAAGGTATTTTATCTAGTCTGAAATGTTAGTCCCCAAAGGGGTGAGTACAACCACTCAGCAGTAAAGATCCACCAAACTACACAATGCGTCAAACAGAACAATCAAGGTATCATGAATAAAACACATATCATTCATGCATTCAAGCATACCTCACCTTACAGCCATGCATATATCACCATACAACGTGCATATACCACCATGCACTTGTACTCATATCATCAAGCAGCCATGCATACATCACCATACAACGTGCATATACCACCATGCACTTGTACTTATATCATCGAGCAGCCATGCATGTCATCATGCAACGTGCATATGCCACCATGCACTTATACATGTGTCATCAAGCAGCCATACATATATCACCATGCAACGTGCATATACCACCATGCACTTCATGCTTGCATTCCCATGAGGTTTCATCCCATGCCATATGTACACATCCATGCGCATGATACAATCTCAATTTTTATCTTTCCAGGGACTAATGTTTGCATCCCACAATTTATCGCTTGCATCCAACCTGGCATCACGAGGAACCTCTGGCACACACCTCCGGGCATCCGGCACACACACTCCGGGCATCTCGTGCCCCAACTAGCATCACGAGGTATCCCCCCGGCACACACCTCGGAGCACTCCGGGCATCTCGAAACTCCCGAGGACATCCGGCACACACACTCCGGGCATCCCAACACTCCCGGGGCATCGTCGGCTCACACTTCCGACGGTCTTGTTATTATTTCAATTTATATTCACACATGTATCTCAATTTCAACATGGCATTTGATGCAATAATATCAAAGATCTCAACCAAATTTTCATGCCATATAACATGCCATATGTCATCACATATGCAGCAAAATCAACCACTCAAAGTATTACATCACATGGATGAATTCATTTATTTTTCAAAACACATCAATGTTTCGGATAAATCAGAATGCATTCCTCTAGTTAAAACTCTAGAAAAATTAGTAAAATGATATTAATAAATTCTGAAAACTTGACACATTATAGACGAGACCTAAAGGCAGATATCTCATGAATAACTCCATGCCAAAAGAATCTCACACAAAACAGTATGGTCCATGAATCACAGTTCTCAAAACTTCAATATTTCAACTTGCACAGTTTCGGAAGAAATTTAAATTAAATACCCAAATGAACTCCAAAAATTCTGAAATTTTGACATACCATAGAAAAGTCTTAAATATAAATATCTCATGAAGAAATCGAAACCCAAATCGTTCTATATTAGTAGATATAAACGATTATTTCCCCCTGTTCTCGGTGTCATCTTTTCCAGATTATCATCTTTCAAAAGAAACTCATTTCACCGACCTAAATATGTTTATTTCTTCTAAATTTTTAGTATGTTATTCCTCATAATATTACCTACAACATTCATTAAGGACACACGATTAAATTTTAACTGTATGATTTTATAAAAATCACGAAATCATACTAGGTCGAGGTAGCGTTTTCCCCAGATCCAGTTTCTTCAAAGAACAACGATTTCACCGACCTATTTTTGTTCATTTCCTCTAAACTTTTGATATGTTCTACCTCAAGAAGTACACTAAAACTTTCATTAAGAGAGGAAAGTGAGATTTTACAAGAAAGTTACTTTACAGACCACGAAATCTCTAAAGGTCAGCACAATGAACTCCAGATCTAATTTCTCCAAGGAAAAATCGTTTCACTAACCATTGCTTGTTTGTTTTGCCTAAAATTTTAGTATTTTGTTCTTCAAGATGTTCTCTACAACCTTCATGAAGAAATCGAAACAAGATTCCAACTAAAAAGTCGCATGCAGCACACAATCTCATGGATGGTCGGACTGGTCTTTCCAGAAACAGCATGCTAGGCCAACAAATCTCTCTCCAAAGCTCCGAAATTTCATCCCATCTACCTCAACCAATATTTACCATCTTCTACACACACATCACAGCAAGCAAAGGGTAGGTTTTAGGACTCTACTTGCCTTAAATCGAAGGAAAACACAGCAAAAATGACGGAACTAGGCGACACAACGACGGTCTTCTTCTTCTTCTTCCTCTCGCACGCCCGCTTCCTCTCTTTCTCTCTTCCTCTCTCTCGGTTTCCCTTTCTCTCTCCCTTGGTTGATCCCCCTCATCAATCCGCCTCCCTCTCTTTAATTTTCTTCCCCTACAATCATTTGCAATCATTTGATTGCATGTAGCCACCCAAAGGAGCCAATGGGGGCAGCCACACTTGGCTCAACCTCCTTGCCACTTGGCAACTCACATGCAAGGGTTGATGGGCTTCAATGCTGGGCCAGCCTTGGGCCTTCATGGGCCGGTCGAAGAGGGGGGGCTGCGTGGGCTGGTTGGACTGTCTTTGGGCCTAAAAATCAGCCCACCCTCTCCTATTCCTATTCCATTTAATCCTCATTTAAATAAACACCTAATTTCAACTTATAAGCCCACAAAACTTTGTAATTTAAATCAATAAAATTTTACTTATGAAGTGCACCACCAAGAATAAGATTTCTATATCAATTTGCACCTTAATAAAATCCTTGGGTCACTTTTAGACACATCTCCATCCAAACAATCATCCATTACAATGCTCGGCCTTAAATTAATTGAAATTCATTGATTCAATGGCTAATACAAAATCCAATGGCACTTCCATTACCTAATCATGGTTCATGGTACTCCAGAGGTTGTCATGAGATTTTAGGATGCCACATAATGTCTACTTTGGATACTGATGGGTTTTTTTATATATGATGATGAGCTTAAGTAGGCCCGTCCGCCTATGTTGGGCCTAAGAACCCGGCCCGCAAATTAAGGGCCTATGGAGGAAGGGTTGTGTCTTTTGGGGAAACGTTTTACGTTGAAGAGATACGTCTTTTGGAAAAGACGTAAGAGAGAGAGAGAAAAAAAAAAAAAAAAAAAGGGAACGTACCCTTTGGATTACGTACGTTCTCTAGAAAATCGTTCTCTCTCCCCCTCCAAAAAAAAGAAAAAAGACCAACGTAAGAACAATACACTTACGTTTAGAGTTTCCTCCCCTTAATAGCAGCAGAACGCTCCTCGGTAGAACGGGATCGGGATTCTTCCTCGAACTTCAACATTGGTGTTTTAATCTATGACCAATAAGGTACGCTCGATTCTGTGGTGTATCTTTGATCGGTGATACATGTAATTCCTAGGCTCGTCTTCCACATTCGTTTTAGGGGTTCGATTGTGTATTGGATCCGTTTTAGGGAATCCGTTATTCCCAACATTGGTATCAGAGCCATCGTTCATGTTTCCAAATCCCTTTTCATGTTTATGAATTGATTTTTTCGTGAAACACCGCTGTCGACCAATCGGGGACGAAAAATCCCAACACCTGGGTACTGTTCACCTCTGTTTGTGTTTTTTCTGTAAGTTGAAGTTCATTTTTGATAGCATAGGGTTGAAGCTCTCGTCGATACGAGAAAAACGAGTGGCGGATCGCCGCCACGTGCGGCCGGAACGAACTGGGGTCATTGGCGCGTGCATCGCGCGCGCCGTTTTGGTCCCAGGCACGTGCGACGCACGCGCAAAATCGCTGACGCGCGCACGTACGACGCGCGTGCACAGCCGCTGGCGCGTGGCACATGCTGGTCGGTTCGTCCGACCCGGCCGTCCGGCCCAATCGGTCCGACCCGGCCTTACCGTTCCGACCTAATCCAACGCAACTCCATTGACCGTTAACCTCGACCGTTGACCCATTTTGACCGTTGACCGTTGACCCAACCCATTGACCCGTTGACTCGACCCGGTCATCCGTTGACTGTTGACTGGAGTTGATTGGCGTTGACCTGCGTTGACTACCGTTGACCAGCGTTGATCGATAAAAAAAAAAAAAGGAAAATTATGTATTTTCCAATTTGTTCGTTGTGGATTATAAGTAATCAATTTTTGTTCTGCATTTATTACAGGAACCATGGAAAATTATGTATTTTCCTTTTTTGTTCATTGTGGATTATAAGTAATCCATTTTTGTTCTGCATTTGTTGTAGGAACTATGATGCGTTATGCACGCATGCCTACATTTTCGAGAACGGACGAAGAAAAGGCAAGAATTAAAGGGCTAATAATAGAGTTAGCTAATTATCGGTGGAATGACGATGATGTAGTATCACACGTGGTCATGGTCAATCAGATGATACAAGAAATCATCTGGAGTGGTTATCTTATGCTGGATTTTAAGAAGGTACTGGCCTTAATGAACACTCTTCTACCTGAATGGCAAGCAGTGTTAGATTGCCTATGGGAGGTCAACGTGGTCCCGGATTATAGGAGGCTTACAAAGAGTACTATAGGATCGAGTTAACCAAAACTTCAACCCTTGGAATGAGTGCCACATGGCGCGGAGTGAATGCACATTGGAGGTGGCACGAGAGTTCTTTAAAAGTTTTTTTTTTTGTGGTTGGCCAATGTGCCTTCAGATTTTTTAGAGAATTTTACTAATAGATTAGAAGAGACTTTCCTTACTTATTTTTTAAATTAGTTTGAGATGTTTTAGGTGTAAATATCTCTTTCTATGTTGATATTTTTCCTCTGAATATATTACTTAGTGTAATGGACATGTTTAATTATTGAAAATTCAATGTTATCTATTGCTTTAAATTAGTATGTTAATTTACAATTCATTGTGGGAAGTTCAAGAAAGTTTTAGTGACTTTACTGAACTTATTTTGCATAGAATATTATATTAATTATAGTTTTGAGTTAGGATTTTTTGGATGATGTTGGAAACATGGTGACATTTTGATTCTGAAACCTTACTTGAAATTATTCATTAATATGATGGGTCTATGCAAAGTGGATGCATAAATGATAGGCATTAATAGTTCGTGCATATGTGTTTGATATGTTCAGATCGATGGCTTTAGCAACTAAGAACATAATTGCTTATTTGAACAAAGAAAACAAAATGAACGACGAGAATTGTGAAATATTGAATATGAAAATTCAATATGTGCTTAAAAAGCAAGAAGCAATAAAAGCTCTTGACCATCTTATGGAAGATCTTGAGGATGTTGTGCGCCACCTTGAGCTAACAGAGGACCACCTCAAGGCATTTGAGCGAGATACAGATATTTGCTGTGTTGCTTTCAGCTCAGAAGGAGCTTCAAGCTCTAAGCACAAGCGCATTGATTCGTTCAATATGTGGAAATGCAAGGGATTAAGTCATTCTTGCAAGAAACCAAGAGTTAACCAACATAAGAGAGGAAAACGTCATCGAGTGAAGAGTATTTCAATGGTAAAGTGTTACAACTGTGACCAAAAGGGTCACTATGCTCGCGACTGTCGTGAGTCAAAGAAGGTTGTCACCCCTTGTACTCTTAAGAATTTTGCTTATGTGTCAAGTTCTATATTCTTGTACTCTTAAGAACTTTGCTTATGTGTCAAGTTCTGTATTCTTAACTGAATCTAATCATTTGTGGACTGTAGATTCGGGAGCAATAGACCATGTAACGAAGGATAGAGAATCCTTCGTGGAATTTCGATGGATACCGACCAGAACTAAGTGGATCTATATAGGAAATAACTCCAGAGCTAAAGAAAAAGAATTGGCACCTGCCAATTGAACATGCGTGGTGGACGCACTTTGTTCTTACATGATGTATTGTATGCTTCAGAGATTCGTCAGAATTTAGTATCTGTCTTAGTGTTGGTTAAGCTTGGTTTTAATATGAACTTCCATAATAATAGTGTGGATTTGCATTTGGATACAAATTACTATAGTTGTGATTATTTTCTAGATTGTTTCATTGTATTAAATATTGACTATGGTAATGTCAATGTTTGTTATTCCATTTTCACATCTCCTAATTTATATGATAATGATGTGAACGTGTGGCATGTTAGACTTGGTCATATTGGCCAATAACGTATGAATAGACTAGCCAAAGAGGGCTTGTTGGACAACATTGAAAAAATCGATTTGTCTATATGTGAACATTACCTAGTAGAGAAAACGATAAGGAAAGCATTTGGAAAAGGTAAAAGAGCTGAATTTCTTTTGCATTTAATTCATTCTGACATCTATAGTCCGAATAATGTGAGAGGAAAGTATAGAGCTGTTTATTTCATCACATTTATAGATGATTATACTTGATTCGGATATATCTATTTGATTTCTCATAGATCCGAAACATTGAGTTGTTTCAAAAAGTTTATAAACTTGGTAGAAAATCAATTAGACAAGAAAATAAAAGTTTTGAGATCCGATCGAGGTCGAGAATATTTGTCTGATGAGTTCAGAAATTTATGTAATGAAAAAAGAATAGAAAAACAGTTGTCTAATCCACATACTCCTCAACAAAATGGTGTTGCGGAGAGAAGGAACAGAACCCTACTGGAGATGGTTAGGTCCATAATGGCATATGCTAACTTACCTATCACTTTTTGGAATGACGTGTTATTAATTGCTGCCCATATACTTAACCGAGTGCCTTCCAAATCAGTTACTTCCACTCCATATGAGTTATCGACAAGTAGAAAACCGGACTTAAGTTTTCTTAAACCATTGGGTTGTGCTGCCTATACTCATGAGCCCTCTCACAAGTTTGGGAAATTGGGTCCCAGAGGAAAGAAGAGTATTAATAGGTGAGCAGGAAAGGGGAAATATAACTGAATTTGAATCACGGGATGTCACATTCTTAGATAATGAATTTCCTAAGAAAGGCGAAATATGTGAAGATTACTCCATATTTGAAACCTTGAATCCAGATAATGAATTTAGTGGAGTTCGTCAAAGTGGGAGTAACATGAGAAGTGATGAATTTAATTCAACTCACTATCAATTACAACCATATGATGAGACGATATTGTCATTATCTAATCTGAGTGGGAGCATAATGGGGAATGATGTGCAAGTGTACAATCTCTCATACGGCGAACAAGTCGCAAAAGCATTTCCCGTCGATGCTTTGACATTAAAGGGGAAACTTTTATGGTTGCTCCACGAGATGAAGATGAGCCAAGAAATGTTAATGAGGCTTTAAATTATCCTAGTAATGAAAAATAGATGCATGCAATGGAAGAGGAGATGGAGTCAATGAAGTTAAACCATGTTTGGGAACTGGTTGACATTCCAAAAGGACGCAAAACTATTGGGAACAAGTGGGTTCTCAAAATAAAGCGTAAAACTGATGGCTCGATAGATAGGCATAAAGCTCACCTTGTGGCGAATAGGTATAATCAACAAGAATGAATTGATTATGAAGAAACATTTTCTCCTGTAGTGAGATTTACCTCGATTCGCATTATTCTAGCAATAGTGGCAAGTATGGATCTTGAGTTACATCAAATGGATTTAAAGATTGCTTTCCTCAATGGAGAATTAGAGAAAAAAATATATATGGAACAACCTGCTGGTTGGATTATGAAAGGCCAAGAAGGAAAGGTATGTCGACTTTTGAGATCGATAAATGACCTTAAGCAGTCGTCAAGACAATGGTATATACGTTTTCATAATGCCATAATGGCATATGATTTTACAATGATAGATGAGGATCATTGTGTATATATCAAAAGATCCAAAGATCAAATTGTGATCATATCATTATATGTTGATGATATACTAATTGCCGAAAGCAATATGGAGTTTGTTAATACTGTCAAGAGTTTGTTATCTTCCAACTTTGAGGTAAAAGATATGGGTGAGGTTGCATACATTCTTGGAGTTAAGATTTCAAGAGATCATTCGAAGAGATCATTATCTCTTTCGCAAGAAACATACATAAATAAGGTTCTTGAATGATTTCGTATGCAAGATTGTAAACCCATAGATACTCCTATTACAAAAGGTAAAGGATTAAGCCATAAACTGTGTCCAAGGACTCCACAAGAGAAGGAACAAATGAAACATGTTCCTTATGCTAGTGCTGTGGGAAGCTTAATGTACGCTATGATGTGTACAAGACCTGACATATGTTTTGCAGTTGGAATGGTGAGTAGATACCAATCCAATCCAAGTCAAACACATTGAAAAGCCGTTAAAAGAATACTGAGGTATCTGAAGGAAACTGCTGATTACAAGCTGAATTACCAAGGAAAGGATCTGCGACTTGAAAGCTATTCAGATGCTGATTGGGGAGGAGATTTAGATGAAAGGAAATCTACCTCTGGTTTTGTTTTTTTACTGAACAATGGCGCCATATCTTTGAGCAGTAAGAAACAAATGTGTATAGCCTTGTCCACGATGGAAACTGAGTTTGTGGCATTATCAGCAGCAGTACAAGAAGGTGTTTGGCTTAAGAGATTTTTGGATCATTTAGGTATTATTGGGTATGCTGCAAATCTATTATTGGTTAACAGTGATAGCCAAGCAGCTATAGCGTATATCAAAGATCCAAAATATCATGGCAAGACCAAACATATAGATATCAAGTATAATTTTGTCAATGATATGGTTGCACGAAAAATTGTGAACTTACAGTACATATCTACACATAGAATGGTAGCAGATCCTATGACAAAGCCAATACCTAGAAATGTGTTTTGTGGTCATGTAAAATCTCTAGGACTGCGTAGAGGCTGATGTACTGAATATTGTTATTTCCCTGAAGTGTTCACATTTAATGAATTTGTGTTTTTTCATCATTAATGCTTATGAATCTTTGTTGGACGTTTATGCATCTCAATGCTCAGTGCATTATATAAAGTTGAGAAAGTATGTCGGACAGATAAAATATTAGCCCACTCACACAGGTAATCGCCTTTATTTATTATGTAATAAATAGAGATGAGACGGTTTTTAAGCTTATTATCTAGGTGATAATCGAGAGCTCAAGCTTAAAATATATATGTCGCCTTAACTAAGTGTTAAAATGAGAACATAATATTTACTATGTCCGAAAGTAAAATAACCCCCATATTTTACTTTATCTATCTATGATGCCAGATGTGAGTTCTGATGAATTCTGTGTATGAGTAGATATGTGAACTCAAGTTAGACATTGTGTATGTCTGAACTATCATCTGTAACGTATTAAAGGTGTAGACATACGCTCCATGGGAAATGAGTTAATACCATAATACGTATTTCATACTATGTATGCATGAGATGACCAATAAGAGTGGCAAAAGTTTGATTTCAACTTTTATGCCATGTGAGACTCTTGAGGAAAAGAGTTCATCAATTTAGTGCCCTCATAACTCTTACTTATTCTCAAGATTTCTATTCAGTGTTTGCTATCTTAGGATGTTGCCAATGATCGTGAATTGATTCGATCTAATGGGACATTTCTAGAAAAGCAAGCTAAACTGAAATTGAGAGTTTGAAGGAAAGAGGAAAATCGAATTTGGAGAATCACATTATAGTTTTGTGTTCACTGGTCGACCAATTATGACTGTCTTTGGGATAATCATAATTGTGAATACAATATATCATTATTTAAAGGAGATCAAGAGAGATATAAATGTGATCGATCGATCTAAGGTACTGCATACTAAATCTACTCAAAGTATGATGCCCATTATGAGCTGCTATATATTCCTAACAGATATATGGCAACGAACTCTCAAAGTATGCTGGTCGCACGGATTATCCACCAGTATAAATGTTGCAGAAAGGTAAAAATGATCATGTTCGGCCCACCATGTGCAAGTGGGAGATGATGGGTTTTTTATATATGATGATGGGCTTAATAGGCCCGTCCTCCCTGTTGGGCCTAAGAACCCGGCCCGCAGATTAAGGGCCCATGGAGGAAGGGTTGTGTCTTTTGGGGAAACGTTTTACGTTGAAGAGATACGTCTTTTGGAGAAGACGTAAGAGAGAAAAAAAAAAAAAAGGGAACGTACCCTTTGGATTACGTACGCTCTCCAAAAACAGTTCTCTCCCCCCCCCTCCAAAAAAAAAAAGACCAACGTAAGAACAGTACACTTACGTTTAGAGTTTTCTCCCCTTAATAGCAACAGCACACTCCTCGGTAGAATGGGATCAGGATTCTTTCTCGAACTTCAACATTGGTGTTTTAATCTGTGGACAATAAAGTACGCTCGATTCTGTGATGTATCTTTGATTGATGATACATGTGATTCCTGGGTTCATCTTCCACATTCGTTTTAGGGGTTCGATTGTGTATCGGATCCGTTTTAGGGAATCCATTATTCCCAACAGATACTTTTTCGAGAAAATGGTCACTTCGGGTTATTATTTGAAATTTTCCTTTTTGATGCAAAATTTGACTTAAAATCAATCCTTTGATATTGAATCGTGAATAAACAAAATTCAGTTTCAAATCCCCAAACTCAAGCTCGACTCAATATTAAGGTTCGAAATTGAACTCGATTCAACTTGATTATTAAAAATTCGATTCTACTCATTTAACTTGTTACGTAGGGTCTCTTTCTTTTTGTCCTAATCATATGACGTACCTTCTGCAAAGCCCGGTCATGCCATTCGATTGCTTTATCTTTCAACTCTATCAAAAGTTTGGCGTTTGATTGCTCGCATGGTTGTTTAGTTTGGCATTGTCTAGGCCCGATAATTTTTTGATAATTGTTTGTCTTTTATCTTTTCCGTTTTTGGCATCATAAAGAAGTTTTGATTTATTGCAAGGAAGTGCATGGTCCCATGGGGGGCGACGAGGCTAAGCTAAGCCTAATTACATCGATGAACGATGGAAGTTACTAAAAAGGCAATGTGGGGTTTCATTCGGCACCATCACTTAAATTTTATTTCCTTTAATATACTGGAAGGATCCCATCCCACAGCTCCTTTTGCTCTTTCAATTTCTTCCTTTTGGCAATGAAAAACCGTGGCCACACAACACCGTTACACTAGCCGGATCCTACGAGAAACAACTGACGCCGTCTCATCTATTGATCATCGGACTTCTAAGATTTTGTGTCACAACCGCACTTCCGTTCACTCACGAAACACTTCTTAGATGTCCTTCCTCCGCAACTCATTTTGGACGGGGATTAATAATTCCCCCACTATGGACTGGAGTACGAAGCCCACTCAAAAGTGCAAACAAAATAGTCCATTATATTTTGCGAGTATCGCCAGGTGGCTTAGTCTCAATGACTCCCCTAGGAATATGAGACAATAATAGAACAAATCTGTCAAACGGTACTCCACCAAGAGCAGGAACTCTTTTATCACATATGTGGATTGAGGGGTTGATTTACAACATTTTGTATAGAAGTTACGAAAAAATGCCAACAATTATAACTCGTTATGATTCGAGAATCTATCAATGATCATAGAACTGCTCATGTATTATAAGAAGAAATTCGATAAACCATCCAACACAAAAGTTATTCATTGCATCGAATCTCCAACATTATACAGTAGAGTAAATAATTTATCGCCGTGCATCGTTCAAGTTTCGCACACAAACATAAATAGAAGCTTCCAAATTCATAAGCATAGAATAAGATAAGAAAAACTATTGTAATTTCTGTCTCATTTTTAGCCTGAATGCCCTACATTTTGCCCTGACGTATACCTACACCGAGGGCAAACCAGTGAGACAATAAATCGTGCTTCTCTATACCTGCATTCCGGACAATAAACTGAGCTCGGGATTGTTATCGTGGATGGATCCTGCTTCTTGGGCGGCTCGGGCGGCTCGGGCGGCGGCCTCTTGGGGGCTAGAGCCAGGGTCATTGTTTTCCGGATTTTCTCCTCTCGCCTCCGAATGTAGTAGAAAAAGAAACTGCAGAGCATGACGACGACAATGACTACACCAATAATAACCCACGTCGGAGTTTTATTGTCATCGGACAATACAGAATCCGGATCGATCCATGCCAACGGAGGAGGAGGAGGAGGAAAGTATTGGAAACTCGGATAAGTTTGTGCATAGGATTTGTTCTCCATCAAGAAAACTCTGTTGAGGTAGTTCAATGCAAGCGGTGAGTTTACAAACATATTTTGAAGCATCAATTTAAGAGGCAATTTAACTTTTTATCATGATGAATTGAGAAGGTCATATGATCCGAGCACGAGATCGAGATGATTCAACACGGAATTCAGCGAGATATAATATGAGTGGAAGTAGGTGCTTGCACATATACCTTTACAAGAAGAACTGAGTAAACCAGTGAATGATGTTGTTGCTCCAATTCTTACGCGACCTGCAAAGCGAGAATTTTCATCAGGTGGCCTCGACGTTGTGATAGCTCTTTATATATGCCCTCCGCCATATGGGTGGGCTAGGTGCGTGTTTTAGTGGATGCGTCACCATTCTTCATCGTGAGGATGTAGATGTAATGATTGAAGACAGCTGGACAGAGAGTTGGGAAATTTCTTTCACGGCCCAAACAGTGAGAAAATTATCAAAAAAATATCCTAATTTTTTTGTATTTATGTCAATTCAATTCATCCACCTAAAATTGACCGACCAATACTGAAATGGACGTTGGCCACCATCGATACTAACATAGATAATTTTTAATAATATTTATTTTCGATTTTTTATTTCTATTTTTCTTTTTATCTTTTTCTTCACTTCCTTTTTTTATCTAACTAGTCACTGGCAATCACTGAAAATGAAGCTATAAAAAGAACGGAGCGAGCTTGAACTACTGTCCAAACTCGATCACGTCTTCATGTTCGATGTTCAGGACCCATGAAGTAGCCATTGAAATGATAAATGTTTGAGGATTCCCAATCTAAGGGGATAAGATTTTGGTGGAGGGCTAAGAAAAACAATTAGGTGTGAAATGAGAAATTATTATATGATTTACAAAATATGTGACCTAATATCATCTTAATCATTGATCAAGTAGATCTAGCTATGAGCCCACGTGATCAATTGTTGAACCGGGTTTTGACATAAGATTTAAAGACCATACAGTAACTTTTCGTGCAAAAGGGGATTACAGACGTGACCTGACAAACAAAATTCACGTTACTATCCAAAATCAAGTCCAAAAAGACTTATTCTAGAGCCGACCTGCTAGAGATGAAAGAGACCTACGGCCATTTCGTTTCTCTTTCGAGTGTTCTAAAAACGTTGGAAAATGTTCTAAGTTTCTCTTGAACTTAAAGAGTAACATCTTGGCCCTCACTGTATAATATTGTCCGCTTTGGGCTTTCGACCCTCACGACTTTAAAACGCTTTACACAGATTAAAGGGACCCAAACCTTATAAACTAACATAAGACTCCCCCTAAGCGATATGGGACAGGAGACGCGCCCCCTCCCTGCGCACGTCCAGGGACCGAGGTGCAGACGCACTGCCATCCCTCTTCCCACGCACCGCCGCCTGGCCGTCACATAAACTATTTTGGACGGGCAAATCAAAACTACTAATCTCAGTCCTCGTGTTGGTCTGATCTTGTCTATCCCTCTCTTATGGTGGCGCGACTCCTGTCCAAACAACACAAAAAGACAGCCTGTCGCCAACTAATTAGAACGATGGAATTAATGAAAACAAGAAGGGACAAAAGTAAAACCCCAGCACAGTGAGCTAGGGCCTCGAATTTCTAGACAACGTGGGAAACACGACGTGGTAGGACCGTCGGTCACGATCGTTTCTGTTTAAAATCTTAATCCCTCCGGCCTCATTCGCCATCACATCGTTTTCTTTATTCCATCTTTTGTACTCTCGAGTTAGTCGCTGAACCTTGCGTGGCCACAATGACTTTAGCGCCACAAAAGAAGACCCTTCCATCCAAATTGATATATTTTACCATTTTGATGAATGTCCAAAAAATATAAATTTAATAACTCATACTCAACCTGATTCATATCTGATTCGATTCATATTTTTAAAACACTTTTACATTTAACCTAATTTAAGAACTCATACTGAAATTGAAGTGAGAACACGAAATTAACTGAGAACGAAAGAGTTAAAGAAAAAGTTATATAGATGAGGTAAGTTGTGAAATCATTTACCCCTATATTATTTTGGGTTTAACCATTCTAAACCCATTTATAACATTTTTACTAAATAACTAATTCATATAATAACTCAACTTATAAGATATGGGTTAAAAAATAGACTTATAATTCTTTTTTTTTCTTTTTGATGCCAAGGATCCAGGGCCCCCACTTAAATCATGGAACTACTTAGAGAATCGAACCCCTCACCTGATGGCCAAATCAAGGGGTACGCCTCAATCAGCGCAGTCATGCGTGGGTAGGTGACTTATAATTCATTTTGATAGGTCTACCATTGAATAAACATGATATCTTGACATTTATGGAAAATTGTCCCAATTTTGTCACGGGAAACGAGATTGCATATACATGTAAGAAGGAAGATTGGGATATTTCCCAAAATCAAGTATGTAATCAAGATCACATTGGTCAAGAAAAGAGCAAGAAGAACAATAAATTGTTCGTTTAATGCTACTTGATTCAAATGGGATGCTGATCGCCTTTGGGGAATGACATACATGAAACGCGATATGCAGAATGCACAGAAGACTAGCGACTGATACTTACTAATTAAGATATGGAAAACACCAAATGGAAATATTGTGTCAGATTCCAAAGAATTGATGATGTTCAGATAATACATAAAGAAAAAGGCATCTTTTGTGTCAAAAACCACACTCCTTTCTCAAGATAAAGTCGATTGCGTCCTCTACAGTATCCACGACCTGCATAGGTAAACATAAAAGAGTTCAATTGGGAGTGACCGATTTTCTGATGCACTTTGGAAAATTTGGAGAGAAGACAAATTCCCCATAAAAGTGGCTTTCAATTGGGCATATTTTGGAAAAACTGACATTTTGCTAGGCTGAAGAAGGAAAAGGTTCAGACATGTTTCATCCAACGAATTAGAATTCACAGATCACCCAAAGCACAACAAATCAACCTATATAAGTAAGGGAGGATTGTCCACGCTGATAGCTCAAAACCACGTGAGGCCATGTTTGGTTCAAGGCCATGGAATCATGAAAAGGAATCCCAATCTAAGCAATCAAATTCCTAAATGTGGGGTTCATTCTCTGTTGTTTGGTTTCAATTTACGAATGAAGGGAGAAATGTCCGATGTGAGATGCAAAGTGAGGTAAAAACATGTCAGAAATGGTATGGGTAAAATATTTCTCCAAAACCAACCAAAAAAAAAATATATATATATATATATATATATATTTCTTTAATCAACAAATCCAAAGTGGATAATGAAAAACTAGGGATAGAAACGGAATGAAGAACCACACAGTATTCCCCGACAATTTCCCAATTATTGTCATCTAAAAGGATCATACAGTTCACATAAGCATTTCACAAACACATTAGATATAGCTCCTCAAAATCTCAAGAGTCAAGCATTTCACACAAAATAGCAACGAAGACAAAGCCATTCCCATGTAACTTCAAACTACGATATTCTTATTTTTATTGTGTTTTGAGTCAAAGACCCAATCGTGAGAATAAATGGAGTGACAGCAACTCAGCCAAGTGTGTAAATGGAACTTTATGTCCGCACCCAAGCCAATGTGATCTTTGTGGTTGACATCTCCATAAACAGACCAAATAAGTTTCACAATGGCGAGAGAAATAATTTCACCTAGTAGAGTAATGTGAGGGCTAAGAGGCAGGTGAAACTCACATGAAAGGATTTGAAGATGATGAATGGAGAAAGAGAGAGAGAGAGTTCTAACTTTGTAGGATTTGAAGATGATGAAGCTCAAGACTACTGAGTGGGTTGGGTTCCTGGATGTTTTTTCTTTCTAGGAATCCCAGTACCACCCCTACTTGAGCAATCCAATTCTACATTTTTAGGTGTATCCGTTAACTGGGCTCTTTGATTCTATGATCATAAATCCATCCAAAGATGAGCTGCAATGGGATTCCATTTCCTTTTTTTTACTCCAAAGTGAACCAAACAAGGCCTAAATGATAACACGATGTACTTCTTAATGTTTTCATGGTGGCATCAATGATCTGCAGTCTCAACCATGACTTTCCACTAGGATCACATATCTAAAATCTCTAAACCAAAGAAGTGAACATGCTGGAATGCACGCGATCCGCTTACTAAGGAACCTATCATCAACTCACACCAACGTACATATGAGGAGAAATGTGAGAGACACAGAGAGAATTGTCTGAATTTTGTTAAGATTACAAATACCTACCAAGTCCGCAAGGAACTCTGAATGATTATCTTTTCCCTTGAATACCCCAGTCCTTGTTAATATAGAAAACCAAGGATCTCCTGCCTGAAGGAGTTGTTATCGGCACTGGTGATTATGTTTGGAAATAAAATTACTGATATGATAAAATACAATTCTCAGTATGAAATATACCTGCCGTGCGCCTCTAATTTGATTTTTGGATTATCTCCTATCATGTATAGGCTTTTGAAACAATGAATTCCAGAGTTTATTGTATTCTCCACATCTAGGTTGCTTAACAAAGATGGCATGAGATTCCTTAACACGGTCTCAACATTTGCATAGATAAATGGATTTGGCTTCCCATATGATGTATACGCCAGCGGAATGGGATGTGTTCTGCAGAACAGGGACAAGTAAACAATGCGCAACATAAGATCGAAGATTAATGCATGTCACTATGCTGCACTGAGGCAAATTAGGCCTACACAAAGATCTTATAGGCCATTCTTTAATTTTTTGTGGAGATTATTAGATCAAACTCCATGCAGAAACTATACATTGAGAAGTGAAACCTCATTAGTACCTGTTATAGATTGCTTCTAATGCAATCCTGAAAGCTCCCATACCCAGACGCTCGGCAGGAAAAGTAGCCTGCCTTTACACTTTGTCAGCTAGTCATCAGCCAGCTTTAGTTCCACTAAGGTTTCAAAAACTCAAGATCGCAGCTCGCAACACAAATGGCATAGCTTACCTGGTATTCTAGGTCATCATTTGCGAAAAAACACGTGCGGTTGCTTTCCAGTCTCCCTTCCAGGAAGCCCTCCAGTTCTCAATATGTCATAGAGCACCTAAACCCAAACTTGAGTATCACCGAATTAGTTTAACGTACACAGACAGATAGATAGATGGTAACACTCCATTTTATCACTTCTTTCAAACTTGATTTCAGCGCCCACTAGACTTCTAAAAAGATGATGACTAAAGTTGCAGAGTATTTACTGAACAAACGAACAAAGCCTAGTGTCTTTCAATAATCAGTTCAAAGATTTAGAATTCACGTGACTAAAAGCCCAGTATGGACTCAAAACCTTCTCCAAATTACCTCCCGTTTCTCCCATTACAATCAGAATTTCTTGTTTCACTTATGTTAGTCTTCTTTTATGATGATAGAACCTTTGTGTACGGTGAAAATTTTCAGACTGTTCGTGATTTTTTTAGGATTTGAGATAATATTCAGTGTTATGTGCGCGCCACGTCATCTGCTGACCTGGTGCGCACATATCACTCAAGAATCGACACGTGCCATGTGGGACCTGCTGGAAAATGGAAGGGCTCGCTCGGCTTGGCTCGGCTCACTGGCAGAAGAAAAGACCGGTCACGCTCCCGCCCAAAACTCTCTCCTCAAATTTTCTGCAATTTTCTCTCTCTCTCACTTTCTCTCTCCTCGCAGGAGAACAAATAGAGAACGATCGAGGCCTGCGTTCTCCTCTCTCTCCTCTCTCTCTCCCCTCCGCCTCCGCCGGTTGCTTGCATCACCCCCACCCTAACGCCGACGCCGCCGACGCTCCTCCTCCTCCCTTTCGCGACGTCCGCTCTGCTCTCTCTCTCCCCCCTCCGCAAAGTCATGCCTCTCTTCCAGCGAAACGCGACGCCGACGGCCCTCCACCTCCGCCGGTTGCCTCCGTCGCCCTCGACGCCGACGCCGACGCAGACGCAGCCTCCGCCTCCTCCCCTGAACCCGACTCTGATGCCAACACCCCTCCGCCTCCCTCTTGCGACCTCTAGTCCGCTCTCTCTCGTGCTCGAAGTCGCGCCTCTCTTCCAGCAAACCCCAACACCGACGCCCCTCCGCCGATTGCCTCCGTCGGCGTTGGAGTCCGTCGCCCCCGTCTCCTCCGCCTCCACCTACGCGCCCCACGCCAACGCGTCGAACCACGACGGCGAAAATGGAGGAGAGAGAAACGACGAAGCAGAAGACGGAGACGAAGAAGCAGAAGCGCGCGCTCGGGGTTCTGGACATGGGTCGTCGCGTCGGTCGCGTTCTGGCTCGCCCTCGTCTACCTCCCCAAGAACCTCCGCCTGTCCACCCGCCCCGAGGTCGCCACCCCTCTCACCAACATTCGCCGCCGTAATGCCGCCTCTCTTCGCTCCGTCGATCGATTCCCGATCCCTGATCCCCCGCCCCCTCCTCCCTTGAAATCTTGCAGGTCCATTTTCTGATACGATTTCTGGTTTTTCTCGTTTGTGCCGCCTACAGTTGGCGAAGGCTACTGGTTGAAGCAATCAGTGATGTCTCCCTACGTAGGTTCGGCTCCATTCGATCTCTGTAGGAAGGAAGTTGCTTGTTTGCCTACTGGTGTGTCACTGTTTGATGCTTTGATCCCTTCCACAGGTTCCATGTATCACGGTTCTCCTTTGCTGTTACTTGTTCTCGGACCTCTTGCTGTCAAAAGGTAACTACTGGAGTATAATCGCCGATGCATTTTGAAGGCTAGGTTGATTGTGAACTTTGCTGGTTATTTGCTAGAACTGAACTAGATTTATCTGGCGTTATCGAAGTGGAGGCTGTGGCTTGTGCGAAAAGTTGTTTTCGATTCCAGAAATTGAATTTCTTTTTAGGGGAGTGTTAGTTTCTTGCGTGTTGTGAAGTTAATTATGTTCTGTAGCTTTCTCGCTATGCAGAATTGAAGGGCAGCCAGAGCATCTTCTATGCAGGTATCTACTTCTCTCATGTCTCGCTTGCATAAGTAGTTCGCGATTTACTATTTTCATGCAATGTGATGTGTGGTGATCTTTATTCTATTCGTCTCTTGTTCAAAGCATGAGTAATTCAGTGCATTGTCAAATACCTGGAAGGATCTAACCTAAGTACAGATTACAATGCTTCTGGTCCTATCTTTGATTCTCTGAGTTGAACATGACTGCGGAAAACTTCTGAACTTGGAAATTTGCCATTGTTTCATTGTTTTGCTTTCGATGGATTACATTGAGCACAATACGTGATTGTTACAATGTCGCAAATTTTTATAAACATCTGCTGTATCTTATCTTGTGAATTTTGTCTTTCATAAGTTGGTATAATCTGTCAGATCATCTCCAGAGCAATCTGAGATTATCCCCTGCATTCTTTATATAATTATCTTCTATGTTGATAAGTTGCTCAGTCCATGAGAAGAGCTCTTTTGGTCGTAGTCTACTTCTTGTGATTGCAGATATTCTCAATGCGATGCTTATTCGTGCAACTGGTCAGAGTCTGCAGAAGGCGTATGCCCAGCATCTGGAAGCTCTGGATCTTTTCAAGTTGTCAAAAGAATCAAGTAAACTTGTTTCTCTAGAATCTAACAACTAGTGTTATATCTTTCTGCTTGTCTCCCTTTTGTAAGACTATTATTGCAATACATTAAGTTACACAAGCTAGTATCTTCTAGGCTTAGAACTATGGTGAGCTGGCTGCATTGAGGTTGCATTGGTCTAAAATTGGTCTAAATTGAGTATGTCATGCATATTTGGAGTCATTGAAGATTATTTCATAGTTAATTATCCTAAACAAGGCATGCTGGCTTAGCGAGGTCCGTTTAAGTGAGATAAGGGATTCTAAAGATATATATAGTCTAACCTCTTGATATATTTAATACCAGTTTGGTTTGGGTATACTTACAATCTCTTCCTGGAGGCTTCTTTTTCTATCGTGGAACTTCTTTGGCCATTTCTTTCTGGGGACTTCGTGTATTCACTAATTCTTATTTTTCTAATTTCCATTGTATGAAGCTTCATAGATGATATGCTACCTTGAGAAAAGAGCTAGTGAAGCTGCAACACTATGCTGCTTAAGTTTAGGTCTTATTTTGTTTCAGGGATGTTACCATCAGGAGACATTGCAGCCCTGGTCTATCTGTGAAACCCTTTCACAATAGTTGCATGTGTGGGTCTATTGACATCCCCTATTGAAAATTTGGCAACCCTATTAGCCCTTTATGGTGCTGTAACACAGAATCAGCTTTGCTGACTATGAAGATCTGGAAGTCCCACTGTAAGGTAAGACGCACTTTTGGGAAGCTCAAATAAAATTCTCATGTTACAGCTTTGCAGTTCTCTTGATTTGCATATTTGCTTCTTACATGATCAGAATATAGGTAACTATATCAAAATTAATGTTCTCCCTTTAAAGGCGTCATATTATCTAGTCTTTTCTTCTTTCTTTTTAGGGTTAGATGTTGTTTATTTGCAGAAGCATTTGAGAAAGCAATAAAGCATGGTAACTGTGTTCTTTCGAAAAGCTATCAGAATGGAAAACCGTATCAATAGATTTTTGGTGAAAACGTTGCTTATATTGACTTGGGAATCTTAGGCAGCATATATATTAATGAACTGATGCAGAACAGTGAAGCCAAGGATCTTGCATACCCTACTTGTATCATTGCATAGGTGCAGATCTTTTAGGCATGTTTCTCCATGCTTCTCCTCAAATTGCGTTCTTCATGAAGGCAATGGATTAGTTTGTCTCTGCTTTTGTTAGGAACGGTTATGGACTTACGTGTACATATAAATGTGAATTTAGTATGAGACCATTATAGTATTTGCTGTGGGACCATTATAGATGTGGATAAACTTATCCTTCAATTCTTCTGGTTCTTGCAGGCAAGGTGAAGGATACGGGTAAAGTTCAGATGCTGCTCTTTAGCACTACTTTACCAGGGTGGGTGAAGGGTGTATGTAACTCAATCTGGCAAAATTGTTTTCCTTATTTGCTGTCATGCAAACTCATCTTCACCCAACTTTTCCTGATGGCAGGACTTTGCATTTCCAGATTTCTTCCAGGTTTCTTAATCAAAACAAGAGAACTATAGATCTAGTAGGTAATGAGAAAATGAAGGCCAGCGCCAATGCTAGGCATATTGTTATTCCTTTTACAAGCTCGGCTAGACCTCAGCCTATCCTAGACATAATATGCTGTTACAGCAGGTTAGTTGTTTCCATTTTCATTTCTTCAATGCTGTGCTCTTTTGTTAGTCACGAGATTTATTTGACACTATACAATTTTTAAACTTTCTTCTCTGGTTGGATTTTCTTTAGTGGAGGCTGTACCATAATTTTTACTGAGACAAAGGAATCTGCTTCTCAACTTTTGGGATTGTTGCCTGGAGCACGGCCCTTGCATGGAGACATACAGCAAGCCCAACGAGAGGTAAATGATGAATGTGTAGAATCTTTAGAGATACTAATACATGTAAGAGTATTAATGTTGTAACACAATGAAGAGGAGATGAACAAAGAAGATAGAGCATGGTTTATTCTACTAAATCACATGACTATAAATAGTTGTTTTGCCTGCTTTCCATTTGTCAACCACATATAGCAGGTGACAATGTCGTGCGAGTTTGTTACTATCTTAATCAAATCAACCAACCTAATTTGCATAAAAGTTCATTTTCTTGGAGAGTGCTGATATATTGATGTGTGGTGGTTTCACAAGGTATAAATGATTATGGTAGTAAATGTTACATCCAGAGGCAAAGATATTGGTCTATAGCAAAAAATTCGCTTTCATTATAAAATATTTTCAGAGAATAAAGGTGGCTGATGCTTTTAGTGGGGTACCTATCCTCAGATTTTCGGGTGATGAATGCACAGGTCTAGGCTCCAATAGAATGAATTATGAGCATTGGCTTTTGGATCTATTTCATTGGTAGGTCCGGCATCATGACTGGAAACGATATTCTTTTGTCCTCAGGAGATTCTTGCCTGAAAACAAAGTAGAGTTTGTGAAGGGTCTTATTCTCACAGTTGATGGAAATGGCATTGTATTTGATGTGGCAGCTGAAGATCTAGGTACTTTCCTTGCTGGTACTTAAACTACAGAACTCATCAGGCTCCTAAGTCATAAGTGATGCTGCACTTTACGCATACTTTTCCTTAGATTTTTCTATTATTTTAGCAATGTTGCAAATTAATCAGCCTAGTGTAGCCAATGATTTTAATATTTCTCTCCTTTGGTTTGCAAGTCAGGAGAATGCAACAAATGTAAGCTTAGAGGTGGTAAAAACATTGCCGTGTCTCCAGGAGAGACCAATCAAGAGGGGGAAGATTTGGCAGTGGGGCTGGTCGTGGCGACTATGGTGGTAGGGGCGGTGGTTTTTCGGGGGGTAGAGGTGGTAGTTTTTCAGGCCAAAGGAATGGCCGGTTTTCTGGTGGCTTTGGTGGTGGGAGAGGCCGCGGCAACAATAGAAGGTGATAAAATAATCTGCAGCCAGTTCCTTGGCATCGGACCTTCCAGGACAAAAAAAAAGGCATCAATGTGAAATTTTGGCTGATTTTATGATTTTAGGAACCTAGCCTCAAGCGTTTGTAATGAATGACCCACCATAGGATAAAGTATGTGGTACCTTGGTCCCGTATCGTCCTAATATATTTGGTATATTCTCAGTCAACTCTGTTTTCTTTTTTCCTAGCTTTTTGTGGGGGCCTTTTAGTGATGTCTCCACCTTTCTAAATTTTTGTTTTTTTTGCAAATGTGAGTCGTACGCTTGGGTATATATTTTTGATCAGTTGAATATAAGAGTTGTTTCCTACTTTTGTGCTTCTCAATGGTGGAGCAATACTACAGCAATAAATTACAATCTGTTGAAATCAAGGGCAGAATATCATTGCAGAGACAACTCAAAAGCAGCTAATGATTCAACCAGACAAGGAAAAATCCAAGTCTAACTACAATAGAAAGTATTGTTGCATTGATCAATAATTTATCATAATATGGCATCATTTATTGTAGCAGGAACAGTGAATTATACAAGTCCCAAAAAATATTTACAAATCGATCCAACTCTATATAGAAGTGCATGCTCATAACAATAAAAAGCAAAAAGACGTAGGAGCTGCACATTGATCCTATCCTATATAGAATTGCTCATAACCAAAAAACCAAAGAGCTGCACATCGATTCTACCTTAGAAGTGCATGCTCATAGCCCAAAAAAAAAAATCCAAAAGCTACAATGATTGACATTAGTTAACTATCTACACTTTCAAGAGAACTTGTTTCATCATTTCGAAATCAAAAGCCATGCTTCATCTTGCTCATTTTGCCGTGCGCCCTCTTTCAACTTTCTTTGATTACACAAACCTTTTCTCTATCTACTTGATGGCAACTTGCTTCTCATGGCGGTCAGTCATACAAAATGTCCTCAACCTGCAATATATTGCAAACATTTGTTAAAGAGCTACACTAATAATAATTGTAATTGCAATAAATAAGTAAAGTATATTTCCACCAGAAACTTCATAGTGAAAAAAATTAGTACACACACCAAGAATTAGCTCCACATCTTCAACAAAACCCATCCTTAGCATTTCATTAGCCTCATCGAGGACATGGAAGGTTAAAGAGCTCAAGTCAATATTTTCCCTCCCAATGTGGTCCTACCACAAGGTGTAACAACTGTGAACGTGCGTTATTCCCAGCGGATGAAAGAAAAGCAAATAAGCTTCCAATTCAATGAGTTACTTTCACAGGGCCAAGTCCTCCACCATACAAACATGATGTTAAGCCCATTGCTCCACCATAAACTTCAAAATCAGAAAACACCTACAATAATAGAGTTAAACGATGTCAGACATCTATCTCTGTAGAGAGATGAGATTATTTCCATTAACTTGATTGCAATACCTGCTTGGCCAATTCCTTAGTAGGTAAAAGCACCAAAACACTTGGTGGCTTACCATATCCTGTTTTCCTTGAGGTTTTTGCAGGCCCATCCGTCAGAGATTCCAAAATGGGCAAGACAGAAGCCATAATTTTGCCCTGGTACGATTCGCACAGTGAACAAGGTGATAATCAGTGCTAGAAAATTAAAACCCATCAACTACAGAAATGAGGAAGCAGTTCCAAAACTCATGTTCCTAGCAGCCAATCATTTTTAAAAAAAATGAAATTCAACTGCAGTCAAACAGTCTTCACGCACTTTTGGTTTTTCTATATCAAATAACACCAATGAACTAATGTACAGATGACTCTGCCTTTAAACTAGAAGATTTATTTAGCTATAGGTTTTTTGGTCGAATTATCAGTTGTAGGTTTGAATGCCTTCCGCAGTACAGTACCTTCAATGAATCTGTTTTCCCTCCCCTGTTGACTATGAAGAATTAATGACCTAAAAATCTGTTCAGGCCAATGTCCTAAAATTGTCAAAATGAAAAATGCCCTTGCATACTGGGCCTTGCAATTCTTCTACATGGTCGCCATAGATTTTCGGCAATCGAAGCAACAAAAACAAACCGACACAGACAACATCAATGGGCAATGCACGACAAGATCTCCATGACCTAAGTTATGGAGAAGTCGGACCACCATCACCATCAGAAAGTGGGAAGAACAGAGGTCTTAGTAGTAGCTATAAAACCGAATTAGCGGCATTACACCCTTTCGCATGAGGATTTTTACTCGATCCTTGATTTTTCTTAATTGGACCGCCATTACCGACACCTTCGTAGACTAAATTCACTTACTCTTTCCTGCTTACTGCTTGGACCAGAAAAATTGCAAAGTTCAATAAATAATTTATTGCTCAATTGGGTGTACCACTGCCTTCCGTGGCCATTGAAGAATACTAATCTTCCCTATGCTACTCCCACTAACCACTCCCTCAAGAGAAATAAAAGCCAATCTCAGCCAATTCTCTGTTTCACTAAGACAGGATCATGAATTCGAGCCAGACCAGCAGAAGAATTGAGGAACAATGCAGAAAACATGCAAAGCTTCGAACTGCTCGTCAATTGTAACTGCAATGAAAATGAGAATGCGTATGTCACTAAGCGAACTCAACTGCAACATCAAGTTTGACAGCAGCGGACAAAAAGAAAAGAGGAATTGGTTCCAAAATTTACTTTTGCCTGCAGTAGCAATCTTGGCCTAAACATCCTCTCATATCAGACAGGGCAAGTTGTCAGTCTATATATAAACAGAGTCAAGAGGTGACAACTTTGCCGAGAGAAGGACGAAGTTTGCTGTAAATTTGATAACTCCAGGCAATTGGGTGGCATAGTGAGTAAGACACACTCCAATTCTAGTAGGGACCAGATTCTTATTGATCAGCTAGAGCCTAGCGCAACTTAATACTCAGTGCTAAGACAGAGTTCAAGGAAAACAACCTTGCCAAACAACATTTCATCTAAATAAGCACAAGTGGGAGAAAAAATTAAATAATTTCTCCTCTTGTAGTATATACAGTCGATTTCCAATAAAGCGAATATCAGCAAAGCAAACTGAATATGAGAGAAACATAGGCGCTACCTACCCATCAAGCAAATGAAGGTCTCAAGGATTTCCTTGTACCTTGTCTTGGAATGCTCAAGTGATGCTGGGACAACCGAAAACATCATTTTGCTCCTTCAAATAGATGGATTGCCTTTGATCCTCCACACGTTGAAGTTGTGATGATAATTGAAGCAAGTTCATTGTAGTACCACCACCTTCAGGAGAAAGGTTGTCTTTGGAGTTTACAAAACCCGATCCCCCAATCCCATCGAGATCTCCAAATCGAAACCGGGGGATGACCGGGAGGTTTCCTTCGCAGAGTCCATCACCGATGAAGACAATTTTTTCAACTCCACCCCTACGAAGCATGCGAACTCATATCCACTAGCTTGTCGGTTGCTCCGCACGAGAGAGGAATGATAGTCGTGCCGCCATGACCAAAGACTGAGCCATGGGAATTCGGGAGTGGCTTGTAGAATGTTGCTTTACACCATAATTGCATTGTTGTGCTGTTAATTAAAACAACATTCACCAGGCTCATACATCAACCATTCACTACTCATAGAGCCAACAAAACCTGCTTCTCTTTTCATATATGTCAGCTTTGTGACCCTTTTCTACATCACACGCTGTCATTACTGCAACATCCAGACCATTCACTTCTCTAATTTGTCAGTTAATTAGCAGATTTCAACCAAGCACGCGACCATCGACATGTCAATCCTGCGGAATTCAAATAAAAAGTCTTCATACCTGGCCAGTGTGGGCACGGCCGACCAAATCAGTCCCATCGAGGACGATGTCAAACCTCATGGCCTAAATGGGAAAAAGCACCTCGATCCCATTGTCCTTCAACTTCAACCTCAAGCTGTCCGAGATCCTAAAATTCGACAAAGCGTTGGGGTTCTCCTCCTGAGCCACCTCATCATCACCGTCGCTCAACCTCGCTTTCTTCTTCCTCTTCCCCTTCAAGTTCTCAGGGTCGACCAGCTCGGAGCTGGTCTCGCTCGTCTTCCTCGCCGTCCTCGCACAACTCCAGCACCTTCCTCTTCTTCTCCTTCTTCGCATCCCCTTGATGCTCCAGGAGCTTTGGCTGCTTGGATTCGGAGCCTTTGCTGCCCTTCTTCTTTTCCTTCTTGTGCTTCTTGTCCGACGTCGGAGACTCGAAGCCGCCGTCGGCCTCGAGCTGGACCTTCGCCTTCATCTTCTTCTCTTTGCTCTTGCTTTTGGATTTCTTTGGGGATTGAGCTGAATCGGACACAACTATCAAAGGAATCGATGAAGCTGTCGGGAACAGCGAGAGGAGTTTAGGGGACGGGAGGGGAGGGAGGGGGTGGTTTTGTCCTTTCTTCTCTTCTCCTTCTGTGCTCGATCTCCGCGTTGGAAATAGTCGAAGGCCGAGGCGGAGGCAGAGGAGGCTCGGGACCTAGCTACGATCGATGGGGCTCTCAGGGGCGATGTGCCAGCAACAGACCGGCGATGCTTTTGGGGAGGCGGAGAAGGAGAAGAAGCATGAGGCCCTCAGGTCCCGACCATCGACCTCGAGGACATAGAGTCCAAAGACCTCACGGTGGCTCGGAGTCAGAGCTGATGACGCGTTCGTCAGAGGGACGCAATCGGATCGAGGTCCAGAAGTTGCCGAGAGACCAACGCGAGCACAAACCTTGTGCTCGATCTCCGTGAGAACAGTCAGAGGCGGAGGGGGTCGGGACCCGACTGCGACTGGCGAGGCTCTTGGAGGAGGCGACGTGCCAGATGCAGATGACCGGCGAGGCTTTTGAGGAGGCGGAGGCGGAAGCGGAGAGGCTGGAATGGACGGAGAAGGAAACACAGGTCTCGTCGTTCTCTATTCGTTCTTTTAAGAGGGGAGAGAGAAAACCCAGAAAATTCAATCGAGAAGAGAGAGAAATTTTTCGGGCGGGAGCTTACGAATTTTTTGACCCAATCACCTGTCTTTTCTTTTGCTAGTGAGCCGAGCCAAGCCGAGCGAGCTTTTTCATTTTCCAGCGGGTCCCACATGACACGTGTCGATTTCTGAGTGGTATATGCGCGCCAGGTCAGCGGATGACCTGGCGCGCACATACCACTGAATATTTTTCTCCCAAGTATGTACCAGAAATTTTGGAAATCCATCAAGAAAGGGAAATTTTCCGCACTTTCCTTTGACTGACCCTGCACTCAGAGCTGAAAGCTTGCGTCAGCCGCATCTTTGATTTTTGGTCTCATCGACCAATAGCATTTGATTTTATGGTCTTCATCGTCATGAAAAAATATGATTTCTATCCCAATCGCGTCCTCATTAGCATCTAGGGGTGAGCATGGTCCGGGTTGGTCCAGGCCACCCCTAACCCTAGGACCAACCCGTACAGTGTTGGTCCTCAATTTTTAGGACCGAGGACCAACCCTATTGAGCTTGGAACCAAGGACCGGACCGACCCAATGGGTTCAGTCCGGTTCCAGGATCAACCCGGGACCGATTGATAATTTTTTTCTTCTTATTTTTTATACTCCCTAAAAAATCAAACCTACAAATTCAAATTACACATCCATCGACAATGCGGCATCGTGCAACTAAACTATAAATACCAATACATATTTAGCAAATTTAAAATGACACAATAATAGAAATTTTATACCTGCTAACCACTTATCGAGATATGGGACAAGATAGAAAGTTCTTGTAATCATCTATCTTTAATATTCATAACACCATATGCAAAAGAGTTTTCCTGCATTTGATCATATAGAGTCCACTCAATCAAAAAATGAGCTTCACACCACTTGACTAGCATTTGATCATGTAGAGTCCACTCAACCAAAAAATGAGCTTCACACCACTTGACTAGTAAATCATCGTAACAATTGCTACTCTTCAAAAACTTCTACCATTTGACACAAATTAAAAAGCAAAGTGCAGCTGAAATTCATTAGTAAAATACAATTAAACCATAAAAAGTTCAAAATACTTAATATAAACCATGAATATATAACTTCACATCTTGTTAATTCACTTGAACTTCTAAACACCTAAAAACAAAACAAACGACACATAATTAATACTCAACAAAAGTTTTAAATTGAAATTACTATTAGTGTTATTGATAGAACATCTCAATATAATATAATATAATAGACATTTTACTTAGGTTTGAATATATAAAAAATTATAAATAATATAATATAATATAATATAATATAATATAATATAATATAATATAATATAATATAATATACAGGGTTGGTCCAGGGTTGGACTAACCCAAAACTCTTAGGACCGAGGACCAACCTGCACAGTGTTGATCTTGGAATTTCAGGACCAAGGACTAACCCAGTCCCCTTGGAAACCAGACCAGGACCGGTAGGGTTGGACCGGTCCAGGGTCGGTCCAAAGTCGACCCTAGACTGCTGCTCACCCCTATCGACATCTTTGGATTTTATGGTCTTCATCGTCATGAAAAAATATGATTTCTGTCCCAATCGCGTCCTCATCGACATCTTTGATTTTTTTTTTCATCGACCAATAGCATTTGATTTTATGGTCTTCATCGTAATGAAAAAAAATATGATTTCTATCCCAATCGCGTCCTCATTAGCATCTTTAATTTTATGGTCTTCGTCGTCATGAAAAAATATGATTTCTTTCCCAATCGCGTCCTTATCGGCATCTTTGATTTTTTTGTCTCATCGGCCAATAGCATTTGATTTCATGGTATTCGTCGTCGTGAAAAAAAATATGATTTCTATCCCAATCGTGTCCTCATCAACCCATAGCATTTTACTTGCTTTTCCCAGAACTACTCCATTATCGCCTCGAATGTGTTGGCGCAGCCACAATCTACGACTTTTATGTAAGAGTTTTTCTAAAAGTGAACTACATTAATTGATATTGTAATTTACTATTTTTACTGTTACCGTAAAATAGAGTTGGTCTAAGGTGAGATAGAAGGTTTCTTAATTAGTCTAATATGGGGCTGGCTAATGTGGGCTAAGTTGAGCTTGGCCCGTAATGAGGGGCCTGGCTGGAAACTCTACTCAAGTCTTTCCTCTAACCCTAATTCTCACATGTATCCTCACATAAGGGGTGTTTACTAACACTAAACGTGAGGGAGGCTGCCTCATTGAGCTAGTGATACGAATGGCAACAGAGGAGAAGGACTTGCGTATGGAAGGATACAGAGGGCAATAGAGGAGAAGGACTTCCGCATGGAAGATTGTGTTTCCGCTTCCGCTTCAAGAACGATGATCCCAAAACAGGTGCGTTAATCTTTTTACTCAATTATGCATGTTCTTGTTCTAGTTATGGAGATCTTGGGGTTGCGCAATTTGCATCCAACATTTTAGCCATTTTGTATTCACCCATCAAAGGGATGATCCAGTCAAAAATGTTGTCCAGCAAATTCATTTTTCTCCCCCATTTTTTAAGTTGATAATTTTCTGCTCAAATGAATCCTAATTAGCTACTCCTGATCAAACATTGCTATATCCCTCTCCTCTTTCAATATAGTCCGATTCGAGTCGACAGCAAAGAGAAAAGAGGGGATGTCTCGATAAAAATTATCGAGTGCTTCTGTGCGTACCATCTTTAGAGATCATCAGCAAATGAAAAATCAACATAATAAGAAGAGTGAGTAGATTGGCATCAACTTCAATTGAACACTGCATTCTGGAACCATCGTGCGCAAATTTGAGGTCAGAAAATGTCCACTGAGAACAGTTAAAGTTAAAGAGATCTTTTTCTTTATTTGTTTGTTAGAGTTAAACAGGACAAGCCGGCTATGTTGCGCGTGGAATATGCGTTTCCCACATATCTATCCCACCCTTCCCTCTCCCTCAACAAACATTTTTTTTTCATCGCATCTACAAATTCAACAGTAACACAACTCCTCGTATAATGATCGGTCAATTTCATCTTCTATACAAATATTTTTATAATATTTTAATAATTTGAATAATATGTTCACCGGGCAAGTTTCGTCTTTTGTTTACTTCGGTTCTCGTCGACCAACAGCACTTGATTTTATGGCCTTCATTTTAAAATACTATAACTTTCTGTCTCAACCATGTTCTCACGGAGCCACAGCATTTAAATTGATTTTCTTATAACCACTCCATTACTTCATTAAGAACATTGAGTCGGAGAGAGAGAGAGAGAGAGAGAGAGAGAGATCTGCTAAGCGGAGCCAGCTACCGCTATGGCAAGCTCAGATGCAGAAAGTCATGGCAAAGCGAATATAAAGTGTTTCTAAGTTTCAGAGGACCCGACACTCATATTGGATTCACTGATATCCTCTACCATAGCTTGATTGATGCTGGAATCTGCGTTTTTCGAGATAACGAAGAGCTACGTGTTGGTGAAAGAATCAATGGATCGCTTCAGCGAGCGATTGACAACTCCAAGATCTACATACCTATCTTCTCTCGAAGCTATGCTTCGAGCAAATGGTGTCTCTAGGAGGTCATACGGATTGTGGCAAACACCTCCAAATTGGAAAGCAATAAAGTGATTCTACCTATTTTCTACGACGTGGAACCTAAATATGTTAAGTTGAAAACTCTGTTGTATCATGATGCCATACTCAAATTGGAACATGAGAAGAAGTTGAGTAATGAGCAAGTAGGTGAATGGAGAAAGAATCTCATGATGGTTGGTGCAATCAAGGGGTGGGAAGTGAAGAAGTTCAATGGGTAAGTTAACTCCTTTCTAGATGCTTGTTTCTTTAATTTTCCTGAACCTTCATCATAGGTATAAAAACTCCAATGTTATTGAGGTGAGACTTTAATGATGGACCTATGCTACGTTTGTCAATGAATGTGAAGCTGCTTAACAAGGTCATCTTATATTATGGGCGAATAATCATATTAATAGCTAGGTAGCTAAATTAACATTTGATTGTGGGCATTGGGAGGAAAAAGAATGGGATAGTGATTATATGCCATGCACGTTTCTGTCTAATAATAAATCTTTCAATACGTTAAACATGTCTTCTCATGAACACATGATGTTCAGGTTCTATAGTAGTCGCTCCATAAATAATAAAATTAAATTTTCAATTACTTATATATTTATACGTCTATTTTGTGTGAATGTTGTTGCTAATCTCATGTTGGAATCAAGTAAAAATTTCGGGTCAAAACATGGCACATATCTTGCACTAAGTATGTTTTGGAGTGATGTCAATGTCCAATATGGGCTCTTAGAAGATCACTTCAAGATTGTTAAGGGCCCACTATTTAGCCAATTATTGTCTAGTTTATCCGATGCTTGCATAACATCACTTCTAGCTAGGCAATCATCTGTTCTGCAGCTAAAATGGTTTTCCTTTATGCCAGCCACGGTAAACTGATCAAATTGGTAGTCAAGAAAGTCATAGAAAAGTTGAAAACAAAACCCAGATTGGTGACTGAACATTTGGTTGGAATTGATGATCGAGTTATAGCAGTCAACGAATTGTTAGATGTCCATTCCGACAGCGTGCGCATCATTCAAATTCATGGCATGGGAGGTATCGGTAAAACGGCCAAGGTCGTCTTCAACCGACTCTTGCCTCGTTTTGGAAAGAATTCTTGTTTCCTTGAAGATATACGAGAAAAGTCATCAAGAACCAATGGCTTAGTTAAGTTGCAAAAAAAGCAATTATCCGATATTGGCGTTCATGCTGGAACAAGTAGCATTGATGAAATTGATTATGGAATGAAGAGGACTAGAGAAGCACTTTGCAATAAGAGAGTCCTTCTTGTACTGGATGACATTGATAAGAGTGAACAAGTGGAGAAATTGATTCGAATGTGTACTTTGTATTCAAGATCTAGGATATTGATTACAACTAGAGATAAAGATGTTTTGCGAATTAATAGACTGAAGTATCAAATTTTAGATTATGAAATGGAGGTGATGAGTAATGATCATGCGCTTAAGCTTTTCAGTTCGCATGCATTGAATGGCTACTTGCCTTCAAATGATTATAATGGTCTTTCAAGAGAAATTGTATCAGCTACTGGGAGACTTCCGTTGGCTCTTGAAGTAATCGGTTCGCACCTTTTCCAAAAAACACAAGAACAATGGAAAAAGACATTGGACAAGTTAAGAGAAGCACCTCACAAGGATGTTTTTGGAAAGTTGAGGATCAGCTATGATGCCTTAAGTGTCGAGCAACAACAAATTTTCTTGGACATCGCATGCTTTTTCATTGGTGAGGATAAGACAAGTGCAGGTTACTTGTGGGAAAATTGTGGGCTTCTCCAGGATGATGAGGTCGACATTCTCAATAGGATGTCTTTGATAAAAATAGAAGAGAACAATAAGTTTTCGATGCACAATCAACTTAGAGATTTTGGAAGAGAAATTGTTTGCCAAGAAAATCGAGCAAATCTTGGAAAGCGTAGTAGGTTATGGATTTACAAGGAGATCCTAGAAACAATAATCACAAAGGAGGTAGAGTACCTTGGGAGAAACCTCATAATTTTTCTAATGGAAAATCCTCTACTCTGCTTTTGGATTCTCTCTTTTCTTTCTTCTTTTTCCTATTTTAATCCTTTCCTCTGAAATAGAATATTGATGCTACTCTTTTTTTCTTTTACTCTCATTTTGTAGATGAAGAACGTTGAAGCATTGGATCTTGATCTACACCAAGGTTATTTTGACACCGTTATCAAAAGTGAAGAGATTGAAAGGTTTGAACATCTAACGTACCTCAAATTAAATGGGAAACCTTCATTGGTAACTTTGTGAATAGTCTTACCAATTTAAGCTGGTTTTCTTGGAGTGTTCCTTCATCTAAGCCAACCACCATGTACTTAAGGAGCATAGCCGTTCTTCAATTTTCAAACAATGACTTCATAAATGATTCGTCTCTATAGAGCTTAATCAAGGTGTGTAACATACTTATTTCTATTATATTTTCTTTGAAAGCAATATTTAACCGTTTATTGTGCTCATTTTGACATATGGCAAGAAAATTGAAAGTTCTTTCTCTTATAAGGTGTTATGGCATAACTGCAACACTAGACTTCTCTGGATGCCGGAATTTAGAGAGACTTGCTTTTGAACTTTGTTCTAAATTGAGGAAAATTGATGGTTCTATAGGGAAGTTGAAGTGTCTAATTGAAGTCCTGATTTCTTTTTGCTTTGGTCTTGGAGATTTGCCTGAAGAAATGAAGGGCCTAGTGAAATTGAAGTACTTCTATGTACACTGTTGTCACGTGACGAAACTGCCGAATTTCACGTGGAAGTTGAAATCATTGAGGGAGATACATTCAATAGTTTTTTTTTTTAACTTGAATTCAGCAAATTCATGGGAGTTACCTCATGATGTTGGAATGCTTCAGAATCTGGAAGTGCTTAAAGTCAATACATACAACTTAAAGGTCAACTTCCTTCTGAAATTTGAAGTTTACCCTATCTAAGAATCCTAGATATATCATATTCATCTATTAGTAAAGTTCCAAACACTGTTAGCATGCTTCCTCACCTGCAAAGACTAAAGTTGAAGCAATGTCATATCATTCGAGAGTTGCCAACACTTCCAACAAGTTTAACGCATCTACAAGTGTCATTTAAGTCGTTGCAGGTAGTCTTGAATCTCTCAAACTTGACAAATTTGGTTGACCTAGATCTATATGATGTGGGAGAAAGAGAAAATAAAACTTATACCGGTGAGTTAGGGTGGATTGGGCGTTTATCCAAACTAATTAAATTGAGCTTGGGACTTCACAATGTCCATGCTCCTATTGAGCTGGTTTCCCTTACTCAGTTAAGCACACTTGATTTGTATGGATTTGACCTGCAATCCTTTCCGTAACTTCCCTTGTCTCTACAAAAGCTACGCCTTTATAACTTCAATTCAACTGTGTCAGTCTCTTTGAACCTGAAAAATTTGTCATGTTTAGAGCTCTTAAGTTCTCCAATGCAGGAATTTCAACTAGACGGGCTTCAACTTCCAAATATAAGGGAGTTGCGTGTGCTAGATTGTGTACCCCTCCAGAGATTCAGGCTATCAAGCATGAGGAAGATGCAAGATGTCGAGGTGAAGGATTGTCAAGAGCTAGTTGAGATCCAATTTTCTGGGTTCGAATCACTGGAGGCATTGTCTATTGATTCATGCAGGTCCTTCGAAAAGCTAGTTTATGTGGGGGAAGGTGGGAATGATAATAGCAATTGTGCTAATGAGTTGATTAGTTGTGAAGGGAGACTAATTGTTCCATTGAGAGCCTTAAATAAATTGCGAAGTTCATTCTGGGGGGCTGCAGTAAGATACTTGAGATACAAATTGTCGGTACAACGGAATCATTGGAAACCTTCCAACTTGATAAGTGTAGCTGTGTGCAAAGTCTTGGTGGATTGTCAAACTTAAAGAACCTCAGGTATTTCAAGATCTTTCACAACCATCAACTACAGGTTGTTGAGGGCCTTGACAAGCTAGAGTTTTTGGAAGAGCTACAAGTTCGTGGATGCGGATCATTGGAAAGGTTGATTGACGTATCATGCACTAAATTGCCAAATGATTGCCACATTCTAATCTCCGGTTGGAGAAAAGACTTTTGGGGCTTCCTCGAGTCTCACAACCACCGTAAGGTGAGTCTCAAAGAACCATCTCTCTGTCGTGTAGTTAACATTTGATTAGCTGAAAAGAGAGATTTGGTGTTTCAGTTTACTTATTGTTATCGGACCAATGATGTCATTGAGAGATAAAGATGCATTCAGCCTGATCTCTTTTATTTTGGCACACCTGCAAGTTTTATTTCCCAATTGTGTTTTCTCGTTTTTCTTTTCTATTTTCTGCTCCTTTTTCCACTTTTTCTTTCCTTTCCTTCCATGAGAAAGTTCCAAAATTTTGGATAAGCTAGGGACAAGGTCAGTTGGTATCAAAATAAGTGGAAGAACTTCAGTAATCCAGAAGAAATGTCATCGTTCAGTTTGTTGTTATTTAAAATAGTTCTTTTTAATGTCTCATATGTCTTTTCATGCGTCGTAGACAATTTGCTGATCATGTGTAAAGGATGCAGTCTTAGGGCATAGGTTACGTGGTCCACCAAGTTAACTCGGGCGGAGTAGAGTTATTTTCTTCTACTCATTTAACTTGTTACATAGGATGATTCTCTCTCTCTCTCTCTCTCTCTCTCTCTCTCTTTCTCTATTTTTATTTTTCTATAACTCCTACCATACTTTTACTCAATCATCTATGATATACATGAAAACTTACTAGTTGAATTGGTAAATATCAATATAGGAGGTTTTGAGGTTGTGATCTATAAAACTTGACCTGATAAGACGTCTGTAGGCATGTACAATTTTAAATAGAAGATAAACTGCAGGTCAATAAACAACAAAGAGGAAAAGAGGGAAGGGAAGGCTTTGTCTACTTGATTTCACTAAGAGAATTTTACTTGGATGATTTGTAGTTATGACGAGGCTTTGTGAATCTGAAATGTGTTTTCATGAGTAATTCATTAAAAAAACTATACCTTCTGCAAAGCATGGCCATCCAACCTAGCGTTTGATCGGTGGGGTGGTTATTTAGTTTAGCATTGTCTAGGCCTGGTATCTTTTCGATACTATGACATTGTTTCTCATTTTCCTTTCCTTTTTCTTTTGTTGTGTCGGAAGTTCATATTTTAAATGGATGTCAGACCCATGAAATATCCTATTAACCTCATGGACCTAGTAAGGTTTGAGCCAAAACTCGGTTTGTTGGCACCAACATGAATTGTTTGAACTGGAGGAAAACCGAACTCATGTCGTGCATATTACCCCCACACATTTGTCTACTCCTTAAGATTTTCCATTCTAAAAAAGGCAATGGAAATCTAATTGGTGGATGATGTATTTCTACATGCTCCCTATTTTTGGACAGTTTGAAAGGTACTTAAAATAGGAACTAAAGTAGTCGATCGCTCAAGAATTTATTTTTCAATTGTGAAGATTTCATTTCAGGTAGAGTATAAAGTCAATTTCTGCCACTCATTTGACTTTTGATGCGTAGGTTGACTCCTGGATTTAACTTCCACAATAATTTAGCCGATTGTATAGTTGAAAAGTTCTTAATTTAGCTGGATTGGGAACAAAATTAGTTTTCATCAAAGTTGTGATATACCTGACAAAACATATTGTTTCATTATCCTTCTTGGATAACTACGCTAAATAGAAAGGGGAAAAAAAGAGGAGGGAAGGCTTATCTATTGATTTGTAACTAGCCTTGGTCAATTTCTGGTAATGGAAGCTTTTATTTTAGGCAGATTAGGCATCAAGCACGTAGAGCATCTTATTTATCTCATGTACCAGGTAGGGTATGAGTTTATGACCTGGGGGATGTTGCTTCGATGTGAAAATGTTTGCGTTTGGTGATGTGAGAAATTGATATGATTTGATGTGCCGCATACACAATTTCCTTAATCCCCACGAGATTCCCACGAGATTTATAATATTTTTTTTATATGATACTGGTTCCTTTTATATACGGATCATTTATCATATTTCAATCTCAACAAACACGTTGGACCTATATATTTGACTTTCATCGTATCTTTCGAGAAATTTAGAAGAGCCTCTATCTATGTTCCTGCATATAGTATACATTGACAAAGAGATCAAACACGATAGACATTAGTTGGTACGTATTACTGGTTGGTTTGTTTGATTGCATAATTTTATCATCTTATTCCTTTTTTCGAACTTTCTTGCAAGATTGATTGCGGTTTTATTTTTCAGGAGTCATGCTTTGATTGGATATGTTCATGTTTCGGAGAAGGCTTATGAAATTTTGAAGACAACTCGCATCATACTTGTTAGCTTGCAGAGACGGAACTATCAAATATTTTTAATGGGGTCAATGCCCTAAAGACTGTAAGATAAGATGTTTTATTTAACAAAAAAATTATAAAGATGCAATCGAGCTATTAATTGATTTGAAGTAGTTTTTTTGTTTTTGCAAAATCTGACTTGAAATCAACGCTCTGACATTGAATCGTGAATGTGAACAAAATTCCATTTCAAATCCCTGTGCTCGAGCTTGACCCAATATAGTATATAGGGCTCGAAATTGAACTCGATTCAACTCCATTATTAAAAGCTCGATTCTACCCATTTAACTTGTTATGTAGGATGTTTCTTTATATTTTTCCTAATCATATATTGTACCTTATGCATAGCCTGGTCATGCCATTCGATTGCTTTATCTTCCGACTCTATCAAGCCTCATGTTTGATTGGTGGTGTGGTTGTCTAGTAGTGCAATGTCTAAGCCCGATAATTTTTTGATAATTGTTTATCTGTTTACTTTTCTGTTTTTTGCGTCATAAAGAAGTTTATAGTACATGGAAAGACAAGATACTGATTTTGATTTCTTGCAAGTTAGCGCATGGTCCCTTAGAGGGCGACGAGGCTAAGCCTAATTACATCGATGAACAATGGAAGTTACTAAAAAGGCAATGTGGGGTTTCATTAGGCATCATCAATTGGATATTATTTCTTTAGATAAACTATAAGGATCCCATCCCACTACTCCTTTTGCTTTTCCGATTTCCATCTTTTGGCAATGGAAAACCGTAGCCACAACAACATCGATATAAATTAAGAATCTTTATGCTAGCTGGATCCTATGAGAAACAATCGATGTCGTCTCATCAGGATTATATGTCACAACCGCACTTCCATTCACTCACGGAACACTTCTTAAATATGTCCTTCCTCAGCACTTCATTTCGAGTAGGTATTAAATAGTCCCCCCGTATAGATTGGAGTATGAAGCCCACCCAAACATCAAATAAAATAGTCCGTTCTATTTTGCCGGTATCACCAGCTGACTTAATTCCAATGACTCTCTTCGGAATATGAGACAATAATAGAGCAAATCTGTCAAACGGTTCTCCACCAAGAGCAGGAACTCTTTTATTATGTATGTTGAATTGATTGGTCGATTTACAACGTTTTGTATAGAAATTACGAAAAAATGCAAATAGTTATAATTCGTTATAATTCAAAAATTTATTTATCGATGACCATAAAACTGCTAAGAAGAAATTCAAAAAACCCTCCAACACAAAAGTTATTCATCACATCGAATCTCCAACATTGTATAGTAGAGTAGACGATCTATCACCGTGCATCATTCAAGTTTCACACACAAACATAAATAGAAGCTTCTAAATTCATAAGCATACAGTAAGATAGGAAAGACTATTGTAATTTTTGTCTCATTTATTGTCTAGATTAGATAGGCCGCTCCATCCAGTGCCCACAGTCGGGGCATTTCTACTTGAAAAAAGCCGGTACTCTTCCATGCTTGCACTTCTCACAAATAAATGGGTCATCCATGCCGGCTAATTGGCCCACCGCAGCCGTTGCCACCCCCACTCTGCCGCTCCAGCCGCCCTCGCCACCACCGCCGCCTCCACTACCCTCACGGCCACCGGCACTCCCCTGGCGGCCACCAGCACTCCCCCGGCGGGCACCGCCACTCCCCCGGCGGCCCCTGCGGCCCTCGCGGCCCCTGCAACCCTTGCGGCCCTTGTGGCCCCGGCGGCCCCGGCAGCCCCGGTGGCCCCGGCGGCCCCGGTTTCCCCGGCGGCCCCAATGGCCCTGGCGGCCCCAGCGGCCCCGGCAGCCCCGGTTTCCCCGGCGGCCCCGGCGGCCCTGGTGGCCCCGGTTTCTTCTCTCGCCTCCGAATGCAGATGCAGTAGAAAAGGAAACCACAAAGCATGACAACAACAATGACTAAACCAACAACAACCCATGTTGGAGTGTTATTGTCATCGGATGATACAGAATTCGGATCGATCCATGCCGATGGAGGAGGAAAGTATTGGAAACTCGGATGAGTTTGTGGATAGTTATTGTTCTCCATCAAGAAAACTCTATGGAGGTAGTTCAATGCAAGCGGTGAGTCTACAAACATATTATGAAGCATCAATCCAAGAGCCAATTTACCTTTTCATCATGATGAATTGATCATATGATCCGAGCGCGAGATCGAAATGATTCAACATGGAATTCAACAATATATAATGTGAGTGGAAGTAGGTGCTTGCACATATACCCTCACAAGAAGAACCGAGCAAATCGGTGAATGATGTTGCGCCAATGCTTACGCGACCTGCAAAGAAGTGAGAATTTTCACCTGGTGGAAGATAGCGTTATATATGCCCCGCGACGCTCCCTCCCCCCTCCCTCACGGGGTGGGTTTTTTTTTTGGTCAAAATATAATAATTTTCATTACTAACCAACTAACGGGGCACCGTTAGTTGAAAAGTCTAAACATAGAATTAGAAGTCCAATTGCTGGAAAGTGAGCTGGCTCGGTAGGTTAGGTAAGTGTTTTAAGCAATACATCGCCATTCTTTTTTGAGTATGTAGTGTAATGATTGATGTCCCTCCAACTTTATTCGCCATCACATCGTTTTCTCCCCCCAACTGCGGGACTCTCGAGTCTGTCGTTACCCTTACGTCGCAATGATGGTTCCAATGCCATAACAAAAGACGCTGGATAGACCCCACAAATGCATAAATTGAATCTAGTGGAAAATAGTAAAATTCAAATTAACATATTTCATCCGTTTTGACTTATTTTCATGCAATACAAAATCATAATACTCATACTCGACTTAATTCATGTATGATTTGACTCATATTTCTAAAATACTTCCATATTTAAACTAATTTAAGAAAATCCAAAATGAAGTGAGAGATCGTAAACTTATTTAATACCCATATTATTTTGAATTTAAGTCATTCATAAAATCAAAAAAATAGTCTTATAACCAATTTAACAAGTCTACCATAAGATAAACATGATATCCCGACATTTATGAAAAATTGTCCCAATTATGTCACATCACATATACATGTAAGAAGGAAAATTGGGACATCTCCCAAAAATCAAGTATGTAATCGACATTGCATAGGTTGAGAAAAGAGCAAGAAGAATCATAAATTATTCCTTTAATTCTACTTGATTCAAATGGGATGTTGACTGCCTTTGGGGAACGACATATGTGAAACACAATAAGCGAAATACACAGAAGACTAGCGACTAATAGTCACTAATTAAGATATGGAAAAACGAATGGAAAGATTGTGTCGGATTCCAAAGAATTGATAATGTTCAAAAACCACATAAAGAAAAGGGCGTCTTTTGTGTCGAGAACCCCACTCCTTTCTCAAGATAAAGTCGACAGCGTCCTCCACAGTGTCCGCGACCTACATAGGTAAGCATAAAAGAGTTCAACCGGGGTAAGCGATTTTTGGATACACTTTTAACCTTGGAAAATTTGGAAAGAAGTTAAATTCCCCATAAAAGTTGCTTTCAATTGGGCATATTTTGGAAATACTGACATTTTGCTAGGCTGAAGAAGGAAAAGATTCAATCATGTTTCATCCAACCAATTTAGAATTGACCGATCACCTAGAGCATAGCAAATCAAGGTATGAAAGTATGGGAGGGTTTTTTACGCTAAAAGCTCAAAACCACTTGAGGCCATGTCTGGTTCATGGCCATGGAATCATGAAAAGGAATCTCAATCTAAGCAATCAAATTCCTAGACGTGGGGTTCATTCTCTATTATTTGGTTTCAATTTACATATGAAGGGAGATATGTCCGATGTGAGATGCAATTTGAGGTAAAAACATGTCAGAAATGGAATGTGTAAAATATTTCTTCCATCCACATATCTAAAGTGGCTAATGAAAAACTAGGGATAGAAACAGAATGAAGAAGCACAAACAATGCCCCGACAATTTCCTGATTATTGTCATCTAAAATGATCATACTGTTCACACAATCATTTCACAAACACATTACATACAGTTCCTCAAAATTGAGTAAAGCATTTCACACATAATCTGCAACAATGAAGAGAAAGCCATTCCCGCGCAACTTCAAACTACTTCACAGCTGTTACCTCAAGCCATTGTGATATTCTTATCCTTATTGTGTTTTGAGTAAAAGACCCAATCACGAGAACAAATGGAGTGACAGCAACTCAGCCAAGTGTGTTAATGGAACTTTATATCCCCACCCAAGCCAACATGATGCACGTAGTTGGCGTCTCCATTAACAGACCAGACAAGTTTCACAATAGCGAGAGAGAGAAACAATTTCACCTAGTAGACGAATGTGAGGGCCATGGAATCAAGAGGCAGGCGAAACTCCCATGGAAGGATTTGAAGATGATGAATGGAGAGAGAGAGAGAGAGTTCTGGCTTTGTAGGATTTGAAGATGATGAAGCTCAAGAGTACTGAGCGTGTTGGGCTCCTGAATGTTTTTTCCTCCTAGGAATCCCAGTACCACCTCTACCTGAGCTATCCAGTTCTGCATTAGGAGTATCCGTTAACTAGGCACTTTGATATTGATTCTATGATCATAAATCCATCCATAGATGAGCTGCAATGGCATTCCATTTCCTGTTTATTACTCCAAGGTGAACCAAACAAGGCCTAAGTGATTACACGATGTACTATACTTCTGAATGCTTTCATGGTGGAATTAATGATCTGCAGTCTCAACCAACTTTCCATAGGATCACGTATCTAAAATCTCTAAACCAAAGAAGTGAACATGCTGAAATGCGCACGATTCGCTTACTTAGGAACCTACCATCAACTCACCCCAATGTACATACAAGGAGAGATGAGAGAGAGAGAGAAATGTCGGGATTTTGTTAAGAGTACAAATACCTACCAAGTCCGCAGAAAATTCTGAATGATTATCTTTTTCCTTGAATACCCCAGTCCTTGTTAATATAGAAAACCAAGGATCTCCTGCCTGAAGGAGTTGTTATCAGTACTGGTGATTATGTCTGGAAATAAAATTACTGATGTGATAAAATACAATTCTCAGTATGAAATATACCCATCGTGCGCCTCTAATGTTGATTTTTGGGTCATCTCCTATCATGTATAGTGTTCTGAAACAACGAATTCCGAGTATGTATCATTCTCCACATCTAGGTTGCTTAACAAAGATGGCATAAGATTCCTTAACACGGTCTCAGCATTTCCATAGACAAATGGATTTGGCCTCCCATACGATGTATACGCCAGCAAAATGGGATGTATTCTGCAGAACAGGGACAAGTAAACAATGCATAACACAAGATTGGAGATTAATGCATGTCACTATGCTGCATTGAGGTAAACTAGGCCCACACAAGGATCTTATAGGCCATTCTTTAATTTTTTTTGTGGAGAATATTAGATCAAACTCCATGCAGAACTAAACATTGAGAAGCTGAAACCTATCTTACCTGTTATAGATTGCTTCTAACGCAATCCTGAAAGCTCCCATACCCAGAGGTTCGGCAGGAAAAGTAGCCTACCTTTGCACTTTGTCAGCTAGTATCAACCAGTCTTTAGTTCCACCCAGGCTTCAAAAACTCAAGATTGCAGCTGGCGTCACAAATGGCATAGCTTACCTGGTATTCGAGGTCATTATTTGCAAAAAACAGGTGTGGTTGCTTTCCAGCCTCCCTTCCAGGAAGCCCCCCAGTTCTCAATATGTCACAGAGCACCTAAACCCAGACTTGAGTATCGCAGAATTTTTTTAATGTACACCGACATATAGATGATAACACTCCATTCTATCACTTTTTCCAAACTAGATGTCAGCACCCCCCCTAGACTTTTAAAAAGATGACGACTAAAGTAGCAGAGTAGTTATTGAACAACCAAACAGAGCCTAGTGTCTTTTGATAGTCAGTTCAAAGATTTAAAACTTGCATGACGAAAAGCTCAGTATGGACTCGACAGCCGAATTAGATAATTCTAAGAAAGGACAAGATCCTTTAGAAAGGTCACAACCTGAGTATCTCTGCTCCAGTCAACAGAATCACTGACTACAAATGCTGCCAGAACTCTCTGTGTTTGCACAGCAGTTTTTCTCTTTCCTATCATATTAGAAGTGCTAGTCTGGTCAATGCCTGGCTTAGTTGTCCATCTCTTGTACGGTGCCAGTGGATCAATGGCATCAAAGTAGCTAGTGTACTCATCAATTGACAGAACGTTTCTGCATAGAAAAGACACAAGCAGAAAGAGGGTCAACTGGAGGAAAAAAAAAAAAAAGATAGAGAGAGAGAGAGAGAGAATCAAGTTGTTGGAGTTCTCGTTCCAAGTGAAACAGTGTTGAACACAGACAACTAAGAAGATTTATGGCGAGGACTTCTCTGCGATTACTCAAATCCCTGAGAACTTGAGTGATTTTTATTAACTTTGCTTGCTCCTATGTATTACCTAGACATCTTCCATAGCAATTTTATTAGATACATAACTTTATCCTTATAACTTTTGAAGGCTTTCAGTAGCCTTGACACCATATACTTTCGAAAGCTTTCAGTAACCTTGACATGATATACCTTTTGTCGAACTATTGCTGTTTAAAACTTTTGTGTAGACTTTAGATAGCAAGTGTATGTGTGGGTTTGCTTTTATTTTTCTTTTCAGTGATCTGCCTTAACCATTGCTAGCAAGCCCTTTTTTTTTTTCTGGAACGCATTGAGCTCCTTGTCTACTTAGCTTCTATAGTAGCTTTGGATGGTTGTGCAGCCCGAATTATATCTGAGATTCAAGCTCAGTGATGACAAGTTGGAACTCTTTGGGGACTGAATTACTTGTGGCAACTCTGTCTTTTCCTGTTCTAATTATGAGAGTTGCCGATGGACTAGAAGTTATGAACAATTGCCAGATGCACAAATTTATTGATTATGTTTGGTTGTGGCAGTGTTATATCCATTTACAAATCGAAAATGCCCCACAATATGTAGCATTTTGGTATCTCAGGTTTTTTTTTTTGGAAGGTGGTGTGATTGATTGATCTCTTGCACCGAATAACAGGGAGAAGTGGATCTAGCTTGTGTTACTGTAGCTGACCATTTAAGCTTGAAGTAACACTAGAGTGTGATCACTGATTCGAGGAAATTTTAACTCTGGGTAGGTGCTACAGTGGGCAGGAATTTATGTGGCTAACTGAGCATTAGTACATGCATTGGCATGCCAGAATGGTTTTGTTATGAGGGCATTTCGAGAAACTGATGATGTTGAATTTACCAAAGAAAATAAGACAGTACTTTAGGTTGGTTTAGGTAAATTAACTAATACCCTTCAATCTCCCAATATAAAGATGAGGTTTTGTGATGAGGTAGAATGTGTAGAAAGACTAGAAGGAGTTTTTTTTTTCTAATCTATTGAAGACAGAGGCAGTTAATTGTAGTGTGAAGTGAAAAGATGTGTTTCTGCATTGCTTATCAGAAGTGATTTGTTACTATTGATTCTACTTCTACTATTTTTGCAGTCATCATGTGTTCTAGATGTTGATTGCTTGTATATTTAGATCATCATATTGCAGGGGATTGGTAATGCCATCTTTTTTGGTTGCTGGTGGAACTTCCTTTTAATAGATCTAAGACCTCTCTCTGTTTTGCAACTTCCATGGAATGAAATTTTCCTCCGTTTTTCTCAATTCTGTGATGAGACACAAATGAGGTCAGAAAACACTTTGTGGTGCTTGACATTTGAGGACGAATTTGGTAGAATTCTTGATTTCTTTTCCAACTTAGTAGTTAGCACTGCATATCAATAACTAGATTTGGTTTTTACTGTGCTTTGATGACCGTCTTTTTCCTGTGACAGAGCCAGCCCTGATGAAGCAAAAGAGGCGTTGAAGAAAATTGGTGCTAAAGAAGTGTTCACTCAAAGCCAATTAGAAGTAAAGAACGTCAAGAGTCTACTAATACCGTCCATCTACTAATACCGTCCATCCACTAACTCATTCTACCATATTCTTATGCATGGACACATCGATTTTTGGCCATTGACACTTGAGTTCTTTATTTACATCTCATTGACTTTGTACTAGGGTGATCTAAAAGAACCTGCCCTTGGATTAAACTGCGCCGGTGGCAATGCTGCTTCCTCGGTGATGAAATTTTTGAGGTGCAACGGGTGTTAAATTTGTGTCGAGTGCTTCCCTTATCTTTCTGAAGAGAGCTGATCTAGTTTTGTTCTCAGGCGGGGAGGAACCATTGTGACATATGGTGGGATGTCTAAGAAACCAATTACAGTGTCAACTTCATTTTTTATCTTCAAGGTAAATTAAGAAGCAGCGAACTAAAATTTCTGCCTATGGTTATGAGGTTATTTCAGTCAAGCCTTACAATTTGACTTGTCTATGTTTCGGTCTCAGTCTTGGCAATGACCTATAGTTTTATTTTTTGTTTAAATTTGGCCCAAAATCTCAATTTCAATATTAGACACAACCAAATTTGAGCAAAAAAATTATCCCTCGAGTTGAGACTAAGAGGAATGTATAAACCAATGCAATAATGGTTTATGATTTTTAGGATCTTTCTTTGAGGGGATTTTGGCTGCATAATTGGATCAGTTCACAAATGATGTAAGAGAGTGCAGAAGAATGATAGATCACTTGCTGGTCACTTGCTGGAACCAGCGGATGATGGGAAGGTAAAATACGAGTTTGTCTTTTGTAACAACCACTCAAATTGCTGTATTTAGGTCTCCATATCTTTATAGTAATTTTCAATAGTATTTATTCTCAAGAGAGTGTTTGGATTGTGGATGCATATTAATTTCTCCAAAATTGCAGGACCGAGCTTGTTCCTTTTAGTGGTTTCCACGTTGCACTGGATAAATCACTGGGGAAACCTGGGAGCCATCCTAGGCAAGTCCTAATGTTCCAAGGCTACTAAATATATAAGGGCGGTGAGAAGAAGGAAAAATTATGCGTCATATCCTTTAGACAATCAGCTTGTTCTGAAGTTATGAGGCGCTGAATCAATCGGGCACGATAACTATGTATCTGTTCCCTTACTATTATTTTCTCTTTTCATAAGTCATGTATCTATTCCATTGAGGAAATTTCATTGCTGCTTATTTTGACCAATTTCCATTCTGAATTTGTTTTGCATCATGCCATCCAATCTAAAACTAATCTCATGCAACACGAGGTCCGTCTATTACGGCTGAATTTGGAGATCCAAACATCGCCCCGTTTGGTAAGGGTCCATAAAAGTTTCAAATTTGGCAATTACAATTCTCATATACACATAACAAAGAACATTGGGATACTTTCCCAAAAATCATGTAATCGACATAGCATGCATTGAGAAAAGAGTAAAAAGAACCATAAATTATTCATTTGATCTAACCTAATTCAAATGGGATGTGGACTGCCTTCGAGGAACGTCATACATACACGATGAGCAAAATCAATAGAAGACTAGCTAATGGTAGTTACTTTTTATGATAGGGAAAACACAGAATGGAAGATCGTACCAGCTTCCAAAGAAGTGACAATTGTTCAGATACGACAGAAAGAAAAGGCATCTTTTGTCTAAGTGATGTCAAGAACCGCACTCTTTTCTCAAGATAAAGTCGACAGCATCCTCAACAGTATCCACAACCTGCATAGGTAAACAAAAAAGAGTTCGATCAGGATGAGTGATTTTTGAATTCATTTTTAACTTTGGAAAATTTAGGGAGAAGACAAATTCCCCACAAAAAATGTGCATGGTTTTGAAATACTAACATTTTGCTAGGTTGAATAGGGAAAGGGTTTGCTCAGTCATGTTTCATCCAAGCAAGTTAGAATTCACAGATCACCCAAAGCATAGCAAATCAAGGTACGTAAGTATGGGACACCTCAAACACTTAAGGCCATGTTTCATGGCCATGCAATTATGAAAAGGAATCCCGTTCCAAGCAATCAAATTCCTAGGAGTGGGTTTTTTTTTTTTCTTTTTTTTTCTTTGTTGTTCGGTCTCAAACTACCAGTGAAGAGAGAAATGTCCAACGTGAGTTGCCAAATGAGGTTAAAACATGTCAGAAATGGAATGTGTCTCCAATCAACATGTACAAAGCGGAGGATAGAAACAGAGCGAAGAACCACATAAGATCCCTCAACAATTTCCCGATCATTGTCCTCCAAATGATTTTATAGTTCACACAAGCATTTTTACAAACTGATTATATAAAACTCATCAAAATCTTGCAAGTCAAGCATTTTTCGCACAAAATCCAAAGTGATGAAGATGAAGCCATTTTTATGAACTTCAAACTACTGCACAGAAGTTACCTTAAGCCATTATTCTTATTTCTTATCCTCTTTGTGTTTTGAGTCAGACCAATCACAAGAACTGCAAATGGGGTGACAGCAACTCAGCTGAGTTGGTAAATGGAACTTTATTGCCCCCCCTCCCAAAAAAAAAAAAAAAAAAGAAAAAGCCCAACAGGATGCTTGTTGCTGATGTCTCCATAAAGAATCCAAACAAGTTTCACAATGGCAAGAGAGAGAAAGGATTTCGCCTAGTAGAGGGATGTGAGGGCTATAGAATCAATAGGCAGGCGAAACTCACGTGGGAAGGATTGGAAGATGATGAATGGAGGGAGGGAGAGAGAGAGAGAAAGTTCTGGTTTTGTAGGATTTAAAGAGGATGAAGCTCAAACTATTGAGTGGGTAGAGTTCGCAAATGTTTTTCTCTTCTAGGAATTCCAGTACCACCTCTACCTGAGCAATCCAATTCTGCATTTTAAAGAGAATCCATAACCTAGGTAATTTGATTCTGCAATCATAAAACCATCCAAAGATGAGTTGCAATGGGATCTCATTTCCTTTTCTTACTCCAAAGTGAACCAAACAAGGCCTAAGTGATTGCACAATGTATCAACCATGACTTTCCACTAGGAACACAGATATAAAATCTCTAAACCAAAGAAGTGAACATGCTGGAATGAGCACGACTTGCACACGTAGGAACCTACCATGAACTCATCCCAACATACATACGAGGAAGAGTGAGAGAGACAGAGATGTGTAAATTTTGTTAAGAGTACAAATACTCACCAAGTCAGCAGGGAACTCTGAATGATTATTTTTTCCCTTGAATACCCCAGTCCTTGTTAATATAGAAAACCAAGGATCTCCTGCCTGAAGGAGTTGTTGGCAGTATTGGTGATTACATTTCGAAATAAATTCACTGATATAATAAACCATAATTTTTGGTAAGAAATATACCTGCCGTGCACCTCTAATGTCGATTTTTGGATTATCTCCTATCATGTATAGGGTTTTGAAACAACGAATTCCAGAGTTTGTAGTATTCTCCGCATCTAGGTTGCTTAACAAAGATGGCATAAGATTCCTTAACATTGTCTCAGCATTTCCATAGACAAATGGATTTGGCTTCTTATATGCCAGAGGAATGGGATGTATTCTGCAGAACAGGGACAAGTAAACAATGCGCAACATAAGATTGAAGATTAATGCATGTCGCTATGCTGCATTGAGGTAAATTAGGCCTACACAAGGATCTTATGGGCCAAGCTTTAATTTTTTGTGGAGAATATTATATCAAACTCCATGCAGAACTAACCATTGAGAAGCGGAAACCTCACTATTACCTGTTATAGATTGCTTCTAATGCAATCCTGAAAGCTCCCATACCCAGACGTTCAGCAGGAAAAGTAGCCTGCCTTTACACTTTGTCAGCTAGTCATCAGCCAGTCTTTAGTTCCACTAAGGTTTCAAAAACTCAAGATTGCAACTCACATCACAAATGGCATAGCATACCTGGTATTCTAGGTCATCATTTGCAAAAAACAGGTGCGGTTGCTTTCCAGTCTCCTTCCAGGAAGCCCTCCAGTTCTCAATATGTCACAGAGCACCTAAACCCAAACTTGAGTATCACAGAATTATTTTAAAGTACACAGACAGATAGATGATAACACTCCATTTTATCACTTCTTTCAAACTATATTTCAGCACCCACTAGACTTCTAAAAAGATGACAACTAAAGTTGCAGAGTGGTTACTGAACAAACAAAACAAAGCCTAGTGTCTTTTGATAATCAGTTCAAAGATTTAGAACTCGCGTGACTAACAGACCAGTATGAACTCAACAGCTGAATTAGATAATCTAAGAAAAGACAAGATCCATTAGAGTGGTCACAACCTGAATATCTCTGCTCCAATCAACAGAATCACTGACTACAAATGCTGCCTGAACTCTCTGTGTTTGTACAGCAATTTTTCTCTTCGCCATCTCATTGGAAGTGCTATTCTGGTCAATGTCTGGCTTAGTTGTCCATCTCTTGTACGGTGCCAGAGGATCAATAGCATCAAAGTAGCTAGTGTACTCATCAATTGACAGGACATTTCTGCATAGAAAAGGTACAACCAGAAAGAGGATCAACCGGAGAGAAATAAAAGAGAATCAAGTTGCTGGAATTCGTGTTCCAGGTGAAACAGTATTGAACACAGACAACTAAAATGAATTGAGGAGAGGACTCCTCTGCGATTACTCAAGTCCCTGAGAACTTGAGTGCTTTTTATTAACTTTGCTTGCTCCTATGTATTACCTAGACATTAAAGTAATAACCATCAATATCAGTATTATTAAATACATATCTTTATCCCTATTGCCAAGCTATATCTCTCTTCCCCTCCCCCACCCACACACCTGCATGCACAAGCAAGTAATTGAGACATTGCTGGGTACATTTGCAAACCTAGAGAAGTTGTAAAAATATTTACTTGTATCCATATTCGGACATCACAGCAGCAGGTTCTCCTTTGCCAACAGCAACGACAAGTTCGTTCTCGAATCTGTGCAAAAACCTCAATTAGGAAACAGATGAATAAAATAGAGAAGCATATTCGTTAGTAAAACAGAAAAGCCTATTCAGAATTCTCTTAGAATAGTTAGTACATGCATGCGCACTCTTCTATGTCTTTTCAATTCATATAATATAATATATGTAGTGCATTTCCCTAGTTTCCAAGAAGAAAGCACATGAGATGAAGATATTAGATGTGTTCTTTGATATCCACGTACGCATACAAGATGTGTGCATTCAATAAAGTCCAATTTCACAGTTTTGAACCTACTAAATTGTGTACCTATAAATAATTCTTGTACAGGAGAATTCTTATTAAGCTAATAATACACATGCACAATATTTTATTTCGCAATCCCAGATTTTAATAACCATGAGTGAGATAGATGAAAAAAGCAAATGTTATCGAAAATGCTCAGTCCTGATTTACATTAGCATGCCACATTTCTCATTGGACATTGGTCATGGAGATAATCGAACAAATCCTTACCTATTTACCAGTTGTTCAAAAGGTGTGTGCTCTGTATGACCTGCAAATTATCTTGGTCAAAATATGAGAGAAAAACGAAACGAAGTAGTTCTGGACCTGATAACAAGCAAAATCGTGAGGGCAAGCAGATTTTGTAACACGAGAGATGAACTACCTGTGAAGGTAGAATGTTGACTCCTAGTAGTTGACCTAAGTCCTGGGCTCTTTTGGATTCAGAAAAGCCACCTCCTGCATCAGCCATTGCTATTAGCAACATGCAGTAAAAACTAATTATCGCTTCTTCAAGAATTAACAAGCGAAATTTCTTATTTCAAGGGAGTAACATATTGAACGATTATAGGTAAGGGCATCTCAAAAGGCGTCACAGATTCAAATTGCTTGAATGACTTAAATATGAGATAGCAGCAATCTCAAAATCATCAAGACGATTACTATTAGATCTTAAAAGTACCAATACTAGCTGATAAGTGAATAATCCACCACAACAAGCGTATGATGCCCAGCATGCAACTTGAAAACTTTAGTTTGACCATCAAATCATGGCACTCACCGGTGATGACTCTACAGAACGGTCACATTCGCTAACACACATCGAAAGTGAGAAATGTAATAGTCAAGGTTACTAACACATTTAAGCAACCACGAACACTCACCATTTGTTAAGAACACGAAAGGTATCTTCAAATTTCCTGAAAAGATGTAGAACATAAAGTAAGTGATAGCAGGTTACAAATAGCAGATATCGAGATTCAGATACGAATCTCGATATCCGCCGCCCTTTACTGTCCATCAGAAATTTCGGTAGCAATCAGTTCGGAACGTAGAAGATTGGAAGACAGGTGAAACAGCACGATCGCCAGCATGAGATAAGCCTCGCAGGTATATCAGCAAGCGATGGCGAAAGCTTTACCAGAATCGTCGTACAATCTCCTGAGCGCGCGCGGAGAACCGCCGACGGGAGTGTGACCGAGGAGGACCACGCCGTCGATGTCGAAGGCGATGTCGAAGGCGATGCCGAACGAAGGCCTGCACGATGAAACCACGATCGTCGATTCGATCACGGACGAAAAAGAAGAAGAAGAAGAAGAGAAAAAGAGAACATCGGAGAAAATCACGAGCGTAGTCGAAGCATGACCGGAACGCACCGATCCGATTGCGAGCTAAGCCGCGAAAACGAGCGCGAGGCGAGCGGGGACGGCTGCTTTCTGCCGCGACTCCGCGAGGCGATGGTGAAAAGCCGGTGCCTCATTTTCCCGTTCGCGGCGAATCGCTTCGGGAGATCGAGGAGCTCGAATCGCCGGAGATGAAGCTCCAAGAAGAACGGAGCGACCTTCAACAGTCCATACAGAGAGAGAGAGAGTGGCCCAATCGTGCAGCGTCTTCTCGTTCGATTCAGGAGCCGTGAATTGGGCCAGTTGAAATGATGGGCGGGCCTCGATAACGGATCGACCTTTCCTTCGGATCCGAGCTCAACGGTTAAGCTTGATTTTGGTGAACGTTTTTGGGCTCTTTTCTTTAGTTCTTTCATTTTTGTTGTATTTCTCTCTTCAGGCCTAGTAATTCGGGCTCCTTGTCTCGGAACCTCTCGAGAGAATCGCTAAGTGCATCTTCGGTGCACCTGATGCATGTACGTATAGGAATTCTCAATTGGCTAGTCGTAAATGGCCCCACCCTAGGACTATGAGACCAATGGTTATCCCAAACGTACACTGAGATGTAGACGGTGATTCTCAAATATTGAAAAACAGGGTGTGATACGATGAAATAGGATGCAATGGAGACAGACACAAAAAATAAACAGATTGCTTTTCTTTTTCTTTTTTGCTATTTCCTTGTAGCGTAGTTTATCACTTCTAAATGATTTTTTATCCAGCCAAAGGATAATCTTCCATATTTGCTCCAGCATGTTTAACATTTTCAACCTGGCGAAAATTTGATTAGATGCAAAAGAGAAACGAGTGGAATATCAACCAAAAGAAAATCAAATTTGTTATACACACCTTAGTATTCGTCCTCATAAATAAAAGATACTTTTGCATTCCATAAGTACTGACTTATTTTGTTATGCAGAACATCCATGTCTAGCACTTAGCCCATTGTAAATTTGAGTGTGTTGAAAGGTGAAATAGTTTTTGTGCTCAGGGACATGGCAAACTTACATTGTGAAAGACCAGAGTGTGTGGCAAACAATTGATAAGAATTCTCCTATTGAATATGCCGCAACAATTTCAATTGATCCTCCGACCGCTTTGAGAATGCTTGAAGACTTCACCTATTTGGAACCAGTATATAGACAGTACAAAAGTCCTCTTAGCTGTCCCCCAACTTTTACTATAAGCAATTTTTCTAAGTTGTCCTAATCAACTAAAATAATTAGGGGATTCTATTGTGCAAAATGGGGCTACAAGTATGGTGGGTCAATGCCTCATCCAAATTGCGAAATCGTGCGGCATCCATAGCATCAACATAATCAGGGACAGGTGCTCTTTCGAAAGCTTTCAGTAACCTTGACACTGTATTACTTTTGTCAAACTATTATTGTTTAAAACTTTTGTGTAGACTTTAGATAGCAAGGGTATGTGTGGGTTTACTTTTATTTTCTGTTTTCAATGATCTGCCTTAACCATTGCTAGCAAGCCTTTTTTTGTTTTTTTTTTTTGCCCCTTGCGGGAAAGCATTGAGCTCTTGTCTACTTAGCTTCTAAAGTAACTTTGGATGGTTACATAGCTCGAATTATATCTTAAATTCAAGCTCTGTGATGACAAGTTGGAACTTTTGGGGACTGAATTACTTGTGGCAACTCTGTATTTTCCTGTTTAAATTACGAACCTTGCTAGTGGACTTTAGTTATGAACAATTGCCAGATGCACAAATATGTTGATTATGTTTGGTTGTGGCAGTGGTATATCAATTTACAAATTGAAAATGTGCCAAAATATTCAACATTCTCGTATCTCAGGTTTTTATGGAAGATGGTGTGATTGACAAAGATCTCTTGCATTTAATAACAGGGAGAAGTGGATCTTGAGCTTGTGTTACTGTAGCTAACCCTTTCAAACTTAAAGTAACACAGAGTGTGATCACTGATTCGAGGAAATTATAATCTCTAGCTAGGTGCTACAATGGGCAGGAATCTATGAGGGTAACTGAGCATTAGTTCATGCATTGGCATGCAAGAATGGTTCTGTTATGAGGGCATTTTGAGAAACTAATTATGTTGAACTTATCAAAGAAAGTAAGACAGTACTTTAGGTTGGTTTTGGTACATCAGCTAACATCCTTCAATCTGACAATATAAAGATGAGGTTTTGTGATGAGGTAACATGTATAGGAAAGATTAGAAGGACTTGTTTTTTGAACCTATTGAAGGCAAAGGCAGTTAATTGTAGTGTGAAGTGAAAAGATATGTTTCTACATTGCTCATCAGAAGTGACTTGTTACTACTGATTCTGCTTCTACTATTTTTGCAATCATCATGTGTTCTAGATGTTGATCACCGGTATGTTTAGATCATCATACTACTAAGGCATTGGTAATTTCATCTTTTGTGGTTGCTGGTGGAAAATTACTTTTCGTATATCTAAGACCTCTCTTGCTTTGCAACTTCCTGTAGTGATTTTTTTAATTCTATAATGAGACACAAAAAAGGTCATAAAACATTTTGCGGTGCTTGACACATTAATTTAGTAGAGCTCTTGTTAGCCAGCTCATTAGTTCCTGTGTGACATCTAGGATGAATTTAATAGAATTCGTAATTTCTTTTTCAACTTAGCAGTTAGCATTGCATTTCAGTAACTAAATTTGGTTTTTATTGGGCTTTCATGACCCTTTTTTTTCCGTGACAAAGCTGGCTCTAATGAAGCAAAAGAGGCGTTGAAGAAACTCGGTGCTGGAGAAGTGTTCACTGAGAACCAATTGGAAGTAAAGAATGTCAAGAGTCTATTGGTATCATGCACCCATTAACCCATTCTACCATATTCTCATGCATGGACACACATCCATGTTTAGCCATTGGCACTTGAGTTCTTTATTTACATCTAATGGACTTGCTACTAGGGTGATCTAAAGAACCTGCCCTTGGATTAAATTGTGTTGGTGGCAATGCTGCTTCCTTGGTGATGAAATTTTTGAGGTGCGACAAGTGTTAAAGTAGTGTTGAGTGCTTCCCATATCTTTCCGAAGAGAGCTGATTTTGTTTTGTTCTCAGGCGGGGAGGAACCGTGGTGACATATGGTGGGATGTCTAAGAAACCAATTACAGTACCAACTTCATCTTTCATCTTCAAGGTAAATTAAGAAGCAGCGAACTAAATTTTCCGCCTACGGTTATGAGGTTATTTCAGTCAAGCCTTACAATTGGACTTGTCTATGTTTTGGTCTCAGTCTTGGTCAATGCCCTATGGTTTTATTTTTTGTCTAAACTTGGCCCAAAATCTCACTTTCAATATTTGATGCAACCAAATTTGAGCAAAATATATATATATTCTCACTTTCAATATTTGATGCAACCAAATTTGAGCAATATATATATATATATATAAATTTATATAAATATATATATATATATATATATTCCTAGAGTCAAGACTAAGAGGAATGTGTAAACCAATGCTTCCATATATTCAATCGTGCAGGGAGATTTTTTTTTTTTTTTTTTTTTTTTTTTGGGGGGGAGGCAATGTAATTACCTGTTAAGAAATGAAGCAAACTATGGATTGGTGAGAAAATCATGCACGTGAGATCAAGAGATTATCCACATGGATTTCTTAGGGCCAAATAATCACTATCTTTTGATCCCTTAATCGAAAGTAGTAATTGTGGCATAGCTCAGGCATCTTTAAGCCTGCAGTAGGTGCTGAACATCGGAAGAGAAACTTGTACCCATAGGAGGCGTTCTAATAAAAGATCTAGAGCAAAGAAGAAGGCATAGAAACAATGGTTCTACTATTGTCTCCTTCTTGATTTCATTGTGATATCTCATGCTAAAGTTCGATTGTACCCATAGGAGGCGTTTTAGTAAAAGATCTAGAGCAAAGAAGGCATAGAAACAACGATTCTATTATTGTCTCCTTCTCGATTTCACTGTTATATCTCATGTTCAATTGTACAGTCAGTACTGCTGACTTTTGGAATTAATTCCTAAATCATAAAGCACATCTGGAGTGTACGATAATGGTTGTTATGGTTTGCAGGATCTTTCTGAGGGGATTTTGGCTGCATAATTGAATGAGTTCAAATGATGTGACAGAGTGCAAAAGAATGATAGATCACTTGCTGGAACTAGTGCGTGATGGGAAGTTAAAATACGAGTTTGTCTTTGGTAACCTCTACTCTTTTTTTTTGGTCGAAAACCTCTACTCAAATTGTTGTATTTAGGTCTCCATATCTTTATAGTAATATCCAATAGTATATATCGTCAAGATAGTGTGTTTCGATTGTGGATGCATATGAATTTCTCCAAAATTGCAGGACGGAGCTGGTTCCTTTTAGTGATTTCCACATTGCACTGGATAAATCACTAGGGAAACTTGGAAGCCATCCTAAGCAAGTCTTAAAGTTCTAAGGCTACTGAATATTAAGGGCAGTGAAAAGATGGAAAAATTAGGCATCGTATTCTTCAGACGATCAGCTTGTTCTAGGGAAAAGTGCCAAAAAATTCCTAAACCTTTTGGTTTTGTGCCGATTTAGTCCTAAACCTTTTTTTGGTGCCGATTCAGTCATAAACCTTTTTAAATTGTGCCAATTCAGTCCTTTCCGGCCAATTTTGGTCGGATTTTGCTGACTGGACGTCAGCCGGCTAACGTGGCCTGATCGGCACTGACGTGGACAATTTTAATAATATTTTTTTTTAGTTTTTTTTTTTTTTGTCTTTTTCCTCCAGCCGGTCGCCAAGGTCCGGCGACCGCCGAGGCGACCACTAGCGAGGGCAAGGCCGACCTCGCCGAACCTAGCAAGGTCGAGCCTCACCGGCCATGGGCGAGGGCCGGCAAGGCTTGACCTCGCCAGATTCGGCGAGGGCAAGCCTTGTCCATGGCCACCTCGCCGAGACCAGGCCATGGGTGAGCCTCGCCCTCGTCGGCCATGGGCGAGCCTTGCCTCGCCGATCGAGCGAGGGCGAGCCTCACCTGACCTCGCTAGATCAAGCCATGGGCGAGCCTCGCCCTTGCCTCGCCAAATCCGGCGAGGGCGAGCCTCGCCCATGGCCGGCGAGGTTGGCCTCGCCCTCGCCGGCGGTCACCTCGGCCGGTTGCCGGACCTCGGCAACCGGCTGGAGGAAAAAGACAAAAATAAAAATAAAAAAAATATTAAAATATTAAAATATTATTAAAAGTTGTCCACGTCAGCGCCGATCAAGCCACGTTAGCCAACCGGTGTCCAGTCAGCAAAATCCGGCCAAAATTGGCCGAAAATGACTGAATTGGCACAACTTAAAAAGGTTTAGGACTAAATCGGCACCAAAAAAAAGTTTAAGACTAAATCGGCACAAAACCAAAAGGTTTAGGACTTTTATGGCACTTTTCCCGCTTGTTCTGAAGTTCCCATGCACTGAATCAACCCAACACGATAACTATGTATCTTTTCCATTATTATAATTATTATTTTATCTTTTCATAAGTTATGCATCTTTTTTCTGTTGAGGTCCCTCTTGTTGCTGCTTATTTTCGGCAATTTCCATTCTAAATTTGTTTTGCATCATGCCTCCCAATCTAAAACTAATCTTGTGTTCTGCTAAAACGTGAGGTCCGTCTGCTCATTTTGGAGATCCAAACATCGGCCCTTTACAATTCTCATATACATGTAACTATGTAAGAAGGAACATTGGGATACTTACCAAAAATCATGTAAGCAAGATCGCATGCGTTGAGAAAAGAGCAAGAAGAACCATAAATTGTTCATGTGATCCATCTAATTCAGATGGGATGCGGACTGCCTTCAAGGAAAGTCACACATGAAACACGATAAGCAAAATCAAGTGAAGACTAGCGAATGGAAGTTACTTTTGAAGGTAAGGAAAACACACAATGGAAAGATCGTGTCAGCTTCCGAAGAATTGGTGATTGTTCAGTAATCACAGAAAGAAAAAGGCATCTTTCGTCTAGATAATGTCAAGAACCGCACTCCTTTCTCAATAAAAAGTCGACCGCATCCCCAACAATATCCACCACTTGCACGGGGTAAACATAAAAGAGTTCAACCAGGATGAGCGATTTTTCAATTCATTTTCAACCTTGGAAAATTTAGAGAGAAAACAAATTCCCCACAAAAGTGGCTTTCTATTATGCACGGCTTTGAAATACTGACATTTTGCTACGCCGAAGAGGGAAAGGGTTCATTCAGTCATGTTTCATCCCACCAAGTTAGAATCTACAGATCACCTAGAGAATAGCAAATCAAGGTATACAAGTACTTGGAAGATCATCCACGCTGACACCTCAAAACACTTAAAGTCATGTTTGGTTAATGGTCATGGAATCATGAAAGGAATCCCAAACTGTAAAATCGAAGAGGACAATAATCGAGAAAATGTCCAGGGATCTTATGTGGTCCTTCATTCTGTTTTATCCCTAGTTTTCCGTTATTCGCTTTGCATATGTTGACAGGAGACGCATTCCATTTCTCACATGTACAACATGATTATTATGTCAAAAGATGGGCTTCATTCGTTGAGCAAAGGTCAACATGGAATTCCACTGTAACCCCAGCCTAAGAGTAGAATTTCTGAACTGATCTGGTAATTTATTTTTTGTTTATTTCACAAAAAATAAATAATTTAATAAATATTTTCCTAAAAATAATTATTTATATCGCTCAAAATAATTATTTAATAATAAATATTTTTATTATCTATAATAATTTATATTTAAATATTTTCATAAATAGAAAATATTTTTAGTTCGTTTATTTTTATAAGCAATACAAATGATTATTTTTAGGAATAATATTTTATTAATCATTCTCTTAATCAAAGATACACTCCTATTATGTCTGTGCTATAGTCCCATCTTCTTAATTGAATTAATTAATCACCCAGGCCAAAAGTAAAGCAAAATCTTTCGGGCTCTAAATAGGCAATAATACTCTAACAGCTTTTCATCAGCCAACATTTAGTTATTCTCATGGACCAATACCATCTGTTTTTATGGTCGTTGTAGTTAAAAAGGGGATTGGAAATTAGAACACCTTTTGAATGGAGGAGATTATGTAAAGACAAAAGAAGCAACATGGATGGACCATTTTTCTTAGCGGGAGTCCATCTTTTTGCAAATGTAAATGCCGTAGCAGAGTACCGCTTGTCACTTCCATTTCATCAATGAGGCTGTCTAATCATTTATTGTCTCCTTAAAAGATGATGATCACACGCTTCCATTGGCCGGCGGTTAGTACAGTGTTAAACCGTCATCATTGACTTATCTCCCCGTTGTGTGCTTAAATCAGAGAATTAATATTTTGAAAAATTCTAAACTGGTACATTTATGATAAATTTGTCCCAAATCCTAAATTGATATATATTTTATAAATTTACCCCAAATTAATATACTTATGATAAATTTACCTTTTGTTAGTTTCTGTTAAATTTTACTATTAAATTATTAAATTAAATGACACTTAACGTTGATTGGTGTACCAATTTAGGATTTTACTCTCTGTTTGTCACAGTTTATGATTTTTGTGATTTTTTTTGTGATATTAATCCAATTTAGCATGGAGTATATTTGTTACAAATATACCAGTTTTGCATTTTTGGCGGTCGAATAAATTAGTTTTGGGTAAATTTATCATAAATATACCAGTTTATGGTTTTTTATCGTCAATCGAGGTAAATTTGTCACAAGTGTATCAGTTTAGAGTTTTTCATTATCAAAAAAATAGTTTAAGATAAATTTGTTACAAGTATACCAATTTGGGATTTTTCAAGGTATTAACCCTAAATCAAAAGAAAACCAGTGTCGTTTTATCTTGTCACGGTATTGTTGTTAGAGTTAACGTGTCATGGTATCATTGTTAGAGTTAAACAATTGGAATGGAGTATCATGTTAGAAAATTCTAGGAGACTTAGCTGATATTTTATTGCATTTTCCCTCATAAGTTTAAGACTATTAATTTAGTCAAGAAATTTAAACATTGATAGATTCGGGCTTCAGTATAATAATATTAGGACAGATTGTGCAATTATCTTGAAATATGACAATTCAATTTTTTCAACCCCATGCTCACACTCAACTCAATGCAATATATATACTCGCATCAAACTCGATTCAACTCTAACATTAAAAACTAAATTACAGTGTAAACCTTCTAACTCCATCTCAAGTTCTCATAAAAAAAATTCAAAAATAATGATTTTTCTCAAATGTCCTTAGTAAAAACCTTTAAATTATTAACAGGATTACAAGTCACGTGATTGTAGTATTACGAAATTTGACACCTCCAACAATGGCAACCCATACTGTTAGGTCCAAATCCATAAAAGAGAGGGTGAAGTGCTTTTAATATATATTTAAAAATATTGATCTTTCTAGAACTAGCCCCTTATTTATTTTTTTATACGCAATTAAACTAGTAGTTTGTAAAAAGGAACTTATAGAATTTAGGGATTGAGAAATTGCAGAAACTCTGTATAGAGTTTCAATTAGGATATGCCTTCTCTTCCTTCTAGCTATAGCAGCCCATTGAAATCCACCACTTGAACCAATAGTGCAAATGCCAAGAACTTTTGTACCACGTGGACTCAACTCCTTCGACGGCTATGTCACTATAGACTAAATAACTATTAGATCTCTTTCAATAGCTATTCTCGCACCTTGTGCACACAGTATGGTAGACATATTTTCCCAAAATTATCAACCACACTTCTAAGTGTTTACAAGTAATCATTCGCACACTTCGTCTCTTACCTAAACAATTGTATTCTCTCTAAGTAGAACCACTTCTACCGTATGTATACAAATGATTTCGGCACCCTTGCTAACTTTTAGGATCAAAACTCAATTGACTACAAACGCTTAATGTAATATATGAGCAAAAATATATATATATAGGAAAAGAAAGGATTTGAAAAGTCAACAAAAGAAGCTGTACAAAAATAGTGGAAGCTTCGGCTGTTTTGAAGAGAGGAGAGAGGGAGGGCTTCAGCAGAAATGAAAACAAGGGAAACGGAAACAAGGGAGAGAAGAGAAAGAAGAGAAAGGGCAAAAAAGGGAAATAGAGAAAAAAATTTGGCAGGCTCACGATCCGGATGCCTCATCAAGCCGACTCAAGTTTGTTTTGCAACGCTGGTAAGAGATCGAAATCTTTAATCATCTACTTGAAGCAATCATCGCAATTAGGGCTCGAAATTCGGATTTCTTGAATATTTGTATGGCGAAGCCCGATTTTTGAGTCGTTAAGCTGCATATTTTTATAGAAATGGTACTTTGGGATATTGTGAAGCTATAGCATCTTACAGATCGTGATTTGAGCTTACGGTTTGTCCGGAACGGAATTTTAAAGTTGGGGGCACATTATGAAACTGTAGCGAACAGAAACTTTGAGCCTATTTTTTTTGTTGTTTTCGATGTTGTTTTGGGAGGCTGAGTTGGGGCTGTTGTCGTATGTCAAGAGAGATTTCCAAAGACTATAAGACGGAATTTTGTGGAGGAAGTTATGGCGCGACAAAGTTGGCGCATGGGCCGCGCCTAGTGGAAAACAATGGGTTTTGTGATGCATAGGTGTCGTTTCATCGACAAATAGGCCTAGTATGGGCGAGTCCTTATAAGAATATCATTTTTACTCGGCCTTTCGATATTGTTTTTCCGTTAATTGTTAGGAATCTGAGTGCATTGGTTCTAGTAAGTGTCATAGTTGATTTTTAACTTTTCTCAGATGAGTGACACTATTTCTTCTTTGTATTTTAAACTCATGTTTTGAGAAACATGATGGATTATATATTCTATGAGTTGATAAAAAGGTATATCTTGTTGCATAAAACAAGATCGAGCTATTACTGCCATTTTGTTGTTTTAAAGAATGAGTTATATTTCAAATTCGATTTGAATGGTTGTTTGAAAATGGTTTGTGAAATTTTTTATGAAAGAATCCTAACACATTTTGAAGAATGCTTTGATATTTATATATCAAATTTTGAGTTGTAATATGACTTTTCTTCTAATGTTGGATTATTGGATATTGTGATTGGTGGTTAGTGCTCAATGTCTCTGTAAACCCTGAGGGGTGTATGGATATACGCATACTAATTTAGGATATCATTGTAGGCCGAGCCATCGGCTAATAATAGGTGGAGACTTGTCAAGGGGGGAATTTTGGTCGTCTTGTCATAGGTATTACGCGTGACCATGGCTAGACATTTGAGCATGAATTGGTCAATGGAGTAGACCATTGATATGTGATTTGAGTTTGATCAATGGAATGAACCATCGATGTATGGTTTGATGAGATTAATCAATGTAATATACAAATGATGAATGTTTTATGAGGTTGGCCGATGGACTGAACCATTGGTATCTTCGGTATTTGAGTTATGATTATATATTACGTTAAAGTGAATTATGTTTGCGTTTTAAATGTGCATAGTGATTTCTCGATCCATTTAAAAGAAATGTGTTACTCACTGAGCCGTGATAGCTCACTCCTCTCATCTACTTGTTTTTCAGGTTTTTCGGCAAGTCACAAGTAGGTGTGAGCGTTCGTTCAGGGATAACTTTTGTGGTAGAAATTTTTTTGTATGACTTGTGCATAGTTAATAAGTTTATAAGTTAGTCTTTGCAGGAGGTATATGTTTTGGTTTGATGGATTATAGAAATACTCTGATATTATAACCAAATGCCATTTTGTCAAATATATATATGTGGATACATATATGTTAATATCAGATTGAATTTTGGTTATATTGAGACTGCGTCCTTTGATGAAAGACGTCTCCAATAAAAACTCTCCTATTTCAACTGTCCAATTCAAGTTGATTGCAAAATGAGTTTCACTTCATCACGCAAAAGAGAGACGTTAGAAGGGATATCTAAAATAATTAGCAAATGGAAAAATCAGAATGATAAAGAAAGCGAGCAGAAGTTGGGAAGTTTACAAATTTACTACAATGTTGTGAGATCTATTATGGCATTTGCAATTTATATACGATAATTGTAAATTTTCTGAAAAGTTGGTTATTCGTTAATTCATTTCGAAGTCGGCAAATTTCTAATGGTGCTGTTAAGTTGTTGATAGGTTATTTGGCAATAAAATTGATGGTCATGTTTTTCTTTTATCGATTGTACTAGATATTGATGTTGGCTGGGTCCACCTGTGTGGGACCCAGCCAACATCAATAAATAGAAAGAAGAAAAGTCAAAAAAGCAAGAAGGAATAGAGAGATAGGCTGCTTGTTGGGGAGAAAGAGACGAGAGCGCGAGCACGCGGAGAAGATAGAAAGAGAACTGCGGCTTCCGGTCGGGATCGGAAATCCAGGCGTCATCGGAATTGGCTAGTATATTGATCGTAAGATCAAGAAAGACGAGTCGATCGACTTTCTTTATTCGAAACCTTCTCCAAATTACCTCCCGTTTCTCCTATTACAATCAGAATTTCTTGTTTCACTTATGTTAGTCTTCTTTTATGATGATAGAACCTTTGTGTACGGTGAAAGTTTTCGGGCTGTCCGTGATTTCTTTTAGCATTGAATTTTCTGTGTAAAAATTGCTTGTCTTTTTTAATCATTTTGGCATTATATTAACTCATTACGAGATTGTATTGTAGGAATATATTGCCAGTTATTATTGAAATTGCCTCGATTTTGGTCCATTTAATCTTGGGAGGAGAAATTAATTCTGAATCAGGTTAATTTTTGATGAATTGTTGCCGGTGCACTCCAACTATGTATCAATAATTTTGGAAATCCATCAAGAAAGGGAAAATTTCCGCACTTTCCTTTGACTGACCCTGCACTTGGCAGTGCCGAAAGCTTGCGCCGGCCGCATCTTTGATATTTGGTCTCATCGACTAATAGCATTTGATTTTATGGTCTTCGTCGTTGTGAAAAAAAATATGATTTCCGTCTCAATAGTGTCCTCATCAGCATCTTTGATTTTATGGTCTTTCATGAAAAAATATGATTTCTATCCCAATCGCGTCCTCATCAGCATCTTCGATTTTTTTTGTCTCACCGGCCGATAGCATTTGATTTTATGGTCTCCATCGTCGTGAAAAAAATATGATTTCTGTCCCAATCGCGTCCTCATCGGCATCCTTGATTTTTTTTTTTTTCTCGTCGGCCATCAGCATTTGATTTTATGGCCTTCGTCGTCGTAAAAAAAATATGATTTCTGTCCCAATCGTGTCCTCGTCGGCCCATGGCATTTTACTTGCATTTCCCAGAACTACTGCATTATTGCCTCGAACGTGTTGACGCAGCTACGTTCCACGACTTTTAGCCATTTCGTCTTCACCTAACGGAGGGATGATCCAGTCAAAAATGTTGTCCAGCAAATTCCTTGTTCTCGCCCATTTTTTTAAGTTGATAATTTTATGCTCAAATGAAAATCCTAATCAGCTACTCCTGATCAAATATTGCTATTTCCCTCTCCTCTTTCAATATAGTCCAATTCGAGTCGATAGCAAAGAGAAAAGAGGGCATGTCTCGATAACAATTATAGAGCGCTTCTGTGCGTACCATGTTTAGAGATCATCAGCAAATGAAATATCTAACATAATAAGGAGAGCGAGTAGATTGTTATCAACTTCAATTGAACACTGCAATTTGGAACCATCGTGTGCAAATTTGAGTTCAGAAAAGGTCCACTCAGAGCAGTTCAAGTTCAAGTTAAAGAGATCTTTTTGAGATCTTTTTTCTTTATTTGTTTATTAAAGTTAAACAGAACAAGCCGGCTATGTTGGGCGTGGAATACGCGTTTCCCAAATATCTATTCCTCCCTTCCCTCTCCCTCGACAGACATTTTTTTTCATCGCATCTACAAATTCCACAGTAACACGCTCCTCATATTATCGTCAGTCAATTTCATCTATTTTCATAATATTTTAAGAATTCGAATGGTATGTTCACCAAGCAATTTTGGTCTTTTGTTTACTTCGATTCTCATGGACTAATAGCATTTGATTTTATGGTCTTCGTAGTAAAATACTATCGACTTTCTGATTCAACCATGTTCTCGCAGACCCATGGCATTTAAACTGGTTTTCTTATAACCACTCCATTACTTTGTTAAGAACATCCAGTGTGAGAGAGAGAGAGAAAGAGAGAGATCCACCAAGCAGAGCAAGCTATTGCTATGGTGAGCTCAGATGCAAGAACGTCATGGGGGAGCGAATATCAAGTGTTTCTAAGCTTTAGTGGACCCGACACTCGCATTAGACTAAGTGACTTCCTCTACCATAGCTTAACTTATGTTGGAATCTGTGTCTTTCGAGATCGAAGAGCTATGTGTTGGTGAAAGGATTGACGGATTGCTTCAACGAGCAATTGACAACTCCAAGATCTACTCATCTTCTTTCGAACTTATGTTTCAAGCCCACGTGTTTTCGCGAGCTCGCACAGATTGTAGAATAATCCAGATAAAAAGGCAATAAAGCAATCCTTCACCCGTGACAAGGCTAGGGTGAGGCTAGACAAGGCTAAGGTGAGGCTAGCCTCGCCCAAATCTGGGAGAAGCCACCTTGCTCATGACCCTGGGTAAGGGTCGTGACCCTTGCCAGCCACTACAAGGAATCCAACGAGGAAGAAGAGGAAAAATGAAAAATTAATTAAAAAATTAGAAAAATTAAAAATTAAAAAAAAAATTGTCATGTCAACATTAGTCAAGCGATTGATATCCACGTTAGTGCCAATCGATCAAAATTAATTGGATTGACTGAATTGATATTAATATAAAAATTTATGATTGAATTAATTTAATTAAATTATTTATAATTGAATTAATATCAACACTATAGATTTGAGGTTTTTTTGATCATTTTTCATAGCTATCGCATCAACAAACAAACAAACGGATAAAATTATGGAGATGCAGGTGCCTTGGGCGGCGACCGACAAAGCACGTGATCATTATCTTTTAACGAGACAATGAATGATTGGATAGCCTCGTGGATGACAAGCGGTAATTCCACTAGGGCATCTACTTCCGGAAAAGGATGGATTCCTACTTTTTTCTTTTGTACATTGGCTTACTGTAAAGCGCAAGTGAGAGCATTAAATTCAAAAAAAAAAAAAAAAGGCCTATTGACTTATGTCTTTGTTCGGTGCTTAAATCATGTCACGGTGTTGTCGTTATACTTAGACAGCCGAAAATGACTGAAGTGCCATGTTATATAAATTCGACGGGACTTAGCTGAAATCTTTTATTGCAATTTTTCTGGTAAGTTTAAGATTACATTGATTCAATTAAAGAGTTTATACCTTCATAAGTTCGAATTTTGTTATAACAATTTTAGGATAGATCGTGTAATTATCTTGAAGACATGACAATTTAGTTTTTTCAATTCCATGCTCACACTCAACTCAATACAATATATATGCTTGCATTAGACTCGATTCAACTCTAATGGCAAAAACTAAATTACAGTGTAAAGTTTTACAATCCATCTCTAGTTCTGATAAAAAAATTCAAAAATAATGATTTTTTTTTCTTTGTCCTTAGTAAAATCCTTTAAATTATTGACAAGGCTTGCAAGTCACATGATTTTGGTATTACAAAATTTGACACCTTTGACACGCAATCCATGTTGCTAGGTCCAAATATATAAAAGAGGCAGTGAAGTGCTTTTTTATGTATGTAAAAATATTGATCTTTCTAGAACCAACCCTTTATTTAAAATTTGTTTTTCATATACAATTAAACTGATATTCGTAACAAGAAACTTATAGAGCTTAGAGTTTTCAATTAGGATATGCCTTCTCTTTTAGCTCCAGCAGCCCAATTAGGTTGAAATCCACCATTGCAAATGCCAAGAACTTTGTATAGTGTGGACTCGATTCTTTCTATGATTATCTCACTATAGACTAAATAATTATTAGATCTCTTCCAATAGCCATTCTCACACCTTGTGCACATAGCACAATAGACACATGCTCCCCAAAATTATTAACCACGCGTCCAAGTGTTTACAAATAATCATTCGCACAGTTTGTCTCTCACCTAGACAATGGCATTCTCTCTTAGTACAGTCACTTCTTCCGTGCGTATGCAAATAATTTTGGCACTATTGCTAGCTTTTGGGATCAATACTTAGTAAAGAGATAGATCTCAAAACGGTCGATGTGCTTCAATTTTTCTTGTTGAAAGCACTTGATGGCAAGCTACATTTAACTTGTGGTTTGTCCTTATAGGTCTCCATAAACAACTCTGTAATTCAACTGTTTCCTCACCGTCCCATATCATTTGATTGTTTTACTTGTATAACCACTACCTTTTTTTTTTTTTCATGATGTGTTGTCGTGGCCACCTTCTACAACTCTCAACCATTTCATATTCACATATCAAAGAAATGACCTGTTCAGAAACTTTATTTAGAAAAAATCCTAACTATTAAACCGCATCACTGACCTCCCTCCTCTTTCCTTTAAGGTAGCAATTTTATGTTCATATGAAATATCCTAATTAAATACTCCTGGTCAAACATTCCTATTCGGCTCCCTTGTTTCAACCATCCGATTTGAGTTGAAACGCAGAATGAGTTTCATTTTCATCGCATGAAAAAGGAACTTTGAGAAAGAGTATTTAGAGATCATCAACAAATGAAAAAAAAAAATCGAAATGATAAAGGAGACGGAGCAGAAATTGGAGCTTACAAATTTAGTACAATGCTGCGAGACCTACTATAGCACTGGCAATTTATTTGCCGTACTTGTAAAACTTCAGAGAAGGTGGGTTATTCACTAATTCATTTCAAAGTCGGTAAATTTCCAATGCTGTCGTTAAGTTTGATAAGTCATCTGACAATAAAATTGACGGTCATGCTTTCTTTTAGGGACTGTACTGGATATTTTTGGTTGGCCGGGTCCGTCTCTGTGGGACCAGCTAACATTAATAAATAAAAGAGACAAAAGGTGAAAAAGTCAAAAAAGCAAAAAAGAAGAAAAGAAAGATGGGCGGCTCGTGCGCGGAGAAGATAGAAATCATGAAGTTAACATTTGATTGACTGAAAAGAGAGAATTGGTGTTTCAGTTTACTTATTGTTGTCGGACCAGTGAAGATGTCATTGAAGTGACAGATAAAGATGCATTCACCTTGATCTCTTTTATTTTGGCACACCTGCAAGTTTTATTACCTAATTGTGTTTTCTGGTTTTTTTTTTGCTTATTTTCTACTCCTTTTTCCACTTTTTCTTTCCTTTCCTTCCATGAGAAAGTTCAAAAATTTTGGCTTATCTATTGATTTATAACTAGCCTTGGTCAAAATCTGGTAATAACATGTTTATCTATCTTGGAAGCTTTTATCTAAGGCAGATTAGGCACCAAGCACGTAGAATATCTTATTTATCTCAAGCACGTAGAATATCTTATTTATCTCATGTAGCAGGTATGGTATGAGTTAATGACCAAGGGGATGTTGTTTCGATGTGAAAATGTTTGCATTTGGTGATGTGAGAAATTCCCATGAGATTTATATTTTTATATGATACTGATTCCTTTTATATATAGATCATTTATCATATTTCAATCTCAACAAATGCAATTGGACCTATATATTTGACTTTCATAAGTATTTTTTGAGAAATTTAGAAGAGCCTCTATCTATGTTCTTGCATATAGTATTCATTGACAGAGATTAAACACAACTGGTTGGTTTGATTGCATAATTTTATCATCTTATTCCTTTTTTTCAAACTTTCTTGCAAGATTGATTGCAGTTTTATTTTTCAGGAGTCGTGCTTTGATTGGATATGTTCATGTTTCGGAGGAGGCTAGTGAAATTGTGAAGGCGACTCGCATCATACTTGTCAACATGCAAGGATGTAACTATCATATATTTTTAATGGGGTCAATGCCGTAAAGACTATAAGATAAGGTATTTCATTTAACAAAAAAATTATAAAGATGCGATCGAGCTATTTATTGATTTGAAGTAGTTTTTCTACGCAAAGTCTGACTTGAAATCAACGCTTTGACATTAAATCATGAATGTGAACAAAATTCGGTTTCAAATCCCTATGCTCAAGCTCGACTCAATATAGTATATATGGCTCGAAATTGAACTCGATTCAACTCCATTATTAAAAGCTTGATTCTACTCATTTAACTTGTTACATAGGATGTTTCTTTCTATTTTTCCTAATCATATATTGTACCTTCTGCATAGCCTGGTCATGCCATTCGATTGCTTTATCTTCCGACTCTATCAAGCCTCGTGTTTGATTGGTGGTGTGGTTGACCAGTAGTGCAATGTCTAAGCCCGATAATTTTTTGATAATTGTTTATCTTTTTACTTTTATGTTTTTTGCGTCATAAAGAAGTTTATAGTACATGGAAAGACAAGATACTGGTTTTGATTTCTTGCAAGTTAGTGCATGGTCCCTTAGAGGGCGACGAGGCTAAGCTTAATTACATCAGTGAACAATGGAAGTTACTAAAAAGGCAATGTGGGGTTTCATTAGGCATCTTCAGTTGGATTTTATTTCTTAAAATAAACCATAAGGATCCCATCCCATTGCTCCTTTTGCTCTTCCGATTTCCATCTTTTGACAATGGAAAACCGTAGCCACAACAACACCGATATAAATAAAGGAATCGTTATGCTAGCTGGATCCTATGAAAAACAATTGATGTCATCTCATCCATTGATCGTCAGACTCTCAGGATTATATGTCACAACCGCACTTCCATTCACTCACGGAACACTTCCTGGATATGTCCTTCCTCAGCACTTCATTTCGAGTTGGGATTAATAGTTCCCCCATACAGATTGGAGTACGAAGCCCACCCAAAAAATCAAATAAAATAGAGCAAATCTGTCAAACGGTTCTCCACCAAGAGCAAGAACTCTTTTATTATGTAAGTTGGATTGATCGGTCGATTTACGACATTTTGTATAGAAATTACGAAAATATGCAAATAATTATAATTCGTTATAATTCAAAATTTTATTTATCAATGACCATAAAACTGCTCCTGTATTATAAGAAGAAATTCGAAAAACCCTCCAACACAAAAGTTATTCATTGCATCGAATCTCCAACATTGTATAGTAGAGTAGACGATCTATCACCATGCATCATTCAAGTTTCACACAGAAAAATAAATACAAGCTTCTAAATTCATAAGCATACAATAAGATAAGAAAGACTATTGTAATTTCTGTCTCATTTATCGTCTAGACTAGACAAGCTGGTACTCTTCCATGCTTGCACTTCTCACCCCACTGCAGCCGTTGGCACCCCAACACTTTCTCTGCCGCCGCGTTTGCCTTTGCCGCCGCCTTCTCCGCCGCCTCCCTCTCCGCCTTTGCCTCCTCTGCCGCCTTTGCCGCTTCCTCCCCCGCCACCTTTGCCTCCGCCGCCGCCTCCCCCGCTGCCTTTGCCGCCGCCCCAGCCTTTGTTGCCCCGCCACCGCCCCCGCCTTTGCCTCCCCGCTGCCCCTGCCGCCTTCGCGCGCCGCCGCCGCCTCCGCCGCCGCCACTGCCGCCTCCGCCGCCGCCGTCGCCGCCGCCGCCTTCACTCGCCTCCAAATGTAGTAGAAAAGGAAACCACAAAGCATGACAACAACAATGACTATACCAACAATAACCCACGTTGGAATGTTATTGTCATCGGATGATACAGAATTCGGATCAATCCATGCCGATGGAGGAGGAAAGTACTGGAAACTCGGATGAGTTTGTGGATAGTTATTGTTCTCCATCAAGAAAACGCTGTGGAGGTAGTTCAATGCGAGCGGTGAGTCTACAAACATATTATGAAGCATCAATCCAGGAGCCAATTTACTCTTTTATCATGATGAATTGATCATATGGTCCAAGCGCGAGATCAAAATGATTCAAGACGGAATTCAGCGAGATATAATATGAGTGGAAGTAGGTGCTTTCACATATACCTTCACAAGAAGAACCGAGCAAATCAGTGAATGATGTTGCGCCAATGCTTACGTGACCTGCAAAGAAGTGAGAATTTTCGCCTGGTGGAGCATAGCCCTATATATGCCACGCGCCACTCCCTCCCTCACGGGGTGGGTTGGGTAAGTGTTATAATCAATGCATCACCTCTCTTTTTTGAGGATGTAGTGTAATAATTGAAGCATCTGGACAAAAAGTTTTGGGAAATTTTATTCACGTGCCAAAGATCGTAAAAATTATCAAAAGAATCATAAATCTATTACAATTGTACTAATTCAATTATAAATATTTTTTAATCAATTGAGTACTAAATCTTTTATGTTTATATCAATTCAATTCGTCCGATCAAAATTGGCTACCCAACACCAAAATGAACACAAGGCATTCTATAGGACACCGTCGGCACTAACGTGGATAATTTTTAATAATATCTGAATATTTTTTCGATTTGTATTCCTATTTTTCTTTTTATATTCTCTTTTTTTTCTTTTCTCTTCTTTTTTTCTTCACTCCCTACTTCCTTCGGCTGGTCGCCAGAGACCATTGGAAATGAAGCTCCAGGAAGAACGGGACGAACTTCAACTACTGTCCAGGCTCGATTAGGTCTTCATGTGTGATGCTCCAGAGCCGGGAATTAGGCCCATTGAAATGATACATGTGTTTGACTATTCTGACTATTCACAGTCTAAGGTGGTAAGATTTTGGTGAAGGGCCAAGAAAAACAATCAGGTCCAAAATGAGAAATTATTATATGCTCTACAAATCATGTGACCCGATATCATCTTGATCCGATATCATCTTGATCATTAATCAAGTAGATCTCGCTATGGCCCTTGGGATCAATTGTTGAACTGGTTTCGACATGAGATTTATAGAACATACAGTACCATTTCATGCACAACAGGGTTACAGACGTGACCTAAAAAATAAATTCACTCTACTATCCAAAATAAAGTCCAGAAAAACTTATTTTAGAGCCGACATGCTAAGGAAATAAGAGACCCATTGCCAATTCATCTCTATTTCGAGTATTGTAAAAACGTAGGAAAATGCTCTAAGATCCTCCTGAACTTAAACTGTCTTAGATGGACACATCAAAAAGCCACTAATCTCACTCCGCGTGTTGGTCTATTCTTGTCTACATCTCTCCTATATGGTCATGGGACTCCTGTCCGAACAATACTAAAAAACAGCCATGTCACTAGCTAATTAGAACGATGGAATTAAACGATGAAACGTGGGAAAAACGACGTAATGGCAAAGTCCGTTGTCTTGTCACTGTCGGCCACGATCGTGTGTGTTTAGAATCTTATCCTTCCGACTTGATTTGCCATCACATCGTTTTTTCCCCCCAACTTTTGGACTCTTGGGCCTGTCGCTACCCTTGCGTAAAAATAATTTTTCCAATGCCACAAGAAAAGACCGCTGGATAGATACGGCCAATGCATAAATTGAATCTAATAAAAAATCAATTCAAATTGACATAATCAACTGACGCATACACGACATCACTCATTTGACTTGACCAATAAATATAAAACACTTTCATATTTAACCTAATTTAAGAAAATTCATACTCAAACTAAAGTGAGAATAAATTATGAATTTATTTAACATTCATATTATTTTAAGTTTAAGTCATTTGTATAATTAAAAAAACAGACTTATAACCCATTTTAACAGGTCCCTTGTCAAATAAACATGATATCCCAACATTTATGAAAAATTGTCCCAATTATGTCACGTTGCATATACATGTAAGAAGGAAGATTGGGACATCTCCCAAAAATCAAGTGCGTAATCGACATTGCATCGGTTGAGAAAAGAGCAAGAAGAACCATAAATTATATGTTCAATTCTGCTTGATTCAAATGGGATGCTGCCTGCCTTTGGGGAAGGACATACGTGAAACGCAATAAGCAAAATGCACAGAAGACTAGCGACTAATAGTCACTGATAAAGATATGGAAAAACACAAAATGGAAAGATTGTGTTGGATTCCAAAGAATTAATAATGTTCAGATACCACAGAAAGAAAAGGGCATCTTTTGTGTCAAGAACCGCTCTCCTTTCTCAAGATAAAGTCGACAGCGTCCTCCACAGTGTCTACGACCTGCATAGGTAAACATAAAAGAGTTCAATTGGGGTGAGCGATTTTCGGATGCACTTTTAATCTTGGAAAATTTGGAGAGAAGACATATTCCCCATAAAAGTTGCTTTCAATTGGGCATATTTAGGAAATACTGACATTTTGCTAGGCTGAAGAAGGAAAAGGTTCAGTCATCTTTCATCCAACCAATTTAGAATTGACCGATCACCCAGAGTATAGCAATTCAAGGTATGTAAGTATGGGAGGATTATCCACGCTGACAGCTCAAAACCACTTGAGGCCATGTTTGGCTCATTGCCCTGGAATCATGAAAAGGAATCTCAATCTAAGCAATCAAATTCCTAGCTGCAATGGCATTCCATTTCCTGTTTATTACTCCAAGGTGAACCAAACAAGGCCTAAGTGATTACGCGATGTACTATACTTCTGAATGTTTTCATGGTGGAATCAATGATCCGCAGTCTCGACCATGACTTTCCAGAGGATCATGTATCTAAAATCTCTAAACCAAAGAAGTGAACGTGCACATGATTCGCTTACTTAAGAACCTACCATCAACTCACCCCAACGTACATGCAAGGAGAGATGAGAGAGACAGATAGAGAAATGTCTGGATTTTGTTAAGAGTACGAATACCAACCAAGTCCGCAGGAAGTTCTGAATGATCATCTTTTCCCTTGAATACCCCAGTCCTTGTTAATATAGAAAACCAAGGATCTCCTGCCTGAAGGAGTTGTTATCAGTACTGGTGATTATGTCCGGAAATAAAATTACTGATATGATAAAATACAATTCTCAGTATGATATATACTGGTCGTGCGCCTCTAATGTTGATTTTTGGGTTATCTCCTATCATGGATAGTGTTCTTAAACAATGAATTCTGAGTATGTATGACTCTCCACATCTAGGTTGCTTAACAAAGATGGCATAAGATTCCTTGACAAGGTCTCAGCATTTCCATAGACAAATGGATTTGGCCTCCCATACCATGTATACGCCAGCAGAATGGGATGTATTCTGCAGAACAGGGACAAGTAAACAATGCATAACACAAGATTGAAGATTAATGCATGTCACTATGCTGCATTGAGGTAAACTAGGCCCACACAGGGATCTTATAGGCCATTCTTTAATTTTTTCTGGAGAATATTAGATCAAACTCCATGCAGAACTAAACATTGAGAAGCTGAAACCTCACTATCTTACCTGTTATAGATTGCTTCTAAAGCAATCCTGAAAGCTCCCATACCCAGACGCTCAGCAGGAAAAGTAGCCTGTCTCTACACTTTGTCAGCTAGTCATCATCAGCCAGTCTTTAGTTCCACCAAGGCTTCAAAAACTCAAGATTGCAGCTGGCGTCACAAATGGCATAGCTTACCTGGTATTCAAGGTCATTATTTGCAAAAGACAGGTGCGGTCCAGCCTCCCTTCCAGGAAGCCATCCAGTTCTCAATATGTCACAGAGCACCTAAACCCAAACTTGAGTATCACGGAATTTTTTTAATGTACACAGACAGAGATAGATGATAACACTCCCTTTTATCACTTTTTCCAAACTAGATGTCAGCACCCACTAGACTTTTAAAAAGATGATGACTGCAGAGTAGTTACTGAACAACCAAACAGAGCCTAGTGACTTTTGATAGTCAGTTCAAAGATTTAAAACTTGCGTGACGAAAAGCCCAGTATGGACTCAACAGCCGAATTAGATAATCTAAGAAAGGACAAGATCCTTTAGAGTGGTCACAACCTGAGTATCTCTGATCCAGTCAACAGAATCATTGACTACAAATGCTGCCTGAACTCTGTGTGTTTGCACAGCAATTTTTCACTTTCCTATCATATTAGAAGTGCTATTCTGGTCAATGTCTGGCTTAGTTGTCCATCTCTTGTACGGTTCCAGTGGATCAAAGACATCGAAGTAGCTAGTGTACTCATCAATTGACAGAACATTTCTGCATAGAAAAGATACAACCAGAAAGAGGGTCAACCAGAGAGAAATTGAACAGAATCAAGTTGTTGGAATTCACGTTCTGGGTGAAACAGTATTGAAAACACAGACAACTACAATGATTTAAGGAGAGGACTCCTCTGCGATCACTCTAGTCCCCGAGAATTTGAGTGCTTTTTATTAACATTGCTTGCTCCTATGTATTACCTAGACATTAAAGTAATATCCATCAATATCAGTTTTATTAAATACATATCTTTATCCCTATTGCCAAGCTCTCTCTCTCTTCACCTCCCCCCACCCACACACCTGCATTTACAAGCAAGTAATTGAGACATTGCTGGGTACATTTGCAAACCTAGAGAAGTGGTCCAAATATTTACTTGTATCCATATTCAGACATCACAGCAGCAGGTTCTCCTTTGCCAACAGCAACGACAAGTTCGTTCTCGAATTTGTGCAAAAACCTCAATTAGGAAACAGATGAATAAAATAGAGAAGCATATTCATTAGTAAAACAGAAAAGCCTATTCAGAATTCTCTTAGAATAGTTAGTACACGCATGCGCACTCTTCTATGTCTTTTCAATTCATATAATATAATATATGTAGTGCATTTCCCTAGTTTCCAAGAAAAAAGCACATGAGATGAAGATATTAGATGTGTTCTTTGATATCCACGTACGCATACAAGATGTGTGCATTCAATAAAGTCCAATTTCACAGTTTTGAACCTACTAAATTGTGTACCTATAAATAATTCTTGTACAGGAGAATTCTTATTAAGCTAATAATACACATGCACAATATTTTATTTCACAATCCCAGATTTTAATAACCATGAGTGAGATAGATGAAAAAAGTAAATGTTATCGAAAATGCTCAGTCCTGATATACATTAGCATGCCACATTTCTCATTGGACATTGGTCATGGAGATAATCCAACAAATCCTTACCTATTTACCAGTTGTTTAAAAGGTGTGTGGCCCTGTATGACCTGCAAATTATCTTGGTCAAAATATGAGAGAAAAACGAAACAAAGTAGTTCTGGACCTGATAACAAGCAAAATCGTGAGGGCAAGCAGATTTTGTAACACGAGAGATGAACTACCTGTGAAGGTAGAATGTTGACTCCTAGTAGTTGACCTAAGTCCTGGGCTCTTTTGGATTCAGAAAAGCCACCTCCTGCATCAGCCATTGCTATTAGCAGCATGCAGTAAAAACTAATTATCGCTTCTTCAAGAATTAACAAGCGAAATTTCTTATTTCAAGGGAGTAACATATTGAACGATTATAGGCAAGGGCATCTCAAAAGGCATCACAGATTCAAATTGCTTGAATGACTTAAACATAAGATAGTGGCAATCTCAAAATCATCAAGACAATTACTATTAGATCTTAAAAGTACCAATACTTGCTGATAAGTGAATAATCAACCACAATAAGCATATGATGTCCAGCATGCAACTTGAAAACTTTAGTTTGACCATTATATCACGGCACTCACCGGTGATGATTCTATTGAACGGTCACATTCGGTAACACGTATCGAAAGTGAGAAATGTAATGGTAAAAATTAATAACACATTAAAGCAATTACTAGGACCTATTGAAGTCTACCAATCAGGAACACTCACCATTTGTTAAGAACACGAAAGGTATTTTCAACTTTCCTGAAAAGATGGAGAACGTAAAGTAAGTGATAGCAGGCTATCAAATAGCAGATACGAATCTCGATATCCCCCGCCCCTACAGTACATCAGAAAACTCGGTATCGATCAGCGAAAAAAGACATGCATTCGCAATGTAGAACATACGCGAAACGGCAAGATCACCAGCACGACATAAGCCTCGCAGGTATATCAGCAAGCGATGGCGAAAGCTATACCAGAATCGTCGTACAATCTCCTGAGCGCGCGCGGAGAACCGCCGATGGGAGTGTGACCGAGGAGGACCACGCCGTCGATGTCGAAGGCGATGCCGAACGAAGGCCTGCACGATGAAACCACGATCGTCGATTCGATCACGGACGAAAAAGAGAAAATCGCGAGCGTAGTCGAAGCATGACCGGAACGCACCGATCCGATTGCGAGCTAAGCCGCGAAAACGAGCGCGAGGCGAGCGGGGACGGCTGCTTTCTGCCGCGACTCCGCGAGGCGACGGTGAAAAGCCGATGCCTCATTTTCCTGTTCGCGGCGAATCGCTTCGGGAGATCGAGGAGCTCGAACGGTTAACCAGAGAGAGAGAGAGAGAGAGAGAGAGAATGGCCCAATCGCGCAGCGTCTTCTCGTTCGATATTCAGGAGCCGTGAATTGGGCCCGTTGAAATGATGGGCGGGCCTCGATAACGGATCGGCCTTTCCTTCGGATCCGAGCTCAACGGTTAAGCTTGATTTTGGTGAACGTTTCTGGGCTGTTTTCTTTAGTTCTTTCATTTTTGTTGTATTTCTCTCTTCAGGCCTAGTAATTCGGGCTCCTTGTCTCGGATCCTCTCGAGAGAATCGCTAACTGCATCTTTGGTGCACCTGGTGCATGTACATCTAGGAATTCTCAATGGGCTAGTCGTAAATGGCCCCACACTAGGACTATGAGACCAATGGTTATCCCAAACCTACACCCAGATGTAGACGGTGATTCTCAAATATTGAAAAACAGGGTGTGATGCGATGAAATAGGATGCAATGGAGACAGACACAAAAAATGAACGGATTTCTTCTTCTTCTTCTTTTGCTATTTTCTTGTAGCCTAGTTTGGATTAGTTGTGCAAATACTTGTACGATATGAGACACACCCTGATTATAGAACAAAGTCACTTTGTCTAGTTTTTCCCTTTTCATGCTTTGCCCTCTAACTAATTTAAAGATGTTGCCAAAAGTCTTGTAAAAAAGTGAAGTTCTGCTCTTTTCATGGCTATATTTGATGTGAAGAATTAACATATCTAGCACCCACGACACCACTATTCTAGCATGTCTTTTTTTTTTTTAATGAAAATATTATAGCGTGTGTTTGACGACTCGAAGTCTAAGGAGATAAACATCTGGTGGGGGACCGAGAAAAACAATCAGGTGGAGAAATTATTGCACGCTTCACAAACTATACAAACCAATATCATCTCAGTCATTAATTGAATAGATCTCACTATGAGTTTCGACGTGTGAATTATTGAACAAAATTTCGACATGTGATTTATAGGCCATACGATACCTTTTCGTACGAAATGGAGTTACAGCCTTGACTGGGCAACGAAAATTTACACTATCGTCCACAATCCAGTCCACAAAAATCTATTTCAGAGCCGACCCAGCTAAGGTAAAAGAGATCCGCAGCCAATTCATTTCTCTTTTTGAGTATTCTAAAACGTCGGAAAAGTAACTTTAAAGTAATCGTCTGTCTTGGATGCACAAATCAAAAAAACTACTTGTCTTAATCCTCATGCGTGTCTATCTTTATCTATATATCTCTTAAGGTCCCATGACTCGTGTCTGAAAAACGTTAAAAACAGCCTGTCCCCAACTAATCAGGACGATGGAACCGAGAGGTAGAATCGTACCCGTAATGGCGAAAACCAAGTTATTGACCGGTGGAGTGAAGGAGCTTTTCTTAGTGGCAAAGCAATAAATTTGAGACGAGGGACCCAAAAAGCAAGGAAGCGACGCGAGCATCTAGAAGTAGAAGCGCAGCACGGTGAGCTAAGGCCTTAATATTCAAAAGACAACGTGGAAAAAACGACGTAATAGCAACTCCACTACCTCGTCGTTGTCGGCCATGATCGGGTCCGCGAGGAATTCTAAGCATTCCCCGCTGATTTGATCTACCATCACAATCGGTTTCTCTCTCTTTTAATTTTCTTTCGATCTTTGTGGACTCCCGAGTCTGTCGCATGACCCTTGCTCGTGGCCACAATGATTCCAATGCCTTGAAAGAAGACCGCTTCTCATCGGATAAACATGACATCTCGGGCTTACAGAGATGGAAATGGAACGATACCATGACGAAGCATTCTAAATGGGAGGGACGTTGCTTTCTTTTCTTGTAAAATATCAGTTTGGATCTTCAGGGGAAGACATCGCCGCTAGAAAATTTACACCGATGCTATAAGGTACAAAAATCAATGATTTTTTCTTACTTATCTGAAGATAAAAGAAGAAGAAGAAGAAGAAACGGTATTATAATCTCGACTGGCTGAGGAATTGATTATCGAAGACGACGATTTTATGTTTTAAGGAAGGAATCGAGAAATAATAGAAAAAAAAAAAAGGTGATTTGATCTGGTTGGTATAGTTGACCATTAAATAAAACAAAAGTTGACCAACGTCGAAAAGGAAGTAGACAAACAGGGTCTTCATCCCGTTCACTTTATTTGAAAATGTATGACTTCAATGGTAAAAATCGAGCCTAATTTGTATTCATTTCATTTTCCCGAAAACTTGACTAAAAATGTTATGTGAGTGCGATGTTACGCAATATTTATCGATGTTTAATTTGAACATTGAATTTTGATTTAGTTCAATTTTAACGTGGTTGCACCACTTGAATCGAACCAATTGAGTCATCCTAGTCAATTAGATTTGACTAGTATTTGATATGAGAATCTAACTCGGTCACAGAACCACATTTGCTTAGGTGGGTATACACATTAGTAGATACGTTGGCAAATTCTAGAATAAATGATGCCAACTAATTGGATGCACATATAAGAATCAGTTGGATTGATTGATGGCACAGTTGGAGTTAAAAGAGGTCAATGATTTCATTATTTTAATTAGCTTGTTCAACACTTGCACAAATAAAGTAAGTTGGACTTGTCGGAAGTAGGGTTACATTCGACGCATCCGAAGGTTCTTCAAGTGGACTACCCTATGATTTATTAGGAGAAGATGCCGTAGTAGACAAGGCTAAAGTGGTAAAGTGAAAATGATTCTCGTCAAAAATTTCATAATCAGAAATGACCATTTTTTTCCCGTCATAGGAAAAAAAAAAGCATCGATACCCTTTATGCTCACAAGATTAACCATCAAATACACGTCTTTGCCTTTGGGTTAACTTTCTGCTCGCTCTTTCATTGACATGAATGTGAGATGTACATCCAAAGGATCCCATGATGAAATAGTTAGGTGACTTCCTTGTACTTACCACCAGAATTTGCACTTGTTGGGAATATGTGATGACAAAGACTGTTGGGAAACATCAGTGAAAGTCCCAACTCTTTAATGTCTCCATGCTTCCATTTAACCACTATGTTTCAAGATACAGCGTGAGGACAATGATGTGGAGCAAGATTCACTGCCATCATCACTTTTGGGAACCTTAATCCGTAATTGATGGCGTAAGGTCACCAAAGTCTCAAAGGACTAAAACTAGTACATCGGAGTGGAAAGTCATCAACAAAGCTGGAGATTAACTAGAATCGGAAACAAAAGTTATTTCAGGAAATCCCCAATAATCAACCTAAACTCAAAGAGGCCAGAACCATAAAGTACTCCCTATATTTTCGGCTCTTCCCCACTTTGGCTAAAAATAGTAGTTGTGCCCCGGAGAATACGGAATGATTCAGCCATGCCAAAGGTTTGCTAAGTGGTCTAAGGAAAGGCCGAAGCAGCCTTTTCGGGCCGTTCCTGTCCGTGAATTCCGTAATCACTTTACTGCGTTCTTCTTCTGGGGAACGAGGAATGTTTTTCCCCCATTAAAAGAACAAGCTTCGTCACCGTTTTCCGTTAAAACTTTGACATTCTCTGAACTAAGTCGCCGGGATGGCGTGAAATGGTAGATCAACCAGCAAAAATCTAGAAAACGGTCAAGTCTCGACTGAAAGAAACAGGGCAAAAGAAAAAGCTGCAAAAAGGCAACAAAGATGGTAATCATCGTGACATCACTTCCCATTCACTTCAAGGTTCAGAAGCATTCGGAGCGCTCAAAACTTAGTCAGGCCCGTCTAATCCGAAGCGATTTCGCTTCCGGCGACAGAAACAGAACCGAAAGTGCAAAACAAGAAAACAGGGCAAGTCATCGAGAAGAGGGACACAGGGAAAGACGATGCAATTATAGGGTAGTTGTATGTCAAATATCACACACTATATTCATCCGAATCCGAATGCTGTACAGGGGGGAACTAATAAGGTACACCGCCGATCCGAGTTATTTCTACAGTATACATCCCCTTAACTCCCTCAACCCACAAGATCCAATTCGAATCGAATCTTCAAATGGGACCCAAGTCCGATAAGAATAGCAATCAATAAACTAATTAGTAAAATATAGAAACCCCATGAAAGCACAACAAGTTCTCGGAATCTGCGTCGTGATCTTTACCCCCCTCCCCCATATGTACATCTACATCAGCAGCTCAGTTTGGAGAGGCGAAATCTCCCCCGCTACGAGCCCGAACTGTACCCGCTCTGGAGCGGGGTCCCGGAGCTCGTGCTCACGAACCCACCATCCTCCCTCCGTCCCTCTCCGGCGGCGCCGGCCGTCGACCCGTTCGCCCTCGACGAACCGAAGATGGTCTTCAATATCCTGATCATGATCTGGCCTCGCTTCGGAGGGAGGCGCTGGTTCGATCGCCTGGGGGATTCCAGGATCTGGCCGTCCATGGCTCTGGAGGATTTTGGGGCGATGGAAAAGCAGAGGAATGCGAGGGGAAGAAAGAGAGCAGAAACAGAGCAGAAACAGAGCACGAAAGAGAGAGAGAGCGAGGGAGTGTTTGAGATGATGTAGCTGTAATGAGTATTGGGTCCCGAGCCGAAAGGAGGAGGCCTTTATAGAGGCGGGCTACAGTGCAAAACTTGCTCCTCACGATGAATCGAGCTCAGCCACCGGATCAGGTGGTGCCCCGACCACCGTAAGAGTGTGGTCTTGCCCTATGAGGTGCGAACGCGCCGTCTCAAGAAGGGATGAATGATACAGGTGTCCTCTTCTTGTGTCTTGGCTGCATCTGAGTCATTGGATTTCTTTGCTCTTAGTCTTAGAAGATGCGAATATACCGTACTCCTATTTGCTCAAATGAACATGGATACCGCGAGAGGCCATGGCTAAAATCGATTAGGCTTGCATCCTTTGGGACAACATGTAATTATAAGTCATGCGATTCTTGCACTTAGATTTTAGTAAATTTGAAATTCCTAAAATTTTTACGATATTCAAATATTGGTCTGTGAAATTTCATAATTTATTTAAATTTCAGTGACGTCTTAAATTTTGAAGAGGCAAGAAAAGAGAAAGTACCTGCTCTTTTTATATGAAGTCCAATCAATTTCGGTCGAGACGGATGAAAGCCGTAAAGCAAGAGCCTTTCTTACCTTTTTCTTTCTGCGCCACATTACTGTCTACTCATCTTTAACCAATCACTCGAAAAAGATGTAAAAATCTTATCGAAGCAATTTTCGGAACCGCCACTGAAAACAGCTCCACGCGCGCCCCACGCGCGTCGGGCTTCTTGTACATTTCCAGTGCGTTCCGTACATCGGCACGGCACTGACAGTCTACCGCCACGTGTGAACGCATTCCCTGCTAGTTATGACTGACGGGAAAGGAAAGGAGGCCTGGCGACTGCCACGTCAGCAGAAATTAATTATTATGGGAGTGGAAGATTGCGTCGTTCGTTATAATTTTTCGGAGATTCTAATGGCACGTGATCTTTTACCCTTCGGTTTTCTTTTGCTTTCTATTTTCCTTGATTTTTTTTTTTTTTTTTTTTTTTGGCGCGCGCTTTAATATAGAGATGCGTATAAAGCTCTTCCACGTTCAAAGCAATTATTTGGCAATTCCAAGGAGCACGCACATGTATACGCATATACGTGCATATGTGCTTTTAACATTAAGTAGTCGAGTTTTAGAAAAATTGGGCTAATTCCATACAACTTATGGTAACTAGTCATATTACCTCGATGCACAAATAATCTATCCCCAACTTATTTCTACTATTAAAATATTTTCAAATCAAATGAATGATTCAACTCCTAACTTTTAATTTTTAGAAGTGGTATTGAAAATCGAGTTGTTCTCTACTATATGAAAGTCACGATTTAAATCCTAAAGATAGAAATATAAAAATAAATTTGTATGTGCGTTTGGAATATAAAAAAAATGTAGCCATGGAAAGAAGAGAAATGGAAATAGAACATATATTATGGCCCTCTCCACAATTAATCTCTATGTAAGGTTTCGTGGAAAAGGTGCATTGCCCACGAGAGGAAAGTTCTCCACAATGTCCAATTACATAGATTGTGAGCTCAAAATTCTAATTTTCATTTCCTATTAATTTGATCACATCATAAGATCACCCATACATGGAAATAAGGTAAGAATTTTTGTGATCCATGTAATATCATTTATTATTAGTTTAATTAATATTTAAGTGCTAAAACATATTTGTTATGAAAAGCTGCGATTCTTACGAAAATGATGAAAATGTACAATTATATTGAGAAGTCATAGTTATACTAAGGAGGTGCGACTCTTACGAACTAAAAAAGTGTCTTTATAGAATGCACTTATTGATAATCCATATAAATAAATTTCGATCCTCTCTCCACCCAAGCGAGAAACAAATGTTATATTTTATCTTCTATCGAATAAAATATATTTTTCGTTTCTTCGGTTTTCCACAACAAATATTTTTAATGGTATTACTATGAATATATATGTCACTATCCCTCTTATTGTAAAAAATCATGAATATAAAAGATCATCTATATTGAATTTCGGCATTTAAATATTATTTTTTTTTGGTAAAAGGGCATTTAAATATTATATTGTTGCTTACAATTAGTATCAAAGCATCATTTATAATTATTGAAATATTATGATTTATAGATGAAAGATTCGTTGAATGACATTGACTTTTTTCTCGTTACTTGCTTGTTGTCCAAAATGTTTTTGGAGGTGGTTGTCAAGGAAATCCGAATGGTGGAAGGTGTGCTGGAAAACGGGACAAAAACGGGGAATAGGCGCGAAGGGGAAGCAGGCGTGCAGTCCACGCGCGCTCTTATCGTCATGCGCGTGGAATCTACGAGCCCCGCCCCCGCCTGTACGGGTAAGGCGGGTGGGACCCACGCGCTCCCGGAGGCTGCCCGTGCTGTGCGCACGGCGTGGGCGTGAATGCACGCGCCTCCTGCCCTCCGCTGTTGATTACGTTTCTGCCCCCATCAGCCCTTTATCTACGATTGTGCTCCTGTCTGCACTGGTAATTTACGATTCCGCCCGTTCATCCAAATTCGAACAAAGAAAGAAAGTGTACACATTTCCTCTTTGATGGGGGCAAAGGCGTACAAGCAAATTACCTCGAACGGACCGATGTATTCCCGTCATGAAAACAAACCGACCGAATCGATCTCTTCGTGCCCGTCGTCGGCTATTACGAACCATTTCAATCTTTACTTTTACGGCCAAACGAGAGCAACTACATACGTCACAATAGGAAAATCAACGAGAAATCCTTTCGAGAAAAGAACAGATGGGTTGGGGTTCGTTTCGAGAAACTCGAATCTCTCGAATCGCGTAATTAGTAAGGAAGCTCCGTCGCGTTTAGAAAGGAAAACAAGACACCAGATATGACGGGGCGGGCCCATGGATGATTCGACATCCATTTTTTTTATTCTTTTCTTTGCCTCGATATTTGGTGCTGAACTTTGAGGCGGGAATTTCGGGTCAAGTCAACGGGGTCGCGGGAGCCCCTAGTTTTAGCCAAAACCGCCTCTTGCATTTGCCTTTCAGCCCCTGGTCCATTGACCCTGATCTCATCAGTCAAGCTCACCGTCCTCTTCGAAGCTGCTTTTTGTATTTTTTGTATTTTTTATTTTTGTCTTTTGAGCTTTTATGTGCGATTGACCTTACCTTACGTTACCCAAAGCGGGACGAAATAAATTCCAGGAGGAGCAGCAATTCACACCATCACTCTCTCCATAGCAGATGGCCATCGTGTACCCACCTAACAATTCGATTCATGGCCTATTTCGGTGCGTCGAATTGAACTTTCCTAATTGCTCGTGCCCAGAACTCGCGTGGACTCGAGGCATCGATTTTTGTAGGTGTTAAGCTCGCGCGGGCGCACGAGATATGTAAAAGATCTTTGGCTGGAAAGAGATGCGGTGAATGGCTGCAACTTACGCTTTCGTGGATCCAAATTTAGCAAAGCGATGATTGTAAAGAGGAAGGAGAGGGGACCAATAGGGATTTAGCGCGTGGAAAGAGTTCTAGAAGATCTGCGCAAGTTGTCCGGAATTATTTTTTGTTTTCCTTTTTTTAAATAATTATCTTCGACAACGTAGAGCTAGAACCCGACAAACCTCATCTGTCCTGCTCCTGCTTTCAATGAACAGCAGAAAGTCACTCTCTCCGCGAGGAAAATTGGCCCATGCTTGTCGTTATCGAGAAATGCTTATTGAAATCGAGGAGAGAATGTGGCCGGGATGTTAGCCTCCGTGAAAAACGCGTATCTTGATAACATGTGTCCGAACCCTAAAGAAGAATCTCACACCTTCAACGACTAAGAAGTGACAAAAGCAATAAATTTTGCACCATACCAATACCACAGCGTCCGTACAGGTCATCACTATCGTTGACGAACTAGGTTTATGATTTGATATTGAAAAGATGAATATTTATAGGTCCCAAACGAGAGGCATAAGCCAAAGTTGAATGTGAGCCGAATGCAGCCAAGATTTGCCTATTGATAGAACTTAGATTCAGAGAAAGAGATAGAGTTGATAGATTGTAATCAGCCACTTGAAAATTGGTCCATGCTTGTCGTTATCGATAAATCCTTATTGAAATCAAGGAGAGAATGCGGCCGGAATGTTAACCTCTATGAAAAATGCGTATCTGGATAACATGTGTGTGAACCCTAAAGAAGAATTTCACACCTTCAACAACTAAGAAGTGACAAAAGCAAGAAATTTTGCACCATACCAATGTCAAAGAGCATCCGTATAGGTTGTCATTGTCGTTAAAGAACTAGATATATGAATTGGTATTGAAAAGACAATTATTTATAGGTCCCACGTGAGAGCCATAAGCCAAAGTTGAATGTGAGCTAAATGCAGCCAAGATTTGCCTACCGATAAAACTTAGATTCAGAGGGAGATAGAGTTTATAAAACGTAATCAGCCACTTGCAAATTTCTGAAAGGAGTGGTCTTAAGGGTGCGAGTTAATCATACATCATAATCGAATATTTCCACATTCAATGTACTGATCACATATACGCGAGAAAGACGGCGCAACAAGTGACAATTTTTTTTTTTCTAGGCATCGACCATTTGTTAACAAAATTCTTATATTAAATTTTATGACGCGGAGGATGGAAGACCTCTACGTAAATAAGGTGGCGCCGTGCAATTCGGGGCCAAAAAAGGGGGAAACGCGTTCTCTGCGAGGAGAGATGGAGTCGATTTTTGCGGCTACATGAATCGAATTGCCACCCGTAGGTAAAAGAGATTTTATGCAAGAATTTAGGGGTGCGTGCATTCATGTCCTTAGAGAAAACTCTATACACAGCGAACTTTGCGGACTCTAATTCTCTCTTTGATGTGCGTGCTTATTAATTGCTTAAAAATGCAACGGTGGGTATATATGTTTGGATTTTTCATACGTCATTTTAATAAATTTTTTTTATTTAAAAAAATTGGCAGAACGTTGATTTTTGTTTAGTAGAAGAGCGGGTTTGGCAACTAGCCAAATAATATTTAATTCTGTTCTTTTGTTCTCGGGAGTATATTTGGAATAGAAATCCATCTAGTAAATTTTTTGTTCTCGATAATAAATTAGAAAAATCTTTGTTCATTGTCACTGTTCATATCACCCAAATAATTCACTACCGGAAGTTTCCGGAGCCTCTGTTTGTTTCAAGACCCAAAAAATTGATTCTCTGTTCTCGAGAACATTTCCAGAATCAAGCCAATCGAATTTTTTTCTGTTCTTTTCTCTTCTTCTTTCCTTCTTGTTTTCCTTCATTTTCTCTTCTTCTTCTACCGTTGTCGCCATCAGCCACCACCGTCTTTGTCACCGTCCATTACCACCGTTCATCGGTGACCGGTTGGACAAGCCTCTAGGGAGAGCTCGTCGGAGGCTTGCTAGGCCAAGGCGAGGTCTGACGAGCCTTGCCTGGGCCTCCCCCGTCCACCAGCGAGCCTCGCTTGGCTAGGCGAGACTCTCCCAGCCATCAGCGAGCCTCACCTAGCTAGGCAAGGCTCAGCTAAGCTCGCCCAACCACCGGTGGAGCTCGACCTCACTGAGCCACTATAAGGACAGTGTTGCTTGGCCAAGGAGAGGCCCCACCTCACGGTGGCCTGGCAAGGCTTGGCCGACAAGGGGAGGTCATCGGCTCTTCTCTGGCCGGTCACCGGTCATTCCAAGGACGGCCTGATTGAGGAAGAAGATAAAATTAAAGAAAAGAAGAAAAAATTATTAAAAAATTACGAGAAAATGAGTTGGATTAGACATTTTGAGGATTGTGCCAAACATAGGTCTATCTTGGAAATAAAAATATTAGATAGTTACCGTACGCTTTCAAATGCTTGGAATTTATTTTCAAACAAAATAAAAAATAATAGAAATTATCTTTGAGAAACGCGTCCTAAATATTTGTATATTTGGCTTAAAGGACCGCCAAAGAGTTTTGTGTGGAGGCAACTTTAGGGACATTGTGTCCCGTTATTCCCGATGAAGGAAGAGAGAAAGGGACGGTTTTCTTGAGAGGCTGGCGAAGCCGCTAATCTTGAGGCCGCTCTTCCTATCACGGAATCTTACTATTAGTCGGTAAGTTTAATAAACAATGACGACTTTGCGACTCGAGTGATTAAAAAGCCACAAAATTAGCGTTTGTCATCCGACCGAAGTTTAATTATAGGGTCGTGATGATGATGATGATGATGATGATGTCATGATATGTTGACTTTTGAAAGACTTGAACCAATCTGTGCATAATGATATGTAGCCGTGATAACATGCGTATATCTAAGGACGCCCTCTTGATTGGTTGTCAAAAAAGTGAAAGACTCCAGCGTCCTGGAGTTGGTAGAGAACGAAAAAACAAATTTTGAGTCCGTTAATTTAAAAAAATACATATTTTAAAAATTTTATTTTCAACTTTTCGATATCTGAGTAACAGAAAATTGATCAATTTAAAAAAAAAATCAATGGATCAAAAACAACAAGTTTGGCTTTGGGAAAAACAATTTCTCCTTATAATAAGAAGAAAATCATTTTTCTTAAATAACCAAATAAATGACAATTTATGAACAAATATTTTTCTTTATCATAAGCTTTTCAGTTAAACAAATGCATTCTTTTATTATATTTCATTCGTTTAAATTTGGTTGAAGGATACAAACGCAGAAATTTTTTTTTTTTTGTAAAGAAGCCAATCGATATGATAAACATGCGTATCTATGGGAAGGAACTTCTATTGGAAATATTACTTTTTCCTTTTGTTTGCACATAATGTTGTTTTATGATAGTAAAGTCCTACTTTCTCGTGACAATCAAGTAAATTTTTCATTATATTTATCTTTATACCAATTTAACCTCCTAGCAAATTTCTTTTTTGCACTTCATATTTTCCACAACTCATTTTTGTGCAATTTATCTTTTAGACACTAGAATTCATGTAATTTCATTACTCCATCTAAACCCCATCACACTTTGTGCTCGAGTGTGAAACCAATGGGCGATTTCGATTACTCTGCAATTGTCTAAATCTCAAAACATCCTTTACTACGTTGATTTTTGTCAACATCCCTAAGGCATGCCCACAAATCAATTTCACCCAATTATATGCGATGCACTTCTTAAAGATAGTCATCCAAATTTAGTATATTCACAAAATGGAGATTCAGCTTTCAGGATATCCATCCTCATTCCACAGAAACGTCAGCAAAAGTAAACGCAGCCGAGATTCATGTCGTGAAATCAAAATCGCACCAGCAAGATGGGGAGCAATCTCTTTTCCTAGAAACCTGCGAAACAAGGAACCACTTTTGCCAGCACGACACCTCATAGTGGCCTCCGCTTTAAGTCAACCTCGTGCGTCGGCTCGTTCTGTCTGCGGGACCATATTCGTTTCCCATTCAAGTTTCGTGCGAAGCTTCTGTTCCGGTCATTGCCGTTGATCTTTTTGCAAGAGATATCGTCCTACACAGGATCTTCCGATAGATGCCGTGGATTTAGCAAAATCTGATCAGAGATGTCGTCCCCAACCCCATTTTCAATAGTCATTCGAGGAAACGCCCCGTTACGCGACGGTCCACTCCTTCGGAGGCGGGGATCGGGACGAAGCGAAGAAATTTCCTGTCTTTAGACTAATGATCACGATTCATCCATTCCAATTTTCGAAAGGCTAGAAACCCGCACTTTTATCACGACCGTGCGATGGGATTGGTCGAGCCGCTGGCTCGGTTCGATCACCCTTTTGTCCGGATCGCCCCCTGTCAAGGCGCGCTTCTAAAATATTAATTGAGCTCGAGGGGACGAGTGGGCGACAAAAGCGTGTCAAGTATAGCCGCCACATCTCAGCTTTTTCCCCGGAAATTCAAGATTTGCTCGCACTCTCACGTCTCTCCTTCCCTCTCTCTCTCTCTCCCCCACTTCGGTTAAGTCAAGAAGAAAACCGACCCCCCCATTTCCTCACCTCTTCCGGTAGTCGCCCCCAATAATGTGAATTGTTCAGAAAGTTGACTCGTCCTAATTGGCCGAACCTTCCCAAGCACCCCATATGTCATGCATTGCGTCGTCGAGCAGGATGACGCTGACGATTCACGGCTTCCATGGCGGATACGGACGACGTATTAAAAAAATTCACAAACCCAAGCGCCCTCCATTAAAGAGAAGGAAAGAAAAGAAAAATTGAGTGACGGCGACGGCAACTAGAGAGCAAAACACGCAATTGGAATTTGATAAAGGACTAAATTAAGACGCGTTAAAGCAAGCCACATCCACGTCCTCCATTTTTTGAGGGAGGGAGAACGTTGCCCCATTTATGTTTGTCTAATTCGTAAACCATAAGAAAGGTGCTCTTGTCCGTTTAAATTACAAGCGGTGTAGTACGTATTTGTTAATAAGTGCTTGTCCGCTTATGATTTATCTAATTCGTAAGCCATAAGAAAGGCGCTTTTGTCCATTTAAATTTAATGCGGTGCAGTACATGATTGATTATAAGTGCTTGTCCACTTTTGATCCCCTCCTGCTCTCAACACCCCCCTCCCTCTTTCGAGAAAAAGTACACTTCTGCATATTGTACTACATGATGTGAATCCGGTCTAATCTATCCTCTTTCGTGCAGACATAAAAATACTATTAATAAAGCTAATTCGCCTAAGGACATAATTATCATCAATCAAATCTGGACATTATCCGTAAAGAGTGACTCGGTTAACATAATTTCGACCAACACCATCTATGTGGAGATCGAAATATGATGGCATGAAGACGTATAGGAGGGAGGGAGGGTGGAATGGCACCCGTGAAGAAAGGTAATCTAGATAGGCAACATAGGCCATTAGGAGAAGCCGGAAGTGGGCCGGGAACGGTGATGGACCTCGAGAAAACACGCACACAACACCGATGGCATGAAGCCGTGAAGAGTCCCTACCGAGGAGGAGTTCGACTAGTGGCCCGGGGCCACGGTGGCTTAGGGGGAAGAATTCAAGAACGTCAAGAAAAGTAAATCGGAGCGGCTCCATGCGCCGAACCTTCTCGATGGATTGACCCCAGGCCACTAGCACAGCACGAAGGCAGCTGTCGTTAGAGCCACAATAAAGCCGCCATGGGACTTCAGCTCGGAGTCGTGGATGGCGAGAAAAGTGCATCGATAACGTTGTTGCTGCCGGCCAAAACGGGGATTCGGGTCCCACCCGTGGGGACCGATTGGGACCGAAGAGCGATCCACCATAATAATCCCATCCACAGCGCGAAAAGTCTTCCCGAACCCAAGCATCGAAAAGCACGTCCTTTCTCACTTTTTCACGGATGGTGAGCACCATCCTAGAAACCGTACGGCTCCTCGCCAGGAGGCTTCTTACGGAATTCTTATTCACACCTTACAACCCTAAATAGATCCACCCAAAACTATTTTATCAATCGGTTCATTACGGTGACCCAGTAAAGAAATCGATACCTAGTTCGAATTCATCGGCACATACCAGGTGAGCCGCACCCTTTGTTTTGGCTGTGGTCGAAAATAACACATAAGCTTATCCACCGACATTTAGGACATCAAAGAAAATTTATTCGGGCCACCCTTATTGTCATAATTACAGGCTACAAAGGTCCACGGTGCAGTTATTCTCTTTTTTGTTCTTTTTGGCAAGAAAGAGAGAAAGACAACTTTTTGACGAGTCCGCAAGTCCTACTTGCGTGGGCCGAATTATATCTTACCAACTTACATAAAATAAGTGAATAAAGTATGATCTAGGAGCAATTATATAAACGTCGGGACGGTTTTAAGATTTTTCCATCGATGAAAATATCAAAAGACAAGCAAATCGCGAATAAACAACCAAAAGGCCGTGAAGGGGTATATGTAATACGGAATAGTCGCTGCACTTTTTATTATAATATCCAAGGATTACATTACATTACAAAAGCAACAGGGAGAAGTAAAGGCGAAAGGAAAACGACTACAGAAAATAATGACAGGACCGCCGCCACCTCCGACTGCCGTTCCCGCTCTTCTAAAACTTACAGGAACGACGACCGGAGAGGCGTTGGTCTGACAACCAACAATCACACTCAAATCCAAGACAAAGCAAACATATACACGCAAACACACCAGACCCGGTGGTGAGTCGTTTCACCGCGAAGACCGTCGAAAAAGTAGGGTCAACGCGGCCCAAACCCATCTTCAAATAAACTTGAGATAGAACACCACCACCAGAGCCGTGATCTGCACCTAAAACCGCAGCAGATCGCAGCTTGACGCATACCCAGATTCAAGTAGTAGCTGTGCAGCGACATGATAACTGCCACGAAACCCGCCGTAACGATTTAGGAAGGGTTGTTGGCGTTCCCCTCGGAGTTGTATCCGCTGGGCGAGGGGGATCCGGTGCCGGAGGTGGCGCCGGTGCTTCCGAGGCCGATGGCGTTGCCAGCCTTGGCAGCGGCGGAGGACACCGTCTTGACGAGGCCCTCGAAGATTTGGACCTTGATCTGTCCTCGCTTCGGAGGCAGCCTGCCGTTGCCGTTGCCGTTGCCGTTGCCGTTGCCGTTGCCGCGAGGAGGAGAAGGAGCAGTTGCCATCTCAGGAAGAGAGCAGGGAAGAAAGAACAGAGCAGATCAGAGTCTCTGTTTTAACCAGGAAGATGGAGGAAGGAGAGAGAGGTCTCAGGTGAAAAAATCAGAGAGAGAGCTTTTGAATCGAAGTCTCGCGGTGGTGGAGGAGAGAATGAAAGTCGTTTCTGCAGGCGTTGAGAGAGAGAGAGAGAGAGACGAGGAAGGTGGTGAAGATCGGCTGCCTCCCGCCGATAGGGGAGGCTATTGGTAAGAAGACGGAAGGGGGCCGAGGGCCTTTATATAGGAAACGAAATTGATAAGTTCATTTCACTCTGGAGCCCGTCGAGTCAATGTGAACAAGGACCACGTGAAATGAAGGGCCAGATTTTGATCATGGCGAAGTGGGGTTAGCCAAATTGGGAGTGGCTTCAACATTATCTTTTCTTTTCTTATGAATGATGTTATACTTAGGGATAATGATACAAATAGTCCATATACTATATGCAAGATAATTCCTAACTTTTAATTGTTCAATATGGTCATTGAACTTTAACTCAACATAAATGTGATAAAGGAATTTTGGCATTATTCTAAGATTAATTCATAACTATATAAAGATATTAAATATTATCCTTTCATATAAAAATGATAAATATTATAAATTAAATTAGTTCATGTTACTGGACATCGCAGATTTTAGGTAGATTTTTAAGAAAAGTTATACAATAATAAATCCTTCTTATTTTTTTAGTTTACTAATTTCGTGAATAATTTAGTCGCCCGTACCCCTAATGGAAGGTGAAGAGACGGAATGCAAAAATCGTACGTGCGGGGGTTGGGGGTGTGGATAAGATTCGCGAACGAGGTTGAGCCCCAGATTCTGACAGAGTCAAACTTTCTGGCTAGGCTGTCGCCTAAGGGATGATTTTCGATTCTCGCCCATTTTTCCGGGGCAATGACGACATCAAACTTTTTTTTTTTTTTTCTAAATTGGAAATTTATTTTACTTATAACCTGAAAAAAACTCTCAGAAATTTTAAATAGATAATATACGGGTCTTTCGAGAACTTTAGCAGTCCGATGTTAAGTAAGGGGAAAAAAATTCAAGCGTAGCACATTTAAGAAGAGTTATAGGCCATGCAAAACTTATTTATTTTCCTTAAATTAGCCATGTGCATTCAAGCAAAGTTATGGACCAGCGAAATTTACTTATTTTTTAAAATGGTAATGACTAATTGATCCTATATGTTATTGGGATTGAAAAAATAGCCTTAATAAACACTAGCGTTATCTAAACACAACCTTTGATTTTAGGTGAGGTAAGAAGTATGACAAGGGTTACATTTTTTTTTGTCATAATTCACTTTTTTGTTGGTGAAGTAGAAAAAGGCAACATAAACTCCTTTTTTTTTTTTTGGTTAATAAGAATAAATAGTCTTGCTTTGTTCGAATTATAGCGCTTACTATTTGATGTAGTTTTAAATGATCAGCATGGACCACATATCATCGAGTTTTTCAAACAATCTGGCTTCACGTACTAATTAAAATAAAAAGGACGAGATAATACTAAAAGTTTCGCTAAATATGCAGATTTTCAAACTGCTCGAGTCTAAAGTGTATTTAAAAGTTTCGCTAAATACACACATTCTTTCATTAGATTTTGAACACACACGACATTAAAATAAGCAAGTAGGTTTACATCTTCAGATGTCATGTTACTAAGCACACATATTATGTGTGATGTAGGGCTATTTGTATGTGTTGTATGTTATGAGAGCTATTTATTATGAAATTAATATATACAAAATAATGGGGAAGAGAAAATGACATAATTTATGTACATTCCGATGTTACTTAACAAAGAATACACGATTGTAAGTGGCAATCTAAATAATTAAATTAAGAATGATCAATTGAGGATGTGGACAATTTGGAATATGGGGAATCTCTCATGCACATGCACAGGAAAAATTAAAAAATACATATCTTAAATATGTCTAAAAATATCTTATCTATTAGTGACGATATAGGGGGGCACGGCCATGTATATTTGTTACTTCGTGCTCTTTCCCAAATTGTACCTATTCGAGCTACTCATTACGTGGTCTTAAATTCTCAACCCTCCGCTTTTCGGTGGCGGTGCCCCCGGTGGGTGCACAACCACCTCCCACCGGCCTGATCCGGCCATTCCCCGGCGGGCCCCAACCCTGTCCCCCCTCATCCGCCATTGGCCACACAGCTCCCGGGCTGCATTTAGTTTTTTAATCATACTTTTAGTACGCTGGAGCCCAACCCCTCTTTAATACTCTCTATATTTAAATCTAAAGTCATCATTAAATCTCACTTTCATGAACATTGTTTATATTTTCGTAAGCTTGAGTCTTGTTCTGTCTTTCCTCGACTGCTTCTTAGCCTTTCAGATTTGGTCCTTAGATTTTATTTTATTTTTCCCCCGAGATTATCGCTCTTAAACCTTTCGATTTCTAGATTTTATAAACTCAACCCATGTTTATATTATTAAACTTTCGACAAAACTTAAATCTAAAAGTTATAACTTAATTTTTTTTTTTTTTTTTGGCGGGGGGGGTAAGAGTGATAACTCTAATAAGCAGTGTTTTTGTTTCCTCCTCCGTGATGAACGGCCAAGGAGCCACGTCGGCGAAAAAAAGCTGATGGCCCACCACTTCGATGCCTGCAGCAGCGGCGACACCAACTTGACTTTCCGGTCCAGCACCAGACCGGACGAGCCTCAGCGCCGTTACTTTCCGGCGACTGAGAGAAGTAAACGGAAGCACGTGACGTGGAAAAAAATGACACTCATTCGACGGGGAGCTATCGCCTCAATAGGCGATAGGCGATCGGGCCAGTTGTCAAATGAAAACAACGTCGGAACTTGTAAACCATGACGACATTTAGGATAAGTTCGTAACTAAAGAAAATGACATGGATAATATCAGAATTTTAATTTGATGTGTAATGTACTCCTTAAATTTTGATATATAACGTACGATACCCGTTTAGTTTAGTCATTGAATTATATGAAAATATCAAATAATTTTCTAAACTTGAATGAATAGAAATATGGTATTGGACATTTTTAACAGTCACTAAAAGTTCAACGATCATATTAAATAAAATAGAGAATTCATGGATTACATTACATATTGGGTTAATAGTCGCGGACTACGTTAGATCAAATCGAAAGTTTAGGGATAACACTAAACGTTAGGCTAAAGTTCAAGAAACATTTGCATAATTATCCCATCCATAACATTAATCTGCCCAAGTCTCGACCCCTTTTCTTTTTTTGCCTTTATCCCCAATTTTCAAATTTCAACAGCAATCATAGAGGTGTGACGACACCGCAGCGACATCACGCAAGCTCACCAGGCTGAGTACATATCTCCCCCTCCTCCTCCTAACGCTACTTTATCCAACCCGATATGAGCTGGAGGCTTTCGAATTTCTAGAAGGAAAGCCTCCGAACTGTTCCTAAAAGAGAGTTTACTTAACACGGTACGGTTTCAACGGTAGGTGAAGTTTTTCTCTTCAGTCCGACATGGTCATCATAGACATGGGCTCAATGTTTACGATCTTTGAAGCTAATGGGCCTTTTGCGCGGAGATTTTTGTTCCGGCCCTCGTCGATTTGGGCCTCGCAGCAGAAATGGGTTTCCGAGGTGGCCTCGGGTCGCATCTCCGGTTCTCCACAAATCCGGTGCGAGGGAGGTTTAGGGCTTTTCCGATTTGGCGGGAAAGGGCGGGGGGGACGCCGGACGTGCGCGAGGATGGCGAGCCGGCCGATCAGCGAGATGGGACTGCCTAAATCGATCGCCAACGTCTTCGCTGCTCGCAGCATCAAGACCGCCAAGGTCAGATTCCGGCTCCGAACGCTTTTCATCCTCTGCGTTTCGTTTCCGGACCGCTGCGTTGGAGTTTCGAGCCGTGGGGAGAGCTAAATCCTAACTTGATCCGCTCGCCGATGTCGTGTTTTGGATAGTGCCGAGTATTATTCCGTTCGTGTAGCTGTTGGTTTAGTACAAAATGGCTGCGATTTTGGCGTCGCATGCCATCGAGCATCTGCATTATAGAAATCACAAGAGATTACTGGGTGTGTTTTTCAGGATGCATTGTCTTTAACGGAATTCGATCTGATGGAGTTGGCGGACATGGGGTTGGCAGAAGTGACATCGGCACTGGTGCACATTAGCGAGAGGGTGTCTCCCCCGTGTCAAACTGTATGGCTACAAGCATTTAGCTCTGTTAAATGATGAAGTATCGTGTCCCGGCTTCATGGCGTCGCCACACTTTTCGTTTCGGTTACCATATGAGTGTCGCTCCTGTGATTGCAGGCGCTGTCGCTTTTAGAACAACGTATTCAAAATGAGCAATTGGCAGGTCATCTTCCAACAGGACTCAAGGGTTTGGATGAAGCCTTATTTGGTGGGATTCCCTTTGGAGTTATAACGGAGTTGGTCGGTCCTGCTGGAATTGGCAAAACTCAAGTACGGTAGCTTGAATGGATGTGGAACTTCATTCATCATTTTTTTTTCTTTTCTTTTCAGTCACTCCTTTTGGGGGAACTAAGAAGGTAAAAAACTATTTCGAAGCTGTGGTATATCCCATCTACATGTGATTTCTAAACCAGCTATCTAGTCAGAACTTGCTATCTTCTCTTCGGAGCAGAAGTACTTTCATCCAACGAGAATGTTTTTATAATTCATGTTGATATTATCTGCTATTTTAACATGTGGAGAATCTTGTACCTATTCACAATTAAGGGGAAACCTGCCAAACTTGTGTTCTAAATTGACTTATAAATGTTGGTAGGGAGAATAGGAAGTGTCTAGCTAGTGCCTATTGGTATGACTTGCTTAAGTTGACTTCCCCTTTTGTCTATTTTTCTCTCTTAGTTTTGCCTGAAACTCTCATTATTGGCTTCTCTGCCAACGCGTCATGGAGGTTTAGATGCCCAAGTTTTATACATTGACGTGGAGTCCAAATTTAGTTCAAAAAGGTAATTTGGGTGATTTCTTTGTTTGACTTAGGGATTTATATGACCTGTCTTTTCTAGAATACGAGACATGATCAGGTTGTGAAACTCACGTATCTCAGGCTGATAGAAATTGGTGCACAAAGTTTTCCTGAGATTTTTCACACAAGAGGAATGGCACAGGAGGTATGTCTCATCCTGCATTCAATTTCTCTTCCCCTTTTTGATTAGTTGCTTAATGTAACTATTATAGGTGTTCGGATTGTAATGTTCTTAAAAAAATTTAGCAGATGGCTGGTCGGATTCTTGTCTTGCGGCCAGCATCCCTTGCCGAATTTACTGAAAGGTGTGAACTTAAGCAGCATGGGAATGAGATGGAAGGGTAGTTATTTGGATGTTCCTGGATATTGGATTACTTCCCTGTGGGAATCTCCGTAATGATTCTCAATTTTGTTGGCCAATTTTGAAAAATTCCTGCATAGTCACTGTGAGAATTCACATTTTATCAAGTATCTAGCTTCTCATATTTCTTCAACCAATATCTTTTTCTTTTCATTCCATTTCTTTTGTGTCCTTTTCTTTTTCAAGGAATGAGCCATTTTGAATGTTGTCATTACGTTTTCATTTGCTTTTCTCTTAAAATCACTGAAGAGACTCCTAATAATCAATATTATGTTTTCCATTGCCAGTCTTCAGCAAATTAAACTTTTGCTGCTGGAGCGCCGTGTGAAGCTGCTAGTTATTGACAGCATGGCAGCTCTCGCTTCAGGGTAATTGTTTTTCGCTTTGGCCAGATTGGCTATGGAAGTTCATCCAACGCAATTGTCTTTCTTTTGTCATGCATCCCCAAATTTTGGGTTTCAGTATCATATGAAGTTTCTGAGTTTTGATGCTCAGGTGTCCTGAACTTGTTGCAGCCCTTTGCTTTAAGAAATATTCTAAGTTGGTCCAAATTTGTTAAGCCTTCAGAAACGAGTTGTCAGGGATAGTGGAAGAGGATGGAAGAAGATTTTAGTCTGTGATTCATATTTCCAAAATGCGATTTTAGAGGTGAAGAACTTTGTGGAGCTTAATGTTGATTAAGTACTATAGCCATCTCAGAATCGCCAAAACGCAGAATAACTAAGCATTAGCGACTTGATGTTAATTGTCCAGCATTATTAGGGCGCCTCTCTGTCACTTTATAGTTTCTTATTTATTGGTGTTCAATTAAGGCAAGTGCTGTTAATTCATTCAGGGAATTCGAGCGTAGAGCTTCCAAGATAAACCCATTGGGATGGCATATATCTTTTCTTAAGTGAGTTTTTCTGCCTTGGTTTCATTTCATAAATTCTGGTCAAAATTCTGCTTGGTTTCTAGCTGTCCTTCACATGATCTTTATAGGTCAGTCGGTGAATTGTCGAGAATTCCAATTGTAGTTACAAACCAAGTCAGATCTCAAAGCAGTGATGACACATGGCGCTATAATTTCCAAGGTATAATGATAATTTAGTACATGAAAATACCACGTCGTCTTTTTATAACTAAAGCTGTGGGGTGTATTATGTGCAGTGGGGACAAGACGCCAAGATTTAGAGGACACTTCTAAGTATGATTCCCAATTAATTGCTGCTTTGGGTATTCACTGGGCACATGCTGTGACTATACGTCTAATACTCGAAACAATATCAGGTTTGCCCAACACTTGATATACTAGTGCTAGCCTAGCATGTCAGGAGTCCCTGGTCCCACTCTTTTGCTGCAGTAGCTGCATTTCCTGGAGGACTATGTTGATATGCTAATAATGTGAGAATTAGGTTTGAAAACCTTGTTGTCTTCTGCTGATAAAATTTTTGTGTGGACAATAACTTTGCTGAGGTCCTTCTACCAACTGTGAGGAGCAGACACCTGAGCATTTGAATTGCTTAAAAGTCATTTGGTTCCACCCATCTATTGCTAAAATTTTTATCCTTGTTTTGTCATGGAGGTGAAAGGTTTATAAAGGTGGCTAAATCTCCTATGTCCCCAGCGTTGGCTTTCCCATTTAGCATAACTTCATCTGGGATCTCATTGCTGAATGATGATGGAATAGAAGTGGTGGGGCAAGAGATAAGCACAATACATTGCGATGGTGAGTCACCATGACTTATTTCTACCTTTCAAAACCATCCTCTGTAAGAGGCTCTATGTTCATGGCTTTGAGCTTGGGCAGCTCTGATCCCACAGTGTCTATCATTCATCTTTTTTTTTTTTTTTGTTTATAACTTATAAAAACTTAGGATGTGTTTGGTTTGACTTGAAAAAGTAACTTTTCTCTCTCCTCGTGAAATTAACTCCATTCAATTTTTAAAACCTTGTGAAAAAATGACTCCATATAAAGGTGTTTATTTTTGAGAACTTGAAGTTACTTGATAATAAAACTCGATCCTCAAATGTTACAAGAACATGTTAAAGCAAAAGGTAAAATAGAAGTTGTCATCTTCTTGACAGTTGAATGGGCATTTGAACCATTCTGCAGGCCACACTAATACAACTGTATGAAAACTTCTGCAGGCCACAGTGAGATTATCCATTCCGACACTCTGCAATTTCACGGACAGTGATGGATGTACAATTGGAAGCTGATGATGAGTCTGCAGTCTGCAGGCATGTCTAACAAAAAGATGTCTGTAGTCTCTGCCATAGTGTTGACGTGATTTGCTATCCATGTAGACTTAACAGCTGTATAAAAACAATTATATCTGCAAGCAGCATTTGTTCTCATCTCCTTACTACCCCTATTTACCTGAATCTAAGTTTGAGGGAACAGCATGACAAAGAAAATCACCTCTCATGCAAAGGCATATTTGCTAGCTCTATGGTAAATTGTGTTCCTGACAAACAAGCTGTAGATTAGCTTGGAAAGGACTCTGGTTTTCCTAGCTATGAACCCGTTATCATGTTTTGATTTATAATGTGTAGGTATTTGGTAGTAACTGGAAACTTGTTATCCTTAACTTCCATCCTTTGCAGTCTCACTCCCACTCTTATTTGATCATTTGTGACACCATGCTCTAGAAGCATGTCTATTGAAGTGTTTGGAGATTTTCCTTGGGTAGACCTAGTTTATGGCATGTCATGTCGGTCTGCAGTTCACCATCCATAATGGATGTGGCAGTGCAGACAGAAATGCATATGCCTGATGGTGCAGAAAAATCTTATCATTCTTCATCAATATGTGGTTGTCTGTTGGACAACAATCCTACAGATTTATTGCTTTCTCGAGATTTGAATGCTACATAATTCATAAGATATCACTTTGTTATTGTGTATTTGTTCTGTTGCTGTAATGGTAGACCTAATATTGGTTGCAAGACACAGTTGTCTGTTTGTCATGTTCTTCTGGGCAAAGATTGAGGACTTTTATGCCCATTGTTGTCATCATGCTGTTTCGGGGCAAGGACAGAATGTGGTGTTTTTTAGTTCGTTTTAGCTTGAAATTTGAGATCTCTTGTGCAAATAAAAACAATTAGACGGTTTTTGTTCTATGTGAGAGTTGGGAAACCTAGGTTCCATTTTATCCTGTTCAGCATCGACCGTTTGGCACTTCATAGTGCTGTATCTGGGTGTTGTTATCTCCTATTTGTCTCGTTTACCAGCCAAGCATTGCGGACATAGAAGCATCGAGGCCAAGTCCATTGACCCTTTAGCAGTTCTCGGCCTCAGCCTGTTGATGTGTTGTGACCCCAAGTACAGCAATTAAACTGTTGACAAAACCGAGGCCTGTTGTGCGTCCCAAGCGTTTGAATTTTTTTAAGGTTGTACACCTCTTGCTCAATTAGCAACGCTACCTTGGCATGTTCTCCACCTAGAGATGAGCCAGCCAGCTCTCTAATATTATTGTTTGTGGACACCGAGGAATGTGAGCTTCACATCGTATTGCTTGTTTTCTACTGAAGAAGCGAGGGAAATAGTCAACCTTATCTTATGGTTTCTTTAAACGAGCTAGGATGCAAAGAGGATCGGCTAGCAATGACCGGTTTTTTGAGGTTTTTTAGTCAGCATTTGTGTACGTGAATCACCGGGTTCTCTCCACATTAAGTAACTTGGAACCATGTATTGTCTTCGCAGAGCCATCAACTTGTCGATGCGTCTGACGTGTCCTTGTATACGGTCAAGACTTTCTAGGATTAAAGTAATTGAACCATGAGCAGATCGGCTTCGTTCTGTTCATCATCTAGTGTCGGCATCTCAATCTCCTCGAACTACCCGTGCTTTTTTATATACTAAAAGATAAAAAAAAGTTGGGCACTTGCGCCACTTGTGCCATCTGTACAATATCAACTTGTGTGCTCTGCACCTCGTCAGGTCGCATGATACGATGTTTTTTCTAGACCCTTTTCGTGGTAAACCACGACATTATTATGTTGTTGCCTTTTTCCCTTAATGCGACTTTGTTGCGATGGCAAGCAGAATCAATGTTTCATCGATTTTTACACCCTCTTTTCCTCCGGATCCCCATTCTTCCCATTGATTTTAGTGGTGTAGATCTGGTTTTGCACACGAGAATCGAATCGAAATGATGGAGAAACGAATGTACGCTACATATGATCATGCAAAAGTTCTAAAAAAATCTCATACAGAATTCCTTATTGCCCTTAGTCGTTGCGAAAATTAATACCATGCTGTAAGATCAATCCAAAGACAGACTCGAAGTCATGGCCACGCAATGATTTACCGTTCTAGGAGCCTCTATTGCCAGCGGTTGATAAACAAAGTGCTTGGGACCCAGCCTGCCATTATTCTTTTCCATGCCATTGGACAAGTCTCTTTCTTTTATTTTTTGGCCCCCTCCCACTTCTTTTTGGCCCATTTCTTTTTCCACTTTAATTACTCCAATTATTTTAGTTCTTTCGAGAGCATGTCTTTCTCCCAAGCAACGTCACTCCTTTGGTCAGTGGTTTTGATGTAACGTGTTCGGAGTGATCTTCGTGAATTCCGACTTTACAAAGGTTTCTTGAAACGCATTCCTAGGTAGGGTATACGAGGACAGTGAAAAAAGAGAGGAGATCTCGTTTGGTTTCAATTGGAAACGCATCGCACAAGACAACGGCTAAAAATCTCCTTTGTTTTCTTTCAACAAAGTGTCTAATTTAACTTCTAGCGAGATGGAAATGCTCGATATAACATATTTTAATGTTTTTATTTATTTCACCTCTTACGATATAATTAGTCTCGTTTAAAATGGGCATCTTTGAGACAGTAAGAAGCCTCAAGTTTGGGAACCACACTTTTCATGTGAACTTCCGAATGCATTAATTTTAATGGGTTGGTTTAAAAAAAAAAAACCGATGAGAAAAATCTTGCATTTCAAGAAGTGTAAGGTCTCTTTGGCTTTCGAGACCAACTAGATGCAACCATTCAAGTTTGTAAGGAAGTAATCTCTTGCAAGTTTATAATCCTAGATTGGACCGAAGAAATGGAATTCGTTTGCGTGAAAACTGGCTCCAAAGAAAAGTTCGCGACAATGTTTTTGTGCGAGAAAATCCTGTGACGAGGATATAAAATTTTGTATATTTCCTAAAGCAAAGAATCGGCAGATTTTTAAGGGCGATAGAATATAATATCTTTTTTTTTTTTAAATGTATAATAGGTGTCGAGTGCAAAGGAGTACAACCGATCAAATGGACCGCTCCGTAACCCGTCTTCGCACGGCATTACTCCAAAAAGGCAATAATTGCGGTTGAAGGAAGGAGCAAATCCCCTTCAAAAAGAAACTCCAACTACCTTAATAATGACAAATATAATATGGTCCTAAAAATGGAGAATTGGACGAAAAGACAGCGATAAGTTTATTAAGGTGAAGACTTTCTATGAATGGAGGTGGATCGTCCACGTCCCCCTAGGCAATGGAAAAACCTCGTACACAGTTGCCGACAGTGGATGCACCGGACAAGGGGAGAAAGAAAAATGGGCTTTTCCTTTTAATAATTTAATGAACAAAAAAATGGCCCGTTTTTAATTATACCAACTTGCATGGGATTTATCCAACTATAATAATACGCCTCGTGGGATCCACGTAGGAACACGAATCATGATTTGGTATGATTTGAGGGAGAGATTAATCATGTCGCATGTTGAATGAGTTGAATCATAGGACAAGGTGGTCGTGCCCCTTCCTTGGTTTGACTTGCCAGCCTAAAAGCACCCGCATTTAGACACCAAACCTCGCCCATTGGTTCCTCTTGCCTTTGCTTTCTTCCCCTTTGATATCTTTGTCTGTCAAAAGGAAAATTGAGTGAATTTGACATGATGTGAGGACTTCCACTCGGAGATTTTCTGATCATTTATCCGCGAGTTCTCTTTGAAAAAATTATCTTTCGATACTCGAAGCGTGACTTTTAGGTGACGTCGTATGGTACTGTTGCGAACGAAATTCATGTCGGGTAATTGTATGTTCATTATTTTTTTCATTCGTCTTTGAAGCATTAATATAATTTGGAACTTCAATTTTTGTTGGGGTACGCATCTTGATCTCAATTTGATATTTTTGATTTTTTACTGCCGGTATTTTTTGACATGAAAACCTCTAAAAATCGTATGAATGAACACCAGATGAAAGAACTACACAACTTTTTCAGAATGGACTTGTAGTTTTTATTCAATCAAGTATAACTTTGGTAAATGTAGTTCACATAAATTCCATCAATGCATATTTTGAGAAAAATGGCATGAAAAGATGTATAAGACCATCGCTAAAAACTCTCAAACCTTATGAAAATTCAAAATATGAAAAAATGAGTAAAATAACATACATAAATGTCTTGTTGCTTCATTCACGTATTGATTATGCATATATAATTTGTTTCTAGACAACTCAATTTTTAAAAAGGACGAATTTCGTCAATTTCTTGATGCGCGCTAAGATTTTAGTTTTTTTGCTGGTTTTGCAAGCAAAAAGGTCGTCACTTTATTCGAAAAATTGTCTGTGTGGTGCAAGGCCATATGCCAACGAGGATCATTATACTTTGTTTTACCATGATGGTAAAAAACAAAAGCAAATCAGATCCTATTGTTTTGGGGACTTGACTCATTGCATATGGTCACCTTAGATGTCTGGGAAGCCAAGAATTCAAAAGCGATAATCTCGTGTACGGACTGCTCAAAGAACAGATAAAAGAAGGCCAAAAAGTGAAGGCAATTGACAATTTGCAAAGAAAAAAAAATAAAAGTGTGATTTTCTCACATAGAATGCCTGCTATAATGGCCTCCAAGTGGTTAGCATGATACTCATCAATCATGTCCTCTCTCCGTATACTCAGTCAAGGCTATATTTATTAATTATGATAATCACAATCCCATAATTCATATTTTCTTGCTCAATTTCACTTTCAATCATTCTCAATCAAAACGTGTTTAATGGTCGGGTTTCACATGGTTGAATTTTTATGTGAGCGAGATAGTGACTCTTCATTAATAAAATTCCCACTCTCGCGTATGATTCGGTTGGATGAACTTTATTTATGTGGATTATCAAACATATTAATCAATGACGCTCTTGTCGGCTTTCCTCATATTGTCTTTGATTCTTATTGTCTATAGTTTTTAGTGAAAAATAATGTCCATGAATATTAGTAGGCATTCGGGATGCGAAACATGGGTTCGATCAATCTATTTATAAAATCATTATATGCGTCTCTAGTTTTAATTGTACAAAATATTTTTTGCATTCAATAGGACCTGACAACACCATACTCATGGGATAAGAACACGGCATGGTAGATGAACTCCTTTGATTATAAGCTTTTTTGGACGAATATATCGAGATACGCTTTAAGCAATAAGGATAAATTAAGTTTCCACTTCTCGATATATTACAAGTTATACATCGAATCAAATGCTTCTAAAATAAGAATACTAATTATTAATAAAATATGCCTAGCGAGTGCCACATGATATTGGCCGATTGATCGTTTCTTTTCCCCATTTGATAAAATGATTTTTCTATTCGCGGTGGACGGGACTAGGGCTTCGGGAAAGTAGTCCGAAATAGAATAATGGTTAGCGTTTCTTCTCGGGATAGCCCGAAGCAACGACAGGCGTCGGATCAGAATAACGACATCAGCGACGTTGACCGTGGGGGAGTAGGTGGACGGTCCGGATGGGGAGTTCGCAGAAAGTGGACGAAGCAAGCACGTGGCAGGTGGGAATTGGCAGGAAAAAATTGATTAACTGGGAGGAAGCGCCTTCGAGGAGTGGGGTAGCTGGTGCGACCGGCTACAGCCGGTTGCCCGGGCGTCCCGACCTTAAATCATGGGATTGGTGGTGGGGCTGGTGAGAGAAGTGGTTTGGTCTGATGTTACCAGAAGCGGAAATATTAAGGGTTTAGCGATAGCTTTTTAAGGTTAGGAGGTTTACCTAAATAGGAATGTACTAAATCAATTCAAACCTTTCTCTCTCTCAACTTTTTCTTTGTAGCCAATGACTTACAGATAATTTCTTATATTTCTGTTACGTTACGATTTATAACACAGATTCTCGTTATCGCGAATTGGACACTTATAACTATATAGGTTCAAAACCGCTAACTGTATTAACATCTCTCTCAATCTCACTTTCCATGCACATTATTTTTTTATGCAAAATATAGCCAATGGCTTGTTAGGTAATATTTCGAGGCAAGACTAGTCTTCACCAATAAGATCGTGTGTTTGTGTGCTTGAATCATGCAAAGCTAATTCTCCCTGTTCCCCTTTAAATTTCTATTAAGTATTAGAGATCTTAGAATGGTAAATAGCATATTATCCTGGTAGTATACTCTGCATTCGCCTTCATATAGATCTTGTGCATTAGAAACCGATGCCAAAAAGTATTATATTAAATACCGCAAGGGGCCTGAATATCTGTATATGCGAAAAATCTTGTTCTAAACATAGGCCATTTCATGGTATTGGATTCTCGTTTATCGTGGATTAGATGCTAGTCAACCGTATGTGCTCAGGATATCTCAACAATCAACGGATCTAGCGTTGAACATGACACGTGATATAAATATATAAGGCGCACTTTTCGGCATCAGACTATATTTAGTTTTATATTTCATTGGTTGACAAAAAGATAAAGCATGCTTAGGAAAACAAAAAGGAAGGAATGGAGAGAGAGAGAAGCAAAATGCCAGTTGGGTTTGGAACCTGGCAATGGTGGGATGTTGTGCCCTCTTTTTCACATGCTTCCTATTACTCCACCCACAACGATGAGAAGATGCATGCACATAAGATGATGAAACCATTCATTAGTAGAAGCGTTATAATTAAGGAACGTATACGAGAGAGAGAGAGAGAGAGAGAGAGAGAGAGAGATGATGATGATGATTATGTCTGAGCAAGATCGAATTCCGTCAATTGTATAATCCAACTTTGGAAACTCATGATAATCACGCCATAGAAGTATTGGAGCTTCCTTGCCACTTTTGGCCGAGCAGTTCGAGGCTAATGCGATTCGAAAGGAATAACAAATTGCTCGACACAAAGCTGCGAATAAGCAACGAAGGGCATCTTTATCTTTATCGAGTCATATTATATCGAAGTCGGCAACGGAATGATCACCTTTTGTTGCATGATTTTCTGGTCGGCAGGACCGTGAATATCATGGTATGTTGGTTGTGCATGGGGCCAGCGTTGTTCTTCACATGTTTAATAAAACAGTGAAAAGATTTGCCCAACACTCTGTCATTTTCCTAATCATCTTCTTCATTCATTTAAAACATGCAAATCATCGCAGACACGTATCATCGTACCAAACGATAATCAAAACACGCGAGTCATTTTTCGCCCAATTATTTTTTTATTTCTAAATAGTGAAATGGACTTACTTACCGATCATCGATTGATCGGGCTTTCTAGATGAGACTTTCTATGTAGGAGCGAAGGTAAGGAGGGTTTTCCCATCGAAGTGAATTCTTTGCTTGGCATTCAGGGTTTACACACGACCGAGGAAATGAAATGAACTCTCTGGAATGGCTGATTGCGATCGCTTGTTCTTTCGCAAGATGCTGCGTTTCACGAGAATCTCCTGTTTTCACAGGCACGACATTGATGAGACAGTTCCAAATCTCGGACAAGGCCGAAAGGGGAAGAAGCAGGAATCTCTCAGTTATGGCAGCCAACTAATTAAAGGATTTATCCGAGGAATTATCTTCATTAAATAATTAAGAATTTCGACCTCGGGTCAAAAAAGAATAAACCCACCACCCTTTTTTCTGAAAAGTGGGTTGCAAAATGTCTCCCTTAGATAGATTCTACCGGTCGAGAAAATCCCACGATGGTCGACATTTGCGACGACTATGTTCCCAAAGCAACGTGTCGCGACTCCGTCCATCCTAGGACAGCCACTGTGTTTTCTACGGTGCCTCGTTCGTCCTTGTTTAGCTCGTGGTTAATTCGGTACCGGCCATGGATAGCAACGTTGTCCCCACCTAATTTTTCTGTACAAGGTTTGATTTTTAATTATTTGCTTCTCCCTCAGCTTTTTTGTCGTTTCTGTTGGACGGTCCGAGAAAATAATTCATAAATAGATTAGTTTCAGGACTCGTGAAAAACGTTCTGGATGTAATTCCATCGCCATTTTGAGGGAAGAAATACATAAAGGGTAGCAAAGCTTGATTATGGATTCAATGATAGAACCGTATGAACTTAGGTTTGATGATGTGATTTATCGGCAGTGACCTAGTAATGAACTTTAGGCTCCATTTTTAGAAAAATACTTTTCAAATAAATCATTTTTCATGAAAAAAAATCGCATACTTTTTTTGACGAGGAAGATAGAACTAAGCGGTGCGATATTAACACTATCTCATTATAAATCTCCCTCGTGGTGTTGAATGTTGGGAGTCTATTTCTTTTGTAGTTATTTGTGGGACACAATCAAGCCAATGAGTGAGTTTGAAGTTGCTTAAAGGTGTTATATACTTGAATTGCTTTAAGTGTTCTACACTCTGCTTACCAATTGGCGTGATCAGACGGGATGGAGATTCCTTAATGTTCTACATAGAGGGATAGGTTTTTCCAAAAGAAAGTGGTTCACCTTACTTGAGGCGCCATTGAAATTAAAGCAGTTGGGGTCTATGCATTCACATAATCTATTCATAAGGTGGTGCATCCGGTCAAACAAATAGGGCTAGCAAATAGTAGGTGGCCATGAAAACTTTGGACTTTACAATCTTTTTTTTTTTCTGTTTTTCTAGCAAACTTAGGACCGCCCTACTTTGAAAGTCTCAATGGTGGGACAAGAAATAAAGAACATGAGACTTACTTTCTTTCATTGTTCTCACGCCAACGACACCCAACCAGAAAAAGTTCGGAAAAAAAACAAAAATCATCCGTTCCACTCTCTTCTAAAAGTTGACATTTGACTTCTCCCAAGGATAACTCATTTGCTTGGGTTTAACCTCCACACCAATGGGGTTTCTCTTTTGCTTTTTCCTTAGCCAAGTTGCTTGACTTGGATACATGTTTTAGCCTCCAATTCTTATTTATTTTTTTAGAAAGCCCAATTGAAAAGTGTAAGCCAATAGATAGAAAATCATCACATATTTATAAAAAGCATAGAAATCTCATAAATAGTTATGCAAGATACTTTTGATGCTCTCTCTCAGATAAAAAGTCAAGTTAGGAATAATAAATGAAATTTGACAAATGAGGAACTATGCACTTAGAAAAATTTGGGCAAAACCCAACTCTAAGACCATACCAGAAAATCCTACCAACCCAACAAACAAGGTGGGATACTTTAATATATTATTAAGAAAAAAAAAAAACAGGCTAGCTAGTAGCAATCTAGTTCTAGACAGCAGTGCACCATAGAAAAATTAAAAGAAAAACCGTCGAAGGGACGCTACATTGCAATTCTGCCTTTTATTCGGGGCAAAAAGATAAATATTTTTGGGCCAATCGGCTGCTAATTGGACCCCTTAAAATGAAAAGAACATCAACAACAATGATCGCTCCACAAAAAAAAAAGGGTTTTTTTTTTTTTGACAGCAACAAAAAAAAAAAAAGTAGGTTGAGAAGGCGGAAACATGCAAAACATGATGCCTCCTGTGTTGGTGGGGACCAATCCATGGATCAACAGTGGGCATTTTAACCTTTTCCTTTTTTTGTTTCGTTCTCTGCACTTGCCTCCCTACGTAGTACATAAATATCAGCAGCAAATCTGTGGTACGGTACTGTTTTCTTTCCTTTTTTCATCTTATTTTGTCGGCTATATGCATTTCCGTTTGAGTAATTAGGGTTAGTTCGAAGAAAATGAAATTTTTACATCAAATTATGACCAGATCAATTCCCTAGTTTAAGCATTGTATTATCATATAGCATTGAACGACGAGGAACCAATATTCGTTCACAATGAAATTATATACCTCAATGCATTTTGGTTATGAAAATTGCACGTCCAACCCAAAAAGAGAAGGAAATAACTAAATGGCAACTCTATCTATGGGCAGCATTTGTCAAATTTGTGGCTACGTGAGAAAAGTGTGCTTGTCAAAGAATTAGGTTCATTAATTTGTGCACCCTCACAGCTCTTTGCAACATATATCATGCTTTTCTCTAGCCGACTAGCAGATACTTATGTATTAATTTGGATTTCAATTTTTCAAAAGAAGATTAGAGAACTCTAAATTGCAACTTCGGAACTTACTTACCTTAAACCGATCACTCCCATCATTCACTCATGTATAATCACAATTTACTTTGCCTCTTGTTCTATTGAATAGTAATGCGCAAAACTAAACCTAAAAGACGTGAGAAATTAAAAAAATCAACAATCGAAAATAAATTAATGATCAAATTCTTTAAAGAAAATTGATATACTATAGATGGTAAACATGAAGAATTTACAAGTTTGTTGCGTTGAGTATAAAAGCCCAAATAGTCATTGAAACACACATAATAATTAAATGGAAAATGAGATAAATGATTCTTGAATTTTAATTCAATATGTAATGTGGTATTTTAACTTTTAATTTGTTCAATATATTCACTAAACTTTTATAATGTCGTCGATATACTTTAAATTTATTTAATATAATTCCTAAAATATAGGTACACATTTTAAATGAAAATGTTCATGTTATACTTCAATATTATATTTCTATTAATTTAAGTTGAGAGATAATACTAAATATTATCATATGATTGTGGGGAGTATTTAAATATAAATCAAAAGTTTAAGGATCGTATCAAATAAATTAAATGTTTAAGAATTATATTTATATAAGTTAAAATTTTAACAAATTATATTGCAGGTTAAGTTAAAGAGTAGAAGCCATACGTGTCATTACCCCGTAATCGAACTACAAGCGGATCGCAATTGGGGAACTTTCCTCTTCGAAGAGTCGTCCCAAAATACCCGGGACGTACGATTCCGAACTCACAAAACCAACGTGAAAGCTCGCCATGATTGGCATTGACCGGGGCTTTGCCCTTTTGGAATATCGTACGGCCGCCGCGCGTTAGCCCTCCGATTTCCCGCGAACGGACGGCCCGTGTTTCTCCCCTCGGAATTCGGTACGCGGGCTGTCAGCGGGAAGCCACTAGTGCTTGTACAAAAGTGGAAACAAACCATGGCACGGTTCGGGGGCCGTTGGGATCGCGAAGGGAGGCGACCGGCCACCGCCCGAGCCGGTTCCCCGCGCGAGAGAGAGAGAGAAAATGCTTATATATTCCTTCCCCTCCTTCTCTCTCCTTCTCTGTAAAATCAGAGTCCGAGCTGTTCCTTCATCACGTCGCGTCCATCCCTCTCTCTCTCTCTCTCTCTCTCGCCGGCGATCATTGCCGTCGTGGAGTGATCGGGGAATGCGATTGGTCGGAAGTCGTCGATCCTTCTTCCGCAGCAATTCGCCCTGTCCTCCGGCAGCCGCCGGATAGTATCTCCGGCTGCTCGACTGACCGGAAGAAGCGGCGACGGAATCGGCGACCTCTCCTCCTTTCTCCGGTCACCTCTCTCTCCCTCTCTCTCTCTCTGTCTGTGTGTGTGTGTGTGAGTTTTCGTTTTGGAGCTCCGGTAAATTTAGGTGGAGGTGATCCTTACTCGTTCGCCACTGAATCGATCGACTGTCGGATGATGAGCGCGAGCTGTTGAAGCAAAAAGCCAGTTCGGGGAGTCCACGGGAGGAGACTGCCTCTGCGGTTGCGGACGATCGATTTGGAGCGGCGATGCTGGATCTCAACCTCAATGTCCTCTCCGCGGAGAGCTCTTATCAGGAGGAGAAGCTTTCCGACGTCTCGGGGAATCAAATGGACGAATCGGGGACATCGAACTCGTCGATCGTCAATGCCGACGCCGGCGACGACGAGTCGTCCTCCGCACGCGCCGCCGGCGACGTGCACACCTTCCAGTTCGGCATCGTGAAGGCCGGCGGCGGGCGGAACGACGCCGTCGAGACGAAGGAGTTGTTCCCTCTGAAAGAAGAGGAGTGTTCCCCTGGAGAGATGCCGATGGAGCTTTCCTTCGGGAATGGCGGCAGCGGACGCGGAGGCGGAGGAGGAGGGAGTCACGCGCGTGTAATGCCGCAACAGCAATCGCAGCAAGCGAAGAAGAGCAGGAGAGGTCCCAAGTCGAAGAGCTCGGAGTTCAGAGGAGTCACGTTTTACCGGAGGACTGGACGATGGGAATCGCATATTTGGTCGGTCGATTAACTCGTATTCTGTTTCAATAAATTGATGCTGCTAATTTTGAATTTAATCAACGTTGAATCCGGAAAACCATGGGCTTCTGTAACTGGAACCTCCTAATTGTTCTTAAATCACCGAAGGGATGGATGGATTTTCTAATTGGGGGAATTCTCTGTGCTACGTGGCTTTCGTGTGTGACGGGTTGGAGAGAGGCTTTTGATGCATTTATTACTTATTACCCTTCCTGAACTCTCGGAAGTTTCCCTACATTTCGTTGTCCTGAAATATTTCTTCCCCGGAATTTATGAAAAAGAACGAATATGACCTTTTAGTTGCTTCAGTATGAAATCTTCGGTTTGATTTTAGTGTTGACTATGGGTTTTTGCCTGTTTCTTTCGGTGCAGGGACTGTGGAAAACAGGTATATTTAGGTAAGTACATGACATATTATCAGATATGTATGTGTTTGACTTTTTTCCTGTTATCGATGTACTTTGCGTCTACTTTACGTTGTCGTCGAATGATTTAGTGATCCGAGATGGTTTTTCTTTAGGTGGATTTGACACGGCTCAGGCTGCAGCTAGGTATTCAGTGTGTTGTGTACTGAAGCTATTGCCCTTTCAATTTGTTTATTCAACTCAAATTAATGATTCTCTTTATCTGGATTTCATGCATTCAGAGCCTATGATCGGGCTGCCATTAAATTCAGAGGAGTAGATGCAGACATCAACTTCCATATGAGTGACTATGAGGAGGATCTGAAGCAGGTATTCATAGTTTTATCCGTTCCATTTGACAATTCCCTTTAGTCTTGTTCTCTGTTTGCCTTCTTCCTTTCTTCAAAGATATTATGTGTTTGCTTAGGGTCTTTCCTTGATTGTTGTACCGGCACAGATGAAGAGTCTATCCAAGGAAGACTTTGTCCACATTCTTCGTAGACAGAGCACTGGCTTTTCAAGAGGGAGTTCCAAATATCGAGGAGTGACATTGCACAAGTGCGGTCGGTGGGAGGCTAGAATGGGACAATTTCTTGGCAAGAAGTAAGATGCTGGCTCATGCTGTTTTACCTTTCCCTTACTTTTGTCTAATTCTGCTCGCACTATTATCTTCTAACTGCTAGTTCTCAGAGGGCTTTTGCTTGTCCCTCTACTTGAGAAATAGTCAAAAATCCTATATCAAAGAAAAATGATTGGATGGGGTTCTTTTTATGCTTATCTAGAAAAAAGACATGGCATTTTCATTTTGGAGATTGCAATGCTTGCATGCAGGTATATATACCTTGGGCTCTTCGACAGTGAAGTAGAAGCTGCAAGGTCTTAAAGATCATGAATTACCTGATCCAAAATTTGTTAATAGAAAACTCTCAACCTCATTACGATTCCTAATTCTTATCCAACATGTCTGTGGTCTAATATTCTGGATGTCAGGGCTTATGACAAGGCAGCAATCAGATATAATGGAAGAGAAGCTGTCACGAACTTTGAACCAAGTTCTTATGAAGGGCAGATGATTCCTGTGGCTATGAATGAAGGTATTATCTGATACTATCATTTCCTTTTTAGCTCGCTTTGAATAGAAAGTATCTGAGATCCTGTCTTTCCAAGTGATGGACTGGTATATCTTAAAACATTTAATGCAGGTGGCGACCACAATCTGGAACTGAACTTGGGCATGTCAGCCCCTTCCTTTGGAAGTTCATTGAAGGATACTGATGAGCACCTACCATGCCATGCTGAGACATTTTCAGGGGTAATCTTATAAGCAACATGATTTTTATTCCTTTTTGCACTTTGCCATAATCGATCCTCGTGTCCCTATTGAAAATTAATCCCTCGGCTCTGCAAGCCATGGTGGATGTAGACAGAGGGGATTATCTTGTGGCGTGACAGCTTTTATGTAGCATGCAAACCTGTTTGCCATACTTCTGCTGGACGGTGGAAATTATACAGTTGCCAGTATTAATAGCTGCTCATATTCTTTGTATACTATTTTGCAGATACCTAATTTTGCTTCGGCAGTACTAGGTGACTCAGCATTCAGAGGTCTATCAATTACATCCCACCATCATTCTTCACAGAACTGTGTATACCCTCGTTTCTTCTCAAATGAGGTAAAGATTCTGTTTGATTTCTCTAGAGAATATATAAGAATTGACCCTCTGAAAAGATCCAACTGCTTGTTTCATTCTCCGAAATACCAACACAATTGTCATGACCAAAGTTGTGCAGATAGCTATAGGACCTTGCAATACTTGTCGGGTTGGAAATTTCAGGTTTTTTACGTTTGGCCATTGATTTAATTGAACTGCTCACAAGAGAGACTATTTCCCAATGCTTGTCGATCTGCATGACTGGCCATTATTTCAGATCTTCGGGTGTTTAATCTGGATATCTGAAAACTTGGAATGATAGCATTAGATAACTAATTGCAGAGTCAAAGACAATGATGATAAAAAGGCTTCTCGAAATCTCTGTGAGTCCTAATCATGATGGAATCTGCACTGGTTATGCAGGAAAGAGATACTGAGCAGAGAAATGAAGTCCCTTCCTCGCAAGGATTGCACTGGGTCTGGCCAATGCGTGACCAAGTCAGTACCAGTGCTGCTTCAGTGCCACCGTCCTCGACTGCAGCATCATCAGGATTCCCATATTCAGTCCCTCCTTACTCCGCTGCCATGGTTGCATCACCACTGTCTCGCTTCCCTCCTCTCGATACAGTTGCCTCCAATTCCTCTCGATGCAACGATCAGAGGACATCTCCATGACCGCCGATATAAGTTATCTTCTCTATGATGAACCAACGGCAAAACCAACTAATAGCCTGGTCTTCATAGTTTCCTGTATCGTTTGGGTCGACATCGCACTCATAGAATTTTTATTCTGACTCCTTAACATGCAATTGTTTTGTGCAGATAGCGACACGAAAGGCAAAGGTCATTTTGATTCCCCTCGTAATATCATTCGTACTTTAGACGTACTTATTTGCTCCCGCTATTGACCAATTTAATTTCGCTCTAATGGTCCCTATCACGATACGATTTAATCCTAGGAGAGGACGCCTACAAAACCAGAGTGCAAGTTTCATTCTGGCAATTCTATTGGTCCTCATTACTAGGACATACTTATTAGGCGGGATCGAAAAAGAATGCAAACTCGTACCTACCCTCTTAGAGAGTTTTGTTGTCGGAGGCCAATAGGCCAGCCGGATTTGATTGATAATGGGGTCTAACGGAAGAGGCGGTGTGTCTGTAAATTAGCAAGGTCACTCTCAGTTCGGCACAACATTCGAGATGGTTGTCTGGACAGGGGCCATGCAATAACCCGACCATCCCAACTATTTGTGGTTTAGAATGAGTTTAGTAACTATCTTATTTTCAAGCATAATTTCTACTCATAAATGATTTTTTCTAATTTTGTTTTATAGATGAGCTTCTAAGCATCCAAAATTTCTATTTATTTCTTGAATAAAAATACATATTTGGTACGACTCATAAATTCTTTTGTGACTTAGATTTTCCTTTAATTTTTTTAATAATTTTATTACAATTTTCTTTTTCCTTTCTTTTCTTTTCTTTTTTTTCTCTTCTTCTTTCTTGAACCAGTTGTCGATCTTGCTGGAGCATCGGCAGACCTTAGCAAGACCAAACTCGCGCAGCCATCGACGAGACTTGACCTCACTTGGCCACCAACTGAGAGGCTTAACCTCACTCAGCCACCACGAGATCGGTCTCGCCATGACTAGGTGACACTGATCTCACTAGGGTTTGGTGAGGCTCAGCCTCGCCGCTGATTGGGCAAGTTCGAGCTTTGCCAATGGCGGGGCGAGCTCGGCCTAACCAGGGGCCAACCACATTTTACCAAATGGATTTCTATTTTTATTTTTTTTGTTCTGGAGAATAAAATAATAGAATTAGATACTGTTTAGTCGGTTACTAAACAGGGCCTCAACAGATGATAATTGATGAGTAGCGGCGGGCTACTGTTGGTGGGCCCAACAAATTGTAGAAAATGGCCCAAAAGGGCAGGAAATCAAATGCGCCGGCCCATCAAAGCCCCTTAACAAAACGGGTCGTTCCAGGCACGGGCCTGGGGCAGGCCGGGCCGGCTTGTTTGACATCGCTAGTCCAGATGCACGACTCAAAGCACGAACGTTCATCCTAAAACAAAAGTCTGACAAGCCTAGGTTTAAGATCATAAACTCCGGGTCTCCGAAGCCTCGGCTGTAGAACCCATTGGGAGGTGAACTCTCACCAGAACCTCTTACTCTCACCCCTCAACATTTTTGCTTTTACTAAAATACGAATTTCCAACTGCCACGGAAAAAGAGCGTCTTAAACATGATTCCATGATATATTGAAGCAAAGAAAACGTCTTAACGATGATTCCGCGACATATTGATGCCAGCAACATGACAAAGTGAACTCAACTGGTACTGAATCGGTCTTGCACCATTTCAGGGTAATCAATTTAACATAAACATGGACAAACTGACAAGAATTTCCATCCGTTCCACTAGTATAACAAGGAGCTAATGCAAATAAGTGAACTGCAACGCATCGCTCCCTAGGACTGCAGACAGAAACCGTAGCTTGGGCATGAGCTACCATCAGAAATCCAGACTACCTCCTGATGTTGGTGATAAGAAGGCCAAGGGGAAGTGCGCAAGCAGGCCGATCGAAGCAACAATCCAACACCAAAGAGAACATTCATTCTCAGTCCATTTCCTAATCGATATCTCCTGCTGCATTGTTGCCCCAACATAAATTGTCACCCGGGACAAGAGGGTTGAGATCAATGTCTGCATATATCAACAGTGATCAGCAAAGGGCACACGTGAACTAACCAGCCAGGTTTGATTACACAGCGCACTGCACTGCTAATCTTTAGTGTTTGGCACATAAACTATGGCAGAAATCACCTGCAATCACACCCAAAAATTAAAAAGAAAGAAAAGGTTATTGGGGTTGAAAAAAACAACATACCGATAGAAAATGCATTTGAACTCGAGGAGGAAGATATATGCACATGTTCTTCATAACAAGGAAGAAAAGATTACATATATGCTAACAAAAAATACATTTGGATGCAAGGAAAAACTTCTTTTGCAACTTACGAGTCCTCAGAAGCCCACACACTTTAAGTCCTAACACTCCAACAGTATTTGGTTCAAAGAATAATTCTGATGCAAATGCCGTACATTTACCTGCCGAGCATGAGGACTGCAGTTCTATCCCTCAATAGGCCCAGCGAGAGCTGTCAAGATTCCGTCCCATCTCAAGTAAGGTAATATCTTGCACAAAATGGATAAACAACAGCCCTCACAAACAATCAGCAAACATTGCACTTGATGGAAATCACATCCCAAATGATCTGTTACACAGATCCCCTGAACTAGGCATGCAATACTTCTGATTCTCAAGACTGTCGCAGATCTTATTAATTCCAAGGCTCTCATTTCTAAGCAACTCAGCCATAACCAGACCATCTCCACCAGGAATGGTGTTCCGACCACTCCAGTGGCCATTGGACATACTCCTTTGGAGAGAAAGCTGCGTGTAAGATGATACATTTCCCATTTGTGACCGATCAAAAATCCTCGAAGCAATGTCAAAGGAATTATTAAGAGAAGCATAACCTGCACTCATCTCGTATCTTAAATTCGAGTGTGCAGGAAAAGATCTTTTCATTAATAAATTATGTCCAGCATCACTGTCCAAAGTATTCAGTTGTTGAGATAATGACCCAAGATCGAATGATGGGCTATTGAAACCACCTTGAATCGTCCCTCTGCCAACAGCTAAAATAGCAGGATCCATGAATTCAATGTCTCCTGTACTGTTGACACTTGCATTTGGTTGTGTCTGATATGAATTTCTCAACAAGTTGATGTCAGGCAAATGGTTCCCTGAGATAGAAAATTATAGCAATGATTTCAAGCACAAAAGTACTAAAAAGAACTCACTGAATCACATAATATCTCACCCAAATAAGTGTCAAAATTCCTATCAGTTCTCTCATGAGAAGAAAACCCTGGTGGAGGTGCTTTATTGGGAACAGAGAAACCAGGCGGAGCAGAAATTTGAGATCTTGAACCTACCAGTAGTTAAACGAGAAAGTCAGGAAGCTACTAGGCACCCAAAAAGCACTACAACAACAAAACATATTTATAGCAGAAGACATAAATAAGTGGAACCTTTTGAATTCAGGAAATGAACAGTCAAAATAAAATTGAGATGCAGAGTTCCACTAAAGTTGCAAGCTCAACACCAGCCAAAGTGCTATGTTTGTAAAGGCATTTTATGCATAGTGTAGCACATAAAATTACCAAATTTATCTTTCTTAAGCATCATCAACCAGATAACAACAGAAATCACAGTAAGATTAGGACTCATATAATCCAAGTAAACCGACAATCAGGGAAACTGGCCATAACTCTTCAGTGGTTGACAAAAAGTAATTGTACAATTCAAGCCATCTTCAAAAATTTCTAAATAAAGGTTTCTGTACAACAGTAAACCTTAGCTTGCATGTAGCAAAAATTTGTCCAGGGAAGTGACGGAAGTAGATATAATCAGAGAGCTAAGACCATATATCATGCAGCATGGAAAATGTCTGACACATGATGAACTTAAAGTCAAAAGCATGAAATTCTTTTTTTTTTTTTTTTTGGTCGAAAAAAGCATGAAATTCAAGAAGTGAGAATTGGCCTGATTGGTTAATCACAACAAAAGAAAGTTACACTAACTATATGAAAACCTAATAACAGGTAACAGACAACTTTATATTTTTAAAGCCACGCACATGCAAGGGAACACAAACAGATTAATGATTAGTGCATGCTTTAAGCAATTAAACTTGAGTCTTGGACCACAACTCGTGATTTTGCCGTCACAATGCAATAAAATTATTGCTTTCGTGACCATAGAGAGCCAACATAAAATAAGGTGAAACTAATGGTGCATTTGGTAACTATTCTAAGCATTTGAAAGCGTTTGGTAATCGTCCAAAATTTCTATTCCCGAGATAAAAATGCGTTTAGTAAAATCTCAAATTCTTTTATGAATTAGAATTTCTTTTAATTTTTTAAAACTTTTATTATATTTTTCTCTTTTTTGTTTTCTTCTCTCTCCTTTTTTTTTCTTTATCTTTTCCATCCCTCTTCTTCTTCTCTAGCCGGTCGCCGGCCACAGTCTTGCAGCAGCTAGCGGCGAGGCTTGGCAAGGCGGAGCCTTGCCGATGGCTGGTCAAGCCTCCCTATTGGCCAAGCGAGCTCGCCCAGCCATTGGTAAGGCTCAGCCTCACCCACATCTAGAGAGGCTCCAATGCGCTTGCCAAACCTCGTCCAGCCAGTCGCCAGCCATCGCCGTGGCCGGCAACTGACAATGAGGAAGAAGAGAAAAGAAAAGAAAAAAAATATTGGCTTGATTTTAGAATTATTTCAACAACAAAGAAATAAATTTTATCTACTTCCTAATTCTGTCCCAAATTTATTCTCGCGAATAAAAAAGTTATCAAACGGATTTCTGTTTTTTTTTCGTTCCAGAGAACAAAAGAATATAATCAATTATTATTTGGCCAGTTAACAAACAGACCCTAAGCAAGCATGTGCAAAGAATTTAGATAGAAAGAGGACCTGCCTGACAGGAAAAAAAGGAGGACCAACCTAAGCAGTGAAAGTGACAGTGACATGAACAGGACCAAACCAAACAGGAAAAACAAAATCTGACCACCTTTTATGAATAAAGAAATATGTTTCTAAAAAAATAATGCTTACAAAAGTACCCTTTAATGCAAAGGAGAATCAATTAAGTACCCCCTTAGAAAGGAACCCAACCAAAGCCTCTCTGGAAAAACCACCAAATTAATCTAACTCCCAAACAATCCCAGAATTTAGCATCTTACATTTCATTTCTCCATATTCATACAATATTTCCAGCTATATCCTCCCTAGGACATTCTTGAGATCATAAGCTATCTGCATCTATAGAATGTGAACATCTACCACTGTAGGAACAATCTTGAAATGACATAGTAGTTTCATGTATCGCAATAGGTCTTTCCAGTTGGGGATACTATTTGAAGTGGGAAAATTATAAGTACAAGATATAAGAAGTGCAAACAAGCTCCAAGAAAAATTTCATAATTAATGGCCTATCAGCATATAATGGTGACAAAAACGACAACAATGACATATGCAAGCCCACTAAATGGGCTTGGCAATATGAATACTATTACACCACTGTTCTCAATTCTATAAATTGGATCCTCATAAGCTCTAAATACTCCACATCTTTCATTATCATCTCCTCACATGGATTTACATTCTATTGTCATGTCACAGAGAAATATGCATCCAAACAAGGTGTGACAATGGACCCATCAAGACAGACAATGAACTCCAAACTTCAGGCAAGATCACAAGTATTGTGCAAACAGATCAGTAAATACACATAGCAAACTAGCTATGGCAAACTTTCATGATATAGAAATGAAATTTACTGAAAAAGACTAAACTTTTAAATAGAACAGAAGCAATCAGAACTCACCAGGGGTCTTACCAGATGAGAGAACCGATTGAGAGGCAGCACAATTGCCTACCTCCTCAAATCTCAAAAGAGACCCATTAACAACCGCAGGATTATGTAAGTATGACCGACAATTTTTACCAAAATCTTCATCAAGAGATCTGTTTCTAGGCATCTGCTCAGTGATAGTAAAAGGTGGGTTGACATCAAATGCATGAGTAATTGACTCTTCTTGTCTGGCGAAAGAGAACCTAGACTGGTTGCTGTTTTGAACTTTTCGGTAACTCGAAGATCTAACAGAACCTTCATGCTTGTCTGATTCACCCAAAAGATTAGCCAAATGCTGAGGTGAGGACAATGAGTCACTCCACAAATCAAAATCCAGAGACAAGATATTGGAGATCATACTGCTTTCACCTGCTTTAAAAGAATTGTGCATCTCAACTTTAGATCCATCGCCTTGCAACATTCCAAATTGCCTCTCTCTAACTTCAGAAGTTCTATCCAAATCAGCACAATCATTTACCATCTTTTCAAGGTATCGACTAGATATTGCTGAACTTCTTCCTTCCATATTACTATCTACAGGTATTAAACTGGCACTTAAATTATTGATATCAACCACCTCACTATGCTGTGAAGAATGAGATGTGGAACAATTTGACACATGAGACAGATTTCCAGAAGTAAAGAAAGAAGTTGAATAATCAAAGACTTCTGGATCTTCTTCAACTTGAGAATGCATAGTTGGCAATCGATCAGTCGGAAAAAAGACCTCCCTGTCCCTGTTGGATGGAACATTGCTGACCACTGCCAAAGGCGAAGACTCTTTATAGTTCTCCACGCATGATTGTTGCAGTATACTCTGATTTCCCATCGATACAATCCATCCTGGATCAGAGATGCAAAAGGTAGGCCCTGGACTGCCTGATGATTCACCCTGGAGTTTTCCATGCACACTTAATGATGATACGTCAGAGCACAATTTCTTATTCTTACCATTAATTTGAGCATGTTCTTCTTTCTCTGCATAAGTACTAGCTGATTCACAAGTGCTCCTGGCAGATTTTACAGTGTTCTGGGGCATGCTACTAATGTTTCTACCTTCCTTGCTACTTATTAAATCGGATAACCCGCCACCTGTAATATTGGTAGCCAGAGTCCCATCTGCTGCAGCAGGTTTAACTGACAAAGAGAAGTCGGACTCTATACAATTGTGCTGCTTTGAACAACTTGATGAGCCCAACATAATTTTAGCTGCTATATGATTTTGATCATTCAAGGGTGGCTTTTTCACCCCATCACCATGCGTTGGAGAATGTTGAGCTGTATCTGCACCTACTACAGTTATGGATACTCCACTAGCCATCGCAGACTTCTCTTTGTATGGTCTATCAGAACATTCTGAAGTTGCAGCTTGAGCATGCTGTCCCCTAATTTACATGTCAAAGAGAGTTGCAAATAAAAGGTAGCACAACTAAATAACAGTAAATAGTTATCAATGCATAATATTCCCTTCAGCCCCTGTACCAAGCATTTCAAAGAACTAATGGCGCTGTTTGTTTTGATTATCTCAAAAATAAAAGGCTGATAGGAAACTGTGACATCTTAGGTGATTAACCAGTCAAGATAAGTTCCATTGAGAAACAGACAACGTTTTTCTGGTTTTTTAAACTTATAATGACCGCGTTACCATGAAGCTGCAGCAGGAAGAGTAGCCGACCTAGTAGTGGTTCCATTTGGTAGAGAAACTTTAACCACATTTGCCGCATTCTACAAAAAAAAAATATATATATATATATTTAAATCAATAAGGGAAATCAAGAAACATCTATAAAAGTCAAGCATACTGAACAACATCCACATAAAGACAATGTGATTGAGCAAGATTAAAATGCACCAGCAAATTAATCAATTAAACATAAATAATAGAACGCACATTCAATGAAATGCCTCTGGAGTGTTTACCATGGTATAATTGAAAGGAAGCCATAACTAATCCTCAACAGTGAGAAGCTCAACATACAACCGGCATACTAAAATCTTACATTTGAAGCATTATTGATATTTGGTTTTGTGGCAGAAGGCAAGGTGCTGTTACAGTTATAATCAAATGGAGGTGGCAATACACTTCCAGTGCGCCTTTGCATACAGTAGCCATTGCCTGTCATTTGCTGGACCCTAGTCCTTTAAAGCAACAAGATAGTTTAGCACAATAATATGTCATCACATTCTATTAAATCAGCTAAACGTTAGCAGAAAGGGACCGAAATGCATCAATTTCTGAACTCTATCTCACAAAATGCTAAATCCTATAAATACACGTAAATGTGCTTGTATAGATACATGTAGTTTATTGCCGTAAGTAAACCAAAACTATGTTTCCATACCTACACATGACAAATGTTTACAAATATATAGACAAAATAAAGATATTACCAGTAGAAAAAATCAAAAGATTGACAATACATCTAAGAGATAGCAGAATGGCAAATCAACAACTTGGGGGTGTTTCAAACTAGTTCAGCAAGTGCTGATCAACACTATAATTTGTAGACCAGTAAAATATGAGTTCATGCATGTATAATAATTCCTATTGCCCGTTTTACATGACGATAGAACTGATCCTAGTAACTAGAAAGAAAGGAGGTAGTGCAAAATAAGATAATCATCTTCTGCTGACATAAGAAGAGGCCAGCTCCACAAAAGAAACTTTGATCTCAGCACCTTTGTGTTATTCCCCTCAAAAGAAGAACAAAAAAAAAGGGTAAGACAATGCCGGCACTAAAAAAAACCGGACCTTGTGTATGCTGAAATTATTTCATCCTTGGTGAAGCTATCCTCCTGAGACCCAGTCTCATGCAGATAGAGACAATCTGGGTTGGTGCAGGGCTGGATTAGAAAAAACTCGTTAGCTTGATTAAGTTCAAAGAACCTTAATAAAGCTATCTATCCCATAGCATAAAATGGAACAGACTGATGATGTCTTATTTGTGGTTCATACCGCATTTCTAAGCCATGCATGACAGTACTTAGTGGTTCCAAAACATGCCCTGAATGTGCCATCCAAAATCATCAAATTGATCTGCCTTATGCAGCAAACATAGGGAGAAAATACATATCCGGAAATGAGAAATACCTTAATGGTCTACCATCCAACACATACCCATGAACAGACTGAATACAACGGACTGCTTCCTCCTCTTTTGAGAAAGTAATATATCTAAGGGAAAGCATACAGTACATTTGTAAGCAACTATCTACTTAAGACCATATGTTTTTGTGAGGAAATATAAAGTGCAAAAGAAATCACAGACCTGAAAGAAATTCCAGGCAATGAGTCTAAAAATTGGAAGACAGAAGAGGCCAATCAGCCACATAACCAAAAGCTGAAGGTGCATGACCAAACAGCTATCTAGGGGGAAAAAAATCTCTCCCCTTAAAACTCATGCGAATCAGGAAAGAACAATTTAAAGACAGCACAGTTCCAGGAACAACACTCTGTTCAGCTAAAAACAGATTAAGAATGATGACATTTCTTCAGACCAGACTCTTGGAAATTTGTCAACTCACACACTGCAGGTGTTGTTTGGAAACTGCTGAATGGCACCAGTAGCTGTCTGGGACATAGATACTTTAAGAACCTTCCCATACTGACTGAAGTATTCTCTCCGCTGAAGAATCTGCATATATATCATACAGATAATATCACCGGTCTGAATCAGCAAAAATCAATAGCTGGACCAGTAAGTCGGTATATGTGAGTGAACAAATGCCCGATTATACTTAGGGTAAGCATGAGTAGGAAATAGTTTCTATGTTGCATGAGAGAGGGAAGGAAAACAGAGAGAGACACACACATCTTCATCTGCTAAGTTAAGAGGCAAGCCGACTATGTACACAAGGTTCCGTTGTATCACCCGAACACTACCCAATTGCTTTCTCCCCTCTGAAGATTTTGTCTTTGCCTTTTGACACTTCATTTTTTTCTCTGTATTAATTTCAGCCACCAATCTGATAGAAAAGATACAATCACCAAAAGAAAGCTGATATGGAAGTCAAATCAGAATCGCGCACATCAGAATAACACCTCTCACAGTTTGCAGCCGTCCCTACAATCTTCTCCTTGTCATAAGGGGCTCGACATGCTGGGCAACGCCCCTCTGTTTCATCCTTCTCTGCCATGTCCATTATGTGATGCCAACACCAAACACATATCTAAGATAGACACGGAAATTGAATGAGAGACAGAGGCATACATAGTAGCAATAGTTGGCAAGCATGATCCAAATATCAGGCACAAGCTTGATATTCTAAGGACCAAGTTTCTTGATTTGTAACAATCTTGCTAAACATGGGTATGAGAATGATGATAATTTCAAAGGATACCATGAGCTTCATATATCTAAATTAACTGCTTTGCACAGAACAAAGAACATGAATGAATAGTAAGAAATGGAATGAGAAACTGAGACTCCCCACGGCACAACCAATGCAGAATGAAATTGAGGAACTAAGAGAAGATTATATTTAACTTTCAGACCTCATATCCACATTTGCATGGTTTCAATTGCTGATCCGTCAAATCCATCTCCTCAGCACAAAGAGGACAGGTCTTTTCTCCCTCGTCACACATGGTATCCCTGAATTTAAAGGGAATGAATTCATGAAGCAGGATGAGCCGGCAGAAATTTCAGAGAAACAATTGAGTCCAATCTCACTGTTATTAACTCATCAAGGTTGCATGGGAGTAATTGAAACGAAAACAAACAAGGTGTTAACACATCAAACTCAGCCTAATAATTGGAAAACGTCCACTTTCGAAACAATTTCACAGTTTCAGCTTCCTCCGTCTTTTGCCTTGACTAGACCGATCAAAGACAAAAGAAAACCAAGAATGGCTCAGGCTTGGGGTCAGAAGGAAAGACATGTCAAACCACTGTCCAGGAGTACATTCAGTCAAATGACGCATCAATTCCAGTATCGTCCTTCCTTCAAATATTCTACGTCCATAATTTTGCGACTGCCATCACTCGATAATCCAGCTTTCGATAAACGGACATCCACAGTGACGAGTCAACCCCAAAAAATCCCAATGAAGTCGATATCACCAAACGCACAGTCCAGCCTCCCTCCACATATCGCAAACCAAACCCTCGATCCCTACTCGATCAACGCAAAAAACATCGGTCGATCTCAATCCGCCCCGCGGACCGTGACCTCGCGGATCAGATAAATCACGAGAGCGCCGACATCGCCGGCGACCTCGACACAGCACTAGCAATTGGCGGACGGACTGGACCGCACGCCTCCAGACTCAGTCAAGTGCAATCGCACGGAACGCGCGGATCGAGCTGGACCGTCGCCGGCGCGCCGCGGGAGATGCGAGATCGCGACGACTCCGACGAAAAACGACGAGACGACGAGAGAGGGAAGGCTAGGGTTCGAGATGAGGGCCTGAGGAACTTACGGATTCGGGAGGGAGATGGCGGGGAGAGGATTCGGCGAGGGATGCGATGGCGGAGAAGACGCGCGACCCGGCGAGAACGAGAGCGAGAGCGAGCGAAACCACGAAGCGAAGCCTCTTGTTGTGCGTGCATGTGATGATGGCGGATTTGGCCGCCGGTCTTTTCCTATGCGCGTCGTTGTCACTAGAAAATAATTGGGGTGGACTGGTTGACTTGCATGTCGTGCCCCTCCAATTAGCCTTTTTTTTTCCTGATTAATTTAAACCGCGGCCGGATTGCCTGGACTCCAATCCCACCAATCCACCAATCCGGCCGGTCCTGTCTGATTCCAGATCTGCCAAATGCCACTCCCACTTTGCCACGTGTGGATTCGCTCGTCGTGTGACACTGAACACTGAACATTGCCGCCATGTTTTGTCATGTGATAAGACATATGGCACGATCGAATTATATTGGACCGATTAGCATTTGATTAATGAGTTGTCGTTGTCAAACTTCCGCCGGTCGTTAGATTAAATTATGAAAATGATAAAAAAAAAGTACCCTCAAATGTAACGTTAAATTATTATGGTATAATAATCTATACAAAAGACATGATAACTTGATTCACCTTCTTTTCACTGCTCAATGACAGGCTAGTGATGGTTTCAAAGTTAGAGCCATTGTAGGATTTAAACAATGGAAGTCAAACGGTATTAACGTGTTGGTCACATAACAAAAATATGTCAATTTACTATATATGTTTTTTTTTTCTCTTTTCTCTTTTTCCTATCCTCTTTGTCTTCTTCCTTAGTTTGTATCTAACGGGGCATGTGCCGTTGCCAGTGTCACTTTAGGACAACCTGCCTTTTGCCATCCATATAAGTAGTAATATAAGATTTTTAATGATACTCATTGATAAAATTTTTATGGAGATAAAAGTGGCATATGGATATAAGTTTTGGACTTTTTGTGTAATAAAAAAAAATTGTAAATGTGTCACACAATAGCATAAGTTTGAGGTTTTTTTGTCATAAAAAATTTGGAGCAAATGTGTCACATATGTACAATTTTAAAGTTTTGGGCATAAAGATTTGGAATAAAAACATCACGGTGAGCATAATTTATGATTTTTTTGTTACTTTTTTTCATTAAAGAAATACCAGAATTCATTGAGAGGAGTGAGTTTTGGCTTTTCTTTTACATTTCGCTGCAAATTGAATAATTTCTCTTGAAATTATTGTGGAATAAGGGGATCGACTTCATGAAATTATGAACTGCCTTATCGGAGACTGCTTGGAACTTTTTTCACTTGGAAAAAGCTTACTCGCGTCTCACACGGGTCACGACTCAGGAGCGACTTGCGAGAGCGCGAGCCAATTCACTTGGGCCGGGCCTAACCTTGCTCATTGACCGGTTTCAACAAATACTTCGCCCGAGAACGAGGCCCAAAAGAAAATTCAGGGCCGTATAGGAAACCCGGGTCGTCGTGTCGATGGCCCAATCCAATGAGAATGTGGTGTTTTGCATTGAATGGGAAAATTAGAACAAGTGTTAGTGAAATATGATAATGAATTAATATCGATTCCATGTATCCAGGCTTTGACTTTCACCATAAAAAATACTAGACGCTTTCATGAATAAATTCTTATCGGATATGGATTGCTGAACATTCGTCTTGCAATTAACATCAATACAATGGATATTACGCTTTAAACGATACATAAAAATGGATTGGGGAATATTTCGACTTTATGATTTTGCATGCAAGCGGCCTCACGCTAAAGTGTCTTCATCAAAAGCAATAAGCATTTGGCAATTAATATTCTAAAACTTCGTGCAAAGCAACTTTTACTTGGTTATTATTTGGTAAGTTTACAATTACGCTGCCACTTTTGTTGGTAACTTAATAAATACTGTGAAGACTTGACTATTTTAAAACATCCATGTCTATATCTACCTATCTAAATATGCAAGCTAAAATCACCATTAGCTCGGTGTTTGTTTATGAAATTATCATTGCCATATAAGATACCATTCACCGAGTAATCATTCACTTTCTTTCTATGTATGCATAACCATCAACCACCCTTCATTTTATTGTTTACAATTGTTCAAAAACATTGTCACCAGCATAACTCATCACTATATAAGTTTTTAACAAATCATTTTACCCATATGACGATTCTCATTTTAATCCTAGAATTATAAGGCTAAATAAATTTTAACAAAAAGAAATGCCAAAAAAAACATTTTTGTTTCACTTTTACATTTGTTAAACCACCATGACGCATGAAGAAAAAAACCTGTTTGATAACGACTCAAAAAAACTCAATCATAGGAAATCCTCAAATACAAAATAATAATCAAAATAATACTAAAACAACATAGGACATCCTCAAATACAAAATAATAGTGGAAAATAATAGATTTTACAAATCATTTTCTTTCGGAAAATAAACTCCATTCCAAAAAAAAAAATTCAATTGAAATTCAATTGTAATGAATATGTCGTTAGAAATTGAGATTCCTAATGACCATGATTATAATGCAATCAAGTCTAATTCCAATTTCTTTCCAAATTTTGCCCAAAAAAAATCAACAGTAGGATTATTTTTTATTTTCACTTTTTTACATTTGTTAAACCACCATTCCACTGCTTAATAGAGTTTCAATTAGACCTCATCTTTTATTAATTGAAGGTCTGTTGATAGAAAAGAAAAATTAAAAAAGAAGAAGAAGAAGAAGAAGCAGGGTTGCAAACTAATACTATTTCAAGCCGGAACGTCTATAATTAAATGGATTTATAGAGGGAAGGGAATCTCCGGAGAGAGAACCGCATTCACACTACGTTCGGAATGTCCAGAGACTCCGCACGGATTGTCTCGCTCAGACCAAAAGTTGTGCAGGCGCTTTTTCAGCCCCTTAAATGACGCAAATGCCCTCACAGGGTATAGATATTCACAATTTTCAGTATAAGGTCACCAGTATTACTTAAATTATATTTCGTCAGAAGAAACCATCTGAAATTTAGATTAAATGTTTACATTCCCTTAAATTTAAATTAAACGTGAGAAATTTAGATTAGAGAAGTTTAAATTAACAGCCTTATTGTAACTACAAGAGAAAATAATAAAATCTTATTATTCAGAATATTTGGAATTTAGACTCCATGTGAATAGTTTTGATGAGAGAAATATTGTAAATGGATAACAAATTTATCGTGATAATATATTAAAATAGGCAGCCAACAAAGATTATTATACAAAATAAGCTGCACCTTCAAATTTTTTGAAATTTGGAATAAATGATTTTTTTTTTGTTAAAGAAAAGTAGCCAACGAATTATAAATTAATATTAATGAAATACTTCCAAGAAATGATGGTTAAGAAGAACAGTGAGAGAAAATGGTAAAGTTTCTCATTGTCAGTATGTTATTTTACAGCACTAAAGCCAATGAAAACTACATGAGACAACTACCTAAAAGGGGGAGGGACCCCGTTGGAAGCAAGTATGAGAGGAGAGTGTAAAAAGTAATCATCATAAAACATATAATTAACACACTGGAAAGAAAATTCAAGTGATACTCATCAAGTACATTAATAGAAAGTATTACGAGAGATGATGTTTCGAATTCAAACGATATATATAGGATGTGATTTGTCTACTTTCTAAAACTTAACGCAATTCAAAATTTGATTTATTTATTTTATTGAGACAACAAATGATTTTAAATGTCCGCAATAATGAGCTTTTAAAGAAAGATTTGGAAAGTAAAAATCAGCCTACATGGGGCCGCAATGGCTCACAAAAGTCATCCGAATGACTTCCGATTTTGATCCCATATATTCCCGTTTCATTCTATTTTCTATGACTATAATTCCCCTCACGTCTCTTCTCCTTCAAATTCCAGATAAAACCAAACAAGGGCAATTCGGTCAATCGACAATTAAACACCATTTTTTAATTCCAGGTCCACGTCATCATTATTAGTCCTTTTCGGGGGTGTGTGTCGGGCATCTTTTCTTTCTCCACACCGGGACGAAGCGCAACGAGAACTTCAAAGCAGTTTTCTCCAACCAAAAGTAGACACGCGGTCACTCCCATTTTTTCCTCCACTTTCCTGTTTTTCTCGTCATTTATGCCCCCGCCAACAACCCAAAAGAGACCTACTCACAAGGACTCGCCGCCCCGCACAAAGAAAAGATCTCGGCCGTCCATCCGGAAGATCGACGTCCCAAGGCGGTCGCGAGGGGCCAATGCCGTCGTACGACCGGGAATAATCTCTAGAATCTTCCGTTTCCCACCCTCGCAGGCCCGCCTATATCTCCTCCTCGACGACGCGTCTCTGAGAACGAAAAAGCTCGTGCTCGCCTCGCGCCGCTCGCTCGCTTTTCAGCTTCTCTTCTTCTTCTTCTTCTCCTGGTACGTATCGAAGTTCGCTCGCGCTCTCTTGCGCCCTGCTTTTGCAGTCCGATCGTTCGTCGAGCTCCGTGGCCGGTCGCCGTGCTTTCGAGTTTCTATGTGCGAGTGCTAGCGCGATTTTGAGTTAGTCGAGCTAGTGGCAGTAGCTCTTTTCCCCGGGCGGTTTCGGATCGTGCGCTCGAATCGTGTGATTTTCCGATGGATCGTTTGATTGACTGACGAGTCTTTGTGTTTCGATGCAGTCGCGGAACGCCTGATCTCATGGGGAAGTGTTATCCGACCGTGAGCGAGGAGTACAGCAAGGCCGTCGAGAAATGCAAGAGGAAGCTCCGAGGCCTCATCGCCGACAAGAACTGCGCTCCGCTCATGCTTCGTCTCGCGTACCTCTCTCTCTCTCTCTCTCTCTCTCTCTCTTAGACCCAAAGTGTATTTGCGATCGACTGAAGTTCCGGGCTGTGTTCTGTCGCTGCAGATGGCACTCTGCCGGTACCTACGACGTGAAGACGAAGACAGGGGGTCCGTTTGGGACCATGAAGCATGCCGCTGAGCTCGCTCATGGCGCCAATAACGGTCTCGACATAGCCGTGAGGCTGTTGGAGCCCATCAAGGAGCAGTTTCCTATCCTCTCTTACGCCGACTTCTATCAGGTAAGACTACTCGCGGCCCGCAGCTGAAGGCGCTGCCTAGATCTGGATATGATACTTCCGTCTTGGGTTTTTCAAAGTCCGATGCTGTGCCGGCTCGGAATCATGTACGTACTGATGATTGTTTTGGTTAGACTGATTATGTCCTGATGCGTCGCAGTTGGCTGGTGTTGTCGCCGTGGAAGTCACCGGCGGACCTGAAGTTCCGTTCCACCCTGGAAGAGAGGTCAGTGGATTTTTTTTTTTTTTTTTTTGGGTCCTGTATTGATTAGCTTGATGTCCTGGGGATGCTGGCGCTGTGAAGTTCTTGATTCCAATTGACTGTCTTTTTACAATTAAATTGTTAGGCGGCTTGGAGGCTTACTCGGGTTTTAGAAGTCTAAGATTAAGTCTTCTTTTTGAGGGCTTGCTTGTTTTCTAAGAACAAATTATGTCCGTGTGGACTGATGTATCGAAGATAGGTTAATATAAGCTTTGGAGTTTGAATGTCATGCACTTTTCCTTTTGATGCTAGGCAATGTCGTGACACATTATCTTGTTCCCTATCCCACCTGCCTCCCCTGTGCCTTTTCTGTGTCAAAACTCTCGTGCTCTGCCTTTTATCCCACCAGTTTTCCCTGTAAAATGTTTTGCCAATGATTGATGATTGAATCCTAGTTCATGTCGTGATGATGGTGTTGTCATCTGAAACCACAGGATAAGCCAGAACCGCCTCCTGAGGGTCGTCTTCCTGATGCCACCAAGGGTTAGTTCGTCTTCCCTGCTTTAAAGAGCAAATCTCCGCGTGAGTGTTGCATTTTGCATGACAAATGCCTGATCTGCGCAGGCTCTGATCATTTGAGAGATGTGTTTGGTCACATGGGTTTGAGCGATCAGGATATTGTTGCTCTCTCTGGTGGCCATACCCTGGTTTGTATTTCAATTCTCTGGAACTTGGACTTCCGGTGCTTTCCACAAATTAAAGCAGCGTAGTGAATTTTGACTTCATGTACTCATTTTTCCTTTGCTTCCATCCAGGGAAGATGCCACAAAGAAAGATCTGGATTTGAGGGACCTTGGACTACCAATCCTCTCATTTTTGATAACACCTATTTCACGTGAGTTTCCTGGATTTATTTGTGCCACGAATGGATTTGTATGCCTGATGTAGAAGTATTTTATTGTACTACGACACGGTAAGACCTGGATAGCACTCCGAGTAAAAAGTGGCCTTTCTTTTTCTTAGGGAGCTATTGACTGGTGATAAGGAAGATCTCCTTCAGCTGCCATCCGACAAGGCTCTTCTCACTGATCCCGTTTTCCGTCCACTTGTTGAAAAATATGCAGCGGTGCGTACTTTCTCTTTTTGGCTGCTTTGACACAGTTCCTTTCAATCGGCAACTGCATCTACATATGCACTCTGTTTGAACATTGTTTTGGTCTTCCAGGATGAAGATGCCTTCTTCGCTGACTATGCGGAAGCTCACCTAAAACTCTCTGAACTTGGGTAACAATTATATCTCTATTCAGTCCCTTGCAACATGATACAAAAACTGTGCTTTTGACAATATTACCGCATGTTTTTGACCCCAAAAATATATGGATGCGCTCCGTGTTGAAGTAAGAGCAAATTCATTTACCGAATTCTGGTTTGCTGAACTTTCTCGCAGATTTGCGGATGCCTAAGCCCCTGGTGTTGGATTGCGGTATGAAGGTTGATAGTGCTTGATTCATCCGCTGTGTTTGTCAGATGTAATAGTCGGGATGCGGATGGAAATTTGATGTATTTGTTCCTTGGTGTGATCTTTCTTTTGAGGTGTCTATTAATGGAAGAACAAAGGTGAAATGATGTAAGCGTGCTTTTGATTTGCATAACTCAAGCTTTCCGAATCTGGATCTTTTGCTTCTTCCCCCCTTTCCTCGATGTTCTGTCGCTCATGTGTCCCATGCTATTATGGAGAACCGAAAACATGTATGTTGTGTTTGGTGAAATGTAGCTCGATTTGAGGTTAAAGTGCATTGGCCCAATGAACCTGTCGGGATGAGTGGAGAGAACATGGAAGAGCAATTAGTCAAATCGTCCTGCTCCTCTTTGGTCAGAACGAGCCAACTCAGAGCACGCGCAATTTCGGGGCCAATCCCTTTTGCTATGAGTGGTTGTAAGCGAAAAGGCTGTAGTACGAAAAACCATTTCCTTTCTTAGGCCACGGAATATTACACAGTTAATGCACTACTTCACATCGGATGTGTATCATGGATTTTTTTGGAAAATTTTCAATAAGAATTTGAAATCTCTTCATTTTTTTATATAAGGATTTAAAATGAACATTATTTAAATAAATAATTTTTCAAATAAGAGTTTGACATGTTCATATTAATCTCAAAAAATAGCTTGAATTCATTGACTGGGCAATTTTATCTTTTAATTTATTTCTTTTTTCTATCTTTTCTTTTTAAAAAAGAAAAAAATTTAAATAATAAAGGAAAATACGGGCGGTGCATGAGTGAAAAGCCCACAGGGTTGCCAGTGCGACGGGTAGCAGGCCCTCGTCAGAGCTCTCCCTTACTGTACCATTTCTACTTCCCCGTAAGTATACCATGATTTTGCGATTAAGTCAATGCCAAATCATTGAAAAAAATAAGGGGCACTAAAATGTACTCATGGGAAAAATCATTAGCAAATAATACATCATAATGAAAAATTAGAGATATAATTACTTAAACGTTTAAATGTTTTTCACACTTAAATTATACCCAAATGTAAAGGGTTTGTACTCACGGCACAAACTATCGGGTATCTAACCTCTGCGATCAAGCAAAAGAAACTCAACTCACGGTTTCGAGGAGTTCACTGTGCCGCATCCTCGAAATCCTCCCTTGCTGTGCAGCTTACACTCTCGCTAAAGGAGCCCACTCTCCCTTCGCCGTGCGGCCATAGATTCAAGGAAAGGCAACCTAGGCCTAAGCAAAAGATTTAAATCACAGGAACCCACGGAGCCTACATTATTTGACCACGAAAAGTAAGTAAATTCACATTTTTCTGGTGTATATAAGATATGAGTACTCTATTGAGACAAGAAATCTAATATATCTTTAGGAAGGGCGAGACATAAATAAAAAGATTGTTGACAATTCACAATGACACAACACGGATGACCTCAACTAATATTATTTCTCTCCTGTATATAGTTTTGTAACATTCTCAAGTTATCTCTGACGGACTGAAACCATGTGCATGTATATCTAACTCGGTTCAGCAAATAGCCATTGAGATTCATGCCGCTTCTATCAATTTCAGTGGAGAGAATGTTTTATAGGCTGTGATTTGGTCAAATGAAAATTGCAACGACATAGCCTTGTATTTTCCTCCTGGCTGCAAGAAGCAGAACAATTTCTCATTGAGAACACGAGTACATGAACTCCAAGTAATTATTCCTCATTACAGGTAGAGATGAACAAGAGGATAGAAAATGAATGAATTAGTAGATGTATTTTTCCTCCCTCACGTGGTAGGAAATGGCAATGGTTAGAGACAGAAGAATGACTAGAGGAGTTATGGGTTGACTATTCAGAACTGGATTCAGGAATGCTGTTGCAGATATTAGTGAACTTTGTACAGTCAAATGGTCCAATTGCCTGATTATTTTTTCGCTTCACCTGCACAAACAAGAAAACTTTAATAATGGTACAAAGAGTGGACTTTTTATATAATCATCCTAATGGCATGCTTCAACTTGCACTCGAAACAGTCACCAAGTTTTGCATCAGCAGCAGCACGAAAGCGCACACAGAGAAACGTCATTGCCAGTGGAAATAAGCAACAATATTGCAGCTCAGCTAGATGCAATCGGCAAAATATCAGCCACTGAGATTTCACATAACAGGAACTAAACTAAGTGGAAGTCTGAATATCTCTTAGTCCCGGAAATCATACTTATCCTTCTTTAGATTAGTTACTAATCACTTGCTTAACTGACTGCTTGATGTTTATCAGCTATGAAATTCCAAAGGTACTTTATTCAATTCTATGCTTAGACAACAACATTCATTTGCCACTCAGACTGTCCCCGTCTATATAAACAACAACTGAAAACTGATTGGGCTTGGAAATTGGACAGCTATCTTTTCCTTCTTTATCTTTCATAGTTATCTAAGGGATAAAAATTACTAAATGCAAGTGTCAAGAGTAATTTCATTCACAACTAATTCTATAGTCTCTCTTGCATTGAACACGACTTGATGTTAATCAGCTAAGAAAATCCAAATGGACTTCATTCACTTCTATGAGAAGACAACGCATGAATCATTTTCCACTGAAGTCAGACTTAGTTATATATATATAAATAAAACCAGTTAGGCTTGGATTTTGGATAACTAACTTTTCCTTCTTTATTTTTCACGGTAATCTAAGGCTTAAATATTCTAGATTTAAATGTCAAAGTAATTTCACTCACCAACTGACTCTGTAGTGTCTCTCACATGAGCAACAACCTTTACACAAGCCATATCCCAAAAAAAAAAGAAAAGAAAAAATCAAACTTTTGCTCAAGTAAGAAAAGATCATACCGGTGACCATGGACTGGGTTCAGGTAGAGTCTTGTCAGGAGGGGAATGTTGGACGGCACCGTGTTTCATTGTAAGAATTTCCTTAAGTCATGATGAATCAAATGTCAAAATTTAAAGCTTAAAGAATCAGTTTACATATAACAGATACTGTATCAACTATCAAGCCTTGACTTGTGAACCACAAAATCATCGTTGAGCATTAAAATTGAGCAAAGTGGAAGACAGTGAGTGAGATTCTTCTATTTTTCTATAACATCCGCAAATGGTCTTCAGGCAAGTACATGACTGGAGTTATCATGGCATAAAACTTGGGTTCAGATGTTTAGATTGCAGATGTGGATTCATTACATAGAGTTGTCTATTTTCTACACAAGAGGTTTATGTTTAGCCTGTTAAATTACCTCCCCAGCAGCTTCGAATGCTGCTAACCATTCCTCAGAGAACGGAGCAGCATCTGGTGGAGGTTTCACTATGGCAGATTCTTGTTTCCCATCTTTCTTGCAGATTTCCCTGCACCAAATTACTTCCCGAGTAAAGATTCTGAATGTGAATGAGGAGGCTTCCAAAACTGGAATCAAATATAGGAAAGTTTAAGTGCAAAATATAAGCACATATATCAATTGAGATTGTGATTCTAACCCTTGGACTGATGTGGTCGTATCCTTGCTGGAATTTAAGGTACTACCAAGTTGATGCTGCCTCTGGACATCACAAGTAAAACTTTCCGTTGGAATACTAGAATCAGCCTTTTCAGGCAAAATGCTACTTTTCAACTGACTAGCTTCTATGCATTGGTTTTTTACAGGCAGTTCTGCTTGATCGTTTTTGACATCCAAACCCACTTCTTCACTTGACTGCCAAGATGAAACCATAACATCAACTCTTTCTGCTATAGAAAATTCATCTCTGTTGACATCCACAGCACCATCATCTTCCAGTGATGCCTTGTAAATATTTGACTGATGTTTTTGCACTGAGACTGACAACACACCCTCCACATTAGCGTCTTCAGAACTTATTCCTACATTGCCAAAATTATCTTTCCGGACAGGTTCTACTTGGGAAGAAACATCAGCCTTTAAACATTCGCTTCTAGAGACATCATCTTCATACAGACTACCACTACTCACAAAACATCTCTTTGGTTCTTTAAGACAGTCGTCCACAGTGGATATCTCAATATTTGAAGACAATACTTGATGAGCCTGTGAATCAGGTTCCGATATGAAGCAGGGATTGTGAAGCTCAGGCTGATAACCAGACTGTGCATTTTGATTAGAAGCCAAGGATAAGTTATCATCCCCAGCCAACCCCTTCATCTTGAGTGAGCAATCAATGGGTGAATTGCCATCCAACAGCTGCTGTTGTCCAACCACAGCGGAAGAATTCTTCATAGCATTATCAAAAGTATGAAATTCTTCATTTGTTTGATCTACATCATCTTGCCAAGATGGATCTTCAACATGTACAGAGACATCAGGCAGGTTACAGTCCTTCAATTTCTGGTGTTGTCCAAAGGAACCACTATGGCTATCTTCATGAGATGAGGTATCCACTTCCCTTGACGATAACTCTATTCCTGTCAGTGTATCAGGAAGTGGCCTTCCTGTCATTAAACTGACAGAAGCATTCTTCACTGACAAAAGTATTTGATTTTCTTCCTCATCATCACACTCCATCTCCATTAGCGTATCATCATCTCCATCTTGAACCGCAGATACTAGTGGAATTGAGACATATCTATCTTCCTCTTGGATCCCACTGCAAGGATCATTTCCTAGACCAACAAAGGAAGCAGAAGTAACATCAGTTGCTGCAAGCAGTTTTTGATCTCTGTTCACAATCAAAGAAGATCTCAGATTAAAACCATCAACTTGACCAGGGAGGTACATGTTGTCAGTTGACTGTTGATCACTAAAGAAGGCAGAATTTTCAACTATTGGCTCACTCTCTTGTTGTGCCGATTGATTTTCCTCTGCATATAGAACTTCTACTCTTTTAGCTTCATCAGATTGGTGAACATTCTCTGATGGAAGTACAGGGCAAAGAACAGTGGAGCTGTTCAACTGGACTCCACAAGCATGCTGGCATATGAGGGGAGAATATTTAATCATCAGAGCATTATCCTGGTGTTCACCTCCAGAATTGCAAAGTTCAGTTAACAGCAAGTCATCATTTTCAATTGCTCCTTCCTTTTCATGAGCAACTTGCTCTACAGCATGAACTTCTGGCTGTTCATTAATACTCATCGTGTGCTCAGCACCCACCAATAACTCATCATTTTCATTTGCTCCTTTTTTTTCGCAAGAATCTTCCTCTGCAGCATGATCACCCGCCAGAGAAGTGCCACCATGACTAGCTGTGAGACTACCATAGAAAACTAAGTTCTCCGGATCTTCAATAGATGATTCTGTGCTGCTGTCATGCAGTCCGTGAAAGCCATTATCAACCTGATCTGCAAGTTTCAAGGGAAGTACACAAGATCTTTCTTCTTCATTCGCATTATCATTTTGATCATTTGAACTGTCCACGTTCTCTTCACAATTTTTCTGGAATTCTTCAGTCAATCCAACCCCCATAAACCTGGCTTGACTCTCTAAGTTTGTGACGGAAGTTTGACTATTATCGTAGATATGAGATTCCACTACTTTGACTTTTTTTGAAGATTCAGAGACACCTTCAGCACAGTGTAGCTGATGATCTGGCAGTCCAAAACTACTCTGGATTCTGCAGACACTGGAATCAGCACAAGGGGAATGGGAGAAAACAGTGGCATCACCAGCTAAAACTTTTGATAATCCTTCAACGCATTGGCTACCAATCATATCATTCTTCTCAAAATTACTTTCTTCCTCTTTCCCACAAGGTCCTGTATGTAAGAATGGTGTATCATCATCAACTGGCACATTTCCATCATCTACTAGAGGTTTTATCTCGATTTTCTGCAGTTCCATATGCCTATGAAGTCCTTCACTACCATCCTTGAGAAACCCATGTATCTTTTGATGGTTTTCCAAAATTTCGTGTTGCATTTTCACTTTCATATTTGATTGAGCTTGAGATTCTGGATCTGCATTTTGCTTTTGATGTTCCTGGCTGAGAGATTTAGCAGAGACTTCCATGCTTAACCCCATGTTCAGATTTGTGTCATCAATGGTCATCTTTTGTACTTTCTCATGCACATGTGGGGGCTTCAGCTTACTCAGAGGGTTTAATGCTGTATGGCTCTTTGAACTACCTATAGCAGACTGAGGATCATAATTTGGTTGAGTATAACTGTTCAACACTCCCTTGCTAGAAGCTTTTGGCTGCTGAGCAATACCATTAGGCATTAAAAGAGAAGATGATAATGTCAGACGTTTTAAAATGCTTCCTTTTAGTTGGATCTAATTAACCTCTGAAAACTAGCTGAAGGCATTATACCTGACGAAAAAATCCCAGAGATGGTGAAGGCGTACGCAAGCCAGTTGGTTTTGCTGCCTTGAGTTGCACATGCTGAGTGGACCCTCCTTTAAGAAGAGCATTTTCAGGATAGGCGGCTTCTATCTTGATAGAACCAGCACCATTATCTCGTGCTGGAGGGTTTTTTTGACCTTCTATCTCCTCCAAACTATCATTCCTGCGAGTTAATGGAGTTGGCCTGGAAGTTGATTTTCCCTGCTCATATTTCAAAGAAAATCAAGTAGAGTACTAAGTTCTCTTGGTCTAGCTGATTAAGGTTGTCATCCACGAAAAGGAAATATGACATTCGCAAAAGGAATACTAATGAAATTTGCTATCAGTTCTTTACTTGGTTGACCTACTAGAGATACACCGCAAATAGCATTGGATTCTTACCAAATTTCTTTTGGCTTGGGGAGCAATGTATTTAGCTGTTGGAGGCTTGCTGCAAGGACCAGCTGGAGTACTAGGTCGAGAATGTGTTTTATTGCTTGAAGAGACTTTCGGTCCAGCATTATTTTTGTCAGTAGTCCCTGAAGAAGAGTGAAAATTTTGAACAAAGAGTATGCTTCAAAATAAACCCATGTAAGTTTTTCATATGCAAAATAAGTGGTTAGGCAACAGTTTATCAAAGTGCAAACTTTTAATAATATGGAAAATCTCTACAGTGCCCCAAAGTGTACAGATGTTACCTGATCGAGCAAGTTGACTATGCTTAGGTTGACCGACTTGCAAAGCAGTCCTAGCTGTTGGAGTGCGCAAAGTGGAATCTTGCTTGGTAGCTGGCTTTTTAGAAACCTTAGCTTCTTTACTGGCCATCTTTGTCGAATTCCCATTCACAGGCCTTATCAGTGTTCTTGGAAGTTAAGCTAAACTAAAGTTTCCATTTGTATCATGGAGGTGAAATCAGAAAAAACAAGATTTTAACATTTGTTTGTTACGTTAAAAGCTCAATCAAAAGGATATGAAGATAGGGCAGTGGATTGTGAGCCGCCGCTGCGCTTGGACTTGTTGCCATTGACGTCATAGTTCGACAGCACCTTCCGCTTGGTCTGTCAAAAATTTTGCCTAACAGATTAATGAAGATGACCCATTTTTGACTGACCTGGCAATTAGAATTTAGCAGTACATACACTGGCAAAGAAACACCTAAGACTACTTTCGTCGTCACAGTTTCTTGAATTGCCCCAATTGATAATGTTATTAGTTTCCAGGAGAAAAAGGAAATCAATCTGCTTATTATGGAAACTAACCGAAGAAACTGGGGGCCTGTCACGTCTAGTTAATGCATTTCGCTGATGTGGTGAACTGCTATGTTTTGTTCGGCCCTCATTTCTAGTGTTTACCGGCAATTCTTTGAATGATTTCTCCTTGAGTGCAAGCAAATCTCCCGAATCGCTTTGGGAGTTTGAAAACTCAGACATTGATTCCCCCCCTTCTTCGCAGATCACGGGCAACTTCTCCCCAGCGGAACTGCCAATGTTTCCACTTATCATGGATAATTCGGCGGGATCCAAGATACCTAAATAACAGTTCAAAAAGGAGTCATCCCAAGACATCATCTCTAAAATATCTACTCACAATTACATTAGTTTAATATACACAAGTGAAAACAAGTGCACCTTCTTCAGTAAAGAAGGCCCTGTCCCACGCTAAGCTTTTCCGCAAATTGTAGCCTCCACCTTTCTTCTTCCTCTTCATCTGCTGTGGCTCCAGGCTGAGTTTCACCATCTCGTACTTGTTCAAATTCACATTCTCTTTGTTCACGCTCTCTGTCGACGACGGGGAAAAAGCAATTCTCAACATGCGAGCGGCGCTAATGAAAAGAATCGGTCGAATGGGAAGGGCAAGAAAAAAAACCCTAACCAGCAGGAGGGAGGCGGGGCCTGGATCCGTGGATTTGAAGAGGCGAGCAAGAGAAGAAGTTCCTGGCGGGAGCTGCGGCCGGGGTGGCGGCGTCGTCGGTCGGAATCTGCTGCAGCAGCAACGAATCGTCCTCCCCGGAGATCTCGATCAAAGAGGGATCGGACGCCATTTTCGATCTCCCTCGCTCGCTCTCGGTCGCAGCTTCGCTAGATGTTGGCTCGTTACCGTTACGCGATCGGGTATTCTGTCACTGTTCTGTCAGTGGGCTCAATTTTGAAAAGCGCACGAGCGGGAAACGGTCGAGCTCGGAGATGGGTGATCACGTGGCTTCGTATTCTGTTTTCCGAGTCTGCGCGGAACCAAATTGAAATGGGCCGTGGGCCGTGGGCCCACTATTGAGGGGGTTCGTAGCGTGCGAGAGAAGCAATAACAAAGCCAGTTTACATGGAAAAAATTCTTCCTTTTCCCACTCGTCTGGTTTTCATTTTTTATTCTTATATATATATATCCTGCAACTATTCTCCTTTCTCATTTAATTAATCGAGCACTTTGTCATGCTAAATCTGGAGAAGCTATGGCTCTGTTTCAGCATTTAGAAGGGTTCTAAGGCCTTGAAGGATTTTGCCCAAATGCCAAAAGCATTTCGTTCATTTTTTGGAGGGTTTTTTGGGGAGATGCGATACATCTCCAAAACTCATCAAAGGTCCTTAAGAGAATAGAAGGTTGAAGAATCTATGTTAAGCCTTGTTAAGCTTTGCTACATTCGGTAAAATCATAGATAAAATAGCCCGATTTTGCCCTCCAACTTCTTCCGAGAAGGTCTCTAAAGCGTGAGGATCCATTTTCATGCAAACACAAACTGAAATGCACCTCAACTCGTACAACCATAGAATGAAATTCAAGAGCACGAAGAATACCGAGACCAACACAACCAAACCACGCATGGCTTAGAAAGCATTTCTTGTTTGGAGATGCAGGCAAAAGGTTCTTTCCACTAGAATTCCCTATCAATTTGAGTATTACAAAATTTATTTTGACAGAATGAATCTATACACACTCTTATCCTTACCCCAAAAAGAGAAAAAAATCGGAACATACAGACAGGGTGGCCTGACATTCTGCAAAATCCCTCTCTGGATGTGGTATTATTTTACAACTCTGATAACCCCAAAAGTTACATGTATAATGATTACCCACCTCATTTTCTTTTTATCTTTTTGCTTCACAAAAAATCTAAACTTCATGGGAGAAAATGTGAAAAGTTATCTCAAGCCGAACTGCCAAGCAGAGGCATCCTCGCACGACAAGTACTGAGAATCTGAGAGAGAGCCTCCCATCAGATGTGGATCACCGGAGGGAAAAGAGGAAAAGCATGTCATCCGCCCGCAGAAGTGGAGTCTGTCGGTGTTCAACCTTGCTTCGATGGTTAGAGATGTCGGACCTTTCTTTGTACAACGTATCTTTTGGAACCAAACTCTCAGATTGATGAATTATAAAATTGATGAACTATAACTAATCTTCCTCCTCCGTTAACAAGGAAAAAGAAAATGGTCTGAATTTGTAGCCATCGCCATGGTAGAATTTATTTTGAAACTCTACCCAGTGAAGACGCAAGGCATGAAGGAAAGCACTGAGGGTCTCCATCATCAGCAATATGAACGCAGTTGCAAAAGCAAAAACTGCTAGTCCCACTAAACGGATAATAAGGTTGTCGTACCTGTAACCAATTAACAGAGTGATTGATTTAAAAAAAAAAAGCACAGCGTCAAGCAAATGCAAACAGAAAAGATAGACCAGAGAAGTAGCTTGTGCATCTCACAAAGTGTTGGAACATTGATGGCCAATTTAATTTGATTTGATGGAATTGTTGGAAGTCTATTCAGATGAATAGGTCTACTTAGGAATTGCTGGGAAAAAGAATATGATTGAACCAAACTATCTGTGTATATGAGCCAGCATGAGTAACTACAAGATATCAGACTTAGGTAAGACGAGCAAAGTGATTGATGAAGAAAAAAAAATCACGTCCCAGTTTACTTGATATAAAAATGGAAGCATGCAGAGGTCGTGCTGGTGAAAAATGAGACAAAAAATTAGAACTAGCAACACAGTCAATGAATAAGAACTTACCCCCAGGCAAGTAATAGAACTTTCTCATAAAAAACAGTTGACAACTCCGAATGCGCCAAGCTGTAAAAGCACATTCATCACTAGGAATGGTGGCATATAATGAAGAATGCTGAATGATAAAGGTCAAGGCAGTACCTCAGTGCCCAAAGACGAAGATATGAAGCTGTATTTGAAACTGCACCAAGGACAAACTCTATGGAATGTATCATTTGGTGCACAAATACCTCACTAAAATTAAACTCCTCATGATGCTGCCGTGCAGAATCAGGTTCTGTGTCTCCATCAATATCCATCTCAGAGGTGCCAAGCATCTGATAGGTACGGCCTTGAAATCTCTACAATGAATTAGGAAGAAATAACTGAAATAACACGTCTAACAATCTTCATGTTCACCATTTATAAAGAGTTAAGATGCTGAACTTACAAAGAAAATGAATACATATGCATTGTTCTTTGAGTGGAGTGGAATGGTGTGGGGTGGGGATGGGATGGGAGCAAAATGTATCGCACTTAGCTGTGTTTCATAGTTTGTACAAACATCATCATCACATGGTCTAGATGGCATTACTTCTACGCACTTCAGGGTATCTAATGCCACTCCATATGCAGTCTACATCACAATTTTCATCCACCTTTCTCTGGATTCTCTGTATTTCCATCATATAACTGCTACATCACTCGTCCTATCAATGCATTTCCTGATTATCTTAGCAAATAGTTAAAAACATTCTTACCATTTTGGTTTACCATTGTCTTTACAAGCTTTTTGTGCACCAATACAGGGTCTTTCAAATCCTGATCGCTCAAACAAGACTTCAAAATTGGTGTTCCCAAGCTGCTCAATAGCTGAGACAGCAATGTGACTAATTGATTCGTGAGAATATGGTCGTCCATTTGTCATTTCTGTATCTACAGACATCACCCCTCAACATTTTGAATCCAATGTCAACCTGTATTTCATGCAGAACAGTTGATTCACTAATTTCCTCTCTGCACTGTCGATCTAAGTTAGCTATTGGAGAGATTCAGGTATCTACCTCCTATTCAGCATTTCCTACAAGGCCCTTTTCTTGTTGTCAAAATAAATTTCGATCCACTTTGTCCTGTTCCTACTTAATCTAAATCCTTCATATTGATTCAGCTGCCTCCCTTTCTAGATAAAAATTATGTAGTGATTAAATTTCACTTAAGGGGTCTGCCAACTAGGTAAAACAACTAAGACATTGTGCCTCACGAAGTGGGCCAGGTCACAAGGATTTTATTCCTTAGGAATGAAATGTATGGTCTGCCTTTGACCTGACCACTGAGGTGGATTTACTCCAGTCTGGGCCCCCAAAGTTAGTCAGGGATACCACCTGACCGGAACACGAGAAAATAGGACATTAATGTAGATGAATCTTACATGTGACAACATGAGTTAGATAGACTCTATATTCCTCAAGGGAGAGATGTTGCAAATCGATATAAACTTATACTAGAAAAGAATGAAGAAAACAGGAAAACCATAATGGAAGCATCCAGCAAAGTTAATAGATTATGCACCTCAGGTGGGTTAAAAATTCTAGGTTTGGACAAACCTCAGAGTGAAGCTTCTTCAAAATAAAAGGTTTTGGGAAGAGCATCCATGGAACAGCAATCAAAGCCAAAAGCAGTAAAATGATCTGCAATGACAATCAGTTGCGGTGAAAGTGAGATTTAAAGCCAATGTATACAACTTCTCAATTGAGAACATTTAAAACAATCACCTGAAGTGGTTTCTGACCCCAGAACAGTTGGTTTTCACCAAGATCATCGGTGGGACTCAAAAACATGTAAATCATCACATGGTAAAGGTCTGCTTGAGAACCAGTGCACCATTTGATGATAATAAGAAGTGAAAGATACCCAAACAGGCTGTTAAGGAAGATCATTTGTGGCACAAACTGGAACCTAACATATGAAAAAGGTTTAAGTTGATACTTCTCTCACATTATACCAAATAAATATAGAATAGCAGTCACTCTATTCATTGTGAGAGAGAAAACCTGATATCCAAAGTGCTCTTGAAAAAGCGTGCATTGAAGTAACTTAGTATGATACCCAGATTCATCTGCACCACACCCAATAGAATTGACATCTTCATTTTGAGAGAATTCAAGAAAGGAAGCTCTGAACGACTTCCTCGCCAACTAGGATCTACCCCAAATGGGTAAGGATCCTGGTATTTGATCAGGCCAACTGAACGGGCATCACTAACAAAAAAACAAATTTAAATAAAAAAATTGCATGAATAAACAATTTCAAGCATAATAAAGGCACAATAATGTAGGATGGAATTACTCAATGAAACTTAAAGAACGGAATTTTAAGTGAAGTAATTGCAAATTAAGCACGAAAGGGCTAAAGTACAATTAATAGTAAATTTTCAGATCCAATCTGAACAGTAAAGTTGAGAAAAGTAGAAACTATAAAAGTAAGGTTTCCACGGGACCATACCAATAATTGCAACCTAACTTGAAAGTGGAAACTAGCTATTAAACAACAGCCTATCTCTACTAGCAAAAGCTATTTAAGACAATGATAATCCTAACCACATATCCTACGTAAACATTTACTGGAGACTCTCACCTGATAATCCAAAATGGACTATGGGCTTCTTTGTGAATATTGAATCTAGTGATTGATTTTCATGAGATGGAGAGGTTGATTATGTGGAAGTAATGTTAACATCACAAGAAGTCAAAGAGCAACGTTTTACATAGCCTTGACATCAGTTACTTTAAGTATTACAAATTTTGTCAGATTAGGCTCTCCTTATCACTTTAGTGATTTTTGCAGTGACATGTGAACACCAGATTATGTTGATGATGGGGGCAACATCATACAGGCTCAAGTGACTTCTAAGTGATTCCATGAATTAATTTAATGAACTTCCTTTTTACTAGAGATTAGTTTCAATATAAGTGAAAGGAGATGATGATCTCAGGTAGTGCTTCCTTTCACTAAAGCCTCCTTTTATTCTCAACTAAAAGGGATGGTGGGTAGGAAAATGGACAAGGATTTGATAGTAGACTCGTTGAAAAAGTCATGGAGATATAAATATCTACTGGGACTTTTTGCTAAAGTTACTACACCAATTTAGCTTTTCAAAGAAGCTAGGAAGTATAGAATTTTCCTTTTAAACTCCCCAAGAAGTTAAACCTCTCAATGAAGTTGGCCTTTCTTGAAAAGAAAATCATTTTCAGCCATTCGTTTTAACCTCCCTAAGAAGTTAGCTTCTTAAGATGATTTGCAGCCACAAATTTGCAAATTCACGTGGACTCCTTATATTCATGTATTGTTATATGGCGATTAGTATAAATAGGCACGTTCACTCTTGTTTTGTTTCAGCACACAAGAAGAATGGAACCTGGAGAGTGCGGTGCTCTTTGTGAGCTGTGTGAGGCATGAGTTAAGTGGGCTGTGTGTGCAAGAGAGGTGTGAGCTTTATATTATGTATTTGTGGGTGACATGAGAAGTGTTATGTTATTTACGTGTACTTCATTTCGTTGAGAAATTAAGTTAAGTTTTTTGCTTGAATGCCCATCAATCTTCATACTCAACAAGTAGTGTCAGAGCTTTCTCGACCCAACATATTGGTATCTCAGCTAACTTCCGTAACTAACACTTCTCTCCAGAAAAAAAGCTCAGCACCATGTTCAGATAACAATATTTTGAAATTAAGAGTAAAACATTGACATATTAATCAGCTCAGAAGCTTAGGATGCTACCAAAAAAGGGGAAACAAAAGGACAAACCTGCAAGAGGTGTCTCGGCATTTGTAAGCCGACTCACCAAATATATTGAACGGAACAGAGAAGAATTCATTGTATATCAGTCCACAGTAAATTGAAAAGAGAGACATCAAAAGGAGCACATAACGCCCTCCAAAGAGCATCTCCATAAAGCTCCCAAGTTTCTGGCACCAGTAAATATGCTCATTAAATATAGAAACGCATGTCAAAGCATATAGCGTTGACATAAAGGAAAACCTTGAAAGATAAACTCTTGACTATGCTGCTTCAATCAGTTGCGAAAGTGCTTCATATAAATCAATTGCTCAATCAACAACCAACCTGACCAGTGAGCTTCCTTTCCTGCGCAATAAGGACTAAAGCTCCCAGCAGCAAGCATATTCCATGGCCCCAATCTCCAAACATAACAGCAAAAAGGAAAGGAAATGTAACAACGGTGTAGACTGCAGGATTTACTTCTTGATACCTAGCAATACTGGTCAAATGCATTATCACATCAGAACATGATGCTCAACTGAAGTACCAAAAACATCCACTCTTTTGTTGATGATGTTTCAGAATCACGTAAATTCAAACGTGTCCACTCTTCGACAGACAAACTCTTGTACATAAAAACAAAAGGCAAATGCACTCATAGAATGAAAAAATCAATTGCAGTGTGAAAAGTCAAAATGCCTAAGAATCAATAGTTAAAATATTTAGTAGAACCATGCAAAAAATTATGCCTAACAACTGACCGTACAGTTCAAGGAGCAAAAGAACTGTATCCAATAAAATAAACATCCTAAAGTATTTGCTGGCAATATCCTTCAATTGGAGTGGCCTCAGAACTACTGCTGATTTTGGAGTTTCCGTGACTGCATAGAGCAGAATAAGTTAAAAATTTAAAGCAGCAGCTCTCTTCATACTGAACACATTTCCAGAAACTATCATCGTATGGGGTGTTATTCAAAAAATAAAGACAATGAAAGACTGTTTCAGAATAACATAAGTCCAACTGTTCATTTTTATTTGCATCACAGAGGGAAGCATTATGTTATGTACATCCAGACCACAAAAAGAAAAACTCATTTCCAAAGCCCTCACATTTTACTGTCAATAGGAGTCTATCATAACCAAAGCTAAATGCTAACTTCAGCAAGATCAGCTTCCCCTAGGAGAAACAAAGAAGGATGACATGCAAGTTGCAATAAGCATCACATATAGCAGCAATTTGAGCTCACCCATAAGCATCGACAATTTCCTGAAATGCACTTGTAAAACGATTTGTTCTGAAAAATGTGGGAGGGGATTCTGGAGCATCCATCTCGTGAAATATTATTCCAACTTGCGAGTTGCTATCGTATGTTGCACGTTGCAGAGCCTCCTGAATCTGTAAAAGGGAAAATAATTTTGATTTTAGAAAGCAGAATAAGACTACACTTGAAATACAATGATGAATTGACGAACTGGGGTCACCAGATAAGACCAAAATGAAGAGACTTAAAGAGAAATGCATAGCAATTAACCTTAGCCTTCGCAAATATTGGACACCAACCCTCTCCAACAAGACATTTTTTTGTGACGTCAAAGTTCAGCATATTCAATGTGTCATAGATAGCTTTCTCCCTCCTTACCTGAAAAGAATGGGAAACATAGTCATTTCTTTCACCAGAAAGTTTAATGAAACAGAAAATATTTGAGCCATACTCTCAAGTCTGTTCCACTGGCAAATATAGAGACGCAATACTAATGTTTATTTCTTGGCCTTACTAAATTGCAACTTACCATGCTCATCCATTTGTTTAAGTGAAACTGAATGGAACTAAGAGCTCTGTTTCGGTGATTGTAACCAGCATCCAAGGTTGTTTCTATTTCAGAAAGCCGAGACAGAACCTGAAACCAAGAAAACCACTTCATCCAACTACTCTCTTCAATTGAATGAGGATATAAGTCTGCCAAGTTTCCTGAAATCCACATACTTCTTGACTTATTTGTCTTTGCTTAGTTATGTCTTCAGGAACAGGATAGCAGTTAGCACTAAATGCCTCACAGATTTTTAAAATCTTCATTCTAGCCTGCTCCCCAGAGAAAAAAACCACAAACACTATCTTCTCAACCTGCAAGAGTAAATACAAAAGAAGTGGTCAAGAGACTGTTCAAGAACAAGCTTCCATAAAACTACAAAACAATAGATGAATTTTGACGACAAATTTCAATATAAACTTTTATCAGAAGAGTTTTAGCAGTAGATTTGATTTTGATGAAAAAAGTAGGTACCATTTCAGATGTTACAGGATCAACTATATCTTCATCAGCCGGCCCCTGATTAAAAAGCATGTTTCCTCTTGTGGCACGGAAAAGCATCCTCTCAAATATTTGTACTTTTGACTTACATATAATGCCACTGATAAATCTTACACGAGACTGCTCCATTGTTTCAGGTCTCATTTCCTGAAAGCCAATGGTACTCCACATAAGAAAATTTAAGTTAAGAAAAAATGCTAGTATCATCCACAATAAGACAACAGTAGTGTCAATTAAGCGCACATAAAGTTCAACAAGACAATGCATAGAATACCTTCTCAAGTAAGGATGCCGTCTCAACATAGTCACCATTTGAGTGAATATTTTCATCCAACTCTCTATCCTCCACAGCCACAGGACTCTTTCCTGAGACAAGAAAACCACCTGCCTGGCAGTGGCCCCACAGGACAAAATGAAACAATGAATATCCCTTTCAAGGAGATTAAAACAGTGACAACCAAAACTAAGCCTTTTTTCCTACAATGTTGTTAAGCTAGAATCATTCCAGCACTGTGCTATATTAACTGCAGAAGATTCTTGAGCTCAAGGTCCATTGGACCTGGACTTGGGTCATCTACTGTCTCTCTTCGTCCCTTCATTTTCATAATGATATTAGAAAGCAGAAGTTTTCAATGCCTATCCAATAGTAACCAGCAGACTCCGAAACATAGTCTAATCGGAGAGATGTTTAAACCTTTCGACCGAAGTGTTGAAATATTGTCCTACATCACTTGACAATAGATCCTAAATGCTCTTTATATTCATGTGGTCTCCCTCCACCTATCAGCTTAAAACTTTTGGCCAGGATTTTCTAACATAGTATCAGAGCAGTGTCATCCCTTTCATGAATGTGCACGGTTAAAATTCCACATGAATGTGTGTAGTCAAAATTCTACATGCCAATTATAATCTGGCTTGCACGTGAGAGAAGGTGTTGAAATATTGTCCCACAACACTTGACAACGGGTCCTAAATGCTCTTTATATCCATGCTAAAACTCTGACCTACTCGTGAAATTGGCCAGTAAAGCACCAATCACGAGGCAAAAATAGCTTGACAATCAACTGGAACAGCCTGTGGCCCCTGTCCATCAAAAGAGACAATACACTCCATTGAAGCTCGAATACAGCATCCATACGAGAAATCCAGAAGAGAAGATTCCAGCACTTAACTCCAGCCTACACAACTTGGTAAGCAAGAAATGTACCAAGGAGGACATGCCGTCGTCATAGTTAATATCATAATCCATTTATCATCTCAAGCCCACAATTCATCAAAGAAGCTAGGTTTAGAAGATTAACTTAGATTTTTAATCAATTCTACAATGCAAAAGGAAGAATGTTAATATGGAAATGATGGTAGCTAGTTGGTCCTTGAAACAAAGCCAGGGTGAGGAAGGAGAAAGGAAAATACCTTTTGCAAAACCATTTTAAACTCCAGAAGCTCATTATAGGCCTGTCGAAGTTTCTCGCTATTTGCATTCATCTCATTTAGCTCATGTTCATGTTCAGCGAGTTGGATCTAAGGCCAAACATTACATGTAGCATATCAATCGAATTATCCAAATCGTGAATGCAAAATCTCGAGGCAACAGTACAAAAAACAAACCTCTAGTTCCTCCAACTCAACATCTGGTTGTGTTGCCGAGTGCAGGGAAGTTATTAGACCAGCCTTGCTGATCTGATCTTTGAAAAAACGCAATTTTCTTGACATCTCTCCACATCGCTTCACCTGCCAAAGGCATTCCAAAAGGAAGAAGAATGAGAGACGTGTTCTCTGGATGGTAATGATATATTTTGGCAAAATCTGAAGCCCTTTCTGCATTACAAAAGTATATCAACTACAGCTGAGAAGGTACCTGATTAACAAACGTTCTTTGGAAAGGACTTCTATCTGCATTAAGCTGCAACAGGGAAACATCATTGGGCAGTAGCAGGTACATATTGCTTACCAGTATAATTATCTTAACTCCTATATAGTCACAAAACTTTGATTTCTGTTTCTTTTTCTTCATCAGTCTGTTATGGTATATATAAAATCAAAATCAATATGTGGGGAGAAAAGGCACAATTAGATCGATAGTTTGATTTGACAATACTCCGTGGAAGAATGATATATCATAACATCGCCTCACATCAATCTGCTTCTTACATGAAAAGATTCTATATCATGGCAACAAAACATATATTTGACATCAAACAACACGAACACTCTACAGAAATGAGCTAAGGAAGGAACATAACTACGGTTCAATCAGTGACTTCACTTTTGCCGGAGATCTTCACCGAGCAAAAGTTTTCTCAAGCTACAGAGCCCCCAGTTCACCATTTCCCTCTTAGTCTCTCATTTTATTTCCCACGGAAGCTATTGCCTAAAATGCTAGTGATCTCATGGTCTTCTGTTCCTTCTCAATTTAATGTCAAGTCCATGGTTTCTTCCAAATGTCCATGCACCTACGTGGCCAAGAGCGAGCGATTGCATCCTCAACAAATAACATAAGAAGTTCAATGCCGCTTGAGAGTCCCTAACTCCCCTATCCTATTCCCTAGCTTGTGCTTGGTGAGACCTCCCAATGCATTGCACTAAAACAAGGGCATCTCCCATTCAGGATATCTCGAATCCTGCCAATGAGATTCTTCATGCATTATCCCAAGCCCTTCTAGGTTATCGACCTCCTCAATTTAATCTGAACAGCTCTCACTCACCTCCGCCTAACAGAATTTCCCTTTTTGCACCATACCATGGCTCGAAAAGCGAAATCAATAACCACGCGATCCAATGGCAAAAGCCAATCCTACCACGACGCTTTGCGACTTCACGCGAATAAAACAGTCATTCCACCCTGACCGGATCGCTGATCAGTAACTCCTATTCCACTCGAAAGCAAATTCATCGAATCGCGATTCGATCTAGGACTCGAGATCAAGGGACGACGGAGTCGGAATGCTTACGTCGCGGAATTGGAGGAGGCCGAGCTCGCCGAGATAAGTGATGGCCCGGTGGGCGGACTCGAAGGGGATGATGAGCTGCACGAAGGTCATCCTCTCGGAACGCATCAGATCCATGGCGGGCAAGTTGTCGAAGAACTCCATTGTTCCTCTCCTCCTCCTCGCTCCGCCGCGCTGGCTCGAATCCGGCGATGGGCGTCGAAGCTCTCCGCGCTACTTTTCAGATCTGACGGAACGGAACCGTCGACATCGCCATTCGCGACACGGGAATGAGAATGTGAATGTGCGCTTTGACGTAGAACGAAAGCTCCGTGGCCCGCGTTTTAGTGGGGCTAATTAGGTTGTTTCTTTTTTTCCGAGACGACGATTTATTTTACTCGTTCAATTTTGGATTTATTTGCTTTGCCGTTTTGACAGATTTGCTTCCACTTACTTTCCTTCCCAGAGACCGGATATTATTAATAAATCATTGGGATTATTGCCAACGTTGCCTTTTCCTGAACATGACGAAGGCAATATTTTAATTTTTTCTCATTTACTTGCACGGTCTATGTATACATTGTCAGCTAAATTGAAGTGAAGATATTAGCATGGAAATTGCTAAAATTACCTTTTCAGTCTCAGGGTCTTTAAATTTGCACGGACCCGATGATGAAATAACAATGTTGACAAATATATATTGAAACCATCGAATCTATTTGTAAAACGCGTGATTAGGAGACAAGACGATTTGGTAAAAATTTTGTGAGGATTTTTCATTGAAGATGATACCACAGAGAGTCTCAAACTAGTACAATGGGATGTATTTATTTTGAACTAATTTCGTGTCACCAAAGGCCCAAGACTCATACACCTATGGCGCATAATCCCAAGGCTAATTTCCGTGTTGCAAAAAATTTTAAACTAGATACTTGTGACACTACCATTCATTATATTCATTCCAATATACCTGTCAATTTGGTGACGTGGGATGACGCGATGAATAACTAGTCCGACATGGACCCGATATGAAAACTTCGCATGAATGGCTCTTTAAACGCTGTTGTTGTGGGGAAGCCGTCCCAAAGAAAATGAACTAAGATTATTCGGGAAAAATTGAACTTAGAGTAAAATTAGGGATTTCAATAGATTTTGAAATTCGAGGGGAGCCACTTGTCTTGAAGGGGAACAGCTAAAGATGGCGAGAATAGAGAGGAGTTGTTATCTAGGGCCATCAAGAAATGGTTGATGGAGATAAGATGAAGGAGAATTTGCAAGACTTCATAATTTAAAATAGATTTTGCGCCAGTTATAACTTATAAGTTTACGATTATTATAAAAAAACATTCGTTTGAATTGAACGTGTGTTGGAATTTTTTGTGTCGCAAACATATATTTTGAGCAAATGTACGGCGAGGATCTTAATTTGGATTTTAAATGGCATCAGCCCTTTTAAACAGCATGGCTTTCTTGCCTTTATTTTCGTGAAGGAAACAACTGTTTATATGAAAAAGAAGCGACTTAAGGTGATTTCATTTAGGTAAACATTTCTTCATTGAGAAACTCGTTATTAAAAATGGCAAAAAAGGGAAAACGTACTGTTAAATGAAAGCACATAGTAATGAAGTTGTGAACGTGCAAATTGTGATACGACCCCCAAAAAAAGGAATAAGTACATTAATGGTGCCATAAGTTGTGTACGGCGCTTACTTTGGTACTAAAAGTTTCCGCTGAATCACTTAAGTGTCAAATCGGAGAAAAAACGATCACTTTGGTGCCACTAGCGAGAAATTCCGGCCAAAATGATTACGTGACATTTATATTTAAAAAAAAATCGACAACTCTTAATATTGTCCACGGTGGATGGCATAAAACAACACCGTTTCCTTTTCTTCGTAAGAAACGACGTTGTTTTACCATTCCACATGGATTACCTACAAAACGATCGTCATATAGTGGATTCAATACGGTAAAAAACAACATGGGCCAAAAACAGTGTTCGTATAGGATTCTCGCTCGACGTCGCCGGTCGTAGCTCGCTAACCCACCGTCGTTCACTCACCCGCCGTCGCTCGCCCACCGTCGCTCGGCCACCGCTGTAGTTGCGCCGTCATTCACATTCATTCACTGGCTGCATCCTCAACTCTCGCTTACTCGGGTTTGTCATGTTCTCTACGTTGGTCAATTTAGTGAAAAATTTAGGGTTCCGACGGGCAAGTTAGGGCGTGGAAGGCAAATTGAGGGCTCGGCTCAAGGGGAAAGTGGGGGGGAAAGTGGTGGGGAAAGTGGTGGGGACCGAATAGAAAATTTGAGGGTTTCTTCATTCGTTCACTTTCTTTTGTGGGGACCGAATAGAAAAATAGAGCGCGGAGAGGAAAATGGGGCTCGACTCGGGGGGAAACAATGGTGGGACCGAATTTATTTAATTAATTGGAATGCTTCTATGGGGGAAATAGAGGGACCGAATGTGATTGAATTGAAAAATGGGTGATGGGACCTCACTTTGTTTATTCAATTCGGTTTCTTTTGTTTCTGTAAAAGCACCGAATTGGGGAAATTAGTTACATTTGTTTGTTGACAACAAAACGACAAGGACCTCAATGTGAAGTTGCTGATTCTGTCATGTGGTCCCAACAAGTAATGACATTTGTTTTTTTTTCATTGGGTGTAGCATCGACATGGACGCAAATCAAATAGACATCATTGTTTGCTATGGTGGAGAGTTTCTTATTGGCACCAATGATTGGGAATATACTGGTGGAAATGAATGTACTATTTATGTCAATGTTCGGAAGCCATCATATATCGATTTTCTGAGGGATTTGGTGTATTTTTTATGATGCAAAGTGCACAAACTACATTACTGTGTTCCTGGGAAGGAATTGAAAGATGGCTTGAGATTTTTTAATAACAATAATGATATTAAGGATATCATTTACCATTATCTTCACGGCAAAGAAGCTAAGGTATATGTTGAGTATTATAGTGATGGTGAGGATGAGGATGAGGATGGTGAAGATGAGGATGAGGATGGGGATAAGCAGACCACCATTGAAAGAGGAGAAGTGAGGGATCCTATTCAAGCGAGTAATCAGGTTGGGGATGAAAGAGATGAAAGGGAAAGAACTCACATTGATAGAGATGAACAAACAGTGAGATGTCCTAAAAACTTGGGTGAAGATTTGGATGAAGATTTGGGCGATGAGGACTTCATTAGATTAGAATGGGAAATTGTTTTATCTAGTGAATCGAAAGATGAATATTTTGCTTCAATAAATTTCCCAAGTGACAAAAATTATGATGAACTCGCACAATCAAGACAAAAGCAAAGGGAATTTCTGAGAAAAAAAAACTTGCACCTTCAGCAAAGGGGCCCGAGCCAGTAAATGGGGATGGAGTTGCAGCTGAAGATAATAGAAGTGGAGATGAAGAAAGTTGCGGTGATGAAGTTGCTGGTTCGGAGAATGAGCTTGATAATAATGATAAAGAACCTGCTCGTCGAAGAAAAAGTAAGTACCATTGCTATGATCCGACTGTTGATAAACCTATTTTGTCTATGGGCATGAGATTTGACAATGCCAAACAGTTTGAGGAAGCTATTGTGAAGAACTCCATTGATGAACGGAGAAGTGTTAAATTCATTAGAAACACGAAGGAATTTGTGAGAGCTAAGTGCTCACAACCCAATTGTCCATAAAAGCTCTATGGCGCACTAAGTAAGAATGGGTCATTCCAAATTAGGTCATTGCAGGAGGAGCATACTTGTCCAATTATTTTTAACAATAAAAGGGTAACAAGTGTGTGGTTATCGAAGTATTTTTTCAACACTATCAAAGCAATGCCCAAGATCAAGAGTCCTCAATTTCAACAGTTAGTGAAGGAGCAAATAAGGGTTAATGTGTCAAGGAATCAATGCAAAAGAGCTAAGATGAGGGTGATTAAAATACTGATGGGTTGGTATAAGGAAGAATATGCGCAGGTATGGGACTATGCTGGCGAATGCATGTTTCAAAACCCATCTAGTAGGGTGTATGTAAAGGTTGTGGAGATGCCACTCTCTGATCTTGGACCTAGATTTGATAGATTTTATGCCTGTTTCGATGCATGCAAACGAGGCTTCTTGGCTGGTTGTAGAAGAGTTATAGGATTGGATGGATGCTTTCTAAAGGGTTTGTGCAAGGGGGAGTTGTTGGCTGCTGTGGGAAAAGATGTCAATAATCAAATGTTTCCGATAGCTTAGGCGGTGGTGAAAATAGAGAACAAGGATATTTGGTCCTGGTTTCTCAAAAATTTAATGGCTGACCTTGAGATAACCGATGTGGGAGGATGGGCATTCGTGAGCGACCAACAGAAAGTAATTTCATTGTCAATTAATTCACTCCTTTTTAATATTAATCATTTACATATTTTTCCTGACTTGTATTTATTGGTTTGAATTTTTGTAGGGACTTATTCTTGCATTGGCTGAGTTGATGCCACATGCTGAGCATAGAATATGCGCGAGGCACATATATGCAAACTGATCAAGGAATTTCAAAGGAGATAGACTGCAGAAGCAGTTTTGGCAGATAGCAAAGAGTACCAACATGGCTGATTTCAGATTAGCCAAATAATGATTGTTGCAGCTGACAAAGGAAGGTTTTGATGCACTCTTCCAGACAGAAACTAAGCATTAGTGTCGGGCCTTTTTCAACAAAGAGTTTAAATGCAATATCAGTGATAACAACCTCAGTGAAGCTTTCAATGGCAGAATTTTAGAGGCCATGTGCAAACCAATCATCAGCATGCTTGATGATATTCGAGTGATGGTGATGACTAGACTACATAGGCAAAGAGATGAGGCTACGAAATGGACTAGAGACTGTGGCCCTAGGATTATGAAGAGATTGGATGCAAACATTGCTACTAGTAGGTTTTGCCATCTAGTTTGGAATGAAGATAATGGATATGAGATTATTCAAAATGAGGATAAGTTTGTTGTCAACCTGGATAGAAGAAAGTGTTTATGCCGAGCCTGGCAACTGAATGGAATTCCCTGTGCCCATGCAATTTGTGCTATTCAGATAAAGCAAGAAAACCCAGATGATTACCTACATGATTAGTACAAAAAAAGCTCATATCTTATTTCATACCAATTCATGATGCAACCTATCAGAAGCAGTAAATTTTGGGAGCTAACAAATCATGAAAGCCCTCTACCTTTACCGCTGAAGAAGCAAATTGAAAGGCCAAAAAAAGAAAAGAAGAATGCAGCAGGAAGAGGCATCAAGTCAGAGGATGAGTAAGACTGGCTCAAAGATGAAATGCTCCTATTGCCGCAAGGAATGGCACAATAAGAAAGGTTGTGAGCTGAAAATGCAGCATCAACTGCAAGATGTAATGGCAGAAGGTAGGACAAAATGCCCTACTGAAGAGCTTCTTGTTGGGCCTAGTGAATGTAAGACAGAAGGCCCTACAGTAATGCCTACTGAAGGGCAAATAGAAAGCCCTGCTGTAAGGTAAGTATCATCTTTACCTCAGTAACTTTACATTTCCTATTCGATAGAGTTTGATGGTTGACCATGTGTACTAGCTTCTCTTGTGCTTTTCCTCTATCATGCACTTGTAATTTGATAAGTTTTTTCCATTTGTTTCCATCATGAAAATGAGTAGATGTCTAATTATTCATTGTAGTTGGTCATGATCCTGATATAGTACATTGTTGTAAGGCCTTCTAAAGGACCAAAAAAAGGCCCTGTTGTAAGCTCAAGTGCAGGGATAGGGACTGGAACAGGTAGGATAGCAACAACAACAACTGAGTCCACTGTTGAGCAAACGAGAAGAAAAAAAGTTCTTGTAAGTTGTACATCGTTGTGTTTGTCTTTTATGGGCTGAATTTTAAATTTGTTATATGTTTCTCAGGTAAGAAGATGGGCAACTGCACAAGTTGCAGAGGCTACTCCCCCATCTGTTGCTACTAAAAATGATGCACCACAACAAACAAGAAGGGCTATTGGAAAAAGATTAAGGCAATATGGTTATGGGCTTTACACAAATGAACGAACTGGAATGACTATTTTGAATGTAAGATTTGTAGGCCTCATGCATTTAATTTGTTGTACTTCAATTCATTTGATTGACAATATTGCTATGTTCTTGTAGCCTGAGAGAACTTCAGAGGTACTTCTCTCTCAAGGTGGGCCAACTCAAGAATCAAAGGCGCAGCCAAAGAAGAGTGCTCCAAAGAAGAAGACAGTAGGTATAGCTGCAAAACAACCATTCAAACAGAACCTAGCACCAGTTCCATCTCAACCAACGATTGGGCACAATAGTGATGATATGGACCAACACATGACACGTGCTAGAACAAGAATAGCCACCGTCAAAAATAAGGAAAATGAGGTGACAGAATGCCTAGATAAAGAATCTGTACATCCAGTTCGAAAGAGTGCTCGGATTGTGAATCAATTCAAAGCTCCAAGATGAAAAGGAAATACCACTCAGGCCATAAAAAGTCAAACCGATGCTTCATCTGCAACAAAAAAGGACACTTTGCCAAAAATTATCCCTAAGCGAAAAAAAAAGGTCAGAATTATTTGATACATCATATAGAGAATGAAACTGGCATTTCTCTAGGAAATGATGATATGGAATCCTTATTTTCTGCGGATGAAGAACCATGTGAACAAACTCTTTGTGTTATTCCTTGTTATCAAACTCCCAGTGATACTGATTCAAATTCAGACCATGAAGATATTTTTCACATATCTTTAACCCCTTCAGAGGAAAGCACTGACATATTTTCAAGCCAAACTCATTGCCCTCATTTTCCTATAAAAATATTCACTTCAAAGTTTGCCAAACCAATCACCTTTGTCATTGCTCTCATAGATCTTTGGAGAGTGCTTCCTCAATCTTAGACACTAAAGTTCTTCCTGAAGAATATTGGACTTCTTGTATCCGGTATTTCAATTCTGCCTCAGGAGATACTTTCTCTACAAATGTAAGAATTACTTTCATAACTGTTTAGTTCTTCCCATAGTACTCCATAACCACAAAAAATTTTGGCTCTAGTTTTCCCAACAAAGATTTGATCATTGGCTGGGATATCATGACTCAAATTTCTCAACTCTGTATCATCCCTGGAAAAGGTCTTAAGTATAAAGACCAATTCTCTGAATTTGTCAATATTCAAAGACTTTTCTCCATTGAAATGAGCTTGCTAGATCCGATCATGCAAAAGTTGCTGGAATCTTATTCATAATCTCATTTTGAATTTGCTCAGAAATGTTCCCATCCTTTATGGGAAAACCCAGACTTCTTTGTTCGCCTTTCTTTCAAGAAAAATGAAGATATTAATCCAACCAAAGCGAGTCATATGGGAATAAATCCAGAACACCTAATTTTGGCTCAAAGAGAATGCTCAGAATTATTGCAACAAGACCTTATTGAAGTTTCACACTCTCAATGGACTCGTGAAGCCTTTTATGTCAACAAGCGTGCTGAGCAAACTAGAGGAAAAATGAGACTAGTAATTAATTACCAGCCACTTAATCTTTTTCTCCAAGATGATAAATTCCCTTTACCCTCTAGAAACTCTCTTTTTGCTGGATTATCTAAAGCCCAAATTTACTCCAAATTTGATCTCAAAGCCGGATTTTGGCAATTAGGCATTCATCCTGAAGACAGACCCAAGATAGGATTTTGTATCCCAAACCAGCATTTCCAATGGAAGGTTCTTCCTTTCGACCTAAAAATTGCTCCATCCCTCTTTCAAAAAGCAATGTGCCGATTTTTCCAGCCAATTCTGGCAAGTGCAGCAATTTATATTAATGATATCTTGCTTTATAATCCTGATGAGCAGTCACACTGCCAACTCCTTGAACAGTTCGTTGAAATTGTGAAAAAGCATGGTATTATGCTTTCCCAAAGAAAGATGAATATCGCCCAGACAAAAATTGAATTTCTTGGTATGCACCTTAACAAAGGAACATACTATCCAGGGCCACATATTGCTCAGGAATTGCTGAAGTTTCCTGAAGAAAACTTTACAAGAAAGCAAGTTCAACAATTTCTTGGGATAATTAATTATCTTAGGGATTTTGTTCCACGCATTGCAAAACTGCTAATCCCATTGCAGACAATGTTGAAAAAGAATTCCCCACCTTAGGGAAAATCTCAAACCAATGCAGTTGCTGAACTCAAAGAACTCATGCAATCTCTTCCTCCATTGCAAATTCCATCAACAGGAAAACGAATTCTCCAGATTGATGCTAGTGATGAATATTGGGTTGCCGTCTTATTCGAAGAACTTGATGGTAAGAAACATTTGTGTGTATATAAAAGTGGAAAATTCTCTCAGGCGGAAATGCATTATCATTCAACTTTTAAAGAAATCCTGGCGGTAAAAAATGGAATAAAAAAGTTCGAATTCCATTTTATTGGCCATCACTTCCTAGTTGAACTGGATATGGCATATTTCCCTCAGATGACCAGGTTCAAACAGAAATAGGTTCCAAATTCCCGATTCTTTGAGATGGGCTGAATGGTTTTCAAAATATTATTTCGAGACCAAGCATATTCTTTGGAGACAAAAATGTGCTTGCCGACTTCCTCTCAAAACCAAAAGCACCAGTTGAAATTAACATGTATGTCATGAGACGTGCTTTTCATATGCGTCAATATGGTGAAAAATATAAGATCGAGAAGATCAAAGATTGGCCAAGTTGGAAGTATCCCCAGGAAATCATTGAATACATCCAGAATGACAACCTTGCTGAAAATCTGGATAAACTCATGTGGCAATGCCACGCAGATTTGTTCAGGTTTAATCGAGGCTCGATTTTCTATCCTTTTGGATTAAATGCAGATTATCCATTCATACATCCTCTGATTTGGAAAGAAGATGATTTTCCTGACCAGCTTCGATGGTTATTGTGATACTTAACCAATAAGTACTTGATAGCTATTGAAATTTCAACCAGAAGATTCATTGCCAACCTCACTAGGATATTTGGACTTCCCAGAGGTAAGATTAAAAATGAAAATGACAAAAATCTGTTAGATTTCCTTAATTGGTTTTATCCTCTAATTCACTGGAAATGGCTCCTTGAGAAAGAACTGAGAACCACACAGCCAAACCTTAAAGTTCACACTATTCTGTTCTTTAGATGGCCATGGCATTTCTTCACCAATAATGGCCACATTATCGATGCCCCTTAGAATATAGGTACCACATCTTATAAACCTCGACTAGACAACAAGGACGCTCGAATTCACAAATCTTATTCAGGTCCTGTTGGTTGTTGTGAACACCAATATCGAGAACTCTAGAGAATCCTATGCCAGGAAAACAAGACCATTCCTCCAGATGCATGGAATTATGATGTACCCACAGCATGGGATCATTATAGCCTCGCATCAGAAGCCAAAGAAGCGCTCGAAGAATTCAAACAAGCTGCATCATCACAAGATCATCAAATGGCAGACAAAGATGACATTGCACAATCCTCTCAAGACCCCTACGCTACATGGGGAGGTCCTCTTTCCCAAGACCCCTATGATCAAGGACCTTTGTCCTTATCTCAAGGCATAGACACATCCTTCTATACCCAACCATCCAATTGGCCCCAACCAAGTCTTCCTGCCGACACAACAGATGACAACACAAATTGGGAGCAAGAACTAGCATCTGCAACATATCCTCAAGAAGAAGTATCCTCATCCCATCGGTTGAACCAGATTCTCACACCCGAAAATCTTGAAGCACTTGAACAAAAATATGATGCACATGTTCTAGCAACAGAACACAGCTCGGATGACTTAAACTAAAGTTATAATGCTTGTGACGGACGAGACCGCTGAAAAATCAATGTCCGTACAAGTTACTGTAGCAAGTTATTGTTCACTTTTACTGTAGCAGTAGGCTAGGGAAATCACTGTTCACTATCACTGTTCATACCGTGCGAATAATTCCAAACCGAAATTTTCGGAAGCCTCCATCTATTTAGGACCTGTGTGTTTTGGTCCTTGCTTGTTTGTAACCTCCAATTGCCTATAAAAGGCGAGGATGATGTAATGTGTTGAGCAGAGTCCCTTGAAGTAAAGTGAGTGCTTTGTGTAATTCTCTCTATGACTTTCTAAACTTCTCATCTTCTCCAGCCTAGTAGGATCCTCTGAGAAATGCAGCTCGGATAGGTAGAAATGCTACCATCCTGGTTCTATCTGGGTGTCACTAGGCTCTAAACTAAAGGGCAGAATGGTTTTTTGCTAAAAGGCTATCCCTGAAGGGCTTAGTAGTTGTTCGTCCAGTGTGGGAAGGCATACCTGCAGAAAATTGATTTTGTTCTCCCTGGTTCTAAGTCTAGGAAACACTTAATGGTATTGACTTATGGGAGAATGCTGGACATGATCTCTTTTTGTGTGATGATGGACATGGTCTCTCTTTTTATGTTTTCTTTTTTTAGGAGGGTGTTGGATATTATATCACTGATGGTAGTTGTTGCCTCCATATTGCCATTGGTTATTTTTTAAGAGGGTGCTGAACTTTCAGTGATTGGGGAATGAAGTTCATGTTTTTCTTTTCTTGTATAAACAATCAATCAATGTCAATGATAATAGTTGTTTCTGTTATTTTCTCTTGGCTTGGTTTCGGCTAATAGCTAGCAAGATAGTTATCAGTTATGCTGTATATTTTTTGTTGTTAGTGCAATGTTCTTATGAGGTTGTTATTATTTTTAGATTTAGATGTGTGCATATAGTGTTGCTGGTTGAAGTTGTTGATACGTTGATGCTATTTGTAGAGTTCTGGTTGTATGTGCTGGAACAAGATACAGTTTTGGGTGCAGGTGCATCTCATTGCAGGGCTGTTGTGTTGCAAGAAGATGCACCAGCAACCCAACTGGTGCAAGAACAAGATGCAAGATGCACCACGACTGGTACAAGTTTGAAATTGGCACTCAAGTGATCACTATTTACAACTTGTGCAACAGAAGTGATCACTTTGTATTCGCGACTGGCACTTAAATGATCACTTTTATAAAAACTTAGCACTGAAGCGATCACTATTTACAACTTTTGGCACTGAAATGGTCAATCGTTAATTTGCCACCATCCCTTAATTTTGTCATGGTTTGCAGTTGCAGCAAACCAGCAAACCAGCAAACCATTACAACGATAAAAATGCAGCAACCATTCTATTTGAAGCAAAAACTAACCAAAACAAATATTGCCAATACACAACTAAATAATAAAAAGTGCTCAGAACTAATGCATTCCAACTCCAACTTTCCATTTCGCCATGGTTTGCAATTGCAGCAAACCAACAAACCAGCAAATCAGGAGGGCAAATAACAAATGCAGCAAGCAAACATTGCATTTCTGAAGTGCTCACAATTAATGCATTCCAACTCTAACCTTGCATTTCTACCATGGATTACAACAAAACCTTCTGCTTCATACAAAAATGGTAGACATACAAACTTCGACTATGGTAGACATACAAATTTCTTCTCATTACTCACTTCACATTTGAATAAACTACCCAAGAGAATAAGAACACAATCAACGTCGATAAAAATTTCTTTCAATTTTCAGCCTTGAAGCCTCCCTCTTCAAATAGTCGACTAGAGATGTTAAACCCTTCATTTGAGCTTGCATTAAGTCGACATCCTCCAACTCGTCCATTAACGCAAGTGGAGGTTGATTTCGGCCTTCAAATAACTCCAGGATCACCTCTGTCGCTCGATCAGAGAATTTCCTATCAACCCATTTGAAATATTTGCACTTCGAGCATTCTCTATATTTGCCTGCACCCATGGAATCTTCTCCCTAGATTCAACCGAGTCCAAGATGTTCTTCTCGGACTCGATAACCAACAATAATAGTAATACTCACCATCTAATTTGCTTTTTTTATAGGAATGTGAGCCGCTGCTGAAACTTCTGCCCTCCATTCGCAAGAGCGAGCTAATAACTTTGAGAAAAAATCAAAGTATGCACTCGAATTGGTCAAATTGGGGATTTAGGGTTTTCAATTTCCGGTTCTACTCAAATTTTGGGATTTAGGGTTTTTATTTGGGGGAAAAGACGCTAAATAGCGTCGTTTTGTTGTTTGCATGCTGATTGTATTCTCCAGCGATCCACATTGGTTTTAAATATTAATAAAAAAAAATGCCACGTCGGATTTCCGGCCAATCAGATCGGAGTTGGCACCAAAGTGAGCGTTTTTCAAAATTTTTGACACGTAAGTGATCCGACCGAAACTTTTAGCACCAAAGTGAGCGCCGTACACAACTTATGACACCATTAGTGTATTTATCCCCCCAAAAAAAGGTGCAAATTGTGATTCTAGCAAAAAAAAGAAGAGATGGGTGTAAATTTAATCCTCTAACTTGAAATATTTTTGCAATCCAGGTTTTGATCTTGTCTATCCAAATCAAATAAAATCAAATTCTCTTACTCAATATTTCTAATCAAATCCTCTTATGTTAGTGTGACCGTTTGATATGTCTATTTAAGAATAAAACCGCTATAATTCCAAAGTTTTAGTCTCATCAAGGAAAAAAGGAAAAAAAAAATTATGAACGAATTAAAGTCAAGCAACCATGTTAACATAATTGAATGTGATGATTGAGAAAAATGACAAATGAAAAGATCGAGCAAGTTAGAGGACTCGATTTGCACCAAAAGGAAGTTTAAGGACTTGATTGCTAAAGCTACATAAATTAGAGGACTAAATTGCTACTTCCCCGGAGAAGAGGCTGGAGCTCGTCTAGTGAACAGTAGTGACGGCCCAAATCAAATTCCAAACAGCGTAATTTGTTCATTATGGGCCAAAACCGAAAAGAGTAATTACAAATAACTTGGACTAGATGGGCTAATATGGGCCATTCGCCCTATTGGAAACAGATTCCTGAAAAAAAAAAAATGAACCGATACTTTAACAATCGAATACCAAAAACGAATGCAGAAATGTGCCTAGGAAATATGTAACACTAGTCAAAAGATATATATACCCTGTTTGCCACAGATTAAGGCCTCGTTGGTTCGGCTTTCCTAAAGGGCTTTGGCCCCCAAAGCCCATTAGGGAAAATATTTGGTGTTTGGGAGATATTTTCGAAAGCTCATTTGCTAAATGTGAGCATTCCAAATGCTGAAAGGTGAATGCTGGGGAGGGGCTGCTTTAGGCTTTGGCATTTTGGAGATGCAATTTACACTGTTCATGGCGACACTATTCATCTTCTTCTTCCCCGCCTGAAAGTCACGCTTCTCCGGCAGCCACCACCATCGCCTGGGGTCACGCGTCCTCGGTGACCACCGCTGGGGTGGCATGACCCATGACCCAGGCGGCATCACGCAACCTCAGGCAGCGTCGCCTGGGCCGCGCGGACCTCAAGCAACGCCACCTGAGGTCGAGAGGACCTCCGACGACACCACCTAAGGTCGCGCAAACCTCGAGCAAAGTGTCCCGGCACGCGCGAACCAGGCGACGCTGCGAGTGGTCAAATCTGGTCGGGGGCCATATTTGGCCGTTAGGAAGCCTCGCTTGAGGTCGCGCGACCTTAGCAGCTGGGTTGTGCAACCTCAGGCGAGCTGCCTCCCCCCACTGCCACCGCCACCGCCACCAGCTGCTCCCCTACGATTTTCCCCTCTCCGGCTACATCTCATCCTCCATTTTCTTTTCTTTTTTTCCTTTTTCTTTTTACCTTAAAACTACTTTGCAAAATATACACAACCAAACATACTTGCTTTCACAAAATGCCCCTTCACTCAAAGATATTTGGGAAAATGGCTTTGCATTTCTCCAAAATTGAACCAAACGGGCCTTAAGTACTGTTGCAGTCTGAGAAGAATTAATTGAGGCCCTGAGATTCCATTCATCAAGAGAGAAAACACTATTGTCCAAGGAGATAAAAAAATATGTTCTATTATTTCTTCATAGTCTCTAATTTAACGTTCTCCTTTTTCATATTTATACAATAGTAACTGCACTCTCTCTTATGAGCTCTTCATTTACAGGCTGGGTTTTGGCCTAACATGGGTGGACGGGCTTAACTTAGCTCATTAAATAAAAAACTCATCATCTCTCACTCGTACATAGTGAGCTAAACAAAACTCTTTCTTCACCTCTCTGCAACATTCATATGAATAAATAATATGTGCGATCAACATACTTCGAAAACTTGTTACCATACATATATTAAGAATATATAGCAGCTCATAATGGACATCACATTTTTTTAGTAGATATAGTATGCAATATTCTAAATCGATCAATCATATTTATATTTCTATTGATCTATTTTTAATAACAATATATTGTATTCATAATTATGATTATCTTGAGATAATTATAATTGGTTGACTAGTGAATACAAAACTAGAATGTAATTATCAAATTCGATTTTCCTCTTTCCTTGAAACTCTCAATTTCAGTTCAATTTGCCTTTCTAGAAATGTCCCATTAGATCGAATCAATTCATTATCATTGGCAATATTCTAAGATAATAAACATTATATAGAAATCTTGAGAATAAGTAAAAGTCATGAGAGAACTTAATTGAGGAACTATTTTCCTCAAGAGTCTCACATGACATAAAAGTTGAAATCAAAACTTTTGCCACTCTTATTATTCGTTTCATGCATACATAGTATGAAATACATATTACGGTATTAACTCATTTCCCATGGAGCGTATGTCTACACTTTTAATACCGTATAGATGATAATTCAAACATACCTAATATCTAACTTGAGTTTACATATCTACTCCATTAAAAAATCAATCATAATTTACATCTGGCATCAGACAAATAAAGTAAAAAAATGTGGGTTATTTTACTTTCAGATATAGTAAACATTATGCCTTCATCTTAACACTCAATTAAGGCGACATCTATATTTTAAGTTTGAGCTCTTGATTATCACCTAGATAATAAGCTTAAAAACAGTTTTATCTCTATTTATCCATAGTAAATAGAGGCAATTATCCATGTGAGTAGGCTAATCTCTTATATGTTTAACACACTTTCTCAATTTTATATGATACACTAAGCATTAAGATGTATAAACGTCAAATAAAGACTCATAGGCATTAATAATGAAGCACAAATTCATTAAATGTAAACACTTAAGGGAAATTACAATATTAAGTACATCAACCTCTATGTAATCCTAGAGATTTTACATGGCCACAAAACACATCTCTAGATATTAGCTTCATCATAGAATCTGCTACTATTCTATGCGTAGATATACACTATAAGTTCATATCTTTTCGTGCAACCATATCTTTAACAAAATTATACTTGGTATACATGTGTTTGGTCTTGACATGATATTTTGAATCTTTGTTGTACGCTATTGCTACTTGGCTATCACAATTAACCAACAATGAGTTTGCAGCATTCTTAGCAACACATAAATGATCCAAAAATCTCTTAAGCCAAACACCTTATTGTATTGCTGCTGATAATGCCACGAACTCAACTCCATCATGGAGAAGGCTATACATGTTTGTTTTTTACTATTCCAACATATGATGCAATTATTCAATAAGAAAATAAATCTATAGGTAAATTTCTTTTCATATAAATCTCCTCCCCAATCAGCATCTGAATAGCCTTCAAGTCGCAGATCATTTCCTTGATAATTAAGTGTATAATCAGCAGTTCCATTCAGATATCTCAATATACTTTTGACAGCTTTCCAATGTGCTTGACCTTGATTGGATTGTTATCTATTTATCATTCCAACTACAAAGCATATGTCAGGTTTTATACACATTAAGCTTCCAACAGCATTAGCATAAGGAACATATTGCATTTGTTCATTTTCTTATGGAGTCTTTTGACACATTCTATGACTCAATCATTCACCTTATGCAATAGGAGTGTATACGGGTTTATGATCTTGCTTACGAAATCGTTCAAAAACCTTGCTTATATACGTTTTTTACGAAAGAAACAATGATCTTTTCAAACGATTCCTTGAAATCTTAACTCCAAGGATGTATGCAGCATCATCCATGTCTTTTATCTCAAGGTTGGAAGATTATAAACTCTTGACAATATTAACAAACTTCATATTACTTCCAGCAATCAGTATATCATTAACATATAATGATATGATCACAAATTGATCTTTGGATTTTTTTGATATATACACAATGATCATCATTAATTATTGTAAAATCATATGCCATTATGACATTATAAAAATATATATACCATTGTCCCAACGACTGCTTAAGGTCATATATTGATCTCAAAAGTCAACATATCTTTTGGTATTAGCCTTTCAAAATGAAACCAATAGGTTATTTCATATAAATTTCTTTTTCTAATTCTTTATTAAGAAAATCAGTCTTTACATCCATTTAATGTAACTCAAGATCCATACTAGCTATTATTGCCAGAATAATACGAACTGAAGTGAATTTCACAATAGAGAAAATGTTTCCTCATAATCAATTCATTCCTATTAATTATATCCTTTCACCATAAGAGAAGCCTTATGTCTCTCTATTAAGCCATCAGCTTTACCCTTTATTAGGGCAATTTAGAGCCTCATTTTCATTTATTGGTTCATCTTCGTCTTGTGGAGCAACCATAAATGTTTTCCTTCAATGTCAAAACGTCAATGGAGAATGTACACTTTACACATTGGGAGATTATACACTTTGCACGTTATTCTCCATTATGCTCTCACTCGGATTAGATAATGATGATATCGTCTCATTAGATGGTTGTAATTGAAAATAAGTCGAATTTAATTTCTCACTTCTCATGTTACTCCTACTTGGACAAACTCTACTAAGCATGCGACATCATGTGATTCAAATTCAGTTATACTCCCACTTTCTTGCCCATCTATGAAAACAAACGCTTTTGAGTGTTCTGAATATCTTATGAAAATACTATTTTTACCTTTGGGACCCAATTTCACATATTTATGAGAGGACTCGTGAGTATAGGTAGCACAGCCCCACAGTTTAAGAAAACTTAAGGAAAGTTTTCTACCTGTCCATAACTCATATGAAGTGAAAATAACTGATTTGGAATGCATACTGTTAAGTATATAGGCAGTAGTTAATAAACCATCGCCCCAAAAAGTGATGGTTAAATTAGCATGTATCATCATGGATCTAATCATTTCCAGTAGAGTTCTGTTTCTCCTTTCCGCAATACCATTTTGTTGAGAAATATAGGGAATAGACAATTGTCTTTCTATTCATTTTTCATCACATAAATTTTTAAACTCACTAGATAGATATTTTAGTCCTCAATCGGATCTCAATGCTTTTATTTTCTTATTTAGTTGATTTTCTACCAAGCTTTTAAACTTTTTGAAACAACTTAATGCTTCGGATGTAAGAGAAATCAAATAGACATGTCTGAATCAAGTATAATCATCTATAAATGTGATGAAATAAATAGCCACATGCCTTCCTTTACATTCATTAAACCACAGATGTCAGAATGGATTAATTGCAAAGGAAATTCAACTATTTTACCTTTTCCAAATGGTTTCTTTATTGTTTTCCCTATTAGGCAATGCCCACATATGGGCAAATCGACTTTTTAATGTTGTCCAACAAGCCCTCTTTGACTAGTCTATTTATACGTTGTTGGCCAATATGACCAAATCTAACATGCCACACATTCACATCATTATCATATGAATTAGAAGATATGAAGAGGGAATAACAAATATTAATATTACCATAGTCAACATCTAATACAATAAAACTATCCAAAAAATAATTACAACCATAGTAGTTTGTATCCAAATACAAATCCACACCATAATTATGAAAGTTCAATCTAAAATCAAGTTTTACCAACACTAATACAGACACTAAATTTCAATGAATCTTCGAAGCATATAATACATCATGTAGGAACAAAATGCATCAATCACGCATGTTTAATTGGTAGGTGTCAATCCATTTTACTTCAGCTTTAAAGTCGTTTCCTATATAGATCCATTTCGTTTTAGTCAGTACTCGTCGGAATTCCATGAACGATTCTCTATCCTTCGTTACATGGTCTATTGCTCTCGAATCTACAGTCCACAAAGGATTAAATTCAATTAAGAATACATAACTTGATACATAAGCAAAATTCTCAAGGATACAAGGAGTGTTTACCTTCTTTGGCTCATGATAATCACAAGCATAGTGACATTTCTTGTTACAGTTATAACACTTCACCATTGACAACTTCTTCATTCGAAGATGCATTCCTTTTCATGTTGGTCAACTTTTGGTTTCTTTCCTGAAAAACTCACTCTCTTGCCTCTCCACCTTTTGAATGAATCAAAACGTTTGTGCTTAGAGCTTAAAGCCCCTTATGAATTAGAACCAACATAATAAATGTCAATTTCCGACTTAGCCGCTAGGAGGCGGTCCTCTTCTAGCTCAAGATGGCGCACTGCATCCTCAAAGACTTTAATGTTCTCGTTATGTGTCAAATACACCTAAATATGCTCTCAACTTTGAGGCAAGGAACGAATCACCGCTTGCACTTACTGCTAGTCAATTAGACCATGGCCAGCATCCTTTAGTTCAGTAATCATATTTGATATCTTTATAGGTGTTATTTCATGGTTTGACCATAAGACTTCTTGTAAGAGTCAAACCTTATAATGAGCTGCCTCAGTTTGGTCACCGATGTATAACCAAATCTTGTTGTCAATGCTTCCCACATTTCTTTGGCATTCTCAAAATGCCCGAACTCTCACATGACATCATTCTCCATGCTACTTAGCAATATAATGCGAGCAACGAAGTTCTTTCTTTTCCATGCAACAAATACATCATTATCTCTTTTATGTTGTGTAATGTTCCCATCTTCATGTTCTTCCATAATTAGATTAAGAGCTTCTAGTGCCTCTTAGGGTGCGTTTGGGAAAAGCTTTTGGGAAAAGCCTTTAAGGAAATGCAAAGGCTTTTGGTGAAATGCAAAAACTGTTTGATAAACTATAATTGAAAAGCGCCTTGAGAAGCAACTTTGGGGAAATGCTATTTGGTAAACACATATTTGGGAAGTCCTTTAATGCGATTAATTTAAGTTTTTATTTTTTATTTTTTAAAATTGAAAACAAAAGTAATGATTTATATATATATATTTGCACTAAGATGTATATATAAAAGAGATATATTAACAAATTCAATAACTGAGATATATTTTTATATATATATATATAGATATATTAACAAATTCAATGCACTTTGAGATGTATATATAAAATAGATATATTAACAAATTCAATGACTATTTTTTTTATATTTTTGCACCGAGATGTATATATAAAAGAGATATATTAACAAAAAGAAAGAATAATTTCATTATAATAAACATGATTATATATGCATCAAAGAAAGAAATAGGTTTTCATTGAAAATTACAAACATCCTCCTCGGGTACATTGCGGGGGCCTCACCACACTGCCAATACTTCTAGGCTTCAATTTGACGTAAAAGATGAAATCCCAGCACTTCCTAATCCATATTCTCATACCCACAAGCCATTAAGTTACCTCGACACATCTCATATCTAACCACCACGAGCTTCCCTTCACTCTTGACATCACAAATTACTTTCGAGAGTCAGTGTAACGGGACTTTTCACCAACAAAGTGATACTGAAGTAGAGCCATCATGCAATGTGCAAGAAATTCCGACTTGTTAATTGATGTTGATCAGTCCAACTGATCAAGTGATCCAAAGTACTATGACTATATATTCACATAGGAAGATCAACCAATTCAAGATTAATTCCACACTTCCGTTCGAGGCAACTCAAATTTTTTTCATTTCCCACCATCAATTTCAGCAGAATCAGGCTCTCTTCTTCGAATTCAAGTTGGGTTTTCCCAAAGCAACAAACATCTGCAGATTGAAAGCGCCAAATGGGCTTCCGAAATTAGGACAAAAACCACCGGACAAGCTTTGACATCATTCCCGACAGTGTCCGAGCGAGTGCGTAGGTAAAGGGGATAAGCTGATCAGGACTCACCGGGGCGACATACATTTTTTTTTAAAACAAAAACCAGGCAAAACAAATATGCACAAGAGTTATAAAAATCGGAATGCTCCTTGGTTGAGACATTTGATCAAACAGTTCAACTGCAAGCCCTTGGTTCAGGGCATATTGTTTCCTCGCCGAAAAATTTTCCGGAAAGACAGATCAAACCAACGTGCCCTATATCGTCAATTCACTCGACAGATCAATCGGAAAGAAATCATGGGTAAAAACCCATCAATCTCTTGGAAAGGAATTGAAGATCAAAATCCGGAAAGCACGCTTCTTCCAACTTCACAACCCAGAAAACCCAGAGAAAACTCCTCCGCAAAACAAGCGAAACGAAACCCTTAGGGAAAGATCCGGTCAAAACTCAAACTAGCGCATCTCATCAGCTCCCGTCCCACCAAAAACAGCTCGTTCGCACATCAAATCGCGCATAGATCCAATCACGAGCACCAAACATGCACACAACACTTCGAAGAAAGAAGAAAGATGCCTACCGTTCTCCTAGACTCGCTATGGCGACGGAGGAGGAGTAGGATGGCGGCGGCGCCGGCAAAATGGAGCACTCAAAGAAATCTCTCCGCCACGCTCTCTCTCACACTCGAAGAGAATGACACAAGAGAAGCGAAATTGTACAGGCAAGCAGCGACAAAAATCTAGGGTTTTCAAAAGGGTAAAAGTTGGAATTTAATAAATTTTTTAGGGTAACAAAGGAAAAATAAAATTTTCCTTTAATGAACCCTCAGCATGCCGAGAATGCTTTGAAAAGCCCAAGGCAGCCCCCAACTTGCCTTGGGCTTTCAGCCTTAGAAATGCTAGCTTTGCCATTAAACCCCTTCCAAAGTTTTTTTCCCAAACACCTTTATTTTTGCCTAAAGGCCTTTAGTCCCCCAAAGCCCCTTGGAAAGTAGTTGCCAAACGTACCCTTACTCCTCGAGCATATATTGGATTTTCATGTCATATTTCATAATTATCGTCGTTCAGCTTTTCACATTTGTTCAATTCAGTGACTATGCTCTTAGTTGCTGAAGTCATTGGATTTGAACATATCAAACACATATACACAAATTATTAATGCATATCATTTATGCATCCACTTTGCATAAACTCATCATATCAATGAATAATTTCAAATAAGGTTTCAGAATCAAAAGTCACTATGTTTTCAATCATCATCCAAAAATCCTAACTTGAAATTATCATTAATATAATCATTTATGCAAAAAATAAATTCACCAAAGTCACTAAAAATTTCTTGAACTTCCCATAAATAATTGTGAATTAACATAATAATTACAATAGTAGATAATATTGAACTTTCATCAAGTAAACATGAGATTTACACAAAATAATATATTCAGAAGAAACATATCAACATAGAAAGAAATATTTGCACCTAAAAACATCCCAAACCAATCAAAGAAAAATAATAAATAAACTCAAAAATATTCATGTATCTCATAAACTAGGAAAATCTATTTTAATCTCTTAGTAAATTCTTCTGAGAATTCTAAAGGCACATTGGTCAATCACGAAAAGACCTTTGGAGAGCTCTTATGGCTCCTCTAAGGCACATTCATTCTGCGCCATGCGACACTCAATTTGAGGGTTGAAGTATTGGGTACCTCAATTCTATAATATTCTTTTACAAAAGCTACTGCAAGCTTTTTATAATCCGGGACCATGTTAACCTTCCATAAGCAATCTAACACGACTTGCTATTCTGATGGAAAAGTGTTCATTAGGATCGGCACCTTCTGAAAATCCAACATAAGATAACCATTCTAGATGATTTCTTATATTATCTTATTGACCATGATCATGTGCGACACTATATCACCATTATTCCACCGATAATTAGCTAATTTTGTTTTCAACCCTTCAAGTTTCGTCTTTTGTTTGTCCTTTCTTGGAAATATAGGCACACATACAGAATGCATAAATGTTTCCACAACAAATGCAGAACAAAAGAAATTACATATAATCCACAACGAACAAAATTGAAAAACATATTTTCTTTTCTTTTCTTTTTTCATGGGTCAACGCTGGTCAACGGTGGTCAACTCCAGTCAATGGTCAACAACGGTCAACGAATGACTGGGTCGGGTCAACCGATCAACGAGTCAGCTAAGGGCAAAATAGTAATAATGTCGAATGATAAGGGCATAATCGTAAAAAAAAAAATAGTCAATGGCAAAATTGTAATAATGCAAAGAAAAACAAGGGTAAAAGTGTAAAAACATGCAGGTGCGTGCCACGCACACACCAATGGTTGCCGCACGCGTGCAGCGCATGAGCCTGTGGTTTACTGCCCGCGTGTGCTACGCAAGTGCCCGGAAACCGCCTCAACGCTTGCATTGCACGAGCCAATGATGCTACTCCTTCCAACCGCATGTGGCGGCGCGTTCGTGGGCCCCTAGCGGCGAGCCACCAATTGTTTTTCTCATCTCGATGAGAACTACGACCCTACACTATCAAAAATGCATTTTGATGCACGGAAAATCAAAAATGAGGGGCAAACAGTAGCGAGTGTTGGGATTTCCGTCCCCGAGTGTTCGACGGTGACATTTCTCAAAATTTTGGCCAAAAACAAACTACAAACGTCAATAATGATCGAGAAACATGAACAACATCGCTCTGATATAACGCCAATCGAAAAATATATTACCGAGACGAATATACCTTATTTGCCACAGATTAAGTATTGTTGCAGTCTGAGAAGAATTAATTGAGGCCCTGAGATTCCATTTGTCAAGAGAGAAAACACTATTGTCCAATGAGAGAAAAAAATACTTTTTGTTTTTTCTTCACAGTTTCTAATTCAACGTTCTCACTTTTCATATTTATACAACAGTAACTATACTCTCTCTTATAGGCCCTTAATTTATGGGCCAGATTTTAGTCCAACATAGGCAGAATGACATTAGAGCGCGAGGTTGTGGTTTCTGAGAAGTTTGGCAACTTCCCCGGCCATGCATTTCCAAAAGCCTTTCTCTGTATGTTTGATATAGCGACCAAAGGAAGAAAAATGAAGGAAAGGACAACAACACATCAAATGAGAGAAAAATGTCCAATCAATACCAAACTTATCAGAGTCAATTCCCAGCTTTTGGAATTATGAAACGAACTGATTGACCCTGTAATCGGTCTAGAACCAAATTGGCCGGTTTCGGGGTTGAACCTTCGTATTTTTCATTTCATGTTTCAAGGTAATTGCTCAACTAGTTTTTACTAGCAAATCTCATCTAAGACCAAAATTTTACATAAAGAGTTGGCAGAAGATAGACAAATTACAAGACCACGAAGTAAAGCATGTTTTGAAAATACCGAACGAATTCGATGACGATTGCAACGCTGTTGAGCATTGTCCAAAAGGGTTGTCCCCTGCACACAAGGCTAATCGCCATGAGAGGGTTGGGGGATATTCCTGCTTGTTAATGTAAATTCATGTAATTGCTTTTGCTCTTTCAGCAATGCACATAGCTGAACGTTGCCCACCCTTAACGAGTTTACCGACACGAAGAACAAAAGCATCAAATTTCTGCAGAAAATGCAAGGCCAAAAGGAAAACCAAAAGTAGTCCGCAAAACTGATCCTTGGAAAGAGTTTAGAGTCAACTTTTTGCATAAATGCAATTGCAGTAGCATCAAGGCTAGTTCTCAATTTGTTTAATTGTAAAAATCGTTCTAATAAACCAGTTAAGTTTAATTCCCACATTGAACCGACTCAGTTGTTCATCCGTAATAACTCCACCATTTGGGAATATAGATACTTTTACGATATCTTCAATACATCATAAGATGATTAATTATAATTAAATATAACCACATCGTAACGCGCCATAAAATTAATATACGACTTCACAACAAATCATCGTAATTTGTTATAAAAGAGTTAGTAAAAACAAGTGGGTACCGTTAACAATTAAATGGCAACGTACTTGATATATGCCAGGGGAAACAGATGAGGAAGTGGTACGATTGAGAGCGAAATTGCGAGGAACTGAATTTTAAGGGCCCCGCGGAAATTGTTCTTCGCAGTTCGGTGAGAAACCCATGGATCGGGTTCCTTGTCGATCTCAATTTTATCATTTTACCCCTCCATTCTGCTTTCAAAATCGACGCAATGGGTCAATTCAAGGTTGAAGGGGCAATTTTATTAAAAAGACTATTATTTTTTCTCTCTTAACTTTTCTCCTCTCTCTTCCAAACAACTCCGGAGGAGAAGAATTATCAACCTTCGGGATTTCAAAATTCCGCCCCCCGCATTTCCACGCTTAGGATTCTATTCCTTCCTCTACAATCTTCTTCTCGTTCCAAGACATCGATAAGCGCCTCGTCTCCTCCTTTTCAATCTTTTCCGAACCGGCCCCAGCCGCGGCCGGTGCGAGAAAAGACGGGGAGGCGTGGGGGGAGGGGGACCAGGGACAGCGATGCGGGGTAGGGGAGGATCTGTGCTTTTCTTCCGGGGCGGGATGGAGGGGAGAGGGAGAGGGAGAGGGAGAGGGAAGCGAAGCGTTTTTGGTGGGAGGGGGGGTGGGCCCCGCCCCCGTGGAATCAGGGCGAAACTTTGAACCCGGCCAATCGCCGGCCAATCGCCGGCCGCCTCCGCGACGTTGATGGCAGCGGCTCTCCAGTTATCCAAAATTCCCTTTTATCCTCCGTTCCCCTCCTTCATTCTAATCCGCAAACTTGGCCGAGATTCGCCTCGCGAGCCTCCGTCTCTTGGAGCCACATGTCGCCGCTCACCCGTGCCGCATCTTCTTTGCCGCCGGCCCCCCCCACCTCCACCGACCCAATCTCATCATGTCATCCCGCCCTTCACATTTGAAAGGAACTTCACGGGATGATGCCATTAAGTTGATGTATCGAGTAGTACGGTCAAGTTTAAATATAATGTTCACTATAGCCTTTTCATTAAAAAAATTCATTTGATTGATTTTCACGTTTTCATGTTTTAATTAGTAAATTAGCAATAGTTTGTTTAGCATTATTAAATTAATATAACTATGCGATGTGTACATCACTCAACGGAGTGATGTAACAACGTTTGTCTTGAAGAGTTTAGAAAAGTATATTTATTTCCATGTCGTAATATTTTAATTAGTAAATTAGCGCAAGTATGTTTAGCATTAATTTAATATAAAACGGCAATGCAAATTGAGTGATGTAACAACGTCTGTCAATCTGTCAATGTTGGCATTGGACCTAAAAAGACGAGAAAAGTATATTATATATATATTACAAAGAGGAAATTATGTTCATTTAATGATTTTATGTCAACATGATGTGCCGAATTGTCTCTTTCGGGATTTTTTTTCTTCCCATGCTATTTTTAGTTTTTAATTTTTTTATTTGTCGGACATTTCAAGAGCTCGTGTTGCGAACACGTTCTGAGTAAATGCTTCCTTACACCTTCAACCAAAAAAAAAAAAAAAAAAAAAGGCTTCCTTACACCATCGCACCATGAAGTGTTAGAACGGAAATATGTTTTTCTCTATAGAATGGATATAGTCATCAAAATTCTGACCAAAATAAAAAGGAATATAGTCGTCAAAATTACAAAGGAAAAATGTGCTGTTTTCCTAATCTTACTTGTAGAACTTTACAGCAACGGTGAAATTCGTCTTTTTCTCCCCTAAGCTTAGTATTAGCGATGACCATTATACTATACACGCTCATTGATGCTAACACGTTCATATCAAACATCCTAAACGACCCTTTCGCTCAAAAAGCCATGCTTTGAATCGAGTCGGAGAGTGCTGTCGTTTCTTTCGGTAAATAATGGACATGTATGCATTTGTATATTCAAGCCAAAAGTGGACTTGTCTCACCTTTGCGTTTTCCATGAAAACCCATTACAAACTTATTTTTCCAAAGGTAAATCAAAGGGGAAATAAAGTCAAATCAACCCGAGAAAAAAGATAAGGTAGAGCAGAGAAACAAACCCACTTTCTATTAAGAAAGTGGGTTTAATTAATCTTATAGTGCAATCAACTTCATCCTCGCATCAGAGAAATTTATAAAACTTCTCTCATTTTCTTATATATCCTGAACTCTAAAAGATATGTTTTTTTTTTTTTTGATATCAATGATCTGCCCTGGCACACCTTACAGGTGCTCACGGCCCCCGTCAGACACCAACTAGCAAAAACCAACGACTATACCTTAAGGGAGACTAGTACGGGACCCTACCACCCATGGCCCCCCACTTAAGTGGTAATTAACCAGTTGGGAAATCGAAGCCAAGACCTCAAGGTCGACTAAGCCCTAACCAACTAGGCTACATACTGGTAGATTTTAAAAGATATGTTTATTTTCAATTATTGAAAAGGATAACAAATTGGTCATCTAATGTTTTATTTTCTTAAATAAAAAACTTCTATAACATCATTAAATGAAAATATTGTCAAGTTTCTTTCCTTAAGTTTTACCCGCAATTAAGGATGTGAATTTTATCATTGGCTTATAATGTTGAATGAGGAATGAATATAATCGTGCACGTTCATAATGTGAGTATAAAAACCAGTACTGATTACTAATGAATATTACCATGGTGAATACTGAGAAATTAACCATCATGGCAATTGCCATCGGCGACACCACCTTCATCCTACACTCGCTTGTTCAATATCAACCAACATTAGCAAACTATAACAAGGGAAAATGGATAAAACGCAAGAAAATGATTATAAAAGTAATAAATCTATTGTATTCGTGCTAATTTGGTTATAAATATTTCAATTGCGTTAATTTAGTTCTAGACCTTTTTGCATTTTGTCGATTGAATCAATATGGCTAATTTATGCCGAAAATTGCATTGTTATTCAGCATCTTATGCGCCACAATGGCATTGACACGATCATTTTTTTTAAAATAATTTTGGGGTTTTCCATTTTCTTTTCTTTACTTTTTCTAGCCAAGGTCAGCAGCTAGCCCTTGTTGCCTAGATCTAAAAAGGGCCGCAACACTCTTGTCAGCCTCGGTTTGACCCCCCCAAAAGAAAAGAAGAAAACCAAAAAAATTATAAAAAATCCCATATTAGCATTGAGCACCGCTGATGCCCACATCAAGGATTTTTTTTATCTAAATTAGTTAAATAGACTTATTGGCAAAAAGCAAAATGATCTAAAGCTAAACTATACTCAACGTGACACATTTCCCTAACTTGTACTCATGTAATGCGTTTATCTTAAACTTATATTAGCGTGACATATTTATTTCAATTTTTTTCTAATGACACAAAAAACCCTAAAACTTGTATACACATTATACATTTATCTCAAAATTCGAGGTTAATATGTCAAATTAGTATAAATTTAGAGTTTTTTTGTGTCATAAAAAAAATTATGACAAACATGTTGCTGTGTGTATATTTTAGAGTTTATGGATGCTTTTTTTTCCTTTCCTTTTTTTATAGTTCTTTTATCAAAACGCCGAATATAATGTGAACTGACAACACAATGGTCCAACTTCGCATTGTGAACACAGCAGCCTTACATCGATCGGATGACGAAGAAATCTTTACTTTAGTAATCATTAACTAAGACCAGCCCCTCCTTACAAGTTACAATTTAGATTTGTCGTGGGTGGGGGGGAAGTGAGATTCCTTTCTTAACAGCCGATGCAACCGAATCATGTGCCGGGCACGGTTCCCTATTCCACTTTGCCTGGCCCCTCCCTCCTTTGACGGGCAACTTTGACCAGTCAACTCACTGGGCCCCGCGTACTAACGGAGCGGCACCCCCCGCCATCAATTCTGCACTTTGTGGCTTATTACCATTGGCTCTCCTTTAATTTTGCGATTTATTAAATCCCCCACTATGACTAATATACGTTATTGTAATTAACAGGAGTGGTGTCAGTGTTAGGATAGTATTTATCGAGGAATCGATGTTTTATCTTTTCCTTGATGAATTTTAATATTTTAAAGAGGTGGGCCAGGTCCATAGGATCCGAGAGATCTTCGTTTGGTGCTGTGGGAGTGGGATCAATCATTGCGGCCTTATTGTTTTCCCGCTCCAGACAGACGACGACGACAGGTCAACATTCTTGTTGGTGTCGTTGGATTTCCCTCCAATCCAAGAATCTTGGCCTCGAAATGGTGAGATACTCGCCGTTTAGATGACAAATGTGGCCAAATTTGAGCCGTCCGATCCTGATTGATTGGCCTATCATCATGTCGAGTGGAGACCGCTGAGGAACTGCTTTTCGTGTGTCCTCCTTTGGATTTGGAGTTCGCAAACCATTCGAATGAACTTCTGCTTGGGACTCCTTCGTGAAATATCCGATGTTGAGAAAATGATCACTAGGTTGACAGAGAATGAAGTAGTAGACAACCAAATTTTCGCACGATTCGCTCGTTCCATCTATGTTTCGCATTTAAAAAAAAAAAAAAATCATTCAAATCTACATAATTTGTTGGTCGGTCAATTGATCCAAAAATAAAATATATGAGATGTTACAGGAACTTATATCGTATGCGCTGATATCATCCGACTACCTATTTTCATCTATTTTCATCATTTCGTTTTGACGATTACCACGGTAGTTTGGTAGAACAAAGTGACTTCTCTTCTTAAGTTTTATATATTAGGGCTGCATGACCCTAAAAATACCTATTTAGAAAATAGTGGTGTCTTATCCAACCATTTCATTTCACCGTTTCTTAAGTTCTATATCATCCAATTATTTCCTTTCATCATTTCGATTTGACAATTACCATTGTAGTTCGGTAGAACAAAATGACTTCTCTTCATAATTTGTATAAAGTAGGACTGCACAAATCCTAACACATGCCTATTTAGAAAATTGCACCTGGATCCTTCTCAAGGGACCACAAGAGCACCGAAGCAAGCAAATTCCATGGTGGGCTTGAAGACGTCGATGGGGGTGGGAGGGGAGGCGGGGTGCAGATCATGAATGGAGAGAGTTCAAGATCCTTTACCTCTGTCACCACTGTCCCCTCGCATCATCATCAGTCAACATCACCAGAAGCCTCCGCCAATGAAATGATCAAGCTCTTTATTCTGGACCCACCAAAGAAGGAATATATATACTTTTGCTTGTTGCTTATTTTTCAAAATACACTAGAAAAAAAAATTGAAATGATACGATATTGATTTTTATTGGGATGTTAGCCATCTGCAATGAAAGATTTCCTTTTTTCCAATCATGTAACAAGACGCAGCAGCACTTGTACAAGCAAGGACAGAAACAGACGCACCTACTGCCTTACTTCAGAGACCCAAATCTTCACGCGCATGTTTCTTTGTTTCCATTTTCTTAGTCGCGGTCTGATCCTCTGTGTTTCTTTATTTTCCTCCTCTTTTTTGGCGCTTATCTTATGTTTTCCGGAACACGAGGTTCGTGATGGGGTCCTCCGGCAGCTTTGGCGATCGAACAGGGAATGTCACTGGTGCCTAGGGGTGGGGTCAATGGGGTCCACAAATAGTTGAATCCTCGCGACCGAGAGAGAGAGAGAGAGAGAGAGAGAGGGACAGTAATCATCACATACAGTGATGGATCACAGATGATTCATGTGTTAAAGCTTGCTCTCGGAGAAAGCATCGCAAAATTCCAACACCGATCTTCTTTCTTGCAAACAGCGGCGGGACTCTCTCTCTCTCTCTCTCTCTCTCTCTCTCCCCGTTGCTTTATATATCAGACCAGTCTGCTCAAGGATCTCCTACACAACATTTGATCTCTCTCTCTCTCTCTCTCTCTCTCTCTCTCTGTGTCGTGCCCAAATCATAAGTTCGGGTTTGCCTTGTTCAGTGCATGCATGGATCCTTCAAGTGGAACAAACCAGGTATTCTAGGAAGCAAGAAACATTTCTGAGCTGCTCTTGTTTAGCTCATCTCAAGTCAATCTTTCTTTGTTTCTTTCTTCTCTTTTCTTTTCAGATGGGTTGTGAGATCTAAGCTTTTTCAGTAAAGAGAGAGTAGTGTGATCAAGAAAAATTGGATAGGTTAAAGTACTTTTTTGTCTGCCACCACATAGTTCAGTCATAAATCCATGTTTTCTCAAGACTGTTTTTTGTCACCTTAAAATAACAGAGCTGTGTGCAAAAATCACCTCCTTTGAATCTGATATTGATCAAGATGCTTCATTTGGATGAAAAGTGAGGAAGCAAGACAAAGGCAAAGATGAAGACTCCAACTTTAAAAATTTGGACAGCTGAGAAAAATATGGACTAGAGAGTTGCTCACCACCGTGAGAAAAGTATCCAGCCCATTTCTTCTCTACGCTTTAAATATTATAAGCAAGAAAAATATAGATGGGTGTTTTTATCCTTTTCACGCACAACTGAGAAAATCCTTGACTTCATCCATCTGATTTGTTGTGTTTTCCGGTCATGCAGGAAATGGGAGCTCATTCATTGGAAAGCATGTTGATATGCCCTAAACCACAGCAAGATCAAAGGAAGCCAAGGCCTCAGCCAGAAGAGGCTCTCCACTGCCCGAGGTGCGAGTCCACCAACACCAAGTTCTGTTACTACAACAACTACAGTCTCTCGCAGCCTAGGTACTTCTGCAAGTCCTGTCGAAGGTATTGGACCAAAGGAGGGACCCTGAGGAATGTTCCTGTGGGTGGAGGGTGCAGGAAGAACCGTAGGTCCTCGTCCTCATCATCATCCAGAAGAGCCCAAGACCAGGGAGGACCAATCTCAACGTTGATCAACAACAATGATTACGACACCCCAAACCCATTTACTACCTTGCACTCTCTAACTTATGATCAGTCCAGTGATCACATGTCCCTTCCATTCCTTGGGCTCCACAAGTTCCCATACCACCTTGGGCCTCATGAGCTGAGCCATGATATCCTCTCCTATGCCAACAGATCAAAGAACGGCCATGGTGACCTGAATGGAGGCTTTCTTGATTCACTGAAGAACGAGTTTGGCTTGCTTGAGAACACCCAGAATAATGTTAATGACAGTCATCATCGTCAGAATCTGTATTGTGGGTATGGATCAGATGGGATGAACAATAACATGGGAGATCCAGTCGACAGTGGTGGTGCTCCATCATCATGTGATCATGAAATGATGAGCCCTGCTGGTTCTGCAAATGAAGCTCTTGGAGCGACATCAATGAAGCAAGAGCTGTTGTGTTCTGATAGAGACGGCGAAAATAGGGTTTTGTGGGGTTGTCCGTGGCAGATGAATGGAGATCAATATCACGGGAATGGTGTAATGGGTGATGTTAATTCAGGGAGGGGAAGTTGGAATGGTCTTGGTTCATCTTGGTATGGGCTTCTTAATAGCCCTCTCATGTAGTGTCGTGTCCTACAGTTTCAAATGTTCAAACCTGGAAAAGAATGGCAGTAGATTAGAATGTTTTGTTCTTGCTGTGCATGATCAGGCCCAACTGAATCATCTCGGGAGTTCTTCTTCTTTTTTTTGAACAACGGGAGTTCTTCTTCAGTTTTATCTTTTCTTACATCTTTTGATTTCTCCTTAAAATGTGCTACTGAAATGGTGAGTTTGTCTGAAATCGGTCTGGAAGGAGCATGTCCTGTCATTCTTCAGTGAAGAAAAGAGAATTGAGTAGTCTTCAGAATGATTTTACATGGTCTGTTGTGCAGTCTGAGTACTCTGAGACTTCCATTGATTAGCAGAGTTTGTAGCCCTGACTTCAGATGATTAGCAGAGTTTTTAGCACTTCTTCTACAATGGTTGCAGGTTTCAGAATTGAAGCGGGCTGGTAAATACATCATTTTTTTAATCCATTAATCGATTATTAGCACCATTTTCCATGTGATGGTGGATAAGTTCGGAAATTTTATCGTCCACCAAACAACAGATTATTGTCACTACTTACATTTTATCGCGACTCCTATATAAAATATCATATCATATTAAAACTTAAAAGCTTTACAATCAACGAGCAAGATTTACTCTTTTTTTGATTTGACATTTGTGGAGAGGCTGAGAGTTCGTTTTCCTAAGTTCTTTGGAAATATCCTTCATTTTCTTTGTGGTGGGGATTTTTTGAAGGTCGAGCTAACACCAATATCAAGGTGGATTTTGCTTCTAATACCGGATATAACCTGGAAACAACTGTCAGTGGTTTTCTCCGACACTATTTTGAATTCTTTTTAAGTTCACATTTGATGTGAAAGTAGCTTATTCATAATTTTGAATTTATTTGACCACTTCACAAGAGAGAGAAAGAAGTATAAAATATGATATAATTATTCCGTAACTATTATGTCGGATGAATTAATTTACAATTTAGAAGTCATGTGACACTTGGATTCAACTACATATGTTCATGGACTTGTCCTTTTACAGTTTTTTAAGGTAATCTTCTGTGTATCGATCTTACAGCGCATCGCCCAATTGAATTATTGAGAGTGGATATTTCTAATTAAATGAACTAGGCCATAGGTAAGAAGAGATCTGAAATTTCTCGAAAGGAACGAACGATCTTGTCGGTCTAGTTCTGTGCATCCCACGGCACCAGTACCGTGGGCTACAAAATCCAGAATCCAGATGCGACAATCGTCTGGACTCCCTTGTTCATTTTCTTTCATTTTCTATGTTAAAAGAATAACTCCCACGTCCCTTCAATTTCCATGTGATCCTGTTCTTCCAGGCTTTGCCGTTTTCAAATGTACCCCACAGAGTCGACCCGGACCGTCCGACCAGCAGTCACATCTAAAAATATAGGTGCCAGAGAAAACGATGGGTGCCCCTTCTTGGTTTCGATGCAAAGAACCTGGTAAAATATCGACCCGTAAACGATGGCATCGCAAGTCCAAGGTGTCGGCAACAAGCACTCTGCGCGCATTAATGACACGGAATGCGACTTCCCCTGCGCTTAGCTGAGCGGAGATTGGACGCCTCGCCTCCCTGGTCGAAGAAAAGATGTCAGCGCCACCGTAATGCCACCGACCCCCTCTTCATTATTTTCATTTGGTTTGAATTTTGGGTTCACCTGCCTAGACTTTAGGAGCTCAGTGAGCGGAATTCTTAGAGACACGAGGAGAAACCCACGGTCACGGCCAGATGCAATGATGGGCACTCGCGCTATCAGGGGTGATCAATTCTTGGTCAAACTCTGGAATCGGGATCCAGGAATCCGACCGGATTCGGATAGGTGCAGTAGTCGAGTTTAAAGGAGAGAATGCCTTAAATTTCAAGAGAGGTGAAGGAGATCCGGTGAAAGGGAAAAAGCGAAAGAGGAGAGTAAGTGTGAGCATTGTGAGACGAAAGGGAAAGGCCGAAAGATGAGATGAGGTGTATGTGAGATATTTAAAAAATAATAAAAACAAATACAAAACAATGTTTGGTCCACTTTCCCTCTTTGAACCGGGAATTAAATCACTCGGACATTGGTTCCATTTTAGGAACCGGAAGCAAACCCAACCAATCGATTCAATCTAATCCGAGCAATTCCCAGTTTAGTCGGTCCATCTTACTCGTCCCTACGTGCTTTAGTTTCTTCTAGCCTGCCCTTTTTAGCATACGAAAGAGCATTGTGCATATAGCCGCTCGCTTGTGTATAAACCTCTTTGCGGGTAGCTACTCAGCAACATCTAATAAGCTTGATGAGTGGTTGCGGTTATCGTTTACATGACAAGGGATTTAAAACTTCATGAACGATTAGGATTAGCTCGATTCATGATTGTGGTTATCTGATAAGGAACCTGCATCGATCTACGGTACTTCTTGATAAGGCAGTAAACCATTTCTCCGATGTGCGACCAATAATCCGTTGTGTTGGAGCTACGCAATGTTTTTGTTCATAAGGAAATGACCACTGAAGTTAGCGATTTTGCTTTGGCTAGTCTAGTGTCGAGGTTGGTAAAGATCACGCGAATCCAGATACTAGTTATCATGATTTTGCTTCTGGTGAAATCATGATATTGACCATGCAGAGCTGGCGTGGGTGCTGAGGTATCGAGTCTCGGGGATGGGCACAGCTGAGGAGTACTCTTGCTCGAATTGTTCGCTGGGAGAAGGCTGACCGGCGAATTATTCTGAGATGAAGTGAACCTGGACGAGTATGCTAAGATGGCGTTGCCTAATTGTATCCTAGAGTTTGTGGACCAAATGATCCTGCAAGAGGTCTTGGAAAAGTTTGGAGCGGCATGGTCAGAAGAGTCTTCTCGACAAAAAACGAACAAGAGAGCCGTTTTTAGTGGATTTGCTTTCGATCCAAGATGAAAGACACAAGATCATCTGCAAAAATTATGCATTAATCAGAGGATTTTACTCCAGATAATGGGCTTGTGCCTGTCGATATCGTTGGTGTGACATGCTACGAATGGATTGTGGAAGGCTTCTTCTTTTTCCAGCGTCTCCATCAAGCTGGCCAGCCTCCAGCATATGTCAAGGGTCCTTCCTTTCGATCATATCGATGTGGAAAAATCAACAAAAAATGAACACTGGCCATGAGAATTATCAGTGGAAACGAGACTGATACCAAATAAATGAAACGGAAAAAAGTAAATAAGATTTTGCACGTGATTCAATTGATGTGATATGCTTAATAAAGAGAGTAACACCAATTCAATTACAATTACAATGAAGCCACTCAAACCCGCGAAACAATCGCTCAATCTTAATAGAATAAATAAATTTTAAAGCAAACTTCTTATCCAAAATTTTCTCAAAATGATCGTGCGTCAATTTGATGTGGGAGCCAAAATTCTTCAACAACTCGAGGCATTTAAATTCAAAAGAAGAAGCCATTCAGTCAAAGCGACGTGGCCGAATCACGGTCCGATACGAAGTCCGTGTTGAGACTTTCCAATTTCAGGCCGTACACTCCAACACGCACCCGGAAATTGCCGGTTTCACATCCACTGTTCGCCCGTCCGTGACATGGAAACCAGAGGTCCGATTTTCGCCAGACCACAAGCAATCCACGCACTCCGGTCTCGGGTTTTCCATACGCACTACATTTGGGTTCGACTAAGTTTGACAGGTTTGAATTCAAGACATAAATTTTATCATAGTTCATTAATGCACATCTCACAAAGAACGATAGAAGGATGAATGTCAATTTAATTGCACTAAAGCTAATTTCTTTAACTATATACGCAACAGAGTTATACTCATCAGCACCTGAGTATGGCATTTTCAGATACTTCTTCAGATCATAGTATAGGCATAAAATTCTTTCTTTAGTAAATATCCCTGTAGAATGAAGAACTTCGAAGTTGTAAATCACGTAAAACGACTAGAGAAAGTCAGAAGCCATTTTCACATAGTGAAGAAAACATCATAGGGTATCAAGTTTTCCTCGGAAGGCAGACAACAACAAGAGCCTGCACTTGCAGCTTCTAATTCTAGGACAGACATTGTATACGCAGAAAGAAACAGCATAGAGTTCAGCATTCCAGCAGCATGGGAGGAACGGGTTTGAGTATCGAAAAGAAATACAAACACCTAGGTCACCGATGGAACCGAGTAATTGAACGTCTCAAATCCATGGTTTTCGCCCAGAAACCGGTTAAGCAGAATGATAAAGTCTCTCTCCCTAACCGATATCCTTCTATCCTAAGGCATAAAGTCATAACTGTATGCAACTTTGCATACCATATCCCGAAATGGCCACCGCCAAGACATATGTACTCAACGGGTAGGCCGTACTAAGCAACCTGTGCAGTACTTCTGCCGCTGCAATCCTGAGAAGATCCGAGCAATGACTCCAAAGCCAAAACAATCGCTCCTCTTCAACTTGCTGGAGAAGGGAAAAAATATTCAGCGAGTAAATATGCAAATGCACTAGTGTTTATTGCAGCAAAAACTAGCAAGCAAGCATTACCTTGACTCATACTCTCCTATTTTTGTGGTTTTTTCCAGAGTACTCCTATCTTCTTCAGCATGTTCCCGTTCTTCTTTTTCAGCATATCGTCATCCATGTCTTCGGCATAAGGTGAGCTCATCCTGCCTGTTACAGGATCGTAACTGCTGTCCAGAGAACCGGTTCTGTCCATAAACTTCCCGTTGTTCCCACTTGAAAGCATCGCCGCAGCTGCCTCTGCAGCTTTCCTCCACTGATCAGACTGCACCTTTAACCTTCGTAACTCACCCTCCATTTCAGTACTTGTTGCCTGTGCTGCCTCAAGCTGCTCCGTTACTCTTGCTGCTCTCCGGTTGCTCTTTTCTGCCTCCTCCATCATGAAGCTAAGCTTCGTGAGAGCCTCTCTTTCTGCAGCTCTTGCTGCTTCTACTTGCGAAATCACCTCATCATTCATCTTAGCCTTGTCAGTTTCCCTCTTCTTGAGCTCCAGCTTCATTGTTTTGTTCTCCTCTGATATATGCTGTAGTTCCGTCTCCTTATCCATCAGATTTGCTTTCACTTCTGAGAACTCCTCCTGAAGTTTCTTCAGCTCCCTTTCCAGTGCGGATTCTTTCTGGAGGGACAGGGTATTCTCGAGCTTTGAACTTAGCCCCTCATTCTCTTCTAGAATGCCCTGCAGTTCAGTTTCTTTATCCATTAGGTGCGCCTTCAAATCTTCAATATCAGCTCTTGCCTTGTTCAACTCTGCCTCCAACGAGGCCTCTCTGGCACCTGATGCAGATTTCATCTGCTCCATCAGTTCATAAGCACTCTTTATTTGCACAGTGCTCTCAGCATGGTCTTCACGGTGTTTGCTTTCAGCAGCTTCAAGTGCAGACCTCAGATGTCCAATCTCATATCTAAGGGTAGAAAGCTCTTCTTCCAGCTGGTTGGCTTCTTTGGTCTTCTGATGTGGGCCAGTTTCCAGCTCTAGATCCTTTTCATCTGAAGGATTTGGAATCTTGTTCCCGCCAGCATGTGCGAGGTCTGTTTCAAGTTTGCTAACCAACCCTTCGAGTAAGTTCACATGTTCCTTTGACTGATGCAGCTCAGAAGTAATTGAACTGTAAACTTCCACAGCTTTCATCCCATCCAACCTGAGTGCTTCCACAGTTGCTTTGGCGGTACCCAGCTGCAACAGGGTTTCATTAACGAGTGCTTGGGCCTGTGCTTCTGATTCCTTGCAATCTTTAAGCTGGGTTTTCATGTTCTCTACCAGTGACAGAGTGTCGGCCAGATTCCCTTTCAAGCTCTGGAGCTCCATATTTGCTGATTCTGCATTCTTTGTTTGAGCAGCCTCAGATTGTGCAACCATTTCCAGCTCAGTTTTAAGCCTCTGAATCTCATCCAAAGCTGATGCTAGTGCAGCCGAGTCAACTGATCGCTGCTTCTGGATAACCTCAAGCTCAGACTGCAATGCTTGTTCCCGTTCTTCTGACACTCTTCGAAATTCGGTTACATGAGATTCCTCAGATGCAGAGAGCTCCAGAATTCGCTCCTGTGAGTCATCAACCTTTGAAGATATGTCACATAACTGCTTCTTGGATTCCTCTGCATCTTGCAAGGCTTTATTCTTGCAAGATTCAGAAAAATTTAGCTGGTCCTTGGTTTTCTTCAGCTCCTCCTGAAGTTGCAAAATCTGAGATTCCAACTCCGATATTCGAGATGGACGTTTTTTCTGGATCAAAACAAGGAGAAAGTACGCAGATGATTAATTCAAAACCTTCATCTAAATATGCTAGGCAACAGCATCTATTCAGCTTCTTTCAGTATTTATAATGTGACACCGTGTCGGTAGAGAAAACACTAAAGCCTTGATCGCCATGGAGGCCAGCACTAGCCAAGGAAAGATCAATGAAAATAGATTGTGAACAGAAAGTGAAGCACTGGCAAGCTGCATTAATTTATCTAGATTCACAGTAACTTGCCACATAGAACGGGAGAGGAATTGGTTGAATCAATCTGAGAAAGTACCTCGGACAGCGGGCTTCTAGGCGACCTGCGCTCAACCACCTTGGGACTTCTTTCTTTTGGCGTTCTAGTGGCTTGATTTGAAGAAGTTGCAGAATCAGCTTCCAATGTGGTTGCCTTCAGCTGGCGTACAGCACGGGGAGAGACTCTCTGAGGGACTTCTAAACCAGTTCTGCCATCAGAAGATATAAAGGCGCACACCCAAGAAAAGCATGTCAATGGTCGCAGACATAAGCAAAGGAAGAAACAGTCTCTCCAAGCAGGGAACATGCACATTCAAAACATTATGTGAAAAACTGATTCAGGTAAAGCAGGCTGCTTGTAAGTGCCTTGACACAAGTTCATATTAGAAGCCAGCATATCCATAGATTTAGCTTCACAACTAGGATCAGGAACCTAGAGTGACAGATGAGCTAATTGAGTCATCACAAAGTTTAAGCCCAGTAAATGGACAAACCCAGAAGAAACCCGAATTTAGAGGTTTTGGCATGCACTGCATGGGTTCAGAAAATCAGTGTTATACTGGTTTTAAATCACACATCGGCGCCCCACCTGTCCCCCAAAAAAAAATTCTGAAGAAGTCAATAAGCATACGGCAATTTCTCTTCATAAAAGCATATCAATAACGTCATGAAAGCCATAAAAAACTGAGTGTATTCATAATGCTTGCCATCAACATTTGAGGAACCAAACAATTAAGCAAAGCAACGAGAAAGCTTGTATCCACCCACCACCATGTGCTTAGGGAAAATTCTAGTGCTCTACTTATCACTGCATGAGCTCTAAACGTCTTGACTACAGCACCTGTGGACTTTGGATGGCCTCGCACGACATCAACTTACAGCAAGATATGAGACAAGCCTTTTCTTGATGCTGAATAGGCTTAAAGACAAGGAATTTTCACCAGCTTGAAAGGGTTGTTCTAGGAGCAAGTACTCAGCGAAATGGATGGTAAATCTTTAAAGAAATAAGAAAGACAAAGCCGATTCTCCAAAGGCCAGAATCCCGAACATATATGAAGCACAGTTCACATCCAGCTCAGAGTTTCAGAAATGGTAAGAAAGATCAGCACTGATAAGTCAGTTACCATACAGGCATTTCGAGTTTAACCAACCAGCAAATATGATGAAAGAGAAGAAATTAAAGGAGGGTCCAAAGTTACCTCGCTTTTGGGGTCTGCATGGTTTGACCTCACCCACAAGTCACAGAGGCTAAAATGGCAAAAACCGGAGGATGTAATGCCTTCACAGAGCCAATGCTGGCCTGACCCACAAAGAGATTTTACCATTTCAACCCCAAAAAGAAAAAAATCACAGGAGAATCCAATGTGATGCCATGAATGGTACGTGATCAAGAAATTAATAGGGTCATGGGGGGCATGTGCATGTGCATGTGCTCTCCATCCATCCAGGAATTCATAAAGCCAAAAGGATGTAACAACCAAGAAACAACTTAATGCCCTCAAAAGGCATGCCATAATTAATATCTCCCACAGAAAGTCCAAGAAACAATCCATAAATTAACCAAGCAGCGCTGCGTAATGTCATCTCTGCCCCTCCCATGCTTTCCCCAATCCAACCATGGAGAGAGACCAGAGACAAACACCCATTATTGCAGTAACCAACCACAGTGGACCTACCGCGCAGAGACAAACGGCGACCAAAATTACGCAAAGACCCTCGATCCTTCCTTGTCTCACGCGTCAGTGGGAAGAGGCAGTTTCGTGAACTGCGCGACGACGGAGAAAAAGTTTTCAGTTTTCACCTCCATCTCTGCCGCGATAGCAGGGTAATGCGATGTGAGGTGGTGTGGGGTTCGCTAGAAATCTTGAAGCGAGTCAAAAAGAACTCCGCTTTTTAAACACGCCGCTAATAACACCTGATTATGTCCGAGGGAAATAGAAAATGTTTTCCGGGAAAAAAAAAAAAAACCAGAGGGAGCATACTATTTTCCCGCATACGGATCTGAAAGGAAAAGCGCGGAGAAAAGGCAGAACCTAACCCGACCAGAAAAAGGGGGTAGAAAATGCGGATAATTTTTGGCAAGTACTACTCTACTCAATGGCTTTTCGGTCGAGTTTTGGACCGAAGAAAAAAGGCACGAAAAGGCGAAAACGCAAGCAATGTAGGCAAAATGCTTTCGAAATTTAGCTAGCGGATGTTCGAGCTCAACCTCTGCAACCCAAAAAACGCGAAGCTTGCACAGTGAAAAGGGAGCTCAAAAGGAACATCATGGGCAACGGGGGACAAAAGTGAAACCTGAAGTCCACGTACAAACCGAAACTCTCGACCCTTTGCTCACTCGTAACTAAAGAAGACAAACCCATTATGCTTCTTCTGAAGAAACCGCAAACGAGAACGCAAGTTTCCATTTTTACTTCTGGGTCCTTCGACCGCGGGGGGAAAAATAGAGAGAGAAAGAGCCGGTGAAGCGAGTAGAGTCGAGTCGAAAGCACCGCACATTAGCAAAACAGTAGATGGTTACCGGAGCGAGAGGGGGAGCGGGCCACGCTGTTCAAAGGCGAGGGAAACCGGCCATGGAAAGGAAATGCGAGCTTCTCTGCTTCTGCTTATGCTTATGCTTATGCTTCGTTTGGCTCTCGCTTCTTGCTGCTTCTTCTGCTTGTTGCTTCTTCTTCTTCCTAGCGCGGTTCTCGAGGCGCTTTCGCTTTCTGCTATTTTGAATTTTTTTTCGTTTTCGTTTTCTTTTTCTTTTTTTTTTAATATATGGAGCGTAGTGGGTGAGAGTGTAGGACTGGTGAATGGTGAGATAGACACAGGGGAATCTACCTTTGTACTCTCAGAAATTTCGCTGCACGACAAATCATACGCCGCTGGGATTTTTCCTGTGCATTGCCATCTATTTTAGATTCATGAGATTGTTTCTATTGAGGAGGGGGTCAGCGATTCTAGACTAAAATAACATTGACACCAATACGTGACCTGATATAAGACGACCCATCGATCCATCGTTTCTGAAAAAAATAAAAAATTCCAACGTGTTGGTGGCATGTCGGATACTAAATTTATTTTCTTATCATTTTTATGATTATTTTTAATCAAATTAATTTAATTCAAATTCATAAATAAATAATAAAATAAATCTAAAATAAATTTGTACTAAAAATATAAATCCACCATTTTTTATTGTTAATTGTTTCAATTTGACAAATTCAACTCTATTCCAATATTTTATGAAATTTTGAGAAAAACATAAATAATTTACATTGTAAACTCACGTGTCAAAGCTTGTCAAAAAAGCTTGTCGGAAGATAAAATAATATTAAGTTTAATTCTTTCTCGTTATTATTATTATTATTATTTTACGTATTTATATTTTGACCCTTTTTTATTCATTTTTTTTTTAAAATTAACCATGTGTATATCATAATTCCGAATTTGCATATTGGAATTCCAGAGCCGCATATTAGAGAGTGTTAGGAGAGGTTCCAACACTTATTGGCCAAGTGTCGGAGAGTAATCGAACATGTGCCAAGGTATTCGGCATGACACGAAAATTTCAAGAAAATGCCGGTACTTCATAGATTCTAAATTCTATATGAGATTCACTTGAAACCTAGAATAGGTGTCTTGAATTTTTGAATTTGAAACGTACTATACATATCTTGAAACTCAAAACCTACCCCACATATTCAGGATCGGTTTTAGGATCCATCAGGCTCCACTCATATTATAAATTGAATAATTACAATTAATCATCACATTTGATGATTACCACTTACTATTAATCTACTTATAAAAACTTATATTTAAAAAAATATAAAATATTAACAGAATAAAAGTCTCAATTATAAAATGAAAAATCAAATTAGTGTTTTAAAATCACACACTCATCATCGAATATCATGAAATGCTGCAAAATCGCATTAAGATAAACATTGGGAAAAATATAAAAAACTTGTTGTAGATTTTACTTACCTATAAATCAGGACCAACCCATTGGAAACAAATTATAATTTTTTGAAATTAAAACCTACCAATTGAAACAAATTATAATTTTTTGAACTTGAAATTCACCTTACATATCTTAGATGTTGAAATTCCTACTAGCTTGGCTTTTTGATTCCAAGTTCTACCCTAGAACTATATTTACCCCTGCTAATGAATGGTTCATCTAAATAAAAAATAACATATTGATGTCTTGTACATGATTGGTGCTAATTTTTTTTTCACACCTCAATTTTTCTAGACATTAATATAAGATAATTCTAATCTCTATAATTAATTCAAACAATAGTGATAAAAATAACAAGTATGAAACTAAGTTATACAAAGTCCATTAACTATAAAAAAAAAGTCATTGCGTAATTATTTGAGAGATATATTCAATACTGCATTGCATGATAATAAAAACTTCTTATGGTACGAGAGTACAGACATTGAGGAAAAAGTTCAATACAACGAGAGCCTCCTACTTTGAATATCTAAATATCCCAATGGCAAATAAGATCCCAAGAAGATTTAAATTCAAGGACTTCCGTTTTTATATTATGTGAAATTTTACTGGATTTTAATTAATTATTCTGAAAACTTAAAATGTTAGATGAAAATGAAATTTTGTAATTTTGTATTTACCTATTCTAATAATAATGAAGAGAAGCATAAGAAGTGAAATCCTAAGACAAATAGAAATATCATTTGCAATATAAGACGCGTGATCGTTTATTATTATAAAATTAACAAGGTCCATTCGAGGATTTTCAAATTAAAGCGATGAACATAGAAAGTACTTCACAAATTAGCGGGCACAGTGTGGGAAATAGCTTTTCTTTTTTTTTTTTTTTTTTTCTTTTCTCACTTTCACAGTGGGTTTTTTTTTTTTTTTTCTTTTTGGTCGTTCACAGTGGAGATTGAAAAGTGAAAAGTGGCTTTTCATTCGCAGGATATTTTTCTGTTTAAAAAGGAAAATTCAAGCATAGCAGTTGGAGAAAAATCTGACGGGTCGCTCTAATGTCTTGTCGAAAGTGACAAGAGGAGCCTTGCCAGGGGTGATTTTGAAACGCAGTATGGTCCAATCTAGACACAGTTTCTTTTGGTTTCCATGGTAAATCCGTTTGGTTCCGACGTATAAGCACTCTTTTTGTCGTTAGGCCCGTGTCGCTCGTGCTGTGAGTAATGAGCCTTCCACGTCACGTCGGGCTTGACAAGTCGTACGTACAATTCATCGTTTACCTTGCAGCCTCATTCGATATGTCACGAGCTTCTCAATCGCTCTGGCCTTAGAAAGCAAAAAGCTTATATATTGATGATAGGATCAGAGCAACAAGTGAAGGCCATCGTCATGGATATTTCAATTTCTCCAATCCAAGGTCTCAAAAATGAGTAAAATCTAAAGTTGTGGGTACTGCCTCATAATAGAATGTCAAAGAACTAGAACCGAGCACATATTGGATATTGTGACTCGAAACATCACATGCTCTAAATTTGATAAACGCTAGCATAATCCTTCACCAACAGAAAGGTCACCTCTCATTTCCCCAATGGCGATACTGCATCGAGACCACGCCTTAGATAAGCCATCAGCAACATTTTCTGAACAAACAGTAATAAGTTCTCCACAAACATCATTAACCGACCTATATGTATGATTACGGCTAATGAAGTGCACGAACACTACTGTATCACATGTATATGGTACATGATTAATGAATTACAGGCTTAAGGGGATGAGCTCTCAGCTTGGACAAATCCAGATTGGAATCAAGCTCCTCATCTAGTTCTCCGACAACGCTTCTGCAAACACAGGACATGGAAAAGAACTATGAAAATATGTACATCAACAGAGCTTACTCTGAAGTAATCACAGCACTCAAGTAAAGTAGAAGGCAAAAATCTGTCTTCTTCTTTCTGCTTGTTACTTTGAGAAAGAAAAGGTAAAGAAGAAAGAGGTGGAACTGAGATGGAGTTTGTCATTACATGTTATCACCCCTTATTATGTAAAGACCGAGCACAAGTTGCTGCACGCCTTCCTGCAGTAAACCGGAATGTTATTCAAAAGAAGGGCTAAGTTTTCCAAAATATAAAAACCTGAAAGAGGGGAAATAGGGAATGTAGAAAGACCTTTGTGGAGTAAACACGTTCATGAGATTCATCAAGAATGATATTTGTTGCCTGGTCATAGCCCTTTAAGACCCCCTAAAGAGATTCAAAATATTGCAATCATTCTCAGCTCTATAATGACAAAAATAGAAGTGGTAGCTGTGAAACATACCACAATGTTACGCCCATCATTTGTAATGACCGATATTGTTTCTGCATACAAAAAATATCCGATATAAAAGCAAAGCAAGGAGCAAACCTTGAGAAATTGAGTGGAGTATTTTTAAGGAGAGCAGAGAGCAGATATTCCCGAGTCACTTTTAGGCATTTAGCTTTCTCATTTCAACAGGGCACGAGTCGACATTCTCTGAACTCATCTAACGAGCAAAGACGAGCGTGATTAATGCAAGTTCAACGCTGGAAATGAACAGAAAAGCGCCACATGTACCTGTATGATCATATACTAGACAGTTGATATTCAACACAATTATTACTTTTCTTGCATAGCCTTTACGCATCTAATAGATACATCACTATAAGCTGCAAAACTGTTCATATGACCATATGAGAATGCAAGTGGAAGCCTCCTTTCATTTGTTGATTGAAAACTGAGACCAAGCTCAAGGCTCATTTTCCTAAGCCTGACCCCGCTGTCCCTTTTAGACTCCTATTCATATGTTCTAAGTTTCTTATCCTCCCAGTTGACAAGGTTAAAGCAAATCAAGCGAGAAACTGAGAAGGTAAGTCGATAGACATACGGTCTACGAGAGAATCGAGTCCAGGGCCAGTTGACATTTCACAACTCCCAAAACTAGCAAACGCCTTCTTGCAGGTCTAGTTCTGTACACTGGCTTCTGCAGAAAAATAGATGAAAAGAAATTAGTCTCTTAGAGGCTGAAAACTTGTCCAGTCACAGTTTCAAGATAGCATATCCTCTTAATATAAAAAGCATGCGACACATCCTCAACAACACTTTTAGGGATTAGAGAAGAGAGTAAACAGGAAGTCCAATTGGCTGAACAAACTCAACACGCTGTGAAAACATAAGTTATTCATTGTTTGCCATTAAGGTACTCATTTTCATTTCCTCTCACTGATTCACAAGTCTCGTGAATGATTTGCACCCAAATATTTTGTAATTGGCAGAGTGATTTTCATTTTAGCGAGTAAAATGTTGTTGCATAAGACTGTTACTTTCCGAAAGGAATCAAAAATATTCATGGATGCGCGTGCACATGTGTCTGTCTGAGAGCAAGAAAGAGATTCTCTTTTCGGATAATGTTTGATTATGATAAAAAAACTTCCTATAGCCAATTCTTGGCAAGACAATACCACAATTCGGTGCAGAGATCTAATATCATTCTTATTTGTGAAAGACAATATGATGCCTGAAGAGGACTGGGACAGTGGAAGTACTTCTTATATATCTGCACTTTTTAAACAACCTTTTGCTTATAAGGGTTGTCAAAAACAAAATGATAACCAACATTTCTGTAGACCCAGGACTCTTAAGCTAAAAAAAGAAAAGAAGTAGCATAAAGGAATATCTTCTCCATTCAAGGCATAAATTCAACCATAGACTACAGAGTTCAGCTATAAAAAAAAGAGAATTTGAACCACCCTTGTCTCCCAAGTTCATCGGGATAAAGAACAAGGGATAAATGTTCTCGTCAGAAACAAATGCATGATCAAAATGGGGAGCTTGGCAAAGACGAGCCAAGCATCTTTTAATCGGTGTGAATGATAGATTCGTAGAACTAACAATCAATCTATCCCACTCTTCTTGCAGCCTATGCAAAAGGCTTCAATTAGAAGTTAGAACCTCTTTCTTTTTTGCCACTAGCATCATTGTTCAATACACGAAAATATCTCTAAACACACCCAAAAAAAAAATACAGCCTCTGGCTATGACACTTAATTTCTCGCTGACATTTCGCCGAGCATCGATCGACATTCGAAGGACAATGAGTCTAGCTACTAGTAATTTCACACCGCCACCGAAACGCAACACACCGCCCCGAGCAACAGAGCAGCGGTCCCACGACCACAGCCAGAACCCACTCTCCACTCGACCTCACAACCGCCTCCCGAGAGCCTCGACAACCCACCCACGCGCCGCGTTAGCGAAGCGCAGTGCCGATTCGCCAGCTCACGCGACCAAACAACACGATCAAATGTCGCCGAGCAACCACCAATGTTCGCCGACAAATTCGTCGAAGAAGGGATAATCCATCGCCGAACCGAACCGGCGAGCTCGAGTTACAGCAGGAGCTAGAGAGAGAGAGAGAGAGCTCACCTTCCTGTGAAGCCGCTTAGCAGAGCTTGGCTAGGGCGTGACCGTACGCTCCACCGGCGAGCGAGCGAGCGAGCGAGGGAGGGAGAGAGGGAGAGAGAGGGGCTGACGAAGATGGACAGGCTGAGACCTAGAGAGTGAAGATGAAATCGGCGCTGCCTGCGCAACAGAAACGCGCCGTTTTTCGCTTTTTGCAATTAAGCTCTGCGCGGCCCAATTGATCTGGTAGTCTCCTTGGGCTCCGTACGGCCCAAATGATCTGCTGGGTCTCTTTTACGGCCCGTGGATCGCGATCCTCAATTTTCAGATATTGGGCTCGCGACACCGACTACGTCGGAGGAAAGTTTGAAAGTACTTCTAAATATGTTATAATTGTGTCGATTTAGTCTATTTGACCAATTTTGATCGGAAATCACTAATGACTGATTATGAATATAGATAATACATACAAATAATGCATATATAAATTCGTATTCACAATTATATTTCATTAATTTTTCCAATTATAATTTACCAAAAAAAAAATCCGATTTGGCAATAGTCAACCTTTTTCTAATGCCGGTTCATACATTTGCCCCCCCCTCTCTCTCTCTCGCACATGAGTACCTTTCCTTCATGCATAAGTGTTTCGAATAAATCATACACAATCCAATTTTTCCCGCGTTATCTAAATTGAAAGAAGACACCAATCGAAAAGATTCAATATATTCAAGTTGATTTGGGGCAATTTGAGCTATTTTTGATGCTCTACTGCGTGTGTAAACAGAATACTTATAATCAACCAGAATTTTAGGGACAATTTAATTCGCTAGTCTTCCATAGGTGATTATTATCGGTTCGTTAATTTTTACAGCCATCACTCTTTATTTTGTATGAAAATGCGATAACAATTTATCCATGCATTCTTTGGAAATAGAGGCGTATTGATGAGATATATAACGAGACTTGAAATCGATAGACACGCGATAATCATTTTGCACTAAATAATATAAATTTCATGGGATTTTGTTGAAATGTGCTCCTAAGATCTCAATGAAGAAAATGCCTCATTTTCAATTCACTATCTTTTTTGTACTTTGTTCGATCAATGCGTCGAAAATGAACAGACATTTTACTATGGATTTGTTTGTTTAAGATAAATCAATGAACTAGAAAAAGGATCCAGAAATTGTTTGTTAATATGTTTTCATCTTCATTGTAATTCATGCCTAAACATTGCCGTGGACGAAAGGAATGCTTGTTGTCTATGCAAGTGATCCGATCAATCATCTGGGGAAGATATTATTTTATTAATGATTTTACGTAAAACGAAGCCGACTTACCACGGTTAACATCACCGAGGAAAAGGGCCAAGCGGAAAGCAAGCGCGTTCCCTTCCTATCATTCTCCAAAGTAGCCGACCAAAGCCGCCTTATCTGCATCGCAAAAACACGATCCTTTCTTTCAAAGAAGCATCCTCGAATTCGGTGTAGAAAAAGAAACCTTTCTCAAACCAAATCTCATCATCATTTCGACCCATAAAAAGGAATAAAACCTCATCGCCCAATTTGAAAAATTGGCCCCCTTCAAATCCTCCGCGAACGAGGGCGAGGCGTCCACGTGCGCGTTGAAATCCCATCTGACCAATTACACGGGTTGCTTTTCTCGCGACCCCCGTTCGCGGATTGAAAGGAGATCGTCGACCGACTCAAGGAAACGGAAGGAAAAAGCCAAAGAAAGTCCCCATCGCGTCGCGTCGCGATACGTCCTTGTTCTTGATTGAACTGTGGATCGAGTCTTAGTCCTAATAATAATTCGAGATTTCAGTACATCTCCCTTTTTTTTAGATAAGAAAATAGTGCGATTTCGAAAACATGTCGGCACCTCTTTCTTAATTATTATGGTCACGACCCGCAATCCATCTTTTTGAACCACTAATTTTATTTTTGGTAATTCTAACTTCCAAAAAGTCTTTAAATCCTTGCTTACAAGCTTGGTCGGGTGCTTGCAATTTCCCCTCGAAAGAAAAGAGGCAGTAGCACGATTTTTTTTTGTGATGACGATTGGATGCTTTCCTGGAAAGATTTAATATTGCATATTTTTCACGGGGAGATTCAATATTGTCTTTCCTAGAAAGATCTAATACAATCAACGGGCGCTATTTTCGCCGAGCTTTCATCCCCGTTTATCTTTCTCACCTTTCTCTCTTTCTTGCTATTCAAAACCGTCCTTTTCAATAATATTTCAAAACACATCTTCTTTACAATTCATAAATTCCGATTTTCAAATTGATTGTTTCTTTATTTTCTTTTTCTTTTTTTCATTTTCCGCACGTATACATTTTTGTGGCAGATTTTCCTTGCAAAATTAGCCCCGGAATCGGAGATCCAAGCTCGGTCGAAGCCAACGTCATCAGGTCAAATTGCAACCAAAGAAATTTAGGGTTAACTTCCCAAAGATTTCAAACATTTGAGAGGCAAAAGCAAAATAAAAAGTAGTGGCTTGCGGCTGTGAGCAATGACAGTGCCATCTCGGAGGAGTCAAAGGACTGATGATTAAAGCAGAAGTTGCATTCAAATTCCCATGAATGCCAACCCCAGATCTGCCATGCCGCTGCTGCTTTTCCTTAATAGAAATTTCACCTTTCGTACCATCCTTCCCTACTTTTTTCCGGATTAAATCTCGATACCATTAGTTACTTAACCCTTAAACTTTCACAAATTTTCAAATTAAACCCCTTTAAGAAAAAAACAAATCAAATTCAGTCGACATGATTGTTGGATGACGTCGTAATATGACGTGATTTGAATTTTTACACAATGGGCATCCAATGTTGCCTATATTAATTATATCACGTTCACATAGGTATTCATTTATCTTATTTGTGTCGAGATCTGATGTAACGGTAGTTGAATGTGATCGATTTAATGGAGAGTACATACCATCATATTAAATACATAACAACAATATTTGTACCACATGGCACCTGCGATTTCCATCAGACGCCGTGCTCCCCGGGTCCACCCGGTGATGAACGATTTCGTGCTCTGAACTTCACTGCCACACCACCACCGCGACTTCGGAGTCAAGAAGACGAGCCAGCAAGTTTACTCAAAAACAAGAGAAAAGAAAAGCCTAAGAAATATATAAAAATGAAGATAATTATCGGAAATTACGTTCGCAGCTTTCCAAGTGGAGGGCGATCCTGTCATGTGAAAACCTTTTGGCGACACGTGTCAGCAAAGTAGCGGGCAAGAGCTCTCTCTTCCTTTCCATTTTTTTCCCGTTGGGAAGAAAAAAACATGTTCGCGTAATTCCATTTTCGGAAGCAATAAATATCAGTACAAATCCGATTTTATTTGGGTGACTATTCTTTTTCAATGAGTATTAAATCGTACTCGGGCAACGTACTATTCTTATGATTATTTTTGAAATTCCCACGACTCTATACATTAGTTAACAAATTAAAAAAGACATGAACTCGCATGTAACGAAATAATTTATAAATATCAATCGATTATTGAGACCTTAGATAAAAGATACGAATTTAATTCTCGAAGAAAGAAATTTCATGTTAGCCCGACTGAAAAGAGATCATCCACGTCAAATCAATAAAGCAAACTAGATATCCTCCGCTCGATGGTTTTATCGTTAGGTCGACAGATATTTGATTAAAGCTAATAAAATAAAACGAAAGCATAATATCATATTATGTCGACCCCGTCATGAACATGACCCGGAAAATATCCCATTATATACTAGACCACCCCGCAAGCCACCTATGCCTCACGTTTCTCTCATCGCGCCGCATGAAGAACCGCTCCCTCCCGCACTACTGACCCATCGCAGCTTTCGATCCATCCAGCCAGAACCAACCACTCAAATCGTCAAAACCACCGACCACCATGAGGGCCAGCAACCACCTGATCGGCCTCCTCAACTTCCTGACCTTCCTCCTCTCGATCCCGATCCTCGGCGGCGGGATATGGCTGAGCAGCCGCGCCAGCTCGACCGACTGCATGAGGTTCCTGCAGTGGCCCCTCATCATCATCGGCGTGGCCATCATGGTGGTCTCCCTCGCCGGGTTCGCCGGCGCCTGCTACCGCAACACCTTCCTCATGGGGCTCTACCTCTTCTGCATGTTCTTCGTCATCGCCGCCCTCATCGGCTTCATCATCTTCGCCTACGCCGTCACCGACAAGGGCCACGGCCGTGCCGTCACCAACCGGGCCTACCTGGACTACTACCTGCAGGACTACTCCGGGTGGCTGGAGGAGCGGGTGGCCAGCGACTCCTACTGGACCAAGATCAGCTCCTGCATAAGGGACTCCAAGGCGTGCAAGAAGATCGCCGTCACCGTCAACGGCGTCCCCGAGATCGAGAGCATGTTCTACCTCCGCAAGCTTAACCCTATCCAGGTAAAAATACTCAAAACCCTTCTTTCGTTCTTCATTCCTTTCTTTATGTTTTTGCCTGGATTTCGTTGTATGAGCACGGCATCCTGTCAACCCATTTCACGACACGAGTAAAGGGGAAAAATAAATAAATTCGTGCTTGTTTTCCCGATAAGTACAGTTTAAAGTAGAGTTAATTTTCGCAAAACAAGACAAGATAAGGTGCTCTAATCAAAGGGATGAACGTGGCTTTCGTTCTCGAAGGGCAGGCGCGACAAAGCAAAGAGGGAGCCTCCTCCCTTTTTCTTTTTCCGCAATAATTGTCCAGATATGATACCACCTGTCCTTTTTTTTTTATTTCCACGAGTTAGTTAAATGCTCTTATCTGACATTTGTCCTGATATTTATTGAATAGTTGGTCCTTCATTTTTATTTTTTTTATTTCCACTTGCTGTTTGTCCGTTGAAGTGGAGTACAAGCTGGACGGTGGATCCCGTTTAAGAAAACTGGAGGTTTCTTGTGCGTTAGTGTTGGCTTTTGCACCAACAATCGGTCAAGCTGAACTAGTAGCATCGATTCAATCAATTTTTTTCATATGACCCAAAGAAAATGTTCAATTTTTTGGTAATTGGGGGAAGGGGACACTCTAGTCAAAGCTTGTCTTTTTTTTTTTTTTGGGTAAATTCAATGCTTGTCTTTTTGATGGATAGTTTATGGGGTGTATTCAATTGGGCCACATGGGGCGGTGCGGCTCGTGGCATCGGGGGAAGGGGGGATAACGTGGGCGGATCGATGATGATGTCTCCTCCTAGAAATGGGCAGAGCTCGGTTTTGTCTGCCATTCGATCCGAAAGCAATTAAACCGGCTCGTTCAATCGAAAACATATCAGTGTTTCTCCATTTATCGCCAGTGTGTAAGAACAATTACGGAAAAACAAGAAGAATTATCCCTAGTTTTTGTTTTTTGGTCGAAAGTTTTTTCTTAGTTTAAACCATATAATTTTGTCGGAATTTCGTCGTTCACTGTGAGTAATGCCAAGTGTCGTTTATGGTAGGAGGGGGCCGGCGCTAAGCCTTTAGCTTTTCAACTTTTTATTCTTTTTTCCCCCTATTTTCCTCGTTGGCTGTCTAATTTCTGAGGCTGGAACAGGAGGGAACTGCATCTCATGCCTTTATCTTTTACCACTTTTACGAATATTCAAAGCACGATAATATCTTGTCATAGGAAAGAGGGTGCCAGAATATCTTTTCGAAAATCTTTTTTTTTGGGTGCCTTTTTCTCGTGGGTGAACAGTTCTATCCATTTTTCCTTTTTCCTTTTTCCATGGCGGATACGTAGGTTTCTTGTTTAAGTGAAAACCCCTTTTCTCTGCAAGCCTTTACTCCCATCGTTTACGTTTTGTCGCTGGCAATAGCTTTTCCCGGAGTGTTAACAAAAGGGAGATTTTGGGTACGTCATAAGGGATCCTTACGTACCCAAAACGCATGTAAAAAACAAAACTCTTAGCCAAAATTGACGGTTCATTTGACCGCGTCACATGATCTTTTGCAATCTCTTTTCGGGACCACTCGCTCCTAGTCCCAGATATTTTACGTTGGGAACCCCTTTCTTCATCTAAAAAGTTCGTAGAAATCGTCCAAGAATTTGTCGAGCATCTGTCTATCTTTGCCATATTCTTCTGGTGTCTAGCACGCTGGACGTCGCCATCGTACGCCTCGTAAAGACACCTCGATTATCGATCACCTTTTGCTTCATAGGGTCAGTGATGTTAATCATGCGTTTGGGTTGTCTCACTTTATGTCATTTTCTTTTCCTCCACGAGGGCGGCCTCTATAATTGCATGTTTTATGCGTTCAGGAGCCCATTTAGTTTCAAGATCTCATGATGAGTAAATTGTCCGACTTGTAATGTCAGCAGAAATATGGTTCCGGATTGCTCTAATAACGTATCGATTTTCAGCGGCTTTCTTGCGCTTGATTGTAGTTTCCGTGTTAATTTGTGGAAGAATATGATGGAATTTCTTATAATTGATTTGGACAGTCTGGATGCTGCAAACCACCGAGCGACTGTGGCTACACCTATGTGAACGGGACCTACTGGACCGGAGCAAGCGGGCTAGTTGGGACCAACACGGACTGCTCCTTGTGGAACAATGACCAGGATCAGCTGTGTTATTCGTGCGGCTCTTGCAAAGCCGGCGTGCTAGCAAGCCTCCGGCACAGCTGGAGGAAGGTGTCAATCATAAACATTGTCATACTGATCCTCCTGGTGATTGCATATGTGATCGCCTGTGCCGCGTTCAGAAACGACAAACGCATCGACAACGACGAGCCCTACGGCGAAGCCCGGATGACCAAGTCACAGCCTAGTAGGCTCCAGTTCTAGGACTGTCATTTTGATAAATGTAATTGACTGGTTTGTTTGGTATGTTTAATAGCTTTGAAGGGTTGGTTGTAAAAAATGTGCCAGTGGCAAATCCTCTTTTCCTTGATTGCTCTTCAAGTTTTCTTTTGGGAATTGAAGCGAGGACATTGTCGATGGGAAGGAGGTGTAGTGGCAGGAAAATTGAAGTCGTAAGATGGATGTGTAGGAGTATTGTCGAGACTTATCACTGTGATGAGTATGATTTATGACATATGTAATACAATGAAGATTGGATTTCTGTGCACGAGCGGGTCCTGCGGCAACCTTGTCGCTGGGATATCTATGTTGTACTTCGAGATGAGCTGGGAACGAATTGGCTTCGTCTGAAACTAACCAGGTTTTCCACGAAGAATATGTCCAAACCATTGGGCGGTCAGCACTTACCGAATGTCAAAGTTCTCCATCTGTAGAACTTCCATCAAGGCGAGAAATGGGTTCTGAGAAGAAGATATCATGGACCAGACAGAGACCCATGCATCATGGGAAAGACCCATATCGTCTCGGAAGGATGATTCACAGTCCATAGGAGGCAGGTCCAACGGATCCACGCACGTGAATGGCTTAATGCTTAAGTTCACACGTTCTTATTGAATATTCCAGGACAGGTCGCATCGCTTTGCGGATGTTTCCATTAAGTTTTGTTCATATGGATAGGCAAACGAGACCGATTTCCTAAACACATTCCGGGTTTTGATTTACCCGATCAACAATTCTATTCTTCCACCTCTTACATCTCCACATATATGTATGTGCACAAGCGCGAGTCTATAAATGTTATATGCGTGCTTTCAGAAAACATCTAGAGGGTTTTCTATTGAATCCTCTAAACAATTTTCCTATAAAGTTTTACATAGAGTGGGTTTCACACATACAAGGAATTTTATCTGGACAATGGCCGTATGAACCATGCTCCTTCCTTACATCTGCAGGGCTGAATACATCACTATCAGATCTAATGACAGGCTAACGCACTCAACAGCTTAAGATCCTTGCTCAACAGGAATGGGTTGCCGATCTGATTCTAGCCGAGGCTTCTCGCTATGATTTTCGTCGGTGTTGATTGGAAATCTCATTTCATTCTCCTTGGCGCTCTTCAATGTATTTGGTTCGGCATTTCTCTGTTTCATCAAACGAGCAAGAATCATCAGTTTGCTTCATCATTGGTCCAAATAAAAAGATAAAATACAAAAGGAAAGACTTTCTCCTGGGTGTGAACTAGGAACACGTTAGAATCAATCTAATACAAGGATTCTCTGTTCTGTGCCAATAGACCCAGTGAATGCAAATATTACAGTAAAATTCTACGAGTAACAGTTTCAGGACATCCATACCTCCTGTAGCAAACGACGTTCAATTTCACGTACTTGCTGAACAGTCATTCCGAACCAATCGTCGATCCAGCTAAAACAGTTACGATGACTTGCGATAAAAAGTGCTCTTTCACCCTATGCAAAGAATGGCAAAGGATCAGTTTCGAGGAAATTAAGATTTAAGTAAAAAAAAATTTTGGAAAAATGATGAGCTAATTTACCGAGAGCATAGCTTGTTCAAGTCGGTAACCAAAACCCCAGTACGGTGCATCTACAGTAAGCAACTTATATGCTGTCATAACTGGGTTGCACTTACTCTGCAGACATTATCAGAATTTTACAACTATGATCAGTATAGCATACATGTTACTGTATGTAAAGAAACACCAAGTCAGCACCCACACAACACGTTATCCACTTCCGTGCTCACATCAATCAACCGTTTACAGATGCCACTTTGAGAAAAGAACAGAAGGGCAAAAGCAGCTGAGAGCAGGAATATGAGGAAAAAAAGGAACAAGCTCCTGTCAATAGAGGAGCTTCATGGACCGCAAAGATACTTAGCTATGCTGGTAGGCTGCAATTGATGAAGTCCTTGGTGTCTGGCATAGTGAATTGCCAGTGTCAGATTTTTATCTTGCCTAAAAAGGGTGATAAAGGATGTTGAAAGGAGATGCTCTGCTTTTTTACGGAAGGGTAGCAATGGGAAATTAACAGAAGCAAAAGTAGCTTGGTCTCAGCTTTGTTCTCCCAAGTATGAAGGTGGTTGGGGTCTCAAGAACTTATCCCGTTGGCATTCTGACTGTATACTAAGAAGACTGGCATTTACTGCGTTAATCACGCTCATTATGGGTTGATTACTTGGCTAAAAAATAACCTGCTGAACGGCTCCTGTTTATGGCAAGTTTCAGCAAAGTCAGATAGCACACATGCAAGGAGGAAGTTGCTCAACTTAAGAAATTTCTTGAAGCCTCACGTGAAGCATATTGCTGGTAATGGCAAAACTATCTCCTTGTGATATGATAATTGGCGTCCTTATGAAGCATCCCCAAAAAATCAATGTGATTCAGCTTTAGGAGTCAAAGCCTGAGTTACTGATGTGATTATTGTGGAAATTCAATCAGCTATGTGTAGTACCTTACAACCAAATGTGAACTCCCCTGATAGGGTGGTATATACAGGTTCTTCTAATGGTTTTTTGGGCTTTGTAGAGGCTTGGAAACTTTTGAGTAAAAGTGGCAGGAAAGTTATACAGTATTGGTTGGTTTGGTTCAAACCAAATGTGCCAAAGTTCACCTTCATTTCATGACTGATCATGCAAAACAGGCTGTCTATATTTGATAGAATCAAAATCTGGAGTGCTATTGATGATACTTGTATTTTGTGTAATCAGCATGTAGAATCCAAGCTGCATCTATTCTTCAGCTGTTCCTTCTCAAAACAGATTTGGAAGCATGTCTTGCTTTTACTCTATGGACGGGAATTTTGAATTTAATTCGGCGCTTCAGATTAAGAAAGGGAAGAGTTTGAAGGTTGTTCTCATGAGTTTGGAATGCTACTCTTTACCATCTTTGGAAGGAGAGGAATAGGGTGTCTCATGATAAAATCGCTCTTAAGCTCACAGAGACACTGCTGTTGTCATGCTTCCTGTTAAGGTTGCATTTAAAGGTTTCATCTCTACTGGGGGGAAATTGGTTTCTGATGAGGTTAAACCATTGTGGAGGAATTGGACCATCAATGTTGGGTAGTTTCTATGGCGAATGTTGAGTAATTCTCCAGGAATGGTTGTCGTTTCTGCTGGTGCTTTACTGATGTTCGGAAGAGCAAAAATTATACTGATTCTAGTTCATTGTCTTTGGGTTTGAGTAGATGGGAGTACTCTCATTCACTTATGTTTGTAATTGGGACTTTGGGTTTAGTGTCAGGTTCGGATAATGGGCCTGTTGGCCTGGTCTGTGGGATATTGGGCTTAGTTTGACTATGTTTGACTTTGTGCCTACTGGCGCTTGGGTTTTGTGGACTGGGATGGGTTGTCTAGGGCGGTGCCCTTTTTTCTAGTAAAATTTTTCAATTATCAAAAAGAAGAAGAAGAAGAAGAAGAAGAAGAGACATGTTTGCTCATATGAGAAGGGAGTGCATATAAACCTGCTTCTTTTCCACATGATAGATACTAGATAGCAAAAACAAGCTGCCCAAAGAGTTTCCATATGCTCAAATATAAGCTAAAAATGGAGATATAAGTGGTATGAGAATCCAGACCTGCCAACCTTCTAAAAGAGGACCACGTCCAGTTCTGACTGACTTGAATTTCGATAAGTCCACATCACTGCTTCCAATTGCATAACTCCAATAATCTATCGTAGCTGAAGCTATATCAATGGTTTCCACCTGCCGGATTGCTAGTTTTTCTTCACTTAGGCCATGAACCTAGTTTTTACAAGCTTGAATGTTAGTACGTGCGAGAGAGATTAAGAGGGAGAGAGAAGAGACAAGACTTCATTCTACTTCTAAAAAGAAAATGACATAAGAGGAGACTCAAATGGAATGACCCAGAATAAAAAGACTTACATTTTCTGATTGCCCATTGTCAGCCTTGTGGATGGTTTCAATGGTTAGACTGAACTTTGTAAAGTATGGACACTGTAAGATGTGGACAGAAATAAACCCAATTTACTGCATAATAAATTAAAAGCATGCAGCTCTAGGAATACATTTTAGACCAAAGAAGCTACAAACTACTAGGACAAAACTATTACCTTGAGTACTGAGGGAGATCACATCCAATTGCAACGAGCACACCAAAAATTATCAGTGGTTGTTCAAGAAACAGATTTCAAAGAAAAGGACGATATTGCAAGGATGTGGCAAACCTGTTTTACATCTTGGGTAAGCATTCCAAGCTTCCTCCTGGAGGATTAGAGCATCTGCTGGTGCAAAAGTAGTCAACCAAGTAGGAACTTTGCTGCACAAACAAGCGTAAGGGAAGGAAACTGTTACTGTGGTAGAACACAATAAGCTTGAAATGTCGATGAGATCAACAAAATCAGAGAGAGAGAGAGAGGGCACCAAGCACTGACCATCAAAGTCAAGATAGAGCGTTAGAAGGAAAAGAAATGCAATTAAGTACTCCTATCCAAAAGTAGAAGTTTTAATACTCTATAACCATGAACTAAACTATGGTACTTATCCAGGGTTCCATTGCACCAGATAAATTCCAAATAACAATAAGTGGTGAGGGTGGATTCTCAGATTACCAAATTCATGACAGTGTGAAAGACTAAAGACAAAGGCAATGACTACATTGAAACATGGAAACTCATAGGTACCTGTCAACCTTATAGATGATTTATAAGTAGATACAACAATCACAACCTCTCTCTACCCAATAGACATTTTAGGAATGAATCTCCTTAACCAAACCCGGAAAGAGTAATCATACCTATTTTAAGAAAGAGGAATAGCAATACCAAAACATCAATACAAAACTAATTGAATGTTAAGGTACTACTACCACAGTTGGAAGGCACTGTTAGATTATGTAAATCAAGAGTCAAAATATGGGGATGCCACAATTCTCCAGTCATTCACCGTTCTGTCCAAGCAGCGATTGTTAACTAATGGAGAAATCATATATTGAGTGAGAAAACAGAAGCAATAGTAAAGACCATTGCAGCAACTCAAACCAATGATTTGATTGAGCAACACAGTATAGATCAAGAATTTAAGAACAGTGATATCAGCAATTCTTACCTCTGCAAGCGATAGACTTTAGAAGTGTAATGACCCTTTCCGAATTCATCGTCAAAGGGTCTGCTTTCCAAAATATCCACCCCCTCGGTATCGGTTCTGCTTTGATGTTGCATCTTCGTGACCGAGTACATCTGAGCTACCTGATACTGCAATCAAGCCACACATCGCAACGTATTACATCGGGCAGCCACAAAACAAGAGTAGCATTAAAAGAGCAACAGATTCGAGGAGAACTTACTTCTTCCAGTGACATTGGCATGACAATTCGGCTTCATCGCGAAAAGGCAAGAAGTCAAGGAGTAACGTCAAAAGGGAATAACCCTATAAAGGATCGCGATCTCATCAACAAATGGGTAGTTGAAAAAAACTAAACCACCCTAGGCATTGGGTCAATTGAGGGACGTAAAGGGCACAGCACATCAGGAACACAAGCTACGACAGTAATTTAACCGAAAGCCTCTTATTTTCCAGTTCTATGGGGGATTCAAAATTGAACGCCATACAAGCAACATCAGCAGCCTAGAAAACTCGAAGGAGAAAAAGGATATCGGCACGAGAATGGTCAAATAAATTCAAATCTCATCGGAAGAAAAAACAGAGAGAAGGATACAATTCCTTGAGCTGAACCATCTTGCAAGGCCCTCCCGAGACTGAACCCCCTACAAAAGCAAGCTCTCGAAATGCAGTTCGCTACCCAGACGGATGTCCGTGACGGCGATGGCGATGGCGATGGCGATGGAAGCGTACGAAGCTTTCTTGAAGAAGGAGGAGGAGGAGGAGAAGAAGAAAAGGGGTAATAAAAAAGAGAAGGGAAAAAGGCGAGATGGCGTGTGGGGGTACTGTAACGCTAGCGCACGTTCAAACTTCAATTCGAGCCAAGCCCAAGGCTGACCGAAGAACGGTCCAAGTTGGGAGGAGCTTTGGACGACTCCTCTTTTGACTCCGACCAAGTCCACGCCTTCCTCCTTCCCTTCTTCCCTTCTTCTTCTTCTTCTCCTCCTCCTTCTAGAGAGAGATCTCGATGGGCATATTCCATTACGTAAAAAAAAGGCGAAAGAGAGAAAGGACAGGCGGACGCGTGGGCCAGGGACAACGCGTGCAGACGGCGCCGACACGGCGTCGTTGCTTCCAATGCGGGGGAATACGGACAACCGTTGGTCGGACTCCGACCGGCCGTGGGTTTCCGCGAAGTGGAGGATCCATCCGAAACATCCGCCCGCCTTCCGAATTGTTGTAATGCATTATTATTTCGCTTCATCTTCACGCTCGATGTGATATAAAATGGAGATCGGCAGATTTGACTAGCGATTCTCGTCTTCTTTTGCATTAGGGCGGGAAAGAGTGGCTACGCTGACCATGATTAACCTAAAAAGATCAAACACAACGGGAGCCAAAGAAGAAAAAGAAGAAATATCAAAGAAAGAGGGGTACAAATAAGAGAAATCCTAATTTGTCACAGTACCAAGCCTACGTGTTGATACGAATCTAACTTAATTTTCCTCATCTGTCATTACTTATTTTCTAGGACATTTAAGCTGGTGGAGTGATTGAGAATGGTCTGACCCAATTTGATTAATTCAATTTATTTTAATCGATTTTTTTACACAATACAAATTCAATGACCCATGCCTAAACCCACTCGAGATCCATATTTATTAATTTTTCTCCTTAAATTATCACCTTGGAAGAATGGATGGCTTTTTGACCAAAAAATGAAAGAAAGAAGGAAAGATATGAATAAGAGAAATCCTAATATCTCGTGTACCACGTTCGTACATTGATACCAATCTAACATTAATTTCCCTCGTCATTACTTATAAATAAGGCTCATTAAATGAATGTATTAGATAAGAAATGGTTCAACCCAAATTGATATGTTTAACTTGTTTTCACCCATTTTATATATAATACAAATTCAGTGATTCACACATGACCGAGATTTATATTTAGTAATTTTTTTACTTAAATTATCGCTTTTGAGTAATGGGTGGCTTGTTGACGAAAGAATAAAAAAAAGGCAGGCGGCTCCATGGATGGGTTCATATTTAATTCTTCTTAAAAGTAGACTTCTAACTAACCCACCAACACCCATCTTTTTGGGGCTTTGCTTTTCAAAGCCTATTTATGACTCATATTTTGAGTATGGCCCATTTAAATTAATGTGGTCAACATACGGGTTTGTGACCTCAGATCCATCCTTTGATAACGACAAACTACGCATGATTTGTTGCGGTTGTGCTGTCGATCTGGCCCTCTGGACATGTCTTGGGGAAACGAAGCAGGTCCAGGCCTAAGCTCGGTCCATTTACCTCACTCGGTTTTTCATGTTGACATCATATCAAGCCCTGAAAGGAGATATTGGGCCTTGTGGATGTGGATGTTACATCAGCCTAATCATTCTTCTTTTCCATATGAGAAAAGAGCCGAGCCCGGCCCTGAATTCCCGCATCCGAATCAAATCCAATCTCCACAGCCTGGAATGTAGCCCATCTATTCTTGCAACATGGGTCAGGAATTTGAGCCAGTTCTAGGAATTGCTTGTCGATTTGGGTTCAAGAACTTCACATCTCATTTATTCAAAGGAAGTCCTTAGATCACGTTTCTCTTTGAGAAATACTTATGTGACTGTATGAGAATAACTACTTGTTTTGGGCCACAGAAAAATAAATAACAAATAATTGACTATTATGAGGTCTGCTCTCTTAAAAATTTGTAGCTTACAACATGTTATCATTCTAATAGTAGCCCAAAAACTGTTTTCTTTTATTATAATAATCGAATGAGTTTTATTTTGTTTATATATATTCTTATGACTAAAGGGTAAAAGCACAAAGACCCAATTATTTAAACGCTCTTTTAGTTTAATCATTCAAAGTTATGATGACAGCTTAATATCTTATCTCGGATACATGATGTGGTGTTTGAGATGGAGCGTGTACACGACAAAAGAAATAATCCATTTGTTTCTAGGATCTCGGGCCTAACTTTCGATCTTACATTGGATAAAGAAAAGAACTCGTGACTCAATCAATAAGTAGAGACAAGCCTTTCAGAATTGACTGTTCAAATGCTCTTATTACAGGTTCGACCCATATGAAGCGGTTGGGTCATTATGTCTATAAGTTACAGCAACGACAACGGTTGCAATCCACTATCATTTGACAACTTCAAACATTGTTTGCCTAGTGGCCTGATGGGTTAAAACTCATTCAAACCCGCACCAAACTTGTGCTGAATTTTGATGCACATGACAATCATTTGGCGTTGGACCCCTCGCCACGCTAACCCTCCTACAGAAGTAGACAAGCGTCGGTAATGAGAATTCCTGCGCCATCATGGAAAATGGGCAGTATTCAATTTCCAGTAAGGAGGCATGCCATTGAACGCGATGACATGCTGCTCCTTCTGGAGCTTTGATGGTAACACCGGGGGGGAGGGGCTTGACCACGTGGGGTTTTGTATTCTCTCGGGCACTCATGACACCGTGAACGCTAATCCTCATCCTAGTCATCGTCAAAGAAAATTCCGGGCGGCATATTTTTTTTTTCAAGTCGTTCGATTTCCAATCGTTCATCCTTAGCTGTAGTCCTCGCTGCTACTGTTGCAAAAGGTCTGTAGTGGGAAACTATAAGAGAGAGAGAGATGAGATGCCTTTAGCTAAAACCGTGTGGGGTTTTAGAGACGAAAATGAAATAGTGGGAATCTGGTAAACAGAAGCTATCGTGAGATAGAGAGAGAGAGAGAGAGAGAGAGAGAGAGAGAGAGAGAGAGAGATCTAGAAGGAGGTGATGACAACTTGAGGCCATTCATGGAAGGAAGCTGTTCATTGAATGATTTTATAATTCTTAGGTCTTTTCAGGTTTATGGTTATCTGCAGAAAACATTGGTCATACGTTGTTCAACTGGCCGGTTCGGATTTTATCCCACATGATTGATGTGGCATTACATTCCGGCAGACTTTGCTTTAATTAAGGAACAAACTGAAAATTCCAAGACATCGCACTATGAATGTCTACTCACTCGGTCTTCACAGCAAGTACATGGTGGAAAATTCTTCCTCCATTTTTCTTCCTTTCCATTATTTTATAAAGGGAAAAGTTAGGGTTAGCATCATGTTATGCCCGATCTACCGACCTTCGTTTTCGTAGCCGAATTTTTTATTCCAGCATAGCAAATCTTATCTTATCGTACGATTGCTTATTGATTCTTATTGTCTTCTTCATAGACTTCCTCTTTTTCTTCCATGTCGTGCATCTTGCCCGCTCTATCTAAACCTATGATTGCGATTGAAAAATGAGCATTAGTTGATTCACTACGTTATTCCAATTGCAACGACATTTCTTAAGACAACATTGATCTGGTATGCTTAGTAACTCGTCAAATGTATCTCTAACCTTGAATAAAACTCATCGAATGGATGGAATGATACAATGAACTTCGGCAATGGCAATGGCCTTTACGTGAGAAACATGTCTTTTCCATGTATGGGCAGGAAGGGAAGCCAAGCGATTCCCGTGTTTACATTGCGAATCGGTTCTCTCCATACAGAGAACATGAACCGAGTCTTTGGATGATCGGATTTCACGAGCATAAGGAGTAAAAGATAGAGTAAAAGTGTCATTGGCTCACCATTGTGGATTCTTTCAAAAGAGAGAGGGTCCACGCGCAAAATGCCATACGAGGAAGAGAGAGAGAGAGAGAGTACAAATTTAACTACTTCCACCGCAAAGTTGGAGTTCGGGAGAATTTTTCTAAGAGGTGGGAATGGGGAAATTGTTCACTTTGGATTGGAAGTTTCAATGCAGTGGAAAAAAAGGATGAAATTGGACCTTTTGCATTTGGATGGACTCGGTATGTTTTTCACCACTGCATTGTTGTCGGAAGGTGGAATAGGAAAAGGTTTGTCACTATTCGACCGGAAAAAAAAACCTCGTGTTGTCACGGCAGATCACATTTTGTGTTCACATAATATAACATATTCAATCAAGATTTTTATTGCTTTTGTACCCGTAATTTTGTTTGAAAGCAAGCAAGTATGTATTTCTTCAATAAAATTTCCACCAATCACGCTTTTATCAAGTTTAAAGAAAATTAGGCGTTCGTTCAAAGTGATTGGAATTATACACGTATAGAACACATAATGCGTTACACTTGAGTAATAATGTTTCAAATTTGAACTAATCGCGATCATTCTTAATTCATATGCAGTGAAATAAATACATATTATCCTCGTGATTGCCCATTATAGAACATGTGTTAGTAACAAAATTTAGCAATTAGACGGTTTTTATAGGATCTTGTGATTTAACTAGTCCTCTTAAATTTTTTCTTGTATTGCAATTAATATAAACTCATCATAACTTTGTGACAGTAGATTATGGTGGCGGAATATTACTAAAGAGATCGGGTAATTGCTTTTAAGTGTGAATCTACTCTTTTTGGATAATAGGAGATTTCGGAACATTTATCTTAACTGACGTTTAACCGCAAATTATTTCATCCACACATCATTTTTTTTTTTTTATATTTTTTTCTGTGGATGCTGTTGCTAAAGAGGTTCCTTTGGCTACATGTGCGCAACGAGTTACCAGCTCTCAACCAACCTTAACCCCACCTTCGCCCTTAAACCCTCATAATCTCTCTCTCTCTCTCTCTCTCTCTTAGTGCTTACTCTTCAAGTAGCTAAAGAAGATAACTAATCTTATTTTATTAATTGGACTGAAAGATCACAGTGAAGGAAGGCATACAATGAACTGATCAATAAGCGCGTTCGGGTCGCTCGTTAAGTTCTTGACAAGACATCGAGGCCATCTGAATGTCGAATATCCCAACCTCTCACCCATGATTAGATCAGTGTCCAAGGGTGAATCGGGTGGAGGTTTAGTTTTTGATTGGAACTGCTGCTGCCTACGAAGTCAAACGAAATGTGTCCAATTTAGCATTTTCGTTTTTCTCGAGTGGTTGGGACATGATGGACACAGGTGGTTGTTAGCTTGAAGACAATCGAGTGTCTCGTACGAGCAAGCAAGCATCCATGATACTCGTTCTCATCGTGCGATGGATGACTCCCTCCGTGCTCGGGATCGTGGGGGAATCATCTTAACGTGCCTAGCTCTTGAGTGTGTCGTGCCTGAAGAATTAGGGTGCAGATTTGCTTCTTCCATGTGGGCATGCACGAAACTGTGAATGTGAATGGTTGGGACGATGCAGCAGGAGTCCTTTTGCTGTGATTTTCATTAGGATTGGCTGGCGATGTAGCTGTGTGTGCTCCCATTTGGAAGAAGAAAAAGGGAACCATTCACACTGCTGCTAACTTCCCTAGTGTTGACACAGTGATTGACTATATGTGAAAAGTTAAGGTTAAAAAGTAAAATTCAAAAATTTAAGTTGATAGGTGAAGGGAGATTACGTGAAAATTAAGAGCATATAAGACCCGTTATCAAGCAATATGAGGCGATGCTTCAGCATCCACCTCATGTGCAAACCATTGAAATATTATTCCTCATCGCTTGACAAAAAGAATTATATGCTTTTTATATTTATGTGGTCCATTTTCAAGTATGGGTTTAAATTTTTGAATTAAACTTTCAAATATGTTTAAATCTTTCTAGGTCTTTATTTGCCTCTTTGATGAAATATATTCACGTGTAGGACTGGATAAAAAGACTTAACCACAAATTAAGCCAGGGGTGATAGAATATTTAAATATTAAATAATATTTTCATCTAACAGTTAAGATGAATAATGTTAATTTTTTTTTTATGGTAAATAACGATTCATTATTTTGAAAGGTGATTTGACACACCTCTCAAATGACAGGAGAGATCTATATTTCTATTACTTTCACAATCTTCACAAATCTCTTCGCTGGAGGCAACCGCCCCAAGACCAAAGAGTGGAGTTTATTGACCTCAAGGTAGTTCTTGGCCTGTGCTCAATAGCCCTATCTTCTTCTGATTGAAAAGGGTCAGGATATTGCCCATCACAACACGTGCTTAGCTTCGATTGAGCAGGAAAAATTGGTTTAATTGCCCATAGGAGATGATCACACTTCACCAAGATTGGAGTATCTAAGCTTCAAACATTTTGTGCGTTGGATTGCATTTCAATTCAACCACGAACCGTCCGATATCGATAGTCTTCGGAGACGCGAGTCTGAATTTAGGTCGACAAGTCGACATGACTTAGTACATACGAATGCCCATGACTAGGACTGGTCGCAACAAAGGATGACTTGAATGAATGGAAGATAGGTAATCGATCTCCAAGAATGCATCGGACGAGACCGCTACTCGAAACTCTCTTTCAGTATCAAGTCCTCCATGATGCCAATTTGTCAACACCGAAGACATTGTTACTTTCTCTCCTTCCTCCTTTTTCCTATTAGGGGTTCCCTCATTTTCTTCGAGATCTTTTGTCGCACTTGTCAGTTGTAATCCAAGAAAATTGGGGGAGTGTTGATAAGTTTAGGAGAGGGTTTTTTGGGTCATCATTCTCCAAGACTCTCATTTCCTGTAAGAAAGTTCTCGATCGGACTGGTCGCAATGGGCGGTTTATCAATTGGCGATTGCAGAAGGACCCATTACGATGTTGGAAAATGGAAGAAGTACAAAAAACATGACGTGCGGAAGAAAAAGTAAATGGAGCTGGCCCGAGCAACAATCGTTGTCCAGCAAAGAAAAACTTAGATTCAATAGTACATGTGACTAAATATAATGAGATATGAGATATAATGACATCATAATTAGACAATAGATTTAAGCCCACATATATAGAATGTGAACGATCGTCTTGTGCATGGATTCCGCTTGTTTACATATCAATTGCAGTGTTGTCAATTATTTGGGATAAAAAGTTAAGCCGTAGCATCTTTGTTATAATTAACGAGTAAAATCATGAAGAATTGCTGAGATAAATAATTAAGAGTCAAGTAAATCTCCTATCTATATTTTAAGTAATTATTTAGTAAACTTAATACTAAAATGAACTTGTATCTCTCATATAAGTTTCACATAAGTATTGTCAAATTTGACGATTCGTAAATATTCAGTTTACATTTTAAGTTTATTAAATAATTTCTTTCGGCGCAAAAAAAATTCATGCGTGGTTAGACCTGAAGCCTCGGTCTTTCTCTTTTCTAGGTTTTTTTTTTCTTGAGACGTGCGACAGGGGCAAATTAAATTGAAGGAGAGAAAAAAAAAAAGGAAAGAAAAGGGAAAAGTCCGCACTGGTGTCATTCTCTATTTTACCAACACACATTTTCCTTATCACTTTTTGCAACTCTCGCCTCTTTTCCAGAAAGTACATAATTTTCCAGAAATCCCTTCGCTTGTTCAAACCTAGCGATCTACATATTCTAACCAAATGTCTAAACTCTTCAAGTATACTTTAGAAAAACATAAAATAGATGAAAATTTTCATATGGCCGCTCCCATTCGTCACTGTCCATTAGATATTTGTGCCATAAAAAATTGATCAATTTATCTAAAATAACAATGATTTTTTTTATGTGTATTTAAATTTATTACATAAAATAAACCCAAACGGGATTGGGATATAATTGTAGCAGCCACATGGTTGGATCCTAATAGCTATATACTTTTCCTGACCTAAAAAAGAGAGTAAATAAAGAAATTGATCTCTTCCTATTCCTATTGCTCAGCTGGAAAAATGACTTGAACATGACGTCGTCTCGTTAAGCAGCCAAGTCCATCTTCGCTCCCCTATATATGCACACGCTTTCTCATCTACTCAAGAACTAAACCAACCCCACTCGCGATCTCCCTCCCTCCCTCCCTCCCTCCCTCCCTCCCTCCCTCTCTCTCTCTCTCTCTCTCTCTGAGCTTTTACTACGTTGTTGTGTCTGTTTGTGTTTGGAGACAACTGATGGCTGTGCAAGATATGGAGGTTTCGGACGCAAGCGTCACGAACGGAAACGCCCACACGAGCTCCACAACCACCTCTTCTCCGCAGTCTGTCTCGCCTACTTCGTCGTCTTCTCCTCCTCCCCCTCTTCCTCCACCGACGCCGGTCATCATAAGCCCTTGCGCGGCCTGCAAGATTCTGAGGCGAAGGTGTGCCGTCGAGAAGTGTGTGCTGGCGCCCTATTTTCCTCCCACCGAGCCCGCCAAGTTCACTATTGCTCATCGCGTCTTCGGCGCCAGCAACATCATCAAGCTCTTGCAGGTACGGTACCGATATCTTTCTCGATCTTGTGGAAGTAACGACATTTTTCTTTTGCTTTATTGGTTGTGTATGCCAAACGAAGAAATGGGATCTGACGTCGGAGATCGCATGATGATGAGGATCTTAGACATCAATAGGTTATGATATTCACGCTTTCGTCACATTATTGGCCAAGACTCCCTTTGTTTGGATATAATCAAATCGTTTTTTTTTTTCGCGATAAACACTAATCGATCTCTGTGTGCGGAATAATCTTCACATAAATAACGACAGGCGACTTAGATAGGTGGATTTAGCTTCCATGAGGCAATGGGAAGGCAAAAGAACTTGACAAGTCGATGCGCATGTGGGTGGGGACTTGCGTCATTCGCAGTGCCTCCTTCAAAATATTGTTTTTTCTCAAGTGTCCAACATGAGAACGGCATTCGAGCCATTTCTAGTATATATCAGTGCGAAATTTCTGCACTGCCCCTCGGGTTATCATACCGGTTGGTCAACCTCCCGACAAGGCCATGATGATGCGCTATTTCCACTCTTTCTTTTACGGGGAAAACGTCCAAGAAAGTGGGCAAGGTTCCGGTGGCTACAAAAGATGGAAATTTGTCGTCCGAAGACTTAACCTCACCTGCGCGACGTGAGATGGTAGTTAGGATGCGTGATTTGGGAAGATCCGTATGCCATCCAACCTCGGGGGCGGCCTCCGAATTCAACCACGTTTTAGTAGACATTGGAAAATGTACCGAGTCATACAGCAACTTTATTTATGCATGTAAACAAAGGAGATAAAGGCAATGCAATGGCTTTTGTGAATTTGGCTGTCTAATTTCGCTATATTGACCGTGTTAGAGAATCTTACATGACATTGTACGAATATCAAATATTGATTTATAAGGATATTTTACATACTTTATCTCAAGTATAAGAATCACCAATGGTATTTACATCATAAAACTATTTCTTGTGTATTATTCATGCTAAGACTGATCAATCTTGATCTTTTACCAGGACCTTCCAGAATCACAGCGAGCCGATGCGGTGAGTAGCATGGTGTATGAGGCTGCGGCGAGGATCAGGGACCCTGTCTATGGCTGCGCGGGCTCGATCTGCCAACTCCAGAAGCAAGTGAGCGAGCTCCAGGCTCAGCTGGCCAAGGCCCAAGCCGAGATCCTCAACATGCAACACCAGCAAACCAACCTGGTGGCCTTGCTGTGCATGGAAATGGCTCAGTCGGCTTCTCAGCCGCCAGCGCAACAATTCGTCGACAATCTAATCGTCCCCAGTCCAACCATCTACCAGAACAACAATAACAACAACATAAGCCCGTTCCTGGACGAGACCAACGTCATGGGGTCCATGTGGGAGCCGCTTTGGACATGATTGGATCGACCCCTTTCAGGGTTTTTCAATAGTTATACGACGTGGCTAGTCCTTTTAGCTCCTAGAACTTTGAGGATGTTTTCTATGAAACTCTCCTAACTCAGGAAGAGAAGGAGAGGCCAAATAAAGCTAATTTGGAGCTATTCGTAGCTAGGTATAGGGCTGTACTAAGTGTACTAGACATTAGTCTATAGGTAAAGGTATGAACAGAGGAATTGAGAGGGAGAGGAGGAAGTTAGTTAGGATCGTATGATCACTCTGTTAAAAAAGCTTGACAAAGCAGATAGGGTCCCTTTCCTTCTGATTTAGATGTGTCGATGTAATATGGGCGAGGGGAAATTCTAATTATTGAATATGGAGCCACTTTCGGGTGACCTACCACTATGATGATTACTTAAAGTTATATTTGATGTATTATCATGGCAAATTCCCTTGTCTAATCAGCTTTTGACCATATCATTACTAGCCAGTATAGTCAACATATTTTGCAATCAAGATCCAAAGTGAAATCCTTCCTTCCCTCTCTCTCTCTCTCTCTCTCTCTCTGGTTGCAATTCCATATGCTCTAGCCATTAACACTTTTGCAATAAAGCACTTCGGCGGAATTGAGAGAAGGCACACAAGGACATAAAATGTATGAACAAATTTATATGTTATTTTGGTCTTCCAAATTCTATTAACACTTTTATTTCTAGTCATACTCTTGTAGAAACGAACATATCTTCTACGGTACATAAAATATCGCTAAATTAAGTAAAACTAAACATAATTGCTCACGAATTGTGCCCTAGACAACGAACGGTGCTATTCCCCCAAACGCGTAATCTATCTCCAAAACCTAGATATTGGTGAAAAATAATGAACTATATTTATATAGTTAGTGTTCTGAGGACGAAAGTCTTGTTGTCTAAGGGGAAAACAATAGCTGCCGTTTTTAAATTATTGCTGTTGTTGTCCGCCTCGGACTGTCGTTGCGGTACTCGATTTTCCCAACACAACGCGTTTTTACTGTCGCTGTCGTAGGAAAGTTGCGACCCTCCCGGTTGAATTACGGTCGCGAAAAGAAGAAGTTCAGCAACATCCGGATGGAGAAACTGGTTTCCCTTTTTCCTCGATGGCGATGAAGAGGGGGCAGCGTTTTCCGTTGGGCAATCGTCAAACGAAGAACCCCACCACCCATGATGGCCATTCTCGCACATGTCATGTGCTGTGATGAAGTGCGCCCCCCTCTTAAAGCGACGCCACCAAATGATGGATGATGCTTCCAATCGGGCTGTTCTCTCAAACGCGTTTTGGAGGAGCAGGAGGCTTTGATACCGTGCTAGAATGTTTGACGAAAAGTTATTATATTAATGGGTAGAGGGAGACCGGTATATCAAAAGTACAATTTCTAAAATTGAGCGATTTCTTTTAAAAACAGAAAAGAACAATGTCTTGCCATTCCATTATTGATACATGTGCACCTCACGCGAGGCGCTTGATTGTTCTGTTGGGAGAGGGTGACAAGTCAAGGGCAAATTGTCCACTGTCGGTAAACCGGTTTTATTCCCTTAAGTTAGAAGAATCTCTCATAATCTCACACCCAGCAACGCCCAAACATGCCATTATATGTCCTTGCTCGGAAGGGAACACATTGATTCCCTTTGACCCGTTTTTTTCTCTCTCTCTGTACGTCCGAAAGCTGATCCTCCTCCATCGAACCCTCTTTTCTAAATATCCCCCAAAAAGTCAACCGTTATCATCCACTACTCCCACTACGGACACACGGTGCACAACCCCTTTTCATATCTTTACTTTAATCTCGAGTTTCGTTTCTTTTGTTAAATCTTAGCAGTCTTGCGCTGAACTCGCTGATGCCATGTTCACATGACTCTCAAAGTGTGCATTTGAGACTTGAGTTATATATCGTATTCTTGTGTGGAAATGTAAGGTAAACAGGCCGTTCGAAAACATAGGCACGCGCATCTAACATTGGTTATCAATCGGTGGCGCATTTGTTCTCAATGGTATTCCACAATAGCACATTTTAATTGTGTGATCAATTGCTCTGTGAATTACGTGCCCAAAAGAAATAACGGCACTAACATATCTATCTTTATGCCATGGATGTGACAATCGGGTATATTGAAGTATCTATTTACGTTGATATTGACATTATTTAAATTATGTTGCTTAGTGAGGAGGTCTTCCTTCGGTTTTCTGTAGAGACATCATCGGGCTTTGGACAAGACAACGGATGGGTTTGCTGGTGAACAACCAGCAACTAAATTATTGCTTTGCTTCAGATGAGGTTAGGTTTATTAGTTGAGTGTATGCCCCATGAATGCGGTTTCTCCTATGCTACTCTTGTGGATCCTATGCTAAGACTAGAGTATTGCGCCCTGTCTCTGTTATAATGGTAAAAGGGATTAATTTGACTTCGCCGCCTTTAATTTATTACGGCCGGAATAATTGTTCGCTACGCTCTTTAGGACATGTGACTCTCGTATGGGTCTGTGACCGTTCATGTGCAACATACATCGACCGCATTCTTGCAAAAATTACCCTTTTCCATAAGAAAGTAAATTTAAACATGACATTCGTACTTGACACATTAAATTGTAGATATTGTTATGAACGATGTCGGCTCACTACTGAAGAAGATCCAGGCATACTTCTAGTTAGCCCTAGAAAAGGTGGTAAGTACGTTGCATAAATGTGAAAATTTATCGTCCATGTTATAATTTTAAACATCGTGTGATCTTTGTGATAATAATTTTTTAGGATTATTAGGAAGTGAAACTAAATTTAATGCTTCTTTTCGAGGGTTTCCTAAAAGTATACCCGTCGATCCAAGCAATCTCAAGCCATGAATTATTTTGCTGATTTTTAATCTATGTCTCTATGGCTGCCACAAAAGCAGCCAAACAAGGCCATGTGCAATGCCTCCTGATTGAGAAGTTACTGTGTAGAATATGCTTTGAAGAAGAGGATGCTGCCCATGTATATCCTCTTTTAGCTGCTATTGAATCCTTAAAGTATTGGTTTTGCTTTATTTGGGGGATATCAACATTTGTTCAATGAGAAGCTGCTGTCGAACGTTATCCGCGTTGCCACTGTACGAACCTACGACCTGGAGTCGTCAAAATTCGAAAGATTACATGTAACCAACCTTGTCCCTTCGACCTCATTGTCCGTGCCGAATTTTTCCAAGCATCGGTTGGTGATTAGACCGCAGGGGGGCACTCGGTAGTCACTAGGGTCGATAGCAACATTTACCCTAGTGGAGAAATATCGTACCTACGCTAGATATCTTTATAGCATAGCTGCTGATACGTTACAAACGTGGCAGTGAGGTATCGGAGACGAAGATATAATCCGAAAACAAAAAAAAAAAAAAGCTCTTGAATTTGAATATTCAGTCGAACCTATGATCAATCACGTAAATGGAAGTTGCAGAGGACAAGTCAATACAGACCACGTGCCGGTAGTGGGTAGAGAACGACTGGTTCGCACTCTGGCCTCAGCGGTATTAGTTCGACCATTTGGAAGCCCTTTAAGCCTTTAAGATGGTGCAGGCAGATGAACGCCACAATAAAATGGTATCTACGTATGAAACGAATTCCTGAGATTCTGACAACGGAGAGGACATGTCGTAATGGGAACCGCGACAAGTCCTTTTTAAAGTTGCGGGTCGTGCAGAAAGGCGATCTATTTAGATTTCTGTCCCGATGCAATGGCTTCTTCACGAGTTACGAAAGGGAGATTATGTTCGCATTGTCCCGCACGCTGGGGCAGCACAATCGCCTGATCTTTTCTCGTTTCGTGGGGGGTGAGTTTGAACTGGTAAAGCAGCTGAAATAGCGAGAAAGTAAACCGTTTTGACTTGCTAGGTTTTGGGGAGTGCCCGCTGGTTCGTAAGGCGCAGTGTCGGATTTTACACGGCGAAAAAAGTCCATTTTAAGTGCGTGGACCGATTCTGAGCTTAAACCATATAAGACGCTGAGTCGAAGTTTTCTTGGGTTTTAGTCTCTCTTTAATTCAAACCTCGCGCACCATAAATCTGTTTGAATGCAATAAGATGAGAGTGTCTATGTTTTACAAGTATCTAAAGTAATTATGTTGAACTTTTGACCTTGGTGTATCGAATAAAAGACTAGGATAACCATACCATGTTTTTTCTTCTAAATATTTAAATTATTAGAGAATTGACTCAAATTTAATCTGGACGGAATCAAATTCAAAATACAATTTTACCTAGGTACTCAAAACTCAAGCTCTAGACACATCAAATTAGATCCGCCGCATTCCAAAGTTGATCATGGTCAGGAACAATTTTGTACGCAGTTCGATTTTCATCTGGTGAAAGTCTTTAGCATCAAGAAGCGATCACACTTAAAATATTAACAAGTATGAAACGGCAAGTCGCTGTTGTGGACTCTAAGATGATCTGACTTTTCGTCTTTGTCCACAGACTACGATGTTCCCTAGCTAGGTTTATTTAGTACTTTAGCTTAACCACCTAGGAATCCTGCTTTAAAGACGTAAAATTTTAATATTGCTTTGTACATATGGAATATCTACTTATTTTCTCACATCACATAGCTTGATGATTGCGACATGTGTGCACTTATTTAGTTACTCATAAAAGAAAATAACTTGCGATAGAGCGGTTACTTGATACGTGATTCTGACAGGAAGAAGGCCATCTTTGAGAAGAAAGTATTGTTGATGCGCACGTGTGAGGATGTTAGGTAAAACAAGTATCATATCGAAGATGTGTAATAAGGTGAAAGTGGATTCCATTAGATATCTTGATGGATTTAGTCCTGAGCTTACTCTTACCTGTCTCCCGGATGAAGATATTAATACATTTTCAAAATAGAAAAAAAAAAAATCAACGATAAAAGGAGAAAAGTTTCTACTGATATGGTGAAAAAGCATGATACGATTTGAAGAAGACGAAAGGTCGTTTTTCAAATGTTGTTATCGGTAGCGGCGTCTTCGCCATCGTGATTGAAGGATTGTTATTGTCAACGAATTTCTCAGGGCATTTTCAAAGTGAAGATGCAATCAATATTAAAAGGACCTAAAATAGACTATCGATGTGGAAAGAGAGGGACTGCTACACCATTAAAATAAACGCAAAACCAGTATGCATCCCTGTCATCCTTATCTTTAGGAATCAACAATTGTTTTTCAATACTTGGATGCCACGAATCATTCCTATGTAAGTTTAACTTACATTACACAAAATACGTGCCCAGAAAAAACCCCTACTCCTATCTCTTTCAGGGTCCTTCGCGACCCGCGTGATGTCATGACCACTGATCTCGGGTCTCGACCTCTAATCGAAGGGTCATCAGCCTCAAACAACATTAGATCGAAGATCGCTCGAGGTCAATTACAGGGTTTGTGACCTTTGATTGCAATTGAGAAGTGTCGGCAAGGAGGTGTGAAAACATAGCTAATTGATAGTGGTCGCGGCCAACAATAGAGGTTTAAGGTCGCAGTTGTGCGGCCAGTAGAGAGAGAGAGAGAGAGAGAGAGAGAGAGATGATTTTAAGGTTTTCTGGGTTCGTTTTTCTTTTCTTTTCCGTGTATCTGTTTATGTGTGAATTTCAGTTTTTTTTTTTTTTTTTGGGTAAGAATTATGTGTGAATTTCAGTTCATAGCACACCCATCAAAGAATCATTTGGAAGTAATCATAGCTAAAATGCAATAACGTGATGGACATAAACATTAGAAAATTCGAATATTCGCCTTAAGTGTATCGAAACAAAGAAAATTTTACTCAAGCGCCATTGTCAAATACGCACACAATTGCGTATCTAACCAAACTTGATAAAGATAGTGGGAGCTAGCCTAGAAGGGACATCAAAAAATTACATTTAAGAAATATCGTTTATTTTAGCATAAAAAAATAACATGAAGTGTTTCCATGTTGGACAAATTTTTTCTATTGATTATATGCATTTTAGAGATGGTACAAGTTAACGGTATATCATATTTTATATTATGTTATATCGTAAGCAATTTTGGTCTATGCATACCTTTTACGGTCGGCATTACATCTATATAATTTCGTATTGCTATCAAAATGCTTCATGTTCCATTTCAATTATGTTTATGTATGACATGCGCACAATAATATCTAATTCATCTTGTCACGGTGAATTGAAAAAGTATATGTTGAATGGACAATTGACAAGACACACCGAAATTTCCATACGCCAAAATTTCCATACGCTAAAATTTCCATACGTAAACATCGTGAATGCACGCGGACGATAGGGACGTAACTCATTGCGTACCAAGAGTGGCTGCCACGGCACAGCCAAAAGATTCTATTTTTTTTTTCCTTCATTCATCGCAATCTCATTGCGGAAAAAATGACGTAGCTCCATTTATATGAACAGTCGATGGTCTGCTTGTCTTAGCTCTCTCGTTCGAATGGGGGCCTAGATCTACATCACGCCATTAACATTCTTGCATTCGATTACGACCAATATTTCCTCTAAAATCACTTTAAGCTGGATACACCATAATTTACATATACGACGTGCTAGAATAATTAAATATTTAACCACGATTTCATCTAAAAAATTTAAGTTTTTAGAATAATTATCTTATCACCCCTTCATGCTTAGTGTGATCTTTTTAGGCATGAAAGTAAACTTTCGACGGTTAGCAGTGGTGTATCAGAATAGGATAACTTGAATTTGAATCTTTTAGACACTTATTTGTCTCCCTCTATTGCATATTTTCATGTTTGAAGATAATGTCAAAATTTAGTTTATGCGTGAAGCGATGTTAGAATAATAATTTTAAAAGTTTAAATTTTTAGAACAGTCAGCATCGCTCCCACAGAATTTTTCATAGGAAGTGCGTGGCCCATGGATTAAACATTTGTATCCTTGATTGCCGATAAATAATTAATTTAATCAGGAAAATACGGTGGGAAAAAGAAAGGAGCCAACTTTGATAGGCATCCATAGTTTTGTACTTCTTTGGGCCAAACCATGTTGCATAGCACCTTCTGTCTAGACTTTTTCGTATACTTTGGTCCGTGCATCTAGAAAGCTCCCCCGCACATTTCAACCGAGTCAGCTTTGGCGAAAGAGATTGAACTTCGGTGGAAGAAATCGCCTCCCCCGTTTTCTCCATTTTCTTGACGGTCCATCTCAAATCCTTAAATTAGGAAAAAAAAAAGATTTTTACCGATTTTCCTCCCCATCGACTTTTTACACGACAAGATACGAAAGTTCGGTGCGATTTCTGGTCGGGTCGAGCCGAACCCCCTTCCGCCATCGCAGTTTTCAATCACGCCCTCGTCGAGTTTGTAATCATTCTTTATTTAGATTTAGCAGACCAATGCGAAGAATTTGAAGTCGCTGGACAAGACAAAAAAATGCGCCCCTCGAATTCCACCCCTAGCTACCTAACAGTATGAGAATAGTCAAGAGCGGTCAATAAGCCAAATCAAGAAAACTTAGCTTGGCCTAGGACCGTTAGAGAGATAAGACACTTGGATACGAAATTGAACTTGACCCTATTTGATTCAATTTGACCATATTAAAAAAATTTAACTTTCTCCGCGACATGAAAGATGAGAAGACATGTCTAAACATAATTTTCTCCAAGGTCAAAAGCATGGGAAGAACATTCCTCGCCACGGACAAGAGTTTTACGTAAGATCATCGCGGTTTTTCTTAACTCTTCTAGCAAATGGTCCTGGGGTTAGCGCCGGATATGTAATTGCCGAGCAGTTTCCGTTTTGCGATTCGCTTCGAAAAGTCGGGTTGGTTGGAAAAAACGTGCGGTTATGTAGGAGATTCCGTGCTCGATCGGACGAAACGAATGTTTAGTAACTATCTAATCGTGACCATAGGGCGGAGGGCTTTGTCGTTGCCGACTATGGGGGGGATTGCACATGGGCGCAGGCTTGAATTTTGCCTAATAAATCCAAGGCAAAGTTGGTCTGCTGGGATAGTAGCGAAGAGCGGGATTTTGCATGTGCACGACTAAATGCCACCCCGTTTTTGTCACGACCGCCACCGGTGTTGCGGTGGCAATTCCAATAGAGACAGACATCGTCTTGAATTTGAAGTCCCTACGTTAATCAGATGAAAATTACTTTCCCGGTCGACATTATCTCGGAAAGAAAAATCCGAAACGATAACTTAGAGTTCTAATACGTCCGAAATTGACAAATTCAAGTACATAAACAGTGACCACTTTTGTTTTTCAGTGATTTCTCTGTCTTTAGTAATGACAGGAAATGAATCTGTCTATATATATCATTCTTAAGACAATGGGAGACTTCAAACTTGCTTCTCATGATAAACATGAGGTTAATATTTTTAGTCGGTGGTTGGTGAGTCAATAAATGTTTTATTTTAATCAATTGAGGAATATATATAATTTTGAAAGAAGGGTAATTGATGATGTTGATGTTTAAATCTCCCGAGCCCTTTATCTTTTTTTTGTTGGTAAAATGATCTTATTGCCTTTCTATATGCCTTGAGATTTGAGAACAGTGTAATTATTTGATGATTTGATATCTGACATATGGACCCTTGCTAGCCCAGTGGATTTGGATGCTGCTCGCAGCAGAACCCGTTCAATGGTCGGCCCAAAGTAGACTTGAAAAATAAAGAAGAAAATTGGGAATTGGTAATATTGGACCGCAAACAAATTTCACGAAAATATCCAATATATTATCAACAGGGGGAAGCCATCAAAACCAAGCAACATTTAACCTTAGCTATTAAACCAAATGCTAACCATGCACGATGTAATATTGAGAGATGCGTTAGCAAATCAAATAACTTTATAAATGAAAGTGCTAGTATGAACACCTAGAGGGGGGTGAATAAGTGTAAAAAAAGATTCTGCAAAATATAGTAAAATATTTATTTTTAACCTGAGTCTGACTAACAACAGATTTTTGAAACTGAGTCTAAAGTACAACAGACTTTGAGCGAATTCAGACTTTGGCAATTACGAACAAAATAAATGAGTTCAGGGAAAAAAATAAGAACACAAGGTTTATAGTGGTTCAGCTTAGATCAAGTTTACGTCCACTCTCCCACGCTAACAGCCTTCTAGTTGGATTCCACTATGCAATCAACAAGATATTACAATTTTGAGTGCAAACACTTAGTAGTATATCACACTATCTCACTAAGTCATTCTTTTGATATTTCTCTCATGATCATAAACGTTTAAGCTCACTAAAGACAAGTGTATGAACAAAGATTGCTCAGACTTTGGAATTATAAATTCTACGCTCCGTCTCTTACTTGCTCATCGGTCCTTCATCTTCTTAAATACTCATCCACTTCCAAACTAGCCGTTGGACAATATCTTGAAGATTGTCTTCTAATCTACCCATTGGATAGATCTGTATCTAGAAGATTTGGTAGCTGTTGAGTGACAAAATTAGAATTCCAAATTGATTCTGATCGCCTATACAAACAGAATCTTGGTTTCCATAAGTAGAGCTTCTTCATATAGAAAGTTCTTGTCTTCAAGATCTAATTGTCAATCAATTAGATTGATTCAATCAAATTAATCTTGATGTAGAATCCAAATCAGATCACTAGCCGTTATACATTTAGGGCTTGTGTTACGTTCTGTTGAATTTGGATGTAAAGTCTGAGTGTAATAGACTTTTACAATCTGAATCTGAGTGTAATAGACTTTATAATCTGAGTCTGAGTGCGATAGACTTTACAATCTGAGTCTGAGTGCGATAGACTTTACAATCTGAGTCTGAACATATTCTGCTTCTGAACATATTTAACTTTAAGGTCTGGACACAGTTTGAATAAGTTCAGCTTCAACATAAAGTCCGTCTTCTGGTTCTTCATTTACGTTCAGTCTGGAATTTGTCAAAGTGGGCAGACTTCTAATGTAGAACAAACTTTGACACTAAAGTCTGGCAGTCTTTAGATTTTGACACAGAAGTCTGGAAATCTTCAAAATATACTTTGGATATGTGTTACGTTCAGTCTTCTGACTATCTTCAGACTTTGACAATATCCTTTACATGTTCTATCATCTGTATGGTCTATTACTTAATCATTAAACACGTTAGTAATCTTTGATTTATTTTGTCATTTTCAAAACATTATAAGGAATTTTTCTAACAATAAAAAGAATATTTAGCGTTTACCACAGTGTATAATCTTTCTTGAAGTTGTTCAATAGTCAAATTCAAGTTATAGGCTCGTCGTATTGCCCTATTCACATTTGTTTCAGAAAACAACATAATTTAGTGGTGAAGGAAAACTAAACTTCGTCCTTCTTTACGACCGAGCGTCAGTCCCAATGAACCTTTGAAGAAGAGAATGATGCTGCTTGATCCGCCCCTGAGGCACAAACATCGGCATGGACTCGCAATCGACGAAGAAGCGAACTTCATGGACTTTGATTTAGGGCTCAGACTTCAATGTGCGACAAAGAGAAACGATCACGCAGGTAGGGAATCGGCGAGCGCTTCAATTTGGGGAAGATGAGATGACGCTGTTTTTGGATCAATAAAAGTTCCAAAACGGCTTCATTTTGATAACGTGGACCTATTCACTTAAGGTATTTGTCACGTAGGAAAGAGAAAGTATTAAAATAACCCACATCAGCATTTTTTTCGATAACTAAAGTGGATGTAACTAATTGGGGGACTTAATTGTGCTAATGAGTTTTAAGACTTGATTGCACTTTTTGCAAGTTTATGATTCGATTATACTTTCGTGACAAGTTTTAGAATTTCTAATGTATATATTTCAGTTGACAATTATCTGGAGATGGCATGCATCCTTTTACACCGAAGAGGCTGATCTAATTCGATCATATTCTCCACGCGAGAGGTATGGCTCCTTTCGTGTTTTGTTTGGGATGTCTTGGCACTTGGTGCCTTATCATGTCCATTTGACGAACCCTTACTCCATTTCCAATATTCTTGCAAATGGGAAAGGACATATCATTCCTATATTGAGACGAATTAAAGCGACGAACGAGATACGCTTCTTTTTTTTTTCACGGTAGAGTGATTCTAGCTCTACGTCCTCTTGGTATATTTGCACCGCATCATCTCTTTTGTCTGTGTCGTTTCTCGTAATCTTTTCGCTCGAATGTGGGTATGATCGCCTATTCGCGTCCGTCGTCTTTTGCCATGTCCATCCTGTAGCGTCATCTCACGGATCATCTTGAAGATAATTCCCATGCTGGTTCTAGAAACGCGTTCATTCCTTCGTATGGTCAGATGGGGGTAAGTGACTATCGTGTACAAAGTATACAAATGACGAAAAGAAGAAAAAAAGGATCTCTCATTGAGACCGTCTCTTATGATGAAAGCAAGACCATGACACTGTCCCGATATCCCTATTTGCGAGGATTATGTGTATTGCCACGATTCCACTTCTAAGAAAAGATGCCCTTCAGATATTAATACGAAATAATCGACCGAATGGCTATCTCAAATTGAATTTCCACAATTTATTCAAGTGATGAAACCTTTAGAAGTTTCATATACAAAAAAGAAATCTCATCCATGAATGATCTATATTTCAAAGATGTCTCTTTAATTCTGAATAATTTATCTACAAAAAGTGTGAGTTTACTTTCAAAAGAATTATACAAGGTGATGTGACATTAATTTTAAAAGGTTTACACAAAAAATGTGATTTGCAATTCATCAATTTTTCCCAAAATATAATCTTGACTTTGTGAAATTTATGTGCAAAACATGATTTTAAGAGCTTATTTGAAAATTCAGACAAAATCATTTGTTCAATAAGGTCAGATCAGAGTAACCCTTACGTCTTTTCTTTTGCTTTTTTCACGCAACTTAATTTATGTTGAGGGTTCACTACCAAGAGTGACTGCCAACCTTTCCAATTATAGGCCTAGATCACCTAAGACGTTCGATTGATTTCCTCGACTTCCCAAAATTTAGAATTTTAATCAAAAGTGGACAAACAAAGAGAGAAATTATACTCATAACGGGTAACAAGGAAGTCTTTTTTTTCAATCACGTAAACAAGTAGATGTGCTTGTGAGATTCAATGTCTGAAAATGGGATATATTATAGGTTCAAGGTCTCCATTCTAACAAAATAGCAAGCCTTTCCCGATGTCACTAACTGTGGATGGGTTCGACTTTTCTCTATTAATATGAGCAAGGTTGCAAATGACTATTTCCATCATCGCTAACTGCAAATGGTCCAATCTATTCTCTAACACCATCCTAGGTGGCTTCCTAAGGATGCAGTTCGGGATTTTAGGCTGTGAGATGTGTACGCAAAAGTGTAGTGTTAAAGCAAATAAAGACATGCTTGAAAATTTATATCAAAACAATGCTTTAATATACACCCGCATATCCATATAGCCCTACTTCACCCTAAAACACACGAGTCAACAAACACTTCATTCTTTATAACTCCAAACACAAGTTTGACACGCACTACCATGAAAATACATTAATTAACAAACAATTGAATTATTTTCTGGGCCTAAAATTTTTTATTTTTTTTATACATTTTACAGTTGAGTTTTCATACTTGACAAAAAAAGTCAACCTTACAATATCTAATTACTAAGGGAATGCTCCTAATTTCTATATGTAATTGAGAATTTATGAGTACTTATTTGATAATTCTTTTTGTTGAGGAACAAATCCTATCACGATCAGGGATCTCGATCTCGAACTTCTTTTGAGTTTGATCTATCGGAAATATTCAAGTATCAACACCGAATCAAAAGAGTATACTCATGGCTTGGGCAGTTTTTATTGGACCTCCGACTGCCATATGCCCAAATGGTTGAGCCGCCCAAACTTGCCTAGTTAACTTTTTTTTCTTTCTATTTCAGCCTTTGAAAAAAAAAGGTTGAGGAGAAAATATTTTTGTTTAGCTAAAGGAGATGAACAAAATTGATATCTCATTCAAAGGAAAATATAAATATTTATCAACATACACGAAAATAATTGGACTTAGACATGTAGGTGGACCGTGGAGGGTCAGATCTTAATGAAGTGACTTTTTCCAAGTCTACTAAAATCATCCTCCATCTTGAAACACGATGGAATAGCATTCGGCGGACAGGAATTTTTCACCTAAGCCCATTCTGGTATTTTGGTTGCATTGAACAAGCCGAAAGTCACACAAACATGTTTTAGGATCAGAGTAAATTCTAGATTTGGATGGAAAGTACAAGCTTTCCATAATTTTTTAAACAGATACTACCTTTTTGCTAAAACACTTGAAAAATTATGGAAAGCTTTTTCGAGATCATAATGTTCAATGTTATTGAATTTTGATAACTACACTGTAAGTAGAAAGAATGTTTCTCCTACGCAACCTTCGCATCTTGACATCTGAATATTTAACTAATTTCTTACTATGAAGATGCACACTCCCTATGACCATTATTCTATTTTTGAGAAAAAAAAAAAGTTCTTAGATTGAATAAGCGTTATAAAAGTCGTCATATTTGTATGTGTTTTTTTTTTTTTCTATTTTTAAATGTTTATTTCAAAAGCTACAACATAAGAAATAATAAATAGGAGAAAAAGGCACTTGAGGTGTTTGAATTTTTTTAATTTGTTCAATTAGGTCTCTATTCCCAAAGATAAAATGTTGCCGTATGCGATTCGCACGTTGCCTAACAAGAGTGTTGCTACCCAAGTAGGGGTGTCAATGGTTTGTTTCGGTTCAATTTTCCAAGAAAACCGAACCAAATTGAACCGAACCGAACCGAACAAACCGCTAGAGAAAACTGCCGAACAAAACCAAATATGACTCGAACCGAATATGAATTTGGTTCGGTTCGCTTCGGGATTTCAGTTTTCGGTTTTCGATTTTGCTTTTATTTTTTTCGTTTTTTCTGTTGTATATTTAACCCAAAAAGAAAGGGGAAAAAGAGAGGAAAAAGACAAGAACCTAGGATCTAAAACAACAAATTTAACCTCAAAATGACAGAAGAGAGAGACAAGAACAGAGGGGGAAGACATATTCAACAGTGGACACCCAGGATGAATCCGTCGTTCACAGCAATGGCCACCTGGCAATTGGCTCTCGCCTCTACTTGGTGCGTGAAGTAATGCAAAACCCTAAACTCTCTCTCGTCTAAGTGATTCCCCTGACCCTTCTCTCTCTCGTCTCTCTCTCGAAACTCCCTTGTTCTCCCAGCGGTGACAGCCACTAACACCCACCAGTTCCATTGACACCTAAGCCGAAATCGAGCTCAACCCTCGACATCACAACAGGAAATTGAACAGCATAGTAAAAATCAAAGAAGGTCAAGCGCACCTCGAGCCGACCCAGGCGATGTCGGAGGGGAATTTGCCGAAAATGTAGGGCTATGGCGATGGACGGTGAAAAGTCGTCACTTCCTCCGAGATTTGTTCAATTGTGAGGCAAGAGAGTGTAGAAAGAGAGAGACATTTCACTCTTTTTTTTGGGTTAGTGGGTTGCACTTGAGGAGACGAGATTTACTTTTTAGGGTTTCGGTTTGGATGGTTTAATTTGGTTAACCGAATTTTTTTTTGGGTTGAAAGTAGTGCTTTCATTTCATTCTTTAAAACGAGAATTACATGGATAGGACAAGTTGAAATCGGAGCATAAAATATTCCAAAGGGATTGCGGGGGTTCGCGCTTCCATGTTGAGGGGAGGGTTTTTAGGCAGAAAGCTTTTGCTACCCAATCTGCGGCGTGATGGGCACCTCTCGAACAAAAGATTACACTTACATGAGGCAGTTGGGCTGAAACCTGTTTACATTCCTGGATCAAGTCTTTCACAGCCCGTGCCTATTCTGTCTGGCCCAGAATAGCTTCCACAACCGTGCAGCAGTCGCTTTCACAAATTAAACTCTTTTTCGGTTCGTGTACTTTCCCCACGTGAGTATCTTCCTTTTGTTTCAGCAGACACAATCCATGGAGCATAGCTAGGGTTTCCGCCTACAAGAGTGATGAAGCATGGATGTCTTTGACGAAGCCCTCAACGATTACGCCACTGGAATATCTTAGGGCGCGTTTGGTAACGATTCTATTCCCGGGAACAAATTCTGATCGAAATGATTATTTTTATTCTATTCCGGGAACCGATTCGAGTAAAAGAACGCGTTTGGTAATTGTACAAAATTTCGATTCGGAATAGAATTGCGTTTGGTACCGTGTTCATTGATTATGTTCCAAATCAATTTATTTTAATTTTTAAATAATTTTTATAATTTTTCCTTTTTTCCTTTTTTTTTTTTTCCATTTTTCCATTTTTTCTTTTCTTTTTTTCCTTTTTATTTTTTTTCCTTTTTTTTTTCCTTTTTTTCCTTTTTTTTCATTTTTTTTTTTCATTTTTCTCCTATTCTAATTCTTCTTTAGGCTGGTCGTTGGCCCTCGGCGAGGCCGGCCCTCGTTGGCTTGGCCTCGCCAGACCTCGCCCTAGCCTAGCGAGCCTCCAGCGAGCTCGCCGGACCGGTCATCGGCAACCGGCGGCGTCGAACGATGACGAGCGATGGCGAATGGCGGCGTCAGTGGACGGCGGCGGGCGGCGGTCGCGGGATGGCGGTTGATGAAGAAGAAGAAAAGAAAAGAAGAAGAATTTTGATTCTCAATTTTGTTCCCGGAACAAGAATCAACTTTTTTTTTATTCTTGATTCTCGTCCCAAACTAATTCTGAGAACAAATTTGTTCCCGGGAACAAAAATTTTACCAAACGCGATTCTCGTCCCAAACTGATTCTGGGAACAAAAAATCAGAATCTAGCACTGTTGAGATGGTTACCAAACAGGCCCTTAAAATACCAGCAATCGAGCTAGGTGATACTCCTTCCACCCAAGAACAATCGACATTCAACTTCAGATCTCGACCTTCCGACGCTGTCCATCTCGTAGGTGAGTTCGACATTGTTGCCTTTTCGTCTCTCTTGCTCTAATTCCATCTTTTAAAGCTTCGATTTTGTGCTAGGGTGGTCACGATGATGGCCTCTGGTTGTTTCGGTGTTTCCAAGTCTGCCATAGCACCTCCGCCACTAACCCTGCGTCTAGTGAGTGTAGCTTTGCTTTGAAAAATTCCGCCAGCCATTTGTCCATTCTAGTGGCTGAGCGTATACTGGTACTGAGGTTTAAGCTTGGATCTGACCATATGCTTTTGATTTTTTTGCAGAATAAGAATAAATGCTCAACTGTCTCAGGGCATTTGGAATAGAGCGGACATAGCGGATCAGGTAAGATGCTTCTATGATAGAGTTTCTCTTTTGTTGGGATAGCATTCTGACATAGGCTCCACAGGAAAACTTTTAATTTGGGGGGAATTGATAGGTGCCAAAGTCTTGTCCATAGGGCTCGGGGTGGCTGGTATGATGTTGATGCCTTGTTTCTATCTTGCTAAATGGATATGTCATACACACTGTTATAATCGCTTTTGCCTGTGTAATTCCCTTTGTTGTTTCCTGTCCAAATCAATTTATCTGTCTTAGGCTGCACAGTGATAGGTATAGATAGGATTTCATTAACAATTCTCCTTTCAAAAAGATGGTGCAACACCGGTTGTTTCCACTCCCTTTTTTCCTCATCAATTAATTCAACCACCATTTGAGGATCTTCTTTATTCTCGGGGCCTCCTATCACACCCTGTGATAACCAGTGATCTTGTCGAATATTAATGGATTTCCCATCTCCCGCAGTCCATCGTATTCCTGATTCGATGGCATCTCGTCCCATTAGGATGCTCTGCCATCCCCAAGATGGTCTTTGGCCTCTTTTTGCTTTCCATAAGTTCCCATTAGGGAAGTATATACCTCTCAGGATCTTACTCCATAATGCTGAGGGTGATTGGGATAATCACCATGCCTGCTTTCCCAACAATGCTTTGTTTAAGGTAATTAAATCTTTAAAATCTAAATCTCCCCTGTCTTTTCTGGACTTTAGAACCTCTCATTTCTTCTAGTGCATGCCTTTCTTAGCTTCATTCTGCTTCCACCAGAATGCTGCGATTCTTTGTTCAATAGCTCGACAAACCGAGATAGGTATCTTGAAGATGGACATTGTATATTGCGGCAACGCTTACACAACAGTTTTAATCAAGATTTCTTTCCCAGCTTTAGACAAGAATTTCTCTTTCCATCCCTCTAGCTTCATGTTTACTCTTGCCAGAATCCACGCAAACATTTCTTTTTTTGTTTGACCCCATTCGGATGGTATCCCTAGGTATTTCCCAGTCCTTTCAATGCTTGGCACTCGCATTTCTTGGGCCATATTCTCCTTCAAAGCTGGTGGACAGCCATTGCTAAAGAAAATGCCTGACTTGTTCAGATTAATTGCCTGCTCCGTCGCATAGCAGTATTGATTTAGGACAGCTGCCAAACTTTGACATTCTCTAACCGTCCCATCCATGAAGAAGATAGCATCATCAGCATACATCAAGTGAGAAAGAGTTGCGCAATTCCTGTTCAATTTAATCCCTTTAAAACTTCCATCCTCTATTGCTTTGTGCATCATCCAAGAAAGGACAATGGCTGTCAATATGAATAGATAGGGGGATAATGGATCTCCTTGTCGGTTAACCGAATTGAACTGATAAAAACAAATTTGATTTTTTTCTATTATCATAACCAAAACTAAAACGAACTGAAATTACATGAGATTTAAGTTCGGTTTGGTTCGTATTTCGGTTTGATTCGGCATCTCTAATCCCAGGCCAAACACCACTAGAGTGGCATGACTTTGGTGATAGTCTAACCTTGAGATTGGATCCATGTGACTAGAGCAGCCCATTCTTCTTTACTAAAACTTGCTTATTTTAATTTTATTAACTAATTATCTTGTGCGTTGATCAAAAAAATTAATTATCTTGCCTTATTTTAATTTTTATTTTGTTTTAAAGTGTTTTTAGTACGAGGATGCCACGCAACTTGTTCCCCCAACCTAGGTTGCACACCTGACAACATCCCGGGCATGCTCGTGGCCCTTGCCGCCTACTCGGTCTCTTCTTTCATCTTCTTCTTAGGAGAATTACTAAAAAAATCCTAAACTTATTGCAATTGTATCAATGCAATCCTAAACTTTTTGGCAATTTAGTCATAAACCTTTTACAATCGTGCCAATTCAGTCAATCTAGCCATATTTGGTTGGCTAAGGTTGATGTGAATGTCGATCGACAACATTCGTCCAGTAAACACTGATGTTGCAATTATTTAATAGTATTTTATATTTTTTCAAATTTTTATTAATTTTTCATTCTTCTTTTTTTACCATTTTTCTTTTTTTTTTTCCTTTTTTTTTTTTTCCTTTTCTTTCTCTTTGGCTTCATTGCCCGTAGTGGCTAGCAAGGCTCTAATGGGGCTCGCTGGCCAATGGGTGAAAGTCATAGCCCTCGCTAGACCTTGCCACCGACCTCACTCATATTTGGGTGAGGCTTGGGGCCACGGGCAAGGCAACTTCACCCAGATCTGGCAAGGCCAAGCCAAGGGCCCTGGGTGAGGCCATTAGCGAGGGTGGGTGAGGTCTGACAAGGGCCGCGACCCTTACCAGTGGTTGACAAGGGCTTCGCGATCCTCGCCTAGTGATCGGCGAACCCCACCGAGCCTCATCGGCCATTGCAAGGGAGAAGAAATCAAAGAAGAAGAAGAGAAAAAAAGAAAAGGATAAGAGAAAAATAAAAAATTGCCACATCAACATTCATCAGACGGCCGGTGCCAGTCATCGTCCACGTCAGTGCCAATCGGCCAAATTTGGCCATATGGACTAAATTGACACAATTGCAAAAATGTTTAGGATTGAATTGACCCAAAAAAATGTTTATGATTGAATTGACATAATCGCAATATGTTTAAGATTTTTTTGGTAATTCTCCCTCTTTTTCTTTCTTAGTTTTTGTTTTCAATTTTCTAATATTTAATCAAATCATCATAAAATTACCGATTAAATGTGAGTGTGGACACGTGGTGCTGATGGGTCAGTTGATGTTAGTATTTTTGTTTCTTTTATAACAAAAGAACTAATTCACATAAATAAATATATAATTTAAAGATTCAATTGCACAGAATGAAAGTTTAGGAATATAATTGAACGATTTACTATTATATAGAATTCTAACTAGCAGGAAGTAAGCTTCCAATAGGGACTTCCAGCGATAGTCCGATAATCCGATGCCCAGCTTGGATGTGTTCTTTATTTTAACGTGTCGGTGCTCATATGCTCTATCCCCCAATTGAAGTGTCACAATCCCAACTCTATTTCCAAGGTCTTGAGTAGCAAGGGTTATTTTCTCGACGTTCCAAGCACGTCGCCATCCTCATTTTTATTTTTTTTTTTTTATCTTTTCATTAAGCACATGTGGAAGCATACATACAACATCCAAACGACAACAAGCAGTTAGAAAAACAATCACTTACAAACACACAATTATATCAGTTATATTTACAAGCCATTTTATCATGGGCCGTTGTATTTACAACCAGTACATGCTCTATGCTCAAAAAGGCCGGGATAAACTTTAGCTTCTCTATCGAGACTGCAATTCTTTCGTACCTACAATTATGAAAAATAACGGGCTGAGTCATCGACTCGGTGAGTAAAACCTTTAATTCTCTACTAGGAGGACATTTTTTCATCAAAATCCAGTAGGTACAACATTCACAATACAATGTCAATAACAAATCAATAACAAAGTTATTATTATTCTCAACTACATGCAGTTGTCCATCACAATATGCTTCAATGCATACTTACCTTTGGCTTATCAAGAAACATATCGACATATCATACTTATGCATAAATGGCACTCATACAAATTCATTTACCGTCATTCTGGCTCAATCATGGCTCAATCAGGCCCTCCCAGCTCAATCGGAGCTTCCAACTTCTTGCTGAGTTTCCTGGCTCAACCAGGGCATCATGTTCAATAACGAGGCATCGCCACCAACGCTATGTGGTGAGATCAATCCACAACTGAACCTCATGGTCAAAGGGCCAATTCATATTCAATGCATAAATCCAGCGTCCGCGCATCAGTTAATAAGTTATCTTGATACAAGCCGTGTTGGGACTTAACGACCCTCGTACTTTATTCTCATGGCCTAGAATTGAGGATGTTATATATAGTTTCAATTATGAGAAGAAATGTAAATGACTTATTGTCACGACCTACCTATCGGGGGAGGGAATATGTTTAGGGGTATTGCCTAAAAGACAGGTCTATGGCCCATGATTAGGCATAGGCTCTCTCAAGCCCATACCTCGCGTGACATTAGGGTGTTCAAATTGAAAGTATAATTTTTTTTTTTAATAAGGAATCGTCACTAGTCTATTGGGATCGGCTAGAAACCAATAGAGGTATAGGAGTATACCTTACTTCCTATGCAACTAGAAAATCTAGGATTGGGGACTTGATTATACTAATTAACCAATTAGTGTCTTTTTGGTACCTATTCTTGTTTATTTAAAAAAAAAAAATTGCCAAGCAGTTTGGAATGATTTTAGACCTATTTACTAACACGTACAGTGATCATACAGATACATAATCATCAACATAATAGTCGACAATCAAGGAAAGCATTAAATGCATATCATGGGATAGCAAAGATTTAACACTAGGAAAAAGATAAATACTAATCCTAACTAGACTAAAGGGAAGTCGAAATCAATATACCAATACTGCACAATCAAAGGCATTTTGTCCCTAAGAACAATTGAAATCCTAAAGTAAAGCCTTAAAGGCTTAGTCAAACTTAGGCATAATTTTGAATTGGAATACTTCCATTATTTAGAAAATAGCACGAGAGATTAATTTTAACCTTTCTTGAAGATTTTTTTATTTTTTTTAGATTTTTTAAAGATTTTTTTGGTTTTTTATGGAAAAAAAAAAGAATTTCCGAATTTTCCCCAAAAAAACTATACTTTACAATTTTTTTGAAAATTTTATTTAAAAAAAAATCGAAGAGTTTTTAAATTTTTATTATTTTTCGAATTTTTTTAAATTTTTTGATTTTTTTTTAAATTGTTAATGTTATAAAATTCGAGGGAGCGGGTTCAGACTGGATAAACCCAATCTGACCCATTGACACGGCCCGAACCCAGATCCGACCCGGTCGGATAAAAAAAGACATTTCTTCTAAATTTTTAGGCTTTTTTTCTTCTTTTTTTTTAAATTTAATGTTTTTCTTTCTTTTTTTCTCCACCCCTTTTGTCTTGTTCCCTATTTTGTCTTCTTCTACTGCAATCTCTTCTCTGCTATTCCTCCTTCCCGAAGCTTTCTTTTTCTCTCTCTTTTTCTGTTTTCTGCACCCTTTTTTTTTTTTTTTTTTGCTTTTTTTTTCTTCTCCTGGTCTTCTTCTTGCCCGCAGCTCACCCAAACAACGGCCAAACCCGAACTAGCTCCACCACCACAACAGACCCTCACAGGCGCTTAAGGGCCGCCGCCAGGCCACCGTCCGACATCGGTCGTTCGATCCGACCGACGCCAGCCACCGCCGGCCACTAGCTGGCCGGAGGTTTCTAATGATGTCGAGCCTCTTTTCGACGAGAGGCAAACACACCTTGACCAACTCGAAGGGCGCGAGATAAGCCGTCTTTAGACGACGAAAATACTAAAGGGGACATCGGGACAGCAATATTATCACAAGTTACGCGAAAAACGAAAGGTCAAGCTTCGATTCAAGGATTCGCATCAGGCCCTTCATGAGGCATTTCTTCGAACATGTGGTGTGCGCCTGCTACAAGAGGAGTCTAGACTCATTCTGGGTTCGTGTTAGGGCCAACGTCAACATACAACGTACAAGAAATATTCTGGACCACAGAAGCCTATCACTCGCATTTAACATGAGTATGAACAACAACACCAACAGAAGTCGGCCATAACGAGTCAAAAGACCAAGGTTTCACTTAGGCATTTTATCAAACACAGCCTAAGCTGGAACTCGAACCCACGCTGGCGACCTCGACGTACAGCATACATGAACCTTTAAAGACTAGGACAGGGGTGTCATGGGCCGAAGCTTGCGCGAGCCAAACGGCCGCAAGCTCCAGCCGGTCACGCTAAAAAACAGAGTAGAGGGAGAGGCTGAACCTACCTGTTTCGGCCTAAGGACGTCGCCGGTAGAGTCGTCAGGCGGATGGACGCGCAGCCGGGGCTCCCCTTCTCTCCGACTCACACTCTCGCTCTCTCGAGCTCACTCACTACCACTCTCTCACTCGGATCTCTCTCCCTCTCCGTCTCTAGCTCTCTCCGAAAATCCTCCCTCAAAAACCAGAACCTCCCTCAATCGCCCTCCGAAAAAAAAAAAAAAAAAAAAAAAACCCTTCTAATGATTGAGCCCCTCTCTTTTAAGGCGACTGGCTGGCGCGCATGGCCCCTGCCACCTCCAGCTTGCCAGCCGGATTGATCTGACCCGCGGATCACGCCGCCATCTGCTCCACGGCGATCCTCTCTATCCTTTGCTCGTACTCTGCTTCTTTCTTCCTTCTTTTTGCAGAAGCGTGGTTGGCATGAGGGGGGAAAAAGAGAAGGGGCCGGGCTCAGGGAAAAGAAAAGAGAGGCTGGGTTTGGGCCCACGCAAAAAAAGGATCTAGAGGAGAGGCGAACAGAAAGGGGCCGGGCCTAGCCCGGTCCGTTTTTTTTTTTAAATTCGATTTTTTTAAGAGAATTAATTATTATTTAAAAAAAAATTAGATTTAAAAATTAATGATAGTTTTGTGAATGCTCCTAATGTCTACGCATAATGGATTTTAATGAAAATATACACGATACGTTTTAATGAAAGTTATTTACCTTACTCTTTACTTCTTCTTCTTTTCTTTTTCTTTTTTTAGCGACTAATTCCTAATTTTGTATGCGATTAAGTCCTAAATAAAATGGTACAATATAGGTGTCAACAATTATAACAATGTTGCAAGGTAGATAACATAATCATTTACTTTTACAATTCTGGAAAGCATAGTGCTTGAACTTTCTCGTTACTTTCATAAAACTTTAACATGAACCATAAAACTACAAAGAAGAATGAGTTTCGACTCTTTTCCTGCTTTCGTGGACTTTTGACGTAAATCAAAAAATTAGAAGGGTGTCAAATCTCTCATAATTTTTATGGGATTTTGATGTAAACCAAAAAACTTTCATGGACTTTTAAGAAATCTCATTGCCTATCGATCTTCGAGAATTAGAAAAATCTTCCAAGTTTGAATCTACTGATTTAAAATCTGGGATCTTCTACCTCATTTTCATTTACTTACTTTTTATTATTTTCCTCTCTTTTTATATATTTTATTCACTCCCGTCATTCTTTAATGAAAGATTTATTAAATAATAAACCATGTTAATATATCCAAAATATGTAATATATATATACTTACTATATATATACACATAATATATTAAAAAGCTAAAAATAAATTCAAATATATAAATACAAATAAAAAACGAAAATTGTTGTTGTCTTTTCGTTATTTTGATTTTTTATATTATATTTTAAAGATTATTTAAATTTAATTATAATTCTAATAGTTTCTTCTCAATAATTTTAATAATTTAGAAGTTTGTTAATTAAGAAAAATAATTTTTATAGCATTTATATAAGAAATCATATCCTCTTTTATCTTACTTCTCTACAATATATTTTTATCTTGATTAGATATCTTTTATGAATATGATAAATGTTATCTTATTTTGCCTCTTATTTTAATTGCAACAAGACATAATGGCAAGAGGGTCTTCGCAAGGGCAAAAGAGACAAATCACATCACAATCCGACACCCTCGGTGAATAAAATCGGGTAGAGGTGATTGATTTTGATCCACTTCTCATAATTCAAAATCGAGGACTATATCCAAAATTGGTTACTTTTTTTTCACTACTTTTCATTGTTTTTTTTCTAACTATTTAGAAACAAATCAAGATAGTATTTAATTCACATTTTACTAATTTTTTGAAGAAATAATAAAATCAAAAATATATTTAGTATCTAGAACCAGACCATCCAAACACCATTTTTACTTTTAGAAATCGGGAATCGAATCAGCACTCTCAAGAAGCGAACTAAACCAGTAGATCCAATCGGATCTAAGTGATTTTTAATGGCCCATTTGGTAATAATTCTGTTTCCGGAAACAAATTATGATTAGAAATGATTCTTTTTTATTTTGTTCCCGTGAACAATTTCTAAGCATTTTAAGCCGTTTGGTAACTATTCAAATTTTTTTTTATTCGGAATAGAATTGTATTTGGTATCGTGCTCAAAATTTCTACTCTAAATAATTTTCTTTTAATTTTTAAATAATTTTTTTTTCTTTTTTCCTTTTTTCTTTTCTTTTTTTCCTTTCTCTCTCATGTTCTTCTTCTTCAAGTGGCCTGTCATTGGTCTGGCGACCGGCTAGACGAGGGCCGCAACCTCACCGGAGCGTCGCCGGCCCTCAGCGAGGCCAGCCCTCTCGACCGAGCCTTGCCGGTGGCCAGGCAGGGCTGGGTGAGCCTCTCCAGGGCTGGGCGAGGTCCAGGCCTCGCCCTAGCCTAGCGAGCCTCTGGTGAGCTCGCCGGACTGATTACCGGCGACTAGCGGCATCGAATGGCGGACGACAATGGACGGCGGTGAATGGCAACCGTGGGATGGCGGTAGATGGAAAGAAGAAAAAGGAAGAAGAGTAAGAGAAAAGGAAAGAAGATGAGAAATATGGTCTTGATTCTTAGATTTGTTCCCGAGAACAATAATCAACTTTTTTTTTTTAATTATTCTTGATTATGTTCCAAATCTACTTCTAGGAACAAAAAAATATAAATTGGCTTTCGGGAATAAAAATTTTACCAAACGCAATTCTGTTTCCAAATTGCTCTTGGGAACAAAAAATCAAAATCAGACACTATTTGGATAGTTGGATGGTTAGGGCCAATTTGTGTTTGATTCTGATTTTTTGTTCCCGGGAGCAGTTTGGGAACAAAATTGCGTTTGGTAAAATTTTTGTTCATAGGAACAGATTTGGAGTAGAATCAAGAATAATAATAATATAAAAACTTGATTCTTGTTCCCGCAAACAAAAAAAATTGAAACTCCTCCTCTACTCATATGTTCTCTCCCCTTCTTTGCTCAAACTCAATATTTTTCTTCTTACATCACAAAACTAATTCTCTCCTCAAGAACGGCGACGGCGACTGCTGCTTCTTCATCGTTAAAGTTGCTTGTTCAAGGTGAGTTCCCTTCACTTGCAACTGTGGGTGGTTGTGGCTGATCTAGGCGATGGCTCGTTCACCATCGCTGTCGTTCGTTGTCTGCGACGGCTAGCGGGAGCACCACCGGGCTCGAGTCGGCAGGCGCCCATGCCGATCTAGCCGAGGGGTCGCTTGGTGAGGGGCCCCTAGGCCCAAATCGGCAAGCGCCCGCACTGTAATTTCTATCTCAGGGTGAAGCAATTGAATAATTGGTTTTCCTATCTAATTAATTGGTGAAATTTCATTGTGAAGACAAAAATGTCAAGGAAAGCACGATCCTCAAATCTACTAAAATCGTCTTCAGCAAAGAATGTGGATATTGTATATTTGTGGCTTCGTTAGTAGCACAATTTGTCAACCATTTATTCTGCTTGTCCATAGGTGTCATCATATATCATGAGAAATTTGAAGTTGAAAGCTGTTCAACAATTCACTCATCCTTTTTAGGCTGTTGTTTGGTCCCAAATAGTATGTCCCTGTTGAGCATTCCTTTTAAGCCGAGAATGATGTAGAGAGGATGTCAAAGCGATAAGACAGCTGTTAAGGATTTTGGCTGTTTTAAAATTATGTATGCTCGTACTAAGCTTGTAAAGAAAGCATACCATTGTGTGATGTGAGAGGAGAGGCTTCTACTTCTTCCAGATGATCTTTGATTTTGACATGAATATCTCAATAGTAACTCTATAAAGCAATATTCAATTTTGGAAAAATTGGTCGCAACAACATGTTGGTTACCTCATGATGTTTTATTTCTTTCTAACAAATGAACTTGTCCAGCAAAATTGGACTCTTATTGGTATGCATTGTGTGATTGATAGTAATATGCAGGACTTGCATATCCTCCTCTTTACTTCTATAGTGGAGGAGTCAAGGAGTTTCTTGCAACAATAAAGCAACACGTTTTTATTGTGAGGTACATCAGTTCTTGATTTCTTTTTGATGTTAACTTGAGTGCTCAAATAATACATGTTTAATCTCTGTATAAGTTACATATAGGAGAGGCAATGTGTTGTACTTGAGAAAAAATTGATGTAATAAATGATAGAGTCTGTGTATCTTCTTGAGTTTGATTATTTAGGGGAAGATACTAATGGTGTTAATAACTTGTATTTGTTGGAGAGGTCTGCTATCGATGTAGATATTAAATATAATATGTTGTTAGGGGCTTGGAGTCTATGTGTGCTGTTAAGTGTTAGGACCAAATTATAATTTATGCCATTTTTTTTAATAGTAAAAAAAGAACAAGAGAATAGATTTCCCGAGGAAAAGGATCTATGTTTGGAAGAACAAATGTGAAGGGAAAATAGAGAGAGAGAGAGAGAGAGAGAGAGAGAGAGAGAGAGAGAGAGAGAGAGAGAGAGATTCACGATGGTGGATTAGAGCCATATTTGTCACATTCAGTTGTATAATTCAATTTAAATGTTGCAGTCATTATGGAAAATACTATAAACACAGTACAAGAGGAAAATTGTGAAGGTTTAATGAAGTTTTTCTGTATATTCTGTAAAAGAATATGCTTAGTGCTACAAGATTGACATCGTTTTGATGATTGTAACATCAAATGATGTTTCAGACTAAAGTCTGGCAAATAAATATCATCATTTTCCATTTATTTCTGATTGTTTTGGAGATTATCTTGACTTAATCCATAGATTTTTCTTCTCAATTGATAATCGTTGGTTATATCATTTTCTTTCTTGAGAAAGAAGCCAGTTGGGATGTTAAACAAATACCTGTTCATGCAATCTAACTTTCTCTATATCTCTGTTAGGTTTCTTTTCTTATGTTGATTGAAATATTCTAATCCCATCATGTAAGAACCTTTTGAAGGTGGCCTCTTTTAAGAAGAAAGTCTAGGATTAGAGAAATTAGGCTATTATATTTCATGAATTTTCAGTGACATGTATTTTCTCCCTATGGCATTATGGCTGTGCTCCTAGGAGTCTAAGACTAGGAGTAAACATGAGAGTAAAATCAAAAGAAGTGTAAGAAAGGACAAAGATCAAAATCTTTGATGGCCCATTTGATGCTCGTTGGCATTTAAGATCTTTTTTTTTTCTTTTTTCGGATCTGAAAATATGTCACATTTGTTTTATAGAACTAGGAACCTAGTGGTAAGCATAGAGAGAAATTAGTAATTTGAACATTTAATACTAATACCGATAGACTTAGAGTTGCTGATGAATATCTCATGCGTCACAAAATATAGCCATGTTCCCTGTTGCTTGTTAGTTTCTCTAACTAAGTGATCCTATTTCAGGTTAGCTGACGATGCCAACGTATTTCTCGTGAACGATTTTCAGAATCCTTTTTAGGTGTGTCACATTGCATTCTCTTACAGCTTGCCTTGATCTTTGTTTACTGTGGTGCCATTGCACTTCTTTGATATTTTTCCAAAACTTTGACAAAGTGAGGGCTATCGGTAAATATTGACAAAGGAGCTAGAAGTTGTAGGTTTGCATTTAAACAAGAAGCCACCTCAAGTGAGTTTCATTGGAACATCTTTTTCTTTTTCCCTACTTACTCGGTTACACTTTCTCTTCCATGATAGTTTTAAGTCTCATCTCAATTAACTTATATGATGCTCAATAAATGTTAAATGGCATCCCAGAAAGAGATGTTCAATGCAAAATGAACTGAGCATTTAATCAATTTATTTGTAAGTTTATTGGTAGAGGAGGTGAAAAAGGGAAATCGCACAATTTTTATTTTTTAACAAAGTAGGATGGAACAACATACGAGCTGAATTCATTAAACAGTCGAATACCAATATAATATATTGTAGTTGAAGAATAAGGTGAACAAACTGAGAAAACGACAGTATAGTAGTTTTAAGAAGCTCATTTCACAATCCAGCTTTGGCTGGGATAATGTGAATAAAACAGTTGTTATCGATGATTCAAGTATTTAGGACTCTCACATCAGGGTATGTTTTAAGTTTCGATTATTTTGATATTATTATAGATGTGAGTTTTAGAAGATTTGATTATGTTATTGACATATGTCATTATTGTGAAAATTGTAGGACAATAATAGATAGGCAAAATTCAATAATGATGGGTTTCCTCAATACCCCGAACTATGCATTGTATTTGGTGATATATATTCTACTGGAGAGCATGCCACAGGAAATGCCGATGATTTGACGATGTCAAAGGAATGTGACAATGGCGGTGGCGATGCAACCAGTGATCCAAATGACTAAAGTGAACACCACATTGATAAGAAAGTTTTTACATCCGACTATACTTCAACTCTTATTCATAACAAGTACAAGTTTGATAGGATTCAAAATGTTAAAGGAGAAGAAAGAGTAGCTCATTTTGTATTGCAGACACGTGCAAAGCTATACAAGACGTGCTCAAAACTAGGTCAAGTCAATCTGAGAATGGCTCTGCTACCTCACAAGTCACACCACAATTTGTAGACCCCTTCTCTATATCAGCTGTGATTGATGCCCTTGATAGTATGAATGAGTTGGAGTAAGATCTTTACAACAAAGCAGTTGAACGAGCATATATTAGTACCGCGTGGAGAGAGGCTTTCATCAGATCACCAGCTGAAAGGAGACATGGACTTCTTCAATGTCTTTAATAGATGTTGAGATATGTTTTGTGGATTGCATGTGGTTTCACTTGATTGTGTGATTTAATTGTTGAAACTCTTTTGTGTGGTTGTATGAATACGATGAATTATTTAAGATTTTTATATTTGATTTGTTTTACTTTACAACTTATATTATTGATTGTTATTGGATTCTTTTCAAATATCTTTACTGATGTTATTGTATTTGTGTAACGATATAGGTACTATGGAAGAGGGATCAAATAGTATGTTTAATGAGCAGGTAGAACCAGTTGATCAATTATTGGATGACGATGATCTTGACATATTAATAGCATGGTTATGCATGGTCATGATGGACATGTCCGTGCAAACGAAAGACAGCAAATTATCGGGACTAGAATGGATAAGAGAGATTATTTGTAGACATTCAGATAGAATATATGAAGCCTTCATGATAAAGATACATGTTTTTCTGAACCTATGTGATTTGATGAGGATAAGATATTGATTAAAAGATAGTCGGTATGTTAGGATATATGAATAAGTTGGGATCTTCTTATCTTTGGTTGGTCATAATAACTCAACTAGATATTTATGTAAAAGATTCCAACGTTTAAGAGAGACAATCAGCAAGTATTTTAATTTAATGTTGAAAGCAATTCTCAAACTTGCAAAAAAAGTTATTAAACCACCATCCTTTGATATTGTTCCACTGGAAATTCTTATGGATCCTAATCATGGACGCTATTTCAAGGTATAGTTTTTATATCAATTTTACATTATCAAATACATGTAGTTGATAATTTTTGAATTTTCATAAATTCACATGATTTTTTTTTCGAAATAAATTTATAGGGTTGCGTAGGTACTATTAATGGCACCCATATAAATGCTACCGTCCCCACGTCTCAGCAAATCCCATTTAGAGGCAGAAAAGGAAATACCACTTATAATGTGTTATGTGTTTGTTCGTTTGATATGAAATTTACTTTCGTATATTCTAGGTGGGAAGGATCTGCCAACGATTGTCGAGTGCTTTCGGCGACTCCTCGATTGCAATTTCCTTGACCGCCACTAGATATTTGATTTGTTTATAAGGAGAAATTCATTTTATAATTGTTTCATCATTGCATATTATAACTAATTTATATATACATGATAGGTAAATACTATGCGGTAGATTCTAGTTATGCAGCACTCCCAGGATTTTTAACTCCGTTTAAAGGTGAACGATATCATTTAAACGATTATAGGAGGAATGGAAGATGGCCAAGGACAGTAGGATAATTATTCAACCATAGACATTATTCTTTAAGAAATGTCATTAAGAGGTCATTTGGGGCATTAAAGAATCGCTTCACCATTTTTAGACACATGCCTCCATTTATAATTAAAAAGCAAGCACTTATTGTAATTGCATGTGGTGCTCTTCATAATTATATTCGTAACCAAGACAAGATGGATAAAAACTTTTCCTATATGGAGATCCGGAGTACCCATTTGGATCTAGAGAAGTGAAGGTTGTAAATGATACATCAAATGAGCAAGTAATGGAGATAAACATGCTTCGAATAAGTATTACAAATAAAATGGCAAGGGATTACAATATGCTAGAGATTCCAAAACTTTATATTTCCGACTTTTGTAATATCGTTTTTAATTATTGACTTATCAAAGCCAATATCTCAAAGTCGAACAATGGACTAAGTTACTTCATTATTCATTTATGGATAAGTTACAATGATGAGTTTCTCGATAAAACCTTTTCTTTTGTTTCAAATAGTCCTGTTGGTTTGAAGACTTATCTTCTTAAACGTTGGGTGTTCGGTTTTGGGGAAGGGAATAGAGAGAGAGAGAGAGAGAGAGAGAGAGAAAGAGAGAGAGAAGAATCTTGGCTAAATTAAAATTAACATCCATCCATATTAAATTCAAAATGCATTAAATATTTAATCAAATAAAAGTAAATATTAATTGAAAATGAGAAATCACCATGATAAAAAAATTATTTAAATATAAATAATATTGAAATTCTAATAAGAAAACAAAATTTAAAATAACAACAATTTTCGTTTTTTTTTTTATCTATTTTTTATTTCTATATTTTATTTTAATTTCTTCCTATTTTGAAATATATATTTGCTATATATAGAATACATATTTAATTTTGTATTATAATTTACTATTTAGTATTTATATTTATTACATATTTTAGGTATATTAGTATAGTTTATACTATGGTTTATTATTTACTATTTAATAAAAAGTTGATTAGTTAATATTTTTATTACTTAGTATAAATATAATTAAACAATAGAATTTCTATGATTCGATAGAATTTTAAAATATAATAGAATTCTAAATTCAAATTATTTTGAAATTGAAAATATAATAAAATATAATATGATTTCTTCACTCATAAGAAGACAATTATATTGGTGAATGGTTTATGAAAATTCAATATCAAATTTACACTTATCTAAAAAGGTAATTAAAAAAGAATTAGAATAGAAATTTTATGCAGTCACCAAACGTGTTTCTCTTATTTTTTTATTTCGAATTAAAAATTTTGTATAGTTCTTAAACGCGTTTTTTTCTTCCGAATTTGATCCCTAAGAATAAAAATAAATAATTTCTCATTAGAAATTAGTCTCAGAAATAAAATCGTTAACAAACGCACCTGGACAAACATGCCATGCCTTGATTGGCACAATCCATTTTATATGTCCTTAAAATTAGATTCTGTTCGATACGCCACCAAACATCCCTTGGAATCACGCCTTTGTCCCGCCCCTAAAAGAGCACGCCCATCACAGTCCGAGATCACTTTCACTTTCACTTCCCCTTCTGCACAGCATGGGCTCCCGCCCCTCCATCGAGGACTACGATCACCGCACCCTCGTCGCCGAGCAGCACCGCGAGCTGATGGCCGCCCAAGCCCTAGAGTCCGACCACGACCTCGCCTTCCGCCTCCAGCTCGAGGAAGCCATGGCCGCTTCCCTCTCCCTCCTCCCCTCCTCCTCCTCGCCCCCGCCCTCGCCCCCGCCCCAAACCCTAGCGCCGCCCGCCGACGTCGCCTCCCCCTCCTTCGCCTTCCTCCAGTCCGACGAGCTCTCCAGGTTCCAGCGAGAGATCAAGGACCGCGAGCTGAGCGCGGCCGAGGCGAGGCGCGGCCGGGAGGATCTCCACCGCCGGATCCACGATCAGAAGGTCGCCACCGAGATCATGACCATCCCCGACGACGACTGGGACGACTGGGGGGATGAGTTCGAGCGGCCTTTCGGTGAGGGCTCTTCCAAGGATCCCGCCGGCGGCCGCGGCGGCGACGCCGACGCCGTGTTTAGTTTGTATTGCAAGGGTTTGGTCAGTGACGAGAGGGCCGAGGGGCAGAAGAGCAATTCCGTCTTTGCGGGGGTCGGAGTCGCGGTTTGTGATTTTAGGGGTAATTTGATATTCGAAGTGAGGAAGCCATTGATCGGGCCCGGGACGAGCAAGAGCAAGGCCGGCGTCGAGGCCAGGGCGTTGGTTGAAGGCCTTAATGCTGCTTTGGCGTTGGAGTTGAAGAGGATTGTGGTTTACTGCGATTACTTCCCGCTTTACCAGTTTGTGAGTTTCTCCGTCTCTAGTTTCTGCGTTTCTTACTTGAATTTTGTGTTTTGGCCCCCATTCAATCTGCACATTGTGTGAGGGAGGTGTCTGTTTCAGTTTTCTTTATAGAGAATTACCAATGTTGAATTCTTCACTTCTTATCGTGCTGCATTGGTCTAGCTTCTCTTGTTTCTTGATGAGGTTACGGGTATGTTTCCAGGGCAATTTGTCTATCTGGCTTATAATCGTACTGCGTCTTCGGGAAATCTTTCTACTCGACTACCTCTAATATGATGGAGATAGATAAACCTTTACTTGTGAGTTATATTTCTATAGCCATGTAGCGAATGGCCGAGATGGTACATTGTCGTCACTCCTGACCCTAACTTCAAATTGTTGGAGTCTTTGTTTTGCAATTACTGAAAGTTCAAGTCATATGGCTTTACCCAAATATTCATGGACATGAATGTTCTGATTGGCACTTTGGCTGTTTGCATTGTTTATGATGTCTCTTTTGATGTTTAGTGTTTCTCTTTCTGTCTCCGTGCTTTATAATTCACTCTCTATTCATTTATTTATCAAAGACTGAATGTGCCTTCATGAACCTAAGCAGAAATAATTATGGTAACCTCCTACATCAGTAACTGGTTTGATTCATCGTAAGCATACAGTCTGGTCACTAATATGGTCAACGATATGATGTAGGTTACTCGTAGATGGACACCGAAGCAGCGCAAGGTCATGGAGTTAGTTGAACAAGTGACTCTTCTTAGAAGAGAATTCGATCAGTGCAATTTCTTGTTAGTAGCACGAAATGAGTTTAAGTTTGCCTTTAAACTTGCAAGAGATGCCATAACTTCCCAGATTGTGAAGCGTGCAGACGGTGTTGCCAGCAAGAATCCAAAGGAGACCTGTGTAATCTGTTTAGAAGATACTGATGTGAGTCAGATATTTGCGGTTGATGGATGCTTGCACCGCTATTGCTTTTCTTGCATGAGACAGCATGTAGAGGTGAAGTTGCTCCATGGTATGGTGCCAAGATGTCCTCATGAGGGATGTAAATCTGATCTTAAAGTCAGCAGCTGCAGTAAATTTTTGACACCTAAACTAATTGAGATGATGACCCTGCGGTTAAAGGAAGCCTCAATCCCTGTTACAGAGAAAATATATTGCCCTTATCCCGAGTGCTCTGCATTGATGTCAAAAACTGAAGCTTCAGAATGCTCAACCACTTCTGGTGTTGCGAGATCCGGAGCAAGGAAATGCATAAAATGTCATAGACTCTTCTGTGTCGATTGCAAGGTTCCTTGGCATAGTAGTTTGACATGCTTGTCCTATAAAGCATTGCATCCTCTTCCTCCTGCTGAAGATGCAAAGCTGAAGTCTCTTGCTTCCCAGAATTTATGGCGTCAGTGTGTCAAATGCAATCATATGATCGAACTTTCTGAAGGCTGTTACCACATGACTTGCAGGTACTTAATTCCCACAATTGACCTGCCCGGTTGAGATGATCTTTACCTGGGGTATCTTTTACTTAATAAGAATAATGACAAGCTCTGCTGCTCGATAGTTTAATGCCTTAGGTTTGTAGTCTAATGGTGAAATCTGTTGTTTGCTAATCTATGTGATTTTTCCAGTGGTTGTATACGTGCTTTTGTTATTACAAGTGAGTAGTAGAAGTACGGACTGTGGATATTAAAGATAATGCTTACAAAACTGAACCACGTGGACTGGTTCAACTTGTTGAATGAAGGATTGGACTATGTCTGGTGACTGGGATGGTCAAGAGTTCAGCCTTATTTTGACAAGGTTTGACTGGTCAACAAGTTTGACTGGATCTTTGACCTTCTAGAATATGAGGGAGATGTTGCAGTGGCAATATTGAACTGGTGACCTTGAAGGAGCCCTATCATTATTCACTTAACTAATGATACTGGCCTTCTGTCTTTTATTACAAATTTAAGAAATTTATTTATTCCATTATCCGACCCCCCTTCCCCCTCCCCCCTCTCTCTCTCTCTCTCAATTAGAATTTCATATTGAGAACAAGAATCCCGTGATCAGGGTCTTTACTTGAGTTGGAATGAAACTGCTATTGATAGAGTGCTTATGGTCATTTTGGGGGGAGATATTCGTCATTAGATTATTCTAAGCCTGCAGCAGTCTGTTGCTAGATTATGCTGGAGAAGGCAGATAGAGGCAGAAGGCTTTACATGCCAGTACCTACAGCTATTAAAAAGGCCATTGTGGAAGCGCTAATTAATCCTTTTCTTTCTGCTAGCAACCAGTAAATGCTTACTCAATTTCCCTAGTGCTTGAAATTGGCAAAACTTTTGACTTGGCTGATTGAAAATGGTCAGGCTGCTTTATTCAAACTTTCTTTTTGCCCCCTGTTGATATATATCAACCTCGCTGTGATTTATTGCTCGAAGATTTGTGTTGGAGTCGGATGGTTTGGCTATTGATTGCCACTGAAATTTTGAGTGTCCGAGCTGTTTGGGTAATGCTCGAAAAAGATAATTTAAGGTTGTGGTTTGCTTTGTATCTTCTATATCTTTTGTCAGTCCTCTTTTACAAACTACAAAAATCTTACTTAGCATTGCATCCTTGCAGATGTGGCTATGAGTTTTGCTACAATTGTGGTGCGGAGTGGAAGAATAAAAAAGCTACATGTTCTTGTCCGCTGTGGGAAGAAGACAATATTTTGTATGATGATGACGGGATTTCTGATGATGAAAGCAATGAAGATGAGGAAAATGAAGAATGGTATGGTGACTCGGATGAGGAGTATGAGTCTGTAAGAGCATACTGATAATATTTATTCTCTCGGTACTTGCCTTTTCCCTGACGGGATATCATCTGTTCATAATGGCAAACCTTGACATGTATAGGTATAGTTAGGTCGGACTTTTTCTGTTTTTTCATCTCTTTTGGTGGACAGATACATTGAAATAATGATCGGGCATATCAATTTGCAAGCATACAGATTGTAAAGAATGAATAAGTAAAGCAGATGCTTCCTGCATTACTTTGAGATAAAGCTGGCTTGTAATGAATTCTGAGACGCGAGAGCATCCCGGTGAGAAAATCAGCAGGGAAGATAAAAAGCTTGTGGAGCATGGAGAGAGAAGGATAAAAATGCTGGTTCATGGAGAAGAAAGGAAGACGGTTTCTTTTTGCTGGGCAAATGATGGCGGTGAAAGTTATTTTATATGAGAAGTTACAGAAAATCTATTTATTTTACTTGCTTTCATATGAAAATCTAGTAAATTAGATAGGTCGAAAAAAAAAATAATACAGTAAGTTACCGTAGAAATGTCAGTTAATGAAAAGAGAAAGTTAGTTACTAGAATAAGTAATTGATAGATCATTGTAAAAAAGGCTCTGAATAATTTTGAAAATGTTTTTAAAGTATAATTATTTGTATTGCTTACAAAAAATAAATGAATGAAAAATGTTTTCATCACTTATAAAAATATTTAGATATGAATAATTGTTGATATTGTAAATATTAATTATTTCAAGCTATATAGATTTTTTTATAAAAATGTTATTTAAATAATTCATTTTGCGTGAAAAAAAGTATGGCTAAATGTGTAAGTATTTAAAGTTTTACTACTACTCATGTTCCCAAACTGAACCAAAGCCCAAATGATAAAACACTTCTTTTTTTTTTTTTTTTGGTGTGTAGTTTTGGTCTTTTCATGTACAAGATCTCTATAGACCTAGTATCTTATAGCCCGTTTGGTTGTATTATAAATTGAAATTATAATCTCACGATCAGAAATTTTCCACATAGTTTAAACCTTAATGAATAAATAATTTAACTTCATTTTAACCCCCAAATAAATAACTAATTTATTGTTAATTGTACAAATAATTTAACATCAATTGATATACACTAAAGTATTCTATGTAGAATAGTTCATCAGAAGTGCAAATCTAAATGCCCTTGAACTCTGAACTTGATCAATCTGTAAGGTATTTTAGAGTAAGCTTAAGCTTAATAATGATAGCTCTAGATTTAAAGTAGGAAATCTACTCACCGCTCAACTCCAAAGCACAACATCAAAGTAACAATTACCATATAATGTCATTTATCATTTCAAGGAAACAACCAATCACTCACCATTTCAAGGCATTCCTTAGTTATTTGCATATTCATGATAGAAATCAGAATAGTTTGATCACTCAAGGAACACTGTATATATTCTACATAATAACTAATTCACATATTATAAGCATGCATCATGACGTAGATTCACAGGAATATCAAGAATCCATGTACTCACAAAGGCACTTACAAACTCTAACCAACCGTGTCAATTTTCCTTCAACACTTACCCACTACAGTAGTAAGGAGATCAACATGTTCAAAACAATGATTATTCACATGCACTTTCAAAACATATTATGTTAGTTTGTTCAAAGCAATGCAATACATAAGTTGTGACCATAATCACGTGTGCAATGAATAAAAATACATACCATGAGTTAACAATTAGTTTACACTCAAATGCGTATAAATGAGCATATTGATCTTAGGATGCACAAATACCAAATATTAGTTCACACATATACATAGGTAGGTATCTATTTTCTACTTATCACTTTGTAGGATTCATCTCGACTCATTAGCCATCTCAACTAACAAGGCATCATCAACATCAACTAATGGGGGATGGAAACATAAACGCCTCTTTGTCATGCCTCTCAACTCATCCATCACAAGTGTGCTCTACATTATTGATAATAAATACACTATTGTACATCCACATGTTGATAATATTTCATAATATTCACATGCTACTCAACATTCCGTATATAAATCACAATTTCTTATTCTCTCAACCTTGTAGAAAACTGTCTCAAATAGTAGAATATCGACTTAACTCCATAGTCTTACATACATACTCATATGAGGGAGTTCGCTCTTTAGCAAATAAGTCGCTGCAAAGGTTTTCATCACATGGCATCATGCACATGCAAATCATTGTAGCATAATAATTACCGTGTATATTTCAATAACCACATATGCAAATAACAAAGAAAAGTATAAAAAAAAATGTTCAAAACCCGTTGCATTGGTAACTATTCGGTCATAAAACTTTCAATTAGACCAATTTAATTTTAAACATGTTCACATTTGTACCAATTGAGTTTATCTGGCCAATTTAAACTAAAAATTGTAGACATGGATGTCATTGTTTTATGTGGCATGGTGACGCCAATGTAGACATTATTTAATATCTTTCTGAAAATTCTAAATTATTTTTTTTTCCTTTTTATTTTCCACTCTTTTCTTTTTTTTATACAAGGGGCATCAAAGTTTGCCGGTTGTAGCGAAGGTGATTTCGCCCACGGCTCAAGAGACCATGGCCACTTTTACCTGCGTCCGACGAGGCTTTGGTGAGGTTGCCTCGCTATTGCCTTGCTCGGTCGTCCGCGGCCACATGTGTTAAGAGCTGCTCTGGAGACGGAGAGAGATCCAAGTGAGGAGCGAGAAGGTGAAGTGGAGAAAGCGAAGGCATGGAACTTCTTAAATAGACGAGGGACTTGGGTGAGAGGGCGCTGCTCTAGGCCTATGCGGCGAGGGATAATTGCGCACTTTCCAGGCTGATGGCTGGGCCAGCTATCGCGGAGTATGAAGGCTCTTCCGATTCGCCATCGACAGCCCATAGACCGTTTAATCTCGCGGTGATGTGGACATGCTTTGTTTTTGGTTAGCGTGATTTAGGACACGATTGATAGTGTTTTTATTCTTGAAAATAAATTTTTTTCAAAAACATTTTTTTTTATTTCTATTCAACATAATAGTTTCATGAGTATTTTAAGAAGTTTGGTAATTATATAAAATTTATGTTCTCGGAATATAAATGCGTTTAGTAAACCCCAAATATTTTTGTGACTTAGATTTTTTTTTTGATTTATTAATAATTTTATTACATTTTTTCCTTATTTTGTTTTCTTTTTCTTCTCCTCCCTCTTAGCCGGCCGTCGACCTTGGCCACTGCTGGCTAGCGACAAGCCAGATGACGGTCGACAAGGTCGCTAGCCTCGAGGGAGCCTCACTATGGCTGGGCCAAGCCAAGCCAAGCCTCGCTCGGCCACTGCAAGGTTGGCCTCGCCCACCAAGGCGACGCCAGCGACTTTGCTCAGCCACCACGAGGTTAGCCTCACCTAGGCAACGCCGACCCAAGTGATGTCGACCTCGCGGTGGCTAGGTGAGGCTTGAGGGGCCCCCACTTAGCCACAGCAAGACTCTCCCGAGCCTCGCCAATGGCCGATGAGGCTCGGTGAGGTCGCCAAACAAGACCGATTGAAGAAAGAAGAGAGGAAGAGGAAGACAAGAAGAAAAAAAAAAAAATTTTTTTTCTTATTTTATGAGTTGTTCCCGTGAGTAAGAAACAATTTTGTTTTTATTTTTTATTTCTATTCTAAATATATTCTTAGGAATAATTTGTTCTTGAGAACAAAAAAATTACCAAACGTGTTTTATTCTATTTATATTTCAGGGAATCAAAAAAACATAAACCGTGTTTTCAAAAGTGTTACTAAATGCTCCCTTAGTAATTGGTGTGAGTTGGAAGAAGAAGAAGAAGAAGAAGAAGAAAGAAAGAAAGAAGAAGAAGAAGAAGAAGAAGTGGCATTTTTTGGAGGAGGAGAAGCTCTTTACATCTCCAATCGCCCAACTCATACGGGTGGCTGGCTGCGCCTCGCTCAAATCGAGGTGAGTCCATGGAGGATTGCCGGAACTCTCGGAAAAAAAAAAAGGAAGAAAATAAAAAACTAATAAAAATTCAAAAATCAAAAATTCAAAAATAAATAAATTTGAAAAATATCCATATAAGCTCCAATCATATCATGTACTGTCCATACCTGATTTTGTCAACTGGTGAGTTGTTGAAAATAGAAATAGCAAGAGTAAATAGTTAGGTAGACTAGCAAATAGTAATAGAATTTATTTAAAAGAATAAAATATATATATTATTAAAAAGAGAGAGAAACGAAACCGAAGACCGGTGACTTGGAGAGCTCTTTGGAGCTTTCACCGCTAGTGCACCAAGGCCGAGAGCCGTGGAGCTTTCGCCGGCCGATGTTTATCAACAATCCGTGGAACTGAAGGAAATTATTTTTTCACGATTAAGAAGCGTGAAGAAGATCTCGATTCACGTTCAAAGTGATTCCATCAAATCTGATTCTAACCAAGGACGGATAGTAAAAGCTTCCCTTGTCGACTCAATCGGTACTCGGGGTTTCGATCCGCTTAGCTGACCAGGTAATGTTCCTCCCCTGTCTTGCGTTGCCTTGAACGAACTACAATGCTGAGTTGCTTAACACTGCTCGTGTGTAAGAAACCGGGAGCCAAGGTCTTTCTTGGATGATTTGTAGTGATATTGTCATTCTAGTGTCGACTCTGGACCGAAAAAAATATTTTCGATTCCGGAGCTAGGTTCAACACTCGTGGTGCTCACTGCCTGTTCGACAGAGTGACTGAGCCAAGTCCGTATACATTTACCTCCTTTTTTTTTCTTTTTTTTTTCTTTTGATGTCCCCGTGGCTGTATACATTGTTCTCCTTTTTTGTGTTTTCTTCAGTGCCCTTGTGATGTTTTGTCATGGCTAATATGGGCGAGGGAATGGACCGAAGACTCTTTGATAATGCTGAATTCTTGCGATGCTTGACCGGATTTTTGTTGGCATGTTCCATTCGACGTGTTACGCATCATTGTGGAGTCATAGGTAAGAATTTATGGCAGTCGGAGGCGATGGTCCGGCGTGGCCGAGGATAGAGTTTGTCGGAGACAGCCAGCGGCCGGCGATGATGGACGATGCCATGGAGGTCCGGTTCGAGAGCTTGGGTTGGTTCGGCTTGAATAGAATCTGGGCCTAGGCTTTAGTTTGATACTTAGGGGTTCGGGCTAGGTGAAGAAGGAGAACCGATGGGGCTTGGGAAGGTTGAGCTCGGTCATGACCGTAGCCCACCCCGGGGCGAAGCCCGGGTCCAGCCTTGTTCGGACTGGGTGCAAGGGCCCGACCCGGGTCCAGTATTCTTTTTTTTTTTTTTTTCGTTTTTAAATAATAAAATGTTCTCATTAATACAAACAATTTTTTTATTAAAAAAAAAAAATGCAGATAATATTAAAAATTAGGAAAATTTTTAGAAAGGAGGTTTTGATTAGTTTTATTATATTTTTAGTGTTAATATTAGTTTAGAATTAGTGTCGGATTTTCCTAGATTAGAATGCACATAGTTTGGGGATTTTGATAATTTAGGATTAGTGTGATCTTAGAAAATATAATAAAAAAGGTGACACTTTGGATAAAAATTAGACTTCCAAATTGAACAAGCTCATAAAGTTTTACCATAGGGCGTTATTTGTTCTCAGATACAAATGTTAAGTTGTTGTGTATATATTATTTCGGTTATATTTTTGAGTGTCGCTTTCAATACATTGATTATTGTTTTCCTTTTAGCACGACTAGCATAAATCATAAGATTGTGATAAAACCCAAAAACATTGCATGAACACTTGGTGGATGAGAACTTTATGACTCATAATATCGGTAAAGAGACTACTTAGACACTTTAGTGGTTAAATAATCAAACTGGATACCAAAATGGCATTAGTTAAATAAGTAGTACAATCAAGTTTTTGATCCTAGATCTCTAGTTGTATAGCAAATGAGATATACTTTCATAACTCTCAAAAAGGTCAGTGATGAATGCCCTAACAATGCGAGAGGGTAAGATTTTGGGAGAATTCACAACGATTGAGAATCATTGGTCACCTCTAACCTTATTCGCTAAAGGCAGCCCCTTAAGGGTAAGTCGCGGTAATTTTTTACTTGAATTAGCCAAATGGACTCAATTAGTATTGACATGAAAATGTTCAAAACTAAATTTGTCTAATTGAAATGTTTATGACTGAATTAATATTTATGTAATATGTTAAGAACTTTATTGGTACTTTTTTTCCAAATAATATATGGCAATTTTGTATCAGCAATAGAAATCAAATATCCATTTATCATCATTTGCAAACCCCACGAACTTTATAATTCACGACACTTATAATTTAGTAAATAGTGTCATCACATGCAAATCATTACTACGTAACAACTGCCTTGTGATTATAATGCAAATAATAATACCCTAATCTGTTGTCATTTCTCATATTAACAGTGGCAACCAAACATCAATCTATTATCACTATCAATGTGTCAACTCTTATTCATAAAGTAATTCAACCAAGAGTCTGGAGCATCTTCACATCACATGAAGTTATGATTTTTCTGTCAAGTTGCCAGTAAACAACTATGACTACGTAGCTGTAATATCTATAAAGTACGGAGGGTCAACATGCAATGGAAGTGACGCTGTAATGGGTACTGCTTGTAAGCAAACATTATAATATTTAGTCAACACGCGATAAACCAATGATGGATGGGCACCGGTGCAATAAAATACGCTCTCGTTAGTTTTCGTTGTCTCCGCCCCAATGGCATATTTGTAATTTCAGCAGGAATCAAGGCAATTTTGCGAAAACTCCGTGCATTGTCCAGGCCCCAGAACTAGAAATTTAAACTAGAATGGGCTAAAATGAGAGAAAGAGAGAGAGAAGGATGAGCAGTGGCCGCTCGACGGCGGCACGAAGCGAGATCGACGGTCGTGCCGCGGTGTCCTGGTGGGACGGTGAGTCGGCGACCGAGAACGATAGACGGCGAGGCTGAGAGCGTTGCGTCCGTGGATTGGACGGAAGGAGGGGCGGCCCACGAGAAGAAGTCGGGGCCGGTCGGGCCTTCTCGGGCCCGTCGAAAGGCCCGAAACGTCGGGCCGGGTCTGTGCTTCCGAGCATTTTCATTTTTTCTCCTCGGCACATCCCTAAGCTGGAGCTCAGGAGCTGTCGCCGGTGCAGGAGAACGTGCCCGACGCGACGATCCGGAGGCCACTGCACGTATCGCTATGTGTGAGATGACGACGACACCCTAGCTCTCTCTCTCTCTACACCTCTGCGGTTGTTTATAGACGCGCCATTTGGATGTCGGCGACGCAGAGGATACTCTGCTCTCTCAACCCGACGCTCCTCTGCCGCTCTCCTCTGCCGGCGGCGCTGCTGTCCAGAACCTTCCCGTCGCATCGCTCCCTCGCCTTCGTCCCTTCCTCCTCCTCCTCCTCCTCCTCCTCCGCCCGTCATCGCCGCTCCGTCATGCCTCGCCATCAGGTTCGTCTCCTGCCCTGCCGCCGTCGGCGTCGTTGCGCGCGAATGAACTCATGCTTCGGGTGATCGACGAGCGCTTCCTTCGCGCGCTTTTGAGTCCCTTCTTCTAGCGTTCGCGCGATATTGGATTCGCGATTATCAGCTTCCTTTGCTCTTTTATTTTTTGCGAGTTGAAAAGAGAAATGGAGTGATTCGCTCGTTGCCGGCATTACGGATTCAGAGAAATGTTTTTGTCTGGATGTGGTCGTGCAGAGAAAGGGTGGGCATGGAGAGCTGAAGCGGAAAGAGAAGAGCCCTCCCATGACAGCAGCTCCAGAAAGGAATATCGCATCGACTGTCGAGGCTGTTGCCAGCAGACTCGGAGAGTTAGATGTTGCTGCGGAGTCGGGTGGCGATGTTCATCCTTCCCAATCGGGCGGCGTCCTTCAATCGGCGAGCCATCGTGCTCCTTTCCAGGGCGAGAAAGCAATCTGGAAGCCCAGAGCCTATGGAACGGCTACTGGACCACCCTTGGAGATCGACGCCGAAAGTAAGACTGCGGATAAAGCAGCGGCGGAGGCGCAAGGGAATAGCTCCGGCTCGAGCGTGGCGCAAGAAATCTCCCCGGGTTTGAGTAAGTTATTCAGGACAAATTATTTGGAAGGCTTCTCCGTGGATAACTCTACGTATACAACCGCCCAAATTAGAGCTACCTTCTATCCCAAGTTCGAAAATGAGAAGTCCGATCAGGAGGTATTCTTTTCTCACATCAGTCCCTTGTTATTTTGCTTTATCGGGATGTATGCTCCGTTCAGTTGTTAAGGGTGCTACTAACTTGTGATAAGTTATCTAGCGCACAAGAACGTCTATAACAGTTTCCTGCTCCTTTAGGTGCATAATCTTTATTAATGGAAACCGAGTTTTGACTTGTTTTTATCTATTCACGTGTTTTCATTTTTTCAGATCAGGACAAGGATGATTGAGATGGTGTCAAAAGGCCTGGCAACAGTAGAGGTACACTGCCTTCCTAGCTCCATGCTTTCTCCTAGTAGGAATACATGTTTACATTTGGCAAAGAGCGTTAACTTATATGTCCCAGTTATTTGATGAAGCTCATAGCTTGTCGATGTTTCCTTATTGCATAAGCTGAAACAAGTAAATTTTTTTTAGGTAACTGCCGAGTGAGGCAGATGATGTTGTTTTTTGACCTGGGTTAAGTTACACCCATGCAGGTTTCCCTCAAGCATTCAGGTTCTCTCTTCATGTATGCCGGTCATGAGGGTGGAGCATATGCCAAGAACAGCTTTGGAAATATGTAAGCTGAAAAGCTTTTGGTATCTGTGGCACATTGAATTGAGTACTTAATAGATGTTCCTGGTGTAGATACACTGCCGTGGGAGTTTTTGTTCTTGGCCGCATGTTTCCGGAGTCTTGGGGTGTGGAAGCAGGAAAAAGACAAGCTGAGTTCAATGCCTTTCTGGAGGTGTGTGGGTATTTCACTCTAACGTTAGATGTCAATATCATTTCATTTCTCCTCGATGTTCAACCAATATTTAGAACAATATCTGGAATTCCAAATTTTAAGTCTCTTCCCATGTAATATCCATGGAAACATAAAAATCAGTTTACATGTTTATTACCATGTTTTTGGGATATAATTCATTGATTGATTTGAAGTCTTTTTCCCCTCACGGTTTCTTTCTGTGGGTATCTTCTATCCAATTGGGTTGCTTGGAACTTAATCTTCAGGTCAAGCTTTTGTAGTGGCTAGTCCCTAGACCTTAAACTTGCGTAAGTGAGAGAAAGAAGTGTTAGAGATTCGAGTGGGGGGGTCTTTTATTTTTAATTTGGTGCTTATACTTTTAAATTTTTATAATTTGACTTTCCTTTATTTTATAATGAAAATTTCAAATCTTTAAGAACTTAATTCATTTTTGTGAATATTATATAGTTTTTAAATTTACAATAATATTTTCATTTTGGTGGAACGTCATTAGTAGTTGAGAAGTTGAAACAAATGGACCCTAATATGGAAATTATTCAACTCTCTCTCTCTCTCAAGCGCGTGTGCACGCACTACTGCGTACACCACAAATGCAGTCATGTGCATATGGACATATGTAATGAAATACTTTGCTAGTGTAAACAAGCTACCACTCAAGTTCGCGAGTATCCTGTAATATGGAAATTAGGATTCCGACCATGCAGGAAATTTCCAGTTAGCCCGTTCACATCATCGGCACATGATCTTTGTAGTTTAAACTTTTTTATAGTATGCTTTACTTTTTCCAACAGCTTTATCTTTGATAATTCCAGGAAAACCGGATGTGTATTTCTATGGAGCTGGTAACAGCTGTTTTGGGTGACCATGGGCAGCGACCCCGAGAAGATTACGGTATCATTTTTACTTCCTTTCTACTTTGAGGTTCTTTGTTTGGAAGTATGCGTTCTGTATTTGAATCTTTAAAAATTTGTTACTGAATACATGGTTCATTGATTGTATGTGTGTTTTCTTATTTCTACTATGAGTGTCCTGTTCTTGGAGTCATACAATGAGTTGGGGCTGGAAAACTTTTACATTTTTCTTGTGGTTATGGTTGATGTTTAGAGATCGACTTCCCATGGGTCATACTTTCCATCATCTGCCGTTGCTATAGTCTCAACTCTTATCAAAAAATTTAATTTCATGTTTCTGTTACATGATGCCTCCATAAATATGTTGATCATTGTATGAAAGTAGCATTCGCAAGGATAGCTCTTTTAGATAGAATATTAAGAATACACATCCATTTCTTTTAGATAGAATATTAAGTATACACATCCATTTCTTTTAGATAGAATTCTCCAAAAGAAATGGTTAAGCAAGAGTTAGTTTTTCTTACCGTTTAATTGTTAAGAACTTGACTTTGAATCGGCTAGTTTGCTTGATCTGTACCTTATATCACTTGCTAATAAGGCCCCTTCCTGATAATGTTAGTCTCTGTTTCTTACACAGATGAAGAAGTTTGTTTTGGTCTTTATGTCTATTCTCAACATTTATCGATGTAGAAAAGTATGAAAAGTTGATTATTTTGTCAAACCATTCTTGTTTCTTCAACAGTTGTAGTTACTGCGGTCACTGAATTGGGAAGTGGCAAGCCTAAGTTCTACTCCACTCCTGAAATTATTGCTTTTTGTCGAAAATGGCGTCTCCCTACCAACCATATATGGTTGTTCTCAACAAGGTATGTTCACGTAACTAATTTGCACGAGCCATCCCTTTTGATTAATTATTAGACAGTATGGATTTATCGATTGAACAAATTATCCTACCTTCTACAGGTACTATCTTCTTGCCTGTTTGATTTTAGTAATAATTTGCACTCAGTAAAAGTTTTTTAGGAAAAACTACATCATCTTGTATGGAGTGAAATGACTGTTTTGCACCATAGTTTAAACTATTTGAAAATGGGATAACAATGAATGTTGGCATATTCTTTAACACTCCCCTTTGCTTGTAAGATGGACCCTACACAGGAGAGATAGGATATGCCACTAGATAGCTATAGACTAGAACACATGGACTAACAGTAGGAGGGAGTGTGAGATTCAAACTCTTGATGTGAGCTTCATATCATGTGAAATGTCCTTTTCTTCCTAAAAGTTTAACCTGTATGGAGATAAGTTCACAATGTATATCTGGAATATTTCTTTATGTATCACATCATTTTATGCATGTTAAAAGATTTGCACATGCTAACAGTTGTTACACATCCTTGTTGTTGTTATAAATAAATAGACATTATGTCATTGTACCAGTGGTGTTTGACTTGGACAAAGACGACTATCTAATTAATATGCAAGCCATACTAAAGCGGTTATGCTTAATGGATTTTCTTTGGCTATACTCAATATACAGTACAAAAAGGCTTTTGGGGATGAATTTGGAGTTTTTTATGTGGTACTTAAACTGAATATCAGTTTGTGTACTGATGAGGTAAAAGTTATATGGATAACTGTGGGCGGGTATTCTGACAACAGACTCTTCAAAGAAGAGTGATCACCTTGTAGATAGATGCAGTGTAAGTGGACACCTGAGGTAGTCGACCATATGTGAAGTCATCGTCCTGGACTGAGACAAGCTCAGGTTTTTAGGTATTCATTGGTCTGAAGCTTCTCCCGTTAGGGAAGAGCTCTGCTCTTAAAGGAGTTTGTTTTGTAAACAACAAAGAGAGAAAATCTATTCTTTTTCTCTAACAATTTTTTGGCTTATTTGAAGGGGGAAGTCCTTGAAGGCTTTTGAAAGTGTGATTCTTTCGATGTGAAAAGTAATTACGGGCTGTCATTTTGGGTTCTTATGGCTACTGAACAAACCACTGGATAATTTTTGGGACTTTCAACAGTCACTTTCTCCCTAATTTTTTTTTTTCAAAGCAGTGGTACCCCTTGGATCTTATAAACTTTTCCTATTTAGTTTTTGAAAAAGAAACATTGTGGATAATTTGAAACATGTTAAGACTGAAGTTAAGGCCTATTCCCTAGGGTAAGTGTACTACTTTTGAACAAAAGTGTCTTGATAATATTAGGGGGAATTGCTTCTTATAGTGGAGAGTATGTAATGCTGGACCATTTGTTGGCTAACATGCATCTTATGGCTTATGGGATTCATTTGATTAAACTTTACTTCAGGCAGAATGAATTATTGACTGACTTTGCATACAATTAGGTGCAAGTAGATCTTTAGTTCAAGGGAAAAAAATGATTAGTGAATTTATTATTCGATTGGATTGGTGAACTGGTGATATAAGGAAAAGAAAATGATGCAGAAGAAATTAATTAGAAGTTAAGAAATACATTTAGATTGGAACTACACAAAAAATACATACATAAAGAAAACAAATAATCTTCAATTGGATTTACTGTTCAAATATTATTGAGCTAATGTAATAAGAAAAAATTTAGACCCCCCAAAAAAAAAATGACGTTTAAAAATGGACGTGGGAAAGATTCAGAGGTTGTATAATATTGGAATTAGTCAAAAAAAAAGCACACACTCAGAAAAGGAATCTCGAATTCTTTAATCAAACTTATCATTCAATGGAATTAGTGGACTACTAAAATAGGAAAGTAGTTTTTGTCTTTATGAGAAATTAAAATAATAAATAAGAAAAAAATGATTTGTGAACTTACTATTTGATTGGATTAGTGAACTTATGAAACAAGGAAAAGAAAATGACGCGGAAGAAATCAGCTAGAAAAATCAAAAATACATTTAAGTTGAAATTAGACAAAAAGTACATAGTTAAAAAAATCGAGTTCCAAATTTTTCAATCAACGACTTTTGTAGGTAGACTAGACTAATTTGTGATTCTTCAGCTTCTTCTCTCTTCTGCTTTTGATTGCTTGTCCAAAGCTATAAATTCAAGCATCCCTTCTCATAAGTGCTTGTGTGCTAATTTGGGTTGCCAACAAATTTTATTTCTATTTTAGGAAAGCAGTGACATCCTTTTTCGCTGCCTATGATGCGTTATGTGAAGAAGGAATAGCAACAACTGTATGTAAGGCTCTTGATGAAGTTGCAGATATTTCTGTACCAGGTAAATTGCTGAAGAGCAGGTTGATGTTGCTATTGTAAATTATTTAAGCTTCACCACTCTTGGTACAGCAAAGCTTTTATCACCTACATTTTTTTTTTTTTTTTTTTGGGTGATTGCAGAAGAAATTATGTATCTTAGATTTCTAATGTTATAATTGCCCTTTTATCATAGAACATTCATTGGCATCCTAAAATTCAGTCACTCCGGTTGATGTCTTTCTCGTTGGGGAACTATTGGTGACTTGGAATATCTTTGCAGGATCAAAAGATCATATCAATGTGCAAGGTGAAATCTTAGAGGGTCTCGTGGCTCGAATTGTAAGCCCCGATAGTTCAAAACATCTGGAACAAGTCTTGAAGGACTTCCCTCCTCCACCTAATGAAGGAGGTACTCAATCTTGTTCTCTTGACATATTTTTGTCAGTTGCAGTCACATTAGTTCGAATTATATCCAAATACAGTCCTTTTCAGTTGTTGAAGTCAACAGAATACTGCCTAATTTCAATAACATTCTCAGTTTATTTTTATTTTGCTTCTTATGTCAGATCATCTTGACCTGGGACCCAGCCTTAGAGAAATTTGTGCGGCAAATAGGACAGATGAGAAACAGGTGAGATTGAATTTGTCCAAGTAGTAGTATACTCTAAGCCTAATGTTCCTGAGATACTTTTGCTTAGGTGACATTGATGATACGAACGGCTTGATGATTTTTATTTTATTTTACTGTCCAAATTTAATTGCAGCAAATGAAAGCACTCCTTAAGGGTGTGGATACCTCCTTTTGTCCTGACCATTCAGACTGGCTTGGGAATGAAACAGGCGATAACCATTCAAGAAATGCAGACCGATCCGTTGTGGCAAAATTTTTGCAATCACAGCCTGCTGACTACTCTACCACCAAGCTGCAGGTGAAATTCTGCGGTCGGATGAGATGTCTCTGCAGCAAAATTCTGCTTGCAATGTAGGATTTTGCTTTCTTGTTTGATGACACTTAATTCTTCTGTCAAACCAGGAAATGATTCGTTTAATGAAAGAAAGACGCTATCCAGCTGCATTTAAATGCTATCACAATTTCCACAAAATCAACTCTATATCAAGTGAAAATCTTTTCTACAAGATGGTTATTCATGTTCACAGCGATTCAGCTTTCCGCAGATACCAAAAAGAGATGAGGTCAAGTTCAAGCCTACCTTCCTTCTCTTGGTTAATGGATTTTATTTGTAATTTGTATGTGTAATAGTGTGAATAAATGATCTTCAGGTCCAAGCCTGGATTGTGGCCACTATATAGAGGTAAGAACATGCTATTTCAATACACGCATTACCTTTCTTGTTTTACCATATGTCCTAACTCATGAATATAATACCCTAGAAAGATCTGTTGACAAGAGGTTAATCTTGAATTCTGTAATATCTTGCAGGGTTTTTTGTTGACATCAATTTATTCAAAGCAAATAAAGAACAAGCTGCTGAAATTGCAAATAGCAATCTGGATATCGTAGAAAATACTAATGGTACTGCTGCATCCCCAAAGGACAGTTTGGCGGATGATGATGCAAACTTAATGATAAAACTGAAATTTCTAACCTATAAGGTACGCATTGTCCTTGCACAAGTCTATTGAAAATTGTCTTTACCTTTAGTTGTAGCTGGTTGCAAATCAAAATGGTTAGTTATGTTAAGGTAGCTTTCAAGAGTTGTCGAGGAAAGTGTGTTGGCTTTGATTTTTTTCCCCTAGTTTGTATTTCTTTCCATATTGGAAACATATAAAAAAATGGTAATGTGCAAGTCCCCTATGTGCAAGGTTAGGGGAGCATATAAACTTATGATATGCCAGCAGATAGCCTATAATCCTAGTCAAAGTTTTCTAGTAGATGTCCCCTAGCTTCAATGGGGCAATGATCTTTATTCTGACTCACCAATATGCCTCCAAGTTTCATCTCTATACCATAGTGGTACCCTCTATCAATTTTACTTCTACAACTTAGTCTGTTGCTGAAGCAATCGATGTTTAGTTGCATTCTGTACCTTCACATTTAGAAAGCTTCTCCTGAGTTGCGGGGGTGGCAAGATTGAGCTGTATCAGGTGAATTTGGTCTACTTTAGCACTTCTCAAACTCAGAATTGGCTCGATGGTCAGGACTTGTTACTCAGTTGAGTTATATGGGGCTTGACTCAACAAGTTTCTGTACACGCTCAAGCTCAACTAAACTCAGATGCATTATCCAAAAGTAAATTATACACTATCCCCAAGTTAACCAGAAACAGTGAACTTGAACTTGGATATCAATGTATGCAGAATAAAAGTAAGATTATGCCTATATGCTTGGTTATTATGAAACACTAATATTTTTTAAACTCAACTAGGAGTGCAATGATGCTTGAATTCGATTAAGTTCAACGCTCTACTGACTCCAACTTGATGTTTAGACCAACTTCTATGCTGCAATAGAGGATATAGTTGACATTGCTGAATTCGCCAAATTTATGAGATTGTGAAGTCCAATGCTCTCATATTTTTTCTCTGGTTCCGAGTTGAGTTTCTGCTTTGATAAAAACAAAAACATTTTATACACCATTATGTGGACAAGCTATAAATTTTCAGAGTCAATTGTGTATTGAATTCAAAATTCTTAGGTGGTTTGGAACTTCTACTGGGGCCATAATTTCAATATTGCATTCCTATCAAAATTAGTTTTGGCTCATTTATGGAAACAAAGATTGATGATTATCTGTTGCCTATGCACAGTGATGGAGATGCAATCTGATATGCAAATAGCTGAAATACAATCTCACACATCATTCTGAATTTTTTCTGCAGCTCCGGACGTTTTTAATTCGCAATGGTTTGTCCATACTTTTTAAGCAGGGTCCAGCTGCATATAAGACCTACTACCAAAGGTAAGTGCAGCATTCTTGAATAATGGTGTCTTGAAGCTTGGGACATGGCTAGATAGCTAATGCACATTTGACAAATTGCATTCATTTGATTACAATATTATTGTGGATGTTGATAAATCAAGTGATTATTTATCAGTATGATAAGCACTGCGTAATAGGGTGCAATTCTATTAAAGTGTCGTCCCAGTGAGCTAGAGTATTGCTGGTATCAAGCACATAGTTCTGTTATGATCAAATCATTGAGTAAGAGACTTAAACAATTGATTTTCGTTCAAGCATGTTTACCAAAAAATGTCCTATTTTGACACTACAGACGGATGACGATATGGGGTACTTCACCTGGAAAACAGAGACAACTCAGCAAGATGTTAGATGAATGGTAACTTTCTCAGCAACTCTTTTTAGGATCTCTTTGATTTGGATTTCTCACATCTAGTGATCTTCAGGGCCGTTTATATCCGAAGGAAGTGTGGAAATAAACAGTTATCATCATTGACATACCTCAGTGAGGCTGAACTGTTTCTAGAACAGTATGCAAAGCGCAGTCCGGAGAATCAAGCTTTAATAGGATCTGCTGGAAATTTAGTGAGGGCCAAAGATTTTCTTGCCATTATTGAAGGAGGCAGGGATGAAGAAGGTGATCTGGAAACTGATCGAGAAGTAGCACCACCAAGTTCCAGCCCCTCTGCCAGAGACTCCATTTTGAAGGATCATGGTCTAATTGTATTTTTTCCAGGTGTGTTTGTCTTTGCTGCTTCTGTGTGTGTGTGGGTGTGGGTTTGTTTTTTTTTTTTTTTTTTTTTTTGGGGTGGGGGGGGGGGTTGGAAGAGAGAGAGGTCCTCATGATATTGTTTAAATTCTTAAATAATCTGCCAATAAAGGTTCAATGGCTTCTCTCAACTGAAGATAACTCTGCTCTCTACAATTGTCATGGTCTTTGGGCTGCATGAAGTGCCTTTTGAGCTAGAACTGTCTTTTCTTGTTGATGTGTGTGTAGTCACTTGAGCAGCATTTTGCTCCCGTTGGTAATCATATCCTCTATTTTGAAAGATTCTCGCAGAGTCTTTTGAAAAATCCTCCACAACAAGAATTTTAGGTACTTTGGTCACACAACAGCTGAATTGAGTCTGCAGCCAGTCATACATCTATTGTTCTGTGTTCATTTGAGAATGGGTTTGCAGAACTTTTGTGTTTATCTTAATAACAATACCTCATTCTTCTTTGTTAAGGCATAGTATCATGGCAAAAGCACGCTGCTTTAGGACCAAATTTTTTAAATGTTAGCTTTAACAATCAGATTCTATCTATCTCAGACTGTGACTTCTCACAAGTTTCTTATATGTCCAGTTTTTGCAAGATCTTTTTTTATCTTAGTTGCAGCACTGACTTTGTTATTTCTTTCCTTTTGAATAACTAATTGATATCAGTTAGTTATTGGTTGTAGCAATGATAAATTGGTCTCCAAAAATTCTCTTCTTATGCTTCTTGTGGATAATTTGTGACTTCAGATGTGGTCATTATGTTTTGATTCTCATATATCAGGGATACCTGGTTGTGCTAAGTCGGCCCTGTGCAAGGAACTATTGAGTGCCCCAGGTGGTCTTGGGGATGATCGGCCAGTCCATAGTCTGATGGGTGACCTTGTTAAAGGTATCGAACATTGTTGAGATGTCATCAAACTTATGCTTCTAAAGCAATTATGCTTTTGGCCAAAAAAAAAAAAAAAAAAAAAAAACGCAATTAGGCCGTACCTCATTTGGATTTCAATACTTTTCATTGGTTTAATTTTGGCTGTTTACTATTCGCAATGTGTTTATTGCCTTGAGGTAAAATAAAGAATGGCCTCTCCATATCTGTGCCTGTCTGCTAAAAATTACAAAGGACTAGGCCTGTTCACTGAAGCCTGGCAAATTAGGACAACCTCTCTTTTCTGTAAGTCTTGAGTGACAAAGAAAGCATGATCATCGGCATAGTATGATTAAAACTGGAAGACATTTGGATCTTTAGCTGTTGGCACCAGATGATGAAGCACTAGAAATTTACTGATAAAAAAGAATAATAAGTGAGGCATCACAAGAGAGGATTTTTCAAGTGGAAAGGAGTACATGTCCCTCACATTAACTCAGCTGAAAGAAGATTGTCTGCCCAGGTTTTAGTAGTTGGCTTGGTCCTCCATTTCACTCCACTATTTATGGTGTCACTTTGGTTGAAAGTTTTTTTTATATGACAGAAAATCTATTGCCATGTATAGGCTTACTGTATTTAATTCAAATGATCATCAATTTTTGATCCTCCTTGTACACTGTACTTCCCCTTAAAATGTTCACGTGTCTTGTCAGAACAATTATGACGAAAGAATCTTACTACAAGCCAGTATTATGGATGCAAACTCTTTTTTTTTTTTTTCTGCTTATACATTTTTTGAGAGTTTGTTTCTCTGTATTGGCATATGCGCAGGGAAGTATTGGCAGAAAGTTGCTGATGAACGCAGGAGAAAACCCCATTCTATAATGCTAGCAGACAAGAATGCTCCAAATGAAGAAGTTTGGAGACAGGTGATTTTCTTTCTGTTGTCCCTTTAGATCATGATTATTTAGTCTAAAGTTCAAATTTTTTTTTTTCATTTTCTACTGAGTCCACATATAGAAGATTGCTAGCTCCTACAGACGCTAAACAATAGACTTCCTTGCCATTGACAGTGGCAAGCTCTGCAATTACGGGTACCATACGAATATATGCTACAAAACTGAGTCAGTACGTCCTACTTCAATGATTACTCCAGATTAACTCATTTGATTTCAGTTGAACTCAAGCACGCCAAAAACTCAGTTAAACAAGCTTGCTAACTGTCACAAAGCTAATTAAAGAACCCGCAGCAAGTAGAAAGAGAGAAAGAAGGAAGAGAGAAGAAATAGAGAGGAGGAGAAGGAGAACTTAAAAGAAACAAAGAGAGGGCTGTAGTTTTCTATGTAACAGAAATCCTGCACCCATTCTGTTTATATTAAATATAAATTGTATATGACCATAATACCCTTATGTAAGTAAAAAAGAAATAAAACTCTGAAAATTGAAAATAACTCAATTAAAGTAACTTAACACTCCTCCTCAAGCTGGAGTATATAGGTCACCGATGCCCAACTTGGAACAACCAGAAACAAAAGTAGGACAAAATAATGCTTTTGTGAACATATCAACAAATTGATCTCTAGAGGCAACGTAAGGAGTAGCAACCAACTTCTGCTTCACAGCATCACAAACAAAGTGACAGTCAACTTCTATATGCTTAGTTCGCTCTTGAAAATCAGGATTCCCAACAATATAAATAGCTACTTGATTATCACACATTATATCGATAGGTTGATTAATAGAAAATCCAAACTCCTGGAGAAGAGATTTCAACCACAACAATTCGGCCACAGTATGTGCCATAGCACGATATTCAACCTCTGCACTAGACCTGACAATGGTAGTTTGTTTCTTGCTTCTCCAAGTAACCAAATTACCATCAATAAAGGTGTAATATCTAGTCGTAGACCGTCGATCATACTTCGACCCAGCCTAATCAGCATCAGAATAGCCAACAAGAGTGGAAGAACCGTTAGGTTTATAAATTAGTCCCTTATCAAGAAAGCTTTTAAGATATTGAATAATGCCATAAACAGTATCCTAATGAGCCTTCTTAGGTGACTCCATAAACTGACTCACCACACCAATAGCAAAAAAAATATCATGACGTATAACAGTAAGATAAATTAGTTTCCCAACTAAACGTCGATATTGTTGCTTGTCTTCAATTTCATTTCCATTATCAACTCATAACTTTTGATTTGGATCCATAGGAGTATCAATTGGCTTGGAAGCTAGTGTACCAGTCTCAGACAAAAGATTAAGAATATACTTTCGTTGAGACAAATTAGTACCTTTTTTACTTCGTAAAACTTCAATACCCAGAAAATACCTAAGGGTTCCCAAGTCTTTAATCCGAAATTGCTGCTAAAGAAAGGACTTAACCTCATAAATGCCGGTCACATCACTACCAGAGACAATTATATCATCCACATATACCACAAGAATAATCACCCCCGATTCCTTCTTGCGAACAAAAACAGAATAATCTAAATAACATTGGTGGAAACCACATCTGAAAATTACTGAACTGAATTTTTCAAACCATATTCTTGGAGACTGTTTTAATCCATAAATGGCCTTATGTAGCCGACATACTTTACTACGATTCTCCCCTGAGTAACATACCCAGGAGGTTGCTCCATATATACTTCTTCAGACAAATTGCCATAAAGAAAAACATTCTTGACATCCAATTGATATAATGGCCAATCGAAATTCACAGTAAGAGAAATAATAACACAAACAAAATTGAGACATGCCACAAGAGAAAAATTCTCAAAGTAATCTACTCCATAAGTTTGAGTAAAACCTTTAACAACGAGTTGAGCTTTAAGATGCTCAATTGAGCTATCCGGATTGTACTTGATAGTGTATACACAACGACACTTCACCACATCTTTCCCAATAGGAAGATCAACCAATGACCAAGTTTGGCGAGACATTAGAACTTCCATTTTCACATCCATAGCTTTCTTCCACTCACTGCGAGACAAAGCCTCAGTGGTAGAAGTAGGAATTGCGTGAGTTTGTAATGATAGAGCAAAGTCATGAAATGGAGAAGGAAGATGTGAGAGAGACATAATGCTCAATAAGGTAAACTAAAGAGGATTTTTGTGTGCACAATCGAGTAATTTTGCAAAGGGCATGGAAGAGCTGGAGACTGGTGGTGCCGTAGACTACTTTTGCCGTTGATACACCTGCAAGGGAGGAGGAACTAGGGAAGAACTAACAGAATCTAGAGGGATAAGTTGTGGGATAGGAGGATCAGCTACAATGTCAGTTGAAAACTTTTACCCTCAGTAGAATAGTATGGTGTGCCCTCGAAAAAAGTGACATCAACACTAACATATTGGGTACGAGTTATTGGATCATAACACCAATATCCCTTTTGTGTATGTGAATACTCGAGAAAAATACATTTAGTGGCACGAGGAGATAGTTTATTAGAACTAGAACGTAGGTTATGAACAAAACAAACACACTCAAAGACGCGCGGGTTAAGAGGGAATAACGGTTTGTCAGGAAATATAACACTGATTAGTGACTGATGATTGAGGATAGTGGAAGGCATACGATTTATGAGATAACATACCGTAAGAACAGCATCACTCCAAAATGATTTTGGCACATGCATATGAAATAAGAGTGAACGAGCAACTTCTAAAAGGTGATGGTACTTTCTCTCGGCCACACCATTCTGCTAAGGGGTATAAGTACAACTCGTTTGATGTATAATGCCAAGATTAGAACAAAACAAAGAAATTGATTTATGTGTATATTCTAGAGCATTATTTGTTCGCAAAATTTTAAGGGATATATTAAACTGATTAGTAACCTCATGAAGAAATAATTGGAAAACATATAAAAATTCAGAACGGTCATGAAGCATATAGAGCCATGTTAAATGAGAATAATCATCCACAAAAGTAACAAAGTATCTAAAACCATTTCTATTAGCAATACAGGAAGGTTCCCAGATGTCCGAGCAAACAAGTTCAAGTAAATTAGATGCATGAGAATCATTATGACTAGAAAAAGAACTGCGATAATGTTTCCTAAGTTCACAAGCCTCACACTCAAGAGTAGAAATTGATTTACACTTGGGAATTATTTGTTGTAACTTAAATAAAGATAAATGCCCTAAACGAGAATGCTATAATAGGGGGTTAATAGAACTAGCAGCTAGACCATTGGCGTCAACAGTAGAGACACCATTTAGATAGTAGAGTCCATCACGTTCATGCCCTCCACCAATCATCTTCTTTGTCTAAAGGTCCTAAAAAACGCAATAAGATTGGTAAAATGTAACTGTACAATTAAGAGTTTTAGTTAACTGACTAACAGATAACAAATTTAAAAGAAGTTGGGAACATGTAAAACAGAGGACAAAGATAAGGAAGGTGTAAGTGAAACAATTTATGATCCAATCACTTGAGTCGAGGAACCATTAGCTAAAATAACTTTTGATGAAGGACTAGAGTTATGGTGGGAAGAAAATAGTTCTTGCTTATCCGTCATATGACTAGAAGCTCCCGAGTCAATGACCCAAGAGGTGCTAGGAGACAAAGTAGAGAAAGAGGTCATGTTACCTGTACGTGCAAGAGTGGCAATGGATGAGAAATTGGAAGCCCCTAGTTGTTGGACACGCTTGATGAGTTGTGTAATCATATCATCTCGAGTCGTAGACTCGGAAGAACTACCCTTAGGTGGGATAGATGGGTTCATGTCGCTGTAAGACACATTTCCAGCACTCCCTACAGACACAACGGCATTTGCAGTAATTAATCGTTGAGCCCACTTAGGCTTGCCATGCTTAGCCTAACAAGTGTCAACAATATGATCGGATTTGCCGTAGTATATATACTGACGGCTATCTCGATTAGAACTTTGTTCACTACGTCCACCATCACGACTATGACTTCCCCTGAAACCATGACCTCTATTAGAAAAACTACCATGACCACGACCACCACTACTAGCCACAAATGCTGAATTGTCTTTAGATGATGTAGAAGACGGAGGACAATGCACTGAATTCGACAAAATGCTTCATTCATAGAAGAAATTCTCTCTTTAGCAAGAAACTGACTCTTCACAGGCTGTAAGTCGGCATTCAAGCCAGATAAAAACTTGGCCACTTGAAATTTAACTCGCTGTGTCTTAAGTCTCTCAAGATCAGTGGTAATGGGCTGATAAAGATTAAGTTCTTCCCACAGACCTTTTAAAGCACTATAATACTCTTCAAGAGACTTGTCTCCCTGTTTAAAATTAAAGATCTTCTCATATAATTCATAAACTCTAGACATATTTTTGTCTTGTGAGTAACTCCATAAGATCATCCCACACTCCCTTAGCAGTTGTGTGGAACATGACATTAGCAGCGATGGATAGTTCCATGCTATTCCATAACCACACCAAAAGTGTATCATTCTCTCTCATCCAATCACTATAATTTTTAGAATTTTCAGCAGGAGGGTCTGTAGTAAGATAATGGAGTTCCCTTTGGCATTAATATAGAAATTCATGGCTTGGGCCCATAACAAGTAATTGGAAGATCCATTTAATTTAATAGTGGTAATTTGAACATTGACACTATCTATAGAAGCCTTAGTATCACTCATGATGATAGTGTCAATATAAATATACCTACCACTTAATCAAGAAGGCTGAAACTTTAGTGCAAGAAACAAAACAGCAACACTAATGTATAATCAGCTGTAATTGGCTCCAACAGTTAACCAAAGGGATGCTGAAATCTAATAAATATAGACTGCTGTATAGAAGAAAATATCTGATCAGAAACCTTGATTCAAATAATTAAATGTTTGACGGAAACCAGCAAGATCAGTCAACCATAATCAATGAAGTACTCTGATTCTTGAATCCGCTGATCGATAAGTGTTGTAATCCATGTTCACAAACCGAACATGATGAATCTGATATCTTCTGACCTTATATGTATTGAGACTCGAAGAGAAAACCGATAAAAATTGCAACTTTAGGTGGGTGCGCACCAAAGAAGAAGTAGGGTTACTAGGGAACTCTCAAACCAGCAATAGGATCAAGTAATCAAGTAGTTAGATCTGCTTTGATACCATGTCCCAAAGTTGATTAGAGAACCCGCAGCAAGTAGAAAGAGAGAAAGAAGAGAGAAAGAATAGAGAGGAGGAAGAGAATGAGAACATAAAAGAAACAAAGAGAGGGTGGTAGTTTTCTATATAACAGAAACCCATTGTGTTTATATTAAATATAAATTGTATATGACCATAATACCCTTATGTAAGTAAAAAAGAAATAACGCTCTGAAAATTAAAAATAACTCAATTAAAGTAACTTAACACTAACCTAGTCAAGCTTTTATTATTTTAGACTCCTAAATCCTTCAAATAATAGTATATCCACTCATATGTTTAAGGGAAAATACTTCAGTGTGCTCAATCTCTTTTATAATTTTGTTATAATAAAATGAATTTGAATATCTCAATTTTTTATTTAGAGATGAGCTTTAGCTGGAAATTTAATACTCGATTTAGCTCGAGTCGAGTTTTGAGCATCAAAATCTGAGGCAAGTCCAATATTACCTAGATCGTGAATTGCTATGGTATGTAGTGCGGATTTGGGCATGCGGAGTGCTAGTTTCTTAGGTTTGTGGTTGGGGGGGGGGTGGGTAGTCTTAGTTGGTTCTTTAATAGGGATCGTGGTTCGTTTGTCTTAGGTGGTATGTCCAATAAACTACACATACCTTGACACTTAATCATATTTATTCTTTTTCTGAAATTCTGTCAAATGCTTGAGCTAAAAAAGTTTGTGCAGCCTCAACTAGGTAAAAGATATATTTCAGGTGTCTTCTCTTTAATTTGAGCAACCCCATGTCTTACGCAATAATTGGGCCATATGGATTTGATCCTTCGGGCTTAGAATTTATTTATAAGAGCTTATCTTGAGTAAGGGGGTCAAAAAGTCAAAACCTCGGGAATTGTCAGATGCATAGCTTGAGGAGAGAAATTTTTTCTTCATTATCTTCTTAATCAGAAAAGACCAAATGAGTAAGCCATAGCTAAGCCGAGAAGCATTCTAACTTCTAGCAGCTCTGTAGGGTATCGGGATCTCCAAAACTGGCAACCCAAGTGGCATACGGACTGTGATCAGGGTCAAACAACCCAGATGACATATAGTGGGTGTTCCCATGAATATGGAACAATTTCTGAAGGAACTTATTTGTGCTAATTTAGGTTGCAGTAGCTAGCAAAAGTGAATTAAAATGGCTCAATTTCATCAAAAAATTGTTGTGGTTTCTTTTAAACAAAACTTCAGGGTAATACCTTGCTATATAGCTAATTCTGCATTTTATTTGGTGGCAATATGAGTCAGTCAACTGATTCAGCAATGAAACTCTTTGGCCAGATTATTGAATAAAGTTAAGGGTAGTTACAGTGATGGTCCCTGAACTTTTCTCTCAATATTCGATGTTGTCGCAGAACTTATTCAATCTAGTTCGTGAAGTTTTGGAAATTGATTTTTAACAACTAAAGCAACTCCATCTTTAAGCAACTACTATCAAAAGATGATGCTGCACATCTGATGGCACATGCTTCAAATTTCTTTCCTCGTAAAACCCCAATAACAATGGAAAAAGTACATGTCTCAATTTGGTCCTCTTGTTTTGCTGTTTCAGATTGAGGAAATGTGCAGGAGCACCAAAGCATTGGCCGTTCCAGTTGTACCTGATTCTGAAGGTTGTGCTTTCTCACTAGATGAGCACTTCGCTATATATAGAGCTGTTTGAAATTTCTGGACATTACCTGGCAGTATCCGCTTCTCTGAACTGTTGTGGTTGGTTCTTCAGATCGACAGTACAAATGTCCTAACAAGGAGTCAGCAATATACACTTTTTGTTATTACCAAATCCATAAATATAGTGTAGCTTCTAAAATACCTCCTCCTGGCTAAAGTAAAGCTCCTTGTGACTCCTTTTTGCTCCTCACAATTTCCCTACCACAAGTAGCCTGCTTCTAAGAAATTTTTGCCTTCTCCCCCTCATTTTAGCGCTTGAAGCAGAGTGACTTTCTTGGGGTTGCCTGTATATGAAAGACCAGTTTTTTGGACTAGTCTGCTACGCTCCGTTTGCTTTGCAGAAAATGAATGATTCATAAAAAATTCACTTAAAAATGATCGCTTATATCACTTACAAAAATTAATTAACGAAAAATATTTTTATCATCCACGAAAATGTTTAGACATAAATTGTTGCGGATAATGAAAATCTTTTTTGGCTAATTATTTCAAGCAATACAAACGATCATTTTTAGGAAAATGTTTTCCAAATCATTCATTTTTCACGAAACAAATTGAGCCTTAATGGAAGATAATTTTGTTATTGATGAACTTTTTATTTTCCTAAAAGATGGCCTAGAAAATGCATGTTGTCATCATGGTTCTTCAGGAATCAGGAGTACTCTTCAAATCCATTTGCACAAGTAATGTGCCTGTATTTTTCTGGGTTGATTGTACCTCGTAAGAGAATCTGAAGCTTTCTACTTGAGACATATGCTCTTTTGGTTACTTTGTAGTTTCCATTAAGTAATCGACAGTTATGTGATTCTTCCCCATAGTTCCATGGTTATGTTACAAGGAAGAATTAGAGCATCATTGGAACATTTTCCCCAGTCTTAAATGTCCTTTTTGCACTCCATTTCCTTCATTAGATTGACTGGTGAATTATGTGGGGCTTCAATAACTTCTACTGCTTTGTTCTTGTCGTCTACTCATATATTTCTTCATGTACACTCTAATTAGCTGTTATGATTGCTGGTGTAGATTATGCTACATGTAACTCTTGCAATCTTGCGTGTTAGGTTGTTGATGCCATGCACATTGCAAATGACTTGTTTTCAAACTTGCCTTTGAGTTCTTTTTTTCAAGTGTATTGGGCAATATGAATCATTTGACTGTTCCCAGAAGAATTAATCATGGTTTCTTGCAGGTACGGATTCCAATCCATTTTCTCTTGATGCATTAGCTGTGTTCTTGTTCCGTGTGCTTCAGCGGGTTAATCATCCGGTAAGAATTTGTAAAGCGTTTCGAAGATTAGTTACTCATTATCATCTTTTACTGATGCATTATCTAATGCTTTTCAATTTGGAAGGGTAATCTTGACAAGGCATCTCCAAATGCTGGTTATGTGCTTCTAATGTTTTATCACCTTTATGAGGGCAAGGTATGAACCTGCTTTTCTTCCAAGATAAACTTCATGGCATTTCTCTTAGTGCAATGTCAATGAGACTGTTTGAGGTATTAGCTGATCGGTGTTGATATGCTTCAGAGTCGTGGAGAGTTTGAGAGTGAACTAGTTGAACGATTTGGCTCAATTGTGAAGATGCCCTTGCTGAAATCTGATAGGTAAAGTGACTCCTTGGTTCATTTTAAGCTTGATGTCTGTAACTGTGATCGTGCAGTAAGCCAAATGCAGGTAACAGCACACAAGGGATGAAATCTCCCTACAACTATGACACATATTTTTCTTGCCTTATTAGAAGATCATTTTTGTTGCTGACACTTAAAAATAAGTGCTGTTGAATGCACAAGTAAGGTTACACGACATTGACAAGAGTTGCATTTGTTATATAAACCATCAGTTACATAAGATTCGTGTGGGATAACATTATTATGCAAGAACATTTGAGGGTCGATTACCATGGCATGGTTTTGTTGCACGTTCAGATTCTTTTTCTTCAGAAGTGAGAGGGGGAGGGGGAGGGAGAGAGAGAGAGAGAGAGAGAGAGAGAGAGAGGTGGGGGAGTTGGTTGATGAAGATGTGAAAGTAGGGGGTAGACAGTCTGGGAACTTATGTTGTTTGCACCTTGAAAATGTTTGCCGTGTCAAGTTAGCTAACATTCTCTAACTCTTACCTGAAAGTTAAATCATTGCTGCATTTTGCTTTGCTTATGCAGGAGTCCTCTACCTGGTCCAGTCAAATCAGTTTTGGAGGAGGGACTTAATTTATACAAGCTTCATACAATGAGGCACGGGAGGTTAGACCTTTCTATGGCTCAGCTTAACCAATAGATGGCTATATTTGTTTCATATTGTGCTCCTCTGCAGTCACTTTGTGGTCATCGAAGTTGCAGTCCACTAGATCAAAATAGTGTAATTCTTCCTTTTAACAAGCAAGCTCACTTCTCCGATGTTCATTTCTGAGCACTGGTGGACTAAATTGTATAATGAACTAGTGGAGCCTTGTTACTAGCATTTCTATAACTGCATGAACATTCTCAATGTTTGTTCCAAGAGATAAGTAGGTTCTTGTCTTTTGGTGTACTGACTGATTATGCATTCCTCTCTCTTTGATTTGGTGAATTACATGATCTGTATTTATAGATTGGAGTCCAACAAAGGATCCTATGCAAAGGAATGGTCTAACTGGGAAAAGCAATTGCGCGAGACATTACTCAGCAATGCTGATTATCTCAACTCTATTCAGGTCTGTATACTCTCTCTTGTCCTGTCACATCCTCTCTCCATTCCACTTCTCAACAGTGAGAAACATGTTTTTCCTACGATGTCACTTCTCCAGATGCCATTTGACTTTGCCGTTAAGCAAGTATTGGAACAACTGAAGAAAATTGCCCAAGGTGATTACACGGCGCCTAGTACTGAGAAGAGGAAGCTAGGAACAATTGTTTTCGCTGCTGTCAGCTTACCCGTGACACACATACAAAATCTTCTTAATGATGTAAGTGGGACAAAGCATTTGCCAAGTACCCTTGGCAATGCCTCGTCTTTGTTAAACCTTACGCGAATCTTGTCTATTAAATTTGTACTTCTTTTGTTACTGACAATTTTGCTGTCATCTCCATGATTACTCCAAGCAGTTGGCTGAGAAGTTCCCAAACGTAGGAACCTTCCTGCGAGACAAACACTTGGACAGCAGCCTCCAAAAGGCCCATATCACTCTTGCTCACAAGAGAAGCCATGGCGTTACAGCTGTGGCTAGCTACGGCCTCTACCTCGATCGAGATGTCCCTGTGGATCTTACAGCTTTGCTCTTCAACAACAAAATGGCTGCGTTCGAAACTCGCCTCGGTTCTGTCGATGGGGAAGTCATAACCTCCAAGAACGAGTGGCCGCATATTACCATATGGACAGCGGATGGTGTTCCGCCCAAGGAGACCAACACCTTACCCTCCTTGCTTTCAGAGGGTAAGGCTACGCAAGTAGAAATTGATCCTCCGGTCACCATATCTGGTCCGCTCCAATTCTTTTAGGCGAGCTAATTTCCCTCATTTTTGCCTGTGTTGGAGGGGAAATTCCCACAAAAATTTTATCGCCCCTGAGAGACTTTGTATAGGTCGGCTGTTACGTATATTTACTCGTTTCGTATGATTTGACCAAATAGATACGAATTTTGCAGATTCGTAGAATGTATCGTTGTATCTATTAACTTAATGCGAGTCTCCTTTCTGGAATTTAATGAAATAAAATTGCTTATTTGCACTGCTTCAGATTGTTCAGAACCCTGTTTAATGCAGCATCGACCTCATGCCGCTAGACATAGGCCCCGTTTAGTAACCATCACAATAGTAACTGATTCTCATTTTTTTTTTTCCCGGGAGCAATTTGGGAACAAAATCGCGTTTGGTAAAATTTTTATTAACAGATTTGGAATAGAATCAAGAAAAAAAAAAATTGATTCTTGTTCCGAGAACAAATTTAAGAATCAAGTCTTCTTTCATTTTCTCTTCTTCTTTTCTTCTCTTTTCTTCTTCTTCATCTACCACCATCTCGCGGTTGCCGTCGTCGTTCATTGATTGCCCGGCAAAAGGTACGGTGAGCTCGCCAGTGGCCAAGCGGGCCTCATGATCTGGCGAGGCCAATCCTCGCCGAGGGCTGGCGATGCTCTGATGAGGAGGTCGCCAGCAATAGGAGAAAAAGGAAAAAAATTATTTGGAACAGAATCAATTAGCACGGTACCAAACACAATTTTATTCTAGAATCAGAAATTTTGAATAGTTATCAAACGATTTAAAATGTTTAGAAATTATTCTCGGGAACAGAATAAAAAATAATCATTTCTGATCAGAATTTATTTACGAGAATATAATCGTTACCAAACGCGTCCGTAATAGCCTGAATTCAATTCTGGCTACAGTTACAAGCGTACGCATATCTTGATCTCTGTGAGAAGTTTTAATTCGTAAATGGAGAGTTATGCATTTCTCATACTAAATATATTAGGCATCATAGGATGGACAATGTAAATGCGTGGGCCACTCTCTAGCAGGGCCGATTCCCATACAAGCAAACTACAAATGTCTCTCTGACCAAAAAAAAAAAAAAACTACAAATGTCTCGACTGGAAAGTGAACATGCAAAAAGAAGAAAAAAACGGGGGAGTCCACTCGATCTTTCTCAGTGCGAGCCTGACTTGTTCGACATTGCAAGATCAACCACCAGGCACATAATATTAACCGACGACACCAAGAGAAAAGCCTCCACAGGTCATCACGGTGCATAAAGGAGTTGCATCATCGGACTGATTGCTCATGTCCCCGGTCAATACTATACAGCTAGCATCTCATAGCAGCCAGAATGAAGAGGTTTTAATCCAAGGTAAGTGAAGGCAAAATCGCTACGGCCTCCCCATCGATGACTAGAAGCTCACCACTTTTGAAACATTTTGTCAAGAACTTTACCCTGCATGACATAATCTTTTTTGAATTACCCCCGGCCTCACAAGATTAGAGCAATTTAATAAAGTAACTTGACGTACATATATTTTTTCTTGCTCTTTCTGATGTTAACCGCCTGTACTTCACCCCTGACCTCATCTCCAACGTAAACAGGGCACTTGAATTGCAAGCTTTGGGACAAATAGATGGCTCCAGGCTATTGATCAGCGATACATGAAAGGAAAAATAGGTACCTCAGATAAAAGCACATAAACCTTAACTCAAAATCAGATGTCCTTGTGCTCAATGCAAAAGTGTTGAAGCGAATCTTTTGGGCTATATTACTTTGAAAGAGTCATCTTGCAAAGCAACTATGAAATGCTTTGGAGTGCCACATTCAACCATTGGCTTTTCTAAAAACAAGGCACATCCAACGACTGAGATGCACCTGAAGCATTACTTGAGGAGAATCTAGTAAAAATGTCAACTCCAAAGCCACAATGACCACCTGTCACCAGATTTTCTCCATCAACATATGAGCATACATGGGTCCGCCTCGGCTTTTTAGTGTTAAAAAAGTAAGTTACTACTCTGCCACTATTTATGCTTACCATACCATGAATAAAGATTCCTCTAGTATCCAACAACAAGTATCACAAATAATCAAAAGAAGAAAGTAGAAGTAAAAAAGGTATTGAAATAGACTTACGAAGCGAGAGGCAATAATTCGTGGGAACAATGCAGCAACAAGCATCCCATGGACAAGTCGATCTTCAAAGCCTGAATTCTGAGCTACTCCAGCATCAAAATGAAGAGGATTTGAATCATGGCTCACTTTTGAATAATCAATAATGTCTTCATCAGAGAATATTCTACTTTGCCTTAAGATATCTCCGGTCCTCAGTATTTGGGGTCCAGATGATGAGAAGCACCTCAAAGAACCAAGAATATTCACATGCCTAAGAATTGACATGTTGGTCGTAGAGGCGCACTTTGCTCTTACCCTGGATAATGGAAGTGAATTGCAGCTTGATCTTCTAACTAATAAGCAGAGAAGGAAGAGAGTGGGATATATGATTTAACTCCTGTAGACATCAACACATACACAGATAAGCACATACAGAAGGAAAGCGATACTCTGATTTAAAGATAATTGCCCGACCAATTACTGTCACCATGTGCTACATAAAGGAGCTCACAAAAACCATAAGTAGTGTTCTCATTTTTTTTCTTCATTGTATCCGTGCTTTACAAGACAAAATAATTGAATCAATGGAAAAGTGCAAACGGATTTATCAGTCTTTGAAGGGTTAACCAGGTCTAATACTTTAAAGGCAAATTCTGCACTTAATCAGGTTAGCATCTCAATCTAGTTATCCTTGTGCTATCTTTGGTTATTTAACCAAAAACGAAAGGATCAGGTGCAAAAGTAAATGTGCAGCCGTGCAGTATATGCTATTCATTTGAATGGTCCAGAAACAGTACACAAAATGGTAATAAAGACCAAAAGAAATTGAGATCTTCTCATCTTAGGACTACAGAGTGGTTTAAGGAACTAAACAGCCATCAACCTTCAAAAGAAAGACAAGGTATTGCTCCCCAGTAATATGACAGGTGCCAAAAATATCATGAAATGAAATAGATGGATGGAAGAGCTAATGAGATCCCTACCTGAATATATTTCTATGATCTGAATGTCCAAGATCATCTTCAAACACACATTGAAGCTTCCTATAAGTATCTACACCAAGAATGTCCTTCTCTTGCAGGTCCTTCAGCAACATTATAGCCTCTTCTACCCTTCTTCGTCGGCATATCTCATCAAGGATTGTCCTATAGGTGATAAAATCGACTGATATCTGCTTTTCAATCATCTCCCACAAATAACTCACTGCATCCTCAATTTCACCACCCAAAGCTAAAGCATTCACTAGTGCATTATATGACTTACTGCTAGGGGTATACCCTTTTTCCTTCATTTCATTACACATTTCGATCGCATTTATTGTCCTGCCTTGGGCACATAACCCATGAATTAAATAATTGTATGAGAAGGAGTTCGGCTGACACTTGTAAACCACACCCATCTGATGGAATATTCTTAAAGCATCATTCACGTGCAGGGAAAGCACGTAACCTTTTATCATGCAATTCAAAGTAAAGATGTCTGGTTCAATCCCATCACTGACTATTTGTTTAAAGAGGCCTCTTATGGTCTCCATATACACATGATTAACATAAGAATTCCTTCCCCTGCTCAAAAATGCTGCAAATAGAAGATTGTAAGTTCTAATTGAAGGCCCACAATCCAACTTCATGCAGTTCTTCATATGCTTAAATATATTGACTGCTCTAGTCAGCTTCCTGGCCTCAGTGAAAAAGTATATGATGGAGTTGTAAAGAGGCTCGGTCATTATATGAGGAACAGCTAAAACTTGATTAACAACATCATCCATTTCCTCGTACATTTTTGCCACACCGAGCTTCTTTATCGTGATATGATAAGTGGAAGCATCATGTCTGAACCTAGGCTGTTGAGAAGCCCAGTTGAAGAGCTCCAAGCAAATTAGAGGATCCTCCTGGAGAGTGATGACATTGCAAAGTTCTTCAGATGAAAATCTGGGTGGGAGTTGGGAAAGAACCCGTCTAAATTGGGCTTCATCAAGCGTTGGTGTGCTCTTGGCTTTTAATCTTTTACTAGCTCTCCTTCTGAAGGACCTTGACGGGGGTTTAGATGAATAGAAGGAGTACAAGGAAAATTGGGCATAGGTGTGATGTGAACCATTTAGACAATTTCTCCAACAAAGTTTGACATGGGTGTGCATCAAATTGGACATACACTTTGATGAATTATAGAGAGTGGATAGATGGTGGGAAGCATTATAATGTTGGGTAGCTGATGACAAAACAGGATGCATATAGTAAGTCAAGGTTTTAGGGAAAGTCGACCGAGAGAGCTTTTCAACAGCAGTCATATTGAAGTGTTGAGAGAATTAAGGAAAATTTTGCAGATGCCAAAGAAAGGAGGGCTCAGATATCTAACCTCAGTGTCTCACACAGTAATGCCTATGAATTAAAAAAGGAAAAGGGCGAAACCGAGTGTAAATTTCAGGAACCAGCAAGCATAAGCAATGGGATTCAGCTTCCTTCTCAACTCAACGATCTTTGTTATATATGGATGACCCTACCCTTCATCAATGCCGAAGGGCCGTTCACACCAAAACAATCTGCGAAGGGTGCGAACGACCAATCAGACCGCACACCAAGAAAAGAGAATACCAAAGAGCGTCTTCCCTCCACTTCCTACCCAAGGAAGCCCCGGCTGCTCGTTCACACGCCAGACACGAATTCAATCACAGATTGGATTTCTGTAAGAAGCACAATCTAAAAGTTACACACAGAACGCACGCATCCGAACATCAGTTCACACACAACGCGCGCATAACTGCATAAGCCACCGAGCACTCTTGTACGCGGAATCCGAGGACGAGTTCAGCACAAGCTAAGGAACATCGCGGTGCATTTCTACGGCTTAAAGTCGAAGCAGCCGGAATGGAGAAAGAGCGAAGCTAATCGACTTTGATTAAACAGAACTCGCGGCAAAAAATGCAGATGCGAAGCTGAAGAATCAGAGACCGAGACTCCGATCGGGGCAACTGAAGCGAGAACCAGATCTCACCCTGATAAATGGAGGAGCTTCGCCGGAACCCTAGCCGGCGTTCGCGGCGACGGCGGAGCGGGGAGGATTCGAGGATCGGCGATTCCGACCGTTGTGATTGCTGCTAACGGACGAGCAGCGTCGCCGTACTTGGCATTGCAATAGTGATGGACGGCCTCCTTCACCGGTCCTCAAGTGAACTTTATAAATATTATTGTGACAATTATCGCTATTGTTATTATTAAGGGGTGTGCACATCAGCCGATTCCAGGCGATTCTTGATTTCAAATTTTTGAATCCTGTTTCTAATTACAAGTGCAATACCAAATTGTTGGGATCGACTGAATCAAACCAGATTGATTAAATAAAAGGGGATTGCCAAAACTCTAAATTGGGACAATCTAGACTGGTCTAGTCTAATTCTCAGTTCTAGGATGGAATCGGCCCAACTCGAGAACCAATAATTATAATTATCATTATTTTCATTATTATCAATAGTTAGTAATTTTTAAAAATGTTAATTGGTTGTCGATATAGATTTACTTCTTTATTGGAAAAGTTACTGACCTTTTTTAAATTATTACTTCTGATAGTTAGCAATTTCAAAAATATTTCAGTGTATGGAAGTTCGAACATTTATGAACGTGTATTTTTCTATGCTAATATTATTATTTATTGCAGAATTAAAATTTTATCAAGCGTTTCCAAAATCACTAAACTTACTAAATCTATGACTACTTGGCCTGCACTTCGGCTGGACGTGTGTATGTCCATAGGTTTGAATCAATAAAATTCGTCGAAAGAGACGCGATATGAGGAGCTGAAAATTGTTGCATTAATATATTCATAACTTTAAGTATAATAATTTTATGATGGCAAAGATTGACAGAGGGGGGAAAAGGACATCATAATGTTATGTTTCATAAATCATGGAAATATAGTAAAAAATACATTCCATATATCAACCTAAGAATGCAAGGAATTTAACAATATAATAAATGCAGTAAATTAAATTCTAGAAACGCTTTTATGCAATGTCTCAAGTTATGCAAATAGTGTATCAAAGAAAGGAGGATGAATATAAAATGTCATTCATTTTCGCTTTTATACACTAAAGGGATATTAATATACACTAAAAAGTTTCATCTTTAAGCATTAAAGTTTGATTGAAGAATCATATAAAGACCATAACTCGTTGTCAATAATTCAAAACTTAATTGAATTTTGAGATAAAACGAAGAAGTTGTAGTGCAAAAAGCTAAAGTAATAAATAAATATAAGCACTATGTTCTAAAATAATATTCAACTTTCGATACTTTATTTTAGATATATTCAACTTTCTTGTAACTTGGAGGTAGCATTATTTATGTAGTTAAAAGCAAAAAGTATAGTATCATGTGTAAGTTATACTTTAAATAAGTAATAACGTATCAAAATTGAAATATTATATATCTCATCATAAGTCTGCCCAGATTTAAGTTAAGTGTCATGTGGTGAATAGAAAAGTAAACATTTTCTCAATTTCAATTCTAACTATACACATTGGACCGATAAAGGGCAATAAATAACCTCAGTATCTCGAAAAAAAACTATTAATCAATAAACGAATTAAAAAAAATGAACAACAACAATTAACTGATCATTACACGATAAATACAAGTAATTGCTAAATAAACAAAGCCCGGAAGGCAACTTCAAGACTGAATCCAGCAAGCAGGCATGGAACAAAGAAGCTCGAAAAAGGCAGCTTCTCTGTAGGGGACATGGCACAACAGGACTATATTCCTCTTCAACTGTATGTACTGCTCTGATGGAAATCTGCAGATCCAGAAGTCGGTGCATCGATGGCCCTCGCGGGACACACCGAAGCAAATTCACAGAAGCTGCATTTCCACCGCTCCTGTTTGGGAGTGTATGTTGCTTCCCGTTCACCACGCAAGAACTCAAGACGAGTCCTGATTTCATCCACAGACCAGTCTGGATCAAATGTGAACCAATCTTCGCCAAGCACTGAATGATCTTTTTGTAATTCATACCTGCTTCGTATAAGTCACATAAGAGTCTTTGCCATGTGTGGGAAAAAAATGATAATGCCGATTAAGGGAACTCCAGTTGCATCTAGAGCTGACTTAATAACTAAGTCAGCAAAGCATTTCTCAGGGAGAAGTATTATCGAGGCTTCAGCATGAGGTGAAGTTATCCATCCAAAACTCAGAGGCCTCTATAAGGTGGAAAAACAATCTGAATGGGCATGCGCGTGTGAAAACTCATATAAAGAAAGAATATTCAGAGGTGAAAACTCAATTAAATTCTGCCAGTATATATCCAATGTAATGACAGCACTAACTTCAGAGAAACACTCAAATCAGATTAAACAAAGCATATGGTTGGCCAAATATTCTATCAGTCCTGAAAGCTATCTTTTATGCACTTCGAACAATGCAGTTTAACCTAAAGCATTAACTTCAAAACGCATGCATCATCAAGCACGTGAGGACAATAATGTCAAGTCACGAACTGACATACCTAAGTATCAGCTGATCATTAGCCTCGGGTAGCATTGAACATGTGTTCGTGTAGTATCTCAGTATTTCATTAAGGTTCTGCAGAAAACCAAACAGAAAAACAAATATGATCCATGAAGGCGAAAAGTGAGTGAACCAAAGTTCCTAACACGTTGTGCAGAAAGCGTTCCTAATACGAATAAGTCATTTTTGTTTTCATCCTACTGATTATTGTCCCAGTAATACAAATCAATAGACAAACCCAAAAGGATGCCGCATGCACGTCTTTTCAGATAAAGGCGCATCATTGCAAGGCCAAAGAATCCCCTAACAACCTAAGGCTCCTCTTACCATCTTAACATACATTTAATCTTAACATATTAAACAAAGCATTAACAAATGCACATCATGCGTCAGTCAGAAGGATCAAGACAACTTTCTGCGAATTGGAAGTAACTAATCAAGGTAAAAGGAATCTTTACCTCTGCAGGAAGACCTGCATTAGCGGCAATATCCCTGATAATCTTCAGATAAAATGCGATGAGGATTCAAATTATAATAATCAAAGAATTGTTTAGTGGGGAAGTTTTCGCCCACTGATTTATCCCACATATGCTTGTAGCACATCAACTGAAACCTGCAAATATCAGTAGAAAGAAATGTGTTTGATGACTTCAACTCAAGACACCAAGGCAAGGGAGTTTTCCGCACTTGCATAGAAGATTCAAATAAATTCATTCATAATTCCTCAAGTTACACCTTCCATTTCTTCTTTGCGGTTCAGATGGAAGTGAATTTCGGACGCGAGTTTTCACATCCACCAGTATTGGGTTTCTCTCAGTTCCATTGACAGGCATTCGAACCTCATCAATCACTCCCTTTATCCAAGCATCTTCTAAAAAGCATGTTCTGAAAATGTAAGCAAAAACAACCCATTAGCGAGGAGCACACATACATACACGAACTCATAATTTAAAGACCCATCACAGAAGTCTTAGTTAATTTTAGCATATAAAACTAAGTCAAAGCCATTTAAGTTCTCCCTAATACAGTAACGTTGTTTTTCGACGCAAAAAGATGTACTACACAGCTGCAGATTAGTTCAAGCATGAATATTGGACGTCCTAGCAGTTAATGGTGCAATTACATAGTCGTCGCTACCATTACAACATCGGTGAATTGCGATCTGGGTAAACCCAATTTGGGTACTCTAACATTCGGTATTGTCAAAATTGTTGATCAGAGCGATGCACTGCCTGCTCGCTTAATTAAAGTAAACAAAATGTATCCGATGTTCATAGTTTACTCTATTGCAGATATTGCACATTCTTTGACCTCGTTTAGGCTTTTCTATTTACAAAACCTAAGTAGAATAAGCAAATAAACTGATTGCGCTTACCTCTTCTAATGAACCCTTTTCTTGACATATATTATAAAAGAGGCCAATGTTCATCAGTGTAACTAAGTTAGTTAGAGATGCAGCAGCAATATGCTTGCCAAAACTACCAAAAAAGAGGACCCTGAGAGGAAATGGATATGCAGGCACATGGACTCACATTGGCAATTCACGAGTAAACCCCTCGAACAACAACTGATGAGCACCTGTTATAAAGTTCAGGAGTCTCGTAGCCCAACCATCTTCTTTTGATTTTATGTGTACCTTAACTTTTTGAACAACCTGAAATAGACAATAAGTTCAATATTGGTGCATTTATAAAGTAAAAGCCGGACAACTCAACGTGATGTTGCGTCTGCTTGCAACTGAGTTCCAAGAGTCCACAAAAATGTCCAAGCATCTTTTTCCACATGCATAAAGAGGAAGCAGCCGAGAAGCACACCTCTTGTTCAAGCTTCTCATGACGAGCACTACCTGCTTTCATAGCTTTCGTAGTTTTCCTCTTCCCCGAAAGGAGAACAAACTCCATCTGCTTTTCACACCATTCCTGCCATTTATGCAAGTGAAATCAATGAAAGCAACATAATTAGATATCCATAATTAGGAGAGTCATGCTTTTAGCTTGAGTAGATCTAACGACGATCTATCCATTCGCTACAACATACAAAGCGTAAGTGAAAGCAACTCAGCCTTTCGAGGCAACAGTGCAGGTCAGGGTATTCAGATAACTAATTAGCAGACGATTGCAACTGCCATTTTCAGTTAAGAGTGGATAACCTCCTATCCAAATTCATCTCCCCACCACCTATAGACCGACTCTCGCCATATTGACTATGCGCCGACATTTGAATTTGCAGGCAGTCATGACCTTAAACACATCGAAACAATAGCAGCGACAAAGACTACGCAAACATGTCGAAACAGTGGCTCAAACTATACCCAGTAAAAAGCCAGAGGCATTTTGACCATTGTGCAAATTAGCTACAAGAACGCCAACATGACAAGACAAGTCAGATTTTACTTTATGATCCTCGTATTGCATGCTGTAGCGAGATGCCACCTCTGAAACGGGCAAAATGGGGAGGTTTCGAAGAGTACCGCGCCGGTAATATCCGTGACGGACAAGCCCTTCTTCCTCCTGAACCGCTCCAAGAACGCCGGCGCCGCTGCGTTCCCATCCTTCGCCGCCGGAGCTCCGTCGCGGTTCCCGAAGTCCTCGAGGTCGGGTTCGGAGCAACCCGGCGGCCTCCTCTTGGAGAGGGCCGAGGCGGACCCGATGGACCTGGCGCTTCTCTGAAACACGGGAGGGAGCAGGGCTTTTCCGGCGAGGGAAACGCGGGCGGCGGCGGCGGTCAAGGCCGTTTCGAGGAGCGCCATCTCGTCGTCGCTCACGATCTCGATCTCGATCGGGATCTCGCGGCCTTTATAGGGCGCGGGCTCGGATGGCGAATCGGTCATTTTCCGAGCGAGCGGGCGAGCTCGGGCGTCGTGGAGGGAGTGACCGTTGGAATCGCCGGGGAGTTGGGCGGTTCGTGGGGGGAACCGGTTGCGTTCGTGGCTTCTCCTCCTCCGGAGGAGAAGTGGATTTGAAGTCTGATGGCGAAATCCCCGTTGTACCCCCACGGTACCCGCTTGTTTGGGCCACCTTCAGGGGGCCCTTTCGACTTTTCGTACAGAGGTGACCGCTCGAACACGCTTCAGTGGCTCATTTCCTTCTCTCACACGACACGACAATCGTTTTACGAAAAATTAAAATATAAAAGAAAAAAAAATTGCATATTCAAAGGTTTTAACTTCCACGGGACGAAAATCTTGGGTATGAATTTTTCGACCGTGCGACCTTATCCATTGTTCATTCGCCGGTTAATAGCCCGCTAAATAAGCTAAGAAGTGAGATAAAATTATAATTTGTTATTCAATTGCTAACCAATCGGAACTTAGTTGATACAAAATTAATTTGTGAAAATGAGTACACCCTAATCCACAACTATTTGTTTATGTCAAATTTGAGTAAAGCGAGATGCACCAACATAATGGTGTCACTTGCCTCGTTCGAGCATTGATGTGCTTCACATTATTTAATGATCTAGAGGAGAGGTATCAATCATTGCATTAGTATATGTTATCTCTTTGCGAATAAAAATGTAGGAAGATGCGATAATTTCAAATACATAAAGACTTCCAAACATCCTTTTTAGTTTGTTGGTTTTTTTTTCTTTTTGGTTTAAGGGTGTGTGCTCTTCATGACACTGCACTCAACTTATAAGGCTTTGGTGCAATTAGAAAATTACAAAGATAGAAGTTAAATCCCGTATTTCTTATAGAGAATTTCCTAATTCTAGAGAATCTCCTAATTTTTTCGGAGCATACGTGTGTACCATGGGTGGAATCGATGAGGGGCCTACTGCTTTGACAGGGCAGCTCAGGCCCATCTTCACGCATAAAAGCTCAATAAATTTTTCTGAATTATAAATCGGATTCGTAGGCCCAATTCTCTGAGGCCCGCCGTCCACCGATAAGCCGAGCGGCGAAGAAGAGAGAAGGGAGCAGCGGCACGAAGTACGGATGAGGAAACTGACGCCGCGCATGCATGGAGAGCGAAGACTTCGTCCATGTCAGAAACCGATCGTCGCATATTTCTCGCCAGACGACCGACGTGTCTTCCCCGGAAGCCGTCCAGCAAATCAACAAACTCCCACGTCGCCGAATCCTCGATCCTCTCGCTCTCGCTCTCCCCCCCATCATATATACTCGCTCCCAGCTCGCTACACAGCAAGAAAACCGCAGAACGAACAGGTGCGGGAGCGAGCGATATAGACTGATCAGAGTGCGTGCAGAGCGACTCGGCAATGGGAACTAAAGCGACCCTTTTGCTCCTGCTCGCCGTGCTGTGCTATGGCCTGGCGAGCGCGGCTGCTCATCTCCACCACCACCATGGCGAGGAGGAGGAGGGAGGAGGAGGAGGAGACTGGAGGGGAGAGGGGGAAGAGATGGAAGAAAGGCACCACAGAGGAGAGAAGGATTTCCTGCTGCGGGACTGGAAGCGGGTGGTGCACACGGACGCCGGCGAGATGAGGGTCCTGAGGAGCTTCCGAAGCCGGAGGAGCGCTGAGAGGTCGACGCGCATCGGCTTCATCAACATGGAACCCAGCACTCTCTTCATCCCTCAGTATACTGATTCCGGCTTAGTCCTCTTCGTCCGCAAAGGTAAGTCTCGAGTGCATTATCGGCTCTTGCTTTGGACTGCAACGGGCATGATTCGAAAAACTTGGTTTGATTGCTTGCAGGAGAAGCAAGGCTCGGGACAATATACAGAAACGAACCCGTCGAGAGAAGCCTGCGAAAGGGGGACGTGTACAGGATTCCCGCCGGTTCCGCCTTCTACCTGGTGAACACTGGGGAGAACCGGAAGCTCCGCGTCATTTGCAGCATTGAGATCGACACGTCTGAGGAAGACTTGCCGACGAGGAATTTCCAGGTAATCTGTCCAAAAGTCGTTCCCAGAGATTGAAACAATGTGGTTTGGCTAGCGTTTTCTAACATGTTGTCGCGACTCGACAGTCTTTCTTCCTCGGCGGAGGGCCGAACCCTGCATCAATACTCACTGGATTCGATCCGCAGACGCTGGCCACCGCGTTTAATGTGAGGAGACAATTACGTCACTTCTGTTAAAGAAATTGCTCGAACTTTTCGACTTTTTTCTGCGATACGTTGTGACATCTATTGTGAATGCGGTGGCTGTTTCAGGTTTCTAGGGGAGAAGTGCAGGAGTTATTGTCCCGGGAAATAGAAGGTCCGATCGTGCACATGAGGGATTCGCGCCGGCCGAGCGCATGGTCCAAGTTCATGGAGTTGGATGAGCAAGACAGGCTGAGGCATCTCCGGAAAGCGGTCCGAGAGTACGGGGACGAGGACGAGGACGAGGACGAGCAGATCGAGTGGTCGTGGAGGAAGTTGCTGGAGTCGGTGTTGGGACGCAGGAGGAGGGCGGAGAGCAGGGACGAATGGGGACATCGCCACGCGCCGGACTCGTGCAATCTCTACGACCGGAGCCCCGATTTCAGGAACGATTATGGATGGAGCGTTGCGCTCGACGAGTACGATTACAAGCCTCTCCGGCACTCCGGAATCGGCATCTATCTCGTTAATTTATCCCCAGTAAGTACATGAACGCGAGAGAAGGTCTAAATGAAGTTTGATATTGAATGAATTGTATCCAGATTCGTCCAAGTTTTTCATTAATCTTCGTAGCTTACAGTCTGTTTATCTTGGTCACGGAATCGAATTTCCGCAGGGCTCCATGATGGCGCCGCACGTGAATCCGACCGCGACCGAGTACGGCATCGTCCTGAGCGGCTCCGGCACGATCCAGATCGGGTACCCGAACGGGTCGACGGCGATGAACGCGCGGGTGAGAGAAGGCGACGTGTTCTGGATCCCGAGGTACTTCCCCTTCTGCCAAATCTCCTCCAAGAGCGGGCCCCTCGAGTTCTTCGGGTTCACGACCTCGGCCCGCAGGAACAGGCCGCAGTTCCTGGCGGGCCGGAACTCGGTGCTCCGGGCCATGGGCGGGCCCGAGCTAGCCAGGTCGTTCCGCGTGAGCGACAAGAGGTTGGAGGAGCTGCTCCGCGCGCAGAGGGAGTCCGTGATACTGCCCTCGCCGGAGGCGGCGGGCGGTCCCGATCAGGGCTTCGACGGCGGCGATCTGGCTGCGGACTTCTGAATTTTTGCTTGAGGTTTTATCTCCGGTGAATAAGAAGGGATTGGCGGAATAGACCAAATCGGGGGCTGGGGGGAGGGGATTGTCCGGTGAAGTTTTCCTTCAGTTCAATTTTTGTTTTGTTGATATTGCAGAGCTTTTTGAATGAATTCGAGCAGTTCTTTTCCATTGTTCTTTTCCATTTTGGTCAAATTGACTTTTTTTTCGAAGTATTTATAACTATATATTCCGTCTTTTATACTATCGAACTAAAAGTATCATTTATCTCATCTTTGAATTTTTTAAAATAATCGCCTAATAAATGATACCAATTACCTATTCATTAAGTAACCACGTACTTTCTTTATATGCATGATTCTCCGAATAATCCTCGTCTCATTTCCCTCTTCCAAAATTTGACTGGATTTTGCTTTTTAGTTTTCGAAAGAATAGCAAAACATCCGTTCATGGGTGGTTTTCTAGATAAGAAATTTTGAAAAATGGTAAAAAAGAAAAGCATATAGTTTTAAAATATTTTATTTCTCCATCGAGTTAAAGTTACTAGTTTTATGATTAATTAATTATGATGTTGCACGAAAAATGAAAAATAATTGAGCATGCGCATGGAAACTGATACTGAATACGGACCACTATGGGTAATTTAGTTGCATGCCTGTTATTTTGGCAAAGAAAACTATGTAAATACTCAACTTCTTCAGCAAAACGTGGTTTGATATTAAAAAGAATTTACAATGATCGGTCTTAAGCACACTTCTTTTTTTTTTGTCAATTATAATTTATTGTCACTCTAATTCTTACTCTTAGACTTTTGTCCCGCTTTATTGCAAAACATAAAAGTCGTATCCCACGTTTGAAATTAAATTGTCTCCATCTCAACCCTGAGAATGTGAGGATTCGAATTTCTACCTCTCATTTCTTACGTAAAAAGGGTTTGTGATTATCTTGAGCAAACTTGAACCGGTAATAAGTTGTACAATAAAAAAATGTCACGTGATAGATTTTGGCTTGGAATATTAGGGACCATCGTCGATCACATTAAATAATATTAACACTTTGTGAGAATAGGTCGCGTGCCTTTATAAACGATGTATCGTTTTCCAAAAGAATGTACGGGAATTTTGACTTTTAGTACTATGTAAAGTTATGCCATTACAATCCATGCAAGTCCCCATCACATTTCTCTCTCATTTCTAAGAGCCTCTGCCTACAATGATAGCTGTCCTCCAAAAACCCTAAATCTCCTTTGTCTTTATGAAACCCTAATACCCTAATAGCCCCTTTATAGCTTTTTCTCAAATGGAATCCATCTCGTAAACCTACGAAACCCCCACCCCACCTTTTACCCATTACAAATGATGCGTATCGTGATATGGAATAACTCTATTATCCCTTTTTGGACGGCTTTAATTAGTGCTGGATGAATCGAAGCTTCGGCCACGAAGAAGGTGGGATGCCGCCATTTTCCCTGTGGATTTTTGTTGGGCTTTCTTCTCGCTGTAACTAGTTTGGGTCTTCGCATATCTCAACTTGACTGGAAGTAAATAATCCTTCGCTGTGTTGGTCCGGCTTTGCTTGCAATCTACTATTGTCTAGCAATCTTTGTTCGTTGTTGTTGTAAATGGAAGAATCAAGGGAAGTAGATAATCGCCTGGCTGTATTATACAAAAGATTGGGTAATCTGAGGACAGAGGTTGATGCCCCTCCACGAGATAGAGTGATCTCTGAAGCGATCCTAGACGAATGCAATCGTATAGTGTTTGGCAAGCTGTGTTCGAGAGGAAATATCAATTTTCAGGCTTTTCTTACTACAATGAAGAGAGCTTGGAAGGTAGATTCAGCTACCTTTGCGTAGCGTGAATCGAGTATACTTTCATTTACCTTTGATTCTGAGATGGACAAAGAACAAGTGTTAGCGAATAGCCCATGGTCTTTTGCGAGCAATTTATTGATCCTTAAACCATGGGAGCCAAATAAACCTGTGTAATGTTATAAGTATACCAACTATACATTTTGGGTTCAAGTTCATGGCCTCCTTATAGGATGGTGTTTTGAGGAGGTTGTGGCTCATATAGTCTAAATCCTAGGCTTGTGAAGGAAGTAAAAGTGGAAAAGAAGGGAGTGGCCTTTCAGAAGGTGAGTAGAGTAAGGGTAGTGTTTGATTTTGATACACCTTTAAGTCCAGGTACTTTATATAATATAGGAGAGAGGAAAGTCTGGCTGGATTTCAAGTATGAGAAGTTACCTCGCTTTTGCTATTCTTGTGGAAAAGTTGGGCATTTTGTGACTAATTGTGTAGAAGTTCCCTTTGATGAAGCCAAATATGAATATAGGAGTAGTAACATGTTTGGGCATTGGTTAAAAGCATAAGCTAAGGAGACCAGCCCCTTTTGGCAGATTTTTTATGGTGACAGGGTGGATGAACAGGAGGAGAAACAAAGAGTTAGAAGCCCTTCAGCTCAAAGCACTCAAATAGTCATATTTACTAGAGAGCAAACAACAACAAATTTCACAGCAACAACTCAACCACAAAACAGGGCACAAGTGGATGATATTGTACCCGATCATCAAGTGGAATAGCACCAGGGAAAGGGAAAAGGCATAATGAACATTGAGGAGCCAAAACAACAGCTACTATCGGCTGAGAAACCATCATCCTGGACAAAGAAAGAAGGATCAAAAAAGGAAAGCAGAATTTTAAAGAGTTCACCAGCAAAGAAATTAAAGAGGTACACCCCATATAACTATATTTCTTTAGAGTTGGCGGATTTTGATGAAGCAAAACTGTAGGAAACTCCTATTAGTCTTTCGGATGGCACTATGGGATGGGCTTTGGTGGCTAGCCCGAATAGGCCACTGGTTTACAAATGAGAATTTTGTGCTGGAACTGTCAAGAGTTGGGCACACCACTGACAGTCCAAAATTTAAGAGCCATTATGACTCAGGAAAGGCCCGATTTGATTCTGTTAATGGAAACAAAAAACAAAGAAAATGTGATTTCTCATATTATGAGACAGGTGAAATTCAAACACAGCTTTGTGGTGAACCCAATAGGAATTGCGAGGGGGTCTAGCGGTAATATGGAATGAAGAAGTTGATGTAGTGGTAGAATCTCCTTCCCGGGAAATGCTTAACTTGATATGTGAAGATCATGATAGCCGAAACAAAATGCTGATTACTTGTGTGCATGCTCCAAATCTTTTTCAGGAAAGATTACAGTTATGGGATAAAATGAGACAAATAAGTCTTTCTAACAGCTTACCATGGGTTTGTTTGGGGGATTTTAATGAAGTGCTTTATTATTGGGAGAAGGTGGGCACTAGGATGGCGGAAAATTATTGAATGTAGGCCTTCCAAAACTGTTTACATGACTATTCGTTAATGGAAATAGACTGCAAATGATGTGCTTTTACCTGTTCCAACAACAGAGAATGGGCTGATTTGGTTAAAGAGAAGCTAGATATGGTGTTTTGTTCTCTAGAATGGAGGTTCATGTTCCCGCAAGCAGAAGCGTACGCTCTCCCAGCAGTCGGGTTAGACCATAGTCCTCTCCTACTTGTGAGCAATGCCGAATCTATAAAGAAAAGAAGAGAATTTCACTTTGAGGCTTTCTGGACTGAAGATGCATAATATAAAGAAATAGTTAAACAAGCATGGTAATCTCACACTCTTCATGAAGAAGGCTTGAGAGACAAACTACAAGTTGTAAGTTATGCTTTAAAAGAATGGAGTAAAATGAATTTCCCAATAGCCATCTTCGCATATCAGCCCTAAAGCAAGAGCTTCTATCTTTAACGAATAGTGCAAGCTTGACTCAAGGCTCTAATAGGATAAAGCTCTTAAAAGAAGAAATTGAAATTTTATGGAAGAGAGAGTAGATGTTTTGGAGTTTAAGATCCCAAATCAATTGGCTACAATTGGGAGATAAAAACACGAAATATTTTCATACAGCAACTATTCAGATGAGGTAGAAAAATAGAATTACTATGCTGAAGAATTCATCGAAGCAGTGGATATGGGACAAGCAGCAACTTCAGAACCTCACCATGTCCTTTTTCAAAGAGTTATACCCTACGGTAGTGCCTAGAAACTGCCAACCAGTGCTAGACCAATGCCCTATACTCATTGGAGATGGAATTAATGAATGTTTGGTGGCGGAAGTAACCTTGGAAGAAGTTCATTTTGCCGTTTTTCAATTTGGTGCACAAAAAGCTCATGGTCCAAATGGTTTAAATGGAATTTTCTACCAACATCGTTGGGATATAATCAATACCGGTGTTTTTGAGGAAGTTAGGGGTTTTTTTTCGATCGAGAATATTAGAACCAACCCTAAACAGAACTCATATAACCTTAATTCCAAAGACACCCCATCCAGAAAAATTTGACCAATATCGCCTTATTAGCCTTTGTAATTTTGCATATAAAATCATATCGAAGATTTTGGCAAATAGACTGAAAAGATGGCTGCCAATGCTGATTTCAGGGGAACAAAGTGCCTTTGTAAGTGGAAGACAGATTCAAGATAACATTTATATCATGCATGAGGTGTTGCAACAATTGAGAGTGAGGAAAAGGAAAAAACATTTTCAAATGGTGTTGAAATTAGTCATGCAGAAGGCCTATGATAGAATGGAATGTGATTTCCTAGAAGGATGCCTGCTGAAAATGGATTTCTGCGCCAAATGGGTCAACAGGATCATGCAATGTGTCACTATAGTTACTTTCAGCATCAAATTTAACGGTGAACCTCTCCATTTTTTCAATCCTACAAGAGGGATTAGGCAAGGAGACCCGTTATCTCCCTATCTCTTCATTTTGGTGGCCAATAGCCTGTCTTCTTTGATGGGTAAAACTCTACTGGATGGGAGTATAAAGGGAATAAAGCCGAATAGGTTCTGCCCCACCTTGACTCATTTATTATTTGCAAATGATTCAATATTCTTTTTGGATGAATCCATACAGGAATGTCAAAATGTTGCAACTGTGATAAATCAATATTGTCATGCCTTTGGACAAGCTGTAAACCTAAACAAGTTAGGTATATTTTTTAGTAAAGAATGTCCCCAACTATTAAGGGATAACATGACAAGAGAGCTGAGGGTTCTAGAGATTGCTAGGACAAGGAAATACCTTGGAATCCCTTCTGACTAGGGAGATTCAAAAAAGTAGATGTTTGCATGGATTTTAAATAGGGTAAATATGAAATTGGAAGGCTGGAAGGAACAAATTATATCTAAAGCAGGCAAGGAAATTCTCCTGAAATCAGTGGTGCAGGCATTACCTCAATATGTCATGTCAGTTTTCAAAATCACAATATCAGTTTATAAGGCTATAGAGAAGAAAATAGCTAATTTTTGGTGGAAAAACAGTGAAACAAAAGCTGGTCTGCATTGGAAGAAATGAGAAATCATGAAATTAAGGAAAGACAGGGGAGGAATGGGTTTTAGAGACTTACTTACTATAAACAAGGCCCTCCTGGGTAAACAAGCTTGGAGGTTGGTTAAGAATCCGGATGTTTTGTGGAGTAAATTATTAAAAGGGCTCTATTTCTGTCGAAAGGGTTTTTGGCATGCTGATAAAGGTACTAAGCCTTCACGGGGTTGGCAAAGTTTAGTTCAAGGAAGGGAGGCCATCAATGAGATGGTCGATTGGAAATGGTCAAAATGTCAACATCATAATAGATAAATGGCTGAAGATAGGACTAATTGGAGGGCCAGCAAACAGAAATGATCCATAACAAGTTTCTGAGTTAATGAATTTTGAAGCAGAACAATGGAATGAAACATTATTAAACAACCTCTTTGATGAACAGACCATTCAGGAGATCCTTGTAATTCCAATCGACCGTCAACTTGCAAATGATGAACTGATATGGATAGGAACTAAGGGTGGGTCTTTTAAAGTCAAAAATGGCTACAACATTCTAAGAGACCGAGCGATTGCCAATATTGCAATGGAACACCCCTCATCTTCCTACCAAATACCGAGAGAACTATGGAATGCTCTATGGAAAATGCGAACCAGCCCTAAAGTGAAGATTTTCATCTGGAATGTTTGTTAAAACGCCATCCCATCTAAGGAGAATTTATGGAAAAGAAAGATTTTAATTGATCCGGTATGTGACATTTGCCAAGAAAGCATGGAAATGGCCAAACATATCCACCTTCTTTGCCCTTGGATTGTACGGGCATGGAGCCACCTGGAAATCAACCTACAAGTGAATGCACAGGAGGTTACACGCATTGATGAGTGGCTGGTGCGATTTATTAAGAAAGACACGCACCTAACTTCCTTGATCTCAAACACCCTATGACAGGTCTGGAAGGAGGAAAACAACTATATCTTTCGGGGTACTAAGCCAAACGCCTGCAAAGTGGTAGATCTGGCCTAATTTCAGCAAGATAGCTACAAAAAATGGGGCTTTATGCACCTTCAAGCAGGAAAACCAACAAAAGCAGAGGAAATCGAGATACCTCAAACATGGGAAGCTCTGGCAATAGGTACATTGAAAATCAACGTTGATGAGTTGATCTGTGAGGGGTCGACGAAAGGAGCGGTCGCCTGCATTGTACGGGACTCCTCCGGCTGCCTTGTGGACGGCTTCACCAAATCAGTTCGGGCGGCGTCGATTTTTCAACTGGAAACCCTAGCTGTACTTGAAGCTTTAAAGCACATAAAACAGAAGAAGCTGGGTGTGGTTTCGATGGAGTTTGACTGCCGAAGTCTTGTGAACTCCTTCAAGTACAACGAAGAGCTTCACTGGGAAGCATGAGCGCCTTGGATGGAATGTAAGGGACTTCTTCAAGAACTACTGCTAATGGGCCTGCTTCTTTATCGACGATCCGCCAATGCTGTTGTAGATTGGGCCGCGCGTGAGCAGAGAAAAAATTCGCTTCCACCCAACTGGATGTCTTCTCCACCTCCAGGCCTTTGGGCCTTGCTATGTACAGATGTCTCACGCGGTGGGTTTGGCGTCTCAGTTATTATATAAATAAAATCCTTTATTTTTTACCAAAAAAAAGTTATGCCATTACAAAATCCCCATTACTTCGATTGCGTCATTTTGTTAACTAAACCGATTTAAAGCAAACTAAAATCTTTTGTGGAATCTCTAACAATTTTTTCATTTCCACATGGCTCTTTTAAGTATTATTTTTTTTTAAAAGTCACAAAAATCCCAAATTCCACTTACCATGATATAATTATTTTAAATTTTTTTTTGTGATACCAAAAAAAGTTCAAGATTTTTGGTGTCATGAAAAAATGTTTGAGATAAATGTATTATAATGGGTGTAATTTGAGATTTTTGGTAACTTTTACTATTTTTTTAAATTATCGGACAAGAAATCACTTTGTTTTATGACGTGATGTCAATGAATTTAAAAAAAAAAAAAAAAAAAAAGAGAGCTAATAATAAACAAATTAAAGAGATGGAGAATTTAAAAAAAAAAAAAAAGTTCGAAAATTCAAAGAGGGAAAGATCGAAGGCAGGGGTCCACAGGGGCAGTGTACTGACCCCACCTCTGCTGGGCTCACATTGGGGGGGCGGTCGGGGTCCGTCGGTTCCGCCGCTTTCGAGCAAAGGCCCGCATTTGCGAGGCGTGCATCCCCGCTTCTTCTATAAAACACGGGGACGCTCCCCGGCGGTGGGGCAGAAACCCTAAACCCTTCCTCCCCGCAGCGTCGTCATCTCTTCTCCCGTCGCCCGTCTCCCGTCGCGGCCTCGGCGAATCCCGAGGCCCTCTCGTTCTTCGAGGCGAGTCCCGAGTCCCGTCCTCGATCAGCTCTTTTGCTCTGTTTTCATTGCCGCGCGGCTTTCGTTGTTGATCATTTATACTTTGCAGTTCCATTTTCGTTTGCTTGAATCGAATTGATGAGGCGCTGCTTAGATCTCGCCTTTCTTCCGATTCTTTTTAGCGCGTGATTATCTGGCGTGTCGTGTTTGTGATGGCTTTGGAGTGTCATTGCTGATGAGTAGAGTGAATGGATGTGTAGACTCCAATGGGGGTAGTCATATTTCGTAGTTGAGTGCCGGAATTCTTGGTCAGCTTGTCTGCTGAATCGGATGGGGTTGCTCTGTGCGTGAGTATTGCTGGTGCATAGTCATTTTCAAGTTCGTACGCTTGATCTAGTGTCCCCCAATTTGCTTTCGCTCGGTGATGGGGAGAACTATTGTTTTGCCGATGCTCGTCCAGCTAGTGTTGATCGAAGAGCATCTATATTGCCTTGTGAATGAATGGGCGTGCTTGTTGGTGTCCGCTTGCCATGAATTTTATCTGTTGCAAGCTTGATTTTGTTAATTCTTATCCAGCATAAGACCGCGCCCCATTCTCTCTTCGAACGTGGAGTAGATATTCATATCCATTTTGTTGGCTTGGCCTGGCATATCTTGACCTTGGTTTTGATCTTGTTCCTTCCTCCCTTTTTGAGGAAATGAATAGTTGACTTGTGTATCTGTGGAAAAATAGTTTGGCCTTGTCAGAATTTGTCAGGCTTCGTTTCATTGAATTTATTCTTGGTAATGGAATGTTTTGGTCATTTTGGCATGGTAAGTTCTAATGCCGATGCTTCTCATGACACTAAGATCGTGTTTTGAGACTGTCCATCTATTTACATCCCATCGCACACTTAATCAATCACGATCTCTGTTTTCCTTTTACCGCGTTAAATGATTTTTGACGGTTGATGGCTGGTGTGTGTTATTCCTTCTCGTTAACAAGCGACTCTCTCGTTTTCCCAGCTGTTAGTTCGTTAAAGTTTCACTATGGGTAAGGAGAAGGTTCACATCAACATTGTGGTCATTGGCCATGTTGACTCTGGGAAGTCGACCACCACTGGACACTTGATCTATAAGCTTGGAGGAATTGACAAGCGTGTTATTGAGAGGTTCGAGAAGGAAGCTGCAGAGATGAACAAGAGGTCTTTCAAGTATGCTTGGGTGTTGGACAAGCTCAAGGCAGAACGTGAACGTGGTATTACTATTGACATTGCCTTGTGGAAGTTTGAAACCACCAAGTACTACTGTACTGTCATTGACGCTCCCGGTCACCGTGACTTCATCAAGAATATGATCACTGGTACCTCACAGGCTGACTGTGCTGTTCTGATCATTGACTCTACAACTGGTGGTTTTGAAGCTGGTATCTCTAAGGATGGGCAGACTAGGGAGCATGCTTTGCTCGCTTTCACTCTTGGTGTCAAGCAGATGATCTGTTGCTGCAACAAGGTAAATCTCCGTGGCTAGTTAAGCATGAAAGTTTTTGCTGTTCAATGACAGTAACCTCTGTTTCTTCTTTAATTATTGTCTAGATGGATGCCACTACCCCTAAGTATTCCAAGGCAAGGTACGATGAAATCGTTAAGGAAGTTTCTTCCTACCTGAAGAAGGTGGGTTACAACCCTGATAAGATTCCATTTGTTCCCATTTCGGGCTTTGAGGGTGACAACATGATTGAGAGGTCCACAAACCTTGACTGGTATAAGGGCCCTACACTCCTCGAGGCCCTTGACCTGATCCTAGAGCCCAAGAGGCCCACAGACAAGCCACTCCGCCTTCCCTTACAAGACGTCTACAAGATTGGTGGTATTGGGACCGTCCCTGTGGGACGTGTTGAGACTGGGATCCTCAAGCCTGGTATGGTTGTCACATTTGGCCCTTCTGGATTGACAACTGAAGTTAAGTCTGTAGAAATGCACCATGAAGCCCTCCAGGAGGCTTTGCCTGGTGACAATGTTGGTTTCAATGTCAAGAATGTTGCCGTGAAGGATCTGAAGCGTGGTTATGTGGCTTCTAACTCGAAGGATGATCCTGCCAAGGAGGCTGCTACTTTCACCTCTCAGGTCATCGTCATGAATCATCCAGGTCAAATTGGTAATGGATATGCCCCCGTCCTCGACTGCCACACTTCTCACATTGCCGTCAAATTTTCTGAGATCTTGACTAAGATAGACAGGCGTTCTGGTAAGGAGCTTGAGAAGGAACCCAAGTTCTTGAAGAACGGTGATGCAGGTTTTGTGAAGATGATTCCCACTAAGCCTATGGTTGTGGAGACTTTCTCTGAGTACCCTCCACTGGGCCGTTTTGCTGTTAGGGACATGCGTCAGACTGTGGCTGTTGGAGTCATCAAGAGTGTTGAGAAGAAGGACCCAAGTGGAGCCAAGGTGACCAAGTCTGCTGCCAAGAAGGGTGGAAAATGAACTGTGCAGGCTCATATTGGTTCTATAGCAGATGGAACTTTCATTCCTAAAGGCAGTCTTTTTAAAAAATTTGCGTTCTTGTTGGGTCATTGCTTGCTTTATACCGCGTCTTATAGTGTTCTCTACAAACATTCAAGCCACAGAAGTTCGCAGCACTGGGTGCTCGACAGGCGGTGGTGGAGACTGTTGATAATCTGAGTAATTAGCATGTGAATTGATTGGCCGGTCGAGGTGCTTTGGATTTCCAAGGCGGCTTAAAAGTTTTGAGGCCTTGTCCTTGTATTGAACTCCCTTCGTTGTACGTCACTTTTTTGTTAATGTCACATACTTTATACGAGTCCATTATCTACAACTTTATCCATCGGTTGAATTGCTTAGGTGATTTGATAGCTTTTAGTAGCTGGAACATGCTGTGAGCCAAGCAAGTGAAAAAGTGATACCTAATGGAAGCTGTATTTCACCAAGAGACGTTCTTTTCAGATGGTCTCTGGGCGACAGTTAAAGCCGTGAGATCATTGGAGCAGGCATCTCTAGAAAGTGGTCAAACCAGCTAAATCTCCACCCACCATCAGTCCTGTGCCGATGGCTGCGCGGCTTATTTTTTTTGGGTTTGGTCACACGAGAAGATCACAGAAGGTCTTATACATCCATTGTTCAGCCTCATACATTGCCATCTATTGTTCATACTTCAATATTCACAGCACGGTTGCAAGCTTTGGTAACTGGTCCAGATCAACACCAAAAGAAACGATGGACGACAATTGCAATCTATACCTACTTAATTCCGAATTAGTGTGAGCAAATGGTGTTGCACCAGATCCTTGCGTGCCGGTAGTAACATCTGGTTTATGATTATTGTATCCATAACTGTATGCCACTCTTCATTCCCATTGGGCATATAGCATAATTAGAAACTTAACCGAAGAGTCTGCATCCACGTGGTAGACGTCTCGGGTCCCCTGCCGACGATGTTCATATGCACAGGTGCCAGGTGACGTAGACATGCACTGACAAAGTGAAAACATCGATACTGAAACTCGTCGATATTGAAATTTCTCCCTCGGGAGTCTTTTCTGACAGTCATCTTTGTAATTTCCCATCCTTCCGGGTTGTGCCTTAGCAGGCATGTGCTCAATCATGCACTTTTGTGAGGTACAGGTAAGAAAAGCCGAGCTGCTCTCCCTCCGGTCACTTTGTCACGACATGGTTTTTTGGCACCCTAGCAACATCTAAATCAATGGCCGACTGCACTGACGCATTCAAGGTAGGGATGAGCTGGGAGCATAGCATCAGGTCCCGCGATAAGGACCCGACAAATGGCCTCATCTGTTAAAGGCAAGCTCCCAGATTCAATGCTCCGATGCTATCGGGCGCACAGCTTTTCTTTGCGCTTTCGCTGTCGGGAAGGGCATTCTTAAAAGTTTGCATTAGAATGCGCAAGAAACGCTGGCGACTTATTCGTGTGCTCCTTCCATTTGAATTTTCCCAGTCTTTGCAACACATACTGCGTGGTGCTGCTTCCTCTGATGCGAAAAATTGATAGGGAGAGTAGGGTCTAACCAGATTCTGATGTGAATTAAATGTTTTCTTTGAAATGTCGTCGATTCTATGCATATGAAAAGTCAACGCATTGAAGCGTTCCAACATGTCGAGCATTCTTTAATCATTCACGCCAGAGGCAGTGTACGTGGTGGGGCATGCGTTTTCGACATTAAATAGTCGGTCGAGCGATGCTATTCCACGAAGCTGTATGACCAACACAAGGAAAGCATCACTTACGTGCTGATTATGCCGAGAACGTGCTCCCCTGCCCCTGATCATTGTCCAGATTTTTCCTCGTTTAAGGTTTTCTGGTAAGGGGTTCCACCGAGGAGCGGTGGTGTGCCTTGTCGTCTTTCACTTGAATAGCTGAAAAATCCTATGATATACGACTTTTCGCTGTTCTAGGTATAAACAATCCCTGCTATGGCCGCATTGATTCGGCGTTCCCCCTTCCGGTAGGGGGAGGTTTGAGTCACCGTGGTCGCATTTGCGCGACTTAAGTGCGGCGCCGTGGAAGGTGGGTCCCCGCGCTAGCGTCGTTCTGGATTTCTATCGTCGGCTATACGACGGTTCCCAAGTCATCAAAAGAAAAAAAAACAACACAGTAGACTAGTAGTCTACAGGAGACGAATTTGAAGACCCTCCATCAATTTCTCCAAGCATCGATCATGTCAAGGGCATGCTATCCTTTCAAAGCTAAAACGCCTCGTTTCTCTCGTTCGAAATCGGCCCGCCACTTGTGGGTCCAGCTTACAGTCGAGCAAGAAGGAAAAAAAAAAAAAACAAAAGAAGAAAAGTCAAAAAAGCATTATGAAAGAAGGAGGGGGCGGCTTGGTGCGTGCCCATAGACCGACAGAGCAGAGGAGAGAGAGTGCGCCGAGAGAGGGCACCGAGAGTGACCGAAGGAGAAGAAGGAAAGGGGAAATCTTTGCGATATCATTGGAAGGCTAAATATTGACTGGATTGGCTCAAATTTAAAATATATTATTGATCAATTTCGTTCTAACTTTTTCTAAATTCTTCAATCATAATTAAAGTTTTCTTGCTTCGTATATGTTAATCCATTTTTATGATGTGAAAATACGATTGTATTGTTAATGCTTATGTGTGTGATTAGAGAAGACTATATTGTGTATTTTACTATTCTTAGTAATTAGTGAAAAATTTTGGACAGCCTTTGATTTTTCCCTCATTAGGTATTTCCGTTAAATCTTGTGTTGTTAGTATTTTTCTTCTCATTATTTTGGCATTATATATTGACGGTTGTTACTAGGGTTAATTTGATTTTCGGTTGGTTTAATTTTGGGAGAGATATTGATCCTATATTAGTTTAGTTCTTGGTGAATTGTTATCCTAGTTATCCTCAACAGAAAGTACCCTCTTTTGAGTTTGATTTTAGTCGGTGCTTTTAGATTGTGACTCATAATTATTAGGATCCTCATGACTCATGAAAAACAATCCAACATAAGTTTTAACTTTCACTTTAATTATCTCTTTTGTTCATAAATGTCTAGTGCCAACTGCCAAGCGCTAAAGACAGCTATTAGATCATGCAAGATTAATCAAAAGGACTTGAATCCTAGAGCCGATCAAAATTGTCAAACCTGCTAAAGATGAATCGGGTTCAATCAATTACTTTACTCGAGCAATGAAGTACTCAAGTCAAATCCAAAGTGCCTTACCAAACTGTTGCCATACTCATGGGACGGCTTAACTTAACGGTAGATAAGTTCTCGCAACCTAAAGTAGCAAATATTACATTATTTTTCTTTCTAGGAAAATGATTCCATCCTATGTGTAGGGCGAACTACATAAGATATGTGGACATGCCGGCCGCGTGCATGTGGATAACATTGCTAATGAGGATGCCCATCAAGCTCCATAGCATAAACATCCACATCCAAGCTCCTTGTCTATTTCATCAAGCTAAACTCGGCTGACGCAAGGACCATGACATCAGTGACAGGGAAGCAGATTAAGGTATGAGGAAATCCCAGCCACATGTAAATCCCACCCAGCAAGAAATCAAAACCAGCATTAACCAATCCTGGGACATGGGTTCCCTCTATATAAGCGAACGATCCCAGAGTTGCAGGAGAGTCAGGCCCAAAGCTCCACCCCTCTCTCTCTCTCTCGCTCTCTCTCTCTCTCTCTCTCTCTCTCTCTCTCTCTCTCTCTCTCTCTCTCTATCCTGAGTCAAGCTGCCTTCTACCTCGAAGAAGCATGGCCGAGGTTCGCTACGCAGGAGTGATGACGCCGTCGGCCTTGGTTGTCCTCTGCATTTTGTTGAGTGGGTATTACATGGAGTTCCTTCCGGTGTTCGTTTCAGAACAAACCGTGGGGAGTTGTCGGTTTTACAAACTGTAGATACCTTTGGCAGATCTCCTAGGGTTTGACTATAGCAAATCCTGCGTTCGAAAATGCCATAGGTTCTCTCCCTTGCAGTTGCCATATGAGTCAGGTCTGTCAACCCACCCGGTTAAATGTAACCTTAATTATACGATGTACGTGTGCGTCCGGTTCGGACAGATGTGTCGTGTTTACAAAGGAGAGTTTCCATATCAGAACGGGTTTCTCTCGAAAACTCAACGTGGGTTTGTTCTGTCGACGGAGTTGCTCCATGTAGTACTCTGGCGCCAACGAGATCAGGCCGCCGGCACCATTTCTCCCGTGTGGCAAACCTTCGTTTTGCATGCCCTGTCCGGAATACGCGGCGACGAGCTCGGTTTCAAGGCAAATGGCAACGCAGAGACACGACAGCTAGTCGAAGGTCAGTGGTGTTGATTAATCTTTCGTTTCTCGGTTTCAGGTGAACAGTGATCGGCTTTCAAAAGCTGGCTTTCTGCCTCGAGTTGAGTCTGAGGAAATGCTGTCCAGATTCGTGATGATTTTCTCTTTCTGTCGAGAGCTCTTTTGGGCATTCCATGCAACGGCGGATCCGCCAGGAGCGCCGACGAGGAGATGATTTCTGCAATTTCTGGGCATAACGGCATCCCGAATGAAGCCGTCGCGAAAGGCCAAGGCGCGCCGGCGAAGCATGTAGGATGTCCATTTGGAGTCGTTCTCGGGTGCATCGGGTCATCTGAGCCCAGCACATTCCTTTCCTTAGTTCGTGCGACTCCCACCGGGACCGATCGACACGAAAGATCCAGATGCTCCGAGCTTACATGCGACCGGATCGGTTAAGAATTTTTTCTTCGTTTGTCGGATATAATCCGATTAAGTTCCTTACGCCGCCGGCTAACGTGTGCGACCCGCTCTCCACCTGTTTCATGTGGTCTTTAAAAAAATCGGTTATTAGTTGTGCTCGAGGTCGACAGGTTCATCAACTTGCAAGAACTGGCTCCAGCCATTGGTAGTGTACTGTGTCCCTCCTTTGTTCCTCCTTTGTTAATTTGTATGGATTCTCTCTTTTTGTTTGTCTTAGTCGTTGGATGGCTTCGGGTTGGCTTTCGCATGCCTCAATTGGTCCGCTTTTTTTGAGTGATTTTAAGCATGACCCCTCAATATTGACCTAATGCATTCAGATTTGCAAGTTTAAATTTAAGATCTTGAGAGTAGAGAATTCCGAGCGCCCATTGATATAAAAAAAAAAGAAAAAAAAAAGAAAGAAAAGTATTTAGTCAATAATTTGATGACATCTAGTTCATGACATCGATATGGATAATGACTTGCGACCTAGAAAAGCCAGTGAAAAAAGAAAGGGAAAAGAGACGAGATATGACTTGGTAGTCTTTGAGCACTTCAACAAGCAACAACTTTCCGCATGGTTAACATCTTCGCCTTTGCTTGACCATAGATTGAGAATGTTTCTATACAGCAAGTTGCATTTTCATCCACGTAGTAATAACACTCTTGTTTGTAATAAATCACGAAATAATTGGAGCAATAACTGTTCAATCAAAGTACAAACCTTAATCCAGAATGTCAAATTCATAAATTGAGAATCGAGAATTGAATTGAATCTCAACATATGTTACAATAAATTGAACTAGTTTTTTTTTTTTTTACATAGAAATGTCTAAAGCATCTAAAGCAAAAACAATGAATGTAAAATGGCGAGTTTTAGCAAAATTAATATTGATTACAACGATACCTTAGTACCGAGCACATGTCAAGCATAACATAAGATATTGCGACATATCATTCTTCCTAAATACTCTATCACATTATTCATGATGGGTATGTAATTTTCAAATTTTGTTAAGTGTTTAATTAATATAGTATGGAGGTGGAAATAGGTTGAAACATACTTGATGCGATATGTAAAATATAACAGCGGGTGCGTGATGTTAGAGTCTCGCATGTTTGCCTACTGTTCACCAACTTCAGAGTCTTCGCCTTTAGATAACAATCAGTGTCCGCCCCTTAGGTCGCCAAACTACGACGAGAGTTTCGCCTTTTGAAGCGCCAGTCGCGTAGGGCGACCGGGCCAGGCCGAGTCAGAAAGGCTTTGATGGCTCAAGGTTCATCTTAGGAGAAGGAACATTGGAATTCTTTACTCATAAGATCGTCCGAAACTTCTCATAGCATTTCACTGGAAAGCTGAAGCCTAGACAGTGGACAATTGCAGGGAACATCACGGCTAGCAGCTCCATTCTATTCACTGATGAAAAAATTCACCCTAAAGAACAAGGCCTAGTCTCTCAATCCTCCATATCCCAGTACGAATCAATAATGGCGATAAATACATATAAAATTGATATATTCGGTGGTAATAAATAGATTCGCATACAATGTAACATGTTATAAATTTTCCCAATAGATGCGCTTACAATGCAATATTTGTATTCCGCAAATTAAAATAAAATCGAAAGTGGAAAACTAACAGGAAAAAAAAAAAAAATTAGCCCATCGAGCTTTTGCATTTTGGGGTTGGGGGAGGACGAGATGCATTGAACTTGCCTTGCCGGGCTTATAATATCAAAGTCCAGCCCACCTCTGTTTAAATCCTCCTCCTGTGCAAATCAGTGGCCCAAAAATGAGCCCAAGGAGCTTAACAAGTCAGGATCCTTGAATTACTCATAATCACAGGAGTTCTGGAAGCACAGACATTACAAAAAAAAATAAAAGGATTTTGAAAATTTTGAAATAACCCAACAATGGAAAAAAGGTTGACCACTCTTGTTTCGGGGGATTTAATATACAGAACCGAATGATGCTTCCATCATAATCATATCAATATCCCTATGCATATTTATCTGTCTTTCCGGAATATAAAAAGAATGTTTAGTTAAAAAAAAATTGATTTTTGTCAAGGGGCGATTTACATAGGTGAATGTAAGGCGTACATGTATTGCGTCTTGACACTAGGCCATGTTCTATAAATATATTCACTAAATGTTCGCTCGTCCTATTGCCAATATAATTATTGGTTATGGAAACATGACTCAATATGAAACAAGACTTTTAGGATAAAGAAACAGCAAGAAGCGGCATGGCAAATAGCAAGTGATTTAATCTTATTTTGCTTGAGGATGAAAATTAAAATCAATTCGGTCAATAATCTACTTCGTGCTAGAAAATAAATGTGCAGCAAAAAATGATCGATCCTCGTGAGACGAAAATCGCCGATAATAACGAATCACTCGATCTTCTAGATTTTCTGGCATTTGTCGAAGTTTGAAATTTTCTATCTTTCGACGATAATGAAAAAAGGAAGAAGAAAAACTGACGGAAAAAAGGGGGAAATTTCGTCCGTGCCCATTTTCAATTTCCAAGCCCCGAAAGCATATGCGACCGCAGGTCCCCGACCCCGCAGTACTAAAATAATCGCTAAAAATTTCCACGCGAGGGACTAAAAAACAAGGGAGCGGTACCAGCCGCCCCCACCACCAGCGTTTAGAGTTTTGACCCTTTACTGATCTCATCAGCGACGTGGCGAGATCTGGGCCGCGAATCACCCTGATGCCGTGATCACCTTCGCCTCCCGTCGCTACGGCAGGAGAGAGAGAGAGGGGTCTTTCCCCGTGCGTGCCGCGATGGATGGACGGGGGCGAGAGGGGGAGAGACCAAAACCCTGCACGTGGACGCAGCGAAACTAAACCCGGATTTGTTCCCGGTCGATAAGCTGGATTTCATAAATCGCCGATACGTCCGAGGCATTTTGTGGAGGAACTTAGGGAAGGGAAGGGATTCCTAGTTTTTTGGTTTTTGGTTTTTTCGGTCAAAAGGAGGAGGATCCGCAGGAAGGAAGAAGAGCACAATCCCCGAAGCCGCGGCAAGCCCAAGCGCAAGCGCACGACCTGAAGGAGGAGGAGGAGGAGGCCGGAGGATTCGCCTCTCCCCGCGCGCCATCGACCTCGATCCATCGCGCGTAAGTCTCGCTTCTTCCTCCGGCGGCGGCGGCGGCGGCGGCTCGCTCCGGCGATGCTTTTATTCGGGAGAACGTCTCGGTCGTCGCCATATTTTTTTATTTTTTATTTGGTTCGGTAATTTAGGTTCATTGGCGGTGTTTGGTGAGCTCGTCGTTGATGTGTTTTCGCAGTTTTTGATCGGATCACCTGATATTCGCGGTCGCCTAGTCCGGACACTGCGGGTGCTCCCCCTGCTTCTGCTGACGGAGGTGGAAATGGATTTGGTCTCCAGTTGCAAGGTACTGTCATTTAGTTGCTGGTGAATTTTCTGCTGCCGATGGCGGCGGCGGTGTCGGTGGTGTTTGCAGTCCTTGAGAGTCTCGCGTTGTGATAGCCGAGACTGATTAGGCATCGGGCTTGTTCATCTCGGCCTTGGTATGCTGATTAATGCTCTTGCATCGATGGATGTCTGTTGTCGTGTCGCGAGTGGTATCGAGGAGCGATGGTCGGTCAGTGTTTATGGAGGACGCGCTATTCTTAATAACACGAGGGACCTGACCTTTCGTTGCCGTTCAATTGCATCGTGAATTCGTGTTTGCATGCATTGCGTGTATTCCGTTTTAATAGCTTTGACTCGTGTAGCATTGGGCGAATTTGGTAATGCTATTTGTATAGCAGAAAGGGATGTGGCTTGTGATCAAGCTTCAGCCAATTTCTGTTTACGGAGACCTCATTTGTATGTACTCAGCGGTTGATGTCGGTGGAAATAAAATATTTGAAAGTAGTTTTAACTTTTGTTTAAGCACGATCTCATCAGTCCTCTCATTCTTGCTGCTTCCGCAATTGAGCGATCCTTTGGATTTTTGCATGTCAGTTCGAGATGGGCCGACTATTGTGCTGTATGTGCACCTGCATCATCATACATTTCTAATGACTAATTGGGAAATTAGGAATGACAGGTTATGCTGTTTGACTTAATTGTGCTTGTAGTAAGTGACCATCTTCTTGATTGGGTATTTTCGAGACTTGATTTCATGAATCCTTTTGGCGTATCACTTGAAGGTCATGGGGGAAGGATGAGCAGATTACTTCAGGAAATGACCTGAAGTTGTCCTAGTCCTTCTCCATTGCCTCTCCCCAATCCTATTTGCATTTAGCATCGTGCTTTGCTATGAAAAATGATTTGGTCTTTCTCATTGCTTTAACAATCTTTGTGTCTTTTATTGGTACAAGAAAGAGTGCATAGAATAATTGAATCCGTAAGTTCCATCCATGCTAGTTGCTGCACAGATAGTCTTGCATATCGACGTTTTTCTTGCATGATTGATATTCTGGTGGTTCTTTCTCCTTGTCAGCTGCTTGCACCAATTTTTTTTTTTTTTTTTAAAAAAAAGAGGGCAGTATGCTTGATCATACCTTATTTGCATGAGTATCATATTTTACTCTTGTGGGAAGACATAATAACCTTTTCTGTAATTGTTCCTCTGTGAAATTCCTTGACTCCCTTTTGCAAGGAACAGAAAGTTGTATGTGGAGGCCTGTCTAACTTTTGCTATTGTTGTATCAACCAATGTTCCATTTGAGGTTAATCCCGGCTGTCCCGTTGCTGTAACTGATAGATCCTGTCATGTACAGGACAAATTAGCGTATTTTCGAATAAAGGAACTGAAGGATGTCTTGACGCAGTTAGGACTTTCAAAGCAAGGGAGGAAGCAGGTTAGATCTTAAGTTGATACTAATGTTGCTGTTTGCATGCATCTCATTTATGAGCTTTTAGAGCTGTTGCAGTTCGTGATGCACTCATACTGTGCGGATTGGGTTACAACTGTTTTTCTTCACATGGAACTTTGTCTTGTACTCGTAAGTTGTTCTGCAAATAGTTTTTTTGAATCACTTGGTCCTGTGGAAGATGGCTGTTTCCTTTTCTGTCGCACATTGGGATCCATGTTGTTCGACTATTTTCATTGCTGTTCTCGGCTTGGCTACTTCACTAGCTTGACATTTTCTTTAAGTAAATTCTAATGGGGAAACTGTTGGATTACATTTTTTTTTCTTGGTTCATGTAGGATCTTGTAGAACGGATATTATCAGCTCTTTCAGATGAACAAGGTATGTGATGAATTTCTTTTCCAGTTGTACATTGTTTCTAGTTCTTTCAATTGACAAATATGATTGTTTGGGCTTTATTCACCCATCTGAGTTTTGACGCAATCTTGTGTGTTGTAATATATGAATTCATGGGAATTTACATTAAAGTGTTATTTTATTTGTCATTTACTGATTTTCTGTGACAGTGCATTCTTTTACCTGTTTTTAAAGAAATGTCCACCAAAGTCAAATTAGCGTATAGCTTAGACTTTGTGCCTCTTATCAAAGATATTTTTTTATGTTGATATATGCCGCTTCTGACAGAGGTATGAAGTTGTCGGAATCTTTGTTTGCCTCGGTGCTTCTCTTACCATAAGCTGATTTTCGAGTTCTTCTCTCCTCCCTATCAGTTGTCTTTCAAAGAGAGTGGACAATATTAGTGGATAACATGATTACTGAAGGCTCATCTCTCATAGTTGGGCTTATTGTGCTTTAATTGGTCAGAATGGGTCACATCTATTAATGTGTGATTTTCATGCAGCGTGGACTAAAATGTTAATTCTTGGTTTTTTTATAGTGTCCAAGATGTGGGCAAAGAAGAACGTAGGGAAGGAAGATGTCGCAAAACTAGTTGATGACATTTACAGGTCTCTTCTTGTTTATTGCTTTGTATCTGTATCATTTGTCATGATTTGCACTCCGCCTTCTATCTGACATATGTTTCTGGGTTGAGCTTACAGAAAAATGCAGGTTTCTGGGGCCACTGATTTAGCTTCAAATGGTCAGGGAGCCTCAGATTGCAGTAATGTCAAAGTTAAAGGAGAGCCGAATGACCCATATCGGTCAGATGCAAAGGTCAGATGTCCGTGTGGAAGTTCTTTGGAAACAGAGACAATGATCATGGTATGGATTGTACGAAGTGTTTGCATTTGGATACATCCTCATTTTGTCCTAGTTGTTGGCAAAAAGAAAAAAGTGCTTTTAGTTTTTACTTGGTTTTCATGCATCCTAAAGTGAACCAATCTTGGTTTGTCACAGTTGTTGAAATTGTTACTTTTACCATACAGTTAAATTGGTTTTTGAGAAACCTTGAAGCCAGCACTTGCACCTCGGCATGTTCACCCTTAATCCACCCTCTTGTGTTTCGATTTGGGAAAATGTCACAAATGGTCCCTGAACTTTCATCTAATGTTCAATTTCATCCATGAACTTTCGATTTGCTCAATTTGGTCCCTGAACTGCCACTTAATGTGCAATCTCGTCCCTAGACTTTTAATTTGTTCAATTTGGTCCCTGAATTATTGATAAATGTCCAATCTAGTCCCTGACTATTTGAAAATTGACCAATTTCGTCCTTCCGTTAGTTAAAGTTAAAGAAATTGGCTTCCATGGCTTTTAGTCTCTTAAATATAAAATAAAAAAGGACATGTGGAATATCCACATGGAAATTATCTTTAAAACAGATCAAATTGTGGCCACCATCCAAAAAAAAGATACATAACTTCTTCTTCTCTCTGCTTTTGTGATCAGTGCTCTCATCTCTAGCTGACCCTTAATTTGCTTTCCTTTTTTAATATATATATTGATTCATAATTTTAGTAATCCAACTTAGTTCCACGTCATCAATTAATGCTCCACGTCATCATTGAACGGTTTGAACAAACAGAAGGACTAGACGGAACATTTGTCAATAGTTAAGATACCAAATTGAGCAAATCGAAAGCTTAGGGACGAAATTGGTCAATTTTCAAATGGTCAGGGACTAGATCGGACATTTATCGATAATTCAGGGACCAAATTGAACAAATTAAAAGTCTAGGGATGAGATTGCACATTAAGTGGAAGTTTAGGGACTGTTTGTGACATTTTTTCCCTTTCATTTTCTTTTAAGAGTTTCTTCTGTTATGTTGAAGTTGTTACTCATGTTTGTTTTAGTGTCCAATCTCCCTTCTTTTGTGGTACGATATTTGGGTGAAAAGTTACCTATGCTTTGAATGTGGCTAGAAAGTGATGTGAGTTGTCACTCATCATTTGTAGTCCACGGACTTGGTAGAACCTGCGAGTGTACCTTTTGAAATTAATGGATTTCATTCTTGAAAAATAAAGGAACTGTGAGTAGTTTCATGTCATACCATCATTTCTGCTTTCGTTGACATATTTTTTATTTTATGTGCATACCTATTTTCTTTATTCTTTTTTTAAATTATGTTTTGTTCTTTTATCTTTTGGTTGGCAGTGTGAGGACCCAAGATGCCATGTCTGGCAACACATGAGTTGTGTCGTCTTTCCTGAAAAACCTGGGGAGCCTCCTGAAAATTTTTATTGTGAGCTGTGCCGTCTTAGTCGTGCTGATCCGTACGTATCTCATAGTAGCAAACCTTTGCATTTCATCAATATATCAACTGGGAAATGTGACGTTCGGTCTTCATATACATGGCTTGTTGTATGGAATGATGATATTGACATCCCTCTTGAGAAATTTTATTTATTATTCCATGTGAAACGATGACCTAACTTCTCAGTTGTTTTAGTTAGTTTCATCTGATCTTTAAATTGATCACTGGAAGTGCTATAGAGAAGGTGTTCTTATAAATTGGATCGATACTGGATAATTAGAAGGAAAATTTCATTGGGTCAAATGACAAGCGTTACCTGCTTTGATATTATTCTGCTTGTTACTGACATAATTGGCTTCGCCTTCATATTTTGAAAAGGAAGAAGCTGAACTTAGTGCCGTTGTTTTTGTCCTTGGGACACAATGTCTTATGGCAGAAGCACATCTCTTGGCCTCCCAAAATGGAGGTTTAAGAACCTGAAAAGTTCATCTTCATGTTAAATATGGATGGAGGCAGTTTAGTGTTAGGCCCATATACATGCATGCACGTGTGAGGTGAATGTCGACGCAGGAGCACATGGATTCTTTAATGGCACACAATTAAGAAAGAAATCCTAGTTTTTAGATATTTCAACTTTAATAAAGCAAGGATTGCACTTAAAGAGAATAGAGCATCCGCGTTGTCCATTCTTGAATCTTTTAATATCTTTGAGAGAGAAGGCGCTATTTCTTTTTTGTACCATGATCCATAGAGCAGGTTGGGTGTCTTATACTTTGTTTACATTCCTTGTGTTTATTCTATGCGAGATTTTCTCCCTCCTTTTTTGTATGCTAAGTTGTAGCTTGTGCCCTTACCTTGTGTTAGGAACAGTAACCATGCATGAAGAGCTGTGGGGAAAAAATTATACTTACAAAAAGTTGGTTATTCATATAAAGTAGACATTTTGTCCAGCTAATACCGTATTGTTTGTCCTTCAATTGGATTGAGATTTGCTTCCCCACTTTTTATTTAAAGAAAATGATGCAGCTAAGCAGAAATGCACTTTTAACTGCTGGCGTCGGCCCTGTGCTTCTTAGCTTTTTTGTGTGAGTTTGCTTTCAATGCGAACACTGCAGCTCTAATGGTTATGTGGGGCGATTATCTTGTTTAATTTATTATTAACTTGCGATTGGTTTCTTTTGGTTTCCTTATTTGAATTTTTGAATTGGATTCAATTCTTTGTATACTTTTCAGAAAGGAAAAAGTAAAAGCTCTTTTCTTCACTAAGTTCTGATCCTATCTTTTTTCATAGGTTTTGGGTTTCAGTGGGACATCCTCTGCAGCCTGCGAAGATGATTACTACGAATATTCCAGCTGATGGGTGAGTTCTTTTGGCTTTGCATAAGTTTACTTGATGGTTATTCTTTTTCTATGTTGCATTGTTATTAGCTCTTCTGGGTTTACTTGGAATGGTTTATTTTCCCCGGTGCAGTAGTGATGTTTATTTTTCCAGTTAAAAGACTTGTTATCTAACTGTTTTTATCTCTGTGAAACATGCAAGTATCTCGTTTGTACAATTTCGTTTCTATGCTAACAAGCGATGATGCTTTCCTGTTTGTGGTGATGGTGGTTCCAACCACCCCCCCCCCTTCTTTTCCCCCCTTTCTTTTTTACCTTGTATAAGGTGATTTGGACTTATTCCGTGCATTGATGAATTTCCAATATTTTATAATCTATTGGCATTTGTCATATGCTTTGCAATGAGCAAAAATTTTTGAGGATGATTTTTTTACTTGCCATTCTTATCACGTCCTAATGAATGTGTGCATGCACAGTACTAATCCCGTACAGAGTGTTGAGAGAACTTTTCAACTGACAAGGGCAGACAGAGACCTTTTATCAAAGCAAGAGCATGATCTTCAGGTTAGTTTAACTACTTTCAGGCTTATGTGCAAGAAGTAGGATTTGGGTTTAATTTGATTACTCAAGCTTGATGATTTGTGTGGGATAATATCTTTGTGAAGGCCTGGTGTATGCTTCTCAGTGACAAGGTTTCATTTAGGATGCATTGGCCTCAATATGCAGACCTACAGGTCAATGGTAAGTTGTGAAGGTATTTCTACTTTAATACTGGTAGGGAGACACTTTGTGGGCCACATTTTTTATGAAATAATCGCAAGCACTTAGCCTGAAGGCTTCAGAGATACTTTTTTCCTCTTAAGGCCCCCCGTCCAAATTTTGCTTTTTTGGGAACTGAAGCACTTAATGTTCTTTGTTTCTTGTTTGCATTGATCATGGAAATGCTGTTTCCCAGTTAGGGTTTTGAAATTGTTATTTTTTAGGGTCAGTTATGCTCATGTCATGCCCAGGCTATGGACCTATGGTTTTGGAAACGGTCTTTTGTTAATTTCTTTTTTGTTGTTCCACAGCTATGCCTGTTCGTGCTATTAATAGGCCTGGCTCACAGCTGCTGGGGGCTAATGGTCGTGATGATGGTCCCATTGTGAGTTAAACCTTCAAAAATTTTCAATTGTCTCCTTTATGATGAATGCATTTTTCTGTGCTTAGCAGTACTTACATATTTATTGCTTGTCTGTATGACTCTTTAAGCGCCTGATGCGTATATCACTTTAAATGTTTTTCTTTTGTGAGCTTGGGTGTCTGGTATATTTTCTTAGGTTTTTGGTTTTCTGTGGCAGATAACACTTTGCGCGAAAGATGGCATCAATAAGATCAGTTTAACGGGGTGTGATGCTCGCATTTTCTGTGTGGGAGTCAGAATCGTGAAAAGGCGCAGTGTTCAACAGGTAGCTAAGAAAATTATTGGTAGCTGTTATTAGAGTTTCTTTAGCAACTCTAGTGCTTTCCTGAAGTTTAATTATTCATCCTGTTTCTTATTTTCCTAATGAAAGCTGGAGTACATGCTTGTGTTAAAATGTACTTCTATTTGATGTCTATGTTACTGCCCAGCTCGTCTTATCATTGTTGTCCAGGATTTCATGAGATACTTGGAACAGTTTTAACTGTTGCTCAATTTGCTTTTAGCTGCGACAGAGTTACCATTGTATGTTTTAAAGTTGTGAAACCTGAGCCTTTTTCTTTTCTGTGTGTACTAAGAGAATGTGGACTTTGCTGCTTTGCTATGACTTTTGTAGTTAAAAGTTACAGGGGTAACACCCACTGAAATGGAGGAAAAGATGCATAGCAGAAATCAGAGTTTTGTTGTACTAATGCTCCTTTACTCTGTTGTATAGATTCTCAATCTGATTCCAAAAGAATCTGATGGTGAACGTTTTGAAGATGCTCTTGCTCGTGTTTGTCGCTGCGTCGGGGGTGGAGCAACTGAAGCTGATAGTGACAGTGATCTGGAAGTGGTAGCAGATTCCTTTGCTGTTAATCTACGATGCCCTGTAAGTTGCATCATGGAATTTCTGAAATCCAAGCCATATTGTATCTCCTCTTTATCTTTTGAACCAAATTCTGTGTAAGCGTGAGGAAAAGTCTGGTAAAGATATTTTCGATGATGATGTCTCTTTGATTAGTTAATAATTCTGTGAAGTGGTTACCATTAGCCAACTGGTTGCCTCCACCTTTGGTCCTTTAACTAACCAGTATTCCACTTCCTTCTTCGTACTTATTTTGAAAGTAAGTTCTTTAACTCGTCCAATCTGGGGAATGGAATCCTTCTGCCACTGACTGCAACTCTGTTAAATTGCTGACGTGGAATATGTCATGATGATTGACACATTCTACGAGGCATGTCAACAATTTAATGGAGTCAGCAATGGGAGGTGACTAAAGGCCTTAGATTGCACAAATTGAGCAAATGAAAGGACTTAATTTTTCAAAAAAAAGAAGTTACTGGTTATAAGTTAGAGGATCTAATCTCAAGTTAACCCTATCAGTGATTAAACTGATAAATACTACTATTACCTCATTTGGTCCTCCATGGAGGAGCCATTTTTCTTTTTCCTTTTTTATCATAGGCTGGTTTAAGCAAAAGGCTTTGCATGGCAGAAAATTATTTCCTTGTTTGTAATTGAAACTGCAGGTACTCATTTCCGGTTTTAATTTGTTTTCACCTTTCTAATTATGGACTGCAGATGAGTGGTTCGAGAATGAAGGTTGCTGGTAGATTTAAACCTTGTCTTCACATGGGATGTTTTGATCTGGAGGTATATGTGGAAATGAATCAGAGATCCAGGAAGGTAATGAACTGTGGAGGAAATTTCCCTTTTGGCTTTAACTATTTTCTGTCAGTAAACTTGAGCTATTGTCATTGCAGTGGCAGTGTCCTGTATGTATGAAAAATTACTCGCTGGAGAATATCATTATTGACCCTTACTTTAATCGCGTGACATCTCTGGTATTTCCTCTGCCTTGTAAATTGTATTGTTCATTAGTTGTCAGATTTTTTTCTGTATATTTAACATATGTTGTTTATGTGATTCAGATGAGGAATTGTGGAGAAGACGTGACAGAAATTGAGGTCAAACCTGATGGTTCTTGGCGTGTTAAGACCAAAACCGAAAGTGAACGGAGAGATCTGGGCAATCTTTCTCAATGGCACCTTCCTGATAGTACACTTTGTCTATCGGCAGAAGAGAATACTCCACCTAATGCAGAGTATTTGAAGCAGATTAAGCAAGAAGGTGTTTCGGACAGCCATACTGGTTTGAAACTTGGAATTAGGAAAAACCGCGATGGATTTTGGGAAGTCAGCAAACCTGATGAGTTGAATAACTCTTCCAGTAACAGATTGCTCGATAAATTCGGAGAACATGAAATGAAAGCCATTCTAATGAGCAGCAGTGCCACTGGAAGTGGTAGGGATGGGGAAGATCCTAGTGTTAATCAGGAAGGTGGGGGGAATATCGATTTCTCTACCCACAATGGACTTGAACTTGATTCAATAACTTTGAATGTAGACCCCTCTTTTGGATACACTGATCAAATTCCTTCTGCTCCAATGGGTGATGCAGAAATTATTGTTCTTACTGACTCGGATGAAGAGAATGACATTTTAGTATCTCCTAGAAGTATCTACAAGAATGATCAGTCTGAGCCTAGTGGGATTAACTTTTCCATACCTCATGCTGGGATTACTGATTCATTTGAAGATCCTGCTCTTGTTACTGGGGCAAATTCGTGTTTGGGGCTTTTTAATAGCAACACTGATGATTTTGAAAATATGCACCTCTGGTCATTACCACCAGGAACTCAAGGTGGTCCTGCCTTTCAGTTATTTGGTTCAGATGGTGATGTTTCCGATGCTCTGGCTGATTTGCAGCATGGTTCAATGAATTGTACCCCTTCAACAAATGGCTACACTTTGGCACCAGTGACTATGACGGAAGCCCCTGCTCTAGTTCCAGATCCTTCAGTTGGTCATGCTGATGATAGTTTAAATGATAATTTAGTTGATAATCCCTTGGCACTTGGCCGGGTTGACCCTTCCCTCCAGCTATTCCCCTCTGCTGCGTCATTGCAGCCTAACGTAAGAGATCAATCTGACATGTCAAATGCCCCGCGTACAGAGGATTGGATATCTCTGAGACTTGGGGATGGTGCCACTGGTGGTCATTGTGAACCTCCTACTGCCAATGGATTCACCCCAGGACAGCAAATTCCTTCTGGAGAAGGGTCCATGGAGACTTTGGCCGACACAGGTTTGTACTCCTATTCTTGTGTAAATTAATGTTTGGCTTTTAGTCCAAATGAAAACTTAGATCACATTATTGCTAGTTAGATAGATTGTAATGTATCAGTCATTGTCTTCAAAGAGTACAATTTTCTGTTTCTTGTAAAAATAGTGGGAAGGTTTTCCTTTCCTTGAGGATACTCAATTAATCCTTCTATTGAGTTGATTTCCAGTCGTTTTTCTCTGGCCTTGCAAATTAGTTTGTTCCAGATCATATTTTTTCTCTGTTACAACTAGTGATGAATCTTTCCTTGGTCTAACTTCCAAGATGTTCTTCCATCTCATGTAGCTTCTTTGCTTCTGGGAATGAATGATGGTAGATCCGAGAAGGCAAGTAGGCAGAGATCAGGTAGCCCCTTATCATTTCCTCGACAAAAACGTTCTGTGAGACCAAGACCAAGATTGTACCTTTCTATTGAATCAGATTCCGAATAGAAGGATTCTCGCTCCTCTTTGGACGGTTTCGGCCATACAAAATTTGCTGAAGAATTGTGTTGAAGGATCTCTAGTGGTCCAATCTAGTCCTCAATAACTTGAATAGTGCTAGCACTTTCGTATTTGTATTTTGCTGGTTTGGGTTGAGGCATACGGCAGAGCTAGGCAATGCTGAAGCCGTTCTGACTAAATTTTTGCTCGCAACTGACAAGTACCTTTAAATTGGTGAGTTGTGGGACCTTTCTGTTATTCTTGAAGTCCTTCTTATTCTAGCCTTTAGTGATAAAATTTGTTTGTGGCACAGGTTTCCTGCATATACCAACGAGATCTGCAGTTCATATTCGGGTAAACTGTACAGTGGACACTCATTTGAATCCAATACTTTCTGGAACCATCCATTGAGATTATAGGATGTAGCCCGCAGCATAAATGTTTTGCCTTTTATTTAGTGATGAAAACCGGTTAGCTTTGTAAATGTTTCTCCAGTCGGTTAGTAATAGAAAAAGATAAAGAACGACTTATCCTGCCTGTACTGCCTGTCCGTTTTTGGCCATGTGTTGTCCTTTATGAATTGGATGCGATTGCTAAGTTTTTGTTTTGTTCTAGAAAAAGTGGTGTCGGTGCACAAGAGGAGTGTTGTTGCTCAATGGCTCCGTGGCTAGTTGATCATAGTAGTCATATAGCAAGCCAGACCAAGAGTTCAGCAATGAAGGTCTTGGTGAAAGTTGATGGCAATGAGAGGATTCTTTTTTTGTCCTCTCTCTCTCTCTCTCTCTCACATATGCAAGTACATGTGTGTGTACAGGGAGCGTTGGTTCACATTTTATGAGAACATTAGTAAGGATGTATGTAAATCAGCACATTATTTATCGCATTGGATGTTAAATGCCAGAGTTACGGGTGACCCCACTATTTCTTTGCTGCGTCGATGGCTTCTTACACAAGGTAATGAACAGTTGCGGTAGCAGAAACTGAGTTCATCGAAGCTATTGTTGTCAGAAGAGCATTTAACTTCCTTGAAATGGATCCTGCTCGTACCTTGCTTGCCAAAGTCAAAATCGCCAGGGCACAGTTGTTTCATAATATTTTATACCTTTGCTTCTAACCAACGATTCCGTTGCATGTCCACATGCTTAAGAAGAGAAAATTCATTCAATATTCGTGCGCTCTTGCATTGAACCGTTAGCGCGTGGACTGCCGGAATTGAAGTTGGAGAACTGCATCAGTAATCTTGCTTTCTGGATTAAACGTGTTTCATTTGAATAAATGTCCAGTACACCGAAAGAGACGAAAAAAAGAAGAAGCTGTTTTCCACCTTCGGACTGAGAATGATGGATTGAAAAGGTGAGGATGTTCGGATTTGTGAGGGTGACTAAGGTCCAAAAAGGTCTACCCTCATAGCGCTTAAAAAGTCAAGTTCGCCCACCGTGGGGCTCGAACCCACGACCACAAGGTTAAGAGCCTTGCGCTCTACCGACTGAGCTAGACGGGCTTGTTGCGTTGGCATCTCGACATGATAAATGTAATCGTTTTGATGCTTTCGATTTTTCTTACATTCTGTTTTCTTCCTCTTGTTCAGTCGGAAATGGAGTCTTAAATATTGAAAATCAGTTCCATAATGTTCACACATTTAGCCGCGTAGAGATTGTAATGGATCCTCTTAAAAATTCATCAATAACTTGATCTAAAGTAGTTATGCCACACATATGCAACAAGCAAAGCTTCTTTGTTACTCTCTCTTGCATATATGTATGTATTTTGTGTATATGTATGGGGGGAATGAGAGACTTCAAAGTTAATAATGTAGTACCTACAAAGTTATTTTTTTTAATTCTATTTTGCATATAAGGTTTGAATAGGTAGATCCCTCCTCTTCGCAAATTAGGTTGGTATTTATTATATTCATAAGTAGAATGTTCAGTTTAAGGCATCAACGAAGTGCCAATTACTTAATGGATAAGTCTAGCATCATAATTTCATTTAGTATGAATGGCGAAACTCAAAATTGATGGTATATTTATGTTCGTACCCTTCTTTTATAGGTATATAAAAGTTTTATGAGATGGAGACTATTTTGTGAAATCAAAATTGCGAGACTCGGATTGCAAATCGAGTCTTCCGCCATTGGACTAAATGAGTGATGGGTGAAAAGACATGTTGCTTCTTTCCCAGAGAGACGTGTGGAATAATTGTAACTTGCGCGGATCATAGAGGACATGATCACCCACGTGGGAAGCCTATCACCAGCTCTTCAAACCGGGTGAGTACGCTGACTCCTCAAGTCATTTTGACTTATCCTTGCCCAAGTTCCCGAACTGAAGACTCAAACATTGGATTTTCCCCACCTTCAAATCACCATTGATTTTCTTCGAATGGTCACGCTTGATGAATTTTCAAATGTTAATTGCCACTCTCGCGGGAACTACATTCAATAAAGTTTCTTCTTGATTATTAATACTAGACACATGCTAACTGTTTTTATATTCATCAAAATATGCTTAGGATCGACATCCATTTTTCTTCAAATAAGTTAAAGCCTCAATTTACATTACACACGAAAGTTTTAAGCGAAAATGCCTTAAGCATTAATTAAACATGAGATTCATGCCACATAAAATTTTTGAAGTACGAAAATTTCTCATTATCTTTTCTATTTCGTTATAGTTTACGTAAAGATCTGTTAAGTCATTATAGCTATTGAGAGAGAATCTTGCAAGGATGTTAGGAGATAATGATGAAAAATGCTATAAAATGACTAACATTTTCTATTGGCCATTCAAGCCATTAATTAAACGCTTAGAAACGTGGACTCTCGTCATCATCTTTCTATGAGCAACTTCCACGTGAAGTTGTATAAACAAAAGCTTAGCTCACACCAAATAGTCTTGATAAAATATACAATATTGTTCATGAAATTTTAATTTATTTAATATAATTATTTTACTTTAGCCTAATTTGTTAAATATCATCTTTAAACTTCGATATATATTCAATATAGTTTTATCCTTTTAATAATTCAAGTTAAGGGATAACATTATACATTTTATATAGTTTATGGACTATATTGAATATTTACCAGAAACTCATGAAATATATTAAAAAAAATTAAAAATTCAACAATCGCGTTGCAAAATTCAATTCTATGTATATAATTATCCCAATTGTCTTTTATCCATAGTGGCTCCGGATAAAGAACAAGCAATTACTAGCTCCCCGGCATTTATAGGGAGGAACGGAACTCCGACTCGGCGGCATGCACTTGAATCGCAGCTTCATTCCCTCCCCCTTCCCCTCTTCTTCTTCTTCTTCTTCTTCTTCTTCTTCCGCGCCAAAGCATGCAAAGGCTGTTCGCAGCGACGTCCCTCTCTTCCTCCTCTCTGGTCAGAGGACAGAGCCGGCGAGCTCGCTTCTTCACATCCCTCCTCTTCGACGACACCCAACTCCAGGTTTCCCGCTCCCCTCCCTTTTCCTTTATTTTCCTCGACGATGGTGATGGAGTGTCTGTCGGCTGTCCGATGCGGCGTCTTGTGGCGACGGTTTTCTCGTGGCGTTGACCTCGTTTGCTTTGAAGTGTTGGACGGAGCTCGATTGCGAGGGATGGGGAAACGAGTGGAAATCGAGATGAAATTTTGCTCCTTTGCCCCCCCGTTCGCCGATTTCGATTGCTCCTCTTTTTTTTTTTTTTTTTTTGGGTTTTTGTGGCGATTCAGTACTTGAATGATTAGTACCGTTTTGTTCTTCGCTGACGACGGCTCCGTGCTTCGAATGTTCGACAGTTCAAAGAGAGTCTATCGCAGTTCGCAAGCGAACATATCGCCCCTCATGCTGCAAAGATTGACCACTCAAATTCTTTCCCGAAGGTGGTGATCAATCACTGCTCTCTCTCTCTCTCTCTCTCTCCTCGGTTATATTGTATCGGTGCAGCGGTGATGATTGCTTTTCGCTTTCTTGTTGCAGGAGGTGAACTTGTGGAAGCTCATGGGAGACTTTAACCTCCATGGGATTACAGCACCAGGTAAAATTTCAAATGTAGATTTTGTTTTTTTTTACCCCTTTTGAACAGAACGGATATTTGTATGGATTGAAAGGCTGAATTTATTGGATCCTTTTCGTGAAGCTTTTGCACTTAAACTCTTCGTGTTCTATAGTACAGTCCCTTTATTGTTGGAGTGATACGTTTCTAGTCCCTTGATCTCTTTCAAATTCGCTGTAGATTCTTGTTCATTACCTAAGTTAATCTCACGCTGTCCCAAACATTGGCTCTGGATTGTTTCTAGAGGAGTACGGGGGACTTGGTCTCGGGTATATGTATCACTGTATAGCCATGGAAGAAATTAGCCGTGCTTCGGGGTCGGTTGGCCTCTCCTATGGAGCTCATTCTAACTTGTGCATTAATCAATTGGTAAGAATAGAACCAAGCAATTGTCATAACACATCATAATCTACTCTCTGTTTACCCATCAGTTATGGTTTTGTAGGTGAGGAATGGAAGTCCTGCTCAGAAACAGAAGTACCTGCCGAAGGTCCGAGCTTCTTTACCTGTCACCGTGAAATGGAAAATGATCATTTTCATAAGGATTGTGGTGAAAAAGTGCCCCCAGGCCACTTGTTAAGAAGTCTTTTAATGGAAGTGTGGAATTTTTTACTGCATTACTTTTCTCGTATTTTGTGAAACCAACACTCTGTGAATCGAAACATTCCCCATTATGTATAAAATGCACTGGGTTATTCATTAACAAGACCCTTCTTATAATTGTTTTTTGTTAATTAGAAAACAATCCTTTCCTCTGGCTTCTGTATTCTTCTGTTGGGTTTGGCTTGTAGCTATCTCAAAATGATGCTTCCTTGAGTTCCATTTAGAGGTCAGAGGATTTTTTTTTTTTTTTTTTTTTTTGGTGGTAATCTCCGCTGATTAAGTTTTTCTTTTTGTGAAGCTTATCAGCGGTGAACATGTTGGAGCTCTTGCAATGAGTGAACCCAATGGTATCTTCTCATATGTCTCTCTTGACATGTGCATTAATATTTAAGCTCGTCAAGGATGATGTTTCTTGAGATTAGTCGTGATTTTGTTAGTATGATTTTTGCAGCTGGCTCAGATGTTGTCAGTATGAAATGCAAGGCTGATCGTGTGGATGGAGGCTATATTATCAATGGAAATAAGATGTGGTGCACAAATGGTCCTGTTGCTCAGACGCTGGTATACCTGTACATTGTTGATTCTCTTCTTTTTTTTTCCTTTTCTTTTCCTTCCGTTTTGAACCATTTTGCTGTTGTGTCTCCGTTGAATGCCTCTTTTGGCCTGGTTATTCCCGACCGTGCTTGTATGATCTTGTGTGAATTAGGTTTCTTTCATATCTTATTAACTGATATGTCAACCTTTGGTCAGGTTGTGTATGCCAAAACAGATGTTGCAGCTGGATCAAAAGGCATTACAGCTTTTATCATCGAGAAGGGGATGCCTGGGTACTTTTGTTGAAGCATATCAGTTGAATCATATTTTAAGAAGTGCTGAAGGCACAAAATTATAATGTGGAAGTTCTTAGGGAATCTGGAAATGAAAAGAGCATAATGTCATCATTCAACATAATATGGTTTTTCATGTGGAACTTTGCTAATTGATCAATTTATTGTCTGAGAATTCCAGTTTGTACAACATTTCTTGCAGATGCCATTAGGAGTAATGACAAAACAATATGCATTAGTACTTCACCTTTGGATGCATGCATCATAGAACATTAAGTGCATGGTCCAATTGCATGATGATTTGGTTTGGCTGCTTGCGTTTGGTAGGAAGGATGTTTAATGCGACTAAGCCAGTGAAAAATCATTCAGTTTGTTATATAGCATTCTTTTAAACAGAAAAAGGTACCTAAATTAGCTGTTCACTTTGAGGAATGGGAGGTGCTGGAGAAATAGGTTCAGAAGACCTGTGATCATCATTCTTTAAGAAGCTTTTATCTAATGCTGCAGGTTTAGCACAGCCCAGAAATTGGACAAGCTTGGGATGCGTGGAAGCGACACGTAAGCATGCATTCTTAAAGTGGAATTTTTCTTTAATTGTACCTTTTTCTCCTATTCTGTGCTTCTTCTGATGACAGATGCTTTGAACAGGTGTGAACTTGTATTTGAGAATTGCTTTGTTCCAGAAGAAAACATTCTTGGGCAGGAAGGAAAAGGTGTTGCTAAACTTGGTTATAAACAATTGTTCTTTAATAGGAAATGGCAGGATTTACTTTGTGGATTTCTAGTTGGATTGAACACAGATGCTTCTTGTGAGAGATCTTTAGTTATTGATGGCAGAATTAAGCAATCTGAATCTGAAGAACAATTAGTTGAAATCATCATCTGAAGCTGATCAAATTGTCAATGAGTTGCACGAGGTGATTTTGCTTAAAGAATTAGAATGGTATAAATTTAGGCTGTGTGTCATGAGAATGGCTTCTAAAGACCTTGAAATATCAGATGAACTTGTAGTTTCTCCTTGACATATTCTTTTTTCCTTTACCTTCATCAGAACCTTGTGCTCCTAGATAGACTAAAAATTCTTGAACTTGTAATTTTAGATTGATTTATAAGTCTATTGCTATAACGACAGCTAAACTATCCAGCTTAAGTATTGAGATGATCAAGAATAGCAGTAGGTTCTCCTTTTTGGTCTATTCTGAACATCTGTTTCAAATTGCTATATAATGTTTGGATCTTGGTTCATATGTTCAGAAGAAATAATTTCTTCATCTTGCACGTCCCTGATGTTGCATTATTTTGGCAATTTCCTCGATACTTTCAGGTGTGTACGTTATGATGTCAGGTCTAGATCTGGAGAGGCTTGTTTTGGCAGCAGGACCTTTAGGCATAATGCAGGCATGTCTTGATGTTGTTCTTCCTTATGTCAGACAGCGAGAGCAGTTTGGCCGTCCAATCGGGGAATTTCAGTTTATACAGGTCTGGTTTTGTTTCATTCCTTTTCTGACTGATTTGCAGAATTTGATTTCTCCTATGCTGAATTGCATATGGAATTACAGGGAAAAATGGCTGATATGTATACTTCTTTGCAATCTTCAAGGTAATTATTCTGGTTCATTTGTCCACTTTGGTACATTTCAGCGGCAAAGCGCTATGAATTTCATGTTCTCTTGGCCCAATTTTTTTTTAAATTTTTTCTCAGGTCTTATGTATATTCTGTGGCGACAAGCTGTGACAGTGGAAAAATTGATCCCAAGGTGCATCATTTCCTTTATGTTTGTCATACTTTGTGACCTTTATTATGCCCAATCACTGGTATTCTTTAAATGATAGCTCTTTCAGCTGTGCTGGGAATCGATTGCTCTTTCTTTGCCAAATCTCGTTAAATGCAAGATTTTCAAGCTAGTGTCATGTAATGCTCACTTTATAAGAATTGTAAAGTATGTTCAAAAAAACTTTCAGGATTGTGCTGGAGTTATACTTTGCGCTGCCGAAAGAGCCACACAAGTTGCTTTGCAGGTGAAGTGATCCTGCCGAATTTGTCATTCACGTCAATCCCTTTTTGGTCGAATAGATGGGGGAACAAAGAAGCCTATGATAAAGATTGCTCTGTCTTTTGCAGGCAATACAATGTCTAGGTGGTAATGGGTATGTAAATGAGTACACGACTGGCCGTCTCCTTCGAGATGCCAAATTGTATGAGATTGGCGCAGGGACTAGCGAGATTAGAAGAATGATCATCGGCCGCGAACTCTTCAAGGAGCATTGAGGAAAATGTTATGTTCCGCTTTTTTTCCCTGGGTTGGTGGAGGCTGAGGGAACGTTCTCCCATCCCATTTGAAGTTACACCTCTCTCTCAAACGAAAAGCTTGCCTTTATGTTTATCATTGTTTTGGACTGGCTCATTGATTGTTAATAAATGGTAATTTTCAAGAATAACAGTTGATTCACCAATGCCAATGCTTACTCTATACTAGAAGTCCTGATACAGCAGAGGCTGAGAAATCATTGCCCGGGGGTTTTGTACTATATGAGATCACAAACGAACAAACAAATCTCGGTCATTAATATAAGATTTTTAAGTTTTTGTGTGTTACTACAGTTCACAAAGAAATTAGTGCAAAATGCAGAACATCAATCAAACCCAAAGTTTAAGGCAAGGCTCTCAGGGTAGGGACCGACTTGTTCATTAAAAATCATGTCCAAGAATGTCTCGGCAGAAATTGACGTTCTTTGAGCTAAATGAGTGTGCAGTACTTGTCGCGCATTGTGCATGTTGGCTGATTTGATAGGGGCAATAGTCGATAAGAACTGCTTTTACAAAAGATACACACACACAAACAGCGAGCCTAAATGGCTCCAAGTACCTCAACATATTCAGGAGGCTGAATCGAGTTTTTGGTCCAGAACTCGACATGTTGTATTGTGCAGATGCCGCCAAAGGGTCAGCATCTCAAGCTTATTCTAGTTAAGGGATACGTAGGAAGACAGCAAACCTTGGACATTAAAGCCTAACGACAGTAGGTGAACCATCTGGCTGGCCCACGGAAGATGACTTGGATGCTTCCATCATCAGCGGCGCCTGATCCAGACAGCTCTGAGTATCGTCGCTGATCATCCCTGTGGTCATCTTTTCCACTTCTTCCTGGGTGTAGATGTGTATTTTCGTCACCACATCGCAAAACTCACTGCACAGAAAAGAATGCTATTTACAAGACGACAGATTTAGAGGACAGGAGGCTGTTATCATTTCATATTTGTCGATTTCCTCAGCACGTCATTATTATTGTCTATCACCTTCTTTTGTAAGTGATTCTTTGGAATCAAATCCACATCCTCTCGTCATACATGTGCAGTGGATTTGTCTTGAAGCATCCTAAGAGTTCTAGAAACTTTTGACAACAATCAGGGCAGGAAAATTCTCAGGTGTGAAATTTCTAATGGTGAATCAGGGCAGGTAATGGGGGCAAATGATGCATCTCAATAACATTACGACACAAAGTGACATTCAACAGGAGTGAGGGTCCTTACTGCCATGGGATATCCCCAAGAACCATCACATCATTCTCGCTGTCGGTGTACAAGATTCGCCAACCTTTGTCAGGATCTCTCAGGAGCCCCTCCATGCTGAACAGTCGCTCCAGGTCGTTTAGCAGGTCTAGGTAACTATTCAGCCTTGAGAGATCAATGGCTCGTCCCACCAAATTTCCTTGCTTGTGAACCTTTAAAAATTAATTCACGTCATTAGCAAGAGAATTCAATTGAAAGCCACATTACAAAATCAATGTTAAAAAACATCTTACCTTGGTACAACTCCTCTTACCAGAATTTTGCAGAGTAGAAGTAGGCGCTTCTGCAGTCAAGGGATAACCGAATAATTTGCAACCACTTAAGAGGCTGTCAATACTCCCATTTGCCTGAGCTCTTTGACTGTCCCCAAAATTGGGAGAAGTGCATATGCTCTCCAGATTCCTGACGTCAACTTTGGTTCTTTCAATCGCTTCATTCTGAACCCTCAATGACCTAACGGAGGCAACCTCTCGGAGGAAGTTGGTTGAATCGGAACACCTTGTGCGATCTTGGCTGGATTTAAGAACGTCATTATATGGAAAGTACATTTTCTGAAGGCTTTCGGATGATTTCACTTGGTCGAAATGGTACTTGGGTGCCTGATGCACACCGAAAGAACTGCACAAAAGACTGGATTTCCCCCAGGTCCCTAGGTTGTACTCGGGTTTGGTTGTCAAAGACTTCAGTGTGCATATTTCTTGACCTTGCAAGACCCTTGGAAATCTATCGGATTCCACAAAGCCTGCATAACTAGGGGCATTAGCCCTCATGTACTCATTGATATTGTTGGCCTTTTCTACTCCAACAGATGCTAGACCCTGATGTGCAGGGGATTGTTCGAAATCGACCTGACAGTTTAGGGTGTCACGTCCATAGACAGGTGACACCAAATGCAACTTTTCTTGACCTTGCAAGACCTTAGAGGATCGTAAAGACTCCTCAAAGTCCAAAAGCCTGACCCCTCCACCTAGAAGCACAAAGATTATGAAGAGAGGTAAGGAAAAAACATATATAGATCATTTTTGCTATCTCAAATTTTATTTATTTTTACCAGGGAGAGGGTTGACAGGCGGCATTGTTGGCAGACTAGTCCGCGGCCTTTTAAGCCTTGGGGAGGACTGAATGCTCAAAGGTGAGAGAGAAACAGATGGATCAATTTCCCAGGGTGAGACCCGGTCTTGATGACCATTCATGATATTGTCATCCCATTGAACCTGTTGAATCATTAAACATTATCATCTCATGAGACTACAAGTTCAGCAGATTTTTCATATCCTAGTGCGAGCACATAATGTTTGGACCTGGTTTCCAGGAAAGTCAACCCCTTGGATACAAGAACACATACCGAATGCTCTAGCAATTCAAATTCCACGTAGAGCAGAAGCTTGCCACGTTATCAAACAAGAGAAACCGAAGTTTGCTAATAAAAAAATTGGCCTCAAAGCTACTGATGAAAAGGTTAGAGTGGATCGAACTATAATGTTCGAGGAGAATTACTTTTCAGAGTGATTGTAGGCAAGTTTATGAGTTGTGACATATTAGGCGTGCCACCAGTGTGCAGCCAGTGGAAAACCCTTTTAGCCCAAAGGCCTTTGCATTTTCCCCAAGACATTTCCCAAAATTGAACCATACACACCCTATTTAGAGATATTTTAGCAGATATCATTCGTGTTCTTCAACTAATAAAGCAGCAGAAGTAGCTATATAACGAAAGGAAAAATGAAAGAGTGGGACTTGAAGAGGAGCCAGAAGTAAAAAAGTTGAGATAACTTAAAATTGGCAATATCACATCACCAAAAAGAACAACTGACATGGCAATCCATACAAAGGAAGCAAACTTTGATGTTTCAGCTAACCATATCTCTGGCAGCAAATGCTTACCATTAAGCATCTCCATTTTGAGTTGGGCCACCTATAAGGATCCAAGTCGCCTATCCTAGTCACTACACCAGTACACCTAAAAAACAACCAAACAGGATATGCATTCAGATAGACAAGGTGGCATGAAAAGGAAGTACAGAGATTATTTCCGCCATGTGATATAGCCATAGACAAACCTCTTTTCTGGTGCATCATCTACGTCAACTCTCATTTTGAACCTTGTCCCAATGCATATCACATTGTTGATGCTTTTGAGATACTTCTGATAGGGAACGACAAACTCTGCATGGCTTGCCCTGCATTTTGCCATTTTATCAGAAAGCAAATATAGCTGCCTGGAAAGGAAGTATACCATTCAAGTTTTGCGCCTATTTACAAGTCAAGTGTTCTCTAAGGTCAATGCATTTAGTCGAGTGTAAATGAAGAGAGAATTGATTTCGAGGACAGGTTTCCGTTTGATAATTCTGGGACATGAAACCCTTGTACAGTCAATGGCAGAGTAATAGGCCTACAGCCAAGTAAGGCATGTCACTAGAATGATAAGACATGGAAATCATGTCAAGTAATACTTATAATTTATTGATTCAACTACACTGAAAAAGATCAACCACAGTCTCCGATCCATGTCCATGAGACCACAAAGGAACTTATGTGACGAACTATTCCAGGCAGACTTCAGGCATTGACCACATGTGAGGCCGTGAGATCTCTCGCCCTCAGGATTCTCAGTTGAAAGTGGAACACACAGCCATGGTTGATGCTGTAAATTCATCGACTGCTACTATTTCTCTCAAAAAAATTATAATCAGCCACTGCCATATTGGCAACACTATGACGTTCTTGCAATGGTCAAAAGTTAATATAACACATAAAATCTTAGCAGTTTCATTTAACTGCTGAGTGACTCTCAACCTGAAACACACTGTACTGTTGTGACAAGTACAATCCCTATAATCTTGAATAGTACATAACTCCATAATCTTCCTTTACTTTTTATTGCTTGATCTTTTTCTTTGGCTGAGGTTGGAGTAGACTCATGGGATCAAACCCTAACCCATTGTTCAACCATCATTTCAGAAAGAGCAACATCCCATAATACGATTCTCATGCAGTCAACAATGAAACCCTTTTGATATTTTTCCTATTGTACTCCCTTTTAGCATCACAACAACATTTTAGACTGCATATGCATTTGATTAATTTCGTTCTCTATTTCTTGATAAGAAGCTGGTCTTATGTGAGTTAAAATATTGTACAGTTTCGATTGAAGAGCTGATACAAACAGGTCCAGGGTCATGACTACAAAATTAACAAATCCATCATTTCTAAATTACAATTACCTTGGACTGTAGAATACATGAAAAACGCTTTTGGTGGATACAGCACTAGCGACAGCTGAAAGAACGGCAGGGCACATATTCTGGTCACCAACGGTTGAACCAGGAAGAACATTTTTTGGTCGAAGCGCTCTTCTTATCCCTAATCTCAGTTCACCATCTTCTCCCCTAAAATGATTCAGTGGACATATAGTCAAAAGACAGGACCTCGATTATTTTTATAAGCTAACTATTTGGAAAGTTTTTACTGGACATTTCATTTATTCTACAAGTGATGGTAACATGACTATTGCTCAGTATTCTGTCCAAACAATTCAGTAATACAAGAGAATTAGCATATGCACCTCAAGAAAAGCACTGCATCCCCAGAAACAAGATTCTTTTGGCTCACAAAAACACTCCATCCTGTGGTAAGCAGATGCCTTCTTGGCTGACCTGAGGAATAGCAAACACCCATCTTTAACAACTTGGATATCAAATCGATTTTACACCTTGCGATTTGAGACATTACCTCTATAAATATGGCGAAACCTCCATTCGACTCCATGCAAATCCTTGGCGACAAGTTCCTGAGAAGGCCTTTGCTGCTTATAGTCCTGCAACCTAAAGACTTTAGCTTCTGTACAAGGAGCTCCTACTAAAACACAGAGGAACCTAGTAACAAAGAAGGTAAGGCAGAACATCATGTAATACCAGAGGGGGAAAGCAATCTTCAGCTGCTCGACGCGGGACAGAAAACCCTCCGTGGGTGCTAGTATCAGAAGCTGTGAGTGTCTTACAGAACATGTGAGGAGTTGATCTTGGAGGAGATCCTCCGATATCATTCTCATCTACCCCCAGCTCCTCAAGAGCTCTGCCTTCAGAATCCAACCCTACCAGCTACAAAGTAAATGAAAGTGTCATCATCTACATTAGAAACAAAATTTGTGCCGTACCCAAGAGAGCAATACATTTGTTCTTAATCCCTGAAACAAAAATTCTTCCCTGAAAGCCAACTATAGAGCCAACTATAGTGTACCCATACATCGTATACCCTACCTTCAAGTATATGAAAAGTAAATGACACACGATAATCGAATGGGTCGCTTAAGAAACACTTACCTCTAGTTGAGGAAGCAGTGTGACTTTTGTGTATACCTCATCATTGTCCTTATTAGCCTGTGTAACATAAAGTGCAATTGGCAAGAGGCGGATGAAGAAGCAAAGTTTAGCAGCTGCCAGAGAACTGCAGAAACAGGAGCACTCACCAGTAGCTGAACATTCACAACTCTGCAAAAGATTTGTGGCTGAAGATCAAAGGTGGGCATCTCCATGGGCGAATAACGAGAAGCTGAGGCAACTTGTTCCAAGTGGCCCTGTGGGAAGTACAGGACCACATTTCCTTTCTTGGGCAGTGAGGTGAGTCGTCCAGCACAAGCATGCCACAGCTCAGAGTAGATTGAGCAAGGCACAGCGGATGAGGAGGATGATGATGAAGAGTTGGAAGAAGTGGAAGACAAACAGTGGAGACAACCATCGCCCTTCTCACAATGCCCATCACAACATGCATTGCCGGTGTTCTCTACATCACTCACTGCATGATTTAGATCAATTTCCATGAACGCCCACTTTCCTTCCAATTGATGTTCCACACAAGCTCAACTAAAAATCCAGCTTTTTTGCCGAGAGGAGAGTGGAACATCAAGAAATATGAAACCTTTGAGCAATCAGGAGGGCGTGAAACTGGGAAATGAGTTCAAATCATGATTAAGAGGGATGAAGTGTTTGGACAAAAATGAGTAAGTGGAAGATAAGAAGGGAAAAAGGAGGCGAGGCAAATAATAACGAGGAACTCATATAGTGATTCCTCCTCCATTTGCAGGTACTGTTATGAGGGAGCAGAAGTAGCAGCAGACAGACATATCTATGGGAAGCACCAAACAAAAGCCAAAAGAATTTCTTTAATTTTATAAATAAAAAGCCCAATTTGTGTGTGTGTGTGAGAGAGAGAGAGAGAGAGAGAGACTGTGTTCAGTGGGGGGACAAGCCAAGACAGTACAGAACCCACACTACTTTGCTTTGTTGCCTTAGCTTTAACTTTTTCTTTTTCATGCTCAATAACAACTTTTTTCTTTTGTTTTTTTTCCCACCCTTTTGATTGTTTCCTGTGACTATACTCATTGAGCTTTCCACAAAGACAAAACAAAAGGTTGGTTTTCGTTCAATGCAACAAAAGTGAGTTTTTTTTTTCTTTCCATAAGTTATTCCCAGCATGAAGAAAGTCACAAATAACCAATTCTACTGGGGGAATTTATGGAACTGAAAGTATACTCTCATTTAAATAACGACCGCATCTGCATTAGAACCAACCAAACACAGCTAAAACTCCATTCTTTAGAGCCCAAAAGAAGGCATCATAGAAGTGTCCACTTAAGTGGCCACAAAAAGAAACTGGTCCAAGAAATGGACCATTTTGAATAAAGTCAATCGTGTGTTATTTTCTTCTGGCCAGGCTTCAAGATATCAGAACAGAGAGAGAGAGAGAGAGAGAGAGAGAGAGAGAGTTAAATGTTAATACTGAGTACAAAAGAAAAGGTGGGGTCAAGAGGGGTTTTGGCAGCAACTAAGGTGGGGCGAGTGGGCGTGGTGTTGTTAGTTGTTGGGACTCAGTGACTGAGAGCGCAAGCAGTCCATTCTCTTGCATCTCTTGTCTCATCACTCTTTGTTCCTTCTGTATATCCACAGATACCCATCTCACTCTCCCCTCCTGGCGCGTTGCTGTAAACTCTCTCTCTCTCTCTCTCTCCTTCCATTTTCATTATTCTCTTTTCATTCTTAATTGGTAGTCACTAATCCAGTGTGTTTCCATAATTATCAAGGATTCGAGGCCAGAGACCTGATGCAGCTGAAGCCCTGAGAGCTTCTAAGTTAGGACAGGACCAAGAATGGGAAGATAATGGAAGGAATGAGATGCCTCTGTTTTTCCATGTCCCATGACACTTTTGAAGCAATTAACAATTGGAAATAGCTGTAAACTATCATGGTTAGATGACCAAATGGAAATAATCTAATGGACGAAGATGCATCAGCAATATTTTATACGTGGAAATATGATTAGCTGCATTAACTGGAGCGAGAGAGCTGTCGGACATTAAGAAGAGCCAATAGATGAAGTCGGAAGTTGGATGATATAGTAGTGGAAAAGACAAATCCCGTAATTATTTACTTGGAATCTAAAAAGAAAATACTTTTCTTTCTTTTTTTCAAATAAAGCTAACAAGATGCGTTAAGGGTAGGTTTGGTTTGATTTTAGGGATGTCTCGCGAAAAATGCAAAGGCCATTCAATTAAATGAATTTTTTAAAATGCAGATAATGTTTGGTAAGATATATTTTAAAAACATATTGCAAAGCAACTTTGAAAAAATGCAAAGTAATTTAGCCTAAAGACTTTTGAGGAAATGCAATGACTATTTGGCAAATTCTGCTTTAAGAAGCAACTTTAATAGAGTAGCTGTTTACTAGAAGCGAGTCCATTTGGGTGATTGATTTAAGCTTTTTAATGTTTAATTTGCTTATTATTGAAAAAATAATGTCTGTAATTTTTTTTTTAATTTAAATATTGATGAGAATGTTAAAGATGAGTTATAACAAAGTTATATAAAAAATTTTGCACAAAAAAATTCAAATGAAAAAATTCACTATCAAAGTGAACTTTTTCTCATTAAAAAAACAGTGCTTTTATTACAATAAACGTGGTAATGTATGTCCTAAGGTAAGAACTTCATTATCTTTAAAAATTACAAATATCCTTAAACATTTCCTAAACTTCTAATTGTAGTGAAGATGAGTACAGTTAAACTCCTCTTTATAAGTGCAAGACCTCGTTAAAATTCGGGCAAATGATATCTAATGACCGCAACCAACCCGTGAGTAAGATTTGGATATCCAACATCTATTAAGTAGTATTTATCCACACAAAAATAATGTAAATTTAATCAACATATAACACAATAGAAACCTAATTACCGGTTAAAGGAGTCCTATGAAGCTCTTTTTTTTCTCATATTCCTCTTTCTTGGTCAAACCTTGAAGGATTATCTCCAACAAAAACAATGCCCATGAAAATCTTTGTTTGATTTAGATTAATGAGCACATCTAAATTTGAACATCCTCCAAATGGATCGAGTTTCGTATAAGACTTAAATTCATAATTTAACATAATGGTCTAATTGCAAATGCGTACATGGAGTGATTATGCTTATGGAGAAAACGAATGGTAACGAGGCTTTGACAAGCTTTTCACGTAAAAGCCTTGTAAAGTTCCTTACTTTTTAGCATTTTTTGGTCGTTTTATAGTCTTCTATTCAAAATCTCTCTCACTCGTGCATGTAAATGTTTTCCGTAAGAATATATTTTTACGATCATGGTTTATTAGAACTAAATCACTTTGATCCATTAGTAATGGGTGCATTTTTTTCACATAAAATACAAGATCTGTTCAAAAAATGATTTTTTATATTGTTAAGAAAAATTAGTCAACGAAAAATATTTTTATTGTCATTGTAAGTGATATAAGAGATCATTTTTAATTTTTTTTTTTTAATCCGGAGGTTTTATGAAAGAACATATTAGCTTTTTCAAAAGGGAAAAAAGATCTAATTGAGGCATGCCGCTAGTATAAGAGATTTTTTATGCCCAAACTTCTTTTTAACGTATGTATCGAGACTAAAAACTGTACACGCGTTGATTTGTGCAATGACTTTTTACATTGTTAGCCTATCATTGAAAGCAAAAAAAAGAAAAAGAAAAAAGAGAGAGAGAGAGAAAATAAAGGAGTAATGAGGGGAAATTATTAATAAAGGACAAATATCACAAAAATCTCCCAACTATATCTACCGTGACATAAATATCTAAACTTTTTTGTATCACCAAAAGCATGACGCAAATAACCTCAATTTTTTTGTGTTATTTAAAAATCTAAACTTACACCATACAAATTATTTATTTCAGTTTTTGTTTGGTGTATACTTGTCATAATGATATAAATTTGAGGTTTTTAATAACAAAAAATTTGAGGTATTTGTATCATAATAAGTCAATTTAGGATTTTGAGCGACACAAGAAAAATTGCACGATGACTATAGTTTTGAATTTTTTATGGTATCAATTCTAAGTAAAAAAGAAGAGGAGGGGGTAAGAAAGAAAAGTAGAAAGCGACGAATGAATGAAGTGCACGCGATGGAGAGTGGGGAGGAAGGGAGGAGGAGTGACGTGGGCGAGCGGTCGTATCAATTCGCCTGCGCCTTTGGCGCTGCATCTTAAGCCCCACCCCCTTCATTCCTCTCTCTCTCTCTCTCTCTCTCTCTTTCTGTCCTTTCTTTTTCTATTATTTTTTATGCTTTCGCCCTTATAATTTTTTGGTTTTTCCAATCGACCCCCACCTCCCTTCATTCATTTCATGCGCCCCCGTTCCCTTTCTCAAGCCTCCTCCGCTCCACCCCCATTAATCTACCCCTCCTAACTTTCCATCGATTCAGTATCTCGACGCCCGGAATAATAAAGCTCATGCCTCGGCTACTTAGGTCCAAAATTTTCACATTCGTTCTTTATTCTGAACTCGACGTTAAGTAGCCCATGGGACTAAAGTTGGGCGACAAAGACCGTCAACACGGGCATCGGGTAGTTATCCTAAGCAGTGAAGTTTGTGGCTGATAAGGAGGCGTATACAAGTTTTAGAAAAATTTCCTAGTGCGAGTTCACTTAAGACCGATCCCGGTCATTGGTCAAAGAGGGATAATCGTGAAGTAAGGTTACGATGGTCACCATGCGAGTCACATGATGTGATAATTGCAAAGAATTACATCATTCGAGAGACGAAGTTGCCTTATTATAAAACATTAGGAGAACGAGAAGATAACGTATACTGAAGATTTAGTTTGTCATTATACATAACACGAGGTCACGAGGGGGGCGAGGAGGAAGGGGGTTTCAAATATCACGGAGCTTCGGCTTGGCGGCATGGCCGTGCCGATACTGAAACGTCACATTGACTGAAGCGTTCGCGTCACAGAAGATAACAGCAGTTGCAGAGCACGGTCCACCAGCGTGTGGAGTATCTTTGAAGCGCGCAGAGAGAGGGGGAGAGAGAGAGAGAGAGAGAGTCAAAAGGAGGTGATGTCAATGCGCGAAAACGAAACGAGAGAAGGGGGAAAAAAAACAACAGGCAAAAGGATAAAAAAGGAGCTCGTGGGCCGTCGCTATTGCTCCCCAGCGTCCCTCGAGACTCATGCTGAATCGCTGATGCTTCTGCTGCTGCTGCTGCTGCTCTCTTCTCCCTCTCGTGACAAGCACCACACGAGGCTCTCGGCACATGAACACATCCACTACGACTCCGACACGTTCAGGGCTTAAAAAAAAAAAACAAAAAACAAAAGAAAAGAGAGAGCAACCAAACATGCATTCACTCATCATTTCACTGACAATTGCACTGATAACATAAATCGAAATTCACATGTTTTGTTCTTCTTCTTATTCTTATTATTTTTTATTTTTTTGCTTTTTCGTGTCGTAACGCACGGAAAATGCGAGGGCGTGGGTAAAAGTGAAAAGTGAAAGTTTTTTTTTTTTTTTTCCCCTCTTTTCCCTGAGCCAAAAGGGCGAAACAGTAGCGGATTCGGATCGCCCGCGTTTGTCGTACCCTTTATTGAGCGACCGAAATATCCAAATCGAGCCCCAATCCCCGATGCGCTCTCGTGCAGTAGTGCAAGGACAGCGCTGGCCGATGCAACACTGTACGAACCCATGCTGGGCCTTTCGGCTTTGCCGTACGTCTTCCTTCGCATCCCCAGCGTCACGTTTCTATTCCCTTGTTCTTTGGTATTTGTATTCGGCATGCTCTCTTCCTCGCTCCCCGCATGACCAGCAGTGCATTCTACGGCACAGTCGTTTAGCATGCGTTTATCAGGTCCAGCGCCTGTGTCTTGAGTTTTAGCTACAAGAGACTAGAGAGATCGTTTCGTGACTTAAGCTAGGATTTCGCTCTCACATCGAGAGATTACGGTATGGCCATAATCAAGATTAAAGGTTGAGTCTTGGCTAGCTCCATCTTCGGACTAGGGTGGATGGAAATTCAAGGGGTCATGATCGAACCTCTATGTGGGATAGAATGTTATAGGAAATCAGTTAAAAACTCATCGACATTTCAATCTTCACACTCACTATGTCATATGCTAATGAATCGGAGTGAATTTACTGTCCTTAAGTCCATCTTATTTAGTTTCTGAGCACTGTGTTTTAACTCTTCTGAAAAAATCAATTATCATATTTATAGCAAAGAGGAGCTTTGATGAAACATCAATATGAAATGTTTCACGAGACATATTACATGAGGGGCTAGCAAGTAATGCCCTAGAAAGAAAAAAGTTGGTCTGCAATGGCTTAATTCCCAAGACCCCAACATTAGGTCCAATCTCACTTTACCTCAGATTTTTTTCTCAAAAATAAAATCATAGATTTTACTATAGCGCCAAATCTAACCCAAGTTAAAAAATTACTGCTAGTATCTTTAAAAATGTCAACTTTAAGGCCAATTAGAGGTTCATTATTAAAATTTGCGTTTTTGCTAATATCTTTATTTTTGAATGAAACAATAGTAACCTCCTGATGTTGAATATCTTGAAGAAATCGGTGGCAATTTTTGAACATGGGGGGCAAATTTCGAATTAGAGTGAAAGTCGGCGATTTTTGTTAGACAAAAGAAAGTTCAGGGGCAGAATTGAAATTGGACAATAAAGTTGGAGATTTTTCAAAGAAATTAGGCCAGCTTGAAACCGAAAACTCGGCAAACTTCCAGTGAGGGAAACAGAAAGAGAGAGAAAGGGAGGAACAAGGTGGGTCCGAGACGGGAGACATATGGCATCAGCATGATTGCGAACTTACAATTTGGTTGTTCGCATCTCTGCCATTCGCCCCAAAACTGCTTTATACAAAGTCGCCCCCCTTCCCCTCATGGACGGTCTCCAAAAGCTGGGAGATGTCACATTCCTTTCCTTTCTTTCGTCGTTTTCAGTAGGATTACGCCCACCTTCGTATGCACGTCCGCGCTTTGGTCTCGTTACTACGAATTCGGAAATACCCCCCACGACACGATTTAAGGAAGGAGGAGGGGGGAGGTCTAATGATTTCGCGAGTCGGTCCTGCCTCCTCTTTGATCCTTGATTTTCTCGATTTCCTTCGCTTGAGGAAAGGCGTGCAAGCCAAGATTTGGAGACCACAAAGGTTCCCTTTTTCCAAATAAGAGGAGTTTTCAAAAGGTATAAAGTAGGCATAAGCTTTTTCGATTCAAGGCAGTCGTCGTCCCCATCAAACTCGTCAAGGATGCAATTCGTCTTGCCTGGCCCATGAGACATCGAGAACGGCAGACCGTCGGCGCAACTTTCTGGGTTTTGCGATCCCGATACCGAGCAGGAACCCGCATTTCTTGTCATATCGATGTTTCGTCCTAAAAATTAGAAATGGTCTCGTGTTTCGGCTCTTTCTAAGCCGGATGAGTTCCGGTATTGAACCGAATCGCTAATGGAACTGAGGGCGAGGGGCTGGTGGATGGTCACGATCGGTCTGAAGCTGCGGCAGCATTCGGTCTCTCATGTTGCGAGGGCAACAGATCGATCCGGAATTAACCTCAATTAATGTCGATGTTTCATGCGGGTGTCTTTCATGCGGGTGTCGCCCAACTCCCGCATGAAACAATGCACGGTTTTGTGTTCTGTCCCCTCGCGACCAAAAGGAAGTGGGGGAAGAGAACAACAGGGCAGGGAAAATCTTGTCACCAGCAAAATGTGACGTGACCACTGTCTTGGGCCATGCGCGGGCGAGAGAACGATGAGACGTCGGCGGTGTTATTACGCTCGAATAATTGAGCAGCTAATTGGGCGGATCACGGTTGGAACATCTTAATCAAAGCGCTTAATGGGGTCGTGGGGAACGTCTCGCGGGATTCGACGACACGAATCGATTAGCCCCTAATCGAGGTCAAGTCCTCCCGTCGAAACGGGATCGCCCGACTCGTGGGGCAGCCGCGATGGGCCGGGGGAGCCATGTCCTCCTCCTCGTGCTCTCGTCCAAGTTGGGTCTTTGATGGATCCGAGAGAGGAGGAGGGCCGACATGTTTCGATAACTTTGAGAAGGCGACGTCCAATCGCGTACGGACGTTTTTGTCGGGGGTGTTCGTTTTCTTTTTCCTTGCGCGAACTGATTTATAGCTAGAAAAGAGAGGAAACAAAGCAAAAGGGGGGAATCGCAAAATCAGAAAATGTTAACTGAATTCACGAAACGACAGAGAAAACGAAAGCGATTTAACTTTTGCAATGGGCCGGATCCGAAGATTTCTAGGCCTGTCGAGGTTCTGTTCCTACGGGTCCATTTTGGTGTTGTTGGCTTTTATATAGACTATGCTAATTAATTGCTATGTCCTAGCTTAACCACACAAAAGTAATTACCAGGAGGGGTCATGTAGCAAAAAATCACCCAAAAATCATTATTTCTTTCGAATTAGTGGTAATTCGGTTTCTAGCCAGAATTTGGATGTGCCTTCTGCTCTAGTTACGAGCTTTTTGGTTTGGTTTGGACTCATGATGGTTCAAGTTAAATTGAAATGCCCTTCTCTGACGTTTTTGCACAGAAAATATTATTAAGTCTATCCCAACTTTCGATTACCGTACCTCTATCTTTTCTATGTAAGATCTTCCATTATAATGAGCAATAGTAAAACTATAATTGATTGAAAATGGAAGGTTTGTTTCCACGGCGATGTATAAATTAACAAATCAATGGAAACCGTCGACATGAGTGTTCTCTATCGAAGAAAAAATTTCAATTATTCATTTTGAAACCCTTTTGTATTAAATTAACATAGTAGTAGAAAGAATACCATGCTACGTTTAAACTTCAAACAATTTAGCTTTAACCATATTAATGGTCCCACATTATTAGTTAATCGAGGCTGATACCCCGTAGACTGAGGAGCAAAAGGAGGAATCCGCCTGAGGAGGGGCTCGCGTCTGATTAGCTAGTTGGTGAGGCAATAGCTTACCAAGGCGATGATCAATAGCTGGTCCGAGAGGATCGCGACCCTTTGTCTTGGCCATTGTAGCTTGTGTGTCGCCCAAGGCATAAGGGCATGATGACTTGACGTCATCCTCACCTTCCTCCGGCTTATGCTTCATCAAAATTGGTGTATGTATACTTAACTCTATGCTCTATACCTGTGCATGGTCCTTGTTCACTTGTTGTGACAATTCTATTCGCACAAAATCAGATGGACCCTCAACCTGGCCAAGTTCACGATCGGAGCCACTTTCTTGAAATTCCTCGGTGATTTCGGCGGTGCCGGAAGTCTCAGCAAACGTGGGCGCTCGATGATGGGAAGAAGACTCATCCGAGTTCGTCCTCTCACTATACCGAATGGTCGATGAATAGTCCTCTCGACTGTGATTACTTGCATCTTTCTTCTGTTTCTTTCTCTTCTCTTTAACTCCCGCGTGCCATTGCTTTATCACGCTCGCTGTTTGCTCCTCCAAAACTGCACTTTTGAATTGTGATCCCATCTGGAGATCAAAAATGAAGGCGCCGGGGATCTTAAGATTGCTTCATAAATTAGTTTACTAAATCATGGAAAACAAACTATAACGGGGTTTTCAAATAAGTGGATCTTATATTAGCTTTCAATACGAGCTTGCCATTTAACTTGGTAAACTAATTCTGCAGATCGCGAAAATATATATGTCTAAGAGATTGTTTGTTTCCTTTGTCCATTTAGGATATGCTTATGTTGAGATTAGGCGAAACGGTACCTGGGTTACGAGAGCATAGAGGGGGAGAGTGATGTAACTGCAAAGGACTTGGACAGTAACCCTGGAACATATTGCACAGACTAGTTAGTTTAGACAAAAAAATCACTACTTCACATGTATGTAGTCATGGAAAATGGAGAGGAATTGTGGGCACTTACGCTAACACCACCCTAACAATGATTATCTCTATATGTTCATGGTAGCAAGATTTTATCCCAAATTGCAGCTGAAAGATGTAGAACTTCAGATTATCAGGCATTAGTTTTTTTATGACAAACGAATGAAGAATAACTTTACAATGTGATTAGTAGAAAGAAGACAGTCATGTACCGTGACCCAAATGAAGAAAGCAAGCTCAAATGCATTCTGAGAAAAAAAGAAATGAAAAATAGGGTTTCGGTCAGCGAAATGCTATTAGTATAGAATAGTCCTTCATTGAAGCCGAAATAATGGGAGTGTCTTTACCATGAACAATGTGTAGTGCAAGAGTGTCAAGACATATTTTGGATGGCTGAACCAGAAGAGCTTGTCATTGGGTTGCACCAGCGGCGTTCCTTTGATAACAGCGTTCTGGTTTTGGAGCTGAAGCGCCATCCTTGCTACAATCACCTCCAGTTTGGTCCCAAGTACCAGCACTATCTGCAACATTCAAGATTTCAGTGGTTACAGCAAAGTTTTTAGGACAAGGAATTATGAGAAGTTGAAAAGTATTAGGAGAGAAATCATAGAATAATTACCATTAGAGGCATAAATGACACCCAAAGGTACACGTACCACCCTGTCGTTTTCATTGACAGTCATCAGCAACATATAAAGGTGTCGAATATTTCAAAAAAAAATGAACAAACAAAGATGTTTTTGGACATTGATCATACCATGGACGTCGACGAGCATAAAGATGACCACAATGAACCACATGAAAGGGCTGTTCATGGATTTACATCAAAGGAGGGGAAAAAACATGTTAGATTGGTTTCCATGGCAAATACAAGATCAGCAAAAATTTTCTATGTGACAAATATGGCAACCGCTCAACCTGATGCCAACGACTGCTCTGAAGTCATCCTCCAGGGATCGCTGTATATACTTTTGGAAATCGAATGATTTAATTGTAGACAGATGGGCCTATCAAAAGAACAGCGAGAGACAATATAATGATATTCAGCAAACGGCAGCACTACGCTTTAAATTTCCAGCTTCACATTGACCTCTCCATTCTGTGTAATTTTTAATGAAACAATAAGAGCAAGTTAAGACAAAATGCGGGTGTGCGCACCGAAATGAATCCATGGCGCAAGGTAAGATAATCGACTTTGGCGACAGAGTGGAAGAACTGCCGGAAGAAGCATTTCTGTTCCAACAATTTCCCAAACAAGTCAATAGAAGAAAAATCAAACGGCCGTCGTTTTAGGAGGAGACCATAGGGCTCTGTATGCTCACCGTCCACAAGTGAAGGGATGTCTCTGTGAAAGCTCCCATGTGCCTACGGCCGAACGTGGTCTGCCTTGTAAATCTGAACCGATTTGGATCTACTCATAAAGACAGAAACGAACGATTGCAACTTCATCAGCGTAAGAACCTAACATTAAAATGTCAAGGTCTGCAATAACTAAACAAATTAAATCTCATTTTCGTATCAAATAATGCTGTTTTTAACACTTTGTTTTTAGTCTCCCTTGTGAGATCATTCGTGGACAAGGTCAATATGAGTGCAACTTCTGCGAACCGATCTAAGGACTCCCAATATTGTTGACCTCATGAAAAATTTTAAAGGGACATGAACGTATCCATCAATCTGCGTTGTCAATTTACTATTTCTGTCGGTAAGCAGGCGCTAGGAAAGTGACATTTCTTTGCATTACCACTTTGCTGGCAAGGCACCACAGCATTGATACTAGACATTAGCAAACAGAATAGAAGGAAAAAAGACTGTGGTCCACAGTGACGAGCTTAGGCAGCACCGTTCATTTTGAGATATAGAGGGATGGCAAAACTATGAATTCGAGCGAATATCAAGTCAAAATTTTACAGTTGTTTATTAGTATGTTGATATTCCATCGTTGTCACACACGACAAATGACATCAGAAAATTTGGTAACGTTGCTAGTTTAATATATAGATTAAGGACTTTAATGTCAAAATAGAAGGGTATAAAGAATCGGCTAGCAGAGACAAGATGTCATCCCATTCCTATAATAAACAATGTCCATGTGATCAGCAAGCAAAAAGCAGGAGAAGGTTGGTCCAAAAAGCAATGCGATTTTGACTTCTGAGCAGAGACAAATTTAGATTAAAAGAGAGTTCATCTGACATATTACCATTAGCTGCTTGATACTCCACCGTTTGAGTCTCTTTCTCCCAGCCTTTCCATCGCCTCATCTGCCAAGACAGTACGCAGAAACAGTTTCATTTGATCAGTGATAAAATCTGACTTTGCTTATCGAAAAAACAGAAGTTTCCTTGACGACAAAATCACGAGCGCAGCAGATGCGTGCGGTCAAGAGTGCCGTGATCAAGCGAAGCAAGTGGGTATGGCGATGGCCCTACGTTCCCCAACTGTATGGACTCTGACCGATTTAATTCTCTCGACCCTCTTCTGTTTTTGAAGCGAAAATTTCAGCAACTTGCACTTGAAAAATGACAAACGCGCACAACAAATCGGACAATGGATTGATGAGGGTGTTGTGGAGTGGGGACCAGGTCTGATTATGGTCGCAATTCTTGCCAAGAGGTCAAAATATGTTTGCTTATTAAATACCAAAATTAAGTGCAAGCGAATAACGAAAGACCGCGAATGATTTGGTCTATGTATCTTGTTATTTGGAAGAAATTCCGGATAGACAGGCTATCTTTTTGGTTGCATACCCTTGCTTTTACTCCATCCACTTTTTGCACACTTTTTGACCCATGAAAAAAGAACGTTCTGCGGTCTTTGATAAAATAGATATAGATGCTTCTCAAATCTTGATGTAAATAGTAAAAAAAACAAGGAAAAGGTATTATGGAATCGTGACTGTGATACCTTAGCTCTTCCCAAAGCCATGGTGAGAACACTGTAGACAATCTGCATGACAGCTAAAACGAAGATGAAGATGCTGAGCTGGTTGAGGCCTTCTTGTGATATAAGCGAGGTCATTCCCTGCAACATTCCGGCATAGCTAATTTGAGAAGGGTCTTGTTAACAAGTATCCCTAAAGTGCTTACCCATTTACCAAAAAATTATAATGGAAATGCGGTCATAATAATAGTAAATTTCCATGGTCGAACAAATTCAATCAAATAGGGCATGAAGTACGTGATCAGACATGCGCATGTACCTTAGCACCACAATAATCGGAGCCCTCGCCGCTCTCGGCCAATCTCCGCTCCATTTGCCATGGAACATCATTGTTCAGGACACCATCGGCTATCCAATCTAGGGACGAATCGGCCATCAGAGTCCGGCCAAACCCAAGCTTTAATTCGGTGGTTTTGGTGGGCGCACTTCTGCGGCATGGAAGCATCTTTTCGGCAACTCTAGTTGGTACGCAGATCTTGGAGATAAATCTTTGGGTTACGGCCAGGATGAGAGACATGAAGCCCAGAAGCATGAGCACTGTGACAGATTAAACAACCCCAAGCCAGGAAATGGTCAAAAAGGTGATGAACTTATGGTCAGGTTTAACGTGGTAAAATGGAGTTGGTAGCATATATAGTCGAACATTATTCAATGCGGGGGGTCCAAAAGTTTTGTGGGAAACTGGCCAAAGCACACAAGAAAATCTTCCAGGGGAAAAAAGATAACTTATCTTTCTATTTGTCTGGGATTCTTGCCATGTACGCAGGTTGAAATTAAGAAATCACTCAAGCATTCACAGATTGGATTTAAACTACACTCGCCTTGCATGGACTCTCATTACTTCGCGAAAATGTTATTTGCACCGAACTCTTTCAAATTCAGACATACATAGCCAATTCGAGTAAATCAATATTTCCTTCTCGGTGTAGGTAACCTCGGATATAAATACAGCTATTGCCTCGACACGAGTGACTGAACACGCCTTACCTGATTTGAGCTTTTCGACGGCCTCGAACAGCGCAGTCTTCCGGTGCCGTTTGAGCCACTGGAAGGACAACAGAACCATAAAAAAAAAAAAGAAGACAATAAGTCAATCATCACGAAGCTTTTCAAGTCCTCTGCGAAACTAGCTAACTCCAAATGCTTTCTCCGTTCTCATCTCCCCTCTCTTCTTTCTTCCCTGGTGTCCAGGATATGTGGACTTACGTGGCAGAGAAGGTGGATCAAGTGCTCGATGAAAATGGAGAACGAGATGAAGAGGAAGCAGACAGCGGCCAAAGCCCATGTGGGTGTATATTGCAGAGAGCGAGTGGCTGCTGCTGCTGCTCCTTCTCCTCCTCCAGCCATAACTATCTGATTCTGATGATGAAGCTCCTTCGTTATTTGGGGACTTTTGAGGTATTTCTTTATAGTGAAGGGGGTCCGTATCTATATTTTCGTGGAGGATTTGGTCTGAAGAAACAGTGATATATTCGAGTTCAATATTGACTTGTTCGCGTGATCGAGAAGCGTTCAACCTTGGGAGGAACCGAACAGCAAGGAGACTCGGCCATGGCCAGAGAAGTCCACGCAAGTAGCACCTGCCACCAGGGGCAGGTCTCTTCCACTAATCCGTGCGCTTTGACACGTTTCTGTCTAGTCCGCATCTGGGGCCTTTGCCGCCTCCCGCATTAAAAGATGGATAGTTATGTTTATTAGACGACCTAAATATAAAAACCCTATAGGTTGATTATCGATATATGACATAAGGCATGAACTCACCACGCGTGGCGTAAGTTCGATTTTCTGCACCGTCTGTACAGATGATTCCTTGTTAAGGCCACGGCTCGAGTTTTAACTCGCATCGTAGCTCATTTGATCAGTGGACTATTTCGTTAGTCTAAAGTTCATTTAGAAAAAAATGAAAAGCTTACTTGATGGAAAAGGTACTGACTACACACGTGACTCGGAAAATAAAATCACAGGTCCAACTAGGTCTCAACGTGTGCAGGTAGGTTCTAGAATTTGTGGAATTTTGAAAAGCTTGTTATCTATGCATCTCTCTTCTTGACTCGAGCAGAGGGAAATATGCTAACTCTCGTACTGGTCGAATCAAGGTAAATGCTCATCGCAAAAGGAAAAAGGTATGTTGGCGAAGATTCCTTTTGTCCCATAATGTTTCTGTTAATTAAGCAAATCTACTATTGCGACATCTTCAGGCGTAATAGATTTAAACTTATCGAATGCTTTTGCACGACCTTTAATGATCGGAAAAGGATGCGAGGAAAGATTAAAGTACGTGATTAATTGTCATTAAGGAACTGTTGGCGGGGTCAAGGGCGGATAACTACTTCGATTTGCGCATGGAGAATCAAGACAATGGATTATTAGACACGTGTTGATTTGCTAGCAAACGTAAGGAGCTATTAAACCTAGAAATTCTGATTTAGAAAGGTCTAGAGGGGGAAACCTAGTAAAATGTTCAAAACCATGGTGCTCATCCAACATTGGAGCATCGTACATGACGGCTGGATAGACAGCTGGTGAGGCCGGCTGCGGACCCGTTGTTATTATTACATCCAACCGCTTAGATATTCTCGTTCAGTGCTTTTCACTTTTGGAGGTACAAGGAAAGATTATCATCATGCATTCGATCGGACAAAAAATACCTTGGAAAAATAAAGAAAATCATTTTCCCTCATCTATCTTTCCCTTAGACCCAGCATGCTCTCCTCCCGTGCACTCCTTTTAATTTTTTTTTTAATTTTCTTTCCTTTTCTTTTTACTTCTTCTTAGAAAAGCCATAGCAATGGGCCATGGCCAGTGATTGGCCACGAGTGAGCTCAAGCCTCTCTAGATGCCTGTGGCGAGACTTGAGCTTGAGTTCACTGATCTGGCGAGGCCTTGAGCCTTGTCGACCTATGGTGAGGTTTGAGTTTATTTGTGATTGTTGATTGGTCAAGGAAAAAAAGAAAAAAAGGAAAAAAAAGGTAAATAAAGAAAAAAAAAGGTAAATAAAGAAAAAAAGGAAATAAAATTTCAATTTTTTTGATAATTATCTCTAGGATTAGATATTACGAATCAAACGGCGCAAAATATTTTTAGTTCATTTTCAGATTTTAGTTAAATATCATAAAATATTATAATTTTTTCTGAAAAATGATTTTTTAAAATAATATTTTCTAGAAATGATAAATTTTTCGAGAAACAAAAAGGACCAATAACTTTTGAATTTTCATGCATGAGAAAAGGTGATGATTGTATAACTTTTTTTTGAATTCTCCTAATGATACGCATCTTGAACTGCAAATTTCTTCCATAAGTAATCGCTGCTACTTATGGGAAGCAGCTAATCCAGCATTATTTGGAAAAACATATAATTTTCGATTGAAAAGGGACGAATTCCAGCATCATGACAAGCCGGAAAAGAAGGGCGAGTAAGTGATTGGGGAGCTCTCCACAGGCTCCTGTCAACTCTATCAATCAAGATCTCACTTTCGCTCTTCTTTTATTATATAATTTTCGAAGGAACGACTAGCCATCCTATTTTGAACATGTCAACTGGCGTTGGATTGGATGCAAATGGCTTGTATCTTTCGGTGTGTCGCATCTGGGGTAAGCTTAACGTAAAGGAGAAAGTATATTTTCTGACTATTTTTCAAACCATTGAAATTAGAGTTTATTAAACTGATTATTCAAAAACCTTAGTTTAATTCCCTTCCAACCGTGTTGGCACTTTAACTAACCACAAAAGCTGGCACAAGGGTTAATTTTATATGACTTGCCTGACCAGTTATTGCTTCCCCACAAACAAAACTATATAGTTCGTTGACTAGCTCAATTCGACTAATTTGATGGTTTAGGAAACATTCAAAGAGTCATTGATTATTCTTTGAGAGCTTGTTATAAGTTATAAATTTTCAAAAAAGTAGATTCCATAGTAATTTATAATTATTTATTATTTGATTTTTTTGTGATATGTTATTCTCACAATGGATTAAAGAATGTCACCTAATTGTTTCTCTTGATTTTTCAACATTAAAGGCTGGAGGCTGAAGTATATAGAAAACATAAAGGGTGCGTTGCGCCATCCTCATGTCTGCTCTCCAGCCTTTCCATGGCCTTGCAAATGTCATTTTCCAATAATAGAAAGTTCTAATGTGTCGGAGACTTGCATAAGAGGAGAGAGAGAGAGAGGCTCTATTATAAATACTTGAGCGAATTCAGATCAGAAACTATAGCGATGCGGCGTTGGCTATGTCAAAAGTCAACAGCTTATTATTGGCTTTGATGAAGAGTGGCGTTCTGCAGAGATTTCTCCAAATCAACTGTAACCCGTGAGCGAAGCATGCTGGTTTCCAACTGAACTCCAATGATGTTACTCAACACGATTTGTCTTCTCGATGAGATTAATCATTGGATAGCTAATTCGAGGCCGGACACGCTTATCTGATCAATGACAATTCGCAAATGTTCTAATGGAAGAAGGGCATGATCGTATTACTGTATCTTATGACGTATATTGTGTCCGTTCAACTAAGATCCCGAATTGTATGCATATACTACATTCACGGGACATGCGACGGTCGTTTCCATGTCATAAACTAATCTCAGCTTCCCGCGCAACAGGATGTTACTACGTTAGAGTGCCATGTATATAAAGAGAGCCGGTCGATGATTATGCGATAGGTAAATACACCTTGATAGAATTTGGGCGTGATAGTCTATCACGTGATCTTGAAATCGTTAAACACTAATACGGGCGTATCCAAAATGGAGATATTCCTGAATGTTTCATCTAGATGCAAGAGAGAACAATACCGGTTCGACGAATCTTCAGTTTCCACAGCCGGCTATACTTTCCCTGGCCAAATTTCCATTGACTTTGCGTTTCAACCTTCAGTTTCCACAGCCGGCTATACTTTCCCTGGCCAAATTTCCATTGACTTTGCGTTTCAGTTCGAGCAGCATTTTCCTGACAAATCTGCTTCGTTCTGCAGTTCCAGTAATTTAGGGTCGTGAAACCGAACCCAAATAACAAAGCTTTAGGCCGGCCCCAACAATACAATATTACAATCCAGGACTATTATGGAGTCTTCGGTCAAGTGATGAGCAAAGTCTTTACAAAGTGCTTTAAACTTAAAAGGCGCGCCATCTAGAAACAGGATTGACTTCCAATTCCACTGCTTCTCTTTTGGGTTTGATTGAACGAAGAGAGAGACGCCCCTATTAGAAAATCTGCAGATGAATCAAGAGTTAAAAGAACCTGTGGGGGCGACTTTGAAAATCTTGCACCGAATGATATGTGGCGATTGTAATTTGCAATCAATGCACCGTGCTAGTCGTTGTGATTTGGACCCATTTAACGTCCTCTTACGCTGCCGATTAAAGGCCACCGCTCTTATTTTCCCATCTTACCGTCGACCGGTCGTGGATAAGACCAATGGCATTTCATCGGTCGATTCTTTCCGTCATATGAACGCAAGGATAGGAACAGAAAATGTCAAGAAAATTATGAGCGATCGGCAACTCTCTATCATCTTCACTATCTGTTGCAATAATTACCAAAAGAAAAAGTTTTAAAAGTGTACAGATGCTAATTTTGACTGGACGTTGGAAATATATCCGGAAATTCCGCTATTGATTATGTTCGAAGATTCTGATATCTGATATCAATTACGGACAATTTGATTTGGTTAATCTGTGATTAGTCCAAAGAATTGGAAATTGTATTTTTTTTTCCTTTTTTTCTCTTCTTTTCCTTTGCATAATAAAGGAACGTTGTGCACAATACAAGGTAATATAATGAATACAATTTTTCCCATTTCTCTCTCAATTTTTGTCAAGGTATCAGAGTTCGCTTTCCTAACCTAGCTTCCGCATGTCTAGAATTGTGGTTGGTTCCATGTTTGAACGTTGTTGCATCTTGCAAAACGATTCAACAAACCGAATAGGAATTCAGAAATTTTTTGATACCATGGTAGGGAATTCATCAGCGAAGGAAACACCTATCTCATCTTTAGCGCAAATCAATCCATTTGCCTCACAGGAACAAGAACAGGTTCCTATTCTACCTTTTGGTAATAACCAAAACCCGCTTGGTATTGCTCATGGCCCAACCCATATTCCTGGCCCAAGTTAGTGGCCTCAAGTCCAATGGTACCCAATCCAAGGTCAATGGGCCATTAGGCCAGAGGTGTGGGCCCAATATCCATATGGAATTCTTGGAGATGAGAATACCTCTAGATTTGGGCAAGCCCATCCACCGCATGGATCTAGCTTGAATGACGAATTGGGTTGGACAATTCCGAGTCAAATGACCGAATCTGGGTTGGGGCAAGGGACGAATCCCTACTTGATGCAATTGATTGGTTTTATGCCGTTCTCCTTCCCGTTTAACGGCGACAACCATCCCAAACCTGACAACCACTTGAACTAAAATTGATAGGGACACTACTACTAGACGGAGAATTATAGTGCATGGTCTCGAGATCTTAGGCGAGCCCTTGTCTCTAGGGACTAGGATGGCTTCCTCGATGGAGCCACTCATTCCTGGCCGAAAACCGACTCCAACGCCAGTAGTGGAAGTGCAACCAACTGGTCCATACTTGCATCGGCAACTATCATGCTTTTGATGTCGCGGCTGGACTCCCGCTGACTAAAGACGCACAAAGATTTTGGGAGAATATCAGAGAAATGTATGGTCATTTAGATCAGGTGAAACTCTTTACAATAACATAGACGATCTCAAAACTCAAACAAGGAAACCTCACTGTCACCACCGTCTTCAATCGTCTCTCCGCTCTCTGGAATGAGCTTGAGGCGATGGAAGAATGACTCGAGGATCCCGAAAATACCCCAAGACAGTATAAAGAAATGAAGGAGAGAGAGAGAAAGCCATGCGATTCTAACTAATCCTCAATGATTTGTACTCCTTGTTCTAATCTCAAACCTTGGCCATGGATCCTCCGCCACCGCTTGATTGGATCTACCAGTTGACTGTCTAAGAGGAAAGCCAATGGATAGCCATGGTTGAACATGGGCGAGTAGGTGATGGTGTGTCTCTCGTAGCATTTTGGGCAACATTTTCCTCTAGCAGTACCTCGGGAGAAAGTGGGAGAGGAGGTTTTGGAAGCATCATGGCTGCGGCTACAAAGAAAGGGGGTCCTTACCTTAGATCTGATGGTTGGGAGTTGTGTGGACAATTGGATGGCTGGGATTTGTGGACAGGCGCGGATGGCTAGGATTTGCGCAGGCAATCGGATGGATGGGACTCACATGGCCGATGGGATGGCTGGGATTCACGAACAGGGTCGAACGGCTACCAATCCCCCATATTTTCAGCTAAATCGAACGCCCCATATCAAGCCACGTTTGCCCCAGCATATAAAGGTTCCTATGGCTCCAAAATTTCCACATCATCAAGGAAGGTTAGTAGACCAATTCAAAACTCAAAAATAAATATTGTGAACATTGTAAGCGTTCGCACCATACTATAGACACATGTTGGAAACTACATGAAAGCCTAATGAAAAGGCCAAAAAGGAGAAAGAATCGAATATTTATTAGGTCTCAACACAAAAAATCAATGGGCCTCATCAGGCAATTACTTAGGACCAATATGACAATATTGTACAAATTTTGGACCTGTTGAAGATACAGGATAACAATGTTGGATTCTCAAGTACCTCTCTATACCAAGAGAATTCAATTTCAATTGATACATGGATAATTGATACAGGGGCTAGTCACCACATAATATATGATAATGAACTCTTTTCTTATATTTACAAAGGAACGCAATCTTTTGTATCAGTTCGACTCCCAAAATGGTAATATCACCTATGTTACCAAAAGTGCACTGTTCAACTTGGTCCAAATCTCATCCTCAGGAAGGTTTTATATACTCTTGATTTAAAATTCAACATTCTCTTTGTCTTTAGAGTTTGCAAGGACTATCATGCCATATTTAATTTTGAAAATTGTCTATTTCAGGACTTTTCGACTAGTAAGTTGATGGGCTTGGATAGAGTTGCACAAGGACTATACTTTTCGATCAATTCCCCGAAAGATTTAAATTTTTTGAATAAGAGCATTTATTGTAATGCAATCAACAAGAATAAAAATCTTCTTTTTCATTAGCGATTGGGCCACAGTGTAAGCTATCTTCACCCAAAATGTCCGATATGCCCCTTGGCTAAATAGTCTTGAAAATCCTTTCCATCTAGTGCATCTTGAGTTAATAGAATTCATTCCTTGCTCCATATGGACATTTGGGGTCTTTATCATACCCCTCATAGTGATGGATCTCATCTTTTTTCACTATTGTTGATGATTGTTCGCGTGCTACTTGGGTATGTCTTAGGCCGTCAAAAAGTCAAACTTTTAGTCACCTATCACGATTTCTTTCCTTGATTAGGAATCAATTTGATAAATTTGTGCAAAAAATTCGTATAGATAATGGTCGTGAATTTTTCACTTATGATCGCAAAGAATTCCTATCTTCCTATGGAATAATCCACGGAAGTACTTGCACTTACACTCCACAACAAAATGGAGTTGTTGAGTGCAAGCACAGACATTTGTTGGAAGTAGCATGCGCATTGAAATATCAAGCTTCTATTTTCGAGTCATTTTGGGGAGATTTTGTGGTTACGACTACCTATTTAGTTAATTGCATGCTAATTCGGATTCCCAATGGGAAGACTCCTTTTGAAATGTTGTACAATAGAAGACTAGCCAATGATCATCTTTGGGTTTTTGGATGTTTATGTTATGCAACCAATGTGGGCCCTAGAAGCAAAATGGACCCTCGAGCAACTTAACGTGTGCTCATGGGATACCCCTCCTTTCAAAAAGGATATCAAGTTATGGATATTTCTACAAGTTAATTCTTTATCACAGGGATGTTACATTCCATGAAGACATGTTCCCTTTCAAAGATATAATATCTTCACCAGACTCGACCTCACCATCTTCAAAAAGACAATGACCATTTTTATCTGAAGAAGATCTATCCATACCTTTGCCTTATTATCTTGTTGCACCGGAGCCATCCACAATAGAAGTTGTGCCATCATTAGAGAACCTCAAAGTGTTATGGAGGAATTGCAAGAAGTTGATATTTCTCCTTTCTCATCAGGCACTTTGAAAACTTCTTCTTATTTCTCACCGGTACCTAAACAAACATCACCTCAGTAACTTCGGCATTCCTAGAGGCACATTTGTCCACCCACATGGACTAAAGATTATACATGTTCTATAATGAGTTCTCAAGGTACACATTATCACGTATCATCATATGTCTCTTTTACACGGCTAAACCCCAAGCACATGAATTGCATTAGACGAATATCGGAAGAATGGGAACCATCTTTTCACTGAAGTGGCATGTGATCCTCGGTGGCAACGTGCAATGGAATCAAAACTTAATACTCTCATGGAGAACCACACATGGGATATTGTTCCATTGCCTCCCCATTGGAAACAAGTTCATTGAAAATGAGTATATAAAATCAAGTTCAAGGTAGATGGCTCTGTTGAAAGATACAAGGCTCGTTTGGTTGTGAACGGATTTACCCAAAGAGAAGGTTTCGATTATCATGAAACTTTTTTCACCCATTGCAAAGGAAGTAACGGTATGCTCCTTCTCATCTATTACCACCATTCAAAATTGGTTTCTGCATCAAATGGATGTCCACAATGCATTTCTTCATGGTGATCTAGATGAATCTTCCTCCGAGTTTACGCATACAAGGGGAGTCTCGAGTATGTAGCTTGCGTAAATCCCTATATAGGCTGAAGCAAGCGTCTAGATAATGGTATGCCAAGTTCACTGCTGCACTAACTAATGCAGGATTTTAGCATTCCAAGCATGATTATGCTTTGTTCACACGAATCACAAGGAATTCATCAATTTATTTATTGATTTATGTTGATGATATACTCCTCATGGGAAATAATGAATATTGTGTTGCAAAATTCAAGGAGTATTTGCGTTCCACCTTTCATATCAAAGACTTGGGGCCTCCCAAGTACTTTCTCGGCATTGAGATTGCTCGGAATGACAAAGAAATCAGCCTCAGTCAAATAAAATTTATCTTGGAGATTGTTTCAAAAGTAGGATTATCAGGATGCAAGCCTGTAGTTATCTTGATCAAGCAAAATACCAAACTTACAACACACGAGTATGATTAGGGATCTTCTTCATCTACTAAGGATGCATTACTCAAGGATCCATAAGGATGTCAACGACTCATAATTAATATATCTCACCACGATGAGACCTAACATATGCTATGTGGTATGGATCCTCAACCAGTTTATGCATAATCCAAAGCAATCCCATATGAATGTAGCTTAAGGTTGTAAAATATTTAAAGGGGTGTCTCAGAATTGGCATATTCTTATCTCGTGATTGCAATATGAAGATGACAGCTTTCTATGATACGGACTATGCTACTTGCCCAATAACCAAGAGGTCTATTATTGGTTTTTGCATCAAATTGGCAAATTCATTGATATCATGGAAAATGAAGAAGCAATTGACCGTATCATTATCATCAGCTGAATCAGAGTATCGAGTCATGGCGAAGACCACGTGTGAGATTATTTGGATACGATCATATCTTGTAATACGAATCAATAGACCTAGAGAATTATTTTGTGATAACGACATTGCACTTAAATTGGCACCAAATTCAGTTTTTCCAAGGACAAAACACATTGGGGTTGATTGTCATTTCACTCGAGACAAAATCAAAGAAGGAGTCCTCATGACAAAGGGCATTGGAACCACGAAACAATCTATAGACATTTTCACTAAGCCCTTATGTCAGAGATAACGCACATACTTTTTAAGCAAGTTAGGTGTCCTCGATATATATAGGCCACCGGCTTAAGAGGAAGTGTTTGAAATATATCCGGAGATTCCGATATTGATTATGTTCAAAGATTCTAGTATCAATTACAGACAAATTGATTTGGTTAATTTGTGATTAGTCCAAAGAATTGGATATTGTATTCTTGCATATTTTTTCATTTTTTCCTCTTCTTTTCCTTTGCATAATAAAGGAATGTTGTACACAATACAGAGTAATATACTGAATACAAAATTTCCCATTTCTCTCTCTGTGGCACCCCTCTAACGGCCCCCGATCCGTTGGGGTCGCCATAGATCACACTTGCCTTTGCTTTCTCTTAACCTGAAAATCCATTACTCTAATACCATAGAAATTTAACAAATCCATGAATCCTGAGGGTTTATATTCTTTCTATAGGTCCCTATGCAGTTTATATAGCGGAAGCATATCCAACATCTCCCTATTCCATATTCAAAGACAATGCACACCAACTAAACATTTTATAAGTTAAAGCTGAACATTTTTATTTATATAACTAGATGGACATCACGGGTCAGTACATCAAAATGCCAAGATTTTTCTAAACTCGGCTATTTTCAAAAGGTACTCAATTTTATAACAACCGTGTACATAGGCCCATAAGTCAGTGTTGGCAGTCCAAAAATGCTTCATCTGCTGACCATCACTCTCGGTCACACCCAGTCTGGTCCATCAGCTGGCGGTGGTGACAACGGCCCCAGCGTACTCCCATCACGGTGGACGAACACAGTCAGAAACTCCTGGAGCACTGGGCCGGCGGGAGGACCAATGTCAAACATGATCAGTATCCTCACTTGAACAAAAACCAACCCTCATATCTCAGGATGGTGGTGCTCCGTACACTCATACTCAAGGTCGACCGGTATACCATAGAATGCGCCGGGGGTGATTGGTAGCAGAGGTGTATCTTCTAGTCTGAAATGTTAGTCCCCAAACGGGGTGAGTACAACCACTCAACAGCAAAAGATCCATTAAACTATACTATGCAAGCCATCACGTTCTAGTTTTATGCAAGATAGACAAGACAGGTCATCAAGGAATGAGTATACATCTAAACCATATAACTCTTCAATGCAATGACCAGTGCAGTTCCAACAAATAAAATGCATCATGCTCAGTCACACAAGTCCCGATCATAGGGCCAAATTATTATGACACATCCCATTCCATGCCATACAATTTAGTCTTATAACCAGACCACACTCACACTTAGTATAATCATCAGTTTTAACATTTAAAAGGGTTTTATCCCCCCAAAGGACCAATGTTTGTGTCCTTCTGGGATTTTGCACCCAACCTAGCGTCGCGAAAGTCTCCGGCATCTGGCCACTAGGCCACCGGGCATCTAGAGCGTGTTATGTCACAGCTCCAGGCATCTTGCACCCCACCTGGCGTCACGAGGAATCTCTGGGGCGTGCCATGAAAATGGTTACCCTACCCTCCGGATTAACGTACCGACCTACTACCGGGCATCCCGATGCTCCCGGGGAAAACCTCTGGGGCACTACGGACCCCAGGCATCCACAAGGCATCGACTCATTCGATCCTTTGGGCCTCCCGACTCCCGGGGCATCGTTGACCCGAGGGTCCAACGGTAACAATTAACATCTTAATATCAAAAAAACACTTTTCAATGCAAGTCCAATGAGTCTTCATCAAATCTCAATATTGCATGATATGCTGAATGCCAATATCATCATGTCAAATAACAACTCAAGATGCATTCACCTTTGGGACAAATTGAGCAAATTCGGAATAAAACAGCTCAAACATCACAATGCACAGTTTTAGTAAAAATTTCGGTTTAGCCCCTAAATGAACTCGGAAAATTCTAAAATTTTGATATGTTATAAATAAAGCCTAAAGGAAAAATTTTCATGAAGAACACTAAGCCAAAATAGTTATGTATGAATTGCAACAGGTCGCATAACTCAGCCCAGAATTTATTCCAGAATTTATACTTCCACAGTAAAGTACCAAACATTGAAATAGACTTATACCACTATATATGAATTTCGAAAAATATGACTAAAATATATGTTATAGTTTAAACAATTCCCTATGGCTTTCATGAAGAAATCAAGACCAAAATCATACTAGAGATTTCTATAGAAAATCAACAAAATCACTAGGCTACACATGGGCAACTCCGGACCACAGGGATTCAATGGAATCTGATATCTATTCCTTGGCTAATTTTACTTTAAAAAATTCATCCAAAAATATATTTCATAATGTCATTCAAAGGAATTTAAAAGCACCTATAAAAACCAAAGCATTTCCTCAATTTCTCAATCCATTTCTACTCTACTCATCCAAAATCCAGCATCCAACATCCACAACCCAAACATTTCCAAATCTATTGCACTACACTAGACAACAACAGCACAACATCATATAGATTAATGGACTTTCACTTGCCTCAAGTCCTATGGTTCAACAGCTAGGGAGTTCAGTTCAGCGATGCGGCCTGACGGCGGCGAAGACTAGCGGCGTCGATGGCGGCAACTCGAGCACGGCAGAAGGCGGTCCTTCTCTTCCTTCCTCGCGGCTCACACTCGCGTGCCCGCTTCTCTCGCTCAAACTCTCTCTCTGTTCACGGTTCTGCTTACTCGAATTCTCTCTCTCACTCGCTCGAATTTCTGCTCGATTCTTCTCTCTCCTCCCCTCAATTCCGAACCCTTTTGTTTCTTTGGTTTGTTGACTATTCAGTCAATTGCATGGGAGATGCGGTGGCATCCAAGACCGAAGGCAGCTGGGGAGAGGTGTGTCTTCCTTGCTCGGTTTCTCCTCCTGTGTTGGCCACCGAATGAAGAGCAACGTGGCTGTTGCTGAGTGCCCCTCGATCAACAATTCCCTTTCTTAGTTGACCCTAGTGTTGACTGAATGAAAGGGGAAACTCGGGCAGCTTGGGCCAACAAATGCGTGGCCGCATGGTCTCCGTGCGTGGCCCCATTTTCTCCAAGGATTGAATCCTTAAATTTCGGTACATGCATGGGGCATTTCGGTTTCATGGTTTTCCATGGAAATCAACTAATCTCTTCCTATTCAGTCCACTTCATGTACAAGTACATGACTGAAATTCTTGCGTGGAGAAAGAAATCGACAAGGCTGCATGGGGTCGCGACGATGTACATAGGAGGTTCAGTCCAAAGAGATAAAATAACGTGGCCATTGGTGAGGTTGTTCATATGGCCATTCAAAGACGAATTTCTTTTTTTTTTTCCAAAAGTAAATATTTCGGAACGTCGAGTGGCGATGAAACTAGGCCAAATGTGGTACTGACTATACTCCCGTCGATTGCTCACAGCCGTTGCATAATTGAGGGTCGTCGAAATTTCCGGATGCCACACTCTCAACTTCTGTCACTGGAAATCGCTGACGTTGACAATTTTTGAAATATTTTTTCTCATTTTCTAATCCTTTTTTTTGTACTTCCCTCTACTGGTCACTGGCCATAGGCAAGGATCGCCCTCGCTAGCGATCACTTGTTGCCGATGACTAGTGGAAGGAAATAGGAAAAACAAAAAAGTACGAAGGAAAACAGGGTTTTAATTCTTCAATTCAATTGAATCATATTGCTTGACATTAGAGCACAATGGCTCATTCCCAATGTCATTGCTTTAATTATTCAATTTAATTGGATTCAATTGTCTAAGAAGAACGTCGTCGACTGAACTCGATTAGAGAGCAAATCTAATTGAAGCTCGAACTCAAATATTAAGACTACTATAAAATCGAGAAATCATATTATTTATCTGCTCCCAATGTCATGTTGTGTCATGTTGTGAGTCGCGTGTCAGTATTACTTACACAATAGTGTTATCTATTTTTCTCCAATGCATTTCATATTTCTAACAAGAAGTTTGTTGGAAGAGGTAGATCCCAACCGTGCAGGCAAGTTTGTGTAAGACGAACAAGGTTCAATGAAGGAGATCCTGTCACATGCTCTCCCTAATGCTTTGGCTAGTGACCTTGACAACATTGTAGCTGTTCTCTTTGAGGATGCCGGCAGCCCCTTGATCTCGGCAAGCAGGAGTGTAGCCTCATCCTTGAAGTCAAATGTTGCCCAAGCGGCCCTTCATGATGAGCTATCAAGGGGATTCCGGCATGGTGATGACTCCAAAAGCGAGTAGGACTAAGGGGATTTCTCCCACACAGAGTAGGACGTGTCACTCGAGGTCGAAGTGGAACATGGAAAAGACAAAATGGGAGATATAGCCGAGGAGGGTGCCCATGTTGATGAACACCCAAACCACCAAAACACGCATAAAAAAGCAACCACCTTCCTTTAACTTTAATTTTCAAACCTTAATTTTTCTTGGACAAAAATTGATGATAAATTAAAAAATAAAAATATGCTACAAAATTAGGCACAAAAAGGAAATGACATGAGTACCTCAGGGAAGGAGGTGAGTAAGGGGCTGCATGTTTGTATTCTTTTTTTTTTTTGTTCAAGAACAAATTTTCTGTTTTTTTGTTCCGGGAACAAAAAAAAAGAACAGAAACGCGTTTGTTTGCGTTTTTGTTCAAAATCAATTTTTTTGTTCCCGGAACGAAAAAGAACAGAAACGAGAAAAAAAAAAAATTGTTTCTTATTCCGAAACACTTTTCAAGAAACACTTTTTTTTTGTTTTTCTTCTTTTCTTCTTCTTTCTTCTTTGGCCATGGCCGGCGACCGGCCGTCGAGGGCCGGCGACGCCATCGAGGGTCGACGACCTCGTCGGAGCGTCGTCGGCCCCGCGAGCTCGAGCGCCGGCCTCACCGGGGCCGGCGAGCCTCGCCGTGGGCGGCTCGGGCGGGGCTGCGGCGAGCCTCATCGTGGTCGGCGAGGGCCGCCAAAAAAAAAAAAAAAAAAGAAGGAAAAAAGGAAAAATAAAATAAAAACATTAAAAAATTAAAAAAAACAAAAAAATAATAAAATATACCAAACATGTTTCTATTCATTTTTTATTCCCTAACAAGTTTACCAAACTCATTCTTTTGTTCAAAAACTGTTCCCCGGAACAGAAATAGTTTTTTCTATTTCTGTTCCCTGGAACAATTTTTGAACAGAAACACAAACAAACAGCCCCTAAACTGCGGTAGAAGGCAAGAGAGATCTCAGCAGTGTAGATGAGAGTGATAGTGACGAGATAGCCAACACCAATATTGATGATGGGGCGGCCAAACATGAGGAAGAAGAAGTTGGGCATAATGTCAACAAAGAAGGTTACTACCAACACAATCTTGTAGCGATCTCAATCCAGTTGAAGGTTCACCATGCCGTGCTTACTCGAGAATGGAGAATGATTTAGAAATCCCCACCACTCATTAATAGTGGCTCATAGGCAGCACACTAGCCGCACGCCGGTGGCACACTAGTCACACGTTGATGGCACGCTAGTTGCTAGCTGATTTGTTTCTAGTAGGCGGTTGCCTAGGGTGATCACCCCATATAAATCACAAATTTCATAGATATTAATGCACTTGCCAATTGGCTCACATTGACATTGATTGCGCACCCTTGCGCATGCAACTTTAGAGGGAAAAATTTCGAGCCATATACTAATACGATTCGCCTCATCCCAATGGAGAAGAAGGCCACGTAGCATAGCAATGAGAGGTGCATATGGCCATTGCCCACTTGACCTCTTTGTCGTTGTGGTGGATGATGATGAGGCACACACCTAGGGAGGCAAGCGATAAAATCATCCTATCGATACTAGTCAGCAACAACAGTTGTCGCCTAAGCCAATCAAGGAGGAAGGTGGTGACGAGGGTGAATAATGTCTTTGCCAGATCGACTACCATGGCCATGAGGAGCTTGCTAAGGCAGGAGATAATGCCATCCTTCTCGAAAATGCGAGGATTGTAGAGGAGAATGGTGTCAATCTTAGAAGTGTAGTAATTATGGTGGGTTAATGGAACGGTCTGGGCTCGTGAAGCCTAGGTGAGACTTGTATTTGAAAATAAAAACATTACCAAAAAAAAATCATTTCTATATAATAAAAAAAATAAGAAATAGGTCTTGATTAGGTGCTTAGATTATTACCATCAATTTTAGTTTAGTTGGTATATATTGTTTAGACATTTTAGCATATGCCTATGACATAGCTTAGTTTTCAACAGGTTGATCTTTTAGGCAAGAAATGAACTCAATTTGAACATAGCTCATGGGGGTTGCTTTCTAGAGACTTAATAACATGATCATGTATAGTTTCGTTTGATACTTCATTTAATTTACTTCCATATGCTTTATTTTTATCGTATTGATCGTGGTTGTTTATTTTTCTTTAATTGTGCACTCATGCATGAACATCGTCTAGTGGTATAGGTTCATAAAATGGATAAGGACCGCGTGAATGTAACAATTTAATCAAGTAAGGTACCAAAAGAGCATCAATTAGTCTAATCAAGTACGCGTTTCTCAGATCTTGGTTGTGTAAAAGTGAGATACCTCACATACTTCACTTGGCTCCTAGCCGGTCTTAACAAGCTAGTGGCAAATCCTTATTAGGTTGGCCGTCATCAAAACACTTTTGGTAAATTTTCATTTATATAAATTTTCCAATCGAAAGGTTTAATCCAAGTCAATAAATCTATTGGATTCTTTGAGAAGTTCATTGGACCTAGATCTTAGTTCATTTCTTTAAAAATTTTGTAAAAGAACGTGAGGCTACAGCACGAATTTCCATTTAACTAGTAACATAATGTAGCCTTTCTCTAAAGGCACGCCAGCCACACACTAGTTGCATGCCATTTGCTCGCCGATTTGCTTCCAAAAGGCTTTTAGTGTTCACGGTTTGGGCTCGTGGAGCACAAGTAAGACCCGTATTCGAAAATAAAAAACTTCCTATAACTGAAAAATAATTAAAAAAAGAAGAAGAAATGAGTACCTCAAGGAAGAAGGTGAGTAAGTAGCGGTAGAGGATAGGAGAGTTCTCGACGATGTAGATGAGAGCGATAGTGATGATAGAGTCAACACCAATATGGATGATGATGTGGCCAAACATGAGGAAGAAGGAGTTGGGCATAATGCCCATAAGGAAGGTCCTGACAAAGAAGAAGGTCGTTGCCAACACAATCTTGTAGCGGCTGCCAATTCAATTAGAGATCCACCCTATTAGTGCCAACCTGAGAATGGAAGACAATTTAGAAATCCCCATTAGTCACTGACAATGGCTCGCCAATGGATGCCTACACGCTAGCCGCACATTGACGGCATGCCAATTACTAGCTAATTTGCTTATAGTAGGCTTTTAGGCTGCGTTTGGTTCAATTTTGGAAATGGACCTTAAGGAAATGCAAATATCTTTGGCCTGAAGGGTTTTAGGGAAATACAAATTGCGTTTGGTAAAAAATTCTTTGCAAAGCTATTTTGGCGTAAAGAGTATTTTGGCAAATCTTTTTTTTATAAAGGGCTTTTGGATTTCATTTTTCTTTTTTATTAAAAAATATTAAACTCTTTGTTGACTCTAATGAAGATAAGGGTAGTTTTGGAATAATGAGAGGTAAAATTGAAAAACTAAAAGATTTATGATGGTAGTTTTGCACAAAAAAAAAGTAGTTTCAGCATTTGGTTAGATGTTGAAAACCCAAAGCTAGTCATTATCAGCATTGGGCATTTAATTTAAATCCCTTGGGACAGGCTTGCCAAACACCCCAGCATTTCTCTAGTGGGGTTTGGAGGCTAAAAACCCCTTAGGAAAACTAAACCAAATGCACCCTTAGTGTTTACGGTTCAGCTTGCAAATCCCAATTGAGACCTTTATTTGAAAATTAAAAAATTCCCACAAAAATCATTTTTATATAGTCAAAAAATTATTTAAAAAAGAAATAGGTCTTCGTTAGGTGCTTCGATTATTAGCATTGGTTTTAGTTTAGTTTCATTTAATAGGTATTTATTGTTTATATTTTAGCATATGTCTATGACATAGTTTAGTTTTTGGTGGGTTGATTTTTTTAGGCAAGAAATGTACTCAATTCAAACATAACTCATGGGGGTTGCTCTCTTCGGGTTTAATAACACGACCATGTATAGTTTCATTCAATACTTGATTGAATTCACTTTCATATGCTTTATTTTTATCGTATTGATTGTGGTTGTTTACTTTCCCTTGATTGCGAGCATGAACATTGTTTAGTGGCATAGGTTCATAAAATGAATAAGGACCGTGTGAATCACTTAGGTGACAATTCAATCAAGTTATTGTACCGAAAGAGCACTAGTTAGAGAATTTGTCTAATCAAGCCCACATTTCTCAGATTTTCATTGTGTAAAAGTGAGGTACCTCGCATACTTCGCTCCTAGCGAACCTTAGTTGGCTAGTAGGGAACCCTATTAGGTTGGATGTCATAATACACTTTTGGTAAATTTTCATTTACGTAAATTTTCCAATTAAAATGTGCGACCCAAATTAATAAATATCTCCATTGGATTCTTTGAGAAGTCCATTAGAGCTAGATCTTGGTCCATTTCTTTACATATTTTGTAAAAGAGCATGAGGCTACGTGATGAATTTCTCATGCAACCAATAACATAATGCAGCCTTTTTCTAAAGGAATGCTATTCGCACGCCCGGTGGCACATCAATTGCTTGCTGATTTATAGCATCTTTATATTTTTTTATCATCAATTTTTGTAATAAGAAAAATTAAAGTTAAAAAGGCGATGGCTTTTTTATACGTGTTTTGGTGATTTGGGTGTTCATTAATGTCGGCACTCTCCTTGCCTTCTCCAAGTTCAACCAAGACCTCGGGTGGCAAGTCATGCTTTTTGTGGTAGCGATTCCCTTGGTCCTACTCACCTTTAGGGTCAGAATTCCCCCCAGTGGCTCATCATACGGGGTCGCTTGGTGACGCGAAGCGGTTCCTCGCCAGGATCTCTGACTCTGAGGAGGAGACTAGCTCCCGCTCGTGGAGATTAAGTAGGCTATCGACATCCCTAAGGAGTGGTGTGATGACGTTGTCGAGGTGCAGAGCACGAGGGAGGGGTGGCAAGAACTCCGCCACCCATCCATCTGTCATATGCTTGTTTGCGTGGTTATGCTTCACTTCTTCCAACATGCTTTTGGCATTGACACGATTATCCTCTAGGGCACTCGCATTTTTAGAAGACCGGCATCGTCTCCTAAAACGTAAAGCTCCTCATGACCATTGCAGTTGACTATGAGATGAAAATTTTAATCCTCGTTGCCAGCTTCGTCCTTGACCGGGTAGGGCAGCAACTCGCCTCCCTTGGAATGTGTCTCAAAATCGTCGACCATAGCCACACGAAGGTCAAGTGGGCGATGACTATGTGTGTCGTCTTGGGGCTGTCCTATGTGGGTTTCTTTTCCATCGTGATGGAGCCGATCACACTAGTGTATCGCTCAGAGATCTTCCTGCTGCGGCTGCATGTGCAGGAGGTGCAATGGGCGTCGCCATGAACTAGTTGGCGAGTGGATTATTATTGATGAAAATAGGAAGATCACCTTTCGCGGGGCTGCTTTCTTGTTCATAGCGATTGCGAGCTTGGCATGGAAGATCTTCTATACAATAATGTCGGAGACCAAGGGACGCACTCTAGAGGAGATGGGGCATTTGTTCGGCAAATTCATTATATGGAGAGCTACAGCGAAAGAGGTGGAGATACAGGGGAGCAACAACGTGACGAATGCATGACGTCCAATTAATACTAGATGGGGTGTTGTAACCATGTATAGAACCATACCTTGAGTGAAGTCGTAACCATGTATAGGACCATACCTTGAGCTTATGTTTCTGATGCATCTACTGGGGAAAAATTCATTTTGATGATGCCTTTCACTGATGCTCTCAATCATGTGCTGGTGATGCGGTGAATGTGTCTTTTAAGGCCAAGATTCTATCATTTTTACATTTTATGTGATAGGTCTGAGATTCACCACTCCACGAGTTAGTATGGTGATTCTAAGGGACTAGTTAATTTTTGAAATTGCCTTGCACATACACGGTGGTGATCATACTTCAATGTGTAATGGAAGTGAGTATAGTGGTTTGTGTTTCGAACATTGTATAAAGGAACTTATAATTCCACATGGAGATGTTTGAAGGAGACATTTCTGGAATTGAATGCTTGAAGTGATTTCATGAGAATATGCTTCTTTCCTTGCCTTTATGAATAATATCTATCTAGTCCACAAAGAAATCGTAAGAAGTTTGATATTGTCTTTCTATGCCCTAAGTTCATCTCTTTCCCATAATAAATCCGATGCTTGGATAGCATATAATGAGTAAAGGGATGTGTAGATTATTCTGGTGAACACCTAATGCTGTGAAAAATGATATGACTTTCCACTTATTTGCAAAACATGACGTCAAACACTAAATACCTCAAGTGACGAAATCTAAAGTTTCATAAACATATTCAATCGTTGGATTTCCTAATTCTCAAGTGGAAATGACAATGCACCAAAAATCTAAACATTATAGTCTTCCAATTCTCGATTGAATTGGGTATCCGAATATAACATTATTGTCAATGAGGGATACCTGAATAATCGATGTCGGTTGTTGAAGGCCAATCACAAGAGCCGTCTTTTTATGTGACCTTGAATCAATCCCAACTCTCTCTCCCGACGTGCAGTTCCGCCGAGCCATCTTTAGCCACCCGTTCTGCCACATGTCGTCTCATCCTTTCCCAACCAAAAGTCTAAAATTTTAAAAGCAACTCTTCGAAGAGCGTACCCAAGAAAAAGGGGAAAAAAATCCATATGGGCCGCGTAAATAATTCTGTCAACGATTCTAATTTACGATAGCTAAAAAACAATCATAAAATTTCGTTACTGAATGTTCTCTATACTCTAGTTAAAGTTGATTTCAGAAATATTTTACCGAGCCATTTTTACTCTTCTAAAATTGGTTAAGTGGAAATTATGGCGTTTAACAAAAAAAACATTTGGACCATAATAAGTTAAGAAAATTGATTTCCCTCTAATACTAAAAACTATTTTATTACCATCATATTATGAAAAGATATTCATAATTCAAAATTACCATCGTCATCTCTTTTAATTTGGAGTTACTTATTATAGAAAGAGACATGAATGTTTATTAACATCTAAATTTTGACGACATGATCATTCATCTATTGCATAGAAAATTATGGATTAATTTTTAACCCTTTAATAAAAACATTGTAATTAAATTGTATAGCATGTAGTTGTAGAAGCATTTATTATTTAGTTTATATTTTTCAATTGATTGCATTAGCATTTGATCGGCGGTAAACGGTTTTGAGCTTCAAATTTGATAAATTGAGCCCGCGAAAGGAGAGAAAATTCAGCTTAGCCTACGGGAGGTAGTGGCCAAAATTCATAGGCTTGGAGGGCTTTAATCGGCCTACTTTAAACTTAATTCAGCTCACTGAGCGTTTAATTAGTGACAAGCCTTAGATTATTAGAGCCCATCACATTGAAATGGCTAAAGTTAAGCCCATGATATTAAAGTTATTCTAAACTATTTGTGAGGCGAGCATACGTGGTCATGATCATCAACTCTATTTGTACTGATTTTTCTTTTCCATCACCTGCAAGTGCACCCAATTTCAACAAACCATCAGAGTTTACTCCTTCAATTTGTGTATCGAAGAAACAATCTGAACTAATCTAGCTTATCCGACCTTGACTCTTGCTCGTCTAGATAATAAATCCAAATACAATTGGGCGTCAAGGGCATTTGGTCTAGTGGTATGATTCTCGCTTAGGGTGCGAGAGGTCCCGAGTTCAATTCTCGGAATGCCCCCTATCCCAATTTATTTTTGGCGGTACCTCTGTTGTCGCCTTGTCGGACCGGACCAACCATGGGTTTTTCATTTTCCTGATAGTTTCATTAAGCCCAACTTTAAAGTGGACCGAAGGGCTTTTCTTTCTTTCGAGGTCAATTTCCAAGAAATTAGGCTAGGGATTGATTATTCAAACGCAAAATCATTAGGTCACTTTGAACAATCGTAATCCAAAGAGCTTCTCGAGGCATAAGGACGGGAGTTTCCGAACATGAAGGAGCCCATTCCACACCGATCCTCTATTCCTACATTCGCAGTGCGGCAATTAAGCTTATCTCCATCTTTCGATGTCCCTCTTTCTTAATCGTTATGTTCAAGAATGCGATTGAGTGTGAACTCTTTTAGTTAGGATAATCAAGTCATAAAATTTGAAGCAAGACTTAATTGTTGTCTCTCTCGAAAGTTGAAACTGAATGCATTGTTGTGGACATGATTTGATTGGAAATTCATGTACACATTAGTATCTCAAAGCTCGAAATTAAAAATGTTAATAGTTCATTCACAGACCCAACCTCGAATGTTTAGAGTGCAAAGAGCGTAATGCTCAAAGTCAAACTAGCCGACTAAATTGCTTATATCATCAGTTAGAGAGAAAATGGAAGAATATTTTGGTAATTTTTCTGTCGAACGAACCAAACATTTCTCATTTTATTTTCTGGATCAAAATGACCGCAATGTCCTTGTTGACACGGACATCTTGTTGCTTCCGAAGCAAGAAAAGTTACACGGAAAAGTCACACGCTTGATGAGAAAAGTTACACGCATGACGAAGCGCCAATGTGCCATCCCAATCAATGCACATCCGATTCCTGGACCATCAATGCATACTCATAAAAGAGAGCGCGAGATACAGCAAAGTCAAGAAAGAAAGACCTACGCAAAGGATGGACCATGCATCATCTCTCGTACCACATAGACTATGGCACCGTCATCACGTCGCGTAGTAACTCGGGCGAAGCTATGTGAACATATTCTCGGACAGGAGTTCTTGAAAGCTTCGACTTTTTGGGGATGTGGATCGAGTTACCGATCGATCTTTCCTTTTCTCACGAGACGGTCCATATACGAAATCATTAAAATGGACTTCTTTGGAAGTGGAACGTACATCGATCGGTCGTCAGAGATAGCCCAGTAGGCGTCCTTCAGGTGGAAAAGTTAACTCCCACTTCGCTTTCTCTCCAGTTATTTTCAGTATAGTTTTCACACCCGCCATCGTGGGAATGCTCTAGAACCTCGCGACCACCTTCTGCCAACATAAGGCAATTTTCTAGGGGGTCGACAGACGATCCGAGGACTCGGATTCAGCTTGCTCGTTCTTATTTGATCAGCTCATGGAAGAAGAGAGGCATGCCGTTACTAACTGATGGCAGGCCTCAGTTCGTCCTTTTTTTGCGCAATTTACGCAAGCTCGTTTTCATTTTTGGACATGGGTACGCCTGATTTATATGAACCGAATTTATATGAACCTTCATATCATGAGAGTCTTAAGTGGAGTCTGCCTTATTCCATGATTCATATGAGTTAGACTCTGAATTAAATGTGTAACAGTAGATCAAAAGTCTCCACTCCTCATCGGCCTAGATTGAATTTTTCCGGTTGGATAGGCTTAGACTCTGTCATATGATCGCCGATCATAGGAGATAGAGCAATAGGAGCAATTACTTGATCTGAAAACCAAAAATTCTTAAATTACAATGGGTTTTAGTGTAAATGTCTCCTTATACATGGCTAGAGGGCATAAGACGATAATGTTACATCCATAACCTTTCGATAACGAAAACTCATATCATTAAAGGATGAAGATGGTTATTGTGCATATTATGTTTTAGCTTCAAACACAACCTCTCCAGTGGGAAAGGGAGGAGAGGAGAGAAACTTATCAATGTAGACCTCATTTTCTCATGTCCACGAGCAGAAATTTTCCTTTAAGCTTCGTTTATTTCGTGGAAAAAGATATTTAAAAATGTAACTTTTAAAGGATTTTTAAGGAAAACGACAATATTTTTCTAGTATTTGATTAAAACCTGAAAATGAATTAGAAAATATTTTCCGCTATTTAATATGGAAAATTACCAAAATAATCAAAGATTTAATTACTATTTTTTTTTCCTTCTTCCTCGGTCGACCATCAGTGAGGACAAGCTTGCACAAGGTCAACAAGGCTTCACAATGCCAGATATGGTGAGGTTGAGCGCCGAGAAGCCTTCTCGATCGTCTTGGTCGGCTACAACCGCCAACTGCAACGCCGAGATGGAGAATCGCAATGCCACAATGGATGGCTGGACATGAGGCTACGACAGCAAAGGGGGGAACGGAGGCGAGGTAGCGGCGAGAGAGATAGAGACCGAGCAAGGGAGAGGAGAAGGCGATTGGTAGGGTTTTTGCAGTGTTACTTTAGTGATTGCTTTTTCAATTTTAGGAAGAAAAGCAAGGACAGAGACGACGACTTCTGGGGAAGAAACGAAAGCCTCGTGCAGCGTGACTTCAATCTTGGGAAGTGACAGGCGCAAGCGGTCGGTGGGGTGGGGGAAGAAAACAGAGGGTGAAATAAATGGGTGGGACCCATTTAGCCCAAAAAAAAATATTGAATGTTAAATAACTTTATTAATAAATGGTAAGGCTAATAAATAAATAAATAAATAGGCAGGTTAAAAAGTTATTTCGTAAAATAAAAGCACTAGATGTTAAATAATGATCAATTTTGATGATAAATTTTGATCATCATAGAAAAATATAAATTTATGTTGACTCTAATCTCTCGTTAGTTATTTATTTCATCGATAACTTTTATTAAAGTCAAAAAAATGTCTTTCTAATTTTTTTATGAATAAATTTATTAATGTTATTAGTATAGATATATTATAGGCTCTTTTTTATTATTGATTTATTTATGAATTTGAATAAATTAATTTAAATATAATAATTAATCATGTATATATAAAAATATTCATTTAATATACAACGTGTCCCAATGTGTCGGAATTCTCTTTTTCTGAGAAATGACGTGTCGGCGTGTCGTGTCGGTACAACCTAGACCGTGACACATTTATCCCACCAAAGGTATTTTCATCTTATTTTTTCTGTTTTTTTTTTTTTTTTTCCTTTTTTACTTCTTCTCTCTTCCCTTTGCTGGCCATGGCGTAGGAAAGCTGGACTCAAGCAAGGGCAGCCCTCGTCGGCGTCGGGTGAGGGCCGCCCAGCTAGCCCAAGTGAGGGCAACCCTCACCCGATGCCGACGAGGGCAACCCTCACTGAGTCGGCTTCCCTCCGCCATAATCGGCGGAGGGAAGAGAGAAGAAGAAGAAAAAAAGAAGGGTAAATACCCTGAAAAACCCCAAACTGGTACACTTGCGACAAATTTATCCCAAACTATTTTTTTGACCACCAAAAACCTCAAACTGATATACCTTTGACAAATTTACCCAAAACTGGTATACTTATGACAATTTTACCCTTTGTTAGTTTTTGTTAAATTTTACAGATAAATTATTAAGTTAAATGACACGTGACATTTGATTGGTATATCAATTTGAGATTTTACATTCCGTTTGTCACAGTTTACAATTTTTATGATTTTTTTGTGGTATTAATCCAATTCAGCGGAGGGTATATTTGTCACAGGTGTATCAGTTTGGGATTTTTTGTTGTCGAATAAATTAGTTTGGGGTAAATTTGTCATAAATGTATCAGTTTATGGTTTTTTATAGTTAGTGGAGGTAAATTTGTCATAAATATACCAGTTTGGGGTTTTTCATGGTCAAAAAAATAGTTTGGAGTAAATTTGTCATAAGTGTACTAGTTTGGGGTTTTTCAGGGTATTAACTCAAAAAAAAAAGTAAAAGACGAAAATGCCCTATAATTTAGGGTAAGTATGTCACTTGGATACAAGTTCAGAATTTTTCGTGTTACGAAAAAAAGTTTGAGGTAAATATATCACAGTTAGGAAAGTTTTGGGTTTTTCATATCACAAAAAGAAGTTTTGGATAAATTTGTCACTTTGAGTAAGATTTGGGGTTTTTGGTGGCTTTTAACCAATTGCTTCAATCATCAATTAAAGAGAGAATGGAAGAACATTTTGGTAACTTTTCCGTCGAATGAACGAAACATCTCTCATTTTACTTGCCAGATCAAAATAACCGCGATGTCCTTGTTGACACGGACATATTGTTGCTTTCGAAGCAAGAAAAGTTACACGCTTGATGAGAAAAATTACATGCTTGACGAAGTGCCAATGTGCCACCCTAATCAATGCACATCCGATTCCTGGACCGCCAATGCTTACTCATAAAAGAGAGAGAGAGCTACTCGCAAAGTCAAGAAAGAAAGACCTACGCGAAGGATGGACCGTGCATCATCTCTTGTACCGTATGGGCTATGGCACCGTCATCACGTCGCGTAGTAACTCGGGCGAAGCTATGTGAACATATCCTCATACACGAGTTCTTGAAAGCTTTGACTCTTTGGGGATGTGGATCGAGTTGCCGATCGATCTTTCCTTTTCTCACGAGACGGTCCATATACGAAATCATTAAAATGGACTTCTTTGGAAATGGAACGTACATCGATCGGTCGTCAGAGATAGCCCAGTTGGCGTCCTTTTGGTGGAAAAGTTACTCCCACCTCGCTTTATCTCCAGTTAATTTCAGTATAGTTTTCACACCCGCCATCGTGGGAATGCTTTTGAACCTCGCGACCACCTTCTGTCAACATAAGGCGATTTTCTAGGTGGTCGACAGACGATCCGAGGACTCGGATTCAGCTTGCTCGTTCTTATTTGATCAGCTCATGGAAGAAGAGAGGCATGCCGTTACTGATCGATGGCAGGCCTCAGTTTGTCCTTTTTTGCGCAATTTACGGAAGCTCGTTTACATTTTTGGACATGTGTACGCCTGATTTATATGAACCAAATTTATACGAACCTTCATATTATGAGAGTCTTAAGTGGAGTCCACCTTATTCCATGATTCATATGAGTTAGACTCTGAGTTAAATGTGTAACAGTAGATCAAAAGTCTGATCCACTCCTCATCCGCCTGGATCGAATTTTTCCGGTTGGATAGGCTTAGACTCCGTCATATGATCGCCGATCATAGGAGATAGAGCAATAGGAGCAATTACTTGATCTGAAAACCAAAAATTCTTAAATTACAATGGGTTTTAGTGTAAAGGTCTCCTTATACATGATAGAGGGCATAAGACGATAATGTTACATCCATAACCTTTCGATAACGAAAACTCATATCATTAAAGGATGAAGATGGTTATTGTGCATATTATGTTTTAGCTTCAAACACAACCTCTCCAGTGGGAAAGGGAGGAGAGGAGAGAAACTTATCGATGTAGACCTCATTTTCTCATGTCCACAAGTAGAATTTTTCTTTTAAGTTTCGTTTATTTCGCGGAAAAGCAATATTTACTTAAAAATGTTACTTCTAAAGGATTTTTAAGAAAAATGACAATATTTTTATAGTATTTGACTGAAACCTGAAAACGAATTAGAAAATATTTTCCTCTATTTAGTATGGAAAATTACCAAAATAATCAAATATTTAATTATTATTATTTTTTTCCCTTCTTCCTAGGTCGACCATCAGTGAGGACAAGCTTGCACAAGGTTAGCCAAGCTTCACAACGCCAGATTTGGTGAGGTTGAGCTTGCCCAACGCCATCGAGTTCAAGCCTTAGCATGAGCCTCGCCTAGCTCCCAGTGAGGCTCAAGCTCACCGGAGTTGAGCAAGTTCGACCTTGTTGGATGTGGCAAGATGGAGCCTCACCTAAGGTTAGCGAGGCTCAAGCTCGCCTGTGACAATGGTCGGCAATAGGCTATAGAAGGAGTAAAAAGAAAAAGAAAGAAAATAAAATAATTAAAAATTCAAATTTAAAAAAGAAAAGAAAAAATTAAAAATAATTAAAAGGAGTGCTCATGAGGAGAACATGCTTTGTTTTGGTAAAAGAAAGAGGAGGGAAAATGATTCTCTTTTGAGAAGAGGAAATTATTTTTCCCACTTTTGAAAGTTTTTTTTTCTATTAATAGAAATAACTTTCCTTAACTAGTTTATTTTCTAAGAATCAAACGTTGGAAAATTTTTTTCCTGAAATTTGTTTTCCATAAAACAAATGGAGCCTTAGGATATGTTTGAAAATGAATAATTTCAAAAATATTTCCCTAAAAACAATCGTTTGTATTATTTACAAAAATGAATAAATGAAAAATATTTTCATAATTCATGAAAACGTTTAGACATGAATGAGTATTGATAATGAAAACATTTTTATTGACTAATTATTACAAGTGATATAAGCAATTGTTTTTAGAAAATTGTACTCCAAACCATTCATTTTCGGTAAAACAATGGAGCCCTAATATAATTTAGGGTGTATTTGTTTTGAGGAAAACTTTATAACGAAGGAAAATACATTTCTGAAAATCATTTGTGAGAAAAAAATGTTTTCTTCTTTTAGGTTATGGAGTAATTTTCTTAAGTATAAGCACACGTCATATTTGACCATAAATGGTTTTCCAACCGACTAATTATTTTCAGCAAACTAATTGTGTAAAAGTCTCTGGAAAATTAATTTGCGAAAATTTCTTTCACTCGAACAAACATACTTTTAAATACCGAACGCTATTAGTAGTGACAAAGACAGAAAAAACGAGGGAAATCTCAGCAAATTTGCAACCAGAAAATCATTTCTAAGTTTCTCTACGTGATGAAGATTGAAGAGGACCGCAGTCATAGAAGTTGTCCATCCATCGTAGATCTCACGCGTCATCTTTGGCTGCGATTTTGGCACGTTCTTTAAATTTGACTAACCTGAAACTTAGTTTAGATCGTGAATGTGTGTGCACACTAGACCTAAAACTTATTTTCATTGTGCATATCTCCTCAATCTTTGGATGTCATCCGCAACACCACGTTCTTGAGAATTTTCATTGCTGATTTTAAGCTTGACCATCCTTTCGGTTTGGAAATCGTCAGTGGTGCAAATGCCTTTTGCACATAGGGTGAAGGTGATGAAATCTCCATATGACATACAATTTTCTTTGGCATTTCTTCGAAGGAATAGAAATGGGCCGTGATGATTTCTGCCAGTTCTTAAGCAGTGGCAGTGAAACTTTTCTTCGTTGTTGTTTCCGAAGATTTCATAGGAATTTTCTCCAATAAATTCACATCAAAACTAAGATGAAAGCACGGAGTGAGCGAGCGAGTATGAGATCGAGTGAAGGCAAGAAAGGATTGAGGTGAGGTTGGGCTCAAATAAGTTGTTAAACTATTTAATACTTATTTATGGACCATTTATAACCTATAGAGTAGACTCTAAACTCATATATAACTTATTTATAGAATATAATTAACTCATATAACAACCTAACTCATTAAATATGGATTAAGAAATGGGTTAATCCTATTTTGACAGCCTAGTGCACACATGGCATGACTTTTTAAACTTGGTAAGACTTTGGATATTTTCATCTTGCATCTTATTCGCCATAATTACTCTGTTAATTTCGTAAAAAAATAAATGATTTGAAAAATGTTTTCAAAATATAACTGCTCATGATTTTTCATCAATTAATAATTTTAAGTAATATAAGTGATTATTTTTTAAAATCATTCATTTTTTTATAAAATAAGCGTGCCTCACATTCAATCTGTAAAACAATATCACACAAATTAATGCCTTACGTTTCAACACGACATAACCAAGGAAGACGTACGAGAGCACACAGCATATCTCGTGCCATATAATTTCCACACGTTTACCTTTTCAAACTCTTTGAACCATTTCCAAACGTGGCAAATTCCAGCACGTTCATTTTTCTTGATGACACTAACGGCTTCCATACGAAACATAAGTTGAAGCGAACGGATTCGGCGTCTTTGGTCCAAAATAGTAAGCCGCATGTCCCCAAGTTTTAGACTCTCGCACGTAGGAAATTCCAAAATCGTGTTTGTTCCTCAAAATTCGGGAAAAAATAATTGTTTAGTTGTGGAAGATTTAGAGAATTATGAAAAAAAAAAAAAATTGTGTACACAAATCGCTGGGTCGATGTTTCTAGACTTTGAAAGTCCAATAAACAACATTTTAAATATCAAAGAAATTTTAATTAAGTGATTTCTTGCTTAAAAACATCACAACATTTGTGAAAACTCGAGAGAGGGAGTTGATATTTTCTAAATTTTTGATCTTTTGAAATCACGGCTTGTGATTGCATCTCAACCACCATTCGTTTTCTAGCGTGATATGCTATAACATTGAAGGCATGAACTGAGTCAAGTACTCAAGAGCATAAAATAAAGATAAGCAGCGAATGTCGCTAACGCGTAAATAATCAGTTTTGTCGTCCCACATTCAAAGCTAACCTCGTTTGTCTTCGGTTACTGAAGTAGTCGTTCCACGACATCGAGAAGCTTTCGGCAATGAACCCCTTTCGTCGAGCTTTTTGATTTTATTTTTCGTTTGGTCCGCCCCGACTTTTCGTTCATCTTTTTCAGCCCTCGTTAAGTCCTCTGTTCACAGTCTTGGATGTCGGAAAAGACATGTAATGCTATCAATACTTCATCGCAATCGTCAAAGTCCTGCGGAAACTGATATTTGCCAAACCAATTTGAACATCAAGCGATGAATCATTGACCCCGGAACTGGGCCCAAACGCTTAAAAAGAAAGGTCAACGATCCAAATCAAATGACGACAATACACCAAACCAATGAAAACCCATTCGATAGAATGCCTAACAAGCTCTCTAATTATGGATTTCATTATAATACACGATTGACCAACAGTGCCCATCGGTTAAATATTTGAAGAGCTAGTTGCTCATGAATTTCCAATGGATAGATTTTTAAGTAGAGTTCATGACATTTGGCAACAATCGAATAATTCGAAACAAGGAAGGAAGTTTGAATCCGAGTCAAGAAGATCCATTGACCTATGGAACTGTAGCTAAAGGATCAGCAGGAGCAGTTACAAATCATCTTTACACAGAAGGAGTGACCCATTAAAGATATAGAAGCAATCAAAGTAGAAGGGAACGCAATACTTGACACATAAGGGACGTCGAATGCAATACTTGGCACATTGAACACAGACAATACACCACAGCATCAATCAAAGCATCAGAAATCGCGAGGGGCTCACCAAATTTCGAAGAAGATCAATTGGATTAAATTTTCCTTGAGTTTGAATTTCAAATTCGAATTAGATTAGCTTTCCTAATTCTAGCACTTGTCTTTGACTATAAAAGCCTTCCATTTGTGTCTTGTAAGTTTTTACTTTTTCTACACACTTCATCAATTTCCTTTAAGAAGTTCACATCCAAATTTAGCTATCCAGTATGCATGGTTTTCAAGAACATAAACCATTCGTTCCGATTCAATAAATTTTCTCGCAATTTGAGATCCATTTGCTTTTAATCTGAAGTCAAATTTGATACTTTGATCGGCCATCGCTAACCCTTGATTCGGACTTAGTAATTGAAACTACTGAATTTTTTGGGCGATCTTGATCGGTGGTTTGTCCTCACTTGACCAGCTTCTTTGAGTTAAATTCCCGGGGTAAACGTGATTCCACGCGTAACGTCCGATGTCCTGTTCCAGCTGCTCGGAGGTGAAAATTCTCCGTTCGTCGGTATGAAACCGGGTGGGTCCCGACAACGACCTCCTCCAATTCCGGACAAGGACGAAAATCATGGAAAGCAGCCCCCCGATTCCAATCATGAGTCAGTCTCTCATCCCCGCGCTTGACCAAATTGGATTTCGTGATTCAGCGATTACGTAATGACCCGCGGTACTGTGCATGCATCGTTCATCCTATCGCGTGGAAGTCGGAAACGCATTCTATCTTTGCCAAAGGAGCACCGTTTTTGGTCCTCCAACTCATGCATGTTTGACTTTCTTTCGACCTGAAAGAGAGATGATGAAAGGTGGAAGAAACGTAGCTCGACCGGACCTCCATCTTCTAATTTAAGAGTGAACCATTTCAAAAAATAGTAGGTTTCACTTTTGAAATGTGAAATCTACTTTATTATAACCACTTCTTGATTTTTGAAATCCGAAACCTATCCTATTTGCTCTTGAACTGACCTTGGAATCTACCAAATTTTTATGATCCAATTCGAAAGTCTACCCGAGAATCTATTTTTTTTCTTTTTTTATTTCATTTTATATAGCAAAGTAATATGAGTGACAAAACTATTCAAAGTAAACGATGAACATGGGTGAGTGAGCAAATGTGAGTCAAGAACAAGCTAGGGTTGCGAGGCTTGAACAAGCGAGGGGAAGCTACGAACAAGCAAGGGGGAGGGTGAGTTGAGAGAGAGAGATGCTAAGAAAAAAATTAGGATTTTTAGGCTTTATGAAACCAGTTCCAAATTCAATGTTGATTCCTGGGTTGTTCTTTAGTTTGAATTGGGAACCGGATCGGTTCCTGTTGAAATTTACTCGAATAGACTCAGAGAAGAAAAAAACACGAGAGTTGTTGCGGTATCCTTGTCACTATTCAACAGAAAATAAGCCTATTAATCCAAACCGCTTTGCAAGAAAATAGCTACAGAGCAACAACAACAAAGACCCGCTAACATACCCCACTAACCAGAACATGTGCAGAAACTAACTCCTAAAAACAAGCCACTTCCTATTAACAAGGACTCCACTATTACATTATTAATTAACTACTTCAACAGTTCCAAAAAGAACTTAGGATCAAATTTGTTTCCTGGACGGCTAGTCCGGTTTTCGAATAGAACCAATTCGATTGCACAACCTAGTCTCACTTGCCCTAGACTTCACATAGTCTATTATCATTGTAACATGCCTTGATATTTCATATCCATAAGTACTCGCCATGGCAGGCTCGACTAATTACTAATTATCCAACTCTTTTGAAGGCTTCTTGATTAAGCGAGTTGCTTAATAACTAAATTAGGTAACTGATCTAACGTGGAAGAATAAAATTTAGGGTTTTGCTCGTTCCACTTGCACCTCTTCTGATCTCACTCGGTGCCAAGAGACGGCGTAACCTTAGCATGAGAACTCGTATAATTAAGCGAAGCTCCTTGAGAGGAAAGAAGAAGAAGAAGATGCTTTTGAAAAAAAAAGTTATATACTAATTTTGGATCGTGGACTCCATATAATTAAATTTCTTTCTGAATTTTCAATAATATCCATCCATCAATCTTGGTCATATATCGAGAGATAGATTACCCTTTAACCAACCTGAATAAGTTGACTCTGCATCGTTTCTACATATTCTATATGGATCAGCCAATCAATTTCGACCAAGCAAATTTATAAATAAAAAAAAAGGAACCCATGAACGTGGACATTATATATTTGAGCCACGAATATATAAATACCAGCTGGAAATTTCTGAGCCGCCGGGAGAATGATGTGTCCACAAGTTGTCAGATATTTTACTTCTAGTGTCCACTCAATTAAAAGATTAGGGGAAAATGATAGTTGGAAGGGACCGCAAAATACGGCGCGTCAAAGCAAAAGTGCATACATATGCACTTGTGCAGTTAAATGATGCACGGAGACAAAAATATAAGCATTAGCGAAGGCATGATTTAATATATATTTATTTTAATATTAGCCATTAATTAAATAGAACGTACAATTCGGACGCACTTAACGTCAAGCTCATACTCACGAAGGACGGACAGAGAAATCTAGAACATAAAATTTAAATAGGATTTTTTTTTTTTAACCTTCCTTAGGCAAGTTAATTTTTTTTTTTTCAATCGCTGGCCTAAAATTATAATTTATTTATATGCTGTCACTGCACACGCCATCGATCCTTGAGGCAACCATCAGCTACTTTGTTTTCTCGAACACTGTCTAATTCAAAGAAAGAAAATTATTTCTTTATAATTAGTTGGTATCGCTCGAGTAATCAAATTTGGACCGGGTGCCTTCCTTAAATAGGGAATTTGCTCTTCCGTCGCTATATCAAAGTCTATGAGAACTTGCCGTGCTTGGATTTGCAATGAAAAGAATTCGAGCTATTTCCTCGGATCAGGCTCCAAATTCAAAGGGCTACGCATGCTGCTGATATTTTGTGAACATCGTGCATGGAAGTTATTTGCTATCGCTGCTCCTATCATCATCATCCATCAGTAGCTCACCATTATCATCGGACGAAATGAAGTTTCGGAGCAAGAGACGTCACTGAGAGCTTGGGGCGTCGTCGCAAACGTGGAGGAAAAGGTGAGAGTTGACTCGGGAGAGGAACAGCGCCGCAGCGGTTGAGCTCAATGGCTATTTTAAGAGTCTGAATAGGACTCTCTCTCTCTCTCTCTCTCTCACCACGTTTTGCTGTGTTTTCGGTTTATACGACTTTGTGTCGCAGCTTCGTTTTACATGGTCGCATTCCTCGCATCCGGCTCACGCGTCTGAAAAGTCAAAAAGTCAGACCTCTCGTCTCTTCCCATCCATCGATTCACCTTTTCTCCCCCACGTTCCTATAAAGGCGCTCGGCCCCTACATCCACTTTGCGCCTCGCTTTGTCCCGTGCACAGCTTCGCACCAGTATCCCTCGCGACCCTCTTTAGACCCGCATAAAAATCTGGTCCTGTATTCAGGTCGAGTCTCGAGACAAAAGGGCTCTCTTAAAAATCACTTCCTTCTCGAGAGGGAGCTGAGTGAAAGACAAATTAGTGTCGAGTTCGTTATTGGTCACCTGAAAACCCAGATAGAATTAGTCCAGAGTTCGCTCGTGGAGCCACCGTCGAGAGACTGATTCCATGGCGGGTGCCGCGGGAGGGAGATCGCTGGAGCAGACGCCGACGTGGGCCGTCGCCGTCGTGTGCTTCGTTCTGGTTCTGGTCTCCATCATCATCGAGTACATCATCCATCTCATCGGACAGGTTAGCCGGCAACGCTCTTGTTTAGCGCTTTTCAGCACGAACTCGCATCACTATGTATAACTCGAGCAAGAACACGATCTCATATTTGCTTCTTCCTCTAATCTCTACAGTGGCTGAAGAAGAAACACAAGCGTGCACTTTACGAAGCGCTCGAGAAGATCAAATCCGGTAGGCAATCTGTTGAATTAAAAGATGACGACTTTAGCAGTTCCAAAAAATTATTGGCCCCGTTATTTCTGCGATCCAAGTCTTTGCGAAGAAACGGTTGATTAACTTGATATTCAAGTTCGTCAGAAGTTCGTTTCCGTTCTTGATTATGCAGTCGATGCTATGAAACTCGCTCGAGCGAAAACGGCTCGTTTGCCTGCCTTATCAACTCGTTTCGTTTCGTTTTTTATTTTTATTTCTTTTTTCTTTTTTAATGGGTGGTGCAGAGCTTATGCTTTTGGGATTCATATCGTTGCTCCTCACGGTGGGACAAGGCCCGATCACCAAAATCTGCATTCCGCAGAAGGTGGGGGCCACATGGCACCCGTGCAACAAGAAGGAAGAGGAGGATATGGCGGAGGAAGAATCCGACGCCGGCCGGCGGAGGCTGCTCGGCATGATGGGCCTCGGGGGAAGCTTCCGCCGTACTCTGGCCACCGCCACCACCACCAACCAGTGTGCGGAGGTGTGTACAGACGTTTTCCCATTCATTCCACACTTTTGTCGTGTTTGTCCTGGGAGCGTGCCGACTGCACAGAGAGACATGCACGTCAATGATTGATTTAGGCGATAACCAAGTAGGGACCTAGCAAAACATGATGAATTAGAGGGGCTATTGACATGGATCCGATGGATCGAACGAAAGAAATCAAATTGCCATGTTCATTTTCATACGAGTAAAATGGAAGGACTGATTTGGATTTTGGTGGTTGTGTTTTGGTGGTGGGCATGGATTATATCTTTGCAGGGTAAAGTTCCGTTTATTTCTGCAGATGGCATCCACCAGCTCCACATATTCATCTTCGTCCTCGCTGTTTTTCATGTCCTGTACTGTATCCTCACCATGGCTTTGGGCCAAGCCAAGGTCTCTCTCTCTCTCTCTCTCTCTCTCTCTCTCTTCACAGCAACGATTAATATCTAAGAAATGATGTGATTGTGCAGATGAGAAGCTGGAAAGCATGGGAGAAGGAAACAAGAACAGCTGAGTACCAGTTCTCCCATGGTTAGTGACCAAATCTTCCCTCAATATATCCGTTTTATCAGTTCAGTTCATTCCATTATCTGGGTTTGATCTTGCATATGCGTGTATGGGAAATAATAGTAGCTGTTTTATCATTGTGCGTGACAGATCCACATAGGTTCAGATTCACCAGAGAAACATCGTTTGGAAAGAGACACTTGAACTTCTGGACCAAGACACCCGTCCTCATCTGGATCGTAAGTCTTCAAATTCTTACCTTCTGTTTTTCTTCCCCACCTTTATTCATTGATTTCTTGATTGTTCCATTATTTCATTTTCCCTTCCAATTAGGCGACTGAAATCGCCCTAGTACTTCATGAGTACCTCTTTTGACTCTGTCGGGCTGTAGAAAACGTGGTGGTTTTTGGTTTCCACATGCTATGACAGATTTGCTTGCGAGAAGCATGTGCTTTACTCAATTCAGGCAAATTTCAATCATAGAATCGGGACATAGAAAAGATTGAACAAACCCCTTTAGGGCATTAGCGCAATCTTTTCTTTTCGCCCCCTTCATCACTTGACCTCTCAATGAGGTCGGCACATCGCCAATAACTGGATCATTACCGAAAAGCGTGTCGATTGAGATGACATAGCCAATTGTCGAAGCGACCATATGAAGTTTTATAGGAATAAAGTCATAGGGATGCAATAAGTACGTGCACTAATGGTCGCTCACCTCCTAAGCCAAACCTCCCCAACCCCACCTAGATTTGCAAAGCTTAAACATGGAAGTCATTAAGGCAATTATGCTCTGCAACTTAGCAGTAAAATGAAACGATTGACTTAGGCACTTTGCTTTTTAGTCGATCGCTCGCAAATGGGTTTGTCCAGATTAGCGGCGTTTTTCTAATTTTGGAGTTTAGAGATCTTAATCAATTGCAATAAAGTCAAGGTTGGGGTGACGGTCTTGGCATGGCTCTGGATCATTCAGATAACGATGGTTGCCGCCCAATGCATCTCTCTTGTTTGACCATTTAGTACGGCGTATTTGACTTCTTCAAACCTGGTGGAAGAAAAAAGTCAAAAGGAAAGAGAGACGCCACAAAGGGCAATGTACAAAGAAGGTCTTGGTTGACTTCTCGCCAATCTTGCACTAGCAAATTCGGTTCCAGAAGGGACTTCGTCGCACGATCGACTGGTTCTCCACGTTCTTCAGTTTCGCTGTTTTTTACTACCTTTGAACCGAAAGATTGAACGGATTAAGTCCGAAGAGGGCTTTTTGTTTCCAGTTCATGAAAGTTTCTACTCATGTTGAGAAAATCAGAATTGCACTGAGATAATTATCATTGCGGATAAATGGCGTCATTTATCACATGGTGTTTAAACGGAACTTCAAGATATAAGGAATATATATATTAAAGTAATTTACATAACGTACACTGCAGGTGTAACGTAAAATAATTTGTATATGAGCGATTGACCCTTTCCCTTGTTGGATTTCAAGGTCTGCTTTTTCAGGCAATTCGTGAGGTCGGTCCCTAAAGTTGATTACTTGACCTTGAGGCATGGGTTTATCATGGTAAGTTTCCATTGTTTATTAACCATTTCCTTCTTTTACGTTTGACTCTTTTCATTTTTGTTTTATGTTTTGAAGATCATTTGGAGTGAAAAATCTGTCCTTTTTCCTGACGAGAGTTTTGCCTTTCACTCTTGCGTTTGACTCTTTTGTTCAGGCACACTTAGCACCTCAGAGCCAGACCAAATTCGATTTCCAGAAGTACATCAACAGATCCCTTGAAGAAGATTTCAAGGTTGTGGTAGGGATCAGTCCACCTATCTGGTTTTTAGCTGTGTTGTTCTTGCTCTTCAACACTCATGGTAGGTAGTCAACAAATTTCGCTTTCTGAATGGTCGCATTTGCAATATAGAATTTTTGGCCGAAATTTGATTGAATTCCGATTCTTGATGTGTGCAGGGTGGTACAGTTATCTGTGGTTACCGTTCATCCCACTGATTGTAAGCACAGTCTCGACATCTCATCGCTTGGAAACAACGTTCCTGCTCTGGTTTTCGTACTTTGTTAGGATCTGATGCAGTTAAATTCAATGGCTTGCAGATCATCCTTTTGGTGGGAACAAAGCTGCAGGTGATCATCACGAAAATGGGTCTCAGGATTCACGAGAGGGGTGAAGTCGTTAAGGGCGTGCCTCTTGTTCATCCGGGGGATGACCTTTTCTGGTTCAACCGTCCTCACCTCATCCTCTACCTCATCAACTTTGTTCTGTTTCAGGTACTGCAGTCTACATTACTGTCACATTTGCTTCTTGTGGCCTAGAAATCAAACTACAAGCTTACCTTTTTGTGATATGTTGCTCTCCTGCAGAACGCCTTTCAGCTCGCTTTCTTTGCTTGGACTGTGGTGAGTTGATTTAGTCTCGAACTTCAATTGAAGGGCATCATTTAATTCCTAGATATCGGTATATTCATATGAATGAGACATGAACTCTTGTTTTTTTCATTTTTCAGTATGAGTTTGGGTTCAAATCTTGTTTCCATGCGCATACAGAGGATGTGGTGATCAGAATCACCATGGGGTGAGTTGTCCCGATTCGATATTTTTCTTTTACTTTTGTTGAAGAGCATGTTAGGTATAAGCATGTAAAGATTGTATACAAAAGCATTTCTGTCTATTGGATAGAGGAACGTCTTTGCTCATCGGAATTGATCTCGACAGGGTCCTGATTCAGATCCTATGCAGCTATGTCACTCTCCCTCTTTATGCCCTCGTCACTCAGGTAAAATCTCTTTCTCTCTCTCTCTCTCTCTCTCCAAAACCAGCATAGTTACCTGAGGATCCAACTATCCCGAAACTGATTATTTTGCCGCGCCAGATGGGGTCGACCATGAAACCAACTATATTCAACGAGAGAGTCGCGACGGCGCTGCGCAACTGGCACCAGTCTGCCAAGAAGCACATCAAGCAGAACAAAAGCTCCACCGTGACCCCCATGTCGAGCAGGCCGACGACCCCTTCGCACCACATGTCACCTGTGCATCTCCTGCGCCACTACAGGAGCGACAGGGATAGCTTCCACACAACGCCCCGAAGATCGAACGTTGACGCCGAGCACTGGGAAACCGACTTCCCGTCCCCCTCCCATCCCCATCACCACCAAGGCGATGGCTCGTCGTCTCACCGTCACCACGGGACGGAACACGATCACGTTGGACCCGAGCTGGGTTCGTCGCAAGCGGTGCCGGCTCCTCAGCCAGCCCAGACTCAACATGAAATCAATATCGGGCCGCAGGATTTTTCATTCGACAAGAGAACAAGTCCCGCGTGAGCATCGCGATCTTGCCCGGCATTGTCACTCGCTTAACCATGGCGCGATTCATCAGGAAAAAGGAGAGATGAGCCACTGGCTTTGCATCCCCTCGTATATATAGAGAGAGTCACTTCCAACTTGTGATGGAAGGTTACCAGCTTTTATATTCTTTCCATTTCTTCCCATTTATTGCACTTGTTACTTCAAGAATTTGTATAATTTGCAGTTGTATATCATTGGGTCGCCAGAACATGAATGTGATAATTTGTATATCAATCGGGGGAAACTATTAGGCCAGTTGGTTGAGGAACTATGTCGAAGGCATGCCTAATAGCTTGTGGGATTTTCACCCACCCTTCCTCATGTCAGGCACGGGTTAGGGGTTGGTTACCCCAAGCCTACTTGATCGTAGCCAGCTGAAGCCGACGTGGTGTTTATACCCTTCACCCTCATAAGGCCCCCAAATTCCCTAACTATGCCTACCAGAGAGAATGGGGAGGCAAGTATGAGGTCACTCCCTCCAGGGCGGTTCTCCTGCCTTTAACTCCATGTAGGGGTGTTAACGGTTCGGTTCGGTTCGGTTTTCAAATTAATCGAACCGAACCGAACCCAATCGAACCGAATCGAAATTTCGGTTCGGTTCGGTTTTTCAGTTTTCGGTTTTTAACCTTTGGTTTTCGGTTTTTTTCTTTTTTTCGTTTTTTCAAGAATCATCACCACCCCAGAGAAGCAAGAATCTCCAGATTTCTTTTCGTTTCGCCCTGCTGGGATCCGAAAGATGAGTGTTCTTGGGTACCCAGATGCGTTCGATGCACCGGAGCTTCAGGTGTGGAACAACGCTGCCTTCGACAACGGCGAGTCCAAAGACTCCGCCGCCGCCGCCGCTGCCGTCCAGGTGTCTTGGTCGTCCGTCAACCCCGTCTTCGTGAAGCTCTCCGACTTGCTCGAGTTCGACGACTTCAGCAAGGAAAACCAGAGCCCCGAGTGCGCCAATTCCCAGATTTCCCTCAAATCCTCCGTTCCTTCCAAGATCCAGTGGAAGCAGGGCGTGCTGGAGCCCCTGTCGGCCAAAGCCATAGATCGAGAAGGCAATGGCAGGACTATAGATGCGGGATTGAGGAGGTAGAGAAGGAGATCACGCGCTTGTCGTCGAGGCTCGAGGCGCTTCGCCTCGAGAAGGCCAAAGCCGGGGACAAGAAGAAGCCCCGCGGGAGAGTCGTCTCGGCCAAGTTCAAGGAGCCGAAGCAAGTGGTGGGGATCGGAAGAGATCCGGATGCCGCGAAGAGGATCGAGGAGACTCTGCTGTCGAGCGCGAAGCCGAAATTGAATCGGAGAGGGCTCAGTCTGGGGCCGGCGGAGATCGCTTCGAGCGCCGGCAAATCGCGTCCCTCGATCAAGGGAGAGATCACTCTCGGTTTGTCGATACAGAACCGGAGGAAATTGTGCTTTTGGAAGCTGGAGGAGATCGACGAATTGAAAGTCACGAAGGAGAGGAGGACAGATTTTATCGGTTTGTGGTTCGGTTCGGATCGGTTAACCGATAAAAACCAAACCAATAAAAAAATATCGGTTTTGAATGAGAACCGAACCGAACCGAAAAAATCGAATTTTTCGGTTCGGTTCGGTTCCTGACACCCCTACCTCCATGAGCAGTTGAAGGACCTGCTCAGGTCCATTAACCGGGGGAAACTGTTAGGCCAATTGGTTGAGGAACTGTGTTGAAGGCATGCCTAACAGCTTGTGGGATTTTCACCCACCCTTCCTCACGTTAGGCCGGATCGGGGGTTGGTTACCCCAAGCCTACCTGATCGTAGCCAGCTGAAACTTCGAATTGAAGGGTAATATAAAATCGGTCTATTTCCAACATCATATCCATAGTTAGTGCATTCATCCTAGTTAGAAGCTCCAGCTCCATATCAAGGTCACGATCAATATCGTTACTATCCTTAATATCGATATCATCAATAAGAAAACCTTTTGGCTTGTTATCCAGGAACTTGTTCAGAAAATACTGTAATGAAAGGAGTGGTGTTTATATCCTTCACCACCGGAAGGCCCCCAAATTCCCTGGCTATCTCTATCCGCTCGCCAGAGAGGATGGAGAGGCAAGTACGGGATCACTCACCCCAGGGCGGTTCTCCCGTCTTTATCTCCATGAGCAGTTTAAGGACTTGCTCAAATCTGGATCTTATGGGAGATTATCCCAGCCACTATATTTTCCTTGGCGTTAGCGTTGCCAATACCCCGTTAGTTTAACCTCGCGGGGCACCTTATGCAGGGCTGAGGGGTTGTTTAGGGTAACCAATCCGTACGTAGGGCCTCTCCCTTAGGGGATCCCTCACGGAGCAGTTTAAAGTCCTGCTCAGGACCAAGTCTTACGTTCAGATGGACAGCCACTATATTTTTCTATGTGTGGGAGCTGTCTATACCCCCGTTAGTTTTACCTCGCGGGGGCACTCTATGCAAGACTGAGGGGTTGCTTAAGACAACCAATCCGTACATGGGGCCCCTTCCTGGAGCAGTTTAAGGTCCTGCTCGGGACCTCCCTCGTATATATATAGAGAGAGTCACTTCTAACTTATGATGGAAGATTACCGGCTTTTATATTCTTTCCATTTCTTCCCATTTACTGCACTTGTTACTTCAAGAATTTGTATAATTTGCAGTTGTATATCACTGGGTCACCAGGACATGAATGTGATAATTTTGATCCCCATATTCAATTCCAATCTTTTTCCTTTTATTTTTCTCAATTGACATTTTTTTTCTTCGATAGAGAACACCAATGTCGTTTTGAAACTTTTATTGGAAAAGGTCATATTCTTATTATTATAAGTATATTTTTGCTTCTCTTTATCAACTAATGTCCTGAGTTCTGACTTTTTATAACAAAGCTCTCTTTTTTTTTGTTAAATTTACTGAATTAATAAAATCATTGAGTTATGTGTATCTGATCGCTGCTTTGAAAATCGAAGTAGGAAAAATTTGAACTTTCAACGCAATCTCTCTTTTTCTTGCTTTTCGTCACATGTAATTGATCATTGCTTTGGAAATTGAAATATTTTCTATTTGGAGGTTTCTCTTTAACTAAGGATCATCAAATAAATACAATGATGATTTTGTGGATTAGTGCGCCGGAAAAAAAAAGATACTATAATTATAATATATTTCTCTGAGAATAGGTTTTTTTCATTAACAAGTTATGGCATGTCCGGAATAAGAAAAAGAATAGAAACGTATTTAGTAAAATTTTTATTTTCGAAAATAAAAAATTTATTTCTTTTGCTCTTCGAAATGGATTTGAAATAAAAATGAGAACTAGAAGAAAAGTAAATTCTTGTTTAACAATTTCTAAGAAACAAAAACTCAAAACTCTTCTTTTGTTTATTTCTGCTTCAGCCCGTGCCCTCTGTCTCAGCCAATTCCACCTGCGCCCTCTCTGTCTCAAGTCCCTCCTTTCTCCGGCGTCTCTCAGTTCCCCACCGTCATCCTCTCCGGCGCCTCCCAACTCGTCATTCTCTCCGGCGCCGACAGCTGCTGCTCCTTCACCGGCCGAAGATTCTGATTCGAGGTAAGTTTCATCCATCTTGCTGACCTGCAACCATGGGATGGACGCCTTCGGCTAGGGCTTGGCTAAGCCGATTGACGAGGGCTTCGGCGAGAGCGACCCCTCGCAGATCTGGGCGACGGCTGCTCGGGGCTCGAGCGCGACGGCTCCCTCGAGCCAGCGCTCGCCCAGATCTGCGAGACGCTCGCTCGAGAGAGCCCTCGCGCTCGAGCCCCGAGCGAGCCTTCGCGCTCGAGCCAGCGCGGCGAGGTGACGGCTCGAGCGAGCCCTTGCGCTCAAGGCCCGAGCCAACGCTGCTTGCTGGAGCCAGCGCGGGGAGGGCTCGAGCCCTGAGCCAGCGCGGCAGGTGAGGCCCGAGCCCTTGCGAGCCCGAGCCAACGCTGCTTGCTGGAGCCAGCGCGGGGAGGGCTCGAGCCCTGAGCCAGCGCGGCTCCAGCGAGCAGTGCTGTAATTCAGACCTCCCGTTGGGGATTAGAGATTGTCTTCGATGATTGCAACATGTTTGGCTTGCCTGAAATGCAGAAGTCACCGTTCTCTTTCTTTGCTGGTTTGAATCGAAGGTAATAGGAAGGGAGGTCTGATCTTCACTTTGGCCTTTGAACTTTGAAGCATTTGGTTAGCATCCTAAACGAGCTGTGGGAACGGATTGGATTTTTAATCTTATGTGCTTTGGGAGAAAACTGAAAGGACTGCTTGAAGAACTGCTTTAGGGGCTGTTCTTTCGTCGTCGATTTTGTTTGGTATAATGTTGACACTTAGCTTCAACTAGGCTTTTTCTATGATTCAGTTGGCTTGAAAACAGAATCATGTCCATTGCGGATCGTTTGATATTGAACCTTATCACGTTTACAACGTTGGAAGTTACTTCTCATGGAAATTGTTGAAACACAGAAAATTAGTTTCTTTCTTTGAAAGGTTTTTGTAATCTATGACGCGTGATGTGGCTGTCATGGATTCAATTTTTTCCTATTTGTGTACTTGAGCTTGGTTTGGTTTTTGGTTATTTTTCGTCACGTTTTTCATTCTCACTCGACCGGTTTCTACTTGCTCGCTTGACATATTCTTTTTGCTACTTGCGCAGTTCCATTGATGTTGGTGTTTCCAAAATCTTGCATATCTCCAAAATTTGGTAGGTTTCTCACAATGGTCTTTATTTCATTTTGAGCATTGATAGTCATAGTACTATGTAGTGCTCATAGCTCAAAATGCAACTTATGTTCTGTTCTATACAAGCTAGTTCAAGAATTGTTAATGTTGTCATTATAGTCTTCTCCGCTTGCATCTATGGTGTGTAGTTCCTATAGTATTATATTATTGATTTAACTCATAACTCATATGATGTCCAACCGGTCAAGGTTAAATGGCATCTGAGAAACAGACATTCAGTGCAAAGTGGACCGAGTCTGTAACCAACATATTAGTAAATTTGTTGGTGGATGAGGTTAGAAAGGGAAATCGCACCTCTTCTACTTACAACAAAGCGGGGTGGAAGAATATACAGACTGAATTCATTAAACAGACAGGATTCCAATATAGCATGGTACAGCTGAGGAACAAGGTAAACAAACTGAGAAAACGGTATGTCAGTTTTAAGAAACTCATTTCTCAGTCCGGATTTGGTTGGGATAATGTGAATAAAACAGTTGCTGTCGACGATCCAAGTATATGGGAATCTCACATCAAGGTATCTTTTTAACTTTTTGGTCATTTTGATATCATTATAGATGTAAATTTTAAAATGTATGATTATGTTGTTGAAATGTCATTATTGTGAAAATTGTAGGATAATGTTGATTGGGCAAAATTCAAGAAAGGTGGATTTCCTCAATATCCCGAGCTATGTATTGTATTTGGTGACACATATGCTAGTGGGGATTACGCCAATGCTGAAGATTTGACAGTGTCGGAGGAAAATGACAGTGGTGGTGGCAATGCAGATGGTGACAATGGTGGTAGTAATACATATGACTTCAGTGAACACCACATTGATGAGAGAGATAGGACTCCAAATACTAAGAGGAGAAGGAGTAACCAATCCGATATTGCTGACACTTGCAAAGCCATACAAGAATTTTTAAAAGTTAGGGCAAAGCAATTTGTTAGTGGCTCTGTGACCTCAGTGGTTACACCACCACCTGTAGACCCTTTCTCCATGTCTGCTTTGATTGATGTCCTAGTTAGTATGCATGGGCTAGAGCAAGATCTTTACAATAAAGCAGTGGAACGAGCCTGCGCTAGTGCCCCATGGAGGGAAGCTTTCATTAGATCCCCACATGAAAGGAGAATTGGACTTCTTCAATGAAAGGGCCATGTAGAGATCTATCAGATACTCTTCTTTTTGCTAGCTCTTTACTTATAAAATTTTTTTCCAAGTATGTACATATGACCATGTTCAGAATGTTTTTCTTCACTCGCCACGAACAAAATTAAATTGGTGAGTATTCCATGAGGATTATATCATCCCACCTGCCTCTCATTTTGTGGATCATTACTGATGGCCATGATAATATCAATTTCATGGTCTTTCCTAATCACACTATTTTATTTTTCTAAACAAGCACCTAGATTTTTTTTTTCCTTCAAAAATAGGAACTTTCGATTATGGGTGAGGACCTTATGGTTATAGACAGAATACTAGGAGATCTATTTGTCTTGCATCTGTCAGAAGTTCTGCATCTTTTCGGCGAGATTGCAAGATGGCACTAAACGTGTCCCAGTTTAAAAGGTTATGCACCTTTGTTATTGTCTTAAATTGTGTTGTTACATCAATAAATAAATAAAAGTTTGTACTAATTAGGCAAATCAATACAACTAATCCGTGAAACTTTTACTCGATGTGTAATGTATTTCCTGAATTTTACATTTGTTCAATGTGGATTATGAATTTTTGCTGTATATGCAATGTTGTCTTTAAATTTTTATTTTGTTTAATGTGATATATGAAAATATTCAATGTAATTCCTGAAGTTGAATTAATAAAAATTAAAAATTATATATATTTATACAATTAATGAAGTGGTCGAACATTTATAAAAAATTCAAAAATAATATTGAATAAATTAAAAGTTCATGGTCGACATTTTATATAGAACAAAAATTTAGTTATCATATTGAATAAATTAAATTGATTATATTGTATATTGAATCAAAAATTAAAGAGCTCATGTAATTATCCCTATTAATCAATTTGGTTCAAAGATAATAGGCCTGGTTTCAGAGCCCGCCAAAGGCATTTGCATGGCCGGGTTAACCTCCCAAATGCACTCGTGTACCGAAGCGAACGAGCTCTCATCCCTTTCAGGATCGACGCCGTTCGCAGAGAGCCATCGATTTCAGCATCCATGGAGACGGTGCTTTCGAGCTTCGGCTGCTGTATGAACTCATGTCGATTTCAGGTCCTCGAACTAAAATCACGCTCCTCGGATGCTCCACTGCCGATCCCCAGTCTGCAAAGTTCACCCAGTTTTTTTTTTTTTTTTTTGAAAAATTCTGGCTCGGACTCCCGTTAGCTTTATGCTCTGTCGAGTTTTATGTCACCGCTTAATGCTTCTGCACGTTTCGACGTTAGTCCTGGAGGCGATGCTTTTGAAGCTGGTTGTTTAGGTGATAGCAAGCTTTGTTTCGACGTCTGACGGGGCCTGGGGAACGAAAGTGTCCTAGGACAACGCGTGACTATCAATTCTATCCATTTGTCTTTGTACGTTAGATTATGTTCATCGAAGCCATGAGCAAGAGACATAGTTCTGATGTTATGTTTCTCATGTGCCACGTTGTTGAGCTTGCTGTCATATTCCCCATGTTTCAGCTGTCAAGATGTATCTTAGAGGAACTTCATTGTTGAGTCTGTTGATGAATATTATCAGGTTAAATTCTGTGAGATTTTGTGGGATTATTGCCAACTGTTTTAAAAAGTTAAGCTGTTGGATGAAGGTATAGTTTAATTTTTAGATAATCTAACAATCTCCTCACACGTAGGATGGACTTTTTGACCTAAGCCTATAGCATGAAAATATGTAAATTTTTCTGTATATGAAAATATATGATTGGGGAGGCACATTAGCGTGGTTTAATATTTATATTGTATCAACTTCTACACTCTTCACTGTTCAGAGATTGGCTATATATGCATAGTTTTAATTTTCTGGTTTTTCCAAGAACTCCACTTCAGAATTGATTTTTATAGAAGTTTGCTTGTCATTTTGTCTACATGATTTGGAAAGAATGGATGGCCTTCACGAGGATGAGATTGCAAGAACGCTGCCTTAGATGAGACAAAATTTGAATGGATAAGAAGAGGATTGAGAAGAATCTAGAAGAAAACTAGTTGAATAGCCACATAACTAGTTAAATCACAAGAGCACGAGGAATCTTAGGATCAAACAGCTGGAAGAAGGCAAGTCTATTTCCCCACGTCATACTTTTTTTTTGGAAGGAACAACTAATAAGTCCATATCTGTTAAGGTCTTTAGATTTCTTATCGTTGTGTATAATCAATGTCCTATGCAAGTTATCTGTTAGCAGAACTTAGCTGAACTACTTCATTGATAAAAAGTTTTTAGTCTCTCTTTTTTCAATTGACTCCACTTCGTTGCTTCATTGAGGAGATCTTGCGATTTGTAGACACCACCCAGCTGCTCTGCTTCACCGTGATGTATTCTATCCAATCAAGGTCAGCTGCTGCTCACGATTCACTGTTGCTTCTCTTGGTCAGTCATTGCTTGACATTGTCTGAAATGTAACTTCTAATGTTCTCTCATCATGATTGAGCCTAATTCATTTTCCAGCATGATAAGTTACAAATATCAAGAAATTCAAAACCACCTGAGAAGGAAATCCTCTCTTTCTTCACACTAACTTTGAACTCTTCAGTTCATTACTGGGGAACTTTCTGTTGACCATTCTTTGAGCTGTAATAAGGGGTAAATGAGCTTCACCTGTAAGATAAAGGATTGAAGAAGGAAGAAGGTAAGGACGCAAACTACATCCTCTACCTACACTTGGCCAAAAGAAGTTTTATGGAAATGTGGAGTCGTAATTGATCCTAGGCAGCCCTGCCTTGTGAAAGGTAGCTACACTGCATGCAGAAGTCTTCAGTCTTGAAGAATAGAAGATCGAGTGCAGATTAGTCACGTTTATGGCCAATCCTATAATGAACTTGGCTTTCATTCCAAGTTCAATACTCCGTCATCATAATTCCTGTGAAGAAGTTCCTCAGTTTATGAGATCCATGTTCACTGATCTTATATAGTGTTTTACTGGTAACACCCACACTCTGATTTTCCTGTGCTGTTTGCATATTGATAAATTTATGCAATAGAATGGGCTAAGAGCATCATCAGTTCAAATATTGAAAGGAGATAGGAACACTGGACTGAACCATGAATAACTTTTCTAATTAGGAAAGAAACAGATTAATGCAATCACTGAAGAATGAGAGACACTTTTTCTATGATTGTCATCCTATTAGTATGTTCATGTGTGTTAAGGGACCGAACTTGTGGCTTGGTTAACATTGCCAGAAGTTCAGTGCTAGACGTCAGTCCTCATTTCAGAGTTCTTGGTAATTCCGACTTCCTTTTAAGATAAAATTGCTTCTGAACCTATAACCCCACCCAATACGCGGAAAGCTTATCTGATGAGAAGTAGCTGATCAGTACCTGGCACAACATTATGCAGAGCAGAAGAGTTTGGCACAATTGTCACCTCGCAGAAATATCTTAACTTCTTGGACAATGCAACAAGCATTGCTCATTCTTAGATGCAGTTGGTGATAGCATTTGTTGCCTTTTCAAATATGGACATCAGTGAGATGTTAACAAATGTCTTTCTTTTTCAAGTACTGAAATCAAATCAATCAAGCATCAATCTGAAGTATGGAAGATGAATCAGGGCACGTAAGCATCTTGACTTTTTCTTGTTATTTGTTTTGTCTGTCTTTCTCTTCGGCAATGACCGGTTAGTTCAATCATAGGTATTTTCCTATAATGGTGCACTAGTGATTTATTTTGTGAAATGAACCCACAGGATCAAGGTCTTAATGCCATATTGGGAGGATTGGATGCATAGTTAAATGTGGCTTGTCAATGAATTTAACCATTGTTTCAATTAATCATATATTTTGTTTGGAAAAATATGATTAATTGAAACAATGGTTAAACTCATTGACAAGCCACATTTAATCATATTTCACTGCTAAACAATTTGCTCCTTGCAATTTGTTTCAAAGTTGGATGGTCAACTTCATTAACTGTATGCAAATTTGTCAATTTCAAATTATCAACATGGAACAGAAGGTGACCTCATGACTTGTGTACTCTTGTGCAGAAAAGCTATAACTGACTTTGAAACAGAAGATGAGCTAGTTACTTCTGCATTCATGTGTAGAAAAGCTATATCTGATTTTCAAAAGAATATTATCAGGCTCATAAACCTAGGCCTTTTACCCTAATCTTTAGAACAATGTTGTATTAATCATTATTTTGGAACTTTGGGTTCCCAGATGGGATTAGCAGAATTCTTCATCTTGAAATGATTAATCTGTTGCCTTCCTTAGTACCATTTCATATACTTACTCATAAATTTCAGCTGAAAATGATATTCTTGCCATAAAATTTAGTCCCCAGAGGATAAGAAGGTCAGGCTCTTAGTCATTTGCGACTCTCTCTTGGTCTAATTTCACTCTTCTCAAATTGAAGAAACTACTGGATTTCTCAACAATTAAAACTTGGTTCATTCTGCTTTGTCCAAGTTTTTATGAACTCATGGCAGGGACACAGAGATTGAATTTTTCCCTTACATATGGTATTTTACTCCCGTCCTTTGAGACCTTAACTAGATTTGCTGGTGTTTATTACAAAATAATCTAATAATTTGAGTCACTGATCCCTCGGTTACTGTTTTCGTGCTTCTAAGTAGGCATAGGTCTGAGAGAAATTAGACTTATGATTCTTAATTTACTCATTTCTCATTAAAGACGACTGCTTTATGGACCAGTGACTTGGTCCACATTGTGTGATCCAAGACCTTGCTGTTATTAAGATATTGACCAAAAGTTTTGCATGCATAACACATGCAACTGTGCTTTCTTCCTTCCCCTTACTATCTGGTAAATCTCATCTTGGACAGCTCACATCAATTTATGATTTCTCTGATCAGTTCACAGAAATCAAAATGACCGTCTGAAAGTGGAAGTGATCTTAGGAGCAAAATTCATTAAGGGAAATGTGAATTGCAATTTCACTACTTATTTACAGCCAGTATATGTTTGACATAATTATTTGAGAGCTGCTTTAAATATATCATATCTAGAGAGTATAAGTTGAAAAGGGTGATAATTATTGTTCTTATGTTTCTACAAAAAGGGTGAGGTTAAAAGCAACTCGCCCTTCTCTGCTCTGAAGATACAGAATGGCATGTGTTTCTTGACTGTTGAAACCAGAGGAAGAAAGAAAGAAAAAAGTACCAGTAAAATGATATGAATATAATGATCTACTCAAAGTGATTACAGAATCCCTGAAATAATTGCACCTGAGGAAAAAAGAAGTGAAGTAATTTTTTGCACAAGTCTACTAGTTCCTTGTCCTCAAGTTCATCCCCGCAAGTACTTCATTATCTTATTATAGAAAATTTACAATTGGTTGAAACTATAGAATTATAATGTAGCCAGAAGCTTAATGATTTTCAAGAAATGAAGTAGACTTATAATCTTCTCATAAATCACTTGTATGCTTCAGCCTCTACACAAAAGGCTGTCCTGGAAATTTTCTGATTCTCGATCCTGTTTTTCCTAAAAGACAGACATTGGTGTCTCCTAAGTCCTTAGAATAATTGATGTGGGCAATGATATATTCCCTAGATAGCCAGATACCAAATTTGGATTCTGATTACAATGTAAGAGATCTTCTGCATCTACCAACAAATCACCGGCATCCATTTTGCTAATCTATTTCATTTCCCTCCTCAAACATGCTAGCAGGAACTGTTTACTTGCAATCATCACATTACCATTTTACTTGCTTACAAGGCACATATATCCACTTCCAGTTTCACAATACAATTTTAATAATCACAGAAATATATATCACATGCAAATGTAGAACTGCTAATATTGTTTCTGCGTGCTTTGTCTACAACTTATGCTGTACACCCTGAATTTGCCCCTACATGACCACCTTCAGGAAAGTCATGCCCTCCTGCCCTGTGCTTCATTCTTGCAAGTGTCTAATATATGCCAAATCGTTAAGTTCCTGGAAGTCAATCATGGAATTTGGTGGAATCATGTTGAAGATGTTCTCCTGATACTGGATGTGGCTGTACCCATTTGCATCATCACCAGCTCCAGCGTTGCCAATCAAATCCTTGTTGCTTCCATTTTTGTTTTGCTTCCTGCTGTCCTTAGTGCAAATGTTATGCTCATTCTCCTCAAAAGCTTTCCTTTTTAATGTGTTGACACAATTGCTTGTTGGATACACAGTACTTGGAGAATCTATATTATCAGAACTTTCATAATAAACTGAGTTTATACTGTTACCATTCTTACTGCCTTCAACACTTATATTAGAGATGGCTTCCATGGCGGGTGGAGCTTTCCCAGCCAGCAGGTATGCTATAAGTTGGCAATCTTTGAACAGATGATCCATGCTCATATGAGGATTGAAGTATGTGCATGTAGGTTGTGCTGCCTCAGTCTTTAGTGAGTACCTTGGTGCTTCAGGTGATTGTCTATCTTGGTTTTGAACGTTCTTTTTAGGTACTTTTGTTTTTTCTCGCACTCTGCATAGCACCCAATCATCCAGCTGCACCAACAAAAGGCAATATTTGTTTCACTCTTCTAATGATACGTGATAGAAAATATAATTGGACATTAACTTCTTTCTCGCCCGAGCCATAGAGTAGCATGATATCTTGTAGAAATATAGTTTGTAAACATTTATATATATATATATATATATACAGAGAGAGAGAGAGAGAGAGATTGTGTTGTCATCGGCATGATATACCCACTTACTCTCATGGACCCTTTAAACCTTGATGGCCTGATTACTGTGTCGAGCAACCTGTATTCATTCATGATCCAATCTGTTTTGGCCGACTTGGTTGGGCGACCAGTATAGAAGATGAGAGTTTTCTTGACTCCTATGCTCCTTGATTCCCCAGAAGCAAGTATAGGCTTGTCGGTTCCTGTTGCTTTCCAATAACCAGAAGCTGCTGCCCTGTTTGGTCTTCCACCATTTGGATATTTTCTATCTCTTGGACTGAAGAAATACCACTCATCTTCCCCAAATAAAGCCTTCTCTGCTGGGACAAAAAGAAAACCAAAAGCCATAAAACAAGGAAAACAGGATCTGCAGTCTTAAGTTTCAAGGAGTAAAATGAAACAAGTACACAAGAAAATGGTATAGAACGGACTGGGTAGCTCCCATGGATTATACTTGTACAGGTCTATATCGGCAATCACTGGTGCTGGAAGCGGAAGTGAAGTGATCTTGTTCTGCAGGTAATGAATTATGAGTTCTTCATCTGATGGGTGGAACCTAAAACCTGGAGGAAATTGAAAGGTTGAACTGGATTCTTTCTCCATTTGCAGGTCTTTTCTTCTGTCTTAGAAGAGTATGGAGAGAATAATCAGGGAACTCTGATAATATCGACCAATTTAGGAGTACCTTATGAGAGCACAGTGCCAGTGTTATATGGCAGAAATTCATGCAGATGTGGACGTGATTTAAGATAATAGACAGGAAAGAGCCAAATCAATTAGAGAGTGACCCATTTGGTTTTACTTGTTGGAGCTGACCTTAGTCTGCAAACCTCTTGGAAGTGTCAATAACTGCATCATGCATGAGGAAACCATTTGTTAATGCATATTTATGAGATCAACTTCAGGTTTATCCCTATTTTCCTATTTTCTTTTTCCCTATTTTTATCTGGTCAGGGCTCAGAGTTTTGTCGTTCTGGTAGCTTAGCCATAATATGGAGGGGGCTGAGCCTTCACCTTGTCATCATCCCAATTCTCACCATAGATTGGAAGACAAAAAGATGCAATCGAGGGAATTACTTTATCAATATATTGAAGATAAAGTATGCAATTACTTGTTCACGTGCCTCCATTTCATGGTTTATGGCTTGTTATTCTGACAATTAGGTTCAATCGTCTCAGCTGGTCATCATAGTTGAGAAGGGCATAGTGATACAGTTTTCTCCAAATGCAAAATCACATTTGCTTTTTAACAGGTAAGGCCTGAGAGTAACCCAAGCAATGGAAGTAGGCACTTGTTATGTTAAGCTATTGTACATACCAAGTAACTAAGAATTTTAGTGTACAGGTTCAGAAACAAAACTCCACTAATTCGATGGTTGTAAGTTGAAAGAAACTACTACATAAACAACTTCGAGCTTGAAGTTGTTAGCTATTAGTATCAAATTACCAAGATGAAGAACCTATCCCAGATGTTTGACATATATTGATTATTGATCAACGTATTTGAAAGCTCTCCATGCATCACATGCCTTATTTCCATTGAGAAAAGTAGAAAACAACGAGAACTATATGCATTGCTGGTGTGAACAGATGAAGACATTGGCGCATTTCCTAATTACATTGAATTGTTTGTCCTAATAAATGCATGAGAGATTCTCCTAAAATGTTATCGATTATTTTAAACCTGGATAGACGTCTAGATTATGACATGAAAAGTAAAAGATTCGAGCCATCCCTTTTGGTTTGGATATGATCAATGTATTTTGCAAGTAGGAGCTTCGCGCCGAAACTCTGTAGAGATGCTTTTTTTGGCTATATTCATCCTAGGACATTGTTCTCACCGAGGCAAGATATGGGGAGAATGCCACGCCGCTGGTTCATGAACATAGTAACGGCGAACAAACTTGACAGCAGATCCTTGGCTGCATAGGTTAATTTCCTTATTTGGAGTCTTGTAAGAATGACTTATGTGTCTTTTCCTCTGGCTTTGGTTCTGGACATATCTAAATGTGCATGGAGTTCATTGGTGTATGTTAACATGTCATTACAGTACCTCCGTATCCGCAGTCCCTGGAAAGAATGAGAAATGTGAGCTGCGTTGGCGATTTCTCAGGTTATTGACCATCTCAACTTACTTCTTTCTTTTGTTTGCAGGCTAGGTTTCTTCCGACCAACGTTATCGGTTAGCAATGGGAAATTGAAGCTCAATGAGAAGTGAGAACATTTGCAGGTTCGGCCTTGATAACTCAGTAGAATCAAACAAATCAATCCGTGAAGTAAGATGGAAATATGGGTGTAAGGAAGAGGAACAAACTATTACCACTCGGTCCATCACGCATAGAATCCCTCACACAAAAAAATTAGTGATAACATGACCAATGGACCAGGAAATGTTTGTAACCTCACCTGGATAAACTACATAATGTGATTTTATTGAGATGAGAAACCGTATCACGAGTCGGACCAATGACATGGTATACTGATCACAGGATCTAGAATACTCTATTCTTTTCTCAGGGTGCACAAACTGACTTTGGCATATTTTAGATAGAAACTAGAGATCTTTATCTTGGAGGCGTTTGGAAGAAAGTTCCTCGTGCAAGTTCCTCTAAATAAAATCAAAAAGTGGACGATGGTACCCAGGTCCTATGTCTTCCTTATTGGAGATAACAGGATAAGATCCAAAAAATAAAAGATTCAAAAATTGACACATTCGCGTTTTGAACCTTGTTAAAATCGAGGGAACCTTGTTTTCTTCCTGAAGAAATTGATGTTAGAATCCTCGAAGTTGGTGCTCCTGTCTCTTATGCATTGACTAACATGTGGGGGACCATTTTATCTCCTGTCTCTTATGCATTGACGAACCTGTGGTAGATGTTAGCTGGGCTCATATGAATCGAGTTCATGTTCTAATCTTCCCGCAAATGAATGAAAAGGTCTGGCCAGAAAATAGGGGGAGGATGGTAAGAGATCACGGCGGCTCAATAGTCAATCCCTAGCGATTCATGCTTCGCTTTTATGATTTGGGCCGTGTTCGGCCCAAGTAGGCCCAATCTCTGGCCAAGATACACACGGGCATTGGGTGTTCCAAAAGAGAAACAATACGCAATGCAAGGGAAGGGAACTAGTTGCCTGTCGCGGATCAGCGCTCGAACTCAGCTGATCCAAAGTTAGCTCACATAGGATGTGCCTATAGTTCGTGCTGAGTTTATTCATCAAGACGTGTCATATTGAGCCATCGAATTGGGTAAAATGAGGTGCAGGTCGTTTCATCCATATTTTTCTCTCAATGAAATATCTTTTACTAGAAAGTCATTCTTCGGTTTCATTAAAGAGGACCAGCGTTTTGCGTTGACTCTGGATAGAGGGTATCTCATGCGAGAAGGAATCAAACCTCTTTAATTCAAACAATACTATACAATCCCAAATTGAGTTGAAATTTAATCAATGATGAGACTCAAAAGTTACAAAATCAATATTGAACTATGCCGAAATCCAATCAACAACACGGCTTGAAGATTTTAAGATATAACATTGGAATTTAATTAAGGGTGAGGTATCAGAATAAAGACATATGCCAGAATCTAATCGACAATGCGAATATGAGAACTATAGCCAATGAAATTTAAAGTAAAGTGGAGGAAAAGTAAAGATAATTGAAAGATAACATTTTGTTTGATTTGTGTGGGCTCTCTTGTTTGATGATTGGTGGTATTTTGTAATGAAGGTGTCAAAACCACTCCTCGACTATGCTAACCAGCTGTGTTCCTCCATGTAACTTCCATTGGTCTCACCTATACTCCTTTATTCCCACAAGCTTCACTTGCCCACATTCTTGAATAACTCTCATTGTGTGTTGATGGTTTTATAGTTATCAATGATTGTTCTATGGCTGGGTCTTTGAATGGCAATTGCTCCCTCTACAATGTGCACTCCTTATGCCAAATCATCTTGATTTGAAATCCTTTTAATGAAAATTCGCCGCTAGTGCCCATATAGGTGGCCACCAACCGTCTATTATCATATTTCAACAACTGGACACTTAGTAGTAAAGAACAGTGTCATTGATCACCATGCTTCAAATGTCAACGGCTCAATATGTACAAGATAATTGTCATGTGTTATGCACGTGACTTCTTCTTATCACTACTCAGATGCCACATATTTCTCACTCTCATGCAAAGCATGTGCATATCACACCTAGGTCTCATTTGGTATCATGAGCTAAGCAAACAATGAAAATTTTGGATAGATGGACGACCACTCTTGATTGACAGCTAGACTCATCAAAGAGATTGAAAGCATGAGGCAATGGTAAGATATTATTTGGGGAAGTACCATTGAAATTCAATACCTTTATAATGAGGAAATTTGAGAGAAGGTCCACCATTTGAACCCGTTGACATTTCTAGTTAGATCCACATTCATTCAAAAACTCAAGTCATTGAGTAATGGACCAACCTAGACATTGTCCATCGGTTCTTTTAGCATTAGACATCCCACTCGAGGCTTTTTTTTCTTTCGCACCTCGCAATGGATGTTACGGTAGAAATTCCACACGCTTTTTGCACTTTTATGATGTTTTACATCCATGTCCTACTTTTCAAAACCTCCTTCCGACCCACCAATCAAATGTCGTGCGTCTATCAACCCTTTCACATTTATAGATCCTTTTCTTCGCATTAACTAGTGTTAAGGTCTGGGGCATCTTTAACACCCGAGAAAGGTGTTGACCCTGTCAGAGGACTGAACCTTCTCTCTTGTATAATGTGACTAAAACCATAGTGCTTAACACCCATTTCCCTGATGTAGAAGTAGCCCTTTCGATACGATTTGTTCATTACTCATCGTGCTTCCGGCTCTCGTCCATTGGAATGGAAGCAAAGTCAAAAGGACTGGGCCCATCCAAGAAACTCCCAAGTAGGAACCTTCCCATCTTGGACCCTCTCTCTCTCTCTCTCTTTCTCTCCCTGCGTCCATGGGACGTTACAATCCTTTGATTGGCCAGATTTCAGATGGACCCACCAATCCCATCCTGTCTTCGCGAATCTGGTGAATCTAATGGGGCTGTATGATGATACTTGACAAGTATCAAGTCCTCCTGCTGTGTGGTTCACCAGATGCAACTCGCCTTATGAGCATCGATAAGCTCATGTCAAAACCTCGGAACCGGGCTTTGCGCTTGTCATCAAGTCCGTCAAGCACGCTTTAAGACTCATGCCCATCATCCTAAACTCGCACATTCCCTTGGAAAAACTCAGCAAGGGACAAGCAGGACGACATCGGCCGTTTCTAGAATTCTAGACCGAAAGACAGCGGGACAGAATTTGACGAACGGGTGCGATATTTCTCCATTGGAGGCCCTCCCCCATGCTCTGTTTCGTAAGCGTGTTCATTGACTGGTGGCGACTGCAGGCGAGCGGGACCCTCGGCGTCCCCACGCTGTCGGACCTAATCTCCCAGTTTAACGAGCCAGGTCTCACGGACGGCACACGAGTCACGGTGGGAATCTGTGGATCCTTGATGATGTGCAATTATTTGACACGGACTCCTGATCGAATATTGCCCCTTTTCTTTTGGAAATTTTCCATTTTACCATGATGAGTGACTGTAAAGGATGACAGCTTTTGTTCATCGCCCTTGTCACCATCTATCTTCCCACTCTCGCTCGGCCTTTTAGGAATCCCACGTCCCGAACCCCTGATTCGACCCTTTTCAGCCTTTTTTCAGATTTCGCGGGGAACTTTCCCCTGCCTTTGATGCGTGTCGTTATTGCCCCCTAGCAAAATCCCGTTTCCAGGAAAAAAAAAAAAAATTTCCCCCTTGCGACGTACGATGATGATGATGATGAAAAAGAGAGCGAAAGTTCGTAGACGGACGTATCGCGGGGAGACCGGTTTGGGCATCTCTGCTTTAGCCACGATGGACTGATGTTGCTAGACGTGGCAGTGGAACTTGCCTTTCGGGGCAAGTTCTCTTCATGTGAAGAGCAGTAGGGGTAAAAGATAGGCGGTGAATTGTGCAGTCTACATGTCTGATCTTTATCACCCAAAAACAACGTATCAATCAGACCATGTCTTGCACGTCCCTTTCATCGTTTCTTCTTACTTCCCACATGGGAAAGAAAGAGAGAGGGAGAGAGGGAGAGAGAAAGAGAGGGGTCCAGCTAAGTCTACGGCTGACCGACTTTGACAAGAGCCGTGCAAGATAAGGAGAGCATGAGAGAGAGAGAGAGAGGGAGAGGGAGAGAGAACCAAACTCCATGGTTGCTAGCTTTTACACTTCTCTTATAATAAGAGTGATGACTCAGATGTGAAATCTGCAGCAAGAGCCTGATTGAACTGGTAGAGTAGGAACCTAACGGGTTCATTGATTTCAGGGACTAGAAATTGGTCTGTCTCCCTCACTTCACTCTTTTCAAGTTCTCTTAGATTAGCATTTTTGTAGATTTTGAGGTTCGTTTCTAACTTCTACAAAAGACCACCCAGTTACGAATATCAGTGCAGAAGATGTCTGGAAATGGGCTTTTTTCAGTCAGAGATCCTGTTCAAGAACCCAAGCCTAATCCAATCAATAAAAGGAGAAACTTGCCAGGAACACCAGGCAAGTTTGAACTCTCTTCGCAGACAGCTTTTCGAGTTTCGAATGAAGCTCCCTTTTTTATCTTACCGTGGACTTATCTTTCTAACGTTTGAGCAGATCCAGATGCTGAAGTGGTTGCTCTATCCCCAAAGTCTCTGATGGCCACCCACCGCTTCGTATGCGACATATGCAAGAAAGGTTTTCAAAGGGACCAGAACCTGCAGCTTCACAGGAGAGGACACAACCTTCCATGGAAGCTGAAGCGAAGGACCAAAGACAGAGACCAGCCAAGAAAGAGAGTTTACATATGCCCGGAGACAACCTGCGTCCACCATGACCCATCAAGAGCTCTTGGGGACCTCACGGGGGTGAAGAAGCACTACAGCAGAAAGCACGGTGAGAAGAAGTGGAAGTGCGAGAGGTGCACCAAGAAATATGCAGTCAAGTCAGATTGGAAGGCTCACAGCAAGATTTGTGGGACTAGAGAGTATAAATGCGATTGCGGCACCGTCTTCTCCAGGTAAATTTTTCGCTTTGTCTTATTTCATTCACTTGCTTTGGACTCGCACACGTATAATTCAGCTTTCTATATAGCACTGAAGTGATTGGGTTGGTTGAGGGAAATAAATGAACACACTAGGTGCTTTCATTGTTTTCATTGATTGCAACAGGGGCTCTGTCATTCCTATTAATACTGAATATAATTGAGACGATTTTGATTGTTAAGATCATGCATCATCATGATACAGGAAAGACAGCTTCATCACCCACAGAGCCTTCTGTGATGCTCTAGCTGAAGAGAGCACAAAATTCAATCCCTCAAACTTCAGAAATACGCCAACACTGGCTCCTCCTCCATCAGCTGCGACAATCCCTGATAATTTCAGAATACTCGGCCCGGAATTTGCTAATCCCCATCTTAACAGCTGCGGATTTTCCGGTTCATCTTCCAGTGCATTCTTAGCTTCAGTTTTCGGCAGCAACCGACCAGAATTTGTTCCTACCGTACCGATGAGTATTTTCGGGTCGCCGAGCGCGTCCTTCCTTGGGTCTGGGGCATCCGTCTTGGAGTTGCCTCAGTGTGTGAAGGAGGAAGAAGAGAGCAAGAGTTCGATATCTGATGCAGTGAGTTCTTTGTATGGTTCAAGCGATCAGAATCATCCGCAACAACAAAGCCAAGGTCTCATGTCAGCCACTGCACTCTTGCAGAAAGCAGCCATGTTGGGAGCTACCATGGCCAATCCACCACTCCTCAATGACATGGGTCTCGGACTAATGAGCTCATCGTCATCTTATTTTCCCAACACTACAAATTTCTGCTCCCTTTCTCAGAACTTGAATGAGTCACTACTGAGTTCATTGTCCTCTACAGTCACTTGCTCTCCTGGAGGAGATCATGTGCTGGTGTTTGGCGATTCGGACTCGAGCTCACCGACAGCCGACACTGAGAACACGCTGAGTAACATGGTGATGCAAGCCAATGGGAATGTGAGCCGACCGAGAGTCGTTCAAGGGAAGCTGAATCATGCATTGGTCGAAGGCAATTTGACAAGGGATTTTCTTGGTGTTGGAGGCAAACCAAGAGCACACGTCAACCAGCAGGGGCTAGCAGATTTTGCTTCACTGGGTTCGTTGTCCGCGGATTTGAGCCCAGTACACTTCACTTAGCTATGCTAATATAAGTTATATCTTGTTCTAGAAATCTTTCATGTACTAATAGAATTCATGAAAGAAGCTATTTCATGCTTAAACATATCATGGGAAGGTAGAATGGTGAAAGCTTAAAGCTTCAACCAAACCTGTCTTTAGCTAGTTCGCGCAAGTGGCAGCCCGAGTACATTGAAACGACTCGTCACTGAGCATTAGGTTTAACAATCGAGAGGACGAAGGCGAGAATGGGAGATGCTTCGATTTCTTTATGTAATCAAAGCTCAAGCAAGTTTATATTTGAGTCACCCACTTGAATTTTGACTCGCGTCTTATCAATGCATGAGGTTAATGAGATATTTTGTGAGTACATTTATCTATTTAAACGAGCTATTGCGTTGTCAATAGGAGTAAAAAAAATATGGAAAACTTTCCATCCAGGGAATTAGAAAGAAAACGCAAAGGGACTTTAGCGACCGGAGTCATCTCTCTATGCATGAACAAGTGTGAAATGTTTTACTTTTTTGCATTGAATGTCGACATCTTTTCACACATAACATCACTCCACTAGCAAAATTGTCAAGTGGTGCCGTGACTAATTGGAAGGGGATCTTCACATGCTTCCGACACGCTTCTTCCCCAATTCTCACTTACTAGATCGTCCTTCGATCACACGTAATTTCCAGAAAGACCGCAGCCTTAATTGACTAAAGTCTCCCCATAGAGTAAACTCTTGATTAGATGGATGGATGGATACGGCGGACCTTGCAAGCTATTCTATATCAATCATTGGGGCAAGCCACACCACGGTTTCTAGGAACTCGATGTAGTCATATTGTATTATCGATGTCTTTGATTCCTTAAATAGACCGGCAGGCAATCTATCACGCCAACAAATCCAAGGCCGTAGTGGATGGAGCAGGATAAGTATGCCGTTTGGAAGGAGATGGCGCCATGTACGTCGTTTTCGAAATACTACTGGTACACGACACGAGCTATCCCGTTGGTCAACCATCAAATTGACAAACGATTCCTACTTCTCATGAGCTTTTGCACTCTTGTGAGTGTGTTATGGACTTCGTACGGAAGAGGTCTAATTCAAACTCTCCATTTTTTAAGGATGGTATTGATAAGATAATTAGAGAGAAATGAACATGGGATTGGTGTCATGATGGGCTTGTAGAGTCTCAAGGCTTATGATGTCGAAACAGAGAGTTCCAAATGGAGCTTTATAAGCTCTTCTCGGGTATGCGTGGATCGCTGATTTTTGTCATAATTTGGAGAATACATGACCGAACTCAAAGGCCCAGGCAAGGTAAAGGCCCAAACAAATGCACAAGCTGAATGCACTCGGACTTCTTCTTTACTGATGGCTTGATCGTTGCGTACTCCTCCTCGTTGGAATGATATTGTGATCTCTATGACCCCTTCTTTGTAGCCAGTCATCAGACAATTTAAGCATCTCATCAATGGATGTTATGTGTTTCTTTTCACTTGCTGACAGATTAAACTTCTTAAAATCCATCCCTTAGCAGACACAAAACTGTGTGAAAGAGCTTTTGCTAAATATTTTCTCATGAGAATGCTTGTGCTGAATTCGTATGGTCCTCCATGGTTAGATGCATAAGAGAGGTTGATGTTGTCTGTTCTCCCCTGAATTTTGAGTGACCCATGAAGATGTAATGTTCCTTGAAGAGACTTGAATCCTTACGGTTTTTGAGAGTAAGTTGTGTTCATTCTTGTCCGAATGGTTCCTATGCTAATGCTGGTTAGCCGCCTATTTTGATGCTTACCAAAGCGAATGTATTGTTTTCTCAGTCACGTGCAAGGGCGACGGATGGCATTATGCAGTAACGAGTCATTGCTCCTTGCAATTAACATAATGGCTGTTAGGTGCATTAATGCTTTCATATCATGGTGATGGAGGAAGCAAACTGAAGAAGAAGAAGATCAATTTCACAATCCAGGAACATACAGCACTTCCTCAGCAATAATACAACAGATAAGTACATGAAAACTGAAAGCAGTGAACACGGGGAAGGGAAGGAAAAGGAAAGGAAAATGAACAGACTCTTGACTCTCTTTTTTTCTCTTTTTCTCGCATCACTGGCGTGTTCTACCATCGGGACTCGAATTTATTTCAAATCACTGACCACATCTCTCACTGCCCTCTAACCAAATTCACCAAATAATAGCTCATAGGAGAACCCAAAAGTGACCCCCACCTCGGTGTTTCAAGCTGATCATTCTCGTGATGTCCCAAATGTTCCTCGTCACGAGTAGAATGTCCCAACAACACTCAATCCAATGAACACCATCATTCCAGGGACCATCAATTTCCCTTCACCAGATGTGTCCACTGGGACGTTGTCGGCTACCGGGCTCGATGCCAAGGCCGGCTTCTTCTTTGGCTTTGCTGGGGCAGGCGCCGGCGCAGGTGGCTTTGGGCCGAATATGCTCATTGGAAGCAGAACCTTGTCGACGCTATACACAGCCAACTGGCCGTCGTTATATACTGTTTGGGTCACTGTTGCATTGGTGACACCAGTCGATATGTTCACACTGCTACCGGATGTAGTCAAAGTCAGTGGGAACTCGAACTTCCCGCTCCCACCTGCTTGTGTCCTCAGCGGATTGCTGACTGTTTGGAATTGGGGCACAGCCAAGTATGTCGGGACTACATGGAACTGCACGAGCTCAACCTGCTCCTCAGACGAGAGCTGGTTCAAAGTCCCAGACTTGAGGCCCGAGAAGGCATTGTCGTTCGGGGCGAAGATGGTTAGGCCATTGTTCGAGTTGTTAAGTTGCGCATTGATCTGTTTGTCGACTGAGGTGGCCCTCATGAGCTTGAGCAGCACCGTAAATTGGCTTGCCTTCCTGAGGACCTTCGTGATGTCAGTTGGGCCTGCAGGAGCTGGGCCTAAGACAGGAGGAGCCGGGCCTAAGGCAGGCGTAGCAGGTGCAGCCGGGGCTACCGCAGGCGTAGCTGGGGCGGCCGCAGGCTGAGCCAAGGTGGTTGAGCATTGGAAGAGCAGGACCAGTAGGAGCAGAAACGACAGTCTCTTCATCATGTTTCTGGCTTTGCTCTTGGTGAGAGGGGAATTGTGAAGAAGTGGTACTTGAAGAAGGCTCTTGGTTGTGTGAGGGAAGAGGAGGGAGAGAGTGGCAATTTATTTGAAATCCGGGAAAGAGAGTGGTGATCATCAAAGTGGGAGAAAATGAAATTAGGTGAGAGGTTCCAATTTTTAGTTAGGGGAATTCAGTAGTTAGCACCTCAATGATAAGTGTTGTGCGAAAAGCAAAAACATGGATGAAATAAATGTGGGGAGAGAGAGAGAGAGAGCTGGGGGATCATTCACTGTTACAGCAACTAGTTTGCTTGAGAAAGCAGGAAAAATAGTAGAGGGAGATCAAATGGACATGGCACAAATCAGGCCATGCGTGATTGCTTGGGTTTCACTTTGTATTTATTTCTGGTACAAAATCAATTTGCTTGCCAACAAACTTAGGAGGGAAGCTTTTGCAGCTTCCTTCTCTTTTGCGAGGGAGATGAATCGAGATTCATGTTTGCTGCAGAAAATAGGGCCCAACACTCTCATCAACTTGATTAGGATTGAGTTGACTTCTGCATAGCAACTTTGGTTGTGCGAATTTCCCTTTCCTTTTTTCCCGAGTACCTTGTTATTCATTATTGAAAGGTGAAACATAAAGTGGGGTAATCCATACTTGCAAGCACCAAACATCCAATGGTTTTAGATATTTGCATTTGTCAGCTGTGATTGAAAAGAAAGAAAAGGCATCTGTTACCAATCAAACATTCGAGCTAAGGATTAAGACTAGCCAGTGCCATCCATCCGCTCTGTAAGGCATCGCTGGATCCATATTAAAGAGGAAACAGACATTTCACCTCACCACCATCAATCCTTGTTAGGTTTTCTAGATGTCTAGTTACAAACAAGGTGATTGCCTCTGCGGAACATAAATGAGAAATATCATCCACTTGAAAAACTGACATCTTCGCCACTTTAGTTCGAATGGACTAACTAAAATCTCAACCATATAGGATTTGTTATAATCTTCTCCTCAATGATTGAAATGTAAGTTCTTTCCATGTTTGCAGCAGAAAGCAGACTCTTTTATGCTATTGAAAATGATCTTTCTCGCACGAACTGTTCGCTACACTCGAGCTCCCTTCATGTCGTGCTGTACATTAGAAGACTTGTTACAGCGGTTCTCTACAGTTCTGTGTCACTGCCGATGGCTTGTATAAGACACCTTTCGCCACGGTGGCCCAACAACTAATCTTCAACACCTGTCGTCTGGTTAATTTGATATTTACTCGTTACACATACGCACGCACACAGAGTGCGATAACATAAATGACAGTCATCAGTAAGATTCATAATCAATCATCCCAGCATGATCTGTCTATAACTATAACGACATTCGCCTTTCCATTTCTGATGGCTGGCAAACACGCGATGGTTTAATCATATTTGATCATAACCTGCTTCCTAAGCTAAAAAAACCAGAGCTTACAGCAGTGACAGCGTGAATCCAGATCGTAGGGATCTGGATATCCATTCTTAAAAACTATATTGCCAATATACAACTCTCCTCATTAGACTCTCCGGGTTTTCGTGAATAGATTTACATAGATTGATCTGAATATCTTTAGTATAACACAAAACAGATATAACATAGGCCGAGAATCAGATTAACTACAAAGTACTTGTCCATGACAGATTAATTACAAAACACCTAACTCCCCAGAAGAAGCTACCCCACCATCTATGTTAGCAGGGCATGAGACTATTTGCTGAAAAAATTTCCAGAAGTATAAGCATTTCTCTTCTCCAATGTAACATGCGAAAAAATTCGCCCATACAGACATCATCTGCAGCTAAATGTAAGTGCCCATTTTGCTGGCTCTGTTCTGCTATAGCAGGAAAAGAACCAAATCACAGTATAAGATGCTCATACAAATTGAAGCCCCTCAATCGACAAAAGTTACAGCTTCTTGACCTAAGATTAGTATCATATTCATGTCTCTTCTGGTTTCCTCTCTGCCAATGCATCTTCTGCTTTCATTTTCTCTGGAACGAAATCTAGCACACAACCAAATGTCATTGAATAGGTCATACCGTCATTGGACATACAAACGATAAATACAAAAATTTCATGATTTAACCAGATGTATTGATATGGGTATGAAAACAAGTACCTGAAAGAAAGTCATATCTCTTCCACTTGCAAACAAGTGATGCTGAAGGGTGGGGGGAAGGCGCACAAGAAATAATCAGCATAACTAAGAAAGGTTAATGCCTAATCTCCATATGTCAAACAACGAAATTCAGCCTACAGCGACTTTCATCATTTAAGTGTCATAAGTAGAGTAGTGCTCAAATATGTTAAATCACAACAAAGATGATCAAAATAAAACTTCAGTAAGGCATCAAGTTCATCCAAGCAAGTGCACCAGATGATAACTTCGCATAGTTATTCCACACTGGAATGTATTTTAAAGTTTTCCATGTTCAGGTTGGAAATCCCCATTCAATCTCTCCGTAAGCAAGGAAAATCTACACAAATAAATATCGCCATTCTAAGTTGGAAGAATTCCACAAGGACTAAGGGTAAACAAAATGCGGATGAGGCAATTCAGAGCTGTGGACTATTAAGCTAGGACATTTTCCAGTTTCAACAGGAAAATCAGATGACACAGCTCCTTTTCCAGGGAAGAAATAGGTTTCATGAGCCAAATAATAGTGATAATTTACTCATAACACTTTGTCAAACCAAAGCCGAGAGCCTCCCCACCCTCAATCCTCACAAGTTTTTGCAAAGAAACTTCCAAGTGTAATTACTTCAGAAATCACTTCTAAAACAACAGAAAACCATTATTGAAATTCAAAAAGCCAGAGACTCCACAACATTTTACAGCTTCACTAAGTAAATGAAGGTGGAATGGAAGATAACTCAATGTCAAACCTTACGATGTGAAACTCGGTATACAATAACATCAAGCATTCAATTTTTTTTTGCAGGAGTTGCAGTTCAAATGAAAACGAGACAGAAACTTACACAGGTGGTTATACTTGAAAGATTTTCTACTATCGCGAGCAGCAGCTAAGGCATACGCGTCTTCACAAAGCTGCTCAATAAACTTTTCCTGCAACAGTCCCAAGAGCTGGATGAGAATCAGAAGCAGAACACATGATTCGTCACTCACAAAACAAGTATGTATACATCAAACCATCGATGTACTCAAGCTAGGACTGGAGTGACTAGTGATTCCCAGGGTTTAGCAAGACTATGGAAAATGCTGCAACAACAGGACTAGGATTCCCAACAAAGCCAGAGCTCACGCAAGCATACCGTGGCTTTGTTGATGACGAAATAAGCCTCGGAATTGATGCGCAAGTCGGATTCTTCGCTCTTCGCGATCGTCCTGATCCTGTTCATCGGAAAGATGCAGAGCTTCGAATCGTCCCTGCTCTCGTCCCCGTCCTCTCGCTCCTGGCGCTTCCGCTTCTTCTGAACCGCCGCCGAGCCCGCGGCGACTTCTTCGCGCACCTTCGCGCTCCGATCTCCCTTCGGCTCCCGCTCCCCTCCTCCTCCTCCTCCTTGCGACTCGGCGCTCGAGGACGGCACGACCAGCGCCTCGGGTTCCCGCGCCGCGGCGGCGCCATTGCTCTTGCTCGATCCACGCCCCTCCCCGCTCGCCCCGCCTTCCTCCCGCTTCCGACGCCTCCGCTTCTTCGCGCCCGCCGGATCACCGCCGCGCTCGCGCGCCTTCGGGCTCCGGCTTCGCTTCGATTCGGGCTCCCGCGCTTGCGATTCGGTGCTGGAGGACGGGACGACTAGGACCTCGGTTCCGGGAGGAGGCGGCGCGACGCCGTTGCTCTTGCCGGCTTTAGGCGGCGGCGGAGGCGGCTGCTTGTTCTTGACGGCGGGGGCGGCGTCGGCGCCGCTCTTCTTGCTCGGCGTCTTGGAGCTTCCCGCTCTCTCCCGCGATTTGGCCTCTGTCATCGTCCGACGTTGCATGAATTTGGCGCCGATTCTTTTTTTTCGCAGAGCGATCGGATGACTCGGGGGAGATTAGGGCACAACTGTAATTTGGGGATTCATTTGATTATGGGCCGTTTGGGCCCGCCTCGCTTAGGTGAGGCTTTTGAGACTACTTCTTGTCTGGCTTTTTCTGGCACTCTCGTTGTTTGATCGGTACACGAAATCAAATTTTTAGAGTTGATGCCACGAAAATTTTCAAATCGATACACCTTCCGCAAGGGTACCACGATCTAATTTTTTAATCATAAAAAATTCCTGAATTGATATATCTATCATAAATTTACCCTCCATTATTTTTCCAAAAATTTTACTACTAAATTATTTAATAAGGTGACACGTGGCAGTTGAAAAATATATCATATTGGGATTTACATTCAATTTGTCAACTTGTGATTTTCTTGGCATTAATTTGACTTAACAGAAATGATGAAGGGTAAATTTGTCGGTCATGAACCAATTTAGAGTTTTTTGTGGTTAAAAAATTAGTTTTGGATAAATTTTTCACATGTATCCTAATGAAAAGATTTTTTTTTGTATTAATCTCTGCTCACGTTTGAGTAAGAAATGCTGCAAAGGCTGTTTTCACGGTAGGCAGAACTTCTACAACTTCGTTCAAGGCGCAAAGAACGTCCGCCTCTTTTTATCTTTTACAGTAGCAAGACTATTTCAACGAAACAGTTGTTACGGAAGCAGATCAGGCGATCCTTGGTTGGCTACTTGCTGTCGGCATCCCTGCTCTCGCGAAGGAAATTTCTTGGCAGTACCGAGAGACGCTGCAATGTTGAGGTATCTAGAGCATCTTTGAACATCGCACAACATTGATGCATAGGTTCACTATTGTGCAGTCTAATGTGTCCGTCTTTCTGTTTCATTCGTCATGTGTATCGTCGATTCAAGCAAATGTATCTCTTGCTTGCTTGCTGTTTGTGGGCGTGAAACCGAACTCGCAAAAGGTAGTTCTCTTCCTCTGTAACAGTATCATCACGAGGTTGCATATTTAGTTATATGTCCTAAACATAGCTTTGATAAACACCATGTTCAGTTTGATTAAGTTTTATCGACCTTCGCGACTATTAAGCAAAATTAAGAGGAAAAAACAATTCATGAAGGGGCTATATTCAACTTGCAGAACAGACCAATTGATGATGCTTCGTCTACTGTACGGACACATAAAGGCTCAGGTACTTTCTTCCTGAGAAATTGCTGATACCAAATGAAAATAAGATTTAGCGGAACACGACATCATGGGCCAATTTGTCCCTTATTTTGTACACACACAAATCATTCAAGTACAAAGCAGAAGACTTCCCCCAAAACAAGATGCAAACACAGATGTCTTCTGTGATTAAAATGAGAAAAAAAAGGAACGAACTTTCTTTTTGTTATCAGCATAATTAGTACTGAGCAACACCCTCAACACTAGCATGCCCAGTTGGCCCCTTGAACCTGCAAACTTTGCAGACAGGTGACAATAGAGATGTTGTTTCGTACTTGTCTTCGCCGCCCATCATCGGCATGGGAACGCCCACCTTCACAGGGCTCACGTAGTTTGGCCTGTAAGTCTTGCCCAGAACTCCTTCAACCAGGTCCGACAGACTAGAGAACCGGAACTGTGTCTCCAAGTGAGCGAACGCATCGTCCTTCGGTATTTGATAGTTGTGAACCCGGTTCTCTTCTTCGCCGATTGGCCTAACCCTTACGTCCATTTCGAGCAATCCACTCACCGTCACCCTCACAGAGTTAGTATCATCAGTCCTTTCGACTATCACGGTCCTGTCCTCGCCTTCATGCCTCCACTCGGCCTCTCCGTCAGTGGGGACTTGGACCGCCTGGTTGTCCCAAATGACGTTGAGAGCATCTACATTGTCGTCCCAGTGCGAGACTCTCTTCGCTTGGACGACAAGGGTGTGCTTGTCAAAAATGACCGAGAGGGCTTGGACCCACGTGAAGTCACGCGCCCGTCCCTTAGGGCGAGTCCCGATGAAGTGGGCATTGATGTGGAGGTTGTCATCAGAGACGAGCGCAAAGTTCCCTCCAGTTGCCCCGTGGAAGTAGAACATTACGCCGTCGCCGCCGACAAACCGAGGGTCATAACAGAGAGAGCCATAGCCCTGGCAGTTGGCTCTTCTATCTGCACGAGCAAGAAGAAGAGGTGAATATCAATACGTGAGCCTGTTCAAACTTTTTGAGAGGAACGGTTGTGTCAAAATCGATGTCGAGGATTCATTGATCATGTCTGCATAAATCTCGCCAAGACGAGAAAGACAACTATCGTGCTTGTGTTTTTCGAAGTAGCAATTAGAAAACAGCTTAAGATGTAGGACTGTTGTATCGGGAGTGTGAGAGAAGCATGCTTACATTTGCAAGTGGCTTCGCACTTGCTGCTGCTGCAGTCAATGAAGCAACCCTTTTGCTTCTTGTTCTTCTTGGGCTTCCTCTCCGGGCACTCGGTAGGGCAAGTGAGCCTCTTGAAGCGACACTTGCCGGACGCCAGACAAAAGGCTCGTTCATGGCCAGAAGGCGTTTTATTTAGCATCACGTACTTGGTCGAATTGGGGTCAGGTTGTGTGGTCGCCCCTCGGACCATGGATGCCCCCAGCAAGACCAGAACCACAAGGATAGCCATCAAGATCAATGGCTTTCCTCCCTCCATTGTCTTCGAGATGCAATCGCAGCCCGAAGATGCTTCTCTCAATCTGTTTTCCTCTGTTGATTATCAGATGCTTACAGCAGAAAATGATGGATATTCTTGGACGGATTAGAATGTTGAGAGAGGCCTCTTTATATGGAAACGCGAAAATGCCTAACTTAAACAAGGCCTTGGAGTTCGGCTTAATCCTTGTATTTCTTGCTTCGTAAACAAAATGTAGGTTTTGACTAAGAATCGTAGGCCATTCTTAACATATTTAATGAGTCTTATTATACATTTTGAAAGGGCTTAAAGCTTCTATTTGCTTGAATATGTAAGAGTTGACTGTGCCAGTTGTAAAACTATTTGCAATACTTGAGCCTGCAGCAAGCTTATCGACCTCGCCAACATATGCTCCACTTAATTGGTGTAATTATGGTAATTATCATAAGATTTACCGTGAGCTCATTATCCACGTTCTCCGAAGCAAAACCCATAAATTTTTAATCAAGGAGTTAGTTGCAAGCTGACAAGTTATAACTCAGCTTAGGACTCTAGTATTCAAGAAAATCCGAGTATTGAGTTCAATTTAACATTGTTCTCATGGCAATAATTCACTGAGAGGTAAACTTTTGCAAATCCTCTAATCCTAGCAAGGGTTACCGTAATTTACATTGATTCTTCTTGCTTAGGCTCATTCATAGTGAACTCCTTCATATATGAATAACCCCTAAGGAACTCTCGTGACTAGATATGATAGTTAGGACAAAGCATCAAGCTCGAGTTTTCAGACAAGTTTTCATCCTCGAGACCATGTATCAAAAACCCGCCCGGACTTACAGAATGTGACATGTCATGATGCTGAGGGTCAGGTCCATGTGGCCTATTGAATTCGTGAAAGAGTAGCTCAACCTGATGTAGGAACCTAAACACTACTCAAGGTAAAGAGTTTTCCATTTTCTAGGCGTAGCCACGTTTTCAGCTTGAAAGATGGCTTTCCCTGAGGAGATATGAACAAGATCCAGCTTATCATATCCGAATAAAATAAGCGAAGAAGAAGAAAAGATAAGGGAGTTCGTGCTCTTCGGAAAACTTAAACTCCACTTATATATTCCTCAGCAGACCCTCCGTTTCGTTTCTGCTACGCACGGGCCATGTGGCTTGAACTTCGAGCCCCCTTAAATTTGCGTTGGATCCTCTGGTCTCACAAACTGATGATTCACGTAATTCTGAGCTGCTAAATCTGATGTTAATGAAAATCTCAAGTCGTTACTAAGGCACTTGTTTCTTTTTTCATGCATTTACGATGGATTCAACAGAAGGAATGCCTCGTGTGAACCAAGGTAAAGTCGAACGCATGCTTCTTGTGATCACACTTTGATTGCAATTGTTACCGTCATCGTACAAAATGGGACACTATGCCCATTTCAAAAGCTTCCGAGTTCAACTTCTATTCTTTGATAGCCGGAAAATAGTAAATGGTTTTTTATTTCTGCGGGAGGCAACTCCCGCCTAGCATTGACCAAGCAATCTTGGAAGAACCGACGGACCTTAATTGCTGGAGCAGAAAGCCATGTCCTTTAACGGGAAAGGTCAAGTCCTGCTATTACAGAATTTAATAATGGTCATCACGCTTAAATGAATTTCTGCGTACGGCAACAAACAACGAAAGCCTTAGCTATAATGTAAAATGTACGTGGAACAAACGCGTTTTAGGGGTTGCTTACATCGGCCGCAAAGGTTGCTCAGTCCACAGGCCAAAAAATGCCCCAACATTTTACCCAAGGGACAGCCTTAACTAGCCAAGTTGATCAACAGAACTACAATGGACGCCACTCCAATAAAGTTTAAGTGCTTTAAAAATGGATACCCACACGGTTAACCCGCAGAATTAGTAAAGCTTCATCAACTTATTCTTTTACAACCGGGACATCAACGTAACCAAATTTTGAAGCAACATTATATACACGTTCAGCACGCAGGAGGAAACATTAAAGCTGGACCGAAAAACTAAGACCTGAGGAGAGGTCGAGCATCATAAAGTCACCTATAAGTGAAACCAATTTGACTGTGAAAAGAATGTTCCCGGGTCAACGAGATGAAAGTGAAATACTATTGGAATATGGGAAGATCGTTCTTTGGCTGTTGGTCAAAAGTCAAGTCACCTCCTTCGACCGCCACAATGCTGTTTGAGGCTCCTCCTTCGATTTCGCTTGCCATTTTAAGGAAGTACCTATGCCTGCACAAGCACGTTTAATTAAAGAGATGCAAGGAGAAGAGACATTCATGTAGATAAATAAGTTACCATCGTGAGTCTGCTGTCAACTCTGGATGGAAGGCAGTCCCAAGCAAGTTCCCTTGCCTGACAGCTACAATTACTTTCTTTTCAGATCCTTTGTTCTCCTAAATGTCACAGCAACAAAGAAAGGTTCAGAAGGAGATAAATTACAGGAATGATATATGGAACCCATTCTAGCGATATCCACTTTACTGGGGGGGGAGAGAGAGAGAGAGAGAGAGAGAGATTGGCATCTTGATACCCCCAGTAACGGGAAAAATAAATTCTAAGGAATCAAAAGAATTGAAAACTTGGACCTATGTCCAATGGATCACCTACTAAGGAAAAGTATTTCATTGAACAATGCAAAAATCTGGTGTATCAACCAATTGAAGAGCAAGATTCAGGCAATTAGTATTCCGACTAACTTCCATAAATGTATACTCCAAACAGGAAAACAAGAACAAAAGAGCTCGAATAATTCATCTCCAAAAAAAACCAATGATGGTGCAACAATAACTTCCACATCAAGAGGAACAAACAACATTAAATAAAGGTCATAGAAGAAAACTTCCACAAAAATAACTAAAATGCTTGCAGGAAATGTATGATGAGCAATCCACAGTAGTTGGCATCTCCACTTACGTTGGGAAAGAATATGTATTAAACAAGATAAAAGCATATTCAATTCAATGCAACTTTTTAAAGGCCCCTTCGCCGTCACTTCCCTGAGCCTCAACATTGTTGAACCAGGATACAGCAAGCTCATAGTACAAGTTTATTAGCACTCTGACGATCTTGTAATCTTTACTTGATGAGCTGCTTATCCTAGAAGCCAACAAGATGAAGCTGCCTTGTGCCTCCCTTATGCCCTTATGACAGGGCCTGGAGGGAGACAAGGATGCATGGCCAAAACTGAGTATGGCAACTCTGTAATTTGATCTAATGGCTACCAGATCATATCAAAGCAACTTTCTCTTGCATCAAGGCCACTCCCTCAAAACCTCAAGATGACAATGAGCAAAAGAAAAGTACATGCTTGAGGTCGATATAATGCATAGTATCACAATGTTACTTCTAATCCAACTGAAATAAAGTGGGGGCAGTCACATAGATCAGCAGGCCCAAATGCTGAACTCAATTCACTGGAAACGGTAGCTAAGCATCCACAAGGAAAAACTGAAGACTAAACAGAATGTGCAATTTTTCAACCAAAAAAAAAAAAAAAAAAAAAAAAACAGAATGTGCAATTTGATTGTTGTCCTCAGAAATGATAGTTAATATCTAATGCTTCATTTTAATTCAATGCCACAAAGTTATTATCGCTTTTTAACATTTGTGCCTGACTCGATCAATTTAATTGTTCTAGAGCATTAGAAATGTAAAAGTCAACCAAATTATTGATACAAAAAGTGAAAAAATTCCTTAACATAAAACTGAACCTATACTTATTATAACTCCTTATATAGGAGACCTTTTGACAGTGACTGCCATTGACAACTTTTAGGTAAAACTATTCCATATCATACCCACTTTCCTGAGTATGGCCTAAAAAGTGTTGAACTTAGTACTAATCTAGAAAGTCAAATAAAAGAATCAAAATCAGTATTACTCTTGCTCCTCAATGTGAAACTGAATTCACACTTAATGGGGTTCTCACTGCAAATTATCCAATCCACTCACTGGAAAATTCACATGGCAACAAATTTCAGCCATTTGAACGAATAGAGCTGGTATGAGTAATGCAAGAGGACTGACAGGGAAATGACAACTCCAGTTGAATTAAACCCACATTTCTGTAATGGCAGCTACAAATTAAAATATGCAACTATAACACCACATCATTGCACTCAAAAGATGCAATATGGAGCAAACATACTCTTTATAGAAAAACCTAACAGATACTAATCATGTTTACGATTCAAAACCTTCAAAGAATTTGGAACCACTATCAAGTCAGAAGCATACCCATGCAAACCTAACCATGAGGATTTGACATATTCAAAAAACTAAATCTCACTATAAAACTTGTTATATAAGAGCAAGACATAGCAAATTATACCCAATGAACTTTCTTGAATAAAACAAATATTGTATGCCATACCTCTTGAGCTTCATCCATCAGTTGGTCAGATGGAACTGGATAGTCAGCAAGCACTTCAACTTCTGGCCCTACTTCAAGTACAGCAGGAGCTCGAATAAAAACTCCACGGAATGTATCAGGACCTCCTTCCTTTGATGCGAGCTCCGAAACTGAAAGATCTGCTTCAAAGCTCTGAATCTAAATATCAGGGGGGAAAAAAGAAGCGAGTCAATTCATACGTCATTGTGTATAAGCAACAACATGCTCACTCTTATGCAGGTTCAGATTTTGTGATATCATAAAAAACACTGGCATAAAAGTTACATATACTGGACACGAAGATAAAGTCGAGGTTCCCGCTCGCAATCTTGCATGTGATAGCAGAGAGAGCAACAATTATTTTCACCGAAACAGCTACAATGTGTCAGAAATAAAGTAGAGCAATATATTCAGAATCACGAGGGTATGCAGACCTGACTGCCAAAAAAGTTCCTGTGGACAGTGCAATGTAGGCCTCCAATAAGATCTTGTCCTCCTGCCTTTTGTCCTGTGAAAAACAAGTATCTTTTTTCAACCATCTGAACTTCATCGCCAGCATTCCTTACATTGCATACAGATAAAACAATGAATTTTGTAGCAGTGCAATCTTCAGGCCTACTATGAAGCTACAAGAGAAGACCCACCAGTTACTTTGTCAGCCAGGAATATCAGACCAGCGCATGTTCCCCAGACAGGATTTCCCATCTTAACAAACTCTCGAAGAGCCTGGGAACTGCAGAATTGAAGGACTTAGTTACAAATGACTGAACTTACAGTACCTTGCTGATAGCATTACTGTGGAAAAGTAAATTAACTCAGCAAAAGTCCATGAAATTGTACAGGGCACGCTGAAATGCTACCGAACATGCATGCAGCAAAGAAATCAGAGACAAGAAACCGATACTCTTGTCAATTCTCAGAAAACATTTCAGGAAAAGAGAAGAATCGCTGCATCCTACTCCACACAAAAAGTTACTTCAACAGAACTGGTCGTGAATTCACAAAGGTGGAGCACTTAGACTTGCTCCACCACCACTAAATTCGACGCAGCAACGACAGCTTACGACAAATGAGCACGTCTACATGGGGCGAGTCCTTCCAGGTTGTGGAATTCTCAGAAAGCACTGTCCAAAACAGACCGACCTCATCTCATCCTACTCCACCAAAAAAAAAAAAAAAAAAAAAAAACCGACACTACACTCACACCGCCCATCCTAAACCGACAACAGCACGGGCGCGTCTCCCATTTCCCAATCCCAATTCGACAACCACCGCGACGAACGGTTCATCGGAAAAAGGCGAGCGAGAGCACAAACCAGGTTATGGAAGTCGGCGAGCTTGGCCATGGTGGTGCTCTCCCCGCCGGGGATGATCAGCGAGCTGACGCCCTGCAGTTGCTCCGGCTTCCTTATCTCCACTCCCTTCACCCCGAGCCTCCGAAGCACTGGCAAACAGAAACAACAGACGGGACGTACGGATTCCGTCCGGTTACGAGCTCATTATGCAAAAAAAAACAGGCGACGGCCGGCAGGGAATGAGGCGGGGGGAGAAAAAACGTGCCTGCGATGTGTTCGTTGAAAGATCCCTGGAGAGCGAGGACGCCGACCGCCATCTTCCGCTTCGAGGGGGCGTCGGGCGGCGGCGGGGGCGTCGGGCGAGGGTGGGAGGACGAGCGGCCCCGTGAATTGTGCGCCAATGAAAGAGGAGGTACGAGCGAGCGAGAGAGCGAGAGAGAGAGACGTGGAGCGATTGAAATGTGGAGGCCTTTCGTTTCGTTTCGAAAAGCCGCCCTTTTCTTTTCTGTGCGCTTCGCTCTCTGTGGGTATTGGCCTTAATTGGCAAAATCTATGTGGACTATATTTAGACAATAGGCAAGTCTATACTAGCCATGTTTATGTGCCCACATTATGCATTTTCTTGCGTGTCTATACATGCGTGTTATTATCAGCTAATTGAATCGCGTGGACATTTTGCTGTTTACGCGTGCTACCGTGACATAGTATTGAAGCATGAGATTTTGTTTTCGAATTTTGGACAATACTACAAAAGACCCCCTAAACTTTGATCCTATATGCAATATCATCATTCTTGAACTTTAATTTGTGTAATGCGGTCCCTGAACTTTGGTCTAATATATGACGTTGTCCCTAGACCTAGATTAGGTCACATTATAAATGGTCCGATTCAAATTGATCAATTTAATTCGTTTATGACCCATTTATTTCTTGATCCAATCCATACCCGAAGGGACTCATTTAAGCAAATCTAGGAAAGCTTGTTTCTTATGATTTTTTTTAAAAATGATATTGTTAAAATGCTCTAGTGCGATACATATCTAGTGAATAATTTTGATAATATTTTTTTTTTAAATTTGAGGTTTCATTTGTATTTTCCAAGAATTAATTGTCTAGAAAAATAACAATATTTGCTAGTGTTTTCCTGAAATCTGAAAATAAATTCAAAAATATTTCTTGTCATCCTTTTAATATTCTTTATTTATTTTTTTAATTATATTTTTAATTATTTTCAACTTTCCTTTTTTTTTCTCCTTGCGATGACAACCATAAGTTAGCTTGAGCCTGGCCACAAGTTGGCGAGGCTCGAGTTTGCCCAATTTCAACTCAAGCTGAGCCAAGCCAACTTCAAGCAAGGCTTCACCTCGCTTGTTGGTCGCTAGTTGTTGCCATGGTCGACCACCAACTAAGGATGATGGGAGAAGGAAGAAGAAAGAAAAAAGAAAAATAATTTTGATTTTGATTTTTTTAAAAAAATATTTTCATAAGGTTGAAGAGGGAGAGAGAGAATGTGTGAGAGTTTAGTGAGTTCGCAATGGGCTTTAAACTCAACAAATTAAACCTAATTATTTATAGCCTTTAAATTTAAGATCAATTAAGGTAGGCTCTTCTTGAAGTAAACCATATATGACCAATTTATAGATTTAAGATCCATTTTGACAGGTTTATTAGTCTCTGAACTTTTCATTTGTTTAATATGATCACGGAATTATTTTTTGAGAAAAATCCCTATAATGTTTTGAAGGCAACGACTAATCAAAAGCTACAAATATATTTATTGGTTGAGTAAATTAGGTGAAAGACTCACAAGCTATTATGCATATGGTGTCCTAACATGATGGTATGAAGACAATGAGTGCACTACTCTATCAATGGTGAACAAGGCATTGAGCATAGAAATGTCTGTAAATTGGAGGTACCTACGTAGAAGGTAAACAAGCCTAGAATGGGGGTTCGGTAAAAGCTTGGAGGTAGCCATAATTGCCAAAATACTTGGCAGAAGTGTAGACCCATCAAATGGGTGAATCGGGTCAGGTCGAAAATGGGTCGACTCATATTTGACCCATTTAATCCATTTTGACCCATATTCATGTAGTGTAAATCAAGTGATCCATACCTGACCCAACCCTTACCCGACTCGACTCGTATTGCTAAAACCTATTAATATTCTAAGAAAACCCACTTTTACTATATGCTAATTGGATTAAAACTTCAAATTAAATTAAAAATAGTAAATAAAATAAAATAAAATAAAAAAGTTAAAAAAAAAAAAAAAAAACCTATAAATTGAAATATTTATAAAAAAAATTAGGTTATGCACATGCTTCTCTTATTTGAAGTGAACATACCATTGAATAACTAAAAGCGTAACATGAAAATTTTTTAACTAAACCTAAAAAAACTCATTTTTATGATTCTTTTATATAAAAAAAAAAAAAAAGGATTGTTAAAACATTTTTATGCAATACAAATTTTTTAACAATTTTTATGCCATAAAAATTTAATGGAAATTTTTTATAATTTTTTAAAATATTTTTAAAAAATCGAATTTTTATTTTTAAATATAATTTTTAATAATTTTTATTTTCTAAAAATATAATTTTTCTAACTTTATTTTTTTAAAATATAATTTTTTAATTTTTAATAATTATTTTCTCTTTTTTCTCTTTTTTTTTTTCTTTTTTTTTTTTTCTTCTTTGGCCGACCGCCGCCACGATGACGGTTGGCAACCGGCCACGAGGCAAGATTGAGCTCGCGGCGTCGAGCGGGGCTCGATCTCACCGATCCAGCGAGGCTTGAGGCCTCGCTCGACATCAGCGAGCTCGAGTCTCGCCAGTTGTTGGCAAGGCCGAGGTGTCGCCGGCGTCGGGTGAGGCTCGATCTCACCGATCTAGCGAGGTCGAGGCCTCGCCCGACGCCGGTGAGGCTCGAGCTCGCTAGCGTCAAGGGGGGCTCGGGCTCAAGCCTTGCCGGTCGTCGGCAACTGGCGAGCTCGAGCCTCGCCTAGCGTATCGGCTGGCTGCCGACTAAGAAAGGAAGAAAAGGAAAGAAAAAGAAAAGGAAAGAAATTGAAATATAAAAAATAATTAAAATTTTGATTTTTTATAAAGTTTAAAAAGGCCATGAGTTTAAAGTGGGTTTCCTAATAACCCATTTATACCCATTTCTTTTTGTGTTTTACTTTTTCAGACCAATTTCTGACTCATATTTAACTTTCACTTGACCCATATATGATCTATTTTGCTAACTCTAGGCAAAACCAAAAGATAGAAGCTCGAGTGAAGTTGGTAACTTTGACAATGTCGGAGGTATTCGAAGTATGAAGTAAAAGACCGAGGAGAACTAGATGGAACTTTATGGAGGTGAACAACTCCTGAAAAATGGGACACTAGACAAGGTGGACAATTTATATTATTTTGGATCATCGAGATGCCGAGGAAGATCAATGAATGGAAGCTCATGAATTGAATAAAAGCGGGCTTCTTGGATATATTCATGGATTGTTGGCGGAAGTAGTTGCCTATATAATCTGCGAAGAACATGTTTATAGTGTTTGTGCGATCCAGATAAGAAGACCTCAATATTTCTTCGACTTAACTTGCAAGTTAAAAGATTTAATAGCTAGTCATCAAGGAAGAATTTAATCAATCATCAATCTTTTGGTGACAATGATAATTTCCTAATATAAACAATCCTATTCGTGGAAGCAACAATATTACTAGCAACTTTGATTGTATAACTGACCAAATATCCGGTGATTTGATTGCTTATCTTCGACGGTAAATTGATCCTCTTGAAAATTATGTAATAACTAATTTAGAAATTGAATACTATACAAGAAGACCAAACTACACCAGAGAAATCATAACTACGAAATTGAGAAAGCTTTATACATTTATCCTCTCGTGGAGTTGTTGAGCAAGTTTGTATTTACGGAGAGCGTTTATCTTTTAAAGTGTATGAGTGTTATAACGGTGCTTTAAATTAGGCAGTGTGATCTATCAACTTAGGTATAAGCAACACAGCTACACTTGGAGTTGGATCTACTGAAGAATTACTAGTGGATTCCAACCTTATTGGTTGCTATTAGAATGACAGAGTGCAAATAGACTTTGTTTAAACTGAATTATTATAAAGATTTACGTGCATCTTATTCCATCTCTATATTAATTTCTATATCTATTTGATAGATGCAACACACTTGGTATAACCAATCTGTTTTTGCATATATTAGATTGTTCCTATGTATATCGACTTGATTATGTTTATTTCGAGAAAATATATCATATAACCTATTCAACTACTTTAGGTGATATCATTAGTTATAACGAACTATTGGCAAATATTCAATGCAATCGTTACGTTTGTGTCATTTTCATTAATCGAAGAATTAAATCAAATATTTACCAACAATTTAGTTACTATATTAAACAAATTAAAATTTTAAAAACAACATTACACTTTGAGCTAAATTTTAGAGATCACATCGTACAAATTAAAAATTTAAGGATGACATTTGAACCATTTGTCCTATTTTCCTATTTCAAATCTTTCCGAGCCTTATATTTCCACGGTCAAATCTTAGGCTAGCTTAGACTTCCAGTAATATTTAAATATTAAAATCACGCAGCCATACAACTTAAAGTTTATAAAATAGTCATAAGTGATTTCACAAGATTTTCGGGACCACCTATGATTAATCTCTCCTCTTTTTGGGGCAACCTACGATTAGCTCTCGTCTATTTCGAGCGGGTGCTGAAAACAGTTACTGCATGTTCGAGAGGGCTGACGCTAAGCCCTCATTGGTCCCCATACGATTCCACCTCGAACCCTTAAAAAATTCGAGAGCGAAAAACAACGCGAAAGCATAATTAGGTGGAATCTTTGGAGCCTTTTTGCAAAGCCAATGTCGATTGAATGGACTGGGTACCTCCAAAACCCCAATAATCAAATCCGTCAGACGTCGTCTTCATGTGCCCGCACGGACACGATGCTCCTACGTTAATAATTCTATAACTTAATCCCACGAATCTTAGCATTATACAACGACTGGCCAGATCATTCGAATTGAAGAATCTATTGCGAACATGATTTTGTCGCAACCAGATGGGCCGATGTTTTTCCAGTGAGACCGATCACCTAACGCCCGCCGGTCCCCTGCATAATACCTAGCTATAAGTCGATTCACGCGAACTTTTGTAATTCTTTAAGGTCAAGGTAAAAAAGGGTGTTGGAATGCTGAAGTTGCACGCCACCGCTCGAAAGAGATTGGGGGCGCAAAGTCAAAATTAATAACATTTTCTGACCCAAAAAGAGAATTAATGATGACTTAACTTCATTGCCAGGCGTAGAATTTGAAGTGGGGAAAAAAGAAAGGAAAAGTCATAATCAGGGGGCGAAAAGGAAATTTGGATTATGTGGGGCGGGGGGTACGATCGGCGGAAGCTTCTTGGTCGGACAACGCCCCGTGAGATCGTATTCAAGCTGGTCGGGACGTGCAAAAATGTCTCTATGTAACGGTTACTTCGTTGCTAAGCTTTACCCCCTTGGCGCGAGACGGAGACCTCTTCCGACCCGGGCCACGTGATGTCACCATCTAACTGTTGCGTGCTGGGTTAACTCATATTTTAGGTATTAGTCAACAAAACATCAACACCAGGAGATTGACAAATATTAATTTCGAGGAATTGCATTGGATGGGAATAAATCTTAAAGTTTCATGTAATTTATATTTAATTATTTTCATGACGATGAATATATTTTTCTTAATTTTTTAATTGATATAAACAATTAATACTTAAATTATTAATTTTTTGCGAATCAAATAGGTTTTTAAGGGCGTATTTCGTAATATTTCTGTTAAAAAATTATTCCCGGGAATAGAAATATTCCGAAGAACAATTTTTTAAATGGAAGAACGCGTTTGGTAAGAATCGTACAAAATTTATGTTCGAAATAGAAAAAAAAAAAACGAAATACGTTTGGTAAGTAAACTTATATAATTTTTTTTTTTTTTTTCTTATTTCTTTTTTTTTTTTTCTTTCTTCCTTTTGGCCGGTGGCCTCGCCCAGCCACGGCGAGGCTTGGCCTTGCCTTGGCTGGGTGAGGCTAGTTGGGGTCGCTCAACGATGACCCGGCCAGGCTGAGTCTCACCGGGGGCCGGCAACGTTCTAGTGAGGTCGCCGACCAAAAAAAAAGAAGAAAAAGTGTTTCTTGGAATTGTTCCCGAAAATAATAAACAAATTTTTTCTACTTTTTATTTCTGTTCCAAATCTATTCGGAAACAAAAGTGTAAATAAACGTATTTTCGTTCTTTTTTTATTTTTCAGAATAAAAGAACAAAAATTTGTGTTCCAGGGAATAGAAACAAATTTAAACAAATAACCCCTAAATGTCCCACTGATTAGATGTCACGAAAGCATGTATAATCCGCCCAATTGGAGCCCACTCGGGCCATACATACATACCCCCTACAAAATGGCAATTAGGTCGTTTTTTTTTTTTTTTTTTTTTTTTTAACGACGTGGCGCGGGCCGATCGAAATGAACGTCCGATCATAACGAAGAAAACCTCTGCCCATCGCTATTTATACATTCGTCCCTTCCCCCTCACCCTTTCTTCTCCCCACTTCCCTCCTTCCCCGGACGCGCTTTCGGTTACCTTCCAAGTTCCAATTTTGGCCCCCGGGATTTCCCTAATTTCTCATCCCGCCCCCTCGCAAAAACCTTACTTTTTCAACCCAATCGCGCACGCAGGACCTTCTTCGGAGGTCTCGCGGCGAATCTCCCCTCCCGATTCCCGTCGCTCCCTCCCGCCCCGGGCCGTATTTATTCACCGCGGCTTCGTGCTCGATTAGGGTTTCTGGATCTCCAGCCGATTCGCCTTTCGGAGGTTCCGCCGATTTCGCATCCCTTTCCGGAGGCCTTGCGCCTTCGTGCGCCGAATCGCCCGGTGCCGCCGTCGGGCTGTTCGTATCGCCGAGCGCTTCGTAATGCTCGTTTCCTGATAAGTTCCGGCGCCGGCGCATCGTCTCCTTCGGCAGATTATACGAAAGGTGAGGTTTTTTTTTTTTTTTGGATTTCCGAAGCGTGGCTATGGGGCCGCGTGTTGGACGTGTTTCGGTTCGATTGCCCCGGAGGGTATTGTCTGGGAGTTCTATGCGAGCGTGTCGCTTTCGCATTTCCTGTTTATGAATTTCGTCAACTGGGCAGGTTGCTTCTGCGTTATCTTGTGTTATTTTTAATTGCATTATTGTTGTTTTTCTTTTCTTGTCGGGAAGGGGTCAAGAAATTCCATTGCTTTTGCGAGGTGGTGGATTCAGCTCTCTCTCTTTCTCTCTCTCGACAAGGTCTTATAAACTGGAGCTGTCGCTATGTTGGTTCTCGGTAGATTCAGCTGCTGCAGCAACGTAATTAGCTGTTTCGTTCATTTGTCTGAATGGCATCCGTTGGAATAGCAGAGCTGCTTGGGGCTTGAAAGCCCTGTCCTCTCCTGTGTACACCAGGTGTGTGTGTGAAAGTCGATTTTTTGTTCACTTGTGGAACGTCGACGCACCTCGGGCGATTGATTTTGTGAATATTTCGTGAGGAAGCTTCAGAACTACAGTGTTAATTTTGTTCTGGAGTGAGGATTTTGCTACCGAGTGCACTTCGTGGCGACAATCAAGCCAAGAGTTTTGTTTCTGTGCGCGTCGTTATCATTAGGCATCCCTTTCTTTTGGCTTAGGAGAGGATATCAAGGGTGTGCATTTTTTGCAGGTTTTTGGACTTTTTGTTTATCTTGAAGCTGAAAGTTGCAGTGTATAACTATAGTTTCCAAATTTCTCATGTTCAACAAAGGGTATCCTATTGCAAGATTCATGGGCTGCTGTAGTTGCTTTGGATTCTCCCGGAAGCCCAAAAGAACCTCGAGGCCCGTTTCTGGATTGAATAATCATCCTTCTCAGGAGTGTCTGTTGGATGAAGACATGGAAGATGAGCATGAGGATGATCGTTCATACAATGGTGAGGTCACGGATAGTGCTCATGAAGATGATGACAGTGAATTGCGGAGACGTGCCCAACGTTCGGAAGATATACTGAGGTTTAGAGAAGAAAATGGCATGATTTGCAGGCAATATCCTGTAAAAGAAACCCACAAAGTGTTCCGTACAGAGGTAAATATCGAGGAATTGTGAAACTCTTCCTTGGCCACATTCATGGGAGTATGCTGCAGTTGTTTCTTGAGAGATCATAAATGGATATCTTGTTGTCAGGGAAATTATTGTTGCGTGTGCTCTTAATTTGCGTGATCTTTTTCTATCCAAACGTTGTCTTAAGAGTTGAGCATCTATCTGGCTCACTTGTTATGATGCCTTCGTATAAGCTGCTGATTATATGTATACGACACACTAGCCTGCACAGCTTCCTCAAGTGAATCGTGCACACTTTTAGTCTTACCTTAGTAGGGGTACCTGTGATATTGAGCATAGCTATGTGAGTCTATCTGAATCGCTTGTTCTGAGTGTTTGTTAGTGATCTTGGTTGTGTAATTTATCATCTTTTTTCTACTTTAAGCTTACAGGTGGTCATTTTCTGACGAGGCACATGTGTCTCTCTCCGATCATGCATTTATGATCGATTTTCTTATCAGGATGAAAATGGGAATAAGATGGTCAATGAATATGTTCGTGAGTATAAGATTGGGTCTGGTAGCTATGGCAAAGTGGTATGTGGTTGTATCCTAATCCTAATCTATCTTGTTACTTTCTTAAGGAAAATGAATTAGTTATTCTTTCATGTGTGACAGGTTCTCTACCGAAGTCAAGTCGATGGAAAGCATTATGCAATTAAGGTAAGTTATATACTTTCTGGCTGTTAATAAGTTTGCTAAAAGCTCTAACTAAGAGATAAAAATTCTCTCTCTCTCCTCTCAACCCCCCCCACAAAAACAAAAAACAAAAAACACACACACACACACACTCCCACAGTCTCTCATCCTTACTTTTGTTGCAATATCTTGCATGCATGATATATATTTTTTGCGAGCATGATATAATGATGAGACAGCAGCTTAGAATTTTGGAGTAGTTAACTTAATGAATCCTTTATCTTTGTCTGATCCTCATTTCTTGAAAAAATGATAGATACTTCAAAGACTGTGCACTAGGTGGCTGTACATCTATTGGTGTGTCAGACCTTTGTTTAGATGAATCTCATCTGATGAATCCCATCTCATACTATTTCTCTGGATTAATTATATCTCATTGTCCTTTAGAAGCATGTATTTTTTCTGTATTTGCATAATGTAGGGGCTTGTTTTCAATAACTAGAAAAGTATACTCTGTATGAATTTTTATCATTCGATTGCAGGCCTTTCATAAGTCACATTTGCTAAGGCTGCGCGTGGCACCTTCAGAAACTGCCATGACCGATGTTCTTCGAGAAGTATGTTTTTAGTCTGAATCACCTTTGTACGCTTATCTCAATTTGCTAGGAATTTGAATTCTCTGAGCAAATTGTGTTGATGATGACAGAGAAAAACATGCATCATAAAACTTAACTCTTAACTTCTTATGTCGCCCGATCCATGAATTCTATTTATGTGGTGCAGCCGTTTAATGTCATTCATATGCTATTTCTTGCTCAACTATGACATAATAAACACCTTGAGCAACATTTGTTCCTTGACATAACCTATTAGAGGATTATAGCAACAACATTTTGCATGGAGTGGCACTTTCAGTTCATTTATGTTCCTCCTTTCTCTGTAGGTTTTGATCATGAAAATGTTGGAGCACCCTAATATAGTCAACCTCATAGAGGTGATTGATGACCCAGAAACAGATCACTTCTACATGGGTATGCTCATCAGATTACTTCCCATTGGTTTTTTCTGATAAATTTTCTGTGTGCTTGATTATGCATTAAATTTCTGTTGAAATTGTCTCAAGTATCGTAACATTGACAAATGGTTTGTTTTTTGTGTTAGTCCTTGAATATGTGGATGGCAAATGGGCTTATGAAGGATCTGCTCCCAAAGGGATTGGAGAAAATACTGCCAGAAAGTATCTGCGTGATACTGTTTCTGGGCTGATGTATCTCCACGCTCATGTATGCTACTACTATCTGAGTTGAAATATATGTGTGCAGTACTTTATTTTTTTTCCTTCATGCTGTGATGATGATAATCTGTCAACACTAGAATAAGTGCATGTTCTTTTCTTTAATGCGATGTTCTTTTCTTTAATGCGAGGGAACCAGAATATAGTGCATGGAGATATCAAGCCTGATAATTTGTTGGTGACCAGTTCTGGCATTGTGAAGATAGGAGATTTCAGTGTTAGCCAGGTCTTTGAGGTAATGATTGCTGCTCCCAAGGCTTTTGTAAATCATCAATGACAGAGAAATTACCAAAAATGCTTTTGCTTGATAATTGAAGTTGTAAATTTGAACTTAAAATTACAGTTTGTATTTACTGGAGGAAAAGTCAAATCTTTAACTAGCATGAAAGTTATTTGAACTTCATGTTACAGTTTGTATTTTCTGGAGGAAAAGTCAAATCTTTAACTAGCATAAAAGATATACTTACTCTTTGACCCCCCGTGGGGAGAGGTGTTTAATGTTGATATTCTCCTATATCAGGCGATCTGTATAAGTATGCGAGAGAAAAGTTTATGCTAGCTCATGTTTGTGGATCTAAACAGGATATTCTGATGCTACGTTTGGAACACTTGGAGGTTAGGAGAATAGATGGAAAAATTAAAATTTCCCTCCTTTCTTCCTCACGGAGATTTTAAAGTTTATTACATTTTCTACACCCACATGTCCTCTTTTTTTCCGTTCCCCTCCTTTCCAATCAAAGCATAAATGTACCAAGCGTTTGGATTTAAATACAATAAATCCTGTGGTCACATTTTTTGTTAAATGATGGGATTTTGAATGTTTGTCACTGATATCTGCAGGATGATAATGATGAACTTCGGCGATCCCCTGGGACTCCTGTTTTCACAGCACCTGAGTGCTGTCTAGGTCCAGTCCCTTATCCTTTAGGGCAATGATGGAACAAAATCTTGACATGAAATGATTTTTAACTTCTCCTCTGTAATATGATTTTCTTCCTGGTAAATAGGTCTCACTTATCATGGGAAGGCTGCCGATACTTGGGCTGTGGGAGTCACTCTTTACTGTATGGTCTCGGGACATTATCCTTTCCTTGGAGAAACACTGCAAGACACGTATGACAAGGTGCATATGCCTCAGTCAGCCCTAACCCCTTCTTTCTCACCATTTCATCCCATTAGTTGAGTTGAGTTTATGCTTTTTGAAATTTGTTGTGGCAGATAGTTAATAACCCTTTGATACTCCCGGATGGTCTCAATCCACAACTTAAGAACTTGCTGGAGGGGCTTCTTTGCAAAGGTTAGTATTAGTAGTGTTTGTGGGCTCCATCACATACCTTATCCCAACTGCAAGCTGTGCACAATGACTGTTTTCCCCCCTTCTTCTTTTAGTTGGATTGCTAAAATGCCAATCTATCGTATGCAGATCCAGAACACAGGTTGACATTGGATGCTGTCGCAGCTCATGCCTGGGTTGTTGGAGAAGACGGACCGATCCCTCAGTATTTATGCTGGTGCAAGCGGAAAAGCTTGGAGGCGCAAGAACGTGATGGGAGCAAAAATGATACTGACATGAGTTTGACTAACTGAGTTTCGTTGACTTTTGAAATTACCTATCTGTATAGTAAAGCCCAAGAACTTCTCCTTTCCTTTTCCTTTTTGGCTCATGGGCTGTCAAATATGGAGACGGGAACCAGAGATGCTGCTGGGAGGAATTATCTGTCGAAACAGGGATGAGCTCAGAGTGGAAATAGAGATGGATAGATATGTCTGGATGGCTATAGAATGCAGATATGAGTTTTAGTAGGTTAAGGCTTTTGGGATTTTGTTCATGATCTCTTGCCGGAAGATTAGCTTGTCTTGCCATTTACATTGGGCTCATAGGTTTTGAAACTGAGAGAGAGATTGTACTGACACTAGTCAATTCCTTAACGATTTGCTTGATGCTTGATTTTCTACCGTCTTTGGTTATAGTATGATTGAGTGTTAGTCTCACTGCACTTCACTGATATTCCTCACTAGTTGGATGGACGTGGTACCTTTTACTGTATTGCGACGAGCAATCATAACAAATTTTCCGGCGTGAAATCTTCATTCATGCCTCCATCCTCTCTATGTGATGGGGCTGGAGATCTCATTGACAGGTGCAGAAAGCAACAAGTGGCATGTGGTCCTCTAATGGTTCTCCGAGTCATGCTCTGTATGGAGATGGTTTGAGTTATACATCGTTCTTTAGACAAAAAACAAGAAGCACTCGCGTGCTCATAATCAAAAGTTCAGTATACACAGTAGAGAAGCCTCTCATTACAACGTCTTATTCGAAAGAGTCATGCTTGCAAACGCGGATGTTCTTATCATCACTTGCTCTATAATTGTTTAATCAAGAGAAGAAGAGTAATGGGTTAGGTGGGTCTGTCAGAGATTTATCTTCATCTTTATGTGTCATCATCTTCAATGGGGACAAAAGTAACACAAGCCGGATTTGGTCCACTTTGGCCTTTCCAGGTAGTCTAGCAATCATGAATAGCGCATATTGTCGAAAAATACACTGTAGGTTTCGAAGTGAAGTCAAGAACTAGCGAATCCTTCTTTATGCCATAGATAGAATGGATTTGGGCCGTCGGATCGGTTGGATTTTATACCGTCCATTACGGTTAGCTCGACGTAGGAAAGTTTTCCACCTTGAAGGCTGGGAGGAGTCGGCAAACTTGAAAAGTAAGTTGTGTTGTTGGTGATGAAGATTAGATAGATGGCTAGTTGCGATTTTAGCTTCTTTTGGTGGGATGAATATAGACCTTTCAGGCCAGACTTATAGAGCCGAAAGAGGGGGGAAGAAGTCGATGAGCACAGCAAAGCATTGAACATTCAACCTACTTCAACTTACAATAATGAAGTTCTGCAGACGGGCAATGATCAAGACCGGAACCAACGAATGAGTTCAACTTCAAAGCACGTGTCGGTCGGCATGACCCCTATCGCTCACTGAAGTCAAAGCTCTACATCAAATTTGCCACGCGTCGCGATTATAGGGAAAATGTAATGAGGGCATACCTTAAAAGATCATCTCAACAGCACCCTTTTACCTCCTCATATAGAAATATACTCAATATCTTTCGTTTCAAATGGGATCATGAGCTATCTTTCTCGCATTACATTACACTTATATTATCATTTTTCATCGAAAACAATTTGATGTCGAAATTATGATTTGATAGTCGCTGCTCCTCATCCGCTTGTATTTCTTCTTCTATCTTCGCTTTTGCGTTTTCAATTTTTTCTCCATGGAAAAAAGTAAGAAGGCCTCATTCGGTTTCTACAGAGTCGTGGAATGCTAAAATTCAAGGTGGGGAGCTGGGGAAGAAGAGACGTGCCTTGGACAATTCAAACTTTGATAAAGTGAAGCCTTTGACGACAGAAGATGCGGCTCAAAGACAAACCCACCCATGATTAGATCCCCAATATGCATGCGCTCTTGCAGACTTTATTCATCTTTCTATTTGTTTATTCTACCTTTTTTATTTTTATTTTAAGGCGGCTATCGACTAAAAAATTGCTCTAACCTCACCTCAATCTATATATGTATCTGATGTGTGCGAACTCACTCCATTTTAACCATTAGATCATGTAAATCTTGCGTGGAACGTATATTATTTAATAACCGAGATGGAGTAGATTACATGCTTTTAGTACAATTAAATTTCTTTCTTTTTTTTTTTTTTTCAAATTTCCTTGCGGTCGTATCGTATGAACGGCAAGATAACTCATTTGGACAAGTGCTCCCGAAGCTGGACGCCGGTTCCTTTTCTCTTTTCTTGCTTTGGCGATAACCTGCGCGTTCGTTTGGGATTTCCTTCTTTATGGTCACTACATCTTTAGCATTGTCGAAAGCTAATATAAGATTCTTGAACGCATAGGACATTACCAAGAAATCATAACGATTTAACGACCTCCAACTTCCATCGCCCCGGGGCTTTTGCACTGTTTGTTGACTCCCGCTAGTCACCCGTTCCTTATTTTCTCTTTAATTAAAGACCAAGTAGTATCCGACTCATCTTCACGCACTTTGTCCCATACATCTCTTAGATAATCCGAAAAGACGCGACTAATCATCGTTCAACGCGATGTTAAGTAGTTGTTTTATTTTCGTGTCTCGATCTGACCAAAATATCTTTCAAATAACGATGGACTACCAACTTAAGTATATACATTGGTGCTTTTATTACATGCAATTGTTCGCATGATTAATCACAATTCAAAAGAAGATTGTGCTCGTGTTCTTTCCCTAAAGTTTCACGTTAATTCTACAAAAAGCTGTCAAACTTTAGATCAAATCCCAATTTTGTCCCGATCTTTTTCTTTTTTTTTTGTCTAAAGAAGTCCACAACTTTCGCCCTAATCCAAATTTGCCCATGCATCCATAAATTAGCGCTAGTTTCTTCAAAATTATCAATATCATGAGGTTATTGTTGTTCTTCCATACAAAGATGAGAGTGGTGGTGAATACATAAGTACCTATAATGAACATCTAACTGACCCTAATGTTGATAATTTTAAAGAAGTAGCGTGATTTTTTTTGTGTGAAAGTTGAGAATTTTTTTTTTTTTTTTAAAGTTTGGGTTAGAATTGAAATTGGACTTAAAATAGAGGATTTTTTTAGAGAATTAGGCCGTGAAGTTTTGATGAAGATAGTCAATTTTTTTTTTCCCATAAAATTGACTAGGTCAATTCAAATGAATCTAATATGGTTTTTCGCCTACTTACATTCCATGGAAACGTGTCGCGAATGCCTTGTCACAAGGGCAAAAGAACGAAAGCAATCATGTCACCAAATTGACCCAAAATGAAAAAGCTGGGGGCTAAAACAGAATTAAGAAGGAAGTGAGGGAGCGAAAATAGAAGCACAGCGAACATCTTTTCTTATTTAACGCGATTCTCTCTCTTTCTGCCCTCTCTCTCTCTCTCTCTCTCTCTCTCTCAAGCTGTGCCAGCTCAGTTTCAATGTGCTAAAGTAGCTCCCATCTTATTCTCTCTCTCTCTCTCTCTCTCCGGCGCCGGAATCCGGCGACATGTCCGGCGGCGACGACCGCATCGCGAATGCCGAGCGCTGAGATCGAGGGCCGCGATTCCGAATTCCCCGGTACGCACGCGCTCGCCCGCCTTCTTCTCGGCCGTTCGGGAGGCTCGCTCTGATCTTCATGGCGCCCCCCCCACGCTAGCGGTAAATCGCATGCGGATCCGACCCCGGTTGTCGCAAATTGATTCCTCCGAATTCGGATTGATTCGCGCAACATTTCATTCGATGTTCAATTTTTTTTTTCTCTTTTTGATTCCCGTTCGTTCGTAGCGGGAACGGAAGCCGGATGATGTTGTGGCGCGGGTGCTCATGTCGAGTTTCTTGCTGATTTTTTCAGATTCGTAAACCCGGTTCGATTGCTTGTATGGAGGAGACGCGCGCGATGCTATCGGTGACGGGGAGGCTCTGTTCGATCGTTCGTGGGAATTATGAACTTTTGCCCAAATTAGAAGCTTTGGTTCGTTAGAAGCGTTTTAAATTCGGGCATGATCTGAAGAACGCGGTTTCGGGTTCGTCGTTCCCAGTTGGATGAATTGATCTGAAGAATGAAAAGGAGATGGAAGTTGATTGCGTGCAAAGGCCAAGACTTATTTCCTGGATATGGCGTCATAGAACTTTACTTTAGCGTTTTCTAGAAATCTTTCTGCGTGGGAAATTTCGGGCATTTTGCGTGGAGGGTCGGTATACTATAGAAAGATACGGTGAAAAAGGATTGTTCAGACATGGAGGAGGTACAGGAAGAAGTGGATACTGTTTTTAGCTTAAGTTTGATGGGAGAAGTGGATGATGGTCATTCACCATCCAGGCTGAGACCAAGTGATTCACTCCTTCCGGGTCTTATAGATGATGTTGCTTTGAACTGTCTTGCTTGGGTTTGTCGATCTGATTATGCTTCATTATCGTGTACCAACACGAGGTTTAGAAAATTAATCAGGAGTGGGCTTTTGTATGAGCTGAGGAGGCAGATGGGTATTATTGAACATTGGGTGTATTTTGTTTGTGATCCGAGGGGATGGGAGGCGTTTGACCCTGTTAGAAAGAAGTGGATGTCCTTGCCTAAGATGCCTTGTGATGAATGCTTCAACCATGCAGATAAGGAATCGTTGGCTGTCGGCACTGAATTGTTGGTTTTTGGCCGTGAGCTGTTGGATTTTGCCATTTGGAAGTATAACTTGGTTCATCTAAGTTGGGTAAAGTGTGAGGGGATGGAATACAGACGCTGCTTGTTTGCCTCTGGTTGCCTTGGCTCTATTGCTATCGTGGCAGGTGGAAGTGATAAGAAGGGGAATATACTGAAATCGGCTGAGTTGTATGATTCTTTCACCGGTAAATGGGAGTTGTTACCTAGTATGCACACACCACGTAGATTGTGTTCTGGTTTTTTTATGGACGGCAAATTCTACGTGATTGGTGGGATGTCGAGCCCTACTGATTCATTAACATGTGGAGAAGAGTATGACCTAGAGACAAAGAAGTGGAGGAAAATAGAGGGAATGTACCCAAATGTCAATAAGGCTGCTCAGGCACCTCCACTTGTGGCTGTTGTGGATAATGAGCTCTACTCTGTAGAGCCCTTGACCAACATGGTGAAGAAGTACAACAAAGTGAAGAACACCTGGGATGTGCTGGGGAGGCTTCCGGTCAAGGCTGATTCTTCGAATGGTTGGGGCCTTGCTTTCAAGGCTTGTGGCAAAGAACTTTTGGTTGTCGGAGGGCAGAGAGGTCCAGAAGGTGAAGCTATTGTGCTGAACTCTTGGAATCCAAAATCGGGGGTCAAGAATGGCACTTTGGATTGGAAGGTGCTTGGTGTCAAGGAGAATGTTGGGGTGTTTGTATACAATTGCGCTGTGATGGGTTGCTGACTGGTAAATCAGAATTGACTTGAAGAAGGTACAGTACCTGCTATCTGACCTGGCCGTTTAGGATGCTATCTTGCACATTTGTTTCAGCAACCAGACTAAGTCTTTACAATAGGATTTGAACCTTGAACTTGGTTTTCTTTCTCAATGCTTGTATTTGGTTATGTTTATCCCTCCCCTTATTTGATGTTTATTGCATAAGAGGAATAGAGAAATCATTTCAGCCTTGTCTCGTCTCTCTGTCTGATGCACAGGGAGGTCATCTCTGCAAATGAAGTGAAAAGTTTTAGTGTGTACAATAATGACATTCATCTTTTGATTCTTAATTTGGCTTCTTTTCTGTTATCTTTTTCATTGAAACCGTTTTCAAGGAAAATTTGGATTTTGTTCCTTGGATTTGAAGTTCCATGTTCCAATTTAAACACCATTCTAGTTGTGGTCTCGTGTAATGCTTAGCAATTTGCTTCAGAAATCTTTGCTCAAAGCACGGTGTTGAAAAGATGGCATGGTTGAATTGGACATGTCATCATTGTCATGCAAAAGCACTCTGATTTCCACAGAAATCAATACAGATTATAGACCATGACATAATGAAGTTGGCATCATTTCAAAACAAGATGCCAGATGCACTGTTGTGAGCATTTGGAAATGTCAGTGCGCTTGGGCAGTGAGGATGTTTCTTGCTTGACCATGGTGTAACCTGTTCTGCACTTTTACAATGAAAATTTTTTGCATAGTGGGAGAAAATTGACATACTTGCTTTGCACGTCATAGCTTTGAGTCTCTTTAGTATATTTCAAATGCACGGTTAATTGTCTTCCTCCGCTGCTCATCTCACATAGTTTTCTCTGATTTATTAGGCTTTTTTGCCAGATCTTCTGTTGCTCCTTGGGTCAAGCATTTGCACCATATAAGATTTGTCAAGTTAAATTTCGTTTTTATCAGTCTGTCTGGATTGTTGCAGCAGTTCAGTTTCATCCGATTAGTTTTTTTGGCAATCTTAGATGAGTTTCTTCCGGCTCGTCTAGGGTCTTGAAAAATTTGCCTAGTGAGAGCGACTATAAGTCGCAAAGGGCTCGATTTAGTGTGATGGTCAGTAGCCTTGTCGAACTCTTTACAATGCCTGCCAGAATGAATGTTTCGCATGGCTATTAAAAGTAAAAAGAAGGCGTCCCCGTGCTCAAGGCCCTCCACACAGCAGGGGCCGGGGAGGGAATATTCAGCATTGTCATGATAAATAATCATCTGACTTGTTTCTTCCCTGTCTGTATATTCAACATGAATGACACTAGGGAAGAAAAACCAGGCTTGGTTCATAACATTCGACGCCATTTTGACAGGTCTGGTTTCCAGTCTGCGCTTTCATATTAGGAATTATTTCGCCCTTTTACCACATCCTTAGCAACTATATGGTTCTGCTTGTTTCTTTTCTGGTACTATTGATGACCAAAGTACACTGGTCTGTGTTGGGTACGGACTAAAAGGAGGAGGAAGTACTTTTGCCATTCGTGCAAGCAGCAACGGGACTAGTCAGCGGCCCAAGACCCTAGGCCCTTTCATTATTGTACTTCGGATCTCTGCGTCATTGCAGGCAGGCCCATATGAACAGAACTTGGTTCATAGTATTTCTTGTTCCCCAACGTTTGAGGTGATGGAGGACCGCAGTATGGGGTTGGGTTAGGGTGGGGCAGGCAAACTGGTCCTTAATCTCTTGTCTCGATTTTCTCTCCCAATCCTCCGTAGTTGTCACAAAATCCTTCGTAAGAAGGGATCATCGACATCAGGGGAGTATGCCTGGACTGGGCAACCACAGCAATACCTGAATCCTAACCAGGAAAAAAAAAAAGATTATGGAATTATTCGAGGCATGGTTAGACATATTAAGGGTGCACTTATTTGAGTAATTGTTTTCCCAAAATTAGTTTTCTCGACTTTCATCAAAAATATCTAGTCAACCAAAAATATTTTTCGAGAAATTCATGTATAAAATTAGAAAAGTGAATTCCTAAATCTAAGGACTTTGAGGAATTGCTCATCTTTATTTTTTAATTTTTACGTTTTTCTTCTTCTTTTTTCATTTTCTTTCCTTTTTTTTTTTGTCTTTTCCTTCTCCCCGCCAATTGTTAGGTCTTGGTGACAACTAGTGACCGCCAAAGGCATAGGCCAACGAGGATCAAGCTCGAGCCCAGCTTGTGGCTTGATACTGGCTGTCATCAAGGCCCGCAAGCCGACAAAGGAAGAAGGAAAAAGAAAATGAAACAAAAGAAAAAAGAAAAATTATTTAAGAAAATTTTTTCCTTAGATAAAGTTAGGAGATTGAAATTATTTTCCAAATAAGTTACAAATACTCGAAAACGTTTTTGGTCACATATTACTAAATAAAGAAAAAATATACATTTTTATCCTAAGACTGAGCACGAGCTCTGACTCGATGTGACATTCACATGCTCAAGCTTAGTTCTAACCTAACCCAACCAAAACATGGATCTTTAGTGGAGTTGAAGCTGGACTACACGGGTTACTAGAACTACAACAGTCGACATCGAGGCGAGTCTTAGTTGATTGGGTTAGGTATTTATTGTCTATGATATTCAAATTTTGACTACTCCTCCAGCCATAGAATCGAATCGAACTCAATGACTAGACGGCACGATTGACTAGCTATTGCGAGCTTGACCACGGGTCGACCGCTTGTAGAGGCAAAAGCGGTGCACGATGGAGTCAGAATAGGATGATGATCTTCTTTTGATTTTTTGCTTTGATGAGTTTGTGCCTACCTTTGCTTTTTGGATCAGCCTGAAGAGCAAAGAGAAGCCTCAAAGTTCATTTTCCCCCCTTTCTTTCTCTTCTTTTCTTCTGGGTTATTTCAGCTTTTTTTTTCCTCCTCGTCCAACATAAATCCTTTTCATCGACCGGCTTTCTCTTCTTTTCAATTCGCAGCCCGACCCTTGCAGGCGATGGACCCTTCTGGACCTAATGGCGAAGTCATGGTCCATTTTGCCATGTCCCAAGAATAATACTTAGATTCTCTTTTCTTTTTCACCCAAAATTTTCAAAAGAAGGGAAAAAGAAAAGATACTTTGTATGGAGATAGAGCTTTCTATGAGCACTTTCTCGGGCTTATATAGTTTTGCCTTTTTCGTTTTGCCCGAAAAAAGGTTCGTTGTCCGATCGTCGAGCTTAAGACCTTTCAAACGAGTGAGTTAAGTTGAGTTGAAAGTGATCTAACCCAAGTTAACCAATTTAGCCCATTTTGATAAATTTCTTTGCAATACAAATCTAGTGATTCATACCAAACTTAACATGCACCCAACTCTACTCATATTGTTAAAACACTTTAATATTTAACTCAATTTAGAAAACTCGAACATAAACTAAAGTAAAAGAATGGAGTAAGCGAGCATGAGATCGAGTGAGAACGAGTGAGAGTGAAAAGAGAGACGTAGAGATTAGTTGCATCTAAATAAATCATAAATCTATTTAACATCTATATTAAACCAATTTATGACCCATTTATTGAATATAACTTACTCATATAACAACCCTATGAGTTAAGAAATGAGTTCATGACCACTTTTAATAGATCTAGTTGAACTATCGGCCCGGTTAAATTCCAATGATTATGTATTCATCTTATTACACAAACCAATTTCCTCCCAAGTTCTTTCTAATGGAGACGTAATCGACAAAATCATTCGGTACCCTTTCAGTTTGCATATATCCGATATGTATTTTGGTTGTGTGTAAGTGTCAAAATCATTTGCACTAACTACCAGAAGCAGCCTCTTTTCTTTAGGTAGGCATTGGCAAGCAAAGGGACCTAACTTTTGTCATTTTGTTTGAAAATTTGTGTGAAAACAGATGGTTTCCCTGTTTCAGATGAACCTAAACCCTAACTTTGTGCCTAAAAGTGGGTCGTACTTACATTATCCGTCGGAAGTCGAGGCCCCAGGAGACTCTGCAAAATTTGATGAACTTAGCTTACCCTAGATCCTTATTTTCGTAAAATCAAAAAGAAGTTTGATTTCAAAGTTTGGTTCCATAAGTCCTTCTATACAGTTGGCGTGCCATTTTCTATACAGGACAAGTAGAATCATCCAGGGATTAGAATAACCTGAATTTAATCCTCAATCTTTTCTTCTTCTTTTTTTTTCCAATGATTGGACAATCCAAAAGGAGAATTATATTCCCACCATTCAGTTAAATAACTCCAAAAATATATGGACCGTCAAATTCTTTTGTTCACGAATCCATCCTGCTCTTTTCCAGCCGCATAATAAAACAATAATAACAATAAAATACAGAAAGAATGTTCGTTCACTAATAATTGATTTGGTCCGGTAAAATGTTTCCTGTGGGCTCGAATAATTTTGAGATTGAGTAAAAATATTTTGCACCTTGAAGGCATATTTAGAAGAGGCTTTTCAAGATACTTGCTGACTTTTGGCTAAATCGCAGAAAATAATGTTAGAATATGAAGGAACTCGAATAGTTCATATAGAAATCGTAAAATTCATATCTGTATATGTGCTTTTTGAAAGCTGTCGGGCATTTAGCGTTTGATAAAACTGAAATCCCAAAGATTAAAAAGAAATAAATTTAAACGGACTCTAAAGTTATGCAATGTAAATCAACTAACTAAACAGATGAAAGCGGGGGCAAAAAAAGAACTTCAAGATCCGAATTGTTCCTCTTCTGCCCTCCTCTCGCACGTTGTACCTCGTCAATTGGGTGATGATGGTGCACGATAAAACCGGTTTCTTTTTTTTATTTCAGTGCATGATGTGATATCGGTCCATCGGTGAATCATCATCCATTCATTGCCTGCTGCATTCTGGTGCACAGCAACTTTGCCAACCCTCAGCCTTTTCCTTTGACCGAATGATAACGTGGGCGAGCGAGCAAGGTTCGCTACGGTCGAGAGATGGCACGCACGCATGCGGTTAACGTCCAAAATCGAAATCTAAGATGCATCGTCCGCTGTTCTGTGTCCGGGGGAACAGTGTTTTGGTCACCCACAGAGCACACATTGCAAGCAGAGCATTAAACAAGTGATGCTCTGTTGTTCATTTATCGACGGCATGATGAACCAATTATCACACGCAAAAGGTGGCGAGAAGTCCTCGCGCGCTGGACGGAATTTAAGTGGGGGTGCTTGTGTGTCGTGCGTGCCTGCGTGTACGTTTTGGGAGGGCCCTCCATGATAATGAAAATCTTCGCACCACCATTAAATGAAGTTAACGCTAACGCTTCATCTCCCCCAGGATCCCATTTATCTCCAACACTCGATTCTTCTTTCTATTTTAAACTTCCTTACACACCCTTCTTCTTCTTCTTCTCTCTCTCTCTCTCTCTCTCTCTCCCTCTTTTCTTCCTTTTCCAAGTTGTAAGCGTTCTGGTGTGAAGTTTTGTATGGTCTCGTGCTGATTTCTGTGTTCTGTTCTGAAGGTTGCTCTGTTTGTTGAATCTTCTGTATATCCTTTCGGGTTTTTTTTAGTAAGAATGGAAACTGAAGACAAGGTCTCAGAGAAGGAGCAGGGAGACGTTAATACTGGTGAAGCAACTGTAGTCATTCCCATTCGTAAGGTACTTCTGTGGCATCTATGTTTCTTTCTTTCTTTCTTTCCTTTTTTTATTTGGGTTCTTTTAATGCACTGTGATTTAGTTTTGGTGAGAGCTGTCTTCTGGAGCTCAAGGACTTTGAATTGAGTGAAATAAAAACTCCATGGCAGTGCATGTTTTCAGGGACTAGTAATCTGCAATCCGAAGTCGCAGCAGTTCAACTTGTACTGCCCTTTGCTTTGCTATCTTTGTAGTTAGTACTTACTCTAGCAGTTTGTCTAGTTGACTCTTTCTTCATATTTTCTTCGAGATCGTTGATCCAATATGTTTCTTGAGTACTGAGGTTCAGCTTGCCTGCATTTCTGGCACCTGGCTAGTGCACTCGGCATCTGAATGAGGTTCAACATCTTGATCCGTTGCTTTCTGGTTAGGCCAATGATTTGTAGTAAATTCTGCCATAATAACTTGGATTTTGTTCTTTATCTTGTATCATAAGAAGGGATTGAGTAGCTCCACTGCATGAATAAGGCTTGGCAGATTAAATTTGAAAGCGTATATGAGGTATGGTTTCTGATCAGCGGTCGATCCTTGTTTCTTATTTCTAGGTCGAAGATTTGATGGGAACAGCGCAAGAAGCTCCACAGGCTCATCATTGGAAAAAACAGAATCTTTTCCTAGACATACCTTCGAGGAAGATGGGAACGTGGACTCAAGACAATGTCATCATCAAAATGCCACCGACACCGGGTGCCACCCCTAAGAGAGTAAATTTTCTCTTGACGCCTAGCTCAAACGAAGCGAGAAATAATACTGCTTCTCCAGGTCCCTCTTCTTCTAGGGGCAAATCATCCATAAAAAACTTACTACCTAAGATGAGCTTCATACACCGAAATTCAGCAGCAGACACTGAGAAAGCCACCAATCCAGATCCAGATGCTTCGATCACAGGACTAAGAGAAAAGCCTTCCATAGCTAGGTCGCTGTCATTTACAAAGCTATTCACTCCTAGATCGAGGAGAGCATCTTCGCTACCGGCGACTCCAATTGGGAACTCCAGTAAAGAATCCTCGCACAGCGAAAGAGTGTGTAGTACTCCACAGCCCACCGTAAGACATTTACAATACCGTCTTGTGAGCGTCTAGCACCACCAATTTTAATGGACTTATCTTGAATTTATTTTTTTAACGAACTTATGACACCTAACTAGACAGTCAGTGTTGTGGGAAGGGAATATGAAATCACTTTTTGAGGGTTCTCGATTTGCAGTTCTTGGTTGATAACTTTTCTGTGGATTTTGCAGTCAACAGGACTTCGAAGAACAATTCCGCGGTCACGTTCAGTTCCTGTCAATGACAAAGAGGATAGCATTAGGAGAATGGACTCCTTCTTCCGCATAATACCTTCCACACCCTGTCGAAAGGAAGGAGATGTGATGCCTAACGTATCTCAGACAGCTGATCACGGTATATTCTCACTGATTAGCTAACGGATGAATTCTATAGCTTCCTTCTTTGAACTCTTTTACTAAATTTCTTGTGCACGCCATTTACCGAAGAAATTTCTGCTTTGAGATATTTTCAAATCGCTGCTAGATGTGTAGCTGCAATCATGTTACTAGTTTAGCCCTTAGTGGAGCTCCCTGACTATTTTAATCCATGAACTATTCGCCTTTTTTCAATGTCTACGACCTGTCCAATATCTCACAGCTCTTTCTCTGTCTCTCTCCATCAGAGGGACAATAGCTTTGCGGTATTCACCGGCGCACTTCTTTGCCTGCTCTTGTAGCTCAAGTTTGTCTAAACATACATGCTTGGTGTTCTGGTAATATCCCATACTTAACCTTTCAATTGAAAAGCAGATGATGCTGATGGTGAAGACATACCCGAAGAAGAGGCGGTCTGTAGAATTTGTCTGGTTGCTTTGTCTGAGGGCGGGGAAACTCTCAAGATGGAATGCAGCTGCAAAGGCGAATTGGCTCTGGCCCATAAAGAATGCGCTGTGAAGTGGTTTAGCGTCAAAGGTAACAGGACTTGCGATGTGTGCAAACAAGAGGTTCAGAATCTGCCCGTGACTCTTTTGAGAATACAAAGCATCCACAATGGAACCTTGGGAGGCACTCGATTCGAGATGGAAGATCTTGGTCGATACAGGTAAGTGAATGGCCACTTTTATTTACACGTCCGTTTTGTATCTTTTAAATTTGTGTTTACTCTCGATTTATCATCAGATGTTCAACATTTTTCTGGGTTCTGATAAAGGTTTACCAGCACTAAAAGTTGACATGTAATGAACATGCCATCTACTCTGCAATATCAAAGTACTTTCGATCAAAGTTGACAGAAAAGAGTGCTATTAATAGATGATTGATGAGGGGCAATTTCCTGAACTTAATACTTCGAATCTTTACAGGCTGTGGCAGGAAGTGCCAGTCCTCGTCGTTGTGAGCACACTGGCCTACTTTTGTTTTCTTGAGCAGCTTTTGGTGAGACATAAGCGATCTAAATCTTTGGAAATTCAAATATGTTGTTATGTCATCCTCTCTGTTTCTGAGCGACATGTCTCCGACGTGCAGGTTGGGAAGATGGGTACAGGTGCAATTGCCATATCTCTTCCATTTTCTTGTGTTTTAGGTCTCCTAGCATCCATTACTTCATCAACCATGGGTAGGTCGCGAAAGAAGCTCGACAAACATAACTAGGATTTATCGAAATGGGGTGTATTTTTTGTCGATCGGAACAATGTTTTCTAACTTGACCTCTTTGATGTGTCCGTGCAGTGAAGAGCAGATATGTCTGGGTTTATGCATCTTTCCAGTTTGGCTTGGTGGTTCTCTTCGCTCATCTATTTTACTCTTTGGTAAGAATGCAGGGCCCGTGTCAAAATCACAATCAGTTTATATCAGCTTCTTTTCCGTTTTGGATGGGCGAGTCTGCTCAAAACTTTGTGATGCATGTCATAGGTTCATCTGCAAGCCATCCTATCGGTTCTCTTCGCATCTTTTGCCGGATTCGGTGTCGCAATGAGCGGGAGTTCGATCCTCGTTGAGTTCTACAGATGGAAGAGAAGACGGCATGCCCATTTGGTACAAGCTCGCCGTGCTCAGGTGGCGATACGTCCCAGCCAGGCTCCTCGGGGATCTCTGGAGTCACCGTGGGAAGGATCCTCTCTGACCCATCCAACCCATGTGAACAACCCGGAAACTTTTAGCGGGAGTTGAACCGGTCTGTACTCTGTAGCAGATCCCGCAAAATTCGATGCGGCCGACTATAAACAGTTTCAGGCCAATTTTTCTGTAGCTTGTGTGGAAAGATGCTGCAATGTATGTGCTAGATAGGCTGTTTCCTTTCGGAACTATTACTAATCATCGTGGTACTGCGCCTTGTGGCTGGTTTACGAGCTGCAGATAGTCAGATTTTGTTCCGGTCCTAATGTCTTAGACATTCAGCTTTTGGATTACGCTAAGACCACTTATGACGAAATTTCTAGAACAAAAATCAATTTGTGATCATAAATTGATTTATCAATTTTTATTCTCTAAACGAGTTTTTAAGAAAAGAAATGTATTTAATAACGACTCAAAATTTCTATTTTTGGAATAGAGATTCGTTTGATAACAAAATAAAATTCTTATTTATAGGGCGATAGTGGCCCATGTCCAACAATCCAGGGGGCATCTAGTGTTCAGAGGCGGGCAATTTGCGACTGAAGTCCGACAACCTGCGGTAGGCAATCGGTGACCGATGCCCCATAGGCGATAGGTGGGTAGCGAGTGATTTTTGTTCCAAAAATAAAAATGCTAAAAAATTTAATCTCTGATTTTTGCTCCAAATCTATTTTTGAATAAAAATCCGTTCCTGAAATAAAAAAAAAAAAAAAAGGAAAAATCACGAAAAACCCTAAACTTTGCTCAAAGTTACACATTTACCCCAAACTTTTTTTTTGTGGCATGAAAAAACCCCAAATTTTTTTCAAACACATTTACCCCATCAAGGGCATTTTTGTCTTTTTATTCTATTTTTTCCTTTTTCTTTTTTTTTTTTTTTTTTTTTCTTCTTCCCTCCCTCCGGCCATGGCGGAGGCGGCGGAGGGAAGCCGGTGTCCGGCGAGGGTCGCCCCTCTCGCAAGCATTGGGTGGCCCTCGCCCGTCGAGCGAGGGTAGGGACACCCTCGCCCGACGCGGCGAGGGTGGCCCTCATCGGCGCCCACGCAAGGACGCCACCTTCCCTCCGGCGAGGGCAAGGACATCCTCGCCAATGAGGGAACAAAAAAAAAAGCCCGAAAAAATTTTAAAAATGAAAAGACCAAAATGTCCTATAATTTTTGGGTAAGGGAAGAGAGTAAAAAAAAAACTTTTAAAATGAAAAAACCAAAAAAAATTTGGGGTAAATATGTCACGTAACAAAAGTTCGGGTTTTTACGTTACAAAAAAAGTTTGGAGTAAATGTGTCATTAGCAAGAAAGTTCGGAGTTTTTCGTGACTTTTTAAAATGAAATTGTGTTATTAAACATATTTCCATTCTAAATTTGTTTCAAAGAATAAAAAAATAAAAAATAGATATAGAAATTTTGTTACGTACGTCCTAAGAATCCGATACCAAATGAGGTCACTCTATTTCAATTTCACATCAAATGAATGAAACAAGACCTGTCATTGCACAAACCAACTATTGGCATCTAACTTCATCATCGAAAATCAATCTTCATATAAATCGATTACCATCCCCTCCCCCTCTCAATCTGCAGGGGCTTTGGGGCCGTTTCCAAAGGGAGACTGAGTAACGTAGCTCTTCAGTCCAATCAACACTCGCTGTCGGACCCAGTTCGGAAAGAACAAGGAAAAAGTAAATGAGAATAAATTTACATCAAGGAAAAAAAAAAAAGGGAGTAAAGAACGCGTCGAGCTCCAAGAATTTAGGGCAATCCGTTGACAAACGGTCATGACACGAGTTGACCCCAGAAACGAAGCGCCCCCAAGATCTTCCGCAGCCTCACCTCTCCTACTAAATGAACGTTCCCACCAAAATAGCTCATACCCTCCCGCCTCTCCTCCTCCACGCCCGCTTCCCTCTCTCAGGTCCGTCCCTCCGAGCGTGAGCGTGCTCGTTCGTTCATGGGTTTGTGGTTTTCCGGCGAAAGTTTCGATCTTGGTTGCGTTCGGCGTCTGACGTGCCGTTTCGGTTGGCGTTTCAGGTGTGCCCAGAAACGGGTTCGTGCGAATTCCGGAGCGTAGCGGGCGACTCGGGAGTAAAATGGCGTGGAGCCTGGACAAGTGCGAGGGCAAGTTGGATGTGGTTCGCGAGGCGACCGAGGCTCACGCCCCGGAGGCAGTCGAAGCTCTCAAGTCGGGGAAGGTGATTGCTGTGCCGACCGATACGCTCTACGGCTTCGCTTGCGATGCTTGGTAAATGTCTCTCCTCTACTAGACCTTGCCGTTGCCTTTCTTAATCGGTAGGCGTGGTGTTCGGAAGAATGCCCACTTATGAAGTGGTCAAATGTTGAATCTTGTGAGGTGCAGTGTTATATCTGTCAGTAGATGGAATTCGAGCCAAATGGGGTTCACTCAATTTGTTCAGCTGATCTTGATAGTTGCTGGAGGTCTGTCTGTCAATTCGAATTATGATTTTCGAATTCAAAGTGCTTGTAGTAGCATGCAAGACAGAACGAAGAAATACATGAAAGTAATTGAACTGTCCAGTAATTGATCATTTAGTGTGTAGGTCACTAGAGTACTATGCGGGTGTTGTGCCCCTGGTTAAAGATTCTAGATTAAAACCATTGTTTGCTGATCTGCAGCTCTGCAGAAGCTGTTACCCGGATATACGAGATCAAAGGACGAAAGCATACAAGTCCTCTCGCCATTTGTGTTGGGGATGTTTCTGACATAGAACGTTTTGCGGTGACCAACCATTTGCCCCATGGTTTGCTCGATTCTCTCCTTCCGGGACCAGTAACTGTCATATTGAGGCGAGGTACTTAATTTATCTTAACCATCTTGAAGCATGAGTGAGAAATGAGAATCAGTGAACCGAGGAAATTGTTATGCCAATAAAGCAACTCCTGAGTCTCAACCACCTGTGCAAAGGTTTCCACCCTACCTCTAGGAAGAGCATTATGCCAATACGTTTCTCTCTCTTCGTGGAATAATACCATTTCATGTTTCACATTCTATTCTGTTTAATCATCATGCAGAAGAGTTATAAGGGCAGTAATTTAAATGCTTTTCAGGGGAATCAAGTATTCTGGATAAGTCTCTTAATCCTGGATTAGATAGTATAGGAGTCCGAGTGCCAGACTGCAACTTCATCAGGGTAATTGCCCGTGGAGCTGGGAGTGCTCTTGCCTTAACAAGCGCTAACTTGAGTGGCCAGCCAAGTAGTGTCTGCATCAAGGATTTCGAGAACCTTTGGGAACACTGTGCATATGTTTATGATGGTGGTGTGCTTCCTTCAGGTCGTGCTGGGTCAACAATTGTGGACCTTACAAAGCTTGGCTCTTACAAGATTCTCAGACCTGGAAGGTACCTCCGCTTTGCTATTGACTCTAACCATCCTGTGCCTATGTGATATAGCCTGTATTACAATTTGTACAAACATCATATTCCTTTAAATTACTTGCACACAACAAATTCTGTGACCAAGACAGAAGAGAGCCTATATTTCTCTAGTTTGAGTTAGTAATTTTGAAAAGCAATGGGTTTTGGTTATGCCCATAAGGATATAGCCAGCAATTCCTTAGTCATTATTGTCACAATTACCATATGGGATTATACTATTAAAAGATGCATTGATCTCTCTGTGTGTGTGTGAGGATGTGTGCCCTTGTTATGTCATTTCTTTCCTGATTAGGCTAGGAAATGGCTCAAGCTGGAAGACAATTGGTGTTTAAACTGACATGGTTAGGCAAAGGCTTGCATCATATATCGCTGAAATTTGCCACATGGTTTATTGGTATTAACTCATCTAAAACTCATCTGAACTAAATGCCAGTGCTGAGGAAGAGACTGTTGCGATCCTCCAAAGGCACTCTCTTATCGCAGAGAAGTCTGAAGCATAGAGGAGCTCCTGCAAAGCTATTAATTCCCCAGTGAAGAGGCATACTGAGATGTGGGTCTAATTCTAAATATAGACAGGTCCAGGTTTTTGTCCAGAAGATGGAGGAACTGATAGTGTCTCTGTGATTGTACTTGTATCACTCGGAGCTTATGTTTATTCTTCTATATGAGGAGGGTCCCTCAGAGTCTTCAGTATATGAAGAAAACATCTGGGCATTTTGGTGATTGTACACAATATGTGTTGCCATTGACTCCAACCATCCCTTGCCTACACGATTGCCTCTATTACAATTTGTACAGACATCATATTCCATCAAATTACTCGCGCACAACTACTTCTTTGACCAAGACAGAAGTAAGGGAGCCCATATTTCTCTAGCTTGAGTTAGTAATTATGAAAAGCGATAGGATTTGTTTATGCTCATTAGGATACAGCCAGCGATTCCTCAGTCGTTATTGTCACCATATGGGATTCTACTATTAGAAGAGGCAGTTATATATATGTATATGCATTTATACATGTGAATAATGAGGATGTGTGCCCTTGTTATGTCATTTCTTTCCTGATAAAGCTAGGAAATGCCTCAAATCAAGAGTCAATATTGGTGTTTAAACTAACGTGGTTAGGCAAAGGCATGCATCATATATAGCTGAAATTTGCCACATGGTTATCGGTATTAACTCTTCTAAAACTCGTCTGAACTAAATGCCAGTGCTGAGGAAGAGACTTTTGCGATCCTTGAAAGGCACTCTCTAATCGAAGAGAAGTCCGAAGCATAGCAGAGCTCTCGCAAGCTATTCATACCCCAGGGAAGAGGCATACTGATGCGGGTCTGATTCTAAATATAGATGAGTGCTAGTTTTTGTCCAGATGATGGAGGACTGGCCCATTTGGTTTGGCATTTGGAAGGGTCTTTTGAGTTCTAAAGGGGTTTGGTCAAATGCAAACGTGTTTGGTTTAATTTTTTGGACAACTTTGCCAAGTTGCAATTGCATCTCCAAATGGCTCTAAAAGCCTTTTACCCCAAAACAGTTCTGAAGGTACTTTGGGAAGTTGCATCTTTGAAATGCAAGTCACAAGTACTATTCATCTTCTCCAGAGAAAGAACGGAGGCCAACAACCGCCGCCTAAGGGGTCACCCAACCTCGATGACCACTGCCCGAGGGTCAAGGCCACCCGCCGACCGCCATTTGAGGTCGTGTGACTCAGGCATCACCCGAGGTTCAAGCAGCGGTCACCTAGGTTCCCGCAACCTCAAGCATTGGTTGCTTGGGTTCGCACAACCCAACTTCAGGCGTTGTCTGAGATTCAACGACCTTAGGTGGCCATCGCCTAGGTTTGCGTGACCCAAACAGCCACTTGGGTAGCAAGGCCGTTCGATAGCTAGATTTGGTTGTCGGTAGCTAGATTAAAAAATTAATTAAAACTTTTTCTTATAAAAAATTTAGGAAAAACCTTTTGCAAAATGTAATTTTTACCAAACGGCATTTAAGCCAAAGTTGTTTCGTAATGTAATTTAAATTTACAATTTACCAATCACTATTTACATTTCCAAAAACCTCTTTAACTTAAAGATATTTGTATTTTCTCAATAACATTTGCCCAAAACCGAATCAAAACCGAACCAAACGGGCTGATAGTGTCTCTGTAATTGTACTTGTATCACTTGAGCTCGATTTTTATTTTCCTGTCAGTTGAGTAGTCCTCAAGACATGAAGAAAACATGTGGGCATTGGGGTGAATATATATCAATATCTGTTGCTCTGCTTAGTCGCGTGTAATGGGCTGACACAGGATATTCCACTTGTCCCTAAATCAGATCTCTTGATTGCTCCAGACAAATTGCAGAGACGCCTCTTCGCTCTCGAGTGAAAGTGCAAAACGTGTTTGGTGCTGGCGTTGAATCGATATGCTGTTCACCTCAATATCTCTACAGAACCAGAGACCATGTGAATCATGGAACCATGTGAATCCCGTGGTCCGTCATGCACGATTGCTTGAGAACTTGGTCTACGAAGTGGCATCCAATCCAGACACTGCCCGAGTCAGTACTCATTCACGACGTGAAAAACATGCTGTACGGCTTTGTTTTGGTGACGTTGCGCGATGGATACAGGTGAAAGCGATTACGGCCTAAAAAGTCGGTTCGATTTTGAATAAGACGAGTTTCAGACACTCTTCTCATCCCTTGAACAAAGGAAGGGAAAAAGGGGCGAATTGGACACGGCCGTAATGAAGCGAAAAATGCATCCTTTGCATTGGATATGTATCTCAATCGAATGTCTAATTTGAATACGAAAACTTCCAACTTTTCTTCTCTCGTCCAATTTTTCCACAAGCTATCATACCACGATACAACTCCCACAAAATCACCGAGGACCATTATGACCGTTTGATTACAGAAGAACAAATCTCGATTGTTTGGTGAAAACTTTTTAAGCGTTTGTGAGGCATGGCAAGATTCATGTAACACTTTGATTTTAAGGACGGCGAATTGATCGCAAAATAGCAGAAACCTTAAATCACCCACCAAACCTCGGTCGTCTTGTCCTTTTCTATGTAACAGCGCTAGAGAATCAGTCTAGGAGCTAATTGGCATGCTAAGACGACGGTTAAGACGTGAAGTTAGACGCCAAACGGGGTTCGATTAAAGATTCTTCCTAGTGTAAGTCGATACCCCTCCCCAACTCTTGTGGCCGCTAGCTTGTTTGGCTGGGGACGCCCCTGCAAAATCCCATAATCGCACTTCTTCCCACGTTCGTGACAAAATTGGGCCAGCCTCAATTGGTCCAAAAACAACACACTGAGTTCTCGACTCGAATGTTCGATTCAGCGAAAGTTGCATTTCCGAGACTCATTAAGTCCAAATTTAGCTAGAAAAGGGAAAAAAACTCGCATCCGTTTGGCCAAGCTTTAAGTATCGTACGAGTTCTCGGGTTTGCTTATTCCTTCTGAAATGGCATCTTCGCGGAAGAGAGCCTGGCGAGGTAAAATTAACAACGCCGGTGGGAAGCAGAAATGAAGCCCCGGCCAGAATCGAGGGGCCTACCAGAAATAAGCGAAAAGGAAGGGACCGTCCCGTAAAATAAATTAAAATTTCCCCCACTCCGATCGCTGCGAGTGTTCGTATGGCCACCACCAACCACAAGGTCCACAACCATCAGCAAGGAGAAACCGACGAGGTAACGAGAAAAATGTTGTTGTCGTGTTAGCTTAATCTCTGGCTCGTTTTCGGCATATGCCCACCCCTACTCCGGCTCCTGGTTAAATACCCACCTCCTAATTTCCGTGAAAACGATGGGGAAAGATTAAAAAAAGAAAATACCTGCAACACGAGCCTCAAATAATCCTCTCTCCCTCCTCTCTGGATCCTTCGTCTTCACTTTCAATCGCTCTCACATATGCACTGCGAGTCCCGTCCTTGAATTTGAGGAGCTAGTGGGTGTGTTGCGTTCTCCAGGTAGAACCGCGAGGCCTCAGCTCTTTTCCTGGTCAGCTTGTGTTGCCAGCACTTCTTCTTTGTTGAGTGCTTGCTTTTGATTTCCTTAGTCTGAGAAAATTGACGGGTTCTCTGCTTTGACTGTCAAGTATTGAGCTTTCGCTTGAGTTGTGAGGTGGGCACTCTCTGATTTCTTGTGGGATTACTCCCTCTTTGCTGAGGAAATTGATGGTGGTCACCTGTTGTCTTAAAGAGCTCACTGGACTTTGTGCTGCACTTACCGTATCAATCAATAGTTAAAAAGATGTATATTTGAGACGTGTTGTGCTGAGGATTGAAGTGTTATTGTGTTTTGACTGATCAGTGTAATCTCTTTGTTGTGTTTTTGGCTGAAGGTGACGGTACTACTTCATGGCAATGGCGAGCGGAGCAGTGCCAGCTTCCTTCTCGGGGCTGAAGAGCCGGGATAGCGGGTTGGGATTCGTAAAGAGTATGGATTTTGTCAGGATTTCTGATCAGCAAAGAGTCAGGTCTCACCGAAAGAAGATCACCGTGATCAGGAATTGCAAACCAGCTTCCGAGATAGAGCTCAAGCCTGCATCGGAGGGGAGCCCGTTATTAGGTAAGATACCTTTTGAATTGGGTTGCTAGTTCTTGGAGGCACGATGACACAAATTCACGGCTTTCTAATTCTTTTCCTAAGTTCCAAAATCATTAAAAAAGGAGAAAAGGTTACATGACTTTGGACATACTTCTCTTTGGTTGGCTCAAGTTAAAATGGAAAAGGTAGAGAATCCTAATTTTGGAAATGAACGTTGTAATTATATTTGCTTGACACATAGATGGTCCTACCACATGGTTTTTCTCCTGGAGCAAGGAGAAGTTACTGGTCACCATCTTTATATTGCTTCTTTATGCCTCAGTATATGCAACTAAACATGCTTAAAGGAAAGACAGATATGTACTTTATCTTTGAAGTGGGAAATATTGAACAATATTATACACTTTTTATCTGATGACCATGAATATAACCAGTTCCCAGGCAGAAGTACTGTGAGTCTTTGCACAAAACAGTCAGGAGGAAGACGCGGACAGTGATGGTGGGAAACGTGGCTCTTGGGAGTGAGCATCCCATAAGAATACAGACGATGACTACAAGTGATACTAAGGACGTTGCTGGAACAGTTGAACAGGTTCTTTAGTTAAACCTGCATGTTTAAGTTAGTTCCATTACAAAGTGCTATTTCATTCTGTTGATTCAATAATATGCATTTATGGCAGATCCTATCCTTTAATTTGGTACCTCTGCCAGCGAATCATTCATTTGTTTGATCTACTGAGCCACCATTATGATACCCTATCCTTCCGTTAGTAATATCATCAAAGCATCTGCATGTTGAAGAGGACCAAGAGAGACTGAGGTGAATGCAGATCCTTCTGGTGATAGTTAAAAGGCTAGAAAGAAACTGAGTAACTGAAACATTTTCATGGCATAAAAATATTGCTTTTATGGAAATGTGATGTGGTGGACTAGTTAAATCATGTGGCCAGCATTGGTACTATCACACATTTGTGAAGAATCTTCCTTTATTAATTTTCTGTTCTGGTTGTAGGTGATGAGAATTGCTGACAAGGGAGCTGATATTGTCCGGATAACAGTTCAAGGAAAGAGAGAAGCAGATGCATGCTTTGAGATAAAGAACTCTCTTGTGCAGAAAAAGTAGGTCTTTATCTACTGCTATTGAAAGTTATGGAACGATTCGTGTAGAGTGATATATATCTGTTGATTTTGGCAGTTACAATATCCCACTGGTAGCAGATATTCATTTCGCACCTTCAGTTGCACTGCGGGTGGCTGAATGCTTTGACAAGATTCGTGTTAATCCAGGAAATTTTGGTATGTAGAAGTCCTTCTTGGTTGTTAATTGTGTATGATGTACACTTCCTCAACAAGGTTGTATATTGTAGCTGATAGAAGGGCTCAGTTTGAGCAGATAGAATACACAGAAGAGGAGTACCAGAAAGAACTTGAGCATATTGAGCAGGTTATATTACTGATCCATCAATTGCTCAACCTCTTGTGGCGTTGTTGACTTGAAACCCTTCCTTGCAGCTGTAGAAGTGGGTGCATGACTTGCATATATTCTATCTATAGTGATGAGATTTTACAGAAAAATAAACTTACAAGATAGAGGGTAAATGCCATAACAATTTATCTTTAGGCATGAATTGTATGATTTTAGATTCCCAGCCTGCACCACAAGAAAGAAGTGTCAATGTGGCGGCAGTCTTTCTTTTATCTGTCAGTAAAATGAAAGAAGGGTCATTCGACAATGACTAGCTCTTTTTATGTGTGTGGGCTTGAATTTGGTGAAAAGAGGGCTTTGGACTAAATTGTGCAGTTGTCTCAGTAGAAGCAATCTGAATTCGCAAGTACCTAGTTTCTTATTTTTTGATACGGTTGTTCTGCTCTACTAGGTATTCACTCCATTGGTTGAGAAGTGCAAAAAGTATGGAAGGGCGATGCGTATTGGCACAAATCATGGTAGCCTTTCAGATCGTATCATGAGCTACCACGGGGATTCTCCGAGGGGAATGGTGAACAATTATTCTCTCTAAATCTATTAAAAGTTCTTTTACCTTTTCTTTTTTTTCTTTTTTTTTTCGTTTTTGGCTTTTCAGTTTTTTTATGATCTGAACTCTGAAACTGAAAGGTATTCATTCAAACAGGTCGAATCTGCATTTGAGTTTGCAAGAATATGCCGGAAGTTAGATTTCCACAATTTTGTCTTCTCAATGAAAGCAAGCAATCCTGTTGTCATGGTTCAGGCATACCGTCTTCTCGTAGCTGAAATGAATGTTCAGGGATGGGATTACCCATTACACTTGGGAGTGACTGAAGCTGGAGAAGGTGAAGATGGACGCATGAAGTCTGCAATTGGCATTGGAACCCTTCTTCAGGTCTCCTTTACACCTACTGGCTCGGTGCAACTGTCCCAAACATGATTAGAACCCCTGACCAAACATGTATCACACTGCAATTCAGTGATTGGGTGGTTTAAAATGCTTTGCAAAATTCTGTTTTCATTTATATTTTTGAATGTTTGGAGTCATTTTGTTTTTGGTGGACTGCGCATAACGGGCCATTGCTGGTGATATTTGAAATGCTCCTTATACCCTAATTAGACCTTGAAGTTCATGGAACATTTTAATGCAGGATGGTTTAGGTGATACAATCAGAGTCTCTCTTACTGAACCACCTGAAGAAGAGATAGATCCCTGTAGAAGGCTGGCAAATCTCGGTATGAGAGCAGCAGAGCTTCAGAAGGGGGTGGTAGGTTTTTAATTTAGTTTATTGTATCATTCTGCATTAGTCGACCATTTTGGGATTCTTATTCGCCCCGTCTTCATTTCTAATTACCATCAGGCACCATTTGAGGAAAAGCACAGACATTATTTTGACTTCCAGCGACGATCGGGTCAATTGCCAATGCAAAAGGAGGTTGGTCATCAACTTGAAAATGACATTGGCCATAAAATTTTAGATAGTTCCATTTTCTAACAACCATACTTAACATGGGAGCAGGGCGAGGAGGTGGATTACAGAGGTGTCCTCCACCGTGATGGTTCTGTTCTCATGTCTGTCTCCTTGAATCAGTTGAAGGTATCGTTTCGACTTTCACAAAACAGAAAATATTTGAGAACCTTTTCACTTGGGTGTACTTTTCTTCTCTCTCTCTCTCTCTCTCTCTCTCTCTTTCTTTTTGGGTGGGGGAGGGTGCAAGTATGTTGTAAGTTTTGGTGAAGTGGTCTTCATCAAGAATTTGTTAGTGCAGGCCCCAGAAAATTTCTACCGCTCTCTTGCTACAAAGCTTGCTCTTGGAATGCCATTTAAGGTCTATCCCTTTCTCAGATTTATCCAGTCATTTACTCTTTTGCTAAAACAAGTATATAATGGTATATGGATTTTGATCATAAATTCAGTGCCTTTCTCTCTTAATTTTAGGATCTGGCAACAGTAGACTCAATTTTACTGAGAGAGCTTCCACCAGTTGATGATGCTGATGCTGTAAGAACCAGATTTCTCTTGCTTATTTTTCTATCACGACATTTATCCCACCGCACATTCCCTGGATGCACTCACATACCTGCAAAATATTCTGACAGCCACTAATCAGTTTGAGTAATGTGATTAAGATGATTTTCAATCTTTTCGTGAGCAGCGACTAGCTCTCAAAAGATTGATAGATGTAAGCATGGGCGTCATAACTCCTTTATCAGAACAGCTGACAAAGCCATTGCCCAATGCCATGGTTTTGGTCAATCTCAAGGAATTGTCATCTGGCGCTCACAAGCTCTTGCCAGAAGGTAGAACTGCTGATGTCCATTTGTATTTAGTTGGGAGTTGCTAAATTGAGCTTAATGTCAGTTGCTTTTGGGGCAATTTTTCTTATGGCCTATTAATTTACTGGTTGTCAGGCACACGCTTGGTTGTGTCCTTGCGTGGAGATGAGCCATACAAAGACCTGGAAATACTTAAGAGCGTGGATGCCACAATGCTTCTTCATAATCTCCCACTTAATGAAGAAAAAACCAGCAGAGTGCATGCAGCAAGGAGGTAAACTTTTGGCAGGTTCTTGTTGTCTGGTTGAACAGCTATAGGAAGGCAAATTCCTTAATAGTGATTAAAGTACTCGGGAACGACAAATTCAAGGCAGTAGACACATTTTACCTGATGAAACCTCATGAATTTGTTTAGCTCCTTGAGGAACAGCCCTATTTACCGTATAATTCCAATTCAATGCTTGGCATGCATTATATAATCTCAAAGCTAAGCACAACACTATTGTACACCTTGATCATTGGCACATCAGGGGAGCATATGCGGTATGCCTCAATACTGCTCAACTCCCACAATCCTCTCCAGCCCGTTACAAATCTTCTCCACCTCAGAAAATAATGCTGTATGTCTTTTTGCAGGCTCTTTGAGTATCTACAAGAAAATGCTCTTAATTTCCCTGTTATTCACCATCTTCAGTTTCCAGATGGGACTCACCGGTAATTACAATGTCCTTGAATGTACGTGAATGGACTTTTATACATTGACAAATAAGCTGACGATGGTTATTCTGATGATAGGGACGACCTGGTAATTGGTGCCGGAACAAATGCAGGAGCCCTTCTGGTAGATGGACTTGGTGATGGAGTCCTCATAGAAGCGCTGGACCAAGATTTGGAGTTTCTGAGGAATACTTCTTTCAATCTACTGCAAGGCTGCAGAATGCGAAACACAAAGACGGTAGGAAAGTTGATCGGAAAATAATTTGACTGACAAATAGTTTTAAAAATTTTCATTCGAGTGATCCTCTGAGCTCGTAAAATCTTCTTTCAGGAATACGTGTCGTGCCCTTCCTGTGGCAGGACATTGTTCGACCTTCAAGAAATAAGTGCAGAAATACGAGAGAAGACATCTCACTTACCTGGTGTTTCGGTAATCAGATACTCCCAGTTGTGTATGATAAAGTTCCTACTACACTCTACTAGGCCAGAATTTCACGGCATCTTTGTTTTCCATTGTCTCAGATTGCAATTATGGGTTGCATCGTAAATGGACCAGGAGAGATGGCTGATGCAGATTTTGGTTATGTCGGCGGTGCTCCTGGAAAGATAGATCTTTACGTTGGGAAGGTGATACATATATTATTATCTTTTCGTGCACGTTATTCATTGAGCAGACCATCCAATTTGCTTTTGTGGTTAAGATCAAGTACCTGCCCCCTATGGTGTTGAGATAAGAATGTGATGACACCGTGCTTGGTTCACCAGTGTGACAAATTACCATGACAAATGATTAGTACACTGATTCGGTCTTTAAGTCCTTAAATTCGTTATGTGGATAGTATTCAAACTTCACCATTATTTCTCTGTTTCAGACCGTGGTCAAGAGAGCAATTGCAATGGAGCAAGCGACTGATGCCTTGATTCAGCTGATAAAGGATCACGGTCGGTGGGTAGACCCTCCTGCTGAGGAATAAGATTTAGCACAATCCCCATTTCAAGAAAGCATGTGGCAGCATTTTGACGGTAAGCCACTTATGTCTATTCGACAGACCCCATAAGTTGTCACACCAGTTACACTATTGTACAACATAGGAAGAGAATAATGAGAATAATCACCTAATGGTTGAGCTGCAGTGTATGTACCACTTGTACTATTGTTCTGGGGGAAAATGGCATTGTGATGATATTAGTGCTGAAAATTGATGTCCGAGCTATTCGTGCTCTTCTGTTCCTTTCTTTCTCGCAATGTGTATTTTTTTCCTTCTGGCCGAGATAGCTAAAAAGGACGTTGATATGTAACAGAGCTTGCTCCTGTGAACTTAAGCTGCATTTTTTAAGGCCTTACATTTAAGTGCAGCGTAAGAACTGGATTGCTTAATTGATGAGGTATCCTTGACTTTGGGGTTAATAAATAAGCATACGCCGTCTATTATCTGCGGAGAGATGGATCTTCGATTAATAAGGGTCGCCTTTATATTCTTTTTCTAACTATAATATTAAATATCGAGGAAAATTATCAAAAAAGTCCTAAACTTATGGTAATTATACCAATTCAGTTCCAAACCTCTTTTTTTCCTAATTCAATTGAAAATCTTTTGCATTTGTGCCGATTCATCTATCCGGTCAATTTTGGCCCACCAGCGTTAATATAGACAATTTTAAATTTTTTTATTGTTGGATTTTATCATCAATTTTTATTTCTTTTCATTTCTTTCTCTTTTTGTTTTTTATCCCTACTTCCTTCTTCCTCTGGCAAGCCGCCAACTAGAGGCCAGGCTAGTGAGGTCAACCTCACCGGCCAATGGTGAGGCTCACCCCTGCGGCGAGGCTAACCTCACCGTCACTGGGTGAGGCGTTGGGCGAGGCGCCACCACATCTGACTAGGCTCGACCTCGACAATGGCTAGGCAAGGTCACCATTGGTCAATGGCAACTTGCCAGAAGGGGAAAAAAAAGGAAAGAAAGAAAAACTAAAAGATAAAATGTCAATAGAAAATTTCAAAAAAAAATATTAAAAAATTATTCACATGAAAAGCTAGCCAGCCAAAATCGGCCAAATAGACACAAAAACAAAATGAACTGAATTGATAAAAAAAAATAAAAAGTTAGGAAAGAGTGAGATTGACTATTTTGCTTGATCTCACAGATGACATCATGAGATTGGGATCCATTCTCCAAGAATCCATAAAAACATGCTTATAAGCGAAATACCGGTGAAGATCAAATGAAAAAGAAAGTAAATTATCTTGTATGGCAACTCATCTCCCTCTCTGTTTTTTATTTTTTTTTTTGGTCGAACTCATCTCCCTCTTACTTACCTTGTTAGTTGATGTCACTTGGTGACATTTTTTAGCAGATCTTGATCGGTTTATCCGTACTATAAGCATTACTTAGAAGAATTTGAATTATTGTCACGAACTATAAACGGACATTCAATTTAGTAAGTATTTATGCCTAAAGAAATTCCGTACATCTACTAAATCATTTGATTTCCCTAGCATTATTAGTCAAATTTAAGAGAACAAATTCTGTTTCGAAGTGTGGGACACGGCCAACTTGGAAGGGAGAGGTGGGAGGTTCGAATCCCCATCTTGATTAGGGTAGGGATGAATTAAGTTTAAAGTGTGGGTTTCGACTTCCACGCCCTGCAAGTAAGAGTGATCGGGTCCAGAGTGGGTAGGGTCTAGACCTAAACCTGTACCCAACCCTATTATAACCGACTCCTCTTTTATAGACCATATACCCAACCCTGTTTGTATTAGACCCTATATCCAACCCACTCTGTTTTTTCGATTCGGTTCTAGTGTCAATCCTGTTTTTATTAGAACCTATTTTGCAATCTTCCGATATCTTATACGATTTCGAATTTTATATTAATACGCGAGAAAATAACGTAATCCTCATAATTTGTATTAAAACGTTAAGCACTTGCAATAAATAAATACATGAACTTTTTGACTAAACGAAAAATTAAGGATCAATAAAGCTAATTATAATAAATAAAATCATAAGGTAAAGAATTAGCAACAAACATGGGTTTAAGACACTACTGCAAGCATAACTCCTCATACAAAAGAGAAATTAGACGAGCCAATCCATGTGATACACAAGAATTTAGCGACAACAAACATCGTCCATCCATCGATGGTGCGAGAGGGAGCCGATGAGGGAGGGAAGTAAGTGAGGAAGAGGAAAAACGTTGTGTGATTGCACGAGTAAGAATAGAAATCGGGAAAAAAGAAAGGATTTTGGACCTCTACTTACAAAACCGGTTCCAAAATTGGTTCAAGAACCTGTTTTCGGTTGGGTAATCACTCAGAACCTGTTCTCGAATCGGTTTAAATCGATTCCGAATTTTGGGAACTGATTCCCGGACCGATTTCAACGGGAACCGATTCCCGACCCTATTTTTCGGGTGGGCCAGTCCAGGAACCAGGTATACCCGATTTGGTTGCACACCCTTACCTGCAACGAGGTAGGGCAAAACTCTGAAAGTAAGAATTAGAATAGGAGTAGGGTAGAACCAAAAAAAAAGTGTGGGACATGGAAATATTACATATTACATGCAAAAGAAAATGATAATAATAGTAACAATAAGAAGAAGAAGAAGCAACATGATGATACCTCCAAAATGATTTATACATGTCAACAGAAGCTGAAGACGACGATCGACAATCAACAACGGCGAATCGCTGACTAAGTATGGACTATGCATTATTCAGTATATATATAAATAGAGCGAAATCAATCAAAATGGCAGAACCTCTCTCTCTTGAGAAAACTCTTTCTCTATCTTCCCTTCACTTCTCCATGCACTGGTCAGCGACAGCGTCACGACAAAAACTGATCTCCCAACATCGGACAGCTCGGTACATTACAAAGGAACCGTTCGAGCCTTCTCTACAGAATCTCTCTACTCGCCGCGTCACGGTACTGCGAGCGCCGTATGTTCTCCTGCCTCTTCTTGTACACCATTCCTCCGAGCACGGCGAGCGCGACCGCGGCGACCACGCCGATGGCGATCCCCGCCTTCTTGCCGCCGCTCATCCCGCCGGGAGATCCTCCGTCGTTGAACTCCTCGTCGGAAGGGATGGACCCGGTCGCGGAGCGGCTCTCGCCCGTGGCATTGCTCGGGGCGGGAGAGGGGGCGGGCGTCTCACCAGGCAGTGGAGGAGGCGACGTCTGCGGGGGCGGGGCGGGGGCGGGAGCGAAATCCGCCGGGGGCGGCGCGGGCGGGGAAGAAGAAGCCGGGGAAGGGAGGCCGGAGGAGGGCTGAGGAGCGGGAGCCGGGGAGAGGAGAGGGGGTCGGAGGAGAGCGCGAGCGGGAGGAGGAGGGAAAGAGAGAGAGCGAAAGCGAGAATGCGGAGCCTGGCCATGAAGACGAAGGGTGTAAGCTTTCTAGTCAGCGAGACTCTCTCTGGTTCTTATGTGGCTGGAAAAAGAAGAGAGAGAGAGAGAGAGAGAGAGAGAGAGAGATGCAGATCTGGGGAAGTATGAAGGTAGTTCTTGTTTTTTTTCGAAGGGAAAAGAGGAGGGAGGGAAGAAGGAGGAGACCTCGAGGGACCAGATTGATTGGGGAGCGGACAGTTTCCGACTGCTGAGGAAAACTTGACAAATATAAGAATGGGGAAACGACGCCTCGTTTCGCGTGGGTGAAGGATTTTGCATATGATCAGCGAGGGGATCGATGACGAGAGGCAGGACTGCGATACAAGCAAAGCGATGGACGCGTGAAGTACGGGAAGCCGTCGGCTGTTCTTCTTCTTCTTCTTCTCCCCCGGGGGAGGTGGTCAGCATTCCATCTCTGACATTTTGCTGTGGAGAGACTTGAGTTTGAAGCATGAAGAAGAGGAGGGAGGACGTGGGTGCATGCACTTTGCGATCGTGGAACCCGGTCTTTCCGGAACTGCTTCTCAAAGGCTCCGCTGTCGTTTAGTGTTGCGAAAGCTACTTTAAGAACACTGCACCGGTACCAGTTGGCAGTTGCCCAAAAAGCTTAGTCAAACCCATGATGATTCCGGATGATTTTTCCTATAATTTTGATCGATTCTTTTCTGGATCTGGCGCGCGAGGAGGAGATCTTGGGATTCTTGCCCAGATTAAACCGTGTCCTGATCCCAAGATCTCGCGTAATGTCATTGCACGGATCGGGCCCGCACGTTTTTAGTCCATTCCATCTTTCTGTTACTGAAGATAGATGGTATAAAGATGCATGCCTATAATCCGTCGTCATAAGCGAAGATCAGATGGAGCCTTGGACCGTGTCATGATAGCCACCTGAGATCAAATCCCTCTAAGATCATGTTTAGTAACCGGCCTAAAGATTTCTAGCCTTGCTGTCTACTGATATATTTCACAGCGCCCGCCGCGCATTCATTCTGAGGGAGTAATACGGGCAGAGCAGAAACCTACCGATGCAAGTGTTCATTCGCAATCTTTGCTTTGGAGCTAATGAGAAATGACTAAGCCTCACAGGCGTTGGCTGGAGGCATCGAACAATAGATCGACCAGATCTTGAAAGGAAAAATGCACTTTATTACTGATGATACAGAGTCAAAACTAGAAGGCCAATACAACTTTTAAGAGAAACGACCCCCACAGTCCTCACCCAAGTAAAAACAAAAGCTTTAAATTACTGTGGATGTTTTCCTTCTCTCTCTGATCACTCTACACTCGTCTAGCTTCTATTTGCTTCTGTTCTTCTCTTTCTTTCCTATTACCCAATGAAAGAGAAAGATACCCATTGCCCTCATAATTCATCCTTCAGATCGGTAGTGACGGTTTCTTCGCTCTCTTTGGTGTCAGTAGTAGCAGGTTTAGGAGTCGAGGCTGCTGGTTTTTGAAGCTTGAAAGGGATTGATGCGTTTTTCTTCAGGAATTTGTACAGAGCCACCACAGTCCGGTCAGAGTCTACAGTGATCTGTCCCAAGTAAGATGATTTCGTTAGGCAGTTGCTGACTAGAGAGAGGAAAATTTTCTATCCCAGCATTTCTAATACGAGAGAAGGGAATTGATCAAGACATATGAATCAATATTCTTTCATTTCCAAGCAACATTCGGTTATCGGTTTTACCAAAACTGGAAATCACTAAAGCCTTAGAGGACAGTAAACTTATTTCAGGTTTTCATGAAGACCGGGCATCCCTAGTTCGATTTTATAAAAGACTAAAACAGGCAACTAGTTCCATTTCATACGAGACTAAAGCAGGCAAAAGCAGAAGTATATGATACAACCACAATGATAATAAACTTCAAAAGCCACTTACAGGATCAAAGCTCTTGTTTCCAGCTGGGAAGAAAAGAAGTGTGGGAAATCCATCAGCCTGCATGAAGTAGAAAAATTTTAGCCACGCCATTCCTATAACAATCCATCGAAGACATTTCATAGCAAAACCTCTCAAACACAGATAGATCAGAAAAGGTGGATCCCCAAGGTTGTTGACAAAATAATAGAAAATGTGGACAACTTAATCAAGAAAAGATCCCTAAGGTTGCATTTAATGACCCAGAACAAGAAAAACATGTATTTGAAGAACAAAGCTGAAGTGCTGACAACCACTCTTACATAATCTCTTTTCTTTTTTATTGCTGTATCATAAGCCAACTTACCTTTGCCCTGGGATGTTCGTTGGTCGTTCCATCCATCTTGGCAATAACAAGACTGTCAATGTCACGCAAATGTTTGGCAAGTTTGTCGTATGTAGGCTCCAGTGCTTGACAATGCCCGCACCAAGGCGCATATATCTGGTGACAGACCTTGCATTAGATTTGTCCCATACAGACAGAAAAGAGATGAATCACACTCTCGTCTAAAAAGGAAATGGTACCTCGAGCAGGACGTCCTTTGACTCATCCAACACAATTTCATCAAAGTTGTTCCCAACAACAACTTTCACATCACCATCATTCTACAAGAGTCACAGGTACCAAATTATCGAAAGTACAACCAAATGACAATCAAAGTTCCACAGAATTGAAACGAATCACTCACAGTTTCAGGAATTGGGTCTGATTTATAGAAAGGTTTTAGCTTCTCCTCCAAGAAGTCCGAAGCGAAAGCCTGCGAGTGATAAACACAAAATGTTATGTCTAGCTCACTAAATGCAGTACAAAGTGTTCCAATTTTACAGGATGCTTTATGACCTTAATATTATCCAAAGTCACTTCTCCATCAAGGAAAAACTTCCTACTGTCATCATTTCCAGTGTATCCAAGGACCTGTTGAAGACAAGTACCAAGAAGTTATTCAAGAAATGAAAGCCAATCAATCCACATTCGTCCTCATAAAACAAAAATTACCTTGGGACCACTCCCGGAGACACCAAAATAATCTGACACGGGCTTTCCAACATCTTCGTTATCCATTTCCACATATACGAAGATCAGCTGGAGTTGAAAGAAAAAGAAAGTCATAAATGCATCAACCATCCTATTACTTTTGTTAAATGCATTTGACTGCTACAACTTAGTTTAGTTTCGGGCAAAATAGACCATGAGATATCACCAGCAGCCACTGGCCGGCTAAACTTGTCATTTGGGGAAGACAAACCCAACACTTGCATGCTTATAAGAAGATAATAGTCTGTCAACTTAGTACAATGCATCATTAAAGTTATGAAGTTGTGGAAATGAACTCCACCAACACAAATCGAACTAGTTCATACACTAATTATTCCTGGCTCTGTAAGCAGCAGCATCTTCCATGGCTCATCAAGTTTCATGTAGCCACTCATTCATGAAATACTGACTAAGACTACTGAGGAAGTTCCTCAATTGAAAAACCACTACTTAGAAGGATGTAACACTAATGGAAAGCTTTCATCCTTATGGTCTCAACTTACCTTTCCCTTGAAAAGCTTTGCAGCTTCCTCAAATACCGGGAAAAATTTCTCCGAATCTTTTGATGTGGCAAACAGCAACAACTGAAAAGAATTCACAAAACTCAATCAACGTCAACAAGGAATTCTGACACTTGCTCATGTACCAAGGAATTACACTTACCTGCTTCTTAATTGGGCTTTCAAAAATTAATGGTGCGCTTTCCCTGGTAAAAGTGGTAACCAGAGGAAGCTTGTTCGCAAAAACGAACTCAGCTATTGCAGACTTCTCAAATTTACCATCTGCAGAAAAAGGAAAACATCATAAGACACAGGTGCCTTGGCATATATGCAGCTTTGGTTTCATTCACCATAAAGAGCAAATTGTACTTACCGAAAAGGCTTAATTTTTCTGCCTCCTTCTTAAGGATGACCAAAGCAGGACGCTTGACTTCAGGGTCTATGTGGAAAAGCTTTGCAACGTCAGGATTAACAGTTTGGTAGAAGTTGACATCATCTTCAATTCTTGAAGCAGCAGCAAGCTCCTCACTCTCGGGGCCCTACCATCAATTACAAAATGCAAAATTAACTTACCTGGAATACCTTTCTTCCTTCTCCATTTATCTTTTGGTATTGGAAAGTGTGCACAAACCAAATGAATGGCTAGGAAACGGGCATTTTCAATTTTTGTTTTTTCTTTAATCTTTAAACCGGGGGCATAAGAACAGAGAACAGTCGCTCCATACTTAAAAGGAGACAAGTCAAAGCAATTCTCATTCATCCCTACTGAGAACAATTATCTCGGACTCGAGCACCACATAAATGGCATGCAGTGCGAAATAATGCATATAATTCCAACATACTTCATTTATTTGCAGAAGCCCATCAATTTTGATTGCTTTTTGCTCCAAAAGTAGTCGCTTCATCCCATTACAATTAGATACCAGAAAAAACGTAGGAAAATTTCATGCGAATGTTAATTCTTCAGTACCACGTACCTTCAAATGGTTAAGATAGCCCAAAACAACTTTGTTTTCGGAAGTCAACACTCGTTCGGCTTCGTCCGCTGTGGTTAAGTTATTCACGCCAGGCCCTGTTTTCTTCTTGATCCAAGTCACAATAGCATCCCTGGAGTGAAATCAGATATACCGCTAAGCCCAACTCACATGCACATAGCATTCAATCAGAATGGTCTCAAGGATGAACTGAACCAAAGACCGCAAAATCGCATCTTGACGTTCGGTTCTGGCATAATAAATAAATAAATAAAACGGATCTTGGGAATGGACGAAAGCAGAAAAAAACAATCGGAACGTTACTTGGTCCTTTGGCCGGAATACGGCTTGTGAACGCCATCGACGAAGAAATAAACAGTGGGGAACCCTTGCACCTCATACTTCTGAGCCAACTCCTCCTCCTCCGTCGCGTCCACCTTCGCCAGGACCACCTCCTCTCCCTTCAGCTCCGTCGCCGCCGCGGCGTACTCGGGCGCCAGGGCCTGGCAGTGCCCGCACCACGGCGCGTAGAACTCCACCATCACGAACCGGTTCTTCTCGACGAAATCGGAGAAGTTCCCCTCCTTCAGGACGACGACGTCCTTGTCGTCCACGTCGGGCTCCTTGTACGCGTCCGCATCGGCCTCCGACTCGTCGAGATCGGAGTAATTCTCGAAGTCCTCGTCCTCCTCGAAGTGGTCGGAGTCGGGGAACTCGGAGTGAGCCCCCGCCGCCTCGGCGCCGGCGCCGCCGGCGTGGCCCTCCTCGGGCTCCTCGAGGAAGCTGAGATCCTCGTCGTCGTCGACATCGACGGCGGCGGCGGAGAGGGAGCGAGGGAAGGAGGCGACGAGCAGGAGCGCCGCGAGGGAGAGGAGGAGGAGGAGGACGCGAGTCGACATTGTGATCGGAAGAGGGAGGGAGTGAGATCTGGCCGTGCGCTGCGCTCTGTTCTGTGCAGTGGGCTTTTATAGCGGCGAGACTGCGAAGGAGGAGCAGAAAGACCGTTGACTGGCGATCGTGCGACGTCGTTCTTGGGCTGACCGGCATTAAATTAATGACGTGACATAAATCTAAGCGGTTGAGTTCATTTAGGCGAATGATAATTATGGTTTTTATTTTATTTCCGTTTTTTTGTTCATTTGCTTTGATATCCTTATTTAATAACGAATTAAGTCGAAGAAAAGACGTGTTTTTTTTTTTTTTTTTTTTTTTTGCCGGTGACTGGTCACGCAAAACTTGGATCTGCTCGATCTCGATTAGAAAAAAAGGGCAAATTATCATGATTGTTGCGAGGTCGAGAGGTTGGTCTCGGTTTTTTGGTAACGTCTGTCACGTTTAAGGAGTGAACGGTTGATTGTTTGAAGGTCAATTTCACGCTTGCAAGAGAGAGAAAAAAAGTATAGCAATCAAAAATCCCCACCAAAATTCCAAAGTTGATACATTTATAATAAATTTACATAAAATTAATTTTTTTACCACTAAAAATCCAAAATCAATATATTTTGTGATAAATTTATCTTAAATTAATTTTTTAACCATAAAAACTCCAACCTAATACACATATGACAAATTTATCATTTATTAATCACCAATTTTACCACGAAAATTGCAAACGCATGCGTCTTAAAACCCAAAATGGTGTACTCATCAACTGTCATGTGACTTCCAATTCGACAATTTAACAAAATTAATGAGAGATAAATTTGTTATAAGTATATCGATTTAGTTAATTTATAGTAAATTTGTCATGGATGGTAGTGATATCAATATCCATTTTTTTTTTCCTTTTTGCATCAGCTTGCATGACATTAGTTCCACAAGAATTGGTTTGATTCATCCCTAGGAACCGAGAACCAAACCAAACTAGCTTGGACAATTTTATTTTTTTATTCGACAATGGTAAAAGTACAAATTATTTGTGGAAGTAACTTTCCTGTAATTAGTAATTTCATCCTACAATAAAATAACTTTCAATGTATTTAGGAAATTTTTAGAAATAAAATAAAATATTTAAAAAAATAACATTGCCGTTCCAACTTGAGTATATTGCCCGAATGGCTACAAAATTGTTCTTCTCTGAGAACACCAGAGATCGAAGACTGTCCTGGATTGTCCTCTTTACCAAATGGCATTCGCCTTGAACCAACATCGACAAAGCTACAGATATTGATTGCAGGGAATTGAGCAATTGTGGAAAAGAAGATGATTAAAATTGAAATTGAGCAATTGTAGAGAAGAAGATGATTAAAATTGATTGATCGGTATAAGCAAAACTCCCTAGGAATCCTCTCTTGCGCTTAGTTTTTGACACAAAGTGGAAAACAGAATGACGAAAAATTTTGTATTATGTATATTTCATTATATATTTTCAATGTACAGTCCTTAATATATAGTTAAAAAATGGAAGTAATAAAGGAAATGATATTTCCAGCAAAATCAAGAAGAATCGATTATAATCCTAGATTGACAAATCAATCAATTGCAATCTCATTTTGACTCGAGGAATTAAGCATATCTTCTAACACTCTTCCTCAAATTGGTGGCTTGTATATGTCCAAGACGCCTAACTTACTTAAAAATTATGCATGTTGTCTCTAACATGGCGACACAATAAAGATATTCGCAAGTTACTATGTGATTCTTATTCCTCTTTTTTCGATTATTCTTTCTTAAATCTTGTCACAAGCGAAGTGATAATTAACCTCCACATGTTTTGTTCTCTCATGTACTATGGGATTTGCCACAAGTTTAAGAGCCCTATCATTGTCACAAAATAGCAAGGTTGGTCCTTTAGCTTATACCCAAGTTCCAAAAGTAGCCCTCGTATCCACATTATTTCCTAAGTAGTTTTAGCCATGGCTCAATACTCAGCTTTGGACAATAACAAAGACACAGTGGATTGTTTCTTTGTTTTCCATGAAAGCAACAATTCCCAAGTTTAATGCAAAAGCCGATGATGAACCTTTGACTCATAAAATAAATGGTATAATATGTGCATATGTGTCACAAATGGCTGTCATTTCCATGTCCCAACTTAAAGAAAGAAGTATCTCAAGTCCTGGGCATTTCTTTGAGTACTTCACAACCTTAAGAGCGGCATTCATATGGGACTCTTTCGAGCTAAGCATGAATTGACAGAGACTAATTCACAACTGTTCATAACGTATTCTTCTACTCTATCTTGTTCTCTTTTTATATACACAACTTTTAACACATTCAAAGTGAAATTTCAATAGAATAATTGAGTAATAGTTGAACTCATTTCTTTACAGTTTTGATGTATATCCTAAAAGTATATTTGTTCTAAGTCTAACAGCAACAATAGGGGGTAAACAATGCTTTAAGAACATTGATTATCATCACACGTCAAAGTATTAAGGATCTACTACTACTTCTTTATCTTCTTCACCAAACAAATTTCCCTAACAATATCCATTATGAAAATGCACAAATGAAAATTATTTTCATCATTTATATAAATATGTTTAAATATAAATTTTGTCCATAATAAAAATTTATTTCATTGATATTTTAAGTTATGCAAGTGATTATTTTTTAAAAAAAATATTTTTCAAATTATTTATTTTGTATGAAACAAACGTAACCTAAGTAGAAAACTAATATTAACCCTCATTAACTTTCCTAGAGTATGTTGAAATTTATTTATTATTTTTATTTACTTGTTACACGGTTATTTGAGTATTCAAATGTACAAGTGCATTCGTTTTCGTGAAAAATAAGTGATTTGAGAAACATTTTTCTATAAATAATCGCTTATAACACATACAAAAATATTAAATAATTTTTTTTTTTTTGTCGCTCACAAAAATAATTAGATATAAATTGCTATCGATGATAAAACCATTTTCTACTGAATAATTTTTCTAGATCATATAAACAATCATTTTTCGAAAAATATTTTCCAAATTATTAATTTGTCCGCAAAACGAACACACAAGTAGAGCCATATGTAACTTTTTCATAATTTTTACAATCGAATGGTATTTTTACCACAAAAAGCTTTTGGGCCTCGCGCGGCGGAAGAACATCGCAATTCAGGCCCGACCGCGAACCTCCCGATTCATCCCGGTCTCTGCCTCCCCCATCCTGCCTCTTCCTCGTCCTCCGCTCTGCAATTCCGCAAATCCCGAATCGAAGCAAGGAAGCGAGCGAGCGAGCGAGCGAATCCAGCATGATTAGCATTCTAGCTCGGGTAATTTCACCGAACGATTCGCCGAACCGCCGTCGAGATTCCCCCTTTCTTTCCTTTTTTTTTTTTTTTTTTTTTTTGGGGGGCAGTCGAATCCTTCGATTGTTTCGAGCTTCTGTAGATGGTTGATTGATTGATTTTGCGGCAATCCGATTTTGCAGGAGCGCCTGCTTGGGGCTGCTCTGGGCGGTGCGCTCGCCGGAGCGGTTGTGCTCGAGGAACGGAAGAGGATATACCGGTCCATTTCCGATGATCGGTCTCGCCTCGCCGCCCAAGCTCAGGTGAAAACTTCGGCATTCGATTTTGCTTGCTCTTCTTGACCGGCATTTGGTTATCCCGATTCTCAACCCTGGACCGCGCCTCTTCGATTGGGATTTTCCTCAGTAGCTGCGGATTCCCTTTTGTGTCGCTGTGTAAAACGGTGAATATGCGTTTGTGAAATGGAATAACTCTCGGTAATCCCAAATCGAACGAGCATACTTCTTCGGGGTCAGATGATTGAATGAGTGCGGCGTGAATTACTAGGAAGAGCATATCGCGATGTCGGTGCTCTATACGGTTTTGTTCCATTCGATTGCACTTAGAAGTTTGGACGTTTCGTCTCTTGACCACCGGAACTGGTCGGAGCTGGTGGAAGTCGTTTTTCCGAAAATGGAGTCTTGAGATGATGGAGATTGAGGTTTGGTCTGTTGCATCCATCATTATGGCTGTCCGCTTGAACCAAAGGAACATGGAGGCATTGCATAAACCTGCGGGATATGTCGATACCTTAGGTGGAGCACTTTGGGGGTACATGAAATAGACTTGCACAAACACATGCCAGAAACTGGTTTGAATCTTTTTTCTTTTTCCCAATTTGCGATAGTTAATAGAGTTGAGGGGAAATAAGATGTCGTCCCTCCTTATCATGATCCTGTGAGGCTCTCTTTCCAATTTTTCTTCTCACAGTGCTCGAGCAGTTAGTTTGAATATGATTAGGCACCTTGCCTCTTCTCCTCGTACTTAATTGAGAGGGTTTACCACTAGGTTCTGTGGCACTGTCTTGAAAGAACTTCTAATCCCTGTCAGTCTTGGGTAAGAGTAAGAACCTAACTGTGCCAGATCCATCCAGGGTGTTGTTCTAGCCTGCATCTCAAGATGCAAGTGAAAACAGTGTCTCTAGCAGTTTATGAACACTGTGAAGGATGTGAGGTCTCACTTATTTTGATTCAGGCTATTCGATTTGTTAGTGACTTTGCTTCTGTCGTTATGCGAATTTGCCCATTGCTACTTTGGTTACTTAAGTTCGACTTGCTTTGATTTCTGATTTGTGGAGTTAATGGATGCAGTTATTTGATTTGTTGGTGACTTTGCTTCTGTCGTTATGCAAATTTGCCCATTGCCAAGCAACTGGTGTGCTATGGTTAATTAAGTTCTGCTTGCTTTAATTTCTGATCTGTGGACTTAATGGATGCAGTTATTTGCATATCTTTTTGGCATTGCATGCTGCAGTATTTTAAATCTCATTGCTTCAACATTCTGCAGAAAAGTGAGCCGATATTTGGAAAAGAATTTCGCTCAGAATTGGCCCACCTGTGGAACAAGTCAGTGGATAGGACGTTGGGACCTGTAATAGAGTATCTTAGCTCTCATGGGTGGTAGAAAAATCTGAGCTCCTTGCAGTACATGGAACTTCATAATTTTTTTGAAATAACTTCTGTAATGTCCTTCCTATATTTGTATCTCTCCATTTCCTCTTTAATGGACCTGCTTCTTCAGTTAGGCCCATTGGATATGAACCCTGGTTATAGTTTTCCTGTGCCGATATCACTTCAATGCTGTTGTCCTTTCGTTTGACTCATTGTATCATTTACGAGATTGAAACTGAATCCTTTTGGACCTTCCATTTTGATTCACCGAATCGGCCTGTGAATCTATTTTGATGTGATGTTACTGTTGATTTAAATAGAGCAATCAAATGGCAAAGATTTATCAAAATCAAACAGGGACATCTAAGACTAGTCAATCTTACTGGACTTGTGGATATATGATCTAGAGCTTGGTTAAGAGCAGATCGAGCTTTTCACTCACCTTTCTCTGGAGCAAGACTTAGAACTCCTAGAGAAGAGTGTGAAATGGAGGTGATAGATAAATTATCCTCGATGAGTGTGGAGATGCTGACATAACTTTCCTTCATGTATTAGGTGAGGCTTAGCTTTCCTGTATATCTTGGTGGAGGTCTAGTTGAATAAATTTTCATTCTTCAAGATGTTGTGAGGAGGGCACATATTGTGACTCATATCATGAAGAAAATGTTAAATAGTGTCAAAGGCACTTGTTAATAGTCATTAATTGTGCTCTTGTTTCTATTTAAAGCATGCCATTTTTTTTAATATATTCTTTTCCCATTTTCAAAATGTACTGATATGCATTTTTTTACCAACTCTAGTAGTCTTAACTAGTGCCCTTGGGTCACCTTTAACAAGACTCCATTAGAAATACATCAACATGAATTTTGTTTTGAGTGGACTAGAGTGTGAGGAATATGCTGATATAGATGATTTTACCATCTGAAGGCGACTTGTCTGTTCTCATTGGTGTGATTGGTATGAATCCTTAACTTGAGGTGTCACTAGAGTTGTCTTTTCCACCAAAGTTCGTTTTGTAAGCATGTGAAGAGCTTTATTTTTTTGTTAGTTGGATGTTCCTTTAGGTTGGTATGTGAATTCTTGTTGGACATTGATTGCATGTTGGCAAGTACTCGTAATAGTATGAATTAAAATGTTTATACAGCTAGTGAACTCTCCCCAATTGTGTTCCTTGTTTTCTGAGTGCATTAGTGAAATTACATACCTCTAGACGTCCTAACACTATCTTGTCAATCTGAGGTCTACATGTCTGACAAATTTTCATCTGGATTTGCATTTTCAGATATGCCATTGGTTATATTTCTCTGTATTACCCTATCATCTTGTATTATTCCTGGAGGACCTTTTTTACAGGATGTCCTTGTATCTGGCCATTTCTTAGTCCTCATGCAGTAAATTGAGCCAGGACAGTGCATCAAAGGGTAAAGTCATTGATGTTGGAGGCAACATTTTCAGTAAATCTAAATATATTCGCTAGATTTAGCAATACATACATCAGCTAGAAAACTCCCTGACAATAAGTCCTATAGAAAAGAAACAATAGCAGTAGTGCGGACAGAGATAGGGGGATAGGGAGACGCTTCTTGGCATGATGGAACACCCTATACTGACTGTGCACATCCAATGTCTGGTTGAATGGCTTTGGCTTTGGCTTTGCTTGCATTAGCCCGGCGAGTGACCACAACATAGTATACGCCCATTGCCAAGAGCACGGCAAATGCAAGAGCGAACACAATGCCAACAATGCCACCAGCTCCCATCTGGCTTTTACCATCACGGGTTGCAGAGAGTTTGCCTTCCTGTCCTTGAGCAGCCTCAACCACTTGAGCCGCCTCAGGCAATGGGGAGCAACTAGATTTGGCACATGGGTTCTTTACAGTGGTCTGTTGTGTGTTTGGGTGGAAGAAATCGTATGCCGAAGGTGAGAAGGCCGTGGGGTTTTCATTGGCTAGGCCATGGGGGGCTCTGTCTTGTGCTCCAGCCAGGCATAGAAAAGTGGGAGTCAACAGGATGAGCCAGAAAGAAGACATGGGTGTCATGTTTCTTGGTCTCTCGGGAGTAAAGCTGAAAGTGAAAGTGGTCTAGTTCTTGGGGTTGAATAGGTTAGGATGCTTTGGGCAGGTTTTTATAGGGGTCGTGAAGGGGGCTGTTGCTTGGAGTTGAATTTTTTGACGAAGTATAATTGGAGCGCAGTTATGATTAGAGAGGAGGGAACAAAATAATGGATAGGTATTCGAGCATAAAGGATAATAAAGCAAGTTCTCCCCAAAATGGCTTCTTCCAACCCTAAGTCTAAGAAAGGAAATTGTCTCCTCTTCTTTATTTCCAAAGACTCCTCGGATAAGATCATTGCTTAATATTTCTCATGGAACTTGAGTGCTTAATTTTTGCAAGAACGGTACCCAAGTAAAGAGGGCATCTTGGACACTGAGGCTCCCTCCTCGTGATCTTATTCATTCTACATCTAGGCCTGCGGCATTCAAGTGGTTCCGTGACATGTCATCTCCGCTTTTGAGTGCCTTCTAATGCACATCTAAGTGCAGACGTGAGAACAACATTTTTGACCCTCGAACAAATGTGCTATTTCTCACTCCGAGTCAATCTTTTTCTTCTTGCTTCTTCTTTTTTTTTCTATTTTGTTGGTGGTAATGATGGGAGGGAGCAAGATTAGAATCATAAGGGGTCGACGTTGGCTCTGCTTTATAGGGTGGTGGAAACGGAGGAGTGATGGCACATCATGTGGATTTTCATTTCTTAGCTTGGGAGTTCAGCAAGGGTATATACATCTTGCATATCTAGCAATGAACCCCTTGGTGGGTGTAATTATAATGGTGGGGTGTGGCTACTTCCACATCACACCTGCCCGCGAATTATTATAGCGAAGGCGGCACCAGAAACGCATGCAAAGAGGGGGGAAGAAAAAAAGCTGAAATCAATGCTCATTCCCTCGACTAATATTATAAAAAGCCACCTTGGCCACCTTCACGCTCTTTCCCCTCATCCTGTTCCTCTTTCGCAACTGCGAAAGCGACTCTCACTCATGCAGTCACATGACATGGTGCCCACACCGCGAAGGCGTGAGCTCAAAATTTGCACGGACTCTCGTTTAGAGCGGTGAAGTGGGGTTCCCAATTGCTCAATGGGAGGTTCACCGGTCTTTGCATGGTCGTCCCCATATGAATCGGCTCTTCGAGTAACAGTTACACTAAGGGCGATCGCAAGTGTACTGTCTTAACTCGACGGGAGTTTGATTTACAAGTTGCTGATTAAACGACATTAGACGAGTCGAAGCGTATTGAATCGATTTCTGCAAATAAATTGATTTAGACTTTGATGAAGTTTTATGTGGACTTGACGTGGTCCTAATGCATTTATTGCTACTCATGACTTGGTTATTGAAGAGACTTGGCCACGGAAGATAGGAGTTGATCATGGCCCTCATCAGTATACAGGCTTTGGCCACTTGGGATTTGGATTAGGACGAGCATACCGTAGCTTATTTATTCACCTAGGATCATAAGTGACTGCTAGTGGTGAATATGATTCCAAAGTAGAACCGGAAATTGAGAATCGAGAACTAGACTGAAAATCAGGAATTGAGAATCAAAAACCAGGCCAGAAACCTATGAAACTCCAACATAGAAAATTGAGGGTTAGCAGCTTGAGCGGACAAAAGAGAATTTCTTCATATTTTGTGAAGTTAGACGCACGCGCATCATCCCCTTCTTTGCTCTTTTGCTTATTTTCCTGACATTAGAGAGAAGACTATATCATTTATTTAACTGTGGTCCTAGCTAACTAAATGTTGTTTTTTATTTTATATTATTAAGGTGTCGTTATTTAAGTAACTTGAAATATAACATTGAACAACGAGGCACTCATCTCTTCCTCTTGTTCTGTCCCATGACCTCATAATCTAAATAAAAGGTCTGTTATATCTATATATTCAATTAAATGAACTAGGACCTTTCTTCATGATCATTATCTTATTTACAGGAAACCCTACAATTATTTTTTGGTCGTGAAAATGATGTTGCTTGAACAGGATTATTATTATGATACTCTGAATGAAAATTGATCGGTTCCCAAATGGACCCTTGAACTAGTGACATGATAGGTTTCAGATTCCGGGATATTCTAGATAGATTCAAGGTTCCAAAAAATGGAAAATCAGTTTTGATAAGTAGGTTCCAGATTTCGCATAGAACCTAAATAAAATTTGTGAAATCTGAAACCGTTCACTTCTGGTAGTGATTGTTGCTCCATGCTAGTATCTAAATCCCACTTCTACATGTATCACAACACAGAATCCCAAGAACTTCCATCAAAATTACATTTGGTGATTAAAACCATGAAGAAAATCATAGGGCAGATTCCAAATCAGCTATTGATCAGTACATTGTCAGATCTTAGTTACTTGGTGATAATTAATTTGCGGTATAATGGATGCGTTTTATAGCCTCTCTACCTTAGTTTCTGTGGAGTGAACTCTCGGAAAGTTCGGGATTCTCAAGTGAGAGTTGATAATGCTTGTAAAATTTTAGTCTTTTTTCTCCTTTTCCCCCACTTCTCGTTGGCGCTCAGTCCTGTTATCTTGGTCAAGTAAGTACATAGCTTATATATAGCACGATGCAAAGAGAGAAGATGCTAGAAAGTTGACATATGTGCATTGCTGCAATCCATCACACCACTTACAAAGTTGAAGAGATTAGAAAACAGCAAATAACCACAACCATCACTCGAGAACACAGCCAAAAGATCAGAGAGTTGGAAAAAAGAAAATTCAACAGACAAGACGCAAGACACAATCGCAAATTCTTTATCCACATTTTGCTTTGACCCTCCCTTGATCCAGCTCCGTCCCTTGAAACGGAGAATTGAAGAACTTATAGTGAGTTTCAAGCGTTGCTCCTGAAGGATCCCAAGGCCTTGACGGCTCCAGCTCTCAAGATATACTGGTGATAGAATGCAGCAATCGCAGCCCCAATGAATGGTCCAACCCAGAACATCCACTGCATACGTACACAAAATCAAAGAATCGTGTCAGCTTATGCCTTACGTTACTCTCAATTATGCCCAAAAGTCAATGCACACCTACACATGTTAAAAAAGGGAAATTTGATGATATAATCTGAGGTATGATGGCTAGCAATATAATACCTGGTCGTCCCAAGCCTTGTCCTTGTTGTAGATCACGGCAGCTCCGAAGCTCCTTGCTGGGTTTATGCCTGTTCCCGTTATGGGGATCGTGGCCAGATGCACCATGAAGACTGCAAACCCTATGGGCAATGGTGCCAACACAGGAACGTGGGAGTCCCTGGCGTTTCGCTTCGGATCGGTGGCCGAGAACACGGTGTACACCAGGACGAAGGTGCCGACGATCTCTGCCCCCAGCCCCACGCCCTTGCTGTACCCATCGGCCAGCTCGTTCGCGCCGCCACCGTACCGGGTGTAGTACGCCCTCTGGAACGCCTTCACCAACCCACACCCGCAGATGGCGCCGAGGCACTGCGCTACCATGTACATCACGGCCCGGACGAGCGACACCTTGCGCGCCAAAAAGAGACCGAAGGTCACCGCAGGGTTAATGTGCCCACCTGTTCATGTTGAAGAAACCGAGTTAAGGTATGTACATGAGAGATGATGTTACATTTTTCCGACAATTTAAGCTTTTACAATGACGTTATAATGAATGTCATGATGTAATCTCGTTACTAATATAACATTAACAATTCACAACCTATATGAACAAATACATTTGGTCCAATGAATTTAGAAGTGTTTGAAAAACAAGCTAAGATCGGTTAAAGAAAGAGAAACTTACCAGAGATACCAGCAGTGCAATAAACAAGGACGAAGATCATGCCCCCGAAGGCCCAAGCGATGCCGAGAATGCCAACGCCGCCACAATCACCGGCGTTCAAGGCCGGGTCGGTCTGGCTCTTGTAACCGATCACGGTCAAGACCGTGATGTAGAGGAACAACATCGTGGCAATGAACTCGGCGATGAGGGCACGGTAGAACGACCACTTGCCTAGCTCCTCCGGGTCGACCAGAGGGGCGGGCGGCGGGTCCTGGTAGTCCCTAGCGGCCAACGGGGGCTGGGCACCTTCCAAGTCCTTCGCCATTTGCTTGGGCTCTCCCTCTTCCGAGCTTCTATGTCGAATGCAGGACTTTAGAAGGTGAGGTGGTATGAATTTGATTTGGCTTGTTACTTTTTGTGGGTGTTGTGGGAATGTGCATGAATCGAGTGGTACTTATATGAGAGAGGGAAGTGAATATTGTGTTATGGTTTCGATTGATGACATAATTAGAGCATTTCTTTTTGGCCGCCCCATTAGGCTTGATTTCGATTTCTGGCTTGCATGGTCCCACTTTGTCCTTGTTCTTCTCTCTTCTCTTTTTTCCTATAATTTTCAACCGGCAAAATTGTCCGATTAATGAACTTATTATACAAATACTGATTCAATATTAAGTTTTTCAATTTTGTCAATTAACTCCTAAATCTTTGTGCGAAATTTTAATACGGTCATTCCGGCTAGTGATAAATGGACTAACATGTCGGCGGTTTTTGACAAAAATTTACTAGATTGGAATTTCAAACAAAGACTTAGGAATAAATAGAAACATTAAAAAATTTATGGCTGAATTAGCATTTGTAAAATAAATTTAAGATCAATGGGATAATTTTTTTCAATTTTTATTTATATCTATAATATAATGGATATAACCAACGGTTTTGTGATATTATTAACTAAGTGTTGGGTTGTTCTTGGCATTATCTTCTAATCATGTTTCCGCCCAAATCATGCTTCGGATCAACCTGATGGAGTAGCCAATAATGCAATGCCAGATAGATGTGATCTGGACGATTACCTTCTTATCCCATTGTCGTTGAAGCAATTATAAGGCTCCTATTGCATATTATTTATATAATTGTGTCCTATTCCCTTCCTTTGTCCTTCATTATAGTTCCTAACTTTTTTTTTCCTATCTATTCTAACTTAGCCAAACAAAAGAAAAAAGAAAGGAAGAAAGGTGGTTGTTCCATACGTGGCAACCGAACAAGTATTGCTTAAAGTTCAACAGTAATATTGTGCATTAGGTTAAAATTCAAAAATTACATCGAACGGATAAAAAGTTCAAAGACTGCATTGCACATTAAATTAAAATTTGAGAACTATTTGTGTTATTATCCTTTCATTATATTGAACTAAGCCAATATCAAACTTGTTAATTTGGAAGATCTGAAGGATCAAGTTAATGTTTTTTTTTCCTCATTTTGTTGGATTAATTTGCATTAAGTATCGCACTTCTCTTTCTATTTCCAACTTTTAATGTTCTCTTCTAATGTCCATCGCACTCTATTCCTCTTTGCCCGAACAAAAGATCATATTTATATATTTCAAATTCCAAAAGCGTCCTAAGCTTAATTCTTCTAAGTTGCAATTAATTATATAAATCGCTCTGTCGCGTGTAATGAGGGAGAAAATACATATTTGCAAGAGCCGACAACACATAATAATTTTATACTCTTATCCACCACTGCCACCCCATTTTTGTTTAATCAAATCTTAAATTGCATTCTTTAAAGCATTTTCTTCGCTGAACTGAAAATGGAGGATATAGTTGTGGCCTTGAGGCAGCCACGTGTCCAACCGCCAAACTTACAAATGCCCAAGTCTCCTGCCATGATCTCCTAATTGGCCGGTGGATGTTATGCTGATGACACCTTTTTCTTGATTAAAAAAAAAGAGGAAAATTAAGCCTTGAAAGAGTGGTGGGAGTTGAGTGGGGAAGATTGTCCAAAAAGTTCTGTATCATACGTGGGTCATTTCAATTTCAAAATTTTTCAATCATATCAATCTAATTATAAATATTTTAATTATGTCAATTTAATTTTAATTTTTTTAACAATTTACAAATTTAATTATTCTGTCAATTTTAATTAAAAATCACCAATGTAGACACAAATTGTCTTATGCAATATAACTGCATAACTCACACTAACGTGAAATTTTTTTTTTACATTTTTTAAGTTTTACTGAATTTTTATAAACTTTTTCTTTTCTTTCTTTCTTTTCTTCTTCCTTAAAAAAAAGGAAAATTAAAAAAAAATTATAAAAATTTAGAAAAATTTAGAAAAATGCAAAAAATTGTTCGTATCAGCGATTTTCGACCAAAATTAGTTGGAATGACTGAATTGATAAATCCTTAGAAGGTTTAAAATTGAATGAGCATAATTGAAAGATTTAAAACTGAATTAATAGTCATACAAAGTAAGTTTATGATTTTTTAAATAATTTTCTCGAGTTAAGTGTGATGGGCATCATTTTTTTTTTTAATATCGAAAAAACCCCATTTCATTTCAATTCAATTCAAGTCAGTAATGTAGAAGAACAACCCAGACAAGTTTTAGAGCAAAGGACATCCAACAACGATTTGGGGGGGCGGATTAGGATCTAGTTCAAAGGGAGGGATTGACGGAGTTGGGCTCTGACGACTCAATTCGCAATTTTATTTTGGTCTCTATAACATCAGGTCAAGCTTAAATGAGACAAAGAAGAAAGTGTGGTCCGGCCTTTGTTGATAAGCACAGTAACTTTCCACAGTACTTGATCTGATCCCAGAAGTCCCTAAACTAAAATAAGAATCAGACTTGACAGTTACAACTCTTTTGCCCATTTCCTTCTCCCATATGGTCACAAGCTCCATTCCTTCATTTAGTGCTAGGGTTTTAGCATGCAATGCAAATTGCTCCTTCACCTCATGGGCAAACCCACCGATAAACACTCCAACAACGTCTTTGCATGCTCCAGTGGATGTTCCGACTATAAAGGCTGGATCGACGTTAATTTTAAGGGACTCTGAGGCAGGCAAGTACCATTTCAAAGTTGAGATTCGATCTCTTGTTAAGTTACCCTAATGATAGGAACACCGGGTTTCAAAATTTTCATTCTATCAACAATCCATCATGAATATTTTCATTCAATCCATCAGGCCATCATGTTGGCCCAACCATTTTCTTAAATTAGAGGTTCGAGCATTTGATACTTTGGGCCTTTTTGGGCAATGAAGTAAAAGCCCATACTTGCCTACTTGCAATTTCAACCGTGGCCAATGGGCCAAATCATGGAGATCGAGTTTAGGTCATCGGCCATTATAGATATTCTCATTTAAATGGTTTGAGTATCTATTTTCTTAAGCTTTGCTAAAATAACAGTTTTTGAACTAATATAAGAATAACAGCTTATTGTAGTTACAAATTTTTAAAGGAGTGAACCCACAATAATTTATATTATTTGTTATTTAATTCTTTGTGATCCAAAACATACTATTATTCTTACCATGGATTAATCTCTTTCTTTTTTTTCATTTTTTTTTTTAAGGAGAGCAATATATAAAGACTTTGTATAAGATATCATAAACTTAAAGTGTATGTTCACGGAAACTTCCATTAAGAACATGGCTTATATATAGAAATGCCAAGAGAGAAGGTGCTAGAAAATTGACATATTCGCATTGCAGCACTGCATTACACGACTAGCAAAGTTAAGAGAATAACAAATGACCACAGCAACCAGCACTCGAGAATGCAGCTAAAAGATTAGAGGGTAGGGAGAAAAAATGCAAAAGACAAGAAGCAAGACACTCTCCAAAAGGGAAAATTTTTATCCGCGTTTTGCTTTGACCCTTGAAACGGAGAATTTAAAAAACTTATCCTAAGTTTCAAGCGTTGCTCCTGAAGGAACTCAAGGCCTTGACGGCTCCAGCTCTCGAGATGTACTGGTGGTAGAATGCAGCAATCGCAGCCCCAATGAAAGTCTCAACCCAAAACATCCACTGTACCCATTTACAAAATTAAAGAATCGTGTCATCTTGCGGCCTCACGGTACTCTCTATTATGTCCAAAATTATAATCTGAGGTATGATAGCTAGCAATGCGATACCTAGTCGTCCCAAGCCTTGTCCTTGTCGTAGATCACGGCAGCTCCGAAGCTCCTGGCTGGGTTTATGCTTGTTCCCTTATGGGGATTGTGGCCAAATGTACCATGAAGACTGCAAACCCTATGGGCAATGGTGCCAATACAGGAACGTGGGAGTCCCTGGCGTTTCGCTTTGGGTCGGTGGCTTAGAACACGGTGTACACCAGGACGAAGGTGCCGACGATCTCCACGCCCAACCCCACTCCCTTGCTGCACCCATCGGCCAACTCGTTCGCGCCGCCGCAGTACCGGGTGTAGTACTCCCTCTGGGATGCCTTCACCAACCCGCATCAGCAAATGGTGCCAAGGCACTGCGCTACCATGTACATCACGGCCCGGATGAGCGACACCTTGCGTGCTAGGAAGAGACCGAAGGTCACCGCTGGGTTTATGTGCCCACCTGTTCATGTTGAAGAAACCGAAATAAGGCATGTACATGAGAGATGATGTTAGATTTTTTGACAATTTAAGCTTTCGTGATAAGGTTACAATGAACGTTGCAATGTAATCTTGTCACTAACATAACATTAACAATTCTAAACCCATATGAACAAATATATCTGGTCCAATCAATTTAGAAGTGTTCAAGTAACGAGTTAAGATTAATTAAAGAAAGAGAAACCTAACGGAGATATGGGCGGTGCAATAAACAAGGACGAAGATCATGCCCCCAAAGGCCCAAGCGATGCCGAGAATGCCGATGCCGCCACACTCGTTGCCATTCAAGGCGGATCCTGGTAGTCCCTGGCGGCCAACGGCGGCTTCCGAGTCCTTCCCCATTTGCGTGGGCTCTCCCTCTTCCGAGCTTCTAGTTTGAATGCGGTGCGTTCGAGGACTTTAGAAGGTGGGGTGGTATGAATTTGCTTTGGCTTATTGGTTTTTGTGCGTGTTGTGGGAATGTGCATGATTCGAGTGGTATTTATATGAGAGAGGGAAGTGAACATTGTGTGCATAATTCGCTTATGGTCTCGATTGATGACATAATTAGAGCATTTCTTTTTGGCCGCCCCGATTAGGTTTGATTTCGATTTCTTGGCTTGCATGGTCCCACTTTGTCCTTCAACGACTCTCTTTTCTCTTTTTTCCTATAATTTTCAATCAATAAAATTATCTGATTAGTTGAGAACATATTAAATGGATACTGATTTAGTTTTAATTTTTTTGATTTTGTCTATTGACTCATAAATTTTTGCTCGAAATTTCAATACGGTCATTCCAGCTAGTTATGAATTGAATAATATGTTGGTGATTTTCAGCAAATATCTATCAAAATGAATGCATTGGACATTTGCATTTTGCACAAAAGCTTAATAATAAATTGATAAAATTAGAAAATCTAGGATTAAATTAATATTTACATAATAAATTTAAGATCGATTGGATAATTTTTTCATTTTCCAGTTATAAATATAATATAACCAATATAACCAATGGTTGTGTGATATTATGCATTGCAAGCTACCTTTACCCCGCGATGAAGATAAAAAGGGGCCTAATAAATAAACAAGAAAAAGACTTGAATGCGCCCATCTCATGTCTGTATAAATAGACTAACCAACTGTTCTAGGTATTATCTTCTGGTCATGTTTTGTCCCAAATCAAGCTTCGAAACAATATGATGGAGTAACCAATAATGCATTGCCAATGCATTGCCAGATCGAAGTGATCTGGACAATTACCTTCTTATCCCATTGTCGTCAAAGCGATTATGTTCTATTCCCTTCCCTTGTCCTTCATTACAGTTCCTTACTTCTTTCCTATCTATTCTAACTTATTCAAACAAAAAAGAAAAAAAAAAAAAAGAAAGATGGGTGTTTCATACGTGATAAGTTTATGGCCGATGTTATATATTAGATTAAAATCCAGAGAAATAAAAAATTCAGAGATTGCATTTTATATTAGGTCAAAATTCATGAATCATTTATGCTATCATCCATTCATTGAACTAAGCCAATGTTGAACTTCATGATTTGAAAGATATGAAGTATTGAGTTAATGTTTTTTCCTCCTTTTATTGGATCAATTCATGAGAAGCATCGGTGCTCTTCTCTTTCTATTCCCCCCTCTTTAATTTTCTCTTCAAATTTCCATCACACCCTACTCCCTTTGCCCGAACAGGTGATCATATTCATATATTTCAAATCCCAAAAGCTCCCTAAGCTTAGTTCTTCTAAGTTACAATTAATTATACAAATCACGTCGTAGTCACATTTACACGTCGGATTTGACTAATAATGAGGTGGAAAAATACATATTTGCAAGAGCTGACAACGCATAATAATTTTATACACTCTTATAATAAGTCAAAGCACGCCACCACTACCATCCCATTTTTGTTTTATCAAATCTTAAATTGCATAATTAAAGCATTTTTTTTTTTTTTTGCTTTGAACTGAAAATCAAAACCCACTCCCGAAACTAATTCATTCTCACCCCAACCCCCCGAGAATGTATTTATGGCCGTGGAGGCAGCTGGAGTAAATCCCAATGGTTATTAAAATATTTTCTTTGCTGAACTAAAAATGGAGGATATATATAATGGCCGTGAGGCAGCCACATGTCCAACCTCCAAACGGACAAATGCCCAAGTCTTCTCCCATGATCTCCCAATTGGCCGGCGGATGTTATGCCGATAGTGATGACGATGGTCATATTCTTTTATTTTTATGCAATGACCTTTTTCTCCCGAAAAAAAAAAAGGAAAAAAAGCCTTCAAAGAGTGGTGGGAGCTAAGTGGGAAAGGTTGTCCAAAAAGTCCTAAAAATATTATACACGGGTCAATTTATTTCCAAAACTTTTCAATTGTGTCAACTTAATCCTAAACATTTTAATAACTTGGTTATTTAGTTATAAACTTTTAATTGTGTCAATTTAATTTTAAACATTTTGATAATTTATTAATTTAATCTTTCTAGTCAATTTTAATCGGAAATTATTGACATGGATGTCAATTGTTTTATGTGACGCAGCCCACACTAACATGGAAGATTTTTTACTTTTCTTTTTAAATTTTACTAAAAAAAAATTATTCTTTTTTATCTTTTCCTCTTCCTTTAAAAGAAAATTTCAAATTAATTATAAAAATTTAGAAAATTAAAAAAAAAAAAAAAGCAAAAATTATCCATATTAGCAATTTCTAACCAAAACTAAATTGGCAAATTATAAAAAAAAATTATGATTAAATTAGTAAAATGAATTTAAAAAAAGGTCTATGATTAAACTGGTAGCCAAATAATTAGTTTAAGACTTTTTAGACAATTTTTTCTAGTTTCATTTGTGAGGGGCATCAAGTCCAATAATAGTTTTTTTTTTTTTTTTTTTTTGGTGGGGGAGGGGAGGGAGGGGAGTTGAGATCCAGTTCAAAGGGAGGGACTAATGACGGAGTTGAGCTCTAGCAATCCAATTCGCAATTTTATCTTGGTCTCTATAACAATAGGTCAAGCTTAAATGAGGTAAAGAAAAAAGTGTGGCCCGCCTTTGTTTATAAGCACAATATCTTCCCATTGCATGTGATATGATCCTAGAAGTGCATGAACTAAAGTAGGGCAGTTCGACTCGGCAATTACAACTCTTTTGCCATTTTCCTTCTCAGTTCTCACACACAGTAGCGAACTCCATTCCTTCGATTAGTACTAGGGTTTCAGCATGCAGTGCAGATTGCACCTTCTCCACATGGGTGAACCCATCGAGCAACACTCCAACAACGTCTCTGCACACTCTAGAGGATGTTCTAGCTATGAAGGCTCCATTGACGTTAATTTTGAGGGACTTCGAGGCAGGCCAGACCCATTTCAAAGCTGAGGTCCAACCCCTTGTTGAGTTACTCTTCAAATCGGAGCACCAGGTTTTAAAATTTTCATGCTATCGACAATCCATCATAAATCGCTTTATGTGCAGCCCAATGTTGGCCGGGCCATTTCTTAAATTAAAGGTTCAAGCACTTGATACTTTGGGCCCATATGGGCCATGATGTAAAAGCCCATACTTTCCTACTTGCAATTTCAACCGTGGCCGATGGGCCAAATCATGGAGACCCAGTTTAGGTCATCGGCCATTCTATTCGCACACGTGGATATTCTCATTTAAACTATTCGAGTATCTATTTCTTTCTTCTTCTTTTATTTTACGGGAAGCCCACATTTATATTTTTCCTTATCATAGATTAGGGTGATATTACCAAGTCAATTGAAACATGTGTCACGAAAGAAGAGATGAAGCGAGAAATGGTCATGGACACTTAGATTAGGGGCGAGATAAAAAGAGCCGTGTAAAGGGTGAGATATAAAGACTTTGCATAAGACACCATAAACTTAAAGCATATGTTCACGAAAACTTCCGTTAAGAACATGGCTTATATATAGCACGATGCAAAGAAATAAGTTACTAGAAAATTAACATATTTGCATTGCTGCAACCCATCACACCACTTGCAAAGTCGAAAAGAGAAGAGAACAGCAAATGACCACAACAACCAGCACTCGGGAATACATCTAAAAGATCAGAGAGTTGGGAAAAGAAAAAGAAAAATCAAAAGACAAGAAGCAAGACACACTCCAAAAGGGCAAATTTTTTATCCACATTTTGCTGTGACCCTCCCCTTGATCCAGCTCTGACCCTTGAAACGGAGGAATTTTAAAACTTATCCTGAGTTTCAAGCGTTGCTCCTGAAGGAACCCAAGGCCCTGCCGGCTCCAGCTCTCAAGATGTACTGGTAGTAGAATGAAGCAATCGCAGCCCCAATGAATGGCCCAACCCAGAACATCCACTGTACACATTCACCAAATCGAATGACTTAGATTATCGTGTCAGCTTATGCCTCAGGTTATACATATTAAAACAGGAATTTATGATGAGATAATCTGTGGCATGATAGCTAAGCAATACAATACCTGGTCGTCCCAAGCCTTGTCCTTGTTGTACATCACAGCAGCTCCTAAGCTCCTTGCTGGATTTATACCAGTGCCCGTTACGGGGATTGTTGCCAGATGAACCATGAAGACTGCAAACCCTATGGGCAAGGGTGCCAACACAGGAACGTGAGAGTCCCTGGCGTTTCGCTTTGGATCAGTGGCCGAGAACACGGTGTACACCAGGACGAAGGTGCCGATGATCTCCGCCCCTAGCCCCACGCCCTTACTGTACCCATCAGACAGCTCGTTCGCGCCGCCACCGTACCGGGTGTAGCGCGCCCTCTGGAACGCCTTCACCAATCCACACCCGCAAATGGCGCCAAGGCACTGCGCTACCATGTACATCACAGCCCGGACGAGCGACACCTTGCGCGCCAGGAAGAGACCGAAGGTCACCGCCGGGTTAATGTGCCCACCTATTCATGTCAAAAAAACCGAGGTATGTACATGAACGTGGTGACGTAATCTCGCTGCTGAGGTAACATTAGCAATTCTGCACATATATAATCAAATATATATTTGGCCTAGTGAATTCAGAAGTGTTCGAGAAATCAAGCTAAGATTGATTAAAGAAAGAGAAACCTACCAGAGATACCAGCGGTACAATAAACAAGGACAAAAATCATGCCTCCGAAGGCCCAGGCGATGCCAAGAATACCGACACCGCCACACGCGTCGCTGTTCAAGGCCGGGTCGACCTGGCTCTTGTAACCTATCACGGTCAAGACGGTGATGTAGAGGAACAACATCGTGGCGATGAACTCCGCGATGAGGGCACGGTAGAAGGACCACTTGCCCAGCTCCTCCGGGTCGACCAAAGGGGCGGGGGGCGGGTCCTCATAGTCCCTGGCGCCGAACGGCGGCTCCGCAGATTCCATGTCCTTCCCCATTTGCTTGGCTTCTCTCTCTTCCGACCTTCTACTTCGAATGCTTTTTAGCTTATTGGTTTTTGTGCGCGTGTGGTGGTGGGATTGTGCGTGAGTCGAGTGGTTTTTATACGAGAGAGGGGAGTGGACATTTGGGTGCATAATTTGCATTTGGTGTGGATTGATGACATAATTAGAGCATTTCTTTTCGGCCGCCCCACTAGGCTTGATTTCGATTTCTTGGCTTGCGTGGTCCCACTTTGTCCTTCAGCGACTCTCTTTTCTCCTCTTATGTCCTACAATTTTCAATAGGGGAAATTATTTAGTCTAGCTCTAAACTTACTGTACGAATGCTACTTCAATCCTAAATTTTTCAATTTTGCTGATTGACTCATAAATCTTTACACGAAATTTCAATATAATACTTCCAACAAGTGATGAATGGACTGTCACCAAATCGATCGAAATGGTTATATTTGAATTTAGCACAAAAATTTAAGATGAAAATAACAAAAATGGAAATTTTATAATTGAATTGGCTCTCACAAAAGAAATTTTAAGATCAACTAGGTAATTTTTTTCATTTTCTAATTATTAAATATAATAAAATGGATATAATCAACGGATGTGTTAAATTATTAACTAAATCTCGAGCTATTCCTTTCATTATCTTCTAATCATGCTTTGGCCTAAGTCAATCGTCAGGACAAATTGATGGAGTAGCCAATTATGCATTGCCTGATGGATGTGATGTTGACGATTACCTTCTTATCCCATTGTTTTCGAAGCAGTTATCAGGCTCCCCATGCTCGTCATGTATATAATTATGTTTTATTCCCTTCCTTTGTCCTTGATTATAGTTTCTAATTTCTTTCCTATCTATTCTAACTTAACCAAAAAAAAATTAAATAAACAAAAGAAGCAAGAAAGAAAGATTCTTGTTCCAAATACATGACAACCGAGTAAGTATTGCCTAAAGTTCAAGTGTGATGTTGTACATTAAACTAAAATTCAATGATCATATTGAACAACTTAAAAATTCAGAAATTACATTACATATTAAATCAAAGTTCAAGAATTATTTATATCATTATCCATTTGTTATATTGAACTAAGCCAATGCCGGACTTTTTGACATGGAGGTCTCTTCCCATCGGATCAGTTCGTTAATAGTATTGGTACTCTTCTCTTTTTATCCCCACTTCAATTCCCTTCTAACATCATTCACACTCTATTCCCTTTGCCCGAACAAAAATATCATGTTCATAAATTTCACATACCAAAAGCCCCCTAAGCTCAGTTCCTCTTTGCAAAAAAACTTAGAACTTCTAAGTTGCAATTAACTATTTAAATTGCATTGGTCGCATTTACATGTCGTATTTGACCAATAATAAGGGGAAAAGAATACATATTTGGAAGAACCGACCACGCATAATATAAGTCGAAGCCAGCCACCTCCGCCGCCCCATTTTTGGTTAATAAAATCTTAAATTGCGTAATTGAAGCATTTTCTTTGCTGTACTGAAAGTGAAGGAGATAGTTGCGGCCGCTAGGCAGCCACGTGTCCGACCGCCAAACCCACAAACGCCCAAGTCTGCTCCCATGATCTCCAAATTGGCCGGTGGATGTTATGGTCATGACGACGATGGTTATATTCTTTTATTTATATGCAATGACCCTTTTCTTCCAAAAGAATAGGAAAATTAAGCCTTCGATGAGTGGTGGGAGTTAAGTGGGAAAATTATCCAAAAGATCTTAAATTTATTATACACCAATTAATTTAGTCTAAAAAATTTTCAATTATATCAATTTTGTCTTAAACATTTTGATGATTTATTTATTTAGCTCTCAATTTTTCCATTGTGTCAAATTAATTTTTAAAAAATTTCATAATTTTTCGATTAAGTGGTAATTTAATTATTTATGCTAATTTTAACTGAAAATCATAACATGAATGTCTATCGTTCTACGTGATATGGTAATCTGTTGATGTGGACAATTTTTACCTTTTTAACTTTATTGAATTTTTTTTTCTTTCTTTTTTCCCCTTCCCCTACCAATTGTCAAGCAAGGAAGAAGGGATAAAAGAAAGAAAAAAAATCAAAAAATATTATAAAAATTAGGAAAATATAAAAATACAAAAAAATGTCTACATTAGCACCAAATTTATCTTTATATAAGATAGTCGGCAATGACTAAAGCATAGTGATTCGCCACCAAAAGTAACTAGAGGGACTAAATTAGCAAATTGTCAAAAAAATTATAACTAGATTAGCAAATATTCAAAAGGTTAATAACTATATTAGTAATTTTAAAAAGTTTATAACTAAATTGATAAATCATCAAAGAGTTTATAATTAAATTTGTATAATTGAAATATTTAGGCCTGAATTGATCACCGTCTTAAAAAATTTAAGACATTTTAGATAATTTTTTGAGTTAAGTGTGATTAGCATCAAGGTTGACTATCGACAATCCATTGTGAATCAATTAATGTGCAAATAATGTTGGCCCAACCATTATATCTTAAATTGGAGGTTCGAGCACTTGATACTTTGGGCCTTTATGGGCCCACGAAGGTAAAGCATCTGAATGAATCCATCTCTTTTTCCTTCTTGCTGTTCAAAAGCAGATAAGTCGTATTCATGTTTCTTAGAATCACCACCTCACATAATCTAAGCAAACCTTGTTAGGATGACAAGTCTATCCGACACTGGCTTTCGATCTTCTGTAACTAAGATTTCCATCTCAAACCGGCAACAAGAATTAAAACTGCTGCAGTTTCTAAACACGACTTTGTCTAGCGCATTCACAATCAAGCATCTTTTCAGTGATGACATTAGACACTGAGGCTAATTGCATGAGGAGATTCATTGCTGGATCCATTGTTGCTCGGGAATAATGTTTGGAAATCCGAAATGGCTTTAGCTAACTTCTTCTTTTAAACCTATGGAGGCTAAACTAACATGCATCTAGATGATCACATGATCGAAACAGAAGCCCCCTACTCTAAAAAAAGTCTACAAAGCATTACTTATCAATAAAAGCAGTGTATTGTTGGGGAAAAAAAGAGAACCCCATTAAACAAAGTGTCGCAACCTCCCCAAATGATATATGACCTAGGAGTTCGACTAATGTATTATTAAGCTCAAACTTAAATCGGCTCTCCTAAGCCCATATCAATTTGCAACCTAGGAATTAAGTCGTATACATGCAAATGACTTTCAATCACCACTAATTCTATTTTACTTATTTTTCTATATAAAAAAACCTTAAACTATTCCAATGGCACACTGGTTACTCCCCAATTGCTCGGTTGCTCAACAGTAGCTAAGGCAAAGTTAAGGTTTTCAAAGACATTTTCAGAATTGTAAAGTTGAGCAAGGACAAAGTTTGAAGAAAGAAAAAATCTATTTGCATTCGAAATGCGGCATTCCAAGATATCTCTGGGCATATCTTGTGCTAAAGGCATTCAGAGAGTTTTGGAGATGCTAGTCACTGGTCATTAAACATTTCTTGTCTAATGACCAGGTTACATAAGACAATTGAATTTGATATTTCTTGTCATTTACGTCGGTCATTAGACATTCATTCTTCACCTTGTTCAATATATGTTCTATCAGACATAACCACACACAAAGGAGGTACATGCCCAGATAATGACGACTTACAAGAGCCAGAATACAAGATTCTACACCATGAAGAGTCTTGGCAAACCAAATAAACTATATACTGAGAAAATACATTGGAAATCAAGAGAAAGATGTCTTTATACCTTTATAAATATCACTCTGAAACCAAGAATTCACAAGCCACTGTCAAATTGATCTATAAAGGCATTTATGCACACTTGCAACTGAACATCGTATGGTGATGAACTACTGCAGAGGATGAAATCTGATTTGAATTGCAGGCGGTTGATAAGGAGATGAACTGGGCAGTGGATATATGCTGGGGACAACTTGAAGGTGTAGCGCTCGAGGATCATCAAAAGGGCGACTTTCACTTCAGTCATCACAAAGCTCATCCCAACTCAAGATCGAGGTTAAAAGTCGAAGGTGATGAACACAACCGCATTGTTGTTGGTAGCTTTACCTACTTTCTGAGAATCACTCTGGTTTGAATTGTTGCACAGCTTCCCCCCCATTTATCAAGGTCACTGTGAAGCTTAAGAATTGGTACAAAGATGTGAATATCAGCAGGAAGAACAAGCCTCCCTAACCTCTGTCTCTTGCCAACTTTTCGAGTCAAACCGATCATGGGGGGTACAACCGCAAAGTTTCATTTATGTTCATTCTAATCTGCACATGAAAAGGGAAAGATGATTGGTTAGGCACTATGTCTAAACTTAAAATTCAAGTGAACCGAAAAAGGTCGACCGAGACCATGACTCGAGTCGTTTTCTACACCTTCAGTAGTTTTCCAACTCCATCAAAAGTCAAGGTCTTCATTCCCAAATACATTAAGAACCTCCATTCTTGCTTCCTCTGGCCACTCTGGATGAATCGCTAGGAGGAATAACGACCACGTCGTGGTTAAGTTGGTGGTCTCTTGTTTGGAAACGTAGAATGTCTTGCACTCATCCACCAGATTATAAACCGCGATTCTCTTGCTCTTGTCCGCATCACGCAAAGCCTTCCCAAGTTGTCCTTATGATATCATCCCCAAAGCCATCTACTTCACCGGCCATCACACTCTTCTCTCTTCTCTTGATCATATGTACGATGAAATCGCATTTCTCAAGCTTCTCCACTTCGACTTCATCCACCATCCTTCAAAAGGGTTTTCCAAAAGAATTTTGTTAGCATAACAGTTTTTGAGTAACTATGAAAATAACATTTTGTCGTGAGTAACAAATTCTGAAATGAGTAAGCCCGCGACAATTTATAATTATGGGTCTCCTAAGCTAACGGCACTGTTATTATGAAGGAATGACTGAGGATTTTCCACCGCTTGTTTTTCTACCTTGCAATAGGCCACTGGAACTGAGGGTGTACTCATTAGCAATTAAAATTCACCAATATTACTTCAACACTTTTGTGATTTAATGAAAGACAAAAAAAAACGTATATTTCTCACTACGGATATAGATCCTCGGGGGAAAAGAAGCTAATCAAATATTGGTGCATATTTGAATTTGCATTTAAACAGGCGTTTGTTGAAATGGTATTATAGTCATAGCTTAAATGACATATTGACAGGAAAATTAGTACGATAAAAATAGATTTTTTTTTTCACTGGCATGGGACTAGCACAAGTACCTTCTAAGGAAGTCTCTCACATCAGTAATGTTTGATTGGAGTGGTAAATATCATTTAATAGAATTACAATGGTTCAAGGTTGACAATGCTATAATCGTAACTTGAAGAATAGAAAAATAAATACCTAGTGAAATACTTATCGAAGTAGCATATTTTCAATTGAAAAATTATTAAGGTTATGGGTGTGAGGTAGGTCCTAACTCCGAAATTTTTAAACTTCGATAAAATTTCTAAAATTACAATAGGCAACAAAGTAGGAGATAATGGCCCATCAGCCTCCCTTGGATCCATATACTATTAACTTATTTGTTCTTTTAAAGAACTTTTTAAGCATTTTATGCTTCATATTTGATGAAGTGGCATGTCACATAATGCTCAAGCATATATAAATTACTCCACCTTTCACCCGCCCTTAAGACCTACCTTAATATTTTTTTTCTTTCATGTAGATTTCTATATAATTATGATTCTTGAAATATAAAGAGAATGTTTAGCAAATTCCTATCATTTCCAGCAACTAAAAAACCACTTTGCATTTCTGAAAATTAAGTTACAACTTTAGCTGAAGAAATCTTTTTTTTTTTTTTTTTTGGGTCCTTTTTAGGAAGCCTCAGCCTCAGCCTCCTCTCTAAATAGACTCGTGAAGTGGAAAAACTGGACCCGACCCCGAAAGAAAAAAAAATGTGGAAAAACTGGCTACTCAAGTTTGTGGGTTACTCGATTTAAATTGTGCAGTGGAAGACGAGACAACCCATCCTTTGATTACAGATAACGGTGCCGTTATGTTCGCTTTTCTCTATAATTATTTGTTATTTGATTTTTGTAATAAAAAAATAAATTGTTATTATCATAGTAGATTAAAGACTGTCAACTAATAATTTCTCTCTTTGAAATGCAAGTAGTGTTTTGTAAAGTAAATTATAAAAATATATTAAAAAGCAACTTTAATGTAAATGCCATTCAACAAAAACTATATTTTGTAAAGGATTTTTGCTAATTTTATTTATAAAAAAATCTTAAATGATTTCCAGCAGATGTCAGTCGCCGTTGACAATCCAAATTGGCCAACCTCGCTAGTTTTATGTCAAATGCACATTGGACGCACCCCGACTACTTGCCAATTGCTCAACAATGACTAAGGCAAAATTAGGGTTATCAATGACATTTTCGAAATTGTGAAGGTGAGCAAGGGCAAAGTTGGAACAAAGAAAAAGTCTATTTGCATTCTAGAAATGTGGCATTCCAAAATATCTCAGAATCTGTCTTGTGCTAAAGGTCTTTAAAAAGTTTTAGACATACTGATTGTCAATCATTTGACATTTCCGATTAATATTAGTCAGATGGAATAAATTAGCCAATCATCAAATTGTCAAAAAGTTAAGGACTAAATTAGCCAATCAAAAAAAAAAAGAAGTAATATTTAAAGGTTTATGACTATATTAACAAATCTTTAAAATTTTCAAAACTAAATTGGTATGATTGAAATGTTTAAACCTAAATTGGTCACACTAGGTTTAGGACTTTTTAGACATTTTCCCAAGTTAAATGTGATGGGCATCGAGGTTTTTTTTTTTTTTTTTTTTTTTGGTTAAGTGATGGGCATCGAGGTTGACTGTCGACAGTTTATTGTAAATCGTTTTTTGTGCGGTCCAGTGTTGGCCCAACCATTTAATCTTAAATTTGAGGTTCGAGCGCTTGATACTTTGGGCATATATAGGCCCATTAAGTAAAAGCCCAGACTTGCCTACTTGCAATTTGAACCGTGCCCAACGGGCCAGTTCATGGAGACCCAGTTTGGGTCATTGGCCATTCTCTTCGTACACGCATGGATATTCTCATTTAAACTATTCGAGTATCTTTTTTTTCTTTTTTTATATATTTTATAAGAGAAGCCCATATTTATACTTTTCCTTATCATAGATTAGCGTGATATTACCAAGCTAATTGAAATATGAGTCCAGAAAGAAGAGACAGAAGGGAGAAATGGACACGCACGCATAGATTAGGGGCGAGATAAATAGACCGGTGCAATATTCTAATTCAAAGGGAGTAAGATATAAAGACTTTGCGCAAGATATCAGACTTAAAGCATATGTTCACAAAAACTTCCATTAGCTTGCCCTCCATTGGACTCGTCATTGCTCAAGTTTGTATCGCCGCTTGCTCCATAAATCTCACACGAGTAACCACTGGAGTTTGCCCCAGTGGCCACCCTTCCAACTTGGAAGGGAAGGTGAAGGTGAAAGGTTCGAATCCTCACCTTTTCAGGAGGTTGGGATGGGGACAATTTAGTTTCAGGAATGGGTTTCTATTCTCACGCCTTACAATGAGGTAAGGCAAAAGTCTGAAAAAAAAAAAAAAATCTCACACGAGTGGAATTACAATTATGTAAAAAGAAATGACCTAAAATGGATATTGATATTTTTAGGTGGGGCCGGATTAAACTTGCTCCTTTTTTCCCGCGCATCTTTTATTTTTTTTTCCCGGCCAGTGCCATTTTAAAGTCTAAATTACCATAAAAACTAGGAAAGAGATCGCTCATGGAGCGAATGTGGATCATGTTCTACGAGCTATCCACGACGGCACAGGACTCATCAGACCTCGATTGCAAAAAGGGACTGGAAGCAAGTGCAAAAGCTTAGTGGCAAACATGCATCCGGGGGTCAAATCAGAAGCCCCCCCAGTTCACTTTTGGATCATGCACGACGCGACAATAATGCTCTGCTCTCTCTCTCTCTCTCTCTTTCTAGAGAGAACAGAGCCTCAAGTTCGCAAGTTACAACCACTTTCGCCTTTATCCTAAGTCCATCGGTCCAATCTCCACCCTTTTATGTTCACCGTCTATGTAAGCATCTGCTGAACATTTGTGGCATAATGCGCGTCGCTTTCGCCCCTCCCCCCGCTCACGTCCTTTTCCCCTCTTGCGCAAATGGCCACGATTCCTCCAGGCAGGCGCACTGTCCATTCTCGCCCCGAGACCGAGAGCGAAATGAGACTACCAGGGAAGCTGTTCTCTGCCCCGCATTTTCTATGGTTCACATTCAATCGTTCAAAGATGCTTACCGGGCAAGTAACTCATGGATGCGTTTGGTTTGACCTTTGACAAAACCCTTTAGGGCCTCAAAACTCTTTAAGACGAGCCACCGCCACCCTAGCCAACCGCAGTTGAGTTCCACCAACAAATAATTTGAGATTTTTTATCACTGAAAGAAAAAAAAAAAAAAGAACATTAGCAAAAATTCTTCACGAGATATAATCTTTATTAGTTGCTTTTCAACGATTTTCTAAAATACATTTTACCGAACACTACTTATATTTCGAAAAATCCATTTAACCTTTACATTTTTCCAAAGACATTCCCCAAAATCGAATCAAACACACCATAATTCAACTATGGGGTGCATATGTTGATTGGACTAGATTTGAGAATCCCTAAAGTGTCGCTAATATCTTTCGCTTTTTGATTATTCTCTATATGCTTGCGCGGCTCCTTTTGAAACTTTGCCAATCGTGTCGCAAAGTTCGTTTGAAAACGAGAAAACTTTAATGAGGAGAACACGAAAAGGACTGGCCCGTGTTTAGTATGCTATGCACGCTACATCGAGTAACAGCTCCATGATTAAGATGGGTAAGTTTACAATTTGGATAATTACACATATGGGCGAATGCCTTTTAATGCTACTTTTACTTTTAATCACTCCCGTTTTCTATTCCCACTTTCAAATTTCACTTTATAAATAAGTACAACAGAAATCCTCAAATTTATCATATGATAGTACAATTTAGTTCTAAAACTTTCAAAAAATACAATTGAATTCTTAAACTTATCAAATTGATACAATAATCTAGTCATTATATTAATTTTGCCAGACTTGGCTACCATAAAATGCCGACATGGCTTTGATTATCATCATCATCATCATCTCTCTTCCAAGTTGCGTTAGGTTTAACGGAAGTACTACACACTATCATTTTAGTCCAAGTTCTAATTTTTATACCAAAGTTTAATTATATTATGTTTAAAAAGTCCAAAAGTTTTTCAAAAAGAAAAGAGACCAAATAAAAAACAACAAAGTAAACAGGCTAAAAGATTAAAAAAACAAAAAACACAAAAAAAGCAAGAGAAAGAAAACACCGATGGAATGAGAGCTAGGCCCTCCACCTATGGCCACCGCCCCATTCCCAAAGGAGCATCAATTGTGGCTAAAGGAGGTCGTCGAGGCTTGAGCAAGGGCAATGACCCACAGCTGAATTCAAGAGAAGGTCGTAGCCCTTAGCCAAATCTTTTGGATCTTGCGAGGGTCGCCGGCCCTCCTCGAGGACACTTCCTCTTGCTTGCAATTTTTTTTTTTTAAAGAAAAAATTAGCTTTTTTATTTTTTAAATCTAATTTTACTAAATTTTATTTTGAAAATTGAGTTTTGAATCATAACAACATCATTTTAATGTTTTATTTAACATCAACACCACATAGGAGAGATAAAATAAAATAAAAAAATCACATCAACTTTTTTTGAAAAATCTAATTCGATAAAGTTAATTAAATGAATTGATTATTGCATTAATTTGACAAATGTTAATACTCGATTGAATTTTTTGGAAGTTCAAAAATTCAATCGTGCTTTAGCAAAAAAGTTTTAGTACTTCTAGTGCATTTATCTCACTGTTTTTTCCCTAACCTTCAAGTGTTTGCTTTGGTGAGGACTAGGAGCAAGGTGGCGGATGAAAAAGAAACATGCTCCCATGTTTTTAACGAGCCAAAGTTGGTGGAATCTCAAGTGACTTAAAGGACGAGATTAGTTAGTTTATGCATTATACATACTTATCTTTTTCGTGACGAGCAACTTTAACATATTCTCTTTTTTTGATCTTACTTATCTTTATCAAACCATAAACAAGGCTTAAACCTGGATCTAGATTTCCACGGCGAAGTCGGTTCCTGTCCTTTTGTAGTCGTAAAACGAAACACGAAACCCAGTGACCACTTGAATCGGAGGGACTTTTCTAATGCGAGATGGCGCCTTTCTCTTTTGCAGGCTTAAAGCTATCTCTAACTCTAAGTCGCATCGGATGCTTCATTTAATTAGCTTAATTCTTTTGCGTTTTTTGTTTATTCAGAAACCGAGTGCTCTCCACGGATTCAGATTGGAAGAGGTTAATTGATTTAATAGTAAAGAAATGATTTATTAATAAGTGCTATTGAGACATTGATTGCGTATACACTTGGCTAATAAGCAGAACGGCGATTAGTAACCATGTCCTTTTCTTTCTTCTTTTTTAATTCGGTATGTGGATTTATGCTCCGAGAGCACCCGTCGGTAATATCCTAAGGATAAAGTATTCTTCATCGTATCCAGTCCCAAATTTATTGTTTAACAAAGTATACCTCGCAAGCATCAGTAGGAGATGATAATGTTGATTAGCACAACTGGGGTTAGAGATCCAAAGGGACTTGTGTAATGAGGTCGTCATGGAGTGCCTTTTGGTTTAGGGTTCGAGACATTGGCGATCTCGATAGAGCTGTGCATTGATCTTGTTAATATATATATATATATCCAACCGAAACGATTTTATGGATTACTAGCAAGAGGGCACGCAATTCAGTGAAGATTGAGAAAAAGATAGAAAAGGAATTGGTAAACGTCGTTGTACCAAGAAAAAGAAGAAGATGAATTTTGAATTATTTTAGGGAATTGATAAATAAAACAACAACAATAGGATGGAGGATTCAATTCAGATTTATATAATATAGAGAAAAATAACACAGATGGTTCTTGAACTATAACTCAATATGCAGTGTTGTCCACGAACTTTCAATTTATTTAGTGTGATCCATATAGTTTAGCCCAACTGTAATGTTCCTTAAGGATCCTTGGACATTTGTTACGTGTTCTAGCTATTTTTGAGCTATATAAAAACATCCATTGTTGTCTCTAAACTTCAACTGATGGAATGATGACATTAGTTATTTTCATATTCATATAGTCTGAGAAATAGTTTTAACATCCATCAAAAGTTCAGGGATCACATTAAACAAATTAAAAATTCAAATACGACATTACACATTAGACTAAAATGCAGAGACTATTTTAAACAAATAAAAAATTCGATAATCGCATTGCATGTTAAGCTATAATTTGTAGATCTTTTATGTCGTTACCTCTATAATATATGAGATATTTATGAAAGGAAGAAAGAAGAGGTATAAATAGTTTATTTTTTAGGTCGAATAGGTATAAATAGTTGGACAATGTCGACATCGATGCAAAGAATAAACCATTCGTAGTCCATTTACGCTGGCATTATCTTGGAATCCTAAACAACCACCTTTTTTTCAATTTTGCCCCTAATTTTTTTTGACAAACGGAACAGACCCGCTTTTCTCGAAAAGTACACAATCAGAGGTCCGAGGCCAAAAGGAAAACGCGGTTAAAGAGGGAATAGATATCGCTTTCACGTGAAAAGCATGGAAAACCATATCCTATTCCCCGCCCATTTCAACGTTCAACAACCCACCTCGATGAATCTGAGACTTTGCGTAATGCACCCGAAACTTTCACGTATTCCCGAATTTGTACATTATCGCCAATTATATTAATGATCACGCATGTAATATTCCACCGATTTCATTTACTTTTTCCCAAGAATTTTCAGAACACGCCTCCGAAAAGCAGGTAAGGCCGCTTTGGCCATTGAGCGGTCATCTTGTCCCGTTTTGGGAAGATGTTACTGAGCAATGTCATTGATCTATGTTAGCAATGACCCTTGGACATTTTCTGTATCATCAAGAGAGACGATCTAAATTTTGGAGAGCTAGCGGAACTGCGAGGACAAGCATGTCGGTCTCGGATTTTTGATAACTAGGTGAACTGAGTAGTTATGATTCATTTAGAGTAATTCAAAATGGGCCAACATCCTTATTAATGCCTAGAAGTAACTAGTTATCTTTCTTTATTCCCTTGATAGAATGATACAATAAATTGCATTTATCATGAGTTGAGATCTCAAACGATTATTCTTTCGGAAATCAACGATTCGGTCACTTATTCAAATTTTACCAATTGGGTTCAAAACGCTTTAATCGAGAATTATCTATATAGATTAAAGGTTTAAAACTAATCCATTCATGAGATTTGCACGATCTTGATGGAAATTAAATAGTTAATTATCATATATTATCAGAAGATAAAGAAAATGATTATGGTGAAGAGCGCCCGTAACACTTGTTAATTCACCAATTTGGGATATCCAAGGCCTTGTTTTCCTCGTGCGATTGCGTGTGGTTATAGCTCGTTGAAAGTTCAATAAAGTTTTCACGGCAACATTTAATAACATTTTCCGGCGAACTCGCCGCTGTAAAAACGGCATCGTCTCGTCGAGATACGATAGCGAGGCGACGGAGGGGAGCCCGGTGGCCCCGGGCCCGGTCCAGCTGGAGGGGGACGCGAGCCAGGACCCGGGGGGGAGGGGGGCCCACTTCACGTGCCATCAAGGCCACCATAGGGAGACGCCGCGTGGGGATGTCGTCCGTACGCGAGTGCCACGCACGTGTCGCGATCGTCGGACGTCTGGAACAGGAGAGGGACCCACCCCACAGCCTTTCGTCCCGTTTTCCAGGATCGGGGGGAGTCAGTCAGGCAAAACGACTGTCGATGGCGGCAGCGCGGGACGATGAGACGGAAGGAGCTCCCCATCCTTTTCTTTCTCCTTCTTCGTCGCGTCTTTTGGACTTTACCGCGACGCGTGGCGCGATCAGACGGGGTAGGGGAAAGGGTAGCAGTGGGAGTGGAGTCTTCTTTTGTTCTTTTCGTACTTTGCATGTGAAAAACGGGCCCGGTACTCCTTTTAAGAAACCGACCTGCTTTAAGTGAATCGTGCTGTGTACGGTTAAAACCTTCAAAATCTAACTTCTTTTCATCGTGGATGTTTCACGATGCACTCGGATGATCGGACCGAACGGATTGGACCGGGACCGGGACCGGGACTGGGACCGGCTATATATATATAAAATTTTGTTTCAATACATGAACAGATTTGTGTAAAGCAAATGATTGGGAAATTTCAATCGTCAAATTATCGGGACTCCCCTTACCTCTGGCTTGCGGCTACCGCTTGAACCATGCATCTTCCTTGCTGCTAATTAGATAAAGCCTGCACTCTCAGCCTCCAAGGCTCGAAATTTCAGCACTACGACCTAATGGAAACCAACGCTCCTTACCTCGTATTCTCTTGCTTCATGCAAAGTCTAACAGTAAATATCACCTCGAGGGAGATGACGAGTAGCTCCAGCCCTAAATTTTATTATAGGATAGTCAGGATCGTTGATTCAATTCCGTTAAGGAAACTGGGAATCACATTTGTTTTAAAATTTGAGAATTGGTGCTCACTTCTACCGACGAGCACTATTTGATAGTATTCACATTTCAAAGTATATCTAGAGACGTAAAATGTCAAGTTAATCATCGGTGTATACTCAGCTTGATCAAGCCTAACTTATTATTCTAGCCCATCCTAAACAAATTAGGAACTAAATTCTGACCAAGCCGCCATATGTCCAATCAGGTTAGGGCGACTTTTATAACTAAGTTGCTTTGCTCAAGCTTGTCCGGAAGTGTTCCCCAGATCCATGTGGCTCGGGAAAATTCATTCGCTGCTAGACTTATGATCCAATAAAGTACTCATGTTTACAAATATTCCGGAAATACCTAAAAGCATAATTTTCTTTTGTCCAAATAGTAGTGCAGTCTAAAAGAATTCTTCCGTACCTTTGAAACATCATTGTTACTATCAATGTTACAAACTAATTTTGTTTTGGTTGCTTTGACAAGCAAAAAACCCGATACGTGTCGGTGAAAGAATTTTTCGAATCCGTTGCACATGTAATCAAACTCAAAACTTTTGACTTTGATACTTGAAATTAAGTGCATAATTGCTTTAAAAGTTTAAACAGATAAAGTATGATACTTTATATTTTAACTAAGTTCGTGATATTATGAATTTATACAAAACATTAATCAAATGTGTGGTGAGATGCGAGCCAAAAGCCTTGTGAATGGTCAAAATATGCAAATTTCTCGGTTGATGCAATTGGGGAATAAAACAATATCGTGCATATATAGTTTAAACTTTTATCTTAGTCTCCATCTTTTGGACTATACATAGCATATTTTTAAGAAATTATGTTTTAAAAATTGGCGATTTAAAATAGTTTTAGTTTTAGGGAGCATTTTGATAAAAGAACTTTGGACAGAGGATTCTATTCTATCTAATTGCTTTCCAATTATATGGAGATATTGGTTTGTATAATTTTTTTTTTCAATAATTTTTTCAGTATGTAAACTACTGGTTTCAGCAGATATTTTAGATAGGAGAGGCTGTTATTTCACTTTGAATATATTGGTTTTTAATTTTTTGAGAGGAGGGCGATTGGATTCAATAGTTTGGCTGGCGTCTAATCCCCTTTTGAAATGTTTGTCAAGGGCCTGGATTTTTCTTTGTTCAAAAAAATATTCTTCTATCCAATCAAAGAAAAATATCTGAGTTCTATGTTCATAACGTGACTAATATATATATTTAAATTTCTCGGGCTTGATTCGAAAAAGTGATAAAAAAAAAATCATTGTCTGGTTTTTATATTTTCTTCTGAATTAAATTATTGGTTTAAGAACGTTCTGTTTGGTCCAAACATTTTTTTTAGGATAAGAAGTTCAGAATTGGTATATTGATTTTCAACCATGGATGAATAATTCAAAGAATCTAATATTTCTGAATTCCGATTGGTTTATTCTTGTTGATAAACAAGTCCAAAAATCTAGATCTATTATCAAGACCACTAATACTAGCGATAATTTATGGGTTGTTAGGTGAAGTGGATTTCCTAGATTGGAGGAGCTACTACTGATTGGAAGGGTGATTATAGGAGGAATGTGAGGATGGAGATCATCTGATGATTTGAGGTCAAATGATTTTCTAGGAAACTGGTTGCATATTGGGTGATAATTGCGGGATCTTCATTTTGAAATTTTGTTGGGGATCAACGGTTTTTAATTCCCATTGATATGGGAGAATCACTTTGCTCCGATTGATGGACCTAGAAATAACTGTGTTGGCTCTAGAAATATCTTTTCGAAGGAGAAGAGTTTATCCTTTTGGATTATGTCTAAAAGCTTTGCTGCCGAAAGTAAAGAGCCTAGCTTTGTAATGAATTTTGTGAACAATCGCTAAAGGAATGGATCCATGGGTTATTTTGTAATAATGTGTTTTAAGCTGAAGAGTTAATGCTCGGAGAATGGTTTTATTTTAGGGAGACCGAAAAATTGGGATATTAATAAAATGGATCAATCCATTAGTTCCAATGATAGATTCCTCATAATTCAGTAGGCGTGAATCTCTTAAGACTAAGAGGATTGAAAGAGGAACATCCCTTTCTTTTGTTTGGATTACGTAATCCGATTAAGAGAAGAATTTGCATTTTGATTGCCAATAAATTTGGTTGAGTTGAGCTTTAGGAATTCCTTATTTTTCAGTTGATTTTGTTGAAATCTTTTATTTCTCCGCCACGAGTGGCTCCTTGATCTAAAGACACTCGTGATATAGAGTTAGAAGAAGATGTTGACCGTCTCAACCACAAAGCCAATCTCATAATTTCAGTCATTTTTGTATTTTGTCTTTTGTCAACCTTGTTCGTCTACACTTGAATGTTTATATAGTTCAAGAGAAAGGAAATAAGAATTAGATTGCACGTGGTCATGAACGTAGTAATTAAATGATTAAGAATTCACAAAAAAAAGAAAAAGAAAAAGAAAAAAAGAAAGTCTAGGGCATCACCACGAGGACTTCAAAAGGGCATCAAGCTCGAGCCGAAGTGATTGGGTAGATGAATGTGGTGCACTAGGGGTGAGCATCAGTCTAGGGTTGACTTTGGAGTGACCCTGGACCAATCCAATTTTGTTGGGCTTGGTCTAGTTCCCAATGGAACTAAGTCAATCCTTAGTCCTAGGACCTCTGGATCCTATAGTATGCGGATTGGTCCTAGGTCTTACAAGTTTAGGGTTGGTCCAAACCGAACTAACACTGTAGATATTATATATTATTTATAATATATGTTAGATATATTATATATTTAATACGTTATATAAAATATTATTTATATATTATAAAGTCTAACCCTTACTCAACTTTAACGGCATTAATAAGTCATCCTCCTCCAGCATTTTGTTCTATCCTCTTCTTTCCTTTTTATCTTTGCCAAGTAAATCAGAAAGAACAAAGCCCTAATTAGAAATTTAGAAACCCTCTTCATGAGCAACGCTTCACGCTCACCCTCCTACTCCCTGCTCGCCGCTTGCCCCTCACAGCAATGCTCACCACTCACCTCACGCCTGGCTCACCCATTACTTTGAAAATAATAGACTGTAAAAGGTCATTCAATACCATGTCAGCCTAAAAAGAACCTTTCTCAACAGCTTCTTCAAGTTATTGGTATCATTCACGAATGTTGGAACTTGGTGCTTATTTTTGTTTTAAACATGATTTCCACTAATCTTTTCCTGTAGTGTTAGTAGTGTGGATCTAATGTAGAATTCTATATTTGAGAAATGGTACTTCTTCAGTAATGGTAGATTTCTTCTATTGATTCAGATGATACTTGATAGGGGTGTTCACTTCTTTGATTAAAAGAAAAAAGTAATGTGTAGATAATTATATTCCTCTAACTTTCTTACTTCACTGCAACAAAGTTTTTTAGAGTTTTGCTTTGAAATTCTCTCTAATTGTTGTGTTAAGTATCGGATGAAAGTTCGTGTTGCTTTTGGCCTTTTATGTTTTTCACTTTACTTTTTCTTTCCTTTCCAAGATAAATATTCATGAAACAATGCTAGTTGGCTCTATGAAATTCTATTGTTACGTTATATTAAATTTATATTGGATATGTACTAGCATTTATAACTTGGTTGATCAATGCCACATTGTCAATGAATATGTAATTTCAAATAATATGTTTGTTCTTTTGGAAAATACAAAAAATAAGATAAAAAATTATTGATCGGTCTTGGGTTAATCCTAGAACCAAACTGGACCCATAGGACTGGTTTGGTCCTCAATCCAAAACTCAATAGGGTTTGTCCTCAGTTTCAAAAATTGAGGACTAAAAGTTCCTGGATTAGGTGCTAGACCGGCCAACTTAGACCATGGTCATTTTTGTCTTTTGCCTTTGTCAACCTTGTTTGTTTACGCTTGAATGTTTTTTTAGTTCAAGAGAAAGGAAATAAGAATTAGATTGCACATGGTTTTGAACATAGTTAATTAAATGATTCAGAATTCGCCAAAAAAACAAAGAAGGGTCCAGGGCATCAACTCAGGGACTTCGAAAAGGGCATCAAGCTCGAGCCGGAGTGATTGGGTAGATGAATGCGGTGCACCAGTCAAGCTCCCATGGAAACTGCCTCGTTTTGGTGAACCGCCCTCGAACAATTTAATTTAATCGGGGTTCAGATTATTAAATAGCGTCTAACCCTGCTCTGGAAAACTGACTCGATGCTCATTAAACGAGTCCAGTGGAGCCTACTTGACGACTCTCTCGTTCGCAGCCCATCTCTCTTTCGATAAGAAAGAACGACGATTCATTCGCTTCGGCTCCAAGTATCTTTTTTTTTTTATCCAGCAGGTTTTTGTTTATTGACGAGCGAGCCATCTGTCCGGCTACGAGGATTCCACTAGCTTTCTCTCATTTCGTGACTATTGACGAAAACCGTGGATCGCAACGTGGTTTCCCTTTTTACTCGCGAGTACAGGTATTACGATATGTTGTTGAAGTACGAATCTCTGTCTAAATCGCTCTGTTCATATATCGAATAAAATATTCATCAATGGAGCAAATATACGTCATTTCAAGGTTATCCCAAATAAAAGATATCGTGCCCCGTGGCTCTCTATCGTAAGTTCGTAACTACGGCGACGATCCAAATTTAATCTTCGTCAGCAAGGAAGACGCGTGCCATTATAATTTTTTTCTTTTTCAATTTAAGTCGCGTTTGTCATGTCCAATTTGTATAATGATTAATTGTTAAAAGTATGACTAGCTAAATGGACGACGACGGCGGAGATAACTAGACTACAAGTTTGCAGAGCTTTACGTAGCAAAGATAATTTTATTTCTCTTTATCCATCGAGTGCAATCATTTACGCCTACGTATTTTAACGCAGTTCTCGCCTAATATTCGTAATCATCCGTATTATATATCAATAATTAGATCGGGACAAACGGGTCCCCCCCCTCCCCCGGGGCCCCACTCCAGCGCACCGCGGGTCACCCCCTTTCGTTCTCTCGGGTCTCGGGGCGGGGCCCGGCCCAATGAGACCGCGGGTCTCCGGGGATCCGACGTGGCGCGACCGCACGGGCCCATGATAGGGGGTAATTCGGTAATTCGGGCGCGGGGAAAGAGAGAGAGAGAAAGGGGAACCTCCCTTATCCACACACAACACAAACACAGACTCCCTCTCTAACTTCCACCCCGAACCCAACCCTTTATTAAAGCACGCCCACCTCCCTTTTTCAAACCCAAAAAACCACGGGCTCGTCTCTTTCTATCCGTCTCTCGCCCAAAATCAAATCGCATCGAAGCGCAGAGAGAGAAGGAAGAGTGTGGAAATTTTACAGAGCGACCGAGAGATCTCGAGACCGGTCCGATGGCCGCGAGCAAGAGCTACTTCGCCAACCGGGCGAACTACCGCTTCTTCTCCAACGAGCCGGCCGCCGCCGCCGCCGCCCACGACTCCGGCGCATTCGAGCTCGACGAGTCCGACGTCATCTACAGCTCCCCGCCGGAGGTCCGCAGGCCCACCTGGGCCTCCCCCGACTCATCCTCCCGCGCCTCCGCCAAGAAGTCGTCCGCGTCCTCCGCCGCCGCCAGGCGGGCCGACGGCGGCGACCGGCGCGGCTCGACGCCGTCGTCGCTGCCGGTCAACATCCCGGACTGGTCGAAGATCCTGAGGGGGGAGTACCGGGAGAACCGCCGGCGGGACAGCCTCGGGGACACCTACTACTCCGACGACGATGAGGACGCGAGCGGGGGAGGGGAGGACGGGGGCCGGGTGCCGCCGCACGAGTTCCTGGCGAGGCAGATGGCGAGGACGAGGATCGCGTCGTCGGTGCACGAGGGGATCGGGAGGACGCTGAAGGGGAGGGATCTGAGCAGGGTCCGGAACGCAATTTGGGAAAAGACGGGGTTCGAGGACTGAGCAGAGGAGACGGAGGAGGAAGGCGCGAGCTCCAAGTTTTCGCTGTTTTCTGAGTAACTGCGGAGGAATTTATTACAGAATATTCGTTTTAGGTAAAATGAAGGAATTTGTGATCATCGGATAGCGCCACACATTTTTTTTTTTTTGGTCTTTCTTGATAACTTCTTCGAGGGGGTTTCCTACTTTTAAGCCCAAATTTTGGTTTTTTTTTTTGTTTGCTTCTCTTTTTTCTGTGGTCTTGACTCTTGAGGTGGCTTTTTCTTTTTGGTATTGGAATGATATTTCTATGTTATAAAATGTCCTTCTTTTTCCAAGCGATTCTTGACCGACTGCGAACTCCATTTCCAACTTTCTACGTGGGAACACGACAGAGGTGGATGCTAAAGAGTGATCGAGACACCCTCTGAAATCGATGGCTTTAGCGTGTGTTTAAAGTGCCGTGGGAACCCGCTGTGGCATCTCCGATTGACCTTCAATTTAACCCTTTTCTCCTCTCCTTTTTGAACGAGCTTTTATGGAGGTTTCTACGAATCCGCCGACCGCTAACGTGGTTCCGCTTCGGCTTTGTTAGTGGAAAAGCCAGCCTTCCTCGCCCTCGGATCTTAGCCGTCATTAACTAATCGATTCTCGATCGAGGTTTTCTTATCCATCAGAAAACGGCCTGAGGTTCCTCGGACCCAGCAACCGAAATCATTATCCCGATTGACGTTTCTTACCCAAACGGCTTTGGCGAATCCTTTCAGTTTAATCGGAGCTCCGTTGGACGAAATCGTGACTTTGTCGTACAGCATTCGACGTGCGTTTTCAAAGACGTACGGAGATTGATATCGGATTCGGACGGAACAAAACGCTCGAAACGCTAATCTCGCTCCAACGTACTCCTCGTCAAGCGCGGAGCTCTCCGCCATTGACTGACGAGGGCTTCGTTTCCCTTTTTAGGGGTTCACGAGCTTCGTGCCGTGAGCGGGAGGGCAACATGGTCATTAAATGGAATCGCTTTTCGGGGAAAATGACCAGACGGTGGCGGAGGAGGAAAGCAGGAGCTACCCCGCTTCTGAGGGAAAACCACCACGATTATGGAGCACGGAAAGCAGCTTGCTGCCGCAGCGGAGACCGGGGGAGAAAGGAGGACCGTCGGATCTTGGCGGAGGGTGGGGCCGGAGACGGGTGCGGGTTAGTTGACCGCATTATATGCGATCTCGCTTTTCATTGGTCGGGCGACCTGAGTGGGGGGGGGGGGGGTTTCGTGTCGTTTTGCGGAGCGCTGGAGTGTCGTTTTGCGGCTTCTTGCCGCGCCCGGAGGATTTTATTGCGCTGCGCAGCGCAGTACTATGTACTTGTCTGACGGGGCTTCGGGTGGGGGAAGGGAAGTTTGAGACCGCAAGTCGGGGTGTCGTCACGCGCAACCACGCGATCGCCCGAGAATTTCCTTTTTTTTTTACAGGCGGGCAGATTTCGGTACTAATAGGAAATCGCGAAGGTACGCTCGTCCCGTCGTCGGGGGCCAGGTCTTCGACGTCCCATCATTGGTCGTTGCCAGTTGGTTGCATCGCTTGATGCGGATGCTCCGTATGACTAGAAAATGTATTAAAATGAAAGCTGGAGAGAACATATTCATCTTTGCTTCGGCCCGGTTACGGAAGGCGTTGCGTGCATCTCGAAAGTCCGCCGTGGGATGAGGAATCGAAATCGGACACCGTATTGGGTTTTTTTGATTATGTTGCCAGTTTTGTCTATTGTGCGTGCGGGGGAAGCGTATGATGTCAAAGATCGAGCGATTTTCCGGGTTGATGGAATGCAGGTATCTGAGAATTGTTGGGGGGCGAAAAGCCGGTCCGAGGACGGTGTATCTGGCTATCGCGAGTCGATCGATGGGCTCGCTTCTTTTATAACCCGAAATCAGAACCGACGATCAAAAGAGGCCGAGACTTAGGGGGGAGTAGCGAGCAATGATGAACGGAGTACTATCTTTAGTCACTACTAGGACAGGAGCGATCGATGATGGACGAGTACTGTGCTCGTCGTGACTCCATCATCAAAGCTGAAGGACATTTTCTGTCCTGTGCACATTATCGACGGAAAATCTCCATCGAGGAAGGTAAAAAGTGCTCGAATTCTTGAGGCCACGTTACGAGGGTGGACCAGGCGTGGGGTCTGATGTGACTAGGATGGGCCTCACCGAGCGGGCAGGCGTTTATGGTGGTACTCACCACTTGCCCGTGAAGAAGGCTCGTACGGGCTCAAGTCAACTTTGCGCGACTCGACCTCTTGGTCTTTGCTTCAAGGCTCGAACTAACCCGGGGGGAGCTACATCTGAGTTACTTTGATCCTAGTGTTTGATAACTGATTATATATACTTGGTGATTCAGTTCGTTTCCACAATTTCTATTCACTTCAATGATCTGCCTTAGTACTGTCACAAAAGATAATCTCTCATTTAGCCAGTAAGAGAGATTGACATTGTGGGCATATCCATCACTTCATTCCATGTCGTCATTGAAAAGGTCCGTAATTTGGCACTTATGACACAAAACGATGCCATGCATTAGGGGCATGCGTGAATTTGATCCCAACAGGGAAATCCGACCAAACTGAACTAGTCGATTTCGAGTGGTTTCTAGATTCACATAAGGAATCGGACCAACAAATTGACATAATTTACTTATTATTATTTTTATTTTGAAGAAAATCCTAAATTAATGAATTACATCTCAATTTTGATTGAAATGGAATAATGGCTTCCGTATATATAGAAGGAAACCCTAAGCATTTCTATATATACATTCTTTTATTTAAGACATATCAATATGATGCCATGTAATATAGAAAAGACTACAAAATTCAGTGAAAAGCTAGTTGATTGTCAATTAGCGAGGCACCCCCGATCATGTAAACATTTATTTAAAGGACAAACCGAAAATAACGCTCTTATTTTTCTTTAGTGTTGGAAATTTACACTTGCAAGGAATAGAAGAAACTGGGAAAAAAAGGAACAGAAGAAATCACTGCTTCGTGGACCGACCTTGGGAGCAGCCCAAACCGATCAGTCCAGTTTCACATAACCAACCGTACCTGAGCTGGTCCTAGGTTCCAAGTTGCTTCTCGTCCTCTGCATGTATTCCCGGCAGGTCCTTGTCTCGCTCCCTTCACTTTTGTCGACAATCCCTTAAAAGCTTCGACCCTACTTCACGCCCGAGTCGCGGGTCGCCATTAGGACGCCCGCGGGCATGTGTTTAGCCCGATGACGCGACGCATGACGTTCCGGTCGATAAAACCCTTTTTTGTAAAGGGAAGCTGCTTTTTCTCTCCGGGCCCACCACCGCGCGATGACGATAGGACCCAATTAAGAAACCCCAATTAACACCTCCTCGCGTGACTCCAAAATAGGGGAAAAGCATTGGCCAACCGGTTGGGCCCAGAATCTCCCGGTCCGATCTATTTTGGACTTCTCCGTTTGGGCTCTTCCCCTCGTCCCCGCTCCCGCTACACAAGATCCGACCCGGAAAACCGGACCCGAACCCGAACCCGGACCCGGACCCGGTCATCGGATCCTCTCCCCCCCACCGACTGGTCTTCGCTTCGGGTTGCCAGGTTTCAGCTGCGGAGGACAACGAGCCAAAAAACGGGAGAGGAGAGGAGACTGGTAGGAGGGAGGGAGGGAGGGAGGAAGGAAGGAGGACCCCCGCAAAAGGCCGCAAATCCTCGTCAGATGACCACGAAACCCTACGATCTCTCCCCCTCCACGCGATCGACTACATCAGGGATCGAAATCGGAGGCCGGGATTCAGATATTCCTCGAAATATCTGCTGAAGCGAGGGGAAAAAGGGGCGAGCGCATCACCATACTTCCCGCCCCCATGTCCTCATCCGACGGCAGCGACGACGGTTCCGCTTCCTCCGGCGCGGGTTCGGGGCCGGTGGTCCTCGGTTCGAAGCCGATCGAGGACGGATTCTCGCAGCTCCGCGTGACCGACCTCGCCAATGGCGGCGCGGCGAACGACGGCGGCGGCGGCGGTGGCGAGGCGGCGGCGGCGGCCGAGGGTTCCGGCGGCAGGGAGGGGATTGCTGCGGAGGTCGGTGAAGTCGAGGGCGGAGGTGCGGCGAGCGCGAGAGCGGGAGGGCGGACGGAGATTGAGGAGATCGGAGAGGCGCGGGTCATGTGGAGGAGCAATTCGGAGGGGGAAGGGGAGGCGCAGGGGAGCCCCAGCAGCAGCGGTTACGCGGGGGAGAGAGGGAGCAGCGGCGGGAGCGGGAGCGGGGAAGAGGAGGATGAGATTGAGGAAGTGAGGAGTGACGCGGTCTCGGATTCGCAGGCCGCTTGGATGCCTGGAAAACGGCACGTTGATGAGGTATTGTAAGTGTGGAAACCTTAGGCTTCATTTCTCATTCTCTTTCCATTTAAGTCCTGCATTGCTGAATTTGAGGAAATCACGAGATCAAAGATCCTGTTAGTAGCTCTTGAACATTATCCATTATGGCAGTAAATTTGCTCATTAGGATTTCGAGATATGGCATTGATCTAGAACCTGTAAACTACAGGTGTGGTTGTAGTTCGATTGATGCTTTGGTTTGGGAGGTGTAGATAATTACATTGATTGGCTTTCACTAGTCTCAGTTAAGAAAATAATTATTTGTTATAAGGCATTGACAAAGTAAACGACATTACTAAATTGGACGATTTTGAGCGCTGCCAGTGGACATTCCTGTTCCATGTTTTCAGAACGGGCAACACTTTGATTTTGCTTCTATACTGATGCACTTGCTCTTGCGTGCTTACTTAATAAGACATTTTAATGGTAAAAATTTAAGATGAGGCAATGTTGTACATCGAGACCAAAGAAAAAGGAGGTGGATGAGAGAAAATTTTAGTTTCTCTTTTGTTTAACATACCTACGGCCCATAAGTTAGCTTTAGAGGAAATGAGAATGCCCAAATGAGCAGTAATTCAGCCAATAAAATATGCTGATTGTCAAAAATGTTTAGACTATTAAAAGATGAAATTTGGGCATAGACTTGTAGCATTCCTTACAAGATATGCACTATGAAGAGGTGCTGTGTGGGGGCTTTTACTTTTATCCCCACCGTTTGATAATTGATTTTATGAGATGAACAGTAAAACAAAGGGTAACCTATATTGATGCTTACTGAAATTTAGTGGATTCTCCAATAAGATTGTTGTACAGATCACTCAAGGCATTAATTTTTTATTTCTTAGAGAGCCTTGAATAAGTCAATTCCTATTGATGGTTTTTGTTTGGTTTCCTACTTGGAAGACAGCAAATTAAAATAGGATGAGTTTTCTCTCTTATGTGCAATTTCATAAAAACAGAATTCAGCACACTTTGACCACGATTTGGCCAGCTTTCTGACTAAAAATGCTACCATGGTGGACACCTGGGCAATTTTCTGAACACTACCATTGTCCCCACTTGGCCACCTGGGCATTGCTACATGGCTTAGACTTTAGCATATCACCGGAAATGGCCTGATTTTGGTCAAAATGTATCAATTACGAGAAAAATGGAAGATTAGTGAATTGGGTAGTGAAATTAAATTTTTGAATTCAAAAATCAATTACAAAAAGTGACTACTGGTGAAATTTACTTGGCAATCATAAGTCAAATCAGAAAGAGTCAGTTCCCTAGTTTCTAAATAGTTGAGTTATTTCGAAATGATGACTGTTCACATTTATAAGTGTGAATATTGGACTACCAAAAGGAGGGTAAAGATCAAGGGGGGTTTTGTTTATGGCTAATAAATAAGGAAAAGAGCAATAAGGGGGGCATTAAAGGGATTGCCTATAGGCTGTGAGTCATGCTACTTGAATAAAGACTGCAAAATTGACATTTTCTGTCAAAAAGAAAAAAAATGACAGTAAAGTTGCCATTTTCTATTTGAATAGCTTGATTGCTTTATTAATTGTTAACTCGCCTGCTGTCAAAACCCCTGATTGATTCGTGAATGAAGTGCAGGATGATGCTTCAATTTCATGGAGAAAAAGGAAGAAGCACTTTTTCATTTTGAGTCACTCTGGCAAACCAATATATTCCAGGTTTCACTTTTGGCTCTCTTATGGTTGGTAATTCTTTGTTCACCAATAGAAGAAGAGTATAAACTTCTCTCAACATTTTTTGCAGATATGGAGATGAACACAAGCTTGCTGGGTTTTCTGCAACATTACAAGCCATCATTTCTTTTGTCGAAAATGGGTCAGCTAACAACCAAACATGTTTATTAATTCAATATTGGCGTTTTTTTGCTTCGTTGTTGTTTGACACTATAGAGGATATTGAGTATATCTCTTCATGAACGTCTTTTCAGCGGGGACCGTGTCAAATTGGTCAGAGCAGGAAAACACCAGGTGATTTAACTGGTGCTTATTCATTAGTAGTCATCTCTTTCTTGTCTGAAATTTCCCCAGCCATCAAATATTGGATTCAGCTAGAACTTCTCTATCTCACCTTGGATGGTGTTGTCATACCTTTCGTCTTAGAAGAATCATGGAAGAGCTTCTATGGAAATTTCAAGATGTCTGCTTATATTTGCAGTTTACTGTCCATGTGAATGTGATTACTGAACTTTGTGCTGCTTGTGTTAACTGAAAAGTGCTTTGTGCTGTATCTTATGTGGTGGAGGCAAATACACTCCCTTTTCTGCATCCACCCAGAAAGGGACAGAAGAAGAAGAAAAGGAAAATAAAACCCAAATAGAAGACTTTTTTTTTAATGTACTCATAATATTTTAAGTCGAGTTTTCTTAATTTCGATGATGCTACAACCCAAGAAGGGACAAAGAAGAAGAAAAGGAAAATAGAACCCAAATAACTTTTTTTTTTAATTTACTAATAATATTTTAAGTCGAGTAATTTCGATGATGCTATAAAAGTAGTAGCCTCGTAGTGTTCTCTAGTGGTCCTGTTTGTAGGGTCATGAACTTGTACACGACATGGGATTTTTGTATGAATGAAGTTATGGATACTTTTCTGGCAAGATCTTAAAGGGTCACTCTCTGGTTAGTTAAAGGTAGCTTCCTTCATATTTCAGGTAGTTTTTCTTGTTAAAGGACCGATTTACTTGGTCTGCATCAGCTGCACTGAAGAACCTTATGAGTCATTAAGAGGACAGTTGGAACTTATCTATGGTCAGGTAGTAAAGCTGATTCCTCTCATTTTTTAACATTTCTAGTATTCTGAACTTGTGTTTTCTCCATTCCTTAATAATCTCTCGGATTTGGTGTTAGAATTCAGTACTGATAGTCAGTATCTTATGAAGGTTCTGTACTAATTGTTTGGATGATTGTAATTTGATACAGATGATACTGATATTAACCAAGTCAGTTAATAGATGCTTTGAGAAGAATCCAAAGTTTGATATGACACCTTTACTGGGAGGAACAGATGTTGTCTTCTCTTCCCTCATCCATTCTTTCAGTTGGTTCGTTTTTCTTCACCCTCCTCGATTTTCTCTTATTCTTCACAAAGTTGCATGCTTTCCCTATTAGCTGTTCCTGGCGGTTTCTGATTTTGGTTTCATTATATTATCATGTTTACTAAATGATAAGCAATCTAGTCTATTTAGACGGTTAATGTAAATCATCCAAAGAGAAGAGGAAAGAAATGGATTATGCACTTTAAAGAAAAAATGTTTAGCTCGCAAAGGAAGAATTCTACAATGCCATATGGAGAAATGTCTTTTGTCAAGTTTAATCTTCTTTCAGACATGTTTAGCTTTAGTTTATTTTAGGCCACTTTCAATATCTATTAAGCGGTCAAATGTCATATGCTGGATATTGTTACAGAATTTGACAATTTTCAACATTTTCTCTAGGAACCCTGCTACATTTCTTCATGCATACACTTGCCTTCCACTTGCTTATGCAACTAGACAAGCTGCTGGGGCTGTACTGCAAGATGTTGCTGATTCAGGAGTCCTGTTTGCTATATTGATGTGTAAGCACAAGGTGGAGTCCTTTCCCTTTGGAATCTTGTGGTCATGCTTAACAGATTGGCTAGTTCACAGACAACTTGTCGGTCGATAATTAGATAGATACACAAAGCTGATTGGAGGTCATTTGCAGGTTGTCAGTCTTGTTGGTGCACAAAAGGCGTCCCTTCATCCTGATGACATGTTGCTACTGGCAAATTTTGTTACGTCATCAGAATCATTCAGGCAAGTAGAGCTGGCTTTTTGCGAGGCCTGCAGTCCATGAAAACCAATTATCTGCATCCTTGGTCTTTTACTGCTCCCATTATATAAGGTTTTTGAGTAGGGTGTTATTGGTGTCTCCTTTGATTGTTGCTGGACTTCAAATGAAGTACTTTAAACCTGCTTTTTGAGGAAGATTTGCACAGCTTATACGTATCATGCATGCTTGTGCATGAGGGTGCATTTTTTACTCTTATAGTGAATCGAGCCTGTTAAGCTAGTGACTCCTTAATGGCCAGGGGAGTTGTGATCTGTCTTTCAACTCAAAATAAACTCAAGCAATAGAGTTAAAACTGTTTTTGACCTTACTGTGTCTGTCTTGTCCTTTTTCTTTTTCTTTTTTTTTTAAGAAAACTTGCTCCCTATCTAGATATGATTGAGAGTTTCAGAATCCCTTATGTCATTCTTGATCTAATGATTTCAAGTAGCATCTTCATCCTGAGAGGTAGCACTACACGAGTATGGTCCAATCCTTCCATCACAGGGAGGAGCTGATTTACAAGTGAAATTTTCATCAACTTCCTGCAGCCTTTGTCCCTTTTTTCTTGTTTTGATCTGTTCTGTGGATATTATGGAGGTTGTTCTCTGACCTTTAGTTCTATTCTGTTTGCAGGACATCCGAAAATTTCTCACCAATTTGCTTGCCAAGATATAATCCTATGGCATTCTTGTATGCTTATGTTCATTATCTTGATGTGAGTGGTGCTTGGTACTTGTCCTTGCCCCTTTAATCTGGGCACCAGTAAATCACACGAGTTTTGGCATGACTATAATATTTTTCTTGGGCAGGTTGAGACATACTTGATGTTGCTGACTACTAGTTCAGATGCCTTCTACCACCTGAAAGATTGCCGGTACTACATTCTTTCATAAATTTGAACTTGAAGCATCATCCCATCATATTTAGTTAGATGGATCACATGCTTGATGCTAGTGGCTTGTGCCGTAAAACAAGTAACACCATCACGTATGGGTTTTCGTTTCTGCTCAATACATAATCTGTACTTACCTTACCCAGGAGCAGCTTCCGAATGTGGTCCTTGTTAAAAATGCAGTTGATTTTTGCAGGATGCGGATAGAGACGGTTCTGTTGAAATCAAATGTTCTTAGTGAAGTCCAGAGGTCCATGCTAGATGGTGGGATGCGGGTTGAAGACCTGCCCATTGATCCATTACCGCGATCTGGATCTTTACTTCCCCGGTTAGGTCAAGGTAGGCCAGTGACAGATTCTCAAGAAAGTTTGAAGGAGGCTTATGCAGGCATTGGTGGTCCTGCTGGGCTTTGGCATTTCATATATCGCAGCATATACTTGGACCAATATGTAGCTTCAGAATTTTCACCGCCATTCAACACTCTCCGACAACAGAAGAGGTAAAATAGGGAGTCATGAAACAACTTTTTAAATACTTTTTTCCCTTTTGAATTTGTGCTCTTGATATTCTCATTATTGGAATTAAGGAGTATGGTTATTTTCAGGTTATATAGGGCTTACCAGAAAATGTATGCCTCAATGCATGATAAAGGAATTGGAGCCCACAAAACCCAGTTCAGAAGAGATGAACACTACGGTAAGGGACCTTGTAATGCTAGTTCTTCACCTATCTATATGTAGGGATAAGCAGATGCTTCCAGTAGATGGTCATGAAATTGTTTAAGGAGCTGACTTCAGTTATTCCAAGGACTATTTAGATGAACCCTTCAGATATTATGCTTGATATGACCTTCCATTAGAATGCTTTCGTGGTGAATATGTCTGCATCCTTTTTCTTTGCAGTATTACTCTGCTGGGTCACACAGGATTTTGAACTTTATGCAGCATTTGATCCACTTGCGGACAAGGTTTGGTTTCGCTGTCATATTATTTCTTTTTCCAGATGTTTAGGGATTCCTGCCTCTTATTCACCAAACTTTAGGGTCATTATTTTGATCAAATCAACAGTGATGTCCTTTCTGGAAATTATATGGGCTTTCTTGACAAGATAAGACTTTAGTATGTCATCTTGTAGACTCTGTTTAGTATATCATCTCGTAGACTGTGTGCACGCCTGTGCGCGCGCGCGTGTGACGTATGCACATGCATGTGAGCATGCTTAGTCGCATATATTTGCTTCTCTTCACATAGGTATGCTCTCATTGAATTTGATTGATTTTAAAATTGTTAGGCGTCGGCGATAAAGACTTGCAATCGTGTATGTCAATGGGTGAAAGATGTGGAGAACGAGATCTTTTTGCTGGGAGCAAGCCCTTTCTCTTGGTGATGTATTGCCTGCTATATAACACTGGCTGTAGAGGTTTATTTGTTTTCTTTTTTTCCATTTTTTTCTCTTAGTTTTTACGTAATTTTAACAAGATCCCACAATTTTTTCCCCTCGGGGGAGCAATACTTCTTTGTACCCTCTTTCTTTTCCTCTTCCTCTTTTGGACATAGAGAATAATGTCTAGGGAAATAGGTCGATAGTGTCCAAAAGTTATCCCAATTTTTGTAAGGTTCTTTCTATAGCAGTTGACGTTTTGGTCCTACAGGGGTCAATACCGATAATGTTCTTGAAATTGCTACTTGTGAGTTTTCCACACCGAATACGTTGACATCTACGATCGGCTCCTTCAATATGATTTAAGGGCTTTTGATAACGTTCCTAACTTTATGGATACTGATTACTTATTCCTATTTATAGTGCGAAAACTATTCTGTGGCATATAGTCAGAAGGGGTCACATATGGAGGGATGGGCGGTATCAACCTTCCCCTGCTTGCTCACCAAATGAAGTTTGGAAGTTACGCTTTTATGTTTTTTTATATTTTTTTGGTAGTCATTTTCTCTTGGTCTTGAGAACTAATTTTGCAGCTAATGCAGGAGTTGTTGAATATCGGGGAAATTACCAAAAAAGTTTTAAATTTATTGCACTTTAGTTTTCTGAATCTTTTATCTGTGTAAATTAAGTTATAAACATTTTCACGTTTTGTCAATTGAGTCTATTTAGTTAATTTTAACTGCAAATCGTGGCATGATTGGTAGTGATGTAGACAATTTTTATAATTTTTTTAAAAAAATTATGAATTTTTTTTTCCCTCTCTTTTCCTTTCTATTCTCCTAAATCCCATTTTCTACCCGCTAGTCAAAGGTGAGGACCCTCGTCGATCACAAGTGAGGGCCTCGCATGGACTTGACAAGAGGAGTGAAGCCTTTGCCCAGTGGCAAATGAGGGCCACTGACCTTTGCCTATGGTCGACAAGGGTTAGTTGGTCTTTGTTTGTTTGCGACAAGGGTTGGCTGGTGATTTGCTAAACCTAGTAGGAAGGGAAAAATTAAAAATTAAAAAATAAAATTTGTTCGATTCAACATTAACCTTATATTATTGGCATCTATGTCAATGATTTTTAATTAAAATTGATCATATTAACTCAATTGATAAAACATTAAAATATTTAGAATTTAATTAGCACAATTGAAAGGTTTATGATGTAAATAAAATTCTTATTCCAACAACAAAAATTGCACAATTGAATTGTTTATGATTGAATCAACATAAATATAATACATTTAAGATTTTTCTTGATAATTTTTCAGCCGGATACTCGAATGTAAAATCTCAAGCACGAAGCGGGGCTAATTTCGTTTCTATTTGAAGGTCCGATTAATAATTTGAATGCTAGCTGTATGATGAGAAAATACCAGTGTTGATTACTGCGGTTTTAAAAAAAAAAAAAATCGGAAACCGTTAATAACCAAAAGCTCCATTTTCCTTTTGCTAAAAGAAATTTTTTCCCATCTTCTAATGGCCAGACAAGCTCAATTACTCCACTGGCCGCGCCGAGTGGGCTCGCTTTCATGAGGGGTTCCAAATCATTTAATACGCATTGAATCGAACGAGCCTCAATTTCTTTTGTGGCCCTTCTTCGTTTTATGTGCTTGAGAAAAAATATATAGATAATAATATAAATAGTTCCTAAACTTTAATCTAGTACCCAATGTCTTTTGTAAACTTTAACCAAATTTATAATGTCATTCCTAAATTTTTAATTTGTTCAATACAGTTTATGAATAATCGATAAATGTTCAATTTAGTTTAAATGAATCACATTGAACATCGAAACTCTTGTACAATAGATTTTTTTTTTTTTGGTGACCGAGAATTTGCCGGAGCATGTCCTTGTTGGCTTACGCCGATTCGGGGTCTCATGAGCCTCCACGATGGAGGACCTACAATGCCTATACCTCGAGGAGAGCTGGCCCAGCAATCCACCGCCAGGGCTCCTCACTTAAATCGTTAACAACCTCGACCTCTATGTGCTGGAAAGAGTTGATCTTAACCAATTATGCTGCCCACGGGTGGGTTTGTACATTAGATTAAGGTTAATTAATCATATTAAATTAATTAAAAAGTTTAGGAATGATATAATACATTTGACCAAAATTCAATGATTATTTGTGTCGTTTTTCTAATAAAATATCAAGGAGTACTTTTAGGACACCTATCAAAGATCCCTACTTTTTCTCCGTTATAATTTAAAAAATTCGAGGCTCTAGATCTTGCACAAAAATCTCCATTTCGATTGCTTCAGTTTTGGGAAAAAAAAAAAAGAAGAGAGAGAGAGAGAGAGAGAGCAAAATTCAAAAAGGAGATCGGAAATGCGAGGCGTCCCAGGCATGGAGATGACCTTTTGGAGTGGGGGAATTTCTATCAATTTTTTCAACCGGTCAAAGCTTTCACCAATTTCGGAGATTTCCAAAAGGAAAAAAGCTTTGTTTCCCACTTACCTTGTCCCCGGCATTAAAGTCCGCTGCAATTGACGATTGAGCCCTTGGCAAAATGACCGAGTTTTCCCCCAACCAAGGCTAATGACGAGTGGTGTTTACGTAATTTGGCGTCTCCGTGGTGGAGAATCCGCGGTGCTTTGAGTTGGGGTATTATCATTAGGTGGGTTGGAAAAAAGAGTGCGCGTGGAGGCCACCACATTCTGCATTACCGCCGAGTCCACATCTTAATATCAAATTAATTTGCATTCTAAATCGGCGTGTCCACATGTACACATACATTTATTAATATATAAAAGATATTATATACATTTGATATTACATAATCTAGTGTGGATTTTTCTATTTATTTGGTTTCTATCAATATCGCCAAAGAAAGTTAAAATGTTTGGGTACAACTATGTTGGGATAAGGGAGGTTAGAAAAATCACCAAGAGTACATTATAAATTCTCTCGAAGCATTCAACTCGTTCTATTGAGTCAGGACAAAATTGTCCCGTTGCAATTAATACCGATGGAGAACATCTATGAGAATTAATCCTTGTATATCTACCTTGGCGGGAAATTCAAACTCGCGTTGACGTTTTTTCAATACCGAGTCTTGGTTGGTTCGATTTTGGGATAGGTCAGTTCATTTTACCTGTTTTGGAAACGCATTTTTCGTGAACAATTTGGCTTATTTGTGATTTTTCCATATGATTTGTTAAACTCGTGATAATAGCGGATTAGATCTACCATTATAATGATGACATGTACTAAGTTCTTTAATCCTTGGCTTCATTGGACGATGCAAACTTTTTTGTTTCCGTGGAACACTATCACGAGTTAGGTGATAAATTAATGAGAATGATGATGGAAGTCCTTATCGTTAGGTTGGCGCAGTGAATTGACTTCTTTCGATTGTTGGACTAGCAATCACACTAGAGCTGGAGGACATAACTAAAATATACGTCAAAAATATAACTCAAATATACATTAAATATGTGAAGGATAAACAGATAAGTATCATTGACACTCTCGTTTGATGACAATATTTGTGATTTTTACTCAATTTTATATTGCAATCGGAAAATGGGATTAAAAGAAAAAATGAATTAAAATGGAATTGGTTAGGTCACGCGGACGAATCTAACTTACTTACATCATTCTGCACTTGAAAGAAAGGGGTATACTTAATTGTTCAAATTTTCTTGTTGAAATGTACTATTTTTTTATTTATTTTTATCGGTGCTGGAGAATTTTTTAGTTAAATACCGACAACGTATCGTACATAAACAGGAGCCAGATTATCAAAAGATAGCCTTAAAACATCTCGCTAAAGAAGATGGAGAATTTCTGGAAAAGTCGGCATATCAAAAGCATGAAAAACGTTGGAAAAGTGTGCAAAAATATTATTTAGGACGAATTAATTGGTAAGGAAAATAATAAACGCCCACGAGTGCGCAGTTAAAATAATAATGTACTCGAGCTCATTCTCTCTCCTTTTCCTACACTGACCCGTTGATTTTTAGACAGGGACGTAGGTATACTTCACTTATTAACGTTGAAAATTTGAGCAAATTCGGGTCCGGTTCGATTTTTCTAAACTTTGAAGAACGCTAATTTATTTTTTTAAATCGATTAGGTTGACCAAAGCTCCCTTAGGATCTTAATCTCCCGCGGAAATAACGTGAGGCCAACTAAGGAGCAATTAATAATTAATTACATGTGAAGATTTAAGAGGAAAACGATACAAATGATTCATGAATTGTAGTTCAACATATAATACAGTTCGTGAATTTTTAATTTATTTGACATTATTTTTTAACTTTAGCCCAATATGTGATAAATCTACGAACTATCTGAAAATGTTTAGCATTTTGCTTTCACTAATTTAAATTAAGGGACAATATTAAACAATTTCATATAGTCTAGAGACTAGATTGAATGTGTAACAAAGGTTCATGAATTATATTAAACAGATTAAAAATTTAGGTATCACATTAAGTATGTACCAAAAAAATTTAGGGACGATATTGTGTATTGAATATTGTGTATTGAATGATATTACAAGTTCGGCTAAGACTTAAGAATTACATACTTAATATTATCTCCAATTGAAAAAAAAAAAAAACAAAAAAACTGCGTCTCGCGACCCCACTGGAAACGGATATTCAACGCCAGCATTAAAGGAACGACAGGCTTTGCTCACAGAAAATTAAAAAAAAAATTAAAGAAAATCATAATAATAAAAATTGGGAGAATTAAATGAAGGAAAACGAAAAATAAGGAAAAGGGGGTGGGGGAAATCTAGAGAAAGATCACGTCCATGCAAAAAAAAAAAAAAAAAAAAAAAGGAAGAAAGAAGGGCCTTAACGTTCAGTTGACTCCCCCACCCAAAAAGCAACACAATTTACTCCCTCCTTCTTTAATACCTCCCCCACACCACCAAACCCCACTTTCTCCCTCTCTCTCTACCCACCCAGCCCTAACCCCCGGCGATCCCCCCTCCGGCCACCCCCGCCGCCCTCCGCCGTCGCCGCCACCTTCGCCTCCCCTTCCCCTTCCCGCCCTTAGCATGCAGCCGCCGAGGCCGTAGCCTCGCCCTCCGTCGGCGAGCCCCAGAGAGAGAGAGAGACGAGCCGGTGGTGGTGGTGGTGGTGTGGGGGTGGTCAGAGAGAATCAGCGGCGGCGGCGGCGGCTTCGGAAATGTATAAGAACCAGCTGCAGGAGCTGGCGCAGAGGAGCTGCTTCAACCTGCCTTCCTACACCTGCATCCGGGAAGGCCCCGACCACGCGCCGCGCTTCAAGGCGACCGTTAATTTCAACGGCGACGTCTTCGAGAGCCCCAACTACTGCTCCACCCTCCGCCAGGCCGAGCACTCCGCCGCCGAGGTCGCCCTCAACTCCCTCTCCTCCCGCGGCCCTTCTCACTCCCTCGCCGCTCGTATCCTGGTGAGCTTCCCCCCCGACCACCGCTGCTTCTTTCTTTCCTTTTTTCTTTTTTTTTCTTTTTTTGGCGAAAACGCCGCAGCTCGAGTTTCTATTTCTCGACTCCATCGCCTTGATCAGGGATTTTGAGGGATCGGGACTTGTGATCGGTGGTCAATGCCGCGCATTTCGGCGCCTTCGTTGCCGTTGCGTTTCGCTATTGAGAGTAGCCGTCGATCAGCTTATCTTTTGTTCCGCCCGATTGCTCTAGATTGCTGTTGCTGACGTTCATCCCCTTTCGATTGCCGCGATTTTAGCTGTGCTGTGTACGCTAGCTTCGATTTCCCTGCTGGTTGGTTCAGGCGTGCGTAGGTCAAAATAAGAGTTGAAATCCAGTGAGACGCGAGAGTTTTGGAGTTCTCGGTCGTTCTGGCTGATTTCGGAAAAAATGCAGTAACTTGTTAGCGGCGGGCTTCTGAAAGTGAGTAGGGATGTGTAGGCCTTTTTGTTAATGCGCGACGTACGTTGTAGTGTTAACCTTGACGATGCCGAAGCTCGTGTCTTCTCTTCTAACTGAAATCGGTAGGTTCTTCGAGGGATGCTAAGGGGCGGTCACTTCCCATAATCAAACTAATTTTTCACGCGGTTCTTTGTGATGTGATCATGCGAAGTAATGTTTCGCCATAGGCAGGGGAACTTTGCGGTACCCAAATAGCCTTAATGTTCTGGTTCATGCTTTTCAGCCACAGTGTCTCCAGCTTGTGCAATTAAAGCTGCAACAGTCTCCCTTCTCAGAATTTCTAATTCAATAGTACTGATTGAAGGTTTACTAAGAACAAAAAAAAAGAAAAAGAAAGATTGTTATAAGCCTGTGGTTGCTCTATGCGGCAATCCGCTTTAAGATCATGATACTGTTTTTCACAAAGGCCTCATTTGTGTTATAGTGCTGGTGGACATTAGAAGATGACCTCCCTTTATGATTAATGGAAACCTTTTTATTGTGGCTTCAGTATCTATGATATTGTATCGGATCATTCTGTTTTTTTTTTTTTTTGGTATTTGCACGATTGCACATAGTATCAGCATCCATGGTTATTAATCATGAAAGTTCACTACGGGCTAAGCTTTTATGATCTGCCTGGTTCATCTTGCCTCTCCTTGACAAGATTCTTGATCATGGTCTATGCTTACTTCGTGGTTTTGAAAGTGGCTATCATTTGAAATTTTATGCAAGACAATTTGCACAATAATCTATTCTGCTCTGCTGTAATTAATTGATAAAATTATTAGTGCCTTTTTGATGCAATATGCTAATTTGTCTGTCAAGGTTCGCATCTTGCTTTTGACAACTATTAAACTCTGTTGCTCAATTTTATTTTATTTTTTTAATTATCAGTGGCAATGAACCATGAAGATTTTCTTTACACTGAAGCTGTGAAATCGTTTATTGGATGATTATGAACTTTGACCGGTTTATGAATTAAAAGAAAAGTTATGCCTTCATATTAACAGCACTTCTATGCCCTTTCTATGAGAATGAAGATGTTAATGGGTGCTCCTAGACACTTTTTAACTACAATTAACATGCTAGGAAAATGTAGATGTAGTTTTTGTGTATCCATTTCTCTTCTAATCCCTATATTATTGGCTTTGCACATTTGAAATGTCATGAAGATATGATGTTTCTTCATGTAGTTGTGCTTGACAAGTGCGTGGACATACCGTTGACAAACGCCTTTTGATGATCTTTCTTTGGTATCCAAGGGATGGAAGGACAGATTTTTTGGAGTCCCTCCAGTCAAGAATTGGGGTGTCATAGTCGCTAGTCATTACGCGTGGACCATCATGCCCGGTAGGAGATGATGGTTTCCTAGGTGTAAAGGAACCACACAGATCCAAGCTTAGCTGGGCGGTTAAACTTTACTGGGTTGACAACCCTATGGGGGAGGTCTTCTAGAAAAATCAGCAGGATGTGAGGATGATAGAAAGTTATAATAGTTTAATTGGAGTGGCCAGTTACTGTTGGTTACAGCAGAAGCGTCTTGTGTCCGGCAATGTTGATTGAACCTTCCCTTTTCTTACCATGGTCTTTCTCACTGGACAAGGTTTTTCATCTGCTGAATTTAGATTTGTTACTTAGTGTTCTTTGTTCTACTTATCATGTGACAACTTTTCTGGTGTCAGTAACAATTTCACTGCAATAAAGTTTCCGGGTTGCCCGTTTGCTTTTGTTGTTAAAGTATTTTTCACTTTGCCAACCACGTCAATTGTTGTTTGTTATTGCTGGTTCTGATGACATTAACTGCATTGAGTTGTCTAGAAATGTGGTGTATAGGCTTTATGTTAAAATTGGGGATTGCAGACCTGTTGTATAGCGCTTGTAGTTCCTTTTGATACCATAGGAAAGCTTGGTTCTTTGCATTTGAATGCTTTTGTTGTGTCTCTTTCTGCATCTCTGCTGTATTCTCAAGAATTATAACTTGATTTCGAAGGGAAAATTGAATCGTGCAATATTTGGTACTGAAACAAATAGTTAGCCCGCGTATTTTTTGGTGTCATGCCACAATGCCTCCTGCACATGCCTGAAAACATTTATTATTTGGTTTAGCTTTTCCTGTTCTTTTCTAATCTTGCTCCCCTGACTTCAGGATGAGACAGGAATATACAAGAACCTCTTGCAGGAGATCTCACAGAGAGTTGGAGCCCCGTTGCCTCAATATACAACTTTCAGATCAGGGCTTGGTCACCATCCTGTTTTCACAGGGACGGTAGAATTAGCTGGGATCATTTTCACTGGCGAGCCTGCCAAGAATAAGAAACAGGCGGAAAAGAATGCTGCTATGGCAGCGTGGTCATCTCTAAAACAATGTGAGTTTGTGTCTATTTGATCAAAATCAACCCAAAAGAAAATTTGAGGCGTGGCCTCTCCTCTAGGGGAAAAGGCTAGGACATTTATCTTCAGCGTCCCCTCCCTACTCCCCCTTCACCAATGTGAAATATGATAGATGATGAAAAGTCAAAGAAATTGAGGACAATTGGTCCAGACAATTGAGTCTGTGACGACTCATTGGATTCTGTTTAGCATAAGTTTATATTATTTCATCAGCCAAAGATATGCAAATGGAGAACTGGTCAATGCATCTTTATGTGATGTCATGGGGGACTAGAAATGTTTTTGTGTGGTGACACGTTCTTTTCTGACAGTGGCAAAGGAATCTGCAAGCTCGCCTGAAGCAGAGAGCAATGATGAGCTTGAACAGATAACTGTGGCACGAGCCTTACTAAATTACCGTTTGAAGGAGAAGATAGCATTGGGCAACTCTCCTGGTGGCTCAATACCATTTCCAAAGAAGTTCACTACTCAAAACGCTAGACCAACCAGCCCACAGCCGCAACCAGCAAGCACATCAAAGATCCTACCTTTAATATGCCCAAAGACAATGGTTCCTCGTAGCAGACCGTCATCACCAGCAAAGGACAATTTTGTGCCGTCGCGATATTCTCCATCTCTGGAATGCCATGGGAACCGACCTCAGAAGTTCCCTGCAGCAGGAGCGTCTCCTTATGTACCGATCAGCCAATTTAGGGCATCTTGCAGGGGCATTGCACCACCTGTGACAATAAGAAATGCCATTCCTGTGTACTCTGCTCCGCCTCGTCCACCACCTGCCAGGATCTGCCCTTCCATAATGCAGGCCCCGGCAGTGCGGATTGCCCCTTCCGTGTCTATTAGGCAAGCTGTGCCGGTGTTTGCTGCTCCACCAGCTAGGAAGGAAGATGTACGCCCGGTCCAAAAAGAGGAACCTCCGGCCTTTGCTCCTTCTACACCTCCAAGTCAGTTCGCCCCTGATGTAGGAGTCAAGAATGCCGAGAAAAGCACCCTGCAAGACGAATCGACGGTAGTACAGAGGATAGATAAACTTAAAATATAATGGCGGTTTTGGAAAAGTGCGAGTGTAGGAAATAGCGTTATGGCTTTGGACAGTCTTAGGTTTGGTTTGTCTTCTGTTCTCTTCTTGTTATAAGAGTGCCCCTCCCTCCTCCCTCCTCCCTCTCTCTCTCTCTCTCTTTCTCTCTCGTATTTTTTCCTACCTAGTCCCCTGTTAAGAGCTACAGTCAGTGAAAGTTATTAGCTTCGGTTTGTAATTGACTTTGGTCGGCACATCATTGCTACTCGTGATGAGTTGATGAGATGTGCAATCCCGTCTTCCCCGTGTTTCTCGAGCTAACAATGCATGGGCTATTGGCTGGCATTCCGGATAAGAGACGAACCTCCCTTGGTTAGCATATTGTCAGGCACTGGTACACGAGAATTGCAACTTTGGTTCAATGTCGATCTCTTTCGCACTGTGCCATGTTGCCCAGTCACGGTTGCGCTGTTTAAAGCATGGAACTTGTCTAGAGAATGTAGTCTTTGCGCCATCGTCGGTCCTCATACCTGTAAAGTCTTAAAGATGAAACGTTGCTTTAAAATGGTACTATAAATTTTGTGAAAGCAATGGATTGGAGAATGCGTTTTGATCGTGGTATCACCAAAAGCTTAATCCATGCATATTGTCTAAATGAGAATCCTATTGTCCTAAGCTCCCCTCCCAGAGATCCACCACGGTTCATGGCAAATAATCAAAGATTAAACTAAGGAGACTTTGGGCCTGTTTGTTAATGTTCTTTTTTTCTGTTTTTGAACAAAATTTCTATTTTTTTGTTTTAGGAAAAAAAAAAAGAACATAAACGCGTTTGTTTGCGTTTTTATTCCAAATCTATTTTTTTGTTCTCAGGAACACATTTTGAACAAAACTAAAACAAAGAAAAATGTGTTTCTTATTTTTTGAACAATTTTTAAAAACAAATTTCCTCTCTCATCTCTTTTTCTTCTCTTTTTTTCTTCTTTTCTTTTTCTTTTTTCTTTGGCGAGGTCGCCGGCCCCCGACGAGCTCAAGCTCGCCGGCCTAACGGTGGCCCGGCGAGGCCTAGCTCGCCCGGCCAAGGCGAGGCTAAGCCTCGCCGGCGCGGGGCAAAGCTAGGCGAGCTCGGGCTCGCCGGATCTAGGCGGCGAGCCTCGCCGGGGGCCGAGCCTCGCCGTGGGGGCGAGGCCGTCGGCCGTCGGCCATGGCCGAGGTCGACGATCGGCCAAAAGAAGAAAAAAAAGAAAAAGAAAATAAAATAAAAATATTAAAAAATTAAAAGAAACAAAAAAAGAACATAAATTTACTAAACGTGTTTCGTTTAATTTTTATTCAGAACAAGTTTATCAAACGCGTTTTTATTCAAAAATTGTTTAGAAACATAAAATTTTTTTTTATTTTTTGTTCCCTGGAACAAAAAAAAAACAGAAATGTTATCAAACGCGCTATTTCTCATGGACATGCTTGAGTAACACTACACAGCTTACCTACATTCTCTTTTTGGCCTGTTAATTAGAATCTATTCTACCGTTTAAGCAATTCCCACTCTCCGAATTGTACTCTTTCTCTTTCTCTTTCTCTTTCTTCGGGTGATGTTATCAGCTCCCCCTTTTCTTGTCTGATTGACCGGTTCCTCCTGTTGGCGCCGCTTGTTTTCTTCAATCAAATCCTCAAGGCACCTAATGAATGTTACCACACACACTTTGAACATTGTTAGACACTGTCTTTTCCAACTTCCCTATGATTTAAAAAGACTAAAACCTAACACGCCCTGTTCTCACCATGCCTTCGTCCTGCTTTCCAAGAATGTCCGGACCAAGAATTGAGAAGCTGCGACATCTACCAACTCGATGGATGAGAAATGTGCAAATTGTCCTTTCGATCAATTTATTTCCCTAAGTTTATCCACATGCACATGTACATAATTTAATTCTTCATTTCTATCTTCATCTTTCTCCCTGAGCTGAATCGAAGCAACTCTTTTTGTCCTTACTTTTTCTTCTTGGCCTGCTATATATATACACACAGTAGTCCACATCCAGAAGTTTAGCTTGAACCCAACACACAGAAGTAATGAGTTACCAAATTGTAGTCCTGCTTTTTCCATGAATGTTGGAACCAGCGAATCAAAACCATGGCATATTCCAGACTTGTCGAATGCTTAAAGTGTGAAAATGTTGTCCTTTCCGATGTATTAACTCTCTTCTTCCCTACATGATCATTTCCACTCACATGCACATGATTTTTCCTGATCAGCCCCAGACCCACTTTTTGCTGGCACCTCAATTAGGATTACTCTATCATTAAACTGATTAATGTCACCATTGCAATTTTCAAATTTGTGCGTTCGATCCCTCATATTTCATGGGTCAATTCTCTTTTTCCCCCCATCTACTGAGGGAGTGGTGAGGAGGTTGTTGCACGGGACAAAAGAGGGTGGCGAAATTTTCATGATCATCAGGTAAAAAAAAACCAAAAAAGAGAGAGAGAGAGAGAGAGAGAGAGAGAGAACAGCAGAATGGCAAAAGTCAATGCGTTCCGTCATGCAGGTAGTATACAATCATTCTGCCTCATTTGTCCACGACACAATGATCGTCCCTGAAGCAACGTCATGGCACGTCCTTTCATTTGTTTTTTTCTCCTTTTTTACCTTTGCCATTTTCACTTTCTCTTTCCTGTTTTTCCTTTGGGAGGCTTTTGCAATTATCCTTCTCCAACTTACGATCGCCATCCATGCCAAAATGGGTCAACTTTCTGGTAGGTGTTACTTCCATTTTAACTGGGGATAACATGACTTGGTTGGTAATCAATCCATTATGTCCTCTCAGTGCATAATCAGCTGTTCTCAATCACTGCATCGATCTATATCCACCAAGTTGTCACCCAAAGCCAATGTGTCTCACGCCCATTAGACCGACTTTTCTTAAACCAATGGATGAAAAGGCTCATCATGCGTGCTCTGGATCTTCACCTTAACGCCAGTAGACATTTTGTTCCGTAGACATGTCGCATGACATTAACTTGTAGAATATCAAACCGATGAAAAATGAGTTGGCGCTGACCGCGGCAGAGAGACCAGCTGCTCTGTAGGCAACCTCAGCGGATCCGAGACGGTGACTAGCAAAGGATGATGGCGCTACTCTTGAAGATAATTGGTTGCGATTGCTCTCAAGGAATAGTGGTGGTCTTTGTATCACAAGCTTTTTAAAAAAATTGATGTCAAGAAGAAAGATAAAGTTAGGATCTTTAGGAGAGAGGGAGAAAGAAAATATATTAAAAAAAATCTATATATCTATACTCAGTAAATATAACGTAATCTAATGACAATAAGGAAATTAACTATCTTTATCTAACAAAAAAAAAAGAAATACTAGGAGATAACGAAATATCTAACAATATTCCTAATATCTAAAAACACCTCTAACGATATTTCTCTAATATTTGTAAATCCACAAATATACTTCAACCCGAAGAGTGATGTATGGATATTCTCACCATGAAGGCTAGTGTCGCAGGTTGATGCTTGAGATCACGAATCGTGTGGCACTTAGACGACCATTGGCTCTTTGCTTGGACACCTAAGCTCAAACTTCCTGAACGTATTGCTCACTCGCTCACTAGCTCACTCAGATCGTTGAGAGATAATGTTTTTAGAGAGTAAATTCGGGAGAGAATGTATTTTTATTGCTCATGTGTTAGAAAATATAAATGAGAGAAAGAGAACCCCTATTTATACAATAAGCCTTTCAATTAATACTGTTAATAGGCCTTTCAATTACTACCGTTGATCATCCCTTGATCAAAAAGTAGAGATTTACTCTCCCCAACTATCATCTACTACATCTATCAAAATGGGTCATGAGGGTCATTTCTTAACCTGTATTCGATTGGCTAAATTATACATGTTAGTTATATTCAGTAAATGGGTCTAAGTAAATAGGTTTAAACTCAACTCTATGATTCATAAATGGGTTTAATATGGGTGTTAAATAGATTCGCAATTTGTTTAGACCAAATCCACCTCTTTGACTCTCTCTCAATCTTGTACTCACTTATTCCGTACTTTCACTTTAGTTTAGATATGAATTTCCCCAAATTTGTCAAATATAGAAATGTTTTAATAATATGGGTCGGGTTTGGTATGTATTGGGTCCTTTATAGGTCAATAGATTTGTATTGCATAGAAATATGTTAATTTAGGTCGAACTATTTTTGCTCGATCCAAACCCAATCTGATTCACCCATTTGATAGATCTACCGTCTACCCTATTAAATATAAAACTATCATATATTTCATTAAATACAAGAAATATCTCAAGAAACCTTGAGTTTTTAATAGGGATGTGTAATAGGAACCGCCCGAACTAGGAGCCATCCGAATCGGTCGATTTGGTCCAATTCCTAGAGGGTCCCGATACCTAAAAATGTAATTAGTATCTAAGCAATCTGGTTCTCATTCCAAAAGAGGAAGTAGACCGATTGCTTTTTATTTATATGTTTATTTCTTAAAAGTAAACCTAATAATTCTAACTGAAGCCAAGCTAGTAGTAAGCCTCGTTCCCTAAGGTTTTTAGAGGGAAGTAGCTGTATTGTCCCAACTCCACCTTAGGTGCCTCCAAAAGTTATAACTTCGCTCTTGACTCAGCTACGAGCCCCTCAACTCTTGGCTTAGCATCCACAAGTCATATCGTGGAAATGCTCTCGGTCTTTGTCAACCCAAACATTATGGACATCATCGATGGGCATTTTGGGTCGGTGATAACAATTGACTTGGTTCTCTTATCGATCATGGCATTCGCACTATCGAAGAATTCCAAATCCAAAATAAGATCATATTCATTGAGTGAAATTACCTCGATTGAGAACTTGTCATTCCAATCACCAATGTGTAGTTCGATATTCTGAGCAATGTCAAAAGCCAATACATCATCTAAGTTGACCTACGTTGAATCGATGTCCAATTGGTTCCACTAGAAGTCCTAAACTCTTCACAGCTTCACTTGACAATAACCTATTTGATGCATCGTGTCGCCCAAGGCATTACATTTTGTATTATTAACCTTGACTTTCACAAATGACAAATTGTACTTGGAGGCTTCTTTGGTGTTATTTGAGTCTTCACGGAGTTGAGAATCTTTACTGCTCCAAGCCTTGCTTCTCTCTTCTCTTGCTTTGGTTTTCTATTCTTCCTCTTCACGTCGAATTGCTGAAAGTTTGCCCCTCTTTGGGCAATCTCGAGTAAGGCGGAAGCCTTCACAAAAGAAGCATTCAATCGACTTTCCATACACTTTACCATGCGGCTTCATTCACTTACTACTTAGAGGCTTTCCTTGTTTTTCCCATGGACCATGGATAGCTTCTTCCTCTTCATCCTCGTTATGGTCGTGATTTGCTCCCCTACCTTTCTCCTTGGACTTGGGATCTTCGAACCAATGGAGATCAACCAAGGACTTAGCTATGGTGAGAGCTTTCGCTAGCTCTTTCACTTCTCAGCATTCCAATTCCAACTTTGCCCAAGGCTTGCGCCAATCCAAGAATGTAAATAGTGCCTCAGACTCCGCCAGATCCGGAATCTCCAACAATGGCTTGAATAACTTCCACACGTGCTCGTGAATATCTCCTTTGTGTAAGAGACGGCGTAGATTGCTCCAAGCTTCATTCTTGGCACACTCTAGGAATAATTGTTTGTGGAAAGCGACGACGAACTCAGACCATCGAATGATCAGTTTGGCTCCTCGCCTTTCATCATTACACCGACCCTCGACTAAAACAAGACAACATTCATCAAATACATAGTCGTGGTTTGTACCTTAGTCCCATTGTTCTTAATTCCCATGGCGTCAAAGTATTCCATGCGCCATTTGAAGTTATCCACCTCTTTGGCAGGCCAATCTCCCTTAAACTCCTTTCGCTTAAAAGCTCACTCTTGGACTCAGCATCATGGTGACCGCTCCTAGCATTGGTTGCCTTGCAATCCTTGAGTTCATCTTTGACTATCTCTAACTCACTCGTCATGACTGACCTATAAGCTTCGAATTCACTTTTGACTATCTCGAGCTCCTTTCGATGGTCACTCGTCAAGGTCTCCAGGGCATCACCTCTCATATGCAGCGACCCGATAACTGCATTCAAGGCATCCGAGAATTCTCCACGAAGTGACTCTTTGATGGCGTCAAATTGCTCCTTCACCTCCTTGCATAAACCGTCCATCATCGATTTCATCTTGGCGAGTCTCTTTCGAAGGAGGATAGGAGATCCTTGGGGAAGCTCTCTTAGCCCTCCCAGGGGTGTCTTTCTCTTGGACAACCTTCTATTGAGCCTTCTCACCAACCATAGCAACAATGGTAGCCTATTTCTGACATTCTCTTGAGCACATGGCATGCACCACAAACTTCTCTCAATCATACTCCTTTACGATGTGCTGATATCACTTGTCACGGGGTAATGCTTGAGATCACAAACTGTGTGGCACTTAGCTCCCTTTGCCTCTTGCTTAGACGCCTAAGCTCACCTTTCCTGATATATGACTCACTTTCTCACTAGCTCACTTAGATCGTGGAGAGAGAATGTTTAGAGAGAGAAGCTTTACAAGAGAATATACTTATGTTATTCAAGTGTAGGATGATACAAATGAGGAGGAGAGCACCCTTATATATACATAAGGCCTTCCAATTACTATCGTTGGTCATCCCTTCCTCGACTACTGCTTATTATATTAAATACAAGACCAAGATCTATTCCATATTAAGGATACATTTGTTTCATTGAAAATGTAGTGTTTTCGGAAAATGTTTTTTAAGAAGCCATTCTTCAGGAAAATGTAATTATTTTCCGGTGTTTGACCAAAGCTTGAAAATGGAGTAGAAAATATTTTATGTTGTTTGATAAGGAAAAAATTTTCCTCCTTGCACTCCTCTTCAATTTTTTTTTAAATATTGTTTTTTATTTTTATTTTATTTGTTTTTATCTTCTCCTTCTTCTTCTTCAGTCAATCATTGGCCAAAGGCGAGCTCAAGCTCACTTGATGCCGGCGAGCTTGAGGCTTGCCTGTGACCAATCCCAACCATCATGGCCGGCAACTAGTCAAGACAGAAGTAAAAGGGAAAAAATAAAAAGAAAAAGAAAAATAATTAAGAATTCTAATTTAAAAAAAATGGAAAAAAAGAAAGAAAGAAAGATTAACATAGGTGTGAAGATAAAAGAAATTGAGTGAGGAAAATGTTTTCCTTGTATTGAAAAGTGAAAAATATTTTCTCTTATTTTAGATTTTTTTTTTGTTGATGGAAAATGTTTTCCTCGATCAATTCATTTTACGTGAAGTAAATGCTGTAGAATTAAGGAAGTATTTTTTAAAAATTATTTTTCACGAAAAGAATGGAGCCTAAATATAAGAAGTAATATACATTTTCAACAAATCTAGTTTGAGGCTTACTCCGTTTCCTTGGATCATTTCTCGTGCATCGAGCCTTGAAAATCTCAGGGCGATGATAGAGACTTCTTCAATAAATAAAAAAGGAAAGAAAAGGAGAAATAGGAAACAAGACAGAAAGGGGGTATGTTTTTGCTTCGGCAACACCCCTAACCACCAAGGGAGAAAACGGTGGTGGCATCTTTATCCATCTTCGTGAAAACAACAGACCACGATTTCAAATCATGTGGAAACCGAGGGATCTCCCCCATTTACTAAGTGTGCCCTTCAAGCAAAGTTGAATCGGATAGAATTGGAGGCGCCCCAAGCAAAAAAAAAGAAAAAAAAAAAAAAGAAATATCGATGAAAAATTTTTAGAAAAGAAATTGAGAGAGAAGAAGGAGGGGGGAGGAGGGGGGGGGGGCAGCAAACGACACGAAAATGTGTCGCTTCAGATTTATTCTTTCCGCAAATGTTGTCCGAGAGCGGGGCCCACCTCCACTTCAACCGCACCAACCCACAAAGCCCTGCCACGTGGGCAGCCCATCGATTTACGCAATGATTTTTCTTTTTCGTTTTTATTTTTCTTTTCTTTTTTTTTTTTGCCTCTTTTCCCCCACCCCCACCCCCACCACCCCCACTGATTCTCGATTTGTGTGCAGGAGCCGGCCCAGACAGGGCGGGCCCACCGATCGGAGCTTTGATTGGACCGAGATGGGGCCCAAAAGGTCATTGCAACTGGCAAACATTCCTTCACTATGACAAAAGCCTTGTTGGCTCTCCCCCACAAAAATTTAAAAAAATTTTAAAAAAAAACGAAGACGAAAAAGCATAAAGGAAAACCCCCACTTCCCCACCCAAGCCAAATTCATCCTGTAAATCCAATTCACGTAACCTCAATCTCATCTTAACCGTAGATTCAGCAGGACTTTACAGTTTGAATTGAATATGAACCAACAAGCTTTCTCATTTATTTCGAATGACCATATATATATTTTTGTGAATACATGAGATGTCGTACGAAAGACGCGGAGCGAAACCCGAATGATCGAATTGGGGGAAGGAGGGACCGACGATGGACAAGTGGAAAAGGGAAGGGGGGCAAAGAGAACAAAAGAGCGAACAGGAGAAGAGGGGGGACAAAGTGGAAGGATGTTGATCCCCATCAAGGCCCCTAAAGTTTCGAAAAGAGAAAAAATGGGGAGTGTACCCATTTTGACTTTTGCCCATTTGGCTCATCATGTCCCATTGATTGTCCAGTTTTTTGGACCTTTCAAAGGCCATGTTTCTTTTGCAATTAACCTCCTCCTCATTCTCAATCTCTGTCTTTTCTCTCCCCTTTTCTTTTTTCTGATTTTCCTTTTTCCCCCCACTTCCCCTTGTTTTTTTTTTTTTCGAAAAACTAAGTTGACCCACTCGAGGGAAAAAGTGAAAATTATGGTGAATCCTTTGAATCCATGCCATGGCCTTATTTAAGTATTCATTTTACCTTAGTTGTTGGGGGTAGTTAGTTGCGAAAATAATCATTTCACCACATGGCGGAAAGGTTAAGGAGAGGCCCTTATTCTACCCTTCGACCAATTAATTGACTTCACGTTAATAATACGAAGAATTTGTCCAGTTCGACACCCTAGAAAATCATGAAACTTTTAGATTTTTGTTTTTCAAAAAGACACATAAGGCTAGTGGAGTTTAATAAAAATGAATTGATATACCATGTTATATATTTAAAATGGTCAAATTCATATGGGGATGTTGACCGGTGCCACTTCTCTTTACCTTTAGCTTTTCCACAAAAAGTTGCTCATCGGCTAAACATGAAACCACACAATTAAATTAATCTTCTTTTCTTTTCTTTTCTTTTCTTTTTTGTGGATTAGTGGCGCCCGGTAATCCGGTGAGGCGGAATCCATACAAGCACGGCCTTTTTCAATTTCGGGGTTTTTAATATTGTCACGGTGTCGCATAAAAAATGCACAATCATTGGACCCGAAAAGATTAATTTTAACTTGATCGGCGAAAATAACATTATCTTATACGCCCCCCTTCTTTGTTGCTTGCGATGCAATGCAGAATCTCAGTGCCTGCTTCCCTTTTCCTCTTCTTTATTTCATTCATATTAATTTTTTTCTTATTTTTTTTTCTGGGTTTGCTTCTGAAACGAATTAGCTTGGAGAATTCTTTAAATGGGGAAAAGAGAGAGAAAAAGGGATAAATGAGAATTAGAATTAAAGTAAAATTAAAATAAGGAGAAGGGGAGATGCTTTTTCTATGCAATTTGAGGGGCGAGTTTCGTGGGAGGCATGTGAGGCCTGCTTCGCTTTTAGCGCATGCCAAAAAGCGCAGGCGAAGATGGCGAGCCGCTGCATCGGTCGATTTTATTATTTCACGACATTTCATTTTCGATTTTGGTGAAATTTTTTGGGTGGGAGATTTCGTCACTGTTTTTGGCAGCTGACCCGACATTCTTTGACCGGCTGAATATGGACAGTCACGGTCGGAAATGGAATAGAACTAAACCGTGCTTTAGGGGGGGAGGGCTAATGAAAATTACCTACTCAATTCTCATTCATGGACTTAGAAATTCCCGTTTTGTGAGGATCCTACCTTGGCAAAATGATTTATTGTGGATTTTGCATAGTCTATATAATTATCAATAAAGGAATCGTAACCATTCGAAGTATTTTCTTCTAGACTCGAATTGTGTGGAACAAACTCGAGCCATTGCCACTGCTGGAAAGCGTGAGAAGCGAGTGTTATGTGGGATGGTTAACGTGCTATATTGAAATACTAATTTTTTGAATAGTTATGGGAGAATAATTTGTTAAATTTAATACGATTACTTATAATTTTAGAATCCCGCGTGCCATGTACGATCCTTGGCGCAAGATCCTAACACTCACGAGAATATCGGTGATTTAAATAGGGCAATTTGCAATGCCACCATACTTCAATACACAAGACAAGATATATTACTCGATCTATGGATATAAATGTAAAATTGAATGGATAAGAGGGGAAGAAAGTCACGCCATGCACTAGCTAACAATATTTGATAAATGAATAGTTTGATTAATCATATCAATTACTCAAAATGTCGCTTTTCATAATCTCAAAAAAGAAGAGAAGAAGGGCATTGATGAAATAACGAAGAAAAAAGAAGGTATAAAGTAATGTGCATGTAGTTGACGACTCCATAGAAAGTGTCTGACCAAGGCGGTCATGCGCCGATGGACGGACGGCGCCGGAAGAGACTCGGAGTATATGTATGCATGTACTTTCGATTCATGCACATTCCCCTTTTCCTTATTTCTTTTTTATTTTTTTTATTTCGGGGTTACATGCGAGTGGTAATAAATGAGATAATTGGTCCGGAATTAAGAAACCGTCTCGTAGGAAAGCCGAGGTCCAAGGACAATTGGTCCCCTCCCTTGCCATAGAGTTTTTATAAGCTCGTGTCCTTTGCTCGCGTTTGGAGAATCTCGAGACTCCCCATCCCTTTCTCATTCTCATGTCTTTTTCTAATTTCCCCTCCCCCTCTTTTAAGAAGAATATTCTCCTCATTCCGCTGATTATTGATATGAGTCATTCTCTCTTCTTCTTCTGACCCCCTCTCAAAAAAAAAATTATTTTCTCTCTCTCTCTCTCTCTTTTTTTTTTTTTTTGTTTCCCTTTTGCCACAGATATTTTCCCCAAAAACAAATGCCTTGAGAAAAGAAGAGAAGCGAACTTTAGCTGTGCAATGTTTTTGACTAAGTTGGCCCATCTCACTTTGATTTAGTACCTTATGTTGGAGCTAATCGAGTTAAATCGCTATCCCTAAGTCTTTGGTCAAGCGGCAAAATGATACTTTACCGCTATAATGCTTTAGACGAAAGAAGCGGGAGAACATATGATCATATGAGGGAATACATTTATGAGGAGAGATTATTAATTTACATTCAAAGATGAGTCTAAGTTTTTTTGTTTATTTGGTGAATAATAAATGAATTGAAATAAACCCATCATGAGGTGGACGAGATGGTTCACACCTTACCTCTCAACCGGTAGGGAAAGGGTTCGAAACTCCTCATCTTTATTACACGGCTCACCTGCGGCCCGTGGGAGGTGGGTCCCTGATTTATGCCGCCGGCTTTCGATTGTACCTTGTACGGTATTTATCGGATTACCAAAAAATAATAATAATAATAAATGAGTTGAAATTTTGAAAAAAAATAAAATTAACGAAAGAAAATATTATGGTTAATAATAAAAATCCTAAATACTGCTAGGGGGAGTGTTTGTAGGGAGTGAGGGTGTAGGCTTAGGGGGGTAGGATGAAAGAAATATAGGGATAGCAGACTGGGGTGGGGGAGGCAGTGGGGGCCTGAGATGTCATTTCAGCAAAAGCTGATGGCTTCAATTGTAAATGCAATGACCCCCTCTTTCTTCTCTCTTGCTTCCTTCCTCTCCTTCCCAAGCAATAAAGAGAAACCTCAGTGGCCTGACTTGACTCTCTTGTCGTTTTGCAAGGAAATGATCTTCTGTCTGTGTGTGTGTCCCTCTCTCCCCTCTTCTTTTCCCTTTTTTTTTTTTTAAAATCTCTTTTCTCTTCTGTAATGACACAAACGCACACACCCTCTCTCTCTCTCTCTCTCTCTCTCTCTCTATTCCAGACCCAACACTCACTGTTTCAGCTCAGTCTCACATTAACTTCCCTCTCTCTCTCTCTCTAGCTGTGTTCATCTGCTGGACATCTCATTCGAAATCCCTGAATTCTCGCACAAATCTCTCTCGTTCCCCGCTTTGTCTTCTTGACCCTCGAGTCATGATTAGGGTTCTCCGCTCTTCTGCTCCTCCTTCTCCTTCTCTTTCCTCGCCTTGCATGACATTACCCACCACCTCTCCATAGCTGCTCCGGATACTGGGCTCTTTCTTCCCAACCAAGAGCCTCGCTTTCTTCTTCTTTCTGTCGTTTGGGAATTCAAAGGAGAGATCTTTGTAGATATAAGCCGGCTTAGTTTTTTTTCTTGTTTCTTTTTTTCGTTTTCTGTCGTCCCTTCCTTTCTTCTTTTAGATGTGAGGCAGCTGGGGCTCTGGGGGCTTTTTTAGCTGGTTATTTTCTTGGGTTCAGTAGGGAAGAGGAGGAGCTGGTTTCGTTTGCTTGTCTTGGAAAAAAGAGGGGAGTTTCGCGAGCGAGTTCAGAAAGAAAAAGATAGAGAAGGGGAAAAGAACCGAAAAGTTCACCTTCAAATCTTGGTAAAAAAGGGTCTTGGATCTTTTTGGCCATTTACAGCAAAAATTCTCTCGAGAGGGACGGTGTGTTTTCGTAGCTCTATCTGCCCGTAACGGCAGTCTAGAGAGAAACGAAGGAAAAAGAAAATACGGCACAAGCGTTTGTGCTGTCTGAACGCAGCCAAAAACTGTGTCCTTCTCGAAACCCATCTCTTGGTTCTCTTTTTAGAACCCTTCTTCCACAAGCCTTTGCTTAAGACCCCAAAAAGAAAAGGAAAAATTCTGAAGAAGAAGAGTCCAACAAGCTTTCTTTCACAAAGGGAGGGGCTTTCGGGAGACAAGCTTCGACGGAGAAGAGTCTTTAACTTAGCACCAATATAGAGAGCGTCTTCAAGCTTGGGTTCGGTCGAGGGAGAAAGAAATGGCGATGACGATGGTGCCTCACAGGGAGAGCAGCAGTGGAAGCATCAACAAGCACTTGACCGACTCGGGCAAGTACGTGAGGTACACAGCGGAGCAAGTGGACGCTCTCGAGAGGGTCTATGCAGAATGCCCTAAGCCCAGCTCTCTGCGCAGACAACAGCTGATTCGGGAGTGCCCCATTTTGTCCAACATCGAGCCTAAGCAGATCAAAGTCTGGTTTCAGAATCGCAGGTAAAGCACGGGTTTATGCGTGATGAAGAGAGTTCATTCAAACCAGTCTATTGGGTCGTGCAAAAAAATCGTCTTGTAAGCCCTGTGGTTTATGTCGACAGGTTTTCCTCGGTAATTTTGCGATAAAGGTTGTTGTTTGGCCTACGCAGGTGTCGAGAGAAGCAGAGAAAAGAGGCCTCAAGACTCCAGACGGTGAACAGGAAACTGACGGCCATGAACAAGCTCTTGATGGAGGAGAATGATCGGCTGCAGAAGCAGGTTTCGCAATTGGTATGCGAAAATGGCTACATGCGTCAGCAACTCCATACTGTATGTTCTTACTTCGTGTTTGCTGTGTACTTGGTCTTCTTTGTAGTTAGATCTCTTTCTTTGATCAAAGATCACGGTGAAGGTTTAGAGAAACAGATCTTGAAAACTGAATAGCTTGCACTAGAGATGATTCCTCTGTATGATATGACATCTCTGGAAAATAAGACGCTGGAATTGGAATCAAATCTCGAGAGTTTTGCGTTTAGTTTTGCCCAGCCCGTGCTAGTTATCATATGATCGCTGAGAGTGTTTTTTCCCCCTTTTAATTATAAATGTAGCTAGAGAAAGATGTTTTGGTCTCCAAACACCCATTTCGGTTTGATTTGCTTCTTTCCTTGCTGAATAGACTATTTTATATTTTCCTTTACCCAATTTGACACTGTTATTGCAAATGTGTTTGGAATTATTTGCAGACATCGGCTACTACTACCGATGCAAGCTGCGACTCTGTGGTTACTACTCCTCAGCACTCTCTCAGAGATGCAAATAACCCTGCTGGGTAATCCCAACGAATAGTGGACATGGCTTGCTTTTTTACCTCAGAATCTGCAATAGTGGACCTAAAATTTAACATTTTCTCGACAGGCTCCTCTCCATTGCGGAGGAGACATTGGCGGAGTTCCTCTCCAAGGCTACAGGAACTGCTGTCGATTGGGTTCAAATGCCTGGGATGAAGGTTTCCATTGCCTATCAGAAAGCTTGATTTCCTTTCACTTCTACTCTCTCTTGTTTCATGTAGGGATGAGATGTTGTTCCCATAACTCTAACCATATCTAATAAGATTTCTCAATTGTTGTTTCAGCCTGGTCCGGATTCGGTTGGAATCTTCGCCATTTCACAAAGTTGCAGTGGAGTGGCTGCTCGAGCCTGTGGTCTTGTTAGTTTAGAACCAACCAAGGTAAGTCATACATTGCATCAGGAGAACTTTTGGCGGTTCCTTTTTGTTAGGTATGTTAAGAAAGATCAGAGTGGCTAACTTTTTATTAACTCGATCTAAAATCTTATTAAATTTCGGCAGATTGTTGAGATCCTCAAAGATCGTACTTCATGGTTCCGGGACTGTCGGAGCCTTGAAGTCTTCACCATGTTTCCTGCCGGAAATGGTGGAACAATTGAACTTGTTTACACGCAGGTGAAAAATCTGGCTTATCCATTTAGTTGATTATGGTGGGCTTTTCTGATTTTTCCTGGCTATAGTGACTATTTGTTGTATGTTAAACTGCATCAGATTTATGCTCCAACTACTCTGGCTCCTGCACGAGATTTATGGACTCTCAGATATACCACGACTCTAGAAAATGGCAGTCTTGTGGTAACATTGCCTGCTTGCTGCTTTGTTTTCTTTATTCTTGTTAGGTGTATTTCTTAATCTTCTTATTCCCTTGGTATTCTTGTTCCAAGGTATGTGAGAGATCTCTGTCCGGATCTGGTGCCGGCCCCAACCCAGCTTCAGCAGCTCAATTTGTGAGAGCTGAAGTGCTTCCTAGTGGCTATTTGATTCGCCCATGCGAGGGTGGAGGATCAATCATTCACATTGTCGACCACCTCAATCTCGAGGTCCGTAGTTTCTCAATGAGGACTTTTGCCATTCTACTCAAGAAACGAAATTTTTGATTTAGCATCTAATTGCAGGCCTGGAGTGTTCCTGAGGTTCTTCGACCACTTTATGAATCATCCAAAGTTGTGGCCCAGAGAATTACTATTGCGGTAAGTTCTGTTTGTTGCCAGATGTCACCAACTTAATTATGAATGGAGGTTTATGGTTTTGGAGTGATTTGGGAGAGGCATGGTGGAGAATTGTGGATTAAGAATGTTAGATGGCCATTAATACATTATTAATATCTGTCAAGGCTCTTCGATACATCCGGCAAATTGCTCAGGAGACGAGTGGGGAGGTGGTTTATGGTTTGGGAAGGCAGCCGGCAGTTTTGAGAACTTTCAGCCAAAGATTGAGCAGGTAGCTATCTTGCGCAACTTAATTTCTTGGATCCTCTCTGGTAGCCTATATATTTTGTCTCATTATTCCTATCTTGAACACCCATTCACTACTAATAATATATATATCTCTGTACTAATCATAATGCATGAGTCACTTTGCTAATATGACCTTTCAATGGTCTACTTGTTTTAGAGGCTTTAATGATGCACTAAATGGATTCAATGACGGTGGGTGGTCATTGATGAATGGTGACGGTGCCGAAGATGTCATGATTGCTGTCAATTTCTCTAAAAAATTGAACGCTACATCAAATCCTGCTAATCCCCTTTCATTTGTGGGAGGAATCCTTTGTGCCAAAGCTTCCATGTTACTACAAGTAAGTTTGATTCACTGACATCGAAGCATGTAGCATTCATATCTTGATCTATACTTTTTTTTTGATGCTCGACATAGGTTTGGACTCCATTGATTAAAAATTTGTCACCAAACATTCAGTTTGTAAGATAAAAGGTTAAAACTTATGAATTAGATAGATTGAGTAGGACGTTGTTTAGTTGTACTGATGGAGTTACTTTGTTTGGTTCAATTACTATCTTTGGTCTTCTTTTTCCCCTTGATGAGTTCACTAGGATGTCTGAACATTTTTTTCCCTTTCCTTTGGTCATTAGTTATGCACGAGAGTTGTCATTTTCAGTATAGGGCTTCTCTGTTCCCTTCGACTAGGCACAGCACCATATTGCCGGTGCATTTTATCTGTTGGAGTGTCATTAAGTATGATCCTCAGTTAGCTTTGCCCATCTCCCGATCTGGAGGATGAAAGTATCGGGGAACTCTTGTACTTTCTATGAGTCCATTGTATGTTTTAAACTTTCAACTTCACTATAAGGCATTTCACTGATGAAATGTTTTTGCCTGCCAGAATGTCCCTCCTGCTGTGTTGGTCCGGTTTCTGAGGGAGCACCGCTCAGAATGGGCTGATTTTAATGTGGATGCTTATTCTGCTGCATCATTAAAAGCTAGTCCATTTGGCTATCCTGGTATGAGGCCCACAAGATTCACCGGGAGTCAAATCATCATGCCCCTTGGTCACACAATTGAGCATGAAGAGGTACTTTTTAGGATGGATAGGAGGTTCAAAATGCCAAACTATGAGACTGAAAAGTACTTGTACAAGCTTCTTGTAGTTGAAAACTTCGTCAAGCAACTGATATATACTTAAGTGTTGCTCCTGAATGTATCAAGTTCGAATGAAGCAATTGAGATACATAATATTGTTTCAGTTTAGAAGAGCACATAACGTAAGAGGAGCATGGAGAATTACTCAGACAACCTGAAAGGAGCATGGCGAAAACTCAATTTCTTGCTAATTATGGAATGGGATACTTCTAACTGTCATTTTCTGATGCAGATGCTTGAAGTTATCCATCTTGAGGGCCATTCTCTTGCTCAAGAAGATGCTTTTGTATCAAGAGATATTCATCTTTTGCAGGTGCTCTTCTCAGTCCGATGTGGAGTATATATGGATAGAGATCATAGTTTTATCATTCCCGTTTGTTTTAGCTTCTATCTTTTTCGTGATATGTTAGTTAAAAGATACCTATAGGCCACAGAAGGCCTTAAACCAAAAAGAGAAATACATCAGATGGTAGTGTAATTTATCGTAAGTTATTTAACAACGGCCTTATTGTCCTCTTATCTTTACCTATTTTGGGCAGATCTGCAGTGGGATAGACGAGAATGCAGTTGGAGTCTGTTCCGAACTTATTTTTGCACCAATTGATGAAATGTTTCCTGATGATGCTCCACTGCTACCCTCTGGTTTCCGTATCATACCACTGGATTCAAAATCAGTTGAGTTGACCTGAGTTCTACTGAAGTTTTTCAGTTTTGCTCATCTCTAATGAAACCTCTAAACAGATGTTAATGCTAAATCAGCTATTAGTTATCCTAACAGGCACTAATGCTTTCATTGCTGTGCAGTCTGATGTACAGGATTCTCTAACAACAAATCGGACCCTTGATCTGACATCGAGTCTTGAGGTGGGGCCTGCATCAACAAATTGCGTTGGAGATGTTGCGCCAAGCCATGGTGCACGATCTGTTCTGACTATCGCCTTCCAGTTCCCATTTGATGCCAACACACAGGATAATGTGGCAGTCATGGCCAGGCAGTATGTCCGTAGCGTTATTTCATCCGTGCAGCGGGTTGCGATGGTCATATCTCCATCAGGATTGGGCCCTTCCATTAACCCCAAGCTTTCACAGGGATCTCCAGAAGCTCTAACACTTGCTAACTGGATCTGCCAGAGCTACAGGCATGTTCTGATAATTTGATTGAATTGGTCTTCTTTTGGTGCATCTCACTCTGTGTTTGTTGTGATGTGCCACTCATCAAGCTGATGCTTGACTATCTCTCTCCCTCTTTCATGTGTGCACGTGCATTCAAGAGGAGGAAGAGAGATCAGTGGACCGCCATAGCTAACATACCTTATGTAGAAACTATAGATGCGACACTCAATTCTTCTCTGTCTCTAACTGATAGGATTTTGTTCTCTGGCAGCCTCTATCTAGGAACAGAATTGCTGGGATCTGATTTGCTTGGTGCTGATTCTATGTTGAAGACTCTTTGGAGTCATCAGGATGCCATATTGTGTTGTTCATTGAAGGTATCAAATATCTGTTATTTGTGTTACTAGGAAATTGTTAAAAGTAAATCTCGCCATGTAATAGCAATGGCTCATGAAAGTCTTCCTCTTGGTTTGGCAGTCTATTCCAGTTTTCATCTTTGCAAACCAGGCAGGACTTGACATGTTAGAGACCACTTTGGTGGCTTTACAAGATATCACTTTGGATAAGATATTTGACGAGTCAGTCCGCAAAGAATTGTCCCCCGAGTTTGCCAAGTTAATGCAAGAGGTATTTTTATCATTCTTTAAGCTACATGATGATAAGCATTTGGGATGTACGAAAATGTCTAATCTGCTCTGAATTTCATCTCAGGGGTTTGCATACTTGCCCTCTGGAATTTGCATGTCGACGATGGGGCGACATGTCTCATATGAACAAGCGATCGCATGGAAGGTCCTTTCTGCGGAGGAGAGCACTGTCCACTGCCTCGCTTTCTCTTTCGTGAATTGGTCTTTCGTGTGAGCATAGCCTAGTATCTTCTTTTTTTTGAAAACCCTCTTTCTGCTGTTGAATAGATGTGAAAAAACTAAGAGGGGTTAGGAGTTTTGTCATACTGAAAAAGAAAAAAAAGAACACATCCAATTCCCCAATTTTTTATTTAATGAAAATTTCCATGTGATGTGCATAATCTCTCTGCCTCTAAGAGGTCGGTCCTTTTGGCGTGGAGCTTCAGGGTGTTGTTTCTAAGGATCCTTGATGACCATCTCAGAAAAAAAGAGCAAATATTTGTGCTACCGTGTTTTGTATGGTGGCGAAAGAATGCGAGGAGACCCGACCCGACCCGAACCTTTCTAGGATCGGTCCCTCGGGATCATAGAACTGCACATCCATTCTTTGCTGTGTCCTTTTCTTGGTCACTGTAGCCTCTCTTTTCAAATGATACTCTTAGTACAGTGTGAACTTGATAAGTGATTAGAAAGAAGATAACATGAAGGTTTGTTGTTTTTCTTCCGGTTCTGCGGCTTTATGTCCTTGTCGGTAGCCGGTGAGAGGCGTTGTATGTCAATGCGAGAATCTTTGTTCAGAAGCCTTTCTGATTCCGTTCTTTGCAGATGTCGAGCAAAGCTGTCCACCATATTTTCCTGAGTCTCTCTCACATGCTTTGCTTTATGCAGTCTCTTGTCTCTTTTTGGTCCTTTGAAACCTTTTTGGCTGGAACGTGACAATGGTGGCCACGGCTGAGTAATTTACTTCATCTGCTCCTCCTCCAGATTTCAGGCTGAGGCGATCTCCCTGCAGACTTCACACCTTAAACCCGAGCACAGTCTGCATTAAATACAAAGAAAATTATTTTCCTTTACCATTGTCCCTCCACCATTCATTGAACTCTTGTACCCTTTTTCTCTTGCTCGATGCGAAGTTCATCGATTTTCTTGGAAAATTAGATTAGACGGGACTTCACAGAACACCTGGTTTAAACCGGTCGGACTGACTATCCCTTTTTGGGTCTTATTGGTTTCTTCTCATCACTAGCAGTTTGCTGGTTAGAAAAACGAGCAGTTTGAATGGGTCTTCGGCCGCGCAATCTGGAACTTTTTCAAAAGATGGTCCCAGAATCATCATTTCCACATCTGGACACCCGTACTATATATTCCCCTAAACTACAAGCTAGTGGGCCGGCCGCTCATTGGGGGTTAAGGGAACCCTTCATTCCATATGTTTGATATTACTAATTAAATTTTTCTGAGACCAGGCGGCAAACTTTTTTTTCATATCTATATCCTCCGCACTCGGCCGGCAAATATGCACTTTCTATCCAAGGGAGGAGGCTCAGCCCTACGCACAAAAAAATAACAGATGCTCACAAGACTCAAATGATCCATGGTGGTATCAATCTCTGCTTCTCCTCATAGGGAGAGCTTGCAGTAAACTCTACTAGTCCTAGGGGGCCGGTCGAACCTTATGGTATGAAGGATAACCGATATCTCAAGTCCAAGGTTGGATAGACAAGGAACTTTTTAATGATTACACCTTCCTCTACTCGTTTAATTATAAATTGTTCTTCCCTGTTTGGTAGGATACCTCCAATTTGCGGACGCGAAGTTTTGGCATTTTTCGACACGAGCTTATTTAAGGAAATCCTATTGTTTGATTCATTATTGAGTCGAATTCCATTTTCACTAAGGTGGCATTTTTCCATATGCGAATCGATTGGTGTTGGAAGATAAGTAGAGTATGCAAACCTAACTTTTGACGTGACGTTCGTTCTGTGGCATGCAAGTTATGATAAAAAGTCAAAAAAAGCAACCTTGATCGACGTCTCGACTACATTGTCGTTCCCACCATTTTCTGTGTCATAAATATGAGGGAAACAACCCTCTCGCTAGTTCGATGAACGCATGGGTTATGGCTTTTTTCAACAATCATTAACTGTCAGATCGAGATTTGTATATATCTCCATCTCCGCACCTGTCGAATTTTCAAATACTGAATCTACATTAAGATCTATTCAAATAATAATTTCTTTGCAATGCATTGATTAATGGGCTTTTTCTATGGTGCACTAGCGATGCAAAGCGAATCATTGGAGGGGCGCCGGCAATAATATAGCTTTTGACTATGGCAACCGTATTCTTTTCAATAGTAAGTAAAAGTTCCTATTTCGTGACAGGTTTCATAAAATAGAGTGTGACTAAACTTGTCAAAATGGGTTCAAAATATCTTATCGGAATTAAAAAAATTGGTCAATTTGTGTGGGACCTTTTTTTCTTTCTTTTTTTTTGTTAGCCCAACCTAACCTGCCCATTTGACACATCCTAGGCATGACTAGTGTAAATTCTTAGGAAAATTCCAAATAAGAATATGAAGTGCCTTCATTTTCTCAAATAAGGATTTTAAGTGGATTTTATTTTAAATAAGGGCATGGAGTGCCATAATTTTCATAAATAAGAGCTTGAAATAAATCTTATTTCAAATAAGAGCATGAAATTATTATATCTGTTTCAAATAAATGCTTGACTTTTTGGCTAATCAATGGCATTTTAGTCATTTATCTTTTTTTAAAATTTTTTGTTTTTTTTTTCTTTCCTTCTTTTTTCCTTTTTCTAGTTTTTTTCCTTCTTCACTAATGGCCGGCCAGGCTCCACTGATTTTGGAAAGGGTTGGGTGAGGGCCACCCTCGCCAACCCTTAACAGCCTTCGTCGGCCACGAGTGAGGCCATCGTCGCTAGATCTAGCAAGGGTTGACCTTCCCTGGGGACAACGAGGGGTTAGCGATCCTCACCCTAGGGGAGGCCCCTCTTGCGACCATTGGTAAGGTTGGCCCTCACTAGATCTGGGCGAGTGTCACCTCGCTAGCAGTCGGCAAGCGTTGCCGAGCCCTCGTCGGAAGGAAAAAAAAAAAAAGTGAAAGAAGGAAAGAAAAGAAAAGAATAAAAAATAATTTGAGATCTAGTTGATCGTAGCCTTGCCAGCGGCTAGCAAGGGTCGTTGAGCCTTTGTCGAAGACCGCTAGCCCTTGCCAAAAAAAGAAAAAAAGAAAAAAAAAGAAAAAGAAAAGTGAAAAAAAGAAAAGAAAAGAAAAAATAATTTTAGATTAAAATTGTAATTGGACGAAAATGCCCTTAATTGGTCATAATATTTAGCCGACCGACAACCAGGCGAGATCATACCTTTATTTGAAACTACCATGGCCACTTTAGGTATTTATATGAAATAACGATATCCATTTTGGACCATTATTTAAGAAAATGAGAGCAATTCAGATCATTGTTTGGAATTTTCTCAAATCCTTATTTAACTGGGTAATCTCTTTTTTCTTTTTCTTTTTTTATAAATCATAGAGATATCTACGTCATGGCCTCTCTCGTCACAATCACGTTGTCTATTGAAAGCCCTTCGTGTTTACGGCATCAAACGTGATGAGAGGGTTTATACAGAGCAATCACGGTGTGGCTAAGAGATGGTCGGGCCGTCTCCATCGTCACCATCATCTTCGATTACAGGCCTTTGAATTGACTTTTCTTTAATCGCCGAATGTAAGGATGGAAATCAATTCCAAAATAGGCGAAGACGATACCCCCGAAAAAGAAAGAAAAAAAGAAAAAATCTCATCGCAGCCTTCTTTGATTTGGCCCGTTTGTTCTCGACTTCTAGCAAGAGTGTTTTCGGACGGTTCGGTATTTAGTTCCTCGTACCAACCGTTCGACCAACCAACAACCGCCCCAAAAAAAAAAAAAACTGATTATGCTTTTGATTTTTATTAAGTCGATCAATCACGTGTCGAGAATCGTAATTAGGATCAACATCCATTTTTGGGACACAAGAAAAGAGATTGATCCGCGAGATGCTTTGGTCTTTTTATTAGATACCGAGGACGAGGAATCCGTGGCTTTTCCTATGGGCGAATCAAGGATTTGACGGTTCTCTTTGCACGCGAAGGAAAGCAGAGAAAAGACCATTTATAGCTCTTATCTTTATTCGTGCAATTTGACTTTTGTTGGACGAAAAGTTTGAATGCCTTGAAAATTCTGTAGATGGAAGGCAAGATTTGCTCTTGGGATCGCGTGCGATTTTAAAGCTGGAAATATTTAGCTCTGAATATTGGATGAAAAAGCAAGATTTTTCTTGTCTAGACGACGAAAAAAATTCAAACAAATTCATTTGACTTGTGCGGTTGCGCCAAACACAGATAATCGTTAGAAATTATACAGTTTTTGTTTTTCTTTTGGATCCGATAGTAACTATCCAATTCAGGTGCACATTTCTTTTAAATTTTTTTTTTTTTGGTCATCGAGAATTCGCCGGAGCATGCTCTTGTCGGCTTACACCGATTTGGAGTATCACGGGCCTTCGCGATGGAGGACCTATAGCGACTATACCTCGGGCGAAACTGGCTCAGCAACTCACCGTGGGAAACTGGCCCAGCAACCCAACGTCGAGGCCCCCTGCTTTAATTGCTAACAACACAAGATTTCAAACCCTCAACTTCCATGCGTTGGAATGGGAGATCTCAATCAACTGCGCTGCCCACAGGTAAGTATTTTTTTCAATTGTAGTCTACAATGCCATTTCAATCATAAAAATTTCGCTAATTTAGTTCTAAATCATAAGAATTTAAAGTGATCAAATCGTCTCAAATAAGGACTTTAGTTGGTTGGTGACTATTCCGATCATTAGAGATGGGCTATTTTAGTAAGAAAAAAAAAGCATTTTGTTTATTGTTTTAGTTTTTCTTTCCTTTCCTTTTCTTTTATATTATCTTTTTCTCTTTCCTTCCCTCCCCTAGTTTGGCGACCTCCGCCATGGCCGATGAAGGGAACAACGAAAAATAAAAAAACAGAAAAAAAGGAAAATATTTTAAAAGTTGAAAGACAAATATGCCCTTTAGCTAGTAAGATTATGCCATTTTTTGAAACTGAATGGTCACTCTATGTTTTATTTGAAACAAATTTCACTTCAAGTTCATTATTTAAAAAAATGATGGCACTTTAAATCTTTATTTAAGATAAAGTTTATTTTAAACTTTTATTTGAGAAAATGATAGTATTTCAGGTTTTTATTCGGAATTTTTCCATCAAATTATAATTCATTGGGTAATTTTCTCGGAATACATGTTTGTTTCGAAAAGAAAGCCAACTTTTGGAATCATGGAAAGAAAAGACAGAATTCTCGGATCATGTTTGATTTGTGTTTTAAACAAGTTTTGATGGATTCCATCTAAGCGTTCAGTCCATCAATTATAATACAAAATGAATAGTACGGGAAGATCGTGGGTTAATCAATCGTTAACCCCTATGATTTGACTAGCAGGGGAACATCAAATTGCACAATGCATGAGTCGTTTGACTATCCCTTGCCTCCATAGCTGCATTAATGCCAAGCATCCAAACCAAATTAAAGAGAATCCCTCTTTGGGTGTTTCGCTCTCTTTGATTTAACATACGCGCATCGTCTATAGTAAAAGAAACCCTAATCTTGCTAAGGATTTAATTGCGCCAAAACAACCCAGGACTTTAAGGAGATTTACCCATTAAATTTGGATTCGAGATCAATGAATGTTTGGCTACAAAAATGTGATGAGTCACCGGAATCATTGCTTTGTAATTATCACGTTATTGAGTACGAGACAGAAAATAAGACAAAGAACTTGCAAGAGTCGTCACTAGCATTATATACCAAACTGGTCTGGACGACTTGGATCTTCATATCTTGTCGAGCGCGCATTCGTTCGCGAGGGTGTCAAGGAGACGAGGTCCTCGAGACCCACGATTGATTCGTTGTACCTCGAGCATAAGTACAACTTTTGTGCATTCTGTCCCAACATTGCACTGTCTGAACCTGATTATTTAATGGAAATGACACGTCCGAGCGACAAGGGACAGGCGAGACCCTATGGCTCACGTCTCGCGTGCTCTTAATGCGCTTAAATAGTGATAAATTCTTGGCTGCTTTTAGAGTTTATACGGTTCAGCATCTCCGATCAGCTTTGAGCCTCATGGCGTAATTTTAAGGGTCTTTGATGCACCGTTCTGCTTTGTAATTTGCTCAAAAAATCAAGACAATTCTCCTTTGCTGTGGCTTTGAGGCTTTTAAGGAAAGCAACTTTATGGGCTAAACAAATTTTTTTTTCCCAACTCGCCGTCATCAAAATATCTAAATAACTACCGAGGCAAATCCTAGTGTTCACTATTCTCACATGGGAATAGTAGGGTAAGGAGTTCAATTCCTCATCTTCTTAGGAGATTGGGGTTTGGATGTTTAGTTTCAAGTGTGGGATTCTACTACCTATGCAAAGAAGTAGGATAAAAGTTTAAAAGTGAGTTGAAAGTTAAAGTAAAACATACAAAACAAAAATGTATCGAAATGCCAATTTTACCATCACAAACATAGCAGAGATCGATTGCATTACCCAGAGTTGCACAACACTATTGTTGCCTCGCCTAGGGTCATGTGACCTAAGCCGTTGATCGCCTAGGGCCACATGATGTCAATAGCCTGTTGCCTGGAGTTAGGGGTGAGCATTAGTCTTGGATTGGCCGAACTTGGCTAGTCTTGGCTTAGTCCCCAAGGGGGATTGAGCCGGTCCTTGGTCCTTGGACCGGTGGACTCTGTATAATGCGAGTTAGTCCTTAGTCCTAGGACTTATAATATAGGATTAATATCACGAAAAACCTAAAACTAGTATATTTATGATAGTTTTACCATAAGCTAATTTTCAACCATAAAAAATCCCAAACTAGTACCATGGTGACAAATTTATCCTAAATGACCATAAAAAACCCAAATTATGATGAACTTACCAAAAACTAATTTTGCTGACTGCTAAAAGTCTTAAATTAGCACATTTGTGACAGATATATCCTTTATTAAATTGGATTAATACCACAAAAATAATAAAATTGATATAACCGTGACAAATGAAAAGTAAAATCATAAACTAGTAACTAGCCAACTGTCATATATCATTTAACTCGGCAATTTGATAGTAAAAATTAATAGAAATTAACAAATGGCAAAGTATCACGAGTGTACTGATTTTGAGTAAATTTGTCAAAGATATACTGATTTGGGATTTCGGTTGTCAAAAAATTAGTTTCCATAAATTTGTAAAAAATGTACTAGTTTCGGGTATTTAATGATATTAACCCTATAATGTATAATATATAAAATATTATATATTTTTGTCTCCTATTATCTCTACCTCTGTTCTCTTGTGGTTCTACTTGTAAATTAGGAAGTAAAATCCTTGCCTAGATTTGACCATAAAAAGAAAAGAAAAGAAAAGAGCAAGCCTCTTTGCTTATCTCAACCTCATTCGCCCTGCTTATCGCTCATCTCTGGCCTCTCCTTACTTGTCTCACAGCGCAATTTAGCTGCTGAAATCAGCCTCTTCTCTTGGCCCACTTCGCAAATAAAGCTCAATAAAATTGCAAATAAAAATTTCTATTGTTATCTTATCTTAAATTGGCCAATTCCTCAATTCCAAGCTCAACAAGGTTGGTTTTTAGTTCGAAAAATTGGGGACCGATACGTATAATGTTGGTCATTGGGATAGGCGTTGGATTGGCCTAATGCTCACCCCTACTTAGAGTCGCGCAAGATGTTGGCATTGCCTGAGCTTTCACCACGGCATCGGCATCGTGTGTCGCATGAGCTTTCTTCCGCTCTCCCTTTTTTCTTTATCTTATTATATAAATTGCTTTAGCACCAAGTATTTCACAACATGTTTACTAAATATCATGTGCTTTTCGTGGCATTCTTTTGAGCAACGTCCCGTCCTTTGCTTAATCGCAAAGCTCGAAAACTCTGACCGCACATGTGAGTTGGGCGGACATTCACCCATAACCGGAAGATCGGCTCTTAAAATATTGCTTTCGGGTTGCTTTTTGCCTGGCTTTTTGGGGGGGCCTTATGACACGCACGCGTCGCCGAGGTCACACGTAAGTAGCCAACTAGCCACGCCCCACATAGTACGTTAAAACCAATACGTACCACATCATTTTTCTTTCTTTTTTTCTTCTGGCTTCAATTGATTTTCCTTTTCCTTTTTCTCCGACCTTTCTTTCTTTCTTTCATTTTTCCGAAATTGCGTGTGTGCTTAGTGGCGTGGCGTGGCGTCCAATGGAATTTGTGAATTACGGAGCCCCCTCTTTTGTACCAGCATTTTCGGCCTTGTGTGGTTCCCTTCCGGTCAATAATAACCCGACAATTAGAGGGAAAACTTTTTACTTCTATCTTCTCATTAAAATTATAATTAATGTCACATAAAATAATTAAAAAAAATAATATATCTATGACAAACGGGAGGTAAAACATTAAATTTATACACTCGTCGATGTTATGTGTCGTCTAACTCAAGTAATTTAACAAGTAAAATTTAATGAAAATTTGTGAAAAGTAAATTTGCCATAGATATGCAAATCTAGAGTTTTTGGCAGTTAAATAATTAGTTTGTGATAAATTTGTTACAAATGGAGGAGAGATTTTTGTAATATTAATTCTAAAATTTAAAATACTATTAAGATCTTAGAAAAATAAGGAGAAGAGTGGTAAGCGAATCTATTAATTAGGATTAAAAAAGAAAAAGGAATCAAAGTGCCACGAGATGTGAGAAAGTTTCGAACTAAATAAAATCAAAAATAGAAAGGCTGAATCCAAACGGATCTTTACTAAAATAATCCGCTCACCCCGAATTTAAATATTCACGTTGAACATCCCGGGGGGAAGAATACAAATAATTAGGGCAACGCCACGCCATGTCACGAATTACATCCCCAAATCAACAAGAAATCACAAATCGAAGGAGAAGTAGAGGGAAAAACTAATTTAATTTAATTTAAATTAAATTAAATTAAATAAAGAAAAACAAGAAAACTGCAGGAAAATACTTCCAGCCTTTCTTTTCTCTCTCTTTTGGCTTCGATTTTTCCTCTCGACGCCCTTCTCTCTTTCTCTCTCTCGCTCTCGTCCTTCTCGATCTTCACGGCTCGCTCTCCTGCCTCCGTCTTTCTCCTCCTCTCCCCCCATCTGAATCCCTCCGCCCCGCCCCCGCCGGAATAATTAGGGTTTTTCCGAGCTCCTCCCGAGCAACTCGGCAGCCTACTATTCGGAGTCTCTCTCTCTCTCTCTCTCTTTGGAACTCGAATCTCGAGCTCGCTGCGCCGTCCGGCAGCCGCGCGTCGATTCGCGCTCTTCCTTCCTCCCGAGGGCGCTTCGGATGTGACCCGCCTCCCGCCCCTCCCGCGCCGCCCTCCCCTCGCCATTCGCCGCTCCTGCCGAAGATGTTCTGGAAGCTCCCCGTCATGTCCGCCTCCTCTCCCGTGAGTCCCCCGATTCTTATCCCTAATTTCCCCCTGCCCCCTCCCCTCCCGCGGCTCCAGCTGGCATCCGGATGCCTTTTCCCGCTCGTCTCGGTCTCGCCATTTCGAGAATCCGGATGCCGTCAGCTCGCGGCGGATTCTTGTTTTCTTTTTCTCTCGGCGCTGCTGCTTGATGTGGTTTTTCTTCCGCGGCAATTAGAGCCGCGTGCCTAGTTAGATGCGTCCCCCGAGTCGTTTTTTTTTTTTTTTTTTGTGCGTACCAGCAGTGGTGGCGTGGTAGTTTGTTTTTTCTTCGCGGTGCTGGATCGTGTTCGGTCTGGTGATTCCGGTCGAGAGAGCTGAAGTCGATACGTGGTTTTCTCGTCTTTAGTTATCTAGATTTAGTCGATGTGCCGGAGTGCGCTGTATTCGAGTGTGTTATGTACTGGCACTCTACTCAGGCGTCTCGCCGGTGTCCCGCGTATGCATTGCGAGAGTTCTCTTGCTGAATTGTTAGTTGAGATTTGAATTGCTTTCGAGGATTTTTTTTTTTGCATTGTTGGGCTTGTCTGAGATAGTCTTCTAGGTGGATACCGTCTTAGTTTGATCGAACAGTGCCTGTTCGCCTCGGAAAACGAAGCATTGGTTACAATTGAACTTCACTGAATTTGGTTTCTCTTGCATCCTGCTTTATTTAGTGTTGCAGTACGTGCTGTACCCTCTGTTGTTTTTCTTGAGGAAAATTTTGAGAACGCGTCTGCGTTTGATCACAGCTTCAGTCCTGCCTTTGAACTTATCGTTGCTTTTACAGGTGGAGTCGCTACTCGACAAGGAAGATTACACATTGGAGGAGCTTTTGGATGAAGAAGAGATTATCCAAGAATGCAAAGCTCTAAACAGTCGTCTAATTCATTTGTAATTTCTTTTTGCTGTCACTGAGGACATTTCCTTGGATTTACTGTTATTTTGTTATCCTATTCATTTGAATGTTTTGACACAAAGTTTTCATACATTTGGATAATTACCCTCCACTGGATGTTGATGCCTGTAAAACCGCACTGATTGTGGCGTGAAGTAGAGTTCCATTCATGCGTTAGATGCTTATGAGATGTATATATTTTCAGCCTACGAGACAGAGCTCAAGTGGAGCAGTTGTTGCGGTACATCATTGAAGAAACTACTGAAGATGCTGACAGCAAACGTGCTTTCAAGTATGATCCCTTGCCATGACAGAAGGGAAATAATGCTCGTTATGTACTGTATAGTTTTCTTCCTTGACAATTTGGAATCTGCCACATTTTCAGGTTCCCCTTTATTGCCTGTGAGATATTTACTTGCGAGATCGATGTTATTCTCAAGACTTTAGTGGAGGAAGAGGAGGTTTTGGTTTACGAGTTTTTGAGATAGTCCTTTTTTTTTTGTGTGTTAAGAGTGTATGCAACAGTGGCACTCCTTTTCTAATTCATTTATTTATTTTTAATTGTTGCTCCAGCTAATGGACTTGCTTTTCTCATTCTTGGATTCAAACCGTCCTCATAGTGCATTGCTTGCTGGGTACTTTAGCAAGGTATACTTTTCAGCAATGCAAAAGTGGTGTTTGATAATTTGGTGAAGGGCATCCTGCTCATAGCCATTTGAGTTGTAAAATAGGGTTATTGATACTTCGGTGACATGAGGATTTTCAGTCCTCTGCTCTACCAGTACAAACTGTTCTGTGCTTATGAATTTCACCCCTCGAAACTACCGGTTCTTGCTTCGAACATCCAGTTAAAATGGATTATTTTGCATTGCAGGTGGTTGTATGTCTCATGTTGCGGAAAACTGTTCCACTTATGAATTATGTTCAAGTGAGTTCTTGATAAGCTCTTTTCTGTAGCATTTCTTTCATGATTAGAAGAAATTTTTAATTCCTCTTTCAATTTGAGGTCAACTAATCATTTAATGTGTTGGTGATGTTGTTAAAGAGTTTAAATATCCCATTTATTACAAAATATTTGACCCACGAAATCCCACTTGCATCATGGGAAAGCTGGTTGGGGAACTAAAATGTGGTACCGTGATCCAATATTTCATTTTTGTTTGCTTAATGAGTAATGTCATTCAGTCAAATCAGCCAAACAGACGAATGAGCCAATATTTCATAAAACCGGTTGTGGCATGATATTGAGTTTTAGAGGTTCTATTGTAATCATCTATAGTCAAGAAGTTATTCTGTTATGGTGATGTCAATCCTTAACTAGTGCGATTGTGGGTTGTCAGGATTGGATATGCTAGATGGTTATTGGTACCACATTCCTCCTTCCCTCCCTCCTCCCTCCCCCCTTCCCCTTCTCTCTCTATGATATTTTGGCTTGGAAAACATCTCATTCCGGGTTTATGAAAGTGATCTGATTCAGGAGGCTGGCTGGGGTGCATAAATAACCAAAGGGTGTTGTGTGCTCGTAGGTCACATCTTATACTTTATATGTACACGTGTCTTTCCCATGGCTGATGATAATGCCGTAACTCTGCATATTTTTGTCTGCACGACAAACATCTTTGTTAGGACTCAGCAAAACTGATTGAAAAATTAGAGGTTTCTCTTCTGCGTCTCTCGATTTTTACTCTTGATGAGTTTGTTTAAGAGAAATGGAGTGCCGTTGATTGATAAATGCATGCTTGATTTTCAAAGTCATGGATCTCTTGTAGTGTTATCATTAAACTTACAATTTACGATTAATTGGTTGATTGATTTTTGCATCCAATGATACTTTTTTGAGTATTGGTAACATTTTCTTCTTATAGGCTCATGAGGATGTTTTCTGCAAGCTTGTTGATTTGATCGGAATTACATCAATCATGGAGGTAACTGATATTTCTCCCTTGTTGTACTTAATCATAAACTCACTTGATTATGGTTGCTATTATACTGTAACCATGTGAGGAGTTTGTTCATACTTTTTTAATGAAACAACCTTTCTACACAGGTACTGGTGCGACTTGTAGGTGCTGATGACCATGTCTATCAAAATTATTTGGATGTGATGCAATGGTTAGCTGAGAGCAATCTGCTGGAAATGATTGTTGATAAACTGAGTCCATCTGTAAGTGGCAATTGTTGCATTTTTATTTTTGGATGTATTCAGATGACTGTTGAGAAACTGAGTCCATACCCATTTTCAATCCCCATCGATCAATTTTTCTCCCTTCCCAGTTTTCAAACAGAGCCTAAGTAACATTCTAAGACTGTTTTGTCTTTCTGTTGATCAGTGCCCTCCTGAAGTTCAAGCTAATGCTGCTGAAACCCTGTGTGCCATTACTCGAAATTCACCATCAGCTTTAGCCACAAAACTTTCGTCTTCAAGGTTTGCCTCATCGCTATTGACTTGTTTCCTTTATTTTGTGGTTTGTAATTTCTAGTAAGGATCCGTCACTATGAGTACTTTTGAAACGGCCTTTGATGTTTGTTATGATCCATGCAGCTTTGTTGAAAGAGTCTTTAGTCATGCATTGGAAGAGTCACCTTCAATATCTGGTCTTGTCCACTCACTTTCAGTCTGCATCTCTTTGCTGGATCCAAAAAGATCGGCGGTTTCTTCCTCTTTGTTTCATTCTTTCCGCGGTCAACACATGTACGAGTGCCCGATAACTGTTAATGCAGAGACTATTACTGCGATGCTTCCAAGACTTGGTATGTCCGAATACTTTCTTCTTTGGTATCATTTGCAAAACATTTTGAAAGGCTGTTCTGTTCTCATCCCAAGCATGTTGTTTGTGTGCTTCAGGTATGTGAGACAAGCTTATGCACGTTTTATTCCCTTCAATAGATAGTTGTATATGCTATACTATGATAAGGCAATTTCTCTTTTGATTTAGAAATTCTTAAAGAGTCATTGGGAGGAATTTTTGCTGTGATTGCTTGCGTTTTGTATTAAATTGTCATGGTGCTTCAACATTGATGCCCATGTAAAGTGAAGCCTTTGTCCGGTCATCTCTGTGTGTGGTGCAGATCATGTGATTTGACCTATTATAATAGAACTCTATGCGTTCTGTGGTAGTCTTCTCTCCTTGCTGTAAGCCTGTAAGGATACTACTGTTGGTCGAGAGTGGTTTTTAGGGGATCAAGTGAAGGTCATTGTTCCACCTCTGATTTCCATCACATAAGCTGACATCACGTATTAAAAGCAACTCACCTCATATAATGATAATCAGTAATCTCTGAAATTGCTTAATTTGTGTTGAAGATGCTAGTCATATGATTTTGACTCTTAAGTGAGTGTAATTAGGAGCTTTCTGGGTAAAACATTGTACATGAACCATAAGTCTTGAGCTTTTAGATGTGTCGAAATTCGTTTGGAGTGTGTTCCTATGACCACCTGCTAGCAGAGTTTCTGTACATCAATTTACATTTGTTTCTACTTCAATAAATGATATAGTCAGGTCACTCCTCACATTGAGGCTCTGGATTTTTTCTTACTTTTCAATTAATTGATCTGCAGGCGACTTGCTTGTGCTTTTGAACGTGTCATCAGACCAGAGGGTACTGCCCACTACATATGGGGAACTTAGGCCACCTCTTGGGAAGCATCGTCTAAAGGTTGGTGCAACTTCTTGCAGCATTTACTTTTTTTTTACCACCGAGTTCGACTTACCTTACTTTTGATATTAATGTTGATGAAAGCTGGAGTAATTTGTTGCAGACGTTAATGATCTTATATTCTGTAAGACAGCAAGTGATGGTTTTTCTTTCCATTCTCTTTTTGTAGATTGTGGAATTCATTGCAGTGTTGATGAAAACTGGCAATGAAGCTGCCGAGAAGGAATTGATTAGCTCAGGAACAATTCTGCGTGTTTTGAATCTTTTCTTTGAGTAAGATTCTTCTTTTTTGCAATTAGAGCCCAGGAAACTGCATTACTTATGACTGAGCCCTTCGGTTTTTGTGATTTCGAGAGTTATCTTCTTAAAAAACTCATACATTTATTTTTGCTTGCAGGTACCCTTACAACAATGCATTGCATCATCACGTAGAGAGTATCATATCGTCATGCTTTGAAAGCAAGAGCACAGAATTGGCTGATCATCTATTTCGAGATTGCGATTTAATAAAGAAAATGTTAGAAACAGATAAACAGCCTGTTCTCTCTGGTGGTGATGATAAGGTAGACACATGCTTCAGATGCAAGATTATGCCATATTAATTATTTTCTCAAGGCCTTAGAGTCCTTAATTATTTTACAAGTGATGCAACATCGTTGTAACACACTGGACTCACCTTAATTCTGAATTAAGTTTGATGAAAGGGGAAGGTTTATTGACACAGGCTTCAGGATTTTCCATAGAAAATCTAGTATGTTTTTAAGTCTGCATTTTGGTGCTCCTTTTGCAGCCAACTATACCCACTGCTGGAAAACGAGCTCCTAAAGCTGGGAATCTTGGACACATTACTCGGATCTCTAATAAGCTCATCCAACTGGGTAGCATCAATAGTCATATTCAGAACTATCTTCAGGTGGGAAGGTTTTTTATGCTTATTTTGCATTGGTTTCTAAAAGGTACTCATTATTGTAGATCTCATATAATTGTTACTTAATCTTAGCTCTTCCACTATCTATTGACCTTGATTAGGGTGAATTGAATTTTAAGTACTCCCACATGTGTTAATTAGATTTTTTCTAATTAGTTTTACCAACATATATTTATTTATGCATTTTATACTATTAATTTACTAGGGAACATTGTACACTATATTTGTACTCCAAATTGATTTTTTTTTTTTTTTAAAGTTCTGCAAAATTGTTTTTAATTATGTAAAATATTTCAAGTTTTGCTTTTTTGTTTTGATGTGGACATGACATTATTATTTGGAGAGGCGCATGTGCCCTAGTGTCCCATATAAAGGCACCATTTGTTAAGTTACTAAGAAATTGTCTTACTCCTATGCAGTTGATCTACAATGGGAAAGTCAGGGTTCTCGTTAGGTGTTATTCCATTGTTACTTGCTATCCTCATAATCAAATCATCTAGGAGGTCATTAGTATCCTCTTTATTTGGCCACGCAGTTGTATTTCTCTCATCTTAAGTTTTGTTTGGGTTGGGCAACTATTTCTTGATTCTTAATTATGAAGTGTGGCTTCTTATTTACCTAGCAAAATAGCTCCCATGTACGTGTGTGCAAAATATGACAAAGATGTTAATAGTGGAAGAAAAGGTGTGATTTGGGTTATATCTTAAGTGAAGAGATTTTTGGGTCAACATGATGGCTACAATGGCATTTTATCTGCTGTTTAAAAATGTATTTTATTATTCAATAAATGCCTAGCCTGGGTGGGAGAATATTTGGGGTTTAAGGTTGCCTTTGGGTTTACTTTACAGGAAAAAAGAGATGTTCAAGATATTAATCACTGAGGACTTCTTCAGATAGTCCTTTTACATAGTTTTCACGATCTCTGCTGACATATCTTTGCTTACAATGTTTACTATAGGAAAATAGTGAATGGAGTGAGTGGCAAGCTAATGTTCTTCAGGACCGTAATGCAGTCGAAAATGTCTTCCGCTGGGCATGTGGGTAAGTTCTCGCATAAATTTCGGTCTGCATTGTTAGAGAAATTGTCACCATATCAGTGGCTTGCCAATCACTTTGTTGGCTCTATTTTTTCTGAAAATTCATTTTTCCCTTTTAGTATCGGGTCATGGAGTATTTACTACATTCATTTTTTCTATATCCATAAGACATTATTTCTGGAATTCAAACACTTCTACACAAGTATTAAGTTATGCATTATCGAGGTTACATGAGCTTGTTCCTGTCGCCTGTTCAGGTGCAGGGCCATATTATTCTTTTTGCCTAACATCCTCCCTTCTTTTAAATTCTTAATATACATCTCATGGATGAAAATTCCATCAGCATTGTCTTTTCTCATTGAATTTTGGTGCACGTTTTCGCAATTGTTCTCTTGCTTTGGCTGTTGCTAATAAGGACTTCTCAACACCTGCAGCCGCCCAACTGCATTACATGATAGGACGAAGGATAGTGATGAAGATGACCTACATGACAGAGATTATGATGTAGCAGCCCTAGCAAATAACTTAAGTCAGGCTTTGAGATACAAAATATACGGAAATGAGGATGCAGAGGTAATCTTGCACTTTTAACGTTTTTCTTTCTTATCTGAACTTACATCATCTGCCCTATAACCTTTCATCATCTGCCCTATAACCTTTTAGCTGAACTTACATCTTATTCTTTGCAGGATCATGGAGCTCTTGATCGAGATGATGAGGTAATGATAATTATTAAGAGCATTAATGTCAGACTGTTATAATTTGACTCAAGGTTAACCCTGGAAGTGTTGTTTAGCTATATTTGAATTGATGTTCGTAATGCAGGATGTTTACTTTGATGATGAATCTGCTGAAGTTGTTATATCATCCCTCAGACTAGGTGATGATCATGGGAGGTAATTATTCACGTGATCGACAATAGTTGAGTTTCAGTGATAATCTGAAAAGGAAGTCTGGACATGGGAATTAGTTCTCTAGGAAATTTGCAGTTGATATTACTCACTCCGTCTTACTTGCTCCAATACAGCTGTAAAAAAGGAAACATATCCAAAAGTAGACCATAACATTATTGAAAGGCAGCTTTTCATCTTCACTCATGCGGCTAAAGCAATTGTTGTCGTTTAATGTGTGAAAGGTTTCTCTTGATTTTCTTTTTACTTGGTGCAGATCTCTCTTCTGGGTCTCTATTGCATTATGCTGCTTAATTAATGCAGCGATTTCCAATTGTTACCTGCTTTTGGTGAACTGCACATCTATAATGACAATGTTACATCCATTTGTTTATTTGGTGCAGTTTGTTCACAAACTCCAATTGGTTCACATTCCAAGATGAAAGAATGGAAGATGCAAATGTTGGTGCTTCGTCTATGGAGGTAATGGATGAAATAAATCTGAATGGAGCTGCAAATGGCGGCAACAGCAGTAGTGACGACGAGGTGGTTGTAGGAGAGGATGAAGACTTAACTGGGGCTAAAGACTCCCCCAGTGTCACATCCACTTCAAATTCGAATTTACCAAATGGAAATGCTCCCTCGGCCCCAAATTTCTTCCGTTTTGAGATGCCTGATAGTGAGGATATATTTGGCAACAGACCTTTACCTGAGTGGGAGGGATGGGGTGAGTCAGCTGATTTGCAGATAGGTGGTTCAAGTGTGAATCCATTTGTTGATCATGATGACTCAGAAGACAAATTTTCCAGCCAAGTTGAGGTGTCGCCAGATGTCAGTTCCTCCTCAAGTGGAGAACCTGTACTATCTAATGGCTCAATGGCAAGTACTGGCTCCAGTGACAGTTCAGGGGGAAGTGACGCAGGTCAGAAATCTGCTGCTGTACCCTCATTGTTCGAAGAGGATGTGGAATTTGTGGGCGTGGAATTTGAAGGAACCGAGAAGGCGATGGAGCAGGCTTTGAAGGAGGGGATAGTTGGGGAGGCAGGCCCACTGAAAAGGAACATGACTCCCAAGACACCTGAAAAAGATAAGTCTGATGAGGGCGAGGAGGGGATCAAGGAGTTTAATGACGCAAACTATTGGCGGGTCGACCAGGAGGTTGCAGTCTTGGAGTAATGTGAGGTTCATCTTGATCCTCTGTGCGACGCTTGAGTTATGGAAGGTCACATCTGCCATCTTCAACCCGCCCACATTTGCCTGGGAAAGGCTTAAGAAGAACACAAGCTATGTACAGTGTAATTTTGCTTTCCGAATAGGGGATTGGATGGAGGGTTGTCAATTTGTCTGTTGCTGGTTAATCTCTTATGTTATTGATGATTCCTGGGCTTTTTCCTCGTCGCTGATTTAGGGTTCCGCCTATTTTGTTCTCTTGATCTTGTTGTGGCTTAGAAGTTACCCCAACACTCAAGTTGTGAAATTACATTTTAGACTGGAAGGACCAAAATGATTTCCTTACCAAGAACAATGTTAGACTAAGTCGTCCGTGCCCATTGTTATCTGTGTGACTAGACAGACATAGGTGATGCCCGTGAACTGCAATTCTTTCTCGGAGACAATTCGGGTTTTGGACATATTTCCCACCTTTGTGCCGAAGTACTAAATTACCATGTGGTTTGAGTTACTCAACGATGGTGTATTGATGGTCGGATGGCGTGATGACTTCCTAGAAGATAAATCTGGATATTGAGGGGGCTTGGTGGCAAATATTTTGGCATCACCATGGCATGGTAGACATGGATGGTCGGTGCCAAACCACCGTCCATATGATTATTCAATGGTACGTGTGGAGATGGTGACCATTTTGTGGTGGTTATTGGCTCTCGCTCATGTGCGGGTGACGACTTGTGTGGTGGTTGCCGCCCTTTAACAACCACCACCAAGTGACCTTTGTATACAGGTGGCCATTTTATGCGAATTTCTTAGTCAATTCTATCACGACACATTCAATAAAAAAAAGCATGCATTTACCTTTTCGCTTAGGGAATTTGTTTTTGTAACCTTTAAATATGCATTTTTTTTATTGTAAATAATTTTTCGTTGACTAATTATTCGTGACATACGAATTTCGCCGGACCTCGGAAAAATAATGGTCCATCACGGATTGACGAAATTGTTATTGAATTGTGTCATTGGTACCAATTTTGGACACTATCGCATCATCGTCATTGTCGGCACCACATTCGACCATCGTTTCATCGCCACCCGCCGTTCCGAAACATCAAATTTTCGAGAAAAATTTGCCATGCACGGCCATGCACACGTCCGATATTAATCCTGAGTGGCCTCGCCAATTGACCGAGCTGAAGGCCCGTAGCACACAACGGCCACGCGTACGCGAAATTTTACGACGGAAATTTTCGAAGACCTCCCAACCGTTTACCCCGCAAAGGACCGCGGACAAACACAGCTTCATGCACGATTTTTCTCATTGGATAGCCCGGCAAACGGCCTCACCGACGGCCGCGTTTTCTTTTCTTTCCTTGGCCGGTCAACCATGCAAATCCTTTGACCCCATGAAGCCCACGTATTTGGCCCACACGGATGAAGACCATGGAACCGAAATGCTCCATGCATGTTTTCTTTTCAGGAGTCAACAATTTAGAGAGGTTGACCCACCTTCGTGCATGGATGGCCAGCGAAGAAGAAGCCCATGAAGACACGATGGCCAAAAATTCTCGGTGAAGGCCCACGACCCCCACCCGTCTTTGCCTCCTGCTGCCACCGGGGTTCTCCTTGTTGACTCACGGAGTCAACCAACCGAAGCTGGGCTTCTCTTCAGCGGGACAGCGAAGCCCAGGGAGATCGACCAAACAAAGCCACGTAGTGAAGATGTTTGCGCTGGCGATGGGGGAATTGCGGATGAAGGCCACGTCTTGCATGTAACGTGCAAAGTGGCGAGCAGCAGCAAACCCGGCGGTCAACTAAATGGAGAATTTGACCGAGGAGGAGCCACGCCGATCCGGCCGGGCAGCTGAAGATACGCACCCACGGATTTGAGCTGGCAAGAGAAGGCCGAATGCAAGCCACGTCCCTCCACCCGTCCTCGCCTCCTTCTGACGCCGAAGCCTTCATTTTGTTGACTGGTTTTTGTCCACAAAACCAGTGACGGAAATAGCAAACCGAGAAAGAGAGAGAGAGAGCGGCAAGCGAGAGAGAGAATAGTGAGCGAGAGAGTGAGCTGCGAGAGAAAGAAAGGGATCGTCTCCTTCGCCGTGCACGCGCAGCCGCCGTCCACCGCCGCGCCGATCCAGCCACTTTAGCCGCGTCCGTGACCCCAAAGCTCCCTGATTTCTTGCCGTCAACGCCTTTGGACCTAAGGCAAGTTAGAGTCTACTAACCTATATAGTGTAGTGTTGTTGTTATTTGAGGGAATGCTGTTCCATTGAAATGGTTTGAATGCTGATGTTGGACAGTAACTTCTAGAATGACCGAATCAATTTGAGGCTAGAAAATTGAGGAGTTTTTGTGAGTACCTTGGTTTAGGCCTTCAATTTTTACACCAAATGTTGAGGTGGTAGCACTTTGGGACTTTTATTCGCAAATCGTTTTAGAAAATCTCTTGATTTGCATCAAAATTTATGGGCATTGTGGCACTGTACCCGAATTTTTTAAGAAATGTTTTATATTTTAAAGATTTATGAACTTTTTATAGAAAACCTTTCCAAACCATTAGTTGGGATTGAGATTTGAATTTATCGACGTGCTGATTTCAAATGTACTTATAGATTTCAATAAATTATTTTGTTCCAAGCCGGGAAGGGTAATTTCCATTCAAATTTCTTTATACGGATTCGAAAACGATTGGAAATGTATTTGCGAAAGTGGGACTTTCGGGGAAAAATTCAAGGGATTTCCGTATTCGAAAATATTTTGGCATTGAAATGATTTAATTATTACACCATGGTTGGTGTGTTATTGCTGCCGTTGGACCCTCGGGTCAACGAAGCCCCGGGAGTCGGGATGCCTGGAGGTGACACGCTCTGGATGCCTGGGGACCGGTGAGCTCCAGAGGTTCTTCGGGAGTATCGAGATGCTTGGACGTATGACGATACACATTCCGGAGGGTAGGGAACGCTAGTAACATAACAAGCCCTGGAGATTCCTCGTGATGCTAGGTGAGGTGTAAGATGCCCGGAGGTGAGACATGACACACTTTGGATGCCTGGTGACTGAAATATGGAACTAGAGGCTTTTGTGACACCAAGTTGGGTGCGAATGCCTGGAGGGACGCAATGAAAGGACTCACTCCTTTTGGGGACTAACATATTTCAGATTAAGAAAGATGCATTTTTGCTTGCACCTCGGTACAAGTGTGGCACCCATGAGGACCGCCCCGATCCGTCCCTGGGGTCACCACACTTGTTTCCTCGGAATGGGGATGTCGGGGATTGAGCGGTGTGGAGTGGCTGTGGATGGTGAGGACAGCAGAGGAAGAAATTTTTCGAATGATGGACCTTATGTATATAGCCGTTGGAAAGTAACTTTTGAAGTGCTGGGTATAGGAAACTATGGCCTTTTGGATCTTATCACACACTTCTTTGGTCCTATATGCGCGTAGGGAAGTGTGTGATAAGATATGATTAAAATAAAAGGCGGAAACGTATCCAACACATTCCTTGTCTTTCCTTTTATTTTAATCGACACATAGAAATGATGCACACACTAAACACGTATATAGATAATAGCTGGGCACTTTTATTAACACATATCTACTAGATGGACATTCTTCGTCGGTACATCCAAAATAACGTAGTTTCCTATACCCGGCTATACTTCAAAAGTTACTTGACATTTCCAACGACTATATACATAAGGTCCATCATTCAGTGTCGGCGTCCAAAAATTTCTTCCTGTGCTATCCTCACCATCCACGGTCACTCCACACCGCTCGATCCCCCGTCGTTGTCATCCTCTGGTGGTGGTGGCAGCGGCCCTAGAGTTCGCCCATTCCTGTGAACGAATAAGACGATGTACACTTGACGTACAGGACTGGAGGGAAGACCGGTGTCCATCATCACGATCACCCTCACTCAAACAAACGTCAGTCATATCCAGTCAGGATCCTCATGCTCCGTTTGATCCCACTGTAGGTCGGTAGGGATCTCGTAGAATGTACCAGGAGGTGCAAGCAGCAAAGGTATCTTTCTTAATATGAAATATGTTAGTCCCCAAAAGGAGTGAGTACAACCACTCAGCAGCTAAAAATCTACTAAACCATATTATGCGAAACCATCACCATTTGATTTCATGCAAAATACATAAAACACATCACTAGAAGAATCGATACGCATCAAATTAGTAGAGTTTTCCAATGAAATGGCAAGTGCATTTTAAAAACTGGAACACATCATTTCAATCACGTGGGTTCCGATTATAAGACCAAACCGTTATGACACGTCCCATATCGTGTCATACAAATTTGTCTTATAATCAAGCGTAACTTAGCAGAACAATCAACTTTAAAAATTCAAAAGATTTTTCTCTCGGAGGACCAGTGTTTGCGTCCCTCCAGACATTCGCACCCAACCCGGCGTCACGAAAGCCTCCGGTTCCATATTTCAGTCACCGGGCATCTAGAGCGTGTCATGTCTCACCTCCAGGCATCTCGCATCTCATCTAGCATCACGAGGAATCTCCATGGCTCATTATGTTACTAGTGTCCCCTACCCTCCGGAATGTGTATCGTCATACATCCGGGCATCCTGATACTCTCGGGGAACCTCTGGAGCTCACCGGTCCCCAGGCATCCAGAGCGTGTCATGTCTCATCTCTAGGCATCCCGACTCCCAAGGCTTCGTTGACCCGAGGGTCCAACGGCAACAATAACACACCAACCATGGTGTAATAATTAAATCATTTCAATGCCAAAACGTTTTCGAATACGTAAATCCCTTGAATTTTTCCCGAAAGTCCCACTTTCGCAAATACTTTTCCAATCGTTTTCAAATCTGTATAAAGAAATTTGAATGGAAATTACCCTTCTCGGCTTGAAACAAAATAATTTATCGAAATCTATAAGTACATTTGAAATCAGCATGTCAATAAATTCAAATCTCAATCCCAACTCTAATGGTTTGGAAAGGTTTTCTATAAAAAGTTCATAAATCTTTAAAATATAAAACATTTCTTAAAACATTCGAGTACGGTACTACAATGCCCATAAATTTTGATGCAAATCAAGAGATTTTCTAAAACGATTTGCGAATAAAGTTCAAAATATGCCCAAAGATTGATCAAGTCAAAGTATGCTCAAAGATGCTAAATTACCTTCTTAGCTAATCTAAATTTGTACCGATGATTTTTGTCTTAGATGACACCAACATAAGGTTACATTCCAGAAAATTAAAATTTGACTATAATTAAAAAAACTAAATATCGTGCAGAAAAATAGAACTTCAGTAATTGTAAAATAAGTTTAGGAAATTAAATATCCTACAAAAAGAAATTCTGAATAGCAAAGGTAAAAATCCCATACAAAGCGTTTGAATCATGAGATGGTGACCTAGGGTAAAGATTGAAGAAGAACAATGAATGCAGAGATTGAACTCTTAACTCTAATAAAACAACTATTTCCCATCTTTCATTTGAGAGTAACTGCATGAACAACAATAAATAAATAAATAAATCTTTACCAAAAGAAAAACAATAAATAAAAAAAAAAAAATTAATCAAAAAAAAAAAAAAAAATAAAATTACCCGCCCTCAAAATTTTTTTTTTAAAACGAATACTAGTTATAGAAAATAGAATTTTTAGTACTTTTTTTTTTTTTTGCACAAAAAATTTATATAACAAATTTTAAATACTTCAGTTGCTGGAGTTTTGGCGTTAATCAACCGTTTCTTTTTCCATAAGTTCAGCCGCTGCCATCTCTCGTTGGCGAATCCACGGCAATGAAATGAGAAAATGGCAGACCTTCTCTCCCCGCAAGCCACCGCCCTCCTCCAGCTCTGCCGCGACGCCGGGTCGCTGGCCCAGTGCAAGCAGGTCCACCAGCGGATCGTCCAGCACGGCCTGCACGCCGACCAGTTCGTGGCCACCAAGCTGACCCAGTCGTACGCGGACCTGGACGACGCCGCCTCCGCCGACCAGCTCTTCCGCCGCCTGCTCCGGCCCAACGTGTTCGCCTGGACCGCCGTCCTCGCCCACCGCTCGAGGAGCGGGGCGTTCGGCGCCTGCGTCGCCGCCTACCGCGACATGAAGCGCGCGGGCGTCGCGCCCGACGGCTACGTGTTCCCGAACGTCCTGAGGGCGTGCGCTCAGTCGGGGCGCGCGGAGGTGGGCGCGGTCGTGCACAAGGACGTGATCGCGCGCGCGTGCGAAGCGAACGTGCAGGTCTGTAATGCCCTGATCGACATGTACGGGAAATGCGGGGACGTGGAGAGCGCGAGGCGGGTGTTCGACGAAATGGGTGACCGGGATTTGCTGTCGTGGAACTCCGTGATGTCGGGGTATATTTGGAACGGGTTGCATGGTTCGGCCGTGGAGTTGCTTCCGGCCATGAGGTCGGAGGGGCTCGACCTGATATCGTGACTTGGAATATGGTGATGGATGCTTATTGCCAGATGGGGCTTTTCGATGAGGCTAAGAACGTGTTGGAACAAATCGAAGAGCCTAACACCATTTCGTGGACCACTTTGATTTCGGGTTATTGCAGGATTGGTAAGCATAAGACCTCCCTGGAGGTTTTTCGGGATATGGTAAACACGGGCAAGGTTTGGCCCGACATCAGGACTCTGTCGAGTGCTCTAACCTCGTGCCGTCATCTCGGGGCTCTTGTGATTGGTAAGGAAATTCACACCCATGGGATCAAAACAGAATCGAGGAGTTCATTTTACAACTCAGCCGGCGCTGCCCTGTTGACAATGTATGCAAAATGTGGGAAAATCCAGGAGGCAAGTAGTGTATTTGAACAGATGGACAAATCCGATTTTGTCACTTGGAATGCAATGATACTCGGTTTTGTTGACCTGGGATATGGAAACTCAGCAATTGAGTGTTTCATCGAAATGCTAAACCTGGGAATCGCTTTCGATCAAATTACTATATCTACTCTTCTGCCGGTGTGTGACTTAACCTTGGGAAAGCAGATTCATGCCTACATCCAGAAAAACAGCTCTCTCTCTGGTGTAATCACGTGGAATGCCCTTATACACATGTACTCCAAACAGGGATGCATCCAATCCGCTCTTTCCATCTTTTCTAACATGGAGACGAAAGACATAATTTCTTGGAACTCAATTATTGGAGGTTTTGGTATGCACGGGCATGGTGAAGCTGCTCTCCAGCTGTTGCAAGAGATGAAAGTTTCTGGATTTCAGCCCAATTCTGTGACTCTTACTTCTGCGCTGTCTGCTTGCAGTCACTCGGGCCTCGTACACGAGGGGCTTCGACTTTTCAATAGCATGCCAAGCTTCGGCCTTACTCCGACAATGGAGCATTTTGCTTGTGTTGTTGATATGCTAGCGCGTGCTGGGCAGCTTGAGGAAGCTGTGGAGCTTATTAGGAAAATGCCTTCTCCTCCTGACAAACGAATTTGGGGGGCTTTACTTGCGGCTTGTCAAGCTTATCACAATGTTGATGTTGCTTGCCTGGCTGCAGAAGCATTGATCCACTTGGAACCTGACCATGCTGGACATTATGTTACATTGGCAAATATATATGCAAAAGCAGGCAGATGGGATGATGCTGTAAGAGTGAGGAAGGTGATGGAAGGACAAAAATTGGTCAAGCCATTTGGATATAGTTGGGTTGAAGGTGAAGATCAACGTCATGATGGACGGAGTGACAGACGAAGTGACTTGTCTTATGCGTTATAATTTTCTTCCCCATTGAGGTGGTTGGTGTTTGTCTTCTGGGATCTAAATCAGCGTGTACTCTGCCACTCTTTTGGAGAAGGTTGGACAACATAGACATGGTTTTGCAACCTTACTGTGAGTCGGATACGTGTGGGAGTGACAATGGTTGAAAAGATTTATTTTTGAATAAGGGAAAGCCATAAATGGCTTGAAGGGATTTCATTGGATACAATGTTAAGGTAAGATGTGCAATAATTATTTTTTAAAAGTATATACCATTTGAGAATGGTGCGTGACATAGTTTGCACAGTAGATCTCAGAGTCTTAACTTAGCTTCGGACTATTTCATTTCACTCATCAAGAAACTAAAATTCTGAAAAGGAAAGCAGGTGAATGTCCCATAACCATCTGATAATCAGTAAAGAATATGAACAATGCACTGTATGATCAACTGTTGATGCAATCATTGCACATGTATGGATTTAGGCATGCCTAAAGACAATATGTACCTGGAGAGAAGGAAAAAAACTATCTAGCAAGATTCATGACTCTATATTTCCTAACTGCGATGGCCTCTGAGTATTTGCTGCAACTTCTGTGTCCTCACCATTTGTGGCCTCCCTAATTCTAATTACCTTCTTGTGAAAATGGGAATGCAGAGAAGGGACATATGTTGGGCTTGCAATGGGACGGTACTCTGGAAAGAGGCGACCTGTCTTGTAACGGATACCACAAGCATTGCACAGAGTTTTGGGCCCCATGGGCCCCACCCTCCACATTGGGGACTCGGTTGCTGCACAATGCACACATCTTCTCGGTTGATTCGGCTGCTGTGGAGACTGATCCTCCTCCTTTCTTCTCCTTTTGGCAGGGTCCTGCGGCTTCTCATGGAGAGAAGATTCTGAGCATGATTTGAGAGGGGAGTGTTAGAGTTGAAAGCAGTAGAGGATTGAAGCTGGTGAAGGGCTAGTGACTCTAAGATTACAAATAGACCCTATTGCTTACCGCGAGGGCGTTTCTCATGGTAAGAGAGGCTGGAGGTGTTGGGTGCCAAGATTTCGGAAGTGTTAAAGCTACTGTTGATCTCCAGGACTGAGACTGGACTTGGAGCCTCGATTAGCATGGCTTGTTGACCACCTGGAGTATTATCCTCAACTTGGCTTGGCAGAACTTGTCGTATACTTCTTTGCTCGGCCTGAACACGAAATCAGAGTTCAAGAAAAGAAGAAGGGCCGGAGCCTCCACCGGGGTATGATGATTAATTGAATGAGCATAGAGATCTCATGATGAACACAGAATGATAAAGTGACAGTCACCCTTCCAGGCAGTCCTTGGGTCCAAGGAGTGCAGGACATCTTACCCTATGTGAAAACCACACAGCCAGTTCATCCATTTTCGAGTAATCCTCCTCCCCAACAACTACAATTTCTTTCCTAAAAGCAACTTCAGTCACAGACAGCTGAAGTGATCGTGAAAATCTTGCTTCTGTGGCAATTAAATCCTTGCAACGATGCACACCATTGCCTATTGAAACAAATACAGCTTTTTGAATGTATTGTTCTTTTCTTTTTTGATTGACTGTTGAATATCATGTTCACTTTGGCATTGCAGTGCTATTTTTTACTCCTATCTTTACCCAATCCACAAATTCATTGATTTTTTCTCTTCTGGATTCCAAACTTAAGTTCACGAGTCTATTCCGCCCTGCCCTCCAGAACTTGACATTTCCCTGATTCCACGGCCACAGTAATTTCCTCCACAGTAATCTTTTCCATGCAATACAAAGTGAAGATACTCTAGGACCCAAAAGAAATGCTAAAAGTTTCATCTTTTTCATAGGAAAAATGCTCACCTGAAAGGGACTTGGTGACAGTTTGGAAGCGTGATCGCCCGAATTAGCCCCAAATTCATTTGTTCGAGTCCGACTCACCGATGAGAAATCTGACGAATGTATCGGAACTAATGCAGCATCCCTTTGTCCCGCTTTCCTTATATGGTCTTTAGTATCATCTTCATCAGGGAAGAAACGCAACCAGTCGAAGAATTCATCAGAGACATCAGTGAAGTTCGTCAAGAACCAAGAGCGAGACATACCCACGAAGTGACCCGTGGAAGAAAGCGTCATCCTTGACTAGAGGCACAACAAAATTACGTTTAGACCGCCTTTGCTTACACGCATATATATACACATACGAAAAAAAGGAAGTTCTTTTTCGAATTGTGGAGTATAAGGAAAAAAGATCCTACCTACTGACAGAAAAATTAATATTGAGATCGTGGATTATCGCCACGTTTACTTGCCTTATCCGATAAAAGATTAGACTCAATGCCGCTAGGACTCCCAGCAATGACCAAATCTTTGTTCCCGATAAATACTAGGATTATTCCTGGAACGTCCCTTAATTACGAAGAGATTGAGGATTCTTTTAGGATTGGCAAAAAATCAATGTGCTGTTTAATTCATCACATTCGCACTTATTTCTCCTAAGAAGGGTTGATGAAATTTGAAGCTCTTGGTAACTATAGAATAATGTTAAGTATATAAATTGGATTAATAAATTAGATTTCTGTTTGGATTAAAGTACTGAGTATGAAGGTAGATTCTATTAGGCATTGAATAGTTATCCATTTGCTTGAATTGAAGGCACACTTATAATTCGACATTTGAATGGTTTATTGATCTTATAGACAGGATGTTTTGTATTACACGGATCTTTATTTTCTTTTTTCTTTGACCGAATTTTGAGTTCCTGCAAAATCCGTAATTAATTGAATTTTTCATCTACAATTCCATGTGTGAATAAACTAATTTAAGATTTTTCATTCTTTTTTCAATCTTAAATTTCCATGCTTAAGTACAGATTGGATCTATCCGGGATATGTATGTCGAGCAAACACAACCAAACATCATACATGGCAATTCGACTGAGAGTACATGAATAGTGGGAGAAGCGAGTAAGGATCCACTTTGATGAAATGTGTTTAAACACTTGAACATTATAAGAATAAGGAAGATGGGGAATATATGCTTGGCCTCCATTGACGTCAAAACTTAGCCCGTATGGAGAAAAACCACCAGCTTTTGGTCCCATGATAAAGGCATTTCGACAGGATACCAAATTTAAGCAACGATTTCGATCTGAAAGTTGGTACGTGATTATATCAGCGTCAATGAGAGCATGATACAGGATTTGAGGCTACAATTTCTCGTTCCAGCATTCTTCCTGAACACTTGACCATGGACGATGTTATGATCTCATCAACGAAACATATGGAGCACAATGGCGACACAGAGGTAAAACTAAAAAGAATTGGAATGATTATAAGCCTCTTAACTTGAGATTCAGTAGCTATCGATTCAACCCGAAATGGGGTTATAATCACATTGAGGAACAGAGTGGAGGCTACATTGAGAAGCAAAGGTAAATAAATGACTACCTTCTCCTAGAATAGTCGAAAGAAGTATCATCTAAAGATTGATTTTTTTTCGCAGACCTGAACCAGGACTAACCTATCCCACGTAGGGGCTTGAATCTAATCTCTTCCTACCACCTAGAGAGACTTTAAGACTTTGCAGTCCATGAGATTTTTACGAAATGCACGTACATTCATATCTTCAATTTTGAAACTCTTCTCCTTGCATATACAGAAAGAATACAGGATATAAGGAACAATATAACGGGCAAGAATAGTAAAAGCGATTTTGCTGTGAAGTGCCATCTGCACTGCTTATCATGTTCGCGAATGTCTCCTGCAGATAAAGTAACAAGGTGTTACGCATACCATCCTGCTTACTTTCACACTAGGAGGACTGGTTATTGAATATAACAGATTTTTTTCCCTTTTTATGGCAGTGCGGGTCTGAATACTTAGCTGTGAGAGGGGACTTCTCAGTTGTCCTTCCATGTTGCTGTGCGATAATTTTCTTAGCATACTGATACAGCTCCAGATCAAGGTTATTTAGTGATTTTATCTCCTGAAGAAGCGCTTCAGTGACCTGACGACATGACTGCAGATTTGAAGGGCCCTAAAATTTGGCAGAGAAAATATGCTGAAATGCATCCAACGCAACGTCAGAGGAACCTGGTTGGACTGAAGGAGCTCTTTGGCGCCAACTAACCAAGCATAGCAACAATGTCATATGCAGGGACAAGGCCAGCATTTAGCATTGTTCGAAAGTGAGCTAGAAGAGCTAGACCACTTACGGATATGTGTCCAACAGTTGAAATATTTTTCAGGTGCAGTTAGTTAAATTACAACAGATATCATGTATTCAGCACTGATAATAACAACCAGATCTAACATGAAAAGCTACAGCAAAAATGCTGAGTCAAAATAATCAAAAAGTCAATTCCAGACGACTATCAACTTAGTATGAGGTTGAGGGAAGCACGCAGATAAAATGTGAAGCTCCTGTCTCTCATTTCCTAGTGAAAAGTAAAACCTCTTATATTATCTTGCTTTTGACAGAAGCAATACGGCAAACTTAAGATGTATTGGGGGTAAAAGTACGTAAGCGCAAATGAAAGAACAATTAGTATCGCTTATTTGCTGGCCCAAAAAAAATTAGTTTATTGCAAAATAATTCTTATCCAAACTGGTCAGGAAAGGCAGGGGAACAGCTACTCGATTTCAAGTCAGCCAATGGATTTCCTTACTCAACGTCACGAATTCTGCAAAGTATTCCTATCATACTCACTTAAGAACAACTTCTAGCATCACAAGGAGAGAGAAACTGAAGAGGGTGAAAAATGAAGACGGGATTCAGAGAATGTGCTCACACGTACCCAATCCAAGAAGAATCAGCAAAATAGCAAAGCTTGTGCTCTGAGTTGGAGCCATCAGCCTCAGCCTTTTCCAACCCCTGCTTCTCCAGAATTTTGACAAGAAATCATCAAGCAAGTTTTTACAAGTCCAACAAAAGCAGTCGAAAAAATTGGACTTCATTCCTATGTTTCTGATCCCCGCGAGTATTAGATCAGTGCCAAAGTCCATTTCGAATTTAGAACCGTCTTTAATGTCACCCATCAGGCAATCCACGCAAAATTTTCAAAACAAATGTTTCCAATGCATTAGCCGATATGGGAAAAGCTCTGGACCCCAATTTCGTATATCTTGATGCTCCAACCAAAATGAAAGGCAAGAGCTTCCATATATGAATTGAACGGGCAAGAAAATCCCAAGCTTCCTCCCCTAGTTTAGTTCTTGTCAGTTGTCACCATATCTGTCTTGTAGGACAGCAGTCACAATGAAACGATAAACCAAATTTACTATATGAGACCTAACTTATTTCCATTTTCAATTTCATTCGGATTATTCTTCGTGATTAGTAATGTTTCAAAAGAAAAGGAATTATGCTGGTGTGAATCATCTTCCCTGAGGAGACAACCTGAGTAATAGGCCTTGTTAACCCAATGAGGAGCCTTGATTAGATGGAGCAATTGCGTTTGTGTAGTGTTGCAGTCAAAAACTAGTTTAAAAAGTATAATTTACGCAAGTAAAATGATACAATATCATCAGACCAAAATAAAAGTTAAGGACATAGTAAACAACATTTATAATCCTATAATAAAGGACAAGAAAGATTCTTACTTATTAATTTGATAAAAACATTCCTATATGGTATTTATTTCTATAAATCTGACAATTGCATAGCCTCAGTCAATGAATTTCTTAGGGAAAACGAACTAAACCAATGATCAAACATGTTTTCAACAGCAAAAGTTTATTTATAAACCAAGTAAATTCTGACAAAGCCCCATGCCTTCAAATCAACTGGGGGTTCAAATCGTTCGTGCAGAAATATGTCAGAAGGCTTGAATTTTTCTGATATACGATCTAACCTTCTAGCGTTGTGCTCAACTATGACTCATGTACTAATTTCAGCTCCTTTCTTGGAAAACCCAGAACCTTAACACTATAATTCAAAGAGAGGGATGGAAAATGAACCAAGGGAAACAGCTCAAATCTGGGAGCAATAAGAAGGGTGGAGAAAGATTTGAAGATATGGCGAGAGGGGAAACGTAGCTATGATTTACATTTATGACGTTTATTAATTTTACTAATTAAAATTGCAGTACAAATTTGATACCAATTGAGGAATCGATTCTCTCCTTAAATATAATCTTTATACTAGGTGACATATAACAATGAGAAAATTTCAAATAAGAACCTGAAGTGTTCTCATTTTCTCAAATAAAGATATGAAGTGGACATTATTTTAAATAAGGAACTGAAGTGTCCTTATTTTCTTAAATAAGAGCTTGAAGTTGATTTTGTTTAAATAAGAGCTTGAAGTGCATATATCAATTTCAAAGAGGGGTCCGAACTCATCAAATGTAAAAGGCAATTTCATCTTTTTAAATTTTTATTTTTTCATTTTTTAAAAAAAAAAAGGACATGCGGGAGGCCTATGGCCACCGCCCCATCGCCGGTGGGTTAGTGGCAAAGGTCAACAAGGTCACCACCGACCCTGGTCGACCAGAGGTGAGGACTAGCAGGCCCTCGCTAGAGGCAAGAGAGGGCGACAACCCTCTCCCAGATCTGAGGGAGGGTCACCTATTGGGCTAGCGGCCCTCATGACGACTAGTGACCTCGCTCGGATTGGGCAAGGCCCACCCTCGCCCAAATTTGAGAGAGGGTTGCCGCCCTAGGCCCTCGCCTTTGGTCGGCTAGGGTCGCTGGCCCTCCCTCAAGTGTCGACTACCTCATTGGCCTTTGCTATCACCCCACCGGCAATGGGGCGGTGGCCACAAGTGGGAGGAGCTCCCTCTTCCCTGTGTTTACTTTTTTTTTTTTTATTAAATTTTTTTAATTGATAATCTAATTTAATTTAGCTTGTGTTTGGACAAAAATGCTCCTAATTGGCCATAATTGTTTGCTGGCCGACAAAGGTAAACCCTTATTTAAAAGGGTCATAATGAAACTTTAGGCTCTTATTTGAAATTTTTTTGTAGAACAATGGTAGGAAATTACCCTTGTCGTATTCCCCTGTTGAGAGCAGATGTTAAACTCATCTTTCTATTAATTCCATAAAACTGCAAATTATTAAGGGAGGAACCTTGAAAAATTACAAAACCAACGCCCCGATAAAGATGCAAACTGACTTGGAAGTCGGGACAATAACTGGAGTTTGACCAAATTGACTAGTGCACGTGAATTAGAATTCTACTGAGATTGAATTACAAGGCCTTCAAACAGATCAATAAAAATACGATGTAGCAGCCCTAGGAGCCTCTTGAATTTGCTCTCAAATGGCTCAGGGAATGCTAATAAATGCAATAGCTAGCTTCATATCATACCATAGTTCATGGGGGCGTATTGGCAAGACAAAGGTAAAACTAAAATTTCAACCAAAGAAAAACACTGAATGGAGTTAAGCCTCTAACTTAAGATTCAGTGGCTATCAACTAAACCTTGCAGCGGGGTCAACAAACAAATTGAGAAACTGAGTGAAGGCTACATTTAGAAGCAAAGAGGAATAAAAGGACTCTCTTCCCTCAGAAAAATAAAGCAAGTATCATCTGAAGAACCCTTTTTTTTTTTTTACAAGACTGGGGACATGTGAACACGTAGTGCATCGTGGCCGTATCAAAATTAATCTCTTTCTACCAACTAGAGAGACTTTAGACCTTGCGATCTGAAATGATTTTCAAGAAGCAATTACATTCATATCTTCACTTTTGATGTTCTTCTCCTTGCATTTACAAAAAGAATAAAGAATACAAGGAGCAATATGATGGGCAAGAATAAGAAAACGCGGTTCCACTGTGAACTGCCATATGAACTGGTTATCGTGTTCGTGAATTTCTCCTGCAAAATGAAATGACGGAACATTACTCACTCAGTTTGCTTATCATTGGTAGGATTGGTTAACGAAATTTAATAATATTTTCCCCTTCTTATGGCTGCATGAAGCTGACCTTAACTGTGACAGCGGACTTCTGGGTGGTTCGTCTGTGTTGCTGAGCAAAAATATCCTTAGCATACTCATAGAGCTCCAAATCAAGATTATTCAGTGATTTTATCTCCTGAAGAACCGCTTCACCAACCTGATGACGTGACTGCAGATTTAAACTGTCCTAAATTAGCAGGAAATATACGGAAGTGTTTCCAAAGGAATAACAGAGCGCAACTGGCTTGGACTGGAGGAACTCTTTCGAATAAAGTAACCAAGCATAGTTAAAATGTCATGCAGGACAAAGCGAGCATTTAGCTTTATTCAGAAAAAGCGAGCTAGAAGAATTAGACTAATATATGCATGACACTTCAAATATCTTTTACTTACAGCGGTTCAAATTATGACAGATACACTGCATTCGACATTTATAATAACAACCAGATCTAACAGAAGAAGCTACACAGCAACAATCCTGAGTGAAAATTTTATCTACGTGATAGACAAGTCAATTTGAGACAACTTGGTATGTGAGTGATGGAAGCATGCAGATAAAATGTGAACCTCCTGTCTCTCGTTTCCATGTGAATTTATATCTCTTATATAATCTTTCTTTTGACAGATGAATTTCATTTTCAGCAAACCCAAAATATATTGTATCTGGGGTAAAAAGTACGTAAATTTAAGTCGAAATATTATCATTGCTACTTTCAAGAAGCAAAAGCGAAAAGTTGCCCGCACCTCTTTTGTAAAATTCGCAGGGGAGATTCTCTTCAAGGAAGAGATGCGGCGTAGAGACTGGGTCTTCCTCAAAGTAGATATGCAGCTTTCGTAAGATTCCATAAGTTTTCCCACTGTCATCTGAAATATACAAGATGATAAGATCTACCATGAACTTACCTATTTGAGATGTAATTTTCTTACACAGTAGAAGATACAACATGAAAAAAATCCCTTACATTTTCTTTACTTGCTTCACTGATTTCCTTCATAGAAACCTCAAATTCCAAAGTGGCATTCTGCAAAAAGGCAGTAGAAAACAATGAGGATACAAGGAAACTCAGTTATTAGTATTGGTTGAGGAAAGTTTACATTTAGCAAAATGCACACACTCTGCTGCTATCTACCTGACTGTGTTCGTCATCAGGCTCGCTGTCTGACAAGGAGCTCTGTTCTGCAACAGATGTACACAACTTCAGGCAAGGAAATGATGATAAACCCTTGTATCTTGTCCTTATGGAACTCAAAGAGATTAGAAGACCATTGAAGCATGGCAAAGCAAACTGAAGGACAAGGAGTCCTCCTTTACCATAAACTTGTGGTTCAACGGAAAAACACAAGAATTCTGATAGAAAAGCTAGTTCTACAGTACCTGTTCAAGTTAAAACTACAATATCGCATAAAACACAGCAACGATGCATCTTAAACATCTGTTGGGGTATGGTGGAATATTAGAGATCCCACTAGTGTGAATTAGCTAAGGAAGGAAGAAGGGTAGAAGAGAAGAACATAAATTGACCAGCAAATTTGATCCAGAAGCTCAACTTATTTATTCAACCATAATCAGCAAAACCTGTTCAAAAGAAGCAACAAAACCGTATGCAGAGGCTAGAAAAAGTAATAATAGCACCACATGTACCTGATTCCTTTGTTGCCGCAGTCTGCACACCAGAGCTAGATCCTCTCAGTTGAGAAATTACTTGTGCACCAACCACATCTGCAAACATTGTTGCAGATTCCCTATGGTCCTCGGTGAGACCAACGTACAGCATATTGTCCAATCTCCTCTGCAAGATTTACAATCATCTACCATGATCACAACCGCAAAAGGGCGACACAATATTAGGAAAACAACATAAGAGCATTATTCACTAAAACCTCATAACCAATTTTACCGACCTTTGCAACTTCAAGGACAATTTCACCAAGTTCTTTGTGCTGCATAATACAGTGACGGACTTCATGTGACCCGGAATATAGGAATTGTTAGTTAACCCTGCAATCTGTCAGCAAGAAAATTTAGCCTGAAATGGGTCTACATACTAGATTTAAGATAATATAGACTCTTGTTAGACAAGGCAGATTCACGACAGCAGAAACATAGCACAAGTTTAGTTTTAAAACTTTGTGGGGCAGTCAGAAAAATGAGAATGACTTACCAGTTGTCATAAGCAGAATGCAGAACACTTTCTCTTTACTCAGTAATCATCAAAAGCAAATTCTATATACATCACTTACCAGGCGATCTGGTGGAGCTAATGATTCATCAGTGGCATACCAAAAAATCTAAACCACATGTATCTATAAACCAGAGAACTCCAAAGAATTGTGCAATAAACTCTTCCCTCATGATAGGGCATGCTTAACAACCAAATAACAAGCATCTTATAAACGCAAATACAAGGCCTCAAACACATCACACCAGCACAAGAAAACTGAAATTCATTGACAGGTACCCCTGCAAGACTAACTGTGTGAATTAGCATGTGAATCCCACTTTCTCATCAAGCAAAGGAAATCCTCTGTTCATAACGTCTTTCAAGAATCCATTCCCCTTTCTTTGGAAAATCGATGCAAATTACTACACTGTATGTTAAGTGCATGTAAGGCATCGAACAAATTTTTACTCAAGACTAGATTTTATCCTCAAGGATTTAACATAAGAACCATCATCAAACCAATGGTTGCTTCTCTATCCCATCTAAACTTCCTTCGAGAGAATCTTAGGTACATGAATAAAATGTACATATTGCATCTCGGATTAAGGCCTTTAACCCATGTTATATCTTACAATTTAACCAGAATATTTGATTTTAAAGAAAGCTCACAATATCAAGGAAGAAGGGTGAAACTCATGCTTCAACAGCCTGAGAATGAAAGACATGAAATCGACAAGTAACACAGATTTAGAAGATTGCAACTTACCTGAAACGTGGCACCATTATGTATTATATCTCGAGCAACAGGGTCATTGATATACTTATGCAATGGCATTACAATGTCCTCCATATTGTATGGGTCGCTGCCATAGATATTCCTGGATCCACTAAGCCTTCTCGCATCTCTCTGTAGAAAGAGAGGTTGATGGTAAACACATATGGAACAGAAGCATATAACACAAAACAGATAATTTAATTACTGAACACAAAAACAGCATACAACACAGGGTCGTGGAGCATTGATTCCTAGAACAAACCACACCCCCCCCCAAAAAAAAACACCCTTTTTCTTCCCCCTATCTCTCACCCAGAAATTCCCAGCAGCTCTTTCCCAGGAGATCGATCTGTTTAAATTACTTCATCCAATAGACAAACAAGTGAATTGTCAACTATATACTTTTCCTTTTCTCTATACATCAGATTGATTCTTTGCAGCATGCCTTAAAGTTAATAAAGGTCTCCAACAAAAATCAGTAGGCCAGAAAAATTTGATGATCATTGCTAGAGAAAAAAAAAAGAAAAAAAATGGTGAATATATCTAGCATCATGCAATATAACAACCGTACCCTTGCAAATAGGTCTTCTCTCATCCAAGGAACTAGATACTTCCATGGCCATATATCCAGTGTACTAACTCCAAATCCTTTAGTCTTGGAGCGCAAGCGCCCAGCCATTTTCGTGGCAGAAGTTAAATTAGGGTGCACCAAAAATCTAGCTGCTACCTCCACAGAGAATTCATATGTACTGAAAACACGATTGACTGGGTCTCTTAATATGGTCACCACTGATGTTCTATCCTTAGGAAGTTTTGACATCATGCTATAGTCATCATGAGTGACCAACAACCTGCACTTTGGCTTGCTACACAGTAGCAAGGAATCGGGTTAAACATAAAAAAATAAGTACAACACAAATGTCAAAAAGGGGGAAAAAGGTCATACCTGGGATCAAACCTCAATTTATCATAAGAGCGAGGGCATTCCAGATCATTAGGATACAACTTCTTCAGGAGACTGCAAGTAAAGATTTAGCAAGAAGGAATCACACTGGTGGCTCATCCAATGAATGCAGCAGTAACTACAACTATGTGCTCTGCACCAAGAGCGATTTGAATTACCAATGGAAGTATGTACGTCCTCCTGTTCTTGGAACATGGAGAAAGAAGAGCAAATCTAGCAGGGTGTGCTTGTCTTCTTTAACTTCTAGACTAAGTGCAGAAGAAGCCCACTTCTTCACTACATTCTCACAATGCCCAAAATCCCTCTTGTGAGGAGAAGCATTAGCTGATAGAGAAACCAGGGAATGTTAAAAGCCTCAATCAGCTAAAAGTCAAGCTTAGATGTTAAATGTTCATGACCAACCCTAATTTTTTCCCAAACAAACTGGTCACTCATACAAACTTCATCCTCATAGTACGATGTAATATATGACAAAGCACTGGTAGAATTATATCTCAACTGAGCAGAAAAGGAGGGAGGTTACAACTCAGTTTCTAGTCAGCAAATGGAATTCCATACTTAATTTTCATGACTTCAAGTATTGCACAAACATCCCTCCTTATCACTCTCGCCAAAACAACAATAATACAACATTTACCATCACAAGGTGGGAAATAAGCTAAGGACGGTGAAAAAAAATGAAGATGGGATTCAGAATCTGCCCCCCACTTACCCAATCCAAGAAGAATCAGCAAAATAGCAAGCCTCAGGCTTAGAGTAGGATCCATCAGCCTCACCCTACTCCAAACACCGGCTGGAGAAAAATCTGACAAAACATGGACAAACAAGTTCTCATAAGTCTCTCCAGCTAAACCATAACAGTTCAAAAAATCGAACTGAAACGCCAGACATTATTCCTTTTCTCTTACTTCAAATATATCAGATCAATGTCACAGTTATTTACAAATTCGGGCACTGCCTAGCTAGTACCTAGTAGCAACTCAAATGACACCTTTCTTTCCCCATCCCAAAAGAAAAAAGAAACCCATTGGACAATCCATGCAACCTTATCAAACACCAAAAGAAGAAGCTCTACCCAAAACGAAAGGCGCGAGCTTTCTCGAACGAATTAAACGGACCAAAAAAAAACGAAAGAAAAAACCGCTCACTTCCTGTCGATTGAAGACCCGGAATCGACATACCGATAATGAGGGCCTTCTTTTCTAATTTGAAAGGAAACCCTGATCACAGAATTTCGAGACGAGCTTAAAAACCGAAGCTTGGCGATGACGTCGAAATGCGGAGCGGCACGGTAAAAAAAAAAAAAAAGAAGAAAAAAAGAAGAGAACTTTAATAAGACTACACTCCAGAGAAGGAACAGAGGAACAAAGCGAAAGTGGACCACCTGCCCTACCCTGCACGTATTAGACGACGACTCTACCGAAGTCTCGTGCTCATAAATTCTCCTCGATCTCCGTCGCTGGCTCCGCCAGACAAGTCTCACGGCAACCGGTGCCCCAACCACCGCCACCGCCACCACCTTTCGCAATTACCAGTGAATTTCTTGGCCCTCCGAACGAGGGATCGGCGCCGGAAAACCCACAGGGAGGTGACCGGAGCCGCCCCCTCGCGACGGCGAGCGACCCCGGAAGACCTCCGAGCGGAGGAGAAGAAGGGAAGAACGAGAGATAGAGAGAGAGAGGAGAGAGAGAGTCAGCGATTTCGGTGGAAGAGTGAAATGCTTTTGACGACGATCGCAACAGTGCGTGGTGCGTGGTGCGTGTCGCTGTCCCATTTTTTTAATAAATAAAATAATTCGAATGTCGGAAGGAGGTGAGGGACGGATTAGGAATTATAAATTTGCAGATTTTGATTAGGATTTTGTTACACTGCCCAGTGATCCAGAAAATACTGAGTATATTTGCCAAGTAATTTAAAACACTCGTTGATGAGACCGTTTTAGATGCTTAACCTTTCTCGTCTCGCAATTGTTGAAATTCGAAAAGGTAAAATATTTCTTTTTTGTTATATGATATGCAAATTGCACGTAAATATATTCGTAATTATCTTTTTTTTACTTGCATCTGAATAAAATTTTCGATCTGAAATTAGATCGGAATTTGTATCGTTGAAATATTGTTAATTTCAATGAATGGCCTACAATTTTTAATTACAATTGGAAAAAAAATATGATTCTTTCTTCTCACTAACACATGATGATGACGAATGCAATAAGGGCCTTGATTGCAAATCCCAAAAAATTCAGTTTCCATGTGTCGAAAAAGAATTAAAAAAACTCAGAGATTTGGAAGATAATTTTGGAATATGAAACCTTTTTGTTTTCATTATTTTTTCTTTTGAATCCTTAGAATTTTATTTTATTTTGGTCGATTTGAATCCTTAGAATTAGGAAGTAGGAAATCTGATCTTATTTTTTGCTATATTCTAGCTGTCCTAGGCTTATTTATATGTTATGTTCTTGGTAAGTATGATGTGTAATAAAGAAGCAGAAAAAAAAATCATTTTTCTTCTTTGAAATCTGCACCGTGAAATAGCAATACCGTTGTATGTCTTTGTTTGTGAGGATACTGAATGAGGGGTTTCTACAGAGAAGAGGAGAGAAGCCATGATCCTCATGCTCGAACCTAATTGCTTATGCAAGATATTCCACATATTATTTTACATGTGAACAAAATATTCAATGTATTTCAAATTACTATGTTATTGACTAATTTTCAAACAATAAAGTAGTAAAGAAGAATTCATAAACTTATCTCTCATAGTCTGATTTTTTTTTTTTTTGTAATGATATCTCAAATTTAAATCAAGTGGGTTTTGGAAAGAATTATTTTTATTTTCATTCTTTGCTAAAAAAATTTGTTTCAAATGATGTGAGCTACATTTAAAATAAGGAATTAAAAATAAATGAAATGTAACGTGCATGTTTCAAATCGAATTGCAATTTTTATTCTTTTATTGTTATAGATATAGTAGATATTAATTGAAATTTATTCAAGCAATAAAATAAGCCATGCTTTGAATAAAGTTGATTCAATTTTAAAATGAACGATAGGTAAAGCATTTATAAATGTAATTGACGAGAGCTATATGTCAAATTATTACTATTATCCTTGTTAATAAGATATATTTCTCCTCTTGACTTAATTTCAAACCAAGTGGATGCATTATAGATTTAAAGATACTTTATCTTCATTTTCTCTTTTCGAATTTACTATTCAGCAAAATAAGTCAGAAAGAAATTAATATTTGGGAAGGACAAAAGAAACTAATTTCGAGATATTTTATCTTTACCTTTGACTATTTGACAACTCAATACATTTGAACATGCTTTGTCTTTATAAAATTTTCAAATTATACCTTTGCACAAGCTTTTCTTTATCCGTTCTCAAATTCGAAATATAATAAGTGATGGAAGTTTGAGAATAACAAGTCACTAAGTTAATGCTAATGGGTAAAGTTGATGGTATGTGGCACATGCCATGTGGTAATCACAAAAATAAAGTTGAGTGCCGTGTGGTAAGCTTAAAAGTAAATATTCTCTCAATTTGGACTTCGACTATACATAATAAATAAGGAAACATTGTCAAAAACGTCATAAATCTATTGTATTTTTACATATTTAGTTCCAAATATTTCAATTTTGCCAATCAAGTCCTAAATCTTTAATATTTTGCCAATTGAATTCGCTAATATGGACATTGACCTTCCTACATAGCATAGCTATTGCTTTTTTAATATTATTTTAATATTTTTCCTTTCTTCTTCCTTTTGACGGGTGGTTAGCCATAGCCGGGCGGGTTGGCCAACCCTTGTGTAGATTTGGCTTGGGTGAAACTGACCCTCGTTGGGTCTCGCTTAGGTGAGGGCGAGCCTTGGCGAGGGTTGACAGTTGTTGGGCCACGCCTTGCCTGGCTTGTGGTGAGCGAGGGTGACCCTCGCCAAGTGAGACCAACTGGCTTGCCTCCGGCAAAAGGAACAAAAAAAGAAAAGCAAAAGAAAAGGCAGAAAAAAATAATAAAATATAGAAATACCTAACACTATTGATGTTTATATTAGTGATTTTTAGCTAAAATTTTAGTAAGATTGACTCGCTTTATAAAATTTAAAAATTGAGAATTGAATTGGCGAAAGTATAATAAGTTAAAAATTTTTGAACAATTTTTCCTAATAGATAAAATATCCAAGGCAACCGTTGACAAATACTCTTTATATTGCCCATGAAAATTGGAGGTGCCCACTCATATTAGTGGTATAATCTGTTCATATACAAATCCGGCGCGCCACCACTCACGCCACCAGCTCCACTCAGCTCTCTGTGGGTTTGAAATCTGGAATAGAAGGAAAAGCAATATCGAGGGCATCGGGAACAGAAGAAGCTCATAGGGGGCGACCCAAGCGTCCGTGAACAAAGACAGAAATCGAGGGGCAATGTCCTTTTCGATGCTTTGCCCACTACGGAATGTTGGGCTTTTTTGACCTTTGCTATTTTTTCTGGGGTTTTGTTAACATGGGATGGACCCCCCCAAGCAGCTACATTCATCTGTCCATCTATCCACAGGAACCACGTTAGCCATAATCTATGTTTAGTGGCTTTGTGTGGTGGTTGTGGCCATTATCTTCGTATTTTGTATGATTAGAAAATGGGAAAAAAAAGGGAAGAAACGTCATTCCCCCCTTTTCCTTTTTTTCCCACTCATTTAAGATGATGAGGACAGTGGCATCATCACCGTGAAAAGCGCTTCTTCGTTGGGAAAAAAGAATAAAAAAAACACTATGAAGCGAAGAATCCCAACATGCTTGTCGATTTTCTTTGTTGTTTTTCTGGTAGAATGCCAATTTGCCACGTTCAATGTGATTGAATCAACGAATGTCCATCTGTACTAAAAATCACAAACTCCAACACTCCCTTTTCCCCTCTGCAGCTCTAACGAGCAAAGGCTTGTTATGCTGGTTGATTATATACAGATAACAGGAGATACCATGTCACTGTTTGAGTAGAACTGATCTTGCTGCCTCCAGATGGTTAAGCCGGCAAGTGCCCAGAAGATACTCAGGCAGCTCGTCTTCTGTGTTAGCCTGATGAGAACAGACAATCCGTGCATTAGAGTGGTTCAGAAATAAATAAGAGGGACTGAAACGAATATGAAGTAATAGTTGGCGGAACAATTGCATAGTGAACATTAAGATGGCCAAATGAAACTTCTGTAACAACTTAAACGACATGAACACTTTTACCTGCACCAAGAATGCCATTTCAATAACCAGGTTGTTGAGGTAACCGAGTACCAGACTAACCACTCCCCTGGCAACTGTCGATGACCCGATGTCAATCCCAAGCTGTAATGCGTATTTAGGGGTTAGCATGCTTTAGTGTGAAAATTTTCAACATGATATCTTGAATTTGTGATTCATAATTTCAGTCTTTCAATGCAGTGAATGGGCTAACAACTGTCAAGCCCAATGACAAGCATTGTGATAATGTTACATGATCAATAAGGCAAATTGCACAAATGGGATGAATACAAGAAGAGATGACAAATGGATAAGCATACTGCTCTGTGTTCAGTGGCAAAACGGTCAAAAGAACATCTGAATGCCAAGATGAAAATTCTTTTAAGACTATCAATACCAACGCACCATTGTATTCCAATATATATCTCATACTGCCATGCCAAATTCAAGTAACAGAATCCCATGAAGCTGAAATGCATTGGAGTTACCTCCAAGTAGTTACCCCCATGAAAATAATTGATTTGCAGTGCTTGCCCAATAAGACAGGCTTTCTTTCCCACACTCTGCTTGACTATCCAGGAACCCTGAAAAATAAGGAAAAGAATTAACAAGGTTTATGGAACATACAAAAGAAGGTGGTCAGGCCACTAAACAAAATGTATACATCTAATTGAGCTAATCTGCATAGCATAGCACCTAATTGGAGCCAGAAATTTTTCTGTCTAGTCATGTTCTAGGATAGTCATCTAACTGAGGTGAGATTGACCCTCAAGAAAACAAATCACGAGGTAAACTTGAGTAGAATAAGTGAATTGTTTATGGCTACCTGTGCAGTACATGGGGTAGACAAACCATCTTGTCAGGTGATTCAGCGAAAATCAGGAAAGTATGCTGCTAGGTTCTTAAATATTAAAACAATCATGAAGGATACTGACCTTTGGAATATAAGGTATTAGCTTGAACCTTGAATTTCTATATGCATCATCCCCCTTGACAAAGCTCTCCAGTAAGGGTGCATCTTTCAGGGGAGTGCTCATCATGTAGTATAGTGCTAGGCTGTAGGTTGTTGATCCAGGTACCTGCTTCACAGGACATGAATCTTTATAATTGATAATGGCAATGACACCAAGGTCGGTTTACATAGATAAGAGAAAATATTTTCCTGTATGTTCACAATAAAGAAGAACTCTGCTCCACCCTGGGCTGCATATTTCTGCATAACAAAGTCAGTATGTTCAGAAAACTTATAAATGCCACCATATTGAGGCAAACGCATGTGAATTTAGCAAAGAGGTTATTTAAATTATTGGATTTAAGTTTGAACCTGAACAATACTCCCCGGCCTTCCTCCTAGGTCATCTTCCCTTTTGTCAGATCTTAGCCAATCTGCAGCAACCATTTGTGTCAAGGTTCCTTTTGCTTTAACCTGGAGGACAGTTCAGAAGCAATAACATCAGAGAGAAATATGATGTATTTCTATCAAGAAATAACTCTACAAGAACATTTTGTCAGATGAAAAAAACTTCACTACTTGGTACTTTCACCGAAGAGTTAAACTGTCAATTCATTCATGTTGTTTTATGTGGATCCATTGCATAAACAGAGTCCACAGAAGCCAACTAATCAATGGTTCTCTGAGATAACAATGAAAGTGGTCTTGTTGGCCAAAAAATAAAATAACAAAAGGAAAAGAAAAGTGCCTCGGCCAACTACTATAGTTTCAAAATGGACAGTATACAATGATTTCACTCTTTGAGAATATTTTATCATGCAAAAACTACTCCTTTTGCATTTCTATAGCACATAAGTTACCCCTCGATATAGGCAATTTGTTAACAAAATCCCAAAAAAAATCATCTCTGCCAACCAGTAAAGGTGGAACCTTATTCAGTGGCTAGCAGAACTTCCTACAGAGGATCATCAGTTCAGAATGATAGAGAAGAAAATACAACAAAGCACAATCATTAATCAGGCACAGTTTTCAACTCAAATCCATAATGTAAAATTAGAGTCATCTGCCAGTAGACACCATTTTGTTTCTGTTAACACTTTGATGGGTCATATATATGAATATATCAGGCAATGTATGAGCAAGTGCCATCCCGAGCTAGTGCTCTGGCTAATCTGCGCACTGTACACACCTTTTGATGGTCCTTTAAATAATTCTTTCCACGGATTAAAAAAGTAGAAGGGTCTGCCTCAGTCCAGCTGGAAGTCAAGATGCAAGTCGGATCTTTAGGAAGAGTAGTTCCATAGCAACATGAGACAATGTCTTCTGTCACCATCTCTTGTAAGTCAACATAGCCCCTCTTCTGAACTACAACATACAAAAGTCTCGATTGTCAGCACATCCAATAATATAGGTCCTGGTCCTCATGAGATGGCCTTGTAAGACAGAAAAGCGTGCAGCAAATGGGTAGGACAATTAGATAAGCTTATAGGTGCTCCAATATAATTAAGTTCACCTGCAAGGTCATGTAATTTTCTCACAAAACCAGCAGCAGTTGATAATCTTGGATGACGTCCCTGCGATGTGATGGCGGGATAGGAATCACATGAGAAACTCCAAACATGGAGAGCAAGAGGCCATATGCCTTGATGTAAAACTAATGAGAACTCCATCAACTATCGATTTAGGATTAAATCACCCGGTCATAACCATTCGATGTAAGCTGGTACCTGAGGGGAAATTTCTGGTGCAAAATCATGAGACCAACTGCTTTCTGATTGGTCATCTGATGGCTCGAGTACATCAAAGAACTCATCAGCAGCATCGTTTAGGCTGACAAGGCTAGCATGCTCTGAAGGCGCCTTAGCTGATCCATCACTCATCTCTTCCACTGCCCTACCATCCCTTAATGATTGCACAAGTCTATTGTCATGCAACATAACATTTCTTGACAGCTCTCCTGATGAAAAGTTTGAGGAAAAATTCCCCATTTTTGCTAGAAACAACTCTCTTAGTGCTGCAAAAACACAAAAGCTAGTTGCTTTCAGATAACATTGGAAGAGTCCATAGGGGAGCAATCTTATTAGATATAACTAATTATGCACAGATCAGGTTCACCGGCAACTCTGCCAAGCATTTTGATTGTAATACTCCAGCCTGAAGAAGTTCGGATGTAAAATTTCCAATATTTCCAATCAATAGCAAGCATGTGTTTTACTACTGATTGTTCCCCTTTATTCACTGGAGTAATGACATATCCTCCACCTGCAGATAGAAAAATTCCACTGCCTCAGAAATTGTGTGCTTTGCAGGACCCAAAGTATGACCATGCAGGTTCACCACCCAAACAAGTAATTAAAGTCACGTTTGTGAGCAGAAATTCAGATGAACACGTTAATTTTCGCCATTCTTTCCCTGAGTTTTTTTGTCTAGGGGATGAAATATCGGGGCTGATATAGTAATGGAACTCAATAAGTTGCATACATTAAATGTGATTTGAGCATACATTACTTTTAAGGCATGCTCGGACAAAGCCTTTCAGTGGGAGACACTTCTTGTGGAAGACTGAATGATAGAGAATGACTGCAAGATAGTAGGCCAAAGATGTCACCTCACAGTTTACTGGATTCAGTAAAAGATGTAACCTGTAAGTAATAATCAATAGAGTGCATACCATATGTTCCATCATCTTCTCTTCTCCAATATCGACGCAACAACAGATCTCTACATTTCATTCCCCTGAATGCATGACATATAAATGAGAGAGCCACAGATGAAGCAAATTTTAAGATGCCTTCTAGAAAAATTGTGATTGCTAAAATTGTCAACTGACCAAGGTAGCCAGTTGCTATACAACTGCTTGTGAATGATATCAGTGTGACCATCGAGATGCTCAACCACCCTTCCCTTATAGAAACAGAAGTCCCATCTGTTGGATTGGAAATTTCATAGACAGGCAAAATTTAGAGCAATGTGTAAAATCGGAGGAAGACACAGCATTCTTCTGAATCTCCATATAAGTTCTTTTCAAAGATCATATTAAAAATCACATCGAAGCCTATAGGTCACTTGCAGATGGAAAATATCTGACAAAGAGGACCTACTCTGATCTTGAGGGACCAAGAGACATCAGTGTTTGAAAAATGGCTTCTGATGTGCCATCAACCACACCAACAGCCATTACTGCAGGATGGTCATCCCACTGTAGAGGAGAAAAGGTTGCAAGTTGCTTGCTCAGCAATCAATTAGTTCATTGAAACCAGCAAATGAGAGAAAGGAACAGCTAACTAACCTTCCCACAAGAATCCCGGTCTTTTGCTTCTTTAAAAAGCCTCAAACCTGCATAGATCTATGTCTTAGGAAATAGAGAAAGATAAATCAAGAGTATGCTAGGAAGTACATATTACCATTCTGGCAACCAAAGATTGTCCATGGTGAAGGGGCAACAACATCTGATGCCACTAGAGCTGTATGGTTGGAAGTACCACGAGTCCAGTCTACTGGAATAGCATGACTTACTCTGTTGGAACCACTTAATCTACAGACCCGAACAGATCATTAGTAGCCAAAATAAGAATAGTGGCATAATCTCAACATAAAACATCAGCTATAATTTCTCTTATCAACAGCATTTAGACAACAAACATGTCAATAATAAACCTAGTGCTTCAGTATATATATCGTATAACTCTTCATACCTTATTGACTGCCAGCTTGTTGTTGAGCAGTCCAGAGCACTAGCACCAGGATCTGGACTACCCTAGAGAGAAAACAAAGCAATTAGCCTGTAGTCCAAATAAGGCATGTCTTGCCCACTAATGCTAAAAATTTGAACCTTAATAGCTGCTTCCTGGAAGGAATGAATCCATCTCGCTGCTTCTTCAGGACTATATGCTCCCAGCTATTTGGTATAGTACCTCAAGTTAAAAGATGAGAAATTCGACAAAATCTTTAAATGGTAGTCACATTTACTCTTGTACCTTGAGTTGGTCATTGTGATTTGACGTATTATAAAGTGTAAATATGTAGAACACCTGTTAGCATAAAAAGCTTTTTTCAAGTACATCAAACTGCAGTTAATGGATAAAAACATTAGTTGATTGTCTCCTGGTGGAAAGAATAAACAAATGACCATACTTTTCTATGAATGCTTTCTCTTCCATTGTCCACAACTCGGATACAGGAATCAATAATCGCACTTCTCACAGGATCCTGAGATAAAAATGAAGCACATGATTAAGTGTTCTCAGAACAAGTGAAATTTGCAGATACTTATCGTTACCATGTTCTAGGACCCAATTACAGAGGGATGAAATGCTTATTAAGACAGAATGTGAAGTTATAGTTAGAGCAGGTCCCACTAGAAAAAGAAAGTGTAAAAGATTTTCTTTGACACATCAGTGGCCCAGAAAGGCTCCTCATATTAACAAGGTTCCTACCTCAATTAGAGGCATTGACAATTATTGATTCCATGCCTAAATCAGATCAATATCCTGAAATGTCCCTATACCAGATAGCTTCGCATACAATGTGACTAAGCCTTCATGCCCCTTTCACATTAACATACATTGCAATTGAAAAAACACTACCAAGACTTTAAGAACTCGTGCTGTCTGACAGCAGCAGTATTTAACCTTGTGAATCTGATTTCGAGCAAACCAAAGCCATTGCATCTTTATCAAACCAAACAGTCTCCAGGATAATGCATTTATCCACTGCCAGCATCCAAAACTTAGATGTTCTTCTTTTCTTTTCTTTTTTATTAAAAAAAAAAAAAAAAATGGTAAACAGGATTTGAATATCCATCCAACATCAGAAGTAAGGTAACAACTAGAGACCAACTTCACATATTTCTCGGAGGATCTCTTGTGCAACACAATAAAACTAGTAGGGCAATTTATCCAAACGATAGGCAAACAACTGAATTACCAAGATTGTTATCAATCTACGTAAAATATCACATCAACTCTTATTTATGGAGTGGAAATAGTACAATACCAGCACATCACAATCAATTAAGGTAGTGAGAACCGAGAACGTGGCCCAAAAGTCAGGCACATGCAGTGCGCACTGCATTACATCGACCCTTAATGGATAAAGTACAAGCACAGAGCGAGAACGACCAAATACAGCATCAAATCTCGAGAGACCAGTATAAATCGATGTAACTAAAGGATTCACTATTTGACCGACACTAGCAAATTGAAAACCCATCCAGTAAAAAAAAAAAAAAAAAAAAATCCCAGTCTAGGCCCCCCGATTGTGTGGTGGAATAAGATCTAGACAGAGCCATTAGACAACATTCTGCAACGTTAAACAGATCAAAACCATCTCCATTCGTCAACATCAGCACGCGGGGAGGTTGATCTCAGATAGTAAAACTACCGCCAAATGATCCCATCAAAAAGTGTACGACAAGCTCGCTCAAATTGTTGTCAACTCGTGACTTCAAAAAAGAATCAACAGAAAAACAAAGCAATCCATTCAGCCCGCTTGGCACGCAAGTTCCTCGACCGTAAAGCAGCACCTCCGTCTCAGGTAAACAAACAGTCGGAGGACTTAGGCACATGCAGACTAGACGGAACGAAGAACAAGAAGAAGAAGAAGAGGACGGGACCTCATCGGGAGAAGGAGGAGCAGATTTGAAGCACTTGAGACAGTGATCGTCGAGGACGAAGTAGCGCTTCCTGGAGAACTGAAGGCCGAGCCGATTGGAGCGGATCAGATACAACCAGCCCTCCATCCGATCCGACCGACGAAAAACCCGCTCGCACTCCTCCGACAAATCCGCCACCCAGAACCGGTCTCGAAACTCCCCTCCCACTGCAACAGTTACGTGCGGAAACTCGGAAGGTCGGACAACCGGAAACCGCGTGCTCTCCTCCGCCGGAGCCGGCGGTTGGCGACGGCGACGGCGACGGCGAACGCCACCTCCGAGAATCGGAAGCGAAGAAGATGACAAAATCCGAAGCAAAGTTCCTGGCTTTCTTTCTGTTAAAGTTAACTGATTTCGGGTGCTATACGTCAGACCAAGATTGGAGGCAGATTGAAATGATCATTTTTAAATTATTTTAATTAAAGCGTTGCCTCGTCGTACCACATCGTAAATCAAGCCTAACAGATAACTGTTAACGGCCCCCACCGTCGGGCCCACACGATGAACGGTGGAGATGGGCTTAGCGTACATGCATCAGCCATCGGCCCACAATTTTTTTTTTTTTTAAATTATAGGTTGAATCGGCAACTTTCAATGACTTACCAATATAATTGAGATCTAAATAAAAATCATAGACTAAAAATATTAAAAGATAAATGTATTGAAAGTCCTAAAATTTTTCAAGTAAATATAATTTAGTTCTAAAACTTTCAAAAAGTGTAACTAAATCATAAAACTTATTATAAAAATGCTATGAAATTCTAAAATTTTCAAAAAGTACAATTAAATAATAAATTTTGTTAAATTGATCAAATCAAGTCTTTTTATTGATAACACTTTTTGAAATTTTTAGGACTTAATTGCATTTTCATGACAAGTTTAAGAGTTGATTGTATATTTTGAAAATTTTAGAACTCGATTACATTTTTATAATAAGTTTTAGGATTTAATTGCACTTTTTAAAAATTTTAGGACTCAATTGTATTTTCATGATAAATTTTAGGACTTCTAGCGCACTTGTCCCAAAAATTAAATTAGAATTAAAATTTTCCCTAACGTGAAATTTATCTATACATTGAAAAATATTAATTTACCAAAGCATGCCCCTATTTATTAACTATGGATATTTATCTAACTCCTTCGAGTTTCAGAAATACAACTTTCTAAGATTGAGAATTTATTATATAAGTGAATTTGCAAGATCGCAATCATTCAGCATTAAGATATCATTGCATGAACCCTGAAATGTGGGGAAAGAATATTATTGCACTTGATAAAATTCATTTACACTCGAAATTGAGTCTTAAGGAAATGGAGAGAGAGAGAGAAAGGGAACCCCGTCAAAAGCGAAAGAGAAAAAGAAAATGCCAGCGTTCTTGCTGAATCTCAGACAAAGGAGTCTCTGCTTGATTTCTTGGCATCTTGATTTTCTTTATCTTGATAGCCCAGGCTCTTCCCATCAAGAAGCGGTTCAGTATCCTTCTCTTTAACCTGACAATATACAAGAAAGGGACGTGTGAACAAGCCTACTCGCTGCATATTCTCAAGACTCGTACTCGTACATAAACATGTTGGGGGAGAGAGAGAGAGAGAGACCTGAGAATTGGAGAGATCTGTTGACTGCTTCTTCTTGCTCTCTTGGGTGCAGAAGTAGGAGTACAAGCCCATCCCAAGCATGGCGACGAGGATGCCGATGATGTTCCTCTCGGTGAAAGGGTCGTGCAGCAATGTGTAGCCGAAGCCCAGGACGAGGCACGTCTTGAGGTGGCCCAGCACTTGGTAAGTCACCGGAGATGTCTTCCCGATCACCAAGAACGTGCTGAAGTTCACCGACACTGCTATCAGGCAGGAAAGGATGATGAAACCCTGCGACGTGTCCATTCACGATGCGGTTACGTGATGATTTTCGCTCGACTTGCGCCGGAATATAATGGATGATATCGATTCAAGTGGGTCTAAGGCTCAGGATCGCGTGATCATATGGTTTGAGTGAACCGTGAAAAACCAAGAAGAATCGATGACGAGTGGAATAGATTTGTTGCTTACCAAGACTAGTGGAGAGTACTTATAAGCAAAGACATTTTGCTTGGTGAGGGATTGATCCACTAGAGGGCCTGAGACAAAGAGAATGGCTGCTTGGAAAGGTGCTGACTGGTACAACAGCTGTGTGGAGGAGACATTGAGCTTCTTCTGTATGGTGTTTGTCAACTGAAGAGAGGAAAATTGTTAAGGGAAACACTTCATATCCATCTCCATAAGAGAAAAGGCCTTCCACAAAAATCAGAAGGTAATATGTAAGGATGTGGAAGCTCAAAGTTCGCACTTATGTATGCTCCTTTGGAGTTTTCTCAAGAAGTACATCCAAAAAATGAATCCACATCGATTTAGTATAAAATATCAGTGACTATACTTCCATGAATTCAGGTGCACCTTGTTAGAAAGATAAAAATTAGTAAAAGGAAGGATACAATTTGGCCGACGCAGGTTGTGACGATGGCCAGAGCAGAGAGCACTGTCCCCACAAAATTAAGTTGTAGATCGGTAATGGACGCGATGCCCACCCCCAAAATCAAGACAAATAGAGAGAATTTTATCTTCTGGCTGCAAGAACAGAAGAAGTTGTCTCAGAAAATGTATAGAAGAAAAAAAGAAACCGTCTTCAAGCAACTGGATCAATGGGTCTGTTACCTGAACTGCTTTTTGAGGAAAAGAGTTTCCAATAGAACGGTGAATGGTATAATCGCCAGTTTTGTCATCTGCCAAAATAAGAAATTAGAGGAACTGAATGAGGAAGCAATTTGAATACTAAACTAAGATTGTGCAAACGTTCTAAGTTGTAAATGGTTCTATTGGTAAACAGCCGGGAATAGGAACCTGGTAGAATCCGACGGAGTTGAAACCAAGGCTCAAGTTTAAAAGCCAATCGAAATTCCATTCAAAATGCCAAACAGCATCACAGTCTTCAAGTCAATCGCCTTGGATTCGAAGAAGTTCAAACGTTGAGCCGCGTGTAGTGTGCAAAATGTAACCATTAGGTGCCAACTGGTGAGAGTTGTGGCTGCATTCATCCAAAGAAAAAGAGAGAATTTTTTACCTCATGTTCATGCTTGAAAACTAGGGAAAAAATCGACCATCAGAATCTACTTGAACGAGTTTCGTTTACCGAAAGGGAAGCCGAGATTGCTCATTAAAGCCTTGTTGCAGATGACAATGGAAACGGATGATGCCACTGAGAGAAAGAGAGCACCAATCACACCCAACTGGAAGCCTGTCATCTCCCCCATGCTGCAATATTTTCTGACAGACAAACCAAGGTTAACACGAAAATTTCTTTCAAAATGAAACTTGTCTCAGAGGACAAATCACATCATGCATAGCTGGTGAGTCCTTTTTTATGTCTCCTGGGAGTTGGAATTTTTTTTTTTTTTTAACAGCTGGGAGTTGGAATTAAGACAAGACAATTTTGTGGTTTCTTGAAAGTAGGAAGTTTTCTATTGGCTGAAGACAAATAAAGATGAGAAGGTCAACTAGTCGAAATATCATTAAATAATGTTGCACTGGGGGTTCATTCATTGCTTTAAAACTCTGCTGACAGCCATTGATTAGCATAGCAGGATAATTTTATTGTTTTCTAGGTGGCCATTCGATCTCACGTATTTTTACTAGGCTAAGGTTTGAACAACTCTCATCTTGAATGGGTGGTTTGGCTGTAATGTCGAAAATGTTATGTCATTCCAACCAATCTTACCAGCCACAATGCATAGGTTCCTATAGTTTTACCAATCGACAATGAGCTCATAGCTGAAAAAAATCAAATTCCCGATAAACTGAAGAGCAATTCGATATTATTCCAGTACCCGACACAAAAAGGACACGAAAGTCATATATTGCTCGTTATATCAGAAAATTCATTGGACATGAAACAGCAAAAAGAAATGAATAGAGCAGAAAAATACCTTGGAGAAACTAAAGTGTTTCTGGAGGGCGTTGTGCGAAACCTGAGAGAATCAGACTTAAGACATCAATAAGTAGGAAGGCGGATGACTGAATCAGTACTAGAACAACCAAACTCAGATGTCACAGAAATCGCTTGCTTAGATTACCAAGGAAAACCAAAACCGAGAGGGCAAAAAGCTAGGATGTTGAGGAGATAGCAGTAGCTCCAAGAACTTCGTCTTCGATCACCACTCAAGCACCAGATCAGGCCCTTCTTTGAAGCCAACCCTCAGAGAGAGAGAGAGAGAGAGAGAGAGAGAGAGAGATTGGCTTGTAAGAGGAGCATTGAAAGGCATGTATTTAAGTTGGGTGTACAAAGAGAGGTTGGTGATGATAGGAGAATGGTGTTAACGGTTAGGCAATGGCTCATCACTTTCACAAGTAAGAGTTGACGGCCACTTGAAGCAAGGACTACCCGTCATCCATGGTCGATGACTCTCTCTAGTAGGCTCTTTTGCGAATGAGGTTAAGAGTTCTTCTTCATACGACACTGCCACTCTTCTCCATCACCGTGGCTTTGCTCGTTTTCCCTCCAATTTGTCTCGGTTGGATTTTAACCCATGGAGTCAAGTTCACTCTCTCTCGGTCCGGACTGGTCAAAGTGGCAGATTCCACTAAGGAATAACAGCTTTCATTGCAGAAAAATGATGACAAGTTGAAAGTTAAATTGATGGTGCCGAATGAGACTCATTGTACTCACGTTCCGTTTAATGATACTTGCTAAATCTCATGACAAATGTGTTATCAACAATCTAAAGTCTCTTTTTCTTTGAGCTCCCATGCATGTACATACACACAGGTGTTCATTATGCTTTAATTTAAATTATGAGCTTGAGGGTAAAGGATCTTGGATCAATATCGACATGAATTAAGTCCTTGGCATTCCTAAAATTAAAAGAGAAAACGGAGACAAACCCTGTTTTTTTTTTTTTTTTTTTGGCGCAACGTTTACGCTCAAATATCATGTCAGACAAGGCGGGCGTATTTCTTGCAACCAACGAGTCTTTGGAAAGTTTAGGTGCACTCTTTTCGAAGAAATCAAACTGACCATGTTTCCTTCATGCAACAAAATATAGCAACCGGGGCTGTCCGGATCAGAATTAGGTGCGTTTGCGGTGTGTGTGTCGTTTTCCTGTGAAAGGGTATTCTAGATTAAGCTCGATTCAAATGGTTTTGGTTGACAAATGTTCTTTTTACAGCTGAGATGTCTTGAACTGGCCGTTGCTAAATATTGAACAAATCTTCGCAGACAAGACAGGAAGGTGAAATGCAGATGTCTCAATGAGTATCTGCAAAAGCAAGCAAAGGGGTCCCTCTCTCTCTCTCTCTCTCTCTCTCTCTCTCTCTCCAACCAGACAGAATTGGTGTTGGGTGAGGATCCTTCTATTTCACTTCAACAGAATCATAAATCTTTCATTTATTTTTTCATTAATTAGACATCCAGAAGCCACAATTACCAAACACAACAGGGACACAAAAATTTCCAATGATCCCTTCATTTAGTACGAATTGACAGAAGAAATGTCAATGTCCGGATCAACGTTCGACAGGTTGACGCTACGAATCTTCGCGTAAAAAATTAAAGAACTTCTTTCTCCATCTTACTGCTGCAGAGGACCCAAGCGGAGGAATGAATTCAAAATTATAGAAAGTGGGATCATGTGTAGACGCGCTCCATATGCTTTGACCTCTCCTGATAAAGACATCCTACGTATCATTTGTTGAGATGTGCATTCTTACACCCATTAACTCCTAACAGCCGACTCGCCGAAAAGAAAATACCAGAAAAGCAGAAACGAGGAGTGTATTTTTTTTATCAAGTTAAGAAATGGATACTTAATTTGAATTTCGAGAGCGAAGGGAACTGTTCACCGGAAATGGGCAAGTGCACCAAAGTCTGCAAGTAAAACTAGCTGTTGGCAAAGTTCTGGCCATTTGGATTTGTTTGACTAGCCAAGACTCCACAAAAGTTACCTAGTGAATACTCAATACAGATAAAAATGATGCGAAAAATAGAAATATGAAATTTCTGTATATATTAATATATAACATTAAAGAGTGGATGAACCTATTTATAGGCTTTACTGAATGATTATATAAAGTAATAGAATAATATAATATCAATTACAATCAATTGGGGCCAACTAAGGAAGATAATGCACATTTACATTATGAGAGATATACAAAATTAGGGAACACCTCTAACATTGCTTGCAAACTCAAGGTGGTATAGGAAAAGTCAACAGGAGTTTGGTAGCATCCAAGTTTCGTTTGTGATGAAATGTTAGAATCCAATTTGTTTGAAGGTGCCAAATCTAGTGGTAGTGTCCATTTTCTAAAGTAAGCGGAAAAATCTCGAACAATAACCAAAGCCAAGGACTTGGCGGCGAATATGAGCAACTTGATTAGTGTGGCTGGCATTGTACCGTGAAATGGAGTTTCTTCAAATAATAATGACTCTGATTTCAAGATAAGAACAATGCAAAAAATAGAAATGTGTAATTTTTGTTCGATATATCATTCTAGAGTATATGAGCATTTTATAAGTTTTACTAGGTAACTGTTTAAACTAGCATAATATTATATTATTAATTACAATCATCAATCAAGGAAGACGATATACAATAACGAGAGATATACAAATTCAAGAGAATATCTCTAACAAATACAAAATTTGGAGACCGTCTCTATCGAGATGAGATTGGTGCCAAGGGACTTGGATTGTTACTAACGAGGTTGCTAGTTCAATACGAATCAAATCCCTAATGGGGGCCATGTTATAGTTAGATGATCTCGAGACAAAAGTAACTTGGTCAAAGGGTTTGCTATTGCCTTCGCCAATATTCTGTTCCATTGTTTAGAGAATTTCAGCAATCTATGGTGATAATCTCCGAATGAGGATGATTCCGTTATCCACTGCAGGAAACCTGCTTTTGAACTGCTGTCAACTGATGTCTATCTATGGTATCATCATCATTTGTGATTAATGATGGATCTTTCTATTTCTCGAGAAATTGTTACATCTTTCTTCATTTCCATTCGGGAGAGTGAAGTACCCTAGATACAAAAAATTGAAATGCGTCTATGAAATCCCCGCCCGGGTCTACCCCTTTCCTTTCTGCAGGAGATTGGAACTCAGATCAGAGAAAAATGCGGTTCCTGGGTTCCTACCCATTTTGCCCTAGGCGACACGTGCTTCAATTATCGGGACAAAGGGTCAGTGCTCTAGTTGGCTCAGGGGGAGATAGCTCAGTTGGTAAAGCATTAATTGAGAACACGAGCTAGCCAGCCATAGATTAACCAGGCATACAACCCGAGATATACAGATAAAAAAAATAAGGCTCCTCTCATTGATAAATAAGAGATATGACAACCCAAAAAAAAGGCCGGTGCCTCGCTAATTCAGTATTGCTCTTCCTCCCCCCTTGTTGGCAACAAGAGAGGCGAAGTTCTGCTCTACTTAAAAACTGTCTGTACAAAATCATAATGCAGCTCTCAAATGTGCGACCGCCTTAGCTCACGAAAAGCCACATGGCTTATGAACCTCTTCAACAGATCTGATGTGTGGTCGTAAGGCATGTACACAATTCCCCTCCGGAAGGACAGATATAGAGGGAAAGCCAAAATTAGTTCTTCGCAGTCGGAGCTAAATATGCCTTGTCTGCCTCTGTGAGGCGATTCTGGAACATGGCCCACTCACTTCTGCATCTTGCTCTGACCTGAAAGAAATGAAGAAACGGCAACAAATGAGCAACCAGACATCGAAATTTGTTTATTTTAGCACTTCTTCAGGAGTGGTCGATAAGCAATTGAGATATTTAAACTGCAGGACATGAGTAGATAAAACAGCAATATTAAAAAATACATACTCCTTCCCATGGAGCTTTCCCTTTCTCCGACTCTCCCTGCAATTTGACAAAGTGATGCATCAGCCTATCAGGGTTTTAGTGTTAAAGAAAAATGCGTGGACAAATTTAGAATAGATATTTTATAATATAGGGAATAGGAATAATGGATCAACGAGAGATGACAAGAAAAACAGTTAAAAGAAGAGCAAGCCCCAAGCCTCCCACCATATAGCTTCACACAAAATTCTTAGTAAAAGCAGCTACGAAGCAGATTGGTAGTCGTTTAGAGGGCCATTACATGACCAACCTGACAATAAAATTTACCCAACACATCCTGTTGATTTCTGAGATACCATTGCCCAAAAGGCCATAAGAAAGACTTAAAAGAATCAACAGTTCACCAAATCTGGAAGCCAAGATTGGAAATATACCACCTTTCGCATTATGTCTCCTTCCTTCATGTATGGAAGGAGACCAATATCCACAGTACTAATATGTAAGAACAGCATTGGGAAGTTGATAACAAAGTAGCATTAAGCCAAACATCATGTTAGTCTAATATTGATCATCGTGGTTCTAGATGTCATTTCTTACATCAAGAATCTGTATTTCAAGCAAGAACTTGCATGTAGGTATTACTAGAGCCTCTTTCAAAAGATTGGCTGAAAACAGACATTATGTAATGGTCGACTGGACTTCAATCTTTTTTCGGGTATCATGCAGAGAGTGAAGTACATGAAACCACAGCCACACTACATTGATGGACTACTTACCTGACTGCCCAAGGAAGGGATTACTTGGTGAACAATCCATTGAGAATCAACAACACCAATCTTCTCGTGAGCGGGCTGCAGAAACAAAAAGGAAGTTTTTATGACTCACTATAAGCACGGGAGAGGACAAAAAAGATAAGTATGAATGGGAAAAGGCAGGTTAGCTTTCCATGGACCACATTACTCTCAATGGCCACATAGGGATATAGAGCACATTGGAAGAGGTTTGTCAAGATTTGCTGTACTCTCTCACAATTAAGAACCCTAAAACTATTTCATAACTTGTTTCGAGCCCTTCTTTCATTACTTTCTAATGACAAAACTCTTCCCAAGGCACCAGTACAATAATTGAAATTGTTTCAGATAGTTTCTCCTAACACCCCCCCCCCTCTTTCTCTCTTCCTTTCACCAACAAAAGCCATCAGCATTCAATAACAAGGGCATAATCTATGAAAGCCAATGATTACAGACCTCAACGCATCGTCTGAGAGCAAAGTCCAATCCCCATCCATGCACCAGGTCATTCTAAAAGCATGTGTTAAGAATATTTGATCAGTATATGCTTAACCATATATGATAAATGCATATCCAATTATCCATGACAGTAGCCCATCATCTTAGACAGAGCAGCAACCTGAATCATATGCCATACACAGCGCCAAGCTTCTCTCGAAAAGACTGGAGCCATAATTTCCACAAACCTATATCAGAAGTAATAAACATGAGGACTGAAAGTTTGAAAACTCAAACTCATGAAATGAACGACGCATGCAATCCTAAGAAAATGATAGGGAATTACGCTGCACATGGAGGCAAATGTGGGTCACTACACCAGCCTGGTTTCTCTTCTGTATCCCTATTCATCAAGACAAACGAAAAATAGAAAAAATGTGAATGCACTTGGACTATTGAACAACCATGCAGATAGATACACAGACAAACATTGCCACACGGGGCGTAAGAGGGAGAGAGAGTACTTGTGCACTTCTCTGTCACCTCTCCTCTTTGTCATCTGCCATGTCAGTCCATTATTGGGCTCGAGACCTGGCTGAGATATCTCCAAACCGTGTTTTTTGACCAACTGAATATACCTGGTAGATTGAATGTAACATGAATATAAAAACCTATCACTTTATTCCCCATGATAATTCGAAATAGCTTGTAATAACTTTAAATTGCTTACTTTTCCCCATTAAAATGTTCAACTCCAAGATCTTCGTCCCAGATGAAAATATATTCATAAGCTGCGACAACATCTGGATGCAAAAACCTTTTCGCATACCACCTGAAGATATAGCTTAGGAATGTGAAAAAAAAAAGTGATCGCAAGAATGCTAACATGTAGTTAGCTAGATTTAGCCAAAAAAAAAACATATAGTTAATTAGAACTTGCGGATAACTTATTTGTTAAAGTAGGAGACCATCTACTTTCTAGAACTAACTTAAGAGGTGATGCTGTGGAGAAATGAGAGCTATAAAAGGTGTTCTTAACATACCATTTGGTCTGCTTCTTCACACTGATATGAATTGCATCCTTTGACCACTCGAACTGGTCCCATTCACTTACCCGACCATCATAATGAAAGAGTAAAATTTGGAACTCCTCTGAAAACTACCAAACAGATGGAAAATATGCTATCTCAGAACTCTTTAAGAATTAGATGACTGTGCATGGAAGATCTATTGTTTAAAGTGCAGTCTTAGAACCTTTCTAATTGATGCTTCAATGTTATGCCTCTGAGCAAAACCCACTGTAAATGTAACCAAGTATTTTGGTTTCTTCTTCAGGTCCTGCACATTTCACTACAAGGTTATTGCTCCACGACAGTAAAAATCTTCTATAAATTCCTCATATAAAAATAAAAAAAGAACATTTTAAGGGCATACCACGCACAATGCAGATCCAAAATACGTCCTCAATAATTAGGAATGTACATTACAAGTTTATTAGGTTGACGAGCTACCATAAACAAAGACCCCATATTTTCCAAAGACTTATTACCCATTTGTAAATATATGCAGAAATAACGAGCAAAACTTGGATGACAAAATAAAAGTCATACCTCATTAGGTTCACCCCATAATCTGCGCAAATAGAAATCAGTTTCTGATACAATAATATTTGGAGGCAAAGACTCTGCGCCACGAGGATTTGTCGGAACATATATCTGGAAACAGAAAAGAATGATCAAAGTCCATGTCCATCACCATACATCCCAGCAAAAGATAAACCATTCATCATATGATTCAAATCAGGCATCCAGCTTTGCACTACATAGAGTGAAGCATGGATGCAACATAACAGTTAAATACAATGCAATTGATCACTGACAACTTTAAGCCCTAATGCATATTTCAAACTTTTATTCACAAATAGTTGTTCATGGGCATTGATTAAGTTAAGTTAGGTTTCTCACAAATTATTTTCGCCTCACATGCAATATTAGAATCAATGGAAAACGAAGACCTAACTGAATTTACAAGTGTCATTAGCTAAATCCAGTATCTGTTCGCAAAACGTGTGTGCAAAGGCAGGGCTCACTTTGAAGCTATTAAGAGTCATTGCTTCTATAGTAGTCATGACTATACATTTGCAAAAGGAGTGAAAAAAGAAGCTACCTCAATACAACTGAATAGAAGCACGTTGAACGTGAAACATGAAGGTGAGAAAAACAAAACTAGCCCATTACAACTACTTCAGAGAATATGCACCGAAAAAGACTAGAATTTTCTGGTTATGAACTGACAACTACACCGTCTTAGCATTAACAGATGAGCAAAGACCAAACAAACTAATGAACCTCTTAAAAAAATAAGATATATTTGCAAATAGGTGAAACGTCACTAATGACCTCTTCCAAGAATGAGATACACAACAATCAGTGACAACTGGAGAAAGACAAAATCAGAAGCAAAAAGGCATCATACCTTGGGGATGCTGCCTATATTATCAGAGGATTTGCTGATGGATCTACTTTCATCACTGATCAGATCAAGAGATGAGATAATACTTGAACGGAAGTTAATCTGCAAGTTCAAATAACCAATGGTAAGCAGCAAGCAATGTGAACCTACTTATTTTAAACAGCATTAAATGAGCATATACCTTTGTCAGAGAAACAGATGGAAAAGAAATGCCTATGAAGAACCCAAATAGAACTCCCAAGATAGTTGCGATGATAATTCTGGCCCTGTCGTTTGATTTCTTTAGAACTCCACTGCAGACCGAACAAGGGCATCTTAGGCAATTTCAAAGCTCGAGCATCATATCTAAATCAGAAAGGCTTAAAATATTCAAGGTCGATATGTTAGGAACATCAGCTAAGACATATGTGGAACAAACCTACGGTGCATTGTCCCCATCCTGATGTATGCTCGACTCTCACATTACCAGGTCAAGAATAACATGGAGACCTTAACTAGATCGATGAATTCTGAAAAGACTATCCACACAAAAATACAACAGTTCTTCCAAGGTGTCCGCCTCTTGTAGAAAAGGTGCTTCCAGCTTCAAAAACCGATGACGAAATATGCAGTCCCTTCATCGTGAAGAAATGATCATTAACAATGGAAAATTGGTGAAACTAGATTAAAGAAAATCCCCATCATAGCACAATATACGAAGACACAACAAAACCAGGAATACTTTAAGTTTAGGTTATAAATCATGGCAGCAGTGGAAAAAAGTATGCTTCAATTTCATTCCTCGATTGCAAGGAACTCTGGCAAACGGCCAAAACCAATTCATTCGACAGCTATAAAATCCCTCATCGTCCCAAATTAATTCACGAGTTCCCAGGTCGGTCATTACTCTCGTCTCCCTTGTTGAGTTTTTTTTTATATGATGGAATCCACTAAACGAGCGGTAATCTTAACTTAGAAACAAAGCAATTTATCCACAAAAGTATAAATCGTAGTCCACGTATGTTTTCAACGTGCGGAAATGAGCTGCTACTAAATCTTACTGCTCTGGAACGGTCATAGAATGAAATGCTCAGGTACTAAATAGAGATCTTCCCAAATTCAAGCAGAAGGTTAAACTGAACTACTCCAAATTCAAGCTAATTCGTCCTCTCAATGTTTAAACAAAAAAAGAAGAAGAAGACCATATCTATATCCGTTTACATTAAACGAGCCAAATGACAGCCCAGATCGCTCCATGTTCTCCGACTCAAACGTCCAACCAGAAAAGCTCGAGCTGAAGAGACACTACCCGACGCGCCATTCATTCCACTTCAGCGAGCTAACGCGATCGCAAACCGCCGATCCAGAATGCAAAATCAAGCGACCGCCAAAACGTTGGGAGAACACGAGAAACGCCACGATCGGGAAGGGGATCGTCATCAATAAAAACGGACTTAAAATCGCGAAAAAGGCGCCTTTCGGCTCCAAAAGATCCTCCGCCGTTATCGAAAAAGAGAAAAAAAGGCAAGGCACCGCGAGGCGGCAACCGCGTCGAGCCAACGACGCGCGCCGCGGACGTACGCGGGGCGCATTCGCGGCGCGTTTCCGGCGAGGAGAGGTGATTCGCCGACGACATCGATCAATCTCGAATCGCAGAAGCAGAGACGAACGCAGAAGAATCGACGCATACCTGCTGCTCCGAGATCTTCCGGAAGAGAGAGAGAGAGAGAGAGGATGGATGTTGTTCGCTGCCGTCTAATTCCGAAAACAGAAAGATTAAAAAAAAAAGGGGGAGGAAAATGGCCTCGTAACCTCGCGTGACCATTTTGCCCCGCTCGGTGTTTTTGAATTCCCAATCGGAGTCCCCATCGCGTGATCCGCCAGAATTCGCCCCCGTTGCGCGCGGGCCAACGGGAAGGCGCCACGCGTATAGGATGATTGTCGCGTCCCTTTTCGCGTGCCGGCGTCGCCTTGTGACAACAAATTCAACCTGGAAAGCTGGTGTTACGGCAGGGGGTCACGTTGGCATTGCGCCCTTCGGTCAATGACCAATCGTGAGAAGCCACGGCGGTCTAGAGTTGGGTGACCATCTTACGGGTACTTTTGGTTCGACTTTTGAACCAAACATACTGTATTTATGCCAAGGAATTTCATAAAAGGCAATGTCATGTTTGGTAAAGACTTGTTTATGGTTTCCCTTTTGTAAAGCATAGTTGTGTTGGGAAAATTTTAAATAAGGACACGTGATAAAGCTATTTTGTTCAATATCATGAATTAGGCCCTGTTTGGTTCAACATTTGGAATCTTTCATTTGGGCCTAAAGTCATGGACCAAATGCAAAGGTATTTGATTCGTTTTTTTTGCGCGACTTTAGCGAGATACGGTGTATTTCAAGTGGCTCACAGGGCGCTTGGCTGTAACGCGGCTCTTGAGGTCCTTTGGAAAGTTGCATCTTCGGAATGCAACTTCGATATTGTTCATCTCTTCGGTGGAGAAGCCGATCGACCGCTTTGAATAAAAATAAATATAAAAATAGATATGTTTATATAAAAATAAATATGCTTATATTTTTATATAAAAATATTATATTTTATATAAAAATATAAACATATCTATTTTTATATATATTTTTTATTTAAAAATATATATTTATATAAAATATTTTTATATATTTATATGTTTAATAAATATATATTTATATAAAAAATATATTTATATATATTTTATATAAATATAAACATATCTATTTTTTATATAAATATTTTTATGTTTAATAAATATATATATTTTAAATATAAACATATCTATTTTTTTATATATATTTTATATTTATATAAACATATCTATTTATATATATATTTTTATGTTTAATAAATATATTTTATGTTTATATTTTTATATTTTTTATATAAAAACATGTTTATATAAAAAATATAAACATATTTTTTATTCGGGCGGTTCGGCCACCGGATTCAATGATGCAGTGGTGGACTTAAAAAAAAATATAAACATATTTTTGCTTTTTTAATTTAATAAAAGTTAATTACAAATGTAAATTTTACAAACGGTATTTTGGCCAAAGTTGTTTCTTAATGCAAATTTTACCAAACGTATTTGCATTTCGGAAAACCTCCTTCACCCAAAGGTATTTGCATTTCTGCAAATGCATTCCCCAAAAGCCGAACCAAACGGGCCATTATTCACCTCCAGTCATGTTGGTCTAGTCTTGCTCTAACCTTGTTAGTTACTACTCTTATCGCTTCCCCATCGCCACGACTAGCTGCCATTTCAATCCTTGCCGATGTCCATTGAGAGTGGTGAACATTTGGTCAGAAAAAATGTCACTTGCTCGGTGATTGAAGAATATTTGGCTAATGTGCGAGCTATGATCTTTATTTGAGATTGATTTAGTCATTTCGGATTTTTATTTGAAATTATGTTAACTTTAGATCTTATTTGTCAAAATGACTCCGCTTTATGTTTTATTTGAAATTTCCTCAGTTTTTTTTTTTTTTTAATGAAAAGGAGAATGAATGAACTCGCCGATGAATCTAGAGTACCATGCGACCATAGGAGAGCTAAATTTGGAGATCAGGTGACCTCACGAGACTTCAAGTGATTGTAGGTAACTAGTTGCTGACGTCACACCACCTTAGGCAAGACGTCACTAAGGTATGCATGCAATCTTAGGTGGGCTAGATGCGATAATTAAGCTAGATGCGATAACTAAGCAAATCTCAACCAAGGTTGTGTGACCATAAGTGATGACCCCAATGTTGAGTGAACAATATGATTCTGCTAACCTCACTAGAGTTAACAATGTAAAACCAAATACTTACATCTAACAAGAAAAAAGGTGTGTTCAGTGATAATTGAACATAACCCATGCCCAAATCGCCATTATCTTGAGCAACCTTATTGAAGTGACTAGCCAACTTTTTCTTGGATTATGGTGCTAACTAGTTTGACGTACGAATCTTAATTTGAATGATTTACTACTCTTTTTTTTTGGTAAATAAGTAACGTTTATCTTCTTATCTGTAAATGGATTTATGTTAAGTCTACTATCTGTATAAAAAAGTACTTAAAGACCCATCATGAGATAATTGACAAATGGAATAATTTAGCTACAAATTAATTGCAAACCCACATGTTTCCCATTCAATGGTGAATGAGCAATTTTTTTTTTTTTTTACAAAATTTAAAATCTACTGACTCCTATATAAAATTATCAACCTTAACTTGAAAGATTATTAACGGTTATATGAGTTATTTACGTCTGTTTTTTTTTCAAAGGGATAATCTCACAAAAAAATTGTAAACTTTTTCCCATGCCAAACTAATATTCCAAACTTCTTTTCATCTCACTGATATCCCCAAGACCTGAGAACGCCTTATGTCATAGTTTTGTCCATGTTGGATTTAAAAAATGGGATGTCATGCGGTTTTCCATTTTTCAAATTATCAACTTTTCTAATAATGCACTTACTTGATTGCGTAAATGGCAATTTCCAATCCTAATTTAAATAAGGTATTATCTTCCATTCAATTAAGTTATCAATTAGTTTGACATTACTGACCTTAATTTAATTTATTTATCATTGTCCATTTAGTTGTTTGTAAATGAACTTCTTATTAGGTCAATTGTTGCCTAGGAACATAAATAGGTCAACGCTTCACTTACTAAAGAATCCGAATTTATGATTTCATCAAAGGCAAATGAGTACAAGTTCACAGAATAAATCACGCTCAATGGCCAATAAGTCCAAATCTATCAATAACAAGCCATTTGGCCAAAAACACATTAAAGGCAAAAATTGAGTTTTTCCAAAGCAATCATATTTTCGAGGAGCACCATTTCAAGAATAGAACCGTGAGCTTTAATAGAATCCTGAAAGCTTCATTGTTTTGCTCATTGAAAATGGGAACACTAGTCCCCATCATCGAATGAAAGCTGTGCAAGATTGTCAAATGCGCATTCGAGAAGATCCGCGGTTAATGGTTTTGCCTATCCAGATTTAGATAGGTGACCAAACCGCGGTAGGGATGTTCTAACTGGCATTGCGTGATCCGATCTCTGCCGGTTTCAGCTAATCAATGCGTAGCCGAAACTAGTCAATTCGCAATTTGGTAATGGTTCAGATTGACGCAGACAGATGACTGACATGAAGGAATCTCGAAGGGGAATCTCAAAGGGCCCTTCTTCTCGGAGGCCCGAGGCTTGGCCCGTTTTGTATCTCGAAGTCAACCCAACTGAGGGTCCAAAACAGCCCAAATTCATCGACCAAAACATAAAAAATAACGGGGGAGAGAGAGAGAGAGAGAGAGCTTGCATTGAATCAGCAGGTTGCATTTATCGATTTTTCACTGAAATCAACAGGAATGCTTAATCCCCCAAGCGTTAGAAGTGGGGTCAGTTCACTGACCAAGCATTGTATTAGTCCCCCCCACGGATCCAGTATCCCACAAGAACCAACTGACGAGCAAAAACTTTCTAAAGTCCAGCCACCAGCCCGGATGAGATGAAGGAAGTGTTTTTTTTTGGCTTCAAGATTTTACAGGAAATAAATCCGTTGAAAGAATAACAAATTTGATTGGTCCGCCCTCATCAGAACTTGGCGCACCGGGCCGGCAGGCCCGTCCCATGATCGACGGCCACGATCTCGGTCCTGTTGTCGCAGCGGAGCACGTCCTGCCCCAGCTTGGCGCCCGCCGCCTTCAGCCCTTTGAGCGAGAGCGGCTGGTTGAACAAGTTCAGCGAGGGGAGCCTCGACGCCGGCGGCAGCTTCCCGCCGGGCAAGAAGTTCCTGAAGTCCTCCTTCAGCAACGGCACCTCGAAGTCGCCCTTGTCGTGCCTCACGACGTTGTCCTTGGCGCTGATGTGGGCGCCGGGCTCCATGTGGTTGGTGGAGAAGCTGGCCTGGTTCGGGAAGTTTGGGTACAGGCTCACGTAGCCCCGGAGGTACATCATGTCGATCAGGAACTTCTTCCAGGAGGCCTGCCAGCCGTTGGTGCGGGACTTGGGGATCTGGACTGGGTTTTCCTTGGCGTTCTCGGTGAACCTCATGTTCATGTACACGTAGAACTCCCTCCAGTGCTTGGGGAAGAAGACCGCGCCCCAGCTGCACGGTAGCTGGTGGAGGTACGGCGTGTTCGGGTGGATGTGCTTGAAGAACTCCGTCGCGTTCCATTTCGGCCGCTCCTTCACGACCTCGACCAGCTTCGGGGTGTAGAGAGAGATCGACGAGACCTCGGGGAGCGCGACCTGCGGGTCATAGTGATAGGCCAGGAGAGCGTACTTGATCCACAAGTAGTAGTAAGGGGAGACCTCGATGTCGTCCTCGAGGAGGAGGCCGAAGTCGTCGTCGGACGCCGGGTACCAGCTCTCGCTGACGGCTCGGATCAGGCCTCCCTGGATGATCCTCCGGCGGAGGGTCTTGGGGCCGTGCGGCCAGTCGAAGGAGTTCACCAGCTTTATGGTGGCCTCGTCGACCTTGCTGTCCATGTTGAAGCTGATCGGGACCTCGTCGCTGAGGTAGAAGGCATTGCTGAGCGACGTGAGGAGCCTCCTCAGGGACGTCGCTCGGTTCTGCGTGATGATGTTGATGGAGATTCGCATACGGTTCCAATCTGCTCATCGCCAGAAGTTTGCGGGATTTCAGTCGAATGGTTAAAAACTAGAAACTAGCAGGTGAATAAGAGGTAGAAAGAAACCAAGCTGAGATCGATTCCGGAAGATAGCGTGTAAGAGGTCTTACTCGGCAGCGCCGTCGACCGGAGATCAGCCATCCAGAGCACCTTGGGCACGGAGGCCCGGGGCAAGAGCACCACCGCCGTCGTCCCATTCCCGTTGCTCTCCGCGGCCATCCTCAGCGCCTTCTTAACGTTCGCGTCCAGGTCGGCCACCGCAACCACCACGCTCGGGTTGTGGATCCGGATCAGCCCCTTCACGCTCGAGTAGACCACCTGGAGCACCGGGACCTCCGAGTTCGACACCCCCGACGTCGCCCCGACGGCCAGGTCGAACACCTTGAACCTCCGCTCCCTGCACACCGCCGGCGGCCACCGGAGGGCCGCGGCGGCGGCCTCGCAGGGGCAGAAGGCGCCGCCGGAGACGGCGAGGTAGGCCTTCTTGCCGACGGTGGAGCGGAACTTCTCGAGGAGCGGGGCGAGGGCCTTGACCTCGGCGACGGAGTGGGCGTAGAAGAGGGCGTCGATCCGCTGCGGGTACATCTGGGCCCACTGGGTGACGTAGCCGGAGGCGAGGGCCCTCCACCACTGATCGTCGCGGACCTGGACGATGTCCTTGAAGATCACCGTCGTTTCCGACACGTAGGCCAGCCGGTGCTCGCTGTCGCCCCACGTGTCCTTGTCGCTGGGGTCCACCGGCAGCACGTAGGAGTAGGCGTTTCTGTACTTTTGGAGCTGGTAGCTTTTGCCAAATACAACATCAAGAGCATATTCAAAATTCATGTTCAAGGAATACGAAACTAACATCAGTAAATAAAGGAATCGGATATTAACTTGCAAAACTAGTGAAAATATATCATAATACTTTAACGTTAAATTAAATGTGAGTCACTTTCGTGATAACAATCAAATCGCCAAAACAAGTGAATGAAAGAATACATCTAAAAGTATCTCTAATAAATGCAATTCGAGCATCTTTTTTTTTTTTAAATGAATGAAGATAAATGTTCCACAATTATTACCGAACGAAACAATTTAGTGACACATTCATCATCATGTGTGACTATGTGGGATGTTATGCAAAGCTTGCTTTTCACCAATGATGAACTTAAGTAAGTTTCAAAGTATGCGCGAGAGCAATAATCCGATTAATTAATTGGCGAGCCGTCCAATTTTCTAAAGTCAACAAGAACGAAAATGAGGATTGCCTAGGGGATGCTGCTACAAATAGAAGGAGCGGTAGCTAGACATTAATGAATAATTAGGAAATTTAATGAATTTTATAACTAGGAAACCCTAATCGTTGACCCCGCCATTAATGAATGCCTCTGCTAGGAAGATTCTCAGATAAAATAAAACCTCCATGCACGCTATTTTAACAACCCCTTTGGCTAGAAAATGCTTACTTTCAGTTCAATCTCTCGAGTTAGAAATTTCCACTCGATCGGAATTATTTGCTCATGCTAACTTTTCTATTTTATTTTAGTCTTAGCTTCTAACTAATCTAGCTCGAATAATCAAACAAGTATGCAAATTATCGTGACTCGCCGCTATTGATTGAGCACAATTGGATATGGATGGAGACCGTCACGCCAGAAATTAGTATAATTCAGTGTACATACTACGATGAACAGGTCACCTGCTCATTAAAATTCCTTTTTTTATAGTATAGTTTAGCAATTTTTGATGATCTCAAGCCCTATTTTAATGAGAAGTTCCATTCGCCACTATAATATACGCAGCCTAGAAAACTCTTTGTTTTGGGTTACTCAAAGTCAGCTTTTATTTGACTTCATCTAATGCATCAAATCTCACTAACCACTAGACGTTTCTCTGTTTATTATAAATCTCTAAAACCATTGAAAGAGATGATAAATCTCGTGATCCGATAGCAAGAGAGAAGATTTGTAATATTTTAGTACGTACCTAAGGTGGAGATCTTCACCGGTCATGAATGTGAAGGGCGTCTCGATGAAGAGCGTCTTCACGAGCTCGGCCGACAAGAACCACGAGCTGGACAAGAAATCCACCTGAACGATCCGGTCCACCGTGATGTCGTAGGCCGGGTCGGGCAGATAGAGCCCCGCCTCCCTCGCTCGGAACTTCCGGTAGCTAGGGAACGTGAAGTCCTTCTGCCGGAACGGCAGGATCCGCCCGATGCTCCCGAGAACCGAGTTCTTGTACTTGTCTGTTCCGGCCACGTGCGATAGGATCTGCAGCATCTTCCTCCCGGGGATCATGTCGTCGTCGAGGACGTACACGAGGTCGGCCTCCGTCTGCAGCGCCATCTGGAACCTCCCGTAGTATTTGAAGTCGTAGCTCGAGCTGATGAAGCTGATTCTTGAGTCGTTGTAGCTCTCGACGATCCTCCTCAGCGAGAGCTCGTTGGGGCTGCCGAAGGAGAGGACCCAAACATGGTGAAACGGGAGGGTTTGGTGGAGCAACGAGTCTAGCTGTGCACAGAGCGTTTTTCTCTTGAAGTGGTTCAAGATCACGGTCACTTTAGGCCGGTTCGGGCCCTTCAAGTTCCACTTGGACTTCATTGCCATGAGCTGAGCCAGGGTCTCGGTCCCGAAGTTCTTGCTCTGGAATGACAAGACCTGGTCGTAGAGCTCTCTCTTCAGCTTGATCATCACCGCATCGTTGGACTTCTTCTGCTCGAACTCGATCTTCTCGTGCTCGCACACCTCCGTGGGGCTGACCAGCGGAGTTATTTCGGACCCCAGGACGAAGTTGGCTGACTCTTGGTAGTGGCTCAGTACATGGGGCGGGATAATGAACTGCTTCCATTGTTGTGCGATGCGCGTGGCCCATGTGAAATCCGGCTTGGACCGTAGGTCGATCGCGGGGCTCATGTAGTACAGCAGGAAGGTGGCGTAGACTGCGAAGGCGAACTGCAGGAAGGTAAGGCACGTGACGAGGCGGCCTGAGCAGCTCCGCTGGGGCTTCATCTTGTTGGTCTTCTTGCCATTAACGTAGTCGGTCAAGACGCCTTCCAAGTAATCCCCGCTTCTCATGGTTGCGTTTCGGACTAAACCCATTTCTTGGATTTAGTCCTGGTGCATACGCAAGACCCTGCGAAGAACTTAAAAAGAAAAAGAAAACAGAATCAACAAACCATCGATACAGTCTATACGACTTCAATGAGCGGAGGCATGAAATGTGCATAAAGATCAAATTTTGAGACTGACCCACAACTTCTATGATCCAAAGTAAGCGAATAACGGTTCGATGTGTGCGGCTTTTGTGTGATTCCGGTGAAATGACCGATAGATATCTCAGTTCTGATTCAGAGAAGAGAAGGCGAAGGGTTAAGAGGTTTCTGAGGGATTTTGGAGAGTGGTGGACCACTGCATTTGAGGGTGCCATGGATCTTGTGCCTTTATAATAATTAAAAAGAGGGACCGAAAAAAATGTAGAAATGAAGCAGCCCACCCCATGAGAAATGGCACCAAAGGTCACATGGGCTAAACTTGTTTGTGTTCGTTAAAGAACTTTAAAATTAATCATTGATTAAAAATGAAAGAAAGAAGAAGGTGGGGACGCGTTATCTTCACTTCTTCTCATACATTCCCACACTCAAGACACCATTTTAAAGCCGGTTTTGATGCCGGAGAATAGGGCTTCCCTTGCGTTTTTGGCACTTCGTTTCTTCTCTCTACTGCATAGAAATTTAACTCTCTCTCTCTCTCTCTCTCTCTCCCCAAATTGGTTTTGAGTTTGACATCTGGAGATGTTGAATTAAATTCCGCAGAATTCTAGGCCAATAGAAAAACAACGTAAGAGTTCTGGACCTGAAAAGGCACTGCTGGAGACAATGCAAGGTGTATGCATTTGAATCTAAGTAGAAAAATGCATAATAAATTGCTTGTAGATTGTAGGTGTCATTTGCATTGATGGCAGTTGTCTGAATTACTAACACGGTTAGCAGTATTACGTAACACTGCTTTCATGTTCTAGTAATATATTATCTAATTTGCAGGGTTCATTAGATTTTCTTCTTCATTAAACTAACATAACGAGATCGGTGGAACCCAAATCCCAATTAAATTCCCCAATTCTCGTCAAACCCACTTTCCAAGAACAAGATTCGATGGGTATCTCTAGTTTCTAGCAGGAGAAGTTCAGTACAAGAAATGCAAGCGACAAACGGCCAAAATGTGAACTGAGGACAAGAGAAACTGGAACAGATGTGAAGCAAATTAAAGGGAAACAACAAACGATATTAAGAAGTCAAAACCGAGTACCTTGATGAGGAAGAAAAATTGAACCGATTAGCTGGGACACGCGGAAAATGGGCTTGCTTGAGCTTAATTTCTTCTTCAGCAAATCAAGCTAAAGCTGAGCTAGGGACCTCGACCTCCCGCCACCGTCTAAGCAAGATGCATGAGAAGAGAGAAATAAAAAAGAAAACTATTGGGCAAGGTCGATTGAGTAATGGGGGAGATACATAAAGTACAGATATATATGCGATCTTCGTTTGGCGAAAGGTTGACTTTGCATGAAGATTTGTAGATGAAATTAGCAGAAATGTGGACTTTGTTAATGCCATCTCGCCAAACTTTATGGGCAAGTTGAATGCAAGAAAACAGATGACTGGATCGTTTGTATTTAGCTTGCGGGAGAGAAGAGTACAAATGGGTTTGGCATGGATGGTTCAAGGAATTTGAACAAGAGTTCTGGAAAACTTAGATAAAAACAAAAGAAAGAGACCACATATATTTTTTCCTTGTTGGTCAAGTCTTTTTGTTTATTTCTCTTTGGTCGGTAAGTTGGCAATAAAGTTGCAGAATATGAGGGAGAGAGAGGAACGGCAGAAAAATAGGATAAGTATAACTGACTAATCATAATCAACTAAAGCTGAATATGATATACTTCATTTGTTTCGCCAACTGTGTGACTCCCGCATAGATGATAAAGTTAAATAATCAATAAGACTTCATATGTTTCATGAGAAATGAATAATTTGAAAAATATTTCCTTAAAAACAATCACTTATATCGCTTGAATTAGTCGATGCAAAATGTTTCCATTAACATTTTCACAAATGATAAAAATATATTTTGTTTATCATTCTTATAAGTGATACAAATTATTTTTAAGAAAATGTTTTCCAAATCATTCATTTTACACAAAAGAAATGTACCCTACATGACCTCTCTTAGGTGTGAAATTATGGAATATCATCAATATTCTCCCCAACACAAAATTGATTAGAAGAGTTCTTAAATGATGGGTGTACCTGAAAAACGGGTGGTACGTTCTAGAACCATGTGAACTCATGTGGAGATTCATATGAACTCGCAGTCATTAGCACCTTCTTATTTCATTAAAACTGTATGAGCCAGAAAATTTATATGCCAACTTGTGTCTTTAATTGTTTTTCTCCAAATACTACATGCTTCAATTCGACTGTCGATGTGTATGACTCTTACATTGATTTCTTGCTTAATCACACTTCTCTTCAAAATTCAGCTTATTGACTTTATGGTTAAGAGTCGATATCTATTATTCTTTTTTGATGAGTTAAGAGTCGATATAGGAGTAGAATGTCAACGTGCATGTATATCTCCATAGAAATGGCTATGGCCTAGCCTACCATCTTTCTTTCAACGCTCTAAAGATACACCTGTAATTCTATGTGCCCGCACATATGAAGAGAGATCTGCCTATAATGGCATGCAAAATTGTCACGTTTTAGCGGGCATTAAATCTAAGCTTCGCAACTATTAAAGATATCATAGGTTTCATTTCACTTTCACATATTCAATTCCTTGGATACTTTTTGTGCCTTATATAGTAACATCATCAAATAAAGTGATTCCTTGAGTTAATTTTCTGGGTCCATTTCGAATCAATGAGAAGAAGCAATCAACTAATTTTCTTTAATTAATATCTCCATGTTGAACTCGCTTTATACTTTTGTGCTCTCTCTCTCTCTCCCTCCCTCCCTCCCTCCCTCCCTCAAATCAACTTACTTAATTAGTAGTTGGAATGTGTCCGAGAAAGAAAAGACAATAAGCCCTCGCCTTTCGTTGACTTCGACCAAATGTTGGAAGTTTTACTAAGAAGCACTGTCGTTGAGAGAGGATAGTGCTTTGGCGTTGACTTATTCCATACGTTGCTTAATTAAAGGGTTTTGAACTTTTGCTGCCCATATGTTAGCATGTCGACTAAGACTTCACCCATCCTCCTAATGATCATTGGTTAATCACCGTTGTAAGATGGAAAGATTTGCGCGAGTTTACAACGTATCAGGACAAATTAGAATCCAAGAGAAGTGTCAAGTAATTCTTGGAAATTAAGAAAGTAAACAAGGCCCTTTACTTCGTTGGTGGCAAAAGGAGAAAAGGGGAAAGTTACAACAAAATAAAAAAAAGTTCCAAATTTATTGCATTTTATCATTTCGGCTTTAAACAATTTGTCAATTTAGTTTATCTAGATAATTTTGGCTTGAAATCGTTGACGTGGGCTCTAGTCACTCTACGCGACACAATCACTATTAGCATTGATGTGAACAATTTTTACCATTTTAATTTTTCTTGAATTTTTTATAATCTTTTCTTTTCTTTTATTTTTCCTTCGTCGGTCATTGGGCCTCCACGATAGTTGGCGACCAACCATAGATGAGTGCAAGTGAGGGCCAACCTCGGCCATCAAGTGAGGCTTGCCCTCGTAGGGGTGAGGTTGCCTGAGGCTAGTAGGGTCACCTTGCCTAAAACTGGTGTAGGTGACCATTATCGATCTCTGGTGAGGTCACTCAAGGCGAGCGAGGGGCAACCACTTTCAAGCCTTGCTTGAAGCTAGCAAGGTCAGTGTGGGCAAGCCTCTCCTGTGGTTGATTGCTAGCCATTGTAGAGACCCAATGACTAGCAAAGGAAAAAAAAAAAAAACTACAAAAATAAATAAATATTCCAAAAATTGACCACGTTAACATTGGCCTAGCATCTACTATGTCAAATAGGACGGTGAGCATTCATGTCGATGATTTTTCAGCAAAAATTAGCTGGATGAGCTAAATTAACAAATTGTCAAAATGTTTATGTTTAAATTTGTCAAATGGAAAGGCTAATGACTGAATTGATATACTAATGACTGAATTGATATAAATATAATAGATTTATAATATTTTTTGTAATTATCTTGGAAAAGACAATGAGGATAATAAACTATGCCCTACGTGTATAAAATGGTGATGGGATGCATATGGCTTTGATAATGTTGCAATTGTCGAGTTCCTCACATCGATCAAATCAATTTTCCGCACTTAGAGAACTTAAATCGAGTAATTATAAAAGAGGTCGACGTACACTTAAAATCCGATCAATCATTAGGTATTCACAACAGTTGGGTGGGGATCGGAAAGGCAACGAGCTTTCCAAATGGTTTCGAGCCTCAAGGCCTTTGACATTCAACCGGCAATAAGAATTACCCTTCAAGAATTAAGAAGGGGGCATGAAATTTCTTTCACATAAATCACTAGCTAGGACGGTGAATTATCTACTATTCTCTTAAAAAATATTATTAAAATTCATGTTTTCTTGAGAATAAAGAAGAAGAAGAAGAAGAAGAAGAAACTACCTAACTTCTGACCAATGTTTAATTCCATTCTAAAATATCGACCGCGAATCTCATCAATTTTTAACTTGTCGAGGTGCCATAACACTCAGCATTAAACGCCTCGAGGAAGATGTCACGTGCCATGCATTCCGCGCACACGTGGCCGTGCCCGTGCCCGTGCCCGTCTCGACTCTCAAGTGGGTCCCCCAGGCAGAATCGCCGAGATCTCCTCAATGTCGCCAGCGGCGGTTCCGGAGGAGCGCCTCTCTCCCATGGGCTTTTCACTTTTTTTTTTTTCATTTTTCTTTTTTGCGACTTCATTTTCTATTTTTTTATTTTTTATTTTTGTAACGAAATAGAATCATCCGTAGGTCAAAACTCTACGCCCCAGAAGCAAAAGTCAACCCGTTTTCGTCCCCAAAGAAGAACCAAATTTTCAATTTCTAAATTGCCCAAAGCGCACCGCGTCGGCCCTCATTGACTTGGGCCAGATGGCAGAATTTGACTCGCTGCAGATCTCGTGGAACCCAGCAAGCCAGACCTAACAAGCAAAGAAGAAGATGAAGAAGTAGAATTGAATACAATGGATCGGTGTAGCACCACGGGCTTGATTAGCGCATTTCAAGAGCTGTAGTACAGTTCTTGATCAAAGAATACATCGCTTCGTGCAAAAATGAAGAACATTTGTCATGCGATGACCAAATTTTAAAATATGCAAAATGTATCATGTGGCTACGCAGTTTTTGACTTAAAATTTGGTGCTATTTTCGGATACTACACATCATGTGATTGAATTATAGTCTCTCCCTATTCAAAGTAACATCGAGGGCTACGTCGTCCATCCCGTGGCTCAAATCTTACTTGGGTACACTTGTACAAGACGGCTTGAATGTGGGCACTCTTAAAAAGCATCTAACTCAAAAAGTTTCGAATAACCCATTTTACAGAAAAAAAAAAAGAAAGAAAGAAAGAAAGAAAGAAAGCAGGCCATTCTCTAGCTAGAACAAATTAACGGTAACGTAATTTCTAGTTCAAAATTCTCGAGCCCAATTCCTTGTATTTCTCCTTCTACATTTCTTTTTTTGTAACAGTCTCCTTTCGCCATTTTAAATATTTTTAAGGTAGAAGTACTGTTTTCTTAGTTTATTTCAACGAGCGCGCCAAACGCTGGATTCCACTATCATTTGTCCATCCATGTTCATGTTCAAAACTTACACCTAGTCGTAAAAGACTCGCTAGGTATGGTCTTGGATTATTATTGAACGTGGAGTTTTAAGTAGAAAAAGCCGAACCACCGTGACTAAGTATCGCAAGCAATCCAAAAGCTGTCCGTTTCGATGTGGACTCCTCTTTGACTTTTGAACGATGATACAACGAACACGAGCCCACGAAGAGAAAGGATGATTGCATGGGAATTTCCTCATCGATGATGGCAGCAGGAGGTATCTTATCCGTGATGCAAAACGGGAGATTCGGTCCAAAAGCTTCTCTTGCGATATAGATGGTCGCCGCGAATGTGATGGCCCGGGAGCCTGGATCCGTCTAGCTAGGAACCCGTCTCGCCAAACTTCTGTCGGAGACGGGATTGAATGCGAATTCGAGCTACGGCATACAGTTTAAGGGAAACCATGAGATTTCTGTAGGTGATTAAAGGGACCCTCTTGCCATCTACGATTGTCCCTCCTGTAGGAACGAACTCATTTGGTAATTTCTGATTCGTTAGGCGCCGGACATCCTCTTTTTCCCTTTGCACCCAAAAGAACATCCAGAAGAATTTTCTAACATTAAGACTAGACAATGTCAATGCAGATAAAAGAAGTCTAAAGGGAGAAGATCAGCATGTGGCCCCATTTACTCCGCACAGGACAACCTCCTTATTTTGAAATGCATTTGTATCCGAATTCTGGAGTCTCTCTGGAAATGGGCTGGATCTCATGTCTAGAAAACCCACAAGTGGAGTGATGCCTAATTATGCTCTGTCGAGGCATTTTCACATGGTTTTTCTATGACTTCGATTCTTATGTGCGTCGGAGTCTCTCGAGTTGATAACCTAGGATGTGCCGTACGGTGAACCACTTGTTTCGAGACAATTATTAAAAAAAGGGGTCATATATAATCAAAGCGTTTTCTTTGTCCTTGGTTCTTAGGGTTTGCCAAGCCTATGAAATTAACGGATCCGCCTTAATTGAGAAAATAAATCAAAGTACGAAATTATTGTTTTTATATAGACCAGGACGGTGCATCTAAAGTTCAAACGAATCCTTCTAATTCCAGGTCAACCCGTTCGATAGTAAAATGAATTTTTTTACGTGAGATCGGGAATGTCCGATGTCGGTTGGTAACAAGTAATTCTCTAAAGATGACACACAATTGATTTTACGTTTTGTTCCGATTTATCTTGGGATGACAACTTTTTTTTCCAGCATCAGATTTTTTGGCCACGTGTGTGCCATTTGTCATGCAAATTCAGTGGGCCAGTTCGAGCTATAAATTGAAAATACCGCAGCTACAACATCAAAGAAATCGTACACCAACTTGATGTTATGAAGATTCTAAGTTAACAAATAGCACTTTACTTAAAGATGATGGCTTAAATTTGACTTGCGAAGGTTTACACGGGGAAGGTGCCGAGCCTATGAAAAATTGTGAATAATTTTGCTATAAGTACCAGCACGGACATTATGTTTTTCTACCATTTCCTAATGCAGATTGTTAAGACATGTTGACAATTAAATTTTGCTGACCCCATATATTACATTAAAAATTAGGGATTGGCCTCAACCCCTACCCCCGAACAAGAATATTATTAATAACATTTGCATATTAGGAGCATTCTATTAGTAATAAAGCCCACAAAAACTGCATTTAAATTAGACTGGCGTTAAATGAGTTTGAGTAGGGGAGGCTATGTGCTTTTAATTAAACTAAGCCCACAGGATCATATAATTTGATCAAGCCCATTGAGTACCCCATATGACCAAAAATTGCATGTGGTTAGCACACGGGTATGCCGAAGTAGGAGAGATTGCATTATCTAATTCAATTTTGGAGGAAATGAAGATATCATCTTTGGCGATTTTAATTATATGGAGATAATTAGAAGGTGACATCTTAATTTCCTAAGGTGAGGGAGTCAATATATTTCTTTTGTCTAAAGTAGGAAAATGATGCATTGATTTGTTCCTTGAGAAAACCCTAATCCTAAGTCTAGAAAAGCCTGAGGTTGGACATTAGAGGAGGTTGGCATACAATAGAGAAAGGTCCACGACATTAGAGACAGCATGTAAGAAAGAAAAGTTCAAAGTCAATGGCGCCTGATACTGACAACGTTGTTGTATCTTCATCGTGCCAGGCCTTCACCGTCGCCAACCCTAGCCGATCGCAGTTGTGATCCTCCATGCTGCCAATCGTAATTGGAGTCAAAGTTCCTATCAAAGTAGTTTCCAAAACTATAATCGATTGAATATTAATTTCCTAGTTTGAAATGATTTGATTCTAACTCGATTTGACATGATTTACTTAGATGTTATCAAATAAACAATTTCCTTGTTTGAATCATTATGTATAGGGTTAAACTACAAAAATCTCTAAACCGGTATACCTGTGATAAATTTATCCTAAAAGTAATTTTTTGACAACAAAAATCCCCAAACTAATACACCTATAACAAATTTACCTTTCGTTAATTTCCGTTAAATTTTACTATCAAATTGATAAGTTTGATAACACGTGATGGTTGATAAGTGTATTAATTTAGGATTTTACCTTCCTTTTGTCATAGATGCATCAATTTGTGGTTTTTTTTGTAATATTAATTCAATTTAACGAAAATTAGTAGATGGTAAATTTTTTACAAATATACCAGCTTGGGGTTAATTACTTTAGGGTATATTCGTCATAGGTGTAATCAGTATGAATATTTAATTTTGTAGTTTGAATTATTTGATTCTAACTCAATTTGACATGATTTACTTAGGTGTTATCAAATAAGCAGTTTCCTTATTTGAGTCATTATATATAGTGTTAATACTATGAAAAACTCCAAACTAATACACCCATGACAAAATTATCCACCGTTAGTTTTCGTTAAATTTGATTAATATCATGTAAAACTACAAATTGATGGTCACACATATTAATCCAATTTAATGGAAAATAATATAGAGTAAATTTATTGCAAATGTACCAATTTAGGGTTTCTTATGGTAAAAAATTTAGTTTGGGGATAAATTTATCACATATGTACTAGTTTGGGGTTTTTCGTGATATTTATATAATTGGGATAGGGTCCTTTGGACTAAAGATTGAACCCTCAATTAAGTTTGTTTCTTTATTTAAAAATAATAATATTAATATAATCTATTATGTGGGGTGTTAGATTTTATACATCATTAGATTGGGCATGTGCATATTATAAAATTAATATATAAAAGATTGCATCGCATTTAGTTTAGATTACATTCATGCATGTTTCCTAACTTAGAAATTTATATTTTATTAATTTAGGAAAAACGTAAGCTTCATTTAGTTCATAATTAGGATTTAATAAACATTATTTCCTTATCGGTCAAAGTCAATTTAAGGTGTTTCCCATTTCAAATCATAAAAAGAAAATACCAAATATAATTAGATTGAATTGTTAGGTCATGTTAGTGTCCTAGAGTTTAGTCTCTTGTTTCTATAAAAAAAAAAAAGGAAAATACAAAAATCTCCCAGAGTTTAAATAATAGGGTTAATTTATGATTAATCCTAATTTATTATTATATTTAGGGAAAATCTCAAATAAGGACCCAAAGTGCCATCATTTTCTCAAAATAGAACCTGAAGAGAAGTTTGTCTCAAAGAATGACCCAAAGTGGTCATTTAGTCTCAAAGGAAGACCTCACTCGCCGCCGGTGAATAGATGCATTTCCGATGCATATTTCGATGGCCTGATTAGGGTAATTTCGTCAAATTTTTTTTTTTCCATTTTTGGTTGCCCTATTTATCGTCTTATTTGTCCCATGTTTACTTCTTCTTGCCCAGATCAAGCACATTGGACTTGGGGAAAGGCTAGTGAGCATCGACCATTGGTAAGGACCGACGAGGGCTCGATGGCCATCATTGGCAGCGAGCAAGGGCTCAACGCCCATCGTTGGTGTTGGGCGAGGCCCATCGAGCCTTCGCTGGCCGTAGGGGAGGGGGGCCATCCAAATCGAGGCCCTACAATGAGGTCCTCGAGGGCAAAAGGGGTAGCCGGAGAAGTCGTTGATTTGGGAGCGATGGTGGGAGGAAGTGATGAAGAAGGTGACGTGGGCGTCCCAGTCGTAGTCCTGGCAGAAGACAAGGTTGTCGGTGGAGTGGTGGGGGAGGTCGCCCCTCGCGGCCATCAGCGAGGTTGCACCTCGCCGGCCCTAGGTGAGGGCTCGCCCACCTCACCGGCCACTGATAAGGGCCAACAAGAGCTTGCGAGCCCTCGCACGCAGCCAGCGAGGGCTCGATAGCATTCTTTGGCCGCGGCCGAGGCCACCCTCGCCAAATCTGGCGAGGGTCGGCCTGCAAGCCCTCACCCATAGCCAGCGAGGGCTCGACAGCCCTCGTCGGCCGTGGTCGAGGCCACCCTCGCCAAATCTGGCGAGGGTCGGCCTACAAGCCCTCGCTTGTGGCCGACAAGGGCTTGGCGGCCCTAGCCCACTGCTGGCGATGGGCGTTTAGCCCTCGTCGGCCCTCACCAACTCGCCTTCCCAAGTATGATGTTCTTGAGAAGAAGACGAACAAGGGACGAAGAAGAAGATGAACAGTGCAACCATTGACCCAAAAACAAAAATAAAGATCAAGACAACCAGGAAAAAAAGAAAAGAATTGGACAAAAATACCCATGATTAGGCCACCGGAATATGCATCGAAGATGCATCTGTTCACCGACCGGTGAATGAGGTCTTTCTTTGAGACTAAATGATTACTTTGGGTCCTTATTTGAAATATACTCCACTTCAGGTCTTATTTTGAAAAAATGAAGGCACTTTTGGTCCTTATTTGAGATTTTCCTTTATATTTAAGTTATTAATGGAGCTTGCATTTCATTTAAAATTATATATAGTCCATTAATGCATGGTAGATCACACTCACATAGTCATAGTATTTAGAGAAAATTTCAAATAAGAGTATAAAGTGTTCTCATTTTCTCAAATAAGGACTTAAAGTAGATTTTTTTTTTTTTAGGAAAAAGACCACAAAAAACCTCAAACTTTGTTCAAAGTGACAAATTTACCCCAAACCTTTTTTCGCGACATAAAAAACCCCGAATTTGTATCCATAAGACACATTTACCTTAAACTATAGGGCATTTTGGTCTTTTATTCCTTTTCTTCTTCTTCTTCTCTCTTCCCTTTGCCGGCCATGGTAAAGTCGGCAGAGGGAAGCCGAAGTCAAGCATGGGTCGCCCTCGCCTGGGCTGGCTAGGGCCGCCCTCGCCGGCGTTAGGCGAGGCGGCCCTCGACCGGGTTGGGGGATGCTGGCGAGGGCAGCCCTCGCTGGACTCCAGCTTCCTCCGCCATGGCTTGCGGAGGGAGGAGAGAAGAATAAGAAAAAAGGAAAAACATAAAAAAAAAAAATAATAATAAATAAGACGAAAATGCCCTTGGTGGGGTAAATGTGTTGTGGTTTGCAAATTTGGAGTTTTTTATGTTACAAAAAAAATTATGGTAAATTTGTCACTTTGAGCAAAATTTGAGGTTTTTTTGTGGTATTTTCCCTTTTTTTAAATAAGGGCTCAAAGTTTTCTCATTTTTTCAAATAAGGATTTGAAGTACACCTTATTTCAAATAAAGGTTTGAAGAGACTATCTTCGTCTCAAAGAAAGGTCTTAACTCACTGGCTAGTGAAGAGTAATTTCCTCTTTCATTTTTTTTTTTTTTTTTTTTCTTTTTATTTTTCCATAAAAATAAACTAAAAAAAAAATAAAACATAAAAGAAGAAGAAACCCACAAAAGGGAGGGCTCCCTCCCACTTGTGGTTGTCGGCATCCGAGTGGGGGTCGACGACCCTTGCCGACCATTGCCGCGGCCCCATTGTCGAGTGGTCTCTCGTGTTTTTTTTATTTATAATAAATTATATATATTTTAATTTTTAATCTAATTAATAAAAATTAAAATTAAAATATGTTTGGACAAAAATACCTCTAATTGATCGGAATATTTTCCTGGTCAACAAGATTAGGTCCTTATTTGAAATAACTATAACAACTTTGTGCCTTTATTTGAGATAATGATAATATTTTATGCTCTTATTTGAAACAAGTTTCATTTCATGCTTTTATTTGAGAAAGTGAGGTACTTAGGCCTTTATTTGGAATTTTCCCTCATATTTAATTTAAGGGATGCCCATTTTTTAAACAAGAAAAACCCTAAGAAAGAATTAATAGGCATTGCATTTAGAAATCATGTTTAAGGCGTGCATATATTGTTTGGTTTTTAGTTACTAATGTGTAGAACACTTGATGAATTTGACATAATGGAGTTTTGCTTAGCATAACGCATTGATGTTCTTACCATTTTTCTAACAATTTATTTATTGCATTAATTATTGAGTGTTAAATTAATGTCTATGCACACAAATGATCACTATTGCATGTTAGTAGATTAGGATTAAAATTGACTATGACTACTTGTAAAATATTTTTGTAATAAATAGAAAAGATACAAAAATGTGTTAGATATATCTAGCGTAACCAAATCTCATATCCATGAAATATCTAATTTACAAAAGTTCTCCCGCATTTTAATTGGGTTTCTAGTCAACCCATAATAGATTAGTGGCGGTTCCTAGATAAATTTAAAATTGCATGTTTACTTAATTAAAACCCCAAAGTTATGATTGGTATGGGCATAAGAGATGCACTACAAGTTTAATTAATAATCCATTATCTTTCCTTTGATGGTTTGCCTTGGGAAGATGACAGCAAGAGAAGGTTCAATGAATAAAGGAAGTTAAATTTTGAACGTGGAGGAATCGGTAAATAAATCTTGCTCATCCCTAACCATCAACGATAATAATCTAAACTATTGAAACAATTGACAGTTGTCCCGCAAAATATTACATTCTTTCCCTATATCAACTTAGAGAAATTAGAAAATTTACCGCTAAATAAATGCATGGTCTAGATTACAGCCTATTGTCTTGAGGCCAACTTTTAATTTACAAGAGAAATAATGAGGTTACAAAATTCCACAATTCTCGAGTCATCCTATTGATTTCCTTACTTCACAAGGATTTTTTCTTTTTTATTACAAATTTCTTCCTTTTTCTTTCTCATTCATCTGGAGATTTCACACGCTGTAGAGTAGGCCAGTTGTTCCATCTCCCAACTTAGCTTCGGAGCCACCCTTTCATGGCGTGGATAATACTCCTGCAGAATTCATATCACAATCTTTCGACGGATTACCATTCTCTTTCTCACTGATTTAATTTTCCTTTTGCTGAATTAATATGAATCGAGCAAAATTTATTGGAAGTGAACTAAAAATGAAATAGCAAATACTGCTAAAATCTAAGTGTTAATTTTAATGGGATTTCTTAATTACCTCCATCCTCTTGATTAAGTCCTTGGCGCTAGGGGCAGTAACAATGATGTGCCGTGCATTGGGCCTAATGAAACCTTCCTCCACTGCTTTGTCGATGAATTGCAGTAAGGGGTTGTAGTACCCATCTACATTCAACATTCCCACCTGCAAAATTTATCTTTAGTATTATAGGAACGCAAGAAGATAAAATTCTCAAACCAAGATCAGCTTAGAAATCCAAAAGGAAGAATAAAAATTTACTGAAGTGAAGAGTCGAATTACCGGTTTGTCGTGGATGCCGAGTTGGGCCCAGGTTATCACCTCCAGAAGCTCTTCGAGTGTCCCATAACCCCCTTGTGAAAATTCATATACAATTTTATCGACGTCGCAAAAAATCAATTTGTTTTAGATTACTAATTGATGGAGATTTATATGCCATAAAAAATCTCCAGAGTAATATATATATTATTTATTTTTGCCCTTTTAGCTAGGTGAGTTTAGGGGTAACTAAGATGGATTGACCAAACTGAGAACCACTCGGACTAAATCGACCTAGCCAATTGGGTCCAATTCTTGAAGTAGCCGGTCTAGTTCCTAGTTTAGTGGAGGAACCGGACCAAACCAGACCACTTGGACTGATTATTCTTTTATTTCATTTTTCTTTTAAAAATGTCACACACAGGTCCTCACCCCTTTCAATCTTTCCTTTTCGCACCACAATGCTCACGCCTACTTTTCTCTTTTAGTCTTTCCCTTTTTCTAGGTCTCCTTCACCTCTTATAGAGTTCAAGGTATTCTCTCTTTTGAAGTAGACCGGTTCCACTGAACCGGCTGGGAACCGAACCGGACCAGTCAATCCAATTCCAAGGACATTCAATTCAGTCCCCGATTTTGGAAATTGGGAACCAGTCCCTCTGGTCCGGAACCGGTCCCTCTGGTCCGGGCCTCAATTCCGGAGTGGGACCGGATTGGATAGGAAACCGAGGTGAGATGAGTGAATTACTATTATTTCCCTCCAATTTTTCAAGGCCGAGGCTCAAAATTGAAGTCAAGGCCTGCGGGTCAGATTCAGACCAGAACACTTGGGTTCAACATGGGCCGAGTGCCGAAACTAAAGCCCGAATTGGTCAAGTCATTGGGACCGGATCTTGGTTCGAATGGAATGGAATTCATTACTGAACATGAACATCGTTCGAGGGGATCAAAGGGTGCACCAACCAGGTAAGGCGATGAAGGCGTCCGAACGTCGAGCCATCTCTGCCTTCCTCTCGTGCATGTCAGCGACCGCCTTCACTTCTCCCACCGTCTCTCCGGTTATCTGCCACACCACAAACAAATAGCTTTTCCACTATGCAGATCAAAGCCCCTCAATGCGTCGTGTGCGGAGCAAGTTTAGCATTCGCCCCCGATGCATGTAAGCCGAGATGGATTCGGCTTGCGTGCGCCGGGTACATGCAAGAATTTCGAGCCTCGAACTGAATACGAAACTCATGTGGGTGGGAGCCCAAGCCGGGACACTGACAAAAGCGATGAGGGGACTTGCTCACACGGGTGAAAGGCCGGTGTGAAGAAGATACAAGGGTGTGAGAGTACTTTACACGACGGAATCTAACCAGGGCATGTGAAAACTAGCAGAGACAGACAAATGCCGTGGACCAGTACAAGCGTACAAATTTCGGGATGAGTTTTCTGCCATTCCGACCAACCTAGACCACTCTAGGCTCCAGCAAGGAGAGAGAGAGAGAGAGGCTCTTTTGCTTCTTCCAGGCCCCCGTTTGGCCCCTAACTTGTGATTGGACTCGGCTTCCGTGTTCACCGGTAACGAGTTTGTCGGGATTCATACAGTGATTGGCTCTGTTATTACTCGAAAGTTGGCGACACTAAAGCGATGCATAAGGTACTTTCTCAAAGGTAAGCATACTAGAAATACGTACCTCTGGAGGCATGAGAGTTTTGGGAATGACGCTGCAAAACAAGCACGTAATTGATTACCGCTGAACTTAACCCTCTTGTCTTCATCATTTCGCTCTCTTTTTTAGCACTATTTCATCCGATGACCATGATGGAATCACTCACCCGATGACATGGCGGCCCCCGTTGTGGACGACTTGTGAGACAAGACCCATCAATCCGATGCTCCCTCCTCCATACACCAGATCAATATTCCTCGACACCTTCAATAGTGAAAAACAACTAGGCGTTACTCGTCGTTTTGATGGACCGAACTGCAATATCAATTTACTTTCTTGGGTAAAGGACTCGCCTCACCAAAACGAACGAAGAGAATTAGGGGTATATAGCTAAAGCGAAAAAGAAGAAGAAGAAGAAGAAGAACAAAGCAGACCAGTTCTTTGCCGAGCTCGATAGCAGCATCCTTGTAGCTGCTCTTCTTCCCTTGGCTGCTCCCACAGAAGACACATACGCTTTTGAACTTTGATGACTGCTTCGTCTCCATCTCTCTCTCTCTCTCTCTCTCTCTCTCTCTCTCTCTCTCCGTGCTGTTTATGAAAATATGCAAGGCCTTTCTTATTCCTGACACGAGAGGAGCTGAGTTTGTATATAAACCGAAGGGCGAAGGATTCCTCTATGGCTCTTCTCGTTTTATGGCAATGTAAATCAACACAACCCTAGCGCTAGCAGCTTCAATCATAGTCCCAAAGCCATGCATGTAGGGTCCACCTTTGTTTTATCTCTTGCGGGCTCCACTGCTCCAAGGAGAATTCCTTGACACAGATTCTAGGGCTGTCCTCTAATCAACTCTTGCCAGCCATGTCCGGACGTTGAAACAATGAAAGCACAGACTCCATTTATTTGATTTGAAGTTAGGAGGAACAAATATCCGCAGGATAGAATATGCATGTCTAGCATACCTATAGAAAATATTCAGTATATTCGTTCCATGTCGCATCAATTATGATCGAGAGAACAACATTTGATTTGATAACATAAGATAAATGTTGTATTCTTTTTTTTCTATTTTTGGAATAAGATATTTATGATGTGGTCAATCAAGTCATTAAGAAGGTATATAACATTTTCAAATATGTTAGTCGTACAAACGATGAATGAACAACTCCCGTTTATCTATATTCTTGCACCCTCAAAGCCTCAACCACCCACGCCATGGCCGGCGGAATCTTTGCATGCACAGGAGACTCCCCTCCGTACTTTATTTCTCACTCTCGGTTGGACCAAACCACACCGCCATCTCCTCATGTGCTCTCCGTTTCCTCACTTTCGTTTCAGGGTATAAAATACTCTTGACTGAGCAATGAGGTACACATATCTTCTAAGACTAATTAGATCAAGAGCAAAGTACTCATACTTCAATCGTTTCGCAAATCAAAAGTAGGATTGAGCGACTAGTTTGAAATACCACCCAACCCCGACATTCGAGTCTTAAACGATTCCAGCACAACACCTCCAATCAAGAGCTATTGAAACCATTTCGGAAAGAGCTTCAAAGACACCTTTTGACAAAGAAGGATTTCCAGATACTCGTTTCGTTCTAAAGGCGAGACCGCTTTTCTTTGGATAAGGAGGAGTAAGGCACTGCAGACTTATAATGCGGTCGCCCATCTTTGCTTATCCCCTTTTGACACCGGGATGACTCGATCCCCAATAGCCATGAAGTTGAGTTGGCGTAGAACGATGAGACTCTGCACTCCATAAATGTGGGCAGAGCATCTCTATTCACGCAAAGGTCTGCAGTGACCACCCGGAGATTTTTTTTTCAATTCTTCTTTCTCCAACTTTTATGGCGATAGCACATTGGTCTGAAAGGTTGGCTTTATGGGAACGTTCTTTAGTGGGGCAACAAGAACAGCTCGCCACTGCGTTCTTTGCTGCTTTCTTGACGTCAGTCGAAAGCGATTTGTCGAAGGTTGTCAAGTGGGAATTTCCCCCCCAACAAGAATTCAGCTCTTTCCCTGCTGCGAGAAGAGTAGTGGAGGAATCTCTCTGTTGCTTTGTTTGACTCTGGATGAATCTCCTTCCAACCATGTTCCCACTTGCATCGCTTCCGCAACATGTTCATCATCCCAAGCCCCCACTAGATTTTTCACTTTCCATCGTATGTCTCAGCGCAAAATCAAATTCCGTCGCGATCAATATCGATCAAGAAGATAAAGCATAGCCAAGAAAGCCATTCAATTTCAACCACGAGCACGAGATCGAGTGACTGCCGACTTTTGATTTGTCTATCGTGAACGTAGGCTTCTCTCCCGCTCAATCAAACCTCAATTATCAGGGCAAAAGAGTGCTTAATTTCAGGGGAAGCAAATGTGTACACGCAAATTGATATATTTAGTAAATTAGCTCGACCCCATGCATGTGAATCCATGTCATATGGGTCTAGGAATTAATGGTCGGATTCGAATTTTGGCTAGAATAATGCACGTAATTGAGACATTGCATGGAGCTTTTGGGGGACCACTTCTTCACCTCGAGAGTCGCTGTCTTGGGAATTAATTGGTTTAAACTTATGGACAGATCGTATCAAGCTGTTAATGGAGCAATTGAATGGTCAACATAATCACCAAAATGCTCCAAAAGTTAACCTCGACGAAGACTCTCGATTCAAGATTAGCATTTAATAATGCACAATAGGGAAGGGAATTATGAACCGCGACGACCTTTTTGATATTCCGTTCAACAAAGTGGAGGGAGCTTTACTTTTGAATGCGAGATGATGATGATTAAACTACATGCTTTCTTCTCAATAATCACTTGAGGGACTAACAAAAAACAGGCCATTAGTCAAAGAACACCAAGAAAGGGACCCGCCCATCTTCAATAACTAACCAAGTTACGTCCCCCACCTCAAAAGGAAGGGCCTACTTTTAAATTCCTAATGCTTTGCTCATATCCCATGTGATTGGATTGAATGTACTTTTCTTTCAAAAGCAATTTACTTCCTTTTTTTTTTTTCTAAATTTTTTCCTGGGTTCTCTCTTTCACACACACGCAAGCGCGCGCGTAGCACTTAGTCATGTGCTACTTGCAAATTTATTATGATTTAGTTCAGCTGTTGATTAAGTCAGGTTTTACTTGTAACTCGCCTTTACTACTTCAAGTTCATTTAGGCTTGAACTCTAGATTGATTATTGACTCACGAGGAGCGAAAAGTTTCATCATCGCACTGCTCATTCGTGTTCATAGTGGCTTGAATTTATCTTGATATGTGACTGATTTAAAATGATAAAACAATCTGAGTGAAAATAATTTTCTATGCATGTTAGTGATTTTCCTACGCCCCTCCTATCTAAAACGGAGCACATTAGTTATGTGACAACTTCGATCTTCCCAGAATTAGCATTTACATTTCCTACCATTGTCAACCATAAATAATAACTGCTGCAAATTTGGCCTCGGAAGCTCCTGCTTGTACTTTTAAAATTAAGGACAAGCTGTCTTCAATGTCTTAGCTACAATATGCATAGGCTACAATATGTCTGCCTTAACATGTAACTATCTCTTCTCCTATATCTTCCTCCCAATCAATGAAAGAATCACCATATGTCATCCCTTTCTGTTAACTTCTTGTACATACATCATTGATTCGTTCTCTGCTCAATCGTCATCGACAGAGAAGTCCGGCTCCGCCGGCTTCTGCAGTGATGCAATGGCACTTGAGTCTGAGCCAGGATGGCTATGCCCACCGCCTATCCTCACGCTTGCACCCATCCTAGTCGCGTATGAAGCCAGTCCTGAGCTGGTAGGGACCTTTTCGGCAGACTTAACATCCTGTGTGAGGCTCTCTTGAGCCTTAAGCTCGGCGACTTCTTTCCGCTTCTTGAACCGGCGCCATGCAGCTTGTATGAAGCAAGCGGCCCATGTCCGCCAATGATGCGAGTAGAACCTGAACTTGTGCCGCAGCTGCTTACTGTGCAGCCTCCGGAACTGTGATGCCACGAACTTCAAGTCTTCTGCGCTGAGGGCAAATGCCTCGACTTCGGACACAGATTTGGCTGTCCGGGTTGATGACGGGAGAATCACACTCGGGCGCGGGTCCAGGGCCCATGTGAGCAGTTCCTCTCCGCAGAAGTCGCCAGGTCCAATGCGGCATGAGTTGAAGAAACCAGTGCGTCCGCCATTGGTGGTGTAAGAGTCGAGATGGCCTCGGATGATGAAGAGCATCTCATTGACGGGGTCACCTTCACGCACCAGGAATGTGCCTTCAGTGCACAAAGCGGGTATCAGCCTCTCGCAGATCGCATCCAGCATTCTTTCGTCCATTTGATCAAATAACGGAACCTGTTTATTCAGCAAGAAACAAGCGAAATCATCAATTCAAACATGAGTATCAGCATTCCGCAGCCAAATCGATATCAGTTTCCCACAGATTAAGTTGACTAACATCAGAATAGCCATTTCTTGTTGTTGGGGCATCTCGAAGCTCGAGTGGTCATGTCAACTTAATTAGGAAACATAGGACAACGCATACAGATGACCAATGATGTTTCCTAGACGTGATAGTTTCAGACTTACACGTCGAACTAGATCGAGGCACAGATGACGCTTGATGTCTCTCCTGAGATCCACGGGAAGGCCTTTCAGAATAGTTTCCTCATCGACGCCTCTTGTGGCAATCCACCTGAACTGGTCATGTTTCCGAACGGATTCCTTCAACTCTGGAGGTAGTTGCCTGTGATGCATCCACTGTTCTGCATCTGTTCTCTTGATCCTCCACTCTTCCAGTCGGACCGTTGTAGATTGGAGATATGTCTGTTAGATGAGCACATTAGTTTCTAACATTACCTGTTTAGGTAAACCGAAGCATCACGCATCGCTTTCAATTCTTGTTTAGTCGCTAAAATTTTTTTTGGACTGAAAAACACATATAGGAAATGAAAGAAGAAAAATAGTGAGTCATCCATTCTTACTTGCATATTTCCAATCAGCAATGCAAAGAGAACCAGCCCTAGAGTCGCAATGACTATGGCGAAAACAATTTCTCCGACATATGTGCTCGTTGAGAGATTTTGTCCCAAGGAACTGCAAGTGCGATCAAAAGATCATCATCTGAACTAGACAGTAGTCGAATGAGAATGATATTCAGCTCAATAAATGTGGAGATGGAAAGAGAAAGAGACGCATCTCCGCAAATCTGTCTGTCGCTTCCAACCATAGTGTTTAAATTTCAGATATAATCAAGCATCTAGAGAAAGTTTCAGATGTATCCAGTAAGGCGAGAATGTTAGAGCATGTTCATTGATCATAGTCAAACACGAAACCTTGTACCTAAATAAAGAAGAAAATCGGTACGAACAACTGACTCCAGAAACAGAGTAATCTCCTGTTATCTTACCTCAGATTCCTCAATCCCCACCAAAGGCAGTAAAAGTACTTGTTGAAGAATGGAGACACAGTCACTTCTGATGTCACCGCATCGCCATAAATGCCAAACTCATAAAAACCACTCGAGGGATCGCATAATCCGGTGAGGTTGCTTGACTGGTACCAGGCAATCCTGTTGAAATCATTTGCCCTGCGGCAATCGAAGAAACTGTCCTTACAAGATGCCTTCTGATCATCGCATGCTTGTCTCCAGCATGCCTCCTGTCGTTCTATTGCTAACAGGTACCAACAAGCTCCTAAAACCTGTTTATAAGAGGAAAAGAGCACTAACAGAGTTAATATTAATCTTGATTGAAATGGGATACGTAAATGATGTCAGCGAGAGATCATGAATGATCAAATAAATACAAAACCGTCCATTTAGCTATCGATGGAATCACCTCTAGATTATATGGAAACACTGCTTAGAGATTCTCTGTTTTTCTGTACTTACATGGCTTGCCAACATGTAAAGCATAAGATTATATGCTGCTCCGGCCCATGCTGTCTCCGTGACGACGCCAGCAGCCTTGACAATTTGTGATGAAAGTGGGAATATAAGAAAGAGTCTCGGGATATATTGAAAAATTATGATAAAACGGAGGACGTTTTTGGTGTTAGTCATTGTTGAACCATCGAGATTAGGGATAACAAGCCATATCAGCACCTGAAACATTGATAAAAATGAAGGGAAAAAAAAACCGTAAGCGATTGTGCGCAAGCAAGTCTTCAGCATGCCAGACGATGACTTGTACTAGAAATTCCAGATTTTTACCTGAGGAAGTGGTAGGGCAGCAATAAGATCGATCCAGAAGTCCTTGCGAAAGTACTTCAAGGCGATCTTCGATGAGTCAATAACAAGTTCACCTCTCCCGAAGACTCGGGAAGATGGTGCAACATAAGCCGTACGAAACCGAATGAAAATCTGAATCATGTAAAACACATCGGCCACTGACCTTACTATAGTAAGGGCAACTTCAAGCGGTGTCCCTATATCTATGCATTGTTCCTTCCAAACTACAGGCAAATAAAAGAAGAGGGGGTCCACAAACAGAGAAACCAAACATGCCACCAAGAAAATCTTGTTCCACCGGTGAATGGTTTGCCCTCGAGGATCCAATATTTTTCGCTTCACTCTCTCATAATCCTCCGAAAACACTCTAAGCAGCACTTTAGCTTTCATGGACTTCCCTGTTTTCTCAGGCGTGGCTTTTGGTTCATATAGCTTATTCTCATTAATCTTGTAGTTCAGTTTAACGATTCCATCGCCTTTTGCCATAGGGAGCCTTGCTAGATGATGATCCTCTTGAAATCTGGTTGGTTTAGAGTGAATGTCAGATATTGAAGATTGAGCCTACTTAAGAAATGGCCATGTACTAAAATGGCAAATCAATTGATTATGGCATTCAGAATCCAAAAATAAGCAAGAATTTGGTATAGATTCAGGAACTAGGAAGAGACAAACCTGACAGATCTTGAATTATTATGTCCCATAGCGCTTGAGTACAGGTTGTCCCCTGGTGAAAGCCGCAATGGATCACGCAAATCAATCGCACAAGAAAGACTGATTTATGTACTGATCAACGAACCATCCTTTTCATTTCTACAAGTATCTATCGACTTGTGAAATCAGAAGAAAGTGGCTCGGGATGCCCTTGAAGCCACAAGAGTCAAAAGCCCTTGTATGGCTTTCTCTAGCCATGAATCATGTGAAGAAATAAAATAAAGATGCAGCAACTTGGAGGCTGAACCTTTTGAGGCTCAGAACGCCTTTCTGTGACAGAGTGAGTCAAAACGTGCGTCCTATATACCCTTTTAGAGTGTGAACTCCAACAAGTTGAGAACTTTTTGCTCTTTCTTGAACTTTGCAATGAGCAGAACCTTAAGCCTGAAATGAATCACGCGTTTACCATCACTCTAGCTGTCTCCCCACCCAAAAAAAAGCAAAAAAAAAGGAAACAGAGCAAATTGCACATAGACTGAAAACTAACCCAGATGCTTGGACAGCAACAACTTGCATAAGAAACTTCAGAAACCAATTTGCAGTGAGAAAAAGTTCGACAAGAAAAACACCGGGGCTATAAAAGAGGCAAGGCCAATCAATTCAAGACCCAGATTGACATCAAACTTCAAAATCCTCAGTCTGGTAGTCAAGCATGAGAGAGAGAGAGAGAGAGAGAGAGAGAGAGAGAGAGAGAGAGAGAGAGCTCACGAGTGTATTGCTTTTTTCAGAAGCTGACAGCCTGACACCGTGAAAGTCACGAACTTGCAGAGCCGAATTTCACTGAGAAGGCATAGATCAGCTCAGAAAGAATTCGGAACGACATTTTTCATCTCAACTCCGAGATTGGAGGAGCGAAGGAAGATGCCAAAAGTGGAAACTTTGGCAAAATGGGAAGCGAGCATCAGCTTTCATTGTTCACACACAGTACAAAGCCGACCCCTCCCTGTGATCCTCGCTTGTTGCACACACTTAATGAACCTTAGGTTGTGCGGCCCCTTAGACATTTCAGGACTTCAAGAAGATGGCAATGCACCTGATTCATCCGCATTTAAAAGCTGGCGCCTGTTTTTCTTTATTGCACAATCACTAGACAAATCTGAAAGAGGACAAAGAAACAGTGACAACAGGAGGAAAAAGAAATCGATGGGTCGTGGATTTGTTTCTTCTTTTGCAAAGATCAAAGTTGACTTAAGTTTGATACGGATACCTATGGAATCTTCACACGTTTTCTTCATCCTGGATTAGTGACAGAACTTGCTGCTTGCTCCGCTGGGTTACATCATCTCTCCCTTTGTTAATCATAGCACGTTTTAGCATTTAATTCGTAATTAAGATAGGCTACAAGAGAGAGGCTATGGAGACAAGGGGCGTTCAAATTTATCTTCAACTCCCATGATCAACCGCATTAGGCCTGCCTATCTTTCTTATAAGATAAGTTAATCGCGTAACAGTATCTCCAACAACTTTTTCTTGACCATCTAGATATGATGCGGGAGAAGATTGCATTATAGTAATATCTAGTGAACAAACATGTTGGAAAAAATGCACCAGAAATCGAAGTCCAAGCCGTTTGACATACGGTGTATTAAGTGGTGATGTACAAAGGACAAATCTTTGCTGTTTCCGCGTTGCATCCGCTCCAAGAAAAAGCGGGCCACCCCTTTGGTCCTTGATGTCCACTGTCATTCTAATGATTCGCCATTGATGTCCCCACATAATACTCAGAGAGAGAGAAAGGGAGAGAGAAGGGACCGGGAGGGAATCCCAATGCAGAAGAACTTGACTTTTCTTTCTGGATTTGTCGTTCGTACTGGGTAGATGTCCTTCACTTTCGTCCGGACAAATCTTGAATGAAGATTTCTAATTATCTCATCCTCTTGAGCTGACTCAAATTCATTGTGCATCGTATTTACTGAATAATGAAGCAATTAACAAGAGGGATAGATTAATTACTATCATTAAATCTGAAACCGAATAGGGTAGGATAAGTTCCTAGTTTATGGGATCGAGAACAGATCCACCAAATCCTAGAATCAATGATTTCTTTTTCCTTGTAAGTGTAAGTTTCTCAATATTAAAAGAAAAAAACTAATTTAAGTTTGTTTCAAAATAAAATAATAAAAAATTAAAAACATTGATCGATCTAATTTAGACGGTCCGACTTATGTGAAACTGGGAATTGGACCGGTCTCTCACAATCATCCAAAATTAGCCGATTTGAAATTAGCTGATTAGATTCGGTGCGATTTTGTTTTTGGATTGCACCGGGATGGCGACTCCTGATTAACATGGCACCCAGCTGGGAATGAGATCTGGGCACGGTGTGAAACTGTCGAAAGCATGGAAGTCTTGCCTGAATTGAATGAAGTGGATGACAGATGCGACCCTGATCGGTGGGATTGGTTATCCAACCTGGCCGCAAGTGGGTCCCCCTTACAAATTCAATGTTCCTCGTCCTTGTCCGATTGGCGGTGCGAAAGTCTTGGCAAATGCACGCAGAAAACTCTTCTTGGCCGGAGACTCGACTCCTCTTCATCAGTCCCTCAATTTACAGATTAGTGAAATAGTCGCCCGTTTGCAATCGCAGAGCGCCTGAAATTATGCAATTTTTTGGGGGACTGATACGTTATTTTGTATATTCACATCTTGGGAACGATGGAAAATTTCGATAAAAAGCGGACAAGCCGACGAGATCTCGGCCCTTTCGACCCGAAAAAAAAAAAAAAAAAAAAAAAGAAGAAGAAGAAGAAGAAGACAAGATCTCGGCCCGAACCAGCTCTTTCGTTGTACAGTCGAAGGCATCGAGCCCATGACATCCGAATGACCCCGCACATTCAATGATGTCCTCTCCTCGCTCACTCACCTCCCGCGTCTTCAATGATGCATTTTGTATTCATTTATAGTCCTCCCAATTTTCTCCATTTTCTTCTATTTAGTAGTGCTAAAAAAAAAATGCAATCATACATATGCGTCTCAAAATAATGGAGGAAGAAAATAATGGGAAAGTGGGAACTCGGAAATAAAGTTGAATTGTTTACACAACAGAAAAGATACGAATGAAATTGTTGGTGTGTGAGGGATGTATAGGTTAACACAGAAAAATTGAATATCATTCGGATAGCAATTATGTCCAATTTATTGTGACATACTAGGTGTGGTTTATATTGAATTGAATTGTAGCCACAAACTCTCATGTAGTTTTTGGTAAAGTTTGAATTTTTCCTTAATTAAGATGTTAATAAATTTGCTTTACATTTTGGTGTGGGGGGGGGGGAGACGTCTATGAATATGGGAGTCAAATTGCAGAGGAGGCCATGCATTTTGTATATTTGCACTAAGGAAGGGCCTACACTCTCATTAAGCGGCCAAGCCTGTACTTTGAGACACCAATAATATCAGACATGTGATATTGATTTAGATGTGACTTTAGACTTTGAAATAATCAGAGGAAATTGCTGGAAGCTTGTTCATGCTTGTAAGCATTTTGCAATGTGTAAATTCAATTCCTCCTTACTTTAGTTGTCCGAATATAGTGTTAAGGACGCAGAACGGGAAAAAAAAAAAGCATGATTTAACATGTAAATACTCAAAAAAAAATGTCTGACCAAAAAAAAAAAACTTAAAAATGTAATTGGCGATGAACCTTTTACAGAAACAAAGGTGGGTGTGAGACCCAAATTTAAGCAACCCGAAATTGTGATCATCCGTAATTTCCGTGTTTAGCCGCAAATAATAATAAAAATTTGGAATTCGGATTACAGAAATAGCGGATCTCATATGAATTTTGAAAAGATTAAATCAAATTTGACATTCCAGGGCTTTCTTTTAATATGTGTACTAATTACACAAAAGTACTTGCTCGACCTCTCGCCGGCGCCTACACGGAACGTAGTAATAGTAATAGATCAAATAAACAAAACAGAGACCGTCTTCTAATGGGGTTTATGTCTTCCGAGGTCGAGTTATGTCCTATTTTAAAATCAAATTGACGTTGGACCATTCAAGAAATTTTAAGGGCTCTACCATAGATGTAAACCTAATCCAATTCTAGCCTCATCAAAGAACTTTTAGGAGTCAATATCTGCTCACATATCAAAGTTCAATCAGCTTGCTCCTCATCACCAGTCTTGGATCAAAAAGGAGGGTGCAATTCTTACAGCATGATTGATCTGGGTGCAAATACCGCATTCGAATTACTCAACCATCTGAAGTTCTTCATGGTCTCGGCTGGACCAAGCTACAAAGTCGAGTAATTTCAGGGCGGATCTTCACTTATATTACAAAGTATCCAATTCAATCCCATTACGGCATATGGATTGTAACATCTCACAATTCTTGGCGCATTTGCAGACATATCCATATTTTTAGACGTTTTTTTCAATGTCTGGAAATTTCAAGAACGGCGACTGTTGCGCTCTTGTTGGTTTGCTCGACGAGCCACTGTCACATTAGTCGACTGGTATTAGGTCGTGTTCGAAGGCGCTAGATGAATTTAGAGTCGATCGGTTTTCAAATAGTGCTTTAAACTCACGCAAGCTTGAGATTCTTGTATTTTTCAGCATTAATTGGCATACATAGGGGAAAAAAGTACGGCCCAGATGGCAAGTTTATAGCTTAGCCGAAAGATCCGTTCCGACGCCAACCAGAGAATGAAACTGCCGATTGACACCTGATCTCTGGCAGTTATTTATGGCAATGAACGAAGGAAAAAGCCTATTTCTCTGCAAGATCACGAGTCTGCAAAATCCAGACCGGCCTCATATTTGAGATGTCTGATTTCATCAGTATTACTAACAGAAAAGTACATCAATTGGACAGGAAGACGCGACAGAAGAAGAGGCTCAGCATCCGAGCTATTACACCAACACAACGGAGTCAATTAGGGACACGCAATGTCTAAGCACTTTGCAAAGTGAAATCAGACCAACACACAATTCTGCACCCATTTCAACAGTACCAAAAAAAAAGAGAAAAAAATCGGGTTTTCGAAATACTCGTGGCAGGTTTTCTTCTGGAAATGCGAAAAGCCTCATGGCGGGGGAGGCCCGGGCTCGAAGAGCGGCGGGCAGCAGCTTCGGAACAGACCGCAGCAGCACAGAAACCACATGCTGCATAACAGGCCAACAAAGGAAGAAAAGAATCAACTATAATGAGCAATTATATTTGCGCTTTCATATACTGTGTCACGAATCGATCTTAGTTTCCATGCATTAGAACTTTTTCTCCATTGACAATGGACCTTTAACGTATACGTTTAGGTATTTGTTTTTATTTATATTTTTTGGATTTACATGTAGAGTTGAAAAGAGTGATGAAGAAAGAAAAATCTTACAGGCAATCCAAGCATCCTCCTCCAGCGGGCGGACCAGGTGGCGGGGCGGGCGCGAGAAGCGGTGCACTTGGCGGCGGAGGCTCCATGGCCGACCGGGAGGTGAGATTGGACACTTTCTCAAAGTAAGACAGGGAGCTGAGTGAATGAGACTCGTATCCTTTGAAACGAGGTTAAGCTCGCTTTTATCGTAGAGCTCCTCCTTGCCCCAGGTCAGAGGGCATTCATCTACCAGTCAAGCCATGGGACTAACTACCCAGATTTTGGACACGTTCATCAAACCGGTTATTCATCAAACCAGTTACTTATGAAGTAAGACAAGTTTCGGATGCATGTGGACGACAACTTCGTATACTCAGAAAAAAGGGATAATTAAAGAGGAGTCGCGAGGCGATGTGGATTGTTAATGCCTCTTCACTCCTTGATTGAATCTGTGCGAGGGGATCAGTGTCAGTATCCCGGCATTCTTTTCCTGTCCCGGTTTTTTCAAGCAACAAGCATCGTTTTCCGTTGCGTGTGCCCTGTAAGGCTTTGTTGGCTGGATCTGTTTGCGTTGGAAAATGTTTTGAGGATTGACCGGACTAATAGCTGAGTCGTGTTGACTTGCTACAGTTTCTTGCAGTTCAAACTATCTCTCTATCATTGAGTATAGATCAAGTTTTCGTCTTAGATGTCATGACATCTAATTGCTAGCCGAAGCTATGCATGTGCTGTACATGTTTACGGGTGTTGCAGCAATGGATTCAGAAAAATGGTTCGAGCAAGAAAAAAAGCTTCGGCAAAGAGAAAAACTTGTAAGAAAAAATCTGTTTCTTCTTTTTTAAAACCTAAATCATCCTACAACCCCTTGGGTGACGTAGCTCATTTTAGTAAATTCACAATGTTCCAGTGACAGTGAACTCTGAGGCATCTTTCACATCATATCTACCAAAAAAAGTGGCATAATTTCAGATTCCTATCGAGGTTCAGATTTCTGTTAAAAAGAAAACTAAGATATCTATTGTTTAACTTCTGTACAAGCAATTTGATGAAGCATGAAACAAACAAAGAAATAAGTTGGTACCCACCAACCTAATTCATCCTATGCTTTACGAGGGAAAGGGGAAAAACATAAAGAAAGAAGAGAAGCTTAATGTATCTCGAACCTATGTATACTCACAAACAAATAGGCCAAAAAGAAGCCCATACATTGCAATGCGGGGTTACAGAAATTATGTACTCACTGCTGCTCTCATCCCCATGAACTGACTCAATGTGTCTTCTCAAGGGGACTTGTAGTTGCCAAGCAGAAGGATTCGAACCGAGGTTCAACTAAGTCCACTGAATCATCCTCATGGGAACGCCAGCTCCTCGCTTTAGAGGAAAGCAGAATCAATCTCTCTACGTGATTGGAGGAAATATCGTTTTCATTGTTTGCAGCCCAAGGATCTTGGCCAACATCAACTGGTGGAGAACATGGGCTGGACAACCCGTTTGGCACAAAATTTTTCAACCCTTCTGTGTCTCTAGGACTATATACCAGTTCGCCAGGTATTTCTGTAATCGAATCAGATTTCATACTGGCGGAAGACCACTGCACATCAGAGAAGCACCAAAAATTCAATCAGAGTGACAGGCAAATGCAAGAATGCAATGATACAAAAAAATGGGGTTCAACAATCATCAAGCGCCAAAGTAATGAGACACGACTTTTTTGTGACAAATGGACCTTAAAACAGCCAAATGTATTATCGGGATTAACCAAAGAGAAAATCCTGACGGTTGTATGTATGTTTCCCATATGCAAGATCCATTCAATTTTGACAGGGGTCATTACCTGAGAAAGGCTGGCCTGTATGTTTCTCATTCTAGATTTATCGGGTGCGATTGTTGAAAGAATTTGAACCACCTCACTCATGGTTGGCCGAGAATCAGGATCCAATAACAGGCATTCCTTCGCAAGGTAAGCCATTATATACATCTCTTCTTCAAGGAAGTTTCCTTTCAGCCTGGGATCAGGCAACTCCGAAATCACTCGGCTACTGTCTTGTAAACGTGGTGTAGCCTGCAACATTATAGAGAGAAATCTAGTTAATCTGTTAATGTAATAATACTCATCAGAATTGATGATGAAATTGACAACATGACTATGATTTCCCATTGAAGTTGTAAAAAAGCATTAGTCAGTTGTTGGAACCCAGCTATAAACGATAGAAGTATAAACATTAAGGAACCATGTTATGATGACTTCAACTAATGAAATACGACGAAGATGGAATTTTGAGAAGTAAAACCAGTACAGTAGATCCTATTGCAAAAAAAAAAATCAACTTAGAACTCTGCTTTTCACTGCATAAGATGTAGGATAATAGTAAATCTACCCATATGACAAGGCTCTCTTCTCCTTTGCCGGTTGATTTATGGATTGGCTGCCGACCAGTGATGAGCTCAAGAAGAACCACCCCGAAACTGAAAACATCAGATTTTAGAGAGGCTCTCCCAACAATTGCGTACTCAGGAGCAAAATAGCCAAAAGTCCCCTGCATCCTTGCTGGAGAATTGGAACCGCTGGGTAGGTCATCAGCTTTTAAGCATTTCGCCATACCAAGATCAGTTATCTGCATAAAATTTAATTGTTATCATACTGTAAGAAGGGGCACAGCACTATATTAACTAGCAACCTCTCAGTTACAAGAAGAAGCTAAATAGCGATACCTCTATAATCATCAGATGCAATTCTAAGGTTAATGCACACTATACTTGATAAAATAAACCCCCCCCCCCCAAAAAAAAAAAAAAAAAGAAAAGAAAGAAAAAGAAACCAGACAAACATCGGCGTTACAATTATGCAAGAAGATATTCTCACCTTTGCCCTCCAATTATCATCTAAAAGAATGTTTGTGGATTTGACATCTCTATGCAATATTCTTGGAGCAGCAGCCTCATGGAGATACTCCAAACCCCTTGCAGCTCCAGTTGCAATTCCAACACGGGTATCCCAGCTCATATTCTCTCCTATTGTGCCATCTAGACAGTCTCTTAGATTACCGTTGGCCATAAATTCAAACACCAGCAGCCTTTCAACGTGTTTCCCATGAAATTCTGAGCAGTACCCGAGCAAAGGCACCACATGGCAGTGATGAAGTCTTGATAGGAGGTCCACCTGAGCAAAAAGATCCATTATGAATGCCGAAGGACATATAATTTCACATAAAAGAAATTTTTGTGCATTGATGAGGTACCTCGGTTGAAAACTTTAAGTCTGCATCTGGACCTTCCTCATGATTAAGTCTCTTAATAGCGACAATTCTACCATCTTTAAGCTGTCCACGATACACGTAGCTGCTTCCTCCAAGTCCAATGAGATTAGAACTGGAAAAGTAGTTGGTTGCATGTTCCAGTTCAGAGTATGCAAACTGAAGTAAGATACCATGTACAGTTCCAGATTTGTGTTTAACAAAGAATGCAGCCTTGTAGAAGCACCCTGAAAGTGGAGATACAAATACTGATGAGACCAAGCAAAACCAGAGTATTTCATGTAATCAGCACAAATAAAGAAGCTCTAGTCGACAAAATTTAGCAGGCTCCTACTCTTTGAATCAAATTAAAGTCCATAGCAAACTCTTTTCTTCTATAAGGAAAAAGGTATTGCCAACCTACTTACCTATGAAAGAATTGACATGGGAAGATACATTAACTTTAGCTTCTCGAGTTGATGAGATCTTATGTTTAATTAAATCAGAGGCACTATTGCAACTTGTTTCTATGTCTGATGCGAACACAGGAGACTGGATTGGGCGCTTCTCCTTTCGGTAAAGGTAGAATATGATCGAGGCAAAGAATGCGATAGTTGTGAAAAGGACACAGATTAGTAGCACAATTATGACAGCTCTGCTTGAATTGTGCTTATCTGATGCTTGCGCCTCATTAAGAGAACCTGGTAAGAACAAAATGTCAGTCAGAATGTTTGCTCTGTATTTAGTGCATAATCCAGAGAAGCAGTTTATTCAGGACACCAAAACCATCTCAATCCAGGGAAACATATCAAGGTATTGAAGAAAAATTTTAAGAGCAAGGGACCCAGTATGGAAATGATAAAATGGAAAATCTAAAGAAACCTTATAGGAGGTTTAAATGTCATTGAAAAGGTTAGGTATCTACAGTCATAGATCTGGCAAAAATAGAAGCTAACCTCATTGTCTAGGGGGAAATATGAAGAGCAATTTCAGCAATAGTGCCCAATTAATATTTAGAAATTTGTATTGACTGTTGATATAAACAACTAGACAGAATTCTGCAACTAAGGGCCTGTTCAGAGAGGCCGTGGCTTTTTATCTTATGGCTGTAGCTGCAACTTTTATTATAATTACATGTTTGGGGTTTGGGAGACCTGACTTTAATTAAGCAATTGATTAATGTTATATAAGGGATTGCTGTCTAACTCAAATCCTACTATTTTTGTACAAAGGCCATCAACAGAAACCAAGGTTTAGGGCTTGTTTAAGCTTTAGGGCTTCTTCTGTTGAACACACGGTGTGGCAAGAGAAGCTAATTTTACGTTATTCTTCCTTTTTTCTTTTTTCTTTTTTGTTTGGGTTGGGGGGGAGCAATGCCCTCCTAAACAAACACTATTTCATTAATTCAGAAGGATTGTGCAAAAGGAAAAGGACAGTTGTGTTACCAGCAGTGCATTTGCAGGCTGTGAAGCAATTGGCGTCATTGTTCCCAGATGCTATTTTGGGAAAAATGTCAATGCATCTGCACGTCCACATATTTTTGCTCTTTTCTCCATCTGTTGCATGAGAAGTCAACAGAGCCAGCAATTAGATAAGAGACACCAGTCTAGTATTTAGGTACTCTGGACTCATACTTGCAAGCTTCAGGTTGAAAAACGAAGAGGTAAAATGAGAGAGAGAGAGAGAGAGCAGATACTGTATATCTGTCACCCTATGCATAGAGCAGTAGCACTGTTGCAAAAACATCAACATTAGAATTCTTATAGATCAGACAATTACTAGCATTTGATGAAGAAATCTTCCGCAATGTAAACATGCTCCTGAAATAGAAGTATCTGTCAATGGGTAATGCTAACGTGTGATGTTGAAATTGTCTCATCAATGGTTACTCACAGATGAATCTCATGAACCTCCCGTAGGATTGAACGCATTGTGTAGATTAAGGTTACCAAAGAGTAGAACATTTTATTCCATTTCATTTATACAGAATCGCACATCCAAAATAGATGAGAACGAATACCCCCCAGAGCTAACAGTAAGCTGCCAAAAGTTTCTACCAGAATAAAATTAAACAAAGAAGAAACCAGTTCTTTGATAAAAGTAATTGGGTGACACGAAAGGACTAGGTAAAACATTCTGAAGAATGCATTCAACGTCAAGATAAGTTTAAGCTTCTAGATCAATTTTTTTCCTGAAAGTAAAACATACCTGAGTGCAATTACAGGATGTGGAGCAGTTTGATGAGAGAAAAGAGTTTTGGTTCCCTTGGTCCAATAAGCATGAACATGTCCATTTGATTGACCCAAATGCATTAGAAGATTCATCTGCCACAGAAAAACAAATTCTAAAATGAGATTATGTAGCCAGTTTTTTTTTTTTTTTGCATGATTTAGTGGCATTTAATTAGCCACAGAAAAATCATAGACAGCACAAGCAATATGGAGAGAACAAGGAGTTGCCACAAACTGTTTGTTTTTACAATTAATCAGAGGCATACTAGTTCTTTTCTAAAATTTGGCTAGGAAATGAACATCATTCATTCATTAACTTTGCAGCAATCACTATGTACATCAATTCTAACACCATCAAAACCACAGCTAGAAGAATAATGTAAGCTTTTCAAACAACCTGAGGTAAATTCTAAGCAAAGTCGCTAATGGAGGCAAATTAGTTGCCATGTACTTCAATTGGAAAAAAATATAAGTAGGCCTATCTTGTGCAAGGGTTGTTAAAGGAAAAGAGCATGCATAATGAAGGACCCAAGGATGTCCACATTTTAGATCAAGACTAGAGTCAACAAACAATGATCGAACAGATTCATACTAACCACAAAAAATATGATGAATTGAGAGGAAGCCGGCGAGACAAATAACTGCAACTTCCACGTGAAGCCTCATTTATATCAACCTAAAGAGTGAAGTGAAAGATCAGAAAATCAATGAGGACTCCCCAGACATCATAGCTGAAACTTTGAGTTGTTCAATAGGTAAATAAACAAAGAAGAGATTCTCCTTGAATATTTTGGTTAAGTCAGTTTCATTTAAAATCAAACTTGGTTTCTTAAAAACCATCGCCCCTCCACATATACAACCGGGTAAATGCTCTACACAGGTTCTCCTTATTAAGTACAAGGCTGAAGCAACAAACCTGATAGCAACAGTGTTTCACACCTTCCAATGAGTAGATATATCCTCCATCAGCCATAAGATGTTCCTTTTTCAGAGTTCATCACAGATTGTCAATCTGTCCAAAGAAGATAACAAGCAGGGCTAAGAATAACCTTCAAAAGCACTTCATCTGTGTGTAAGGACACAATTCTAAGTGATAATGAACTTCAAATTGAAAGTCTCCATCCCACTGTAACAAGCAAAAGAAACCAAGTGAAAGTCCATGAGAATTTCAAAGATAACATCCTCCTAAATGCCATGTAAATCTGAAGGGAGCTGGAGCCCAGCTCTAAATGATAGAGATAGGAGAAGTAATCCAACATCTTCTCTTGAGACAAGTTGTGTGGAAGGAAATCTAAGATAAGTAACTGTCCAGGGGTTTCCATAGTCAATGACTTGAAGTTGCAGAGAGCACAAGAATGCAAATCCATGTTTGGCCAACCAACATTTTGGAATGCTCATTCATCTTCAATGTACAGTGGAAAACAGGTGATCAACATGCACTATATTCAACGTGGATACAACATAGTGGTGTGTTGCCGTTGAATGGTGGAGAAAACAGGCAGTGTGAATTATCTGGTGTAGCTGATGGAACCAGAAACATCCAACCAATGATGGTACGCCACTGTATGCCTTAAATGCAGGTGCAGTCATGCCCGCATATGCAATACTGTCACTAAAAGTATTGTGGAGCTACGGTACATCATGGTCAGCCAAGAACAAGGTCTCTTGAGGCTCGTCGAGACACATCTCTCCAAACTAAAAACAACGGCATTTATTAAGGGAAAGAACCCCACCTGCAGAATGAGTTCTACACTGCGCCGGCTGTTTAGGTGACAAGTACAGGTGAGGTAAGAATGAGATGGTGGGAATAAAAGACATGTCTCAGAAGCAGAAAATTAAAGCGACGGTTCATTGTGCCACTATTTAAGCAAACAAATTGGCCGCACTCGATATTCGACTAAAGCATTTGGATTGAAGCCATGAAGACCAACTTACTCTCTGGCCTCGAAACTTCTGAGGATGTTCCATCAGTGAAAGTGGAGGTCACTGAGCCTATTCCAATAATATGATAGATTGAGACAATCCAATCAAGGAGAGGAGAGTCACAATAAGAATTAAAAACGAATACGTGCTCCAAACAAGGGCAATGATGAACAGTTATCTGACAGCAGATAAAGAGTTAGATGCGGACTGCTGGCATTTTAGGAATATATTAACGGGAAACAAGCTAGAAAACAAGCCCATCACCCACCCCTTTGAAAGCAACCAATTTGTATTCGCGAAAGAGACGGGTCAACTAATTACAGGGGGCCTCTGGTACCCTCTTTCCCTCCGGGTCTTCCAAGGAACGCATGGGTTAGTTCCTTGTGAAAGTGGGAACCTTTCTTGTAATGAATTTCCCGACGAACACCACCCAAAGTCCCAACGGTTAGAAAGACTTGGCTTCAAAGACATAGAACATACGTCCCAGGGGGGATGCACACATTGGAACCGTAACAGCGACATGTAAAGGAGCAAAGTAGAGTTTCAGCCTGCGGGGCCCAACAGGCTCTGTGTCGGCAGTCGAGACGCCGTTGCGGACCGCACGATACAAAAGCCGACATAAACAAGGGAAATTCGATCCAATGGAAAATAAGGGAAATCGATCAGGCGACGGGAACCGTCGATCCAATGAAAAGGTCATGGCATCGCACGTATCCAGCGCTGGACTAGTCCAGGGATGAGGTCGGGGACAAATCGATGACGTCGGCCATCGGTGGGTCAACTAGAAAACAAGATTAGGGAAAGTTCCCATTTTTATTTTCATTTTTTGCCGGGTCAGATGGAAGTTCCCATTTTCAATTACAGGGAGAAACTGCTAAAGATTCGAAAACACGGGCTGAATCCATGATCATTCGATCAGCATAACGCGACGTTACCACCAACAAGAGAAGAGATTTTCAGAGACTTTGACAAGGAAGATGCTCGATTGATTCTGAATCATTCACTCATGCAGCACTAATCTAACACATTGAATCCCAGAAAATGCCACTCCAGTTTCACCCGAGAGCGAGAAAAAGCCAGAGGCATTGCAACGAATGAGCGGCGAAATTACCTTACGGCCAGTTCCTACTCCGGCGCTCTTGGTCCGGCTGAACGGGCAGGGAACTGGCTGTTCCTCAAAGAATCCGAAGTCCGACGTGACAGGTGCAGCCGGCGACTCCGATGCGCTTGGAAGAGCGCAATGATCTGCTGCAAGCTCGAGAGAGAGAGAGAGAGAGAGGCTGCGAGCGAGCTCAAAATGGGGAGTGCGGGAACGAACTGGAGCTTTCAATTCGACGGAACGTGCATCATATCAAATCAAGTCAAACGACAGAAAGTGCAAAGCGTAAAGCGTGCATGGAACTTGGCAGAGAGAGAGAGAGAGAGAAAGAGAGATCATGTCCAGAACTCTGGCACTCTGAAGTGATGAGATGAACAAGATTTCCCATGGCACTGATGCCGATGTGGCGGCCCCTCCTGCTTTTTCTGTGCCGGTGGACCCCCACAGGAGCCAGCTTTTGTCCCTTATGTTTTGCCCCCTACTTTTTAAGGATTTCGTGTTGTCGATTTATCATTCGGACGAGAGTCTGTGCCCGCCTGCCATCTATCTACAGGAGCACGTGATCCTGGCGCGGTCCTCCATGGTCCGTCGGCGAGCCCCCCGCTCACCACCCGCCCAACCTCGTGAACCATGGACGCTCCGGCCCTGAACTCGCGCCCGTGCATCGTGACCGGGTCCGCAATTCGTGCATGCCCGACGCCTCATGTTTCAGTTCCCAAATTGTACTTAAATCGTCAGTTAGGATATAATCATGCTCTGCAGAAAGAGTTAGGAAGAATTTCCCATATGATTCGACGTGTATTGATAGTTGGCACATGAGCCTTTTTATAACATTTATTGATTGATTATTTAAGCTAACGTATCAATGGAGATATGCACAATTAAAAGGCTATATACGCACAATCTTGAGAAAAATCGACGGAATCACTAAAACATCTCTTACATGGGAAATTATCATTGAGAAATCATAATTATCTCCGACAATAAAAACATGTTAATTGGCATTAAGGTACGGGTGAGACATTATATAACAGCATACATTTTAAAGTTCCTGTCTTGATTTTATGTGTTGTACAAACAAATTATCCCACAACATCATCAATTCTTCCTAGTTACATACATATGACAAAAAAAAAAAAAAAATGTGTTTGATGCAGACTATACTGCACGTAAGCCTTGGCAGCTTAAATCAGGCCATCCGCTCTACGTCGTATTATTTGACGTCACAATTCAGTAAACCCTAACACTAGTCTTCCTGTTTAATCGCTCTCTGTGGGCGGGCGATTACATTTCAATTTAAAGCATCGTCTTCCCGGGGCAATTTGAGAGATTACCTTATAAAGTCGTACAGTGCCGGCATCTTTTCCTTTTTATTGTAAGTCAAGAGTCTTTATCTTTGATTCGTCATTATATAAGACAAATCCAGATATAATATTTGCCTAATTGGATAAAATTAGTGATGGTGCATAAGTAAAATGTTCAAGGCGGAAGTCCCGCCAGAATCCTAAAGTTGATACATCCTCAAGCAATCCAAGAAAAGTAAAAGCCCTCTACTCAATTTCGAATCGACCGGGCGAATTATCGGCATGGTCCACCACTGATCAACTAAAGATTTACCAAATAAAGATTGTCGCAGTTTTCCCGAGCCGATGCATCCAGAGTTAGGCCTATCCGCGCCTAACCATCTTACCTAATTCATTTCAACCTTCCAGGCGATCTCTCAAGAGACCATATGTACCTGATTCCACGACTAAAGCGAATACGCTTTATCACCGTGCGGATAATTCAAGAGCTGGGATTAACTTCCCGAGTCGACCAGGATCTTTTGAATCATAACAGCATGATCAGCTCAGGGTGCTTCCCAGGGCGAAATCGATCATGACATCAATCATCAGTCGCCTCAAACACAAATAAGTAATGCTCGTCACTTTCGAGTGACTAGATGCAAGAATAAGACTAATTGCTTCACATCAATGACCCGATTAGATCAACCCTTTTCTTAAACAATCAAGAATAATTACTTTCTGCAGATGGATTTCATTAGGCATCTTATGCACTCAAGAAACTCCACCGGCAAATCAAACCCCATAATCCACTCTCTTTTTCTCCCTGTTGCAAACAGAAAGTGTCAAGGGATGGAAGAGGAAGCTCTAATCACTGAAAAAAGAATGAGAAGATTGCATCATATTGCCAGAGAAAAACAAATCCAACTTTGCCCCCAGGTTACAGTGACGCTATACCCACCTCCCTTCTCAAGATAACCCCCTCAAAAAACCAAAAAGGAAAAAAAAAAAAAAATGTAAGACATCCATAAACTGATCTTTGTATGTACATCAGTTCATACCAAGACTCTGCTAAAACTACGGTTCCAATGCCAAGACTCCTAGAACTAACTCAACCCAGTATCCCTCAATTTCCATGTCGAACTTTACCACTGAGCCTTACATTTCTTATTCCTTTACAATGTTGAAAGAAGAAAGCATGTTCAAAGAAGAAAGCACATGCTTTTCAAACCCACCCACAACCCCTACACTGCTTGCTCACTTTAACCACTTGTTTGGAGCAAAACCTTAGTGACTCAACAAGATAGCAAAAAGAATGCAACAATCACGGGGATTGAAGATCACTCCAAAATTACCTTGGACGAGGTCCAGGAAACGATAGAGCCTGCCGAAGTTTCCTCCGAGGCATTGGATTCCCTAAAATTATGGTCTGAGATTGGGTGACCATGTCAACCATTGTCGGGGTCTGGTAAGCTTGGACGAGACTATCGCTATTTGTTGAATCGCCTCGTGCAGTTGCCCTCTGCCATGAGTGGGAGCTCAATCCTGAGAGCACATAAGCTCTACCGGATGCCTCGTATACACGGCGATTGGCCATTCTATCCTGCATCTCCTTCAGTTCTGCACAGAGGGAAGTACATAAGCGATCAGCAGCTCGTGCAGAGACAGTTTCGGACAAAACCCTCCGACAATTCTCCAAGATTGAGACCGCAGCTGCCATATCACCGCGTTCAGCAGCAGCCCTAGCCTCTGCCATTGCTTCGGCTGCGCGGAGTCTGTTGAGTTGCCGATCCACTTCCATGGATACCACTTGCGGCTCAGCTGTTTCTGGCCTCTGGATCTTTACTTCACTACCTTCTTCCAATCTCACAAACTCTTTTGTGATAGGATCTCTGTAAACACATATAACCTTCAGCAATGACAGCTCATGACCGGACTCATCTACTGGAATCTTGATTGTCACAAGGAAATCTCGTTCTTCTTCAGCATATAGATCCCCAACATCAACAGATCCCACCCTTCCATCAGATGACAAGGTGCTTCGGTAACTTCCAGATTTAATTGAATTGAATTGCAAACTCGGGTCCGCGCATTCAACCTTCACCTGTAGCTCTTGTATGACCACACTGAGAAGTCCACCTATGCATTGTGCAAATGCATCTTGGATGACATCTTCAGCTTCTATGAAGGAGAATGTGCCCCCAGATCCTTCAGCAATCGAGTGCATCATGGCAGAATCATGGTCCGTGCCAAACCCAAATGTGTGTACAGGAATCTGCAAACCTGTGCCATCTTTCTGTAAGATTGCCAGGGAGAAGAGAGACTGCTGAGCTCCTCGATAATGGGTAGCACCCGAAGCACCTGGACTGCTGACGTTATACGTGTCTTGTCCGTCAGACAATAAGATGATGCTAACCACAGGATTCTTGCACTTTCGGTCTGATAAGACCTTGGCACCTTTCTTTAAGCCTTCGGCAATATTGGTCCCACCATTTGAAGTCAGAGAATTAACAGCCTGTAAAGCCTGCTGCCGCCCGATATCTGTCATCCTCTGCAGAGGAAAGAGACGGCGTGCTGTGGAGGAGAAGGCGATGACTGAGAGACGGTCAGATGGGCCAAGGTTTTGTATTACAAACCCCATAGCTCGTTTCAACAAAGCAAGTTTACTACCGGCCATGCTGCCACTTACATCAAGCACGGTTACTAAGTCGATAGGAGCTCGAGAATTCTGAGTTTGCAGGGATTCGGCCTGAGTTTCACCGATATCCTGTCTCTTATTGGCCTGGGGAGCCTTAATATGGATTAGAACATTGAATTTATCAGTAGATGTTGATCTCAGGACAGCTGGAACTTCTGGGTACATCTTGACCTCCATAGTCCCGAAAGAAGTGTTACAGACATCAGGAGTATCCAATGTACTTTCCTCACTGTTATCTGGTTCACGATCCAATGGTTCATCATCGTCAAAACGACTAGGCTCAGGGCCATGTAGATGTGATGAGATCGGCCTACCACCATCTAACCTGGTCTGATGTATCCGGGGCAAAACAGTCATCCATCCGTCATCTTGTGCCCGACCTAGTGGATCAATTCTTGACCTTCCATTCGGATGGCCAGAAGCAGGTTTCTGAAGGGGAATTTCCGTCCACTTTGCTCTACAAACAGGGCACACTTGGTTTCCATGTTTCACATTTGAGGTAATGCAATGGAAGTGGAAAGAGTGGGAGCATTCCGCAGTGAAAATAGCATGGCCCTCTCCTGGTTTCATTGTGTTTAGGCATATCGCACAGGTCCTCTGCAAATTGAAAGTCCAAGTGTAAGAAGAAAGGTAGGAATATTGGACTCTAAATTGAGTAAAATCTTCATAATTTATCACTGCGCATGAACATCACTAAACCAAGTGCCTCCCACTCAACCTCAGAATTTGCCGAATCCAATCAATCACAAAAGTAAGATCATTCTGTAAGCAAGCACAAGAATTTGTCAAGTTTAATCGATTATTGGGGGATCTCTGAGAATCGAATTGGGAGATGAAAGAGAGATCGTTATATCCTGGTAATTATAAATTCATCATGTCATTGAAATTGAACTAGGCTTTTGACTTGATAAGTGACAAAAATATGCTGGTTTTACGAGGAAGGCTACATAAACACTATTAAAAGAATCTGGGTTCCTATGTGATTTTTCTAGATGTTCTTCCGGCGGTACATGTACCGTCCCTGAAAGCAATGCATTTTGTTTTTTTTTTGGTCGAAAAAATCAATGCATTGACAGAAGAACAGAGAGAGAGAGAGAGAGAAGAAGACACGTTGTCATAATTCATTATTGTGGAACACTGTTAATCAATGGGTGTTCGGCCTGGCTTGACAAATCACTTTAGTGAAAGTAACAGGCACAAAACCTTCGTTGGACACTTTAGTTTGTGATGTGATTAGACTTCCTATCAGTTAATGAAATTACGGCATTATCGAGCAAAAACAAAAAAGCTAACAGGTGCAAGCCCGTTGAAAAGGCGCAATCTAAGATGACTCTGGTCAATTAGACCCGTCCATACTGTAGGAAGTACTTAGTTAGAAGTAACCATCCAAGGTAATAAAAAACTAAAACGGTTGGTTACATTCTCACCAAACGGAAAACCAAAATGACACAAAATTATTATTGAAGAACGAAAAAAGGTACGGACTAAGATTTTCGATCTTCATCATAATTCTCAAAAGGCGCCCCCTTTTATCTCGAAGATAATTTTAAGAAGTCTCAAGACCAGAAGGGACCATGGTGTTCCCTGGAAATTACCTCAAAAGCAGAGAGAGAGAGAAAGAGATGGAACTTGTGCTGACCAGACAAAACCACTTTCCAGTTCAAAGGAAGAAGGAAAAGAGGGGGTAAAAATGCAGCGAATCCTTTTCTTCCTACATGCCAAATGCTAATGGTCCTTGAAGGGACTAGTCCACTTTAGCCCCCCACGGTCCACATACACAACACGCACACACCCACCACCCGAAAAAAGGAAAAATCGGAGAGCGGAAAACAACACCGCAACAAACAACCAACTTGACATTATTCAGCCGTTGCATCAACTGGTCACACCAGCCCACTATGTGGACCACAGATGGCGACAAGATATGCACAAAACAAAGCGGCTGCTGCACATGAATTGATGTCCACAGCCCTCTTTTCTCCTCCATGATAGGTTGAATGAAATGGACCATTTTTATTTTATGGGAAAAGAGAGGAGCGATCGGTATTATAGAACGAAAAGATGGTAATGGGAGATTAAGGACGCGCCCGCTAAGGGAATCAAGAATCTACCCATCAGATCCGATGAAGAAGAAACGGGCACAAAAGGATAGATCAAGCGATAAAGGCCAAAATCTATCAAATCTATCTGAAAACGAAGTAAATGGCACAGTAGAAAGACCTCCAAAAAGGAGAATTTATCCAAAAGAAAGAATGAAGGAACCCCAAATCAATAGCCGCTCCTTCAATCTTCGGCACACAGACCCTTCACTCATGTTCATATGCACAGCGCATAAACAAGCATCACGCATGAAAGAGATATGAGACGGGGAAAACCAGGATAAGAAAACGAAGAAAAAAAAGAAAGACCTTGGACCCTCTCGGGGAGGAGGACTTGGGCAAGCGGAGGCCGGAGGACGAGGGGGTGGGCGTCCTGGGGAGGCGGAAGAGGGACCGCTCGGTCGGGGAGAGGGAGGCGGCGTCGGAGAACCTGGCGGCGGAGTTGGCGGCGGAGGAGGCGGCGGAGGCGGCGGCGGAGGCGAAGGAGGAGGAGGAGGGAGGGGGGTCGTCGAGGGTGTGGGGGACGTAGAGGCAGGCGCCGCCGCTGTTGAAGCCGAGGGCGAGCTTGAGCTTCCTCCATTTGCTACCCATTCGGGGAGGACGCGAGAGATCTAGGGGGGGCCCAAGGGAATGCGCCTCACGAAATGACGGTCGATACGAGATCGGTCGGAGAGTCAAGGAAGGAAGGAAGGAAGGAAGGCAGGGGAAGAAGGAAGGGCTTTCTTCTTCGGAAGTTGCAGAGAGGAGAGAGAGAAAGAAGAGAGAGAGAAAGAGAGAGAGAGTGAGAATGGAGATTGGAGGTGGTTGAGGATGATATGCCACGGGCAGTAACGTAATTGTGGTTGAGGATGTATTTTGCTATTCTTGGGCTATTGCTTGCTGCAGCTGCTCTATTGCTGCTGTTGTTGGTTTGTTTTTTGTTTTTTTGTTTTTGGCCATCTGTCTTCTTCCCTTTTTTTACTGTGTTCTTATTAATGGTCGTTCGGAATGTGATGCTCATTTGGACTCTAACGCGATTCGATCGGCCCCCCCCCTTTCCTTCTTCGCGTGGTACCGTGATTTCATCCCTCTTGATTTTTATTTCATTTCATTTCCTTCTCGAATATGACCCCCGAAAAAGGAGGCAACTGATTAATCGAAATTCTTGGCGTCGCTCTCGAATTTCTTGGCTTTCCTCTTCTTTATTTATTTATTTATTTAAATTTTGGGGAAATATTGAATTTTGGCAAGTGGTTTTTGACCTTGGGAGGATTATGATTGCGATCTGGAAAGAGAGAGAGAGAGGGAGCGGGGCGGGGTTCGATGCGACAGCCGAGCCGATGTGACAGCGCAGGGCGGAGAGCATCGCTCCTCTCTCTCCGTCTATTTTACCCAATTGCCCCTCCATTCCCTCTCTTCATTTTCCTTCTTATTTTCGAAATAAAATCTTTCACCCAGAAATAAGCCTGGAAAAGAGTAATGCTTTTCTATTTTTTGGAAATGAAATAGAAATAGAAATAAAAATAAAAATAAAAATTCTTCTGCCGCCCGAAGCCACTGTCCTTCTATCTATGATTTCTATCTTGACGTTTTCAATTCAATTGATTAAGGAACTAAATTTATATACATATTGAAAAATTTATCTATTGCTAAAATTATTTCCACAAACATAATAATTATTGTCCACGCCTTTCTTTTCCCCGATTGTTTTCCTTCCGTTCCCAATCCCAGATAAGGGCAACAATTTTTGACACGACGCTATAATACAGTTCAAACACGACACGGCAGGTTTGGATCGAGATTGCTCGTGCATGGGTCGATTTCTTGTTGACCTACTAGACACGATTAATTATGGCATCATGGTCGTGTTCTAACTGGCGAGCCACGGAGTATACATTTCATAAGAAATCTCGGAATTGTTTTCATACCGAGTCTATGCCGATATCTCGATCTCGCGACGAGACAGGTCGCAGCAAATTATATCAACCCGCAGACCCGTTTTCCACTCATGTTACATGTGCCGCGCCATGTGGATCCATAATGTAGCTCGACACGATCGACCGAATCTCGTCATGTTCCGACTGACCGATGTCGAAGCGTATTCCTCACATTAGCTACGGTCCAAGGGAGCGTCGGGTGCGGTGAGATCCACGTATGCGTTTCACTCCTTTCGTTTTCCTTGAACCAAAGGATATTCGCATCTTGGGGGCGAACACGAACCATCAAAATTCCCCTAAGTGGTCGTCTGCTTCAGCCTCTCAGCATCGTCGTCACGCACTGACAAATCCCTTTAAAACGCCATAAATATTCAAATTATGAAGCGCCATGAATTCCTTTTAAAGCTAAGAGACTGGTTTGGTTAGGTACCATCCTCTTTAATGTTCGACATTTTTTGGTTTCACGCAATGTGGACCACCCCCTCAACGCTATCCAAAACATAAATGTCTCGAGCTCTCGTCACGTTATCTTTGTGTCTCACCCACATCCACCGCACCCTTGTCATTTTTTTTCTCCTTAACTTCGAATTTAACCCAGACGTACCCTTTGTTTTTTTTTTTAAATTTCTAATGCCTCGGGTTCTAATAATTTGGGATAGGATCCGAGACTTGATATTTCATCATAATTTATGAGAATGACGTGTGGAGAATTACATCGGAACCGAGTCGAGTCGAGTCGAGACAAATTGAGGATATAACCCTTTTTGTCTTGCGGAAGAGAGATGTAGTAGTGTGGTTTTGGTGAAACGGTTCCATTCCATCTCCTTCCTTTTACGGCCAACGGTGACGCGGGGTTCATTAAAAACTGGAATTAAAGAAAAGTTCATAATGGTCAAAGCGGATTTCCGATGGCTACAGACTTTTTCGGGATGATTATTTTATCGATAATTAATGGGGCCCAACCGGCTCTTACGTTTTTCTCCACTAGTCGTGGTGGGAAAAATCAAAGGCTGGCGTGGACAAAAGCTAACGTCGAAGGAATTTTGCATTGAAGACTGCATTGTCTTTCTCTAATGTCCAAGTTTTCCTTCCCCCTTTCGCTTAGTCAATGCCCTCCCTCATCTGTATTTTTGCCATTCCCCATGCCTCCGTGGACGATAAGATTACGGAAGTCTAGGGTTTGCCCTCGCCCCTCCATCTCTTTCGATGTATTCGTGTGCCTACGATCATGGTATTGATCTTTCTTCCGTACCCTCTTCGTGATTTTATGAATGGTTCTGATGAGTTTTTGGCTTCCCGTGCTTTGTGATGCGGATGGTGACGTCAGAAGAGAGGCCGGCGATGTAAGGAATGGCCGGAAATCGAGATTGGACTGTATTTATCAATGTGGGATCACATTTGATTGTTTGGATGGGTAATTCTCAATTTCTACTTTTTTCAACACTTTTTTTTTTTTCGGGTTTTGAACTTTTAGGTTTGAGATTTGTATATCGTAAATCTTAAAACTTATCACAAAAATACAATTAATATTAAAACTTACAAAAAAGATAAAAAAAATCAATTCCAAATGGTTTTTGTCATTGAACAATTCCAATGATTCAAAGTTGGATGATTTTTTTATAAGAGTTGAATTGTTTTCTTTATTCCCTTCCGTCTAATAAAACCCAATCGACCTCAGCTTCTTAATAAAAGCAAAGACTTTGAAAAATAGTATCTAGATTCCGTTTTCATGTGCGATCACATCTTTAATACCTCAAGCAAATACAATACAATATAATCCCATAGTCTTAGATTATTTAGCATATGATATCGCGGAAATAAATGACTAGGATTGAATTTAATCTCATCGAAAACTCTGTGGAGAAAACTCGACCACCCTATTCTTCATTATGGAAATAAACAGAAGTGATCGGAATCGGGATGAGAAAGAATATATACAGATGACAAATAAGAAAGGACGAAGAAGAAGAAACAAGCTTTAGGTCCCCCTTTCACCCTCGAACACAGCTTGGCAAATTGATAAAAGAAGAGGAAGGGAAGATGATAAACTGCACTTTTGGAGACATATTCATTAGGGATTAGGTATATTCACTTTTTAGTAGGATCATATTGAAGTCCCTTTCACTAAAATCACACAAGAAAAGAAGAAATCAAAAAAAAATCCGAATATTCAATATTCTTGTTGGGGTGCTTCTCCTCCTTTTTCCTCTCTGACTAAACAATGATAAATTAGAAGAAAAAGCGCACGACCCGGTCCCATCTCTTCTTGAAATCATTGAGAGGCGTTCATCAATGGTGGGGGTTTGTCCCTTCGTTGTTTCAGCTGGCCAATAGTAACCATATTAATAATAATTATAATGATGTAAAAGTCTTTCGTCCACATCATTTAATGGGCCTCGTCTAATTATTTTATATTTTTGTGGGGGTCGGTGGAGCTAAATCCCAACGCCCATCTCATAAATAATAATGAATTTTGAGGGGATATTGCCCAATTAATATTAAATCTATAACGGTTAATTCAAACTTTTTTTGATTTAATCAATTTAATCATAAATATTTTGATATTTTTCCACTATAATGATTTTGACTAATTGAAACCGAATCAACACCGATCGTCCTACATGTCACATTTGCATTTTTAGGCAAAAAAAATGATGGGAAGGTTCATATTGGAAAATCATTAAAAGGTTTAGATTTGCATTGACAAAATTAAAAAATTTATGATTGAATTGGTATCCACACAAAAAAAAATTAGAATTAATTAGGTAATTCTCTCAAAATTCGCCATTTCGAGATTTTCTCTAACAAAGAAACCCACCACCAAATCAAAGCCAAATTACATAAAGAATATACCAATTACGGTCTTTGCGCTATACTTTTCCATCATGATATGAATCACACCTATAAAGAAAGTCAGTCTTGTGGCGGGAATGCGGGATTGGACGCTCCTCAATTTCGGCTTTGACGAAAAGAGGGCTTGCAACTATCGTGGAATCCACTCAACGTAAACCCTAAATTTTCAATAATGCGTTCGTGGCCGAGCAAGAATTTCGTTCGGCCTACTCTAATTCAAAACTAAGTTTGGTTTGCTCATCAAAGCTTTATGAACAAGCAAGGTGTCGTGATGATGCAGCTACTGCATTTAATGGTGTACGTAAATGATGACAGGCTAAAACCCTAATTTCAAGGTCCACGTCGCGTTTAGCATTTATGAGAGCCTGAAGGACTGGCATGGGCCAAACCTAATAATATCTACAACTCACGAGCATTGAGATATTTGTTTGCCTATATAAATTCAAGGCATTTCATTGGTACATTTTATTTTTTCAACCACTAAAACCCCCAAATTCATTTTTACTCTTCAATAATTTTCATTAAATTTTATCATCAAATTACTGAGTTGAATGACACGTAACAATTGATTAGTATATAAATTTGGAGTTTTACCCTTCAATTGTCACAAATATATCTATTTATGATTTTTCGTAATATTAATATAATTTAACAAAAAACTAACCGAAAGATAAACTTACCATAAATATATTAGTTTTGGATTTTTTTTATCAAAAAAATAATTTTAAGAATAAAATTGTCATAGGTGTATCAATCTGGATTTTTTTTTTCATGATATTTACCCTTCATTTTATAGGTCAATGATAATGAACAAGTGCATGAATGTATAATGTACGAGTGCATGAATGTATAATGTACTCCTACATGCAAGAACATCAATTAAACTTCGGAGCAATCTCATCCCTATTTAATCTCGTCACCTCGATGTTATTCTTAATTTTGATGTTATGTATTGCGAATCCTAGATGTGCACCATTTCTGTCATTGAGACAATCGATGTTAATTTCACGATCATCATTGGATTGGATTTTAGAAAACTCATTGAGAACGCTTTTCTTTCTTTTGTTTTCGCTTTTACCTTCTTTTTCTAATTCTCACGATCTTTATTGTCTCAATATGGACTTATTGTCTTTTTTATTTCTAGGGTTTAGTAATATAAGGCAAGGACCAAGACCCACCCGAGCGGTTCCATGTGACAAAACAGTGGATGCCACTAGGGCAAAAGTTGACTTATCTTCGCGGCCTTTGCCATATCTTTCAATGACACCACAAAACCATTAACCTATTCTTTAAAAGAAGATTGTTGTGTGCGCATGCGAGCAGAATCACGCCACAATAAATTAAGCGGAAGCTTATAGTAATTAGTAATCGGGTCTTTCACCGAATATAACTGGAAGCTGATTTAATGATCCCACGTTAATCATGTATTCAATTGAACATTGGGATCTTCACCTTAGGAAAGAACAAAAAAATATCCTCTCGAGCTCGATCCCATGCATCATGACGAAGGGCCTGGCGATCCACCGAGATAGACATCATGGGCAGAAAAGAAAGAAAATCCACCGAGGGACATCTCGCTGTGTTGAAGAGATGTCTCCCCTAAAAAGGGTTTTCCTTCTCGACCTTCTTTTTTTTCCAATTGGCTTGCCCTAGAAAGCAGCGAATTGAGCAAGATCCAGACCCACAAAGGAGTGGGGGATTGCTTTCCTTCATTATTTCTTCTTCCACCATGTCGTGCAAAAAGCAAAGAGAGAAGAAGAGAACGAACGCCACCCACCACGGATTCACCACTCATGGAAGCTATTGGAATGTCTAGTGGAACGATCGCGCAGTGGATTCCAAAAGATGTGCGGCGCATCTTTCTCTAGAACGAGTATAGGGTCGAATTCATCTTTCTCTAGAACGAGTATAGGGTCAAGGGTTGGTTACCCCGAGCCTACCCAATCTTAGCCAGCAAGCAAGCTTGCTGACGTGGTGTCTACCTTCACCACCAAATAACCCCCAAATCCCCGGCCTATATCTATCCACTCGACCGAGGGGATGGGGAGGCAACTGGGGACTCTCACCCTGGCAGGTACTCCCTGCATTACCTCCATGAGCAGTTTAAAGACCTGCTCAGGTCTAGAGATGTTGCATTACTAGTGAAAAGAAAGTCGGTTGTTCGCATCAGATATCCATACTCGGTCAGCAAAAGACACGGTTTGAGGAGACTTTCGATGAGCAAAACAAAATGCGAAGTGTTGACGGAAAAGAAAGCAAATATAGGTGAGGGTTGGGAATTTGGAAGTAATGCGACAGCTTTTGCTTCTTTTCCATACTTTCAACAAAATCAAACCTAACTTGTAGCCTCCCCTTTCTGGGAGTATGCATTGACAGGCTGTGATGCCACGATGCATTGGTCTTTGAGTAAAGAAGTTTGCGAATTGCAATTGGTTCGGCTTTTGGCCCCTGGTGGATCCCCAGCCAGCGAATAGTTTTGCTGTTTTTGCTGACTAATAATATTTCGCCACATAAGGATTTCTTTGATGACACAATCGAATGTTGAAAACCGAAAATTCAGCACCTAATATGAGATTAAATTTGTTCGATAACTTAATTAGCATTGACTTAATAGACTCAATTAAAAAAAAATCCACTTGATGTGGAAAGTAAAAGATGACCGAAAAACAAAACGAAGGGTCATTTAATTTGCAGTAGCAAAAAAAAATTTATGGCCTTTAAAATCTTGCCAAATATATTGCTAAAACCTGACGATAATTGTCATCATGATATCTTTGGTTAGCAATTAACAAAAATTACATATTACTTTTCAATTGTCATCAATCAACTTTTAAATTTTATCTTCCACACTTAAAATTCAGTACTTTTTTTTTTTTGGTCTGTGCTTAAAATTCAGTACTTAAATCTTCCACAATTGATTTATTTTTATCAAGCAAGACTGTTCTTTTTTTTTTTTTTTTTTTTGTGAAATAGAAAAGGGGGGAATGAGAATTTAGAAGCCAAAAAAGTCAATGACGCCAACTTGAGAAAGCAATCACAAAAAAAAGGGCTTCTTGAATTAATATTACACATGATGTTGGAGGTTACTTCCAATATTTCTTACAATAATATCAATATGTTCATGCAGTGTTGAACCATATTATAAAACTAAATCTGGACATTGCTTCATTTTCTCGGGCTGCTCATTTCCCTTTTTCCATACCATTGGATACTTTGTGGAGCTCAAGATATTCTGTATGGCAGAGCAATGACAGGATTCAAGACAACTCCATCTCATTATTTCCGAGGGAGAGAGAGAGAGAGAGAGAGAGGAGCAGAGACATCGAAAAAGCTAATAAATGTTTGACTATTAGAGTCAAAAGCTAATAATCAAAAAGACATTGTTGCTTTCTTATTTAATTGAACTGGAAATACGTGCTGCCAGATCTTAGTTAGATCCTTGTCAGACCACACAAATCTGAGCATCGGACGTTACAAAGCGTAAGCCAATTACAGGCCTGTGCAATACTAGCTCCTCGGCGAGACCTGATCTGTAATTATTATGAAAGTTATAACTTTATAAAATTTGAATTGTCTTTTCAACTAATAAGTTTACGATGGCCTAACCTGTCAAAACTTCAATAGTTTGAACAATCTTTCGATGGGTTGTTAAAGGAAAATGATAAGCTAACAGTTCCGTTATATTTCAATAACAAACGGTGAGTTTTATACCGCAAATTTTCTCAAAGAAAACCGTTGAATTGTTTAACGGTTTTTTTTTTTTTGGAAAAATCAAAATTGGAAAGTTTCATTGTGAGGAATTTCTTCAAATTTTATTAAGTGATAAATTCTTTCAGGAAAATGATTATTACATTATAGACGGTGGAATGTCAGCCACCGGTTTTGAAGTTGGGAACAGGGATACAGGCTTTGCCGGTTTCATGATTTTTTATCAACTAATATGTTGGGATTTTCACTATTTTAAAAAGGAACAAGATGAGATTTATTTTTATTTTTATTTTCAAATGATAATATTTGAATAATGTGTAATATATGAAGAATCCAATCGTAATTCTTAAAATAATAGATATTATTCTTTAGCCAAAGAAGACATTTGATGGATATTGTTCCTAAATAAAAGAAATTCAAGAACTCGCAAAAATAGAAAGTGAATACCTAGTATACTCTAAACTTTTGATTATTTTAAGTTTTTGTAATCAATTAACACATAACCATGGAGAAAGATTTATTAGTCTTTTCATCTTTAATTGCAAGAAAGAAAAAAGGTACTCATTGACGCCTAATTAAATTGGTATTTGTCAATATATATACACATTAGATATATGATACTTAATTTTTTTTTCTCTTAGTTTGCCCGGATGAATGGAGTTCGTATTGAAAGCAAGTTCATTGATGAAAATGATGTTAATAATAAAGACAAGATGAACAATTCAATTGAAGATGCTAGAGATGAAAGAATCATGACACCATGCAACACTAATTTACTAGTGATGAAAGCAACTTCACTAATTTTTTAGACAATTTTGAGAGTCATTCTAAAGCAATATGATTTGAGTGAAAAAACGAAAAGTCATAATGCACAATGATTCTTTCATAAGTTGCAAAGCCAACATTTCAAGTGTTTGTTCATCTTTGAATTGTAATATATTTTTATGATGATATTAATAATTTCTTTTTACCTAGTGATAATATTTTTTACTTGTAATTATTTATTTTGTGGTTTATAAATTCTTTTTTCTTTTTTTCATGTTTAAGGATTTTTTAATTTTTTGGGATATGTAGATTTTTCCTTAGAAGATTGGTGCTTTTTGGGCCTTTATAAATCCTCAAATCCTAAATTAAACCAAGAGAAAAAGGAAACAATGCAAAGTTAAAAATAAAATAAAAACAAACAAATGAAACTGGTCAAAGCATTGTCCTATAGGGGTGAGCATTGGTCCAGGGTCAACCCTGGACCGACCCTAGACTGGCCCAACCCTGCCGGTCCTAATCCGGTTCCTAGGGAGATTAGGTCAGTCATTAGTCCTAGAATTTCTGGATTAACACTGTGCGGATTGGTCCTTGATTTTAAGAGTTCCAGGTCGATCCAACCTAGACCGACTCTGACTACTATATATATATATATATTTAATATATTACTTTTTTTTTTTAGATAGAGAAAACCTTAAAATAAACGGTGTCAATAATATAAAACAACTCTTTAGTAAGGAGTTCAAGTAATTTTACATTGTTCTTCAATAAGTTAAATTTTTAATGTCTTTTATTGCGTCAATAATCATAATTTATGAATGAGGAAAATGTTTTTGTGAGGAGTTCTTACGGCATCCAAAAATGCATAAACAACTCCTTATGGCATCATCTTCTAGTATTCGTTCTCTTATGTCTAATTTGTCATTTTAGTCTTTAATTTGCCAAAATCGAAAGAAACAACTTCTCCGCTTACCACTTGACACTCGCCTCGCTAGCTTTGGGTCACTTGTACCGCTCGCCGCTCAATGCTCGCTTGGTTTGTTGCTTCCCACTCGACATTCGATACTCATTTTGATCGATACTTAGCCCACTTGACCCCCACTGCTTGCCTTTCTTAGTTAACCTCGCTCATCATCAAATCCATTGGGTCGGTATGGTGCTCGATTGCCCTTTTAAAGAGAACAAAAAATAAAATAAAAAATTATTGCTTGGTCTTGGGTTAACCCTGAAACCAAACCAAACCCATTATGTCAATTCGGTCATCAGTCATTTTTTTAAGGAGTACAAAAATTGAAAAAAATTATTGGTTGGTCCTGGGTTGACCTTGAAACCAGACCAAACTCATTGGGTCAGTTCGGTCATCGATCGTTTTTTTAAAGAGTACCAAAAATGAAATAAAAAATTATCAATTGGTCCTGGGTTGACCCTAGAACCGGACCGAATCCATTGGGTCGGTCCGATCCTCGATCCCAAGCTTAATGGGGCCGGTTCTCGATTCCAAAAATTAAGGACCAGTACTGTGCGGGTTGATATTAGGGTTAGGGGGCGGACCAGCCCAACTCGGACCATGCTCACCTCTACTATCCTGGTTTCCTCCGTTAAAACTTGTGGCTGGTATTAGACGGTAAGAAAATGAAAATTACGGCACCATTAGGCTAGCCGAGACCCTTTTAAAAGATCCGATTCTTTTGAAAGATGCGAAGTTGAGTAAAAAGCACAAATTTCTCTTTATAATACGAATTGATGTCATGCAGTTAATTTTGTATAAGTAGGAGTCGTATTTTCGACAAATTTAGGGGCAGATCTCAAGCCTCCTTGATACCTAAAAGAGCTTAGTTTGCGATATTCTATTTATCAAAACCAAGTTAACTAATAAGTTCAGCCAGCTCAAATCGAACTCCCTTCCACACCTCATGTTAGTTTGTATTTTTGAGCCTCTCGGTTTCTAAATAGACCAGTGGTTCTAACTTTCGAAAAGCACCGTTAAAATAATTCTGGACCACTCGATGTTAAATAAAAACAATTTCATAGAGTACTAGCACCAAACCCGTGCCTCCAGTGCAATGCGAAAAATAGTATATACAATTGTTCTAATCAAATTTCTCTATAATTAAGAAGTTATATCATAAATGATCTTCTGAGATAAACATATAGAGAGGAGAAAAAAATATACAAGCGAAGAATTCACGTTTTGTTCGAAAATGTTTTACACCTTGCAATAACGTATTACTTATTTGAAAATACGGTCCTACTCTTTTTTTTTCTTTTTTCTTTTTTATAATCTTTTCAGTGAAAATTTTCTAGCGTGTTATGCTTTCAAAGAGAAATACGCCACACCGCATTTTTAAATAAAAAAACTTACACATCAAAATAGCCAATAATCTCCTTTTCATGAGAAAGATCATTGTGGACTCACCTTGATAAGCACGTGGAAAATATATAGATCGCTCAAAAAATAAAATACCAGATGAAAACTACCAGATTAACCTAAGATCAGCGGACATAATTTGACATAAGTACATATATTATGGAACAGAGATTGTCCATTTTGTGTCAGGATTAACTATGTTACTTACATTATGTCACCTACATTATGTCAGAATTATGACACATGAAAAAGTAAAATTAAATGCGAAAGAAACATGTTCACATTAAACCCTACACAAAAACCGAGTTGTGCTCCCCGGGAGGGCATCGAAACGTGTCACGTTGTGCCATGTCCGGGAGTCAAGAATTGCCGACGCCTATATAATCATAATTTTTAATGACAACAGAGAAAATAAGCAGAAAAAAATGCGTAGGAAGGGGAAAAAGAAGGTAAAAGGCAGAGTAGGCGAAGGGTATCTCTGCTTGATCGGAGAGTCATCACTTAAAACCGATTTTGACGTATCTACATGTGGCGTAGATAAAAAAAAAGCCAAGGCGAAAGCCGATAACCACGCCAAAACACCCAATAACTCAAGGCGAAGCAGCGAGGCTCTCTGAAGATGTAGGGGGATAGGCGAGACTCTTTGACGCAATGAAGAATGTCAAGTGAGAAGAGACGGCACATCACAAACTTTCCCGAAATTGTCCCCTTCTTAATTTAAGGCTTTTCGCGTGTTGGTGTGTCTGGTATCAACAATCGAAAGGTTGGACGTTCAGGATGGAGTGAAACTCTAGATTCATCAATAGGCCCAATGTCACAACTAAGCACAAGCTACAGGAAGCATAAACGAGCAAGACCCACGTCAAATATTCCGAGAGACACACCCCATCTTCGGCTTAACTCCCCAATCTCATGGCCGCACATTCTTCCGGGCTTTTGCACCCGGTGTTACCAAAAGCTTCTACCTACTTCATCTTAGGGTTGGATCACAGGAAAGATGCTGCAGACATAAAACTTAATTACCAAGCATATACACTTAGTACATGAAAATGGTCCGCTTCCACCAAAATAGACAATTCCCGATTCTGCCTCTATTGGCTTATGTACAATGCCTTCTTACAACCAAAAATGCCGAGGATCCACGGGATGCCTACTTGTTAGACCCACGGCCAACAGATATGACATCAATACCTTCAAGTGTGCGGTCAGTCGTCATCGGATAAGCATACAACGTCATTGGTAGCATTAGAGGAGGTTAAATTATCCCTTTGTGGAGGAGGAATAACGATTGAAGGAGGAACGCAAGGGACATCCATAGGAAGAACACTCCCCCATTCATTAGGTGGAAACCCTCCTGCAGATCCCCCGCCATGATGCCAACCACTTGGACCTGCTGGGCCCCCAGCTGGTGCTGCTGCCGCTGGAAACTGCTGGAGAGGGGCAGAGGTTGGAGGTGGGTTGCTAGGTGGCTGCCAATTTGGCAAGCCCTGCAAACGGGTGCCTGAGGATGCAACAGAAGGTCTGAAAGTTTGGAGATGTGGAGCAGGAGAACGAAGATCACTGGGAGCTTGGATGTTTGCTGATGATGGCGGCATGCTGAGGCTGATCTGGGGCACAGCCATGGTATCCAGGATGGAAACTACAGAAGGGCCAACATTCTGCAAGCTCGCCACATTGGTAGGAAAACTCTGTGAGCTTGTGAATGGAGTGGCGGCAGTGCCAACCCCGTTCGACTGAAGGCCAGCAGAAGGGCCACGAACCGGCAAAGGCTGATGTGCATTATGCTGCGATGATAACTGTAGCAACGGCTGCGTGGAACCGGAAACTACATCTGCATGAAAATGGTTGCCATGAGCAATTTGGCATCAAAAGAGAATGCAAACCCAGGCCTGTTAACATGTTCAAAATGCAAAGTGCTAACATAACGATAGTATGCATGATGATAACTATTTTACTTCGCAGTTTTACAAAGAAAACTGCACAGAAACTGGGGTCCCAGTGCACAAGGCTGCCCACACAGCTCGGGTTGGGAACATTCGATGCATGCACCCTTACTGCTAATTTTTCAAAGAGGCTCTTTTTGCAAAACAAACCAGTAACCAGTGACTCAGCTACAACAGAGAAAGCTGCATCTGGTGCACAAAAATATAGACAGGAATGATGTTGATGGAATACACATTTAGGTCTCAAATGGCATTGAGTCTTGGTATGGACAACAATCTATGAAAGCATGATTGCAGAATGAGTTCCAGGTAGTATTTTACTGTTTTAAATATCATTAGGCTGCTAATTTCTAGATATGGAACATGAAACGGCATAATGAATAAGAAAATATCAGTTCAAATGATTTAGAAAGAAAGTCACTGAGAAATGAGGGAAAAAACATAAGCATCAGAAGTACAAATTCTTGAGATCAAAGTATCATTCATGGGATGATGAGATGCCGCTCACACTACCATCGAAACAAAAGGGAAAAAAAACTTTATTAGATGCTTCCAGGAAAACAAAAAATCTAGCAATTCGCATGCATCAAAAGATATTGATCTTTTGACTATTAACAAGAAGAATTTCGGGTATGGCAGACGTGAACTTCTATGCCGTGAACGAAGATGGAATCTCTAGCAAGCTAAATTTATCTCATTGAAGCAAAAGTAACCTGAACCAAACCAACAATTATTGTCAATTTTCTAAAAGGTGCATCCAATAATTCACGAAATTCTCATTTCACAAATTAAGAAGTATTTCCAATGGATGAAATATCAAAATACTTGTTCCTCAATGCAATGTAGAAAGAGACAGAACAAAATCAAACCACATTGTACTGGATCTCTGACCTGAAAGTATTTTGGCCTGAAGAAACCAACCCATTGCCATAGGTCACCTATTTCTTTCAATATTTTGTTAAAATACTAGTTTCGAAATGCAAGGAAGAAAGGGACTGAACATAATGAAACCAGATTGTTTTTAATCTGAGTTAAAAACCAATCCATGGATGCCTACCTATAAACTCATCAGACTGTGTTATGACCAGATTTCAAAGAGCTTTCAGTTCGTATTTTAATTTCATGTGCAATTTATCTAAATAATGAGACAAATATACACTGTACTTCTCATTTAGCCATAGTTAATTCATCACGTCCTCCCTCTAGCCAGCCAATCGTAATCACAACATGCACTCTTTTATAGATGTTTTCACTTTCTCGTGCACCTTCACATAAGAAAAGCCAATCACTTTGACCAACAGAAGATAAAGTAGGTCATACTACTATGATGTAATTCCACAGTCAGGGACTACAGAGATGGATATTTGCTTTGCTGATCTTGCCTGGTGCAACGCATAGGAATCTGATGTCATTCAACAACTAAAGTAACAATCATTCGATCTCCAATGGTCAAATTTACGACTCTTGGGGTTCAAAATGATACAGTCGTCATGGTGAGCACTAACCATCAAAAGCTGGAATGAGATTGAAGTTGGACCAAATAATTATAACCATGCTTCTGGTACCAATAGCACTTCAATGTTAGACATGTAGTCTCAATGAAGTAGCCGACTATTACTCTCATCAACTGGAATTTCATATACTCAGCTCTTTTCTACTTGTGTCAATTTATTTGAAGATTGAAATTGAATTGTGTTACAAAGTTACAAATTGATTGCTTCATAATCAGGTGATTCATTTTCCAAGTGCAAACTATGAAGCACATGCAGGTCTTGCCTTGCTTATAGGAACATTAGTTTCATCGAGACAGTATTACATGAAATTCTGGTCAGCTCCTTTCAAATATAAATCAAGTATTATGGCCACAACCACACTTAACTGACATGGTCACAGAAGTGAAGCCTTTTCTTTGTTATTATCTAAATATAGAATTGTTTGCATACCAACACATTGATCACATATAACACGAGAATAATTGAGCATTGGAAACATCAAAATTTCTCTATTGGTCATTAATAAGTTCACAGATACACTCGTTAACAATCCTTCTGTTTATTAAGCATTGTCTAATGGTAATTGCCAGTAAATAACATATTACTTGCTCCCAAGGTCATAACATGAGATAGGTGTTTCTTCATTAGCCAAGGATTTAATATTGCAAACAAAACCTCGATTTCCCCAATGAAAGTAGGATCTTACCCCTTTTATACAATTGGATGCGAGCAACATATATATTCAATTCAAATTCTTCCAGAGATCAGATGACTTTATAGCACGTGTAACGTGCGTGTATGCATGCGCTAAGAAATGGACAAGCAAGAATGGAGTGCTTCTGACATGCTCGTGAATATGAAAGGTACATTTACATACAAAAAATCTACCAAGTACAAGGCACGTATTTACCTAATAGTTCTCTTAAATAGTATAATGACTAGCAAATGAAAAGACAAAGTGTGCACACATATCCAAGACTACACACCTTGTTGCATTCCATTTGCGCCAGATGCCCTGATATCGGAATACTTGGATTTGAACGCCTCAGCTAGCATCCTATTCATCAGAACTTTGCGGTGATTCATGTCGAGTTCCTTTTTCTTAGGAATATATTCTCCCTCAATCTCCCTAAGTTTCAAATCATACTTCCTGCGAATTTGTGAAACAATTTCATCTATCTCCTTGCCACAATCAGATACCAGCCGCATTCTCTGCTCAAAGCAATATGAATTTACAATGATTAGGGCATTAAATGTTAAATTCCATAAAGAACTAGTGGAACCTCACATGAGCTAAACATAATGTCAAGAAGTAACTCACCGCATCTTCATGTGCTTTGTCCATCTGCTCAATTTCCCTTTGTATTCTGTCCAGCTCGTTCTGAAGAGGATCCAGGTGCAATTTCAGAGGCGTTCTGGGTTGTGCCATTGGAAAAGGACTCTGCGATGGCTGAGTGTTACTTTCCACAGGGACAGATGCAGTGGAATTGCCTGAGATCTGTGCCACCATCCTACCACGAGGAATGCTGACTGCAGATTCCGACATTGCTTGATTAAGAGGCGCAGCAGGGTTTTCATCAACTTGTGTTGACTGAAAGTGAACAGTTAGATTAGAAGTCTCTCCCACCCCCTGGAGTGGAGTTGCAGTTCCTCTGACCAGAGCTAAATCATGTGAACTGTTATTAAGAGGCTGATCTTGCGGCTGCGGAAGCACTGGAGGCTCCATATCTGCCGCTCCAGAGAAAAATGATGTAGCATTACAAGTACCAGATGAAAGAAGCTCAGTTTGTTGAGAAGTATTATGCTGCTCTTCGTCAGGTGCATTTTTCTCTGGCATGCTGGTGGATGGGGCACTAAAATCATCTCCCAACTCCTGATCAGGTAAGGTCTGTAATTAACAAAAAGAAGAATCACGACATTTTTAAAAAAACAGCATACCCTCCAGCCTTTACGAGAAATTATTGGCTCTACGACAAACTACTCTACTCATTAAAAACGTTAATAAAACAGAGAGGGCATAGATCCACACATTTGCCATGCATTCATGTGAAGACTTAAGTATTTGAAGGTAAAGGAGGGTGGCTAACAACATTGTGGAGACCATAGAAAGACATACATGATAAGATGATATGGTAGCACTCTCGGCATTATGGTGCTCTTCATCGGGTTCATTTCTCTCTTGCATGCCAGCAGATACTGTGTTACAATTAACTCTCAACTCCTCTTCAGGTAATGTCTGTGATAGATATACAGAAAAATTGTCATTTATACCCTGAAGCCTCTATGAGAAAAAAAATTGTACAATGAACCTTCTCTGCTCTTTATGAATGCTAATGATGCAGAAAAGGCATCTGTCCACATCCCGGTGTTCAGGCATTCATATTGAGAATCAAGTATTGAAAGGGAAAAAGGATGGACAACGACATCGCCAAGAGCATTAATAAAAATACATGACAAGGCTAGATAAGAAGTAACCTCAGCATTATGCTGCTCTTCATCGGTTGCATTTCTCTCTTCGATGCCGGTGGATGCCGCATTGCTATAATCTCTCAACTCCTTGCCAGGTAAGGTCTGTTATACAGAAATTCACAGCATATGTTAAATTTTAACATACCCTCAAACCTTTAAGGGAAAATGTTGTTTTGCGAAAAATTACTCTGCTCTTTATAATGCAAATACACCAGAGAAGGCATACACCCAATCATGGTTTCCACATTCCAGGCATTCATGTCAACAATTGAGCATTCAAAGAAAAAGTAGGGCATAATAAACATGGTCGAGAGCATAGAAAACATACAAGATAAGATGGCACGGAAGCGTCCTCAGCATTTTGCTGCTCTTCATCAGGTGCATTTCCCTCTTGCATGATGGCTGGTGTGGAGTTACAATCATCTCCCAAATCCTGGTCAGGCACGCTCTATAATAAACATATAAAAGTCATGTATAGATCGAAGCCATTATGACTTACGAGAATATATCTTTTCTCAGCTGAAAAAAGAGAAGAACTCCACTCTTTATGCATGCTAGTGATGCAATGTCCAAATCATGGTTTACATGCATTCATATCAAGAACTGATTAAGCCAAGGAACAAAGGATGGATATCGACATTGTGAAGACCATAGATTTAATATACACGATGAGATGTCACAGAACCAACCTCAGCATCATGCTGCTGTTTACCAGGTGCATTTTCTTCTTGCATGGTGGTGGATGTGACATTACAATCATCTCTCGTCTCCTCATCAGGTAGGGCCTGTAATAATCAAATAGAAAAATCACGTCACTAAATCTTGAAGTATACTCCGGCATTCCTGAGATAATACTGTTCTATGAAAAAGCTAGTTTAATCTTTATGAACACTAAAAATGCAAACAAGAGATGTCCAATAATGATTCTGAATTTATTCATGTCAGAAACAGCTATACAAAGGAAACAAGGATGGATATCAACTTTGTCAAGAACATAGATAACAAAAATGATGAGATGATGTAGAAGCAACCTCATCATTATGTCGCTCTTCATTGGGTCTATTTCTCTCTTGCCTGCTGGTGGATGTGGCATTACAATCATCTCTCAACTCCGGGTCAGGTAGGGTCTGTAATAATCAAACCGAAAGAAAAATCATGTCATTTACCAAATTTCGATGCACCCTCCAGCGTTTATGACACTATTTGTTCAATGAAAATTCAAGTCATTTACCAAATTTCAGTGTACACTCGAGTATTTAGGAGACAATATTTGTCCTATGCCAAAGCAACTCTACTCTTTATGGGGCATGTCCACTTATGTTTTCAAGGATTGATTTCAAGAATTGAGTAAATTCTAACGAGGACAATATTAACACTGTTGAGAGCATGGATAAACATACACAATGAGATGACACAGAAGCTCCCTTGGCAAAGGCATTTGCTGGCGGCACTGTACTTGACTTTGATTGATCGACCAAAGTAACTTCACAAGGTCCATCACTGGGATGGACATTCTCAAGTACTTCAGATTCAGATCCATTGCATATTTCATTTTCTGATGGAGAGATCATATCTTCCAGTTCACCTGATATACAAATATTCTCTTGCACCTCCAGCGCAACTGGTTCATCAAGTGCTTCCTTTCTCGAACCATCAAGAATCTGATCATCCAAGGAGCCAGCATTCAGAGAGCTGATATTCTCCAGAGCATGACCAGTGGCCCCGACTTTGTCTCTGCCATCAGGCATCCTTGATATTGATCGATCAACCAAGGCAGCTTTATGAGGTCCATCACTGTGATGGACATTATCAACCACTCCAGATTCAGATCCATTAGGTGGTTCCGTTTCTGATACTTGTGGACCCAAAGTACTCGATCTCTCCAGTACATTCGTTAAATGAACACTCTCTTGCGCCTCCACTGGACCCGGCTCATCAATTGCTTCCTTTCTTGAATCATCAGGAGTCTGATCCACCAACGTGTAAGCATTCATAGTGCTAACGTTGTCTGGAGCACGGCTACTGACAAAATCACCTTGTGAGTTACCAGGAAGATTCTCCTGAGAACAGGGATTTAGAGAAACAGCATTCCCTTGGTTGTCTATTGGTATTCCATTAGCACATGGCCCTACCTCTGTAAAAACTGTTCCTGAAGCCACGGTACTCATCTCATCATTGTCACAGCCAATCCTAACTGGAAGGCAGTCCTTTACAGCACAGACAATTGCATCAGCACTTTGATCAGATGAGGGCCTCAATAAAGGGTCCGCGTTAATAAGTTGATCATGACAATTGGAACTTTCCTGGCCATGCTTGGCTTCAGGCAGCTTATTCGGCAATTGTACTTGCATTGAGCGCCTGTCTCCCTCTACTAGAGAAGGATCCTGCTGAACTCCATTTGCTGAGGCTAGATATTCAGCCTCAATTTTTTTAAGGCGTACGGCCATCTCATGTGAGCATTCTTCAATTTGTGTAGAGTACTCCCTGTCCAATCTCTCCAGCCTGTCTAATTTTGTTGAACCACCATAATGCAAACGGACAATCGCAGCCTCCATTTGACGAGTATTCTCCAGCAACACCTTCTGCGCCTCATATTCCCTGCATATTTCGTTCTTCCTCCTTTCTAGCTCCAGCAATATCTGTTTCTGGTTCCGAATTTCTCTGCCACTTTCAGAAATATCTCCCAATGTCAATCCAAACTCATCCATCAAGTTAGGACTAGAAATGACCTCATTACTGGAGGATCCTTGAAAGGTACAATCTTCAATCTCTACTTTAATGGTTTGGAGGCAAGGCATAGCTGGCAGGGGCGACTTCACACCAGATTGCTCCATCTCAAGCGCTTTGTCTTTCAGTTCTCCACATTTCGAGGAATCAACCAGTGAATTCTTTCTAAGGTGGAGAAACATTTTCTTTAGATGTCGCAACATCAAATACACATGATCTGCCTCTTCTTTCTTGCACTGGTAGTTCAAATGCTTTTTCGCAAGCTCGAGAGATTCCGTGTGATCTATTTTTTCCTTTGATAAAGAAACTGCAGTCCAACACTGGATTTTAACAAGTTTGTGAGTAGACTTGTTAAAAGGAGTACGTTCGCACAATAGCACTCAAGTTGCTGATATTAATAATGGATTTTTTTATCCATTTATTTCGGAATGCGACAGTGCATAGATAGTGAAAATCTTAATCAAGCCTAAAGTCGAGGATTTAGAATTCAACTTAACTATTCTTCAACATTAGAAGACCAAGAAATCATCTGATATGCAAATGAAGGAATTTCTTAATGTTGTACCGATATCACAAGCAAAATGTCAAAAGGTCTTGCATGTAATCCAAGATAAAGACATCCTCAAAAGGAACAAAACGGCAATGGCCTTCAAGACAAGATATATAAGATTTGAAAGATACAGATATCAAAGTAGAATCTAAGCCACAGAGAAGATCTCACGCAGAATAAGGAGTGAATCGTTGGCCAGAAAAAGTAGTAATCCAACTTTCAAATAATAACTTGGTTAAAAAACCCATAAAATCCATTGAAAAACAATGGAATCAGCTAGAAATGGCAATCAGATAAGAATGAAGCATACAGCGATGGGCCACTATTTTCTCCAGGATTAGAGAGAGAGTTCCTCCATCCAGGCCTCCCAGTGGTGGTTACCTACTTGACTGTTACTGATGTATGACTTTAACTAACTAATCTGAAGCCTGGCTGGCGAACTTTCTTCCAACTTTGGTTGGAGGAAGACCTGGCTCTTTTTCAATATGATACGAAGGGAATTTATTTGAGTCACATGTCAGTCAGAAATGACTATGAAACCACTGACAGGACACCTAGTTGGAAGAACTTTCAAGAGAACATGGCTTTGTTTCAATGATCATAGAGGACATCACAAAAAACAAAGAGTAAATAAAACCAAAAGCATCTTAATCTTAAATTCCCATAAATGTTTTAAACCAAACACACTGATTTTATAATTAATGGCTAGTGAAACAAAAGAACTTGAAAATAATAATAATATTCTAACCAGAGCCAACTGGAAAGCTTGTAGAATACTCGCTGGTTCCCGGCTGACATGATGATTATTGATTACATAATCAAGGAAGATATCAATGATACGCTTGATATTGTCCTGTATATAAAGAAGTATTAGAAGTTAGCACAGTGTTGGCAATGGTCAAAAAGATAACACTCATGCTACTGATATTTGGAAATTTGGAAGCAGCTTGGTACTATTATAACACCCATGATTTCTGAGCATAAAACTCAGGATCCAAAATAGACACGGTATGGCACTACGCCGGTATACTATGGATCCAGATGATGCTAGCCACAATTTATTTAGCATCAATGACAAACAGCACCCATCCATCCACATTCAACATGAGGATCGAAGGAACCACTAATGAAAATAACTATTTACTGAAGGAGGCGACATTTGTGAAGACCACACGCAGAGAGCGCAAATGTTGACATTATTGAGAGTATTTTATCGAATGCTTGAAACAGTGTCTTCACCTTCGCAGGATTATACATCGAGAAAAAATCATTTTTAGACCATCCAAACAACCAATTGTCCTCAGCAGCGGGCACTATATAACCCAGTCTTTATAAAATAAAATTAAAAAAAAAAAAAAAGTCTTGTCCAACACATAATCTGAAACTTAAGACACAATAACAATAGAATCTAGCAACAAAGGCTCACTCAACACACTCCCCATCGGTAACAGAATTCTTTTTCCAGAGAGAGAAAAACCATACCGATACATTCAGCAAGTCACTAAGTCTCGAGATTTCTGGTTTCAGCAAAAGATGGAGGCTCCTCTGTGCATCACGCAACTTTCTTCCCTCATCAGAGTCAACCATTTTACCTTCAGGTATAGCTGCCAAATCTTCTCCTCCAAGAGATTTAATAAATGGCCTGGAAGTCCCTGAAAAATGATGTTTGGAAACATAAAGACCCTAGGATATCTAAGTTTGTCCAACAAAACATGTTAATCCATGAAACAGTAAAGAGAAGAGAATCCAGTGCTGGTGCCACAAAATGTAACTATTCTTTGCAATCAGTTACCTTCCTTGTTAGCAGCGACCTTTTTCTCCCCATCTATTCGCTGCTTCCTAGAGGACAGAGATATGCTATTATTTGTCAGCTTCTTGCGTTTCTTGTCGAGCTGGTTACTGTCAGACACAACTTCTTCTAGTATATTGACATTTGATTGAACCCTTTTTCTGTTCCTTGGGGTTGAACCAGACAGGTATTTCCAGCAAGGATGCTTTCCTTCCAATAACTTTGTCCAGAAAATATGTGGTAAATCTTCAGCAGTGGACTGAATCTTCAACTCACCAACCAAAGGAAAATCTGTGCAGTAAGTTCCTGAAGTTTGCCGTGCTTTGACAATGACAGATCTGCTCTTGACACTGTTTTCATTCTGGGAAAGCAGAGCCAGAAACTCCTGAACCACAGAGTTTGAAAGCAATTGATCAGACAATTCCATGGAAGACACACTAGAGCTGCCATGGAACTCGTCCAATCTACACATTAGATATGACGCCCCCCACATGAGTAACATGTGGCTAGTGCTTGGACTTATACTTTGTAGTTCAAGGTGCATGCCTTGCTTTGCACATAACAATGCCTTTTCTTCCACCGTACAGGACAAATACAAGCGGAGTACTTTTATTTGGACTTGAGATTCAATTGTTAATTTCTGCAAATTTTTTAAGTCACTAGCAGGATTCCAGTCACTATCAAATATAATCACCATATCAACTGATGACAATTTGATGCTAAAATTACAGGCCCGATTCTCCAACAAAAACACAAATCTTCCCAGCTCCTTGTCATTAAACTTATTCAAAGCAGCCTGTTTCTTAGAAGGGAGAATGCCACCATCAACACGTTCATATGAATCTGCACCAAACCTCTGACGTAAAAAGTCATCCAAAATATCTCCAGTCAAATCTCTTCCTGAGCAACCAATGGACTGCCAACCAAGAAAATGAGAAAATGGTCACCACAAACACCAATGGCCATTATCAGTTTTTCAATAAAATAAGCAGCAAAGATAGGATCAAAGAAGGACAGGGTTAAAGCTCTTGGGGAGAACAACAGGGTTAAAGCTCTTGGGGAAAATTTTAAAAGTTTTCGCAACTTTTATGGGGAATCTCATTAAATATCCTATTATTCTTGCTTTTGATGAGAATAACTGATCGAATAGGATTTACAATACTTGGCCTCTATTCCAGGATATCGTTATCAGAGTACAATACTATTTACGAGAAATTCTCCTTTTTCCATGAGATAAGGACAAGTAAAAACCGCACAAGGTAAAGTATATACTCTTCCCGATGACATTTAAAGACAATCCTATATGTTGATTACAGACCTGCAAGTACACCAGCCTACCAATGACCAGTCATCATAATCCATCCAGGGATGAAACCGAATTATGACTCATCAACCCCAGAACACATCGAGATAAATGCTTTTGTCAGTAAAATAGGTTCTAACAGCCCCTAAGGTCCCTGTTCACTGCACTATAAAGCAATGAAAAGTTAATTATCACTGGGTCCCTCCCCATTTCAGCTTAACCGGAACAAATTGACTTCCAAACACCAAAAGAAAAGTGTAGAAACCATAAATCTCTTCCCAAAAGTATGTGCCTCTTCCACATCGAGTTCTGCGACTAGATTGTCCCCCGCACCTAACATCACATTTGATTGATCTTAAGTCACATGATCTTCAAGTACCAAGATTCACAGAAACGAACAAGGCTTATTGATTTTTCAATCCTTTTCTATTCTTCTTAAAGTTAGCAGCAGCACAGTTTGCTGATATTTTTCCTACTAGTACCATGTACGCTGATATCCTGCCGCTAAAAAGTACGACATCATGAGGTCTAAAGAGCCCAACTTCCTGGGAACTCCTTTAATTGGAAAACCTCCACTGAAGCAGTGGCAAGAGCAGGATTTAATTTCATTTATTCTACTTTATGGTGCTGGGTTGGTGGGGTTAACAGAATTTAAAGATTTTGTCAGGTATCAGAGAAGTTCAACATCCTCACCTGAAACAATATCAGAACTTTCAGGTGCTGTTTCTTTATCTCCAAAAGCAACCTATCAAGAAGCTGAAGTTTCCCGCTAGCTCTTATTCCAACATCCAAGTACTCAATTGGTTGAAGATCTTTCGTCATTGAGCCTTGAAGAGATGGATCAACATTGTATGGATGATCACAACACTGTCAAAAGATGCACCATAATAACAAAATTAAAAACCTTAGGAGCATTGAAATCTCAAAGAATAGTCTTTTTGTCTTCTCATCAAATCTTCTGAGGAATGAAATCCATGCAAAACTTTCAAAACGTGAGAGCTCCACCATATGATGTTTAATGGATTTAGAAATGTTGAGAAAGTTTTCAGACACCCAAAAACTTTATATCATTTAACAATTTTGCCATCAAAAGTCAAAAATGAGATTCTCAAGCGCTCCTGAAGAATCATGCGGCTTGGCTATTAATTTGTGTTCACATGTCAAATTTGAATTATCAATTCATTATGTTTTCATTGGACATGGTTAACTTTAAATTCGATTGTCTTCAAATTTATCAAAATTTGCTTCCATGAAAGTGTCAATTCATGTTAATTAGTGTAAGAAACTTACACCTGTACATCCACCCAAACAATCACAACAAGCCATTTATACAAAACGTTCTTTAGAGGAAAGTAAGGAAGTTTGTAACAATTTGCACTCGCTGATTGATTGGATGGATGGATACATGGTCCACTGGCCACTGGGAAACAGCAAAGTGAAGAATGAATAGAAAGATCCAAATTTTGAACTGAAGATCTAGATACACCACAGCAGACAGCAGTAATCTTGCTGTTCAAGGCAAACTGCCTTAAAACACCGGAGTCAACATACTTGCTTAACAAATCTCCCAAGTTCAAAGAGTAGACCTTGTCATTTTTGCTTCACTGATTTAAAAGTATACAGAGTACAATGGCATACTTAAAACACACAGCCACTTATTGAAGACATGATAAGTAGTTGTCAACATCAAGTCAAAGAGGCAAAATCATCAGATTTGTCCTTCCAACATGTCAGCCCCACTTTAACAGGATTAAAAAGATCTAATGCATAAAGAAATTGAGTAAAACAAGGGAAAACAACCAAAAGACTCTTTGAGGTTGCAATAAGAAATCAGGGCCTCAGAGTTCTCATTCATTAGAAAAATACTAACCACAGTCCAAAAGAAAGACTAAGTGATTGGATATAACCATAAAATCTACGATAAGATAAATAACATACAAGACACTGGTTCTTCAAATCCCCAAAAAAAGGGTAAGATGTCAGCAATCTGTGAGATAGAACCAAAATTGACAAGATCTTCATAGAGAGATGAAGTAAGGCAGACATTCTCACGCAAAATAAATGACACATCAATTGCAAAAACCAAAGTATATTTGCGACATGTGCAGGCAGGGCTGCGACTAAGCCATGGGCTGGATAACACACCATAACATGTTTTGCAAAAAGCTGGGCGTTTTGCAACACAGGTTTCAGCCGCATGAAATACCCCAAAAAAAAAAAAAAAATTCATTTTTCCCCATTCTTTTTTAGAAAGTGTTTTGAAACTAATAAAAAAAAAAGGTTGAATAGCCAAAAAGGCAATATACAATGAATAGCAGAAAATGGGAACTTTGGGAGTTTGAACATTACCATCACATACTAAGCCTTGATGGAATAAATACAATAATCAATCATCCAAAAATCATGCAATAATGCAATCGAGGAAAAAGGTAACCCGCCAAACCTTCCGAGCAGAGACAAGGATATCGCGTAGCACACCAACAGGGTCACCCTTTGATGATGAACAGAGCGACAGAGAGTTTGAAAGTAGAGTAGCACAATACTGTTCAAGCTGCACGTTCGATATTTGTGTTGGAACCCAGTACTCCACAAATCTAGATGAATCCATCTTGCCATCAAATGCAGTATAGCTCACCAGCCGCTCCTTCGGCTTATGCAGAGTCTCATGAGAATTGGTTGCTGATGCATTCATACTTTCTTCGTCACCAAATTTTTCAACTATGGAGAGCAGATTACGGTACTTGGAGATATTTTCCTACAAAAATGGGTACTGGTAAGTAAGACAGCACATGGTACTGGGTTGTAATATGTGTGCACTTAAAAATATAAACCTCTAAATTCCCATTAAAGGGGAAAAGCCTCCTCTGGGTCTTCAGCTTCAAAATTTCTTCAAGAAAGGCGAAACTTCGAGGTTGTTGGCATTCATCAATAACCACTGCTTCCCATTCTATTCTTTTCATAATATCCATATCCTGCAGAGAAAAAGGTGACAGTTCTGAGACATAACAAAAGGTAAATAAAATTCTATGCAGCAGGGGATTCAGTTTGCAAGGTAAACTGGGAATACAGTCAAAATGATATCAAAGATGACACAAATGAGAGATAAAATGCAGGAGAATAACAGAGGTGAGATGTCTCAATGAAAAGATAACTGCTATAGCCCTAGCCCTCGAAGATAATTGCCAACTTCAAAGTTGTTGACAAAGCACAAAATAGAAAAATATAAACACCTCAACAATGGCCTCTGGAGGGGATATGAGCACTTCAAATGCTATGGAAGCCCCTTCCTCAGAGAATTCCAGGTTCCTGATACGTCTTCGAGTATCTTTGCTTCCATTGTAAACCACGACATCAACCGTTGGTGCCAAACGGAAAAACTCCGCATCCCACGAATAAACTAATGTAGAAGGCGAAATGACGAGACACGGAAGACAGCCATCACATTCGAGTAAAATAAACGATGTGACCTTTGAAATGTGCTCCTGCAAAACAAAAAGTAGCCTTATCAGCTATGACCACATGTTAGTTTATGATCTACCACCAGGTCCAACACATTCAAGTCATGTCCACAAGTGCATGCAATAAACAAAAGCATTCTTTAAATGATCTATGCATACATGTAGCCTTTTCTCTTCTCACAAGGAATTTCAGACTCATTGATATAATCCATGGGTCTTGCATAGCTTTTATTTTAGATCTAAATTGCAATGAGTAATCTGTGAATCATCATAGGAAATAAAGTAAACAATAATGAGGACATCAAGTAAGCTTTTCCCCACTAGCAGCAGGAATGATGAAAGGGGGAAAAAAATAGAAGAAGACAAGAAATAAAAAAAGAGAGAGGGACAAATACTAAAAAAATAAGTAGAAAGATTATTTCAGCACATTCTACCTTTCAAATACCATCTTATCCTACAGGCTGTGCCAAATTGGATAACACTCTAGACAACTCCTTAGAATTTTTATGAAGGTTTTATTATGCTCTACTGCCTACCACAGAGATCACCAGGAGGTCAAGAACAAAACATTCTCACCTCGTGATCCACTAGAATCACATTCGGGTGCACCTTCCAATATTCGAACTGCCTTTCAACAGGATCTGCAAGCTTTGATATTTCATTCCTCAATCTTTTTTTTCCTTTCTGAAAGCTGCCAAAAGCAGGTAATAAGTCGACAGCCAACTAATAAAAGTACACAAAACAATCAGCATTCCATGAAACAAGAGGATTTGATTGCATCAGCCAATGTAAAAATATATACAGCATAGGAAGCAGAAGCACTTTCTCCATCTTGCTTTTCTTTTCATGCACCGGGCATCTTAAGTTTCATTTCTCTACCCAAATCTTGCATGGACAATTGACTAAAAACTTTTTAAGTAAAATTCTTGGAGCATTACTTGTAATTATAGCCACAAAATATTATACAGTTCAATAAAACAAAACTGAAGAAGTTCAAGAACTGACTATATATCAACGTGTGCTTGGAAAGACTCTTTCAATATAGATTATCATCACCTCTTGAATATTATAAACAGAACATAACTCTGTCATAAGAAATTCTCCTTTACGGATTTATCGCTGCTGGAGCGCAACAATGATAGAAACTCATTACTAAACTAACGAAAGACGTATATCACAATGTATGCAGCTTCCAAAATCTCAGACCAAACATCCAAAAGAAAGAGGATGCGTTAAAATTCCATAAGCTTGTTTGATTCCCACTTGTCAAACATAATATAATTACCATAGTCACTTCAACATTACAAGCTCCCGTCGCTCTCTCAATTCGGTTTTCATACTGTTTGATGAGGCTCTGAGCTTCTGAAGAGAGAAACAGGGAAGCATTCTCTAGCTCCCATGAAGCATGTTCATAATCAAGGCCACACCATTTTACAAGCCATTGGTAATGGCACATTGACACGCCAGTACCCTCCTCCTGTCTATCACGTTCACTATGAAATTGAGGAGAAGTTATTAATCGCTTCTGCAGTAGACGCCTTGGTAAAGTCCACTCTGACTTCCATGGCACCACCTAAAGAAATAAGGAAATACGGTATAGCCAATAAGGGTAAAAGAATACAATACTGAATTCTCTCAAATTTAGGACAACCACTTCAGCAATTTAACAAGTATCATCAATGGAGAAATAATCGAACCATTTACCTCAGCAACTAGAGATGGGCATTGAGCAGCCACCTCAGCTTCCGGTAACCATCGATTGTGAAAATGAGCTAGTCCTTTGTATTTAACAAAAAATTGCTTCTGCTTTTGACACCCTGAGATTGAAACAACATTAAGATTACTCAAATGGTACAAAACGACACCGGAACAGGATAATCAACAGAGATGCAAATGGATACATAAATTAAGCAACGCCAATGAATATTGTCTAATGATATTTTCCCCATACCTTTGGGATCCAATACTTCCACTTCCCTGCAATCCCAAATAGACTCTACTCCTTCAGAGACTGAATGGGCACCATACTTCATCATCTTCCTAACGCATGCAAGACAGTGCCAAACTCCTAGGGGAACATCATTAAGAGGAGGATCCAAACAGGAAAGATGGTAGTTTTTTTGGCATCCAGCTCCATTGCAGCACCTGAAAATTGCATGTGCTATTTAAAATAACCATGCCAAACTACAAGCCCTTCACAATGTAGGAAACATTTTGTATTGCATTTTGAATTACACTATCAAACAGCTCAGAGAGTAGATTTTGAAGAAGACGAGCTGATCATATCATCGGACATTGTAAAGATGTATCAGAGCCCAGGAAAATGATTCGCAACTACCATTGGTTTCTACTACCACAGCCCACAGAATGGCAAATTCAGCTGCCTGCTTTTTTGCTCGCGTCAATGGGCAGTAAGGAATGAATCATCTCATCCAAATGTATCTTCAGGATGTACTAAAATGCATTGCGATAGATGTATTGCTATACAAAATTACAAGACAACTATGACAAAGCAAAACCAATGCAAAGTGAAAAAACCCTTGACCATATCTAAGGAAATCAATCAGCTTCAAACTCTGTTCTTAACAAAGCAAACAAGGCCGCAGTCTTAAAGTCAGACACCATAAGTGGGGACATGGTAATAATTGTCTTCATAAAGTGAATATTATGACAGAGAATAGTCATAGCAAGCACTCCCAAATTTGCACATATCTCAGTTTAATTAGAAAGAATAAGGTATGACTAAAAGAGCATCATTTTCAGCGTACAGGGAGTCTAAACAGATATTCTAAAACAAGCCCATGACAATAGAGAAGAGCAACAAGAAGCGCTAATAACAGCGAAAAGTTATTATGTTATCAAAAGCAAGATAGGCAAATATCACTAGGAAGGAAGGGCAAAAAAAAATAGCAAAGTGTAAAGGACTTCTCACAAGAGTTTTCCCCCAAGCTTGCAGATAAAGCATGTACTCTGTCCACTTTCTGCATCAATATTTACCAACACATGCAAGTTCTGCTTTCCATCAAGTTCCAAGTTAACAGTGGCTTCAGGCTCCCCACTATCCTAACATGACATTAACAAAGACAAGCATACATCATGCCAAGTCACTGAAATCTAGAGAAGATATATATAGTTAAAACAGCCAAAAGACCAATACACCCACTTGGTGCAAAGAACAGAAATGTTACAGGGTTAAAGACGATTTGTTGCCAAGAACCCAGATACACTGCAGGCTTATCATATTATCATTCCAAGGAAAGGAACCAGATGTAAAATATAGCAGACTTTAATACCTTTTTCCCTTTGAATTTATACCATCTATCCCAACAAAATTGTGCACTGCAGAGGTGAAATTTTGACATCCAGCTAGGGTTGAGGCATTGGAAATCAAGCAAACCGAGTCGCTCCGTTTATCAGGGACGTCTTCTTGCTTTTCTAAACCAACATGACCATCTAAATACCTTCCATTCCCGCTAAAATCCATTAATTCTGACTGCTTCTCCAGTGAGGAATGGTTCTCTACCCTTCCCGAGTCATAATTTGCACCTGCCAGTAATACTTATGAGTTGAAAATACAGAGACATCATGATCTAAAGAAAAACCATGTTTGCATCTTTAGACTCATTACCTTGTTGAGTAGAATGGCTGTTTTGCCTGAGGCAAGTGTTTTCCTCATTTTGTTTTTCCACCATTTGTGTCATGGATTCCACGCCATCTTTGATCTCTTGACTATGATCACTACAATCATTGACTGCATCAACGTCCTCTCGACCAACAGCCCCAGTATTGTTGTATTCCTGCTGAAAGGACTTTTTTGGACAAATCAACTCCTCACGGCAATCTACAAGCCCAATGATCACAGTGAATAAATTATCAAGCAAGTTCCATATATGCACAAATAAAACAAACTGCTGGTGTTGCACATGCACATGCACTCCACAGATAACTATGTCAAAACAATTAAACTTACTTCTTAAAAGAAAAACATGTTCAGTTAAACCAGGTTGAGGATGAGAAATGCGTATTCCACCAAAGAAAAGATAAAATAAAGTTTAAACTAGAAAAATCCCTCCACCCTGATTGTTATCTGCAACGTGACCCACTGGAAAAGAGAGAAGTAAACTCAGAAAACTTGCCCGTTATGATCATATACATCAATCTAAAAGCTCGACATATACAAAGGAACAAATATGAGACAATGTTTTATTTAGGGCATCTAACCTACAGATTTATGAACAAATGACAGTTATTGATCCAACAAATATTCCTGCAACAACAATGCCGAGAAATTTTATAATTTAATACTTTTAATACAAATGACAAGAAGTTGAACAATGCACAACATTCCATGAATATTTAGCACATGATGGAAGGAAATATGGTATAACAACATCAAGATCTTCTCTAAACAGATTGTCCAAAAAATCTTCTAATAAATTATTTGAGCATGCATAACGACCCCAGCCAAAGAACCTATATAAAACCTTCATACAGAGGTTATAACAGGGCCATTGTATTCTAACATTTTCACTACATCCATGTCATAAAATGCACAACGATCTATTAAACTGCCTTTTTCATTTATCAGGCATTCATTTACCTGCTTTATCCTTGTTTACCGATCCCCTGAACAGTGCTCTATAAGCACGAGCACTCATTGTCCCTCTCTTCATCTTGGTAGAGGCTGGTTCTTCTTCACTACTTTTGCTAGATTCCTCATCTTCCATCTTCAATTGTTTTCCATTATTCTCTTTCTTTTCCATTAGGTTTTGCCTATCAGATGACTCGGACCTTCTAGCAGACTTCTTTGATATTAGAGAATTTGAGGACTGCCGCAGCTTCTTGCATCTCTCGGACCTCCTCACTGGACTTGGCGTCCTTTGTCTCTTGACCTTCTCAGGATTCTTAGAAACTGAAGTAGGTGGTGTTTGCTTCTCAATTCGCTCCGACTTTCGAATAGTCGGAACGCTTGGAACCGTTGGTTTCTTGGATGATGACTCCCTGGTTGAACTTCTCAATCTATATGAATCTGATGCAGAGGGTGGTGTACTCGATCCCTTACCACCACTATGCGCCTTGTTTGTACATTCATCCCTAATTTTGCAACCGGATCGAGTTTGATTTACCATATTTTTATCTGCAAATCACCAAACATCACAACAATGCTTTCATCCTTTCATGAAAACTTCAATCAAACACTTATCATAAATTATCCGTGCCTAATAGATGGTTCAATGTGCCCTTAGGAATACTTTTTGAAATTCCCTATACAAAACATAAAGCTAATAACAGAGTTTCCAATCCTGAAGTTAATCAATAAAGAGCACCTCAAAGTTCAAACTACAGAAGTATAAGAGAAGGACGACCCAGAATATACACAGAACTTAACTATTCTTACGATATTCATGGACTCCACTGCATGAACATTTATTCTTTCATGAAAACTTCAATCAAACACTTATCATAAATTATCTGCGCCTAATATATTGTTCAATGTGTCCTTAGGAATACTCTTTGAAAATCTCTATAGAAAACATAAAGCTAATAACAGAGTTTCCAATCCTGAAGATAACCAATAAAGAGCGCCTCAAAGTTCAAACTACAGAAGTATACTAGAAGGACGACCCAGAATACACACAGAACTTAACTATTCTTACGATATCCATGGACTCCACTGCATGAACATTTACAACATATAAACCTGTAAATTCAACAGCATGCATTTCTAAAGAGTTTTCTTTGTCAAATCTGTAAAGAATTGAACAGTGGCCCTTGTACTGTCAAAACAAGAGTAAATCAATACTGCTACATAGAGCACAAAATTTTCCCCACTTTTCAAAATCCTGTTCTTTTGTTTCATTTGTCACACCCCGGCAACCAAAGGGACCATGGAGATCCACCGCTATCTTTTTTAGGCATCCAAAAAGCATGATATGTGCACAGTCACTTCTGATATGCATGTCTGTTCATGTTTTTAAAGATTAAAAATGACCTCATTTCACTAGGCCCCATTTTGTTTCAATACTCTGGTGCAATACGAAGCCGCCGACATCAAAGCAACCCAAGATTCAATCTTTCTTCACAGGTCAGACACCAAAAATAAAGGTGGAACTCAGGCAATGTGGGATTTATAGAAGAATTGCTGAAAAGACACCACATCCAAAACCACAAGACATACAATGAAAAGATAGAAATCAAGAAAACATGAGATATCTTACATGCATAAGTGTAACAGTTTGACTTGCGTTAATTCCAACTGCTCTGGCCTAGACTTGAGCTTTTACCATTTACTTTCAAACTTCTTTACAATTTTTTTCAAATATCCCAGCTCATGCAATTTGTCTCTAATTTAGCATGGAACACCTGAAACATTTCAAAGCATACAAAGATTAACATGTAGATTCGCATAATACTTTTTTCAATCTTTTGTAGAGTTTAAAGATTTTCAGAGTTCTGTGAGGGAAGTCAATAAGTAAATTTTTGCATGAAATAAGACAGAACAATCACACCCTTACTTTAAAAATAAAGAATGTATCCCGCAGCAAAACCAACAGAGATGCAAGAGAGATATTTTGTAATGTCGTGGCAACTAACTGTCCAGCTTCCAAGAATTTTGATGCTCAAAATTTTAGTTCTTTCAGTTTATCACACATGACCAACAAAAATTTGGACAGATATTCGGACACGTTGATTTTGTGAATGAGAGAAGGTCTCCTACGTACTGTGTTCTACATCAAGCAATAGCTGGAGTCTATTGGTACTACAACAAGGTATCATTGATACCCTGGCTTACCAATCAACCTTGAAGGTAAGCTCCAGGGAGCAACACAGCAAGATATGCGATGCTTGACCACTTACAAGCCTTTACCGCAGATTCAACTGTGGAAATTAAAGTAATTAGGCTTCCTCTGTGGCTTCTTGCTTAGTTGTGTCTCACTAGAAAAAGGAAACTTGATTGTTTTAAGGTTGGAAAGCGGGGTCTTGGATCGTACAAGTGATCATACCAAGAGTTATTCTAATTTATTTCGGCATCAGAACCTAGCACCCACTATATTTACAGCACGAGACTGAATAAGACTTTTGGTTTCAAAGACAGGGAAGTACAGCTGCTCCTCCAACCAGTCACCATATGCAAGGTTGACTCATATGGTGCTCTGATGAGGCTCGGATTGGACTTTTGACAGTCGAACACATGCACAAAGGACATGAGCCAAGGTGATTAGAAACAAACATAAACGCAATTACTCGACTCGAAGCAAAGAAATGGAGAAACGAAAAAGAACTCCCAGGTCTTTCGATCCCCCTACGGACTTCTTCCCCCGGAGCTATATCAACTATCGAAGACAATTCAATCCCAACATGACGGTGGAAAGTACTGCAATCGCAGGATTCACTAAAAAACGAGTCTTTATAGACACAAAAAGAAAGAGTTAATCAACCCAAAGCATGTCCTCCAAAGGAACTTCAAGACGCGAACTTCATAATTCGCATGCAAGAATTTCCGGTCACGGGCCACCATCAGTTCACTGACGAAAAACGAAACGAAACCCCTAGATCTCCTCGCCGAGTCACTCCCAACCCACGCCGAATTCGTCGCCAACCCACGAAAAACCCTAAACGCGCGAGCCGGAATTCATCTCCCCGACCGGGGCCCAGACCTAACTGCAGCAACGGCGAAGGGAAATTCGAACCCACCCCGCGATCTCCCGGCAGAGTCGCGAGCGCGCATTGGCCGGAAATCCTCGTCCCCGGGGACCAATGCGGGAAGATGCCCTAAGCCGGAGGCGAAATCCGAGCGCCTCTCGCCTCGGAGCCCAAGCGGAGGCCCAAAAAAGAAGAGCACGGCGACGCTACGACGCGCGGGGCCGACGAAGGAAACGAGCCGCCAACCGAAGAACGACGCGACCGAGCTCGAGCGAGAGAGAGGGAGGGAGGGAGGCATTACCTGCTGCGGAGAGAGAAAGGACGGTCACGCGGGAGGCGTGGGATCTCGCTGCTGCTGCTGCTGCTGCTGCTGGTGCTGCAGGACGAGGACGATCTCGCCTCATGAGAGAGACACACGGAGAGCACTGTCGATTTCGACTTCGACCCGGGTGTTAATGGCGGTGTCGTGGAATATATACCTCTCTTTGGTCGTTTGGCGATCGAATAAGTAAGTGATAAAAGGACGAGAGACCGCTGAAATTGGGTGTGTGATGTGATGTACATTATTGTACTCAGGCTAGCTAGGGCTGGAAATTGATCCGATCTTTGTTCCATTTCAATCGAAACAGGATAAGATCTTTCGTACTTATTCCGCGAGACAAGTCAGAAAATACGAGTTATTTTATCATTTATCTCTATGGTAATTTGCTTTATATACATATATATGTATATAATCTCAATAGAGTTATAGTACATAATTGCCATATTGTGTCTTTCTTCTCATAAAAAGTTGCCGAAATTCAAAATGTAGTTACTTATTCGATTTGAAATAACTATTTACATCCATTCATTTCCGTCCTCTTATTTTCTTTGCTATTTCGATGCCTCCGTGTTAATGAAAATCAAGTAAGCACTTTTCCTTCGTAAGTTTGGAAAACAATATCAGTTGTAGTAATTTTGAAAGAGATTCCATTGTCTAGATGCTAAGTATTTACACATAAATTAATGAATATAAAAAGCATTTACACTGTGTGTGGTTTTTATTCTATCACGTGTTCGGTGACGTACTCAAAATGAGATAAGTCTAGAAAAAAAAAATTGATTACTCATTTAGGTTACACTTGAATGAAATAAAAACTTTTCATTTAAAAAATAGCAATTGAACGAGAGAAAATGACACTAATAATTCATAAATTTTGATCAAATATATAATATGGATTATAAAACTTTTAATTTATTCAATATGATCTCTAAATTGTAGTCAAGCGTGTAATATAATTCATAAACTTTCAATATATGTTTAACTTAAATCCAACATTACCTCTAAACTCAAATTAATGGAGGACGATACAAAACATTTTTAGAGATTTTGTGACCACTGCAGTAGAGGTGGTGCCTTCTGTGACTATTGCACATTGGTCACCTGAGTACCTATTCATTCTTTCAGAGATCGTGCGACGTGGCCGCTTGAGAGCCACGAGACCTGCAACCTCTTGATTTTTGCAGCAACTCACGATGGTTTCAAACCCTCTGGCTCTAAATTTTATGTCCACGGATGGGCATCATGGCGGCTGGCACCCACCACAGTGGCGGATGTCGTGGTCGCTTCAGTTTTCAGTTTGTTTTCCCCTTCTTGTCCCTTCTTCGATTGTTTCGTTGATTATTTATTTATTCTTTTAATCACAGAGTTGACGCACCAAACACTTGAGGGAATCAAATATGTTAATACATAGAATTGAGAGTTTTTTTTAATTCCACTCTATATTATCTTATCTTATCCCATTTCGTCTTCTTACGACCAAATCTAGCTTTATTTTTTTCAATGGAGTTTGATGCTCGGTCTTGGCATCATGGTCCTACATTGTTGACTAGGTGGGCACCCAAATATTATGATAGATTGAAATTGAAGAATACTTAGGGCTTATTTGATTATTAAATTAAGCATTGAGATTAAAAAAAAAATTGACTTGGGTTGAGATTAAGCTTGTCCAATAAAGATATTTTAAAAATTCAATCAAGTAAAAATGACGACTCAAGAGAATAAGTAAAGAAGAGCTTACTAGATTGATTGCTTAAAGAAAGTAATTGGTAACGGTTAGAATCTTTCCGATTATATTACTTAGATATACCATAAATAATGATCACAATTTCATGCGTGACAAGAAATAGGTCCCGCAGATTCGTGGGCGCACATTGACCGAAAAATTCAACCCGCGGGAATAAACAGGGCGCCCAAATAACGGCGTGACCGAGCTTGAGGCAGCGCATCGCGTTTCATGACAGAAGATGTACGCGGTGCTTCTATTTTCACCTCCTCTCTTCTTTCTTTTTTCTGTTTTAGCCGCTTGCTTTTTTATTTTGGGTCAATTTGGTGACAAGATTTCTCTTGTTTTTTTGCCCTTGTTACATGGTTAACGTGACACATTTCAATGGAATGTCAAGTAGGCGAAAAACGTTATTTAGATTCATTTAGTATTCCATGTCAAATTTTATGAAAAACTATACTATCTACACCAAAATTCCACAGCCTAATTCTCTTAAAAAAAAAAAAAAATCTCTTTGCTTTAGGTCCAATTTTATTTCTATTCCAAACTTTTTTTTTATTCCCCAACTTTAACTCTAGTTCAAAAAATGCCCATTTGAAAAAATTAAAAACCACCACTAATTTCTTCGAAATTATCAACATCATGGTCAATTAAATAATTATTATCATAACCTATTCTTGCCTTCGTATGGAACAACGATGGCCTTATGATATCGACAATCTCAAATAAACTAACGTCGATTTTTGGATGCATGAACAGATTTGAAACTAAAGTGAAAGTTAGAGATTTTCTCATACAAGAAAAAAGATCGGGCCAAAATTATGATTAGACCTAAAATTTGGATAGCACATTGTGATCCAGTCCAAAGATATACAATAAACATAAATAAAACAACTACTTAAGATCATGTCAAATGTTGATTAATTGGGTTTTTTTCGGATTATTTGAGAGTTGTGTCGTTATGAGTATATGAAAGATGATCTGGATACTACTTGACCATTAAATAAAAAAAAAAGGGTGACTAGTTGGAGCCGACAAACAACGCAAAAGCCACGGCACGTGGGGTGACGGAAGCTGGACGTCGTTAATTCCTTTTGATTTCTTGGTAATGTCATATGGGTTGTTCGACAATCCTATATTAGCCTTCAACAATGCTAAAAAAGTAGTGACCATAACTAAGGAAACAAACGAACGTGCGGCTTATCGCCAAAACAGTAAAAGAGAAAGGAACCCCCTCCAGCTTCGAGAGCACTTGTCAAGATGAGTTATTTTGCCACCCATAGGATACAATTGCCGGAAAATTTGACAAAAAAAAAAAAACAAAATTAATTGCATCAAGAGCTATAAATCTACTCCATCTCAATTATTAGATAATGCGCGTTCTATGCAAAACTTATGTGATCTGACAATTAAAATCAAGTGAGCTCGTACATTAATGTGAGATGAGAGCAATTTTTTAATCGTCAGCCGTCTTATAAAAGATAGAATAAATAAAGAGAAAGATAAGTAAAGTTTGCAAGAATCGCATGCATATTGGAGATCTAATCATGGGTGGGTTTGAGCTGCATCTTCTATCGTCAAAGATTTTATTTTATCACAGTTCGAATTGTCCTAGGCACTTCTCTTATTCTCTAGCTCTATACCTTGAAATTTAGCACTCTCCGACTATAGATAACCAAATTAGGTCTTCGGTGCAACAGCAAACAAAGAAATGGAAGGACGAGCAGATTCGATAACCATCGCGAGGAAAAGCAATTCTTGAATCACAGTTTCGGCATTAAATTATTTTGACGATAAATGTTAAGAAAATATAATGTAATGCGAGAAAGATAGCTTATGACACTATTTAAAATGGAAGAAAGAAAATACAATTCTATATGAGGACTTAAAAGGGTGTCATTGAGATAATCTTCTAAGGTATGTCCTTATTAGATTTACCATTTAATTGCGATGCGTGGCAATTTTGGTGTGGAGTTTTGACTTCGATGAGCGAAAGGGGACATGTGAACCAAAACATGCTTTGAAGTTGAAGTCATTCGTGAGATCCGATCTTGATCATTGTACGTCTGCAGGAATTCTTCATTGCAGTTGAGGTAGGTTGAATGTTCGATGGTTTGCTGTGCCATTCAACTCTTCTCCCCTCTTTTGGCTCCACAAATTTGGCCTGAATGGTCAACATTCATCCTGCCAAAAGAAGCTAAAATTGCAATTAGCCATCCATCTAATCTTCATCACCAACAACGCAACCTACTTTTCAAGCTTGCTGACTCCTAGCCTTCGGGCGAAAGACTACCCCATGTCAAGCTAAAAGTAATGAACGGTATGAAATCCACTCGATCTGACAACCTAATCCATTCTAATTATCTAAGATATAAAGAGGGATTCGCTAATTTTAGACTTCACTTCGGATCCAACCCACCTACAGTGATATGCAGTATTTTTCAACAAAATGCGCTATTCATTATAGCTAGGCTACATGGGAAGACCAAAGTGGACAAAATCCGGCTTGTTTCACTTTTGTTGCTATTGAGGACGATGACTCATAAAGATGAAGATAAATCTCTGACAAACCCACCTAACTCTTTGCTCTTCTTGTCTTGATTAAACAATTATAGAGCAAGTGACTGTAAAGATTACCTGCTCCCGACGCTCCAACGCATAGGCCCGATGAAAGGACAAATCACCCAGAGAACGGTGTGACCGAGCTGGAGAGAGAGGGAGAGAGACGTTAGTTGCTCCAGAGAGGGGAGACACAGGAGGGGGATTGCTGCATAACGAGGAAGATTGCGCGCTCGATTTCAACTTTGGCCGATGTAATGGCGGTATTATGGAATATATGCCTCTTTGCTTTTTATGGCAATCAAATAAATAAGTGATAAAGACAGTGTGGTGAATTTGGGAGCGATATTTAGGGTGCTCAAGCCAGGGTGGTGGTGGCTCTGTCAGCCACTCGTGGATGGCATGTCGACGGCACATTGATGGCATGTCGGTTACTCGTCGATAGCTGAGGCAAAATGAAGGTTTAAAATCTATTTACATTCTGAAAATGCAATGTTCTAAAATATCTCCAGATTTGTGTCGGGCTAAAAGCATTTACAAAGCTTTGAATATGCAATGCATCTCCCCAAAGCAACCTACAAATTTTGTCAAATGACATTTGCATTTGTCGAAGGGACTTTAGGACCCCAAAGGACTTTGCAAATATTGAGCCAAATGCACCTTTAGAGAGCCTACGCAAGCAATATAAACCAATCCAAGCATTGATGAGCCAAGCTAGGGTTAGCAATTCATGTCATTCTATCATGATCTTGTCAATTCAAGTTCAAATCTTGTTCTACCACAATGAGTTTATTAACCATGTTGCTATTTTAATCCACACAAAATAGATTTACTAAACTTATTACGTGATGAGACAAGTCAAAAATACAAACTCTTTATTACTCATTGTGGTGGTAATTTGCCATATATGTATGTAGTATGTACTTACCATATCGAGTCTTTCTTCTTATAAGTTGCCAAAATTGAAAATATAATTATTTATTCGATTTAAAATAACTATTTAAATTCATTAATTTTCGTTCACATATTTTCAAATCAGTGTCAGTTATTTGAAATGGATTCCATTGTCTACAAGTTTAGTTTTTACACGGGAATTAATGAATATAAAAAGCACTTACGCTATGTTTAATGGACTTGACATAATTTCAGATGTGACTTTGGGCTTGTTTTTTTGTGTTCCTAGCCTGTGTTTATGAACACAATTTTTGTTTTTTTGTTTCCAAGAACAAAAAAAGAATGAAACATGTTTGTTTGGGTTTTTGTTAAGAACAAATTTGGAACAGAAACAAAAAACAAAAAAAACTTATTTCTTGTTTCTGAAACACTTTCAAGAAACAATTTTTCTCTCTCATCGTTTTTTTCTTCTCTTTCTTTTCTTCTTTTTTTCTTCTTCTTTTTTCTTTGGCCGGCCTTGGCCATGGTCGGCGACCAAGCCGGAGCGTCGCCAGCCCCCCGCGAGGCCAAGCTCGCCCAGCCATGGCTAGGCTGCCGGCCCTTGTCGGCCGGTCGCCGCCATGGCCGAGGTCGGCGACCAGTCAAAAGGAGGAAAAAGAAAAAAGAAAAAAAGGAAAAATAAAATAAAAATATTAAAAAATTAAAAAAAAACAAAAAAATTATACAAGTTTATCAAACGTGTTAATGTTCTTTTTCTATTCTAGGAACAAGTTTACCAAACGTGTTATTCTGTTAAAAAATTGTTTCCCGGAACAAAAATAGTTTTTTCTATTTCTGTTATCCGGAACAATTTTTGAACAAAAACGTTAGCAAACGCACTTTGATTCCATCACGTGTTTGGTGACGTACTCCAAATGAAATAAGTCGGGAGAAAAACACAGTTACTTATCCAAGCTAGACTCGGATAGAATAAGAATCTTTCTTTAAAAATAGCGAAAGGAAAATAGAATGCCCCCATTGGCAATCATCTCCTTTGCGCAGCATTCACACCGCCATTGATATTTTATTTATTTTTCAACCATACCCGAAATGCACCGAACACCTGAGGGGATCTAATATATTTTAATACACATAATCGAGAGATTTTTTACTCTACTTTATATTATACTATCTAATCTTAGTTCGTCTTCTTATGACCAAATGTAGCCTTATTATTTTCTAGATTGATTCCTGATCTTGGTGTCACAATCCTACCTTATCGACTAGGTGGACGCCCAAATATTACGGTAGATTGAAATTGAAGGAGGGCGGAATAAGTAAGGAAGAGCTTGCTAAATTGATTACATAAAGAAAGTAATTGATAACGTTTAGAATCTTTCCAATTATATTACTAAGAGCTACCATATATGACGATCACAATTTAATGTGTGATAAGAAATTTATTATAGTCGGTTTTTTTTTCAGTACTTTAAATTCAGTTTTAAAATTTCCAGCACTTTATTTTTCAATTTCATTTCAAAGGACCTTAGCTGTTTGGAGGATGTGAACGTCAACCTGTGCATGGGTTAGGCTCGAGGCTCGGGTTGGGCCTTGGAGAAGCATTTCAGGCTCTAGATTGGGCCAAAGGCTTACGTCCAAGCCTGTCCAAGATTGGTGAGTCGAGCAGGCCCTGCCGAAACACTCCTCTAGGCCCAGCAAGCTCTCGGATTCCATGACGGGTGAGCCCAGTTTTTATTTATTTATTTATTTATGAAATAGTAACACAAATAATTCTTGAATTTTAATTCATTGTGCAATGTCGTCCTTAAACTTTTAAGTCCTTAAATTATTAACAAATGTTTAATCTAGTCCCTAAATTACATGAAAATGATGAATGTTGTCATTCTTTGAATTCAAGTTGATAGAATTTATGGATGCGACTCTCCATTTGTTAAGTATGAGCGATAGATAGCAAAAAAAAAAAAAAAAAAAAAAAAAAGCTACACAAGGCTTATCAAAGTAAAATGTTTATCTCAAATTAGGATATAATGATCCACATCATCAAATAACTCAACATATTGACATAATCACTTTTATAGATTTAACTTAAAATGCGATAATCCACGTCATCAAGTAATATATGATTTATTGCTTGAACAAATGGATGAACTACATCGAACATTTACTAACAATTTATAGATCGTATTGAACAAATCAAAAGTTGAAAGGACATATTACACATTAGGCCAAAGTTAAGGGTCATTTTCCCTTTATTTATTTGTTTTGCTTGCTTGGCAGGAGATGATTTGGCAATGTGACAATTGGTGGGTTCTAACAAAAAGCTCCAAGTAACAAGATAACAAGCAGAAACAATTCTCAACGAATGCCAACAATTGAATCCGTGGGGCCAATCCGCTCTTTAGGCCGGCCGTTGATGCTTTCCAAAGTTTTCATGTTCAACGCGGCACCACATTTGGTCTTCTTTTGGCCCTCAAGATGATGTCAGTTGCATTTCAGACCGTCGATTTCCTCGGACGGCATGTATGTCGATCATATAATATGATTCATATTCAATGTCGTTCGGTCCGTTGCGTCACTGATGACTCCGAAATTTTAGCTGGCTGCCTCAGGACTCAGATCAAGACACTTGAGTGATTAAAAACTTTTTGTTTAGGAACGCTCGAGCGGAGATGAGAAACGTTGTGCGTCTGATTTCCTGAACCATGATTCGTCTGTTGTTTCTCATCTGGGCGCTCTTTGTCTCCAGCCACGGCCAGCAATACTATGACCCCTCAACCTGTTCTTCACAAGAAGCCTCTACTGTTTCAGGGTACAGCTGTGCCGATCCCCGAGAGAATTGTCGGGCGTTCCTGCTGTACCGGGCGAACCAGGACTACTCGATGATCTCGAACATCACCAAGCTGTTCGGGGCTGATCTCAATGTGGTACTTAGTCTGAACCGGGTCGGATCTCCCATTGAGAATCTCCAACCAGGTAGGGAAGTTCTCGTTCCAATCCAATGCTATTGTGCTGGCAAGTTTTTCCAGAAAAACGTGACCTATCCTGTCGGCGGAAGCACAAATTTCTCTGAGATTGCGTGCGGAGTCTTTGAAGGCCTAGTGAAATTGGCCACACTGGTCGAAGATAACAATCCCTCTCGGTCTGAGCTTGTCGTGCCCCTGAAATGTGCTTGTCCTGGTAATTTTTCCGTAAGCAGTGGGATAGTACAGTCCCTCGTGACATACCCAATTATGGAAGGAGACGATACGAATAAAGTCGCGCAGAAGTTCGGCATTCCTGCTAGCGACATCTGGGCGGCTAACCATCTAGACTACAGGTCAACAGTTTATACGGACTCTACGATTCTTGTCCCTTTAACGAAAGAAGAACCGTCTCTCAATTTCACATTACCATATTCGCCGCCTCCCCCTCCTGGTTTTCTTCCTACGGTTCCCGTGGAGAAGCCGACAGATAGCAAGAAACTTAGGAACTTGTACATTGCAGGATCCGTGGTTGGGCTGTCATTAGTACTTGTAGAGTCGATTGCTTGTGGTCTGTACCTGAAGGCCTCGAAGAGATGGAAAGGCCAGAAATTGCAGTCTTTCAATACGAGAAGCTCGCACTTCTCATTTCTGTCCATGCTAAGCTCTCCGAGGTCGGGCCAGACGGGTAGAAGCTCCAGGACGTCCTGTTTGTCCCCAGATCTTCTGATCGGGATCAAATACACATTGATCCAATACAGCATCGAGGAGCTCAGGAAGGCGACCGGGAATTTTAGAAAAGACAACAGGATAGAGAGATCAGTCTACAAGGGTTTGATTGACACTGTCGAAGTGATGATCAAAGGAAGCAACGTCAAAGAGACACATCGGGTCATCGATGTGCACTCAAAGATCAATCACATCAATGTCTTGACTTTGCTTGGCGTTTGTTACGAAGAAATGAGTGATGATTCTCAGTCTTACCTCATCTTTGAGTACTTGAGCAATGGAAGCTTAAGGGATTGCTTGTCTTGGCTGGGAAATCCTCTCCATTGGCACCGCCGGACCCAAATCGCTTTTGACGTCGCGACAGGGCTTCATTATCTACATCACTGCATATTTCCTTCTTATGTTCACATGAATGTGAACAGTAGGAACATTTTCATCAGGTCCAACTGGAAAGCGAAGCTAGGGAACATCGCCCCAATGACTGCTATTGGCTCCTCAAAAGGAAACGACCACAACACTTCGATCAGTTTCGATGGATGGATTGCGCCGGAGCACATGCTAAATGGAGCGGTTTCCGAGAAAGTGGACGTTTTTGCTTTTGGAGTGGTCTTGCTAGAGCTGATTTCGGGTCAAGTGGACATCGATGGCAGACAGTTCAAGGAGTCCATCTGGTTTTTGGCAGGGGGAGGGAACGAAGGTGGGTGTTTTGAGCAACTGAGGGGCTTCATGGATCCGTGTCTAAAGGAGGATTATCCCCTCGCCGAGGCCTTGTGCTTAGCAGTTTTGGCCAAGGCTTGTGTCGAAGATGACCCCATGCATAGGCCATCCATGGAGGATGTGACGAAAGTGCTTGGGAGGATGGTCTGATTGGAGACAGTGCGCGCATTTTGATCTTAGAGTCCAAGTGTACCACGTGTCACATTTACAAGATACATTCATTAGTAAATTTTAACTGAACTGCTGTATAAATTGTCAAATGGGAGATAAAGTACAATATTCGAGACTTGATTAAGGTTAAGCACCAATTCCACGTTCAAGTTTTTTTCTTCCTGAAACGCACTTAGTTTCTGAAGTTTCACGATTCATTTGATGTTTCATTCAAGTACTTGCACTGTTCTGTCTAACAAAGGTTATGTACATGGACAGAACCATTTGACATTTAGGCTGTGTGACATGTCATAGACAGGTTATTTGACCAAATCTGCCTTGTATAAGTTAAATCGTTCATGTGGTATGGGGATCAAAACTATTGAAATTACCATGCAATCGTGAGAACACATGACTGACGATTCAGTATAGATCTTCTTTAGTAAGCTACCGAATATCAATCCTCGATTAACTCTTTCTCGCTCCATCATTGTAGAAGAAGCGTGCGGGTTCTTTTTTTTTTTTTTTTTTTTTTTTTTTATCTCAGGAGCATATTAACTGTCATGATATCAAAGAAATAATCTGGATAATCATAACTGCAGGTAATGATAAACTGAGAAACCGATGAGCATACACGAGGGGAACAAAATCTCTGGCCACTCTAAGTATCCTCTAATCAACTTCTGCAACTATTTTCTAGCCTGTCAATTACATTATACCATCACTGAAAGCTCTGCGTTGTCCACTGATGAGGGCATTCACGGATTCTCACTTTCTAATTCGTCGTTGGTTGGACTAAATAGGTGCACCGGGCGCCTGTTTATGGGTTGCAATGGCCTGGCGTTGAATTCAGAGTCCTGCAAAAGCAATAAACAAATCTTTGCTTTCACGATAATTCAACCTTGTCGCTTACATTTGAAAAGCCAAGTAAAGACTGAAACTCACATCGCGAACAGCTTCGCGCAGTAACTTCACTTGCTCTCTTGTCACAGTTCTCACCTGATGACACAGCAAAGCAGAAGTAAATTTTATGAATTAAGCTTATATTGAAAGTTTGGCAACGTTACATTAGGGGACGTCAAGAGAACCAGAACTATCATGTTTGTAATTTACTTGAGCAGTCCCAAAAAGGTTATTTCTCCTGTGAGAACAGTTTTAATTTAACGAAAACAGAAGTGCTCTATGTTTCCAATCCAAGAACCAAGATCTGAAGTGAAAGAAAACGAAACTGCAGACCTTCTGAACGATAATCCAGAGAACATTTTGAGTGCAGGGAGGCACCGTAAGAGAGCCCACGTATTTGTAGTACTTTCTGCTTCCAAACTTTATGTGTTTCGGGTTCACTATTCCGACGGTTCTCTCAGCTCCATGGGTATCAGTGATTCCTTGTATGTGTTTCATCATCTACATATCAAAATTCATTGAAAAAATTTATGTTGTGTTTTGAGCACATAAACCAAGTACTAAATTTCGACGACAAAAAAAATCCCAAGTGTACCGTTGACAAGAAAGTATCGGGTTGGCCCAGCTTGTACATGACTCCTACCACAGCAACTTTGCCATCGGGGCTATCGTGAACCATGTGTAGCTCAAGATCGAACCTGTTAATTGAGTCAGTAAGAAAAGAATTTGAACTTTTCTCAGTAACGCGGTCATGGGTCTTTGATCTTTGTAATAGAATAACGGCCAAATAGTAAAAGAAAGAAACGAAGAGATCACCTTCTGCCATTAACGGCATGCTCAGAGGGCGAGTGCCAATGGGATTGCTTCAGCAAATACTGGGTTCCATTCACATAAATGGATCCTGCATCTCCATCCCACCTCAACTGCATAAACTCACAGAACAAACCACGCTCATCATGGTCCCATCCGATGAAAGTGGAACTGTCAAGTGTCACTTCTACAAAACTTTGTCTTTTGAAGAATGTCATCATAACAACATTTATAGTTACAGATCAAGAAAGGCATTGAAGCCTTTCTTGTTCTTTGATCAAAGTCATAACAGAGATCGAACATGGTGACAGTGACTCTAATCCTACCATGATGTCATGTCCCCTGTTCTTAAGCGTGGCATTGGAGGCTTTGTAGCACCTCTTCAGTCTTCCCAAACTGGCCACCACTTGAACCCTCTCGCTCAAGAGATCGATCGGCGACTGCATTGATCCGTTCCTGCACATTTCCCACTCCCTCCTGATCTCTCCCCACCGAGCCGGACCTCTCTCACTCCCTGCATCGTAGTTGAATTCGCTCTCGTCCTCTGCAGCATCAAAGAGACCAAATGTTACTAAAATCCACGTCAAGCTTACAATTCATATGAACTGAGAAAGGGGTGAAGCCTTTGCAGGCTGAAACCCACCAACTTCTTCTGATTTTGTGAGGCCAACATGAAGAGCAAGAACGAGGAAGATAGTGCAAAGCAAGATTTGGGTCGCCAAGAATTTCATCTTTCCTCTTTCTTTGTAGTGCTGGGTGTCCCATGTCGTGGGAGAGATGCTTCTTTATATAAGGACTTAAAGGAGTGGAATGAAAAACTCGTTACAGTGGATGGAGCGCTTGAACATACGACGTTGGGAGGACTTGGCAGTCTGAATGCATAGACGACTGGGGGAGACGTTTGAAATTGCCGGTCAACATTTCGTCACCAAGAAGTTTATTACAAGAAAACAAGAGCATTTGCAAACGATGAAGAAGATAGAGTTCACGTGTTTGGCGAATTTTTTGAGAACTCTTTTACACTCCAGCACAAGTGATTGGACAGGGCCTGCATAAATAAATAAACGAGGCCCTGTTTTTTGGTTTGTCTCGTTAAAGTTCTGTATTACTCCATCATTACGAAATGGCAAATGTCAGTGGCCTAGGAAAAAAAAATTACTTTGTAGAAGACTGGCGAGTCCGCATCCCAAGCTTTAGCAAATCAAAAAGAAGAAGCCTATTTTAAGAATACCGACATCCTCGTGCCTCGGTCAGCATGCGATTCACCATTCTCACATTAACGTTCTAATCATCCATAAAAATTTATATCTAAATATTTTTGTGGACAATAAATATATATATCATTCATTCATTTGTATAAATTATAAAAATAAATTATTTAAAAAAATATTTTACAAATCATTCATTTTTCATAAAGTAAACCAAGTCTTCAATACTATGAAAAGTGTAAAATACAAATCGTGTTTGTTTTGCATTCATTTGTAGAAAGTCTGAGTTAGAAGCCCTAGAAGATCATACATGACAACAAACGTTGAGATCTCACTTATCCACGAGCATTAGGAGACTTGCCTAAGCTGAATCCCATAAAGGGCATTTATAGCTGAAAATTTCATATTTGGTTGAATCCACTTGTGATTTGCAAGGGGCAAGAGTAAATTAGGGAAAAATGTCAAAAAAGTCATAAACTTATTATCAATTTAATCTTAAACCTTTTAATAGCACCAATTTAATCATAAACTTTTTGACCTTGAGCCAAGTAAATTCTTTTTGCTAATTTTGATTGGACATTGCTGATGTGGATGTCGAATGGCCTATGTGGTATGGCCCGCATTGATGTAAACAAATTTTAATATTTTTCATTTTCATTTTTTTTTTATTTTACTTTTACTTTCTCTTTCTCTTTCTCTTTCTTTATCCCCTTCCCCTTTCTCCAATTGGTTGCCGAACCTTGGCAACTCGCCAAAGGCAAGGGTTAGTGAGGTCATGCCTTACCCAACCCTTAGCAAGGCTCAAGCCCTCACAAGAGGCCGTGAGGGTGGCCTAACATTGGGCTGGCGAGGGTTGAGCCTCACCTGTGACCTCAGTGATTGGCCGGAGGAAGGGAAATGACAAAAAGAAAGAAAGAGAAAGAAAAAAAATGAATAAATAGTTTAAAAAATTATTAAAAATTATTCAGTCAATACTAACTGGGCATGCCATATAGGCCGGTTGGCTAGCAATATCCGGCCAAAATTAACCGGAAGGATTGAATTGGCTTTATATTAAAAAGGTTTAAATTTAAAATTAAATTGGTATCATTAAAAAATTTAGGAATAAATTGATATTATGCAATAGGTTTAGAACTTTTCGGACACTTTTACCTGAGTAAATCATATTTTCAATATTAGCATCATTTATTTGGACATCGATCCTCATAGAGTTGATTAATTTCGACAACAGCGAATCCAAAAGTAATCTCTAATTTAAATTGACATGAAAACTTATTTTTTTCACTTGCAATAAACGAATTTGACTCATCACTTTACGAACGAATTATTCATACTCTGCCATTTTTTTTTTCACAAATATTGATTTAGCTTCTCTCTCTCTGCAAACGATGAAGAAAATAGAGTTGACGTGTTTGACAAGTTTTTTTTACACTTGAGCAGAATTCGTTGAATGGGCCCTGTATAAATGGATCGTTATATCTTCCTGGGAATGAAATGCCAAAAAGGAGCATTTGTTTTGTTTCATTAAAGTCCTGCATTACTGCATCAGTGCGTAATGGCTAATGTCAATGGCCTAAGAAAAAATTTCCTTTGTAGAACTCGCGAGTCCGAGCGGAATTCCAAGCTTTAGAATAAAATAAAACCTAATTTGATAATGAAATATATGGACCGACATAGTCGTGCCCGGTCAGCATGGTTGTCATCATCCTCACATGAAGGCCCATTTCACATTAACTTGTAAATTTCAATGAGATTTTAGTACAGAGAATTTTTTTTTCCAACAAGATGACATTGGATTTTGTAGAAAAGGGTAATATCGTTTGAGAAAGGAAGCTCTGATGATGTGATTTATCACCATAATCACGCTTTTTATTATGACTTGACCATGCTTAGAGATCTACCAACTACAGCGGATTCGATCTCCACCCACCCAAAATGGACCTCCACTTATTTCTTCCATTCAAATTGGTTGAACAAAATCAATTTCTTGATAGTCACGTGAAACATTTTGATCTTTTATTTGGTTTATTAGTAAAACTTATAAATCGTGCCGTGTCACATACGGAAAGATATTTTATCTACATGTCACATCACATGGTAATGTCACATAAAGAAGAGAAGGGTTTTAAAATTAAAGCGTAAAAGTTGATTGGAATGCAAATGATTTATTGAAAACCAACTTTAAACTTGGAAAATGAAATTACTACATGGAGCTTAAAAAAAAAAAAGAGTTAAAAAAAGTTTTTAAAAAGAGAAAAAACATAAAAAAATTCAAAATATTATTAAAAAGGTGTCACATCAGTGCTATCCATCCACATTAGTAATTTCCAATCAAAATTGGTTGGATAAACTAAATTGATAAGAAACGAAAATGTTTAGGATTGAATTGACAAAGTTAAAAGATTTAAGACTGAATTGGCAAAAATGCGTTAGGTTTATAATTTTTTGGACAATTTTTTTGAAAATTTTATAGAATTAATACCAACCATTTTGGTTGTGGTCTCACCAAATCTCACTCGTATCAGAGTAGGAAGTTTTGAGTTCAAATATTTCTAGGCCTTTCTTTGTCTCCCCAATTATATATTACCACGCTTTAGGCTTATGCCAAAGTCTAGCCTACGTGTGAGAAGGAGTGTTAAAAATAATTAAAAATCAAACCACACCTTCATCAATTTTTAGAATAGTCAGCTGTGCCCCAACAAAATCTTATCTCTAGAAGACCACTCGAGGCGATGGTATAATGGAATGCCTTCTCTTCATAATGCCGGTTGCATGTCCATGGGAATAACAAGAGGTCTTGTCCTTTCAAATGCAGAACGAGGCCAGCCACTGCAAGTAAGTAGATAGATGATCCTGCGTTGACGTGATTCATGAATCATGAACTAGCGCAAGTAATGAAGAAGGGAGCTATTTGATTGTCGAAATATGTATTGGTGTAAACCGGTTATGAATCAAATTATCGCTCCTTATCTGCTAACGTAGGGGGAGATATTAGGGTTTGCCATTGATCTACCCACCCGTGACATGCTTCTTGCAATACAATCCGCATGTTGTTCTCGCGCACACGCTTACTTCTCTGAACTGGATTATGGAGAAATGCATCATCAGTTTTGCCTGAAATTAGACGGAACCAATCTATCCTTACAGAAAATTAACCACGGAATGGGAGACGCGGAGTGGTCTCCTCTTAGTTTTGGCTGAAATTGAAGGGACGGATTCTTTGCTCACTGATTCTTCTTCAACGAGCTGTCCACGGACACGCGCGTCTCTCCGAGTCCCCGAGCTTGACGATGTCCATCACCTTGCGGGCGAGCACCACTGCCCTCTTCGATCTTCTTCAACGTGCAGGCAGTAGCGAGGGCCGTTGGCCCTGGAATTTGGGCGAGCGTCGCCTCCCCACTCCTAGATTTGAGCGAGGGTTGTTGGTTGTTTGTGTGTAAAACAAACAAAATGTGGTTTTCCTTATCTTACATAGAAAAGTTGGGAGGAAATGGACTAATTTATAAATATCAGCCTTTTCTAGCGTATTCAAAGAAAATGTTAAGTGTGAGTTAGACCTCACAATTACGGGTGCGCTGTTACTAGGCACACTTAACACTTTGTATGTTTGCGTGCCGCGTAGGCTAGTTGGCTAGCAATCTCCGGCCAAAATTAGTTGGAAGGACTGAATTGACTTTATATTAAAAAGTTTAAAACTAAATTGGTATTATTAAAAGGTTTAGGGATAAATTGATATTAATACAATAGATTTAAGACTTTTCGGACATTTTTATCGAGTAAATCATATTTTAAATGTTGGCATCATTTATTCGGACATCGATGCTTATATAGTTGATTATTTTTTATAGCAGCGAATCCAAAAGTAATCTCTAATTTAGATTAATGGGTAATACTAGAGATGTTGAGATCGAAATAAAAACTTATCTTTTTCACTTGCGATATACGAATTTGACTCGTCAGTTTACGAACGGAATATTCATACTCTGCCATAATTCTTTCACAAATATTGATTTGGCTTCTCTCTCATGCAGGAGTCGTTCGATAAGCCCTGCATAATAAATTAATTGTTATATCTCCCTGGGAACGAAATGCCAAAAGACAGCATTTGTTTTGTTTCATTAAAGTCGCGCATTTCTGCATCATTGCGTAATGGCAAATGTCCATGGCCTAAGAAAAAAATTACTTCGTAGAAGAAGACTCGTTAGTCCGAGCAGAATTCCAAGCTTTAGAATAAAATAAAATAAAAATCCTAATTTGAGAATGAAAGATATGGACCGACATAGTCGTGCCTCGGTCAGCATAGGAGTCATCATCCTCACATGAAGGCCCATTTCACATCCACTTGAAAATATCAATTAGATTTTAGTAGAGTGATTTTTTTTTCCCTACATGATGAGGTCATTTATCACCATAATCATGCTTAGAGATCTACCAAATACCAACTACAGCGGATTCATTCTCCACCCACCCAAAATGGACTTCCACCTATTTCTTCCATTCAAATTGATTGAATGAAATCATTTGCGTGAAACATTTGGATCTTTTATTTGGTTTATTAATAAAACTTATAAATCGTGCCGTATCACGTACGGAAAGATATTTTTTCTACACGTCACATCACATGGTAATGTCACATGTAAAAGAAGCGAGGGGTCTTTAAATTGAAACATAAAAGTTAATTAGAATGCAAATGATTTACTGAAAACCTAACTTTAAACCTGGGAAAAGAAATTACTACATGGAGCTTAAAAAAATCAACTGCCGTAGTTGGCCGGACATTCAGCCCACAGCTTTAAAAAATTATGGCAGCGTGGAAGAAGTCTTCATGCTGAAAATTTTAGTCTCCCACTTCATAGATACGGTATCTTCTGGGCATCATCAACCCAATTCTATCGCACCTAAGTTTGTGGGAAGAGAAGACCAGGTGGGGGATAGTAATGTGTTTTTTTTTTTTTTACTAAATTACAAGTTTCCGCAGCTCGAAAGGCCCAGGCTTCGTGTTGAATTTCATGACTAAACTCGAGGGAACAAAAAAGGTATAATTCGCTTTACATTACTTTAAAGGGTTACTGTGTTTCGTCAGTGGCGTTACCGTGGTTTGGCGATAGTGGGGCGTTTGTGACCGCGTCAATCTGAAAAATTTCTACTAGGTGGTCACATGAAAATACTATTATCTAAAAGATTTGTTTAGCATATGTTGACGAAGTAAAATTTTCTTTAAACGAACGCTCTTGAGATCGTGACATGTATACTCATTGGCGTTTACAAAATATGGCAATGGATTAATATCTCAATCTCAAATGAGAAAATTCTCAAAATTTTTTAAATTTATTGCACTTGTGTCAATTTAGTCTTAAACTTCTTTTCACATTTTGCCATGATAGTCCATCTGGCCAATTGTAATTGGAAATCGCTAATATGAATGTCAGCCATCTTACATAGCATAACCAATGTTGATATGGCTTATGACTGGCGAGAGTTGGTTGATGACTCTTGTCGGACTTAGTAGAAAAAAAGGAAAAGTAAAAAAAATTTAAAAAATTTAGAATTTTTTTTAAAAATTATTCACGTCAAAACGGCCTCCCTACGTGGCACTATTAGTTTCCATGTTTGTAACTTTCGGCTAAAGTTGGTCAAATAGACTCGATTATCAAAACAAAAAAAAGTTTAGGACTCAATTGACACAATTGATAGATTTATTACTGAATTGGTATAAATACAATAATTTGAGTATTTTTTCAGTAATTTTTCCCAACCTCAACTATGCTCGTGTGAAGAGAAATGCTAGACTGGCGCTTGGCGATGTTTATATACCTGCTATTGTCAATGAACTATAACCATAATATCTTGATGTCCTTGCCACATTTACTTATTAGCTTTCTATAAAAGGAAGAGTTAATTTTGGGGCGTCGTGCAATTCGTAGTTATCTTCGCGTTCCTCCGCTGCAATTTCTCTGAAATCAAGTCTCCTTATCGTCTCTTAATGAGGAGGGCATGTCCCCTCTCTTCATGCATATGTGGGAAAATTCCAAATAAGTGCTTGAAATACAATTATTTTCTCAAATAAAGGCATGTAGTGAATATTGTTTCAAATAAGGACCTGAAGTGTCATCATTTTCTTAAATAAGAGTCTAAAGCGGATCTTATTTTAAATAAAGGCCTAAAGTGCCTATTTCAATCTCAAAGAAGGGCTTGAACTAACCGATTGTGAAGGGCAATTTTGTCTTATAAATTTTTAATTTTTAATTTTTCCTTTCTTTTTTTTGTTTTTTTTTCTTTTCATGAAAAAACAAAACAAAAGGAAAACATTGACCGCCACCCCATCATCGGTGGGGATGTGGCGAAGGCTGGCGGGATCACCGATGCTTTGGCGAGGGTCATTGGTGCTTTGGTGAGGGCTGATGACTCTCGCCACCTCATCAAAAGTAGGATAGGGTGACGATCCTCTCCTAAATTTGGGCGAGGGTTGCCACCCAAGGTCTGGAGGCGTTGGGCAGGGTGCATTTAGGCTGCGTGAGTGCTGGCAACCTTGCCTAGATCTGGGAGAGGGTCGCTGCCCTCTCCCACTTCTAGGCGTCAATGATCCCATGGCCTTCATCCCCATCCCATCGGTGATGGGGTTGTGGCCAGCTCTCGTGCTTGTGTTTTTCATTTTTTAAAGTTTTTTTTTTAAATTTTTAATCTAATTTGATTTAAATTTAATTTGTGTTTGGATGAAAATATGCCTGATCGGCCTAAATATTTTTTTGGCCAACGATAGTAGGTCCTTATTTGAAATAGCCATATGTGGCCATTTCAGGCTTTTATTTGAAATAATGTCCATTTAAAATCTTTATTAGAAAAAATAAGCACTTTGGGCCTTAATTTGAAATTTTCCTTGCATATGTTGGACCATGCACCTTGAATATCAACATAGGTTTGGTCGTCCTCCTTACACTGGTTAAATAGTTATATAAAGAGTTTGCACTTTTAATGTATCATATTTCTTTGTATTGATTGTAGTCAATACTTTGATAAAAACATTCCTTATCATTAAATCTCATTTTTGGTCGTCCTCCTTACCCTCGTTAAATAGTCATATAAAGAGTTTGCACTTTTAATGTATCATATTTCTTTGTATTGATTGTAGTTAATACTTTGATAAAAACATTCCATATTATTAAATCTCATTTTTAGGAGGAGGGCAAAAGTTTCTGTAAATTGTCAAATGCAAAAAAAATTCCTATCCAGGCCACTGATCAAGTTTTGGTTTTAGTCATGTGAGCTTGGAGTTTTCTATTCTGAGAAAAGCTTGCTTGTCATTAAGAAGAACCTCCATGATAATGTACGTTGAACAAGGTTCATGGATCGGTTGGCCTATACACTGGGATGCGGGCATGTGTGATTAGGGCTATCAAAATGGGTACTAAATCCATATTTTAACCCATAGTTATTATAATGAGTCACATATGAGTCACCTCAAGCTTATAGCATAGATTATAATGGGTTTTGAAAAGTAAACAAAAAAAAAAAAAAAATTGGGTGTTAGTGGGTTAGTTAAAAATCCAGTTTCAATGCAAGTTAAGCAATCTGAGCTCATCGCTTTCTCTCCTTCAACGATTTCACCATCGTGAATCTCTGTCTTGGTGAGCTCTCTCCTTTCTCTTTGATCCTTTCTATCTTCGGCGCAGCCGCCGCTCATCTCTAGTTGCCTGTCTCCGGATCGAAGTTTGTCTAGAGATTTTTACGGGTTCTCTACTTTTTGACGATGGGTACTCTGCGCAAGTGATTTCTGCATATCGCTTTGGTGATAGTTTTGGCAAATGGAGAGAGAGTTCTACATTTCGCTCATCTGGGTGTTCCTCTTTTATTTGTGCTTCAAGAAAATTTTGATCCTTTTCTTGTTCTTCTGGGATCGTTTGCATTAACGCATATGGGCTCCATATTTTATTCTTGCGCTTCTGAGACTTCGTGGGTAGCAAATTAGTAAACCGACTATTAAGTGGTCAGTGTTGAGGATATTTCGAAATTGTAGTTTCAATTTTGTTGACCTCATTTAAAGGAAGCCCTTTTGGGTAATGTCTAGAAGGACCACTCGAAGCGATGGTAAGTAAATAGATGATCTTGCGTTGACGTGATTCATGAACTAGTGCAAGTAATGAAGAAGGGAGTATGTATCGGTGTAAACGGGTTATGAATCAAATTCTCACTCATCTGCTAACGTAGGGGGAGATATTAGGGTTTGCCATTGAGCTACACGTGACATGCTTCTTGCAATACAATCCGGATGTTGCTCTCGCGCATACGCTTACTTCTTTGAACCGGATTATGGAGAAATGCATCATCAGTGTTGCCTGAAATTAGACGGAACCGGCCTACCCTTAAAGAAAATTAACCACAGAATTGGAGACACGGAGTGATCTCCTATTAGTTTTGGCTGAAACTGAACGGACGGATTCTTTGCTCACCTCTGCACTCGTAGCTCACGGATTCTTCTTCTACGAGCTGTCCACGAACACGCGCGTCTCTCCGAGTCACCAAGCTTGACGACGTCCATCACCTCACGGGTGAGCACCATTGCCCTCTTCGATCCTCTTCCTTGTGCAGGCAGTAGCGAGGGCCGCTGACCCTCGAATTTGGGCGAGTGTCGCCTACTCACTCCAGATTCGAGCGAGGGTTGTAGGTCCCCACTGGAGTGTCGAGAGTACCAAGGTCACAGCGGATGTCGCTGGCAAGGGGTGAGGCTAGGGAGAGTCACGAACTCGCTGACTCACTCGCCCCACGCACTCTCATGTTGCTCTTTCAGTAATGGAAGTGGTGGTAAGGGTGATATCGGCTTCACCGGAGTCTAGGCAGGGACCCCGGTCCCTACCCGATGCGCAGGCGCCACCTCCGTCTCACCTGCAGCTACATGTCCCCTCTTCTCCTTTGTTTTGATTTTACTTTCCTTTATTTCAGTACTTTAATGGCCACGACGGCATCTCCGTTTACAATTTAGTGGAGATCAGCTACTACCAAATATCAACCCACGATTTACTGTCTTTCACTCCATCATTGCAGTAGTAGCCTGCAAGTTCTTATCCTGTCTCGATAGCATATAACTGGCATGAAACCCAAGAAAAAGAATCCGGATCACGGTAATAGCTGTTAATGATGAACTGAGAAACTGATAAGCATACACGAGGGGAGCAAAATCTCCGGTCGCTCTAATATATAGTCAAGTATCCTTTAACCAAATTGTGCAACTATTACATGAAAATATCACTGAAAGCTCCGCATCATCCACCAACGAGGGCATTAACAGCGAAATCATGGATCCCCGCTTTCTGATTCGCAGTAGGTCGGACTAAATAGCTGCACCGAGCGTATGTTTATGGGTTGCAATGGCCTGGCGTTGAATTCCGAGTCCTGCAAAAGCAATAAACAGATATTTGCTTTCACAATTATTCAATCTCGTCGTTTACATCTGGATAGTTAATTAGAGATAGAAACTCACATCACGAACAGCTTTGCGCAGTAACTTCACTTGCTCTCTTGCGACAGTTCTCACCTGATGCCCCACCAAAGCAGAAGAGAATGTCATGTACTAGGCTTTTCTTGAAAGTCCGAAAGTATTACAGTAGGGGACATCAAAAGAAACCGAATCATTTTGCAGATGATGCTAATGGAAATATCATAAGGACATATCATGTGTGCGATTCTACTTGAGCCTTCCATGAAAGTGGAGAAGTTCACTATTTCTCTTATGAAAGCTGTCTTACTAGAACGAAATTATATCTCGTTTTGATAAAAAAAATGCTCTGTATTTCCACTCCAAGAACCAAAATTTGAAGAGCAAGAAAACGAAACTGCAAACCTTTTGGACAATGGTCCAGAGAACATTTTCAGTGCAGGGAGGCACAGTAAGAGAGCCCACGTATCTGTAGTACTTTCTGCTTCCAATTTTTATGCGTTTTGGGTTCACTATTCCGATGGCTCTCTCGGCTTCATGGATATCAGCGATATCTTCTATATGTTTCATCATCTATATATTAAAAATCATTGAAAAATTTATATGGTGTTTTGAACGCTTAAACCAAGTACTAAATTTCGACTAACAAATAAATCCCGAGTGTACCATTGACAAGAAAGTATCGGGTCGGCCCAGCTTGTACATGATTCCTACCACAGCAACTTTGCCATTTAGGCTTTCGTGAACCATGTGTAGCTCAAGATCGAACCTGTTAATTGAGTTAGTAAGAAAAATATTTGAACTTTTCTTAGTAATGCGGTCGTGGGTCTTTGATCTTTGCAAAAGAATAGTGGCCGATTAGTGGAAGAAAGAAAAGAAGAGACCACCTTCTGCCATTAACGGCATGCTCGGAGGGTGAGTGCCAATGGCATTGCTTCAGCAAATACCGGGTTCCGTTCGCATAAATGGATCCTGCACCTCCTTCCCACCTCAACTGCATTAACTCACAGAAAAAACCATGCTCATCATAGTTACATCCGATGAATCTGTCGGGTGTCACTTCTATAAAACTTGTCTTTTGAAGAATGTCGTCATAAATTTATCATTTATAGTTACAGATCAAAAGAGGCATCGAAGCCTTTCTTGCTCTTTAATCAAAGTCATGACAGAAACCGAAAATGGTGACAGTGAGTCTAGTCCTACCGTGATGTCATGTCCCCTGTTCTTAAGCGTGGCATTGGAGGCTTTATAGCACCTCTTCAGTCTTCCCAAATGGGCCACCACTTGGACCCTCTTGCTTGAGAGATTGATTGGCGACTGCATCGACCCACTACTGCACATCCCCCACTCCCTCCTGATCTCTCCCCACCGAGCTGGACCTCTCTCACTCCCTGCATCGTAGTTGAATTCGCTCTCGTCCTCTGCAGCATCAAAGAGACCAAATGTTACTAAAATCCACGTCAAGCTTACAATTCATATGAACTGAGAAAGGGGTGAAGCCTTTGCAAGCGGATACCCACCAACTTCTTTTGATGTTGTGAGACCAACATGAAGAGCAAGAACGAGGAAGATAGTGCAAAGCAAGATTCGGGTCACCAAGAGTTTCATCTTTCCTCTTCTTTTGTATTGCTGGGTGTCCTTTGTGCGGGAAGAGATGCTTCTTTATATAGGACTTAAAAGAGTGGAATGCAATACTTGTTACAGTGGATGAGTGCTTAAGCATACGAAGTTGAGAGGACTTGACAGTATGAATGCATAGACGAGTGTGTGAGAAGTTGAAATTGCCGGTCAACATTTCGTCACCATGAAGATTATTAAACAAGAAAAAAAGAGCATATGCATTTGAGGTTGGTTCTTGCACTTTTTCTACATTGCCTGTTCTTGAACGTACTGGGGATGAGTCTATCTGATCACTAGCGTCTCTCGTGAAGAATTCAGGAGTGACTGAAGACTATTGTTCTTATTCTAATTTAATGGAACCCGTTCCCATCTCGTCATATGTTGTCTCGATTATATTATATAGGGATTCGCACATGTTTGCATGATTAAAATTAATGCAAACTACGAAGAATGATGAAAACAATCCCTGTATTGTTAGGCAATCCATGCCAATTATACGTGGATCTCATCAAATCCGACGGTCTAGATTTTATTTTGTATATGTATTGGATTTATTGAATTTTCTCTCGAGTCTTTTTTGGGTCTGTAATACTCTCTCGAATTGAAGAAGTGAGAAGCAATATCCAATAGAAACTAGAAAGTCTGTAGCTAAAGCTCATTAACAAATAAGATTGACTCGACTTCAACAAACAATTTCGTTTTTCTCACTTCGGACATTTAACTTTTTTCTTCTTACAAGCATCTAATACGCAAAAGTTTTCTAGAATTCCAAGTGTGGTGAAAATCGGGTCGTGTTTGCAGCACACGATTTCATCAGACAACTCAGATTTCTAAACCGTATTTTATTTACTTCTTCAGAAGCAACAGGTCTAAAACAGGTGAATAGGCCAAGGGCGACACTCGTTGAACTCCGGGTCAAATGATGCATATAACAGGCAACCAAAGTCAGAGAAAGGACTTCGAGGTCGTTGATGTTCGGTCGGACAAAGAAAGGAAATAGTGTTTGTTCTGCCTTCGCTTGTCAAAAAATGAGTCAGAAGCACTCAAAGATCACAAGCACGACAAGGGTCATTGAGATATTCACATCCATGAGCATTTAGAGACTTGCCTAAAGTTGAATTCTGTAAAGGGAACTAACAGCTGAAAATTTCATGTTCTGTTCAATCCATTCATGATTTACAGGGTGGCAAAAATAAATTATATATTCAGTCTTAGCATCATTTATGCAAACGTCGACGCTCATGTAGTTAATCATTTCCGGTAGTAGCAAGTTCAAAAGAAACCCCTCTAATTTATATTAATGTGCGATGCTAGAGATGTCGAGATCGATATAACTTGACCGTGTCACTTTACGAACAAATTATTCATATTCTCCCATTGTTCTTTCACGTATATTAATTTAACTCTTTTATGCTTAAGCAGCAATGTTATACATATACATATATACATATATATATATATATATACACATATGCCAAAAGAGAGCATTTGTTCTGCTTGATTAAAGTTCGGGAAAAAAAAATACCAAAAGAATCCTCTAATTCAATTATAAATATTTCAATGGTGTCTATTTAATCGTAAATATTTTCACATTGGTATAAATTTAGTCGATTCGGCCAAATTAAGAGTGGGTCATTTTACTTGGCATGCCTGGCACTAACATCAACATTTTTAATATCATTTTAATAATTTTTATTTTTTAGTTTTTCTTCATTTTTTTTCCTATCATTCTAGCCAATGCGCTAGCCGTGGGTGAGGCAGCCTCACCCAAATCTAGCGAGAGCCTTTGCAGCCTCATTGGCTCTGTGTAACCCTCCCAAGTGACTAGTTAGATATTGTTAAAAATGTTCACGTTAGCACTGATCGTGCCATATAAGATGATTGGCATCCACTTTTGCAATTCCAACTTACATTGGTTAGATGGACTTAATGGTACCAATGTAAGAATGTTTAGAATCAAATTAATATTAATGTAATATATTTATGACTTTTTTGGTACTTTTCCCATAAAAATTCTGTAATATTGCATCATTGCAAATGTCAATGGCCTAAAGAAGAAAATTACTTCGTGGAAGACTCACGACTTTGAGCGAATTTCAAGCTTTTGACAAAACCTTAATTTAAGAATGAAAGACATGGCTCAATATACTCGTGCCTCACTCATCATGGAGTCACCATCTTCACATTTACCGGAACATTTCAATGCGAGTAATTGATCAAGATCATATTTCAATTTGGCTTGATCAATTGATCAATCGAGAATTTAGTGCATTCCGTGTGTTGCGCATTTTATGTACCATTTAATTGGTTTGAATTCACCACTTTACATCTAGAATGAATTTTCCTCCATGATGATATTTCATTTTGTAGAAAAGGGTGACATCCTTTGAGAAAGGAAGCTCTGATGAGGTCATTATCATCATAATCGTGCTTTTGATTATAACTTAAACGTGTTTGGAGGTTTACCCAACTACAGCGGACCCACCCAAAATGGACTTCCACTTGTTTCTTCCATTCAAATAAGTCCAGCCACATAATTTCTTTGATGCCTGTGTAAAACATTTAGATCTTTTACTTGGTACGTTAGTGAAACTCATATATTGTCCCATACACGAGAAGATATTACATTATACATCACGTCACACGGCAATAACACTAGAAGAAGAAGCGAGGTGCCTTAGAATTCAAACATAGAAGTCAATTGGAATGCAGACGGCACGAGCAACTCGATGGATCCATTGAAAACCGACTTAGAACTTGGGAAAAGAACTTGTTACATGGAACTTGTTGCATAGAACTTCGAATAATCTACCGGCCGTAATTAGCCGGAAATTCAGCCCTAAGTTTTAATAAATTCTGGCAGTGTGAAAGAAGTCTTCATGCTGGAATTGTCGTGTGGGAAGAGACCACGTGGAGATGGTTATATGCTTTCTGGCTAAATTACCTGCGCAGCTCCAAAGACCAAAGGCATCAGGTTGGATTTCATGACTAGAGATCATTTTCAGCATTATCATGTTTCTGCCTCCACTTCAATCTGGAAATCTTCTATCACATAGTTGCATGGAAATATAAGCGTGTATAAGAGTACATTTACGGCATGAAATTTTCTTTACACGAATGCTCTGGAATCACGACATGTATACTCTAGCATTTTATTAAATAGGGCGATGGACTGATATCTCCACCTCGGCCGTGCTTGTTTGAAGAAAAAGATTAGACCGAAGCCCCAGAGTCACTTTCTAGACAGCTAGATAAAAAAGTATTCGGCATTACTATAGTACTAATTGTAGTATTGAGCGTAGTCAATACTTTGATAAAAACGTTTCTTATTAGATATCAGTTTTAGGCGCAGGACAATGTTTGACTTCGTATGCTGCCAAGTGCAAATCCGTCCTGCCACCGCTCTGATGGCGAGGGTCGTCCTCTTACCACGGCGGGGCGACGATAGCATTGCTTTTCAGCAGCGAAGGTGGCTGTTGGGAATAACTGATCCCCGAAAACCGGATTCGACACTAAATCGAACCCCTAAATCAATGCGGAAGACGAAGCCCGGGAATAACACGTATCACCGATCCTAAAGCACACCACGGATTCGAGCGTACCTTGTTAGCCACAGATTAGACACCGACGCCGATAGAGGAAGAGAAACTTGGCCCTGTTCGATCCGATGACGCCTTGAAGGGAAGAAGAACGTGCCTTATACTTACTGTTTCTTCTTTTTCTTTTTGAGAGAGAGAGCGCGCGGGAGAAGACGTACGTTCGTTTTCTGTTTCCAACCGGTGTCATCTCTCTCTCTCTCTTCCCTTTTATATCTTCCCCCATCCACGGGCCCTATTCCCGTGGGCCGGGCCTTTTGGGCCCAGCATGGGCGGACGGGCCTTAAGCCCATCACCAATTAAAACCATCATCTCCCACTCGCACATAGTGGGCTGAAACAGGATTCTCTTTACCTCTCTTCAACATTCATACCGGTGAATAATCCGTGCGTGCGACCAGCATACTTTGAGAGCTCGTTGCTATACATCCGTTAGGAATATATAGCAGCTCATAATGGGCGTCACACTCCGAGTAGATTTAGTATGTAGTACCCTAGATCGATCGATCACATTTATATCTCTCTTAATCTCTTTTAAACAATGATATATATATATATTGTATTCACAATTATGATTATCCCAAAGACAGTCATAATTGGTTAACCGGTGAATACAAAACTACAATGTGATTCTCCAAAATCGATCTTCCTCTTTCCTTCAAACTCTCAATTTCAGTTCAGCTTACTTTTCTAGAAATGCCCCATTAGATCGAATCAAACTCATGACCATTGGCAACATCCTAAGATAGCAAACACAAAATAGAAATTTTGAGAATAAGTAAGAGTCATGAGGGGACTAAAAAAAATTGAGGAACACTTTTCCTCAAGAGTCTCACACGACACAAAAGTTGAGATCAAACTTTTGCCACTCTTATTGGTCGTCTCATGCATACGTAGTATGAAATACGTATTACGGTATTTAACTCCTTTCCTATGGAGCGTATGTCTACACCTTTCAATACCGTACAGATGATAGTTCAGACATATCCAATGTCTAACTTGAGTTCACGTATCTACTCATTCACAAAATTCATCAGAACTCACATCTGGCATCATAGACAGATAAAGTAAAATATGTGGGGTATTTTACTTTCGGACATAGTAAGTATTATGTCCTCATCTTAACACCCAGTTAAGGCGACATACGTATTTTAAGCTTTAGCTCTCGATTATCACCTAGATAATAAGCTTAAAACAGTCTCATCTCTATTTATCACACAGTAAATAGAGGCGATTACCCGTATGAGTGGGCTAATCTTATATTTGTCCGACATACTTTCTCAACCTAAAGTAATGCACTGAGCATTAAGATGCATAAAGATCAAACAAAGATTCATAGGCATTACTGATGAAAAATACAAATTCATCAAATGTGAATGCTTCAGGGAAATTACAATCCAAGACATCGACTCTACGCAATCCTAGAGATTTCATATGGCCACAAAACACATCTCTAGGTATTGGCTTTGTCATAGGATCTGCTACCATTCTATGCGTAGTATGTACTCTAAGTTCACATCTTTTCGTGCAATCATATCCTTGACAAAAGTATACTTGGTATCTATGTGTTTGGTCTTGCCATGATATTTTGGATCTTTGGTGTACGCTTTTGCTGCTTGGCTATCACAGTTAACCAATAATGAATCTGCAGCACTTCAAATAACACCTAAATGATCCAATAATCTCTTAAGCCAAACATCTTCTTTTATTACTGTTGATAATGCCACGAACTCAGTTTCCATCGTGGACAAGGCTATACACTTTTGTTTCTTACTGCTCCAACATATGGTGCCATTATTCGGTAAGAAAACAAACCCAGAGGTAGATTTTATTTCATCTAAATCTCCTCTCCAATTAGCATCAAAATAGCCTTTAAGTTGCAGATCCTTTCCATAATAACTCAACGTATAATCAGCAGTCCCCTTTAGATACCTCAGTATTCTTTTAACGGCTTTCCAACGTGCTTGACCTGGATTGGATTGGTATCTACTCATCATTCCAACTGCAAAACATAGGCCAGGTCTTGTACACATCATAGCGTACATCAAGCTTCCAACAGCACTAGCATAAGGAACATGTTGCATTTGTTCCTTCTCTTGTGGAGTCCTTGGACACGTTTATGGCTCAATCCTTCACCTTTTGCAATAGGAGTGTCTATGGGTTTACAATCCCATATCATTCATCTCAAAGTTGGAAGACAACCAACTTTTGACAGTATTGACAAGCTCCATATTGCTTCCGGCAATTAGTATATCATCAATATATAATGATATGATCACAAATTGATCCTTGGATCTTTTGATATATACACAATGATCCTCGTCTATCATTGTAAAGTCATATGCCATTATGGCATTATGAAAACGTATATACCATTGTCTTGACGACTACTTAAGGCCATATATCGAACCCCAAAGTCGACATATCTTTTCTTTTTGGCCTTTCACTATGAAACCAGCAGGTTGTTCCATATATATTTCTTCCTCTAATTCTCCATTGAGGAAAGCAGTCTTTACATCCATCTGATGTAACTCAAGATCCATATTAACCACTATTGCCAGAATAATGCGAATCAAGGTAAATCTCACTACAGGAGAAAATGTTTCTTCATAATCAATTCCTTCCCGTTGATTATACCCCTTCGCCACAAGGTGAGCCTTATGCCCTTCTATCGAGCCATCAGCCTTTCGCTTTATTTTGAGAACCCACTTGTTCCCAATAGCTTTGTGTCCTTTTGGAAGATCAACCAGTTCCCAGACTTGGTTTGATTTCTTTGACTCAATTTCCTCTTCCATTGCATGAATCTATTTTTCCTTACTAGGGCAATTCAGAGCCTCATTAATATTTCTTGGCTCATCCTTATCTTGCGGAGCAATCATAAAAGTTTCCCCTTCAATATCAAAACGTCGACGAGAATACTTTGGCGACTTGTTCGCTATATGGGAGATTGTACACTTAGCACATCATTCCCCATTATGCTCCCACTCGGATTAGATAATGACGATATCATCTCATCATGTGGTTGTAATTGAGAATGAGTTGAATTCAATTCATCACTTCTCATATTACTCCCACTTGGATGAACTCCATTAATATCATTATCTTGATCCAAGGTTTCAAATAGGAGTAATCTTCCCTATTTCGCCCTTCTTAGGAAATTCATCCACTAAGAATGTGACATCCCGTGATTCAAATTCAGTTATACTCCCACTTTCCTGCTCACCTATGAACACATACCCTTTCGAGTGTTCGGAGTATCTCATGAAAATACTCTTATTTCCTTTGGGACCAAATTTCCTAAACTTGTGAGATGACTCATGTGTATAGGCAGAACAACCCCATGGCTTAAGAAAACTTAAGTCCGGTTTTCTACCTGTCCATAACTCATATGGAGTGGAACTAACTGATTTGGAAGGCACCCGGTTAAGTATATAGGCAGCAGTTAACAATGCATCACTCCAAAAAGTGATATGTAAGTTAGCATGCGCCATCATGGACCTAACCATTTCCAGCGGGGTTCTGTTTCTTCTCTCGCAACACCATTTTGTTGAGGAGTATATGGAATAGACAACTGTATTTATATTCCTTTTCATCACATTATTTTCTGAACTCATCAGATAAATATTCTCGACCTCGATCGGATCTCAATACTTTTATTTTCTTGTCTAATTGATTTTCTTCCAAGTTCATAAACCTTTTGAAACAACATAATGCTTCAGATTTATGAGAAATCAAAACGATATATCTGAATCGAGTATAATCATCTATAAAAGTGATGAAATAAACAGCCCAATGCCTTCTTCTCACAGTCATTTAACCACAGACGTCAGAATGGATTAAATGCAGAGGAAATTCAGTTCTTTTACTTTTTCCAAATGGTTTCCTTGTCATTTTCCCTACTAGGCAATGCTCACATATGGGCAAATCAACTTTTTCAATGTTGCCCAACAAGCCCTCTTTGGCTAGTCAATTCATATGTTGTTGGCCAATATGACCAAGTCTAGCATGCCACATAATCACATCATTATTATATGAAGTAGAAGACGTGAAACAAGGGAATAACATATTGACATCACCATAGTCAACATTTAGTACAATAAAACCATCCAGAAGGCGACCACAACCATAATAGTTTGTATTCAAATACAAATTTACACCGCTATTACAGAAGTTCACACTAAAACCAAGCTTAACCAACATCAAAACAGACACTTAAATTTCGACGAATCTCTAGAGCATTTAGAACATCATGTAGGAATAAGGTGCGCCCACCACACATGTTCAGTTGGCAGGTGCCAATCCCTTTAACTTCAGCTCTGGAGTTGTTTCTCACATAGATCCACTTCGTTCCAGTTGGTATTCGTCGGAATTCCACGAATGATCCTCTATCCTTCGCTACATCGTCTGTTGCTCCTGAATCTACAGTCCACAAAGGATTTGATTCAGCTAATAATACAGAACTTGACACAAAAGTAAAGTTCTCAAATGTACAAGAGGTGTTTACCTTCTTTGGCTCACGACAGTCGCGAGCATAGTGACCTTTCTTGTCACAATTGTAACACCTCACTCTTGACATTTTCTTCACTTGAGGACGTTTTCCTCTCTTGTGTTGGTTAACTCTTGATCTCTTGCAATAAGGACTTGATCCTTTGCATTCCCACATATTGAACGAATCAATACGCTTGCGCTTAGAGCTCAAAGCTCTTTCTGAGCTAGAACCAGCATTGTAAATTTCTATTTTCGACTCAAATGCTGTTAGGCGGTTCTCTACTAGCTCAAGGTGGCGCACGGCATCCTCAAGATCTTCCATAACGTGGTCAAGAGCTTCTAATGCTTCTTGCTTTTCCAGCATATATTGAATCTTCATATTCAATATTTCACAATTGTTGCCGTTCATATTAGCAATTACGTTCTTAATTGCTTAAACCATTGATCTGAACATATTAGACATATATGCACGAATTATTAATGCCTATCATTTATGCATCCTTTTTTTTACACAGACCCATCATATTAATTAACAATTTCAAGTAAGGTTTCAGAATCAAAATGTCACTATGTTTCCAATCATCCTCCAAAAATCCTAACTTAAAACTATTATTAATATAATTGTCTTATGCAAAATAAATTCTATGAAGTTACAAAAACTTCTATTAACTACCCACAGCAGTCAACAATAACAGAAAGCAAATAATATTTTACATCCAATAGAATGATAATGCTTTTACATAATACAACTATCCATTACACTAAGCAATATATACAAAGAAAAATATCAACATAGAAAGAGATATTCACACCCAAAAACATCTCAAACTAATCTAAGAAATAAATAGGGAATGTCCCTTCTAATCTATCAGTCAAAATATCGAGAAATTTGAAGGCACATTTGCCAACCATGGAAAAACTTTTGGAGAGCTCTCATGTCGCCTCCAAGGCGCATTCACTCTGCGCCATGTGGCGCTCAATCTAAGGGTTGAAGTTTTGGTTAACTCAATCCTATAGTACTCTCTAACAAAAGCTACCATTAGCCTCCTATAACCCGGGACCACGTTGACCTCCCATAGCCTATCTAACACTGCTTGCCATTCAGGTGGAAGAGTGTTCATCAAAGTCGGCACCTTCTCAAAATCCGGCATAAGATAACCATTCTAGATGATTTCATGTATCATCTGATTGACCCTGACCACATGTGATACTAAATCACCGTCATGCCACCGATAATTAGCTAACTCTGTCATCAGCCTTTTAAGTCTTGCACTTCCCTCGTCCGTTCTCGGGATTGCAGGTATCCGTGCATAACGCATCATAGTTCCTGCAACAAATGCAGAATTAAAAATGGATTACTTATAATCCATAATGTACATAAGGGAAAATACATAATTTTCCATGATTCATGCAACAAATGCAGAATAAAAAATGGATTACTTATAACCCACATAGACATAATTGAAAAAGAAACAAATTCTTTTTTTTTTTTTTGGGTCAACGGTCAAAGTCAACGGTCAACGGTCGTCGGTCAACGGGTCAACGGGTCAACGGTCAGGTCGTCGGACCGGTCGGGCCGATCGGGCCGGGTCGGACGAACCGACCGCACATGCCGTGCGCGTGCGCGGGCTGACGTCATGCAGACGTCATCCGGCACGGGTCGCGCGCGTGCCAGGCGTCCGCGGGTCGGGTCGGGTCGCTGGTCGGGTCGCCAGCCGGCCAACGGTCGTCGGCGCTGACGTCATCGATGACGTCATCCCAGCGGTTACCGACCGTTGGGTGACATCATGATGACGTCAGCACGCGTCGATTTGTCGACCGGCGCGTGCCGGTTCGCCGGCCGGCGGTGCGCATGCGCCGGTTCGCCGACCGGCGCGTGTGCCACACGCGCTGGGCGAGACAGCGCTTCCGGGCGCATTGCACCTACGCGTAGCGCCTTCTGGCCGTGCGTGTGGGCGCGTGCGGCGTTTCCCGGAGGCGCACGACATGTCGCCGGACTCGTCTCGACGAGCCCTTTCACCCTATGCCTTCAGAAATCTATTTCGAATCACAAAAACTCGAAAAAATGGACGAACAGCGCTCGGGTGTCGGGATTTCTTGCCCCGATCCGTACGGCCAAAATTTTTTTTTTTGCGAAAAATCAATCAAAAACATCAAACAGGTCGGGAAAAACGTGAACTAGGGCTCTGATACCAATGTTGGGAATAATCGATCCGAAAACCTGGATTCGACACTAAATCGAACCCCTAAATCAATGCGGAAGACGAAGCCCGGGAATAACACGCATCACCGATCCTAAAGCACACCACGGATTCGAGCGTACCTTGTTAGCCACAGACTAGACACCGACGCCGATAGAGGAAGAGAAACTTAGCCCTGTTTGATCCGATGACGCCTTGAAGGGAAGAAGAACGTGCCTTATACTTCTTTTGTTTCTTCTTTTTCTTTTGGAGAGAGAGAGAGCGCGCGGGAGAAGACGTACGTTCGTTTTCTGTTTCCAACCGGTGTCATCTCTTTCTCTCTCCTCCCTTTTATACCTTCCCCCATCCACGGGCCCTATTCCCGTGGGCCGGGCCTTTTGGGCCCAGCATGGGCGGACGGGCCTTAAGCCCATCACCAATTAAAACCATCAGTGGCAATGAGGGCTAACGGGGCTTTGACTAAGTCTTTGCCTAGGATGCCGGCCCCTAATAATTTTTTTGTAATTTAATTGCTATGTAAGGCGGCACGTCATATTTTAATGGCCACGTCAGCATTCCTTGTTATATTTTTACCAAAAGGATCACCTATCCGAAAAAGAAAAAGTATATAGTTTAGAAACTTAATTGCATAAAAGGACATTGAGAGACCCGATCGAATACTCGACAAGGAATTCATCTATCCCAAATATATAACTCAAGAGACTTTCTTATCTCTTAAAGGACAAGCTCGATAATACTATTACGACTTGTTAGCATTATTATTATTATTTCAACCTCTGCATATTATTTTCTCTTACAAGCATTTCCCTAAGTTTCTTTGCCAGTTTTATCACGCCGACATCTTATTTTGCACATTTGAACTCCATACACGCATGGCCTCATTTTGATCGTCTCCAGGGAAGGAAAACGCAAATGTTTCTATGCCATGGACCACGTGACATCCTCTACACCCACTTCTATGTCTAGCCCTAGAGCGTGCCACACCGCATTTGAACCGTCGACGATGTCGTTCCCGCATAGAGGACACCCATTCATAGAGTCGCACTCGTCAACTACCTTGGCCATCACGCTCCTCCCGGTCTTCGTGGATGTTATCTTGATCCTATCCCCACATCGAGACCCGCCAGCGTACCACCCGGTTGACAATGCAACAATCAACTCCGAATTCTTGTGGTATCTGCCGTCACACTCTGACGCGGCACCACCACCGGATTCGCTGAAATCGTTGTTCGTCAAGGTCGCTCGAGTGGAAGACGTTACCGGGGGCGAGCAACGACATCTAGGGAAGGACTGGCCTTGGCAATGCACAGTGCCTGAGGGTCGACATCCTCCGTCGGACAGTGATGGAGTATTGGGACACGTGTGCGTGGCTACGTCGGGATCGTCACGGCACCTCCCGTTGATGCATATTGTTGGGAATAACGGATCCCCGAAAACTGGATTCGACTCTAAATCGAACCCCTAAATCAATGCGGAAGACGAAGCCCGGGAACAACACGTATCACCGATCCTAAAGCACACCATGGATTCGAGCGTACCTTGTTAGCCACAGATTAGACACCGACGCCGATTGAGGAAGAGAAATTTGGTCATGTTCGATCCGGTGAAGCAAATTTGCCTTCATGCTTCACTGTTTGGGAGAGAAAGCGAGAGAGAGAAAGAAAAGGAAAAAGATGCGTACGTACGTTTTCTGTTTCCAACAGGTACGTTCTCTCTCTCTCTCCTCCCTTTTATATGTCCCTCCATCCACGGGCCGTATTCCCGTGGGCTAGGCTTTTTGGGCCCAACTTGGGCGGACGGGCCTTAAGCCCATCTCTAATAAAACCATCACATATCAATTGGCCGGTGCAATCATCTAGGGTATGACAAGAGCCATTGCACGAGGAGATGGCATGTGAAGGAGATGAAAAGAGAGTGATGCTTATGGCAATTGGAAGAGCTAGGAAGAGAGCCACAAAGTACTTCATCATTCAACTTTCGAAATTGAACGTTCAGGCTGATTTGGTGAGGAGAGAGGAAACCTTGGAGGTGCTTATGTAGAGCCAGTCCCGCTCCATGTTGGCTAAAAACAAAGTTGTTCGATTTGTCTTTTGTTCGTAAATAAATAAGTGAACATATTGTACGATTCATTTGTTTCAAATGCGTATCAACTCGTAGCCTTCACTTGTGGGATTCAAGCGCAAAAAAACTATCGAAATCACGAGTGGTTTTGTACGTATACATATAGTGATTGGACCTGTGTCCAGCTATTGTTGAAGATATTCATATTTTGCGAAGACATTCCGGGAAAAATACAACATCATGCTTAAATACTATCGAAGATATTTAAGAAAGTCTAGACGTTTTTGTCAAAATCAATGAACGCCAATTTATGGAACCTCTGATGGGATTCATCAAAGCAAAAGGGCCCCATCAAGACAAAAGGGCCCCATCAAAACTCACGAAGAACCTTGGGTCCAATTGGACGTAACTCTTCACGTGTTGTCGGTTGCATTCACCGGAATCTCATTTTGGACATTTCTTTGGTCCATTTAGTTCTTGTTCTTTAATAATAATTACAAAATACGCAATAGCCTTTCGTAAGCAAACGACAAAATGCCTGATTAAAGAAAAAGAAGAATTTCTCTTGATTATGTATTCTTATGAAACGGGTAGTTTTAAACGCCTCATGGTTAGGGTTGTGTCTCTTTTAAAATGATTACTAAGCCTTAATGTTCAAATCAGGTTGTGATGGTTGAGAGTCGCCACGCTCCAAGATCGACCTCCCAAACATGTGGTCGGAAGGGTTTGAGTCTCACGTACAGGAAGGAGTCGATCGAAGATGGGACCGTCAAAGATTTAAACATTTTCAAACGATAAGGATTCTCCAGTATTTTTAAATCTATTATTTTCTGTCAAAATTCAAATTTGTTTTAGGTAGCGGATTTTAAAAAAAATTTAAAGATTTTTTTTTTCAATAATTCTAAATCTTATTTTAGGTTGTATCAAATATATTTTCACAATCTGAAGATAATTAAAGGATTTCAAATCCCACTTTACCCTATCCCCATAGATATAGAAAAATACAACTTTTGGGGTGTACTCATTTGTTCAAAAAACACCGCGGGCATGTGTTTTGAGACAAGACAGAAAATGACTTCGTGAAGAAGAACGAGGACGTGCCACACAGTAGTAAATATCGGCGAATGCTTCAGTGGTATAAATGATTAGTTTCAAGGGTTGGTGCTGCATGGATATGAAAAGCGCCCATTTAGAAAGATAAGGTGATTATTTTGTGCTCCACAGTTTATGAAGTTAATCCCATTTATAATTAGCGTGCGTGTTTATTATGAAAGAGATTTGCTAGCATCACAGTTTTTGAGTTATTATGAGAATAATAGTTTGTTGTAAGTTACAAATTTTAAAGAAATGAGTCCCATAATAATTTATAATTATTTATTATTTGATTTTTTATGGTCCAAGATAGATTGTTATTTGCATAGTAGATTAAAGATTTTTTTTAAAGAATTTATGGTTCACAATAAGCTATTATTCTTATAGTAACCCAAATACCGTTATGTTGGTAAAGCCCTTGTGAAACTTTCTAAATGATCCGGTAAAATCATCCCAAAAGTCCTAATTCTATAGCACTTTTACTAATTCAGTCTTAAATCTTTTAATTTTGTCAATTGAATCTCAAGCATCTTCATATTTTGCTAATTGAGTCCGTTCGATCAATTTTGACTAACAATAGTTGATGCGATATTAGTTGTCTTACGTGGTATGACTAGCGTAAGATGACCAACGTTGACATAGATAAATTTTAATAATACATTAATTCTTTTAAATTTTTTATTTTGATTTTTTTTTTTACATTTTCCCTTTTTTTTTTTTTTTTTTGTTCTAACCCAGGATCTCGCTAGCCAAAGATGAGGTAGTTGGGCCCTCACACAGAACCAAGCAAAGGTCGTAACGCCCTCACTTCACCTAGAATAAGCAAAGGGCCGGCCAGCGTTCTCGTCGGCCTAGGGCTAGAAAAAAATGTAAATGAAAAAATAAAATATTTTAAAATATTAAAATATTATTAATAATTATCTACATCAACATTAGTTGTGCCATATAGAGCGGTCAGTATTTGCGTGAGCGATTTTCGTCCAAAATTGACCAGAGGGATTTAATTGAAAAAATTAAAACGTTGAGAATTAAATTGATAAAAAAGTGTAGTAGGTTTAGGAAATTTTTATCATGAAATATTTTCACAAAACTTATCGCCCGTAACCGAAAAGGATAGTTCTGCACGTACTAAATTCCCACTAAAAAATTCCTTACCGAGCCTATGTCGTATCCGCTGTGCCATCAGGACATGTGCACGAAGAATCATTGATTAAAATAAGGATTGCAGAGAAGAAAAGAAAATACAGATGGGGCGAGATGAATTTAAGGAAAATTTCATTTCCTAATTTACTATTGTTTTTTCCCCAAAGTAGCAGTAGATGTCCATGTCCTCAAACTTCACGCAAAATGCAAAGAGGGCGTATCCTCGTTTGTTGTTTCTCTTTATGTAACATGCTTCATGCATTACAATCCTTTTCATTTGACCATCGGCGAGCTGTTATCGCGCATACGCTTCTTTGAACTGCGTGCCTGAGAAAGCGATTAGTTTTGATTGAAATTAGACCAAATTGTTGCAAAAAAAAAGCAATCCAACGCAATAATAAATAGAACAAGCACACAAATTGGACACCAAAATTTATGTAATTCGATTGAAAAGATGTGCCCAACGAAGAGAGTAGCACAGGACTCCATTATAGATCAAATAATATGACGGGGATTATAATCGCACTCAAGTCACCTAAACACTTTTAGTTTTAGTGCTTCATAGCCTTCAACACCTCAATTACAATTAACAATTCACATAGCGTTTATTGTTTACAATTTCTTGGAAAACAATTTATTGATATGACAAATGTTACCGGCAAGATTTAATCAGCTCAAAGACGTTCGAAGATGTAATTCCTAGGAAGAGTTGGAAATTAAGATGTCCATTGGATAGAGATTGTATCAGGAGCAGAAAATTTTTTATGGACGTTCGTACTTTCACTTACGGGCTTAAATATGAGACATATTCTAACAAAAATCTATCTACCTTAAAGAAATATAGTTATGGAATTGGAGAAATGAGGGATAATGACATTATAAGTATCATAACTTTTGTACGATGTACACTTAAGAGTCGTCACTTTTTTTTTTTGACCACTTAAATGCCGTAACTTTCATAAACCGCTCTCTTTGGTACCATAACTTTCAATTAATCATTTGAGTTTTATAACTTTTAAATGATCACTTAAGTTTCATAACGCTAGAGGTGGCAAAATGGGTCATGGACCCATTTTGCACCCATATTTTTCACAAATGGGTCGAATGTGGGTTATGAAGTTGTAATGGGCCATAACCCATATTAAACCCATTTTAAGTTCAGTTTTATATGGATCGAAAATGGGTCACACGTTCTGACCCATTTTTAAAACCTAAAAAACCCACATTCACTGAGTCAGCAACAGCCCTTCGACCTTCGTCCTTTATTGCTCTCCTCTGCCGCCCGCCTCTAAGGCTCGCCTCCGCCGCTCCCTCAAAGGTCGCCGATGACTGGCAAGGCTCGAGCTCGCCGACGTTGGGCGGGGCTCGATCTCGCCAGATCTGGCGAGGCCGAAGCCCTACCCGATGCCGACGAGCTCGAGCCTTGCTAGATCCGGCGAGGCTCGGCCTCATCGATGATCGGGTGAGGCTTGTGGCGAGATTGAGCCTCGCCCGACGCCGATGAGCTTGAGCCTTGCCAAATTCGGCGAGGCTCGGCCTGGCCGACGACCGGCAAGGCTCGAGCTTGCCGGCGTCGGGCGAGGCCGCGAGGCCTCGGCCTCGCCAGATCGGTGAGATCGAGCCTTGCCTGATGCCGGCAAGCTCGATCTCGCCCGTGGCCGGTCGCCGGCCAAAGAAGAAGAAAAAAAAGAGAGAAAAGAGAAAAATTAAAAATGATATTTTAAAAAATAAACATTATATTTTTAAAATAAAAATAATTAAAATTTTTATTTTTAAACAAATAATTAATTTTTTTAAAATTAAAAAAATATATTTAAAAAATTAAAAATTCGATATTTTTAAAAAATATTTTAAAAAGAATTATAAAAATTTTCCATTAAATTTGTATTGCATAAAATATTTAACAATAAGTAGGTTTTAGCAATACGAGTCGGGTCGGGTATGGTCGAGTACAAGTTGGGTCGGATATGGGTCATTAGATTTACATTACAAAAATATAGGTCAAAACGGGTTAAATGGGTCAAATATGGGTCGACCCATTTTCGACCCAACCCACCCATTTGCCACCCCTACATAACGCTCATTCAAGTGTTAGAAATATGACATAACATAATACTTGCTGTGAACATTTTAAAAAGATTATGACGCTCAAGTAATCAATTAAAAAATTATATGACACTTAAGTGATTGGAGAAAAAAGTTATAGCATTCAAGTGAGAGCAACTCATAAGATATGACACTTGAGTGATAAAAAAAAAGTTATAACATACAAATTGGCACCGTACGAAATTTATAATACTTGTGAGTGACCTTTTTCTTGAGAAATGGAGTGTTGTCCTCTTAATTTTGCCTGAAACTAAATAAATAGATTCTTCGCTTACCTCTGAACTCTTCATTTGTGGATTCTTCTTCAATTAATTGTACATTAATATGCTCCTCTCCAAGTCTTGGAGCTTTACGATGTCCACCGGCTCGTGGCTGAGCACTGTTGTCCTCTATGGTCTTTTTTAATGTGTCACGTAGAATTGTCGATATCCACGTCAATAATTTCTGACCTAGATTGGCCGGATGAACTCAATTTGTGTCAATGTGAAAAGATTTATGACTAAATTAGTCCAATTGAAAGACTTATGACTGAATTTGTATCAATGTAATAGGTTGAAGACTTTTTTTGTACTTTTTCCTAAACAAATAAATTCTTTGCTCACCTCTTAACTTTTCATTTATGGATTCTTCTTCAATAAATTGTACACAAATATGCGCCTCTCCGAGAGTTTCAGAGCTTTGCGATGCCCGTCGGCTACTGTAATGTGCGGGCACCGAAAGGGCCACGGACCCTCCTTTACCGCAGATTTGAGCAAGGGTCACGATCCTCATTGCTAGAGTGGCAATAGTAACAAAGTCACGGTGAACATCGCCGGCAAATGGTGAGGCTAATGAGAGTTGCGACCTCGCTTGACTCACTTGCGCAACACAATATTGCGTTGCTTTTTTCAGTAGCGAAGGTGCTGGCGAGGGCCACATCAACTTCGCCTGAGTCCGGCCAGAGCGCCGGCCCCTTATCGATGCAAGGGTGGTGGCAACACCACCTCCGCCTCAACAGCAGCTACATGTCCCTCCCTTCCCCTTTGTCTTGGTTTTTATTTTTTCTATTTTCAGATTCTTATTTGTTCTTCAAATTTTAATGTTTCGAACCTTTAAAATAAATATTTTCTTATACTATAATTGCCATATAAGATGCCATGTAATGTAGCACGTCAGTATTTAATGGCCATGTCGGCATCTCCATTTATACGTTTAACGGAAGCATCACCAACTTGAACAAAAAAAGTACATAATTTAGAGATTTCATTGCATAAAAAAATTAAAAGACTTGATTGAACATTGCAATAATTCGAGGATCTTCGGTACTTCTACCTTAAATATATAAACTCAAGAGAGTATGACATCTTAAAAGTACAAGCACAGTAATACCACTATGTCTTATTAATATTATTATTGTCTCAACGAACTGCATATTATCTTCTCTTACAAGCATTTCCTTAAAGTCTTGTCGCCCTGGCAAGTTATTTTGCATATATGAACTACATATACGCAGTCTCAAACTTGTTATAGCACACAGTCAACATCCATTAACCCCGAGATCTTATTTAGCCTTAATTTGATCATCTCTGGGGAGGGAAAACACATGAATTCCTATGCCATGGACCATGTAACATCCTCTTCACCTACTTCTATGTCCAGACCCAAAGCATGCCACACCAGCATTTGAACCGTCGACGATGTTGTTCTTACACGGTGGCTGATCGGCGTGTTCACCATCACACCCATTCATAGAGTCACACTCGTCAACCACCTTGGCTATCACACTCCTCCCAGTCTTTGTGGATGTAATTCTGATCCTACTCCCACACCGAGACCCACCAGCATACCACCCGGTCGATAGTGCAACGATCAATTCTGAGTTTTTGTGGTAGCTATCGTCACACTCCGATGGGCCCCCACCACCGCCGCCTTCGCTGAAATCATTGTTCGTCAAGGTTGTTGGACGCAAATTGCGCAACCCCAAGATCTCCATAACCAGAACAAGAATATGCATAATTGAGTAGAAAGATTAACGCACTTGTTTTGGGATCCATCGAATAAAGCGGAAGCAAAAAGGGATTACCCACATATCAAGGGGATTCACGCATCAAGTCATTATCCTCTATTGCCCTCCGTATCATTGGCTTAATGAGGCGGCCCCTTCACGTTTAGCGTTAGGTAAACGCCCCTTAGGTGAGGATACATGTGAGAATTTAGGTTAGAGGAGAGACTTAAGCACTATTTATAGAGTTTCCAGCTAGTTCCCCTCATTACGGGCCAGGCTCAATTTGGCCCACACTAGCCAGCCCATATTAGACTAATTAAGAAACCTTCTATCTCACCTTAGACCAACCCTGTTTTACGGTAACTGTAAAAACAGTAAATTATAATATCAATTAATTTAGTCCACATTAGGAAAATTCTTACATTCTCCCACTTGGACTATATTAATTGAAATCGCACTGTATGTGCGCACATTTGGTCTAGAGATAATTCTTAATAGTCAATCCTATCCCATAAAGTCTTAAACACCGAATCATGGCGGTAACTGCATGTATACACACATAGCCTTCTATGGTCACGAATGCTCTTAACTTTATTGACATGAATTCAATATGGTAGTGTGTCAAATGGATAACATCTCTCATAGAGAGATCTCATTTGTCAGTCATCATTCTCTTACCTTAGGTGTCACAAAAACTCGTGCCACTAGAGAATGTTTTATGGTTCCAATGAACCCACATATGTCTTGTCCTTATGGTTAACCTTTCTTTATGTATCACAAGACATATGCACAAGGCTAATAACCGGATGCCCGGATGCCCCTAGCCTTCACTCAAGGTTTATACAATCTCTTGAGACTTTATCAATATGTATTCAACATAATAACAACACATTCAAACATATTTTATTGAATGCAAAAGTTGATACATATCAAACCGTTACAAAGTGTAACGAACACAGATGAAACATTTATCAGAGTAAAGCCAAAATAGCTCCCACTAAACAACAGCATCTCATGATGCTCCTAGGCCCATGCTAACGACAAGTCGTTCAAATACACACGGGCGTAGGCTTTTAGTTAGTAGATCTGCAACCACATCATCTGTGAAAATATGTTATATTAAAACGTCACATTTCTGTACCGTTTGCTTTTGGTCAAAAATTTTGACCACCATATATTTAGACCCTTTGAGACATTTGTAGTAAATAAATAATACTACAAATTTATTATCTCAATACAACCGTATGGATTTATCCATAAAATTAAAACGATCAACTTCGTCATGAGGTTTTGGAGCCTAATAGCCCAAGTAACAACCTAAAAGAATGTTACTAACACTGCTTACATAGTAGAAGATAACATAGAACTTTATTTACCGCACTTCCTGCTAACATAAATATGTATTCCGTTATTGATTTTATGTCATCCTAACAGCTAACAAAGTTTACACCTGAATACCCTACTAGCTGCAATAATTGAACATGTCTGTAAATTATCATATAATCTTTTGTCTTATTTAAGTACCTTAAAATCTTCTTTGCAGCAACCCAGTGATTGCGTCTTGGATTTGACTGATATCTTCCTAGAAGTCCCGTCACAAAGACGATATTTAGTCTAGTGCAAATTCGAGCATACATTATACTTTTAAGTGCACTGACACAAGGTACACCATTTAATTAGATTTTCTCAATATCTAAATAAGGACAATGTAATAGATTCAGTCCATCACCCTTAACAATAGGAGCAATTCCTGGTTTGCAATGATGTATATTGAATATTTCAAATATACAATCAACAAATATCCTCCGAGAAAATATAATATAATATGGCAAAAACAATCCTTACAGACCTCAGTACAAAGGATATAAGATGTCTCAATGTCACAACTTGTAAGCAAAATATCAAGTACATAGAGTATGAGAAAAAATAAATTTCCTCACACTGATCTTGCAGTATATTGAATTACTTTGTTCCTAATTGAACAAAATAATAACACTATGAAACTTTAACAATATTGTCTAGAAACTTGCTTAAGATCATGAATTAAGACTTTTTAGTCTACACACAAGTTTACTTGAATTTACTACAAAATCATCTAGTTGCACTATATAGATTTTGTATCTATTTGACGTAACTCTATATAAAAAAATAAACTATTAATGCCACATTCACTCTGAAAGAATCTTTAAAAATACTTGAAAGATATATTTATTTCTTTACTATTAACTATCCACCCCTTTTTCAGAGTGAACTTTATTATCTTTTATGGCATCTAATCACATATTAGATTGAGAATAAGAAACGACATTTATAAATATGCCATTACATCAACCATATAGTGGATATTGTAATCATACTCTCACAAATAGACTATATAGTCTGATGGTATAACTGATCGTCTTTCCCTAACAAATCTCCTTAATAAAGCTGCAACCACATCATTCTGCACTTTAGAGGTTTAAGAAATTTCATTATAAACTATATCAAGAATAGTACTTTGAACCTAAACAAATTTAGTCTATGGTATAGGAGATTCAATAATTGTCTGTACCACAATTATCTGTATAGGCAAAGATAAAGACACAGTGATTTTCCATCGTACTATTATCCTTAATAGTCTCGAGAGCAGTTATTCTCTACAATTACGTTGAACTGAAGAAATTTTACAGTATGTGATTCCATAATACTTATACCTTTTTTAGGGTCATAAAATTGATACCCCTTTGAACAATCTGAGTAAGATACAAAATAATTCCAAGTGAATCTAAATTCCAACGCACTTAATATTGGATTAGATAATCTCACTTTTGCATGACACCTCTAAATTTAATATAATTCAAGTAATTTATGCCCAGTCTATAACTCAAAAGAAGTTTATGAAACAATTTTGATAAGAGACACATTTTGTATGTGAAAAAGTTGATTTCATAATATCAACCCACAGAAGACCGGATAAATTAATCTTACTAATCATACTCATCACCATGTTCATTATGGTGCTTCATGCCTTTTAGCCAAATTTTCTTGTCAGGATTTTCAGGCATAGTAATTAAATTACCACCCCAGAATTTACCAAGTATTTGACAAATGACCCTTTAAGCAATTCAGTATTGTCATACTTGCCAAAATACTTACCGCTGTTATTAGGCCTGACAACCTTCAAGACTAATTTTAACCGGTTTATTCTTTATCTCGGCCATTTTCCTTAAATAGAAAACTTTTAGAAACAACATTTTAACCATATACGAGATATATATGTCATTAGAACTTAAACACAATCTTTGCAGATATGTCCTAATTTCAATATCGGATAAGACATAATTTCAAGCAACTAAGGCTTCCATCATCTTACAGTAGTGCAGTCTGCAGGCAAACCTTTTTTCAAGTGTTCCAGAATGGAACGCTTCATGGACAGTAAACAAAATTCTATTGCTCTTTTCTCAAGCAACAAATCAAATATCCACAATTTAAAATTTGAAACAGTAAAAACCTCAATAATAATGGAGTTATTGATTACAAAAAATGTGACTGAAAAAACAAGTAATGTATAGAATTAGCATCATGTGAGCACTGTATTACTTGACATACAAGTACACATCTAGAGAGTTACACGCATAATCATATAATCACATTTGGGCAGAATACATGACATGCAGTTGTACACTCCCCACATGATAGCGGTTATGATAATATATTCCAATTCTTCGTGAATTCATCACCTTTGGACATATGAATCACTAGAATCAGTCACTCCTCCACCACACTATCATGTATCCCTCCATGAACTAATACACTATCACCTCCTTTAGGAGTATGGCTACGCATTAGACTAGGAGACATCCCAATCATCATACGAGACCGAAATTTCTCAAACCCGATCAAGCGTGCCACTTTGGCGGCCACTACTCAATTGAATCCTTGAAACTCTCTCATACCAGGGATATAAACTTTACTCATCATACATGTGATTTTAACTTTAGTGATAGGGGCAGCATATCACCAAAATCACATATTATGCTAATTATATTACTTTGTTCATTAATAAAATCTTTATTATACATACATATATATATATAGCGAACCTGAAAGACAGATTCTAATGAGATCAACGATTACAATAACACAAGAAACTTCTCATAACATAGAAGCAATCATCTCCTGTGCACCCCGATTACTGATTACTAAAACAACATTAAAAGAATGCTGATCTAGAATATCTCTCACAAATTAACATTAATAGTAATACAGGGTACACCAAATCGACAAGCTTAATAGCTGATCCATTATCACTCATGAGTTCATAAGACAAAAAATAACTCCAAGGCCAACAACTGATTTATCAGCCAATTTTTAAGTAACAAATTATCATTGTAATCAACCAGTTGCATATTAATTGAGTCAAACCAAAGAACCAAATATGTAAAATTTAACAATAGATACTACTACTCTGCGTAAATGTTGTCATACTCCTTAACCATAAAATATATATATTCAACTTGATAGACATTAACAAGTGACCAGATGAGTTCATGTACAATATGCAGTAACTTAATTGACATGCATTACTCACATTCAGCAGATGTGTTAATCAGTACAATCAGTTTGATCACGAGTTCTTAAGACATCCATCATTCAAAGATTACTAGTGTGTAAATGAGTATGCTTAAACAACAATATTTTTATAATTAATACATAACTCAATTACTATCCCATAATGGTTGTATCTCATTAAGCCAGCTTCAGTTCACAATAAAATTTAATTTTTTTATTAATGAATCACACCATTATAATGTTTATGTGATAGCATTCCTGTAACCCAACACTTATATTTCCAAAATCACAGAAAATATAAGAAAAATACACACAAAAAATATACGTATTTAGGGTTCCGTATGTATTTTCACATCCATAAAATTATCAAACATGTAAAATAAATACACCACAACGTAGAGAATGATTATATGAATCCAATGCCGCCATCCACGTATCGAACGGAGGCTCCACGCGCCAACACACGCCGCTTGAGTGCGCGGCATGTGTTCGACGCCCAGGCGGCGCGTGGCCACGCGTGGGGGTGCGTGCGGCCTCCTCCGGCGACATGCCGCCTACGGTTCTTCTCGTCTTGTCGAGCCCAGTTCGAATATATAATTTAATTTAATTTTTATTGAACGAAAAATCTCAAAAATCTCAAATTAGGGCAAAATCCTATGCGTTCGAGTTCTAGGGTTATGGAGTCTCTAATACCACATGTTGGGCGCAAATTGCGCAACCCCAAGATCTCCATAACCAGAACAAGAACATGCATAGTAGTAAATTACAATATCAATTAATTTAGTCCACATTAGGAAAACTCTTACTAAGATCGCTCGAGTAGAAGACGTTGCTGGGGGCGAGCAACGGTATCTAGGGAAGGACTTGCCATGGCAGTTCATAGTGCCCGACGGTTGACATCCTCCACCAGACGGTGATGGAGTACTGGGACATGTATGCGTGCCTACGTCGAGGTCGTCGTGGCACCTTCCGTTGACACATATTAATTGTCCGGTGCAATCATCTTGGGTATGACAAGGGCCATTGCATGAGGAAATGGCATGTGAAGGAGATGAAAAGAGAGAGATGCTTATGACAATTGGAAGAGCTAGGAGGAGGGCCACAAGGTACTTCATTGTTCAACTGTCGAAACTGAACGCTCAAGTTGATTTGGTGAGGAGAGTAGACAGATAGGAGCTGCTTATATAGAGTCTCTCATGCTCCAAGTTGGCTGAAAAAAAGAGAGTTGATCGTTCAATTTGCCTTTTGTTTTCAAATAAATAAACGTACTGCACAATTTCATTTGTTTCAAGCGCGTGATGACTCATAGTTTTCATTTGTGGAATTCAAACAAAGATTGGCTCGTAGTCTTCATTCCCATGCCTTGTGCGTTGCGAGCAACTACTCCGAAATCGATCAAAATCGTGAGGTGTGCAATGACAAGATGTCAAGACTGACATAAGGATTTGGGTTCGTGATTTATATTCTAAAAGCAAATGGAATATTTTCTTTTTTAACGCCTTATCGGAAAAGGGTCCTATCTCTTTTAAGATAATTGCTAAGGCTTAATGTTAAGATCGGAATCTAGAACGAAAGCCACGGCAGTGTCAAAGTTCTGACCTTTTGATTCATCAAATATTGTATTGAAAGAGAACAAGAACCCCACCTAGATTCCCCCGATGTAGGGAGATTCAAATTTGGGTGTGTGCTGGTTGTTCATAAAATGCTGCCGGCATTTGTCTTTTTTAGAGCTCCAAAACAAAAAATCTGACAGAAAGGGGTTCGAAACAAGACAGAAAACAGATTCCTGGAACCAACGACGTGCCGTATATGGTGGTAAAACCAACGAGAATCTCTATTGATATTGTTAAAATTATGCCTCAAGTTTGAGCTCAATATGAGATTCGATGCACACGGAGAGCATTTGTTGATCAAAGTTCGGTGCAAATTGACAAGTGCAAATTGACAAGCGCAAATTGACAATAAAGAAGCAAAGCATGAAGCCCTCTGCACACGTGCATGTGTATATTTGTCAAATGTGCACGCCTCCCAAGTCCATTTTTTCTACCTCTTTAATTGCATGCACATGGATGTGCATGCATGGCGATAAATGGATGTTGAAGACTAAGGCCAAAGTAAAAAAATTGTAGGCTTGTTTCGTCTTCTTTCATTAACTCCTTGTTTCTTTCCTTTGCTATTTCATTCAGCTGCAACCGACAAAAGGAAAGAAAGGGTAAAACATTAATTGAAGGAGTTGAACGTCATGGACATGATATTGGAAGACGGTGGCCATCCTTTTTTTAGGGTTATCTTCAAAGATTACGGGCGCATGTTTTCTGCCTCATTAAATGCGTTCCCATGCAAAGTGTGCATGCGTGCCCATGAATTTTGGTGGGCATCGGTGCTGATATTGAGTGCCTGGATGAGTTCACATTTCTGTCTTGTTTTTGTTGGAAGATCTTAGAGTTGATTTTGATTATGATTGATTCTAGTAGATTTTTGATTAGTACAGTAAATAGGAAATTTTGATTCATGTATATTATTTTTCCTATTTTATTCTTTCATTCTTACATTATAAATGTATAATGTACTAGCATACAGAATGAGATACAAAAAACATTTTCCCAAATTTCCTTCTCTTTTCTATCATGGTATCAAAGCTCTCGCTTCATGGCCTAGCTTCCGCAACTGTCTGAATTGCCATCGTTTTCTTTTTTCTGATCCATTATTGCACATCCCTTCCTGCAGAACAAATTAGCAAAGCAATTATGAATTCAATTTTGATACAATGGCAAAGGATAAAAATGTTATGAATTCCTTAGTAGAGGATTCATCACCTCAGAATCAGACACTCCCATCATTTGATCAAGCCTGATTGATTGAAGAAGGGCAGGTGGCCAACATCATTTATGCTCTTGCCCCTTTTCCAATACAGATTCCTAGGCCAACTCACCAGCCTTCAGCCTAGTGGTACCTCGCACAATGGGCCATTGGGTCGGGATAGACATGGGCCCAATATCCATATGGTACCGACTCGACTGGTGAGTCGGGTCAGATAGCTGCAAGTCACAGACCTGGATCCATGTCGAGTCAGGGAATGGAGCCCTACCCAATTCAACATGGACCGCCTTACTTGTTTTCGTTCAACGGCGGCTAGTCGGAACTTGGAGATCTGCTTTATACGTTGCCGGGGGACGGGCCGGAGTTAAGCCTAATCAGCCAACAGCTCACCGGACCGGCAAACTACCATTCTTGGGCTCGCGATCTCGGTGAGTGCTTGTCACTAAGGACAAGGAGGGTTTCATTGAAGGAACCGTGCCTTACCTGATGGACGAGCAATTGCAGAGACACTAGTAGCGCTGCAATCAATTGGTACGCACCCGGATCGGGAACTGCTTGGCGCCTAATGTCGCTGCTGGTCTCCCTCCGACAGAAGATTCGAAGAAATTCTAGGATAACGTACAAGAAATGTACGGGAAATCAGATATGGCGAGACTATTCACATTGACACAAGCCCTAACCGAACTAAAATAGGGCAACCTTTCGGTCACCGCATATTTCAACCGGCTATTGGCCTTGTGGAACGAGATTGAAGTAGTTGAAGAAAAATTGGAGGGGCTGGAGGCCACTCTATGACAATATCATGCAATCAAGGAGAAGGAAAAAGCCACTAGATTTCTCCTTACCTCGAATGAGTCGTATGCCGCGTTCCGATTGCAAATCCTTGCGATGGATCCCCAACCGCCACTCGGGCGGATCTTCCAATTAGCCGTATAGGAGGAAAACTAGCGGGTTGCCGCGATTGAGTAGGCTTGAGTTGGTGAAGGAACAGGCTTTGTGGCGTTCCCATCTGGCCTTGTTTCGACAGAAATGGTCATTGGAGCCAAGGGAGGTCTAGAGTCACAGGACAGTCAAGGGCAAGAGGATTCGCGGCTGTGGCAATGAAGAATGAGGAAGACAACCCTAGGTTTTCACGAATGGACGGCTGGGATCATAGATCTGGATCGAACAGCCTGGATAAAAGCGCTGGATTTGACGGTTGAGGGAGGTGCGCTGGATCGGACGGGCTGGATCGGTTTTCTAGAGTGGACGGCTGGGATTGATGCGCACGATCGGACGGTTCCAGTTTAATGAATCTCTCAGTTGAATCGGATGGGCGGCATTTTGCCACGTTAGCACCAGTGTATAAAGGATCGCACGCCGCACAAAATGCCACGTCAGCAGAGAAGGTCAGTGGACAAAATTCCAAAATTAAAAATAAATATTGTGAATATTGCAAACATCCACACCACACTGTTGATACATGTTGGAAATTACATGGGAGACCCAATAATAAAAAGGAAAGGGAATCTTCAATCTATCAGGTCTTTGCATAGAAGAGTGGTGGAACATCTCATCAGACTATCATCCAAGAACAATATGAAAATATCGTGCAAGCTTTGAGGCAACTCAGGACTGGTGACATTGGTGCAAGATTCTCAGGTACTTTTCTCCTTGAAAAGAATTAATTATCTATTGATGCATGGATTATCAATTTAGGCGCTAGTGACCACATAGTTTGTAATGAATACATATTTTCCCATGTCCATAAAAACACACAATCTCCTGTTATGGTGCGTCTTCCAAATGGGAACATTATGTATGTTACCAAAATCGGTATCATACATCTTGGTCAGAACTTTGTCCTTAAAAATGTCCTATACATTCCAGATTTTGAGTTTAATCTTCTCTCTATCTCAAAAGTATGTATGGACAATTCCTGTAAAGCCATATTCAATTCTGAAAATTGTGTCTTTTAGGACCATTCAACTAGTAGAGTGATGGGCTTGGGTAATGTGGCACAAGGACTTTATTTTTGGGTCAATTCTCCAAGAGATTTATAATTATTGAATAAAAGCATTTATTGTAATGCAATCAGTTATAATAAGAATCTCCTTTTACATCAACGATTGGGTCACGGTGCTCGATTTCCCCATCCAAAATGCTCAATATGTCCTTTAGCTAAACAAACTCGAGCATCTTTTCCAGTTAGTACATCTCGAGCCAAAAATATTTTTTTATTGCTTCACATGGACATATGGGGTCCCTATCATACTCCTCATCGCAATGGATCTCGCTTCTTTCTTACAATCGTTGATGACTATAGTCATGCCACTTGGCTATATCTTATGCAGTCAAAGAGTCAAACATTTACTCATTTATCAAATTTCCTTTCCTTAATTATGAATCGATTTGGTAAATCTATACATCGAATTCATACAGATAATGGGCAAGAATTTTTTACTTCTGATTGCATAACGTTGCTGTCTACTCATGGGATACTCCATGAAAGTTCTTGTACTTATACTCCACAGCAAAATGGAGTTGTTGAAAGAAAACATAGACATCTCTTAGAAGTAGCCCGTGCACTCAAATACCAAGCCTCAGTCCCTGAAGAATTTTGGGGAGACTGTGTGGTCACAATTGCCTATCTGATAAATCGCATGCCAAGTCAAATTCTTAATGGTAAAATTCCATTTGAGATGCTTTACAAGAAACAGCCAGATAATAGCCATCTTAGAGTATTTGGTTGTTTATGTTATGCAACAAATGTGGGTCCTCAAGATAAAATGGATTCCGTGCAACTCGATGTGTTTTTATGGGATACCTTCTCTTCAGAAGGGTTATTGTGTCATAGAGTTTTCTACAGGAATTTCTTTACTAGCAGAGATGTTATTTTTCATGAAGACACGTTTCCATTCAAAGAGAAGTTGCCTTCATCACAAGACACTTTATCAGAAAACAACATTAATGATAATGCTAACAACAATATTAATTATAATAAAGCAACCTAAACCATGCCATAGCAAACAGCTCTTGACGTACATTATATGCAAAAAAGTAGTATCGACATGAATAAATAAGTACATGATAAATATAATATTTGACTCCTGTTTGAAGAAGAGCTAGGTAATTTTTACCTTGATAAGATAATTTTTTATCAGTCTACTCAACGATTTTTTTCTGCGAAATGACTTCACAATACATATTTTCTTTATGTAGCAAGCCAATCGTACTGTCCCATGAACTAAGATAACTCCTGTTTTGGTGAGAACCGAATCAAAATAGATCGGAAACGCGTCTCAATTGCTACAATGTATGAAGAGCTGTCTAGAGAGATGTCCGACTCTGATGGTTGGGCCTGGCTTAGAAAATCAATCTCTGGGCCATGAAAATGAGAATGCACCCACGATCCTTCCAAGTTGTTTCACTTTTTTTCTTGTTCGTGAAAATCAAATGTATGATGGCCTCAGGAATTGAGATGATGATGGAAGAGCTATCTATTCATGACCATTATTAAGGGTCACGATCCTTGTAAGTTTTTAAGTTATAACTCGATTATTAAAGGACAAGCGCAGTAATACTACTGCGTCTTAATAAAATTATTATTGTCTCAGCGGACTGCATATTATCTTCTCTTACAAGCATTTTCCATACAGTTTTGTCGCCCTGACAACTCATTTTGCATATTAGAACTATATATTCGCGCAGTCTCAAACTTATTACAGCACACTAGTCAACAACCATGAACTCCAAGATCTTATTTAGCCTTACTTTGATCATCTCTGGGGAAGGAAAACACATTAATTCCTATGCCATGGACCACGTAACATCCTCTTCACCCACTGCTATGTCTAGCCCCAAAGCATCCCACACCGCCTTTGAACCGTCGACGATGTTGTTCCTACACGGTGGCTGATTGGCGTGTTCACCATCGCACCCATTCATAGAGTCACACTCATCGACCACCTTGGCTGTCACGCTTCTCCCAGTCTTCGTAGATGTTATTTTGATCCCATTCCCGCACCGAGACCCGTCAGCATACCACCCAGTCGATAGTGCAACAATCTTTTCTGAGTTGTCGTGGTAGCTGCTGTCGCATTCTGACGGGCCCCCACCATCACCGCCTTCGCTAAAATCGTTGTTCGTCAAGGTCGCTTGAGTGGAAGACGTTACCGGGGGCGAGCAACTATATTTAGGGTAGGACTTGTCTTGGCAGAACATAGTGCCTGAGGGTTGACATCCTCCACCCGACGGTGATGGAGTACTGGGACATACGTGCGTGCCTACGTCGGGATCGTCATGGCACCTCCCGTTGATGCATATCAATTGTCCGGTGCAATCATCTAGGGTATGACAAGGGCCGTTGCATGAGGAGATGGCATGTGAAGGAGATGAAAAAAGATTGATGGTTACGACAATTGGAAGAGCTAGGAGGAGTGCCCCAATGTACTTCATTGTTTAACTATCGAAATTGAACGCTCAAGTTGATTTGGTGTGGAGAGAGGAAAGATAGGAGCTGCTTATATAGTCTCTCACCCTCCAACTTGGCTGGAAAAAAAGAGAGTTGATCATTCAACTTGCCTTTTGTTTTCATATAAGTCGAGATTCTGTGCAATCTGCGCGTGTTGACTCATTGTCTCCATTTGTGGAATTCAAACAAAAATTGGCTCGTAGTCTTCAATCCCGTGCCTTGCGCGTTACGACCAACTTCTCCGAAATCAATCAAAATCGTGAGGTGCGCAATGACAGGATATCGAGACTGACGTAAGGATAAAGGTTCGTGATTTCTCTTAATAGTTGTAAAAATTGACTCTAAGTTAGAGCATGAGTTTCGCTTATCCTTTAACTCTAGAATAGCGGTTGTATTTATAGAGTTTATCTACTAGCCGTTACAATAATTACATGGACTAATTCAAAAATTTGGAATTAGTCCGTTATAGTAATAATTATGGTAATAATTACATGAGATGAGAATGGATTAATTTAAATATCTTGAATTAGTCCATTACGGTAATATCTACAGGTAGTAACTAAATGATGAAAGCATTAGCTAATTCAAAATATTTTGAATTTGAACTAGTCATGCATTGCTATCCTTGACAGCCCCCACAAGTTGAAGGTGGTATTCTAGATGATCTTCAACTTGGATTTGAGCATATCATGGCGACACTGTGTAAGAGGCTAGGTGAAGATATTCGCGATTTGTTCATGTGTGAATATAAAGCAAACCTTGAGTTTGTGTTGTGACACTAAATGGCAGATGAAGTAAAAGTCTACCTCGATATGCTTCGTTCTAGCATGAAAAAGTGGATTCACCGAAAGATACGTTGCCCTTAGGTTGTCGCACCAAAGGATAGGGCGTTTTAATTGAGAGATGCCCAATTCCTGTAACAATAATTATAGTCATACCACTTTTGCCGTGGTGTTTGTCAATGCTCAATACTCAGATTCGATTGAGGAATGTGCAATGGTAAGCTGCTTTTTGGCTAATCAAGAAATCAGATTTTGACCCATATAAGTTGCATAACCTCTTGTTGAGCATCTATCAATGGGGTAATTGGCCCAGTCCACATCACTATATGCATGAAGTTATGTGGTGGATTGGAAATTGATGAGTAATCCATACGAAACGGTTTCCTTTAAGTAGCATAGAATTTGTTTCACCGCACTCCAGTGGCTTTCTGTTGGTTCTTTCAAGAACTAACATACTTTCTTTACTGTATAAGAGATATTTGGCCGAGTTACGGTGGCATACTGAAGAGCTTCTATGGTGCTCCTATACAAACTAGCATCTTCAAGTGGTATATCCTGATTGATTAAATTGGTTTTTGTAACCATGGGCATGTGAACTAGTTTCACACCGTCCATTCTGGTTTGGCGAAGGAAATCTGTAACATATTTCTGTTGTGACAGAGGGGCCTTGACGGATGTTTAAGCACCTCGATTCCCAAGAAGTAATTAAGTTCGCCCAAGTCTCGTATGTAAAACTCCTTATTTAAGCAGTTGATAGTGTCTTAAATAAATGCCAAATTAAACCCCGTAATATCAATGTTGTCAATATAGATGAGCATATAAATGGAGAAATTAAGTTGATGTAGTATGGAGAGGGAAGTATCAGTTTTTGATTCGATAAATCACAGGGTTCTAAAAAAGATGCTCAACTAGTGGAACTAAGCCCGTAGTGCTTGTTTCAATCCGTATAAGGATTTTTGTAGCTTGAATATATGATTTGGCCTTTCTTAATCAATGAAGCCTTGAGGTTGGGCCATGTAGACTTCTTCAGTCAAGTTACCATTTAAAAAATGTGTTGCTAACATCTAACTGCCGGAGGTTCCAGTTCTTTTTTCATAACTAATGAAATAACTGTATGGGCGGTGATTGCTTTAACAATGGGACTAAACATTTCCATATAATTAATACCTTCTTGCTGATTGTAGCCCTCAGCCACTAGGCAGGCTTTGTATTGGTCTATCGAACCATTTGGATGTGTCTTAACTCGATAAACCCATATCGAGCCCACAACATTTGCTTTGGGATTTGGTGGAACCAAAACCCATCTCCCATTACACGACAAAGCATTAGATTCTTCAAACATCACGTCTCTTCATTTTTCATGTTTATTAGCTTCGGTGAAGCGTCATGGCTCTTCTGTAGAACTTATTTCAATCAAGTTCACATCTGGCAACGGATATTTAGTGTTGGGCTTTGGGTTTTTATGCAACCATATTGAATGGGTTTTTGGTTCTTGATAAATTGATTGTGGAGGTATCACAATAGCTTGTTGTGGGGAGGCATTCGAAAGAGCCTTAGTAGAACATGTACTAGCATTACATGGACTAGAAACCAACGTGTTAGATGTTGAAGTAATATTAGTATTTGATAATGTCGGTGATGGTTTATCAAAGGTGGGTGGGAAGGTGTTAGAGGGTGGGGTAGAAGGCAAGATATTGCCATTAACACCATGGTTCGCATGGGAGGACATACAGGCCGTGGAGATTGTCAATTAAGGATGTAATGGTGAGGCTATTTCAGAGGAGTATGGACCAAGTGTGGCGAATGGAAACATATTTTCAATAAGATAAGCATGTCTTGCGATATACATCTGTTTAGTTTTGTAATCTAAACAACGGTAACCAACATGTAAGGGATTATATCCTAAAAACACACATTGAGGAGAACGAAGTAAAAACTTATACGAATTATATGGCCTTAATAAAGGAAAAACAGCACAACCAACTATTTTAAAAACTTGTAATTTGGTTATTGATGGAAAAATATTTTAAAAGATGAGATGTTATTTAAAAGTTGTGTAGGTAACATGTTAATAGGGTATATTATGCTTTCAAAAGCATAAAGCCAATACTTAAGGGGAAGAGATACATTGGCCAATAACTTAAGGCCGGTACCAACAATATGCAAATTTTTTGCTTAGTTGCTCCGTTCTACTCGTGAGTGTGTGGACATGCTACTTGATGCAGAATTCCATCTTCTAAAAAAAATTTATTCAGGGTTTTGTATTCCCCACCCCGATCAGACTGTACAGTTTTGATGGATTTTTCAAATTGTTTCTCAACTATAGTCTTGAATTTTTCGAAAATGGAATGGACCATAAACTGACTTTGAACCAGATAGTAACAAGTATATTTGGAAAAATCATCAACAAATATAACAAGATACTTATAACCATAAATAGAATCAATTGGAGCATGCCCCCATACATTAATAAAAATTAAATCAAAAGGTGCTTCACTAATGCTATGAGTGGGGGGTAGAGGTGTTTAATGAGATTTACTAACAAATAGAAAGCGCATTTATTAAAATCAAATGTAGAACATGGCAAATTGTTTGAATGAATCAAAGAGCAAACTTTGCTTTGTTGGGAATGACTAATTCAGGCATGCCAAGTGGTAGTAGTGGCGGAAATATCAAGTGAGATGGTGCTGGCGGAGGAGATGTGGTATAAAGATCTAGTAGCAGGTATAGTCCATCCTTAAGTGAACCTTAGAATAGTGGTATTTTGGTCTACAAATCCTTCACAACAAAGTGAAATGGATGAAACTCGAAGAAGCAGTTGTTATCACGTGTAAAATTGTGTTCAAAAAGCAAATTTCGTATAATGGTAAGGACATGAAGGATATTTGAGAAAGTAAAAGATCTGTTAATGAGGTTTTTAAGAGTGGAAGAACCGGCATTAATAATATGTAAACCCGCTTCATTACCTACACGAAAAGATTCATTACCGTTATGTGGTGCAGAAATTTGTAAAATGGCAATGTCAGATGTCACATGGTGAGTAGTTGTACTATCCAAAAACAGTCTTGTTGCGATGGGGTCCCAACCATATTGGCAGTAGGTTGAGATGTACTATTGTTTGACCGCGAATACCTAAAATAACATCTTGCAACCATATGGTTATATTTCTACAAATTTGGCATCGGTCTTTCCTATTTTTGGATCGATTGCCCAGGTTTCCATGATTGCACCGGTTGCCTTGGCAACGGTATTGAGGGTTTTGGGTGGTAGACAGTTGGAAATTGAAAATCTGTTGCAACGGAGTGGTAGGGATGGATGATAAAGAGGTGTAAGTGATAACATTTGCCTCTATAAGCACCGTGGCAGACTTCATTCGAAGCTCTTGGTTGAGGAACAATCAATGGAGTTCAGGAAAAATTATTGGATCGAGTTTTGTAGCCAAAGCAATAATAATGTTAGAAAAATCAAAACCAATATTACGGAAGATAATGGCATTCAATTCTTCATTCCCAAGAGGGCAATTAGCAGCAGTTAATTAATCTAAATGTACTTTACCTCATGATAAGTTGAGACAAGTTTGTCACATTTGGATATATTCTGAAGTTGCATATGAAGCTGAAGAATGCTTATATGCGATAGAGTTCCAAAGGTAATTTATAGAGCCTTCTAAACACCAACAATAGTAGTTAATCCAACCAAGTAGGGTAGATCATTAGGTGAAAGAGAATATATCATTGTTGACACTTGATCCTTAGTTGGCACGCCGAAAAAGGTTAAAAAAAAATCGAGATTTAGAATTCTGATCGCGACAAAGTCCATTTCTCGGCCAAAAATTGTTGTTTTTCATTTCTTTCTTTTATACTGTTGTTTTTAAATAATTTTTTAACTCGTTTTCAAGAAAAACCTAAAAAGTCAAACGGTTTACTTTCGGGTTTGACTTTTTAGTCAACCCTTTAATCAAAAGTCAACTCCTGGTCAAAAATTGATTTTTCATTCAAAAAGATGCCATTTAGCTTTAATTTCATTTTAGTGCCGAAAATTTCACAAAAATTGATTAAGAATTTTATTTTCCGAATTTTTCGATTTTAGGTTCTAAATCGACCAAATATAAAACTACTTTTGTTTTGGTCATGATTAGTTGTAGCTCCTTTTATAACATTTGGTCTAGGGACTATTTCAAATTCATTTGTTCATTTGATTTTTCGAATTACCATATCAAAAGACAAATTACCATTTTAAGCCCTAATGAGGGGACCAAAATCATGATCTTCGAACGGATAGTTATTTTCCACTCATTTTCTTAAGATAAATTTGAATTCAAAATCAATTTTTAGAAATTCACATTAGAACTTCTCGATTTGAGGAATTTTAATCTCTCGAGCATAAGAAAGTCAAGTAATTAAGTTTCAATTGAAGAAATTCGAATTGACCCATTCAAGATTAAGGTCCAATGACATGAATCTAGATCCAATTCTAATATTAGACCTATGTTCATTTTTTACCTTAACTCGAGCACTTCAATTCAGAACCAATTTGAATACAATAGGTGATCTTACACATGAGTGGTTAGTTGGATAAGGCAATTGCAACATTAATTGGAATCAATTTCAATCAATTTGTAATTTTACCCAATAAATTGCAAAATTATTCATTTTAACCCATTAAGCACCATTTTAAGTACCCATGGTTTTGATCCTTTGTCTTTCATGACAATTGCTCAATTAAGTCAATGGAAGACCCATAAAAACACATTTATGAAAACTAATTGGCTTAATTGAATTGAAATTAGGCAATTTCCTCTCAAATAGGGTAATTTTTCCATTCATGGACCAAATTGCATGAATTTTGAACCCACAAGAGCCATAAGTAGGTGAACCAGCCAGAATCGGTTCAAACCGGTCAAGAATCGACCAAACCGGCATGAATTAGTCGTTGGCGAGGTAGGCCAATTCGGCCCCTTGCCAATCGGTTCCGGACCTCCGATGACCGGTTCCAAGATCCTCACCGTACCAATTTCACTTATGTACCCTCAATTTTCTACAATTTTACTTATTGACTCTCAAATTTTGTAAAATTGTAATTTGACCCCTAATTAAGTCTTTTAGCTCAATTTTCTATTTTGGCTCGGGTTTTCACAAATCTGACCAATTTGATCGATTACTCGACACCTCTAGATCATAATAAAACATTTGAAATCATTTTTTGACCCTTAGATTAGGATTTGGACTGTTGGATCGAATTGACGACCGAGATCGGCCGATTTGAGATGGTCTAAATAGGCTTTCCCCTCATATTTTGGAAAGGAGGCTTCATTTTCTGTGCACACACGCTCTCTCTTCAAATCTCTCTCTCTTTCCTCTCTCAATTTTCCTACCCAAACTCTTCTCTTCATTTGCTTTTAGAAAATATATTTATACCGGAGCACCATCGGCGATGCCACAGCCCCAATCACTCCCCAGGCCTCTGTCCATCCCCGCGATCATCCATAGGAGCTCCGGTGGCTGTCTAGAGATCTCATCCAGCTCATTTTCCTTAATTGGCTAAAGACCTGCATCCTCACCGATCCAGATCTCAGCCAAGTGAGCTAGTTGAACCGGCTGCCGTTCAGCGATTCTCAGCACCTCGGTGCCGATCTGGTCGTAAGAGAGTCCCTAACCCTTTGGTGGTTGGGGCTTTGAAGTTTGGCTACTAGATCCTCACCGATGGTCTCGATCTGCTCTGGCGCTTGAAGATCGATCCATCGGATAGATAGTGATTCTAGGTGACAAACCGGCGGCCGTCAGCGGTTCAATCCCTGTCGGACCTTATCTGATTTGCTCTTGTGCTTTCTCCAATCAATTTGTGGTTGGAGCTCGGCTAATCAGCCATTGGATCTTCATCAACGACCCCAACTCCCTCCATCGATCTTGAAGACCAATCTGACCAGACTGGTTTCATTTTGGCTTCAAGTCGAAGATCCGACAGGCTGAACCAGCATCCCTAGGTGATCCGATCGTGATTTTCAAAACTCAATCGTGTTCTAGCGAGAAGACTTCATCAAATTACGTCAAAATCGATGAGATCAAAACAAAGGTAAATCTATTTGATCTCGAATCCGGTAAAGCGAGATTTTAGCCGGTCAGAGCTAGGATTTACACTTAGAGTTTGGTAAGATGCTTGGATATTTGATCAATAGTTTAGAATATGGATTGCTATGAGTTGATGGACTTCAATGATTAACTTTTGCTTAAACTTGATTGGCTTGCTTTTGATTTGCAATTTCGTGTGCTTGGAATTGACTTGCTGTTTTGGCCAAAACAAGGTCTTAGATGACCTTTGGCAAAAGATTACTTCAAGTGCCATAACTTGGCACAAAGGGACACCTAAGTGCCATAACTTACGAAAGTGACACTTAAGTGCCACATTCGAAGAGAAATTGATCACTTAAGTGCCACTCCGGCCAAAATACTGACATGCGCAATTTCCAGCAAAATAAGTGCAAAACGACATCGTTTTGCACGCTGACGTGGCCAAATAATGCAAAAATGGCGTCATTTTGGTGTTGACGTGATAAAAAAATAATATAAAAATTAATTAAATTAAATTTAAAATTAAATTTATTTAAAATATTTAAAAATAAAATTTTTTAATATTGAAAAAATTAAAAAAATTAAAAAAAAAGGGAGGCGGAAAGGGCCAGCGACGGAGAGGGGAGGGTCGACCAGGGTCGCCGGGCCCTCGGCTAGGGGCCGGTGACCCCGGCCGACCCTTCCCCTCCTTCATTGGCCCTTCCCGGCGACAACGAGGAGCCCTCAACCACCTCCCCCTTTTTTTTTTATTTTCTTTTCTAATTTTTTTTAATATTAAAAATTTTATTTTAAAATATTTTAAATTTAATTTAATTAATTTTTATATTATTTTTTTACCACGTCGCACCAAAACGATGCCGTTTTACACTTGCTTCGCTGGAAAATCGCCACATAAGCATTTTGGCCAGATTTTGGCCGGATTGGCACTTAAGTGATCCATTTTGCTCCGATTTTGGCACTTAAGTGTCACTTTCGTAAGTTATGACACTTAAGTATCATTTTGTGCCAAGTTATGGCACTCCAGAGATTCGCGCGTCGATGACCTTATTTTGGCTCGAATCCTTCTAAAATTTAAATATATATGTTACAAGTTTTGAATTGATAGATTGTACGACCCAATTAGATGACATTTTACCCTCGAAAAACACCTCTAAATTTGCTCGATTATGTAGTATTCTAGGTTCATTTTAGGTTTTGTTTGGATTCCGACTTCTAATTTTGCTATTTTTGTGTTGCTTTCTGTGATAATTTTTGGATAAACTTGTCTTCATAAAAATTGTTCCTCATTCTATTGGGAACGTCTTGTAATTTTTTTGAAATTTTTGGACTTGTTTAGTTTGGTCAAAACCACCTAGATCTGAGCATATGACAATCTGCCCTGCACAAATCTGAATTGCACTTTTGCAAGATTAAGTTTAAAAATAAGTGTAATTGGCTACATGATCTTCATTGGACATGAATATAAGTCGTGTCTGTCTCAACGGTGCATGATTTGCCGAATTTACTCATCATTTGATACATCATTTGTATGTATAAACACCTTAGTGTCCCGCTGCATTTAAGACCTTACATGTTGCATACCGTTTTGTCATTTTCAATACGATTCGTGTGATCTCGCTTAGGCTTCGAGTCCTTAATGAGAAATGTTCATCGTCGTGTGTTCTGTGTATGAGATTTTTCATTAGATATTTGCATGCTCCTAGGTAAACGAAATCATGTTCGTTATGTGATGTTAAGGTTCAATTAGGGCCTTATCATGTATGCACTTTATCATACTTGTCTAGGCCTATTAGAGACTAAATATTATATCGACATCTTCTTGACTTTTAAAATATACATAACAAGGTTCGTGTGCATATGTAAATTGTCATGATCAAGCATCATTTACTATGTGAACAATATGCCTCAATTAGGCTAGTCACATTTCAAAATCGTCAAATATGTCATTTAAGTTTTAAGTAATTTGGCATTGACATTGACTTGCATGATTCTTTTGCATATCGACTTAGGGTTAAATGTTTGCCCAAATCTTGTGTCACATCAAATCCTTTGTCATTTGTGAATTTTATATCATTTGTGTATAGTACAAGTGATTTTTAGACTTATTAATGCATACTTGTGTTCTGGTTTATTAAGGACTGATGCGCGCATCTCCACAAACATCGATTTTTTAGTACTAAGTCGACCTTGTTTAGATCCGGTCCCTTCTAGGAAAATGCAAAACACATCTATAGCTTTCGAATGCCGTTGATTTCATGAAAATTGATCACCGTTAGGTCAATTTTCAATTTTTCCTAAACTAGATTAGAATTTGGACTAAGGATCAAATTCGGACCCTTGTTTTTACTCCTATTTAGATAGACCATTGCCATTCTTGTACCATTTTTTATATAAGAATTTTTGACTTGGTCCCTTAATAAAGTTTGTTTGTTACCATGTTGGCTATGTTGTGACAAAGTTTCATGATTTTTAGATTTCATTTGTTAGGGTAAACCTTGGTTGCAATGATGTGATATCCTGCTGTCTTGGTGATTTCCTGATGCGTAGTAGCTTGTTATCTGATTTTTATAAAATCGTGCTTAGCTCTTTTAAAAAAACTTACTCATGAAATTTGTTCCATATCATGTTATGCATGTTAGGAGATTTTCTCATAGTTAAATCATCAATGGGTATTACCCGATTTTGCTGACATATTGTGCTTGGTCTGAAATTTCCTAATATGAATTTCTTGTTATGATTACTTAGTTAGGCCTTTTATGTTAGTTTGTGCATGGTATTAGGACATGTCACATTCATCAAAATTGTTTCAAATCCTTTAATCTTTGTTGTCAAATGATTTTCAATGAATGGATTTTCCAAATTATATTTCGAAATTGCTTTGGTACATGTGATGTTTCCAAAAACAAATCTTCTAAACATTTTTCTCAATAATTGGTTTGACATCATGAAAATCATGGTTTGGATCGTATTCAAATTATCTGCGATACTTGTGAGCGTATTTATGCAAGTCCCGGGCTAGCCTTGACAATTGAATGCATTCCATAATCAAGACATCACTTTGTCTCCAAAAATCTTCTTGATGATTTCAAAGCCTATTTTTGAAACATCACATGTACCCCTCATGCATATTCATGTCATTCATTAGCAATGCATGTGTTTGCGATTGACGCATGCTTTGTAATAAGTGCTCTGCCGATGGTTCACTCACTTGGTTGATTGTTTGAGAAACAAGGTCTAAAAGACCTACCTGTGTGTTTAATTCGTACTCGCACATGTGATTGTTAGAAGTATGGTAGGTGCGATGCATAACATCAAGGGAAAACCATGGGGAATCACCTAGGACGTCTCTTTAGGAACTTGCAAGAGTTATTAGCCATGCGAGAATACAAGTGGTTAATAATGGCTACAAGTCATAAAATGAATTGAGTAGGTATCTAGAGGCACTCACACATGAATTGCAAAGGCCGATCCTGAGGCCCAAATTTGGTTGATTCTGAATTTCGTTTTAATTGATTGATCGTTCTTGCCTTGTGTCATGTTTTTGGTTGTTTTGATGTGTATGATTGTTTCTTTCCATTATATGTACCTAACTATAGTTCTTAAATTAGTATTTAATTAGGATCCCAAAGATGGAGAGTACTAAAAAATAGTGGAAGGTCGATGTCCGTTCCAACCATGCTATTGCACCATTCATCCACGACATATGTTTTGGGTTTCCTTTGTCTATATAAAAGCCCGACGAGTTGTGGGTTCCTTTATTTCTTGTCCTTTCATTCCATTTCTCTTTTTTATCTTTCTTAGGATTCCATGATAGATTTAATCCTTTCCTTGGTTGTTTACTTATTGTTTTGCACTTTCAATACAATTGCTTGCCTTCTTTTTATCTTTCTTAGAGATAGAATAGCACAAAAATGACCAACCACGCGTGATCATTTAGTTTAGGTGAAACGACCAAAAAAAGAAGAAGAAAAAAGACATGCATGATCACTTTAGGTAACACGACATACTGTTAGGTACCGAAAGGGCGTTAATAAAAATATTAGTATAACTCAAATCCCAAAAATTAGATATTTCGTTGCGTAGAAATTGAGGGACAACTCCCAGTCCTCCATTAGGTTTTCTAGCTGACCCTTAAAAACATGGCTAGTGACAATTATCGTCTTATTTATATGTTATTTTAAATAACTAGATCATATAAGTGAATTCGTTGCGAGGGGTATGGGTTTTGATAAGACTCACCACGATTTAGCATACTCAATGTGGCAGTACCCTAAAGAATGAAGTGATGACATCCTTATGGGTGAAGTGTACTATCGAAAGGACTATCATGGTAAAGGTACCCTTAAATCTAATATCCACACTCGACCTCTTTTCTCAAGATGTGTTGTCCACGTGGGTATGGATCGTGACACTCTATTGTCATGTGAGGTACAAGTTTGGGAGAACTCATGACCGTGTACGAGAGAACTCACAAGAGGTTCGATCCGAAAGATGAGGTGATGACATCTTTTGGAATGCGAACCATAAAGGAACTCTAATGGTCAAGTATCCCTAAACCCAACCTTCCCCTGAGGGTCGGGTCGCGACAATCATCCAAGTAAAAACAAGTTGGTCTTTTTGAATCCATCCATCATATGCAGGGTTCGATGCAGCAATAATGGAGCCCGTGGGGATGATGATTGGAGTGGGATAGATAATGGTGTCGTCAAGGTATCCCATTAAGAACTGGCTACGAAGCAATGGAAACAATTGGGTTTTCCACAATAGAAAATTATCACCAGAAATTTTGAGGCTACGGTGGTGTTGCACGGCCAAAGGGGAGGTGGGAGATGACATCGTGAATAGAAGAAGTCGAAAAATGGAAGAGAAAAAAGGAATAGCAAAGATGTTTTCAAGGATCTTACTATTGTTCTGATACTATGTAAAAATTGACTTTGACTTTGAGCATGAGTTTCACTTATCCTCTAACTCTAGGATAGCATTTGTATTTATAGAGTTTATCTACTAGCTATTACAATAATTACATGGACTAATTCAAAATGAATTTTGAATTAGTCCATTACAAGTAATAACTACAGTAATAATTACATAAGATAATAATGGATTAATTTAAATATTTTGAATTAGTCCATTATAGTAATAACTATAAGTATAAGTAAATGATAAAAGCATTAATCAATTCAAAATATTTTGAATATGAATGAGTCATGCGTTGCTATCCCTAACAATGGCTACTGGTCAAAATATATCTTCTAAAAGCAAATAGAATAATTTCTTTTTTAACGCCTTATAGAAAAAGTGTCCTATCCTTTTCAAGATAGAGAAATAATTAAGTGACAGTTTTTAATTTTCTTTGAGAATAACTATTTATTCTTGATCATAAAAAATCAAATAATAAATAATTATAAATTATTGTGAGACGTGTTTTTTCAAGAATTTGTAGCTCACGATAAACTATTATTCTCACAGTATTCCAAGAACTGTTATGCTAGTAAAGCCCTTTAAGATAATTACTAAGCCTTAATGTTATGATCAAAATCTAGCGTGAAACCCACGTTAGTGTTAAAGTTACGACCTTTTGATTCAGGGTCAATTCCATAAAAAAAAAGCATCAACTTTAGGTCGATGGACAAATCTGACCAAAACCTTTTTTTGTCTCATGAAAAAGCATAAACTTTAAGTTGATGGACAAATCTGGCCCGAACTTTTTTTTGTCTTGTAAAAAAGCACCAACTTTAGGTTAAGTGACAATTCTGACCCCAATTTTTTTTTAGTCTTATAAAAAATCAAACTTTCACTCCTATCCAAAATCTAACCCCTACTATTAACTTTCTATTTGAGGTTAACCTTATTTCAGGCGAAAAGGCTCTAGCCATGAGGTTGGTGGATCTCATCCATGGTTTCTCTTGACGGGCGGTGATCTATAACTTCATATTACGACAAAACGATAAAGTCTAGCCAGAGAAATTCAATCTGGAGATTTTTTTACTTGCTAGTGAAGTATAGGAGACGACAGAGTTTCACTGTTATTCTTCAAGTTGTGGCTCAAACAAGAAGACAATGGATGGTGTTAGCCAGCAAGTGCACATGGATTTGTTGGTAAGGACAATCAATGAATCTAAGTTAAGGGGGGGCCAAATTTATGATTTAAGTGAAAGTTGGTGATTTTTTTTTAAAAAAAAAAAATTGAGCCAGATTTGTCACTCGACCTAAAGTTTGTGCCTTTTTTACTAAAAAAAAAAAAATTTGGGCAAAATTTGTCCATCAACCTAAAGTTGGTGCTTCTTCTTGAAATTAACCCTTTTGATTCATGCCCCGTGGACAGATTCATCAACTATTGTATTGAAACAGAATAAAACCCCACCTAGCTTCCCCGATATAGGCAGAATCAAATTTGGGTGTGTGCTGGCTCTTCACAAAAGGCTGCCGGCATTTGTCATATTTATAGCTCCAAAACATAAAATCCGACAGAAAAGGTTCGAAACAAGACAGATAAACAGATTCCTGGAACCACCTGACACGACGTGCCGTATATGGTGGTAAAACCAACGAGAATCTACAGTGATATCAACGGTCGAATTTCGAAAAGCGGTGTTGCATGGTTGTGTAAAGCGTGCGTTTAGAAAGATGAGGTGATTATTTTGTATCCATTAGTAACAAATTATGATGATAATCCCTTTTGGTAATGAGCGCATGTGCTTATTATGAAACTATCTCCATGATCCTAATCATGAAGTGTTTCCGCAAGACTTATTCGTCCGTTAAGAGGAGGAATGCTACATGCACTAAATTCTTACTAAGAATTCCTCATTGAATGACACGGCGACCTAAATGGCATGCGCCACGTCATCGCATACACGTACAGATAAAGTCATCAATGAAATAAATACTGTAGAAAAGAAAAGAAACTATAGATGGGGCAATATCAATTGAAAGTAATATTTTTTTTTCCTGTTGCACTCTCTTTTTTCTACCCATAGTAGCTCAGCAAAAGATGTCCTATCAAACTTTGCACAAAATGCCATTGACGATCACACCATGCTTGGTTGACCTATATCCAAAGGTCCTATGGGCGAAGTGTTGGCGTATGATCGTGTGCTGTTTCTCTCCATGTAATATGCTTCATGCAATACAATGGGAGGAAGGAGCAGTCTCCTTTTGGTTTCGTCTCATACTGAACCAACGGATTCTTTGCTCACCTCAGCAATCTCTGTCTGGGAACACGCGCCTCTCCTGTCGAATTCCCCTGCCCTCTTCGATCTTCTTCAATGTGCAGGCAACGGCAAGGGCCGTCGACCCTCCAGAATCAGCGAGGGTCTTCAGATTTGAACGAGGGCCGCGGCCCTTACTGCTGGAGTGCTGATAGTAGCAAGGTCATGGCAGACATCGCCGGCGAGTGGCTAGACTAGCGAGGGTCAAGACCTCACATAACTCACTTGCCCCCACACACTCTCAGGTTACTTTTTCAGCAGTGGAGGTGGCGGCGAGGGCCACATCAACTTCACCCGACTACGACCAGAGACATCGACCCCTGGCTGATGAGTGGGCCGTAGCATTGCCGCCGCGCCCCCCTCAATGGCGGCAACATCTCTCCTCCTTCTCCTTCGTTTTAACTCATTCTTCATTTCTCAGATTTTTATTTGTTTTTCAAATTTTTATTTCCTTTAAGTTTTGAAAATAATTTCTTATATTTTAACTGCCATGCTCGATGCCTTGTAAGTACCACATCAACATCTCCATTTATAACTAAAACGAAAAGACCACGAACTCAAACATAAGGTACATGCTTTAGATACCCTCAAAAAAAAAAAAGTTGAGAGACCTTATTAAACATTTTGCGACAATTCGCACGTGTTGAGGTGCCTTTACCAAATATATAAGTCGAGACTAATATATTTTAAAGGACAAGCACAATGATATTACTAATTCTTTTCAACATGTTGCATATCATCTTCTCGTACAAGCATTTCCCTAGTTTCGTTTACGGTTTTATTGCCCTGACTAATTATATTACATCATACGCACAGCCTCATACATATTACCGAAGACCAGTCAACAACCATCAACCCCAGATCTTTACTTAAACTTATTTTCGATCGTCTCCGGGGAAGGAGAACGCAAGAATTTCTAAGCCATGGACCATGTAATATCCTCTTCGCCCACTTCTATGTCCAACCCAGAGTATGCCAAACCGCGATTGAAGCATCGACAATGTCGTTCCGACACGGCGGCTGATCAGCATGTTCGCCATCACACCCATTCATATAGTCACACTCGTCGACCACCTTGGCATATCACACTCCTCCCGGTCTTCATAGATGTTATCCTAATTCTATCACCGCATCGAAATCCGTTGGCATATCACCCTGTCGACAGCGCAACAATCAGCTCCAAGTTTTTATGGTAACTGTCATCGCACTCCGGCGGGGCCTTACCATCACCTCCTTTGCTGAAATCATTGTTTGTCGAGGTTGCTCGAGTGGAAGAAGTTACCGGAGGCGAAAAACGATATTTAGGGTAGGACTTGCCGTGGCAGTGCATAGCAGCCGAGGGCTGACATCCTCCGACAAACGGTGAGGATATCGCACTTGATGGAGATGGAAAGAGAGTGATGCTTACGACGATTGGAAAAGCTAGGAAGATTGCCACAAGGTACTTCATCGTTCAACTCTCGAAATTGAACGTGAGCTTAAAGGTGCTTATATACGTCTCTCATGCTCCAAGTTGGCTGAAAAAAACGAAAGAGCTCAACTATACAACTTGCCTTTTGTTGAATTATAGTCTTCATTTGAGGAATTCAAGCAAAATACCACTATCATCCCTGCCTTTTCCTTGCGTGTTACAAGCAAGTATTTCGATCCTCAAAAGAGTAAACATTTTTTAGGTACTCAAAATTCAATTATAAAATGACGGGATATCGAGACTAACATAAGGAGATATTGATATTTTTCTAATGCCTTATGGTTAGCTCTCAAATAATAATTAAGCCCTAATGTTATGATCGTAATCAAGCATGACAGCCACGTTATGGTTAAAATTACGGCCTTTAAAACGTAACGGCGTGGACAGGTGATAAAATTCCACGTAGCTTACACGATATAGGCAGATACAAGTCTTGGTGTTTTCTCATTTGTTCATTAGATGCTTCCGGCACTTTTTTTTATTTATTTACTATTCAGAGCTCCAAATCCAAAAAGATGCGACGATGGGTTCGAAACATGACAGAAAAAGGATGTCATGAACAGGGACGAGGACGGGGTAAATGGTAGTAAAATCAATGGAAAAACTCTCAAGTGGCATAAATGATCAAGAAGTAATCAATTAGCTATAATCATGAAGTATTTCCGCATAACTCATCCCCAAAAATAAAAATAATGCTACATGTATTAAGTTCTTATCAAGAATTCCATACCAAATGGGGCGACCTACGTGATATCACCATCAGATATGTGTACTTATCATTTAAAATAAAAAATTGTAGAAAATAAAGGAGAACATAGATGGGGAAATATCAATTTATGGAAAGATATTACGCTACATCTAAAGGTCCCATCCTTTGTTTTATGGGCAAAAGTTGGCGTACAATCGTGTGCTGTTTCTCTTCATGCAACATGCTTCATGCAATGCAATACTTCTCGTTTGACCATTGCATGTGGTTCTCGCATCATATGCTTCTTCTATGCTTCATGCAATACAATACTTTTCCTTCAACCCATCAATGTTGACGCGGTTGATTGGATCTCGAAAGATTTTCAACTTATGAACTAAATATCATCGCTTCGAATCCCACTAACTGTTTAGGCTAGAGTTATTTGCTTAAGTCTAAGGTCCAGACTTAACTGGTTTATGGCGTTTGCAAGGTATTTAGTTAGTCGGCCGGATTTCGGCACCCGTGCACTCAAATTATTCAAACCGAAATTCGGCTCCTTTACATATGTTAAATTCGCAAAAAATATAAAAGAACAATCTGACAAATGAAAGAGCTACTTGATCCTCGAAACTCATTGTGATCTCAGGTCACAATCACACTGATCATCGAGGGGAATTAGTTCACACGAGAGCGTCGTGATGAAAGGGCTTTGTGCATGTATATAGAAAGGAACGTCTCACTCTCTTCCAAGCACGATTCACCTTATTGCAGAGCGTTTAAAACCAGTAAATTACCAAAACGAAACACGAAGCACTTGTCGAAGCGTGTCGCGATGGGACAATTTTAGGGGCAGCATCAAGCCGAATAATCCAGATCTTGTTAACCTGGTCTCATGGGGCCATGGCCACACCTTCTACGCCGCCATCTTAACATCTGAAATGACCATCCGCTCGAACTTGGCCCTCTCAGTCTCAGCCACAGAATTCTAATTATCGACCCCTTAATTAGCTTTATATAATACATTAGACTTTGACAGTGAATTCTAATTATTGACCCCTTGATTATCTTTAAATAATAATGATAAGTGCAATAAAAATCCTAAAACTTGTAACAAAAATGCAATTGAGTCCTAAAACTTGTAAAAAGTATAATCAAGTTCTAAAATTTGTCAAATTGGTTTAATCGAGTCCTAAAATTAACATCGTTAACATTTTTAACAGAAAATGCTGACGTGGCATTTAAAATGAATTTTTATTTTCCATGTGGCTTTTTAAAATTATTTTTTATTCAAATTAGATTTAAAAACTAGAAAAAAATCTAAAATTTATTTAAAAACAAAATAGTTAAAAAAAAAAAAATTTTCCGCCACTTCCGCCGCCGCCACCCACCACCGGAAGGGCCGGATAAAAATTCATTTTAAATTCCACGTCAATATTTTTCATTGAAAAGGTTGACGGTGTTAACTTTAGGACTTGATTAAATCAATTTGACAAGTTTTAGGACTTCATTGCACTTTTTACAAGTTTTAGGACTTAATTACATTTTTGTTACAAGTTTTAGGACTTCTATTGCACTTATCTCTAAATAATACATTCTACTTTGATAGGAAAATTGTCCAAAAAATCCTAAAATTATTGCATTTTTATCAATTCAATCATAAATCTTTCGATTTTGTCAATTCAATCCTAAACATTTTCACTTCTTGCCAATTCAGTATATCTAATCAATTTTGATCGGAAATTGCTTATGTAAATGGCCGACGCTGATATGGCATTTTTTTAATAATATTTTGAATTTTTTATGGTTTTTTTTCTTTTTTAACTCTTTTTTTGCTTTTCTTTAGGGGGTTGGGATCTAGTTGGCAACGGTTGCCAGCCAACCCTTGCCGGCCATGGCAAGGGCTAGCCGACCCTCGCTAGCTCTAGTCGAGGGCGTCGCGCCCCTCGCAAGCTTTAGGTAGGGATCGTGACGCCTTGGCCGGATCTTGCGAGGGCCTCGTAGCCCTTGCTGTTTCTAGGTGAGGGCTTGCAAGGGCCATGATGCCCTCACCTAGATTCGGTGAGGGTTGGCCAGCAACCTTTGCTGGCCAAATCTGAAATCAAAAAAAAAAAAAAAAAAAGTCAAGAAAGTAAAACGAAAAGAAAACCATAAAAAATAAAATATTATTTAGGAAGTGCCACATCAGCACCGGTTATCCATGTCAGCAATTTTCGGCCAAAATTTACTAGATAAACTTAATTGGCAAGAAGTGAAAATGTTTAGGACTGAATTAACAAAAGGTATAAAGGTTTAGAAGTAAATTGGCAAAACTAAAACGTTTAAAACTGAATTGGCAAAAGTGTAATAAGTTTAGAACTATTTTGACAATTTTCCACTACTTTAACAGTTTGATCGGAGTGCTCATCGAATTAAGTTCTTGCCAAAAGAAAAGCTGTGAGGCACCGTTGTTACATGTGATTAGCCGCTTCTGTAGGGAAGTCTCATCGTGCATGCAGGTTCAGAGATATTCTACATGAGTTGAGTTCACACCAAACTCGCTATCCAAGCCCACCTTTTGGACGCTACCGCGGAAGCCACGTACGTTAGTCTTAGGAATACGATCTTTAAAGTCCGAAGTATGTGCACGAAGGCATTCACGCGTACTTATTCGTTCTTGCTTCCTTCTTTTTTTGGCCAAAACAAACCGTGTATTAAATGGTTTCTAAATCGCTTAATATTACATTTCGGAAAACACAATTCAGTCCCATTTGATACTAATTTAGACTAAGAACCTGTGTGTTGTATGCCCTAACTACATGTATGAGATGTGTAACACCTATTAGAAGCTTGTCAACATCTCGAAATGGTAGATTAAAATAGTGTCGATTTACTCCCTAAAATTGGGGAAGCCTATGTGTAATCTCAGCAAGGGAATATCAGTTGGCTGCCTTTCGCGGCTCCGAATCAATGTTCTAAATTATCGGGGAAGATCACTTTGAAAGACAATGAAAGTGGTGGAGAAGGAACATCCTACTCTCTTTCAGCACATACAGCAAAGAGCGAAAGTTAGTGAATAATAATAACAACAATAGTGATAATACTAATAACAATAATTATTATAATTAAGCAACGTAAGCCTTGCTGTAGCGTAACAGCTCTCGAAGTGCATGATATGCAAAGAAGTAGTATCAAACATGCATAGATGAGTACAAAGATAAAAGTAATATTTGGCTCACGTCCGAAGAAAAGTTTGATAATATTTACTCTAATAGGATAATCTTTTCTTAGTCCACTAAACGACTTTCTGCAAAATGACTTCACGATGCATATTTGTTTTATGTAGCAAGCCAATCGCACTGTCCCATGAACTAAGATATCTCCTGTTTTGGGTAAGAATCGAATCAAAATAGATCAGAAATGCGACTCAATTTTGCTACAATAGATGAAAAGACTCTGATGTTGGGCCTGGCAACCTCTGGGCCATGAAAATGAGAATGCACCCATGATCCTTTAAAGTTGTTTCCCTTTTTCCTTGTAATGTATGATGGGCCCGAGGATCTTTGGTGGTTGGTATAATTACAAAAAAAAAAAAAAAAAGTTATAAATTTATTATACGAATACTAATTCAATTCTATATTTTCGTTTAAACATAAAACTACAAAAATTGTCACGTTAGCACTAATATTGCCATGTAAGACGGTCGACGTCCATATTAATGATTTCTTATCAAAATTAGTCAAAAGGATTACATTGATAAATCGTTAAAAGATTTAGAATTAAATTAGCCAAATTAAAAAGTTTAACACTGAATTTGCATTTATACAATATATATAATACTTTTTTGATAATTTACTCTTTATTGTCCGGATGATAATTTGTCACACAATTGTTTTTTTTTTTTTTTTTTTGGTAAAAGTTTGTCACACAATTGTTCATCACTTATGAATTAAACGTTTTATTCTATAGTTCTTTTTGGCAAGACTTGGACTACTATAGGTGCATTGTCTCTATCCCTCAAGGTTTCATAAGGTTTCGTTCCTATTTGTCCCAATTCCTATTCTTTTGTTTCTTTAGAACAAAAAAAAAATAGAAATCTATTTAATAACATCAACTAATTTTTTTATTTCATGTAATAAAAAGTAGTTAGGGAATAGATTTGAAACATAAATAAAAATAGAAAAAAGTAACTTGTTGTTCCTAGGAATAATTTATAGAAATAAGTCATTTTTGTTCTTTTCTTCTTCTTCCTCACCAACCATCTGCCGTCGATCGCTACCTTCGCCTGTCGCTACCACCCACCGCCACCAGCCTCCAAACGCCGTTGCTACTGCTGGCCACTGCCGTTCATCAACCGCCACCACTGTCGGCTAAAGGAGGAGCAAGAAAAAGAAGAGAGGGAAAAAAAATAAAAATCTAAAAAATTATTAAAAAAATCAAAAGAAATTCTACATTATAAAAAAAAAAAAATTATGGATTATACCAAACGCACTCCTATTCTTTTTCTATTCCTAGACTAGAAACTTTATGCAGTTACCAAATATGTTCTTTTACTCAGAAATTGTTCTAGGAAATAGAAATAGAAAATGACTATTTCTGAAAAGAAATTGTTTCTAGAATAAAAATATTATCAAATAGATCCTAAGTAACTAAGTCTTACTTCTTTTTGAGTTATGTCCTCAGTATCTTATAAAAAAAAATTACTTTGATACTTTAAGTTATATTTATAACCCTTGGAATTTTTTGAGTTATAAAACGATTGAACATGCTACGAATTCATGACAAATGAAACTTAAATAATCTTGCTTGTCTACTTGGTTTAAGGATATCATTTAGGTGCTTCATTGCGATGGAACGGTATGTTATGTATAAAGACTTAAATTCATCTATTTTTCTGTCATTTTGATGATGTCAACTGGGCACGTGGAGGCGCGAATTAAGAATGATTCGAATTGGGGCTTTTGAGCTGTAAAGGTGGAGAAGGCAATCAGACAATATCAATTTATGACTTTTTTTGTCTAACAACAGCATAATTAGTCTTCTTTAATTTGTGCGATGTTTATGATTGAGAGTCCTTGAACTTTTTATGGTACAATTGAGTCCTCTAACTTAATTTTATTTATCCATTATTAAGTCATTTTGTCACTAGTATATTTAATTTTGCCCATGCAGTAACCGTCCATGTTGAGCAAAATCTAAACAAGAACCTCTCTTCTTCTGTCCTAGACATGTTATTGTCATTATTGGCTTTTCTCCTTTTCTTTATATTGTTTCTTTTGTATTGCGTGTATTTTTTTTTTTATCATTTTTTAATGATGAGTTCTTCTGTTTAATGTAATTAAAAGCTATTTGATTGAGAGCGTTCTTAAAATGCTAATTTATGTAGCTCAAAAACCCATGCTGCAAAGATCAAAGTATTTCTTGATTTTAATAATACACCACGATCATCTAATCTAACAATTTAAACTCAGCAGTAATTGCAAAGGAGGAAAAAAAGAAGAAGAGGGATAGACTTGAGAAGATCGTGATAATGCTAAAGCAAAATTAGATAACAAAAAAGTGAGTACACAGCAACATCCTCTTCCGGACAATTTATCAAACACTTCCATCAGGCAACTAATCAAAGAATACATTTATCTAACGCTTTGTCTTCTCTCATAGACTTTATCAAACAATTCCTCTGCAAAGATTAGTAAAACCGAATTATTCAGATTATTCTAGGTCAATGTCAAAAGATTGCATGTCCATCAGATAATCTATAGACATAAAATTGTCGGCATGTTTATAAGATTGACATGGTCAAATTAATCTGAACATCCTTAACTATATTCAGCATATTTGTCATGCAAACAAATCAAGTCGAAAATTCACCATCCCTAGATGTGTATGTAGTGTCTGTGTCGTACAAAAATCTCTTGAAAAATGACCAGCACTAATGCTATCCGAGCTTCAATTTTAAAGATGATTGCTATTCAACCAAAACACACGCACTCTCCCGAGAGTATGTGAAAAACAAGTACTCGCTCGAACGTCCACCTTAAAATTTAACTTTAGTATTTGTACGGGCTTAATTTTCTAAATAAACCTATATAACTTTATGTCGAATCACAATTCTATCTCATACATTTTTATCTAAAAAGAATCACAAACTTTTACCATCGTTTTAAATCTTCCCCACGTTGGAAAATTGCCATTAATTTCTTCAAAATCATCAATAATACAATTAGTTAAAGGTTCATTATTAGAACATGCATCTTCACTAGCCCTTCAAATTCATATGAAATAACAACAAACTCTTGATGTTGATAATTTTGAGAAAAACTAATGAAGTTTTGTGGACAAGAGGCAAATTTGGGGCTATAGTGAAAGTTTGTAAAAATTTTTTGGACAAAAAATAAAGTACAGGGTATAATTAGAATTAGACCTAAAGTTGAGTTTTTTTTTTTTTTTTTTTTTTGAGGAATTAGATCTCTCTTTATAATTAGAACCCACGCTTCATGTGCAAACAAAGAGAAAACCAAAAGAAAAAATAAGAACTTATAACACAAGAAAATAACCCCAGCCCACTTTTTGGACGATCCCAAAAAAAAAAAAAACACGAAATTGGTTATCAGCATTTTAAAAATAACCTCCCTTTCAAACTACCCCATAACATGTGTATACCATAGATATTATGTGTATGTGATAGATACATCAATTGAGCTAAAATAACAACGTTTTGCTTCAATTATAATGGATGTTTTGCTCCAGTTCCTTTCGAAATCCGTGATTTGAAATTGTAATAGACAAACTTGAAACATTAGTAGTAAGAATTTGATCTTTGGACCAAAAACAAGCGATTCAATTTGCTTCTGAGTCGTGCCAAGTTCAGTTCTGGCCATGGCTCAAAAGAAGCACTTGCACAATGCTCAAGCCAAGGCTTCATCCTAATATCAAATATGGGGTTGACCCCTGCCCAGTACCACAAGGGAGCGGACGACCGAAGGACCGGTGGACGGTGATCATAGTTATAGTGATCCTAAGGTAGCGAAATTCCTTCAATACTTTGTATAGTACATGACATTCAAGACCGATTTTTTACACAACCTCCGTCCTTCATCATTAATAAGGAGCGATAAAAGGAGGATGTTTTGAATGCTCTTCATTAAGAAGTAAGCTTTTGCCTTACATTGTTGGTGAGAGTCAAATGACACTCTCCGCTAAGTTATAATCTTTCCCTGCTACTTCGCCCATTTAATATTCTATCAGTTTAATATCAGTAACTCCGGGAGACTTGTGAGGTTTAGAATTTTCAAATTATTAGATTTTTCAAGTTTATTTGAAAATGAATTACTATATTATATACATGTCAACCTGATATATCTTGATATTTTTGAACGCATTTATATATTTTTAATTACACTGCATGTCTTTCTTAAGGCATCTTGAATGCCTTATTTCTGGATTCAAAATTGTGATAAATTTAAAAACATGGCATTTTGGGTTGACTTAATTGTGACACTCAGACCAAAAAAAAAAAAAAATTTGTGACACGACTATGGTACAAGAATATGAACTTTAGGGAAAAATATCAAATGATGTAAAGAGATTTGGACAGTGATATAATTAGGGATAATCAGTTTCAGTATAGGCAGATTAATAGTATAAAACTTAAAACCTACCATATCAAAGTTGGTTCCCAAACTTCAGAACCAAGAATTAGTAAATTTGGAACTTGCTGGACTTTTTTTTTCCTGTATTTTTTTTTTGTTTTAATTTATTATATATAAAATATGCATGTGTCAAATATGAATGCACTTCATTTCTGTACTAAGGATTATATGTTAAATAATAAATATATTCCATAAAAATGTAAAACAACTTACTTAGGATGGAGTAAATCGATTTGGTTCCGAGTTCTACTGTGAAAATGGCCTTACAATTTTCAAGTTCTTTAAGTAGAATCAATAGGTTCAATATGTAGAATTGGGAACCGAATCGATCAAGGCCAATTCCTAATATTTGGAATTGGGAACTGAACCGGTCTCATTGTGGACCAATTTTTCCAATTTTTGAATCAAACTAGTTTCCTTATGATTTAGCTTTGAATCAACATGGTTTTGAGGCTGAACTGGCCAAATTGCTAACCCCTAAGCATCATATGCCTTGTATGCTCAAATAAACATGAGGTGTCCTACATGCAGGGCTAAACCGGTGGGTTTGTTCAACAAAAAACAAATCAATTGAAAATTATTTTTTTAAAATAATTGTTTGTATCGCTTAAGTGAAAATGTTTCATCATCCATGAACAATTAAAACATTTTTCTTTTATTCATTTTTGTAAAAATGTAAGCAATTATTTTTCACCTCAGCGTATGAATTATGAAAATGCTAAATAACCTAAGAGGAGTTAAAAAGAAAAGCTCGAAGACAAATTGCCCCATTTGTATTAATTATATTTCCTTTTTTTTTTTTATTTCTCCTCATCTCTATATTCAGGCAGATAACACAGGAGCGACCGGTCAGTAATCCACTGCATTTCGTCTACGCAGCTATCGTGCGCTCGTCAATCCCCCTCCCTCGTCGAAAGGGCTTCCCACCGGAATCGTCTTCTTCCCCAAAGATCATCCCCTCCGCGCAGACCACACAACTCCCCCCGGCAGCAGTCGGTACCTCTCTCTCTCTCTCTCTCTGTGCAAATTTCAGCTTCCGTCTCATCCTTTTACGTCAGCTCGAAGCGCCCTTTGCCTTTGCCTGAGGCTTTTCTTGGGTCCAAGGGAATGATCAGGCTCGAGGAAATTGCCGACGAGACGAGGAAACGACCCTTAATTGAGGTTGTTCTAGGTCTTGCTCCGAGCGTTTTGGACGCGTTGGTTTGAGTAACTTAATCGTTGATTCGTGCGACAATGTGATGAGAACTTTCCGACACCGAGTTGTGGCCCTGTCGCTATCGCCGATGATGAGCGTGTGAGTGGGCGATCTCATCGGCGCACGGGCATTGGAGAAAAGGAATGTTTTTTTGAGTGATTTGCGGGAAAGGGAAGGGAAGAGAAGCTGCGTATGTTATTTGGCTATGTAAATGAACGTTCTTTTTGTGTTTGGTGCCGCTTTGCCCTCGCGAATCGTTCTAGCCTGGAGACGTCGGGTCGGTCCTCGTTTAGGTTGTGACTTGTCGATCACGAGGGTTACGTTGTTTGTCGGCATGATCCGATGAGACGATGCCTTGCTATGACTATGACTGCCTTAGTATAGGAAGATGCAATTCACTGGGTGGAGTAGAGTGTTTTCATGTTGAGTTCCTTAGCTACTTATGATTCCGATGACTTGGAATGGAGATGACCGTTTGCCTGTTCCAATTAACTGTTGAGTCTCATAAGTATCTGTCCTCGTCTGATCAACTAGTCAGCAATAAATTTCTAGCGGCTTTTAGAAAGCGGAAATCATTTCTCTTTTTGCATTACACGACATGCCCAGGTGGTATCATTGATATGATCGCCAGAGTTTCATTTGGTCATTCCTGCTGGAGGTTCTGTAAGGGTGTCCATTTTCATCTTGCGCAGATCTCTTCAACTCTCTTTGTCAACTGAGCAGCGCCAAGGATCTGAGTTAGTTGGAAGTCTAACTGAGGTGGAGTGCTCAGGAAAATGTGTTGCTACTTCAATGTCAGGACATTTTCAGCGATAATGCTCTGGGGTAAGAAGCTCCTGAAAGCAGTGAAGTCCCTTCATTGTGACCTACACTACATTTACTGATTGATATTATTCTTGAAGTGCTTCTAATTTGCTAAATTTTGGTTTTTGAAGCGGCTATTTATTTGTATTTTGTAAATATTTTGTCTATGGCAGATGCATATGTAATAAAATAGAGTTTTCTCTCTGCTTTCTTGCTGATGTGGGCAAAGAAATGGCCTCAGTGAGATCCACGGGATGTGTTGACCCTGGATGGGAGCATGGTATCGCACAAGATGAAAGAAAAAAGAAGGTTAAATGTAACTACTGTGGAAAAGTAGTCAGTGGAGGAATATTCAGATTGAAGCAGCACCTGGCTAGAATATCTGGAGAAGTAACTCACTGCGAAAAGGTCCCAGAACAAGTATGTGCAAGTATGAGGAAAAACCTCGAAGGGTGCCGTTCTAGTCGGAAAAGAAGACAATCTGAGTATGAACAAGCATCTTTGGCTTTCAATTCCAACGAATATGATGACGGAGAAGAAGCAGCCTCAGCTTATAAGCACAAGGGCAAGAAAGTAGCAGATGATAGAGACTTGGTCATAAGATTTGCCCCTCTTCGGTCTCTTGGGTATGTAGACCCTGGGTGGGAACATTGTGTGGCTCAAGATGAAAAGAAGAAAAGGGTGAAATGCAACTACTGTGAGAAAATAATTAGTGGAGGAATCAACCGGTTTAAACAACATCTGGCCCGGATCCCTGGGGAAGTTTCATACTGTGAAAAGGCTCCTGAAGATGTCTATCTTAAAATGAAGGAGAATATGAAATGGCATAGAACAGGTAAAAGACTCCGAAAACCAGATACGAGGGAGATATCTGCATTTTACTTGCACTCTGATAATGAGGAAGAAGAAGAAGAGCAGACAGAAGGAATTTTGCAATGCATAAGCAAGGAAGTAGTGGCTTTTGATGATAGAGCTTTGGAGAGTGACTTCAAAGATGCTACCAAGGACAGGTTTCCTGGAGGAAGTGCGAATGGCCCTGAGCACCTGTTAAAAAGGTCTAGATTGGATTCTGTTTTTCTAAATTCTCTTAAAAATCAGACATCATCTCACTACAAGCAGTGCAAAAGAAAGGTGGGCACTGATAAAAAAGGTCGCCAGGAAGTGATATCTGCAATCTGTAGATTCTTCTATAATGCAGGAATCCCTGCCGATGCCGCGGATTCTCCATACTTCCATAGAATGTTAGAGTTAGTTGGTCAATATGGGCAGAGTCTAAAGGGTCCATCCAGTCGATTGATATCTGGCCGATTTCTTCAGGATGAGATCGCATCTATAAGGGAGCATTTAGATGATTTAAGGGCATCATGGGCGATTACTGGGTGTTCTATAATGGCTGATACATGGAAGGATGTGCAGGGGAACATTGTGATAAACCTCTTGGTCTCCTGCCCTCGTGGTGTTTATTTTGTTTCCTCGGTTGATGCCACTGATATAATCGACGATTATGAAAAACTTTTTACATTATTGGATAGTGTAGTGGATGAGATAGGAGAGGAGAATGTAGTCCAGGTACTTAATCCATCAATTTCTGTTCATCATTTTTCCTTCCTTTTCTTTTTCATTCACTGTATTTCTTCAGTTGATTGTCTGCTTGCTTAGGAGGCTTTTGTCTTATCCTCTTGACCTGAAGCAGGTACTTACCAGGGACATTGCAAGTTTTAGAGCCGCAGGGAAGATGCTTGAAGAACGAAGGAAGAATTTGTTCTGGACTCCTTGTGCTGTGGATTGCATTGATCAAATGCTGGAGGATTTTATAAAGATAAAATGGATCGCAGAATGCTTTGACAAAGCAAAAAAGATCACAAAGTTTGTGTATAACACTGGATGGCTCTTGAATTTTATGAAGAAAGAATGTACTGGAGGGAAGGAACTTCTGGTGCCTGGTCTCACAAAATTTTCCACTAGTTTCTTAACCTTAGGAAGTCTGTTTGATCAAAGAATTGACCTTAAGAGAATGTTTCAGTCAAATGAATGGCATTCTTCTAGACTTTCCAAAAGTGAGGATGGTAAAGAAGTGGAGAGAATTGTCTTAAATGTCACATTCTGGAAGAAGGTGCAGTATTTGAAGAAATCTTTAGAGCCAGTGGTGCAAGTTTTGCAAAAGCTAGACAGCTTGGAAAATCGGTCAATTTCCTATGTATATAACGACATTTATAGAGCTGGACTGGCCATTAAAGCCATTGTTGGTGATGATGTAGGAAAGTATGGGCCTCTGTGGAGTGTAGTAGACGGCCATTCAAGCTCATTATTCCGTCATCCTCTTTATGTGGCTGCCTATTTTCTTAATCCCTCTCATCGTTATCGTCATGACTTTGTGTCGGTATGAGACTAATGTGGCTGTTGTTTCTTATCATACTTCACTTTTGAAGCTTTGTTCTTACCCCAATCCTATTCATTACAGCATCCTGAAGTTATTCGTGGTCTGAATGAGTGTATTGTTCGACTAGAACCAGATAGTGCAAAAAGAATTTCTGCATCAATGCAGGTAAAAGACCTTGTTTCACAATTCCATGCATGTGATTCGTGTTTTGAGACTCTTTACTTATCATGGTTATTCGAGGTTAGAGTATTCGGCAAGCTGCAACAAGGGCTTCTGCTACTATTCATCGGTGCTGCTCATAAGCTTCTTTCTTCAAAGTATTAAGACCCTTTACTGATGGTCTCATTCTGTTCTTTCTAGATTCCGGACTTTGTTTCTGCAAAGGCTGACTTTGGGACTGATTTGGCTGTAAGTACTAGGGCCGAACTTGATCCAGGTCATACAGCAGTCACTTCACACATTAATGGTCAAGCATTTCAGTTAAATTAGTTTTACCACATAGAGACTGTGGAAGATTATTGCTGATAGAGTTTTGTGCCATTGATTTATTTTTGCAATAGCTGCATGGTGGCAGCAACATGGGATAAGCTGCCTTGATCTACAGCGGATCGCCATACGTATACTCAGCCAAACTTGTTCGTCTATTGGATGCGAACATACATGGAGTATATTTGATCAAGTCCACAGCAAAAGGCATAATAGTCTTTCCCAGAAGAGATGGAATGATCTTGCCTATGTTCACTATAATTTGCGCCTGAGAGAACATCGACTCGGGAGATACGCGGGTGATTTGGTCACATTTGACAGTGGGATGCTGGAAACGCTATTGGATGACTGGATTGTGGCGACAGAGAGACGAGAGGAGCCAGAAAATGAGGTAAGCTCAAACGAAGTTTTTTGTTCATTAAAATTCTTGTTATTCTAAAAAGCCTTGCAATTTTGAATCTTTTTTGGCTTGATTTAGGAGATTGTTTACAATGACATGGAGCAATTTTATGTGGATGACAATGAAGAGACGTTTAATGACAATGACAATGAAGAAAAGCAGCCTGTAGAAATGGTCACTTTGGCTAATGTCATTGAACCTTTTGAAGTTAATTCTGTTGGTGGAGCTGTTACAACTGATGACGATGATCTTGATTTTTTTGATGATGATTTGACAGATTAACACATCTGTAAGCAGGTCAGAATTAGTTAGAGTTATTTGTAACATATGCATATATTATAAGATAAAGGTAAATCGCGACTTCTGAAGTCTGCTGTGACAGATGGTCTGGTGCATTTGAAAACCTTATCTCCCTTCTGATCTAGGGACCTTCTTCACTTCCTTTTTGGTGGTAATGTGGTTTCCCAGTCATCCCTTTCGAACTTGTCAGTGGGTCTGTTGGGACTCTTGGGGGCTTAATATTAATAACTGCCAGTGGAAACTTAGGAGGGCTTATTGAACCTTTTATTATATTTCTTAGTTTGGAAGAATAGACTGATGTTGCGAATAGGATTTCCAAGTGGAGACACTATGACCATGGAAGTCTAACCTCGTTTGGACATTGCATTACCAGTTGTAATTGGGAGGTATCTTCTTGTTGCTTATAGAATTTTGACCCGCAAGATCTCCAGTTTTGTTTAAGTAGCCATCTCCCTCCTTGGTGGTATGTTGCACAGATGGCTCGTGTGTCGCTCTCTTAGCACAGGTAACAGTTTCAAGTAGGAGGGGGTGCTGTCTTTCCAAGCTAAGACATGGTTGTGGTCTTTGTAGTATGGTTGTTAAATCACTCGTGATGCATTCTGCTGGAAGAGTCTACATAACCATCCATCATCTGGTGTCGAACTCAGTCTCCAGTTCGTAAAAAGGAAAATAATATCGGGCATACGAAAATTGGTTCTTGATATTGGTACACTATGCGGCAGACTCTGCTTTGAATGGTACCACTTGTTTAGAAGCGTATTGGCAATTTGTGAGATCATCCATGATGTCCACGTTTATCTTTGTGAATCTATAGTGAAGATGCAAGTGGTGAAGCTGCACATGGTCTTTTGTTTGAGCATCCTCCGCTTTGAACATTCTGTCGTCTGAAAATGAATCGAAGGGGGCCTCTAGGCAGAAATTTGTACCGACATACCGATATCCACGAAAGACAGTCCACGAACCTCTGACTTCCTTTTGGGACCAGTAAAAACCTCTGACTTTTTCTTTTGGTCCAAAAACCTCTGACTTAGCTTTCAGCAAATGTGGGATGAAAGCACGATGAGCCGTTACGACAAGTTTCAACACTTTGGTCCAACCAAAAAGATCGATAAAAACAGGAAGAGGGAAATCAAACTCAAATGCTTTGGCGTCGACCACCCCTAGAGTCGGCGAACGTCGTTTTTCCTCAGTGAAAAAGAGAACCCTTTTCTTTATCCTATGATGAGATCCAAAACGAAATTGATGAGCTTTGACGGCATATGCGGTGCCATCACTTCGCACTTTTGCCACCGTCACTAATATCTTCGAATTAATAGTTTAACCGACTCTACACTGATACAAAAGGTATATTCGTTTTAGGAAAAAATTCATAATAAAAAAAATATTTAATGAAAAATCATTCTTCAAGAAAATATTTACATTTTCTTAGATAGTAAATGGTATTCCATTAACCGATTATTTCAGTAAATTAAATGTGTGAAAATTTAAAAAATTAATTTGCAAAAAATTATTTTCCTCAAATAAACATATTCGTAACTGCAAAAGCAAACACGTCCGTTCAAAATCGCCTTGGCAGATTCTATTTGATATGCCTGCGTCACAGTTTGTAAGCGTCCTCCTACTTACGTAGAATTTTTTTTTTTTTTCTTTTTGGTCGAACACTTACGTAGAATTGAAAATGCCCAAAATTGAGAGATGGAATATTCCAAGTCAAGGGTCGCACCCTCGAATACTAAGATATACCAATCCGTACGGGTCTGTTTTCGAGGACTATTCGTTTCGGTTCTACTTCGGAGTTGACTTGCTTAGCTGAACAATAACTTCATTTTTTTTTCCTTTAATTCGACATGGTCACTTTGCATTTAAAGCGAGGGCCACCCTTTGTGGACTTGACGCCTTTAAAAATTGTCGACCCGGACTTAACATTTACGGCTACATTTTATTTCATATTTCAAATGCTGATGCGGAGCACATGCGTGGAACTGTTTTTTCATATTTTAAAAATCGATCTCCTCCTTTCTTAAAAATATCTTCGACCTCGGAACCCCTGATTGGGCCCATGGTGCAAATCCACTTTCTTTTTCGATTTTTGCACTCAATTGGTCTAAGGGTTCAAACCAGCAACAAATGGTTGGAAAGAAAGAGAAATTAACCTCAACGTTTGGAATTTCTTAAAGAGTACAAAGACGGAATGTGGAGATACAAGGCAAAGAGACAACTTTCGATTTCAAGCGAAAGAAGCTCGAATCAATCACGCAGCGGACAGCTAGGAATCGACGTGATGAAGGACGCGATAATTTGTAACCGTCTTTCGTGGAAATCCTCGGATTCCTGAGGAAAAAGCAGTCGGCGTCTTGACTAGCAAATGAGTAGTCTTCGTCAAAGCCGATATTGGAAAAAGCACGCGTATCCTGTTTCGTGCATAGCCAAAGATGGACGAAAGGTTGAAATCTGGCGCAAAATGCAACGAATTTAAACTTAGTCAGGGAAAATAAAAAGACCCGGGGGAAGAATCTCTGTGTCCTCCTCCATCACGACATTATAATGATATAATAATATTCTTGCCGTGGAGCTCTCATCACCCGAGTCAAGACGACGTAAAAGTTCGGTTTTTTACTCTCTCTTTCCGCATGCTGAATGGCTCCACAATCTAAAGGTGATTTCTTCCGCCGCCGCCGGGAAGAAAAATCGAGTTTTGCGGGCGCTGTTGCGACGATGATAAGGTAAAGACGACTCTCGAGATTCGGTCGAACCAGATGCCAGCGTACGCCGTGACGGGAGAGAGAGAGAGAGACGTCACGGCTCGCTTTCGCTGAGACACTATTCAGATCGGGAACTGCCCCTTCTTCTTTATCTCGTCCACCTTCTTTCGTTCTCGATTCATCCCCTCCCCACCCCTTTTTTCCTAGAAAGGGAAGGGAATTGATCCCTGGGAAGAACACCAGTTCCCTCCGGCCGCCGCCGCCAACCGGCGGTACTTATGGTGGCAAGCAACCGAGTTCAATGAAACCCCACCACCAAGAATTGCGCCGCTTGATCTCTTCCTCTTCTTCTTCTTCTTCTTCTTCTTCTTCTTTTGCAATTTGATGAGCGCTCTTATGTGCAAGACCAAAATGGCGGTGGAAGCGACGGAGCCCGCGAGAAGACCACCCTCCTCCTCCCCGAGAAGACCACCCACCTCCTCCCCGCGACTCTGCCCGTCGCAGACCCCCAGATTTGCCCCCGCCTCCTCCGACCCCTCCAGCGGCGGCTACTACACCTCCACCTCCTTCCACAAGCTCTCCTCCGGCACAGGCACCGGCACCGGCACCAGCACCGGCACCGGCACCGGCAGCTCCTCCCTCTCCGGCTTCCGCCACTCCCTCCCGGACAACCCCGTCATCTACGACTTCTCCGAGCTCCGCTCCGCCACCAACAACTTCCTCGCCAAGCCCCGCCACTCCTCCTCCTCCTCCTCCTCCTGGCACTGCTCCCTCCGCGGCAAGGAAGTCGTCGTCTTCCGGCGCAAGTTCCGGCGCAAGATCGAGATGGGCAGCCTCAAGGAGCTCCTCGGGATGATCTGCCGGAGCCACCTGGTCAGCATCGTGAAGCTGCTCGGCGCCTCCGTCTCCGGCGACAACATCTTCTTGGCCTACGAGTTCGTCGACGGCGCCAGCCTCTCCGATTGCCTGCGGAACCCTAAGATTCCCAATTTCACGGTCCTCGGGACCTGGATGTCGAGGATGCAGGTCGCCGCCGACGTCGCGCACGGCCTCGATTACATCCACAACAACACCGGCCTCAACATGATCCTCGTCCACAACCACATCAAGAGCAGCAGCATCCTGGTGACGGAGCCGTCGTTCAGGGCCAAGATCTGCCACTTCGGGACCGCCCAGCTGTGCGGCGAGGAGGACGAGAACGACGTGCTCCGGGAGCGGGCGGCGGCGGCGGAGGAGGCTCGGGGCGGCGGGGGCGGCTTCGGCGAGATCACGGAGGAGGGGGCCGGCGAGGGGCCATCGGCTTCGCCGCGGCTGAAGCGCTCGGACAGCCGGAGAATGCAGTTCGAGGGGGCCCGAGGTTACATGTCGCCGGAGTTCCGGGTCACCGGCGTCGCGACCCAGAAATCCGACGTCTACTCCTTCGGGGTCGTGCTCTTGGAATTACTATCAGGTGGAGAAAATGCAGTAATCATCGTCGTCGGCCATTCGATATCTTACCAAAATTCTTTAAAATTATTGATATCGAACGTTGAAAAATACTCTCTTTTTTTCCCAGGTGAAGAGCCGTTCAAGTATAAATACAATAAGGAGAGCCGGGAGTTCGTGAGGACGTCGATCATCGACACCGCGAGGGCGGCGGTCGACGGGGGAGAAGGGGCGGAGGGGAGGCTGAGGAAGTGGGTGGACAGGCGGCTGAGCGATTCGTTCCCGGTGGAGGTGGCGGAGAAGCTGGTGCGGCTGGGGCTGGAGTGCGTGGAGGCGGATCCGGACCGGAGGCCCGACATGAGCCGGGTCGAAGGGAAGGTGTCCAAGCTGTACATGCAATCCGAGAGCTGGTCCAACAGCATCAATGTGCCCACCAACATATCGGTCTCGATCGGACCCCGATGAGGTCCGTGACGAAATCCCTTTTGGCTGCTGCTATGGGGATGATCGATCGAATCGATCGATTTTTGTTCCTGATTAATTTAAAATTGAATTGGAAATTTTCTTATCGGGTCCTTGATTCTTGAAGGCTAAACCAGTCTTCGTGTGGATCTTTTTTTCTTTTTTTTAATAATTTCTCTTTTGGATGGTGGCAGTGGCGGAATTTTGGGATTCTTTTTGGGGGGGTTGATGTGACGGGACTGGGTTTTTTACGACGTCTGAGTTTGAACGTGACTGGGTTTAATTCTTGGAGGAATTGGGACAGGGAATTTGGGTTCGGATGGGAATTGGAGAATTATAGTTTAATTTAGTTTCGCGGGTCAATTCCTTATTAAACTACGTTTGAATGATTGATTATTCATGTAAAAGAAATGTTTTTGTTAACAGAGTGGGTGAGTCGTGCAGCTAAAATAGGCATCTAATCGTACATTCTTCTTCTTAATTATATCAATTACTGTTAGGCGTATTCTATCTTTGACTAGCCGGAGATTTCGAATCATGATATATAGTTAATTGCTATTGGAGAGGATAGTAACGTGTGGAAATTTCTCATGATTTTTTTTTTGAAATCATAAATTTATTGGGGGTTCGAAGGGACGAACGAGAAAGGGGTCTCTTTTTTAAGGTCCGTCCATTGATTTGAGTACTTTTTCTTTTTGGTCGATTAGATTCGGTCTTTCAAGTTTCAACGTCTAAGCGATTTGTTCATCTAATTTTTTTATTATGTTAAATCGATTTCTCTCATTTTACTAATTTGTGTGATTTGATCTTCTATTTTTTTTTTTTTTTTTGCGTAATGCAATCCTCTAACGTTCTCAATTGTGCAATCGAATTTTTTGATGGACTACTCTGATTAAACTGTCAAATTTATTACTGAAGTGGCATTGCTTCTGCGACGCAAAGTGATAGTCATGTTAATGTGCCGTCAAATGCGCAGAAAATAGACGGGAAAAACAAGGGTAAAAAGAAAAGAAATCATAATTTGACAGTACTAGTTATGGGGAGGAAACAAAGCACTTGATCACACAAATCAAGAAAACAAGAGGGTTTCGACTGTACAAGATAAATTTAGAGAATCAAATCGCACAAATCTAAAAAGTTAAAGAGGACTTAATTATACATAATAAAGTTTAGAGAATCGAATTGCACAACTACTGACATTTACTGATCTAAGAGTGAAATTTCCACATCGCTGCATTAAAACTCTTTGCTTATTTTTCCTTGGTCATTTAATTCATTTCTAAAGTTCGGTCTTTTTGGATTTTGTCAACGCGGGGGTGCCGACCAAAAAGATAAACGCGGGGGTGGATAATTCCTTTGCCTTTGGGGCAAAATAAAAGCTCGCAGCGAAAAGGGAAGAACTTCCGTAGAAAGAAGAGTGGTCCACCCGTCATTAATTAAATCATTTCTAGGAATAAAAAACATAGAAAGTCAAAAGATGAAACCTAAACGCGTGCACGTGGACGTTTTAGTCCCGTGGATTCGATGTGTTATGGCACGGTTGGGCCGACCGTGGAGTTACGATGACGACTGCGATGACGATCGATATGACGAACGGGCAGGGGGGGATGCATTTATCCTAAGCCCGAGATAATCGGGCTGTCCGGCTTCATCTAGTGTACCAAATCATGCGCATTTCACCTTCATCTCGAGTAAAAAAATGACACGCATTTGACTATCTTTCCGCTTGAAAAGAGTGGGAAAGCCTCGGACCTTTTCGCATCTCGCTTTTATTCGATTTTTACAGGAGGAGCATGGTGAATTAGATGGCCAGGAGATACTGGAACTCGTAGTCGTACGGTATCTTCTGGACCGAGACCGGGGCCTGGCCGCTGCCGTGGCTCCGGAAGCAGTCCACTATGGATTTCCTGAGGGTCCCGGACGTGGGCAGCTGCTGGCACACCCACTCCACCAGGGAGTCTGGGGCCGCCGCGAAGTCGTGCGTGTTCCGGAGCAGGAGCTCCGGGAACGCGATCCTCTTCGTGGTCGTGACCACCACGGAAGCCTGCACGTACTCCAGCTTCGACTTCTCTAGCTCGGCCGTGACCCCATCTGCCGTGTACGTCCTCACCTGCAAGTTTTCAGGATTCTTTAGAATTCGAGAACTTCGCGTCTTCCAAATTGCATATGCATGTTTCGGTGAGCGACTCACAGCAGGGGATGATCGGGTTCCGCAGCAGAGAGCGAAAACGACATTAGGATCCGTGTTCTCGAGCCCGTAGACTTCTCGGACTAAGTCCTCTTTGGCCTCCCTTTCGACTTTTCCGTGGACCTGCAGAGGAAAAGGGGGCCTTGTTATATCAGATTTGCGCGAATGCGTTGCTTTGGAATTTACCGCCTCAGCGATCATCACCTCTGTAATTTTAGAAGCTGTGGGCTTCCTCAAGATGAAATGTTCGATCGCTTGGGCATTTATCGTGTTTCCTCCTATGTCGAGGGTAGCCTGAATTCAACAGACGAGCATTTTTCATTGATCTGCATTAGAAGTGTAAAACTTGTTACTAGACATTCTGTTAGTGTATACCTTGTTCATCAGTGCAAGCAGCTTTTCTGGAGTAGAAGGCACCCCGTACTGGAGAAAACCCTGTAAGAAAATTCGCGCGCGAATGAAAGCCAGGATATATACATAGGAAAAGGAAGCCATACAACGATATGCCACGAAATCTGTATACTGAAAGGTAAAATTTTCTGTTTATCAAACTATACATGCATGATACAAGCGTTGTACATGTTGATCCAGAATGCCAGCTTCTGTTGATTTGTCAAGAATCTCAGATCCACTGTCTTGAGATGACTCAGTAAGTCCCTGCAGACATTCAGATCGAGAATTGGAGTTATAAGTGAAGAGTCGTGAGAAATCTTTAAAACTGAGCATCTCTTTCCATATGCATATAGTTCTTGTAGCAGAAAAGTTTGGTACCTCAACTTCTTCAGTAAGGGAACGTTACTAGAGGAAGAAATGCACTTGCGATCCATAGAACTCACGGTAAATCTGACTAGGTTCTTGTAAGGGCCGATGTCTCTTGGAATAGATTCCTCCATATCAAACACGCCGTATGGATCTTGTTGCCTTGAATTCAGTCCAGTCTCAACTCTGAAGCTTCTTGAGTTGAGAGCTGAGTTCAGGGACCGGGAAATCGGACCCCACTTCTCTAATTCCATTGCTCTTGACGTTCTGAGTAACCTTATGAAAATGAAGTTCAAACACTTCATAATGTTCTCAGATAGCTTGTTGGGTTCCCACTTTTGCTTATTGTCTTCTACTTTCATTGGACTCGACATGAACATAGGTGGCGATTTCAGAGGGGTCTCCTGCCTTCGTTCCCTCGGCTGAAAAGAAAGTCATCTTTATTTAATGCAAGAACAAGAATGCTTCCAGATGGTCGTGGATATCGATTGAACAGTCTTTTGATAAGCTGAAGTAGAGTGATGTGTATTCATCTGAAACACAAACGGATTGATTATGAAAGATGCATTAGTTTTACCATAGGTGTCGGGTGTCTTAGGTCTTGCAATGGCAAGGTCGGCTTCAGCATCCGGCTTTTTCTCAGAAGCCTGTCGTGAAACTCAGCATCCTCAAGGAAATGATTCTCCTTCTGATCGGAAAATTGTCTTGAATTGCCCGTTTTCTCAGTCAGAGTGAAGTCCTTGAGATTGTAATCCCCTTTGATGGCTTTGCTTATGAAATGCAATGCTTTGGTCTCAAAGGCCATCCTCTCAGGAACAACTCTGTTCAACGGGCTTGGACTTGGTGTATACGATGGATAGCCAGAAGCAGGATGAGGATTGCTTGGAAATTCGGGTATCTTTGTCTGTCTAGACTTTGCTTCCTTGGTAGCTTCTTCTTCGTTCTTTAAATTAGCTTGAAGTCGGCTTATTTGGCCCTCGAGTCGGGCTATCTCATCCTCAACCATTGCCAACTCTGCTAATAGCTCCTTCATCTGTATAACAAACAAGGCATTCAAAGATAGTTTTCATTCCAAATAATGTCTTAATGCCACTTAAAACAAATTCTTCATTCCTTTTTCCGCTAATGGAGACTTGATCAAGTTACTACACCGGCAAAGGTGCTGATAATTATGAATTGGAAGATGTTATCTCCAAAATACAACTCTGAATAAGTGAAGATGATCAAGAAGTGCTTGTTGACAACAAGGTAATGGGCTTCCTAGGGAATCAAACACAGAATTCAAGTAGGCTCCCCGTAGACTGTCGAACTCCTCTCATAATGTATCATAGGCATTGCAGTACTTATAATTCCAAAGACGGATGGATTGCGATGTACTATATCGGCTTTGAACCATACACTACTGTACTGCTAAGGCTGATTCTCAACTCTTCTGTCAGACTAAGGCTTAGTTTTATACAACCTAGACCCTATGATATCGAAGCCCATGCTGCAATACATTACTGTCCTTGAAGGCTTGAACACCAAACATATCCTCTACACCACAATCCATTACTTCTGTCAAAAAAGAAAGAAAAGAGCAAAAAGAATCTAATAAATTCAGAAGATTGACGTAACCTTAGGTGGAAGAAAATTCGGAATCGAGATGGTCGACCCAGTATTTCGGGACCAGACGTGCTCCAGGATCTCACGCACCTTCTCTTCTTGACTCAACAAGAGTTGCAGCATCGAAACCTACCGAGCAAAATACATCAACAGAACAATCACATACTTCACTGCAACATAGTAAAAATGTCGCCGAATTTGCATTGCATGTTCATTCTCTTTCTTGAATGTGTCATTTTAAGTGTCTGACAAACTGGAGCAAGTGTGTCGTGGGCAAAAGGACAGGTATGGTCCAGTATTTAGTTCTCCTTTCAATGCTCTACTAATCTATGGAATGAACTCCAGCTGGTAAATCTGGAGAAGCATCTGATGTTATGTCATGGGTCAGAAAATGGCTGTAGATTATGCAATTTTATGGGGGATCTAAGCCTTTTAATCTCTTCTTTAATCGGCACAGATGACTCGTTTCCTGAATTTGCTAGAGCCGACCATTGCTGTAATGGGTCGATAAAAGAAGGGCAATTCTCTAATCTTTAGTGAAGATCTCCCTTGAATTAATGAAGAACACGGTCCCGAATCTAACATACATTACCTCTCTCTCCAGCTCCTCCTTCTTTCGCTGTTCGTTGAGCTGCTTCTTTCTCTGCGTGATCAACAAACATTGCATCAACAAGCGAAATTCGCAGCAGGAGACTCGTTAGAACTTCCCCTGTTTCTCTTGCTTACTGAAACTACTGACGACGATGAATCATGCCAAGACACTCAAGTCGTCGTGAGTCTCTAAACTCGGAGAAGAAAACCGACACGTTCTTCGACACGTCATGCTTACGACACGGAAGCACGCCGAATAGAAAAGACGAACGACACGCTCGACCGAAACAAAATCGATCGTTTTAACCCGCTGGACGAAACTAGAAGCGACGCGAACGAGAAACAGAGCACCATCCGTCGTTTCGCGGGGCTAAAACAGAGCAAATTGCGGGCACTTACGTGGTCGGACGACGAAGAGCGATCCCCGTGGCTGGCCATGACACAGAGAGAGAGAGAGAGAGAGAGAGAGAGAGAGAGAGACGTCGCTGCAGCACTGTGCGGCTCGAGCTCGCACCACGAGCGAGGCTGAGCAATGGGAAGTTAAAGCAGGACGGGATGATGGCTGAGGCTGAGCTTTTGTGTTGGTGGTGGTGGGAGAGAAACTTGGGATGGAAGGAAGAGCGGCCGGTTGGTGTTGGTGGCGCCGTGGCGGGCGGGCGGTGATGATTTGATATTACTGGAGCTATACGTGAAAAGTTGACGAGTCACGACGAGAAGGAGAAGGGGAAGAAGAAGAGGAAGGGGAACAATGGGAAGAGGATGGGAGGGAGTTTTCAACTTTTCTAGAGACGGGGTTTGGGTTGGGTTGTGGGGTGGGTTGATGAAGTGAACCGTCGCTGTTGGTGGAAGGTGGTGGGGACAGGGGCCTCGTCTCTCTCGACCCGGTCGGACGAGGGCGAGTGGGGGGATTAGTTTTGCCCCTCACGATTGCGAGTTAGGACGAGTCTCGCTCGCTTGTTCGCTTGCTCTGACGTAGCTTGCAATTCTGGTCTCTCTCTAGGTCTACCTTTTTTCTGGCGGTTACGTATACCTTCTTCTTGAGCTTCTTTTCTCAGTTTCTTTCGTTTCAATTTTTTCCTACTTTTGTTAATTTCGATTTGATTGGGTGACTTACAGCGACCAACAAGGCGAGGCTGGAGGAGAGAGATGGTAGGAACACCTTTGCAAATGATGGGGGCTCCTTGTTTTCTTAAGCATGATGATAATGGCTTCTGAAAAGAAAATTACCATTGACTCCTTCGCAAAAGTCAATTATACGTTTCACACGGCAAACCGATTATATTGGAGAAATCGATAATTTCAGCTTATTTACGAATATTGACGGTTCTAAAATAAGCTCAATACAATTCTCCTCTTACCTTTATTTGTATTGAAATGCACGTGTAAGTTGTATTAGAAAGTCCTACATTAAAGAATTGATATGTTGTTGAATAGTAAATGTATCCTAATAGACTTATGATTCATTAGAAGCTCGGACTTATATATCTTATTGGCAATTTTCTGAACAAATTTAATTAGGAACAAAAGTGTGACGCAGGAATACCAGTAGTATGGTCATTGTGAAAGTCGGCTTTGAGAAGGTGCACTGCCCCACGTTTAGAATAAATCCGATAACTCGGAGGCCAACATGAATACATATTTGAGTCCGAATGGGATGACCGAGCCCTAGGAAGAACGAAAGTACGTGATATTCTTGCTGGTTTTACTCTCTATGTAGTATGTACGACGATTTGCAAATGCGTGAGGGTTCAAGACAATCCGTGCCTAACGTAAGAAAAAGGATGCTGGGGACAAGGAATTGGAGATACAAAGAAAACCAATTCATATCTCAAGAGCATAACTTAGAAAGTGTATTTCCATGATTCATCTCCTAATTTTGTACAAATACCCTGTTTAAACACATCCCGACACACATACACAAACTAGTGATACCCGTTGCTTCAGCTCAGCATAGCGGAGAAAAATCGGAAACAAGTTCCTTCCGGGACCTTGCAGGGTGCCCACATATACCAATCTGCTATCAATCCACTGCCTGCGTAGGCAAGGCCTATACGAGATTTGAGAGTATCTGCACCTCCTTAAAAGGTCGTTGGCTATCGTTGAGCACGCTGCCACTGGCTATAGGTCCCCAAAACAAGGTGATCACGTTGGGATTGATTCTCTCCATCGTCTCAAAGAAGTATTGGCTGAATCTATTTCTTTTGGAGAATGACCATGCAAGAGAAAGCAATGATACGGCAAGCTACGCCCATAAGAACTAAAAAGACAAGACAAAGACTCCAGTGATTGAGGTCATAGCCACTTTTCATAAGCGAACCGCATCGTGTTATTAACCATACTCCACCATATCTGAAATTTCACAGTAACAAAAAAGGAAAATAAAGAAGGATTCAGTTATCTCGTACAAAAGCATCACAGAGTCCTGCACATTTAGACGAGAGTGGTTACCTTTTCGCATTTGCTATCACAAATGCTTCCAAAGCCCACTTTGGGTAGCACAACTCTCCTATAATCTCCACAAATGAGTTATCAGTACCCTCGCGTGTTGCAATGAGGGTCAACACAACAGGAAGAAGAACTGACCACTGCGAAACAGAAAATGGATCATCAGTGTTGAGAGCAATTTAACAGAAAATTAGCAGTCCGTGTAGTATATCAAACACTCACCAGTTGGGCTGGACCAGGCTCGAAAACGATGGCAAATATGTATGCAATTCCTGTCACGCAGTACACTAAACAGACCAGAACTATATAGTTGTCTATGAAAGAGGATCTCGGATTGTTGAAGAAATAGAACATAGAAAGGTAGACCAAAGGCCTAATGAGTGTGTTGAAATGGTCAATTGTGTCCTTCGACAAAAAGTAAGCTAGGGCACTGATGCCAGAAGAGCTCTCTCTCCAGTAATGTAACTTGTCCAGTGAAAATGATCTCAAAGCTGCAATCTTACAGAGCAGAGCTGAAAGTTCACAAAATTTGGATTAGTAATCCAAGAGATGTATCTGTAAGTTCCCCTGTTAGATGTCCCGCTTTCAATGACATTTCAAAAAAGAGGAGTTTCAGTCCTAAAAAGTATGTATACTTACACACAGCTATCACGGTGTATGTGTACCCAAGCGCCCCAAACGTCTCGTCGCTAACTTTAGCAAGTGTTCCTAAACAGACTCCAGCCAGCAACAATATCAAGAAATCTACAGCTTGGATCCTAGCATCTCGCAGCCGCTGCTTGCCGACTCTGAAGAAAACAAATTGCACAATGAGTCCAGCTTAGTACCACCCCACATTGAAGTGTTTGAAACCACAAATGCAGGATTTCAAGATAATAAAGCATGAGTGATAAAAAGAACCATAGGAAGCATGTTTTAGGATTTAACATTAAATGACCCTTTCAAATTGAAAGATTATATAAGCAAGGCCAAAGAGAAGGCAGAGCATTGAAGGGGGGATTTATTCTATATGTCGTATACACAGCTGCCGTGCTGTGAACAACTAATGCTACGCTGTGTGATATGTTTGTCGTCCTACGTGGCACTTAAATCTAGGATCACTCATTTGTGATTGACTTGGTACATTGCATCTTCCTACTACATGGTGTAACCATCATATGAAATACCTTCTCATTGGAGGGAGGATATCTATAAATGATTTGCATTTTCTGTAACAAAAATAATTACTTAGCCTTTCAAGTAGAGATGGACGATGGCCTAAAAGGTGGGAGTAATTAGTTAAAGAGGGAAGAATTTACCTCCCTAGGAAGTACTTATACTGTAGCAGTACACCAGGCGTAACCCTATCAGATAAGTCCTTCGTCTTTAAGAAATTCTGTTGTATATCATCCCTTTTCCGTTCAACATTAAACTTGACATCCTGCCACAGATCTCCAGCGAAAGATTGTTCTTCTAATCCAGCATCACCAGAATTCCCTCCATGAGCTGAATCCTCACCGGCAGTGGATGACATTCCATCAACTAGCTTTAACATGTCGTGGGGTACGGCATACCCATTATGCAGCATCCACCTGACAGGAAGCTGTTTATAATTGACCCCAGAGCTCGTGCTTGGTTTTACTATACCTTCCAAAATATCAATATAGTGATCTGGAGGGTTAACCCGCTCAGGTACAGTAATCCCGAGGCTTGAAAAGTACTCCTCAACTTTCTTCACTGAACCATGGTATACTATTAGGCCACCTTTGGCTAAAAGTATCAAATCGTCAAACATCCTAAACAATGCATAGCTGCAAAAAAAAAAAAAGAAAAAAAGGCTCATCTCATTAACCATGCTCTAGGTTCCAGGACATAGCAAAAAGCAGAAAATCTAGGTTAGAATGAATAAACAGAGTATGAAACAGATTCTTTAGATATCCCAACAAATCGCCCAGTGAAAAAAGTGAAGGAATTGAAGGATATATCATTGGCTACTTGCCTTGGTTGGTGGACAACCATGGAAATGTTCACTCCTTCAAGAGCTTCACGTCGTAGAGCTCTGAGAAGTAACAGAGAAGATGAACTATCCAGACCAGATGTGGGCTCATCTAATATCAGAAGTGAAGGCTCCATGACCATTTCCAGACCAACATTTACTCGTTTCCTTTGACCTCCAGAGATTCCTCGCTTCTCTACTGTACCAACAAGAGAGTCCCGCACCGCCTGCAGCCCCAGAGATTCAATAACTCGTTCAACAACAAGAACCTTTTCCGCCTTTGGTAGATCCGCAGAGAGTCTACACTAATCAGAAACCAATGAAATTATTGCTGTGCCGCTGGAAAAATTTCAATAAAAAGGTGTGAATGAAGAATGAATTTAAACTAAGATATTCTTGCGACCACCAGCTACAAAAGTGAATTGGAAATACATGACAACTCCAGCTCATTTAGCTAAGATACTCGCTAATAAGAGTGAAATAACTGGAGGTCGAACAAATATGACAAAAACAAGTACATCTCAGAATCTAGGTTGAGCAGAGCCAGGAGAAACTGCATAAAGAAGGGGATCTCATCCTAGATGCAACCAATTTATATTGGATGAATATTACCGGCATATAATCTTGCAAGACATATGTCAAAGTAACACACAGATGCAACTGAGTATGAGAGAAACTAATAGCCAGTCAAAATTAAAACACACGTCTTTCCTCTATCCTTTGTCAAACATAATTTATAATTCCATACAAGATATTCAAGCTACAGACAGCCAAGATAACCAAGTTACCTGCATCTTGCGCTAAACCAAAGGTTTTCCTCCACGGTCAAGTTTCCATGCACTATATCATCTTGTGGCACGAAACCAATAATTTTCTTATATGAATGGATTGATTCTACCTTCCCATTTATAAGAATCATGCCACTCTTGGTGCACCCAGTTACCTTTCCAGCCAAAGCAGAAAGAAACGTAGTTTTTCCAGCTCCAGATGGGCCCATAACAGCAGAAACACGGCCAGGTGATATTTTCCCAGTTACACATCTTAGAAGGTGCTTCTTTTTCCCTTTCAATGTAAGGGTTAAATCCTTGAAAGCAATCTCAATGGTTGGCCTTTTTCTGATTTCAATATCAGTCGCCATGGAAATCACTCCAGAGAAGGTTAAATTTTTGTTCTGCTCTTGCAAAGCTTTTTCCTTTTCAATTTGATTGTAGGCATACTTGAAGATTTGACTATGGGTATGCAGTTGCTTGCCCTTTGGCATGTTCTTTTTCAGATTCTTATCCCCAATCTCAAGATTAAAGCCTTCATTACTCTCAGGGTCATCCTCAATTGCATGCATCATCTGCGTGAGGTTGTTTTTGTCCTTCTTATTCCCTTTAGCTGCAGAAGATGATTGCTCAGGCTTACCTGGAAATGGTGGCAGGGCAGCATCACTTCCAGGTTTAGCTTGAAACAGACCTCTTGAAGGATCTTGTTGCTTTGTAGATTTCCTGCGAGAAAATGTCCGCGATAGTTGCGTTTGGAGCCCAAGCGCATGTTTCTTGGCTACATCTCTTGCAGATTTCCATTTTTCACGTGCTTGAGCAGTTTCTCTTACGCTTCTTACAGCTTTTTCACGTGATTTGGCTTGTCTTCTCTCTCGAGTAGCAAGCACTTGGTCTGAGCAGTTATATATGACAACAAGCAAAACACTTAATCCAGCCTGCATTTAAACATGAAGGGTCTGTAATCATATGCAGAAAAATAGTAAACGTAGGAGGAAAGAGGTATTCATGATAGAATGATAAACTGCTCACTCACAAAGAGCATGAGACCGTATGCAGTGATATTTTGATTTTCTGATTTTGGTTCACATTGGGCAAACTGAAAACAACCTGCAAATTCACCAAATAAGTTCATGAGGGTTCTCTAACGAACAGGGCTAGTGGAGAATAGATTAGACATCCACCTCAGCATGTGTAAAGCATCTTTCATTCTAATCACTCAAGTCATTACCCAAGTGTAAAATAGCACCTTCTTCTTCTTCTTCCATGTTTTCAGTTTATTCGATCAGCTAATGAGTATTTTTACTGGATATTCCTGGTCAATGTTGCTAAGATATTGTGAAAACCAGGAATAATCCGTGAAGGATATTTGTCTATAGACCTCTAACAGACATACTTTGGAAAGTACTTGACCTTTAGCATGGAAGTTGTCAACTGGCAATGGAATGGATGCACTGGCAGAGTGCATGTAACAGACTCAACTGCAGTATTGCCCTTTATTTACTTCCCCGAAGGGGGAAATGGGAATCAAATCTAAAGCCCCTTTAGTGTTAGTAAAGTTGAACCAGTGGACCAAAAGTCTCATTTCTGTATAATTGGATTGGCAATCTCTCTAGATTTACTGAAGCTATATAGATTTTAGGCATCTATATAAAACCTGTGACTATTCTCCTTTACATAAATCTTGCGGCAATGCATATTTAAATCAAACGAGATGCATAAATCTTTCACTGCATGTACTCACTTTGTTCAGATGTAGACCCTGTTCTGCAGTAATGTCTGAAAGAAAACATTCAAATGAAAATATCAGTAGCAAAAAAGGGAGATCAAAATAGACATTGACTTTTAGTATATGTAATGATTTTTAGCACATGTAGCAACAAACTTGAATGCTAGTAAGATGAGGGACAATTCTCAATACCCCTTACTGCAAGAATTTTTTTTGATAGTAGACGGACAGTATGATCCTGCTGAACAGAATACCTCACTGCTACTACCAATGTCTGCCCACACATCTGCTCCTCCACAAGTATGGTTTGGTTTCCCAGGTGGAAGCTGGTAATGGTACCTGCAGAAAGGTTCTGCTAATAAACATCAATGCATGCTGAGCATAGCCTCAAAAGTTAAGAAGAGGTTTTAAAAAAGGATTAGAGCTTACGGATCGCATACACCAGTGGTTTTATTGAGTATGGCAAGAGGACAATAAGAGCCCAATGGGCAGGCTGCAACCATTAGCACAAGGGCTTGTAACATGTATCTTGAGAAATCACGATTTCATAAGTAAAATGGGATCAAAGTCTAACTATTTGTACGAGTTCAAGTAAAATTTTTAGCAAATAAGTCTTCTCTGGATGTGTAGTACATATGAAAAGGAACAGTCAATAGCTTCATGGCATAGTTCTTCAAAATCCTTTCTTACAGTGCTTTTTGACATCAGAGACCAAAAAGTAGGACATCTATGTTCAACAACAAAATTATCCACCATTCAGCAATCAAATTCAAAGCTCCAAGTGAAAGTTTAGCCGTCATAGGAAATTGCAAAGAGAGAATAAAGGATTGAGGAAACAACTTGGAAACCAATATTAAAGTAATGTCTTCATCTTTCAACAGTTTCTCTTCTTTTCATCGCAACTGAGAAATAGACCTGATGTTTGTTGATATCTTCCCCAATATGATCTCAAAAATGGGATAGAGAGAATAGACTTGGAATTATCTCTTCTTTTATTCTTTTTTTATCAAGGAAAATTGATGTATTCTAGAATAATTAACTTGGAGTGTGGAAAAGAAGTAAATAATATTAGTTCCATGGATCAGCCAATACTTACGTATCATGCAAGTCATTCCATGAGGACAGAAGAAACCTTCACAACAAGGAGCACAATCACTAGTTCGAGCAGGCATGTCCTTGGAATTCTTTAGGTCGACTTTTTTACCGGAACCAGCACTACAAGCCCATCCTGGTTCACATCCCGGAACCCACGACGTAAGATTGCAGTTCTTGTTAGGTTTCAAGTAGCTGGCTCTCTTAGCAGTGAAAAAGCTATTGAAGTAAAACTTTATATCTGCTGCTGTGCACAGGCGCTGCGAAAGATCTCCTGTCGAACAATAGGGTATCAGGAGAGCTGGGAGAGCACTTATTGTCGAACAATTAACATAGCAAAACTATTAATTGTTCATCAGAACATCTGCATTGATATTCCTGGGACAATTGTAGAAACTTTGGACAAGCTCTTGTTCACCTCCTCATTTCTCCTATGTACTTCATGAATCTTTCTTCGACATTCAAGATATTTTACGAGAGAGTTCAAGGGGCCAAAACGAAAAAGTTAGATTGAAATGCATAAAGTATTATATAGTCTCTAGATAACAGAAAGATTTTTCAAGATTCCCAACCGATTTCTATGCAAGCCTTTGCTAAGAAGGAAGTAGGAAGATAAAATTACGGGAAAGTTCCACGACGAAAGAAGATATAGGAATCTCGAAATGAACAGCTCTTTCTGGATACGTCTGCAAGATGATCATCATCATACCTTTCGTTTTTTGAGCGCACGCAGTTAAAAAGGTCAAGTCTGAGGTAAAATTGAATGCGCCATCCCAGTCAGCATCCCTGGCAGACAAAATCAACCGAAAATGTCACATGTACTCAAAGATTAACACATGAATTTCGATAGACGTGTCTTATTATAACCCAATCCATGTGAGAAGACATGGATCGCGCATGTTCTGAATGATTTTTTTATTTTTATTACATCCAGAATACGGAGTCTATCCAAGGATTTATCTCTATGGAAGCATCGATATCCTCTTCTAACGGATGGCGACATTGTCAAAAGCAGATGAGAACGACGGAGAGAAAAAAAAAAAAAAAGCGAGCGCGAACTCACACGTCCTGAATGCAGAAACCGAAATTCTTGGCAATGTCGCCGCGGAAGACCGACGTGAAATTGGAGACCTGGCTGTACAGGAGCTGGGCGAAGAGCTGGGTGGCCGCCTGATTTTCGCCTTGGGACTCCCCGTCCTCGTCGGCAGCGCGCGCTAGGAACGGCGACGAGCACAGCACGACCACGACCAAGGACACCGAAACATAGAGAAAGCGGCGGCGGCGGCCGCGGCCGCCGTGGATCTTCTCTCCGCTCATGGCGACCGCGAGAAGAGCCGGCGGGAAATGGTGAATCCTTCAGGAATCGGAACCGACGGTGCGGCGGCGCGCGTGCATGTGCGGCGGGGACGAACGGAGCGTCGGCGGCGGAGGCAGGGGCCGGAGATCGGAGGGAGAACTCGCCGGGACGGTGATGGGAGAAGAGAGAGAAAAATGATTAGTTAGAATTTTAGAGAGAGAGAGATGGCCAGTTCTGTTTTTTCGGGAGGGAGAAATATGGCGGGGCGGAAGATGTGGCGATGTTGGAGGAGAGAGAGAGAGAGAGAGCGCCAGCGACAGCTTTGAAACGGAGCTAGCATTGCAATAACAAAAAGAGAGAGAATGATACAAATTGTCCCTACATTTGAAGTCAAGGATCAATTTTTAATTTGTTCGCCATGATCTCCGAACTTTAGCTAATATTATATACGGTCATTGAATTTTCAATTTATTTAATATGATCCATAAACTTTTTATACATGTTCAATACAGTTCTTAAATTATATTAAAATATTCAAAATAGTCATTCCATTAATTCAAGATCGATGATAACATTGAACGTATTCATATAGTTCAAAGACTAACTTGAACATATACTAAAAGTTTAAGGATTACAATGAACAAATTAAAAATTTATGAATCACATTTCATATTTGATTAAAGTTCAGGGACTATATTGAATAAATTAAAAGTTCATGGATCATATTAAATATTAGGCCAGAGTTCATAGACAATTTGTGTCATTTTTCTAAAAAATGTATTACAAAATGAATTTTATAAAATCGTATATATATAGTTGCATTTTATTATACAAACAAAAAAATCCATCTTAAATAGATAAAATCTCGACTCCACATGGTATTTCACGAATGTCACCGTTGCAAGGCTGGACGACTGGCAAAGGCAAATAGAGAGAAAAAAAAAAACTTAGAACTTCCCTCATGTACCATCAAGCCCATCATCCATTAATACAACACCAACATTATTGGAAAATTAAAAAATTACAAAAATCATCAATATCAGCATTATCCATACCATATTGGATGGTCAGTGTCCATCCCGGTAATTTCCTAACAAAATTGATTAGAAAAACTAAATTAATAAATTATCAAAAAATTTAAGAGTAAATTGTCATAGATAAAGGTTTATAACTAAATTAATCATCGTACAATTGGTTTAGAACATTTGAACAATTTTTCTCAAATATTCGACTTGGACCATGACAACTTTTGTAGAAATAAGAATGATTACAATGTGATTGAGATGCAATTTGACCGTTTGTTGTTTTTCTTTGGGCAAATACTAGGGAAAATCTCAAATTATACCTATTTTACCCTAAACTTTATTTCATGTCACTAAAGATCCTAAATATGCTCATTGTGACAAAACACCTTAAACTTTTTTTTTTTGTCATGAAAAATTTTTAAACTTATACATATACGACAAAGGTATATTCGTCATTCTGACAAATAAAATTTATAACATTTATATTACAATGGGAAAATTTTAAATTTTTAATTGCATAAAAAAGATTCGTGATATTTATGTCATAATAGATGTAATTTGGGATTTTTTTGTAACACTAATTTTTTTTCATTTTTTTTTGGAAGGATGTGAGTTTGCATGGAAATATCATTACATGGCCAAATTTGGGAGGTTTGAATGGGATGCATGTGTCGACGCTCGGCTGCACGCGAGGGGTTGTATTGCCAACTCCGACCGGAGAGGCTCGTAACTTCTTTTGCTAATAAAATCGGATTTTACCCGCAATCGCTGATCAATTGGGCTCAATTTTACCCGCAATCGCTGACCATAACAACAGTTGTAGAAATAAGAGTGATTATAATGTGGTTGAGATATAATTTTAAGGTCTATTGTTTTTCCTTGGGCAAGTAGTACAAAAAATCCCAAACCATACCTAACAAGAAATCCTAAACTTGACCACTGTGACACAAATGCCCCCAAACTTTTTTTGTGTCATAAAAAAATCCAAACTTATACATGTGTGACAAATATAAATTTGTCACGCTAGTATAAATTCGAGGTTTTTTACAATATAGACAAAGTTCGGGATATTTATATTATAATAGGCAAATTTAGAATTTTTAGTAACACAAGAAGGTTGGGAAAAATATCAAAAAAATCATTATTGCATTGATACTAATTCAGTTCTAAACTTTTTAATTGAACCAATTTAATCTTAAACATTTTCATATTTGTACCAATTCAAGTACATCCGAGCAATTTTGGCCAGCCAATGCTGACGTGAACACTTGCCGGTGGTTGAACGTTGATGTGGACACCGGCCGATGGCCAGATACTGACGTGACAATTTTTTTTTTTTTTTTATTTTTTCAATTTTTTATTAACTTTTCTTTTTCTTTTTTTTTTTTTTTTCTTTTTCTTTTTCTTTTTCTTTTTTTCTTTTCTTTTTCTTTTCTTTTTTTTATTTTTTTTCCTTTTCTTTTTCTTTTTCTTTTTCTTTTTCCCCTTGGACTATCCTCCCGATGGTCGGCGAGGGTCACGACCCTCGCCTAAATCTGGGTGAAGTTGCCTCTGCCTCACCCTCGGCCCTAGGTGAGGCCGAGTGAGGGCCGCAACCCTCACTGGTGGCCAGCGAGGGCTTCGCGACCCTCACCCAATGGCCGATGAGGGCTTTGAGGGCCGCCAACAAGAGGCTCACCAGCCACCACAAGGATAGACCAAGGAGGAAGAAAGGAGAAAAGAAAAATATATATATTAATAAAAAATTTCAAAAAAAATCATTAAAAATTGCCACATCAATATCCTGTCACCAGCCGGCGTCTATGTCAACGCCACCCGACCAAAATTAGTCGAATAGACTGAATTGGTACCAATAGAACTAAATTAGTCCAATTAAAAAATTTATGATTGAATTTGTACCAATACAATAAAATAAAAAGGTTCGCAGCAATTACATCACAGTAGATGTAATTTGGAATTTTTCGTAACATTCATTTTTTTTCTTTTTTTCTTTTGGATGGATGTGAGTTCGCATGGATATGTCATTACATGGCCAAATTTGGGAGCTTGCATGCGGTTCATCCGTGGAAAGACGGCTGCGTGTGAAGGGGTAGTATTGCCAACTTCGACCGGAGAAGCTGGTAACTTCTTTTCCTAATAAAATAAGATTTTACTCGTAATCACTGGTCAATTGGGCTCGACTTTTTTATGAAAATAAAAAGAGACCCGTAACAAAATTAGCTAGAAGAAAAAGAAAAAGAAATCAAATTAAAAATTAATAATTATCAGATTTGCATGTGATTTGGAATAGATTTATACATTCGGCATTGATCGATCGTAAATTCAAACAATTTAATTTCAACTGCAATCTCGATTCTATATTTTCACATACTTTCTCGTTTTTTGTATAACACCACGTCATGTTTATTATTAATTCACGGGTTTTTTAGTGAGATAATTTTTTTTTTCTGAAAAGTTGCAAATAACCCAAATCGAATCGGAATCTAAGATTTAAAAAAGAAGAGAGAGAAAGAAGTATTAGAAACAATGTGACTTCGAACTGGCTTTATAGATAAACAGAATATGGAATATTCTGACCCCAATTTAAAAAAAAAAAATGAAATATTCAGCCGTTCTTGCTTACAACATAATGATGACTATTAATTTATTTACGCCCGATCACCTTTCATGTGGTCGATGGTCAATCGCCTATGATTCCTCGTCGTCCTCCACTTTCCTCTTGCTCGATTCTAGATGAGTACGACCGGTTTCAGGCGTGCGACATCTTCTTCCGAGAAAACCGGCCGACAGATGTGCATCCCGAAAATGGCATCATAATGAGATTGTGCCGACATCTTTTGGGCCCTCGAGACCGAGTTACGACCTTCCCCATGCCGACTGTCCCGGACTTCATGATCAGGAATGACGTTGTCCGCCACACCGAGAGTCATGGAGTCGGCTGCACCATTAAAGTTAGCTACAGTTTCACCATCGCTGTCAATTGCTAAATTGGGGGAGGGGTTGGCTCCGGCTCGGTTCAGGAGCCACTGTACGGTGTCCCCCCAAGCTCTAGGGTCAGTCGGAAAACACGGGCTGCGCTAGCCATAGGGATGCGGATCCAGCAGCCCCGGGCCCTTCCCTTCGTGTGGCGTGGGTCGGCATGCCATTGAAATTCATGGCTAAAAAATGCCTCTGTCGCTATGGATTTGTGCACAAATGATAATTTTGGTTTCTGTGTGATTTTGAGTGATTTGTGAGGTAGACGTAGTGGGCTTATGTAGGATGCACAAGGGGAGGGTCCCTTCGAATATGTATTCTACGTTCTTTATTGAGATGATATTCCTTTCTCTTTTCTTTCTTGCGGACCCTCACCGCCTCCCTGCCGTGCCGGGAAGGGCCGGCAATGGAGGGGGGAGGGTCGGCCAATTTTCGTCATTAAAATTTAGTCAATAAATCCGATATACTATTATTTTATATATGATAATTTGAATTTGAGTTCTTGCACTCTTGGGAATAAAGGACAATGATTTTTATCACTAAAATTTAGTCGGTAGATCCGATATACTATTATCTTATATATGATAATTTGAATTTGAGTTCTTACACTCTTGAGAATAAAGGAAGATAGTTTTCGTTACTAAAATTCAATCAGTAGATCCGATATACTGTTATCTTATAATTAATAATTTAAATTTGAGTTCTTTCACTATTGGAAATAAAGGACGATGATTTTCATCATTAAAATTCAATGGATAGATCCAATGTACTTTTATCTTATTTATAATAATCTCATAAGAGTTTGGTACAAGCTCCAGTGGGGGTTCAACCAAGAAAGATATAATTTGTAATTTGGCTAAGTCAAGCAGTAATTTTACTCCTTAGCAAGTATTATCCAAGTGCATTTATCGCTATGCATGCATGACATTCAATTCCCCTCCAAATATAGATTTTGCAATGATATGAGCTTTTATATCGTATAAACCCAAAATGAGTTTGTTGGGTTGAGTTGAAAATGGTTTGACTCAAATAGACCAATTTAATCCGTTTTAACCCATTTCCATGTAATTAGAGGTGTCAAAATGGGTTGTTGAACCCATTTATAATGAGATGGTCATATATGAATTAGCTAAGTTTTAATAAATGAATTGTTAATGGGTATGGGTTGTATGTAAATCTAATGATACTAATAGATTTGTCTTTAAATCCATTTACAACCCATTTAATTTACAAAGGTTATTAATTGAGTCAACCAATTAATGAGATATCATCTTCTTTAGTTGTTTTTAATATTTTTATTTTTAAAATTTTTCTTTTCTTTCTTTTTATTTTTCTTTTTTCTTTTTTTGCTTTACCTTTTTTCCTCGTGACTTCGAGAGCTTATCATACTAGGAAGCCTCAAGCTCGTCAACCTCAGCATTGGTGAGACTCTAGCCTCCCTGATTTGGCAAGCTCGAGCTTAGGTGAGGCTGAGGCTCAAGCCTCAATGATCTGATGAGACTTGAGCTCATTAGCATTAGGGCAAGCTTGAGCCTCGTCGGCCTATGGCAAGGTTGGAGCTCGCTTGTTGCCAGCCATGGTGGTACTGAGAGAAGAAGGAGAAAAAAGAAAAATAAATAATTTTAAAAATATTTTAAAAATAAAAATACTTTAAAGGAGTGCATGAAAAATCAAATCAAATTTTCTATACTAAGCAAAAATTATTTTCTAAATTTTTTTCAAGTTTCAACCAAGCACGGGAAAATATTATCATTTTCAAAAAATATCACATTTTTCATGAAATAAATTGAGCCTCAATTCAAAAAAAAAAAATTATCCATTAAATTTATAATTGTATGAAAGTGTTTTAACAACATATTTTCTTTAAAAAAATCATAAGAAACGAGTGTTTCTAATTGATTAAATATTTAAGTGTTTTACAACATGGGTGGGTTATATATAGATTGGATATGGGTCAATAAATTTACATTGTTGATAAATGGGTTAATGAATTAATTTGAGTCAGAACATTTATGAATCAACTCAAACCCAACCCAATCAACCCATTTGACAGGTCTAAGATAATGTAAATCTAGTGATTCATATCCAATTTGACTTATGTCTAACACATATCAAATGCCCAAAGTGAGGGAAAAGTGCATAGTGAGCGAGCACGAGATCGAGTGAGGGCGAAAGAGAATGAAGAGAAAGTAGATCATATTTAAGTAAATTGTAAACCTTTATGATCCATTTAACACCCATATTATACTTAAAACTATTTATGACTCATTTACTTAATATAACCAACCCATTCATGACCCATTTAATACTTATATAAGTAAAAAAAATCGGCCACTAATCCATTTTGATAGGTCTACTACTGTACCATATGTTGTTCAAACCAAATCTAGCATATCTCTTGATTAGTCGGCTTCTAACGATCTTAAGGCTTATTCTAAACCGCTCTTTTCATAGGCGAATGCTTTCCTCGTGGGCCCCATATGATCAATAAGCGGGCTCCTGGTCCGGCCCACCTAATGCAATTTGGGCCTCGCACGAGGCCCGTTCCGACCCAATTCCTGGCCCGTAAGGAGTAAGAAGCGCGGGCCCATGGAAAATGACCAAAGGAGGGGACTCTCTCAACGGTTCTCAAACTCGATTCCTTAAGGAAAAAGAGCTCAAAGAATCTTCTGGAACCTCCCCAGTTCTTTCCTTAAGCCCTAAATCCAACACGAGCGCGACCCACTCTCTTCGTGTGAGCGCCTCTCCTCCTCCTTATCCATACGAACTGCATTGCAAAACCACCTCCTCCCTCCTCCATCTCCCACGCCACAAAACCCTAGCCAAGCTCCGAAAATGGCATCGGCCAACGCTGTCTCTACGACTTCCAACCTCTGCTCCCCCAAAGCAGTTACCCGTTTTCCCCCACGAACATCTATGCGACCGTCGCCGTCGCTTCCGGCCGCGCTTCCTTCGTACGTTTTCGAAGAAGCTTTGAGATTAGGATCGAGTCTCGCGCGGTTGGGTGGAAGCCAAGGTGGTTGGTTTTTACTTTACTGTCAGTCGCGTGTGTTTTGCGTTTGCCTTGATGGAGGAGGGCTTGAGGAGGAAAGGGAACCAGAAGGTGAATTTCGGCCAGTCCAGCAGGAGGTTCGCGGTGAGAGCCTCGGCCAAGGAAATAGCATTCGACCAGAGCTCCAACGCCGCTCTTCGGTCCAGCATGGACAAGCTCGGGGACGCGGTCGAAGGGAGAACTCGCCGGGACGGCAACAGGAGAGGAGAGAGAAAGATGATCAGTTAGGATTTGAGAGAGAGATGGCGTGTTATATATATATAAACACACGAGAGCGCCAGCGACAGCTTTGAAATGGAGCTAGCATTGCAAGAAAAAAAGAGAGAGGATGATATAAATTGTCCTTAAATTTTGACTCAACATATGGTTCCTAAATTTTGGTTTATTGTTTTATATAATCCTTGAATTTTTAATTTGTTCAATATGATCTATAGATTTTTTATACATATTTAACTTGGTTCCTAAATTATATTAACATGTTCAAAGTAGTATTTCCATTAATTCAAAGTCGATGATAACATTGACCATTTTTATATAGTTCGGGGACTAGATTGAATACATTCTAAAAAGTTTAGGAACTACGATAAACAAATTAAAAGTTTATGGACAATATTGAACATTGAGTTAAATTTCACGAATCACGTTACATAATTGGCCAAAATTTATGGACAATTTGTGTCATTTTCTCAAAAATATAATTTCAAAATGAATTTTATAAAATCATAAATATATGTATGTATGTATGCAGTTACATTTTATTTTACAAACATAAAAATCTATCTTCAATAGATAATCTCCCGGCTCAACAAAGTATTTCACGGATCTTAGCATCGCCAAGGCTGACGACTAGCATAAGGCAAATAGGAAAAAAAAAAGGGAAAAAAATTAGAAAATTACAATAATTACAAAAATCATCCACATCAACATTAATCATACCATGTGGGACAATCACTATCGACATCAACATTGATTGAAGAACTACACTAACAAATCGTTAAAAATTTCAAAACTAAATTAGTACAATTGAAAAATTTATAACTGAATTAATCATCGTATGGTAGGTTTAAGACTTTCTACATAATTTTTCTTAAATATTCGGTTAAGACCATAACAAACTATTGTAGAAATAAGAGTGATTATAATGTGGTTGAGATATAATTTTACGGTATGTTGTTTTTCCTTGGGCAAATAGTGCAAAAAATCCCAAATTGTACCTAACAAGAAATCCTAAACTTGGCCACCGTGATACAAATATCCTAAACATTTTTGTGTCGTAAAAAATTCAAATTTATTTGTCACGCTAGTATAAATCCGAGGTTTTTAACAATATAGACAAAGTTTGGGTTATTTATATCATGATGGGTAAATTTAGAATTTTTAGTGACACAAAAAGATGCGTAGTGTTTATGTCATAGTAAATGTAATTTGGGATTTTCTGTAACATTTCTTTTTTTTTCTTTTTTTTGGATGGATGTGAGTTTGCATGGATAACATGGCGAAATTTGGGAGGCCTGCATGGGATGCATCCGTCGACAGTCGGCTGCCTGCAAAGGGGTAGTATTGCCAACTTCGACCGGAGAGGCTCGTAACTTCTTTTGCTAATAAAATCGTATCTTACTCGCAATCGCTGGTCAATTGGGCTTGACATTTTTTTTTTTTATGAAAATCAAAAAAAACCCATGCGAAAATTCGAACACGGACGATATAAATCAGCTCGAAACAAAATTCACTCGAAGTAAAGGAAAAAGAAAAAGAAATCAAATTAAAATTAATAATTACCGGATTGGCATGTGATTTGGACCAAATCTATACATTCGACGTTGATTGATTGTAAATTCCAACAATTTAATTGCAACCTTGATTCTATATTTTCGCATACTTTTTCATTTTTTGTATAACACAGCGTCGTGTTTAATATTAATTCACGCGCGATAAGTCAATACGGCTCTTTAGTGGGATAATTTTTTTCTAAAAAGTTGCAAATAACCCAAATCGAATCGGAATCTAAGATTTAGAAAAGAAGAGAGAGAAAGAAGTATTAGAAACAAAGTAACTTCGAACTAGTTTTATAGATACGCAGAATATGGAATATTCTGACCAAAAAAAAAAAAAAGGAATATTCAGCCACTCTTGATTACAACATAATAATGACTACTAAATTTATTTATGCCCGACCACCTTTCATGCGGTCAATGGTCGATCGTCTATGATTCCTCGTCGTCCTCCACTTTCCTCTTGCTGGATTCTCAGATGAACACAATCGGTTTCAGGCGTGCGACATCTTCGTCCGAGAAAACCGGCCAACAGAAGTGCATCCCGCAAATGGCGTCGTAGTAAGATTGTGCCGACATCATTTGGGCCCTTGAGACCGAGTTACGACCTTCTCCATGCCGACTGTCCTGGACTTCATGATCAGGAATGACGTCGTCCGCCGCACCGAGAGTCATGGAGTCAGCTGCACCATTAAAGTTAGCTACTACAGTTCCACCATTACTGTCAATTGCTAAATTGGGGGAGGGGTTGGCTCCGGCTCGGCTCAGGAGCCACTGTATGGTCTCGCCACTGTTCCGGTGCCCCAGTTCTCTGGTCAGCCGGAAAACACGGGCCGCGCGAGCCATAGGGATGTGGATCCAGCAGCCCCGGGCCCTTCCCTTCGTGCGGCGATCTTTGGCGACGGCGTGGGTCAGCATACCATTGAAATTCATGGCTAAAAACTTCCTTTCTCGCTATGGATTTGTGCACAAGTGATAATTTTGATTTCTGCGTGATTTTGAGTGATTTGTGAGGTAGAGGCAATGGGCTTATATAGGGTGCACAAGGGGAGGGTCCCTTCGAATACGTATGTACGTTCTTTATTGAGTAGATATTCCCCCTTCTTCTTTTCTTTCTTTCCCTTTTTAGTTTTTACTAGGAAGTAAGCAACACGTGTGTACGTTCAGTTCATTAGATGAGACAACACATGTGGTGGGTGCGGGCCCCAAAGATTATTCCGAGTGGAAGCATGTAACCATAATGTATTGTGTGTTTTCCAATCAAATCAAGTCTTGTCTTTCCTATCTAGTCCAAAGGGTGCATCCATAGGGCCTCCAATCAAATTTGGGTTCTTGCACTCTTGGAAATAGAGGACAATAGTTTTCGTAATTAAAATTTAGTCGTTAAATTTGATATATTGTTATCCTATATATAATAATTTGAATTTGAGTTCTTGCACTCTCGGGAATAAAGGACGATAATTTTTGTTATTAAAATTCAGTCGGTAGATCCGATGTACTGTTATCTTATATATAATCATCTGAATTTGAGTTCTTGCATTATTGGGAATAAAGAATGATAGTTTTCGTTATTAAAATTCAGTCGGTAGATCCGATGTACTTTTATCTTATATATAATAATCTCATAAGAATTTGGTACAAGCTCTGGTGGGGGTTCAACCAAGAAAGATATAATTGATAATTTGGCCAAGTCAAGCAGTAATCATGCTTCCTAAACTGAGTCTGGGAAATGCTTGTTTATGTGGTAATTTAACTCCTCATCAAGTGTTATCCAAGTGCATTTATTGCTATGCATGCATGACATTCAATTTCCCTCCAAATATAGATTTTGCAATACAGCTTTCTATCGTATAGACCCATCAAATTGATGTGTCGGGTCGGATCGAAAATGATTTGAGTCAAATAGACTAATTTAATCTTTTTTAACCCATTTCAGGTGTCAAAATGGGTTGTGGAACCCATTTATAATGAGATGGCCATACATGGACTAGTCAGGTTTTAATAAATGAGTTGTAAATAGGTTTGAATTGTATGCAAGTCTAATGATGCATAAGTTGTAACTAGATTTGTCTTTAAACCCTTTACAACCCATTTAATTTACAAAGATTATTAGTTGAGTAAACCCATTAATAAGATATCAAGTTCTTTAGCAGTTTTCAATATTTTTATTTTTCATTTTTCTTTATTTCTTTTACTTTTTCCCCCATGAATCCAAGGACCACAAAGCCCTTTCCCAATTGCCAATCACACTAGTAAGCCTCAAGCTCGTCGACCTCAGCGTTGGTGAGACTCTAGCCTCCCCCAATCTGGCAAGCCTGAGCTTAGGCAAGGCCTTGGCTCAAGCCTCAACGATTTGATGAGACTTGAGCTCGTAAGTGTTGAGGCAAGCTCAACCTTGTTTAAATTGGGCAAGCTCGAGCCTCGTTAGCCTATGGCAAGGTACCGTGGCTAGCGATCGAAAGAAGGAGTAAAAAGAAAAAGAAAAAGAAAATTTATAATTTAAAATACTTTAAAGGAGTGCATGAAAAATCAAATCAGATTTTCTATACCGAGCAAAAATTATTTTCTAATTTATTTTCATGTTTCAATCAAACACGATAAAATATTATCATTTTCATAAAATACCACATTTTTCATGAAATAAATTGAGCCTCAATTTTAAAAATTTATAAAATTTATCCATTAAATTTATAATTGTATAAAAATGTTTTAACAGCATAATTTTCTTATAACAATCATAAGAAACGAGTTTTTCTAGATTTAATTAAACATGGAAAGTGTTTTACAACATGGGTCGAATCATATATATGTTGGGTATGGTTCAATAAATTTACATTGTTGATAAATGGGTTAATGAGTTAATTTATGTTAGACTATTTATGAATCGACCCAAATCCGATCCGACCAACCCGTTTAATAGGTTTCATACAATATAAATTTAGTGATTCATACCCAATTCTACTTACATTCAACACATATCAAATGCCCAAAGTGAGGGGAAAGTGCATAGTGAGCAAGCATGAAATTAAGTGAGAGCAAGAAAAAATGACGATAAAGTAGATATGTTTAAGTAAATTGTAAACCCACTTGTGATCCATTTAATATCCATACTATATTTAAACCCATTGACAACTCATTTACTAAATATAATTAATCCATTTATGATCCATTGAATACTTATATGGGTAAAAAAACGGCCAATAACCCATTTTGATAGTTCTATTGCCGTACCATCCATTGTCCGAACTAAATCTAGCTTATCTCTCGATTAGTCGGCCTCCGCTAACGATCTTAAGGCCAAACCAGAGTTACTCTAAATCGTTCTTTTCATAGGCGGATGCTTCCCTCTTAGGCCCCATATGATCAATAAGCGGGCTCCTGGTCCGGCCCACCTAACGCAATTTGGGCCTCCGACGAGGCCCGTTTCGGCCCAATTCCTGGCCCATAAGGAGTTAGAAGAGCGGGCCCGCTGAAAATGACAAAATGGAGGGGACTCTCTCAACGGTTCTCGAACTCGACTCCTTGGGAGAAATTTAAAAAAAAAAGCAAAAAGGAAAAAGAGATCGAAGAATCTTCTGGAACCTCCCCTGTCCGTGCCTTAAGCCCTAAATCCAACACGGGCAGAACCCACTCTCTCCGTGCGAGCGCCCCTCTCCTCCTTATCCATACATCGCGCATTGCAAAACTTCCTCCTTCCTCTCCCGCAGCGCCACCAGCTCCGCCGCAAAACCCTAGCCAAGCACCGGAAATGGCGTCGGCCAACGCTATCTCCACGGCCTCCATCCTCTGCTCCCCCAAGCAGGTAACCGTTTTTTCCCCCCGCGAACATCCGCGTGACCGCACGTCGCCGTCGCTTCCGGCGGCGCTTCCGTCCTCCGTTTTCGGTGCGGATGAATGCGAATCTTCGGCTCTCGGTCGCCGCGATGATTGAGAAGTTCTTGAGACTAGAATCGAGCCTCTCGCGGTTGGTTGGGAAGCAGGTTGGTTGGTTTTACTTACCGTCGGTCGTTGTGTGTTTTTGCGTCTGCCTTGATGTAGGGGGGCTTGAGGAGGAAAGGGAACCAGAAGGTGAACTTCGGACAGTCCGGCAGGAGGTTCGCGGTGAGAGCCGCCGCCAAGGAAATTGCGTTCGACCAGAGCTCCAGGGCCGCTCTTCAGGCCGGCATCGACAAGCTCGCGGACGCCGTCGGCCTCACGCTCGGTCCGAGGGGTAAGCAAGCTCCGGTTCTCCCTTTGATGTTGACCGGATGAGTTGTGTCGTCCGATGTGCGTATTCGAGTGGACAGCGAGGTCTGCAAAGCTGTAGCGATTGGATTGACTGTGTGACGGTTTGGATTCCATTCACATGTTTAGGATCTGTTGTATAGAATCCTCCTTGCAGTCACATTAGTCGAGGCCCTGCGGAGAGTAGTTCCATTACTGAACTCATTGGTTTATCTCTCTGGATATGGCTGATTTTTTTTTTTTTTGGTAGCAATAGAGTGGCAGTGGTTATGCAAACTGTACTTATCGGGAAATTATTCATCTGCTCTCTGCAGGGAGAAATGTCGTCTTGGATGAATTTGGCAGTCCGAAAGTTGTAAATGATGGGGTCACAATTGCCCGAGCAATTGAGCTACCTGATGCTATGGAAAATGCTGGTGCCGCTCTCATTAGAGAGGTCAGACAATCACATTGCAGTTTTGCACTCACTCTTAGTCAAGGACTTTTTATCTTAAGAAAGTACCTTTTCGGTTAGAATTGCTTCCGACTATGTTTATTTTGCTGATAAATTTTGGTTCAAACGCAGGTTGCAAGCAAAACTAACGACTCTGCTGGTGATGGTACAACTACTGCATCAGTCCTTGCTCGTGAAATAATTAAATTGGGATTGCTGAGCGTTACATCTGGTGCAAATCCAGTTTCAGTGAAGAGAGGCATTGATAAAACTGTGCAAGGATTGATACAGGAGCTGGAGAAGAGGCTAGGCCGGTTGAAGGACGTGATGACATTAAAGGTAATGTGCTCCCATGGTCCATGAAAGAGGAAGCTTTGAGCGGAAAACTTCCAAGTCTCTTACACTGATACTCTTTTGGTTTCATTGTAGCCGTTGCGACAATTTCTGCTGGAATGATGAGCTCATTGGAACAATGATTGCGGATGCAATTGACAAGGTTGGCCCTGATGGTGTTTTGTCCATTGAATCATCGTCATCGTTTGAGACAACTGTTGATGTAGAGGAGGGAATGGAGGTCAGCATTTCATCATTTTTCCTTTGTGCATCTTGTTTTTCATTAGTTGGGGAAGAAAAGCATTCTTCCTTTTCCCCTCCTGGTGGAGAAGGTGGTGGAAGTTTTCACTCATTCTTATCTGTTCTTACAAATGTTTTTATTGGCTTGCAGATAGACAGAGGATACATATCCCCTCAATTTGTTACCAACCCTGAGAAGTTGATTGTGGAATTTGAGAATGCAAGAGTACTGGTGACAGATCAAAAGATTTCGGCAATAAAGGATATTATCCCCTTGCTGGAGAAGACAACTCAGCTGAGAACACCTTTGCTCATAATTGCTGAAGATGTGACTGGTGAGGCTTTGGCTACTCTTGTCGTGAACAAGTTGCGGGGTATCCTTAATGTCGCTGCTATCAAAGCCCCTGGATTTGGTGAAAGGAGAAAGGCGATCCTACAAGATATTGCAATCTTGACAGGTAGTTTTTTGCTTCCCCGTAGTCCAGATCATTCATATGTTCTGCAAACATGCTTAGCACTTGGAATCTCACTAGTTTACAGCTGCTTTGTGCATAGGTGATTTCACTTGCTCATTGTTTGTTGAATCATGCAGGAGCTGAGTACCAAGCCAGTGATCTTGGTTTGCTTGTTGAGAACACATCAGTTGAGCAGCTTGGGATAGCTAGAAAAGTAACCATCTCTAAGGATTCCACGACCATTATTGCTGATGCGGCATCAAAGGATGAACTACAAGCCAGGATTGCACAATTGAAAAAAGAGTTGTCTGAAACTGATTCTGTATATGACACAGAGAAACTCGCTGAGAGGATTGCCAAGCTATCTGGGGGAGTTGCTGTGATCAAAGTTGGTGCAGCTACTGAGACTGAGCTTGAGGATAGGAAGCTTCGGATTGAGGATGCCAAGAATGCAACTTTTGCTGCCATAGAGGAAGGCATAGTGCCTGGCGGTGGTGCCGCATTTGTTCACCTCTCTGCTTGCGTGCCTGCTATCAAGGACAAGCTTGAGGATGCAGATGAAAAATTGGGCGCTGACATCATTCAAAAGGTAAAATTTAGTTGCTTCTGATCGCAATATTGTATCAAGACCTGAAATTCATTAAGGCGAAAATTGCACCATCATTGGAGATACTTTGTTGGAGCTACTTCAAAGAACCTTCCTTAGGACACAATTTTCGTTATAAAAGGCACAGATAAGACCATTAATTCTGTGAAGTTTTACTGATCTGCTGTCGCATTTATAGGCACTTGTGGCACCAGCCTCATTGATAGCTCAAAATGCTGGAATCGAGGGAGAGGTGGTGGTGGAGAAGGTGAAGGCCCGTGAGTGGGAGATCGGGTACAATGCGATGACAGATACGTATGAGAACCTGGTAGAGGCTGGAGTGATAGACCCGGCAAAGGTGACAAGATGTGCTTTGCAGAATTCGGCTTCGGTTGCTGGGATGGTGTTGACAACCCAAGCAATTGTGGTTGAAAAGGCCAAGCCCAAGGCTCCTGCTGCTGCTTCACCCCAAGGCCTTGCCGTATGATACCGAGAGTGTTTGTTTGGCGCGCCGATGGTTAGATTAGGGATAAAAAGAGGTTTTTGTCATGGTCATAATATAGGGAAGGGGCCGGTGGAAACTCAATTTTCTGTTTTGATAAATCCCTTTCTTCGAGGACTCCTTTTTTTATCCGGCTTTTGCAGCTGTGAAAGAAAGCTTGTATTGTTTGTGCGTGGGTAATTTTCTGTGCAAGGGATAAAGAGTAAGGTCTACAAGTTTTCTGGATTTAGTACCTTTCTTGGATAAAAGCAGTTAAGAAGCACCTCTTCTCAGGCTATTTATGCTTTGATATATGCGTTTGGAAATAATCTAGCTTCTCCAAATAGAAATTCAATCTTGATTTTGATAGATTGTGCCCTTCACAATGAACATGGATAAATAGTCCCTCCTTTGAATGGTGCGCCTCCAGTTAAATGAGTTTATCATTGGGCATTAGGGCCTGTTCTCTTTCTCCTCGAAAAATTAATCATTGGCTCGTCAGTCGTCACTTTCTTAGGAGATGTGGCTGTCCATCTCGGATAGGGATTTTGCTCAATTCCCCGTAGCCTCAAATTCGATTGACATCTCTTTCAAACAATAGGATACGTTGCCCATGTCTGATGATGTCTCATGTCTGCGCTAGTGTTAATTGCTCAGGGACCTCCATATTAACCATAGCAAAACCCAGCTAGACTGTTGATAGAGTGAAGATTAGCTGCCCATAGAGAAGAGGGCAATGTCTGATTCCCTATAACCCCCTGAACTTTCGAATATAACGTTTTCTATAATAGAGTTGTCTGTAAAGAAAGTATAGTTATCGTGCCTACAAAGTATATAGATGCCGAAACGGTTTGATAGTCGGGGTTGGCCTTTCTTTTTGGTCACCTTTGCTAGTACAAGATTATATGAGAGATCAGAATTAGATTTTTTAGTTAAAACTTTTCCATTACAATTCACACTGCGAATGGGATATCGAGGATTTATTCAAATATAACTCCAGCAACTGCAATTTCCATCGTGCGCACACAATCACCGAAACAATCAAAATGAGCATTGCACTGGATTAGAATAAAGAAGGTTAGAATCAGACATGGGCATGAGGGAAGGGAGGGCTTTGGGCATGAGGGAAGTGAGGGCTTCGGGGATAAATCAGGGAGTGGAGATACACGGTCACAGACCAAATGAGCTGGTCTAGCCATTACCGCCGTAGCAGTACGGCCCGTACTTATCAGTTGCATTACCAATTTTCCGAACTGCCCCAATTAGTTTCTCTTTTTTCATGGATTCGGAGCAAGTAGGGTATGACTTCTTGGTTCCACACATCACATGATCACAAATCAAATGCATATTCTCTCATCATCCAAAATAGCCAAAGGAAAGGGGAATGGAAGCTCAAGGGTAACCCAGAAAACAGACTAATTTAGGAAAAATAACAGACGAACAAAATCCTGCCTTAATGCGAACAGAGACACTTCCATCAAATTTAGTTCCCAGAAAATAGACTAAAAGAGTAACAGCCTCAGCAAGTTTTCCTATAGTTCACACAGGTAAGACATAAAATGAGGAGCAAAACGATCCCATCCGTCGCTCTAACTCTCTGTTTGCTCCCTCAGCCTTCGGATGGTGCTCCTAACTGTCACAGCACTTGCGGTGCTGTTAGGACAATATCATGGGAACAATTAGCTACTTCAATAAAATATTCAAGCAAAAGAAGTTAATATATCAAGTAAGTATCCTTACTTCAAGGTGTAGGCACCACCAGCCTTGATTTTGCCACAGTCCTTGCATCCCCAAATACCAACAGACTTCCTCTTCACCGCGTACTGCATCATTGAGTATATAATCAGAAAACATGATGCAATGGTAAAGGAATGCCTAGACTCACATATAAAAATCCAACTAGTTCCAGAAAATCCAGTCAAAAGAACCACTTACCTTGCCACAGAACTCGCAGAAATACTTGCTGTGCTGTGTAACCTCCATTTTCTTAATCTGCTTACGCAGACTGGCACCATATCGGGTACCTGTGTTCAAAAGTGAATTAGCAAAGTGTGGTCGTGCATGAGCAATCAACTGAAGATCTATCCTAAACGAAGTTTAAAGACCGCAACAAACCAGCATACAATCAAAACAGATCGTTTAGGAACCTACCATACTTGCCGACAATGCCAACCTTCTTCGTGCGCTTGGCCTGCACAAGATTGAAAACATTTGTCAACAAAATCAATTCCTAGTTAGTACAACAAATCAAAAGCTGGGAACAACACTCGAGTTTGGAACTGAGATAAGAGCTTATGCCTTTAGAGATTGAAAACCGATGAAAAAAACAATATTTCCCAGCTCGATCAACAGAGTTAATCAAGATCGACTACTAAAGGGGCGTATGCACGACCTAAGATGCACTAGAGGAAAGAGACCCTATGAAATTGTTTCATCGTTCGGCACACATCTCTTACGCTCAACCTGTCCTGAATACTACCGTCGGTCAAAATAGATTTGCCGAGGACAAAAGCCTTTCTTGATGGAATCCGAAGTCCAATTTCAGCATCTCCATCGCCTCACATATCCATATCAACTCAAAATACTGGAGGAATCACAACGAACGACCTAAGGGTCCGCGGACCCAGTTCGGAAGAACCAACCCTCTTCACATGGAAACCCACAAAACATCGTCTTTCTCAATAATCATCGGATCTCAAGGCATTATAGGCTACTGCAGTGAGCGAAAACTACACAACCCTGAAGCTAAGATTTCACGCAACTCCATACAACTACTGCCAAAGTAGAAACGAGCAAGAACCGGCAGCGACGGTTCGATTGCTACGAAGAGAAGCAAACGAGCATCGACTCCGTTGATTTCATAGAACCAGAGATGTACGAGAACTGGGAAACCGAGAGAGAGGAAGAGTTACCATGGAGACTAGACGACGAAGGAGCGGCGGAAGCAGAGTCAAGCGCAAATGAAACCCTAAAACGCTTCCCGTTCGTCGCTGTTTTATATAGGGAAAAGAAAACCCTAGAGCCGAGCCAAGGGAGATATTTAAGTGAAAGGAAAAGGGCCTTGAGGCCCATGGAGAGGGTGCGATCTGGGGTTATGGGCCAAGCCCGGCCCAAGGACTGTGTCACAAATCTTTTTTGTTTCTTTTTTTTTCCACATCTCTTGTGCTGTTGAAGCACCGGCGCTACTGCTTTTCTCTTATACATTGATTTCATAATGATTGTGTAAAAAGCTTACAAATGTGAAAAGATTGTTAGGTGATCTGAGCCCATGAGAGCCCAATTCATCCAAAACTCTCATTGTTAAAGGGTTCCACTTGGAACTTATATAATCTAAGGGTCAAAATGCACTGGACTCACATGTTTGCGTTTATCACATTAAAGAATATTTATCTTCGCACATGCTTTTCTGTTAACTCAAAGCATCATGGCCTGGACTCCTCAATCCACTGTTGGGGTCCTTGGTATTTTGCACAAAAAATTATCTAATTTTTCAACTGAAAAAATGGTTTTCAAGCATAATTGAAAAGTTATATGAAACATGGGAGAATATGAATTGGCTCACTTGTGTGGACATTTTTCTTCCAAGCTGGGAATTTCGCAATATGCATGAGATGCCCATAAATTTTTATTTGTTGGGAACACACTAAAAACCTTCCCCACTTTTGACATATTTACCACTTCGCATCCTAAGCTTTGATAAATACATCTTTCCATCCTTAAAAAAGCCTGATCGTCGGTGATGGTTTTATGTGATGGGCTTAAGGCCCGTTCGCCCATGTTGGGCCTGAAAGCCCGACCCACAATATTAGGGCCCATGGATGAAGGGGCACGATTCCTATTTGGAGGGAACGTATATAAGAGAAGAAAGAGAGGGAGAAGGCACCCTTTGGCATAACGTACGTTCCTCTCCCTCTCTCCCTCCAAAAGAAATGACAAACGCTTACGGCGACGCCATCTTCCCTTCAAGGCCAATCGACGCCATCGGATCGAACATAATCGGTTTTCTCTTCCTCTTATCGGCATCGGTGTCTAATCTGTGGCTAACAAGGTACGCTCGAATCCGTGGTGTGCTTTAAGATCGGTGATACGTGTTATTCCCGGGCTTCGTCTTCCGCATTGATTTAGGGGTTCGATTTAGTGTTGAATCCGCTTTTCGGGGATCAGTTATTCCCAACATTGGTATCAGAGCCCTAGTTCACGTTTTTCCCGACCCGTTTGATGTTTTTGATTGATTTTTCGCAAAAGCAATTCGGCCGTACGGATCGGGCGAGAAATCCCGACACCCGATTTGTTCACCATTTTTCGAGTTTTCGTAAGTCGAAATCGATTTCTAAAGGCATAGGGTGAAAGGGATCGTCGAGATGAGTCCGGCGACATGTCGTGCGCCGCCGGGAGACGCCGCACGCGCCACACGCGCGGCCAGAAGGCGCTGCGCGTGGGCGCGACGCGCCCGGAAGCGCTGGCTCGCCCAGCGCGTGCAGCGCACGCGCCGGTCGGCGAATCGACGCGTGCTGACGTCACCGTGACGTCACGATAACCGCCGGGATGACGTCATCGATGACGTCATCGCCAACTACCGTTGGACGGCCGGTCACCGGCCGGCGACCCGACCCGACCCGCGGACGCTTGGCACGCGCGCGGCACGTGCCGGATGACGTCTGCGTGACGTCAGCCAGTGCATGCGCGCGGCACGTGCGGTCGGTTCGTCCGACCCGGCCCGATCGTCCCGATCGGTCTGTCCGGCCCGATCGGCCGACGGTTCCGACGACCTGACCGTTGACCCGTTGACCATTGACCGTTGACCGTTGACTTTGACCGTTGACCCGAAAAAAAAAAAAAAAAAAAAAAGAAAAAAAAAAGAGGAATTTGTTTATTTTTCAATTATGTCTGTGTGGGTTAGAGGTAATCCATTTTTTATTCTGCATTTGTTGCATGAATCATGGAAAATTATGTATTTTCCATTTTGTTTAATTGTGGATTATAAGTGATCCATTTAAGTTCTGCATTCGTTGTAGGAACTATGATGCGTTATGCACGGATACCGCAATCCCGAGAAAGACGAAGGAAGAGCTAGACCGAAAAGGCTGACGAAAGAGTTAGCTGATTATCGGTGGCTTGATGGTGATTTAGTATCACACACATGGTCAAGGTCAATCGGATGATACAAGAAATCATCCGGAATGGTTATCTTATGCCGGATTTTGAGAAGGTGCCGGCTTTGATGAACACTCTTCCACCCGAATGGCAAGCAGTGTTAGATCGGCTATGGGAGGTCAACGTGGTCCCGGATTACGGGGGGCTAGTGGAAGCTTTTGTAAGAGAGTACTATAGGATTGAGTTGGCCAAAACTTCAACCCTTAGATTGAGCGCCACATGGCGCGAGTGAATGCGCCTTAGTGGCGACATGAAAGCTCTCCAAAAGTTTTCCCATGGTTGGCAAATGTGCCTTCGTTTTCTCGAGATACTTTGGTGATAGATTAGAAGGACTTTCCCTATTTATTTCTTAGATTAGTTTGAGATGTTTTTGAGTGTTGAATATCTCTTTCTATGTTGATATTTCTTTTTGGATATATTACTTAGTGTAATGGATTGTTGTATTAGTTGAAAGCATTATTATTTCATTGGATGTCCATTATCTCATTTGCTTTCGTTAATTGCTAATTCTTTGTGGGTAGTTAGTGTGGGTAGTTATGGAAGTTTTTGTAACTTCATAGAATTTGTTTTGCATAAGACAATTATATTAATGATAGTTTTAAGTTAGGATTTTGGAGGATGATTGGAAACATAGTGACCTTTTGATTCTAAAACCTTACTTGAAATTATTCATTAATATGATGGGTCTGTACAAATAGGGATGCATAAATGATAGGCATTAATTATTCGTGCATGTATGTCCGATGTGTTCGGATCGATGTTTTCAAAGAACTAAGAACGTAATTGCCGATATGAACGGCAACAATTGTGAAATATTGAATATGAAGATTCAATATGTGCTGGAAAAGCAAGAAGCACTAGAAGCTCTTAACCATGTTATGGAAGATCTTGAGGATCTTTGTGCGCCACCTTGAGCTGGTAGAGGACCGCTTAACGGCATGTGAGCTGAAAATAGAAATTTACAATGCTGGTTCTAGCTCGAAAGGGCTTTGAGCTCTAAGCGCAAGCGTATTGATTCGTTCAATATGTGGGAATGCAAAGGATCAAGTCCTTATTGCAAGAGATCAAGAGTTAACCAACACAAGAGAGGAAAACGTCCTCAAGTGAAGAAAATGTCAAGGGTGAGGTGTTACAATTGTGACAAGAAATGTCACTATGCTCGCGACTATCGTGAGCCAAAGAAGGTAAACACCTCTTGTACATTTGAGAACTTTACTTCTGTGTCAAGTTCTGTATTATTAGCTGAATCCAATCCTTTGTGGACTGTAGATTCAGGAGCAACAGATGATGTAGCGAAGGATAGAGGATCCTTCGTGGAATTTTGACGAATACTAACTGGAACTAAGTGGATCTATGTGGGAAACAACTCCAGAGCTGAAATTAAAGGGATTGGCACCTGCCAACTGAACATGTGTGGTGGGCGCACCTTGTTCCTACATGATGTTCTAAATGCTCTGGAGATTCGTCGAAATTTAAGTGTCTGTTTTTGATATTGGTTAAGCTTGGTTTTAGTGTGAACTTCCGTAATAACGGTGTAGATTTGTATTTGGATACAAACTACTATGATTGTGGTCACTTTCTAGATGGTTTTATTGTACTAAATGTTAAGCGTGGTGATGTCAATATATGTTATTCCCTTGTTTCACGTCTTCTACTTCATATGATAATGATGTGAATGTGTGGCATGCTAGACTTGGTTATATTGGCCAATAATGTATGAATAGACTAGCCAAAGAGGGCTTGTTGGGCAACATTGAAAAAGTCGATTTGCCCATATGTGAGCATTGCCTAGAAGGGAAAACGACAAGGAAACTATTTGGAAAAGGAAAAAGAGCTGAATTCCTCTGCATTTAATCCATTCGATGTCTCGTGGTCCAATGAATGTGAAAGGAAGGCATGGGGCTGTTTATTTCATCACTTTTATAGATGATTACACTCGATTCGGATATGTCTATTTGATTTCTCATAAATATGAAGCAATATGTTGTTTCAAAAGGTTTATGAACTTGGAAGAAAATCAATTAGACAAGAAAATAAAAGTATTGAGATCCGATCGAGATCGAGAATATTTATCCGATGAGTTCGAAAATAATGTGATGAAAAGGAATATAAAGACAGTTGTCTATTCCATATACTCCTCAACAAAATGGTGTTGCGGAGAGAAGAAACGAGAACCCTACTGGAAATGGTTAGGTCCATGATGGCGCATGCTAACTTACCTATTACCTTTTGGAGTGATGCGTTGTTAACTGCCGCCTATATACTTAACCGTGTGCCTTCCAAATCAGTTACTTTCCACTCCATATGAGTTATGGGAGGTAGAAAATCGGACTTAAGTTTTCTTAAGCCATGGGGTTGTGCTGCCTATACACATGAGTCCTCTCACAAGTTTGGGAAATTGGGTCCCAGAGGAAAGAAGAGTATTTTCATAAGATACTCCGAACACTCGAAAGGGTACGTGTTCATAAGTGAGCAGAAAAGTGGGAGTATAACTGAATTTGAATCACGGGATGTCACATTCTTAGATGATGAATTTCCTAAGAAGGGCGAAATAGGTGAGGATTACTCCCTATTTGAAACCTTGGATCAAGATAATGATATTGGTGGAGTTCGTCCAAGTGGGAGTAATATGAGAAGTGATGAATTGAATTCAACTCATTCTCAATTACAACCACATGATGAGACATCATCATTATCTAATCCTAGTGGGAGTATAATGGGAAATGATGTGCTAAGTATACAATCTCCCATACGGTGAACGAGTCGCCAAAGTATTCCCCTTTGACGTTTTGACATTGAAGAGGAAACTTTTTATGATTGCTCCACAAGATAAGGATGAGCCAAGAAATATTAATGAGGCTCTGAATTGCCTTGGTAAGGAAAAATGGATTTATGCAATGGAAGAGGAAATAGAGTCAATGAAGTCAAACCAAGTATGAGAACTGGTTGATCTTCCAAAAGGACGCAGAGCTATTGGGAACAAGTGGGTTCTCAAAATAAAGCGAAAGGCTAATGGCTCGATAGAAGGGCATAAGGCTCGCTTTGTGGCGAAGGGGTATAATTAACGGGAATGAATTGATTATGAAGAAACATTTTCTCCTGTAGTGAGATTTACCTCGATTCGCATAATTCTGGCAATAGTGGTTAGTATGGATCTTGAGTTACATCAGATGGATGTAAAGACTGCTTTCCTCAATGGAGAATTAGAGGAAGAAACATATATGGAACAACATGCTGGTTTCATAGTGAAAGGCCAAGAAGAAAAGGTATGTCGACTTTTGAGATCGATATATGGCCTTAAGCAGTCGTCAAGACAATGGCATATGCGATTTCATAATGCCATAATGGCATATGATTTTACAATGATAGATGAGGATCATTGTATATATATCAAAAGATCCAAGGATCAATTTGTGATCATATTATTATATGTTGATGATATACTAATTGCCGGAAGCAATATGGAGCTTGTCAATACTGTCAAAAGTTGGTTGTCTTCCAACTTTGAGATTAATGATATGGGATTGTAAACCCATAGACACTCCTATTGCAAAAGGTGAAGGATTGAGCCATAGACTGTATCCAAGGACTCCACAAGAGAAGGAACAAATGAAACATATTCCTTATGCTAGTGCTGTTGGAAGCTTGATGTACGTTATGATGTGTACAAGACCTGGCATATGTTTTGCAGTTGGAATGATGAGTAGATACCAATCCAATCCAGGTCAAGCACGTTGGAAAGCCGTTAAAAGAATACTGAGGTATCTAAAGGGGATTGCTGATTATACGTTAAGTTATTATGGAAATGATCTGCAACTCAAAGGCTATTTTGATGCTGATTGGAGAGGAGATTTAGATGAAATAAAATCTACCTCTAGGTTTGTTTTCTTACCGAATAATGGCACCATATGTTGGAGCAAAGTAAGAAACAAAAGTGTATAGCCTTGTCCACGATGGAAACGAGTTCGTGGCATTATCAGCAGCAATAAAAGAAGATGTTTGGCTTAAGAGATTATTGGATCATTTAGGTGCTATTTGAAGTGCTGCAGATTCATTATTGGTTAACGTGATAGCCAGGCAGCAAAAGCGTACACCAAAGATCCAAAATATCATGGCAAGACCAAACACATAGATACCAAGTATACTTTTGTCAAGGATATGATTGCACGAAAAGATGTGAACTTAGAGTACATACTACGCATAGAATGGTAGAAGATCCTATGACAAAACCAATACCTAGAGATGTGTTTTGTGGCCATATGAAATCTCTAGGATTGCGTAGAGGCTAATGTACTGAATATTGTAATTTCCCTAAGTGTTCACATTTGATGAATTTGTGTTTTCATCATTAATGCCTATGAATCTTTGTTTTATCTTTATGCATATTAATGCTCAGTGCATTACTTTAGGTTAAGAAAGTATGTCGGACAGATATAAGATTAGCCCACTCACACGGGTAATCGCCTCTATTTACTGTGTGATAAATAGAGATAAGACTGTTTTTAAGCTTATTATCTAGGTCATAATCGAGAGCTCAAGCTTAAAATACATAAGTCGCCTTAATCGAGTGTTAAGATGAGGACATAATACTTACTATGTCCGAAAGTAAAATACCCCACATATTTTACTTTATCGTCTATGATGCCGATGTGAGTTCGATGAATTTTGTGAATGAGTAGATACGTGAACTCAAGTTAGACATTTGGTATGTCCGAACTATCATCCGTACGGTATTGAAAGGTGTAGACATACGCTCCATGGGAAAGGAGTTAATACCGTAATACGTATTTCATACTACGTATGCATGAGACGACCAATAAGAGTGGCAAAAGTTTGATCTCAATTTTTGTGTCGTGTGAGACTCTTGAGGAAAAGAGTTCCTCAATTTTTAGTCCCCTCATGACTTTTACTTATTCTCAAGATTTCTATTTAGTGTTTGCTATCTTAGGATGTTGCCAATGGTCATGAGTTGATTCGATCTAATGGGACATTTCTAGAAAAGCAAGCTGAACTGAAATTGAGAGTTTGAAGGAAAGAGGAAGATCGAATTTGGAGAATCACATTGTAGTTTTGTATTCACCGGTTAACCAATTATGACTGTCTTTGGGATAATCATAATTGTGAATACAATATAAATATCATTGTTTAAAAGAGATCAAGAGAGATATAAATGTGATCAATCGATCTAGGGTACCGCATACTAAATCTACTCGGGATGTGCTGCCCATTATGAGCCGCTATATATTCCTAATGATGTATGGCAACGAGCTCTCAAAGTATGCTGGTCGCACGGATTATTCACCGGTATGAATGTTGAAGAGAGGTAAAGAGAATTCTATTCGGCCCACCATGTGCGAGTGGGAGATGATGGTTTTATGTGATGGGCTTAAGGCCCGTTCGCCCATGTTGGGCTTGAAAGCCCGGCCCACAATATTAGGGCTCATGGATGAAGGGGCACGATTCCTGTTTGGAGGGAACGTATATAAGAGAAGAAAGAGAGGGAGAAGGCACCCTTTGGCATAACGTACGTTCCTCTCCCTCTCTCCCTCCAAAAGAAATGACAAACACTTACGGCGACGCCATCTTCCCTTCAAGGCCAATCGACGCCATCGGATCGAATGTAATCGGTTTTCTCTTCCTCTTATCGGCATCGGTGTCTAACTCGTGGCTAACAAGGTACGCTCGAATCCGTGGTGTGCTTTAAGATCGGTGATACGTGTTATTCCCGGGCTTCGTCTTCCGCATTGATTTAGGGGTTCGATTTAGTGTTGAATCCGCTTTTCGGGGATCAGTTATTCCCAACAGTCGGAAAAAAGCCAAATTGCCCTTGTTTGAAAAACACCACTCCTCCACAATCTCCCCACAAAACCCTAGCCTCCATCCTCCCAAAAAACAAACCATCTCCCTTACACCGCCCTCACCGCGTGTCAAAGTCAACCCGCGACAACCCCCCCGCCCTTCTCTCTCTCACATACATATATATATTTTGTGTGCGTGCGTGCAAGCACGGTGACTATATTAAGACATCCATGGATGACCTCATCAAGGTCATATATGGCCGGAGCTAAGACTTGCAACCTCGATTCGAGGTTGTGAGAGATTGTTTGCTTCACAACAAGCAAAAAAAGCTGGGGGCGACAACAATAATGTAGGTGGCAAGCCAAGTGGCGTAGGATGCAACGGAAGGAAGAGGAGCCGCCGGTAGCGGTGTCGACCAATCCTAGGATTTGGATTGACTAGATTTTTGGGGATTTGGGGAGGGTTAGGAAATTCAAACCATGATTGGGTTTATTTTTTTAATGAAGATGGCAATTTTATAAATAACTTCACACTAGTAAAATATGTCTCGTTACAAAGTGGTATTTAAGTGCAAGACTAATGATGCTAACTGTTTTTTACAAAAGTAGAAGATGCAGAAGTTGTCTTAGAGTGAAAAAAATGGAAAAGGTTTTTGGCATTTTTGACATTTCATTTATTAGGGCGGTGGTAAGGTGGGTAACAACCACAGGAGAGTTGTGCAAGGGCATCTAGGTCTTGTGTCCACCCTTGATGGACCCTAGCTCGGGCGTTCATGACATGGGAACGGGCATCTAGGTCCTAGGCATGAGCATGAGCACTAGTCCCAAGTCCATAAAAGCTAGACTCAAGAACCTGATGCCCATGTCCGACTTCTTAATGCCCCAGCCTAAGGCCTCGATACTCGTGGCTCCCTCGATAACTTGGGCCCCGAGTCCAATGAGGACGGGCTTAGCTTTAGGCTTAGGCACGAACAGTGGGGTCTCAAGCCCAAGCGCTAAGGACCTAGCCAAGGGTACTTGGGAACCTAGTTGCTAGAGATCTAGGCATGGGCTTTGGGGTCCATAGATAAGCCTTTGTTGACCTGAGTGTAGCCTCCATGGACCAAGGTCGAGGCATCAAGACTCGGGGCATAGGCACTGGAGCCTGGAGCCTAGACTTGACCTAGGCTTAGCATTAGTGCACCCAATGGCTTGGGCATTGAGATCCCTATACGGGCACCAAGGTCTCAGGCCTAGTCTCTATGGACTTGGGCTAGGGCATTGGTAGGGGTATTAGTTCTCAAGCCCAACACAGGCACCAATGTCCAAGCCTAACCTCTATGGACTTGGACTCAACCACCAGGGCTCTAGACCTGGC